>JAHYIQ010000007.1:2892500-5871218 GCA_030673865.1 Melipona bicolor | reverse complement strand
GCGTGGCGGGATTTCTCACGGGGTAGGTGGTTATCCAACAATCGTATTCAACGTTCGCGGGGGTGAGTTTTCGAGGGATGATTCATCGTGTGTGATTCACGAGCGCGAAACGGTCCCCTGAATGGTAATTGCCGGCAGCTGTTGGACAAAAGTGAGGTTTTTCGCCGCGAAACGTTTCAGTTTCGTCGTAATTGCGGTTGGGCAGGCTCACTTCCGGCAAATTCTCCCCGAAACTCTATTTACTTTCGCGCGAAAGAAGTTGGAGATCTTTTCATTCGTATTTCAAAACATAGAGTGGGATTTTTTAAATATTTCGAATCGATTGCAATTTATTAAAGAAATGTAAATGTATGAAAGAAAGAGAGATCGAAGAATCTAGACGAAGAGAGAGGCAAGATTTTTAATTTCGGAATGTGGAAAGACGCGTTATATTAAATCGTTTAATTTTTCAGAGACCAGTGAGTTGGTACACAAAATTCGAATTATTTTCAATGGATATCGATTGTTTGAAAGAGAAACTTTTTACGAAATTCCACTACTTTAATCATTTTGAACACATAGCGATTCGACACTAGAACCACCAAAATTGGTCATCGAGAGGACCAATTTATAATCTCTTAGAAATTCTGTATTTTTAGAAATATTAAATGACTCTTATATTGACAATATATGTAAATTTATAGTTAATGATATATTAAAATTAAATGAATCTTATATTAACAATATATGTAAATTTATAGTTAATGATTTATTAAAATTAAAATTAGATACCCCATTATATATAATAGAAGATATTTTTATTATTGTAAAATCATTATATAATAGAAGATATTTTTAATATTAATACTATATGTAATAGAAGATATTTTTAATATTAATATTATATATAATGGAAGATATTTTTATTATTGTAAAATCATTAAAATAAAATGATATAGCGGCTTTCTAATCTTTTTAAGGAAATTTGTTGTTTAACTTGATAATCCACGATAAGGTATACTTACAGTTTGTTATTTACATTTATAAATAAAAATTTAATAAAATAATATTTTAAATCGGAATATAATAGAATTTATTTAGAAATAAATGTGAATGCAGTATATTTAAGAATCTTCGAATTAAGTCATATAAATGAAAATTAACGTGTATTTTATTTAACGTCTCTGATGAAAATTCTCGTCGGTTCTATCGTTGATTTATTATTTAATGATCGTCAAATTATTTACTCGAGGTGGGAAATATTCAGTTGACGTATTTTGTTTGTTTGTAAAAAGACTTAAAAACAACAGAAGTATACGTAAGAAGATCGTATATAAAATCGAGAAAAGTTTCTTGTTTACCTGTTAATAAAAATCACGGTTCGACGATTATTGCAATAAACGGTCGCTTCGCAAGAGTTGGAAACGCATTCCGGGTGGAAATCGTCGGCTTATCTACCGGCCGACAAGCGAGATCCCCGGAAATCACGTTTGGCAATCACATGGCGAGCGGATATTGAATAAACCAATGCCGGTGCGGACACGTACGCGATCAAGAACAAGATGAGCCTGCGAGATTAACTTGCAAATTGCTCGCGATAACGTTGTTACCACTTGCTTTCCCCATCGTGATCCAACCACGAAAATGTGTTTTTTCTTCCACGAAGAAAAAATGCATAACAGATACTTTTGTATTCGCAATATTTTTCACTATCGATAATCAGTTGATATCAGATCAGGATTAAGTAGCCGGGAGCCACGAAAATTTAGATTTTTGCTAAATTTTTGCTAGAGAGAATGTAAAATGTAAAGTAAATGTAGTTACTTGTAACTCAACACAAGAGTTGGGAACTTTCTACTAAGAAAAATGTAGAAAAATGTCCCCACTTGTTGGGAATTTATATGGTTTTTTTTTTAATCAAGTGTCTTCCATCTGAAAAATAATTCAAATTTTGTCTACTGTATCGAAGAGTTCACTGCTCTTTGAAAAAGATTGAAAATTTGGCCCTTCTTCTCTGAAATTCCCGGTTTCTTTTTCCTACAAATATTCCAATAAAATGAATTATATTGCATTATATTGTGTTATATTACAAAAGTGCAACATTTCAAATTCAAATGAAGATGTAAAATTTCAATCAATGTAAATGAGGAATAACTGGATCGGTGTGTGCGCTTAGTGCACCAAGATTATGTAAGATTAAGACGTTACAAAGATTCCAACATTTCAAATTCAAATGAAGATGTAAAATTTCAATCAGTGGAAACGAGGAATAACTGGATCGGTATGTGCGTGCGCAGATGAAAAAACTTATTGTTAGTGCACTATAGAAAGTACATAGGCCCTTGTAGTTTCATAGAAAGTACGTGCAGACATCGTTGGAGACACGAAGGGGCAGCTGCAAACAATAAATGTCCCATTGACACAATACGTCAGCGATATCTCTATAACGACCGGTTGCACCCTAATCGTGCACCGTTCTACCTGCATCCAATTTCCCTGTAACACCTGCGAATCGAGCCCAAAATCTATCGGACACGTCTGGTATCAATTTCCCTCGGTTGCATATTGCATAGCGACAGCTGCGCATCATCGTTCCCGCGGATTGATCCCTTGAAGGGACGTGACTTTCGCACGAACGTGATAACGCAGATTAATTACGTAATAGTAACAGCAATTGGAGAGAGAATGTATTATTTTGAGAGTTAATGACTATTAGAGCCATTATGTAAATACGAATACCTTAAAACCCCTTGGGGGTTAAACTGAATTGTTACGCATGATTTATATCATTTTTAAGATTCTGCGTGAGAATTCTATTACACGATCCAGGGCCTCCCGAAATTAGAGCATTCCTCGAACTCCATGCCTAACTGTCAGATTCCATACGTTCCCCAAACTACGTAATTCTATACAAGGCATGTCTCACTGGACCACGGTCTGCATCTGTGCTTTTGCACTTTATTAGTAATTTTGGTATTGCGTGTACCTGTAACTCTGAGCGTGATAACGTTTCAGAATCATGAAGGATTCAAAGTTCGGAGCTCCGGAATTTGTACAACAGGCTTGTAAGATTTTAGAGATCCTAGAGTCATTCAATTCTAAACTTCTAGAAACCTAAAGTTTTAGAATTCTAAAATCTTAGAATCCTAGAGAGACCCAAGTTGTAAAGCTCTGAATTTCAATACAATACAGACTTTTAAGATTTTTAGAATTCCTGAAATCCTAGAGTGCTAGAGTTCCAAAGTTCTGAAGTTCTAGAGTCCTAAAATGTTATAGCTTTAGAATCCCAAAGTCTTTGAATTCTAAAGTTCCAGGAACCTGAAGTCTTAGGATTGTAAACTCTTAGAATCCTCTACTCCTAAACTTAGAACTCTAAATTTCTATCATAGACTTGTGAGATTTTTAAAGCCCCCAAATTCTAGAGTGCTAAAATTCCAAAGTCTTGAAGTGCTGGAGTCCTAAAGTTGCTAGTTTCGAAACTCTACATTTCATAGATTTCTAAAATTTTCAAAGCTCCAAGATCCTAGAATGCCAGAGTCCCAAACTCTTGGAACTCTAAAATCCTAGAATCCTGAATCCCAGTGCCCTCAAGTTCTAGAATTCTCTAGAGCTCTAAAGTTCCAGGCTTTCAGAATTTCAGAATTCCAAGAACTCTAGAATCCCACAGTTCCAGAAATTTCGAACTCTCGAAGTTCTGAAGTTCTGTTTCAGAAACTAGATGTCTACCGTCCCGGCTCGTGTAACTAAAACCACCGAATTTCTGTTGCAGTTTCCCGCAGAAGATGGAGAGGCCGTCGCAGCACGCGGCGAGCGTGAACCAGGTGCACGGGAGCGGTATGCACGGCGTGTACTCGTCGGGCAGCCAAACGTCCCTGACGACGTCCTACATCACAGGCCAGTCGTACGTTCAGAACCAGAACTACGCGCACGGCCCGTACAACTCCACGCCGAACGTGAGAGTGTACGCTCACGCCGGTTACAATCAGCCCCAGAGTTACGGCACCATAGTGCAGGGCTACGGTGGCCAGGCGCAGGCCTCAGGGTATCAACAGAATCATCTTAAAAAAGGACCTGTACGTAACGGAGACGTGCTGAAGAGATGCCGGCTGCAGAATGCGTAAGATTAATTGACTTAATCGCACTTCTTTTTTTTTTCATTTTTTTATTATATTTCTTTCTTTCTTTCTTTCTTTTCTTTTTTTCTTTTTTTTTTGCTTTATTCGAGGATAAATTGCTGATCCTCGAGTTCCTTCGGCTTTCAAAATTTTAGATTCCTTTCACGATCGGAGTTTGAGAAATTTCTTTTTGGATGTTGAAACCGTTCGGAGACCGGAGTACCTTTCTCTTTGGGATTTCGTTCTCGAAGATTTTTCATCGACGGGCTGCGAGTTTAGAATTTTGTCGAAACTTTGAAGTTGGGAATTCCATTGAAATCTCGTCGCCGTTTTGGATTTCCCTTGAAATTTAAACGAATTTTCAACGAAGGGTTGAATTTACGAGACAGTCCGCGAACTTTCGTTTGCCACGTTCGAAAGAATCGCGTTGTCTTCTCGAAATGTCTTTCCCAGTATAACGCACGTCTTCGTTGCCAGTTCAGTTCCATTCAAAATCCACTTCATCCCTCGCGTTAACCCATTTCGAACTCCGATGCGAAAATGAACAGCGAGATGGAAAGTTGCTTAACTTTTGCACAGTTCGTTTCGAAGCAAAATAAAAATGTCTTCGATGGGTTAACGATGGGTAAACTTCCCTTAAACGCCTTCCAGCATCGATCGCTAACCGATCTTTACTCCCTGAACAGATACGAATTATCCCAAGACCTGCTGGACAAGCAGATCGAGATGCTGGAACGGAAATACGGCGGCGTGAAGGCGAGGAACGCGGCGCTGACGATTCAGCGAGCCTTCAGGAGATACACGCTGCTGAAGAAATTCGCGGCGATCACCGCGATGGCCAAGGCTGAGAAACGTCTCAGCAGGAAGCTCCAGGAAACGACGGAGAGAGCCGCCAGCGTGAACGAGCACGAGAGGATGGTGTACCATAGCCAGATTTATATACAACAGCCGCAGACGGCGAACAGGCCGATGCCGATCAGGAGCATGTCCCTGAGGGAGAGGAGGCACGTGGAGAACTCGCAGTCGCCGATACCGAGGAGCCAGAGCGGCAGATGCGAGGCCCAGGTCGCTGGCCATCAGCACGCCAACCACAACGTGCACCAAAGTGGCAGGCACACGCCCTCTCTGGCGCCGAGTCCCTGCAACAGACACCAACAGTTACCGCCGAGCCCGTGCTGGGAGTCTAGCTCCCAGGAAAGCGGGTCCAGCATGCACTATTACAATCCACAGGTGATTGTGAATCCATCGCCCGTTGGTTCATTGTATTTCTTTGGTCAGAAAGTTTCAATTTTGAGAAGTAAAGAACTTTACGTTACCTCCTTCTTTAGGAGGGAATTTTGGTAGGCATTCTGAGGAGATTCATTGTACATATTTCTTTGGAGCTTCTCACAGTGTAATTGAATTGGTTGAATTTATAGGCAAGGATTTTCCTGTTTGTATGTTCTCCATTATACAACTCGAATCGATTATTATGGCAGCGTGTAATTTATTGACAACAGGTAGAAGATAAAACGAAGACGTAAACGAAATAAAATTCAATCTGTTTGTGCTTTAAATTAATTATCGTGCAATTTATTAATCGGCCGATAAGAGATAAGACACTATCCAATAGATCCCTGGTAGTTAACGCTGGAAAAAGAGAGGCAAGTTGAAATATTAAAATTCGATTTTGTTCTTGTACGTTAAATGTAATTCATAGATTAAAGGCGAAAAGCAAAATTGTGGTTTGGAAAAAAAAATTGAAAATTGGGGAAAGAAAGTAAATCGATATAAAAAAAAATCTCATGCGAGTACATACTTCTTACACTTACGCAAGTACATTCAAAGCTTCACTGTGTGCTCGAGCACACTGTCATTCCAATAGAACAAAAATTCAAAGAATCTCCTTGGCTCGGGAGCAGTAAAGGAGCAGATCAAGTTCTTTCTAAAACTATCTCTCAAGTACTCGTCAATTTTTTAATAAAAATTTCCTACTGAGAAAGCGGGCCTGGACTAAACAACGGTAAAAGAAAGTCGCGGTTATTGTTCTAGGAGACATTGTGCAGCATCAGGCAAGAGACGCCACCGCGAGATCTGCTACGGACGCCGTGCACGTCACCGTCGACGCCCCACAATCTTCAGACACAGGCGGTCCAGAACTGGAGTAACGCCGGCCATCTTGGCTCCGCCGGCAGAACGAGGGGATCGGCGAAAAAGGTGCCGCCGGAAGTGCCAAAAAGAACGTCTTCCATTACATCCAGATCCATGGAGCCGCGTCACAATGGCCTCAGCAAAAGCGTCGAGAACGGTAGCCTAAGCTCGGTGCAGAGTTCTGGCAGCGATTCCACTAATTGCGAGAGCTCCGAGGGAGACGCCCAAAGAGGATCACCTGTGTGGAAGCATAAAGGAATCGTGAGTTCCTTTCCGTCTCTGTGTCTGTGTTTTCCTCCCACCCCCTTTGTTTCGCCTCTTCCTTTTGTTTCTTCTCAGACACTTTCGGCTAGACGGTTATTCAAAGACGAAGACTGATTTGTTTGTTGCTGTTCCTCTGTTGCTGCGAAACATCTATCCCTTAACGCGCAAATTTACTAAAGAAGACGAAAAAATGATGAAATAATCTCTGTCACGTGCGTTAGATATAGGTCATTTCTATTTGGATTAATTATCGCTCCTCTTCTTCCAGTGTCTATCTCTTCTTGTTTATTTTCGAATCATCGTACCATAATGATTAATTTAATTGTAAGATTGCAAACACGTCATCACAATTTCAAATCAACTCTGATGAATCTGCCATTCACAATGCCCGGAGGCAAGCGTCGCAAATTAAGGGAAATCCTTGCAATGAAATTCAACTTAACTTGAATTTGTAATTATTACTCGCAATAGAAAAAAAAATTGCATACTTTTAAATCCTGTATTATAAAAGAAAAAAAGATTAGTCGAACTTGCAAAAGTAAGCGACTCCTCACATTTTTATTTTTACGTCTCTACAGTCAAGTTCACCGGAACACCAGGAATGCGCCAACCACGCGACAGACTCGAGCACCATGATGAACAGCGTGAAGGATCTTGGTCACTCTCACGCCAGTTCCGGATACCAGCTTCCTCTGATGGACCATCCGGAAAGTATGCCGCAGACGAGCTACAAAGTGTCAGAGACAGTGAGGAAACGTCAGTACCGAGTTGGCCTAAATCTGTTCAACAAGAAACCAGAAAGGGGGATCAGTTACTTGATCAGGCGAGGATTCTTGGAGAACAGTCCTCAGGGTGTGGCGAGATTTCTGATCAGTAGGAAAGGCCTGTCGAAACAGATGATTGGAGAATACCTTGGAAACCTTCAAAATCCCTTCAACATGGCTGTGCTTGAGTAAGCATCTTGTTCTGTACAGTTCCACGTCGTTCTGTTATTTCTTCTTCAAAGAAGAGAAAAGGAAAGTGAAGATAGAAACAGCGTCAGTCAGAGAAAGTTAATCTATTTGTTTATCACGGTGATCGTCGATCGACGTAGCGGAAACACACACGTTCGGGTTCGTTGCTCGTTGTTTATTATGGAAAGCCGTTTTCTCTTCGCGTCGCTGTTTAAGGACGCGATTGTTTCGTTTCAGTAGCTACGTCTTTCAGTTCTTTGCCAGCGGTGCAAAGGGTAATTTACCGCGAACCGCCCGTGAAAGGAGCTATTAGAAACGGCATTGATCCGTTTGCCGGTCGTTCAAGTAGTTTCGAGAAAAATTTAGGTCAAGGAGGATTGGTAGCAGGCAACGCTTCAGTCGCGGTTGTCGCGCAATTACCAACGTTCGATATAATAATAATTAGTATATTAATATAATAATAGTTGGAAAAATACGAATTTTTTTTTTTTTTTTTTTGTTAAACAATTTAAACAGTACAGAAATACTAACAGGTAACATTTACAAATTTTGCTCTCTAAGTTTATGAAGCTGGTATTTCTAAAATTTGCAAGACCACAGTGGGTGGTCCGCCGTAAAATAAATCTAAATTCGAGTTCCAAAGAACCCTCTTTAGGTGCAGCGTGTAACGTGAGCCAGTGCAACTGGGCCACACCGTAGACAGAAAAAGAAACACGTGTTGGCGGAACGGGATACTTGAGAATGAGTTCAGAATGATCAAGGGTATACTTCGGAAATCATCGAGGTCAAAAATAAAATTTAACGCGCTTCAGACGTCGGAAAACAATGGAATGCGAAGAAGCTTGAATATTACATTTTTGTTTCAACTTTCTAACGGTTTCAGAGAGTGTAGAATAAAAAAAAGACTTGAAATATCTCGAAATACCTCAGAAAACGGACAAGTTGATTGCAGTGAATGTTCCTATAATTTCCAGATGCTTCTCCCACGAACTGGATTTGTCAGGAATGCAAGTGGACGTCGCCTTGAGGAAGTTCCAGGCGTACTTCCGGATGCCAGGCGAAGCACAGAAGATAGAACGACTGATGGAGGTGTTCAGCCAGCGTTATTGCCACTGCAACCCGGACGTGGTGTCCAGGTTACGCTCGGCGGACACCGTCTTTGTACTGGCCTTCGCGATAATTATGTTGAACACCGATCTGCACACGCCAAACCTGAAACCAGAGCGTAGAATGAGGCTGGACGACTTTGTCAAAAATCTGAGAGGCATAGACGACTGCGGCGACATCGACAGAGACATATTGGTTGGAATTTACGAGAGGGTGAAGGAGAACGAGTTCAAACCTGGCTCGGATCACGTTTCTCAAGTGATGAAGGTTCAGGCGACGATCGTTGGCAAGAAGCCCAACATGGCCCTGCCTCATAGAAGATTAGTTTGCTATTGCCGACTGTACGAGATCCCAGATATCCACAAGAAGGAGAGGCCGGGTGTACACCAACGAGAAGTATTCCTCTTCAACGATCTCCTCGTCGTGACGAAGATTCTCAGCAAGAAGAAGAACAGCGTCACTTACACGTTCAGGCAGAGCTTCCCATTATGCGGGATGGTGGTCACGCTGTTTGAAGTTCCTCGTGAGTTTCAGTTTATCCTGAAAACGATCTTATTCCTCTTTAGCATATAGAGTTACTAAAGATTTGTTACCTTATCCTTTTGCTCCAATTAGAACCTTTGCCTTTCAGATTATCCATATGGGATTAGGCTCTCCCAGCGCGTGGATGGAAAGGTGTTGGTCACGTTCAACGCGAGGAACGCACACGACAGGTGCAAGTTCGTGGAGGATCTCAGAGAGTCCATCAGCGAAATGGACGAGATGGAAACCTTACGGATTGAGACGGAACTGGAACGGCAGAAGAGCAGCAGAAGCGCCAGGGGTGGCGCTGAAAACAGAGACTCTGGAGTGGCAGACGTCGAGATATGTCCTTGCCCGGGGCCTTGCTCCGAAAGATCAGAAACCACTGACATGGACACCCAATTAAAGCGTTCTGCACTTAGTAATTCCCTTCTGGACATACACGAACAATGTAAGTGAAATTATTCTGTATTTTACGTGTCAACACGTTCACTGACACGTTCACTGACACGTTCACTGACACACTAAAATACACTAGCGTAATTTCTCTCTGTGTCAAACGAAAACTGCTAATTCTAGAGATGGATAGACATTTAGTAATTATTCATATCACAAATGTCAATAACAATTTCTTTCTTTTCATCTCAAGGGATTTTCTAACAATTCTAAGTGAACTTTTGTTCAAATTCTTCACTTCTGTAGAATATTGGTATTCCAGACTTTCAGTCTGTAATGTACAAATTAAAATGTATTAAAATGTTTGAAGTTTGAATATTCTCGTTTTGTTTTGTTTCTTACAGTTGCTGGTGAAAAACCGCAACGACGTGGAAGCGTGGGCTCACTCGATAGCGGTATGTCGATTTCTTTTCAATCCACATCTGCCAGCTCAATGAGCCAAGGCATTAAACACCCTGGACAAGTTCATCCTATACATCCAGGGGCTACGATCCCTGGCGGTGCTAAAGGACTGGCTCAGCAGCCATCTTTTTTAGGAGGTCTGTTCGCCAAACGGGAACGAAAGCTTTCACAATCGGAGGAGTCCGGCCCGTACAGTCGCACCACGGAAGTGTAATATAGCCTTCCGGTGCTATCTAAGAGATAACAGGCCAAATGGAACTCCCACGAGGAAACACATCCATTATAGCAACAGTATCAAGCACACAGGATATGCTATTCAAATTTTCATGAGAAACTGTTCTTCAAAGTTACGTATCCTCCATGTATTACGTACGGATTTGTCGTCATAACTTCCATTACAGTTATAACATTACGTATAGATCATGTTGAGAGATACCAAACGTTCCCTCGTGAAAATTTGAACGTTGTATCCTGTGTGTTTGATACTGCCAAAATATAAAGCGAATCGAATACTGTGGATGCTCTTTGTCAGATGGAATACGTGAACCCTTTCGCTTCCCTACGGCTTTTAAGGAAACAAAAGGGACGCCGACTTTATGCGTGATTAAAGAGGCCAATACATCTCGAAGACAAAGAAATGGAAGACACGTTGTCATCCCACAGCCAGATGGAGCCTAAAAATGCGAAGAAGACGAAAAATGGAAAAGTAACAAGAGGAGAGTAAGAGGATAAAATAGAATAGGCAATGTAAATTTATTGGGTTGGGCAGGATCCAATCGCGATCACTCGAGGCAAAAAAAAGAAGGACAAGAAACAGATTTGGCAAGATAGCGAATTGAAGTAGCCTCTATTAACGCGCATATATAGTATTTATTCAATCCAAAAACGTCGAAGAAAAGAAACTTCGATTCATTTTTTTCTTACGGTATTTATAATAATCTCCAACAGAGGGTGACGTAACTCCCTCAACGCATGTAGATAATCGTTCTGTTGGTTGCTTAGATTCCATAAACCGATTTTCAACGAAAAAAAAACCATGTGACTCGATACAAAGTATCTTCTTCACACTTTACAAGCTAAAGAAAAAAAAAAAGAGAAAAGACAAAGAAAAAAGAAAACTTAACGGTTTATGGAGAAAGAGTGGTTCTAGTGTAATATCGTGTTTTTTGCAAGTATCGATATAGTTATACTTGAAGAATTGTACATAATAGATATATAATAGATATATAATGACAATTGTATGATTACAATGATGATGATAATGATAATAATTCTGTAACAAAAAAAAAAAAAAATGCATCATAGCCTAAGAAACCGATAAGCAATTCCCCTTTCAATATTAGATGCATGTCGATGTCTAACAAATTTTTAATATCACATCAGTGAAAAAAAAAATAATAATAATAATAATAATAAATCGTTTGAAGGTAGCAGTCTTTATAAATATTAACACTTGGAAAAAAAAGAAGGAAAGGAAGTTGAAGAGAGGCGTTTTTCTGTCACGGTACATTCTCATACATCTTCTACAAATTGTAGTTCTGCTTGTGTGTTCAGAGTTAAGCATTTTTCTTTTTTTTTTTTTTTTTTTTTTGTGTGTGTCTAAAGCAGCGTACTAACGAGAAGAATCAATTAACCAAATTAGTTGGTTTCTCGTCCGATAGCGCGCGCGTAGCTAACTCACAGTGTCATCTTAAACAAACGTTATAAGGAATCATGAAGAGGACAACTTGTATGCCTTATATACTGCCACAACTTATCATCCAGGAGATGAGAAACTGACTAATCATCTTAAAGATTATTAGGGAGATAGAAGGTTGCAGAATTACATTTGGAAAAGTGAAATTGAGCTTGTACATATATACATTATCAGCGATAGCAATACCAATAATTAAAAAAAAAAAAAAAGAAAAAAAAATGGGATGTCCATTGATTTCAATGACTAATCAGTGAAATTTGATACACTGTACATTATTGTAATTCGTTCCGGACTTTGGGAGTTTCTTTGTAATTAACGTTGTTGTGATAACTTGCGCACGCATTATACCGATTCTTGTATAAACTTCAAGAATTTATTTTCGTAGTTCTCTTTAACGATGATCTTGCGGGGGTTTAAGTGACTAACATTTTTGCACTGCTGATCGATAAGCACTCTTAACGTCTGTTTGAAACATTACATCTTCTTATTCGCGCGTAATTCGAATACTTCAGCTGTCGGAAGAAGTATCCTTGTCGGAGAATCAGCTTGTTTTTCTCATCAAGCGATTTCAGAGGTACACATTCGCGTCCTCCGGATTAAAAGTGACTAGATTACATTTCGAAAATTCACAGTCCAGTAGTAACTCTTACGGTATAAATTCAAGATTCTTCTGTGAGATGCAGTCCTTGGACACGACATGGTTACATCAATCGATATTGCTGATTAATGATTTCAATTGCAACCTCACACTGTATCTCTTCCATCGAATACACACGTGTCGTTCGCAGCTGAAGGAAGCAAAACCGAGAGAACTCGAACGCAACTTGGTACAGTTGGCAGTGTTCATCCTAATTGTACATAGGCTCCCATGGATCCGTAACGAGTCTGTAGTCTTCAGCGTTATTAATTCTAGTCTTTCTCATCAGGAGAGTTCTCCGGTTACGCTGTAATGTTCGCGCGCGAGAGAGAATGAGTGAGAGAGTGAGAGTGAGAAAGAGAGAATTCCATAAAACTTTGTCAGGAAAACTTTAATGTAGCTTTTAAGAATTGTGGTTTACAATAAAGAGTGTGAGGTCAGTCTAGCATTAACTTATAAAGGATCGCGTCAATTTGCATGAACGATGAAACAAATTGCTCGTTCAGGTTCCCAGAGTTAAAAAGAAAGAAAGGAATCAATATGCGGAAATTTTTCTGTGATAAACTTCTTATGAACGAAAAAAAAAAACAATGAAAAAAGACTGATTAGAAAGACCATCTTCTATGTCGTCGTATTTAGAGGGAAACTCATGAGAAAGAAAAAGAAAATTAGAAAAAAAAAAGACGAACGCTCTCACAAACTCGTCCATTGTCACGATTATTTCTGTAAATCTTGTGAATTTTCATTTAAAAACGATGAAGACATCCGCCAACATCCGGTTCGTGGACGAAGATCCATCGATCGTTGTAATTGCCGACGTTTTTCAAGCCCAATCTCATATGTACAGTTTATCCCTTTATCTTTAAGCAGTTTTAAGCAGTTTAATGACTGTTATCATATGAAAGTTTTCTCGCACGATCTCATATGTATACGTATATCTATATAATAGGCGAAACGAGATATAAATTTCAGTCGGACATTAGTAAAATTAGTGGGTACCAAAGTAGACATGATACTATAATTTTCATTAGAATGATTTACTTACTTAAAAGAAGAGCAGCTTGGGAATCACGAGAATGAGAAAAGGTAGTGAATAGCGATCATACAACATCGAAGCAATATAACGTTGGGACATTAACACGAATTACATCATTAACATGAATTATTCGCGAATCCATGGTGACTAGATTCGATTTCAATTTGACGCGATCTTCGAAAACCGACAACATGTAAAGAAAAAAAAAAGTGTCGATAAACTTTAGCGCATTTGATGAAAAAAAAAATATTTGATGAGAAAGTAAATAACTACGTTATTAATTAAGAAATAACAATCGCTCCCCGTACGAAAGTATCGCCTCCTTTGTTAATCTAACGAACGCTGTATGCACATTGTGTTAATAAAGAACTATGAGTCTGAAATGTAAATCTAACCAACGTGCTTGCCCTTCTGAAATGAAATATAACGTAAATAATTACCCAGGAAGTTGTACTAAATAATCGATATATTTAGCGATTTTAGATAGTTTGTATACATCCCTCCATTTTCTTGTAAAGTTATGCTTCTGTCGCGTGGCGTGGAGAATCGAAAAGAAATATTCTTGAAAATTGTATAAGGCATCTTATATCTACATCAAATTTGTAAATCCCATTGATTAGAATATTCAATTGAATGATTGAAACAATAAGTTTTAAGCTTCAGTTAAGCTTAATTCTACAATTAATTTAAGAAAAGTTAGAAAAAAAATGAAATTTTGTTCTAAAACTTTGATAGAAGTATTAAACAATAAAGAAAATTAATGCTTCCTTCGTTTGTCACGATCGTCTCTGCGTTGCTCCCGTTCGTCTTTGCGTTTTGTCGTCGTGGTGGTAGAACTGCTCGCGCGCTTGGCTTGTTTCAAGAACTGATCTAAACCGAAAGGATCTTCTTCATCTTTCTCGAACTGTACCGGTCCTGAGCGTGTTGTTGATCTGTCGGTTCCACTGAATTCCTTATCCGGAACAAACCTAAAATCACGGGAGAAAAATTTTAATAAGAGAACACTTTCATTCAATAACTTTCTTCTCGAGTGTCTTTAAAAAATTAACTTTAAATTAAAAAACTTAATCGTATCGACAAGCAAGTACCTGTTCGTTTTAACTAGCTTCTCCAAATCATCTCCGTAAGTATCTTTATCAATATTTTTACTGGGACGGTATATATGAGAGCCAATGGAATTAGAATCTTTCCAAGGCTTGTCGTAAACGTTATATTCGTCATCGTGTCCATAACCACTATCCATTCCTTTGCTGGTGTTAAACAATCTCTGATCAAATTGTGCTTCTCCACTATTAGGAATGCTCTTCGCTGGCAAACCAAGTGCGATCTGTTCACTGATGTCTCGCTCTCGTTCGCGTTGCAATCTGGAACGTTTATCAGGTGCAGCGCGCGCCAAATTCCGTTCTCGAGCCCGGTCCTTGTGTCGTTCTTGCCTGAGCTGATCTCTTTCTCGTGACTCTTCTGATTTCTCTGCATAATATCAAAAAACACGACGCTATTGAACACTTAATGTTAAATCTATTCTAAATATTCTGAAATAATCAACTTCAAAAATTGTAGACTAAACTAAAATGCACAGGGAAAATATACAAACCCATCGCAGCTGATTTTAAGCCAGCGCGTTCTTCTCTAGCTTTTTGTGCCAATTGCCTCAAATGATCTTCTTTCTTTTCTTTCTCCTTCTGGGCAAGCTTCTTCTCAAGCTGCGCTCGCATTTCTACCGCCTCTCGAGCCTTCCTATCCGCGATGTAAAGAGCCTCAGCCAATTTGGCGAAGTTCTCATTTATATGAACTTGCTGTAACCCGCGACCGTCTGCAGCTAAACGTTTATCGAGCGGAATCGTATAACCCTAAAAATAAAATTTCCATCAATAACATGTCAACAGTAACTGATAGTGAGAGAAGCCACTAACTTTCGCGTTTTTCCAATTACTGATACAGGGCGGTATTTTCCACTCCTTCTGTTCTTTTACTGTTACTTTCCTCGTAGGTGAGTGCATCACTGGCGCTGGAGGTGATGGAGGACCCCGCGGTATTTTCTTATTAATTCTATAATTAAGAAACACTATATTATTCACAATGTAGCTAACACGGTTTTAAAATATAATTCATCATAGGTGCTTGGCCCCAAGAAAATTTATATCAAGTGAAACTCACTTGAATTTCGGTGGTTCTAAAGGATCTATCTGAGCCTCCACCATTCTAATCACTCTCTGTTTAGCCCCGGAATTGAACGACTGTCCCTGCTGGGAGGGCGTGTATCGAATGTATTGCGCTGGAGCTTGTTTCTCGGCGCATCTTACTGGCATCGCCGCAGCTATTTTCGATCTCGTTATCTTTTCTAATGCTTTCTTAGTTTTTTCAGTCAATTCATCAATTTCTTCGGTGGGTGGACGCTGCAAACTAGGATCTTCCTCGCTTGTAATTTCCGATGGTAGTAGATCACTCAACTTGCTATATACAACCTGTAGAATGCAAAACAAGCAAAGACAATGCCTATGTAATTAAATGGTATTAGTGAAGTGTACTGAATTACCTTATCCTTAGAATGACCTTGTCTAGCAATGACGTCATATTTCACTTTCCCTTGGGCATCGAGCTGAACTGCCAAAGCATTACTGGTTGTTTCTTTTCCTTTCATCCCCATCCCAAGTGGATACTGGGCCACATGAATCTCAGGAAATGCTCCACCATCTCCAAAATCCTGTACAATTTATACAAGTGTAAATTAGACACTTAACTTACAAAAACGATTCACAAAAGATACTGAAACATTCACTTGCTTCAACTATATTACATAAAGATAGACAAACAGAATCTCCTACCTCTGGATTTCTTGGTACAAATCCTTTACGTTGGCCATACGGTGGAGCAGTAACAACTGCTTTGACAAGAGCAGATACAGGCCTCTGTCGCAATTTCTGTTCCCTTGCTTCATCTTCTCTGTCCCATACCACCTGCGACGGTGCAGGTAATAAACTGTAACAAAAACATCTTATCAATATTGTTACAAAGCAAGATACAGATACTAATATAAATAATATAATGACATATATTAAAATATAATGTGAACGGTGAAATTGCAGTTGTGTCATTTGTTGTGTTTGACAAACACGCATCAGATTATATCAGAATACACTGAAATATATCACTTAGAAAATTCTAGGATTTCGCGAATTTTATCATATAACGTACAGATTTTACAATTTGGAATTTTATAGATAACAGAAAGAAAAGAAATAATTTTAGAATAATTATCACAAATAATATCACTAACCTTGCTAACGACATTTTGTCAATTATAGAAACGTAGCAATACTACCAACTATGGAAACATTTACGTACTAGCAACGAAAATAGCCGTATATTGAAAAATAATGTCTGTTACAAAAAAAATCCCTAGAATTGATTCGATAAAATTTCTAGAAAGTATTTCCTAGAAAATACAAAAAGTAATTATACAGTTTTAATTGATATTTCAAAAAAATTATCTCGAAACCTTGAAATGAATGAAAATAGTATGTTACAGGAAGTATTGTAAAAAAAAAAAAATACACTAGAAAAACATCATTTATTTGTACATTGTGGTGGATTGATCTAAACTAGTCACAGCCATAGTGTAGAGTAAATATAAATGTAAATAAATAATATGAAAAATAAATTAAATTACTCTTTTTTTTTAATTAACATTTCGTACATTCCTCGCGCTGATCTATCATTGAGTAAATCCTCGCCAAAACGTCGCCACATCTGCCTTTCACTTTAATTTCTGCAAGATCGTCCGCTCTGGTTTTCCCAATGTTCAATATAGCTATCGGCTTTTTGGCATGGCTAGCTTGCAACGCTATTCGATAGCCAGAAAAAGTAGTTAGTGTTGTGCCCAAAATTAGCAGAGAGTCTGAATGTTCGATATTATATCTAACACTTTCTACAACCTGACGTGGAACATTGTCTCCGAAAAAGATGATGTCTGGCTTAAGAACACCACTGCAGTTTTCACACGATGGAACTTGAAATCCCTCCACCTGCTCCTGAATTAAAACAATTTGTTTCAATCAAACCTTCTTAAATTATTCTTGAAGCTTCTAAGATATTTGTAATATTACTTACCTGTGATAAATCCACGTCTCCGTCAGGCCTTACCATTTGACTGGTCGCAGTCATGTTTGGATTTATCTTATCGAAGATCTCCTGCAAATAATATCTGCATATTCTTTCATTACAGCTAAGACACATTACTCTAAACGCTGTTCCATGTAACTCTATCACTTTTCTGCTGCCTGCTTTTGTGTGCAGATTATCTACATTTTGAGTGACGATGCATCTTACTTTGTTCAAGTCCTCTAGCTTCTTTAATATTTGGTGCGTACTATTCGGTTTAATTGAAGAGAATCTAAGAAATGAATATTTTCTAATTACTCCATGTTCTTCATACGTGACTTGATGATTAATCTTGTGAAAAAAAGGAATTACAACCTTGGCCAACCTACGTAATTCCTGGCCCAATATCGCCTCCTAATGTCAGCACTGTTGCAAAAGTCTCTGTAAAGAACTGGTCTGCGATTGCTTCGCGCATAAAGGCCAACACCTTCTGATCTGTAATCAGGAATTCCACTTTCTGTGGATATTCCTGCTCCCGTTAATACACATATGTTACTGTGACTATTGATAAAATCCTTCAACATTGATAAATCTGTATTTTTTACAGGTTCACATTTTGGGACGAAAGTAAGATTTGATGTATATGTTCTACCTGCAATATACTTTCAATAATAAAAATACTTAAATTAAACTTTAAATTAAGTTATTAACACTGAACTAAATATTAGTACTGAAATAAGAAAGGAAACTCACATAATAAAGTTCCTATTATATTCATGGTTTTACACGACTTCATGCTCAACACCTCCCTGCATAACAATTACGTTAAAAATACCAGAATATTATTCAATTTTACTTGAGGTTAATTTCACCTCTCGCCGTCGTGTTCTAGACTCATGTCTATGATATAATCCTTTTACGTCAAAATGATTACCGAAAACGTCATACACTATGACTAACACACTCTTAAAATCTCTTTTTAAAAAATCGCTTTTTTTAAAAAATCATTCAGAAACGATTGTCAAACAATTGTCTCGACATCTGCAAAAAGTTTGAAATCGAATAAAAAAAAAACACAATCTCTCACAAAATAGTTAAATGTGCAAAAATTCGTAGTAAAGAGAATCTTGGATCATCCTCAAAGATTGTTCTAGATCAACTTAAAATAAAGTAAAGAATAGTACGAACGAAATATTTTTTAAAAAAAGAACTAAAATATTTTTTAAAAAAAGAAACATCATTTCTTTTTTTTAGTGCCTTAGATGAATTTACGATTTTCAGAAAGGAGATGAGAGCTCTCTGAAAAAAATTTGTGCTCTTGTTCGAATGCCACGAAAAGAAAATCCCTATATCGTTGAACGTCATCCACTCGGCGTGTTGTTCAGGTCGGTCGAAGCCATTGATAGAAGCGTGCTTGGAGGATACATTGTGATATAGCGAGTTTTGATTGTTATTTGGTGAAATGGCAGCAATCAGTTTGTTGAATCCTAAAGCTGAATTCGCTAGAGCGGCCCAAGCGTTGGCTGTTAATATATCAGCTGCGAAGGGAATTCAAGATGTAATGAGAACGAATCTTGGGCCGAAGGGTACCATGAAGATGTATGTATACTTACTCTCACGTGCGAATTTAACAATCCTCTGAGTCATTCGTTTGCAAAGAGAGAAATGTTGAAATTAGAAAGTACAAAGTTGCGCAAATTATTTTGTACTTTCTATTTTCTACGATTGTTGTTTGCGTGTCATACTAAAACGTCTTAAATAAGTGTATTATCCTTATTAGGTAAGATTAAGCCTCTGTGAAATGCCGGATACATACAGTATATAACACTCTATAAGTAGCAGTTCAAGAGAGAAAGAATATTGAAACATTCAGAACGTTCTCATTCCCATTTTTATACTGTCATTGAATATGTTATGACATCATTGTAACTGTGCAATTCAAATGTTTTTCAAGGTTGGTGTCTGGAGCAGGTGATATTAAAATCACCAAGGATGGAAATGTATTGCTGCATGAAATGCAAATACAACATCCGACGGCGTCTCTGATTGCCAGAGCATCCACTGCTCAGGATGATGTTACTGGGGATGGTACAACTAGCACAGTATTAGTCATTGGGGAACTTCTGAAGCAGGCTGATATATGTATATCTGAGGGTCTTCATCCTAGAATGCTCACCGAAGGTTTCGAGTTAGCTAGAATCAAAACTTTGGAAATATTGGATTCCTTGAAAATTCCAATCGAGCCGACGAAGGAAAATCTAATAGACGTTGCTAGAACGTCACTCAGAACTAAGGTTCATCCCACTGTAGCGGACAAGCTGACAGAGATCTGTGTAGACGCAGTTTTAACCATTAAGCAAAAGGATCAAGAGATCGATCTGCACATGATCGAGTTAATGGAAATGCAGCACAGAACCGCAGCTGACACTAACTTAATTCGTGGTATTGTAACCGACCATGGATCCAGACATCCGGATATGCCTAAGAGAGTAGAGAATGCTTACATATTGACTTGCAATGTTAGCTTGGAATACGAGAAGAGCGAGGTAATTGGATCGATGTGGAGAAAGAGCTAATTGTGAATATTATCTAAATAATGAAATTACAATGATGTTTCTTTTACAAAGGTAAACAGCGGATTCTTTTACAAAACTGCTGAGGAACGTGAGAAATTAGTAGCTGCAGAACGCGAGTTCATTGACAACCGGGTAAAGAAAATAATTGAGCTGAAGAAGAAATTGTGCGACGGAACGAACAAATCATTCGTCATGATAAATCAGAAGGGTATTGATCCACCGTCGCTGGATATGCTCGCTCGGGAGAACATTTTGGCTTTGCGTAGAGCGAAACGTAGAAACATGGAACGCTTAGCGCTGGCTTGCGGTGGAACAGCTATGAATTCCTTTGACGATTTGAAAGAGGAACACTTGGGATGGGCTGGACTTGTTTACGAACACGTATTGGTAAACAATTTTTGAACAATACGACATCGGAAGAACTGTCTTTTATATAGAATAAAAATCTGTTATCATTTTCGTAGGGGGAAACAAAATACACGTTCATTGAAGAATGCAAAAAACCGAATTCCGTGACGATTCTATTGAAGGTAGAATAATGAATTACACTTTTAAATTGATGTTAATCGTTTTTGGTTTTCAATAATTATAATTTAATAACACCAGGGCCCAAATAAATACACCTTAGAACAATTGAAAGACGCTGTAAGAGATGGTCTAAGAGCTATTAAAAATGCTATTGATGATGGCGCTATTATCCCCGGTGCTGGTGCTTTCGAAGTAGCCGCTAGTCAAGCACTCCATTTATACAAAGAGAAAGTAAAAGGGAAGCAACGCTTGGGCGTACAAGCTTATGCAGAAGCTTTACTCGTCATTCCGAAAACTCTCGGTACGTGAAACGTTTCAAATTAATTGTGTTCTCAGAATTATGTTTTAATATATTTGTTTATCTAGCTGTAAATAGTGGATTCGATGCACAAGATACAATTGTTAAGTTGTTGGAAGAAAGATCTACGTTAGGCGAAGCAGTTGGATTAGACATTTCTACTGGTGAAGCGTTGAAACCCACAGATGCTGGTATTTATGATAATTACAATGTGAAGAAACAAATTATTAATTCGTGGTAGGTATTTATAAAATCTTATTTAAATTGAGATTTTACAGTACCGATATTTTCTCTGAAATATGAACTTTTATTTGCAGCACAATCATTGCTAGTAATCTTCTTTTGGTTGATGAAATTATGAGAGCAGGATTATCGTCTCTAAAAGGTTAAATCATACGAAACGAGAATGCTTTATGATTTTATGGTTCTTTCATCTAACGATCTCTATGCATAATTTCTATGTTTTTATATGCTTCTAAGTAACAAGAAAATTGCACAGCGTAACAAATAAAATGCTACTTTTAAATTAAAACATTTGAGAACGATAAAAATATTATGTTCTTTATGAATTTTTCATCACTAATTGGCATACGTGATTTCACATTGCGAAATGATCATCTCAAATATATGTAACACTCAATGATTTAAATAAAAGAAAAAAAATGAAATAATCGTTTGTATAAATATTATTTTCGTAGTAACACATGTACAATTTCAACTTAAATTTCTGTTATGAAGAATGTAAATTAGAAATGACGACCACCGTTATTATAAAAATCAAAAATATTTATGTGAAATTTTATATTTACAGTACACGATATTTACAACTTCTGTTGTAAATGAAACTATTTACAGGACACTCAGTCTTGTTTTTTCATCTTATGTTCGATGTTAAAAGCTTAATTTTAAAACTCGAGCAAATTCGAGTTTAAACGCAACAGAATATAAATTTTAAATACACATTTATCGTATAAAACAGTATATTAGATACAGTAAAACTCTATTTACATGAACTTGTAAGACAAATAATTTATATAATTTTTTAATCAATTAAAAATTATATAAAAGGTTCATTGATTTCCTATCAATGATTTTTTCGTTCACATAATAGCAATTCAAATTCAAATAAGTAGATTCAAATAGCAACAATTCATTTAATCGGATATTGATTAAAATTTAGTTCAAATAAATACAATTCTACTGTATCAACACGTAAAATTGTTCACCGATACTTTCTTAAAGTAAAATTAAAATCAAATTTTCAAATTTTACCGATAGGTTTTTACTAATAAATAGTTTATTATTATCTTTAGAATTGATAATGATTTTTCAGTATCGATAAATTTTACGTGTTAAGACTTAATTTTTTAATTTTTTTACATTTGTCATTTTTACAAAATTTATCTTTCAAGGTATGTTTAAATTTGTCATTAATTATTTCTGAATTAATAAGACATAGCCAATATTGAATGTAAGTACTTAAAAGAGATGTTATTATACGTTATTATTTATAAAGAAAATGTAATTTCTAATATTAAGAGATTTTAGATATTCCAAAATAAATAAATAATATATATTTTTTTCGAAACATCTAGTTAATGTATATCGCCTACACTTTTATTTACAATTTCCATGCTGTAAATCTGCGTTTTGATTTTTAGAATAATTCTTTACCAACTTATAGCATGACGTTTTACCTCCTTACTTAACAGCTTTTTATATTTTTTAATTAAAAATATATGTGCAGAATATATATGTATATGTACAACATTGATAAGGTGGTAAATTGATGTCACAGTAATCGAATATGATGAAATACAATTCTTGTAGATACGAAAAACATTTTTTCTCTCATCTAATTCCAATTCTTCAATAAAATAATTTACAAAAGGGTAACATAATCTTATAGGAAGTACAAATATACATTTTTTTTATATTTCTCAAAATTTCTAAATGTACACTAACGGTGAGTATAAGCACAAAATATATAACTATCAAACGATCAACTGTGAGGACCCTTTACACACGTTTTTCATATCATCACAATACATCGAGGGAATCAATGAATTTTATAAAAATTCATTGTTGTTTTAATATCTTTTAAATATAACGTCACAGAGAAACGTACATAATACCGTGAATTACTTTGGTTACTGTTAATCATCATATCAATAATGATCACACAATAAATATTTATCATATTAAATTAAACTGCGTCAGCATTTTACTTTTATTTTTACATTTCCATTCATTGCTTCAATTTTTTAAGCACTGGGATGTTCTTGATGTCATTTTTGAGATCTTTCAATATTATCTTCGGATTGATATTGATCAACTGTGCAAGAGTGGTGCAGTTCACTTTCATACGATGTCCGCCAACTACCATGTACGTGTTCAACTTGGCTAAATTAACAGGACTTCTAGGAACACCATAATAAGAAAACTGTTTACTCTTCGTTTCTTGTTGCTTATCTGGCATTTTATTACTAGTAAGATATCTCGAATATGGATTAGTAGATTTCCTTGCCACCGCTTTTATCCTATAAGGCATAGCGTTCAGACGAATTGTACTCTTAGCAGTAGACTTTTTCGCTACGTTGTTCTTCCGTGGTAATTCCGACGCTGATGGTTCTGAATCTTTATTTTTATGAGAACTCGTTTCAGGTTTCTGCCACGTGACTTTGACCATCATCTTCTCGAGCAATGACTCGTAATTCTGTATACTTTCTATTTTCAATTCCATGCCAGGATGTTCTTCAGTGTTGTGCGTGGAGACGTCCGAGGGACAGTTGAAAGATTTATTACAATATTTACATTTGAACAAATTTATATGCTTGGACACGTGGTTCCTCATAACGTTAAGAAGCGTCGTGGTGAACGGGCACTCGGGACAGACATATCCTTGAGACACACTGGTCTTTTCTTGGTTCTTGAAGTTCAACGGCAAGTGCGAATGGAACATGTCGTGATGCCTTTTCATTTTAATCTCGGAATCACATAATTCGTTACACCACTGACAAATCCAACCTTCTTGCTCCGATCCAGAACTCTCGACTTGCTGTACGTCACTATGCGACTGCTGCAGATACAATTCGTAAGGATTTTCTGCTTGCGTCTTCGCGCATTGAGCTTTCGCTAACGGTTTCTCCGACAACACGCGTATGTCCTTATATCTGAATGGATAATTCGACTTTGTTTTAGAAGAATCAATCTGTAATGTCGGTTCATTGTTCATTACGTCCCAATCATTTTGAACAATATCCAAAGATTCCTCTTCTCTCGCGTCAGAGATCTGTTCTTCCTCTATATCATTGCTGTAGTCGTCGGTATGAGCCTTCTTATCATGTTCTATCCCCGTAGATTCGCCAGATGATTCAGGTGGAGATATGTCTTCGACTTTAAATGGTAAAAACGAATCAGAATGATTGATATCCCAATGTTCCCAGACTTCCGAGTTCGTTGGCGCGGTGAAACTACAATAAGAACATTTCAGTAAACTTTTAGTCGCGTGTACCCTCATGTGTATTTTGAGACCGGTCGTATTCATGGCGGTGAAATTGCACATGTTGCACTTCTCCTGCGGTTCGATATTGACTTGGCCGTCGCTCTTCTCCGCGACTTCTTCCCCGCTCGTCTTTTTTTTTCGTTTCTTGTTCCTTTTCGGAAACACGATCCCGTACTCTTGCTGCCAAAATTCTTCCGGCAACTCTGGCCCGCCAGCCGCGGGATTCTCAATTATCTTCTCAGCACAACCGGGATGCTTGGAACGAATATGTTGACGCATCAAACCCTCCGAGTTTGTGCTACGGTCGCAGTAAGGGCAAATAAAACCAAGTCGTTTTAAGTGTGTTAACTGTATGTGCAATTTAAAACCGCGCCACCGGAAGAAAGTCATTTTGCAATGTTTACAAATAAATGGCTTTTCCTGTTTCTCTTCTGGTCCGCCTATATCAAAATTTGTAATTAAGATAATATACTACAATAACGTTCGTATTTGAAAATACTTACCTTTTTCAAGATAATTCGTTTTCCCAGTTTTCTTCTTTGATGGTCCACTCTCACTCTTTACATCAGCAATGGGAGTCACGTCATCTTTATTATTCTCATCTTGAACTTTAAAGCTATTTTTGGTAGTTTGTTCCTTGTTCTGTTTATTTGTAGTTTTTGAAGTTTTGCTAACAATGTTTTGGCTGACCTTAGCTGCAGTTGACTTTGAATCATTTCCATCTGTGTTTGTTGTGGCAGAACTTTCTACATTACTCGCGTTTTGCTTAGCTAATAATCCTTTTATCATTAGTGTTTGTCTCTTCAATAATGTGCCAACCTAAACATAATAATCAAAAGAAAAATTACATTTAAAATTAATTTTTGATAATAGCATGATTTCATTTAAATGAATATTAATGTACCCATTCTTCGATATCATCATCCGGAGATAACGGTTCGTGATTAGGACGTTCTCCATTGTGATGTTTAGTAAAATGTTTCAATAAGGCGTTACGGTTCACAGATAAGTATCCACATTCCTTACAGTGCCATCTGCGATATTTTCAAATTAACCAAAAAGAAATGTAATGATTTTAAAAGAATAAAATAAAATTACAAAAAAATACTTACCTAGCATAATTTAATTCTCTGTATAGATGATCTCTCATATCGTGCTTGTATTTAGTTTTAAACTGTGTGCACAATGTACAGACATACATATTACCATCTGCTTTTCCATAAGGACCAAACCTTCCAATATCGGATTCGTTGAAATCGTTATCTTCGATCAGTTTAGATTTAACTTCCTTTTCTGTCGTATTAGGGGTGCTACTCGCAGATTCTGTTTCTTCTGGTACCTTGTCACAAGACAATGATCGCTTAAATTTTTCTTTCGTTTGCTTGCTGTCATCCAATGAATTAGATTTGCCCGATTTTATTTTAGCCGGTTTAGGCACTGACAATTCCGTGTCACTCTTCCGTTTTCCCAACTTCAAAGTGGATTCCATCGACACTTCGTTCTCTTCTTCGAGAAGAATTCCACGAATGTGTCTGATTCGAGGCATGTCTCGTCTCCAAAGCGGAGTAGTATCAAACGGTTCATCCTGCCCAGTCTGTTCTATGCCATCTGCTGTCTTTTTGTTCACACCTTTTATTCGTTGATACATTAAAATATAATCAACGCTTAACTCGTTAGAATGCTTGCTGCTAATATGTTGCTCGAATATAATTTTGCCACTGGTTTTAAAGGAGCACGAATTACATTTATATTGACACTTCTCATCGTGTGTTGCGGACGTATGATTGATCATTTCCGCCTTATACACGCATTTATAATCACAAATGTTACACTTCCAATGATTTCCATCTGGATCTGGTATTTCCTCCTCAACCTCTTCTTGTATGGATTGTTGATTGTTTTCCGTGTTTTCTAACTCTCTGATCACCTTTACAAACGGCCTTTTCTCAGGATGTTTATCGGAAAGGTGTCTCTCCACAACGTGTCTAGACAATGTTTTGTTACTATTAGAAAGCATAGAAAATGAACCGAAGAGAATAAATTTGGTTAAACATTTGACAAGAACATACAACGTATATTTTATATTAAGCCTCACTTTGTATACTTGTCAAATGTTTAGAAACTATACTCTAACTTCCAAATACATCGTGCTTATGATCTGTGACCAAAAAAGTGCATTATTATACCAAACGTGAAACATAGACATCATTGTGTACCTATGATAATGATGATGATTGCAGTGAGAACATTTATAAAGTCTGGTATCGTGCATTTTCAAATGAACGGCCATTTTATCAATCGCAATATTTAATCCCTCTTGACCCGATGGTGGTTGTGGGCAATGAGGACACCGGAAATACTGTTCCTCGGAATGCAAAGCCTTTAAATGACATCGTAACATCGCCTCATTGACCGTTAAATAATTGCATTCAGCTACACCACACACGTATCTATTGTAGGAAAACATTACCATTGTTTTACATCCCTCAATTCATCATTCTCGAAACTTGCCGAATTAATTGACAACACTTTCACATGTGACGAAAATCACACCCACTCTTGCAAGAACATCCACATTGTTATAACATCCGGTTTTAGAAAATATACCTACCTCTTGTGCTCCGGTACAAATTTCGGGATGAACTCGTCGTCGTTATTCTTATTAATCTCTTTAGGTTTCCCTCCCATTCGACCATTTTGATGAGAACTACTCGCCAAGTTGACCATCTTATCAAACATTCGCTCCTTCTTATCCAAACAAGGCACAGGATTGACCGGACCGCTCTCTGGCACACTTTCATCTTTTGCGTGTAGTTGCAAATGTCTGATAATATTCATACGAACTTTCGTCGTATACGGACACACGGCACATTGCACTTCACGGTTGTAGATCGCTTGACGTGGCAGGGAATCTATTTCATCAGGGCCGAAGCTGAATTTCTCAATGTCTACCGTTGCTTTCTCACCATCCTTTTCGTTTGACTTTGTATTACTTTTACGTTTCTTCCCTTTACGATCTACATTTTGTCGCTGCAGAAAAACAAACGAAATATTTATATATATATCATTTGACGATTATTACGTAGTTTTGTAAAATGTACTTACAATAGGTTGTACGATGAACAATCCATCAGCGGATGGATTTTTTGGATCAGCCGGAATTAATTTACTGTACGCGTATTTATGTTTCATCTTCATATGCGCCATTGCTTGGTAACCCACCGTACATCTCATTTTGCACAATGAACAACCAAATCGCTTCAACCCATGTGATTTCAAATGCTCTAATAAAAACCCAACTTTCAAGAACCGTTTGCTACAATGAGCGCAAGTCAAATTTTTATTCTCGCCACCTAAGGTACATTCTTTCACGTGCATCCTCAATTGAGCCGCAGTCTGTGCACTATAATCACACGATTCATAGCCACACTTGTACAATTGTGCTCCTGAGAAACCAGTGTCTTTAATGTCGTCCAAAGTTAAGGGTTTATCTATTTTTGTAGTAGAACTTTCATTGATGTCGCAGGACGCGTTTGAATCTTTCATATCGGTAGAAGATTGTTCTTTCATATCTTTCTCTGGATCTACGTTTACTTTCTCACTTACATCAATACTATTTTTTCTTTCCTTTCCATTCGACTCGGATTTTATATTTTTTGTTGGAATAATTTCCGTATCATCAATGTCTACAATTTCAATGTCGCTATCTTCCATTTTATTTGTAGATGAAGCAGGCACGTGAGTCACGTTAAAGGTATGATTGATTTTTTTCACAAAATCAGGATTGTCCAACAAATTAATATTTATAAATTCGTCGTTGCTATCGAAAGTCCCTTCAGAAGATACTATCAATTCCGCAGAGGCTTTATCAGACAGGACGCTGGTCTTTTTAGATTTATCTATTAAACTTTTATCTACGGATTCCTTGTTCAAAATTGACGTTACCGAAATCTCAGAGTCATTTATCAAACTTCCGAACATTTTGTTCACTATACTATCATTAGAGCTTTCATTTAATGATTTTTCGTGTTGTGAAATATTAGCATTCACAGAACTGTTTGAATTATTATCACTTTCAAATAAACTAGCTATATTTAACACGTCATTTTCGTCCTTGTTCAACAAAGATACGTCTTTAGACAATTGAGGATAAAATATCTTGTGAGACGGAGACGTGTTAACAATGTCTATATCAACTTCTTTGCTATTGTCCCTTTCTTCGTTCTCTAGATCAATTACTTCTTCTGTGATTTTCAAAGTGTCATCAAACGTTCTTATAATTAATTGATCTATCACATCTTTGTTTCGTACTGGCTGCAATGTAATATATGAAATGACGATCATAATTTGACTCATAACTATGATTGGCCAATTTTAACTATTGATGATATAATTTGATTCATTAACAGAATTACATTACCTGAGGAGTAAGAATTCGTTCGAGAACCTGAGGTAATCGATTACAATGAAACAGGCTCAGATGTTTATGCATTTCATTAAAGTGATCTGATCCATTCAAACAATACAAGCATTGGAATTTGTAAAACCCGTGCGTTTTATAGTGCTACAGAAAGAATTATAAATATTTGTAAGAATAATTATAAAAAGTGTAATAATTGTTAATCAAATAATTAAAAAATATTACCGTCATTAGTTGATCGATTTTCATGCAAGTAGCACGACATACGTGACACTTATAGCCAGAAATAGGCAGTCCATGTTTATTCTTTAAGTGTGATATAAAAGATTCAGGGACGTAGAAGAACTTCCCGCAATCTGTAATATTACAAGTTTAATTATTCATTCGATAACGATGGCAAACCATGTAAATATAAATCGTACCATGGGGGCACACGTAAGGATGTATTGTATCGTGACGATTGATTTCTTCTTTCGGAAATTCTTTCTTTTTGCTAAGTAGAAGACCACGATTCTTAGGATGAGTCATTATCTATAAATGAAAATACAAATTAATTGGCAAAAATTTATAATACCACAAGATAATCTCACTTGCATCATACCTGATGTATCTGCACATAAGAAGGTACAATAGCTCTATAAAAACAGTACATGCATTGATAACGACAATGTGCATGCTTCTCGTCGATATGTGTTTTCATTTGATTCCAATCCTCCAATATCATGTAACAATAGGCACATTTTTGGTAATCATACGGCGGTGGCATCATTGAGTGTTGGGCTTCGCTGGCGTGTTGAAGATAATGCTGTTGATATATCGCCAATATATCAGTAGTGAAGCGACAATCACGCGCCATACATTTGTACAAATGAATCAATTTAGCGGCTTTTAACATCGCTTTGTACGCGTCTGCCGATTTCAATTTAATCGCCGAGGCTAAAGGTTCTTTCTGTTTTATTACAGTGGGCGCTCGAACCACTTTCACGATTTTATAATTCAAACTCTGCGATGGTTGCGGCGATCCGCTAACACTGACAGTTCGAGTAGTCGCCGGAGGTGAAATAGGAAAAGACAACTTATTGTCCACTTGAATAATTGTTGATTTTGGCGCAATCGGAATGAAATTGGTGGTAAGCTGAGTGGTAGTTACAACTGGAGAAGGGGATATACTTTTCACTGGAATTAACTTCACTTTTTCTGGCGTCGATTGCACTGTTTGCATATTTTTCGTTAACGGCTGTGTAATAGTTACAGTATTGAGTCTCTTTAAAATTATAGGCGAATTTTTAGACTTTTTCAACAGAGATATGCCTTTGTTTCTTATTGGAGAAGTCTCAACTGCTTTTCTTATATCATTTATCTGTAACAATAATAAGAACGGAGTTATACACCGTGCAATTTGAAACAAATGAAAAAATTTCGAGCAAATATGCTCGATACGTAGTGACTTACAATAGGACTTTCAGCGCCATCGGCTTTTGGTGCTAGACTAACTACATTTTCGATTTTCAAAAATGAACACTCCTCCTCAACATCTGGCTTTAACACGGAATCTATTTTATCTGGAGTACTAGACTGGCCCGCATCTAACGAATAAAATACTTTTATATAATGACAGACAATGATTCATATTATTGTTTATATATTTATACATACTGCTCTTTAATAAAGATGCACTTTCTTGAACGTCTAAGGACTGCGTTGGTATCGATAACTTATCTCCGCTAAGACGTCTCAATCGGATGAAACTCTTAGATAGATCACCATCATCAGGCAAATCCTGTGATATTTCATGGTATCTAGTTTCCTTTTTTCCGATAAATTTTTTAATATTAGATATGGGAACGACGTCTGGCGGCTTGGGGATAGAAGCAAAAGGAAATGCCCGTTTAGATTCCTCAGGTTTAGAAGAAGTTTCATCTTGCTTTGTTGCTTGAAGTTGAGCAGCTAATCTTTGTATAGTGGTAAGCATTGGGTCCTTGCAAGATGCATTCATATTTGAAGTTTCTTTCAAGATCATGTTAACATCGGTAGGTAATTCGCTGTCTGATTGTTCGCTACTGAAATCAGACTCATAAATTGGTGCACTATCCTTCATATTCTCGTTATCGCTAGTTTCTACATCGCTTTCTTCATTCTTCTTCGTATCTGACATTACTAATGAATCATTAGCCGTTGAATCTATCGGACCTGTTTCAGATATAGGCTGAGAATCACACTTTGTATCAGATGACTGTGTTATGTGTGAGGTATTACTCTCTTGAAGTTGTTTATCATTTAAAGTTTCCTTCTTTTCTGAATCTATCGCTGAAGGAACTTCAAAGTTGTCAGACATTTCAGTGGTATTATTTTGAGACGGCGTTGGTGATAACGGCGAAATCGGTGAAGTAGTGGTATTAATCGAAGTTTTATCCGGAGAATTTATTATTATATTAGAATCAGATTCGTTACTTGATGTCGTTAAATTAGTCTTCATTTTATCCTTCAATTTGTCTATTATAGATAAACCTTTTTTAGACGCATCCCTTTGCAATTTAATGCCAATGTTTTGAATAATTTCCTGCATTTTCTTCTTCCGTTCCAATTGAATCTCCACTTCCTTCTTTTCCAATTCTGGTGGACAAACGAACACACTCAAATTTCCAGATGGTAAACTGGAATCCGTATCCATTTGTAGTGGTTTCTTCTTTTCCTCATCAGTAGTAACCTCTGATTCAGGATGATTCTCTTCTTGCTGTGTAATTTTAGGTTTATCTTTTATTTTCTCATCAGACGTTTTATCCTTCTGAATCACTTTTATCTCAGTGATGTCATCATCAGTCTGTTCAACAGGATTTACTACTTCGTTTAGCGATTCCTCCTTTACATTTGATTCAGTTATTTCTATCTTTACCTTTTCTTCTGGAACATCAACATTTTGTTCATCAGGTTCTTCATCGACTACATCTAAAGACATGTTTATCTTAATAATCTTAACAGTCGAATCGTCTTTATGCCACAAATTGATATGTTCTTCCACATTACACTTTTTTAATTGAACGAAATTACAACATGAGCATAAATAACCATAAATACGATTTTCGTCGGGTATTTCGTCCTCAGTTATGGCTTCAGCAAAAGTGTCTTTAAACTTTCGACACACTTTGTAATAATGAGTTCTCATGGAGGATTTGGCTACAGCTTGATAAGGGCAACTATTGCACTGAAATCTGTATTCTCCTGTGTGAGTAGTACAGTGTTCATAAAATGCTTCCATTGCAACCTTGGTAGCTCCTTCACTGAATAAAGAGCAAAATCTACAACGAAATTTACAAGTTTTCTCTGTCAGGAGATTCGATGATGAATTTTCTACATCATTGTCATTTGCGTTTTGAATAGCTAATAGAGCATCCGATTGTTTCAATCTAGAAATTAAAATTTCCTTTCCTGGATGACTTAACTTATAATGATGAACGATACTTTTGCCGGTAAAGGAGCAAAGCAAGCATTTATATCTTTCTTGCCCTGTACAAACATAATCGATCAATTTTTTTATATCTATTTCAGAAAAAGATTTGTCTATGTCAGTTTTATTCTTAACAATGCTCTTTTCAGCATTACTATTAATTTGTTCTTTTTCTTTGACTTCCAATGATTGTACTTTTGTTTCATTGGCAAAAGCTTTACTTGAAGAAGATTCTATAGAATTAGATATAATCAGTATACTTTCTTTATCATTTTTTGAATCATCTTGAAGAATCTCACTAGAATTAACATCTTTAACATCATCTTCAAGCTTTTCCGAAATATTCTGATCTGTATTATTAAGTGAATTGCTATCTTTGTTTATTGTACTTTCTGAAATGGACTCTACTTTACTAGAAATATCCAGTTCAGAACTAGTATTAACATCACAATCGCCCTTGGGAGAAGAAGCTATAAGAGTCTTTTTCCTTCTCTTCTTAGACAAAATACCCATCTGCCAGTTACACTTTTTCTTCTTCTTCTTCGTTAAAGACTTTTTCGTACTCGATTCAATCGGTAATTGATCGTTTATATCATCATCAACGTCCGCATCACTTCCTTTGTCTGCTATTGATGAGTCTTTATCTGCATCATTCTTTACCGACACTAATCCCATTAAAATGTTACTCAATAGCTTCTTATTACCGTTAGTATCCATTTTGGTTGAACTAGCACCCGTTTTCTTGCCAGAAGCTGTACTACTCGACATAGAAATATCAGAAGTAATACTTTCTTCATCAGTAAATTGAACATTATCTTTATTTTCATTCAACAACTCACTTCCTTTTTTTCTTGTAGACTTTCTGGGAAAAGATGGAGTATCCTTTTTCTTTTCTGATTGTTCCAGTACCTCAGATTCAAATTGTTTATCCGGATGAAGTGAAATGTCCACAGCTGCAGCCAGTTCAGATACATCTATCCCAAAACTCTCATCAGAGGAGCTATCAAACATTACTTTAGAACACTCCAACTTGGAAATGTCTGTCTTCTCGACTACTACTCGCGGTTCTTTTATCGTTTCCTTGTTAATAATACGTTTGCTTCGTCTTAGAATCTCAGAATCATCGTTAGATACTTCCTGATTGCACAATGAATTAGAATTTTGAACTAACTCTGTCCTGAGTGCCAGTGGCTGGTCCTCTTCACTATCTGAACTCTGATTATATTGTTTCGAACGTTGTCTAGTAATTCTTTGCATCTCTCTCTTTGTTTTGTCTCTCTTACTTGCTTCCTCGGCAACACGTGTAGATCTCTTCTGCTTGAAGAAGATGGATGAAACCACTGTTTCTTCTAAATCAAGATTTATAGCTAAATCATTTAATTCTTTTTTCAATTCTTTTTTTAATTCTTTTTTCTTTGTGTTTGCGACACTTTGATTAGAAGAATTTGTACCCGCATTATTTTGATTTTCTTTCTGTGTTCTGCACAGCCTATGGCCAGTTGCTGCTACAACACCATCACTAATAAACATTTCTCTAATATCTTCTTGCAACATTTCCAGAGAATTCCTTCTCTTCGCTTTGACTTTTGGTGTCTTCAAAACAATTTCCTTTTCTTCAGTTGACTCTTCTTTATTGACATTTTTAGATGTTTCTGGAACGTTCTTTTCTTTCTCTGTATTTACTTCACCTTCATTCGATTCCTTCTTTTCTTCGATAGTATTTTGAGTTTCAATAGAATTTTGGGTAATCTCTTTCTGAGTGCTGGAATCTTCAGCATCTTTTTCCTCAAGATCAGAAGATTTAATGTTGGGAATCTCTTTTTCAAGAATTTTATTTGTATCTTCTTCCTGGTCATTCATCGGTGTGTCCTGAATCAATTCTTTGTTCATTGTCTTTAGGATGCCAAATCTTTCAGCAAGAGACTCTTCATCCGAACTATCTGAAACAATTACTCGTCGTTTCTTCCTCATCTGGATTTTCTTTGTCTCAGGAGTATCATCTTTATCCGAACTGCTACTCTCTGACTCTGACTCAATGATCTTCTTGATCTTTTTCAGCTTTTTCGCCTGCAACACTTCACCCAGCTTTTGCATAAATTTTGCCTGTTCAACGAACTTTTTTCCCTCGCCGAATTCGAAGGATTTTCTAATTAAAGTTTCTATCCATTCCTGGGTTACCTCGTCCTTCGATTTCGATCCTTCCGATTCTATTTCTTCTTTCTTATATTTCTCAACATTGGTAGATAATTTAGAAGAGGTAGCGCCAACAGAGTCTAATTCAACAATGTCCACATCAGTTTTGTCTTTCCCGGGAATTTCGCTAGAAATGTTCTCTTCTTTCTGTTCTTCTTTCTTGTCATCGGTTACATTGTCCTCATTCCAGTTCTCAAGAGATATGTTTCCATCGCAGCTGCTACTAACTTCGGTAGTTGAATCTTCCTTCTCTCTCTTAACAATTTTGTCATCCTGTTTTTCAACTGCACACTCTTTGGTCTCCTCTGACATGTGATTTGACGTGGGCGATTCTGACGATTCGTTACGTTTTATTTTAGGTATCTTAAAGTTTTGCAAACAATATCCTTGCGCGGACTTCGCTTTCGTATCAATAACTCCGTATAAACTCTCTAAAGGCGACTGTTTTTTGTCTTTAATTGTCTTCTCTTGTGCTTGTTTGGTGTTTGGCGCATTCTCTGCGTCCACGCGTTTATGGCTGTCAACTGACTTCGGAGGAGATTTAGGCTTTTCTTTGACTTTCCTAAATGTCGGAGTTGGCAGCAATGGCAAACGTTTCCTGGGATCTCTTTCGCTGAAGCTACTGTCTTTACCTTTACCAGGGGGAAAATGTTTGTCCTTAGCTAACCGAGGATCCCTGACCGAAGCACCATTATCTCTAGATTGATTGTTATTTAAATTGTGCTCCGTACGTATCCTTGGATCACGGTCAAATATGTTTCTACCGTCTCTGCCAAATCTATTACACTCAGACCATTCGGATCTACGAGTATCACGATTAAAATTATTCCTAGATTCTGATCTATTTCTTTCGTTGTAATACGCGTTGCGTCCTCTACCGCTACGGTCTCTGTTCCAGGGACAGGGTGTGCTGGGCCTGGGATATGGCCCTGAAGAACTTTCTGCGGGGCCCATCACACTACAAGGAACTTCGTTCTCTGGTCTATACGGTCCGTCGTTCGGTCGGTTAACAGGAGAATCCCACGACTGTCTCTGATGAGAATACTCCATTCCTCTATCAAAAGGTTGTTCGTAAGGTCTGTTCTCACCCTGAAAATTCCTGTACTGCGGACCAACAGGAAACCTCGTGGGCGATATTAAAGGCTGTATGGTTGGTACATTGGGTACATCAACATTGGGTATATCATCTGGTCGTGGAATATGGCTTATATCCTGAGGTCTCGTATTGGGGCTCATCAGAGGCCTGATACCAGTGTTTATATTTGGAAGGAACTGATTAGGCCTCATCTGACCGTCGTTCATTTGATGGGGATCCATATGGATAGACTCTCTGTTAGTACCTACATTCCACATCTCTTGATGTGGCATACCCATTGGATGTGGATAGGTTTGGGCAGGAGAATTAGGCATACCACTAAAATTGGAAGACGGTGGCCACTGATTGTTGCAAAAATCATTTGCGTTTACGGGCGCGTGCATGGAGGGCCAGTGGCCTTGATTCGGTACTTGTCTATTGAAGTACTCGGGTCCCTCCATTCGGAACTCCGTATCTATCCTAGGCGCCATTTCAATATTCCCCTGACGCCTTTGATACAACATAGCGTTTCTATCATCTGATTTAGTCGAACTGCCATGATGTATAGGCATCTGATTGGGCATATCGTCGTCAGGCCGACAGTGCACGTTATGCACGTTACACTTATCTTTATCATGGTTCTGGTTGTCACGCAACTGACGAGGATGGCGTTCATAGTTGTCCGCGAAACGCGGCTCCGCCTTAGAGCTAGGCGAAGATGGATTTCTACCGTCAATAGTACTCGTGCTCGTCGTAAACGAACTAGAACCATGACCTAAATTACCCTGAGGTGGTCCCTTTGTTTCACCAGGCTTCAGAGCATCAGCTTTCGTCACCAGTGTAGCATTTAAATTACTGGGTAGACATTTCCTACTGGTTAACTTAACTATATGCTTGTCTATCTCCTCCCAACGCCTCTCGCTCTCGCTGTCAATATCCTCTTGCGTCAATACAAACGATTTAGACGTCTTTGCATCCTTAACATTCCCACCTAACTCCTGTTTGTCCTTCTTGAATTTGCCTAGATCCTCCCTTAGCCTATCACTCTTCTCCATTTTGCTGTCGTCTTCATCGTTCAACAATTCAGCCAAATCTTCCATGGACAATGGCGGTTCCGTGGAAACGGGAGGTGGTGAAAGCAGTAGCGGTGCCGGAGGCTTCGAACCGGACTTCTTACAAAGTTTCGGGTAGAGAATCTCCGAATCTGGTGACTTCAACCGAGCATCAGGCACATTAACAGGCGATTCAGGCCTAGACTCCGACGACACCTGGTCTATGTTCACTCCCATCATCCGATTTTTTTCTAGAATCGACGACAATCTTCTGGAACCGCCCAAGGAAGGGACTGGCACAGTCTGTATTTGTCGAGAAAGGTGCATCGACATAGGTACGTGAGGTCTCCCGTCGTTCACCTTCGGAGATAAATTACTTCCCGCCATTTTGGCCGCTGTAACAACGTCATGGCTAGAAGTAATGATCGTCTGCCAATTTTTGTTCCTCGAAATCTGATTCTCGTTCTCCTCGAGCATATCCCATTCGGTGAACGACACATCATCCGCGCTTTTACATAAACGCTGCGGTGACAGAATTAAATCGTTGCTTGTCCTCTCTGTAGGTATAATGATGGGGGCTTTGGTTGGTAGTGTGTCTATGGGATCAGGAGAGGCTGGTTTGCTGTCAGATTTGTCATCAAAGTCTATACTGCGTTCGGTAGGAATTATTATCGGCTCCACTTGCGAACCCGAGTCTGGACTAACAGGAGGACTAGGACTGGCTGGCGTTTCGTGAATCTCTCGGGCCTCCATGACGTCTTCTGCGTGAGACTTTACATCCTCAAGCATACTGAAAGGGATTCAATCGACGTTTTACAATACCTTGTTTTAACATACCTTGTTTCTTAATGTTTTATCTTATGACAATATCGTCTATATTATAACAATAATGATACAATGAAATTCTTGTTTGAACAGTAATGTTCGAACATTAATGACAAACAATTGAACTTAACAAGCTCAATCTGTGAACAATGCTGTTTTACAAAATTGAACATAGATATTTTAGATTAACTTTGAGAATACATTGAATACATTGTGTACAATAAATAATAATTAACTTATTGTTAGAGCTATAGTAAGTAACTGAATTGAATTTTCACACAAGTTTTTTACAATTTGTATACAAGTTCGTATACAATGTGATACTTACTTTGAACATTGCGCAGAGGTAGCATCGCTTTTCTTGTGTGGAAAATGCAATCCGGGCGTATTTCCCTGAAACTCGTGTCAGATTAGAAAGATTAAAATTTAAAAAACAGTACATGCACTACGGAAGCCTGAAAACATCCAAAAGTATAAAGAACAGAAAATAAAGAGTGATCCGAAGCAACTATGTACGTTTGAAGGGGAAAAACCAAAGAGGAAATAATGACTATAAATTAATCATTTCTCTACAAGCATTCATGACATGTAACACTCTTTTTATCAAATTTCAGTTATAAATAATTTCTGTGAAATACCAAAGCAAATTCTATATATAATATATAGTACTGATTTTAAAAACTTAGATAACAAAATCATACGAATGCAACTGGAGAAGAGCAATGTACATAATGCAATGCAAAATTATTTGGTAAGAAAAAAAAGTGAACATCCGGGTTTCTACTAATATGTAATAGATAAAGTAAACAATACAACAATTACAATTTGCTCTATCAAAGCACGGTGATAATAATATCTGCGGCGTTTCGTGAAATGATATAAAAGAGTTGTTTCTAAAAGAAATAATACTTTCTTTTCATTATTTTTATAATGTGAAAATATTACTCCATCATTACAAATTTAAATACAAAAAAAATTTTTTCATGCACGCTCTGACTAATGGAAGAACTTATAAACATTCTCTTATATCTTTCATCGTTGAATATAGTGCAAACTAATATCATACAGAGCATAAAGCCGAGATGTTAAGTTTTGGTCTACTGAATTTGTACATCGAGTAATAGTTTGATTTAGGTAAAACCTCAACACGAGAAACATTTAACAAATGCTTCGAACAAATAAATTCAGTATACCAAACACGTGATAAGATTATCATGTATTAACGATTAGTATATCTACCTTTTCTACTTTGTTGTGTAACTTTTGAAGAACGTCTTCACATCGCTGTAATGTCTCGATCTTCAGCCTATTTCATCGACAACAGCATATGTAATTAATTGCATTTCTCATTTTACACTTTTCTAGTTTCAATGCTCTAAAACTTTACGTTCGTGGCAATGTGACAACGCGTTTCACGGTTTTGCAAAAATAAAATTATTCTGTAAAAACGCGTCTAAGGAAAATTTTATTCCATGTGAAAATGAGTAAGAATTCAAGTCGAAGTTTAAATATTCGAAGATTTAAATGCTAAAATTTCAATTTTCGCGAATTTAAAAACGCGAAACTTAAAATTTTAAAAATTCAAAAAGACTCGAAGTTGAAAGATTGTAAATTGAAAATACTCTAACCCAGTTTTCTCGTTCGCGTTCAAAAATTTCATCGAGAATGTCGCCAAAACGCTGCCACGGCTAAAAAAACGAGCAAGTGTGCTATATTTCGTGTTTGTTCAAACACCTGCGAAACGTACTTTCTTTTGCTGTTCGACAAGATTCCATGTAGGCTTTGCATTTTCTGCAACTGCACTTCCCGCGATTTGTCCTTAACGTTTTGCAACCGCTCTATCATCGCTTCCAAAAATGGAATGTATTTTTGCATCTCGGCGAATTTCTTATCATACTCGTCCATCTCGCTTGTTGTGTATCGCTCACCTGTACCGGGAGAAGAAAATCTTTATACTCAAAAGCTTTCTCGGTCATTACTTTGTTCTCTTTCAGCGCGCTTTTTTTTACTCATCTATATGCTCGTTTGATTGAAAATTATTTATGCCTTACAGTAATAACGCATTCGTTAACATGTTATAATTTATTGATACTATGTTGAAAAATAATGGAAATTTGACCTTTTTTATGATTTGTGGTTTTATACCGTAATCACGTATTGTTAAACTTTCTTTGGTAATATTGGCAACAACCACATTATATTACTTTTTTTACGAAATTTTTCATTTCAAGAAATAAAAAAAAATTATGAATCAAAAACGAAAACGCAACTAACACATTTTGCCGCCATATTTGATTGTAGTGTTACTTAAGTAACTCAAATTTCATTATCTTTAATAACGTAATAAATAGTAATAATACATTTAAACTTACTGTTTATTACTAACAAACTATCGAAACGAAATTCTAAATGTGAAATAATAAAAAATATATGTAACTTCACTCGACAAATAAAAGTAAAGTTCATCATTCTTCGATTGCGTAACTTCGTCTGCCTTAATTTTCTATACTCTTTCAGTATTGTAATACAACCGTGTAACGTTATCATATAACTTTCTAATTGGCTAATATTTTCTGTTTTACGTAAAAAAAAACATATCTACCACTCGTGCTAGTCCATTTGTTTAGATACGAAATTAAAATTTCATTTCGCATTTTTACAGATGAATTATCGTCTCCATTACTTTATTACGGATAGTGTCAGAGGATTATTTTCATTCTAACTTTTACTATTCATGGTCACTTTTACAGATAATCAATAACTGGAATAATGAACGACGTATATTGCATAAAACGCACGTGTATGAGAGAAAGAAACATAAACACAATTCGTGTGTACCAGTTTATTCTCGTATATCGTGAATAATCTTACTTGTACAAACATTTCATAATGCACAAAATATATACTTTCTGTTCACATCGGTTAATTAATTAACATTAATTAACAATGTCGCTCTGTGTCAACGATTTGAGCACGCCAAGAACAATAGTAAGTAAAATTTGGTATACCTTTCATATGATATATACAACCAGGGAATTATTTCACATGACACTGATGCTATTTATTTCATCGTGACTCCTCTTCAAGCACACTTTTCACATAACTCATTAACACTATTTCGATTAATGAAACAATACACGTGATCATTGTCTCATATCGGAAACCATTAGAACCGACAGAGACAGCAAAAATTGAATTTATCACATTCAGCATGTTCAACGGAGAACATAATCGGGTAGTTGGGCAGAATGATGATCAATTCAAACCAATGATCATCGGGAAATTCCACGATGTTTATGCTTAGATATTACACTGCACATGCGTACTGAACATCTCTTGATAAATTCATAACTCATAGCCGTGTCTCGTTCGTTATGTACAAAAGAAACTGAGTTCGAGATCATCGTATCACGTCTCTGTACGGGCGCAATTCTTCTGCGCTTAATGCCGAGCTAACAATCCGGCAAGTTACTCTAAGATAACGCACTTGGACGCACTAAATAAAATGGGAAACGTATATGAAAACTTGGCCACAAACATATATCACAGCAGACAGAGATACACAACGTGGTTAAATGCGTTGTAATTGCGTTCAGGTAAAGATTTCACTGGACTTTCTGAGATAAGCAAGGAATGGTACGAACGTACCATTCGCTAGCAGTAAATCACATAGAAACTGCAAGGTCCAATCAGCTTTGACCGGGCAAATATCACTTATCAATGACGGTTGTACAGAGCTTATTCTCTTATTCCGTTAATATCGTTGACATCGTTTCGTACGTACCGTATTTCATGTTCGTGCCCTACCGCAAGCTTGAATGCATGTTCCTGGCGAATTCGAAGAAAAAAAAGAAACGGATGAGAAACATCCTTGAGACGTTTCTCTTGTTACATTTTACCCAGCATGCGTAGTTTCATCATCATCTCGATGAGAAGAAGGAAGTAGATGGAAGCACAATCAAAAAGATTTGAAATCATTGGCAGGGAGCAGCATAGTAGCAAACATGGCGACCGAACGATATTGCATGATATTGTTTGGCACTATTCTCCTTTATCTGAGACCTTTCGGCCACGAATTAACGACAATTACTATGATTTTTTGTCACTATCAAGTAATTAGAATAACATTTGGTTGGTATGGTTCTGTACGATGGCCGTAAGTCGACGATACTACGAAATATTTCATCGTATTGGAAACTTATTGCAATATATCTTAAGATCGTCATTTGTAAAAATGGCCTCCAGAAGAATATTCTGGATAGATCCCTCTGTTTAAACTTTAGTATTTAATCATGTCTGATATAATGCAGAATTAGTTGTAAAGTTAAATTTTAATGTCAATGAATAAAAATCATGCGTCTCAAATTGTAGAAACGGTAGACCTATTTGATGAATAGCAACAATAACTAAAACTGTACTTTTACGTTGGAGCAAAATGAATACACGTAATGTACGCAATGAGGTATGTATCAATTCTTTGGTCTTGTGCTATATAACTGATTTATTATATTTCGACGATAATTCGAGTACGATGGAAGATATAGAAAAAAAGTAATGAACTTTCGAAATATATTGTAAAAAAATCAAAAGAGAAGATTAGAAAAAACACAAAAATAAAACTATATTTGTATAAGAAATGTGTTTTATGTGTTTTTATATTTGTATATAAGAATCATTCGATCTTCTCACGTGCAAAAAGAGAATTACGTACAATTTGCACTCGCGAGTCTCGTCATTGTCTTTTTCCTTCTATTTGTGTCTTTATTTCTCTTATTCTCTCTTTCACTTTTCGTCGATGCTACTGGTTTCATAAATGACAGTCGAACGATGCAACGTATTTGTATGTACATGACGATTTCAACTACGACTTTTTTTTCTTTTATTTATCCTTTACCCCAAAAAAACAATTAAAACTTAAAAATTTTTGAATATCTCACGTGATACATAAAATGAATGTCCTACCGCGTTACTTTCTATATAAAAAAAAAAAAAAAAAAAAAAAAAAAAAAAAAGAAATCATTTCTCAGAATAGCGATGATCTACGCGTTTTCTTAATATGTAGTTAATGTATATCCTATTCCTTACCAAAGAATAGATTCTTTATCTAGGACGACACACCTGATAAAACATTACACAGCAGAATATCGCCGTATGCATTGATCTTCTCTCGCCTTTCAGATCCTGCGTCCCGAAAACCTTCAGCACTGCTGAACCCGACCCGAGACAGAAATGCGGAATTCCAAGGTTTCCGTGGTCGTTAATGCACGTCTACGTGCACGCACTGCATAGAATCGGTTTTAACTCTCACAATGTCGCAGTTACGTCGGAACTGACACTTTTTTTCCCCAAGTTCTGCAGCGCGCTCTATAATTCTGCATCGCGAGCTAGAAGTACTAGATTAACACGATGAATATTTAAGCATCGGAAGTACCGATTGCCACGTACCAGGCTTTAATTATCCAATAGAATGTCACTTCTTACAGAACGCACGCACAGACACAATTGACTTTGTATAACCACCTTTCGGACAGATTCCCGAAAAGGTGTAATCCCCCGTGTATCAGCTTTTCGAAATCCGTAGTATCGTATATTATGCTCGATATGTTTCGACAAGTACCTTGTTTAACTTGTAATCACGACCATGGCCCCTTAGACGAATTCAACATCATTTCAAGTCGTATTTCAAGGATTCCGTATATGTAAGACTCATTCTAGTATGTTAAACAGTCTCGCTACTAACACCGACGCACATTTCCCGAATGTCTTGATATGCCTCGAGGTCTAACTGCACGAGACATCGGACCGAGCGCTGCTTTTCGGTTCACAAATAATTCGTCATTCATTTCTGAATACATACACATAAGTAAAGATGACAAGCATGTATGAGTATGCAACTATTTTTCTATGTATTCACTACATATTGACCGCGACTTGTTTGAAGGAAATAAAATCTCTGCAAGATATGCCGGAGAGGTAATCCCTTTAATATAGGACAAAATCGATCGTCTATGTTCGTAAGGCATTCTTTTGTAATTGCAATCGCACTATCTATAAAGAAACAAACAAAATGGCAACCCTGAAGGGCGCACAATGTACAATGGCTGCCATTAATGGCGCTAGGCTACGTTGGATTTCACGTGGTTCTCCGCCAACACTTCTCCCGCCATATGCTACTCACCTTTTTTATCACGTTCGTATATTCACTGCGCTTGAACCTGATATATCGTATACTCCTATTTCTAGGGATATTACTTACGCTAATGGATCGGTACATTTAATTAGTTTCGATCGAACAACGAATTTTATTGTTTCCTTCAATTAGTCTCTGTGTGGGGCACAGCACAATATCAGTTACATAGCTTTCGAACAATCAATAATTTCGACTACTAATTCTATATACATTTCAGGATTCTAAAAATAAATATACGTTGCACAGAATGTAATATCCTCTTCGTTTCTTCGACAGTACACTTCCTATATCGATAATCATTAGCGTTATCTAAATGATAAAATAAGTATCAAAAAAATCAAGTATGTATTTATTGCGTAAAAATTGCCTTTAGAATGAGAATTGTCAAAGATAAATAAGATATGCTTTTGAAACCTTATTCACGCAATGGAAAATTTGATGTACGTGTTTCAGTTACTCCTCTATAGCAAATGTTACGGTTAATGTTTTCACTGAATTTTGACAATCCAGAATTAAACGTAAATCCAAATTTTGGGTGTTCTGATGATTTACGGATCCGATAATTCGTATATTCCAAAGGACGAGAGAAACGCACCTTCGACTGTGCAGGTCTGCCATTTACAACTCGTGCGTTCTACCATTCACTTGGGAAGTTCGGGGACTCTTGGTGGCGAGAAACGAGTATAGACGGAAACAGCCGAAGTTCTTAATTCCAAGCTTCGCTATTCGTTTCGATTCATACGATATACAACATTACATATACTGTGATTATTAATAGAACTGGAAACACATTTTCTCACAAAAAAATGTGATACGAGTTCATTAAAAAGTTATGCTACAAAAAAATATATTTACATTCATGTAAATCCTCTGTGATTTATCCTTTATGATGTAAATGATATTGAAAAAGAACAAAAGGTAATAAAAAAAAAAATGATAAAAATCGCATGAATCTGACATTTAAATTGATGTTCAAATTAAACATGATTATACTTGAAGTACAAAGGTTTCAATTGATAAAATACACCAAGAGAATATGCTCGATCTTAGTTATTACTATATTAATTTCAATTCATTTCAGTAAATAAATGAAATGACTAATATTACAATTACAATTCTTCGTATTTATTTCTGACGTTTTCTTCAATTTCACATAATGTAATATTTAATAACTTTATTTACAAATTATTGGCCTAATGCATGGGCCAATAAACTTCAGTTTTTTTGCTCAGGATTTGAATTATTTACAAAAATTTTCAAATTGCGAAATCTTTTGAATTCGCGAGTTTATGAGGACAAAATTCATACTTCACAATACTATAATCAATAAAGCGCAAAACACTATTACCTTTTCGTTTTATTTTTTAAAAAGTCGAATTAAAAGTTCTCTTTACAATTTTGTAAGAAATGTTTTTCCATCAAATATCAAGCGTTGCTATTTTTATAAATGAATCTAACGTAAATGCAATTTTCCTTGTAAAAGACATCTCATTTTAAATCATTTTTGTTTAATATGTATGTAAAAACAAGAACGATTTATAAAACGAGACGTTTTAAATAATTGAAATTTGTAAAAGAACATATATACACATATATAAAGGACGAGATGTCCTATATATATACGTATATAAGTTCTTTTATAGATTTCAATAGCAATAGATGTAATAGCCTCTTTAAGGCAACAATGTTGTTTGCGAGTAATATTTCAGAACAAATGTCATTGTCATTGTCTATTTCTTTTTCTTTTCCTTTTTCTTGGTATTTTTCTAGTGTATGTAACACTAATACGTTTGTTGGCAGTACTTGTAGTAATTACATTCCCAATAAATAATTCCCAATGAAATTTTTGTTTTTTTACATAGCACAGTTTTGCATAGTTATGAACGCGTTATATAAATGTGAATACGAAAAGAGATTGATCGGACAAAAATAAATCTGAACATGACGCACATCTTTGCCGCATTGAAAAACATTTGAACAATAAAAATATTAAAAATTCTATCTTTAACTATACTGAATAGGATAATATATTACACATGTTTCATTAAATATTTTGGTTTAATGAAATATGAATTGTATGCATAAAAAGCGCATAAAAAGCGCAGAAAAAGTTTGTCACATTTCCCGTAGTTTGTATAATTGTTTGTAGCATAACTGCAGTATATTTTAAGAAAATCTTGTGTTATAGTTTTTCAAATTTCTCGTTCATAAAATGTTCTTACCAATTATTTTTGTAATCAACATTTAGTGTACAATTATGTGATTGTACGACAATTTTCATAAATATACTCATGATTATTACAAGACATTCTTGACAACAAAGCACTCATGTGCTGAATATATCATTTTAATAAAAAGCTTTAGATTAAGTAAAAAGACGAAATGAGTACATCCAAATATGAAAATTAATTTTATTAAATAGAGTATTGTAAAACAGGGAGCAGATGTAACAGAAGTCCATGAACTCTGTAATTCAATGAAATTATTTAAATATCAGTTTGTATACGTAAACACAAAACGAAATTTAGAAAAATATTTGTTTCCATTTGTTAACATTGTGTCAGATCTTTTTAGTGTTAAAACTTACTAGGTTCTAAAATACCAATGAATATAAAAGTATCATTCATTATTAAATTAGGAGAAAATGCAATTTCACATAACTGATATGGTAGTCTGATATTCACTAATTATCAACCAAGTAACAAATTAGATAAAAAAAAGTTAAAAAAAAAAAAGAACAAGTTATTATTGATGCTGTCGGTCAAATATAAATATGATTGTACGAAAAATGTAATCACAAAAATAACAAGTTAATTATAAAGCAAACACATATTGGCAGCAATGTCGACAATAAATCTTTTCTATTTGTTAATGTATTTCATTTGTTTTGTCTCTCTATAACCGTTGGAATGTTCTCTCTTTCTTTTTTTGTTCCTTTCTCTTTGATTTTCTTCCTTTTCGTTAAATTTTGCAAACGCTTTTTCTATCTATCTGCCAAGGTTGCATTTGGAATTGGTTTGTTCTAATTTTCGCTTTCGAACATGATAACACTGTATCCTCACGCTTCTACAAAGTATATATTATCTATTTATTTCCTTAATATATGCAAGATCTGATGAGTACTTGCTCTCGTTTTATTAACGCATGTTCATTCTGTTCATTTGACCACAATGTTCGTAATAGTATAAGTAGAATATAATATGACACTTTTTTCTGTATATGTAACTGCGTTTGTGGTTACTGCAATTTACCGCATTTCGACCATAATTATTTACCTAAAGGACTCTGCAAGTTTCATGGTAAGAAATAAATGGCCGAAAAGGATGATCAAATTAATAACACTGCAGCTCAGTAACAAGTTATATAATAAAGATTTTAAAATAATAAATAGTTCTTGAAATCGAGTCTAGTCACACTGTAATTTATAAATAAAGACTTGCTGTCCATACTTAGGCAAATAACTTCTGCTTTACTGCCATTTAGAAACTATACATAATGAAATAGTATGTATTTTGTTTTCTCATAGTCAATAGTAAGAATTTTTATATTTTTTTTCAGTCTTATAAGCAATAAATCTTTTTCCCATAGAAAGATGTTCAATTAGATTTGTTTTTAAATGGCTTATCTTCTTTTAATTATCTTCGATTCTATATCATTATTCCATAATCCTCTGTACATTTGTAGCTTCCTAGTTAATGCTATTTGTAAAGTTTATTACAAATAAGTCGTAAGATAATCAAAAAGAAAAAGACATTTTCATAGGGAGAAAATATTGCTCAACTAATCTGTATTATGTTCAAAAAATGTCTCTTTCCGAAGTGGTTATTTATTTCACTAAACCTTACTTCCATTAAGATTTATTATCTAAATGACTTTGTATATGCAAGCAGGATTTTTTTTATACTTTACTGAAATGGATTCTTAATCGAAGTGAATCTTCATACTGACTTTTTAATATGAAAAGCCATCTAATTTAAAAAGTTGTTAGAGCAACGACTGCGCCGATGGGATCCTGTACTTGCAACAGATAAGGAGGTACAATATAAATCTAATTATGCACTGTAGTTGATGCATGTTGAAGTCTTTCTAACTCTTCCAACGATAAAACATTTGTCTGGACAAGCTCTGGTAGCTTACCAGCCCGAGCTTGAGCAAGGAGTTCTGGACTAAACCATCGTGCCAACTGATTTGAAGTCGGTGACAGATCTCCACCATTGCTACCCACATATCCTAAACCTGGTGATGCTTGCCGACCTACGGGCATGTTCAATTGCTGCGACCGCATTACTCTCCCATCTGTGAAAAATATTTATTTTTATTTATAGTATTTATTTTGATATACATGAAATCTACGAAAATGTAATGTTTTAATGTTAATATAATGTTTTCTTTCCGAAAGAATAATATTAGCTTGATATTTAGTACTAGGAAAAAGCATTAAGTAGATTATGTAACAAAAATAGAAGACAGTCTAAGGTAAGCGTTAGTTGATTACTTTAAGTTCGATCCAAAGATAAATGCTGTCTAGACTGGTTTAAATAAGAACAGCTAAAATGTGAGATCTAATTATTCCAATTTTTGAATACCATTGCATGCAATTTGATTAGACAAGAGGTAGACACCTGAAAATATTTTAGAATACCAAAATTAATGTAATCGTTTCAAAATGTAAAAACATTCTGTTTTTCTTTTAACAAAAAAAAAAAAAAAAGACTTATGTTAGTAAACTGTTATATGTTAATAAAACACTTATCAAATGTAAAATTTCCAACCCTATTTGTATCAATCTATACATAAATTATATTTACCTGTACGACTGGAGTTGTAGTTTTGATTTAAGACCATCTGCATTTGTGAATTAAGAATACGCTGTTGTTGTTGCTGTGGTTGATGTTGCATATTAGCGAGGTGTGAAGGAGGAGTTTGTTGCACCTTCATTTGATTATTCATACTGTTTGACCTCTGATTTATCATTGAATTCTGAGCAACATTGTATTGGGGAACATTGTGGTGTGGTATGGAACTAGTCACAGTATGTTTAGAACGTGCAGGGTTACCATACACGCTTGAAACTGTTCGATGCTGTTGCTGTTGCTGTTGCTGTTGTTGCTGTTGGAAATCTGAATTTCCACTGTATTGAAATTGATTTCCTCCATTGCCACTACCACCTTTTACTATTGGTCGACCTATAAATATTCAAAGAAAATATAAACAATTAAATAATATTGATTCTGACAAATTTAGAGTTACAAGGCACAAAACATATAAAAAAAAATTTAAACATGATATATGACTTGTAACGTTTCAGATACCTGGGTGTTGTTTCATAGTCGGATTTGACCATGTAGATTGAACAGATTGTGGTCGTAAGGTATTATGTCGAGAAAGAACTCCTTGAGTCAATATTTGAACTGCAGACTGCATTTGTTGCATTTGCGATGCCTGTGATTGAGTCGCCAATTTCGATGGATCGTTACTATTACCTACATAAAAATAGGAAAAAAATTAAGCAAATTAAAAACCTAATTCTTCATTTTTTCACTATATACTACAAATAGATACTTGTACAAATTAATAAAACAAAAACTATATTTTATTAGTATTGTGTAATATATATGACATATTTCAATACACAATGAAATATATGATAAATATTTGTCAGACTAAAATTACAATTTTATCAATTTTTAGGTAGAATAAAATAACAAATAAGGATTAAAGAAACACACAAATTATTAACATGTTCAATGTGCATTTCATTTAATTTAAAAATAAAAAAAACGCTTATTTTTTTTAAATTAGTTTTACATAAATATCACTCTCTTAATAGATGCAATTCCCTTAACCACATCAAGTCGTAAAAGCCTCAAACCTTCAAGCGCATGCATTAAAATAGAAAATTATCTCAAAGCATTCCATTAAAGGAAAAATGAAAATGTAAAGGGAAACTTAAAGCATGATATATATTTATAAAGCGTTTTATTATAAAACTATTTCAACATATTTTTTTTGTAATATGTTCGTTTATTAGTCTATGGAAAATGTAATTTATATTGTTAGTTGATTTTTTTTTTGCTTTCTTTCTAGTAAGATTAATATTTATATTCGAAATTAAAACACTCGTTTTCGTATATAATATGCAAAAAAAGGCAGACAAATTATATTCAAACACATTAAACACATTAAAGGTATCAAGCAAACAGAAAGGAAAAGAAACAAAATTATCATTCCTCATTTTAATACAAAAATAAAAAAGTAATGTTACACATCGGATAATAGTCACAAATTTATGAATCTTTTTCATGTATGAAATTTACGAGATACCAAATGATTTAAATAACAACTTCATCACTTTGTAAAACTGCTATCTTATTTTCTTCTATTTTTTCTAATACCTTTTTATTGTCGACTATTACCGTTTCGATCTCGAATTGTTCTGTTGATAATTTATCAAGAATAAGAGAGCTATTGTTATTACTATCACTTAGATTCAATTCTTTGTTGATATTTTCGTTCGATAATTTTTCACAAGTGAGCTTGTTCTTCTTAATTGTTCTCTCTGTTCTCTTTAATTTTAAAATCAAATCATTCTGCCAATCTTTTTGTTGCATATAAGACATACAAGTCTCTACAAAGGAATTATGATTGTCTTCTAATGCGGATTCTTCTACATCACCGTTATTGTTGTCATTTTGAAACAATTTAATAGGCAACGATAATCGAGCGTCAGTTCCGGACATATTACCATGCTTTTTATGATTAGTCAACTCAGTTGCATTATCTTTTTTTTGTTGTGCATAAGACATAGAAGCTACGAAGGAATTATGATTATCTTTTAATGCAGATTCTTCTACATCACCGTTATTGTTATCATTTTTAGGCAACTTAACTGGCAACGATAACCAGGTATCTTTTCCAGATATATTACCATGCTTTGAATAATTAATAAGCTCAATTGAATTATCACAAGAAGCGGATTGTTGCGTGAAAATATTTCTCTTGGAATTAAATGTGTTACGATATATATTATTACGATTTTCATTAGTTGTAGATAGAAGTAAGTAATTCGATTCTAATTGATGATTAGAGCGATTCGCACCCTCAGGTTCCTTATCAGCAGTCATTTTACGTAACACTGATGTTGGAGTAAAAGCGAGCGGTGTTGGACTCATGGTTTGCTTTGCTGGCGAATTAACTGGACTCGATGCTCTTTGCTGAGCTTGTTGTTGCTGTTGCTGCTGTTGTTGATCCTGTCGTTTTCGGAAATTTTCACGTTGTTCCTCCAACTTTTTCTTAATTAAAGCACTTTGCATTATAGATTGAGCATGCATGACAATCTCCCGCGGCGAAGGAACCCTATGTTGCATCACTGTTAAAAATAGTAAAAATTCAAGTACGGTTTAAATAGATGGATCGTTATCCTTATGACTTAAAAAAAATATTTTAAATTTTTAAAAGCAAGATCACAAGTTCTTTAAAATAAATTTACGAGAGGTATTTTGATATTTTAGATCTCCTAAGTGATTTGCTTATTATTAAATTTTACACATATATAATAACAGAACAAAATGATAAAAGAAAAAAGAATTTATTATTTTTTATATTCTACCTGGATGCTGTACTGTTAATGTACTGGGACTAGCAGTCAAATTTGGAGATATTATTGAAGGTGGACAATAAGCTGCATCCCAAACAATATCATATATATTTATATCATAAATCTACAATATTTTTAATGAAAACTTTTATTTTTAATAATAAAAATAGTTCCCGATCAACCATACAATCTTTATATTAACTGTTATATAGCAATGCAAAAATTTGTATATCAAAAATAATTAGGAAAAAAAGTTTAAACTCTATCAATAATAAAAATGAACAAGGAATGTAACTTACCATTGTTCATAGGAGATGGAATCCTTTGTTGCTGTTGTTGGTACAACATTTGTTGCAAGATATGATCTTGTGGAGTTGGTGCATTAGGATGCGGACTTATAGTACGTGGTGTAGTACCACCATACATTTTCAAAATATTTACTAGAACTTCTCTATGACGATGCTGCATTGCTGGATTCTATTTTACATATTATTATTATAGCTTGATATATTAAAAACAGCAAGATTTAAACATTTCTTTTCTAGTTAAGTTTCTTTTCTAGTTAAAGAAACAAACCTGTAACTGCTGTATAAGATGTTGTCTGGTTATTTCTCCTTGCTGAAGACCTTGAATAATTGCTTGAGCTTCTGGTCTTTGGAGGAGTTCTTGACTTGTTGGAGCATTACTCAACATCATCTGCATTTCCGGTGGAACGGGACTCATGCCTAACATCCGTTGGCCACCCATCATCATGGACAACATATCTGAATGTTGTTGTTGTTGTTGTTGTTGCTGTTGTTGCTGCTGCTGCTGTTGCTGCTGCTGTTGTTTCTGTTGTTGCTACAATCAATGTTGAAGGAATAATAACTTTTTTCCCTTTTTCCTTTTTCTAAGGTAGAAGTAACATTACTAACCTGTTGAATCTGTAATACTTTCATTAAATTTTCATGCTGCATTTGTGCCTGATGCGGATGTTGAGTTGGTCCAACAGAACCAACGTGATTAAATGTTTGCATTGGTTCTGGGACCGATTGCTGAGGAGCAATTGGTTGTGTTTTCAGTTGTGAGTTAAGCAACTATAGAAAATTACACATTATCTCAAATGTAACAAAATATCTTGTGATATCAAATAAAAAGGTAAAAAGAAAGAAAATTATCTTACTTGTATTAATGTCACAGGTTGTTTTTGCGAAATAGGACCGTTTGCCGCTGGTATAGCCTGTCCTCCAGTCACTTGAGCAAGCTAAATTGTTAACAAATTATGTATATAAAAAAAAGAGGACAAAATTGTAACATTTTATTGATAATATAATATATGTAATATTACCAATTTTTTAAACGCAGAGAGATCTTCTTCAGTCTTATTTACACGAGGTTGATCAGTCGAAGATGTGGGTGGAGGAGCACCACCCCGCATGCGTGCTTCCAATTCTTCGAGACTATGCACAACTTTTCCACCAACTTCTAAAAAAGTTTTAGTCACATACAGCGTTCTATCGTACGTCATAATAATAATAAAAATTAATAGCAGAAATTCTCACCCATATCTTTAATAGATGAGCTTTTCATCATTGGAATTACAGTGCTAACTACGTCCCCTTGTCCATTTTGATTTGGTTTGTTTCCACGTTGTAGCATTTCCAGCAGCTTTACGCCAGTAGTAGATGTAGTATTATTTGCTGTTGTATTAGCAGGAGAAATGGGAGCAAAGTATGTATTAGATTCTGTCACTGATGGAATCTGAATATTTGGTTCGGTGATATCATTAAGAAGATTGTTCAGTATATCATCCTGTATAGAAGTTCGACGACTATCCACCTGTTGAACAGGACTCTCCCTCTTAAACCATTGACTAAATCGGGAACAAGAACCTCCGTTTGAACCAACTCCATTCTATATATAAATAAAATACATCATAATATGCAAATTATTAAATACTATATTGTTTTATATATAAACACGAAATAAGACTTACAGTTAAAAGTCCAGGTACGCCAGGAAATGTATCAGACTTTAAGAATTCATCAAGATTAAAATCAGGATGGCTATCTTCTTGATTTTGATTAGCGGTGCTGGAATTATCCGTTGTCTCGCAACTTTGTTCAATTACAGTGCTTTCGTTGGAATCATGATTTGTTTTTTGTGTAAGAGACGTCGACTCGTTCTGTTCTGAAATCGGCGAATGAGGCGCAGCGACAACATTCATTGGTTGATCCATCGTGGTCGGTGTACTTCGCCCTTTCGGACCTGCTGAATTTTCAGTCTGCTTCTCATCTTTCTCCAACGAGTTCTTTTTCCCGCGCTTCTTCTGAACCGGAGTTTGCTTTTTGTTTTTAGTATTGCTACTGTTATTGTTTACTGCTTTTTCCTCAGGGATGTCTTCGAAACCTCTTAATTCAATGGTATCATGTTGCGATGTCGGTCCAGAACTAAACCATTCTGGTTCATCCGCATCGTTACGATTTTCGCTATATGTTCGCCTGCGATCATTACTGAATCTTCGTTCGCGACCACGATCTTTATCACGTTCCGATTGATGATTACGATCATTCCGTTCAGCTGCTCTCTCTCGATCGCGGTCCCTATCTCTGTCACCATAATCACGACCAAATGATCTTCGTTCGAACCGTTCGTTCCTCTCGTCTCGATCACGCAAATTATCGCGATCGCGATCTCTTTCCCTCGTGTTCTCTCGGTCCTTTCCATCGCGAGTATCCCTGTTGTCACGATCACGCACAGAAGTACCACCACTTGATCCAGACCGAAAAGCAGGTTCCAGTTTTTCATTTTCTGGTCGAAAGTCCCATATATCGCGAGTTAAAATCCTTCCACTTCCAATTCGGCGAACAGGTTCCCTATGGCTAACCTGTAAGTAAACAGTTTGTCATGTATTTTATTAAAACAATCCGGTAATTTTACTCTATTTCTCTATAATAGTTATTCCTTAAATAAATTACCACGACCTCTGCTTTCCCTATTGGACTCTCAGGACGTCGATTCGAAGGTTGATTCACGTTGACAAAACAACCTGAATTAAAACTTCTACGCTGAGGGCTCAATACTATGCCGTCTTGTTCCTTACGAATTCGTTCCCTTGGATCACCGTTCCGACGTTTATTATGACTTTCAGTAACTTGATCACCACGTCCAGTTCTTTCGTCTTTCGGTGGTGTATCGCTTCGCTTCCTATCCGAATGCCAACGTTCAGGATCCCACACACCACGTGAACTTAACCAAATAAAGAAAGAACAGAAAAAAGTAAACGAATATAATTCGCAAGAAGTAACAATAAAATTTAAACGATTTTAAAACAATAAAAATACAAATAGTAGAATAAATATTGAATTTATATAATATTGAAAACATACTTATTATATGAGGTATCTAAGAAATCGGGCCTCCTCTTAGATAATGGCAAACTTTTTATCAGTATTAATTCCTCCTGCAAATTAATCCATAAATTATTATATTGGTCTTGAAAGATTAATCATAAATGGTGTTTTAGCAAAATATTTTACAATAATACATGTCGTACCCGGGAATATTGGAATTGAGGTCTTGAACGGCCTACTTCCATAATTGAAGTGTCGGTTACCTCCCCAGCCACAGACATAGATATAATTGCTTCATCTCCTGAAAAAAAATAGTTAAAATAATAAATATAAATTTATGTATTATCTATTTATACACACACTTTTTTTTAGAATGTTAAAAATAAAATATTAATAGCATCTTATTATGTGTAATTCATACCATACATATATATACAAGCAGAATTGTATTAAATATAGTACTTAAGTAAGTACGAACACTTGTTGCTCTTGTGAAAAATCTTTAATTTACTTTTATTTATAACATGACATAACACGATATATATAACAGTTAAGAAGCAGAGGAAAATTTTATTTGGCAGAATTAAATGATACTAATGATGCATTATATGCGGTTACATCAGTAACGTGAAGGCATTTCAAGGATTTCAAAATCTGTCCTATTCTTAAAATTAAACTATATATTTTTATGTAAACCATCAACCAATTAGTTCCTTTATTCTCTATAAAGGTTTATGAAACTTATCGTACATCTAAATTACCGTGTGCAATTTTCAAATTAGTTGACTGCTACTGAAAGCTATCGGATTACTTGAATATGTGTACAAACTCTATAGGATAACGAACTTTCGCCATTGGAGTAGGACCTACGATTTACGAAGATTTGAACGCGTGGCGTGATACATTCTTTCCAACTTTCAACGACAAAACGAGATTATCGACATTTACTGGGGAAATACTTACGAAAAGTAACCCGTTTTGTAACGTTGACAGATTTATTCCTGCGAAACCATCGGAAAGATTTGGTTTGCATAACAAGAGTTGCGTCTAACAGAGGAGATCCTGTTGGCCCTACTAGCGGACGTTTCCGTGGTCGCCGATACCAATTCGAACTAGCAACCCTGCGTCTGTTGTCTAGCTTCATTTTAATTTCGTCGAATTTATTTCGTCTATATTTTTATCGATAGGATCTTGTTCGCCAATTGAAACCGTATCGAACAGTCGTACAAATATTTATCAATAAAGGACGAGACGGACGAGAGGAATCACTTCAGTTTCGAATTACTTCAGGAAGTTAACGGCGAAATTAACGACGAGATATAAAACTGCACGATGTTAATGAAGAAGATAATTTATATAAAAATGCCAAGGAACACGTGACAAGTGTAAAATTATTTTCGTACGTTAAACAAATGATTCATACGACTTGCGGCACAACCGAATTATATCGTTTTCAATTCTAATAATTTTTACGAATTTTTCTAGATGCGTTTACGTTTGTGTAATACGCGCCTAAGAAATGAAATTCTTAAATTTTCATAGATACTGCATGTCGTACAGCACGATACAAACTGGCTAAACCGGCGGCTGGTTTTTAGGCGAACAAAGTTTACAATCCAATCAAGTACGTCCCTAAGAACGTTGTTGTCAACTTTATATCTTATTGGTTTTGTTTTTAGTACGTTTGAACATAATTTGTAACTGATATTTTCTGAATAAATTCAAATGTTTCCACACACACACGCACGCACGCACGTGTATGTATATGTATATATGTATATATGTATATATGTATATATGTATATATGTATATATGTATATATGTATATATGTATATATGTATGTATGTATGTATGTATATTTAATTATTTATCAAATCATTTTATTTATTAAAATCATGATATTTATCATGATTAATAGATAAGTAATGTTTAAAATAAAGGTTAAAAAATTAACATTGATATTACTCAACATTTAAAAATTATAATACATTAAATGAATTCCAAAAAAATATTCTATACCGTATTCATGTACTATTATGATATTATGCATAAGTCATGTTTGTTAATTAATGCAAAAGATACATAAACAAGTTAATCTTCAAATCATATATTTTAATACAAATATTAATATTTTTAAAAAGCATTTTGCCTTTTTGAGAATGTACATCGTTATACATTTATTTTATAGATACCATGTCATTAAACATCTGTATACTTTAGAAGTATCTGTACAATAAATGATATAAATTTCTTAGCATATCGTGTTTTATTATATTAAACTTATTTGTATTTGTATTTGTATAAACATTATACTTGTATTTACTTGCATTTATTATATTTTTGATTCTTCGAAGATTCTACTGAAAATTCTTTATCCTCAAATAAATATAATATAAAATAATACTTATAAATAATAGTCAAATAACCAAGCATTAAACATTCTTTCCAATATTATAACGTTAAGAAATTATCTTTTTTTTTCATTACAAATTATTTAACATTTTCATGCATAAAAAACATCAATTTCAATTATTTATGTATATGTATGTATATATATACATATATATACCAACATCTTTGACATTGAATTTCTTGATCCACATTTCAATGACAATCAAATATATACTATTACCATCAATTTTCGAACAAATTTTCATATTGAAATTTTCATCAAAACTTATATATAACTTCTGTTTTTTCTGAATAATTGTAATACGAAAAAATATATTGACTACATTACATCTTGACTACATGAGATAATTACATGTAATCACGAAGAAAGACAGTAAATATTATTAATATGAATACACTCATCTTTACCATAATTGAAGCATTTCCCTATTATATTCTACTTTCTATCAAAAATCAAAAAACATCTACATTACAAAGGAGATTATAGGCCTTGTAGATATAGTAACAATGTAGCCGGCATAGGTTATTCGAATGCATAAAATTAAGCAGATTGTAATCATATTTTAGACATACATTGAAAAAGAAGTTACAATTATAAAATATATAAAACATTATCTATATATGTGTATATTGTGTGTGTGTGTGTGTGTGTGTGTGTGTGTGTGTGTGTGTATATAAAATGATCCAATAATAATAAAATACATACATATATGTATAAAATAATACAACAATAAAATAATAATAAATATACATTTGTATATACACAATCTATATATATATATATATATATATACACACATATATATATATATATATATATACACACAAACACATGTACATACACTGCTTGCGATATACATACGTACATACATACATACATACATACATACATACACACGCGCGCGCGCACACACACACACGCGGATATACAATTAATGTAATATAACGTAAACTAGATCTCATACCTTTATCTTTAGGAGTTGGCAGTTGCTTGTCATTTGTCACAGATTCCTGAGACATTCTGCTCTTTATCACGTTTATCCCTCAAGTAAGGTAAATTCACAGCACACACTATACAGACTTTATTTTTTCTAGATCTTTTATGTTAGATCTATCTACGTCTCATACGCCATATATACGTATATATCTAATTGTAGAGTTTATATTCTAGCTATATACCTTAGTACTGTTTAGTATCACAGACTGGTTTTCCCTTCTATATCTCGAAGTTTTATCTTTAAAAGCGAGTAAAGAATCCCGCAATCGAGGAGGGCAAAACGATATAATTTCAACGTCGATCCGCCAGGTAATAGTTCTAATGAACCGATAGCTCTCGAAAGCCACTCTCACTTAGCTCAAAAGAGAAATGAAGAAAAAGTGTTTACGTGATACAGGGTGCTACGGGTTTACGCACGGGTTATACAGAAGATAAACGCAAAATAATAATTATTCGCATGAGATTCGAAGCACGTGTTACCGAATATCATTTCATTACATCGACACGTCCTCCGTCAATTATTTAATAATCCATCGATTTATCACACAAAATGTACACACACAACACTAGTTCACTGCTATACAAAAATAGAAAATGGCGCACGATCCCCACTTCCGCCGTTGTTTCTCACTGCTTCCTTGATCCACAACGGAGAGCGTTTTAACTTACTACAATCTTATAGATAGCACTACATCATCTGTACGCGCGAGCATTCCATTAATCGAGCGCCATCTTCTTTCAAGAAATTTATCGCTAAGCAGCATCCACAAAGTTTAATGTTTTTTTCCAAATGTACAATTTTTCTTTCTTCTCTAATTAAAAGCGTATCGCTTTACATGTAAAGTTGATGATTTTTCGACGAATAGTGAAAAGGATATAAAACGAATTCACCAAAATTACGAATTCTTTGCTTTATAGTTTACAGTAGCTTTTAATTTTCTACGACTATCAGTCATACTTTTCTTTTTTTTTCTTTTTTTTAAAGATATATGAAATTTGTGATAATGTATAATTATAACGAATCGATCAATCTTCTAGTAATTAAAGTAGTTTCACTAGAAACATAGAGTGAAGTTGAAATTAAACTTTTGGCGCGAACATTAAAATAATCTTGTAATGCGTAATGCGATTTTGTTTAATTTAAAAGTGGAAATAAATTTAATAAAATAATAACTTTTCATACTTTAATTTTGAAAATCTACATTATCATAAGTTTTTTTATATTATTATATTTATTTATTAAAATAAAGCTTAATTATATATATATATATATATATAATTAACATTCATCTGTGACTACTTCTATTTATATTTGATAAAATACAAGAAAAACAAAAATTAAAACACTGCTTGATTTTTATTAATATTCAAATAAAATAAAATTATGAAGTATTCCTGCAAAGTATTCCTAAGTTTTTACAGGAAACATACATTATTATAGGTTACGTTAATTTCCAAAAATTTATAATAATTACTAAAAATATTAAGAATAATGCAAAATAATTCAATAAAGAAAATAATAATGTAATAAAAAATTTGTTTGCATCATAAGAGTTCTTAAATGTTGATTATTAAAGTAGGGACATTTCAATTTAATTTCTTACAATGGCAATTGATCTAAGTATTTCACAAATATATTTAAATTTGTGCACTTGTATATATAAACACATATATACTTGAACTTTATATCATAATTCAAAACTTTATTATTGAAAATTTCAGAAATATTAAAAAATAATTTGGTAACCATAAATGTAAACAAAAATGCATACAAACAAAATATGACGTAACAATAATTATATATTTTCGTCAAACATTAAGAATAACTTTAATTTAAGAAAAGAAAATACAAAAATATCTATAAATAAGTAAATTAAATTTTAAACAATTAACCATAATCAAATCTTATCAATATGAATATAAAGATTTATTAAACTCAAAATAATCCAATATAAAATGAGTTACTTATTTTTCAATTTATTGTTCTTCAATGTTTTCAGAAAGTACTTATTTAATAATTATAAAACATAATAAAGAATACAGAAAAGAACACTGTAGTATTATTTAGAATGACAGTATGTCTACTTAATACAGCATAAAACATTATAAAGTAAGAAACTTGTTGGCACTTTTTTTATATGTAAATGCTTTGTAGCAACAAATACATTCTTCAATTTTTATCCTTACATAAAATGTAAAAAAATTAAAAAACGTATTTCATTTTTTCAATCTATCATTAGGTAACTGATGGAATGCTCAGTGCCGCTTACACTAATAATTCTTTGATTCAAAACAAATAAACAACTTTAAATATTGTAGAAATATTAAATACTAAGTGTTTATATGTATCTTATTCATAAAATACACTAATAAAAGGTTTGTAAAACTATGCTATGTAAAATACTTTATAGAAAATACAAATAACCGTTTTTGAAACAATGTTAACCAAAATGTATTATTGAAATTTTACAATGTATATATTTTTTTTTAGTATTTCTAGATATAGAAATACTTATAGACATTTGTATTTTTATCAAATATATTAAAATATTAATGATATAATTTTCTCAAAGAAACATGTCAAGTAAAAATAGAACATACATTGTTAATTTTTTTCTTCGTCTACCGATGTACTCATCACATTATTTTCATTTATTTCATCCTTTATAATCACATCATCTATCTTTTTGGACATTCCCGACGTTTTGATATGCTTTATCTCCTCGTTTTCTGTATCTTCTTTTTTATCATCTTCTAACAATTTTTGTATGTTATTATTACTTAATGTTTCTGACGAATTTAATTCTTTCTTCTCCTCCGTTGCATTTTCTGTAACCTTGCCTCGAACTCTTTTTAGAGTAACTTCTTTATTTGTTTTCTTTTGTGCTTCTTTAACTACTATTGTTGTATCTATGACATCTTCGTTAGAAGTAGCTTTGCCACGCGTTTTAGTAGGTTTTTTTTGTGATACTTCTTGTTTTTTTACATTCCTTCCTTTTTTAACAGTTTGGGCTAATTCTGATTCATTATTTTCAGCTTCTTCACTTTCATTATTAGTATCTACTGTTTCTGAAGATGACAATTTCTCTGTTGTTTCATCATTATTTGTAATGTCATCTGAATTAGATTCATTCTTACGACCCCTTGTTTTTCTTGGTGCTGTTACTTTAGTGAATTTATAATCTCCTGATTTAACATCATTTTCAATTTCATTATCATTAACAGCTGTAGCTTTGTTATTAACTTTATCTTTCGTATCATTATTCATATCAGGTTTCTTCTTTGCTGCTCTTGCTTTTGGTTTTGGTTTACTATCCTTTGATGCTACCTCAACATTTTTTTGTTTTCTCTTTTTTGCAGTTGGTGCTTCTGAATTTTCAGCATTCTCATTAACAGGTTTTTTAAGTCTTCTCTTTGACTTTTCTTTAGCTAAAATCGATATATGATTATTAATTTATTATGTGTACAATATAATATAGACATATAATGTCTAACACAAAGATTACAGGAGAAAAATATGATAAATACAATTTTGTTAACTTTTTATTCAACATAATTTAGTCAACACAAAAGTATAAAAGCAATCAATATTTTATATTTTTCAAGAGAACTTCATGACTAAATTTAACAAAAAAATAATTTTAATAATATGTAAATGTACATTTGAGATTGCTCCCAGATGAGAAACAAAAAACTCTGGTCCTTATTAATTTCTGTTGTAGTCCTTATATCTAATGTATATTAGGATATATGTACTCCAATGTGTATTATAGTATAATATCTAATGTATGTTATATACATACTATTTAGTTAACATATTCAATAAATTGTTAAAAAATTCACAATATTCCACGCTAAAAATATTTATATTAAATTTATATATTCTACAATAAAAAATTTCAATATCTTCTAGCACAATTGTACATACTCACAAAATTTGTCTGAAATTTATTACTTTGTAATTATCATATCATCTTAAGTAATAAATTTAATAAACAAACCATCCATATTTTCACGGACCATAAATTCTCATTCAGAATTCTCATGCATCGACAACGACATTAAAAACTTATATAAAATTTTCTAATACGCACGTTCTTCCTCTACATCAATTCCCGCCTTTTTCGTTGTTCTAGCGCGTGTCTTTTTCGTTTCAGTTTTCTCGACACTTTTTATAATCAACTCATTCACAGGTCTGATATCATCTTTATCCACCGCCTCTTTATTTTTCTTCGGCACAGGCTTCACTTTGGAATTCGTTTTCGTAGTCACCGAAGCATTCTTAGTCAGCGACGTCTTGATTTTTGTTTTCGTGTTTTTAGTTACCGTTGTGGTCGTCTCTGTGCCTTCTGTCTGCTCGATTTTCGTCAATTTCGCGGCCCTCGGCAATCTAACTTGCTTCTCTTCGTCGATTTTATTCGCAGCCTTCGCCACGGTCTTTTTTTTCTTTGGGAGCGATACATCATCGGCTTCCGGAGCTCTCTCTACTTCTGCCTCTGTATGTTTCGTAGTTTTACGGGGTGCCATTACGGGGTTCTACGAGTTTCCAAGAATTATCTAAAACCTGGTCTTAACGATCTTAGTTATTCTATTACATTTCATGTATATATATATATGTGTGTGTGTGTGTATATTCAAAGAGTTATATATAACTAAACCGACAAATCGCTCATTATGCCGCGTGATTACTTACCGGTATCCAACGTGCAATAACGTGTTCGTTGCATTAACTGGTGGTGCCCGCAAATTATATGACTAACATAGTAACAGATCGGCAGCTTCAGATTTCGGACGGATTTGATAATCGACAATCGATTTTCAGATTGACAAATGGCGACGAATATCAATGGATGAGATCCTTCTAACAATCGCAATTTCCCCAAATATACGCAGCCACACGCTAAACGCTTAGTTTGCAAACGACTTTTTTTTTAATGAAATTTCCTGTTACAATTCTTAAGGATCGAGCCTAAGGCCCGAAGCTTTACACCCTTTCGAACTATTCAATTCTTTATTAAATTGTAACAATTTCAATTTTTATTAATTTTCTTTCTATCAGTAAGTATTGCAACTTTTTCTTAGTGTTTTTATACAATTGATCAATACATTGGGAGGAGTACTCGATTTACTGAAGTTGGAAAAAAAGAGGACTTCCTATTCATTTTGTATTTATTCGCATTTTTATGTTAATTTTTATGTTTGTACTATGGAAATTTGACTTATTATTGCTTAAACATTTATTTTGGTGGGACTTCACGGTATTATAGCATAAAATAATTTCTATTTTAAGTAATATATGAAGGAATGAAATATATCACTCACTCACCCCCTAATCTCGTTCAATGTTTTTTTATTAATTGAATTTTTTTAATGAAGTAAAATATTTAATTACGAAAATTATTATTAATAATAAGAAAAATTAGTTCGTGTGTAATACAACAGTCGTGTATAATTTAATACATTATTGAAATTTATTACATTTTAATAACAGTTTCAATGAAATAAATCATTAAGGAACACGATTTTTTGATTATTTTTAAATATCATTAAATATAATTTTTATTTAAATATTATTCAAAATACATTTTATTATTATATACTTTACCGTATTAAATATTCATAAGGACAAAAGATTAAAAGAATATTATAGATACATGCCTTGTAGCATGAGCACAATTTTTATGTAATACATATTTAGAATTTATTGGTATAAAGCTAAAAAATTTACATTACAGGTTTATTTACAAGCATTAACATCAGTTATACGTAGTTATTTTTTTTTTAACATAGTTTCTTAACCAGAAGAAATAATGCTTGCTCTATTCTTCCGTTTTCATTTCTTCAGTGATTAAAGTGATATTACATATTTATTTACACTTAATTCTTATAAAAATAATTTTTTGAATAATACAAGTGATAATTACTTAACTAATATTTCTAATAAAAATTTCGATTTCTTTTATTCCAACGATGATATATATTTATATATATATATGTATGTGTGTGTAGCTTTCTCAGTTGCCGATTTGACATATTAGTATGAAGATTTCTGAAAGATTCATTTGTGTCAATTTTCATATAAATAAAATTTAGAAATGTTTGACGATATTATTTAAAATTATGATTCTCTAAAACAAAAGACATACTTATTTTAATATGTATATACATATCTGATTATACAAATTGAAATTTATGCCTTAAATACATTTTGAAGGCGAATATTATTAATACCATAACCTATAATTGGTATTTTACATTGACATTGAAGAAAGAATAAATGATCAAATATTCGATTGATTACACTCTCCTGTAAAATAAACGACACAAATCAGAAAAAATATCAAGTTATTGAAATATCTTAAATTTGTCATGCATTATTTTTCAAGTGCGACTGAATTATGAATTCGTAATATCATTGTCAATAAAATTATTTAAAAATGAATAACACGAAAAAGATTAATGTAAATTTTTCATCACTAGTTGGTTTAAAAGCAGAGCTTTTAAAAAAGCAACATGAAGTAAATGAAGCAAAATTGAAATCAGAAATAAATCATACAGCAACTAAGCTACAAAAGAAAAAGTCCAAGAAAGTTGGAGAGGAATCTAAAAAAGAAAATTCAAAAATACCAGAGTATATTGAGGATATCAATATCCATAAAAAGTCAAAATTGATGCTGGAGGCAAAAGCAAGATTATACGAACGATTAAAAAAATCCAGAACCACTAATGAGAATTTTCTTGTTGATTTTACAAATAAATCAGACGAATCTGAAGAAGAACCATTACCAAAAGATGAAACTGATGCAGTATTAGAAAATGAGGATGACTGGGTCGAATATGAAGATTGTTTTGGTCGTACAAGAAAATGTTTACGGGAAGATTTGCCCTTGATGCAGGAAAAGGATCAATTGATTAAACAACAAATTATAAATAAAAAAGGAATTGACCCAAAAACCAATGATGTTATTGATCAAAATTATGTGAAAGAAGAGAAAGAACCTGAAATAGAAATCATGAGGAGAAAGTGGGAGGAACAAACACAGAAAGTAGCTGATAAAGTGAATATACATTATCAGGACATTTTATTTGATGAAGCTAGAACCCATGGTGTTGGTTACTATGCATTTTCACAAGATGAGGAAAAAAGAGTCAAGCAACAGGAAAATCTGTTTAATTTAAGAAAGGAAACAGAGAAGAAACAGAGGGAGATAAAAGAATTAAAAGAATTGAGACAAAAAATGGAACATAATAGGTTGAAAGCAGCTAAAATTAGACAGCGTATTAGAGCAGGATTACCTATAGATATGATAGAGGAAGAGTTTAGAGAAAAGAGTGACAGTGAATTTAGTCAAAATGCATCAGAAAATATGCATAATGCCGAAGAAAATCTAATCAAAGTTAAAGAAACTAAAAAAGAAAATAATGATAACCAAACTACGGAAAAAAATAAAAGATTAGAAAAAGAAAATAAAATAAAAGCTTTAGGAGAACTTCTAGGCAAAAGAAAACATTGGTATGAAATGTCTCAGGAAGAATGGGTACAGAAATGTAGGAAAATGAGAGTTACTGAATTTGGACCAATATATGAAAATTTCAAAAGTGCTGGCTATTTAAATTCTGAAAATGCTGATATATCCTTGAGTATTCATAATGATATCATCAAGTCTCATCCATATCAACAGGATGGTACAGAAAATGAAATAGATATACATTCTTATGATATACCACTTCCTCCTAGTTCAAGTACATTCACAAATGATTCTAATACTGTATATAACAATGTGATTGAAACAATAAATCAAAGTAATTCTACTTCATCAATTGATCCTGAACTATACAAATCCAATAATATTGTACAAAATCAGATGAAGCAAAATAGAAGTATAGATGAAGCAAGTATAACAGCTGGTCTCAAATATTTGAGAGAAAAATTTGAGAAAAATCAAAACACTTGAAGCACTACAAATCTATTCATATTGTTTTATTGTATATATTTGTAGATATAATATATCATATATGCACATGTATGATACAGTACACTATTTGTAATAATAAAAAATTTATGGATGAAAATAAATTAAGTTTTGTATTTTAACTAAATCTAGTTTTTATTTCTCAAAACCTTTCTGCTGGATTTTTTTACTTTACTCGTATCCTCTTCTGCTAGTATTGAATCATCTTGTATACCTACATATGTTAATTTCATTGTTATAAAAAGTTTGTTATAAAAACAAAATGGATAAAAAATATTACCAGATAGATCAACATCTGAGATAACTGTGTTGCAATTAGGGCATTTCATAGGATCACAAACCATAATGAATTTCTTCAAGCAATACAAGTGAAAGAAGGTTTCACAATTAGTACATTTTTTACCCTAATTAATAAAAAGAGATATTAATTTTGATTTTCGTACATGAAAAAGGAATATTAATTTAAACATACATGAAAAAGAATTTGTTTGCAAAGGTAACATGTATTTAAGTTACTTTCATAGGTAGCTTTAAAATATGGCATTAATTCTGTTATACTTCTTATACCCATGTAGTAATAACCATCCTATATCACAAAAATATAAAATTAATAAAATAGTATTATTTATATGAGTAATTCTTATTAGTACCTTATAAATTAACCATTTTCTATTAACCATATCCTCAAGAAAATCTTCAGCATCTGCTTTTGACATCTTCACATCTGATGAAGAGCATAAATTTAAACACACTGTACTTTGTATGCATCCATTGTTTGATATAATAATTTCAGAAAATATAATTCTTAACAAAGCCAATTGATTTTTTGAAAATTCAGTTTGAAACCTATAAAATAATGCAAATTTTAATAAACTTCATGTAAAATTTCTACAGATGCTGTTAATTAATAAATCATAAAAATAAAATGAAGATGTCTCTAATTACTTATAAACCTAATATTATATAGTTTAATTTAAGAAAGAAGAAAATTAAACATCCTAAATGATAATAAATATTTTTTATGACTACATTAATCATACAAACCTAGTTACTTCATCAAGCACTGTGCTTATTAAAATCCAATATAATTGGCCTGTAATTTCACACTGTATTTTTTTAATCAACATGTTTAAGGGTTGTAATTTTTCATTTATTTGATTTATTACCGATACAACTTTGTTGTCATCTGAAATATACAATTTCATTTATATAAAATATATCAGATAAAATAAGTACATGAACATTTGAATTGTATTTGATATTAAATATAAATTTGCTTACTAAACAACTTAATAATTAACTCTTTTGCTTTATTTTCAGATAGAAAACCTTCGTGCATAATTGTTTGTAAAATTAATTTATGCTGTTCGTTATAAACCATGTTTTATTTTTGCAATAGACAAGCGTTTTTTAATTTCAAATTATTGATAATTATAATTATCTTCAAATATTAATGTTTTATAAATGAATTAAAAATTATTTTTGAATTAGTGGATGAAATTTGTATAAAATATTTTAACTAATTTAATAAATACGTATATATAAAGCAATCGTAACTACGTGTAAACTGAAAACAAATTTTCATATGTATAATGATAATATATAAAAGATATTTTCTATTTATGTGATTTTATAGTAATTTATATCCGTAATATTCTCACACCTTAAAATGACTGAGGAATTGATGAAGAAATATATTTATAAAATATAACCAAAAACATTCACAAATATTTTTGAAACATGGTTCACGGTTTCTACAGTGTTTCTCAAATTACATCAAAAAAAGATAAAGGTAAAATACATGAAATAATTTTTATAAATTTCTTTCATTTACCAAATGTTTATTACATAAATAAATCAATACAATTATAATTGATTATTTCTTATAATACTATAGCAGTATCACATTAATTAGCCGAGATCATATTTTTTGTTATCTGACCGCTATTATCCTCACCAGTTTTTAAAATTGATTTCGTGAACTGACTGTTCTATTGTTATATTAGATGAAAATTTGAAATTTGATATATTTTTCGAGCCCAGCGATAAATGTTTAAATTTCAATTTTGAATCGATTTGAAGATTGTTAGTACTATGAAGGTTCAAATCACTTCGGAATATAATTCAATACTTGAAAATTCTTGCAAATTCTTATAAACCTTAGTTGAATCTTGAAAATTTTGAGCATATTCGACACGTTATACAAGATCTTGTATAAGAATTATCAAAATTGTCAAACTTAAGTATCGAGTCATGTTTATTCAAATTTCCCGCTTGCTATATTTGAGGTGACTCTTTCAGGCTCGTATGTTAAGTCGATTTCTTTCTGTTCTTACATTTAATCGGTTAATTCCTTCTAATGCAATTACTAAGAAAGACGTATTAATAAAAAACATTACAAGTAAAATATCAATCTACAAACAAATCTTGTGCTTTAAAATTTAAAGTGCCTCCACCATAAGAAACAAGATAGTTCCAAGTGCAGCTATGTCAAAGACATAACGTTTCCATTTTAATTTACAAATATAACACATTATTCTTATCACAAAAGTTATGAAAAAAATTTGAAATTGTAAAATCTAAAAATAAATACGAATGTTTCAAGTAACTCTGTCTCACTCACACTATGAGAGAGTGGAATAGGAATTTTCTAGGTACATATGAGGCCTGCCTCAGTAATAATTGGCGATAGTAAGAGTTCGACGCGTAGCCAACTAACAAAGCATAGTTGTAGCATTGATATACTTGATCGTGAGAATCACTGTTGCGCCGTATTGCCGCAAATTTTACTATATTATCATCGGATGCACAATGTGCGTGTAAGGCAACGTACGCACAGTTTTCGTAGTACGACAGTATTATGAGAGAAAAGCATCGAGTAAGAGATGCGTCGATTTCAGTTGAGGACTGAGCATCATGATCAATTCAGATGTTAATCTCCCGGTATCGAAAGAAAATAGATAAAAGGGATAGTTGCCGATACGATAAAGTGGGGTAGAAAGAGACCAGAAGATAGAGTGAAGAGGATCTAGCGCATAGACCATTGGAGGAGCTATCTCTGCTACATAGTACAAATCGTACCGCGAGGGCGCGAGGCTGCGACCCTGAGCCCGATACGCGGAATAGAATCCGCTACGTTTCGGTAGCGGAATAGTGCGCGGAACGAATACGTGTCAAACATTGGTCCACGGATAAGCGCAAAGTGGAGCATCGTAACATACGTGGTGCTATCTGCTATCATTCGTTCGCGAAAAGGTCGAGAGTTCATGATCATTCACTGGCATGAAATGATGATTTTACTCATCATTTGACGACGATATTCTTTTTCCCCCCCTTTATTTATCACTGCCTGGGACGATCAAAACCTACTAATAGGCAAAACGACGAATCTTTTCCCCTGTCTCTCTTTTTCTCTCTTTTACTCTCTCTCTCTCTGTCTCTGTCTCTCTGTCTCTGTCTCTCTGTCTCTCTGTCTCTCTGTCTCTCTGTCTCTCTGTCTCTCTGTCTCTCTGTCTCTCTGTCTCTCTGTCTCTCTGTCTCTCTGTTTCTCTGTCTCTTTCCTTAAACGAGTATTTCGTTGACCAGTGGTTATAACCTGTCAGCATTGAATATTCCTGCGTATATCATCCAGAAAGATTTTACAATTGAAAAGGAGAATTCTGTGGATCGGACAGTGATACTGCATAGTGATAATACGACCCGAAGATGCCGCTCTTCGGTAAGAAGGATTCGAACAAAAAGATCAAGAAAGATGGGAAAGACGACAAATCGCCGTCTGTCGAGGATAAATACATCCTAAAGGAGTTACTTGGAACGTACGTACTTGTACATTACTATGGGCTGTGTATTGGAAAGTAATAAAAACCGACTATACAGGATTTTTGTATTTCACGTCTCTCATATTGTTATCAAATTATTATGATGTTGCTCAATTAACATCTTGAATGTCACTCGAAATACAGATTTTGATGGATTTATAGGAAATTTGACGATGCAGAAATGCATAGAATCTGCAAAAAATGCTCAAAACACAGTTTTTGGTAAACTATTTAATAAACGAAATAGATCTTTACGTAGGTTTTGCCGAGTATATTTAGGTACATATGTGCAATCGAAATCGAATTAACTCGGGGATATGTTCTTAAAGTCATGAAATTTATATTAAACGTTATTATTTGTGATTGGAATTTAGTTTACTTGAAAGATTGTCAATGCCATTTTCCTTTAAGAATGTCTTCCTTTAATTTCGCTTTTGTTTTAAGCAAAATTCTTCGAATGTTTCATATTTCCATCATAAAATCATTTTCAAAGCGAGAAGTTAGACATATCGATAATAATTTTTTCATAATATAATAATTCTTTTATTTTAAAGATAAAATGTTTTTTAATGATTTATAGGAAAATTATCAATGGATGTAAAATTTTCTCAAGCAAATTTCGTAAAAGATGCTTTCGTTTTGCAGGATCTAAAAATTACTGCCACTTATTGGCACGAATTTAACTATTCACATCTATCTTACATTTATTTTAACTGTACATATATTAAAATGTTTAAATTAGAATTCAAATTACGTACAATGAAATAGCGAATGCTTCGAAAACTTTGATTAGTACTTTATATTTGCTATTTGTTTTATTAAATATGAATGGAAATCAATGTCGATGCATTATAAATATAATTTTTAATGACTAAAAATTATTATTAAATAAATATTTTTATTATTGAATTTTATTAAACAAATATTTTGAATTTATTCGGATTTTCAAGAAGGATTTGTTTTTTAAAATTTGATTTAATTATATTAATTTACGTTAGTAACAAGTTGCAAGATATTCCATAAGTTTGAGGAAAAGAAGTACTTTCTGTTAACAATAAATATATAACTATCCTTTCACATATTGTACTCCTACTCATAATATCTGAAGTACTTAAAAAAAAAAAAATATATATATATATATATGGCATTGATCAATATGTCGTACTGTAGTATGTAATTAAAAATTCTATTCTTCTATCATGTTAGAACACTTGCACATGCCAATTTTCTATTACCATATCAAAAGTCTGGGCAACAAATGTTTTGGCACATTATAGCAATTAGTAATTAAATAGTGCATAAGTCATGTGATATTATTGCATGTACTACAATGCAATATATTCTTATTTTCCTTATACTTAATAATAATATACTTATTTATTTATATATTTTTATATTTGTTTGTATAGGGGTGCTTTCTCTGAAGTACGCCTGGCAGAAAGTAAAGAAAAACCTGGTCAAATGTTTGCTGTGAAAATCATTGATAAGAAAGCATTGAAAGGGAAAGAGGACTCTTTAGAAAATGAAATAAGAGTGTTACGAAGGTAAACATTTAGTTTCTGCAGCTAAATTTATTTAAATTTCTCTTTAGTGTTTGTATTACTGCAAATTATACTGTATATTTTTAGGTTAACACATCCCAATATTGTTCAACTACTGGAGACATTTGAAGATAAACATAAGGTTTATTTAGTTATGGAATTGTAAGTAATTTCATTTGCTGATGAACTACTAGATTATAAACTTGTGTTTAATCTTTATTTGTTCTTTTACATTAGGGTTACTGGTGGAGAATTATTTGATAGAATTGTTGAAAAAGGTTCCTATACAGAGAAAGATGCATCAGGTTTAATAAGACAAGTTTTAGAAGCTGTTGCTTACATGCATGATCAAGGAGTAGTGCACAGGGATCTTAAGCCTGAAAACCTTTTATATTATAGTCCAGAAGAAGACAGTAAGATTATGATTAGTGACTTTGGCCTATCAAAAATGGAAGACTCTGGTGTTATGGCAACTGCTTGTGGTACTCCAGGATATGTTGGTATGATTCACTTTTGTTACGTTGGTAACACATTAATTAATCACATCATATATGTGATTAATTTTTTTTGAAAAATTGAAACATGTTTTTTTTCTACTTACAGCTCCAGAAGTCTTAGCACAAAAGCCATATGGAAAAGCTGTGGATGTATGGAGTATAGGAGTCATTTCTTACATTTTATTATGTGGTTATCCTCCATTTTACGACGAAAGCGATGCGAATCTGTTTGCACAAATTTTAAAAGGTAATAATATTACTTTAGGGTACAAATATTTTTTAACATTTGGGAGGACTATACTATCACTTCAATTTAGGTACTACTTTTAGAATTGACAAACACATGCAGCTGTACATTAACTTGAAATTTTCATTTTTAAGGTACTATTCTAGTTTTTGTATGCTGCTATATACATACTAGTGTAGTAAGTAAATGATCATTTGTGTGTGTCCGCGATTTTTGTGAAAGTCATTAATTGTTAATGTTCAAAACTTAGCATAAAATTCGATTACAATATCAGCATTGTTTAAATAAATTACAAGAAACAAATTTATTGTAATTTATTGTATATTATACTTACACAGTGTGAAAATCTAACAATACTTTTTTCAAAATAATTCATTCAAAAATTAAGTAAATCATAATAAAATCGTCTACTCTATAGCAAGAAGCTAACCAGACTGTTATAGGTGAATTTGAATTTGATTCGCCGTACTGGGATGATATCAGTGACTCTGCAAAGGATTTCATTCACAAATTGATGTGCGTCAATGTTGAGGAGCGCTATACTTGTAAACAAGCCCTTGCACATCCTTGGTAAGATCATTATTATGCTCAAATATTGTATATGTTTTTTTTTTTTTAATATTACATTCTCGCATAAATTTATATTCCATGTGATATTGAAAAAAAAAATCGCAATTCGCAATACATATTTCAAACGTGTTCTACATTAGATATTTATAACTTTTTAAAAGTTATGTTTTAAAATTCAAGTAATAAGGATATTACAGGATCTGAATTTCTTAATAATAATAAAGATAGATATGGATGTTCTTAATAATAAAATAGATGTGGATTAAGTAAGTAGAAGAATTACATTAATTTCACACATTAATTAATACTATTTACTACAAAATTAATTGTTGAATCATGTGTATAAATGTCCCAAAGTATATAATAGTAGCTCTCATATTAAAATTTTCAGTAATTCTTATAAACAAATGTTTTAACATATTATTTTAACATAATATAAATCAATCAATATGTATTTTGTTTAATATATCATCTTTTTGATTTTGAATATATCTTATACTAATAAATGTTCGTTTAATCAAATATATTTGCAAGTTCGTGCAGTATCGTGCAAGTTCATTTTTTTTCAGGATATCCGGCAATGCAGCTAGCAATAAAAATATCCATGGTACTGTATCGGAACAACTTAAAAAAAATTTCGCCAAATCAAGGTGGAAGGTTAGTATAATTAGATGATTATCAAGTTGCTGATTGTATGTGTTTGCTCGCCAGGCTCCGTAGGAAAGTCTTCCTCTTCTCTCATGGTTGCAGCAAGCCTACCACGCAGCCACGGTCATACGTCAAATGCAACGGCTGGCACTCACCAGCGGCCAGTTGCAGCAGGGCCCAGGATCAACAGACCCCTCCAGCGGCAACCCCACGCCATACCCCGATCAATCGCAATCCAACCCCAGTCACCAACCCAGATCAGTGGAGCCTCAGACCAACCTCAATTGAAGGAAATACGCGAGTCACCAATGCCGGTGTCAAGCTTGGTGGCCTCGAATCCTATTCCCATTCCGATCACTCCAAATTCACCATTCTACTTACGCAACAAACGCTTCAAGCTGTGGGGTAGCACACGCACTGCTCTGTCTACTCTATTTCAAACGAATGTATCGTATCTTAGAAAGCAAAGAAAGTATAAGAAAAGCTGAGTCACGCTGCTACGTTTCTTCTAATGAAAAATATCAGAGTTATCGGATGGCCGAGTTTATTCTCTTACCGAATTATTATCCAAATAATGGTAAGAGCTTGTATTTCAGCTAATTTGCTTTATTGTGGTCTCCTGTGACATGGTTACCACCGATCGTGTATATTACAAAATTACACACGCTCTCAAGTGAGCGCACGTACACACACTTAACACACACATAAACAGCCCGTACGATATAAGGCGATTTCCTGAATGTTTTATCGCCCTTTTCAATTTTGCAGGCTTTGTTTCAACAATTTAAATAGATCTTTTCACTGTGTTGATACGTATTTCACAGTAGAGTAGTAAATCCTGTAGCCGTGAATAATGATTTTAAACGACGATACGTTAACGGCATTAATTTGATCAAGTAAAGACATAGTTATTTAGATATCTGATGCAAATTGTGAAATCTTTTGACACAAGGAAGGTTTTGCTCGATCAAATTTACTATATGTATAAAAAAAAAAAAGAAAAAAGAAATAATGTGAACAGTACAACGACAAGTTTTTATCTTTTATAAGGTTTGGTGTAATGAATAGTAGTTGTTTAGATGATTTTTTGCAATGTGAACATCTTAGTATATTCTGGTAAAATATGTTTTAAATTTCACAAAAACTGATACGCCTTTTATCCAGTTTTTCGAAAGAACGATACGATAAAATATAACATCTTTTGAAATAGCGATTTTTCAAGAAACATGAAACAAAAGACAAAATAAAGTAAGTTTATGGATCACTTCGGACAAGAAAAAAAAGAAATTCTTGCCATATGGAATCGTGTTGTGAGATAGTATGAGATCTGATTTTTATCGATATTTGGTTTTATGTTTCTCCAATAATTAATCCATATATCTTATTTTACGACATAAATACAAAATATAATACGAGTCATGTACAGTACATTGTATTACAAGATATTGTGTACACAAATACTTGTTCTGTTATATAGTGATATTAGTACATTTTAAGAATTCCAGAACAAATCTACTAACTAGATTTAATATGTATATACACAAATGTATATTGCTCTACTGATATTTTTATCGATATTGCACTGAAATTTAATAGAAAATGTACATAATTCATACACGATTCCTCAATCATCTCTTTGCAAGATGCAAATATAAAAAGCAAATTATATAGTGTCTAATTTTTTAAATTTTGTTGTAGTTTTTTTATGAACAGTTATATTTTTATACACTGTAATTTTTTCTGATCTAATTAGTTTTTATTATTATATTTCTATTCTATTAAAAAGATTCTGGTAATTTTTATTGTTCTTTTTTTAAATAACACATAGGATAAAATTGGTTTTAGAAGTAGAAAGCACAAAAATGAATTTAATTAGTTAAGAAATAGTGATTTATATATTTTATTATATGTTGTAAAAAAATGTACATATTATTTATGTATATTATGTTCCTTGATATAAATGTATAAGAACTTTCAATCTGTTACGAACAAGTCAATATAAATATTTTTATATTTAATATTTTATTGTAGAGTACAGCGATCATACATCATTGCATAAGTTCCAAAAAATTGATTGAAATATAATCTAGCTATTTATATTTGTATCTTATTATTATGTGAAGGATCAGTGAATCGTATGTAGTACTAAGTATTTGAATTACAACAGGTACTTCAACGAAAGGTTTGAAAATACTTTTAGTATTCGGTGGTATTACTTTATTTTTTTACAAATAATTGAAAACAATTACCGTACATATTGTAATCTTGTGATAATGATGTTACCATGGTCTCTTACTCAATAGTATATCCGTATAAAAATATTAATATTGAGAATTTGCATTAAAATAGAATATGAAATTTCTTTCAATCGAAAACGTATCAATTTTTCACAATGCTGATTCGATTTCAATGTGTCGAACTGTTTTATTTAAATTTCCAGGTATAAATGAAAAAAATATATTGCGTGTTATTATGCGAAAATTGTATCGACAAAATTCAGTGTTTTTTCAATGTCCTTTTGAAATAAATCTAAATTGTATCTAATGAAATCTAAAGGAATCATATGTTACACATTCGAATAGAAAAAATTATTGCTGTTTATCGAGCGGGCACTCCTTTTATCATAAATTACTATCTTTCTCTTTATCTTTAAACAATAAACATGATAATCACTTTGAACTATCATATTAGATATCCGTCCGTGTACCGGGCACTATTCGTGTAATTAATAACTATGTGAAAAAGAGTTTCATGTTAATGCTACATAATTTTGAAATCGATAATAATTATATTAATTATAAGATAGACATTGTTCTAATAAAATTAAACAGAATACATATAAATTGATTTAGAACATGACGCATACGATGGAAGTTAAAATATATGCAATGATCATCATTTATTCTTGTCGAAACTTGTAGCATGAAAAATTTCAATTGATAAACAAGTCTTTCATTGCGCAAAATAACATACTATTCTAAAGTGCCTTGGATAACACGATGATGGGATATCAGAAAGGTAAACTCAAAAATATATGCTTTTCAATGATTAAAATCATTTTTACTTAGAAAATAGACATCTACTTTTATGTTCTAATGTATATATTTATTTGAATTATAACGTCTAATAAAAAGTACTAAAATTCATGTGTTTATATGTAAATTACGTAATTAAATTATGTAATTTTAATATAATTTTTTGGAACCAACATCGTGTCATCTAATAAGAAAGGTTCGTTAATAAGCATTTTTTTATGCTAAATATTTGTGTGCTATCAATGAGCTTGTAATTTAAAAATTTTAGAAGGGAATATAAAAAAACGGAGCTTAGCTTTATTTAGAAACAAAGAAAACAGAAAAAAGAAGATAGGACAAGAAAACGATAAGACCGTGCCACATAAATAAACATATCGGCAGGAACATTGTAAAATGTGATTATAAAAATAAGCTGATTTTAAATAGAAAAGAACAACTTGTTACTGCAATTTTATTCGATGAACAAAATACGCCTGACTGATAAGAGTGTGTGCATGGAATGAACGAGAAAAAGAATGAAAGAAGAGAGATGCCTATAAATTAAGCGTGATTGCGCTCTTACATTTACTAATGTAACATTACTAACTTACATTCACTAACTGATTACAGGAATAACTTCTTCCTAGTGTAACTTTTCTCATTGCACAAGCCTTGCAATTGTTATGCTTACAATTTGTGCATGTGAAAACGAATATTATCAGACGTTTCATTGTTAAAATTATACTTGATACAAAGGATCAATGTTATTAGAAAAAATTTATCAACCTTACGCAGAAAATTTTAGTAAATCAGAATATGTTAAAATAATTTACAGTGCCAATGTATTCCACGATTTTAAAAAGGGCTGTTGAAATCGCTGTGTTTTCAAGATACGTAAAGCATCAAATTTTTGTAAATTACATACTCTATTCGAATAGCCAATATTTTAACGTTTAAATTTTTAGTAATACGTTGCTCCACGAGACAGTAATTTATTTTGTTCAAAAATAAAAAGCTCGCTTGTAAGTACGAGGATTATAGATCAAACCTTTCGAACTTAATCTTTTTTAACTTGATTTTGGTGCTACACAACAAATGTTCGATACTACTATTCCATAAAATGTGATGAATAAAAAGCTACGACTAGCATAACTGTATCAATGACAATGAAAAATTATCGGTAATTTAAACTGATATAATTTCATAAGAAAAGCTCATATAACGATTCACTTTGTCTTATTTTAAAGCGTAAAGCCTATATTTTAACAGTCGTAAGCTCGTTTTTTTTCGAAGATGACTTTATATCATGTAGGAAGTGGGAAAAGTGAAGCTATTTTTTCCAGCATTTCATTGAATTTTGAACATTGGGGTTAGATGACAATATTTACCCTAATATTCAAAGGTTACTAAAATGATAGGAAAGAATCATACAGGCAGGTTTTAAGGGTTTATTGTAAAGAGCATATTTCAATCTTCAAGATCATAATGAATTTCGTCATGAAAAAAATTCTTTAATGTTTTTACATACATTTGAATCTTTACAATTTTCGAGAAAAAAGTATCCTCACTTTCTCACTCGCTACATGATGTAAAATCATCTTCGAAAAAACCGAGCTTACGACTGTTGTATGATTTTTTCTTACAAACTTATATCAGTTTAAATTATCGACAATTTTTCATTATCATTGGAACTATCATACTAGATACCGTGTGATATCACACATATATGTATATACTTTGCAATTTTTATTTTTTTCGAGTATCACATGAATGCAATCTACCAGTTATCCTGAGTTGTAAGATTGTTAAAAATAAAATAAAAATATCGGAACGCTTGTAAATTACAAAATAAGTAAATTAATCACACTTCAATTTAATGTATATTTAATGAAATTTTTCTTTCGGAAAACGAGCACATGATTGATGCAAATGATAATAATAGTAATGATATTATAATAATAAATTTACAAAATTGCGTATGTTTGTGCTTAAAATTAAACTATCTTTTTATACAAATTATTTTAAATGCATTAACAATTATATATCTTAATTTGTTAACTAATAAATGTGTAACAGTTTCGCATATAATATAAATGGAATAGGAAATTTACATGATTATTATATTTTATATTAATGATTTATCAACACACAGTCGCTGCCTTTGTGAAATTATGAATTAATTATCCATGAATCATGTAAAACAGTATTTTCCTTTAAACGAATTTAAGAGAATTAATTAGTTTAAGAACAAGAATAGTTTAATAAATAAATACATTTAATAATTTGATAAAGAAAAGTTTACATTACATTGTAGGAATTAATCTTTCTACAATTATGTTTATATTTTACTTAATTTTTATTTATAACAATACGAATCTTTGTATTGTTCTTTTAATTCATGGCAATGTATCTGTGAAATTCATTTATAATACAAATAATATTAATATTTATTAATTATAAAAGAGTGATAAAAAATAATAGATTTTACATTTATTATAAAATGTAATGTAATCTTTCGTTAGAATCTAGTTCCTAATATACGTTGATTTCAATGTAATTTAAAATTTGGTTTGGTCCATGAAACATACAAATGATATATATATATAAATGTATTTAGAAAAAAAATTAAGTTGGAATAATTGAAATACGCGAAGAAAAAAAAATTGGGTAATGATTCTACAATTTTCGAAAATAGCAGCCACAGATGATTAACATTAACATTGACATTCAATATATTACTATGCATCGTTAATAATATCGTTTAGTTGATTAACTTCTTTATTTTTCGAAGTTGCATTTCACTCTTACTTTAACCGAGCTTAATATCATTTCTTTAATTGGCTGTTTTAATCACATCCAGTTATACAACTGAAAACAGGTGTGAAAAAATACTATACATAGAAAATATACTTGCAAATTTCTGTATATGTTAGGTGTTTGGTAGTAATACCTGGAAATAAACTGTTGGCCCCTTCTATGTAATTTGCATAATCCTTCTGTAATCAACGCTTATCAATAATTTAACGTAAAGTGTTTCTTCTAATCTCATACAGTTCATGCATTTTCAACGAAATTATCATTTTGAATATTATATACCAAAAGATATGATAAACGGGACAACCTTGCATTACATTAAATACACATATTTTAGCCCTCGTATGCATTTAACGCTTCCCGTAATTTATCTACAATTTTCTGATAAAATTTAATTTGCTCCGCAAGATGCGTTTTCATTGCTTGAGTTAAATGGACCTCTTGCTCCGTCTGAAAATGCGTTTCTTCAGCGAGAAGAGCTCGTGCTATTACATCGGTTCGATGAGATAAATCTCGCAATTGTTGTGGCTCCATTTTGTGTTCACTTACTAGCTTTTCATAATCTTTTCGTTTTTGCACAGCAGTCTAAATAAGTTAAAGAAAAAAAAACAGAACATATTAGCAACGTTAAAATTTCTTTAGAAGACTATACTTTAAAAGAATAAAACTTTTCTTATCGATTACCTTATGTATGCTAATTACATCTGGGAAACTACTGATAATTCCTCTATAAATATGAAATTTATCAGATAGAGGTTCCCAATCAAATTTAGGCTGCTCTTCGTATAATTTGCCTATATCGTTATAAGCGTCTCCCGTTATTTTTAATGCATAAGTTAATCTTCCTCGACTTCTATCGTCGCCTTCTAATGCGTGGCTTAACGCGCTAAAGCTTTGACCAATTTTCTGAAATTCTCTCTTGTAAAGAAGACTTTTTTTTGTTTGGTCAACAGCCATAGCCATAAAATTCTTAACTACTGGATCCAGTCCACTTATAAATCTACTAAAAGCATCAGTTTGAATTTCCACTTTTATAACGTCCAAAATTGTTTCAGGGCATTGGACGGCATAAAAGTAATTTACACCTAATAATTCATCTTTTTCAGCCTGTCTCTTCCCAGCCTTCCATCTTTTTTCATCTGTACAAGTTATAAAATGTTCCCAGACACGACTACGTGCCAGCACAGGATGCCTACAAACGTAATCAACGAATTCTTGTAGCTGTGTGCGTCGATGTTCGATAAATTGTTCATCATATCTTCCTGATATTTGTTTATCTGGTAATGGTGGAATAGGAATAAAGCAATATTTTTCTTCTAAACGTTCGTGCAGCCAATCAAAATGTTTATATCTTCTTGAAACTTGAATATTATTAAACTAAAACAAAGAAATCAACGACAATTCTATGATTTATTGTTACAAGAATATAACATATAAAAATTAAATACCGTTGGCGTAAGCTGATAAACTATGAAGCTCTTAAGACCCTTTAGTTTGGATTCTTTTTTAGGAGATGTAACTACACAGTTGTAAGATTCTCCTCTTGAAGACCATCTATAATGTCCACCTTCAATTTCTTCGATATATATTTTTTCATTTTCAGGAACATTTGCTACCCTCATTCCTAATAAAAAACTATCTTCTCCTGACTTTATTAATGTAGAAAATTTATTGTTTTTCTTTGGTATGTTGGGTATAGGCCTTTCGGGTATCACAGAATGAATAGTATGCATAGAAACTGAATCCCCATAATCGACAGTATGATGCTGTGGCAATTGTATCATATGTTGTTGTTGCTGCTGCTGTTGAGGGACATATGCTTGTGTTTGACCGATTTCGGAATCATCATCCCATTCATCGTCCCAGTAATCTCCTGAACTCTGTTGTGACGATGTCATTGCATCTAATGCATAAGAAAATTTAGATGTAGCAAATTTTGAATCAATATATCTAATAAAAGAACTGAAGCAAAGTAAGTATACTTGGCACAGTAGTGTCGACATTTTGAACATATGCTGCTGGAAATAATCCAGACTTTCCACTCTGATTAAAACCTTCACACCATCCATCGCCTACATTATCTCTCATAACAGTCAACATTTCTCCTGCTGTGATAGACAACTCTGCTGTTCCTGGTTCTCCTGTGAAATCATATAACGCCCTTACCTGAAAAAAACAAACGTTGGATGTCAATACACACGAAACGGAAAAAAATCATTTTAAAAAATTCACACAAAAGAATGAGTCATAATGCACAGAGCTGATCTAATATCAAACAATTATATATCAATCACTTTTGTTTTCTTTAAGAGGTTTACGCACCTGGTGGCCCTCCATTATAAGTACATGTACTAATAGTAATTTCAACCGTAATTACTGCTGTGACTGCTTTTCGCCTCCTTATTTAAAAATTATTTGATTACACCCGGTCACATACCTATACCGATCTGCTTAGCCGTATGACTGACATTTACGTATTTGCGCTTGTGTGCGATTCTGTGCCACATAAATGGAAAATTTAAACGACTGTACCACTACCGTTCGCGAAACATAATACGCTTTCATGACTTCGGAAGACGATGTATTTCCTAAACACGAGACACATTCATTTCGAGAACCGAAAGGAGATTCTAGATGACGGGAATGAACAGTTCGATAAAACGTAACTCAACGAATCAAAAAGAAAAAAAAAGGAAAAAAAAAATGAAAAACTATTTTGTAATTGAAGGTTAGAAATATTAATGCGCGGGCCACCTAACTTCACGATCCGTCACTGACTTTGGATCCGCCTCTATGAATTAACTCATATCGCTTATTAAATTTTTGTCTGGGCGTGTACACTCAAACGAACCAAAGCATCAGTTACATAGTTGTGAATGAAGAATTAAAAAAAGAAATTGTACACATTATAGAATGTATGAAACTAAAAAGAATTCAGTTGTTTTAATTCGTATTTCAATTTGAATTTTCATTATCAATTTTTTATATGACATTTTTTACATATTAAATTTCTAAATGGGCCTGCTTTTGTATACTTATGTATAATCAAAGAGAAAAACATTCTGTTTATTAAATATGTTTAAATATGAGCGTCTAAAAGTTAATAAATAATTAGTGAAAATAATGTTTAATATGATAATTATATAAAAATGAAAAAAATCTTTGATTGATAAAAAGAAATGTTTTGTTGATAAAAACAAAAGTTAAAATCGCAATCTTATAAAATTTTATTATCTTGAATGTCATTTTTTAATCTTTAATGTTGGAAATTTTTAAATTACAGTTGAACTTGCTTTAATGAGAGGATTTTGATTCCTTGGCATTCTGTAGACTTTGAGTAATGTATAATTTGGCTAAGCTTTGTGCGCAGAACTGAGAAATATGTTCACTATATGTGTTAATCTGTCCAGCGACAATCATCGGATTTAGTCTAGGTGGAACAGGCAAAGGTCTCATCAGTTTGTTAATATCATCATCCGGTAGCGGAGGCTCATCTTTAGCAGCTCTGGCAGCATTTTCTTGAGCTCTCTTAGCTAAAAGCCTGTTCTTCTCTTGTTGCTGACGAACAACTAGCTGCTGATATCTATTGAACTTCATAGCTTCTTGATTCAATTCGTCCACACGATCCATCAAACAACGTAATTGATTCTCCAAGACTGTGGCTGTACCAAGGTCCAAATATTTTGTACCTTCCTCTTCAGGAATCATTTCGTCCAATTCAGACATCATTATATTAGTCAAGTTACTGTTCTTTATCACAACTGGTATCTCAATAAATAAGTTTTCATAACCGATCTTTAAAGTACGTAGTGCCTCCGGCGTGAATTCACCTTCCTTATACATTTGTATAGCTTGGGGGGTAAGCCTATACGCTTTCAAAGTTAAGAAACCTCTGGCTGATTTGGCTGTATCATATATGAGCACCACAGATTCCTCAATAGATGTTTGATAGTGGTATTGCGACTCTAACAGAGATACATTTAAGAAATTTCCAACATCTGCACTCTGATACCATCCGACGTGAAAGTGATCAACATTCACCCTAAAAAAAGGAGAAAGAGATGTTTATTTATTTCGTTCCGTTTTTAATACTAAATATTACTTACCAACGAAGGCGACGCATCATGGCAAGCTGGTATTCCTCTTCGTCCATGATCTCATCGTTTTTGGGAAATGGGAAACAATTGGTTATCTCGAGACGATTTTGAACAACCAAACCAAGCAGAGCACCTTGAGCAACATCCATGTTACTCATCGACTCTTCATGACAATGCTTTACCATTTTCATAACTACTAATCCATCGCATTGCACGTAATCTATCCGGGGTTCTACCTCCGGGATTCTTCTGGTTTGGGTTCTCGAATTCATTTTTAAGTGAAAACTAATACTGGCGTAACCTCTCACACAATATGCTTTCAGTCACTCGCCCGATAGAGGTTAGGTTGAACAGAACCTTTCGTCTCTTATAATTGAACAAGTGAAACACATAAGAGAACATAGATATGAAACTAACGAGTCGAGTTAGTAACGACGCAGACAAGGTCATCTGTGGTAATGACAAAGAAATCGAATGACCGCCATAATCGATTAAAAATCTTGGCGGACTATTTGAATATAGGTTATACGAACTGGTACATATCTACTTTATGACGTATTTACGCCTCATAAATATGAGATGACCGTGACCGGCTCGAAGAGTACACAACTCGTTGGAAAAGCATATATTAATTACAAAAATGAATAACGTGGAAGGAAAAATGAAAAAGTGGATCGAATTGATCCAAACGGAAAAACTGACCGGTATAACGGAAGATGTTCAGGTTTGTAATGTTTTTAATAAAATTGCTTTCTCCTCTCTATGTTTATTTTTGTATTAAATTTAAAATTTAGAAAGATTTTCGATGAATATTTAGTTTATTATAGCTTTGGGGCTTTTCCTAATTTTGGCTACTTTGATTACAGATTTTTTTTTTCATTTTTTGAAAAATTTCGCTTCGTTTTTAAAATTAACTGAAAAAAATTGAAAAAGTCTTAACTTTTCTGTATTAAATGCTGTATTAAAAATATTTCGTTATATCCGTGATAATTTGTCAGATGAAATGGAATGACATACAAGATAATTTGAATCACATTGATGATTTTTTCTATTTGCTTACTACCGTTTCACAGAAATATTAGCAAATGGCAAAAAGCTATCAGAAAAACACCGTTAGCTTTTGAATGTTTGTTTATGACTACTGACTCTAGAACATTCAGTTCTGTGTTAGAATAAAAACACTAGGGAATATAATAGGGAACATAAAAACAAAGGGAACCTCTTTATTGACCTCTATCTATGAAAAAATTGGGGAAAGCAATTAAACCAAAAATTTATCAGACTTCCTTTCCACATTTTTAGAAATGAACTTTATCATTCATTTTTTTTCAGGCAACCGTATTTGGTAAAAACAAAGAATTTAACAAATACATTTTTAAGCTATTGTTGTATCTCTCACATACTGCAGACAAATGCAATAAACAAGACTATACCACGGGAAAAGAGATTTATAAGTTAACTTGCGCACTGTGTTCAATTTTAACCAATATATTAGATAACAATAAATTTGTTTCCAGTTTATTTCATATAATTCGTTGTTTATTAACAATGCACATGTTTGATGAAGCATATAATGTATGTTCTTATTTGAAAGCAGAAACATTACGTTCTGATTGTTCTAATGACAATGCAAGTGACATATTAGCGAAGGTAGCTTATTTATGGCATAATGCAGTTAATAATGAATTTCTTATTCTGCAAAAAGATCCATTGAATTCCAAAAATAACTTACAATTGAAAAATATTGTAAAGTATGAATTAGAAATAATACAGATTGTACATAGAAGTCCCACAAAACAATTATTTTCAAATATTAGTTCATATTTGAATAAAATTGCAGCAATAGATGGAGAATCAAGAGAATCATTTTTTAACGATTTTTCTACATTTATCATTGAGTATTTAACCCAGACAAGAGTATTATTTAATATCGAAGAAAAGTACATCATATGTCATCATATACTCCATATAACAAGTAGAATTATATGTGAAAATATTAATGAAAAGTGCCTTAAGTCAGTAACAAAAGTTCTAAATACTATAAGCAATTACTTTAAGGAGATTTTAATTGAAGATGAAGAATGTTACCAGTGTTTTTTACTATTTGAATCTATATGCCTTGTACTTGTAAAACCAATTGAATGTTTAACAGAAAATATTGTTAAAAAGATTGACAAGTTGATTGACAACTATGTAAATCTTATAAAAAGATATGGATATACAGGATCTGTTAAATGGGCTACATTTAGTATTGTTCAGATTTTAGGACCATTGTTTATATATTGGGAAAGATGTATAAAAACTGAGAAGAAAGTATACATAAAAAATGATTTATTGTTGGAAACAATGAAACTAGTTGGATATTTGAGTATATGTTTTATTGAACAGATGTCAAACAAATGTACCTCTTGTCAAAGCGAGAATTGTATGGTCAAAAAAGATATATATAATGCAGTAGCTATAAAAACTAGATGTATTAATTTAATCAGCAAGTTTTCTAAAACCGATTTATCAAAAGATGTTTGTGTAGTTGCTAAAATATTTTTGGAGCAAAATATAGCATTGATCTATGAAATGAAAGAATGTAAATGCAAATGGTGGACATATTTATGGTCTACCTCTAGTGCCTTAATTTATAACTTAGGCATAATATCTGACTGCTTTTATGAAGAAAGTGTATCTCTATTTTCTCTATTATTTACCTCTATTGTACAATTTGATGGAATTGAATCGAAGTCACAGTATATCAATCTTGAGAATCCTATTGGTTTTACATTACATAAAATAAGTGCTCTTCATTATAATCATAACATGTACAGAGAAGCAATGACTGCAACTGCATTAAATGCCCTATTGAACTGCAATGATACAAATTCGAAAGCATTTCGTATGTGGGCAAGTATAAAACATAAGTCTGTAAGTTCCAAGGAAATTACGGAAATGACAATGCTAGCTTGTTTGAAAAAGGATAAATCAAAGATAGAAGAATTAGGATTATCTATTGATTTATCGAAATATGATCTCATTGAAATATGTTTAAAAGAGGCAAAAGGTTTACAAGAAGCAAAAGTTAATCTATCTGTTGCCATTCAGAAAGTTCTTAGCGAATTGGAAGCATTGAAAGTAAATCCAGTACAATACGCTCGTATGGTTCAAATGTTAGTATATCATTCATTAAATTTTGATTATGATGAAGATATTTTGGAATGTATTGAGCAAGCTATTTCAAATCTGAAACAAATTAAGATGGATTGCAATATTTTATGTTTGCAAGCCAACTTAGAATTTTACATTTTTATCACTCAATTGCGTTCTGTGAGCAAAAAAATTGAGATGGAAATTGAAAACATGAAATTCGCATTGTACGCTCCAAAAGTAAACGAAATTGGGGAAAATGAATCTCGTGACGTAGTACCAGCTTATAGTATGATAAATATCAAGGAAGATTCTAGACATATGATGTATTTACAGGTGCCATTAAAAAAATGGGAAAAATGTTTAAAGCAAAATCTTGTAAGTTTGAGTTTCTAATCACAGCTTAGTGTATTTTTATTTAAGATTAATTGTTAATTATATATATGTTAACAGAAACAAATTGCAAAAGGATATGAACCATTGACGACCTTACATACATTAATTATAGCGGGTGAATATGCTCATTTGTATAGGTATGAAGAATGTGAAATTAATATATGGAAATTTGCACATGCGTTAGCATACGAATTACAAGACAATTCTACAATTATTTATGGTACATAAATATTGAACTTTTTTCTTTCAATTTGAAATTCAGGGGCATTAATTACAATATTAATAAAAAATTACCAATATTCTTTTTAGTCATTGGACGTTGTATATCTTTGAGATATATTAATTTTGAGTGGATTACTACTGCCAAAAAGCTTGCCATCAAGTTGAAAGATAGCAATGATGAAGATACAATTTACGCAATCGCCATTTTTTGGATAAGTTTATCAGATTTTTACTTTGAATGCAACATGGTAAGTTTATTATTTACGAATAATGAAAAACATTACAACATATACTTTATTCTTAGTATGATGAAGCTAGAAAATTAGTTGATGACTCCAGGAAACTACCAGGAATTTCTTTCTTCAAAAATATAGCTGTATACTTATACAGCCTCGATAGAATTTTGTATAATTGTTATTTCTACAAAGAAGGTATCAAACACGAAGAGTACACTCGATATATTGTTGAAACTTTGTATACTCTGGTTAATTTAAATGAGGAACTTTCTGCAAGAAAATGTAAAATTTTTATTTATAAAGAAATATTCTCTAATGCTTTGTAGCTTGTAATATTATAAACCAATGCTTTTTTAGGGAAACCTCAAGACAAGTATCTTTTTGGATTCGACATACTGTTATCTGCGACCGTTAATTTATCCCTACGAATGAATAGTTTATTATCTTTTCAAGAAATTAGTGCCCATTTAGTGCGCAGATTGAAAAGTGCGCAAATTCTAGGAGCAACTATAAGGATTGCTGAAATTTTAAAATCCCTCTGTTACATTGATTTATCACGTGTTCAGCTAAACGATTGTGAAGTAAAACTTCAAGGATTAGAGCATATTCTAAGTATTGAAACATTTAAAGTATCTACGAACAGTAATCTTACAAAAATGAATTCGGGTAATATTTTACAAACGCCGACCCGGGCTATAGATTCTATTAGAGATCTTCCTGAATATGATACTTCGCCAGTTCTCCAAAACAAAGTATTCAGTTTACCTGAATTTATGTGCCATGAAAATTGTAACTGTTATTTTTGTCAAAATGTATCGTACCATTATTTGGTGTTTACAAGCACACACATCAGAGCGCAATTGTATGCATTTCAAAAAAATGTCGCAGCTTCGTTACAGCACTTTCATGGTGCGTTTAAGATAAAAGAGAACTTGATAAAAAAGAAAGAATACATACCATTATGTATGCCTATCAAATATCTTCCTTGGCAAGAACGTTTTTATATTATAGACTATGTACTATTGTTAATAAATTTTTCTTACTTCCTGAGAAGTTTTTTTAATACAAAGCAAGAGAAAATAAGAAATGTCATTTCGTTGGCGATTCGAATATGCGACACAAATAAACTAAAGGGACATCCAATTTATATGACGGTTAATGAGTTGATGCTTGATCAGAGCTTTCAAAACACGTTTAGTTCTTCTGATTACTCGAGTAAGTATTTATTTAAACATTATGTGAAACGGGCTTATCTATGTTGAAAGGCAAAATTGCATTTATTCTTTTTACAGAATTTACAGTTCCTGATCCTTTTGATATCGATGTAAGTAAATACATGCAAAAATCGAACATTGAAAGTAATATTTGTATAACACCAACTATTAACAACACTCGATCGAAAAAACCTGTTACTCTTCAACGTAATCGAACTCGTCCTCTTTTAAAATTAACCAAAGTTAGTATTAACTTCAGCGACGATGAGGATACTTCTTCACCACCGTCCAGATATGGAAGAACAAGATCGCATAGTAAATTAATAAAAAAGAAAATCTTAAATGAAGAATACTCTGAAACTGTTAGTCAAACCGAACAGGAAACAAATCAATCCAAAAGCAGCTTCTCGTTGCAGGAATTAATCGATACAAAGGAGCATAATCCAAATATTTCAATAAAGGATATAATCAAAAAAGTCGAATTATTGGCACCAGATATATCAGGACATTTATATAAAGTAGATAATATAGACGAGCCTGCAACCACCGAAAATGTACAGAAATTAATCGATTCAGTGAAAGATCTTAAAGTAAATGCAACTTTGCAAAAAAATCCTAGAAAAACGCGATATTCAATGAAAGCAAATATAAATGATTGTAGTAAAATTAATGAAGTAATCGCATTATTTAAAGATTTTGTCATCAACGATCCGATGAGTAAAGAAACCGTAACGTCTAAAGAATCTATATCTTTTGTAAAAACAAACACTTTATCATACAAAAAACAAAATAGAAATAACGAAGAAAAGACAGATAACTTAGAGCAAAATAATTTAGATAAGTTGGAAAAAACATATAAAAGTGAAAACACTAAATTAAAAATAACAAGAAAACGTACGGAACATAATGTTTTAAATAAAGAGTCATATAACATAAGAACTAGAAAATCAAAAGAAAAATTATGATAATTCAGTAATATAACACTGCCAATATTCTATATTAAATATTAAAAAGTTGAATCATGTAGAGACTGGTATTACATATTTTTTATGAACATAATTCACAACAAAAAAATATTTATGAAAAATAATAATTATATAAAAAATTTTTTTAAATTGCTATACTTTATCAGTATCAGTATTGTTAAATATTTAAATATATTTTGTAAAATTTTTAAAAATATTTATTAAAATATCTCACATATGTACACATCTAGTAAAAAAATAGGATTTAAAATTACTTAATGTTATTACAAATGAAAGATTTTTTATCAATTATCCATTTTTCCTTTACAAATTTTAACATTTTAATTCCTTTAACATTTTACAAATAATATTTACTCCAATTAAATACTTCATTCAACTTCATTCAAACTTCATTCAATGTTTCCGATAGAAAATATTTTCTTTATAAATTTTTTTAATCTTCTAAGTATCACACAAATTTTTTTATCATTACATAGTATGGCCGATAATAATAAATAAATTTTTGCATTATTATCTAGAGAAATGTAATATTCTGTAATTTCATAAAATAAAAAGTCAAATATTGAAAACTATTACAATTGTATGAAGATTATAATGTTTTAAATAATTATTATGAAATATTTAACAGTTAAAAAGTTAACAATTATTAAATGAAATATTTTTAGTTTTACAAAATGAATATGCAAGAATAATCAAGAAACATCAATTTAATTAATGAATGTTTCTGTTTGTAAATTTTTTTAGATTCCATTTCATAAATATTGAAAATGAAAGTATTCCAGATCTCAATCAAACTTTACCATGTTTGGGAGGTCATTTTGAGCAAAAAATGTTATATACACCATAAAATATATGCATCTTCATTTTCGAGATAAGTAATTAGTATATAAAGCTACTTAACTTTTCATTTTTATCTATTTATTTCAATTTATTTAAAACTTTTACTTATTTATTTCAAATTATTTCTTTACTAATTGGTCAACAAACTGGTTTATAGGAATTGAAAATCATAGAAATATTTGTAACTACTGCATAGCCTTCTTGATCACCTGAACTTTTCCTGTTAATTTTTTTTATAGAACTGTATGAAATCGACAGTGCAATTTCAGTGGAAAATCCAATACTCGTAACGAATTGATAGAAAAAATCAAAGAGGTTGCTAGTACCATCAATAATGACTTTGCTAATATGCAGTAGATGTGGTCTATGGACGCGTGTTGACCATTTTAACAATTTGTATGAACCAGTATCAATCAAAAATAATTTGTAATAAATGTTAATCATTAAAAGTTAAGTAGCTTCATCATATCTAATTACTGCCTAACTTATGGCTTATTATACTTATTAGTGGTTACTTCTTTCATATCTCAAAAACTGAAACGTATTTATCCTCATGATCGATATAACATTTTCTGCTCAAAATGACCTCCCAAACATGTTGGCAAAGTTTGATGATTGAGATCTGGAACATCTTGTTTAAGAATTTATATTACGAATTCAAACAATTTTTTCAAAATATTTTATATCATTAAATATTAAACTACAAATATAACATTTAATTTTTTGCAATATAATAATTTTGTTCCTTTGTTGCTAAAATAACAAAAAACTTCAAAATAAAGAATATTCTTACATATTTCAATATTACAGTAGTATATTCTCATTGCTTACATGAGTTGTAAGAAAATCATTTACAAAAAAAAAAAAATGTGTTTACTTTTAGAAATGTATGTGACTAACAATGAGAAATATCTATGTAAAAAATGTTTTGCAAAATACAGTTTTTCAAGTTTCATGTGGATACACACTTAAAACTTAACAGAGTTATAAACATAAAATATTCTTTGTACACATTAATTCATTTTTTTAAAGAAAAAGAAAAACCAGAAGGAGAAAAACCTCCAATCTTTCACTGTTCTTAACTATTGTAGTAAAATGCAAATAAATGGTCAACATAAACTATAACATTATAATGTAATTAGAAAAATATCCAAAGAAAATTGTAAAAGATGCTTCTTGATTGTGTAATAAGAAAGACAAATTTACATTTCTTAATATCATGTTCAAAAACGAATTGTATTATGGCAATAAATGCATTTTTTTTTGTCTTTTTTTGTCATACAAAAATAATACAAAACTACAATAGCCAATAATCACAGTCTACAAGTGGGTATAATTCAGCTCAGTGTTAACAAAAAATTCATCTTTGTTCTGTTTAAAACTCATACCTCTCTCTGTATCTTCTTGATTTTTAGCTAATTCCATCAAAGCTAAAGCACCCAACCATTTTTGACTATCTTCAGGAATTGGTAACTTAATAAGATTATCTTCCTGCTTAACAACAACTACTTTTAATCCTGTTTCGGATTCCATTGGAGATATTTTTGAAATTGTATCTTTATTATTATTATTGTTGTTGTTATTGTTGTTATTGTTATTAAAACTTCCAGCTAACATTAAAACAGTCGGTCTCGTTACATTTTCGCTAATATGAGAATTCATAAATTTTTGTTTGGATATATCTTTTTGAGTAAAATCTTGAATTTTACTCAAAACTGATTTAGACTGATTTAATGGAGATGTAGGCAATTCGTTTGTTAAGTTATTGTCCCAATACGTGTGATTCGGACTTTTGGAAGACTTGGAAGTAGATTGATTGACATCGGTTTTTATTTGGCTCGTGTTTTTCACAAAATCGTTCATATGATGCTGTGCGGAATTCCAAATGTTTTGGGATAATGTATTTGATGTTTCAAATATATATTTTGATTCTTTCTTTGCAGATTGTTCTAGAGATTCATTTTCAGCATCCCAAGATATTTGTGCAGATGCATAAGGAAGATCTGCTTTTGACTTCGTAAGTTCAATTTCCTTACATGCATTTAAACATGAATTATCTAACAAAGCAGATGAATTATCAACAGGTGAACTCCATTGCATTTGATTGCCATTAATTTTAGATGAAGTGCCTATAGATACATTGACAGGTTTGATATCCCAATTTAAAGGTTTAGCTAATTGCTGTTCTAAACAAGCTTCACGTAACCATCTTTTCTTTGGCTGAAGTCTATCTAATGGTCTTCTTAAAGGTGTAATTGCTAACTTTGCTGATATCTCTTCATCTTCAGATGTTTGTAATACTGCTGGCTCTTCATCTTGACTTTCTTCTTGACTATCTTGACTCTCTCCACAATACAATCTTTGATTAGGCTGTTTGCAGTCTAAATTTTCTTGCTCCCCTGTTGCATCCATCATTAGACCTTTTCTAGATTTAACTCTTTTGTGATTTTCAGAACTACTCTTCCACGTCTTTTTCTTACGTTCATTTTTCCCTGTAGGTGTTCTATCTTCTCTTTCCCTAGACATTTTGTAACGCTCTAGCCATCTAGTCACATCATGGGGTAATTCGGTATTCTCCGATACTGGTTTCAATACAAAATCATCGGATCGTGTGAGAGTAGCATATGGATGATCCGGACAATGTCTATTAGCATGTGTAAATCTCATTTCACAGCCAGGTTCTGTACATAAAAAAGGTTTCTCTCCTGTGTGCAATCGTTGGTGGGTTTTTAACTGTCCTGATTGTGTAAAGGCTTTTGTACATCCAGGATAATCGCATGGGTATGGCCGCTCTCCTAAAATAATAATTATTCATTCAAAATTCATTTTTTAAAACCTAAAAAAATAATATTTAGAAGTCCTGTAATTATATAAAATTAATTTATATATAAATACATTATAACGTAATTATATTAACACTACATAAAATAGTTTAGGAAATACTTTTTAAATAAAAATTCACAAATATTAATTAGTAAGATTATAATTGAAGATTTAAATTTTTTCGCGAAACTACACGTATGTCAAGAAAGTATATTTTACAAAATAAACTAAATATAAGGAATCAAAGCATTTAACTAAGAAAGCCTCGAGTTATTTTTCTCCAAACAAAGAATATTTCGAAATTTGCGACGAAAATATATATGTAGATTTTTCTGTGATAAATAGCAAATTTGTTATTCAATACATAAGATAGTACGAAAATCTCGCACTTAATGATGTAGTATTAGTTCGTTTCGCATGCGAAGTATTTTCACAAATAAGTCATTTAACTGTTTAAAGTGCAAATGATGGCGATTGGCGGGACGCGTGATCATACGAAGTCGAGCAAACCGTTAAAATCATATGGCCCTGCGAGCTATCAATGCACCATGTGACAACTTTTTTCACAGAAACTTCCATCGAAATCGCTTCTATTCTCTATAAAACGTGGAAAAAAACGAATAAATTGCTGCTTGAAGCTATAAATTACAGATACCTGTGTGGGTACGTAGGTGTGCTTGGAGGCTCTTCTCTCGTGGGAATACGCGGCTGCAATAAGTACATTTTATGCTGCTTGGCGAGGTGCTTCCTTGCATCATAAGATTGGAAAGAGCATCGGCTCTTGGTCGACCACGGCGATGACTTTCCGAGCCCCCTGAACGTGATCTAGTCCCAGTCCGTGTGCTTAGCACGTTATGCTCCCTACATTCTGGCGACGAGCATGAACTACCTGGGCTAAGGTTTACGTTTCTCGCTTCGTCGCCCCAGTTCCACGGATAAAGCATACTATCGCACATCGGTGGACTGCACGGCAACGTTTCCGTCAAAGAACGCATCTCACGCTTCGGCGTGTGCAATTCCATCTTACGTTTTTCACCTCACTCTGCGCCTCACCCGCCACTTTAAAGACTTCGTGTTAATATAACCACCTACTCTCTTTCTCTTTTTCTCTCTCTCTCTTTTTTTGCAACTCTGCGTATACCGCGTGTAACTAGTGAACCGCCAAAACGTAATACATACCCGGTTCGATCTGTATATGTGTATATATGTAAATATGTATGAATTACAGCAATAAAATAGAGTTAACCTCGAATTTCCCAAACTGTTGGAATAATGGATTATAAGATTTCTTTCACTAAATAAACGATGAAAGGTAGGAAAGTGGAAACGTAATTTCCTTTAGCTCTTGTATTGTTGGCATCATTTTCCTGACTGTTTTCTACACGCGGCTTTATTCTGGTGCGCGCGCATTCTCTTCTGCGCAACACACCGACCAATCAGAGGTGCGTCAAAAGAAGACGCGTAATACAAAGTTAATTTATTGTTGTTACCTGTATAATGGATTTATTAATCATAATTATTGATAATCATCTTTTGTGAATATTTTTAAATTATATATTTTTTAATTATATATTTGAGCGTCAAAAATGAATTTTTAAATATTTTTATGAGAGGGAAGGTTCGTAACATGTATTTTACAAAATATTTTGCGTTTTTTTGGATAAACGAGACGAAGATCAATATATAAAGAAAATCATTATAATTGAATTGTATGTTTGAACATGTCATTATAAAACAAAAGATTGTATCGTATATATAAAATGCTGTAAAATGAGAATATATTGGAAAAAGTAATGTAAAATAAGAATATATTGGAAAAAAATATCCACCTTTTCATTCATAAAGTTAAAGTTGTGCATTAATACTGTATTTTATTGTTAAGGACATTTCGATTTTAAAGCTGTAATGATTTCGTTTTTTATTCTACATGGAAATGCGGCATAAGGAGTTTATAAATGGTTTAAGCTTTACAGTGCATACATGAAATATAAGTTGAAGAAATGAACATTTTATACATTGTCAAAGAACATACTGACATCACTTTATAGCTTTCATGTCGAAAAATAATAAAAAATTTTTTAATTAATTTATATATTTTTTAAAAATTCTTTTATATTCTTTTACTTAAAAACACTTTCGAAAATTTATTGCATTTAGTTAAGCAATGTTACCTAAATTAAAGTTGAAAGTTCTGTTACCAATTATATTCTTTATTTTTTAATAAAAAGAGAGGATCAAATATAAGTAATAATGACTTTATTTTATAATTATGTATATGCATTTCATCTATGTAGCAAATTGCAAACAAATGTACGCCCTCAAATACATATGTACAAATTCGATATGTTCATTTTTACATCGTAAAATACAACAGACTCATACAATATTAATATTTATGTTAGCTAAGTATGTAAGTAACATAGAATCGAATGTAACAATGTAAAAACTCTAGCAACGAAATGTAAAAATAACTCTGAAAAAATGATTTTTAAGAAAAACTTAAATATATTATTGCATAATATGCTGTCACAGGAGATTTTCAATTATCATCAAGCATTATTCAGGTGCAGCTGATGTACATACATTTTTATTCAAACGCTATGAAACATGATATAGAGCCAAAAATAGCGGATTGGTGCATAAATATTATTGTACGGCAATAAGATAAAGCGTAAAAGATAAGAAAATCTATTCGGTTCGTGTTAAGTAATTCATGGAAATAATGCCGGTTTCTTTGAGAACGACAGCGCAAAGAATTATTCCACAATACAGTTATATATTAGTTATTTTAACAATGCGACACGATGAAAATTAAAAACTCGATTTTAGATGATGATTTACGGTTTGAAACAATATAAAATTGATGATATAAATAATATTGGTGGGGAGGTGGCGCGCTGGGTGCAAGACAATTATGCGGTCCCTCCCTGAGCACAGACCTCGTGGTGAGCTATTCTCCGACTCAGCCATATTGAAATATTGAATGTCTCTGTTACACAAGGGCTCAAGAGTAGCCGTGAAATTTTCGCGTGATCCTCGACGAAGAGAGGATAAGAATAAGCATGGAAAGCATGTACAGTATTGCCGTAACGAACAAATTCTCGTTAGCGTTGGGTGATGATGAGGATCCGCACGAGAAACTCCGAGAGGAAGAGCTTAAGAAAGAAGCTAGGAAAAAAGAAAAACTCTCGGAGAAAGAAAATAAGAGCAAGCAGTCGGACGCACAGAAAGGGACCGGTAATAAAACGCAAAAGAATCGCGTGATCAAAGATTCTCAGCAACAACCGGCCAAGGTGCAAGACTCAAAGAAGGATCAAGGTTAGTCATTTTTCATTTTTCATATCTCACCTCGTGCGCGGTATTATGGCCGTCGTTCCTCAGCCCTCGTGGGTCCATGTGCTTTTGATATTTCGCCCAACACCAAACGATTTTCTCACCTCTTCACCGATCATTTCCTCGTGTTCATTCTTTCGGTTATTCTTGCCCTCTAAACTCCGATCATTTATGTAAATTTTATTATACCAACGTTCATATTTCTTGTAATTTTTTTGAGGATTTTTTTATGCCGCATTGTGTTCCCACATCATAAAAATAGAATTTACCAATGATGACCCCACGTGTTATTTAACAAATAATTGCGACCGAGCCGTTGCGATTTATTTTGAAATTTTTACACGGCCGTTAAGTAAATATAAGTATATATAAGTAAATATAATAATTAAATAATTATACACTGTGTGAAACATTAGTGTAATTTAATAAAAAATAATTGATGCATGGATAGATGATTGAGGATTATATTTTGTTATTTGATGATTTATATAAGATATTATTTTTGCTGCAAATAATCAATATACTATGTTAAAATTATATCAACATGTATATGTATATACTTTTCTGCTTCAAATATATAAGCTGATCAGAAACCACATTGATCAACTCCATAAGAAAACTAATGATACATAGCTATTTTTCAAATATATTTTTTTAATTTATTTTGCAAGTTACCATCACATATATCATTTTTATAATAAATAATTTATAGAAATAATTAATTTGTTTGTTGCAAGACACAGGATTAAGTATTAATCCTGCATTTAGATAATGAATTTAAGGAATAGATGAAAATTGGAGCTCATCAGTTCAACTGTTAAAAAAAATTTATAAATCTTAAAAAAAACTAATTTTTATAACATAAATGTAAATTGCTCTAAATTATAAATTTGTATTATTCGTAAATATATAAATTCTTTTTACATTTTTGCTTTATATGATACCAATTTTTAATAAATTTATTTTATTGTTTTATTTTACTTATGGACATTATGATCTTCATTCATATAGCTACAGATAAAAAACCACCACAATCAAGAACCAGCGGTGGAGATCGTAATGTTAAATTCTCTGGAGAAACTAGAGAAGAGCGCAATAACAGACGTAATCGTGAAGATGGTGAAAGGACGCCTCGTAATCAAGGAGAGGTTAGGCGAGGACTTCCTGGGTTAGTATAAAACAGTTAGTGAACAAAAAGGCATTAATAATGTCTCTAATTTCTTTTTTATAATTGTCTTTTTAATTTTTCAGCGAAGGACGTGAAACTCGAGAGTTTAGGAATTCTAATGATAATCGTGGAGAATACGGGGAACGCAGAGGTCGTGGTGGAATGCGTGGAATGGTGCGTGGACGCGGGGGTCCACGTGGTCGTGGTGGATACGATTATCGTGGAAAACGTGAATTTGACCGTCAATCTGGCTCTGACAAAACGTAATTTTTATTTATTATCGTTGAATTCTAATAAATTTTTAGTATTAATAAACGTATTGTTTGTATGTTTAAGCAGAGGAGTTAAACCTGTGGATAAAAAAGATGGTGCTGGTAGCCATAATTGGGGTACACACAATGATGAAATTGAGTAAATATTTCCAACAGATTATTTTGAAATTCAGCAAAAATTTACGTTCTAATTCCTTGTTCTTATTTTATTTTCAGAGAAAGTTTAAACCAAGAGAATCAAGATTGGGCTAATGATAAACCTGATGGAGATGCTAACCAAACAACCACAGAGACAAAAGATGGAGAGACACCTGCTGACGTAGTAGAAGAAAAACCAGTCGAAGAGGAATCACGCGAATTAACCTTAGATGAATGGAAAGCTTTACGTAATAATAGAGTGAAGCCACAATATAATTTGCGTAAAGCTGGAGAAGGCGAGGATTTAACACGCTGGAAGAAGATGTACGCACTGGAAAGAAAGAAGGAGGGAGCCGATGAAGAGGAAGAAGAGGAAGAAGAATATGACGCAGCAGCTGAGTATCCTCAGCGTGTTGGAAGACAGAAACGCGTTTTAGGTATTGAAATTCAATTCAGTGATTCACGACGTGGTTCTGGTGGACGTGGTCGAGGACGAGGTCGTGGAGAGCGAGTGAATAATCGTGGATTTGGTAATCGTGGAGCTCCTAGAGATGGAGACTCACGTGGTCCTGTAAGTACTTTGAATTTATTCATTTTCAATTGAAATATAGCATACATAGATACACAATGAATATTAATTGATGTAATTCTAGACTTCACAATCTGAGCAAAGGTCACCACGAGGACGTCAAAATGCACCGAAAGTAGATGATGAGAATGACTTTCCTTCATTAGGATAGGTGGTTCCGTTTGTCGTCGACAATACAGCATCCCACCATTTCTGCTAACATTGAAATTATTACCACAGATAAAATTACTACTAATACTAAAATTATTACTATCAACATTTTTGCGTCAGTGACAACGTTATTAATGCATAATACAGTACACCCTTGCAAAATGAGATACGTAATTTACAGACTCAAGTTTTATGATTATTATATATATCCATGAATATTCAGTCTCGTTCTTAATATCGTTCATCCGTAAATTAGCATGAAAATAGACTGAATTATTACAAGTACTGAAAAGGATCATGTTCTACATTGTTTTTTATCGTGCGATGTTGAACATGCCAATATATAGATATATAATTTATATGCCAATATGTTGATAGTGCTACTGTTCATTTGGATAAATTATATATCGACATATTGTCTAATTTTACGTAATAAAAAACAATCTAGACCATGATACTTTTTCGTGCTAACATTTCGTGTAATAACAGTTTGTCCGTAATTTATGTTTTAATGCTTGTTCATGAACGAGGCTGGATATTTATGAACTTGTTAAATAATCATAAAATTAGAGTATTAGACAAAAAATATGGCTGAAGGACTAAGCGGACCAGCAGGAATATAAATATCAAAAGATATTCATTTTACATAATGTAGTTTGAAACTGTTTAAATTTGAGTCAACATATAATTCCAAGTGGAAATAAACAAACAAAAATGAAACAAACAAAACAAAATCCACCTGTATAGCAGGAGGTGAGGCAGTTAAGCCTAGATTTTAATTTTGATGTCGTATATTAAAGGCCTAAGGAGGCTGGCCATAGCACCGACTCTTATGAACACATGTATAATAACTTGTTAGGCGGTAAATTTTAAACATTCTTTCTGTTTTATAATTTTTATACGGTGTTTGGAGAAGCCTTCCTTGTAATTGACAAGTTGTTACTTGTCGTGCATAAACATAAGAGACTTTTAAAAAGAAGTGTGTGTATTTCTATTTAAGAAAACATTTCTGATATTAAAAACGTCTACTTAGGTATATGCTAAGTTTGGCTTATGTAGAAGTATATAGAGATTTTTCCTTTCAAAGATGTAACCAATCTGTAAGAAGTTAACATTTAAGTAAATATTAGAGAGACACACAGACACAGATATACACAACTTTACATATATATTGTATAACGAGTTAAGAGAATGGTCGATACATACGTTCAAAGAGACAGATAGGGTAAATCCAGTCTTTACATAGTTACGTTGTACGTCGATCATCATGTTCTTAATTATGACTTGATATATTAGTTATCTATTGTATTTGTTACATGTAAAATGAAGAAATATCACAGCCAAAAGATCCAAACCCTCTCCATAAACACGAAAGGAAAAATAAAGAAAAAATCGTTATAAAGCTGTTTGAAGCTTAGGTATATGTGTAAATAACATGATATTTACAATAATAAATCGTGACATATAAGTCACTTTAGACTTGACTACTTAAATCAATCGACTTATGACGAGATATTCTAGAAAGGGTTTTTATTTGCGCAGTGTGTAAAGAATGTGAGTACAAAGGAGATTAAAAACAAAATATGCGCACTATCTTACATCGAAGCCTTTTTGCCGCAATACCAACGAAAATGTTGGGCGTCACTGAGAGCATGGAAGAGAAAAAAATGAGAGGTGCTGAACTCAATAAAGTTATGAGATAAATTTCATTGTAAGCATCTTGTTGTTATTAAAATAATACCAATTGTTTCGTATTTGGATATTACGTATGAAACTATGTATATAAAGTGATAGGTTCTTAAATTACGCGCCTTTTTGAAGTGAAACACACAATAAAAGAGTACAGTTAGTATACTTATTTTTCATTCGAATCGATTCAAACAGTTCGTGTTGTAATAGAATCTAAAACTCTCCGAGTCATTTTAAATATGACTCAAAACTTAAATATCTTGGAAATCCTGAAACTCTTGGCTGTGCAATGTTTTTTGCAAGAATAGATTAAAAATTTTGAGAAGATTAGTAAGTATATTCAATATTTTTTTTAATGCAGTACAAGTGCTCTTAGGTAAAGAGAGAATTTTCTTAACGAAAATTTGAAACGTTTATTTACATTATTTATCTATAATACATATCAGGTAGATAGAAGAAAACATAAATGAAATGCAAGTTTTTTATGCGAGTGTTATTTATTACTAAGATCATGTTTAAAGTTCATACAGAGCGATACTCTAAATTCATAGTACAATTGAAATTTTAGAGAAGTTCCTAGATGGCATCGCATACTTGGTACGTTTTCAAATTTGCTATTCTAGAAAATAAACCGTTTTATAAACGTTTTGTAGTCGTTTTATAGCTAAGATTTAAACGTCCAGTGCTAAGTCGATGATTCGAAAGCACATCGGTTTACCATTAAAGTAAACAGTACAGGGTTTCAGCCACGGGAGGACGCGGCATCTGTAAGTCCGATAGAGAGTATCCCGCACGTACACACACATACACACATAATCATAAGAAAGAAAAGGAAAGTTGGGAAGGAAAGAGTGATAGAACTAGTCAAGGAGAGACACTGAACCGTGGGAAAAGCTTGACGAGAGGAACAGAGAGAGAAAGATAATGAACAAGCGGCGCATGCCATAGCCACGGCCCCCAACTTGCTCTAAACTCGTGCAGCCTGTCGCTGTCGGTCGAATTTTAATGGCGGCTCATTCCGATTCCCTGTTTAGTGTTATTATCAGCTAACGAAACGGTATATATACTGTCTATGCGTTACCACAGGGAATAATAGTGAGTTCCACCGAGTTTGAACAGCGAGTGTCTTGGTGTTTCGTCGGGCGAGGACTATATTAAAGACCTGTATCAAGGACATAGTACATATCCGCGATGTGTCGTAGCGACTCTGGCGTACGAACATTCCATCATGTATAGTCGTGTTATACGCTTTGGCTTTCTCATAAGAAAGATCAATTCTACATGACAAATCGAACCTGTTTCATTTTATTTTAGTTCGGTGTATATAGCAATTTGTGTGAGCCGCTGGTGAGAAAAAAAAAAGGTAAAGAAGTTAACACGAGCCGACTGATGATCGTATCAGATCGAGCGAATTGAAGCTGTGAGCTTTTTTCATAGTGAAGGTAAATTCCTTTTTCCCTTTCGGTAATTGCTCGAGGATATTCTCCTCGTGTTTCATGAGTGTTACCAGACGTGTTTACGAGTTTCTGGAATATTTCATTATCGAGTATATCGAGTAATTCGGTACGTTTGTGTTTTGTTAGACGATTATTGACAAGAAGTAAGATACCCTTGCCTTTGTGCGAAGACAGTGGTCTTAACTGTCAAGTGCAGCTATGCTGCTTGCACTAATGAAGGGCGGTGCGTGCAACGGTATTACTCAAAAAGTGTGGAGCCATCTGCCCTAGCCTGACATCGCCGTCGAAATGTTTTAGTAATAGAAATCGGTTAGTGATGCATTATTTACATTTTGACAATTCCTCTTTTCAATTGTTGCAGTCAATCGCTGTGTCGCTTGGTCGTGCATGTTCATATAATTTAAATGAACAACATAAACCTGACAAAATGCTTGAGACATTTCAATAATGTATTTTGATGTGTTCTTCGACGTTTCCGTTTTATCTTTCATAATGTTTTTATTTTGTACGAAAATTATCGAGTTTTTTTCATATGAATGAAATTTGAGGAAAATATTTTTATTTCAGTCTAATCAGTGAATATTGGTGAAACATTTATGAATCTGTTACTCAAATTTTTTTTTTTTTTTTAAGAACAAGTAACTAATTGCGATTGTGATTTTTGAAATGTTCCAGAGGTGCCAGGCAATGTGCATCATGTCAGTGCCTGGATACATGTGTAATTGGTAGTATTGTATCAATACTAGACTTCTACCAGTGGGACGAATACCCTTATTATACTTTCTAAGCTTCCTACCCTAGACTTGTACATGCACAAACGCACACGCATAGCGTGTGCGCACGTGCTTTGTCAACTATTGTCTACACAACATGAGATTCTTGGGATTTGTATCATTTCCCACTTCACCTACTGTATTAACACCTAAACTATTGCTATCACTTCATCGATTATCCTTTTCATCCATGTCTGTTGCTACCTGGTTCCTGGTGGTACTGGTAACTGCAGCAATAGATACACCTGCTAGTAGTACTGCTCCATCTATGCAAGAAAACAGATCCTTACAGATTGTAACGCAATTTCCAACGGGTGATGGTCAAAGATATGGATTTTACCCTCTAGATCCAAATACAACAAGAGAAGGTGTTCTTCGATTTAATCATCTTACTATAGATCCTGCAACAGGAAGATTGTATGCAGGTGCCATCAACAGACTTTTACAATTAGATTCTAATCTCAGGCTGGAGGAATATGTTTCCACAGGTGAGCTATTTATTCCTTTTATGAATTATATGTCCTATAAACAAAAAAGATTGTTATTGTTATTCATTGTTGTTTCTAGGACCAAGATTGGATAATCCTCAGTGCCATGCAACAGGCTGTCCTTCCAGAGACATAACTACATCTTTAATGGATAATGTAAACAAATTATTAATTGCTGATCTTGAATCACAAACACTGATCGCGTGTGGTTCCCTTCTTCAAGGTGCTTGTGAAAAGTACAAAATGTCAAACATATCTATCAAGCCGGAATTCATTCCCCATAGTGTAGCAGCGAACGATGAAAACTCTTCTACATATGCTTTTATCGGGCCTGAAAGATACAATGCTTGGGGACAAACGAATATACTCTATGTCGGTACTACATTCACTAACAGAGGAGATTATAGGCATGACGTGCCTGCCATTTCCAGTAGAAATCTGCACAATTTAGAATTCGCTGAGTATACATTCAACAAACAGTCGATCGTATACATCGACGTAAAATACCGAGATCATTTCCTGGTTAAATATGTATACGGTTTCAATGCCAGCGATTACGCGTATTTCGTATTAGTACAAAAACAATCTCATCTTCCCGAGGAAGAAGAAAAGGGTTATATTTCTAGATTGGCTCGAAGTTGTATCAGCGATCCGAATTATGATAGTTATACAGAAGTGACTTTGCAATGTACGGTTAATTTGGGAGATGGAAAACCGCAATCTTATAATTTAGTGCAAGACGCGAAAGTTGCACCAGCCGGCAGTGATATAGCCATGCAATTAGGTATTTCTGTTGGTGATCCCATTTTTGTTTCTGTATTTTCGCCGAGTAGAGGGATCACGAACGAGCCGCTGTCACGGTCAGCACTTTGTGTGTATAGTTTGCAAGAAATTGAAACAAGATTCGATGAAAATATTCACATGTGTTTCAATGGTAGTACTAAATATAGAAACATGGGTTACGTCAGTGGTCCTATACAAGATGGTAAATGTCCTACAGCAGGAGTAAGTATAACATTCAAACGTTCTTTGTCATGTGAAAATATTGTACATTTCTGTTTTCTTTCTTTTAATTTGTTTCTATCTTTATCTTTCCATTCAGACAACAGGCAACATTTTGAACTTTTGTGAAGTGGGTTTGAAAATTTCTGGAATGTCGCCGATTGTAGGACAAGCAATCCTACATTTTCCCGACGAATTTATCACTTCTGTAACAATAGCTAATACAGAAAGTCACACTGTTGCGTTCTTGGGTACTAACGACGGCTCTCTCAAGAAAGTTTTACTTTCTGGAAATGAAGCATTCGTTTACGAAAGTATTGTAATTGATAAAGGAAATAGGTTGATGCCTGATACTTTAATCTCGCCAGATGGAGAGCATATTTACGTTTTGTCGAGTTCTAAAATTTCCAAGGTGCAAGTTGAACATTGCAGTAGTTATACTAATTGTAGTAGTTGTCTCGACGCGAAAGATCCTTATTGCGGATGGTGTTCATTGGAAAAAAGGTAAATATAATATAATATGTCTTATATTTCTTGTATGCATAAATATTCATTTCTTCTTTTTTATAATATTAATATTTACTTTTAGATGTACAGTTAGAGGAGATTGCCAGAAAGCGAGTCATAGTAGTCCACGATGGTTATCTTTAGGTACGGGACAGCAGTGCATCGATTTTGAGCAAGTTCTCCCAGATCGTATGCCTATCAATCAAATGACTACGGTTCACTTAACAATTAGAACATTACCCGAATTACCAGCAGGCGCAAATTATAAATGTGTTTTTGGTAACGCTGAGCCTATAGATGCATTAATGACTGGATTTGGACTGTCGTGTCCTACACCACCCGTCCTTGAAAGACCAAATATACCAGATGGAGCTGATCATGTTCTGGTACCTTTATCCGTGCGTTCTAGTGAAACAAACAAAGATTTTGTTTCACGGAATTTTGCATTTTTTGATTGCTCTAGGCATACTGTGTGCACAGAGTGTGTAAAATCCCAATGGGCCTGTAGTTGGTGTGTATATGATAATAAATGTACACATAACACAAGCTGTCAAGGTATCATTTCGGGAGAAAACGTAAGTACATTAAATAAAGTTCAAGTCAAGTTTAGTACCGATTGTTATTAAAAAGGTAACTTTATATTTACAGAACCAAGCAAATTTAGCGGCGCATGGAGCACAATACTGTCCAAGGTTTGTCCAACGTCAAGAACCATTGATGTTACCCAATAGTGTACCCAAAGAAATAGTACTCGAGGTTGAGAATTTACCACATCCTCAAGTAGGACACAGTGGTTTCCAATGCATCGTCTCGATCGAAGGTGCCAATTTAAAGGTACAGGCTCGTGTTGATAGCAGTCGCTTTATAGTTTGTGATAAAACAGTTTACTCATATGAGGCGGTCACTGGTGAATACGAAGCAGAAGTAACGGTTGTTTGGAACATTAACCATCACGTGGACAAGACCACAATTATCCTTTACAAGTGTGAAGTGTTGGGCTCACATCGTGAGCACGCAGACTGTTCCCTTTGCGTGACTAGAGATGCGCGCTTCGAATGTACTTGGTGCGGTAATAGTTGCGTGTACCGACATTCTTGCCTGCATTCGCCGTTTACCGAATGTCCGAAGCCAAGGATTGACATGATTAAACCTCTTAGTGGGCCGATAGAAGGTGGAACATTGGTTACTATCGAAGGTAGTAATTTGGGACTGAAAGAAAACGACGTAGATGGAAAAATACATATTGGTGACACACCGTGTACCTTAGTCGACTACGAAGTGTCCGTGCGCATTGTTTGCCGTACAGGAAGACACGAGGCAACAGACACTGCTTCTGTGGTGGTTGGTAATGATGCTGGTTATACTGAAAGCGCAGTATTATTTAATTATAAGGATATACGATTGTCTGGTGTTTATCCGTCGATTGGTCCACAAAGTGGTGGCACGCAACTTGCCATTACTGGAATGTATTTGAATATTGGTAGCACTATCTCAGCTTATTTGGACGAATTACCGTGCCATGTTAATGCCACGCAAGCGAGCAGCAGTAGACTGACTTGTGTAACAAGTAAATCCGACCGAGTAAGAAGAATCGACAGACTGACACTTAGCATAGACGGTGCGAATCGCACTTTAGTTGGTAATCCCTATAACTACACTCACGATCCTACTATTATGGAGATTAAGCCACTGACAAGCTTCGCTTCCGGTGGTCGCATGATCACCGTTCACGGCACCAATCTAGATACCATCCAGAAACCTGAAATGGAGGTTTATTTCGATAACGAACTACTGCCAGTAAATAGGACTGTTTGTACAGTATTAAACCCGACGCAGATGGAATGCCCGAGTCCTAGCATTGCCAAGCGTTTCACGACTCTTCGACGTAACGAGCGTGCTACTATCAATGGTCAAAGTACACCTCCACAATCATTGAAGTTAAAAGAATCTCAACTATCCTTGAAAATAGCATTTATTATGGATAATGTAGAGAGTGTACGGGACTTGGAGAAACATTTTAAAAGTCTCAGAAATCGATTGCTTTACGTGGAAGATCCGAAATTTTTAGCCTTTCCGCGTAACATCAAATTGTATAAAGGCGACACGCTAGTTATCGAGGGGGAAAATTTGATTTTTGCTAGCGACGAGTCCGATGTAAACGTTACTGTTGGAACAATGCCGTGTAACGTGACATCACTTGCTCTGACTCAATTGGTTTGCATTCCTCCCGATCAACAGCCAGCCGACACCGATGAGCTTGGAATTAAAACTGAAAATGGTTTACCCTTGGTGGTAGTACGTGTGGGTCGCAGCCTGAGATTTCCTATTGGTTATTTGCGCTACGAAGTGATTAAATCTTATCCGATTCCACCGGAGGCAATAGCTGGAATAGCTGCTGGTACTTTTGGTCTTGTGTTTTTGTTTGTTTTAGTGTTGATAATATATAGAAGAAAGAGCACGCAAGCAGAGAGGGAATATAAAAGAATACAAATACAAATGGACACTCTGGAAAGCAATGTTAGGATGGAATGCAAGCAAGCATTTGCTGAACTACAAACCGATATGACTGACTTGACCGCTGACTTGGAATCATCTGGTATTCCGACTCTGGATCACAAGAACTATATTATGAAAGTATTTTTTCCTGGTGTCACGCATCATCCCATATTGAACGATCCTAGATCACGTAGCAATGTGTCTCGTACGAATTATGATGCTGCCATGATCCAGTTTGAACAACTGATCAATAATAAGTACTTCGTATTAACGTTCATCGAAACCTTAGAGGCTCAGAAAGATTTTAATATTAGGGATAAAGTGAACGTTGCATCGTTACTCATGGTCGTACTGATGGGTAAGATGGAATACGCGACTGATATACTTATGAATCTTTTATTAAGACTTATCGAGAAGGCGGTAAACACAAAGCATCCTCAACTGATGCTTAGAAGGACCGAGTCCGTGGTGGAAAAAATGCTAACCAACTGGATGGCACTTTGTATGTACAATTACCTTAAGGATTACGCAGGTTCCTCTCTATTTTTATTGTTCAAGGCAATAAAGCACCAGATAGAAAAGGGTCCTGTAGATGTGATCACCCACGACGCTAGATACTCGTTATCCGAAGAGAGGCTGCTCCGTGAGCAGATCGAGCACAGTGTAGTCACTCTGCACGTCGTCCAAGATGATCTCGATGAGAAGATTCAATGCAAGGTGTTAGATTGTGATACTATAAATCAAGTGAAGTCCAAGATCCTAGATGCTCTCTATAAAAATACTCCTTTCTCACTGAGGCCGTCCGTTCATGACGTAGATTTGGAATGGAGACACGGTAGAGGCGGGCATTTAACTCTTCAGGATGAAGATCTTACGTCGAAGTGTAGCGGCGAATGGAAAAAGATCAACACATTGGCTCATTACGGTGTGAAAGAATCAGCCGTGATGTCATTGATTCCTAGACAGAACGATGGTTTCTCCGTCGCCTGTAAACCACCATGTCATAACTGTAAACCATCGCATTATCATCATCAGCAACAGTCCATTCATCATCATGCACATCATCACCACTTACATCGTCATGCGAATCACTGTTCGTCCACGCATCTTCCATCCACGCCTAATCACACTCTAATTAGTCCTGTAATGTACAATCATCCTGTTAGCGGTTTATACTTTGAATCTCAACACTCGCCTCCGATCATAACAGCGAATGGCGACGTAGAAAGTGGAGGTAATCAACGATTGTATCATTTGGTAAGGCCTATAGAAGAAAGTCACTATCCACCGGGCATGGGTTTTACCAGTAGCAAGCATCATCATCCAGAACGAACACATAAAGCCATCCCTGAAATATTCCTAACGAGATTATTATCGACGAAGGGCACCGTTCAAAAGTTCGTCGATGATTTCTTGAACACGATACTAACAGCGAACGAAGCATTACCTAGTGCTGTAAAGTGGCTGTTTGATCTCTTGGACGATGCTGCGAAACAACACGGGATCGTTGATCCCGAGGTGCCGCACGCATGGAAGTCGAACAGTTTGCCGCTTAGATTTTGGGTGAATTTTATTAAAAATCCAGACTTCATGTTCGATATTAATAAGTCCACAACGGTCGATTCAAGCCTTTCTGTAATAGCGCAAACGTTTATGGACTCTTGTTCAATGACGGAGCATAGGCTGGGAAAAGACTCACCATCAAATAAGTTGCTCTTCGCTAAGGATATACCGCACTACCGAGAGAAAGTGGGTCGTTTTTACACAGATGTACAAAGACTGCCACAAATCACCGATCAAGAAATGTCTAGTGCCATGCAACAACTAAGTGCGTCACATGCGAATGAGTTTGATGTGATTGCAGCACTGAAAGAACTTTACATCTATGTCAGCAAGTATTATGAACAAGTAAGTATCCTTAAAACAGAATTTAATAATTAATATATACAGAGTAGTCCGTTTATTTCGTTCATTTGATATTTTCCTCTAACTGCACTGATAACAAAATCATGATCAGGAATACTTCTGTAAACCGTTCTGTATACTCCAGTTTGTTAAGAAATTTCTAGTTGAGGTTGATAACAATTATTGCAATATTATATAGATCCTAGAGGCCTTGGAGACAGACGCGGGCTGTCGTAAATTACATCTAGCTCATAGGCTAGAGAATGTCGCCTGCACACTCGAAGGAGAGGAAACCAGTGCCTGCTGACACAACCTCCTCATTGCCATCCCAGGACCTGTCAATCTCTCCAGAAATACTGACTAGTGCCTCCATTTCATGCATCAGATACACCTCGTTACATATGTACAAATCTACACACCATGTGAATAACAATGCCGTAAAAAAAAATACGTGCGATTTCGTTAAGGCTAGTCAGGCGATAGTTTTTTCTCGGGATAAATCAATCCTGGCTGTAGTATTTACGTCTATATGTCATGGCCGTATCGAAATACGCTCGTACACACGTACAGATGTTAGTAAAGTGGTGACAAGGAAAATGGTGAACTCTAACCCTTAGAGGTATCCTGATCTGTTTTTATTAATATTTATAACAAATTATAAGAAAAATGACGAAAGGAATCTCAATGCAATTGGTGGAATCTTCGTTGATAGGAGATATAATTTGTCGCATGATCGAGAAATTATATTTCCAGTAACACGTATTTTAAGGATTTGAAGTGCAGAATTCGTGCAAAAAATACTTATTAGAAAAAGGGAAAAAAGGATAAAAATTATTGATTTCAACTTCATTGTTGGCCGAATATCTATACGTGTATACGTAATACATCTAACGAAGGAAGCTAACGTGTGTAAAAGTTAAGTGAGAGAAAAAGCCATAGTGTCCACCAGACTGTCTGTACGAAGAGAGTACGGCAGCAAGTAGTCTGTGATCCGAGCACGAGTGGCTATGCCTACTATCTTCATTATGATATATATTATTAATATGTTATATATTATATATATATACATAAAAAATATATAAAGCAAAGGTCACGCAACATACACCTCCACGGATTGTAGTGAGCTAGTTAGAGAGGGTCTATATATGTATTATAAGTTGAGGGTAAAGAACCCTTTGCAGAGAAAAAAATGATACAGAGAGAAAAAAAGAAAGCGTGAGTGTGAGCGTGAGTATAAGAGAGCAAGAAACGATGTTAAATTAAGACAGTTAAAATAATGTTAAATGAAAGAAAAAGAAATGGAGAATTAAAAATTATGAGAGCAGCTCAGACTACTCTAGGCCTATTTATTACGTATATTTATTACGTAAAAAAAATGAAAGAAAAATTCTTTTTTATTAGAGTCTTTTGTTCATTTTTAAATTTGTTTTTATTTACGATTACATTTATATAACTATGACTGTTGTTATGATCCGTACGGCCACTATGTGGATCATATAATGATTTTACAACCATCACATGAGCTATATTACATTTATTATTGTTCTTATTACGATTAAGTTGTATTTTATATATATATATATATATATATAAAATACAATTATTGGTTAATTTCCTATTCAACAATAATTATTATGGTATATTGTTAAGCATAAAAGAATCACATAATAATTGCAAAAAATGAGAAAGATCTTTTATATTGTATACCGGCGAGGAAGTTTCTAGGTTCTTAACGAATGCAAATGAAAAAAAAAAGAGAACACAGTAGAAGGAAAAATTTTATACATGTCTGGTTGTATTTTCGCCGGTTATTAGATGTTCGAGAATTTTTCGCCAGTTGGTCAATAATATCGTGGTTAAACGTATCGAAAAAGAAGTGAGAGTTTAACAAAACACAACGATAAACAGTATTTTTCTTGGGATTACATCGCCATTTTACCTAAGACTGCCTCAGTTTGAAAAATTGCATTTTTTTTTTTTTAGGGGAGCATTTAATTGTCCCTGATACTACTCATTATTCCAACATATAGATATTTAATAACAGTTCAATTCACTGCCCACTGCGCACTGCCAATTTTTCTCCATGCGCTTTTTTAGGAACTGTTATACTGGAACAGACTTACTTAATGTTTAATTGAATCGCGTAAATAATGGTTTGATAATTTTGTTATGGTAGGTCGGGGAAAGCTGAGTTTATTCGTGTACTTAATTAACACTCTGTGTATATTTTATCTGCTCTACAAGCTCTCAGTTTCCCTGTCTATTACCATCAACCTATGTATCTCTCTATTATATGTATTGTATTTATTTATATTCCGACAACTGGATTATCTATATAGAAAATGGTACGTCAATCTGTCCTATGTGATTTAACGTATTTTTCTTAATACATGTCGATACACATGTTGTAACCTTTATGAAACACGAAGTTGTTTTACTGAATTTTTCGTCTTCGTAAAACAACGATATAACATCTGAAAATGATACAGATTCAAGTCGAAATTATGTAATAATTTAATTCCGTGTATATCATATTTTTTCAGTGTATATTTCATATGATATAATATGGTACGAAAGAACAAGTATGAAACAAATGATAACAGAATAGCTGATGGATTTTAAAATATCAATGAGCTTGATTATTTGTACATTCATTCTGTTATCATTTTTCTCTGTAATGTCCTAGGCTCATTATTTTATATATATATTTATATCACCATCTTCTATGGAATTAAGATTAACTTTTTTGTATATTGAATTAAAAAACAAAAGAAAACATGTATTATAAGATTAGAAGAATTATTTTGCCAAGTGTTTTTATTTGTTGAACATATTTTATTTGTACGATTTATAGCAAAAATTTTTATTTTGGAATTAGAGACATTGCAAAGTAAGATTTTTAGTCCAAATGATTCTATGAAAGTTCTAATAATGAAATAAAAATATTAAACGGTAGTAATAAAATTTACAAAATATCTTAGAGAAAGAAAAATATACTGATTATATAGAAAAATTCAGAACGCATATATCTAATAATTAGAAAAAATTTGTTTTGTGAAAACAATGATTTCTTTTCTAATAAACATACAAAATAGAACATTTTTGTCAATGGTGTTTTGCATTTACTTTGATTGTATGAAGTTACTGTATGTAGTCTTCCAGAACGAAATTTTGATTGGAATAATGAATTTGTTTTTATAAATCATTCTGACAAAAGTATTTATATTAAACTTAAACATTATGCATATATATATATGTGTGTGTATATATATGTGTATACACATACACACACACAATTTAACTTCAATAATATTAATTTTACTATTATATTACTATCACGCTTTATCGCCTACAGGATATTTTTAATTCAACAAACTGTTTACTATGAAATAAAATGATATTAATAGATTGAAAATTACTATTTCTGTTATTTAAATACGAAGCGTAATTTCGTTAGGTAAATGTTTTTACGATGCGTAGTACCCATACATTAATAATATTGAATTGTAAAAACATAATTAAATTTTTTAATTGTGCAATTTATTATTTACTAAAGTAAAGTAGCGAAGTTTTTCTGAAATATCTTTTAAGAAACTAAATTCTTTTGTTAGCTAAATTTTATTAACTTATTGGTATTAGAATAAAATGAAGTGAAAACTTGTAGAATAAATATATTTTACCGATTGTTCTAATGTATTAACATCAGCGTAACGGAATATATATATATATATATATATATATATATATATATAAAATTGTAGTGGTTTCTTTTAAGTTTCCACTATATTAAATTAATGTATTGTTATATAATAGCTTACGTTGAAGATTGGTGATAAAGAGTGATAGTTTGTATCATAATCGATTAAATTGTTAAACGTATACGTTGGACACAATTGAATAAACATACTGCAGGTTCTTGAATTGTGAATGATATGGTTCCAATTGTATATACTCCGTAAAATGTTAATTATATTATTATTATATTATCAATATCAATATTTTTATAACGTCAAGACATGGAAGAGCTAGTAAAAGAAAGGAAAGAAACAGTGTACATTAACGAAGCTGTTGGAATTGTAAAATTGACTTGCATTTTTATATACTTACGTAGATTTATTCGTTGTTCGAGTAATATTATGTAACGTCCACAATATAAAGGTCAATGTTTTTTATAATGATATGCACGAGACTATTTTAAATTTATATCATTTTACATATAGCACAGATTGATGTACGCTAATATATTTGCACACATATTCGTATATACATCGTCTCGTCTCTATTGTTCGAAGTTAGAGAATTCTTGACAGGTGTGTGGTGCATCTTCATCAGAATGTTCATTTTCAGAAATTCATGTAGAATATCTTGTATGGTACGTGAAGTACATCATACGTTTGAGCGCAATTCGATGGAAGGCCGTGTAACATGCTACACTTTTTAATATATATCGCGCACATGCAAAATCTCGATGAAATTCTGTTTCTTGAAGCATTAAAAAGTGTCTTAACGTAAAACGTCTAAATCTTTCTAAAAAGAAAAAAAAATGAAAATATTAAACTTTGAGATTCAAATGATTTTAAACATATCCAAAGAGCCATTGTTTACTACTTGAATCGTTCATTTATTTTTTTAAAATTTAATGTACACAGCCAATTGTCATCTGCATTTATTTTTTAAATATAATCGAAACACTTGAATTATAAAAATTCTAATTTTGAAGAATAGAAATTTATGAATATAGTGTTGAATATATATTACTCTCTTTGATTTATATAGAGTTAGTGTTGCAGATATCAATGGCAATTTCTCTTGTCTCGACAAATTTTTGACTACAGAACGTAAAAAAAATTCTAAGTTGACTACTTTTTTAAGTTTTAGAATCCATAGATCATTGGTACCAGATTCAAACTTTTAGCGGAATTTTGGCATTCTTACGAAAAGGTACTGAAAATTGCTTATGGTGCAACAGAATTTCTCAAGAATTTGTATGCTCGACAGTTGACTCCATCCATCTGAAAAGCTTGTCAATTCTGCATTCAACGTATGTATTGTATTGTAATTAACGGAGGAAATGTTCAGCGGTTTATGAGTCGATTAGTAATGTCATGCTTCGTAGTATAGACGATTCCAAACGTCATGTCGAGTTTAAGATTATTCTTTGTTAAGCTTCGGAAAAAAAAGGATGGGGGGATGATTGTTCCCTGCGAAAATAACTTAAAATATATTCAACTTCGGGAACTGCGTACGAAAAAAAAAGGAAATAATGTAAAACGGGCTCATTTTCATTCCCATGAATTTTTGAATGTATCTTTTCTCGTTGTATAGCCTATACGTAAATACGCGTGTATGTAATGATGAATGCAATCGCATGCGTGAATGACAATTGCTGCTTTACTTGTGCGTTTGCTGTGTGAGTGTGCATCTATCGATGTACGATAGATGCAACCCCCTTGAGATGCCCAATGTAAATAGAATTCAACCCCCCATCTTGCATATAAGTAGATCTTAAGTAACACTCGAGAACGAAATGACTCTTGCCAAATTTTCAATGGGACGTAGGGACAAACAAATAAGCATTTGAAAAATTGCAAAAATATATTGATATTATAAATGAACTCGTAACGTTTCTTTCAAAGGACACCTTCAAGAGTTCTTTTCTTTTTTCTTTTTATTTGAGATCCTTAATGTTTTACAGAAATTCAACTACACATTCATATACTTGGATATTTAAACTAATGTACATTTGTACAAAAATTATATATATATATATATTTTTTTTAGTTAAACATTGCAGTATCAAATTTATCATCGTTATACTCAGCAATAAATCATGTTAAAAAAAGAAAATTATACAATGAAAATACGTAATAATATAAAAAGTAAAAAGCTTCGCTTCTCGGCACAAAATTGGAAACCGCTGCTGCGTATAAAATTAATATTATCTGGTTAAAGATCATTCTTTGGCAAAATGTACTGATTTTGTTATATACTAACATCGATTGTGATTACTTCCTTCAATTCATAGTGTCGAAATTATAAAATTTGTTTTTTTTATATTATAAAATATTATCACAATATTCGTATGAGCGGAGTTTCATTCCACGCCTGACTTGATTTTGTACAGTAGTGATTTTTCCTGAGATTTCGTTGAAGACATTGCTGGTGAACTTGACGAAGAATTCTTTGAACTCTGAGTAGTATTTGTGCTTCGTTTATCTTGCTTAGCTTTTTTCATCATATCCTTTAATCTTCTATCTGCGCTTATAATATGAATATTTGGTGTTACTTTGTTTCCACCACCTATTAAACAATGTAATAACTGCTTCTTTAATTAAAAAAGAAATGACATTTATGTTTTGAAGATACACGAGACTTACTTGAACTAGACTTTTTCTGTTCTTTAGATTTACTTTCTATCACTGTTTTTGGTGAGCTCCTTTCTTTTGGGACCTATAAATTGAAAAAGTTCTTTTTACTTTATAGTGGTATTTTCTAACATTTTTTTTTAGTAAGAACCACCAAAATATTTCAAATCTGGAAAATATATCATAAATTATAATGTGAGTGAATACACACACCTGAGACTTGGAACAATTCGAACAATACCACACCAGTCCTGGAACATCTATCTGAGAGTCTAAAATGTGTGGAACATGACACTCTTGATGATACAAGGAATGGCATTCTGAACACTCAACTAATCTATTTCTTGCTCCAACATCCATTCCTTTGCAAATAACGCAAGTTAAATCATCCTCTAATATTTCCAGTGCCAGAGTGTTATCAGTCTGAATAATATCAGGTGGTGTGTCACGAGTTGGTAAATTCACAGGAGAGCTGTTTTTACTTGATTTACTTGAATGTTTGGAAGAAGAAGAAGAGGAGCTTTTGCTTTTTTTACTACTACTGCTGCTACTATGGTCGCTCAGTACCGGTTCCTCCATTATATACTAAAAACAGAAAATCCAAGAGATAGAAGTCCAAAAAATAAATGACAGTGATAGATCAGAGGGATCAAATACTAGATATCTTTTTACGTGAATGAAATCTCCTATGCTTCATGAGTGCCCTGATATCAGAACTAACTCTGTAAGTATAATAGCTTAATTAATATAAACCACTTTAGTTGAAGTATTCTATTCTTGATAACCCTCAATATGATGTTCTCAAATTAATTGTCATCTAATTACCTTTTTGTGTAATACATTTGATAACATCTTTGACGGCCCATATTTTTGTTTAATTGCTTCATCTAAAAGCGCTCGCAGCTGTTCTGCAGAATCTTTATTAGCGGAATGTAGAAGGTGTAAACCTTGTGTAAATTGAGGATCTAGCTCTAATTGTGACATCTTTATTTGATTTATTTCAATCTGTAAAGTATGAAAAATAATAAATATATAAAGTATATTTCAGTACTGAATGAAAATAATAAGTTTCTTTTATATTTCAGATCAATTTTTTTAATCCATGTAATACAATATTTAAACCATAATTAGTTGGAGTATAAATAAAACGATTCAAAAAGAAAAACTATTAGGTTATATTTATTTTACCGATTATTCTATTACGCTCATTTGCTTCAACTTTTTAATATACAATAATCGAAATCAAATTTACTTTGTTATCCGTAAAAAGTTCATAGAAAGAAGAATGGATCAATCAATATTAGAAATATTGATTGCGATGTAAGTACATAATGTACTTAATCTTTAAATAATATGAAATATCACACATTTGAATCACAGAGAAAGCACTTGTCTTTCATTCGTGTTTAATGGAATCATATATTCAGAAAACAACGTTTAATTTTCTTTCAAGCAACACTTCCGAGGTATTCACAGTTTTGTATTTAACTTAAATGTTTATAAAAAAAAACAAAAAGCACGAACATGCATTATCGTTTTAATCGAACCTGTAATATTTTTTTCAGCGTTATTTTACATTTTAAAAATACCGCCTGGAAAGTATATCCATATATGGGAACCGCACATTATATGTACATAAAGTAAAAAAGTAACTGAAGTTAAAGAACGTAGGCACCAATATCACTCGATTCGTCCCTGGTCTCTCGTATTCCAAATTTAATTTTACAGAGTTTTGATTCTGCGTTAAATAAATGTAGCCTCTGTCTAGGGAGATATTGCCGTGAATAAAAAAGGTCCGCTTAACCAAATGAAATAAAGAGAGATATCCGTATTTCGGTATGAATACTTACGTTTAAAAGCTGCGAAATAATGGTGAAAAATACAGGGAAAGAAAGACGAAAATAGTAACCCTGCAGGCGATCAAGTGTAAGGAACGAGTCAAGTACGCCTGGTGGTAGGCTCTTTCCATCTTTTTCTATTTATCGGAGAAAAGGTATGAACGCTTCCTTCTCGAGGCGCGTTAAAACGATGTCTAACTTTCGACGGGCAGTTGGCAGCCGTGCGTAAAAGAAATAAATAATCAAAGCGACCATGAAGTGACAAATAAAGTTGGAGAACAATGCTCGTGAATGGCAAGGAAATTTGAGTGCAGCGTGCATTGGCCCCCGTTCTATGTTTTGGATACATTTTACGCGGTTACAACGTGGTGTTACGTACGACATTAAAGCCGGAGGTACGCTATGCACTCGCCGCGGATACGAGGCTGACATTTAGGATATTTTCTTCGTCCCGATACCTCCGTGGTATTGGTATCTTACTTTCGTATTCCTGTATCAGTCGCCCGCTGACAACCGTGATTCCTCCATGCGTAGGAATCCGATTCCGCGGTTAGCCAATTTAAATGACTGAAAACAAGCTGAATCGACGGTCACCAGAGATATTATTATCGGGAAATTTAATAGAGATGCGGAGAGACATGCCTTCTTCGAGAGTGTTGTTGCATACCGTTTTTTAAGGACACGTTCGGCACGAATACCGGTCAACGATATTTTCGTTGTTAACCTATACCACTGGTTCGGATGCGTTGTTACGCCGCACATTGCGGACGATAGTGGCCATGTGTTTGTTCTTTACTCACCTGACTAAGGTCTGACAGGATAATTCATCCAGTATAGTTTCAAACATGAAAACAGAAAAGAAGCCCACTGAACCAAGTTGTGTACCGAGCACTGTTGTCAAAGAGGAGCCTGATACGGATCCAGTTAAGATCAAAGAAGAAGGTACCGGAGGTAACAACGATGATACAACAGGAGAAGACACTACAGAGTGCTCCAGAGATCCTTGTTTGGATCCTTCGAACGGGGAAGGTACCCTATCAGGAGAGAACCAAAATAATAGTGCAAATCAACCGATTTTAAACTCAGTGAAACAAGAAGGTGATCATAACAATCCCACAGATGATATACCTGGTAGGACTAAATTCAATTCTTGTGCTCTTGTCAATTGTTTATATTCTTAATGTTTGATATATTCTTTGCATACGATTATTTTATCTGTTTCATTCATTTTGTTTTAGATTGTAGTGGTAATGTTATTACTGCAGATGGTATTCAACCACTAGTTAGTAATGTTCTTGGAAAACAGATGGGAACTAGCACGGGAAGCGGTGAAGCTCAGTATATGCAACAGCAAAGTCAAATTTTTGTATTTTCTACGACATTAGCAAATAAAGGTGCAGATGCAGTGTTACAAGGGCAATATCCATCGATCATTGCTTATCATTGTGCACAACCAGGCACTAAAAAATATTTAGAGGTATGTAGTAAAATTTCGCGAGGAGAAATTTACATTATTTTTATATTTGCTAACGTGATGTTATTGCTTTAGAAACATCCAAATAAAATAAACCAATTTCGGCAAAATCCTGCGCAATGGTTAAATAATCTTGCAATGATGAAACAGAAAGGTCACCAAGGAGGTACAAACAATACTTTTCAAAATGAACAACCGCCAGATCTACCAGCTCTCGATCCTAATGCTCCTCCATTCTGGAATGAACAACCTAATCTGAGGAACTTAAATGGTGGTAATGCTCTTGGTAATTCTGAACCATCATTGGATGATACAAATATAGATGTGCCTTGCCTTGTACCAAATTCACCTGGTAACTCAGGTAATATGTAGTTATATTTGTGCTTTGTGTTGTAGTTGAAAATGTCTCCAATCTTCTTTTTTTTTTACAAATTTCCTTTTGTGTACACTTTATGCCATTAGAAGCATACCTTTTATTACAGCAAATCCACAACCTCCTAATAGTACTACGATGGGCCATAGTCCCAATTTATTAGGAGGTACTACCAGTCCAGGTCCAGGCAGTTTACAGCCATCACTGCAAGGTGTCAAAGTTCCGGACGAAAATTTAACGCCGCAACAGAGGCAACATCGAGAAGTTCAGTTAGCAACTATTAGAAAAATGCAAATGATGTTATTTCCTGAGCACAAGGAAGAAACTGCTAATACGCTAGACACAACACAAGGAACTGCTGTGTCAACGTGTCCTCCAACGAACGTTCCTTCAGTTGTTCCAACTCAATGTCCTCCAACTATGGATTGGCATAAATTGCAACATCAATTTCTTGATGGAAAAAATAAGGTAAAATAATACTGTTAAAAATGAAATACTATAAATAAATACTATAAATTAATTAAATACTATAATTAAATACTATACTGTTAAAAAGTTAAAAATTATGCTTGGAAAATAATTAAAAATCAGCAAAATATTTTTATATGATGTTTATTTACGTTGTAGGCCAGTGTTGGAAGTCCTGGAACTGGAGTTCCATTGCGAGGTGCTAATATGGTAGGGGTTCCTCGTAGTCAAGGACCACCACCGCCATATCATCAAACAACACGATCTGCGAGTGTGCCAATCGCGATACAAAGCCCAAATCCTTCTTCACCTAACAATCCAACTAGTAATTTATCTCTACCATCACCTCGTGCAAGTTCAGCTCTAAATTCACCTGCAGACTGCAATAGACAATTTCAACTCAGTAATCAGAGAACCAGCCATTTACCAGGACAAAGTCCAACGAGTCAAGACTCTCCGAATCCGACAGTTGGAAATGCAACAGCCGTATCAACAACGAGACTTAATCATAGTAACCCGGGAACGCCTGTTTCTCATTCACACATCTCGACGCTTAGTCCTAGTGGAACGACTGCTCAAAAAGATTCATCTTTAGATTTTCCCACCAGCCAGCCTCCAAATGGTAAGGCCAAGTAATAAAGTAATTATTTTATTGTTATAATCAATCATATTACCTCTTAAAATATTGTTTGATATTTAACATTGAGTCGCATTCGAAGGATCTTAATGCAACAACTAAGTAACAACGATCATTATAATTATTACGTAAAATATTTTAAAAGTTCATTATTTGAAAACGTTACGCGGTGAATTGATCATGTTATATGTTACAACATAGTGGATGGTATGTTTTGCCGCACGCTGCAATCCTTAGCCCAGCAAAAGCAGCAGCATACTGGAGCAGTGAACGCAACGGGTGTTAAGGAGGCGAATCTGATGCCGGTTCCGAGTCCTCAACAGATTCAGTATCTTAATACCTTTGAGGGACAGGAATTGACTATACAGAAACAACCAAATACAAGTCTGAAGGATGGCAATTTATCCACGTAAGTATACTTTTAACAAAATGATGACTCTAACATAGATCAATAATTTTATATAATTTCATATCTAGAAATACAGCCAGCAATACAGAAATGCCAAACAGAATTTTGTCAGGGACTTTGGACAACAGCAATCAGTTTCCTGCTAGATCCGAGGGTACAAGTCCTGTTCAGATGGATAGCATGAATCGCGGTTTTACAGGCTCTTTGCACAGTCCACATACTCCTCATACTCCACACACGCCAGGCAACGGTGCTCCACATACTCCAGTTGATCCTGGAAAACCCGGAAATAAGTCTAGTGCGAGTGCACAGAGTAGTCCAGCACCGCACAATACGAATATACCAGATAGTATGGGTCCCCCCAGAACAGTACCAGCATCACCTACTACAAAACCCGACACATCTCCGCCATCAACAAAAGATACTCAACAGCAACAAACTCAACCCCAACAGCAGCAACAACAACAGCAATCACAGCAGCAATCTCAACAACAATCGCAACAGCCCCCTCAACAACAACAACAGTCTACAGTTGCAAATCCAAATAATTCGGGAAATGCAACAGTGGTACCTCCTCTGGGAGGAGGTCCAAGCGCCTCCTTCCCTTGCGGAAGACCGTCTATAAACGTGAGTCAACCTTCAGACAATGTGCCTCTTAATCCCAACAATATCGGAGGGCGACTCGGCAGTTTAACCGCAATGAGTACAAATCACTTCGATCCTATAACTTCCTTAGCCCAGATGAGCCAGCAACTTACTAATACGGCAGCTAGCAATTCATTAGGTAACGAAGGACCTATTCATTCTGGGAACACCGGGATGATGCAGTTTGGAAATCCGCACAGCATGCACATGATGCAAATGGGCGGTGAGATGAACGGAAGTTGTCATATGGGTGGTCCAACTAGTGAACCGGGCGAGGTAGCGGGAATGTGCATGGGCTTGGCAGGACCACCGACCAGCTACAGCCCGACAACTTCACACACGGGAAGTCCCGGTGTACCTAGTAAAATGGGTCATCCTTCCATCATGGGTCACGGTATGATGAGTAGTCATTCGGGCAATGCGGCGGGCGCTTATCCCGGTGGTGATCCTCACGCACCACCGCCGAGATTAATGACAGGCCACGTGACTGGGCCGAGCCCCTATAACGGAGCGAATGTTCAAGTAAAACCTAGTGCTCCGAACACGATACAATATCTACCAGCAAGGCCCAATGTCGGTCATACGCCTAGAGGGCCACCGAGTTTGGACTTCCTCCAACGATTCACAAATCCATTGTCTAATTTAGAATCAAAGATGGGCACACCGTCTGTAAATCTTCAGTACTTCCCGAACGGTTGTGTACCGAATAGCATGGGCCCACATAGCGGCATGCCATCAACCATGAGCGGTGGACTTCCTGGCATGGGAGGCTCTCCAAGGATGGATGGACAATCGATGAATACATCAGTTGGTGTACATCCTTCGATGAGACCTGTTGGCAATATGAGACCTCAGCCCAACTTAATGCGAATGCAACACATGGTTGGTGGCGGCGTCTTTCCAGGCGGTTCGATGGATCCGGATAAAGTCTTCCCACCTGACATGGTATCGCAAGTTCCCAATCAACCGAATCCTGGCATGTACGTATCTGGCAGCAAAGGCAGCCCAATGGGATTAGGACCTCCCCCGGATGCGACTCAGCCATTACCTCCGAGTATGGGTGGTGCTACTAGTAATTTCAAGAACAGTCCCTTCGTCGGTAGTGGACCTAGTATGTCGGATCCGAATTATGCTCAACAATTCCATAACTTCCAACAACAGCTTTACGCTACAGGAACAAGGGGTAGTGGTCCACCACATCCTAATTTACATCCGCCACCGAATTCACATTCGCATCAGCAATTCTTCATGCCGAAATAAAATACCGTACGATCTGTCTGATCAGAGATAGATGTCGCGACGGCGATGATTTATGATTGTGGTGGCCTTTCTGTGTCCTTTTCGACAATTGCGTTTATTAATCCGAGGACAATTTCCGATCATAATGAACGAACACGAATTTTTCGGATAATGTAAAACTTTATATAAAAATTATTGCGATCTTGTAAAGGACAAAGAAGTCAAATTTGTTAAGGTTCTAATGTTGATGTGATGGATAATTATGGAGAATAATTAATGGTAACACTATTTTCCGTGAAATAGTTTACCGCGACGAATGGTAACAAGATTTCTCGTCCAATTCTTTATTTACGGTGTTGTTTATCTATGTGTTATTATATCAATAAGCGTTTTATTCTTAAATCACGGCATTAAAAGAATTTTTAATGTCTCTCGCGTCTCCAGAATCTGTTCCATCGTCTTAGAGGATATCATTTTCGTATCACAATTCTCTCTTTCTCTCTGTAAATTGGAACCATATTACGAATATCGTGTAGTATTACACGATTTATGTAAATACTAATGTAAAATCTGATTTTTCTTCGTAGTAATCGTTATTTCGTCGATCGGAATATACGGTGATCGTTGCTAGAGATTTTCGTGAATTGGAAGAAAAGAAAAGAAAAAAGGAAATGAAAGGATGTGAAAACAAACAAAAGTGAAAATCGATATAAATATGTCTCCTCTTCCTTTTTATTCGAACAATTGCTCGTGATAAAGTAATTGTGCGAGAATTAATGAATTATTTGATGAAGGAACGACATGAAGGTACGCCTCATACTTTGAACAACTCATCCTTCCTTTTATCACTAATTAATTAAAAAAAAAAAAAACGCAATCAAGCAAGCTCAAATTCATAATTGTACATATATACGATATATATTCCTGTTGCAACATACTCCTTAAAACAGTATCGCCCGTCCCTTTTATTCCCTTCACCGATTTCCCTTGTGACCAACACTGTGCATAATCATGACGTAGTGTAATGATTATAAGAAAAAAAAAAGAATAATTGACTAAGAACAATTATGTTGTTGATGAATGATTTTTATTATAAATGAAAAATAAAGATATTTACAAGAAGTCAGTATCAGAATTGATCGATAATGAGTTTCGTAGTTATTTGAGAGAATGGGCGTCACAAAAATCTTTTTGATAACTTTATATAATTTGTTCTGCCTGTCGAGAACCGAGCACAGATTTTCAGACATAATAACACTTTACGTGGCAATTTTTTTTTTCAATAGTTTATAAAACAGGCTGCTTCCAACTTACTCGGATCTGTGATAGTCAAAACAAAAAAAATGTATCTTTTGTTTTCTGAAGGTATCGATACATATCCATATTCATTAGGGAATGATTCTTTAATACTACATTATGTTTATTTAATTATTAGACATCATGCATGAAAAAAGAGAAAAGAAAGAGAGAGTGAGCGAGAAAGTAAGAGAAAGAGTGAGGCAGGAAAGTAAACTATAGAAAAAAAAAAAGAAAAGAAATTTTATTTGAAGCAGCTTGAGCAATATTTTGAGCGAACTAAAGTGAAGCGGTTACGAAAATGTCATAAATTTTGTGATAGTATAACTAGAAAAAATTTTTTAAAAGTGTGACATGATGATAGAGAGCTTTCTCAAAGACTTTATATTTTGAATTAGAAATAAGGTTTCATCTATGTTCGTAATTCAGAAGTTTTACAACGAGTCGTGTAACACATCATCCATAAAGTTATGTCAGAATTATAGATTTCATTCTGTTTTTCTGTTTTTTTTTTCTTGTTTTCATTTACTGGCGAAATATTCTACCTGCGCCAAGTATTTTACGAATTTTCGCATTACTATGCAATATTTAATACAATATTGCGCAAATAAGTAACCTACATTTCATTCTCCGCAGAATCAAACGAAGTTTTGAGTTCAATCACGAAATGTAAAGCATATTTGTTAATCGATTCCCTTTGTAATAAGTATATTGTCCATCACTTTATCCAAAGGTGCTCACTAAATCACTAAATTTGTTGCGTTGTATTATATCTCTTAGTAGTCGAGCAATTTTTTTCGCTCATGGAATTTCTTCTCACCTGTAAAAAATCATTTATTTAACGAGTATTATACCATGATTTCATTCGGGCTTTTTTAAATCTATATCTTCCTTTTAACCATGCCATTATGATTCTAAACATCTACTGGCTCATGACAAGGGATATTTCTATCTCTAAGAGGTTTAAAACAAAAGTGCCGTTTAGCAATTTTATCGATTAATATCGCAATTCATTGTCGCAATCAATTTTATACCCGAAACCCATGTCAAACCTTTCCTTCTGCAATATCTTTTCATTGACTGGATGTTCCTGAATCGCGCCAGTCATCTTTATCTCTGTAAAGAAAACATGTTCATATATAGATGTTTGTTATCTGTTTTCGATACAATTATTATTTTCACAAGTTCTTTGACGATAATAAAATCATTATCGATTATATTTATAGCAAAAAGAAAAGATTGCTAATTGATTATGAAGGTCTCTTATTTTTTATTGTTGTTATTACCTTGATTGTTGCTCTTCTGAAGATGCAGTGCTCCCATTTGTACTGAAAATTAACACCATGTATTGATATCCATTATAAAAACGTTAATCATAAAAAAATTTACTTTTTCTTAACTGCGAAGTCATCCCATTCGCTAAGATCGTATTTTGATAAATCGCCATCTTCATCGTCTTCCTCCTCGTCATCTTCGTTCTGAAATTTAATATATGTTTAATATGTTTAAATTATCGACATATAATAATTGCTTGTTCAATTACATTTTGATCTTCTTCATCTTCTACTTCATCTCTTTCATCTTCGTCCTTAGACTTGTTACGTGGTGGGCTGCTATACCTAGAATCTTTGGAATCGTCATCTGAACGGTTTTCAATCTTCCGTTTCTTTTTACGACGTCCAAATTCATCATATTCGTCATCATCGTCTCTTCTTTCTTTGTATTCAACGACTCCTCGATCATTATATCCCCCTCCATATCCTGTACGTTCTTCAATTTCTCCGAATTTCGGTGCATTACACATGTTACACTGTTGTCGTCGTGCCCAGTTTACATTTCCACATTTACTGCACTGCCAATCATCAGCACTAAATATAAAGACGTCATGTCATAGCGTATGATCGTTCATTTGTCCTGCTATTCATGTATCTATAATATTTACTCATTGTGTAAATATTTTATAAAAATATTAAGATATTGAAAGTTAAAGAAAGATATACAATTTGTTTGATTGTATAACTCTGTATATTACTGAAATGAAAATGCTAATCATTTAAATAAAACTGATAAAATTATATTGTGCTGTTACTTCTGGATGTATCATTTTTAGATTATTTTTGAACTTAGTATAGCATAATAGATGACACTTTTTTTCATGTTCCTATAATTTACCTAAATAACCCTCTGCTTTTCTCTGCAGCTGCTTTGCCAATTTCTTGTCCCAATTTTTTCTTTTTAGGACATTCTCCTCTATCTGCATAAAAATGCATACATTTTTTTAATTATTGTATATAATAATGTATACTGTAATACTAATAAACATAAAAGAAAGTTGTAAGGAGACGTATATCACTATATAAGAAAAATTATACATTACCATATTGACATTTATATACCTTTTCCACATCGATTACAAGAGTTTCTCCTTGCAAAATTTACATTGGCACATCTAAAATGTTAAACAGTATCAAAATACTATTTAATATAATAGATACATAGAAATATGTATGTATAATACAAAGTTTATATATTTTAGTTTAGTTTATATACTAGCATTTTACAGACTCGATACCAATATCTTAACAAAAGAGTCATAACATGTTTAATTTTAAACATCTTGTTTAGCCTTGTTCTGATAAATATAATATTCCTTTATCAACAGAAACAAAACTTCAGTGTAGGCAATATTATCCCATATATACCAACGTACTCGTACGATAAATATTTTTTGCAAACCAACAACATATTAAAATATTAAATATCAAATGATTTATTACAGAATCTATGTTATCAGTGAAATAAATATCGTATATTGACAGAGTGACAGTATAAACAAATAAGTATTGAACAAAATTGGAAACAAAATCCTACGATCATGTATGAAATTGAAGCATTGAAAGCGCAAAGCTGATTTCGGTCGGCGATGTTGCCTCTAAAAAAGCTACGTACTGAGAGTCGGGACAAATCCAGTCCCCATCATTAATATTACGTTGATTTTCGTCATCCGCTTTACTACTATCCATTTTCGCCTCTTGCTCGACTCCCTGCGCACAAGCCTGACAATCTATTTTATCAAAGCTGCATCGAACTATGTGGCTGTGCAGTTTCCTTTTTCCTAATTATGTCTAACCTTTACGAGTGCGTGTTTGCGATCGTTCGAAATCCTGCTCGAAACGGCGCAAGAGGAAAAAAGAATATCTCGATCTCAGCGGGATATTTCTCTGGCCGTGTAACTTGTCGAGACGCGTTCTACGCGCTACTATCTATCGCATCGTGGGTAGAGAAATTAATGCACCGAAACTACGGAGTGCAACACACTAATGCAACATTAATGGCACAATCACGCTACTTATTACTTACGGAGGCGATAAGCCCGTAACGTAGCAATCTCAAAAGTTTCGATTGTGCGAGTTGCTGTTTATTAAATTGATAGAAATACAAGAAGGAATGAAATACAACTGGAGTTCAATTGTGGTGATTGAATTGTATCTTTCAGGAATAATTATCGCGGTAGAATATTTCAAGGGGTGTAGCAGTGTGTTCGTTGGTTGAATTAAATTGCTAAATAGAGCGAGAACAGGGAATATTCGAATTGAAAAGTATTTGAACTTAATACATAAATATAATATATATTTATGTATGAATATGAATGAATATTTTAATTGAAAAGTATTTAAACTTAATATATATGTATATATATATTATGTCTTTGTAAGAGAAATAGTGGCAAATTGAATTACGTTATAAATTACGTATTATCATAACGAATATAGGCGCTTAATGCGAAATTTAAAATCACGAGGATATATTTATAGGATGTATTTAAATAATTTTTACTATTTGTGTTTATATTGTATAATAAGATTTTAATATTAGGATGAAATATGCAGTAACAAAATACACGGTACATAAATGAAATATATAATAAAACTTCGTTTATTCAAACCTCGTTTATGCGAACCAGTTAATGTTGAGCTTCAGACATGTGAACTCATAATTCAAATCAACCTTTGTTATCCTCATCTACTACTTCTTATCATCCAAATAAATAAATAAGAGAATGTTGGTCAGCTTCTGTTATCCGAACGATCCCTGTCGACGCGACATGTTCGAATAAATGAAGATCTACTGTAATTATGTACGTGGGGAAATACATGCAAAATATAAAATAAAAATGGAAAGTTATAGCGAGGAAAATACAAACCAGAAAAAGGCGAAGTCTACTGAAAACAAGGGAGAATATATAATTAATAGAAGCAAGGGGAATTAATTTATTGACAACTTTTTAATTAACAATTTACAATTATTAATGTTAAATACTTTGCAAATATATTTTGTACATAAAATGGTCTTATTTTTTAATATATTGTACGATCATTTCCACGAAAATGGGTTTACATATTTGTAATCAATATAATGAATTAATTACTAAGATATAATTAAATATTTATAATTACGTTAGAACATGAGCGACGAGTTGCTTTCTTAACTGTTATAAGAAAGTTGAAAATTAAATAACTATGAAATATTGGATATCAGTCCATATTGGACATCAATCCTGTTGAGCTTTTTTTTTTGTAAAAAGTTTAATCAAATCGTAGACACTGAAATACTATCAGCACATAACGGTGAAATGATGGAACTAATAATTACTTCTTTTCTTGTTGTACAATATTGCGCTCCTTGTCTATCACGCGACGTACGCCTATCTTTGTCACATGTTACTGCTCTCTTCCATTTAAGGACGATCAAGGCGCTGTTATCTATCGTTTCTGTTTAGAACTATGTAGAGGAATATGGAGGTTTACTCCTTTTAATAAATATATAATGAGATTTAACAATAACAATAACAATTTATTTTAATTTATTCATAACAAGATCTTCAACCGCTTGTTTTGGTTGATTTTTATCAACTGAAATTACAATATATTTTCTTCTTTCTTTCGTAATCAACGTCGTCTGTTAAATTCGTTTTAAAAATACGCGCGCCACTACAGGAAGAGACGAATGCTGCCATCTATTATTCGTTTTGTCCTTTTAGTTCTAGTTGAAACCGAGAGGCGTTTAGATGGCAACACTACACATAGAAAAGGAATGCAATAGTGTGCGACAAGGACAAAGATAGTAATTTCAGCGTTTCACCGCTACGTGGTGCTAGTATAACAGCGTCATGATTCAATTGAATTTTGATTTGCAAATAAACTAATAAAATAAATTAATTCATGAACTTCCATAATTATTTCTTCTCTATTTAAACCCTTATAGTTTTCTTCTTGTATTCTATTTGAATATAGAAGTATGTTTACAAAAATTTAAAAACTTCCCTAGATCAAAGCACACTTGTTCGAGTAATATTTAGTTTCTTCTGAACTACATTATGCTTTTCTCTGACAGAAAGTTTCTTTTTGAAATTATATTGATTCTTTTCTGTTTAAAAACAAAAAAAAACCATATATAATATTAAGGCCTTTCGTATTTCGATTTGAATACATATACTACGTATGTGTATATGGTTAATTTTTACGCATGCGTACTTGTTATATGTTCTTGGAAAGGAATAAAGTGAATGTTTGATTGAGGTTACGGTTTCTTTCAAAGTCTGAGCCGTACACGCAAAAGATCCATTTTCTAATAAAATAATATCAGACTATTATGGCGTACGTATTCTGATTAATAATACTTTTGAAAAAATAATGAAAAAAAAAATAACATATACATAAGCTGACTCGTAATTTCGAAATGTACATACTTTCTATCACAAACATATGTTTATGATTTTAGTTAATTAATAATGAGAATGTTCATTTGTTGCAGGTCTAAAGTTACTTTTAAAATAACTCTTACCTCTGACCCGAAACTCCCATTCAAAGTGTAAGTTTAGTCAGTGAGAGTCTAACATTCTTTACATATACACAAAAATAACACGAACATGTCAGAGGCTGATTTTCTCGAAGTATTAGGAATGTTTAATACATTTCTTGTACTTATAGAAAATCCAAGTATCAGTGAAGAAACAGATATAGTGAATGTTGTCAAAGCTTTTCAATGCGCTCAGTTTATCGAGGTCACAATTGCCAAGGCATACGAAGTGGGCAAAGAAAATGTTCTTGATAATAATCTTCATAGTCATTGGTTGAGGGAGGGTAGATCAAATTTATATAAGTGTTGCGAGTTGGAAAAAGCTTGTGATAAATTGTTAGAAGTCTATTTGAAAGACACTACGGTATCAAATGATATTGTGGATGAACTTTTAAAATTGTACATTCAACATTGCGGCAGTGATAGACTCAATGATTTTCTTAGACAAGTATTAATTAATGGAGTATGCACGAATATAATTATAAAATCATTAGAACAATTAGGTATCTGTGTTTCGGACATGCAGGATGAAGCTTTAATCATGTCTTGGGAGTCTTTAATTAAGAGTGGTAATGAGTGTGAGGTTTTGGAATATATTCACAAAATGTTTAATGATGGTTTTCATTTGAAACTAGTTCAATTTGCTGCCAATTTACATCACAGCAGCAAAAGCAAAGAATTAATAGTTCAGATATTATTAAACAAACTCGTTCAAAATGATGCAAATGTTTGCTTAGCTCTCTCAAATGTAAAACGAAAGTTGCTGTGGAAGTTGATGCAGAGATATTCAGAGCTTTATACGAATTTCCTTGATAGTGTGTTTTATTTTGCACGTCATATGAAACAAGTTGAAAATCAGTGGATATCAAATTGCGAGTTTCAATATGAGCATCTTGTCAATGTAGTAGAAATATTATTAAATGGTCCTACAGAAATTTCAGAAATAATGTACAACAGAATGAATTTAGTAAAAACACTGCCTAATGGTACAATATGGCATAAAATTGAAAAAGATATCGGATGGTAATAGCACAATCCTTGTATACTCATTAAACGGAAATGAGGGTTTATATAAAATTAGTTTCATTACTTTTTGACTTTTTTAGTTTATTTTAATGATTATTTGTATAAGCTCTCATCTTTTTAAGTTCATACCTAATTCATTATCTGATTAGATGAAAATTTTTCAGTAATTATATATAGATTGTGCATTTACAATTTCAGACTTAGTGTGCCAGATAATACACCTTTCACTGCTGTATTGAAATTTGCTGCTGAAGAATTTAAAGTATCTCCAGCAACATCTGCCATAATCACAGATGATGGAATAGGTATTAATCCACAACAAACAGCAGGTCAGTCTCATATTATAAAATATAATAATACTTATGCGAAAATTTTCGAATAATATAACGATTATGATGTAATTAATTTCAGGGAACGTTTTCCTTAAACATGGATCCGAACTCAGATTAATTCCTAGAGATAGAGTTGGATATGCTAGATGATTTACACAAGATTATATTACTTTTTAAAATTACCTACATATAAATCATCTTTCTTTATTACACTTTTCATTAATAAGTGTAAAAAAAGTGCTACTATCTGATATAAAATTTGTTGTTTATATAAATTTAAATAAAAACATTCCTAAAGTTTTATAAATGATAGTATTCAATTGAATTGTTTTCATTCTTTTTTCTTAATGTAATATGAAGATAAAGTTGTAAAAACACCAAATACACATTTTTGATAAAAAGATTTTATAAGTGAAATACATGTAAGAGGTATAAGGTCGATACAAAGGTATGTCACTACATGATAGAATTACCTAGCGATCAGTCATAGCGCAATATTGAATACTAAGAAACTTCTTGTTGCAATCGAAATAATTTTTTTGGGACAATATCTTCAAATCGCAGCTTACGAAAGATCGCATTAATTATTGAGAGTGATTATAAATCTACTGTTTAATGCAGGGAAAATTCACAACGTAAAAGAGTTGCACAGTGAGATAGCATTCTTAAGAAGCAATATAGAGTAAGAAACAATTTTTATCTGTTTTGTAATTATTTTTTCCATTTACCTCCTATTATAATCTATAGTTTCGCTTTAAGGTGTAATGGAAAAAAATTTTAAAACAGAAGTCAAAAAGATTTGTTATGCAACTTGTAATTTTTTCAGATACATTTTTAAACGATACTTTATATATGTATGTGTGTGTGTGTGTGTGTGTGTGTATGTATGGGTTTTAATCTGTTTGTATCTGTAATATAAACCTGCTAAAAAATACAATAGCATGAAAAAATAAGGCTAATAAAATATGCAACAATGACGTTTCTCAGTTCTAGAATATCTGACGGATAATTATTTAGACATACAAATGTGAATTACGACGTGGACGATGCAAATGGCAATTTTTCATAGCGAAGTATTATTTTGTTCCTCTTCTACATTTTTTTCTTTTTACTCTTCAGGTTTATAAAAGTTCCGTTATTATCTTTGATAGAAATGGTACAAAAAGATGTGTGAGAAATCTAGAGAAAAATATATGCAACTTTCTTAAATGCTTTATAGCGTTCAATTCATCGTGTTTTAATTCAACTTAATTCATAAGCTTTCTCTTCTTTCAATTGTTGCATGAAACTTTGGCACCTTTTTAATTTTTTGTAGTTGATGATTCTGTGCCTCTTTTTTTAATGATAAAATACAGATTGGAATGTTGTTGAGAAAACTGAGCAGCGATCGTGTTTCTCATCGGAAAACAAATTGTATAATTTGTCGTACTTTCATTATCGTATTCCTGGCGACTACAAGCTAGAGTTTGTCGAAACGGCATAGCACCATCACTTTAATTTCTTTCACACGTTCTCTATTAACTTACTGATGTTGAAATATAAAAGTATAAAATGTGCGTGGTTTTCGCATAGAAGCGTAAATTCCATATTTGATTGTAGGCATATTTAAAAATCGATACACTAAACTAGAGGGTTCCTTGTTTATACAAAATTGCTTTTTAATCACACAAATAGGAACACCATTACGTTCTTATTGTGGTTACTTGTATTAAAAAACTGTCTATCTAAATGGAATAGAATATATTCGTATAAAATTGTAAACGAATGCACTTTACAGGAATGATAAATCATTCTATCGTTCTTAATTTTTATGTTAGACTATTAGAAAGTACAAATTCAGTGTATATCGTATAGACAAAATAGGCATTTTTACGCTACTTGTAATCTAATCATTTTCACTTTCTGACTATCAATAAATATGGAATTCACGCTTCAATATTCTAATCATAGATGCACAATGAATTGAAAGAACGATTTCGAGTTATGATACATTTTGGTGGATTTTCGAGGCTTTTTATGTTTACAAATACTTTGGCGCAATTGAAAGAGTATAAAATGTGGTTTATTCATTATATCCATGGCCATTGAATTATTGCTTAAGATTCAAGAAAATTGAGTATACAATCGGTTACCGTGTGTATACTTCGCCGTATAACATAATTGTCGATTTGTAACTTAGTATGTGTAACTATCATTTATCTCACGTAATATGTGCGTCTATTAGAATGCATTGTAAAACTTCTATTCTTGATTCATGAAAAAGGTGTCGTTCGCTAGTATCACACGTATGATAATTACATTACAGTAATGTATACACTGGGACTATCATTGATAATGTTAAATGAAGAAACATACGGCACTAATAGATCTATATTATATAAATCATATGTCAGTTTCAAGAATTATTTTATGGATCATTATATACTAGAGTATTTAGCAATAGAAATGAGTATTGCTTATTGAGCAATATTAATAATTTGTAAATTATTTAAAAAGGCATTATACATTGTTTCAAAGAATATTTTAACCAAGTGAAATTTGGTTTTCTATTTAAAAAAGGATATCTAATGAAGCAATGCCCATTTCTAATTAACACGCTAAAAACTCTTTTATATCTTTAATTTATAAGTGACATATTAAAGCATTCTCAAATCTTATAGATAATAGAACAAAATTATTCAGTAGATTCGTTTTCACTCAGAGCTAGAAACACATTTTGAAATAGTACTAGTGATCTCGAAGTCACAAACACATAATCGAAACTATTGTCAAATTTTGATAAATTCTGGTGAATATTCGTAAATCTAAATTTCTAGTACTGCTCTTACTGATAATTATTCTATGTAGTTATCCTTAATATTAAATGAATCAAGTGACAATTAATAGAAATCATTTATAACAAGGACTGCAATTGCATTTTTTTTTTTTACAAGGACTTCTTTACTGAACTATATAGAATAGAGAATTTTAACATGAAGTGAAAATATTTTAATGTTCAGTCCTTAGTTTCTTCTAAATTAAATTTGCGCAATAATCTAGGTAATTGTACCTATAATGTTAAAATACTACCACAATTAAAGAAAATAGCACGTATTAGTAGCCTTTCCGAATTTTTGCTGGAAGTATCGTTTCAGTCATAAATATCTCTCAATATGCACGATGTTAATATCGAAATACTTCCGTTTACGTTGTGATTTTTAACTTACAAATAAATGTTTCGAACAGCTACATTTAGATTTATTTTATCTTACCGTTTTATTTGAATGACCTATCAACGTCATGCGATCTTCACTCATCCTGCAATTAAGATGACAAAATCGCAAATATATTGGGGTCAATCAATTTATAAGGATATGATCGAAATTATTTAATATCACAGAATAAAAATAAATTTGATTTTAGCTTCACAACAAATAATACTTACCCATTCGTGCTCCTCCACACCTTCCATGTGATCTTGTTCTAAAGAGCACTGTATTACATCACCCACAAAGTTGCTCATAGTTTTCTGGATCTATCACACACACATTCACGATATGCTCAGATAAAACAGGATATAAAAATATTAATTTTTTAAATTTATGCTAAGAAGTTTAATACAGTTTTATTTAAAAACTGTGCCTTATCTTGTAGTATCTTGAAAATTTGCAACAACAATTATAAAAAAATCGAAATAATAAAAAATATATAGTAAAATGACTCAAAAGATTACTTTCTGTAAAGAATTCCATACTTGTGTATATAACTCATGCTAAATGTTTTTAAATATTTACTTACTTCTTCTTGTTTAGCTTTGACATCAGGATTCCATCCCAGTCTGTTGAAAGATTGGGCAGATACAGAGAATGGAGTCGTTGGTTGTTGTTTTGCCGCAGCTGGCGCAGTAACTACTCCTTGACCTTGATTTTCTGTTACTATGCATAAAATGAAAAATATTTGTAACATTTTTAACGCAAATACTACAACACTTTTAATCAAAATATTAGCTTCTACTTACAATTGTCCATGCCAGGTGGTTTTAGACTTATTCTATAAGCTTGTTTGTTAGCTCCATTAAACCATTCAGTGGCAGTCATAGTTGGCTTCCACGTAACTTTCGTTGGTGGAAACAAATCGTCTTGGAAAAGTTCACTCTGAAACAATTAAAAATTAAGTTCACTACTTTTATACCTTTGTGATTTATATTAAATTTACCTTTATGCGTGGAACAGTAAAACTCAAAGGTTCTATCGTATTGTTCGTTAGTCTTAAAGCTGATGCAAATTCTACGCTAGCAACGTCGCATTTATTCTTAGGAAGAAACGATAAACCCTGATGCAAACTGCTGCATCGATGATGGCTAAGTGGACAGCAATATGGTGGTTCTTCCGTTACTTCAAAAGCGTATATTGTAGAGTCACCCTAAAAATATGTTTCATAAAAAATACTTTTTAATTATTCGTACTTTAAACTTCGCAATAAAAAACAATATTTACGCGTCCCGTTAAGAAAAGTGTCGAACTGTCTTCGTCGTAGTATGGCATTAGAATTGCAGGCGAAACATCTAATCCGACTGTAGTCAACGAGGTATTAAGATTGTCTGTTTTAAATACATATATTTGTCTTTCTGAAACTCTGAAAAGAAAAATATATAACAAGTTGTATTATACTTTTTATAGAATGTCAGAAAATACAAAAAGTTTATATAGAAAAATATTATTAAGTTACAAATTTTTAAGTTACAGATAATTTTATTTCACGCTAAAAACATACTAATATTTCATTTTATTCCACTCACACTTCAAGTTTTTTTTTAAATTCATAAAACGAATGGTATAGGATATGGATTAGAAAATAAATATCTAGAATCAATTCTATAGATCCGTCATACATTTTGTAACATCATGTATATGAGCCTAAATAATTGTGTAAATCCTTACTTGTCAAAACCCAATATAACGAGAAATTGTCCTTTCAATGCCCACACAACTCGTGCACCTCTGGTACCAACAGGTCCTTTCCCAGTTTTAACAGGCACATCACTAGATCTCGGTTTATAAATTCGTAATTTTCCATCTTTGCACGTACTTGCAAGATATTGACCGCATGGTGACCATGCTAAACTGAAAATCTGATCTGTATGTCCCATCAGAGTTATTTTTGCAACAGCCGTTTCGCAAGATGATAAAAGTGTTAAATCCCAAATTTTCACGGTCATATCGTAAGATGCTGATGCCAGAACATCTGATGCCAATGGATGAAATTTGATTAAATATATTTTATCGGTATGAGCTTTTATGATGTGTTTTGGTTCGTTTGTTGGCTCTGCTAATCCGGACTCTGGTATTTCCCATAATCGAATCATTCCATCGTCACATGCTGTTAATGAATAATAATTATTAATACGATTTGGCAAATACATTTATTACAAAATACTGTGATAATTAAAAAAAAAAATTGTTCCTTTACCGACAGCTAATCGCTGATTATCGAATGGATTCCATTGGAAATCCATTACAGTGGCACCATGTACTAACGCTGGCATTACACCGTCTGGTAATCTTCCGGTTTTCTTTAATTCAAGAACTGCTATTTTACCACCTGGTCCACTGAGTGGCACCGCAACACGATCAGGATTGGCTACAATGATACATTAATTGAAGTAAATTTTTTTGTAGAAAAGACAAAATATTTTATATAAAATGTTAAGTACCGTGAAAACCATCGCATTCTCCAGATATCTGACGACTGATATTCCTTATATTTTCAATATGCGTAGATTTGTGACCAGATGTACCCTTTAAATGTCGGAATTTTGATACTCTACCTATATACAATAAATATAAATTAGATTTACAAAAAATGTAAATAAACATTGTGAACAAAAACAAACAATCCACTGGTTTGCAAACAAAATGATAAGGGAAGTATCTATTTTTTTATATTGTTTTTACCAAATACAGTCGATGTTCTCTTAGGCGTTGGCGTCACAGAATTATCCACTTTTTCTAAACGGGGATCCATGCTCTGCTGACGCAGCATTGAAATAACTTTTTTAACTTCGTCTTCTTTAATTACTTCACTTTTGGTTTTAAATGAATCCCTGCGTCTCAACATTGTTGGCGATCCCATCGCTTTTTCAGCTAAATTTCCATCGGTTACAGATACAGAACGACTTTCATAAAGCCTCCTTCTTTCGGCGATAGAGTTTCTATTCGCGTTACCTCGTTCAAAATTTCCAAGATCCTCGTTTTCAGGTGATTCATCCTTAACTTTTATTTCGAACACTTTGCGCCTTTCCGCAGTGCTTGGTGTTTTCGGTTTATAGCCAGAATCACTTGAGTTTGCATCTTCTTCCAAGGAACTAGAGTCGCTTTTTCCATTTTCTGCTTCTTTCATGTTTCTTTCGTTATTAAATGACGGCGATTTCTCTGGTTCTATATTGTTCTCTATCTGATTGTTCAAATCATTCTGATAGCCATTGGTATCATTATTTGGTGCAACAGGCACTGAAAAGATTTTGTCAAAAGAAAATTCTTGACTGCCAGACTTTGCTTGAAATGGTTTTGGTCCAAGTCGGGGCTAAAAACAAAGGAAAATTAAATGTTATATTTTTTTCTTTTATTTTAATAAAAATCTATTCATAAATAAATTATTTATGGTGATTGACGGTAATGAAACAAATGAAACGATATGTAAGAACACACGATATCATCAAGCATACAGAAGTAGAACATCTTTTTAAATAAAATTTTGTTCATAACATTATTATTTTCTTTTATAACCAGATTACAACCTTGTATCCCCCAATCGCATTAGGATTCACAGACGTAACTACTGAACCCATGCTCGACGATGTACGAGGACGTGCGACTGGCTTCGGTTCATCCTCGGAAATGCTATTAGTTCTCGACGACCTTGGGAGAGGCTTTGGTGGAATCACTTGCCCTCCGTTCTGCACCTTATTTTTGTCATCCTCAACTTCGATTTTCTTCGTATCTTCTAACTTCTCAATGTCGTTTTCAAGCATTAGCTCTTTCTCGATCGCTTCTTGTGTCTTCCTGTAAGCTTTCGGCGTAGTGACGGTCACAGGCTTCGTCAATTGCTTCTGCTCCACTTTTATCTCTCGTTCATTTTCTTTGAGCGTTGCTAAGTTTCCTTTATGTACCTGAGAGTAAATTCCTTAATAACGCAAACTGTCTGAACAAAATTAGCAAAATCCGATATCCATTCTCAAGATTTTCTTTCTACATCAATGATATATGGAATTTCTACAAGCTTGTTACATACACATACATACTATCTGTACATTTGTATTTGCAATTGTAGAAAAAATATAAAAAGACAATGCAAGTAAACGAAACCTACTCTTGAAACCTACTCTTTTTTTTTACACCTAAATGCAGCAAAATAAATTTGAGAATATATGTACAAAAAAAAGAGTGTAGCATTTGCCTGAGAACACAAGAATAGCTATGTTCCGCGCATACTTAGAATTACTTACGCTGATAGAATAAGCTACAGAACATCAATTGCCATTTAAATTACGTGCCAGGAATAACACTTTGAATGGTGCTAATGTATAAACTATAAAACATACATTGGATATCTGAAACGTGAAAAAATATACACAGAACATGAGGAAATAAAATTAAATGATGCAAAATAAAACGTAAATTATCAACCGAAATTTCTTTTTTAAATAAAATACATAAAAAAAGACTATAAATTTACAGCACAAATATTAAAAATATTTAAATCATGTTCTACTTCTATATTACTTTCTTATGTATATATGAATATATACAACATTACACAAATAACAAAGTATCAGAAAATGCAACTTTAATCTTTATTTTGTTTTATTAATTTTAAATTGCTTAATTGCATTACCCGATACATTGTTATTATTTATTTTGTACTATATTGTATAATAATTAAAAATTAATTATAAATACATTCAAATATCACACAATACATTAAAAAAAAAAATGTTAAAAAAAAAGACTTCTTTAAAAATTTGTTTCAGGACTGGCAATAGTAAAATGCGTAATGAAATGAAATGATGATGACAAGCGTGCAATTCAATAATATCACAAATTCATAAAAAATGATAAATGCTATTACAAAATAATCAATATTCTTTCTATGGGTCCACTAGGAAAAATTCTACTATATTTTATATATCTTTTAAGCTAAAACTGTCTCAAAACTATAAAGACATCTACTTACAGTAATGGGTTCCTCTCCTTTATTTCTTTTAGCAGGATCTAAGGATATTTTGGGAACAGGTAAATTATGTCCTTTGATCCAGGCTGCTGCATTATTTTGTGCAAGATATCCTACTGTATCTGGGTATATATCTGCATGGAAATCTCTGTATGTCTAAAATAAAAATTTCAACAATTTGTATCTCTCAAAAATGTATTACAAATAAGATTTTTATATTACAATGTATTTACTTTTCGTGGAACTTGATACATAATAGGTATCACCATATTGGAGGTAAGTTGCAGTAATCTATTAACTTCAGCTTGCATCACGTTTAATGCTCGTTTTGGTACCAAACATACTCCTTTTGTTTGTTCTCCACTATGACGAATACCTTCAACTAGGAATGGATCCTTATCCATAACTTCCATGTACATAATAGTAGTGTCTCCTTTTCCAGCCAAGAAAAGCATGTTTGTATCAGGATCAAACAGGGGCATTAAAATTCTATGGAATATGATTTATGTTATAGTTACGATTAAAAGCAATTTAATAGATTATCCATTAATGAATTCTTACCCTGTGCTACAATCCAGTTCCAACATTTTTACTGGTTCATTTAAATGCCTCAGATCTCTTATATAAATCTGCCTTAATCTTGCTGCATCAAACCCAGTAGTGAGTATTCTATCACTGTTATTTAGCCAAACGCATCTAGAATCCTTGATACTTTGATGACTGGAACAAGAATTGACAATGCAAGTAGAAGTACGAGGATCTATAATTCTCACTTGTTTGTCTTTGCAAGATGTAGCTAGGAGCACACCATCTTGTTTCCAACTTAAAGACTGAATGACATCTGTATGTTCATTGTTAGCTGTAATATAACAAACCAATATTAAATAAATTGGAAAATGTATCATTTAGTAGAAAATATGATATTGTAATTACAAAATAGTTCTTGTTGTGAAATCACATCCCATAAAGATAGGTTTGTATATGATACTGTTGTTAGAAGATGTTCAGCTGAAGGGTGCCAACACACCACTTCTACTCTTCTTTGACGATGGGAAAATATACATTCAGGATTACATAGGGGTTCTTCTAAGCCAGCTTCTGGAATATGCCATAACTTGACCTACAATAGGTATATAATAGTTTATAATACATTAATCGAATAATAAACAAAGGTATTCTGTAAAGAATATTGATTCATTATGACTACTTACAAGACAATCTTGTGAACCAGTGGCTAATAAACCATCATGAAATGGAGAGAAGTCCATATCTGTTACTGTATCTGCATGAGCATGAAGTAAAGGCATAGTTTTACTTTTTCTACCACAATCTTCTAGTGGTAACACAGCCAGATTAGATCCTAATTTAAAAAAAAAAAAAGAAATATAATATAATATAAAAAAAATAAAATGTATAATTTATATTAAAACATATAAATATACCATTATGGTCTACATTAAATGCCATAAATGCAGCAGATGCTGCAATGTTATTGCCATAAGTTTGATAGGAGCCAACTGAGATGTCTCTAATGCAGGCCTCTGGTTTAGGAACAATTGGAGCTGCATTTTTATATTTAGATGCTTTAAAACGCCAAGCCATTTTGACGTTTTTAACTATATAACTTCTGGATTAACTTCTGCTTAAACCATGTAATCTGGTACAAATAATGTTACACATAAACAACTCGTTTAAATCTTTCTAATTCGTGCAATATTCAATAACTATCTTTAATAAAAAAAAATGTAATAAATCCATAAATAAGAATATTTTTATTTAAAAAAGTTTTTCATCGAAGTTCGTCATTAGATTTTCATTTAATTTATTTCTGATGCATAGAAAAATAATGTTAAAGAAGGGTTCGACACTAATACAAAGCTGTGCATGACTAATAATTTGGGGGTGAGAATCACCCCACCCTTGTCCGTCGCAACTTCGCAAGTAATAACAATGACAGTCGAATGGAATTTCTAAAATGGAAAAAAACTAAATTCAACGATAATTCTACTCACAAGTGGCTGTTCGGCGTGGCTTCGCACGCGTTTCACGGGATATTAGCACAAAATTCAATTCAGTAAAGAACCAGCTACTATAAACACAATGACGATGGCAGGTAGGCGTCTCTGATCTCCACGGCTGACAGGCGGAAACAGGAAAGTCCCCCTCTAAAAGACTTCTTCTATCTCTGTCGATCACAAGTAGCATCATACAATGTGTTCCCAAGAAATAAAACGTTATATGGAAACAAAAAATGAAAGAGTTGAACGCTGACAAACTTCTATCGACAGAAATTTAAACAATTCAAATTATTTATAATTATTTTCAATACTAACAATATGAAGAAGATATTTTAAAATAGTTGATCATAAAGTAATATGTTATAATAAAATATCTTTTTAATAAAAAAATTAATAAATAATACATAAAGAATAAGAAGACTAATAAATGGTATATTAATATAAAGATACTAATATGTATATATGTATAGTAAACCAAAGAAGAGAAATGCTATATAAAATTGCTTTTCCATTATTCGAATTGAATTAAAAAAGAAACAAACATACTTATTGAATGAAAACTTTAACAATTTTATATTCTATTAAAATGTTTATCATATTTGTATAATATTTTTATTCAATACACGTACATTCGTATATATAAGACACCCTGTATATACGCAATATATATTGCAGTTACGTTCGGAAATCAGCTGCGAGTATAGAGAATATTGGTCATCATTCTAACCATACGTGAAAGAAATGGCGATGATTTCAGTACTGATGAAATCGATAATACGAATTTCATACGTTTTTTAAATTATCAAATTACTAAAGTGTTTAGAATTTTCGTTCACTTAATAAATTGTCAAATAGTTTAAATTATTATAGTCCATAAATCATGGAAGAGAGAAAAGGTGTATATCAGTACATTTTGCGCAAACGCAAAAGAAGAAATTATTCCTAAGTACTTAAATTTTAAATTTATATTTAAATCAAGATCTCGTGTCTTCTTTTTGCCACTTGCTATTATTCTCTTAACAAAGCCAATTGCAATAATGGAACAACTTTCAAAGAGGACAAATCTGCCAAGACAGCCTGAAAATAAATAATTAGTAAATAAATAATATTAGTAAAAAAATAATAAATAAATAATTAGTGTGAAATTCTTTTTCCGATCCACCTCTACGCTTTGTTGGTTATTGACTTGCATTAAATTTTCTTTTCGAAAGCTCAGAATAGTAACTGCGAGTAAGGGTATAATTTCTAACGAATCGTATCCTAAAATTAAGTCCCAGAGATAAAGCAATTGTTCTGGTGGTAAATGGCCACTGAAACCTCTCATAATCCACTTAAAAACGATTTTCACTCTAAAAACAAACATTAATTAGTTTTATGACGTACAAATGTACAAAATAAATTGAACTTACGGTTGTATATGAATGTTTCTACAATGAATCCAAAGCAGTGGTTCGTGGCATTGTAGTAACCTCTCAAAAAGCAGACATAATGCTACAATACCTTGTTCGTGACTAGAAACAGTGTGCAAGCGGAACCAATATCGTAAATAAAATGCTCGAAATGTATAATACATTGCGCACGGATCATCGTATAGGTAACAAAATGGTGTAGCTAAAAAATCATATGCATTTTAATAAGATTTTAATAATATTTTTGTAATATTTCTCTCTCTCTCTTAATTAAATTTCTTACGTTTTTATGGACTTTTACAGATTTTTTAATATTGATTTAAAATAATGTTCTATATTTTATACCATACATCGTGAATCCATGAAATGGAATCACACCACTTGGTGGAAAGACTAGGGTATTTTCCAAAGTGGCTGGCTTCCCTTGTAAAACAGCATGTATTACTTGACCTCCAGCACTTCTATCAGTTGTAACTGGGGCTAATACTTCCGAATCACGAGAAAAACACAGCATTGTTTTATATAAAACATCCTCGAATACAAAATATTGATCGTCGTTTCGTGCTGTTAGCTGCACATCCTAAAATAGAGATAATTGAAAATAAAATTTGAAAAGAATAATCGAATAGAAATTGAAAAATTATATAAAAAGACTTAAAACTTAATTACCTTTATTATCAGTTTATCTATAACGATATCATACTGTAATACCATATTTTTTAATTCTTCGTAATATTCCAGATCCTAAAAGACATTCCAATTGCAATTATTTCTATTTTTGACTTTAAAGTAACATTTTTACATTCTGTTTTACTGTGGATCCCAATACGAGGGACCAAAGGCGACCGCGAAGAGCTCGAGGAGCTCCACGCTTTAGGAATTCTTGTGCTATCGGGGCATGATTCGATTTCAGTACTTTCTCGCTAATGTAAATCCTTTCTTCTTCTAGATTTGTGAAATTTTCTGAACTTGGCATGTCTGGATTTACACCTAGTAATGACATACCCTTTGTTAGGTCCACGTATAAATGTCTCTATTAAAGAAAAAATAATAATTTATTACATATATATATATATAAATAGATACATGTAATATATACCAATTGCGTGAGTGTTTTTACATGAATTTGTATATGGCCAAACTCCCAATTCAATTCATTTCTGAAAAATTATTATTTTTGTTAGAAAATTCAAAAAGACAATGTAATTTTTATTTAAAAAAAAGAAAAAAACGGTGTTTACGGTTGTTTTTTAAAGGAAGGATTTCGGATAGAAAATAGCACGTCCAAGAAGTCTTTTGGAGCGTAAAGAGGTCTGTATTGTGATAAATCTAGATATTAAAAAAAGCAAAGTTCAAATTTATTAGAATAATTGCTTTAGCACTTTTAGTAGAATTTTTATTCGACGAATCGATATTAAGATCACCGATATCATAGGTGCTTAATTCGTTCCACTTTTCAGCAAGCTCTTCACGATCTGCGTTTGGTCTAATGCGTGCCAATGGCACATTCAATTCGTTACATGTTGAATTTAACGATTTTTGTATTCTACGTTCCCATTGAATTTGAGCCTTTTTCAAATAAGTTAGATCTACTTCTTCCGTGGATGCTTCTGATACAGCTGATAAAGAACCCTTAAAGAGGATTTCATTAAAAGAAAGAGTTACAAATATCTTATAAAATTTGTAAATGAGTCAAAATTAATAAAAATGTACATGTACCTGTGATCTGACCCAATGAAACACAGTATTTCTGATTTCTGTTTCCAAGCCATTGCTTTTTAACGCCTCCAGTAGTGTATTTTTGAAATCTTCTCTTTTTACCGCGGTAGAGGCAACAAGTTTCTAAATAAAAAAAAAAATGAAAATTGTTTATGTTTACTTTTGATTTTTTGAGTACTTCGAACATTGTATACTTTGCGAATACCTGAATTTCAGTGTAAAGATTTTTGTAATTAGCCATACTTTGGATTTCCTCCGTTAATCTCTCCGCAGACTTTTGTAGCGAGATTTTCCTGGATTCTTCTATATTTTCCGCCATTGTTGTATTTTTTGCGAATGTTCAGTCAGTTTGAATCACTCTATAACTAAGTCCGAAAAATAATCGCCATTTGTAAATAAATTTATTCCTGTAGTCGCAACAATATACAAAAGGGTGAGTTTCCGGTCGTGACGAATGGAATATTCAAATAATCCTTAAAAACTTGGCTTAGCAGATCTTTTCTAATTATTTTCTAATTTTTTAAATATAATCTTACATTTAAAATCTTTGGCTATATATATAAAGATATTTTAATGAATTTTTTAAAGAAATCTTGATATGACTTCAACGTGCAAAAATCGCGCCAAAATTAAAAGATTCGAGAATGCCAATTGGTAGCATCTTACCCCATCCTTGATATTTATTTTAATTTACACTTTTAAACATTTAAAATTCTATATAACCAATCGTGATAGTATGTTTATAATACATATAAATTGCAATCAATCGTAACGTGCAATAACTATCGAGAAGAAGTACTTACGAAAAATGGCAGATTTTTCCGCTGAAATCTTTTAAGAAAAGTGCTCTGTCTTTTTAGAATTTTGCAATTGTTCATGCCTTTAAACGAGGTATGTATTTTTTTTAATGTTTGAATAATTCTATGGCGAAATTTCAGGCCGGTGCGCTTGCAGGAAAATGGCGGCCCGATAGTCTATGTTTTGAAACTTAACGTTGAACGTAGTCGTTCGCAGAACTTTAAGAATGGATATTTCAACTATGCTCGAAGTACAAGTGAACGAAGTGAAAGAAGCAGACAGTAAAGAAAATGGTGAGGTCTCAAAGTTTCGTGGAATGTCTTCCTACGAATTATCGTGAAATACAATGTCTAACCTACTTTGTATTATAGTAACTCCCACAGAACTGCTTCCAGGCACGACGAATGTTTCAATTCCTATTTCTCAAGAAGAGAGCAATTATTATAAGCTTATGCTTGGCAATGGTAAACTTACATTTACTTAATTAATTTTTATTGTCTGTTAATTTTTTTCTAACAAATTCATTCTCAACATTATACGACACAGTATATTATTGTCATGTTTCTTTTATGATGTAGAGAATGTTATGTAGATTTATTGGAAAATCACAAGTAAATTAGATTACAATAAAAATTAGATTTCAAGATATATTTTCTATAATTCATTATTTCGCAGAATTTTTGGTAAGGAAATGTATAATATTGATGTAGTAAGATATACGTATCATTCTTTATTTTTTAAGTTGTACTCAATGCAACAAAGATAATGAATATATAAGATAATAAGATTATTAAGTTATGAGAATAGATTTTTAAAAAATCAAGTAGATTTTTAGAAAAATCATTATTGTAGTTTAACATTGATGTTTTGTTGCAGACATCTCATCTATACGATTTCAAAGATTACATTGCACTGCATGTGATATACACATTGGTTCTGCACCAGCAAATGCTCATAACATGTTTGAACATCCCGTATTACGTACATTGCTATGTGCAAAATGCAGAGATTTCTATGGGGATGGTACCTTTGAACAAGGTACATATTACTGGTATCTGTATTTAAAAAATTCAATTAAATTTCATATTTTTTAAATCAAATTTTACAGGTGATGATGCGACAGATATGTTTTGTAGATGGTGTGCAAATGGTGGTAACTTATACTGTTGTTCCTTTTGTAGTAATACATTTTGTTACAAATGTATTAAAAGAAATTTTGATCCTATATTAAGAAAAAAAATTGAAGCTGATGAGAGGTGGAAATGTTTTGTCTGTGATCCTAGAGATCTGTATAATGCAAGAGGAACTTGTTGGGCTTTACTTAAGCATATTCAAACCATGAATAGGTAAATATCAATTACTGAAATAATTACTCTTCAGTTTAATTGCTTGATTTTTTTAAATCTTTGTAGAATATTTCAAAATAATGGTAAGTTGTCTCAAGAGGAAATAGATGATAGAATGAACATTGACGAATCAAAATGCTGTCTGCGAAGGAGAAAAAGAAAGCGCCGAAAAAATGGTTCAAATTCAGAAGAAGACGATGAAACCTACATGCCCAAGCAAATAGTATCAAGTCCTGTTTCCAAACGTAAAAAAAAGGGTCGTGGTAAAGTAGGATTTTCCAATGGTAGTAATGATAAATATGAAGTGTCAGATGACATTTCGATGGATAATTGTGAAATATTTCCATCTTTATTCTCATGCGAGCAAACAATGGTTGAATGTGAAAATGCCACCGTTAGTGAAGACGGTACGATCATTTCTCAACTTGAAGTAAATCCGAATCATCATAAAGAGAGTCCCTCCATTACACAACAACCGACAATGTATAACACGGCTGTTGTGAACGTTATTGCAAATTCTAATTTTTTGCAACCTGCAGCACCTCTTCATTATGTATCGTCTAGTTCCATAAATCAGATAAATCAAGCGAATTTATATCAAACATTACATTCTGTACCAACTCCAATGGTTAGCATACCTAATCACAATGTTAATATAATACATCGACCATGTTTCTCTTTACTTGAGTCGCAAATGCCGCGTACAAACATGAATATTATAGAAATTGAAAATGATACTGAAGATGTAGCGGTTGTCGGTTCGTCGCAAGTTCCACGACTTATTAACAGCTCTAATGGCAAAGCAGTACCTGTTGCTCTCGTAAGTTCAAAGAATAGCTATAATACACAGGAGAGGCACAATATAAAAACACTGAACCAAAGGTTACTTCCTCATGGTAAAGAGATTAATAATATTCTGAATAATCTGAAGATCAAGTTCCAAGATCTGTATGATACAACTAAACGAGATGAATTTAAAAACTACAAGTCGACCGATGCTCATCTTCTAATCAAACAGTTTCATTGTGATATACGCAATACTGTGACTCAGCTAGCATGTATCAATGATAGAATAATACGTGAATATAATAGATGGAAAAGATATCAAATAAAAATAGGAGCTATTCCGTCTGTAGATAAAAATAATACTCGCAAAAGAGAGAATCGCGTAGAAATACCGCTCGATATGACTTGTACCAATGAATCCGATACAGAGTTCGAAGAAATTAGCGAAGAAATAGAGAACAGTATTATGAGTCCATCTGAACTGATTGATGAAACGAACGTAGTCGATGGAATAAATTTCTTTAAAAAGAAACATAGCATAGAGCGAGCCGTGGGCGATCGGTCTATTTTGATGGTAAATAAATCGGTACAAATAAATACTGTAAAATTGCAAGATAAGCATATAAGACGTTCTGTGCTGAAAAGTAGTAAACAATCGGAGAAAAAAGATGATGCTTCAGTATTGCCTGTTAAAAAAGTTGATAAGCAACTTGAAAATTTCGAAGATCAATTTATTCAATTTGTGCAAAAACTGAGTATGGAAAAGCAGTTACCTGATCCAAATGAAACACCACTGAAGGATCTGATAGAAGCTAATTCGCCTTTCATTTCTGAAATGTTAGAAACTATGGATAAATCTTCAAACAGTGGTTCAAGCAGTAATGTTTCAAGCATTTCTGTTAAAAAGGACAGTGATCTAAAGTCATATGAACCATCAAGTGAACACTCAATTACCTGCAAGACTGTCGATAATCTTGTGAAAATGGTTAGTAACACAAATAACGATTTAAATAAAAAGACTGCCGCAAATGAATTTATTAATAATAAATCGGAAGAAGAAACTAAAATGCAAAGAAGGCACTTTTCTACTACTGATAATGTTGGTATAGGAAATGTATCAAAAAATAAAGAAAAAGATTTAAGCAAAACCAACGTTATGGAATCTGAAAGCAGCGATGACTGTACTATTATTGATGATTAATTAAAAAGTAGTTATTCAACAATTTTCATGAGTTCTATTAGTACTTTAATCGAAATTATTATTTATATTTAATCAATTGTGTAAATATTGCTTTGGAAACTTATATAAATATTGGAAATAATATCATGGGAAACTTTGTATTTTATGACTTCTATTTTATATTTTATAATGTATCTCTTCACTTTTTTCGTCTTTGAAGTTTTTTAACATATAATGGTATATTTTATTTTTTCATAAAAATTTCATTATTAATATTTCACTACTAGAGGTATATTTTATTCTTTCATAAAAATTTCATTATTAATATTTCACTACTAGAGATATATTTTATTTTTTCATAAAAATTTCATTATTAACATTTCAAATTTACTATAGGAATTCTCATATATATATATATATATAACGATTAAAAAATTTTGAATTAATAATTCAATATCTTTAAAGGTATCTCTAGATATATATTTTTCGTGGAAATTTGAAAATTATTTCATTAATTTATTAAATACTTCACGTTACATAAATAATGTCGGTTAATAGAATGAAAATAATAAAATTACTCATTTTTAGATAAATAAGAGGTTGTTATAATTTGTTTTGTACAAAGAAAACGTGTAAAAAATTCGAATAATTTTGTTGATAATTATTGAAGGAAAACATTTTCTACACAAATTTTATTATAATATTTATCGTTTTCAAAATATTGAGTAAGATTGTAAACTGTAAGAGTTTCTCGGATGACACTTTTGCTGCATTTATGTATACTTTTGATATTTGATTGACAGATGTACTGTATTTCATATAGATATCTAACAATAAATTATATTTGCATAAGTATTAAATGTACAATGATTGTAAGCCTAAAAAATGGCAGAAAAGAAGGCCACAAAAATGTTGATCGTGTTTTATATGTCCTAACGTATATTATATTTGTAGTGTCATGTTAAAAATTGACAATTCAATCTATAGCAAATTCATCTATTACCTTTATGTAAAAGTGGATCTGAAAAATAAATTTCTTACAAACAATTAAACGGGGCTATCTCTTCATAAATTCTGTAAGAAAGTGTCCTTCATTGGTCATTGGATTTCAAGTGTCAAATCATGTTTATTTTCTATTGAAAGAAAAAATTTAGTAGAACAAAGGCATTTTTTGAAATAAATACGAAATTTTGGTCTTCTTTTTTAATTTTAACCACATTTTGAATTCAAAGACTTGCATTTTTCTTAATTTCATTTATTTTTTTGTCTTCTGTGTATACACGTATCGACCCCAAAAATCAATATATTACTTTTTTTCATTTTTTCAATTAAAGTTATTATATCCTACACACAGGGAGGTAAATATTTTTCAGTAAATACATACAAGTCTGTAGAAATTTTTTCTTAAAAATACATCACGTAACGTGACTGCAATTGAGTATACAAAGAAATTTAAATGCAACAGAATTAGGAAACGAGTTCGTAGCTTTTTCATGATATCAACATATCGCTTATAATATCTATAAAGAGTACAAAGGATTTGGAAGGATAAAAAAGCATTACAAATTTTACATTTAGAGTAGTAAGATTCGGTAATATTATTCATTGGTACTTTAGGTACAAGTACTCAAAAGTGTTCTTTATATTAAAAAAAAAAGAAAATAAACATCAAAACATAATTTTTTAAATAAAAAGTAATTTCATAAAGAAAACTGTAATTTACGAAATTGTAATTATTTACGACTATAAATAGGTAAAAATTGGGAAAATAATTTTGAAAAATACCTGTCGTAATTTAAGTCCTACTTTCTGGTACTGTAATCTCATTTTGGTACTGACAGATGTAAAATCTCGCTTCGACATTTTGAAGTACACTTGAGCAAAAATTAATTTTTAGAAATTGTTTGTATAAAAGGAAATCAATGACAGTATCAAAAAGTTGATAATTTTGTCACAAGTTTAGACAAAATGTGAAAAAATGCTAGTAGAGGCCGCACAGTGATAAACGCACTTTTTATACATATGTCGTATAACAATGACGATTTTTTCTTTTTAATTGCAATAACAACGACAGTCTAATCACTAGCACCGTAACATGACATTTATAGTGTTAAACACTCTTTTTTTTCTTCTTTTCTTTTACTTCTCAATAGCGGAATTGACCTTTTCTGCCCATGCCATTATGATAGACCCTGAGCGGTGTATAATTTCCATTTCCATTCATCGCTACATATAGAAAAGAATAATAAAAGGAGTGATATTAATAAATAAATCATGAGACAATGAAAATGCAATATAATGTAATGATATTTTAGAATTAATAAATTATTAGAAAGCCACTTACTTAATTCATATTCCTTAATAGCAGCTTGTATAATAAATGAAATGGTTAGTTAATACAATCAATTATTAGTATTGAATAAAAATTATTATTGCTTATTTTAATCACTATTGAATATTCCTAAAGTTTGACACTAACATTTATATAAAATTATTTATTGAAAATTAATTGAAATTATTTATACATACTTATAAATCATCAAAATTACTTACCCTGTACAACAGTAGGAGGCTGTCGTGAACTTTGTATGGTATGTGCATGGCATCGCGGTTTCAATATCCCGTGATATAAAACAAAATATAAAGCGGCAACAGCCGCGGCAGCAACAGCCATACAACGATAAAGAAATCTTAACGAGTCAACTATGTCAGAACCATTGACGTTGATATAAGCACCGATCACAGCTCCAACGCATCGACCTGAATCAAATTTGATTATTGATTTATAAGACTACTGCTTGCATTACGACTAAGTTTAAAATTGTACTCAGGATGCATACCAACGCAGAAATGCGCAATCACAGGTAGTGCTTGAGCAGTCACAGTTAAATGACGAGGGACGAGATGTCTTAGGTAAAGAATGGCAGTAACCCACATGATTCCTAGCGTAAAAACTTCGAGGGCTTCGGAAATTAGGGACCACCAAGGTTCTGCTACAAGACTTAGACCAGTAAACCTGCAAATTTCAATTTTAAAAGATATATAAATGAAAAAAAAAAATCATAGTTTATAATACAAAAACTTACCTACCTAATAATATACACGGTAAAGGCAGTGATGAGAAGATTACTATGACCACAGTAATCAACTAAATGCTCAGACTTCCAAAGGAACAGAAATGCTGGTACTGCTCCGACAGTCATGGCCACACCAATGGGAAATTCGTCACCTCCTAACTTTTGTAAATGTCTAAACAATAGAATACAACTTAATTTTCATTAAAACAGTCAACATCTTATGATCTTAATTACACCTACCATTAAATTTTTTAAAAAGTACAAAAATGTAAGTATAAAAGTATAGAATTTGTATTGTATTATATTGTAATTGTAATAAATATAGTAAACACTTTCATGAGCTACTGTAGTCATAAGAATTTATGAATCAAACATTTGATTATTTTATGTCATTGTAATTCTTCAGCCTAACTGAACAAAAAAGATTCTTACAAAGGTAGATAACTATCCATAGCGCTCCAGAAGGTTCCCATAATGATCAGTACAATTACTAAAGCTGCAGTTTCACTGCCATATCTCTTGATGGCACTCATAGGAAGTGCCAACATGCCGCTTCTAGTGTGCCACCACCATTCTGGTGGACTGAGTGGCATTCCGTTGGCACAAAGAGCTACGAGGGCTGCCAAAAGCATCATTATCGTGTGTATACCGATTGGCAGATAATAGAAAGAGTTCAAATTTTCTATAATAGTGCACAAATAGCCGGTTAGGGGACCAAAAATGGCAAAGCCAAGCGAACCGAAGGCTAATTGACGTCCTACATCTCCGCGTCCACAAGATGTTTCCCTAGTGGCTATTACGACTGCTGCATCGATCAGAGCCACGGCTGTTGTTGGGAAAATATCAGCTACCGATCGAATGGCTAAGTATGTCCAGAATACTAAATGAGTCCCGTCTTCTGTCTGTTGACATTGGCTTTCTACAAGGACGCTATCTAGAAGTAAAATTGTCGTGGAATACGATGATGTTGAATTAATATTTAAATTGTGAATGTTAATACATTTAAAGATACTTTAAACTAAAACATTCAAATTCATCATTGCATTAAGTAAATGAAACAAATTGCTGCTCAATTTTCATCTATTAATATTACCTGGAAGAGTATATGGATCAACCAGGTCACATTTAATGGAACAACTTTGATAAACTTCTGCCATTTCAAGTTCGAGAGGAATACGACAAGTGAAGTACTCAGCCAGAGGATATGCACACCAATCCTGATCACTTTCATTGTTCAAGGCTTGTTTCAGAGTAGCATTCGTAGCCAGGATGCCTGTGTACTTGGTGTAAACATGACAAACAATATTGTCACCTTCTTTAAAACATAAATGCGGTGGTTCACTTTCAGGCATGGCAAATTTTCGCGTTTTTTTAATTTCCTCTTGCTCCTGCAACATATTCCATTAATTTAAATTATTTTATTTTTATACAATTGAAGATTACGAGAGATGAGTACAATAAATCACATGATTTTCATACACTGAAAGATAATAAAATATTATTTCCATGTGTGATATTAAAACTTATCGTGCTTTCCTACTTCAATTGGATTTCAACGTTATATTTGATTCAACTTTTTACCTGAATATTCACCTGGGCATATATTTCACTCTCAAGAGGAATCACTGTCGTTTCGCCACTGCCGTCTAGAATATCAGAATCGGTCGTTCCAGAAGTAGTGGAACCATCGTTATCGTCGGAATGCCACCGTTTCAATCCTATAGGATCACAAGTATAATTACATCCTTCCAGAAGCAATGGGCCAACTCTGGTTTCGTCGGACCATTTGTGGCAAGAAATATGATCTTTGCATCTTTCTTGCAACACCACCGCTCCTGCATGATCGCAGTTGAACTTTAGGCCGGGTCTTCTTTCTCTTAGAGGTTCAATATGATCAACCGTTGGAATCAATAAAAGAAAAGCATAAAAAATGGCAGATAAGAAACAGGCAATGGCAATCATCACTCTGAGGTAACGACCAGTTGAGGACTTGTCATTTCTTCCTTGATGAGTTGCTAACTTATCCGCGATTGGAGCAGCGATTAAAGGTCCCAGGATCGCGACTGCTGGTGAAATTATTGAGATCATTCGGATTTGGTCGATGCTCAATCCCTTTTCAGTCATGTGTAAAGGAAGAAAAGGGAAGAGACATCCCATTCCTAAAAAAAAAATAATTATGATATTAATATTGGTGACAAATGTATATTGATCATGAAATAAATCAAAATTCTATAATAATCAATCTATTTTGCTCCTTTTCACAAAAACTGCTTGATTAGAAATTTACCTCCAAAAAAGAGGAATAACAGAAGTTTCAACGAAAGAAGATTGATGTTAATAAATTTTTTCTTGGGCAGGTCCTTGGCTGTGTCCATTCTTTCCATGGAGGCTGTGATCGACATGTTGTATATATTACAAAGTTTCTTCTAAAAGCAGGTACAAAAGATTCAGAAAAGATTGACGACCTAAGGTCGTCTATTATGCCAATGGTCCTCCTTTAATTTCCATTTTTTAGTCCACTTTTACGTATGTCTAAACGAAAAAAGACTGGTTTTAATAAAATGAACTTTTTACTAAGAGAAAATTTACAAAAAACTGAACAGCAAAACCTTATATCATGCTCTTATCTCCATAACGAATTTGAAAAGACTGACTTTGTGTACACAGTTTTACTCCTTCCACGGCATAAAATTGAAGAAGAAGAGATTTTGTTTTATTGTTAATTTAAGCATTATGGTTGATATTTTTTGTTCATTAGAAAAGCATATAATGATTACAATTTCGAACAATTTATTTAATAAATTAAAGTTCTAAAATCTACTAAAAAGATCTAGAATCTTAAGTGTACAGTTTTCTACAGATCTCCTGCGTTTTCAAGAAGCAACGATCAATTCTGAACGGAAATGAAATAACAACTTTACGATTCGTTTCTTTAATTTCCCGTTTCCTCCGTCGAAAATGTGTAATTACATAGATCATCGTGGATCTAGTGAACGAGAGTCAAACTGAACTCACTACATCGAGTTGTAGCGGATGTCATTCGTTAGAACGGTCGATTTCCGGTATTCTGCCTTGTAATATCTCAGATGCTGAAATCAGAATATTAAAGAAATTGTGAATGAACAAATCAAATGAAACATTTACCGTGAATAAATAAATATCAATAAAAATTATTTGAAGAATCCTCTTCAAATTTGTATTCACTTTTATCTCAACAAACAAATCACCGTTATAATTATTTTACGTCATTCGTTCAACTCGAAAATCGCTTTTTCCCTTTCGCATTCAGATTTTTCTTTAAACGATGATTCAATAACAGTTATTTATTTTCATTCTGACGAACTCCTCCGGATGCGTTTATGAATTCGCCAATTATATTTCGATTTTAAAAATGGCAAGGGCTAGAGGATTGCGATACAAGACGTACATACAAATAACCGATCGTTCGATCGTATGACCTTTTCTCCTACACGAAGCACGAACACGATCAAAGAAACCGCTGTAGAAACCAAGGCTCGTCGTTCATAAGTTATGAGTTATGAACGAGAAATAAAAGGAAAAGACAATTGTACTTCCAAGATTCTCATTGATAAAAGAAAATACTATCGCAATTCATATCTCTTCAAACGTACACTTAAAAAGGTTTATTACATTTTTACTTTCTCCTAATAATAAGTTTTCTACTATTCCTACTTCTACTATAGATAAAAAGCTATAACCTACTTTTCTCGATTGATGTTCTCGCGTAATTCCCAATTTTCACGAGTACAAACGTCTCATAATCGCGACTTCCTTATTTTCGTCGCATTTTACAAGAAGTAATCTCATTGAGAGGAAGATCTCATCTTGTGCTCCACATTGCATTCATCTATTTCTGAGACCATGTTTCAGTTGTTTCCAAAATCATATTTCTATACTTCATATACTTATCAAATAAGATGTAGTGTAATAATAACTCTGTGTGTGTGTGTGTGTGTCTTCTATTCCATGTAGATAACATTGATACACTTATTTTATTGTACAGATTCATCATCCAAAGAACGGACATTTAAAAATCACTCTGTGTAAGTAGCATTATCAGAGTGATTTTCTGATTACAGGACAATGTCATGCGTCATCGTCGTAAAGGAATCAGACGATGACGACATACCTCGTCACCTAGCTTGTTCTCATACGTCCTCCTACGTGGTTCTTCACAATTAAACGTCCGTTCGTTTCGTTCAATCATTCTCCTCCCTCGGATGTTACCACCGGTTAGCAACCGTCTTAATGCCTTCAAGAAGGAAACAATAATTACCGCAATAGTTACATAGCTTCAATTATATGATCCCTTCTCTTCTTTAATTTTCAAAGCGTCCAATTTTTGGTAACAAGGTGGACTTGTTGCTTGGAGCAGGTAATTTTGAAAATGATTTTAATAATTTTCCAATTCTGTATCTTCTTCATAGATTGAATTTTTCTCTCTTTGATTTATTTCCCTTTTACATTTAATTTAAAATCCTATTAATTTAACTTAACTTCTCGCGTTTTAAATTTGCAACGCGGTAAATCTGCGATCAATGTTAAGTTAACAAGATCTAATTCATTTAGAAATTGATTTTCAAGACATAAAAAATATTTCTAGTGTTCAGTATCTAGAATATTGATTCATAAGAGTATATTAGTTGACTCACCCCATATGACCCAGAAAATCCGAAAGTCAGACCGAACAGATTAGCGAACGTATTAGTTTATAGTAACCGATGCAAATAGTATCGAACGTTGATAAAATTTTTATATATTGAAAATTAGGATAGAACTGTGATAAGCATTCAGAAGAATTGTAATACACTTTGGCTTATCATGCTTTTCTCTGTAATCTTCATATAGAAAGCAATTGGTACAAAGTGATTACGAAAATTTATATGATTGCGTTAACAGAACAATAGATTCTCGTGATTAATATTAGGATACACAAGTTGAATTTGTACGATGCTTTCTTTATCAGACGAACCAATATTGTTTAGCAATAAACTGATATATTATAACGTTCATGAACGAAATAACGCTCGTGTCATCGATCGACAATACCGGTGTATTTCAGGACCTAGCCGGATCTATATATGTTTATGTAAATATACAATAGTAAAGTTTATTTTAACAATCGAAACATCTCTAATGGAAATTGATACTAAAATTATTCTAATATATATATTGTTATAGTGCGCGCATTATACAATATATATATTGTTATAATGCGCGTAGAAATTTAAAAAATTTATATTACAGAATCTTGAGAGATTAATAATTCATCGATGAGAAAGAAATTTGTAAAAATATCTTCTTCGAAGAAGAGGGCGAGATATAAAACGTTCGAGAAGAATGAATAATTTGAACATTATCGAGCAGGTCATTAGACAATTCATAGAGGAGACGTGAGTGAATTATTGCACGAACTAGCGCGACTGTCGCACAGTTTTATCGGACGGAGTTCACTTTTACATCTGACAGCTCGATTATTAAGCCGTGTGAAGCGAAAGGCTCTATTTTCTATTCCTGTTCCTCTTGCATGCTAGAACGTCATTGTACTTTCCCTGGGTAAATAAGTTCTTCTTCCAATGAAGTATGTAACTGTTGTGTTTGACAGAAATGCATATCAAAGTGTAATATGTAATTCAAAATTCATTATTCCTAAAATAATACTAAGATCGATTTCTTATTTTAGCAATGAAGAAAAATTGACGTTAAATAATCAAATAATCACAGGTCTTAAACGTCTTACTTATTTAAACCTCAAGCTTCCTTCTCTTCACATAGCACTTAATTTCCAAATCTTCGCCGACAGACAACCAACTAAGAAAATCTACTTGTGTATTCAATCAATTCGAAGAAATCTTTAACTTTAATTCCGCCGACGAAGGCTGAATATTCTCGGATTGTCTTCGCCGATTAAAGCGGCAAATGTCTGTCTCTCTATCTGGTCTTGTCCTCCGAGTGCTCCACTTTGTGTTGATCGTAATTCCACGGCAGTGGAGCCGCATTTCGATTATCTCGCAATCAGCTTTCAAGTATGGAATAAATATGGCGGAGCCTGTAACGAGTGCGTGTACTAGAATGGCAACTCTAACTGGGTTAACGACAGGTCACGGAAACCTCGGATGTTTTTCTTCAGCTATAAACCACTTCTCTTCGCGTATTCGTGTGTTTTCAAAGGCCGCGGCTGAAACATCATCTGCGCGTCAGGTGACGTGAAATTTGTTGGCTGTCGAGCCCAGATTTGCGATAGTTGTATAAATTGCTTGCACACCGCCGCGTTTTGGTGTTCCTGATGAAAATTATAATTACCGTTCGTTCGTTCGATTGCGAATGCATCCTTTCTGAGTAACAAACCCACGTGGCACAGCCAATTTCTATAAATGAAAAGTTCTCAGTGAACTTTTTACAAGTATAACACATAGAGAAAGTTAATAACTTCATAATTACAATTTCTCAGCGATTGAACTGGCTTCATTTATCCCAAATTTATGGATGTAACGATTGAAAATTATGAATAAGAGATTCTTCCACAGAGATTTATCCTTTATCTTTTTTTCTAATATTACGTCACGTGATATTGTTCGAAGTATGATATTCAATCACGCTATATTTGTTGCACACGCATAATCATGATCATCACTTCCGTTCTCCGTAATGCGTACTAGCAAAGCATTAAAACCAATCATGCCGGTTTAAAAGGCAACATTCGCACGCGACTATATATAACCGGAGGTGAATACATTTGCAATGGAAAAGAATGACCGATGGAAATTACAGCGTGAACAATTTACACACGTGACGAGCTTCGTATTATTTAAAAAATTCCTTAAGAAAAACCGTGTATCACAATTTGAAATTGTTTACGTCATATTTGGTGCACATAACATTCTTCATTTGCACTAATTTCCTCTTCTATTCTGTTAAAAATATAAAAACAAAAGACACTATGAATTGTATAACAACATATAAGTAATTTTTCATTACAACTGGAAGAGCGAAAATTTTTTCAGAAATGGATACATTTCTCGGGTTACGATGTCTACGTGTCCTCCGTACGACTTGTTTCTTACGTCATCAAGAACAGGTTGTCGATTACGTTAACGTTCGCTCCGTGCACCTTGAAATCTAGCCTTACGTTTGATGCCACCATAATTAACGCGTTTGTCCCCGTGGAACTTCTGTCTCTTAATATCACCGAGACTAAAGTACTAGCAATAGTACTGCATTACCAATGTCACAAGGTAATTTAATAAATATTATTAATATAGTATGAACGACTCAATTGGTCACGTACTTATTAATTCTGAAAATGAAGTAAGTGATAATTTTGCAAGCATTATCTTTTAAGATCTTGGGATAAAATTTTAATTGTGTATAAAATTGCAAATCTCCATTTTCATTTCTCCAGTTAGATTAATAAAAATACAAATTTCTTTTGCTTATAGAATTCAATTGGAACGAATCAATAGAATGTAACTATTCTTTATCGCGGAAAATTGCCTCCCCGCGTTCTTTTCTTCAGAATTTGTTGTACTTTGAAGAGAACGCTTTTGTGAGGATGGCACAAGCTTCAAGCTTTTAAGACGCTGAATTTTTTAACAATTTTAGATAAAATTCTCGCATTATTTCCTTAATTGAGTTGCCACTTTTCCTTTAAAATTTTCTTCAACGAGACACTAAGCTCCCAAAAATTAATTTAAATTTCTTTATATAAATTCTATTATACCATGGACAATTGAAAAATACAATGTTTTTTTTAAAAAAATCCATATTTTGTTTCTTGATATTTCAAAAAAAATTTTTAGTAGCTCTCCAACAAAATTGCATTATATTTTGTACATAAAAATTTTCTCTAATATTGATAGAGTTATGTAATATTCTAATGCCGTTTTTGGCACCTTTGATCTTAAAATCTAAAGAAAGAAAAGAATGTATTGAAAGGAGATTCGAGATATCGATTGATATCGATGAATAATTACAGAAATATTTATGAAGAATCGTCGCATTCCTTATCGACGATTTTCGAGGATCGTAAAAGAAAGCGACTTCCTGTCTCGAACAGGAAACCGCCGTTTACCCGTGCTCTCCGTTCGAACCATTATCTTTGCAAGGGAGCACGCAATAGATATTCATATTCATCCCTGTCTGTCGGTTGTCCAATCTCGTAATGGCACGTCTTAGCGGTGTAAGAACGCCAGCTAGGAAAATGACTTTTTCACTGGGAATCTGAATACTCCTGCATTCAGCGAGGATTCTTGGTGATTCAACTTTGTTACAATAGAGTCATATTATTCATTGTGAATGCAATTCCGAATTTTCATTGTATTCTATTCCACACTTCGATTTACGTATGTATTTATACATACGGCATACATAATTTTAGATTTTTCCAAACTTCTTCAATATACTTTATAAATATATAAATATATCAAGTATAAGAAAAAAAATGTTCAAATATAAAAATAAATATGGTAGAAAATATGAGATAGTTTCGAAATTAGTTCAGATGCTTTTTTTAAAGGAAATGTTGACATAATCAGCACAAGGTGAACTGTCGAACCTTCCGGCTTCTACGATTTCATTAACCCAATTCTGAAGCTTGTAGTTGTCGCGTTAGGGCGATGCGTGGGCGGAAGAACACGCATGATATTTCTCACAGGAGGATCACCATTGCGTACAAGTATCATCCACGTGTATTCAACAGTATGTTTTTTAATCTTCAGTTAATAGTATTCGTATTCCATAACACTTTTGACAGAAGCGACTTGGAAATTATTTTTAAACATCTGAAAGTTTCCAATTTATAATTCTGAAACTTTTAAAGCTGAGAAATTGTTTTGTATATCTGTAACATTTAAATTTTATAATTTTACTAATGTCCCAGCATGTAATGTTTTTGGCAAAAGTAATTTATATGAAATTATTTTTAATATAAAGATATTGAACTCTAAAATTTAAAAATTAGAAAAATTTGTTTATAACAAATGTGTAATATTTGAAAGTAAGCTGGCATTGATAGTATAGAAGATATTAATTAATATATGTTCGAACCTGTCATCTCCGGAGAAACAATCGCCACTGTTTGTTAACTTGCCATTAAGAATTTATAACGTCGAAGGAACTTTGAGCATTAGATAAATCTTCAAGATAATTCTGAAAACTTCAGGAAATTCTGATCTCATATTTTGAGTTTCTATTATGGAAGAACGAAGCTTTGCGAACATATGGAGGATTGATCCATTGAGATGTTTCAAACTCTTTCTTTCAAAATATTTCCCTTACAATACTCTATGATTACTAAAGTACTAATAAATATTTTCAAATTTCAATAAAATTATAATTAAATTAAAATATCACCAAAGAATCTGCAAATATTTAATTTTTCAATTAAATTAACTTCCATCTTAACGTTTCATCTTCTTTAGACAGATACAATTAAACGATTAGCAAGCATTGCGATTAAAAATTCAATAATCAGAAACTCGCTGGAGCTACTATGTAAATCCACGGAAGGATTATGGCAATGCTCGGGAAACCAGCCATGCAACAGCTGCGTTGAAAACTAGGGGCATCAAATGTGTAATCGCCATGTAGGGAGACGTAGCAGCCGTATTTGTCATATCTGCATAATATGCTCTCGAAAACCCAGCAGTAGTTTCTTGCATCAACGAAGGGGTGCGCGAAACACCGATGAAGGGTGAGAAGAGAGAAGAAGAGAGAATCGTGGTCCAGGGGTGAGGAGTTCCAGATGATGGGGTTGAATTAGGCGTTGAGTCGTGCAACAGCACGAATGAGTAATTCGAATCGATCGCAAAATCTGTCTCGACTAGTGGTTCTCTCTCTCTCTCTCTCTCTCTCTTTCTGTTGTGTCTAGCCGATACAACACGAAAAGAAAAGCAATCTCTCGTCGCCTCCATCTAACGTCATCGCTTGTTATAGATTTATCGGACTCGACAAACAGATCCGCACTGCTGGATCTCAGCTTACGAGTTTCAATAAAATCTTACTGATCTCAAGGATAAACCATTCATTTAATTATTCCGGTTAAAGAGACGAATATTCATGGTGTATATATATATCACTCTGTGTCACTCAGTGAGAAATTTGATGTTTAATATTGTCATTCTCTATCCTCTGCGACTGATGAATGTGGATTCTGTGGATTTCTGAGAATAATCCAAGCTATTACATTTGAGGTTTAATATCATAACTGTTGCTCAAGGCAATCTGAATGACGTAAGGATGCGTTATGGCAGCAGTTAGATTATATTGGAGTTTGACAGGAAATTCGTTGGTAATGTAGGTAGTAGCTAAAAATATTTGAAATCAACTATGTATATGTATATATATATATATATATATATATATATATATATAGCTATGTATATGTATACTAGTATATTACAACTCGACCAAATTAATCTTTGAAAATCAACATATAATAATAAAAATAATAAAAACTGTCAAAACTTATAAAACTTTTTCGTCATTTGGCACACTATGGTTCAAATACTTTCTTGAGCTATTATAAGTAATTTAATTTAAACAATTGTACGTTTACAGCTATTTGATGATATAAAAATTGGTATTGTTTCACTTGAAAATGAATTTTTTGTTGAATAAACTTTGTTATGGAATAGCGTCAAACTATATCCTTTTCTTATATGTATTACTTTCCTATATACAACAGATATTCAATTGATTTTACCAAGTTCCTTGATATAATCGCCAACTTGAAACATCCCAACCGCCTTTATTTTACGCCTTTATAAATAAACGACCTTGAATAGATACCAAATTCTTTATTGCTGCTATTGAATTCACGACTTTAATTAAAATTTTATTTATCCGACATTCTATTGAAAAGCAATTGAAGAACATAACGTTGGAATAATCAATCTTTCCTGATGGTAGCACATATATTAAAAGGAACATACAGAGAGATGAGTACTCGATGAAAACATTCCAAACTGGGTAAGAGGACTCTCAAACCCCATGAATACAACTCGCAACCTATTCTAAAAAAGTCCTATCCCATTTTCTGTGATACAAATATCATATGCAATTCTAACTTAATATTGATCTATTAGTTTGATTATTTTGTGCAGAGTATTGAGGATTGAATATTGAAGATGTTGTTGAAGCTTAAGTGATTCGAATAACTACATTTCTAAATAAAATCTTGAATTTTGCGGATGTGTGTGTATGTGCATGGATCGGATCGGTAACGTACGCCGCGGCCTACATTGTTTATTTTCACCAGAGGCAAAACGTATAGGATACCCGACGTGTATTTACCACGGATAACGGAACCATGCTGATGCTTGAGCCTTGCTCGTTGCGAGCGCGAGCTCCAGCGAGAAAACGGGACAAGTATACGTGAGGAAGGCGACCAACGATGAAAAGAAAACGAGAAAGAAACCCGTACAGTATCGTCATCCGGACGAATCCGGACTCCCAGAGAATTTCCTTCGATCGAAGATTACTTCGCGTCTCTGCCGCGATGGTAAAAGTAAAACCACGTTCGCTTAGCTCACGCCTCCGAGCACAATGAATTTTGCCGTGCTATACTTCTGTAGATTGTTTTCGACGGGTAACGGTACGAAGCTGCGCGCTCGTGTTGATCTGTCTGAGAAATTACATGCTACCAGCAGATTCGATATTTCGAATCGGTTTAAGGCGGAAATTAAATCCGAGTTGACTCGAGCTATCACCAAGTTATAAGAAGACAATTAATGCTCACGTGGTGGCAAGATTTTTTATACTTACATTCTGCAATTTTAACATTATGACGATTGGGTTGGTTTCAAATCAAGAATTAAGAAAATATGGTTTTTGTTATGCAATTCATCTTCTGCATTTTCTTTCAACTTCGAAAATAAGATTACGTAACTTTTATCAGTTTTGCAAATCATCCTGTAAAAATAGTTTTGATTATCATTGTAAACAGCAATATTTATGAATTCTATTAGCAAAATCTTCTAAAGACCTGTTTCCGGCACTTACATATGTATATGCTACTAATCAGATTGGATATTTCAATGTGTGGACATATATGACAGCATAAATAGGTTGATCTAATCTATTTACTAACTTGGGACTTATATTTTGAAAATACTAGTGGAATATGATCGCTGACTTTATCCAAAAAAAACTTTAATCTCGTATAAAATTGAGAAAAAATATTGATTCTTGAATCTAAAATAATCCATCGGCAAATATCATATTGAGAAAATGATTCTTGATACATTCACTATCTATATTTTAATAATATCTAATTTAATTAATTAATTTAAAAAAATCTTTAGAAAAATTATGCATTTAAAGATTAATTATAATAATTGAACTATATTATATTAATTGTATTATAATTTAAAAGAGAAAAACAATATTGATAAATGAAAGTTTCAACGTCTCTTTTTTTTCTGATAGCATAGACAAACGGAAAAGAGGAACAAAGACGGTCCGAAGGAACATTTAAGTCCAGTATGACTTACACTTATAGTAGCAAGCATAAGAGACCTGAATTAAGAATACGCTGAAACTCGGGATATAGAGTCTCGTATAAACAACTCTTCAGACTTCCACCAATTTGAGAAGAGAGTTTAATAAGTTGCTTCACAAATATTTTGAAGAAAAAGTTTAATAAGCTTTTCAGGCACGTCTCGTCTGATCAAATATATTTTTATATTCTTACCGTTGAGATCGTATATAGATACTTGCGTGCAAATAAAATGAGGGAGCCATTCTAATCGGAGTGTACCAGGCGCAAATTCATATCGTAATTATTTAATTTTTCATTTTCTCACGCTGTCAATCTTCAGACCTGAATGATGTTAAAGAATCTTAAAATTGTGTCCATTTAAATCCATTGCGAAAGAAATTTTTCCATCATGTATACACAACAATATTCGTACAGTTGATTTATTGTAGAAATGAAAACGAAGTATTTTTTATAATATTAAATGTATTCAAATATACGTAATTGCGTATTATACAGAGTAATAAATGTGCAAAATATTTCTCTTTTTATTTTTATATTCCAACTGTACGAATATTTTTGTCTTTCACTATATAACATGAACAAGATATAATACAATTTTCTTGATATCGATGCTACTAATACTCATTTTTAAACACAATCGATTAGCTCTGCATTTATTTTATTCATGTTCGTCGCGAGAACATTGCATATTACCTTCTAACTGTGTCGTACATAAGATTTTCAATGTAAACTCCTGTATTATTCATTTCTCTATGAGACTCTTTGTCTGCTTTCTATCTGTACGTACTACTGTAAATTCGTACGTAACGATAACACAGTTATCTTCTTCAACTCGATATCTCTTCTCGAGTATAAAATTTCCATAAGTTTTATAACTCCTGCCAATGAAACACGAATGTGTTTCGCAGAGGTGTTCTCGCAAATTTCATGTTATCCGGCTCGGTGTTGCAGCACAATAATATAAGAATAGAGTCAGCCGACACAACTGGCCTGTAATTAACGGGAAAAGTATTGACAAAAAGTTCAACGGCGTGAGCCAGATTTAATTAATAACCATTGAACGTGGCTGACGCGGCGTTGGCCTCTGGGAACAGAATAATCTTTTTTTCTTTTTCTTTTCTTTCTTACGATAACCGCATTTTCTAAATTAATTTCCGGCCGGTCGCGACGGCTCGTGTTTTCTGTCTCTGATACTTCTGACAATTTCCGCGACGAGGAAACTTGATGGTCCTCTAGCGTATCCCCAAAGCGACTTTTCATCCGTTGGAACCGAATGGTACCGTGTACTTTCCCCCACGATCGATACGAAATCACAAAGGTTAGAACGTAATTTCACAAGGACAAAGAAGCCGAGACCAGTGCCGGCACGTTTTTTAAACTTCATTTCGAAACCCTTAACTTCCGCCTCGTTCCGTTCCGTTGATAACGCGATTGAATATCACCCCTTATCGAAGAAATATTTTTTACCTGATCGCTTCTGCCAGAACATGGTAGATGTCTATCCTGTTCGCGTGAAATATATATATCGTGGTCCTGGTATTGGAGATTTTATGGCTTAAAATAAAATAAAAATAAGAAAAATAACAAAACTACGTTATAATTTGTTCTATGTTAATGCACTTGTTCACCACTGCACATACATATGTATACGTATGTAAAGCAGCAGCAAGTGAAATCAATTTTATGCGCATTTGTTACGCTTGTCAGGCCTGCTATTTCATTTGAATTTTGATAAATACATATGAATAGCGTTGTAATTAAAAATAATTCCTGCGATTCAAACGAAATCGATCGTTGTCACACTGTGAAATTGTAACGTTGCTGCTTCTATGTATGTAACGTTGCTGACAGCACTGTATTCAATTTGCTCAAGATACGTTCCAAGTGATTCAACATAGTAACATTTACTACTATAGTTACTAATATAATTACACTGCGAACAAAGATTCAATTAGAACAAATAAATATCAACCGCGACATCATCTTTATAAAAAGAATGGATTCGGTTTCTATTCTGTTAGTTTTTACGTCACGTCGTACATTTCACGCTACAATCATAAATATAGTCTAAACGTATTGGTCGATATACGGATCTTGCAAAGGTACAAGTACATCAACAGTGATGATAAAAAATGTTAACATTTTTATTTCCTCTTTTTTACGTTTAATGACCTTATTCAAGAAAGTAAATAAGAGATTTCATCACAGCTTAAAAAAGAACATGTGCTGAACAAATGTATTCGCAGATCGTTTTTATGGACATTTTGATACACATTATTTTACCGTCGCTTCATTTTTATTCATTGAAGATTAAAAGATTCGTGTTCTGTTATTAAACATCCAACTATGTAAAAATGTTAATTAAATCATCTATATATTAATCATCGTAATTTTTCACGTTCGCACGTGTGAACTGAACGTTACTCATAATTAATAGGTTATGGATAAAATATCTAAAGTAGGATACTTGTAACATTTAATAGATGAAATAAATTTCACGATTTAAATTCCATTTCTTTTGTTCTAGATGAAGAAATATATCTACGTAAAATTTTGGATAAACATTCGTAGTCGAATTCTTGAGCAATCTTGTGCAATCTTGAGTGTTATGGGAATTTCGATCGATAACAATAATCATCAATTCGTGGCTCTTACGACTTGCACGGAAACGAGCGAAAGCATCTCTGACAGAGAAGAACGATTATAAACAACACGAGTATCGTGCGAGAAACGCTAATACAAATTGTCTTATAACCTAATCAAACTCACTTGTACGATTTCACCAATGCGAAATGAAATATCGTATAACGATACAATCGAATTATCGCGAATCGATTCGGGGAGGACTGTTTTAACGGATTACGACCATTGTGTTAAAACACGGGGCAGGATAATTATTACGAACGATTAAGGTTATTTTACATTCAAAATAAAAAGATGAACCGTCTTTCTTCTTCGATAGATTGCAGAAATTCACAATTGGGAATAAAATAATTAATTAATTCTTGAGGAGATAAATCACTATTATTCTATTTATTTGTTATGACACGTCGTCATTTTAATGTGTTTCAGATAAATTAGATAAGTAACAAAAGAAGAAAACCTTTTAACATTGAAGAGATAAAAATTTACACATATATGTCAATAGAACTACAAAAATAAATTATATGTATATAATGTTGGAAAGAGAAACATTATGCATATAAATAATGTAGTGTAAAATACATAATAATTACTATATACATATAATTTTTTTTTGTAGTTCTAATTGCGATACATTACTGAACACACTAAACTGTACTAAAATCGATAATAAAATAATTCCGCACTCGTTTGACAGAAGTCGATCTTTTAAATGGTTAAAAGTGAGCACGCGTGTGAAATGAGGCACGTAATAAATCACCTCTCGTTACACTTCTAATTAATTAAACCGTGTTCTAGGTTCGTAATTGGATAACTAACAAGAGATCGCGTAAGAATATGCTGAAAAACTGTACGTCGTGTGGGCCACGCTAATTAGGCAGAAAAATTCACCACGAAGGATGTCGTCCGTTAAAAACAATTGACTGTGATTTAAGACGAAAACGGGGTCACGTAGATCCGAGTGGAACGAGAGAATCAACGGTCACCGTACGCGTGTACCGAGATACTTCGATCAGCGTATCGAAGGGTTGTTGCCCGGGCTACCGGAGTATCCGCGATCGTAATGAAAGAAAACGTGAATGGAATCACTCACCGCGACAGCTTTGATCCACCGATATATCGTTTTACTGGACGATGTCTGTAACAGGTATCCCAGGCTCGAATCACGAAATGTCACGAAAGAGCGAAACCATAACTTCGACGATAGTTCCAGTACGAAGTCTGGTGAGCGACTGTTGCGTCCCGGTTTGTTCCACGACTCCCTTGCACATCGGCTCGCGCTTCTCCGCGCGTAAACGTCAATGCGAATGCTCTCTAGTATCGGCCCACCTTTGCAACACCTTTCCGTATACTCTCAGCACACACCTGGCTGTGTCGAGCGATGGGATTCATCTGTAAATAAAGACGCTCCTACAAGCTGACTTCTCCCTACTATCCCTTGCGGAGATAGTTGCTTTGTCGACGATGCATTGTTCCGTACGACGACGATTTTACGTAGATCATCCAATATGCAAAATACACGGATGAAATTTTAATAGGGAGGTAGATTAATTGTTCGAGAATATGAGAATTTAGATAATAACATGCGTTTTGTCAAAGACTGATCTTTTTCTTAACAGTAGTCGAAAGAAAAGTTGAAAGAATGTTTATGTCGTAAAAGGTATTTACTCGTTACTTTATTTATTATAACGTCACATACCGCTATGAATTCATTCAAATTCATACTTCAGATTATTTAATAGCACATACAATTATGAAAATACTTTATTGGAAAATAAAAATGTGCAAATATTTTTTGTAATCTGTACAAATATTTTTATGCTGTGTAACTATAGTTCACTATATAGCAATTATATCGAGCAAATCATGTACTAATTGTAGAATTATTAATTAATACGTGGTTGTATGATCGTGAGCAGATCGTGATAATTAATTTATTTTTTATTATAAGGACTATTACTTTTATTGTAAATTTATCTTTACATTTGTTATAATAGAATGTATTCTTTGATCCATGTATTACATATATATATATATATATTACAATATATATAATATAATATATACATATATCTTTGTTTCTCATCAATTTATATATATATATGTATATATAAATATATAATAGCTGCAGTTAAATATAATGATACAATATTAAATCACTTGGCTACTAATTGGTAAGAAATTGCGCGGAGATTTTCAGATTCGCGCCTAATTTCGCCGCTCGTCCTGCATTTCCTGTATCTCTCTCCTTTCATTTCCGCCTTGATAACCCCATTCGATGGAAGCGCTATGAAAGCACAAATACACGCTAGTTAAACATTCTCTCTCGACCAATGGCGTTTCTGCGCAAGGCAGCCTAAGATCGACGCGCCGCGTTAGTCGTAACGTCGTAACTGTAACAATTCCGGACAGTTTGTTCCCTGTTTCCACGTTATTATGGATTCGTTAGCGAATTACGCTAGTGACGGAGATAATAGTAACAATTCGGAAGATCCAAAGGTGAGTACGTACGTACTGTTAAAATATTGGGTTAATTTACGATTATTTCACTGATGGCGCATTTTCACCTAGGCATCCATGACGCTTAAGAAACATTTCGTGTATATACTCGACATGGCTTCTAGGATAGATTCTTAAGTCAATATATAATTTGTTAATTATTAATCTTGCAATGACATATCGGGTCTTCCATGACTCCAGCAAATATAGATAACACTTCAGATATACTCCTATGCAAATAGATAGTGATTTATAAAAATACTGATTCATTTTACGAGATCGTTACTGCTTTGTAAAAAAAATTTGTCGTACTGACATATGTATATAACGTGGGTATGTATGACAAGAAAATGTGAGTTGCAAAAAAAGATTTACTGCGGGATTTAAAAGATTCTTGTGTGACCACAATTTTTGAAACAAAAATCTATGAATTTGATATGATAAATAATCTAATGAAATGATTTCTGCCGGAAGGATATGCAGAGATATGCTCCCTATTCTATCATATTATGTTGAATTCAAATATTTTATATAATTTAAACTTTGATAATGTATGAATAAGTAAAAGCCAATTTTTTGGAATGTTTTGTGATTGCTTTGATGAATGATCCATTATTTTGTTCAACTCTGTAGATCAATAACACACTCTGTTGTGTAGATTACAATAAGCCAATGTTAAAATTGCTACTATATATAATGATTCTTTACATATTTACTGATTATAAATTATTTATTTTATATTATTTACTCCAGTTTATATAGCAACATAGTCACTTATGAATTATGATTATAAGTATATGGATTAAAGATAAATATAATACGTAGGTGTACTTGGATGTAAGAACAGCTTCAGGTTACTGAGGTTTTTGCCAGACATATTAGTATTTTAATGAATGTTAGTATTTTACTAATACATAATTTATATTGTATTAATAAAACTATTAAGAAGAAATATTAAATTTTTTAATAATATAAACAGTCTTAAAAAACAAGAAATATTTATTTAAGAAATATATAAGAAATATTTCATTTTTAAATGTAACTGACTTTTATTACTGAAACCTTTTTTGCATCTAACAGTATATGTAACAGTTATATGTAATGATTATTTTTGTAATATAACAATTTTTGATATTCTTATAAACATTTATTATTAATTTAATATTAATTAATATCTGTAATATTTGAAATATTTACTCCTTGTAAATTATTTGATAATTTATTATGAATATTATTTCAAAGATACCATATGGGATGCATGGTGACACCAATAAACGGGCCAGTGATGCTAACTATGACCCAGTACAAATGGATATGAGTGAGGTACAGTGAAATTGAATGTTTGCACATGTTTGTAATAATAAGTACAAAATGTTACAACAATCACTAGGAAGATGTGGTATCTTTATGGGGGCTGTACATACATATGATGACTTTATGTCATACCTGATATATAAAAAAGAATGGTTTAATATTTGGTTTTTGGAGGTCATGTCAAAACCATGTAAATAAAATATAATTTCACAATAGCACTCTTACTACACCTATATTTTGTACTGAACATTCAAGCAGAATTTAAAGAACTATTTATAGTTGAAATGATGAAAGATTGTTTCATAGTGGTTTCGTACAATAATTTCAATTAATTATTTTTAACCATAAAAATGCTGATGAACATAAAACACTGTATATATAATGTAATGCCAATAGTTTTTTTTATTATGACTTTCACTTTGGAGTTAATAACGAATACAAATCATATTATTTACATCATATCACTATGATACAATGCACTCTTACTCTTTATTATTTTTACATCTTTTAATATTTTGTAACAATATGATCAAAACACAATAAATGTAAAATTCTGAGAAGTTTGAGACATGACCTTAAAACCTGATTTATCACGTGGCAGAAACAATGAGGGTAGAGATTGAGATATTTAAAATTTAAATAATAAGTAAATGGGAATAGTGCCATTTCGTGAGAAAATATTAACACGTAGCTCTGTTGGTAATACATGATACAATATCTACGCACCTCGGCAAGGTCTATGCTGTGTGAGGGTCTTTCAAGACTACCCCAAGTCCTATTCAGAAGACAGAGGTGAGTAGAGGAAGCTGGAAGAAGGTAACACTAATAAAAAATCAACCATCAAAGAAACCACATGTACAAACGTATTCGGGTAATATAACTAACTGCTAAAGCAGATAAATATGAAGGGCTTATATTTCTGTTTTTCTTTTATTCCGTTCATCTACCAAAAATTTGATCGGAAAAAATTTATGATGAAAATTTACGACGAATAAAAACTTCTATATTGTAACAAGTACAACCAAGGATGTGAGACAAATTTATTTTTCCATGAAAATTATTAGTTTTAAGAGTACTCTCTATTTTTAAATATCAAAAATATCAGGATATAGTAATTTTTACTTAGTAATTATAAATATTGTAAAACTCAATCTTTGTGAACACTGAAATTTTGTCAATCACATTTTTGTAAATTTCACAATTTCGAAATGAACTTGCTGCTTAAAAAGTTCAAGGGTACAAAATTACAGTGAGTGGAAAAAACTGGTTTTTGCCAAACTGTGAGGGTACTAAAAGAATATTTAATTTATATTATAGTTCGTGCAATGTAAATTGAGATTTATGTTTCATTTAATAGAATACGTGAAAGGTGCATAGTAACGTGGGTAATTTTTATTTCCTTAGGAAAGCAACAACAACAATTCATCCAGGGAATCCAGTAGTGAAAGGGCACATAGTCCAACTGCACAATCAAAAGCAGACTCATCCCGAACATTACCTTCCCCCTCAGACCAGAGGTAAGCTGGTTTGTTTGTATGCGTATTCTCTTTTCTGAACATAAATTAATGAGTTTCTTTGAGAACTTTATGAGACAAAAAAAAAAAAGAAAACAAACTTGCAACATACATTACCACATAATGTTTGCCTTACATGCAGAATAATAATACGAATCTGTGTGGTATATCCTGCAGAACGTAATCGTTTTACAGGCGATCTGATCATGAGAATCATACAGCAAACTCGAAAGACGAGCACAAACGAGGAGATAGATCTGACCGTAATAGACACATGAACGATAAGGGACGACGGCCGTCGTATGATGATAGAAGGCAGCGAGAAAGCAGTCACAGGGACAGAGATATAAAGAGGAGTCGCGACGATGACAGAAAATCTCGTGACGATGATAAAAAAAAGGAGAAGAGTTCTTTGGGATCGAGTAGGGACGAGAAGAATGACGACAAGGAGAAGGGTGACAAAGATCATCACTACCGCGATGATCGAAGGGATCGAAACCGTGATAGAAGCGATAGAGATAGACGCAGGGACAGGGATAGAGATCGAGATCGTCGGCATTCTAGAGACGACAGATCGAAAGACCGGTATCGGGACGATCGATCCAATTATCACAAAGAAAAAGATCGCGCAAGATCTAGATCTAGATCAAGAGACCGAGCTCCGCCGCCTTTTAGAACGATGAGCTACAGGGAGGAGAAGGGCAGAAACAAATTAGCTCAATTGGAAAAGTTAGGAATCGAACTTAAAGCACCAGAAGGTGATACTACTACACCCGGTGTTCAAAACGAACAGAATTATTATAATCCTTTGGCCACGGCGACGCAAGGGAAATACGCAGAGCAAATACAGAAGAGGAAACTGTTATGGGCAAATAAGGTAATCACTGGCGATTCGATTTTACATGAGATTTTACAGGGAAAAAAACGATAAGTTACATTTCTGAGAGCAATTTTAAAATCCAGTGTATAATATGTAATTAAATACTTATCACATTTTCTCTGTGATCTTCAACGAATGATTTTTTTTCCATTTAATGAAGTATTTTTATTTATAGTCGAAGCAAGACGAAGGCAAAACGTCTACAGCAGCTTCTACTGCAAACACTTGGGTGGGAACGACATTTACTCATGATCAAGATGGAAAAGTAACAGCAAAGTTTAAACGATTAATGGGCATTAAAGATGATTTACCTACTCCGGCAGTCGGTGCTAAACCAGATATATTGAAGAAGCAAGAAGAGATGTTTAATAATATGGAACAACAGTATGAGGTAGCACGCGCTACTACACACACACAACGTGGTGTTGGACTTGGTTATGCCAGTGGTGGTTATCAATTTCCCCGATAAAATGGGATGAAACCTTTTGGACAATGAGTTTAGGATTAATAACACCCAACAAAGGTGCAACTGGATTCTTTTTCTGTTGATATGTATAATCTCGTCAGGTCGATTATGAAGCAGAGTTATTATTTTGAGGTCGTTATAAATAGAAACTATAGAGAGTTACTGCAAAAATAATAATGCTTATATATAATAAAAGATACGAAGGATATTGTTATAGTTGTATAATTATATTGTAAACATTGAAAGAAAAGAAATAAATTTGTTAAAAATTTGGGAGAAGAGCTCTGTAATCTCGGCTTGACGATGATTATTTTTCATTATCTGTTCACGGAAACAAAAGATGAAGCAGACGATCTTTTTTTGCTACGAATGTGCTTGCAACACCAATTTATATGATAATTTCACATTGTATCTATATGTTGTATGTATAAATACATAAGAGGTTCATTGACACAGATCATATGTTTTCTTTCTTTTTTTTTTCTTTTTTTTTTTTAACGAACGTTTACAAATAACTTGCAGAATTTTGATCTTGATAATCGAAGAGATACTCGGTGCTCATGAGATTTTCAAATTTTAGAATTTATCAACACTTTCAAAGCAAAGCCAGTGAAAATCCAGGATTCTTAAAATTCTGAGTGCCGAATTCGAAGTTATTCGAATTTTCACGATATTCGAACATTCATGAGCTACAGACGAGAAATACAATTGATTTACGAATTTTTGGAATGTAGGGGGAAACGCGGGCTTGGAAGCAACAGCTGCGCTTCTGTCAACGCGTAACTATTGTAACATAAGTCCGGATTGGTCAGGGCAAGGCCGACTCGTTACGAACCATACCGAACGCTGAACATTGAAGCGTGTTTATCAATATGGCGTACCGATGTTTGAATTTGATCGTTACGTGACGGTATACGTGGAAAGTTTCTGAGATATATGCGAAATCTTATTATATACGAATTACATTAGACATTGAAGTTTGGAAGAATATATCAGGCAGCTTTCTGTTCAAAAACGTATATCCACGATGGAGAATTTCGTAAAGATCGAGAAGATCGGCGAAGGTGAATGATTTTGTATAGTACTTTGCAACTTACGTTTTTTTTCCGATCAATATTTTCGTTTATATTTTTCAACATTCCTTTCCTACTTTCCATCCAAAAGTATTAGTAAATTTGACGTAGCCAATCGATCTTTTATGTGATCAATATTGTAATCGATTTTTGAGTTTGTAAATTTTGTTGGGCTTGGCTTTTTGACGTAGGTTATTATGAAACATGAATATTTCAAAGATTATAATTATCGAGCAATTTAGAATGCTAGATAAGATGCTTCAGCAAGCTAAGACTGTAAGACAATTGCTTATGGACATATTTATATTTCATTTATATGATGGAAATGATATAGTTTTTGTTGTTCTATCTTTGATCAAGGGAAAATGAAAGAGCAATATTACAGTAAAAGGAATTTTCATAGGTACATATGGAGTGGTATACAAGGGAAAGCATAAGAAAACTGGAGAGATTGTAGCTATGAAAAAGATTCGTTTGGAGAGTGAAGATGAAGGAATACCATCCACGGCGATTCGTGAAATCTCTTTGCTCAAAGAACTGCCACATCCCAATATTGTTAGATTAATGGATGTTCTTATGGAAGAAACCAGATTATATTTGATCTTTGAATATCTTACTATGGATTTGAAGAAATATATGGATAGTTTAGGTAATGGAAAATTAATGGAGCCGCAAATGGTCAAATCTTATTTATATCAGGTATTTAAAATGTTTCTAATATATGAAATCTGTTATATAGCATGTCCTAGTCAGAATTTACTACCATTTGTCAGCAGAAAATTGAATCAACTGATTTGTTTTTGTAGATCACACGTGCTACTCTTTTTTGTCACAAGCGTAGAATATTACATCGTGATCTAAAGCCACAAAATTTATTGATTGACAAGTCAGGATTGATTAAGGTAGCAGATTTTGGTCTTGGAAGAGCTTTTGGGATACCAGTCAGAGTATATACACATGAAGTGGTCACTTTATGGTATAGAGCTCCAGAAATTCTTCTTGGTGCTAATAGATATTCATGTGCTATTGATATATGGAGCATAGGCTGCATATTTGCTGAAATGGCAACAAAAAAGCCATTGTTCCAAGGAGATAGTGAAATTGACCAGTTATTTAGAATATTTCGGTATGTTGAATATACTACATAAGATTGCAATTTAATAGGATATAAAATAATAATAGGTACTTTGTAGAATTCTGAGAACACCTACTGAAGAAATATGGCCTGGTGTAACACAGTTATCAGATTATAAGGCCACATTTCCAAATTGGATAACAAACAATTTGGAATCGCAAGTTAAAATGTTAGATGCAGATGGACTTGATCTGTTGCAAATGATGCTTATCTATGATCCTGTACATAGAATATCAGCACGTGCCGCTCTAAAACATCCTTACTTCAACGATTTAGATATTTCGAAATTGCCACGGGCATAATACCGAACAATAATACAAATTGATGAATGAATGGTACTCGGATATCGTGACGTTTTAATTGTGTGACTATATAGAGAATATGTCTCAGGGTATACTGAAAAGTTAATTTATTCATACATACGAAAGTATTTAAGAATTTTTTTAATGACTTATTTTTCAAACAATGTATTCACATTGATATAGACAATGCTACAAATTTTTGATAGATATCATGATAAGTCATTGTAGTATACTCGAGTAGAAAGTGTTCTGTAAGAGATGTTTGAATGATTCATTTCTGTCATATAAAAACACAATGTCGTATACTCTTAGGATTTTATCTTAGATTGTAAGACATTCATTACTTATTCATTTTAATTAAAATATTGTGAGTGGCCTTCCATCATATACTGAATAGGAAAATTATTTTTGTCACTGTTCAGAGTTAAGCACTGTAAGTGTTCTTGTTTTGAAAGAGATAATAACACTTAATGTTGGGAACTCAGCTGAGGATATAGTGTCACTGTTAAGTATATGTATCATTAAGAAATTCGTACGCCTATTAAAAATATCTTTTTTTTTAAATTTTTACTCTAAATAAATGATATTTTATTGAAATATGTTTCTTGATGCAGGAGAAATTTCAATAATTTGTTTAGCATTATGGTATTCATAGAGAATATATATTTATCCAGTATGACGTTTTCTTTTATCTCAGTAATGTGTAAATTAAATTAAATTCTATAGAAAGAGAGAGAGAGAGAGAGAGAGAGAGAGAGAGAGAGAGAGAGAGAGAGAGAGAGAGAGAGAGAGAGAGAGAGAGAGAGAGAGAGAGAGAGAGAGAATGAAACCATACGTGATGTTAGCGATTCCTAGAACGATCAACTTGATTCACGTACGGATGAAGATGATTCATCGCAAGTAACGGTATAGCGAAATTACACAGTATTCGTATCTTCAGGTCAATTTCAATGAACATAAACAAACTGCCTTTTGTGAGAAAAGATACATGTAAGTTCTAAAGATTTCTATCTCATTTTTTATATGTCGCAGACTATCAAACAATGAGCCATTATTAAAATAATTATAAATTTAATATTATAAGGATATCGCATATTTACATATATGATGTAAATTAAAGGAAATCGCATATTACATAGATGTTTCATATTTTAATAAAAGATATCAATAAAAAATTCAAATTTCGTTGTTGTTATTTCTCTATAAAAATAAACAAATTATAATTTCAAAGCAGTAGTGAAAAATGTTCAAAGATGAATTAATCACATTGTGTTTTTCGCGAATTTTTCTAAAAAATTATTGTGATATAGCAGAAAAGAAAATAGCCATTTATAAAAAGCAATAAAAGAAATTGACTCACTTTCTACAGATTCTTTAGGAACATGTTTGATCATGTTAGCCCATTCAAAGTATACGTGAAACATAATTGGATTGAGAGTGGGGCACGTCTCATAAAATCCTTCTCCACTGAAGCCACTATTTACAGTACTGGTTCTGAGCTTGACAATATCACCTCGCAGTGAGTATTTTTGTTGAAATGCGTTACGTTTCACAAAATAATACATTGTATTTCTATCTATTTTTTCATTTGCAATTTAAATGTATCATAGATAGTCGACAAATCGGGCATTTGTTATTTAGGATTTATACTTAAACCTTAAATATTTTAATATGTTCCAAAATGATCCTGCCAGTACTAATTTTAAAAGCATTCAAAACAATTATAGACTATAGAATTACAGAATTAATCTAGTTTTTTTCTTTTTATGTGGGGAAAAATATTTCTGTGTTATAAGACAACATATTAAGTGAATTGAGGTTCTTGGCTTATTCGTTACATAAATCTAAAATGCTACAGACACAGACTTAAGTGCCCCTCCATCTTGCGTTATGTTAATTAGCGTTCCAGAGAAAAACATATCATTCTGCTATCGAGTGTGAATAATAAAAGAAACATGACTCTCGTGATAAATCGTTTCTAGAACTGAGCACTGAGGTCACCAAAGTTGATATTAATCTTTGCTCTCTGCGGCACACATTTTTCTGTCATTACAGGAAATTTCAGTTTTACTGGACGTGTTTTTCGCTTTGAGTTCAAGGATGCTATCGATAAAATTCTATGAGGAAAACAGAATTAATTTTAAGATTCAAATTTATTGCTATAATTTTCCTTAATTATTATTTTTATGAAATTAAATATCTTTGTATTTACATCTTCAAATAAAATCGATCATGAATTATGTTGTCATCAGGAAATTATTGATTTTGTAAATCATGATAATTCGTTTCCTAAAAATTCCGACGTTTGAAATCGTTATTTTCTGATATAAAAATTTTCATCCACAGATGAAGACACTATTTCTTTTAACATTCCTGCTAGGATGTTTTGTCCTGACCAGGGCACACACGTATCACATGGGCGCTTGTCCCATCGTGGAACCAATGTCCGGATTTCAAATGAACAAAGTAAGTTAATTATATTACCGATTGTAACAAATTTTCTCCTGTCGTATATTTGCGATAATTTTGTAAATTTAGTTCTTAGGTGTATGGTACGTAATCCAAAAAACATCGACCGCCAGCAAATGTATCACTTACAACTACACCCGTGGAGAAGAGCCGGGTGAATACGTTGTAACGCAAGATTCTGATCATCCAGTATTAGGTAAGAAGAGAACCCAGGAAAATGATGGTAATAAACTGCGAATGTTTATATACATATTTTTGATGCAATTAGAGAAATAGAATCTACACAGCATGCATCTTTTACATCTTTAACTTTTCCTATAAATGTATAAACATTCGCAGTTGTATGATATAGTATTGTAAAAGTTAACAACGAAAGAAGTAACTCAGAAGAAAGATTCGTGAAGGCGTAAAGAATGGTAGTGATTATAATAGCAGATTCAACGTTCTGTTTGTCAAACGATAGTCGACGACGAGGCGCCGAAGAAGATAAGATTTTCTTTTATAGACGGTGCGGTCGTGGTGTGTATATATATATATTGCTGGAAGCTTTTGAATTAATAAAGAAGCAGAACGTCGGATCTCATCGGGACTCATAAAAGCATGTCAATAGGATAACTGTCTGGCAAGTGGGATGAATTATCCGTAATGAAGCGATGTCTCTATGCACAGGTCTTACGCCATTGAAGCACGAGTATCATTACACCGGTGAATTGACCGTACCGGAACCAAGTACGCCGGCTCGAATGCAAGTTCGTTTTCCTCTTAGTAAGTATCATGATCATATTTTATGAAACATACGTATCTTTATCATTTTTATGGTTTCACTTCTTCAATAATTATGATGTTCACTCGTTTCGAGATTTTTTTTGTGGAAATTTTTTGAACATATTAGACTACGGCATTGCTTCGTCAAACGTTTCAAAGAATCTCCAATGAACATGAATCTAATTACATACACTAAGCAATTTAACTTATTAGTTTTTCACTTGTCACTTTTAACTTGAGCAATTTAATTTACTAGCAATTTAACTTACTTAAAGGTGTAGCTGGAAGTGCGTCTCACGTAGTATTTGCTACAGATTACGTGAACTACGCGGGTATCTTTACATGCCAGAAGCTGACGTTTGCCCATCGTCAGAGTGCGACGATCCTTTCCAGGCATCGAGAATTGGACAAGCAATACGTGGACAATCTACGTCAAATGCTGACTTATTATGGTGTGGATCCTTTCGACTTGAGCATCATTTCTCAATCCGGATGTCCTCATGGCAACAATACCCTAGACATCAACATAGATCCAAATACTTTCACAGCTGATAATCTTGGAAATGTGGTCCGTAAAGCTGGAGAAAAACTAGGAGATGGTGTCCAATGGGTGGCCAGTACAGGAAGCAAAGTGTATCACAAATTGACTGGAAGCGAAGAGAAGAGCACGAGCAAACCTGAAGAAAATACCAGAGCAGCTATTACGAAGAATTACGAAACGAACGAAGTTGAATGGATTCCATAGATTTAAGTCCATTTTAAATGCCCCGATCTCGCTAAGGATGAATGTTTTTTTTCTTATTTTTTTCTATATTCGCCCTTTTGTCGAGAGGACGTTCCTATTCCTTTTTTTGACTGAGTCTGCTGAAATTTTATGAAATAATCGATAAAAAATAGATGCGAGACAAAAACGAAAGACTATGTAACGAACGAAACCATACTTTTATTTTTTTGGATATAATTGAAATAAAATAAAGTTCTCTGGTAAAATGAAATTTTCTTCTTTCAAATTCCATAAAAAGAGTTATTAAGCCTTCTTCCTTTACTTAAATATGAATGGTATGATTAAAAAATAAAAAGAATCGATAAAACCATTACTAAAACTTTCGATTGTTATACAGACACGAAGTACAAAATTATGAAAGTCAGTTTCATATATAGAAATATATAAAAATTAAGTTTTCAGATGGTTCTATAATTATTTAATTTTATAAAATATACAGAATACTATCGAATTTAAACGTCAAAGGTGATGTAAGAAGATAAAAAGGAAAATATAAAAATCTGGAATTACTTTTTTATGTGGCTATATAAGTTTCCAATCGTTTTCAATCATCTTCAATTTGCAGCAATGAATTGTTCTGTCGTGGACGCTTGAGGAAAAAGAAAAGTGAATCGTATTGGTTTCAAATGGTTTTGCATTGAGAGCTATTAAAAGCGTGGAACGATTGCGAAATCCCTTGCGGAAGGAAGAACGACAGCGTGTCCTGCGCCGCCGACAAATTAATCCGATCTATTTACAACAGATGAAGTTATATATATTGTACGGTTGCAAACATGCGACCTATCACGTGATTCAGAATTTCCCCCGTGTAATCTGGACCACTGGGTTCATATATGTATGCCACGGAATATTAGTATCCTGACGACCCGTTTCAACGATCAGTTTGATAGCAGCCGCTGAGGAGATCATAAAGCAAATTTTCGTTCAGAAAGACATCCTGCTATCAGCCGCCCTATTTCCAAGTCCACGGTCCTCTGGAACTATCGACGAGGGCTTTGTTCTGGCACTGTGATCCTGTGAAGACAACAAACGCTATTTACCATCGCTGATTCAAGTTCTAGTGCATCGGGAGTTATTCTTCGATGTATGTACATCAACTTGTTATTCTTTTTAATCTTCTGAAAATTTAAAAAATCAGAAATTTAGAAATTTAAAAAATCAAGAGATTAATGGAGTTAATAGACAAGATACAGATCATTTTTTAATATCTATCACGTTCTGATAAATTATTGCTGAAATTTGACAAAGATAGATAATTATTAAGCTCTTTAATTATGCGAGTAACGTTGTTTTTGAAATAATTACTTGGTTTGAAAAATACGGTAATTTTTTTAATATAATACGTGTAATCTCAGTATTTAGTGGAAATAATTTAGTTCGAATTGAAAAAATGCAATGTACATTCAAGATGCGTACCTTTCAGAGGTATACATTATTCAAAATATATATTTCCTTTGAAGATACGCACGGAGAATTGATAAACGATATTCCCGAAAAATATGCTTTTAAGTATTACGCGAAAGGAATTTTTGATAATCGTCTGTGTAGGAAGCGGAATCACGCGGGTACATACTAGGACTGAATTTCAGATAAATTGAACGAAAGGAGACACCTCGCGAAATTGTATTCACCTTTGAAACTGTGAAATTATACATCCATTAAGATACATTTGAATTGTATCCATGATATGAAAAGAGCCATCATTATGATGAATTTGTGTACTACTTTGAATAAATAGATTCTTATCCAATAACGGAGATATAGTTTTCACGTCATTTCAAACCAAGAAATTTGAAAATTTAAAAGACTGAGCAAAAAAATTCAATAATTTAAAGATAAAAAGTAAAACCTTCAACCTTCAATCTTCAACCTTTAAACTATTAATGGTTAAAGTCTTCTAACAAAAACTTCTTTAACAATTTCCACTTTAACAATTTCTCTCTGAAATAATCCTTTGATTATTAAAATTATCAAAACATGCAAGCACATCCTGATTGCGCGTTAGTTACCTCTGAAATCCAAATTTGACAGGACCAGTGTGGGCGAATCGAGGGGCTATTGCGCACTGCAGCAGCTCCAGTCGCGTTACGGTTTCCGGGGTGCGCAGTCGAAGGTGGGAGTTGGTTAGCAGCCCCTTGCCACTTCTTTCAGTGAGTTTCGCATTACTCCCTCGACTCGAACGCGTTTGTTATCCTTCGATCTTTCAAATCAATCTCATAAAATCCGTCTCTATTGAATCTATCCACTTACAACGTCTAAACAACGAAACGATTTAACCCGTCTGATACTGAACTTGCCTGTCCTTTTGTGATCGTGACCGGGTAAAAGATGGAGATAAACATACTTACTGCTGCACGTGTACGACTTTTCCACAGGGTAATTGATCGATTTAAGCGGCGCGTGTAACGCATATGTCGTAACAAGCAACGATCCTTCGTGAATTGTTCTTGACGTCAAATGGTGGCTAATTTATTAATTATTCGGTCATTTGTGATACTTCGTTATGAAGTTTTGCTTTGTACTCTCTCGTTTTCATTACTAAAGTGCTTCGTCTTCGTTATGAATGGACTTACAATTAGTGTGATATACCTTGTTGGGTTCTAAATTAATTCTTGGTTCCTGATGTTTTTCTATGAATATTCTCCGTCGTTGAGGGTGGTTATAAACAGGAAAGAAAAAGTAGAGGCACGGTAGGTTCCTTTAAATACGTAATTGAGCATAAGTTAACGCTTTAATTCATTTATAGCAATTTTAATCAAAGAATCAGTAGTAAAAATAATGTTGATTTTAGAAAAAGTAATAGACATACAATGATATATTAGCATCCATATAAGAATTATAAGTTTTACTTATAATTCTGTAAACAACTTACTTTTGAGTATGTATTGAAATACTTTTGCAAATTATTTATATGTTTACTTCCTGGAAAGAAAGAATGAGAATTGTTAACATGATGATACTGATGATAACTATTAATTATCAGTCTAATTTGATAATTAGATAATTACGTTAAGATTTTCTTCCAATTTAATTGTGCGTTCATTCTGTCAGCTTCGTGATGTAGGATTCCCACCTTCTGTGGAAATATCCATATACAATGACGGCGTATAAATAGAAAAATTCTCATTATATTTATAAATTGAGCTGCTTAAATTTCATTAAAATCATAGCAAGACTACCAAATAAATTTACAATATTTTTCTTCGTGGAGGATTGACAATATCGGATGAAACAAGTTATAACGATGATTTACGATGGATAAAGGAGGATGGATAAAGTGTGGTCGAGTCACGTTTGATTTACCAGTTGATCACATAGCTATCCGGTGTGAATTGGCGCAGGTTCAAGAGACAAGTTCGTCAATGAGGCCGACTGACCCAGATTCACGATATCTGGTTTAATTTCGCTATGTGGGGTTGATGATTCTCACGTGAAGCTCGCAAAATTTGTCGCCTGCCTGAACTGGGACGATCTAATCTTACTAATTAGATTAAATTTCTATCGAACGGTCTGTGCCGTTGGGTGATACCAATCCCTCGTCGACGTAGTCATTTGACTCTGTTATTTCTTATATTCTTGACTTTTGCATGTATATATATATGTATATATATATGCCTGACTGGAAAATTTAGTCATTTCTCTAAAAGAAAAAAATCAGTTATATAAAAATATATCCAATACTATTCCAATTTTTATTAAAAAATGTTACTTATGAGTATTCTTGATCCACCTGACAACCAACTTCTTTAAACAACATGTAAATTAAAATCCTTCTGCGTTTCATTTCATATTTCATTTCATTCCTTTGTGGAGTATTCAAATAACAAAAATGTTGACGTAGGAAAAGATAATTTTAGTTGGCGCCAATCTCCAAAGGTTACTTAAAAGCCATTTGAAATCACCCAAGTATCGAGCCTTCAGTGACTTTTACAGGAATTTGCAAGGACGTTCATTGCCTTCTGGCGTCTCATTTTGCTTTTATTTCTCGATCTCTTTCGTGATTTCGATGCGTCAGAGGGAAGGACAGCCGGCGAGGAGCCTTCAGAACGTTCTGATCTTTGTTCCTTATCTACCAGCAACTTTAAGAGAACTGTTGTCCTTGGAGGATCTTTGGAAGTGATTCTCGAGAAAGGTGAAGCATCATTAGTCGTTCGACGTTCCTCCAAGCTACCACTCGGGTGTTCTTTCTTCTATCAAATCGATGTTGAGTGATTTTCGATCCGTGATTTTTCATAAAAAAAATTTCTTCCTCTTTTAAATAAGATCTCGAGGTTGAGAAAAGATTGTGTCCATTCTAATAAAGAAATTTGCAATTTTATACCTTATGCTTGAATTTTTATTTTCGTATATTATGTAAAAGTTTTCGATTTTGCGGTTATTGAATAGTTGGTGATGTAGATCTAGATGTGATCTAGAAGAACTGAAATTTTTCCTATAGCGTATAGTGGATGCTTTCGATTGGGACGTTTTGATTTCTGTGAATCAACAGTAAGTGCTTTTCCATTGTTTCATTTCAATGAGTATTATTCTGTTAAATGAATGGCTTGATGGTGACGGTGGCGTAGATAGAATTGTCATTGATCTGTAGGTGAAATTAAATTAAATACTGGGAAATATATAGCAGAAAGCCATCGCGTTCTGTTCTTTTTGCTATGAAATAACATGAATATTACATTATTTAAATTACAAAATCGAGGATCTAACAAATTTGATGTATGAAAGGATTTGTGATTCTTGGCTGGTTTGATTGCTTTGTCAGTTGAGAGAAATGATTATTAGATGCAAATATAGTCATATCTACTAATATTTTCAATTGTCATTTACTTTGCAGTATCTTGTATTGTACTATAACGTCACACAATAATATTAATAAAATGTTTTTACAAGTATTCGAATAGTTGAGCTGTTATAATAGTCTGAGCTGTTATGAATTTTTATGAGGTTGCTACATCCTCATATATTGAACGGATGAACTACAACAGAATGAACGAAATAGAATGTTTGATCAATATATCAAGGAGAAAAAAAGGAAAAGAAAACGCGTTGATCATGAGCATTCGATAAAGAAGAAGACTCAAGGTAAATCCTTGTCGTAGACACGACAGCTACGATTGGCAAAGGAACACATCGTTTCATGACGTTTAATTGATCTACTCCCCAACTTGCTCGTTAAAGCGACCGGAATTCCCGCAGGTCAATCTATTCGAACGGTCACTTCAACGAGCAACGATTAATGACGAATTAAGAAAGAAAAACGTCACGTTGTTCTGTCCACGTAACACAATCAGTTTCCATTAGATGTGCGTCGTCATAATTGGAGGATTTTCCAGTCCTTATCCATTGTAGGGTGAAATACATTAGTGGTGAAACATATGGGTATCCATAAAATCTTTAAACTTTTTAAATGAAAAATATAGGAAGAGATAAATTATTATAAATATGTGTCAGTATATTCTATTTTTATAATATTGTTCGTCTTATCCAATGTAATTTCTTAAAATATTGATATTTCTTGGAAACTAATTAATTGCAATATAAAGTTCAATTAATATTTAACATTTAATTTAGAGCCTATACAACGCAAAAGTATTAAAAAAAAATTCAGATATATCTTTTGAAATAAATATGTGAAAAATACCTTAGTCTATTATACTAGATAATTTAGAATATTTCACGATGTTAAGTAATTTAAATGTCATTCATACTTATATGGTATAAAAGCTACTCAGGATTTGCATGAATATTAACACTGTGTACTTAAGTGAAACTGAAGACAAAATGCGGTTGGAGTGTAATAATATTAGTATTTGTATATTCCATATATGTATAGTCACTGCAAAGTTGAGAAACATTTGCGGATCATTGTCCCACTGTCCTCGTTGATAAGGTTTGAGTAAAAATTCAAATAATTTAAGAATAAAAGAACAAATTGATGGACGAAAACTTTTTTCCATTGAAAATTACGTATAGTGATCGCTATATATAGTGATCGTTATGAGAAATAATAGAAACGAAACACCTACGGTGAAAGCAGAATATGTTTACAATTGGTGATGTCATACATTACCTTCGAGACAATGAATACGTTTAATGAACTATTTATCTTATCCTTGTGATGTCAAAATAATTCAAGATATCAGATTTCTGTGAATCACGAATAATGATATCAATATTTGAATGTAGGATCCTTGCGAAACAATATGATATAAGATAACAGGAAATTTGACTCATTGTCAGGTGGAAAATGATTTTTGTTTGATATTTTCTGGAACAAATTAATTAATTTGAATCATTTCTTTTTTTGTTTTTGTAAATAGATGCTTGCAGTAGTTTTGTTATTAATACCAACGCTCTGGGGGGATAAAACCGAAGCTAGTGTTCTTGTAGCAGACATGACAATGTCCAGAATGGTTGAAGTGAACGCTAACGCACCCTTTTGTGCGTTGTACACCGATCGTGGCGTTATTCAGAGAATGATCTTTGGAGCCGATCCGAAAAAAGTCCGACAAATGTCAGCAAACCTCATAACAGACTTGGTGGAAACGTGTAAAGCTTCCCGTAATAAGGGAAAGGTATCGATTGATTTCTTCAATGAATTGAATTGAATTGAATGCTTCATTAGATCAAAGTAGATTGTGACCTCATACACAGATAGTCGTAGCAGTGTAAGTAGAATTCCTAGAAGCATTAGTAATGCCAAAAATCTGTTACTGTCCTTTATGTGTAAATTTACACATCTACAAGTTCTCATAATATTTATGAATTATTTATTTTTATAATATATAAATAAGATCCTCTTACACAATTGAAATAATATTATTATTTCAATTCTCTTAATAAAATAAAGATAGAGAATAATGTATATTTATTATTTGTAAATCTTTATTTTAATTCTAAAATCTACTTATGCAAGGGGGATGTATATTCTCATCATTTGTTAATGCACCAATATTACTAATTAAAAAATTATTTTGTAAGAGAATCCACGACTTAAGGAATTGTAAAATACTATAGAATATGTCTGTATGTTACATTAGAATCAGCCTCCAGGTGGTGGACTGATCTATCCAGGCACAAAATGGTGTGGACCAGGCTCTTTGGCAAAATCGTACGACGACCTTGGTCATCATGCAGCCGAAGACGCTTGCTGTAGAGAACACGATTATTGTCCAATCACAGTGTTGCCAAATGAATGCACTAATGGTATATGTAACCATTCACCATACACACGGTCTCACTGCGATTGCGATGTCAAGTTCCGTAGATGTTTGCAAAACCTTAATACAGAAGTGGCGGACACTCTCGGTGCTCTTTTCTTCAACGTGGTACAAGTGACTTGCTTCAAGAAGAGGCGTCCGTGTTCACAATGGCAGAGGTAGGTTTTAAAGATATTGATAGGATTTATATTTTAGGAAGAAAGAAATGAATTTATAGTACCTTTTTCAATTCAAAATTTTTTCTGCGACAATGAATGCATCATCAAAAATATGTGACGTCAAAATGACTCTCTCGAAGTGATTAACGATTAAACACTACTCGTAACGATTGCGTCAACGATCCTCTTTAGTTGTCCCCAGATTTGGATGAATTCGACACAGTACGAGTTTGTTAATTTGCCATGGTCTACTAATTTGTCACGGGATTATTATACCTACAAGATTCTTCTCTTCAAAACGTTGCTTCACGTGATGCGTGACGTTCTCAAGAAGAAACAACTTCTATCTTCATGGCTACATGATATGTCCGTCAATTAGATGTAATTCTGTTACTTTATTCTTACAAGATATCAGTTGGTAATGGGAATTACAATCATGGTGGTGGTTAACAATGCTTTCTTTAACACATCCTCCGCAAAATTAATTTTAATGGAATTGCGAATGAATCTTTTTAAATTTTAAGTTTTCTTCATTCTGTTTTTGTAAAATTTCAATTGTATCGTAATCGATGTAATTGTTATGTGGTCGATCTGTTACAGAAATGGTTACACGGAATCAGTATCGAACCGGTTGTGCTCTCAGTACAAATTCCAACCAAGCGACAAATATGTGCCGCTGATGCCCTTGAACGTAGCCTTGAATGGCTAGCCTAGCTTTTGCGGAAACGCAAGAAGAACGGACCAAACAGCCTTTGAAGCGATGCCAGTTAACAGAGTTCTAATGAGCGGGATTATTGTACGCGCTTCAGCCGCGTTCCTCGTGCACCCCTTTTCTTTCTTTTACGTTAAACCGATTTGTCTGGGAATCAAGCAACGATCTTCTTTCCCGGTCATTCATGAATTTATATTATTACAGGTCACAATTTCTCTTGGAATGCCATTTTTTCTTGTTGACTTTTGCTCAAGGGAAGTTCTTCACTACTTCGACCAATTTTCCTACAACATTTTCAGTTTTAATTTTTACAAAAGTAAGAATCTCTTTCGAAAGTTTACTTTTTAACTAAATCGATATCTGATTTTAGTTTACTTAGTAGAAACTATAAATATTTTTGAATATAAGAAGGTAAATTAGAAAGTAATGAAAGAAACCCATAGGCTCACATTGGCCAGGAGAAACGACTATAACACCTGTCGTCCTTGCAGCTCGGTTTGCAGTGTGTGCGAGGTTAACATGTATTGGCACGAAAATTTATTTTATTTTTTGTTTTGTCGCAATTAAAATGTAGTGTACAAAGAAAAAGTTGTGCAATATTTAGAAAGCCGTTGAAAAAAATATGAATTTTAAATATAGAAGTTTAATAATTAAGTCTGTTCGACTTTTAAAATCTTACATGATTTTGACACGAAATTTGAAAAAAGACTAAATGCATCGTATTACAATTAAATCGAATTTATATTACTAACGAAACAGTATATAACTTTACTACTCAATATTACTCTTTTAACGTTTTTGCAGCTTTAAAAGTAACAGTTTAGGCGACAACCTTCACAAAAAATGAAAGAGAAAGTTATTAATCATAGTACAAAATGGAGAGAAACTTGCTTTTTTGGTAAATTTAAATTAAAGATTAGAGAAGAAATATAATTATTGCTTGATTAAATGTGATAAAGGAAAGTTTTACCGAAAGGTTCGCGTCTCTTGCATATCATTTATCGCCATTACTGTCGCTCAAATGCATACAATTGCATGAGAAAGTGTGGCATCAGCTCCTTCCTAGATTAAGATCTTCCATCTAGTTGATGCGGAAGTAGTTGAAAAGAAATTTGTTGAAAATATTAAACGCAGAAATAATCTGCGCCAAAATGGTGCCACGAATAAAAATTCCAGGGAAATATTATTTGAAATATGTTATGTTCGTTTCTGAAATAAGAAATCGTTGTTGTTGCTACTGTATCAACTGGATGGATTCACAGCGTACCAATGAAATCCATATTTACGATTTTTCTATCCTCTTTGATAGTTTAGATTTTACATTTAACAAATCTCTATTTGATTCAAGATATTTTTAAGGTCGTTTGTGTGTATGTATCTTACGAAAGATAATATTAACATCGGAATTCATGAAAGATTAGTCTTGAACTGCTCAAAGTAATTTGAAGAATACTTTCATTTCCTGGTTTCACTTAATATTTTACTGCAAAAAGGAAAGAATACGAATTATTTTGAGCAGTATTGGAAAAAAAGGAGAAAGCGAAGATATCGAAAGAAACAAAATGACAACGACCCTGCACAATCTTTACTGTGATTGAAATTAGACAGACATAAGCATGTTGTACAGTTTTACTTGTATAGAGGTATGTTATAAGCAACCGTCCATTATTTGTGGCTACTCGTGCCCAAATAATCGATGAGACCTGGAGAGAACCGGAAGTTTTCGCTGGACGATCAAAAATTATCCGGATTTTGTAAATATCTTGAGAAGGTCAGCCGGGAAAGCGTGCAATCGATTGAGCATATCATATTGATGTTATATTGAGAATACTTCAGTGACATTTCATTTCCTGAAGATCTTCCATTGACTAACGGTACGGTAGAATCTGCAAATTCGAAGCAAAGTAAAATAAAACTTAAAACATGTCAATTCTAAAGATGAATAGTTAAATTGATACAGTTAAATTTTGTTCTTATTATTCTTACAAATAGAAAGCTAATTTGCAATATTCAATATTAAATCAATAACTTTCATATTAATGGCAGTATTAATAAATTTCATAATACATATTTAGAATCGATGGTTTAAGTTACTATTTAAAAGCATTTAATAATAAAAAAATCAGTTTGCTCATGGAAAATAAAATATTCATAAAGTAGACATAATATTTAGTAAATAAAACAAATTTCTATCTGTTATTTCTTTATTTGTCTTTCTAAAAATATGCATTTGTCTAAATGCCCAAAGTGTAGTTATGGACTGATTGTATTTGAGAAGAATTTTATCTGGAATTTATTTTTGTACAAACTGAATTTTCGAGATTAAGCTGTACCGGTGAATGGATATGTATTTATATGGAATAGTAATTAAGTTTTTAATTAGTAAGTACAATATCACGATATATTCGTTTTTAATCTGTGCACACGGTAACGTTACTTATATTACATTACTTACATATACATATTATATCTTCCAAAGAATACGTATATTATGTATCATAAAGGAATAATATTAATTTTGCACGATGTTCTATAATTATAGTTATCCTGGAAATTTTGCAAAACTTTGAGTGGCACCATATAATTATATACTTTCATTATTGAAAATTAGTTTAAGATATATTTGAGATGTTATAAACTGCATCTGTATTGATTTGAGTTAAATCAAAGACCAAGAATATTGTGAAAAATAAACGACTACCTCCTTACCTTACTTCTTCTTTTATTTTTCAATAAGCATTGATTTTGAAAAAATGCTGACTAGCGTTCTTTATCGAAAAGATTACTGACCGATGCGGAAGTTATTCGAGGAATGATCTGTTGTTGTCAATTGAAGACCATGTAATCATAAACAGTCCGTCATGCAAGGTTTAATCACAGTGATATTATTTTGAATTTTGTAAAATATCCCTAATGGAATAAAAAACTTCATTAGATTGTAAGCGGGTTTCTTATTAATTCTTGGAATTACAAAGTACCGGTATTCGATAAAAGTTTCCAATTCTTTTCATAACGTGTACCAAAATATATAATGCTTTTTCTAAATGCTATTCTAATTTTATATTTCAAATTAATTTTAACTTCAACCACTATGTTGTAATCTTATTCCACGCTGAATCGGTAATGCTGGGAATGATACTTAAATGGTAAAAAGGTTTTAGCGCCGCCTGTGATTACTTAAGAACAAGATAGACTCCACACACAACATAAAAATCTGTCAAATTGTAGCGCAAATGAGGTACAGTCAAGCCTATGATCATTTACTGCAATGCTAATGAAATTTTAAAATATTTTAGATATGCAAGAGTTTTTTCTAAGTCTCTTAAAGCTTTAAAGTTAAGTACATTCTGTATGATTCTTAAATTTCGCGCCATTATGCAATGTTCATAATGTCGAGAGTGGATTTCGAATCTGCTTGTTTCACATTCAGCGGCCAAAGCGCGGAGTGGGAGTGTGTCAGTTCTAGATGCTGTGATGGATGAAGTTTCATCGAACGGTACGTCTTTTTCAGCAAAGTTAGAGTGTTATTTTTGGACGAACCGGCCGAATTTGTAGTGTGCTATATGCAACATTTCAAATAGTACAGCGCGACAAACAAATTGATCGATGATCTCCTGTGTACACTGGATCCTTCGTAGATCGCGTGGGCGTCTTGTCTTCCAAGTCTGTTGGCCCACGCTCTTCCAGAACCTTTATTTACGCATTCGTTTCGACTGCATCTTCTCGATCGTATATTAACGAGGAGGACAATGCTCCGACGAGCATTTTACAATTTTGGTGATGCTTTTTTCTCATTGACAAGCCTCGATTGTACTGTAATTGGCCGATTTATTGTCAGCTGGTTGATAACCACTTTCTCAACGCTAATGTCAACCGTGAATCACGTTTCCTTCCTACTACACGTCCCTGACGCGTTGTTTTCCGTCTGACTGCGCCGTGTTTGTTTTCATAACCGCAACAACGTCTAATCATTCGTCATTTAATGTTCGGGAAAAAATTCTGTCACTGGTGTGTCGCGTTCCTATGAAAGTCATACAAAAACGCATGTACCATTACTACTATTACTAGTGTAAATAACACGATAATAAGACGTTTAACATTAGAACTACCTGGTTTTTAATATCTATTGTATAACATATTGCACAGAAATAATTATCGTTAGATAAATCGATATACAGATAATCATGATTCTGTTTTGAAAACCAATATTAATCTTTATAATGAAGTATCAAAGATATCTATTTATGTATTTAATAATCGTATAAACAGAAAACCTAGGATCATTGCATTTTGTAATTCTAGTGTTAAAAATCATTATAGCAAGAAAATTAATTAATTTGATAATTAAATTGATGATATTTTTCAGACCTGGGAAGTGGGGAAAGTGGCGGGACATTGATATGTGCTGGATGTCTCAATGCAATAGATGAAGATGAATTCATACAGGCACTAAATCAAGAATGGCACATTGATTGTTTTCGGTAAAAACAAGTAAAATAAAGATACGGTGGTTACAAAAAATATACAAAGTATTGATTTGATCCAAATAATGAAATGTAGTAACAAAATAAAGAAAACATTTCATTGGACAATCCTTTTTTTAGCCACTGTAATTCAATTGTAATCTTAATAAGAACATGTCATTGCGAAATTATTATGCTCTAGGTGTTCAGCATGTGATATTGGTTTATCTACATGGTACTTTGAGAAAGATGGCTTACTCTTCTGTAAGGATGATTATTGGGCTGCCTATGGTGAAGCTTGTCAAGGTTGTGGCCAAATCATTACGGGTCCTGTCATGTTGGCAGGAGATCACAAATTTCACCCAGAATGTTTTGCCTGTAATTCTTGTGGAGCCTTCATTGGAGATGGAGAGAGTTACGCGTTGGTCGAGAGATCCAAATTATATTGTGGAAGTTGTTATAAGAGGCAAATGCAGCCAATCAACAGGACAGCTAATTGTCCCTTCACAAGAAAGCCACACAGCATTAGATTGGTTGAAATACCTCCAAATACCTCTGATCCTGAGAAACAGAGAGGAATTAAATTAACATTAGACACAACTCCTAGTCCTCGAAATTGTGGTGCTTTACTTCGTATATCCGAGTATGTATAGCAATATATATATATTTGTTTTTACTCAGTAATAAAAAGTTTGAAAATAAAATACAGAGCTATAAAATAATGTTGGCAACTTTTTATAATATTTTAAAACAAACGTGCAAAACAAGAGAAAATAGGAAATATTCACTTCTGAAATAAACTGCCATTGGAGTTATATCATTGTAGCTTTTTTATGATATTTAACGCTATGCATGAATGTCGTTTTTTAAAAACAAATAAATAAAATAAAACAGACGAGCAGCCTCTAATAACTTTGAACTAAAATACAGGTTAATGAGAAATGTTCGTGGAAAAATCAGTAAGCTGCTGGCCTCTGTGATGGAGGTTCTATTTAGACTATGCTGCCACTTCTCTAATCATAGGTACAGCATAATAAATAAATAATATGCACTAGATATTGTGTTGTTACAAGTTAGATGTGTGTCTTTTAGTTTCTGCTATTTAACTGCACGCAAAATATATTTTGTGCAAAATGATTTTTTCATGTGTATTATAATATTCGTTCACTCTATATGTGCTGCATAAATATATGAGCATGTAACATTTCGGATGAAGTATAAGTCTAATGCAATTAGAAGCACTTAAGATAGTTGCTACATATATATCACTCTATTAATATGATTTTCAATTTTAATATTTTTATATTGATTTTTATATTTATTTCAATGATACTTTATTTTCATGGCAAATATGTCTTGTTTTTCCATGTTTCTATATTTTATATTTCTCATGTTCTGTATCTTATATGTTTCCCATAATTAAAAAGAAAAGAAAACAAAACTTGCTTTAGATTACAAATAAACATGCAAATTAGTTTTACTAGCTAATTTCACTTCTAATCTTTAAATCAAATACGATTTAAATGCACGTAAAGTTTTGCATGTTTTGTTTAAAGATGTATGTATACGTCGTATATCTATGAACATTGAAGATGTAATGTGAAATATGTTACAGACTGAATATGTCCAGTGATCTTATATCTTTGCACATCGGTGACCGCATACTCGAAGTAAATGGTACTCCAGTTAAGGATCAGCCTATAGAGAACATTGAAAATCTAATACAATATTCTGACACAGTTGTACAGGTAAATTTTATCGTATAACAAGATTTTTTAACATTGCTCTCTGTTTGGAAAATAATAATGAAAATAAATGCATTGAATATTGCAGCTAACCATTGAGCACGATCCGGACGCAGTGTCTCGTAGACTCACATATTCATCGCCATCCGCGGCTATGTTGACATCAATTGCCAGTCCAAGAACAAGTCCCGAAAATAAAGAACGTTTATTTAAACGCCGAGATGAAGGTTACATCAGTGGAACGCGTAGCAGACAATTGAGAAGAACCAGGGATCCTATGCACAAAGAGCGTAGTAGTTCAATGTCGCGATTGCTTGATGGGTACAGCTCAAGTTCCAAAAAGAATGTTTTTATAATGCCGATAATTGAACATACTTGTATTTTAATCTGTACTTTTTACAATGTATTCACAGATCTTCAACTACAAATCCTACATGTGACTTAAGCAGGACTAGATCGTTTCGTGTCGAACCAAAGAATCAAAGAATATTCCGTGCCAGTGATTTAGTAAAAGGTGAACTGCTGGGTACAGGATTTTTTGGGCAGGTGTTCAAAGTTACACACAGAGATACCAATGAAGTGATGGTGCTAAAAGAGTTGTACAGAGTAGACGAGGAAGCGCAAAAAAATTTTTTAAAAGAGGTAAGCCGATTATTTTATCGTTACTGGTTTCCTTATATTAATATCTTATACAAATTTAATAGGTTGCGGTATTACGTTCTTTACATCATAATAACGTTCTCCGGTTCATCGGTGTTCTATACAAAGACAAAAAGCTTCATTTAGTTACCGAATACATAGCGGGTGGAACTCTAAGGGCTTTGCTTCACGATACGAATGAAATCTTACCTTGGGAGCAACGAACGTTATTTGCTAAAGATATAGCCGCTGGTATGGCTTACCTACATTCCATGAATATTATTCACCGAGACTTGAACTCGCATAATTGTCTCGTACGCGAGGATAAGACTGTAGTCGTGGCTGATTTTGGCCTAGCGAGGATAATACAGAACGGCAATTCTCCCCATAATCGCAAATATAGCAGACATTCCGACGGAGAAGCGAAAACATCGAAGAAAGAGCGAAAGAAAAGGTACACGGTAGTTGGAAATCCGTATTGGATGGCACCTGAAATGATGAAAGGTAATAAGTACGACGAAAAAGTTGATATATTTAGTTTTGGTATTGTCGTTTGCGAGATCATTGGTCGGGTTCAAGCGGATCCCGATTATTTGCCACGATCGTCAGATTTTGGTTTGAATCAGAACGTATTTAAAGAAAAATTTTGTTCCAATTGCCCAGAGATATTCTATATGATTGCCTTTCTTTGCTGCGACCTAAATCCTGACAAGAGACCACCTTTCGAAGTGATGCAGTTATGGCTAAAAGCATTAGCAAAGCATTTATCGGTGGGTGCAGAATTACCATCAGATTTGGAATTCGATATTAGAAACTATACGGGACCGAGCACGAGTACGAGCGAGTCCACGACTCCAGAGACTCTGGCGCCGCAATTGAAGCCCATTAAAGAAGGTCAAGTACATCAGGAGAAAAAACGGTGCAGTGGTTGTGACGACAGCACGCTGGAACGTGAAGAAACTGTGCCTGCTAGTAATATCCTTCAAGTGCCTGACGTGATAAGCCCTCGAGGAAGATATGCAAGACAGAACAGTAAAACGAGCGAATCGTCCGGGAGTTCGGGTCGTTATTCCAGACAGAACTCGAGGTCCAAGGAAGCATCCATCGACAAACCGGACATTGTTATTTCTCCGGACTCCAGTGGATTTACTGGCTGCTTTCCAAGGCAAAGTGTCAAGTCGATCGAATCGTCTGCCCACTTTTCCAACGACAAACAGGATTCGTACGTGAAGAACGAAGTGGAATCGAATTTAAAACGGATACCTACGATCGAAAAGATACGGTACGTGGGCAGAGCGAGCCCGTGCTTTTGCGAGACTTCAAAATCATCCACAGGCTCTTATTTGAGAAGGACGAAGATTTCTCCTACAAAAGAGACGCCAAAGAATGCATTTTCCCCGCAAAAGAACAGTCAGTCCGAAGCTGGTACTTCATTGCGATCGAAAGTAAGCGTAATGCCCGGAGAAGTTAGCGAGGACGAACCTGGCAACAACAGGGTAATCAGACAAGAAAGTAACGTTTCGGATATCGGTAGTATATTGTCTAGGCAAGGAAGTCTCACAGTATTGGACTGCACGGCCAAACACAAAGATAAGATGTACAAAGATTATTCGCCTTTTAACACCTTGCAGAAGGAGGATCTACGTAAAGAAGCCAGTTTCAGAAATAATACTGCGCTTCATTATACAGACAGCCTCTATTCGAATTCGAGTCTTTCCAAGAACGATGATTTTCTCTCGTACAACGCACGAAACGACATTAATGTAGATAACAAAAAGGATTGCACCACGCCCAGCCAAGATTGTACGAATTTCGAAACGAACGACTCTAAGAAACCAGTAATCGAAACAACGTCGATGTACGATGAAAAATTGCCTAATTCTTTAACGGAATACACCGGATGTTACAAGAACGTGGATCTATGCAGGCAGGATAGTTTTGGTTCTGACAGCGCGGTCGGCACCATGAGAAGTAATTTCTTTGCAGACTTAGATTTTGTTCAATTAAGAGACGGTAGGCACACACCGGATTTGTGCCACACACCCGAACGATGTTGCACCCCTAATCGGGCTGCATCGCCAATAGAGAGTACAGCTTTGTGAAGTTTCCACACTAACAAAGTAACGTATTACGTTCGTAATGAAACGGATCTTTACTAATCTCATTTTTTTTTTACGCTTAACTGAAGATCTGGTAATTTAAGTTGTTTAGTTCTCATTCTTATTTCTTTTTTAACTTTCACAATGATAAATGATCATCACGAAGCGATTATTCTTTTTGTTTTTTTTTTTTATCAAATGTATTTTAACGTCTCGCGATTATTAACAGTTTGATGTCCAGTATTACAAGGAGTCCCATGGTCAGTCTACGTGAGTTTGAAACATTTTGGATGGCATAGGGATGCCATCCAGACGACCTCGTACAAAAAAGGTTCGCATTCCTGCAAGATCTTGCCTTGTGGTTCACATAAGCGGGAGTTTATGTAATTATAAGACTAACGAAAGCATTCCATCCAGAATCTTATTTGATGCATTCAGAATCGATAGAACTAACCGCGTGCTTTTGAGAAGAGTGGCGGCCCGTAAACGCACCGATCACGTTTTAACAATTTTCGAATGATGTTCCCAAGGACACTGAACAAGAAGTCTGGATCGGTGCATCTCCAGTTCTTTATTCTCTATGGAAATATGGGATTATATCGAGGAAGTTATAAGCATTATTGTAGAATCAGTTTTGTAGAATAGAGTGTAAAAAAATAATATTCTTTACCGGATATATATGTACATCATACTGTAAAATATTACTCGCATGTATATGATGGTGATGTGCATGTACAGATTATCAACATGTATAAATTTTGAATTCGTCAGTTATATCTTTGTTATTCCCATAGCAAATATAATTTCACCGATATAATATTAAATACTTTCTTTTCTTATGTTCTCGACGTTGTTATTTATACTTTCTATTTGTCTTTAATTTGTAAATCGCGAAATTACTTTTTATTTAACTTAAGTAATTCACACGTTACACAACACACTCGTACATATATTGACAAAGGTATAAGTGATGATAGAGTAGTATGATGTGTATAATATAAAAGAGTGTACATATAGTTTTGTATATATATATATATTCCAACATTTGTCATGTTCAAAACACTGTTTACAGAACATATATTTAACAGTAAAAAGCTTTATATTGATAATGTAGAGACGAAGGTTCTTTTGATACTATTAAAAAAAAGTTGTATTTCTATTCTATTATATTCTAATTATAAGCAAAATGTTCCCTAATTTATTCGAGATAAAACGGATAGCACAGTACAGGATTTAAATGATTTGCAATTGAATTTCGAGTTTCACGAAGAAGAAGAGAAAAGAGAAGCACGGTTAATATCTTCTACACAAGTTAGTAAGATGTCTGCACTTTATGCTGCATGCAAAAATTTATTTACTTTGTTACTTATACTTCTTTACCGTTCACTTTTTCAACTCAAGCGATTGACTATGTGTTAGAACGTTGCTTTTTTTCATTTTGGAAAACCATTTTTGTTTATTCAAACGCTGTTATTAAAAGCACTTCGATTCATTACACCAAATAAATATTTATTATCTGTGATAAAAAGTGTTTTGAAGCTATATATAGTTGAAAAATTTCAAGTGGAAGTGAAGCGAGAAAATGTTACTAAAATAAAGGAACCCCATTTCTCTTACTCTTTAATGTATAAGAAGAAAGAAAAATTACTCGCAGCATTAAACTATGACGACATATTAATGAAAGCAGAAATAAAAAAGAAAAAGAAAAAAAAATGGTAAATATACGTTTTTCACATATTCCATTTTCAATGGACAATACATTGTAAAGCATGTATTTCGAAAACGAATAATCATAATTCAAAAAAAAAAAAAAAAAAAAAAAATGGATGTGTGTGAAAAACATGCGAGCATCGAAGACAATGTTCGATTTAAATGTTTAAATGAAGAATACAATGTACACTGTTGAAACATTCGAGTAAATTGTTTGGTAGTGGCAAGAAGACTTGATTGATTGATTAGTAATAATATCTTTGATTAATTAAATTCTCTGTTTAAACCATTTAAATGCGAATTTAAATTTTTCGAAGCGAGTTAATTGAATCAAAGATGACCAACGTTGGATCGAATGTTTCAAAGTTTTGAATATTACCTGCGCATGTCGCGCAGTATATTTAGAGAAACACATGTGTAAGAAGTAATGGTCGACCGAATAATCATGTATGAATACTCACGCGCATATGTAAAACGGCGAGTGGCACTCGTCGTAGTACGATTTTCAGCAAACAGTATTAGTCTCGTTATCGTTGCTTACTTATGAATACCGTAGTACACAAGTAGGAAACTTTATAGACACGCGACGGGCACAAAAGGAACTCTGTAAACTTTTGTAAAAAAAAAAGAAAGAAAAATCAAGATGGGAGAAAAAGAAGAAGAAGAAGAAGAAGATAAGACCTTTGGAACGGTAAACACATTATTTTTATAGTTGCTGTAAATTGTTATGCTCCTTTTGTTCGACACGAATTGGGGGACACGAGGAGCATTTACAAATCTTAACCCCTTGCAAATTATTTTTCTTCACTCCGATAAATGGCGTACACGATAGGATCAGAGCATATTTCGTATACTACTTTGTTACGGAAGAATAAACGAATCACAAAAAAAAAAAAAGGAATTCGCTAGGCCTCGTGATAAATTAACGTTTAAGCATGAAACGATTTCATTGCGTGAGAACAATTTCTTGGGAGAAGATTTTCGAATAGAAATTCTCATCTATTTTTTCAACTGGATTCGCTAGATCTCTCTGTGATCTTCGAATGGAAACACCGTGCTAATTGCAAACTCGTCACATGTAGTGACTCTCGTGAAAAGTATTGGATTCGCTAGAATCTATGTTATTATATATACATATATATATATATATATGTATATATATATATATACATATATATATATATATATATATATATTTAAGTTTCAACATTGGTGTCGCGTTAAATTTGAATTGGATATTTCAGGTTGATTCATGTGACGTGATTGATCAGCAATGTGTTGGCAAATTTCAACGGATCTATAAAGTACAATGAAACTTGAGAATTTCTTTCGAGAAATCTGTATTCTAAAACTACATCACGAAGATCGTTGTTGTAAACAGCAATAAATGTATTAATGCCGAGAACAAGATATGTATTTGAAAGAGACTGGGCAACGCGCACATTGTTCTTTACATTGCACGATTTGTTGAAAGGTGGACGGTAATTTTTGTATGAAGTGAGATACACGCATATCGATGGACTGTTTGTCATGTTCTGACACTGTCAAAAATTCGTCCCAACGTTTGCTCAAAATTTTCAATCGACAGAAATTGTGAAATCGTTTTTTTATAAGTCTTTGGTATCTACTTGTTAATTGTGACATCTCCGAACTATTTTCCGTGCTGAAATTTATGCGACTAGGGAACAAATGGTTTTGTTTAACATTCTAGTAATACAGAAAAAAAAAAAGAGAAAAATAAATGGTTGAGAATATGAGTTAATATTTTTTTATTTTCCAATAATTCAGCAGATGTGTATTCGTCAAAAATTTGATCAATAAAATATTATATTTAGAACGATTGGACATGTTTAAGTTCAAATGTTCGAAATATTCGAAATTTTTTATTTTTTTAAATTTTGAAATAGGTCAGTTAACAACTGTCGGTAATTGGTGATTCGCTAAATAATTTTCTATACTTAACGACAGAGCAATAGATAGCAGCACTTGTCGTTTTAGATTTTTTTTTTAAATAAAAGATAAATCTCCGTTAAATTTAATTTTTATAAAATCTTTAAAAGTTTTCTGTATAAAGAATTGCAAATTATTGTAGAATTCTTTGGATTGCCACGAATATGCAATATTTGTATATTTATGTGTTATGAAATTGCACATTTTATGATGAAAATATTTAAAACTAACAAAAAATATCGCAAATTTTACTAAAAGAAAATATAATAGATAAAATAATTTAAAATACCTTCAATTTGTTTCAATGTTGATTTGAAGATGTCTCGTATTATGTAGAAAACAATTTATTCCTTTTTTGGCTATAACGGAAAAAAATATTGTTAAAATACGTTACGTCCTAAAAATACGAATACTTTTTCACCAATTTGTCTAGTCTGCCTTAATTTACGTCCAATTTTTAATTATAGACACAATTAAACCGTAATTTAACAGGAATTATGACGGTAAAATCGACTGTTATAACCGGAACTACAATTTTGGCGGTTGACAAAACGAACATCTGCTAGCGCCACCTATTGCTATTTAAAATTCAAAATTTAATAATCGAAACTTCAAAGAGATTTTAATTATTCTAGTTCCTGATTGAATTGTTAATAAATTTTGTTTTGTAAAGCTTTTCCCGAATTTTTCCTATAATACGATTTCTCAATAACAGAGCGCATCATTTTTCATAATAGAGTTCAGGATCCGGATTGACCAATGACAGCTTTGTTAGCGAAATACGACAATTCCGAGTGAATTACTGAACACATTTTGTAAAAATAAAAGCAATATTCGAACATTTATCACAATATTACGATATGCGTCACATTATCACGATATTACGTCAATAAGGTAAGAGAGCATTAATTTCTATTAAATGTTAAAGAAATTATGACAGAACTGAAAATGAAAAGAAAAATGAAAGTTCATTAATTGTCACTGAATCATTTGTTTGATCATAAAATATATCGTATGACGAACTCTATAAAAAGATAGAGATGTAGAAAGAAAATATCTATAAAAAGATACGATTTTTCAAACGTAAAAAATAAAGCATCTTTTTAAAATTTACTTTCTGAAATATTTATATTCCAGTAACAGACACTATTTGAATATAAATTCAGTGTCTAGACGTTCGCGAACTCAATATACATCGAATATGAGAAACAACCAGAAATACTTTTCCAAATTTCCTTTTTAAACTACGATCATCTAGTATTCTAAAACGTGATTTATATTACACGTTTCTATCATTCGAATAACATAACCTAACAAAATTAGCAGATAGGGCAATACCGATGACGGAAAACGCCACCGATGCGATCGAATTTCAATCGATTTATAATGAGATCGATTTGCATTCGGAAATTGACTAAAAGTCGATTTTTTAATCTTGTTAGCGAACTTCTCACTAGACAAAGTTGATTGTGCGAAAAATAATATTCCCTTTTTGTAGATGTATCTTCAAGATAATACAGTAGTTCAGCAATTACCAGTTAATTCATTAAACTATTCTCTAAGATAGGATAAGTTGATTATTGAAGATTATTGAGGATTTTAAAAAAGTATTAATTGTAAGTAGGTATGTATCGTTATATTCAGCTGTTTCACTCTTGTACACATACATATATCTTACGTACTTGCTACAATCATTTAAAAAATGGCTTTATTGTATTTCAGAGTATTATGTTTCATTAATTAAGGAAGCAAAAGGTAAAACTCAGATATCTATGTAACTTAATAGAATTTTTCACATCGAATATTTCAATCAAATGATATTCATATCTATACTTTTTTAAAATTTCTATCAGTTTGAAAACTAATAGAATCATAATGATGTAAGTCAACTCACTACTAGAGTAACAATTTTTCATAAAATGGAATTTAATGTTCATTGTTACAAAAATTCAATTATATTTTTTTAGATTATAAATGCGCTGCCGAAGAGAATAAAAAGATATATAGCAAAATCTTGATTTACACCATTATGATTCTTGTCATTTGTCTTTTACGAGTGATCTAATCAATTGATTATTCACCTCCAATAGACGTATACCTTGTTCTTTCGATCGATCTCGAAGAAGGCAAGTGGCAAAGCAATTTCCAGTGGATTTTTCGCGGGGATGCTGCTGGTGTAATTTGTCAAACGTAGCCGAAGGAAAGAGCGGCGGTTTCGAGCGAGGAAATTTATGGGTCGCAACGTGTCGACGGAAACCTTAAATTTTAACGTCCCTGTCGCGTACTTGGCTGGGCCCTGCCCTGCCTGTTAAGGACTTTGCGAAGGGGGATTACGACTTGACTGCCACGAAGCGAGCGTAGAACACTGAGGGGTGGTCTCTCCTCTCCTCCTCGCGGTGGGGGAGAATCAGAAGTATGGTGGTGGTTCTATGGTAGGGGAGGGGGAGGCGTTGCGACGGTGGTACAGGAAAAGGTGTAGGATAGAGGGTGGGTTATGGGGTATAACGCGGCGGAGAACATCCGAATAAAATAATAATAAACCGCGGATACATTTCAGCGCGCGTCGCTCCTTTTTCCTTCCTGATGCTTCGCCTATCTCTCTTTCTGCTTCGGTCTTTCCTGTTTCTGCGTCGCCTGAAATAAATGAGTCGGGTCTAACCGCTTGAATCGAACGAGCATAATGAGTGCAGGTTCGTGTCTTTCATTTTTTTCTTCCTTCTCTTTTGCTTTTCAAGCAGCTATGGATAGAATTGGACAATTATTTTTTGCCTGGAAATTCGGTGCACTCATTTGCTTTACCGGTTCTTCTTTTCTGTCGTAGATGAGTGGAGAGACGTATCGATGAATGGAGATAGATGAATCATGCACAATGATGATGCTATCACGCTAAAAATCAAATCTTTGTTCTTTCTCTGTTTGATACTGGGAAGAAGAGAAACATCAACATTTGATATATCGACATCTTCGTTGTTTAGAAGTAAGTCGTGGTGTAATTAATATGATCGATTATTCTTTTATGAATCGTCAGTTTTTATTAGTGAAATTTTTTTTGTGCCACTATCTTCCTTTATCCGTAAAAAGATGATCAAGTTAATTTGCACAAAACTAAATAATTCATTTATTTCGCTCAGCTGTTTCGTAAATGCAAGACCACCGACGCTGCCGCCGGTAGACTGACTACATGAGAGTGAAACGCGACATTTTAAGGCTTGCGTGTCACGGATCGATATAATTTTCTGTAGTTTAGATCATTACGAGAGGACGTGAATTCCAGATACTTGGAGGAAGAAGGTTAACAACACCATGGAACAGCAATATTCACTGTGGAGCAATTTGCAAATGAGACAAAAATGAATGTTGCGACAGGTTCGATAACGAGCATTAAAAATGGGCCAACTTAAATTAAGTGTAACTCATTATGACTTCATTCTGCACAGATCATTTAGTAATGACACTGTTTAGTTATCAATTAGAAGATAGATAAATAGGAAGAAATCAATTTTACTTCATTATATCATACAAAATGAAATGTATCATTAATTATTTTAAATAATTATAAAATTATAACGTAGAATAACACGATTGAGTAATAAATGATTCGAAAGATGTAGCAGGCAGCAGGGTTAATGCAGAAAATCGTCGGGCAACGAAGCCGGAGCGATCGACCTTATGTTTCGAGCGACTTGGTGTACCTCGTGGCCGAATCGTCGTGAGTCATAGCGATCACTCGGCGGATTCGCAGATCATATATTTATCGCGGCTATACGAAAAGCCCGCCGAGATGTTTCTTTTCAGGGACAAATCAATGGGGCTGGCGAGCCGGCGGTGGTCGTTTGATGTCAAGAAAGAGCTCGACCCGCTCGGATTCAGCTATCTCGACGTCGTCGCCGACGGCGGCATCCTACTGCGATAACACCATTATGCGAATTCGCGATTTGCATATTTCAGAAAGCGCTGCACAGGAAAGCATAAACAACTCCGGCCGCTCCGCGCAACGAGAGCGCCGTGGCTTCCTCGTCAGAAGAGTTACACGCATGGAAGATTTACGGAGAATCCAACGGTTTCCCTTTTCCCTTTCTTCTATCCTTTTTCCTCCTTCTTTCGATTCGTCGTTTCTTCACTGTCTCACTTCTTCTCTTTTTTTTCTCTTTCTTTTCTTTCTTTCTTTTTTTTTTTAGGGAACCTCCTCTCGCACTTTGTATTCAAGCATAAATGCATGGCGACACGAAATGGGAATTGGCTGAATACCTCCAGACGATCATCTCGGGGACAGAGGAGGAAAAAACCGGTCCAACAGTTTTGCTAGACTGCAGCTCGCGGTTTTCAGACTGAATCCCGCGACCAGATAATCCTTGGATGACCATCTCTCGGCTCGATGACTGATGTGTCTTTCAAAATAGACGGAAAATTTGTATATAAACGATTTTGTTATTCAGCACGGAGTGCCATACTTCAACGACTTCAGTGTCTGGAGTGTATGAAGAATACAGAATGTTTTCTCTTTTCCTTTCAAAGTAAGTATATCTAAAAATACGTAATAAGATAAGCGTTATTTGAGTTATCTAGGCTTTAACATCTTAAGCCTATATTATGAGATACTAGTTTTAGTCTTTATAGTAATAAAGGAAGAATAAGGAACATAATTTTCAATTCTTCATCGTGATTCACATCCACATTGTTAATGTTGTACAGAGATGATAGTTTATTATGAAAATTTTTCATTTTCACCCAGCAGCGCTGACAACTGAGCAAAACGGCACGAGACAACGACCGCCGTAGATCGCGTTTTCCACGCATTTTAATGCGAATGGTCTCTTATCGGGACAGCGTAAAATATTTCAGCGCCAGTTTCGCCACGATAAGTGAAACCCCGCGTGCTCGCTTACATAAGTAATATAATTGATTCGTTACAAGCGCTCCTACACGACAGATAAGTTTATCTGCGACGCGCATCGACGAAACCGGTTAGATAACGAGCACGACTACATCATATAATAAGCTTTAATTATTCAGATAATGAGGCGCACCGTCCTCTTCTAATGACAAATAGCGTCGTCTCAACCATAAGCCACTGCACGCCGCCACCGCGAAACCACTACGTCGAAACATCCGGAGGAAAAGTGATACTAGTTTCCGGCGTCTTCCTCGACCCTACTGTCTTACGATCCTTTTAATTTGCTACTGTTTGTTTCACTTGTGATTTCAATTTGCGCATCAATCAAGACATGAGAAACTATTCTGGAGAAATGTGATTTATAGGCTGAAAATCAGAGTTGCGCGTATCAAGATTTTCAGATTCCGGATATAATTATGTATTTCTTGAAGATATCGTCACAGAATTTTCAGAATTAATTAAGTTGTGACATATCATCATTAATTGAAATAAGTACAAGAACCTAGGTACATTAGGTACCTACTCAAGAAAATTAAATTTTGATGCTTGGAAAATGTACAATAGTAACAGTGATCTATAATTTTAAATTGTTCGTCTTCTGTTATTTTGATTTTACCCTGTTTCAGTTGTTAATCGAGGAATTCCGAACATGTTAAACCGATTGGAAACTGAAATACATTTTGATCTTGAACGGAAGAAAACCTTGGGTATCATCTTCCATCTGGTGTTTTAACAAGCAACTATTTTAATAAACTCGTCACACCGGTGCACGGGTCAAGATGAGACCCTTTCCGGATCTTGAATTTCAATTTTCACGCGACACTCCGTAAAGCATCCAGGGACAAGAAGGAACGCGGCTGGAAGGGATCGCTGGGAAAGATCTTGAGAAACGAAAAAACGCGTTTGCCATCAAATACCAGCGATCAGGTGGAAAGAAAGGAGGCTGGATGATGTACCGGTAGATCCACGTTCCACGCTGGATATTTACGTGTATCCCGATGGCCGAACTCCTGTCGAACATCGGGTTTTACAGCGTCGAGCAACGGCGTATCGTGGACCATCATCGAGGTCTAAGGATCCGGCGACTGGTTACACGCAAGTAGATGGATGAAGGTGGCTGGAACAAGGTGGCGGCTGATGGGTGTAAATTCAAGATACCATCTTCTTCCTTCTGTGTCTCTTTCCAAGCGGATTTACCGACTGCTGCGTATTCTGTCTGTTTTACTCGGTTTTTAATTATCCCCGGCATCTCTAAGACAAGGGCATCGCCGCCGTCGTCAGCCAGGTAAACGTTGTTCTATCTTATGGTTAACCTTGGAGAACTTTCTTCGACCTACGAAGAGAATCGGTGAAGTCTGACAACCCCTTTGAAGCTGGGATGTGACGTATCGGCGGTGGAAAATTGAAGAATCCTGGGAATGAATTGATTGAATATGCAAATGGGCTTTTGAACTATCCGGAGGAAGTTCAAAAATAGAAAATCATGGGAGATAATTCTTGAAAGAATTAACAGTCGTGTTTTAAGAAATACATAATACGATAATATTCAACGAAGAATTTTGAGAGATATATTGATTATGAAACATGGAGATGATTTATAGACTCGGTGATTGAAACAACCGATATAAATTTAGTTGTTAGATTAGGTATTTGGTTTACGATTTAAATTCCATCATGAAGTTGGCGAATGGTCTTCATAGAGTTCCGCTAGACCGCTAATAAAAGATGTCCTCTCGAGGAAGATGCTGGTCGCATTATCATTTTAATTGCTTCGTTTTGTGTTGAACCTTTTTGCCAGATTCTTATCTCCGCGTCGGGACAAATTAGCACCCCGACTGTGTGTTCGGTTGAAACCTGTTCGCTGGAATCTGCAAATTACCTTTTCTGCCGCCTCGATATAAAGGACGCTGGACATTCAGAATGGCGCGAGCCCACCTTTTACGCCAGCGATCTTGCGCCGAGTGTTGCAAGTACAAATGAGCGAATTTACGTCCCGACTTTCGCTCTCGATGCATGTTAAGGAAGAGTAGCATTGGGTTTTGCAATTAGGTGCGTGAACTGAACGCTACTAGATTTGTGTAGGTTCTATTAGCAAAGAAGTTCTTCTCTAAGGTAATCACAGCCCTTGGTTAGTGAGAAAAGTTTTGTAATTGAGATCTTGAGATAATTGAATTTCTAATCAAGTAGAATTTTTTTTTTTACAGGGAATTAATTTTTTTTACATTGTCTACAAGAGAATGATCATAATTTTGTCATTAACAATAAGAAGTAGTGACTTTTTTACTGTTCTTGGAGCAGAAAACGGGGCGGATGTGATAAATGGCGAGGGAAAGTCTTTTCAGAGCGATGATCTTCTCGACCTAGAGGGGTATACGAAAAACACAAAGCGCCGCTATCCGCACCATCAGTGTCCGATACCAGGCTCAGGTGACGCACTTTCCGAAGAGGTACCCATGCTGCCAGTACCTTTATTAAAGCGAAGACAAAACTCCGGAGTCAAGACACAGAGCCGACCGATGACAGAAAATATTTGCAGCCTCATCTTGCCTAGACTGGGCGTTTTCCTGGTCATTTTCGACGGCGCCAGTTTCTCCGTTGTATAATTATTACGACCGTCGCTTGTTCTTTCCTTAATTATTACAGGTACCTTTCTGTTTCTCTTAGAGTTTGTAAATACGTAACCTTTTGAGGAAAGTTTGCACAGCAAATGTTTTGAATCATCGTTCAAAAGAAGCAGCATACGAATAAAATTTTATTCAAAAAGACACCATTTGATATCTATCAGCTTAATATGCATATAATTGCATTTGTATTAAAGCAAGATCCACTTCAAAAGAAAAAATATTTCAGATGCACATTACAATAACAATTTTATGATAACGGGACTTGAGTCAGTGAAGAGAGATTTGGGATCATTCACCATAAGTCTAGTTTACTAGGATTACAATGAAGAACGTTTCTATGCAACGCTGGAGGGAGTCCATTCACCGGGAATTAGGAAAATCCTTTGAGGTAATGATAAACTTATTGCGATAATTTTTATCATTACCAGATGGTAACTATTCTAGTTGAGGACAAGTTTGAAAAGATTATCTACCACTTATCGGTCCAATCCTGTTTTTCGCGTGACCGAGTCTCGAGTTTCTCTTCTTCGAATAATTCGTTTATCGTAACAATAGATAATCTTTGTGTAGAGATGCATAGAATCGAGCATAGTTGAGCATATAGCTGGAGATCTAGAAGCGTCCAATATTCATTGAACGATGTTAAGATCGGTTGAACTCGATGAATTCTAAGAAGTTTCAACATCGAAGAAGAAGAGGGGTCCCTGATTCCCTGACAGTGGTTAATTACAACGTTCGCTCGTTAATTCGCCAGAGTCGATTCGCGATAGCGACGGGCAAAGAAAAGTGGGAGACGACAAACAACTCCTACGAGGAATAACTTCTCATTTCCTACTTACTGTCAATTATTTGGTTAGAGAGCCAATTAACTCGGCTCTCCTCGCGAGCCGTAGCCGAGCGACGACGATGCTCGATCAACGAATCGAAGAACGTCTCCTATTCTGCTTACGACTTAATTAATGCGAGCCTCGTCGTTTCATTGTTCTCGATATTTGCATGGAACCCCCGGCCCCTGTTACTAAATTATACGCTGTATCTGCTCAACCATGCCGATGCATACCGTACGTGCAATTTTCTATTGTTCGAAACGATGCAACGTTAGATGCGTTTATTAAAATCTCGATTGCTCGGGCTTTCAACTATGGACTCGATTTGTGAAGTGTTCTTTCGCTTTTCAATTTCTCTCTTGTTTCTAACGATTTCAATCTGGAATTTCATATATTTATTTCTTTTCAGGAATAATGAAATTGAAGATTAGGATCTCCGTAATAATTCAAAGGACTATTGTCGTCTTGAGTTATGCAGGTACATGCATTCTTTGTTTTAATTTAAATTTTACAAAGATTTCTATCTTACTATTCCTTTTTTCATAATTCTTTGACATATAATAATCAGGAACTTATAATTTGTGAAACTTGTGAAGTTTTTTCAGTTAAAAAATTTATTAATATAATGGATGTTTATTAATACTGATAACTTGGAAAATTTCACTACTAATGTTAGTACAATTGCGCAGGACGAAGCATTTGTGGGCGGCAAATTAACCGCGTTTCTCTGGAGTGGGAGGACGATAACTCACGATCCAAGAGGATTAACGTCTTTAGGATACGATTGGAACATGGTGTTGTCCTGTCGGTAAATTCAATCGGACATATCCGGCTTCGATTGATCCCTCGATATGAGGTGGATCATCCAAGCTACAAGAGACACGCGTGCCCACGATAATGAACGCGAGAACCTGGGTAAAGGAAAACCGGTGGAATCATTCGTTTGACCGGTCGTCCCTCATCGTTCGTTCTTTCGTTGCCGTTGTCAATCGTCGAAACGAATTTTCGATGGCGGACGCAAAGAGGACCGGTGCTGGGACCCCCGCTGGGGTATCGGTTACGCTTAAACCGCGTTTAGGGCCCTCGAAAGCCAGCTTTTCGGAGACCCGACAGCAGTCTGTATTGTCGTAGTGATGGACTGAAGAGGCCATGAATCACCTGGTAGGATCGCTTTGACTCTTTTTTTTTTTTTTTGTTTTCGACTTCTTGTTTGTTAGTAGAATGTGGAAAATGACCGTTTATGGATGTTACAGACTGTAAAGAAAGGAAGCAAAGAACGTGAAAATAACAACATTATAAAGATACTTTTGTTATTGCGAAACGTACAAGAAATTTTAAAAGGATAAATCATAAATTGTATTGTTTTATATAGAAGTAAGTAGTCTTTCAATCACTTTCACATTTTCTGTTGCGTCATATTACACAATAAGTCATTAATTTGAATTTTTCTTGATGAAAATAACATTTTAGAAGAAAGAATCTGAGAATGAAATTACATTTGGATCAAGTTCTAAATGGCACTGTAAAAATTGTGAAAAACGATAAAAAGAATATGATGTCACAAAGATTACTTTATTACTGGTACTAGCAAATCAGGAGGCAAGTAATCCAGCCGAGGCGCAATTAAACCACACAAAAGTTCGCGAGGTCAAAAAATAGAAGAACGGAGTGGTGGCCATCGCTACTTGCGTGGCCGTGGCGAAGGGCCCGGGAGACGGTGGCGCCAAGGAGATCCGTATCTTGGCGCGGGGCACTGAGAAAGGGCCTCCGGCATCCCCCCACTAGCGGCAGCCCTCGTCAAAGATAACATCTGATTCCGAATCGTCCGTTCGCTCGTGTAGGCTTCCATGTAGCCCGACTCGTTTTCTCGGGCCCTGGTACGAATGTCATCGTGTTCGCTTCTTACAAGCGGAACGGGGCCCCGAAAGCGGGCCCCAACTCCTCTCCCTCACTGCCCGTCTAGCCCCACTACTACGTCGGGTGCCTTCGTCAGCACCGAATTAACGACCGTACAGGCCCGCGGCAGCATGCTACGGGAACAAGATCGAGATTAATTGCGAGCCATGAATCGAAAGAAAAGCCACCGATCGACTGGTCTCGTATTCAAGAGCGACTGTCTCTTCGACTTTCGTTAATTTATTGGTTAATTTGGAAACGCTCGACATGCCTTATGAAAGGATTTGATGAAGAGCCAGTCAAGGTATATGATGACAGCTTGGTATTTTTGCATGCTGTGATTTTGATATTAAACCTATTGATTTGCGATACACGTTGAAGTATATAATTATATTTTGATAGGTGCTCTATTATAGAGTGGCTATTATTATATAATTGGTGCCATAGTATTTTTGCTAGTTTTAGTGTTAATGATAGATAATTCCATTGGTATGAATTACTTGATAAAATAGATACATTTGATAATATTAGTGACAATGATGTTACCTATTATATTAAAGAGAGTGAATTAATTTTACATTTGAGCCATGACCTGATCTCAATTATCATTATTACCATCGTGTTTTGGAGTCACAATCAGTGTGCCATTTATCGAAGGTGAAACGTTCGACCTGGGGCCGAAAAAAGCTTCGTAGGCGCGGCCGACAAAAAGCGAGCGCCGCTCGAAAAAATCAAGCATTTGTATTCCGCGGAGATTTTTCAACGGCGGCCGGACAGTTTTCTCATTTCGTTTATGGCCAGCCGTAACATAACTCGAGGACCTACTACTGCTGCTCGACAAACACACAGAAATTTCGACCACGGGATCAGACCACGACTTCGCGTAGGTGGGATGGAGTAGCATCCTGGCATCGTTTTGCCATCCAAGAAGACATCGTCGGCCAGTTTTACTTGCTAGATTCTCTAGGTAATTGCTAAATTCAAAGTGACTATGTTAAATAACTGTAACTTCAACAAATTTTTTAATATCAATCCAATTTAAATTAAAAGAATTTTAATATCAATCTTTAACTAATGTTATTATATTCGAATATTTGTACTTAAAGTACATAGTTGATTCAATTATGTGCTTCTTTTTCTTTTCTTATTTATTGAAGCTTTCAATTAATATCGATCCAAAAATATTTTTCTCTTTTTCAAATACAAAGAACTAATGTATACTTATATCTGACCCAGTGATTATTCAATTATATATATTTTTCGCGCGCTCACAATAACGCCATCTGTGGTAGCGTCAGATGAAAAAATATTTGCAACTGTCGTCCTTCATAACGTGCGTTCTTCGTAGAAATTGTGAGTAATATTGAAAAATATGTTCTCTCAGCAATAATTGACTGCCATTTTTTGTGGAATAATTGAAAAATAGCAATCTAATTTAATTTATACAATAAATAGGTGTCTCACGAAGCAGCTATCATTAGTGACTCCTGTTCTTACCAAACAATTTGACGGTTTGCAAACTTCAACTTTCTTTTTTTGATACCTGCAATGCAGCACTTACAAAAATAGTAGTTAGGTAAGACTTAACTTAAACCTCTTTAATTCTTTGTAAAATGTTGAGAAAATGGTGTCTTAATTTTACAAGAAAATAAGTAAATATCTCGTGGGGCTATTGTCGTGAGTGTCTCATTATTTAAAGGATTCACAACATCTTGTAAACATGAACCCGCCTTTTTTACTCGATGTACAATATCTTCAGTTTCGCTTCCCATGGCGAAAACTGTTCGTCATCAGACGAAACATTCCGTTTTCGAAAACGAAACGAGAGTGGAGTGGCTTGCACCGGAGACAGGTTCACGCTAAATGGCGGTCAGACGAGGCATGTCGCGCGCCACGGGGTTCCCGGTCAAAGGCGCCGGCGATCCTGCTAACCCTTTCCATTTCGGTCGGCCCTGTCACCCCTTTTCCCTTGGCTGGCATTCGTTTTCGGGGCCCCGGTATGCAGCCACGATATTCTAATGGCGTCAGCGCATGCGTTACGCGGCTGCTTGTCGCGGAACACCGAGATAACTTGATTTTTATCGGCTGATCATGCTTGCATTCGCAGAACAGCATGTTTTGAGAAAATGTATCGAAGCACCTGAGCGTTAGTGTTGAATCACAGTGTTGGAGTTACATGGTATTGCAAAAAGTTGACAGGAAATTAAAGCAAACGTACTTATTAAGGACTGCTATGATAAGTTGGAAGAATTACTTTGGCTTTAAGAAGAATGGAAATTAATGAAACGAAATTTTGTCCATGAAAAACCTTTAAAATAAATTTGTTTTCGTTGGAGTGATCAAGAAGAGAAGGAAACAAGGAATATATAAAAGGGCAGTACGAGTACCAGCAAACTAAAATACAGAAAACCCTATAATTACAAGAAAACGATGCAATAAAAAAGAGACATAACTATGAGCTAGGAGCTGAGTGAAGAGCCGTTCAGCCACAAATTCAGCATCGGTTTGGTGGTTTATCGAGGCAATTTACAAATTGGCTTCCGTTCCAGCGTTTCTTAGGCGGCCAGAAATGATTAGACCTGGCTGGACGGGGCGCCGTTTATTCAAGCCTGCTTCTGCGAACGGCTTCTATTAGTATTTCTGCCCTCACTCCACGCGTCTCCTCCACCCTCGTTGGATAGCATATGGTTAACCGAAATCTCCTGAATGCCTATTAACATAACGTCGATATGCACCTGCTCGACGATGAGCAGCGTCCCAATCGATCATTTCTTTTTATTGAATTCATCTTTGCTTTTCTCTTTTTCGATTTTCACCAAGAATGAGATGTAAGAAATATTCAGGCTTAACATTTAAATTAATGTGGGTACAAAATGTCCATGAATGTTTCTGCAAATTTGTGTTTTTATAAACATAATAATTTAGAGAGTGAAAACTAAAGAAAGATTTGTCGTGTTTTCTAAAGATACTAACCAACAATACATTGCACATTTAAGTTTTTACAAATGCATCAATATTTCATACTCTTGTAACACTGATGATAAAAAAGAGACGTTACACTGTTATAGAAAGAGTTACGTGCAGACTCAATGAATCTATGTAGATATTTAAGGATATCGGAGCTTTCTGGAAAAAGAAATTAACAAATGACAGAAATACTTCAAACTTTCATCTCATCCAGTTATTATTATCAAAGATTATAATTAATTTTCCTTCTTTATTCTGCAAAGTAGCAAATAAAAAGTACCAGCTGTTTCCGAGCTGGATGCATCAGATAGCATCCCTTTACCACTGAATCGTCCACGGAATACAATATCCAATTCTTCGATCCAACCCCCGCATCAAAGGAGGACCACCAACGAAGGCCAAAAACAAAACTCGTCCAGTAAAGGAGGACAAGCGTGCCCGATCTAACCAATGCTCGGAACAATCCCCGCTCCTGTCGTTTACCGGGACGAATCCCTTTTTTTCAAGGGTAAGCCTCGATTTTATCTGAAATCGATGCTTTCATCGCGCGCTCGCGCTCTCTCCCTCGGGCCTCTTGATGATCTGGAGACCGCTTTTTCTCCGGTGGGCCGACACATAAATACAGTAAGATTAATACGCGGCCCACAAATCCCAAACAGGCCGTAGTTTATTGTCTGATACATCTGCGGGCCACCGCTGCACGCGTGTAATAAAACGAACGCGATCACGCGCGCCGCTTGCCTTATCTCGAACGCTGACCGGATCGAATGTGTGACAGACTGCCGACAATATTGCGCATTCCTGGCCGTCTATGAATTCGCCTAGGAAGTCTCCTCACCCTCGAACTCTACGGGCCAAGCCTCGTCTATTTGTCAGGGACCGTCTGTTAAGGGTGATGGCCTCGATCTTCCACCGTTTATCGCGACCGTGACGAATTTTGTATATTGTTACTTGCTTGGTTTTATTGTACTCGATAGTCTGGTGCCTCTTACCGTCACGCCCTTGTGGTTATTGGCGCCGGGGTGGGACTGCAGTGATTAATTTTTTGACGAGGTTTTGGGGTTCAAAGTTATGGGCGAGGTTTTGTGGATTTCGAAAATCGAAGATCCGCTTGGGACGATGACTGAAATTTGTTGGCTAAAAGAAAATTCTTCTAATTACAGAGTTTGAGATTTACACTATCTGACATAGGGAATCAAATAGGAAATTCGTTAGCGTTTTACTTGCTTCTGTTTATTTTGAGTCGTCGATTTTCTCAAGTAATTTTTTGATACTATTTTGAAAAAATTTTTTGGAGGGAAAGGGAAGAAAAGGATCTCCTAATCGTAAGAAATGCCCATATTAAATGTTTTACAAGCATTAATGTTCCAAGCATTAAAACACTTCAAATTTACATTTAATTCTGAAAATTGCAACTCTAGAAGTAAATTTGAAGAAAAAAATGAAATTTCTCTCGAGATCGCTGCACCTAATGTAGCGGTCTCATCTCGTCGATCTTTGCACATGCTCGTTTTCTCCCAGCCGTCGTATCTTGAACGCGGACTGATTTACTGTCCACCTTTATTCACCCACGTCGCGTCCGTTCTAATTGCAGGTCCGCGAGAAGAATATTTCCTGGTGCACACCCCTTGATCTTCCCACCTGCCATCGACCCACGCGATGCTTCTGCAAGATACCAGAGTTGCACCAGGGCTGCGGTCACCAGAGCAATTTTGAATCAGAAAAATCGCAAAGAAACATTTTGGAAGTCCAATTGTTAATCAGTGTCATCGGTGTCTCACGATGAGTCGTCGGCTGACATCATTGCGGCATAGGTGAGTGGAATATATTTTATACTTGCTTTTAGTGAAATGTGCGTTTGATCGTAATTGTATATATTCCGAATGGAAGCGTTTTTCCTTTTTGTCTTAGAAATTTCTATTTTATAATAATATTTAGCGTAATATGATATTTCTATTTTACTATTATCAAAGAAAATGACGTTAGTTCCATCACATTTAGGCATTATTTATTATGAAATGAACATTACAAGAAGAAGAGAAAAGCCGTTTGCAAACGACGAAAAATTCTCCAACAATAAGAAACTGAAGCTTGTCTAGGGATTTGGGAATCATAGAACGTATTAGGATTAATTCTTAAATTCTTTCGAAAAGTGACTTTGAAGAATTTCTGGATGCACTCTTACGAGGAGTAACGAACAGTTAGCCAGCGCCCAATCGACATTCCACGATTCCATTAGAATCCACCAAGCGAAACTTCTCCAACGCGAGATTCGACATCTCGTTACCTCTTCTTACTTTCTTCGTCGTAGGTCTCTCGTCGACAACCCCTAATTACGCGAAATAAAAAACGGTGCTCGTTCGTTGCTCGGCTCCGCGAGATCGGCATCGAGAATTTACCTTTTACGATTTCTGGGACGCGGTTTCGCGTCGCTTTCGTCGTCGTTTCCCCGGGTGGAATCCGCTTGGAAGCACGTCCAAGCGGGCGAGCGAGGATAGACGAGCGCTGATGGCGACGGACAGATGAATCGAGTAGAAGTCGAGCGCGGGAGGCCTCGGGAAAATGGCCGAAAGGATGACCTAATGGATAGCGCCGCGGTCAATTAGCCATCTCGGTCGTACTCGCGGTTATTAATAGCGGATCGTGATCCGGCGAGATTGAGATCTCCGACGCGACGCGTCGCTTCTTCGAGAAACGTTTCATGCTTCTGGCCTCGTGAAAAGGCCGACACGTGGAGGCCGGCATTATCCAAGCAATCGAGAAACGAACGCACTGCCTTGGGAACGTCTTCGGTTACTCGGATCGTTTGAACTGATCGTATTCAACTTCCGGGATACGACGAAACGTACGTTTCGTAGGAGAAGTGTGGGAGTTTAGAAATCACCGGAGATTTATAAAAGAGGCTAGAACAGAGTTAGAAATTTTCAATTTTCTGAATTGTAGAATATTTTTGTAATACGAGTTAGGGTTATATCGAAGCTCTCAACTTTTGAGCTTGCGATAAGACAAGACAAGGAGTTATATTATTGATTTTGTTGATAGATAACGAGGCTTTCAAAATAATAATAAGATGAGACTCTCAGGTTCATATCTCTACGAATATTATTTACACTTTTGAACATATCACCAACACTTGTTACTTTCGAAACCAATAAAATCGTCCATCGACAGCAAGAAATTTCCAAAATTTTCAAGAAACTCCGTCGAAGCAAATACATACGTATACTTACGTACATCGACCTGATAACTAAGTTTTGTCTTCAAAAGTCACACAGGCATCGAGGAAAAATTCTCAAGATAACTGAATGAAGCCAACTCTACTTACGTGAGCCTGATGTCCAAATATACGAAAAGGATGGTGGAAGACGCGTTCCCCGGGGGTTTCTTCGTTGCCCACGCAAAAGGAACCGGAGGCCAGGCCAGTGATGGACCACCAGGGAGCCGCCACGCCCCCGGCGGGCCGCGTTTTACCCACGCGATCTTTGGCGGAGCGCTCGTGCGTACGCTCCTGCCTGCTCGAACGACTTTAACGCAGAGAGAGGAAAAAGGTGGTGTGGTCGGCGGCATGGCTTAACTAACGCGCGGAATCGCGCGAACCAGCCACCGGGGGGTGGGAGAACGAGAACAAAAAAGCCTTGAAAATCAAAGGGACAGAGGGAACGGAGGGATGGTTAAGGGGTGAAACAGTGAGAGCCGCAATGGCGGATCGCGACGGTGACTCGTGGCTTCGTCCAGGGATCAAGAGGCGTGTCACCGCCGGTTCAAGAAGCAACGTCGACAGGATAATCGTTGGGTCATCACGGAAGACGGAGAAGCCTTTCAGATTGTCCACCGAGCTTCCGGTGAAAGTTGTTTCGCCTACCGAGTGATAACTTCAGGGAATTTTGCTTTTTACTCTTGGAGTTTTTAGTGTCTGGCATTGATGAGCTGAGCTTGTCATTCCGTGTCAGCGTCACGTTACACGTAATTGAATATTGCGTATTAATTGTATAATATTATACAATTTACAATATTTCTCTTGATATTGTATAAAATTGATGTCGATGGTCGACGAGTTATATATTTATGTAGATGTCGTTCGCTTAACACTATCATTACCAGTCTACCATGTTGAACCATTAGATACAGTATTATAAAATTCGTATTTTATATGTCATTACATATAATATAATTATTGTTCTTTTTTATATATCTAGTTGATATCTAGTTGAATTTTGATGATATCAAATTGATGAATTTATTCTCCAAATTCTTCATTTTGAATTAATGTAAGTTTTTCCTTTTAGTAATTTAACAAATAATTCAATATATCGAGACAGATAATTATTTTTGAAAAATAATCGTTAGTGAACATCATTTAGGTTGGTTTCAGAGGTGGTTTCAAGAGAAGGTTTCATAGATATTGGTTTTCAATTGTTGTGGTAGGTGTTACAAATCGACTGGAATAGTGGAACAAGAATAAAAGTATTATGAGCAGTTTGACGGTTCTTTTTTTGGCCAATTAACTTGAAACGGACTCGGTCTCCCTTAGAACCCTGGACGATGGCCAAACTTACCCTTCTTACTCGCCAAGTTTTCCCTCTTTCTCAGTTCGTTTTGAAGATTACGTGTACTCACAAGGAACTGCGACTTTCTCTAATTATGGCGCCTAATTGAACGATCATGGCTTTTTCTGTCAGCCTCTTGAACCTTTTATGGAAAAAGGAAATCCTCCTTAGAATTTCTGCCAAGCGTAATGCGTTTTGTTCTCTCGTTTTCACGGATAAACGCATAAGTTGAAGATTTTCAATCAATATATCCGCCTGAATATATTTTCTTTCACTTTTAAATTGAACAACTAAACAGTTTCTAAATTAAATTTGTCAATCAACTCTGAAACGTTGAAGTCATCTTTTATCACGCTATTTTTCATTGGGGAGAATCATATGTAAAATAATACTATATAAAAAATACTATATAATACTAAAATGATACTAAATCTGTATAAATATATAAATATAAACTACAAAAATATAAAAATATAATAAAGTGTTGAACCTTAGGACGATGAATTTTTTTGAATAAATAGCTGACTACGTAAAATATTGATCGATAGATCCAATAATACAATATTCGACTCGAATTATAAAAAAAAATCTCACACGTTGTGAAGAAAATGTGAAGTTTGAAAACTGAATAGAAACTAGAAATGTTACGGTTTAGCTTGCTTTCCCGTGATTACAAACAGTCGTTTTGGTATTTTCTTATCTCCAATGAAAAACGATACTTTAGACAAAATATAAAGATTTACATTCGAGATTCGTACAAGTTTCGAGAAGAAGAAGGAACAAAAATTCACAGACACGAATATGAAACAAAAGCAAAAAGAGAAGAGGAGAGTCTCACAGTGTGAGAAAAATGGATGAGAAATCGTGGCACCACGAGCGACGAATTCGTGGCTGAAGGGACCGGGTTGTAACCAGCAATTCCGTGCGATTTTTATGCGGCTTCGCTCGAGCCCCGGCCCACCTCCTCGTTTCCTAAGGTAGCATTTCTCGGTCATTCCGTGGAAACGAGATAATCGGAGTGGATAATCGCCACGAACCGAACGGTGATCCGATCCTCGTAAAACTCCTTCCTGGGCCGTTCGCGGCACAACTATCGAACAGTCTGTTACCATTTCGTTTCTTCGTTCTCCTTCTACCGTGACAAATCCGCGACATTTATTGGCCATCTGTTAAACGTGACGTCTAAGTTTAACTATTGTATGTTTGACTATTGTAAAAGGTGACGAGGATCCTCTTTTTTTAAACTCGTCGTTCGAACGATAGCTCTGCTCTTCTTTTTCTTTCATTTTCGTTACTAAAAAAGATTAATTCGTCCTTCGACTATTGACAAAGGTGATTTGTCTTTGCTAACAGTGCTTAATTTCATAGTCGTAGAAATATTTTGATTACGGGACAATCCAGGTCGGTGGCCTGTTACAGAATCTTAGAATTTCCGAATAATTCTAAATTATCCTGAATTTTTTTTTTTTTTTGAAAGATCAATCGATTTTTCCCTGGAATTTTCCTTTGTCTCTGCTAGAGTGTTTCAAAAGCTATTGTAACGTTTCTCATGAATATTCCGAGCTGGTGTATTATGGTTAGGGGGCACGATCGCACGTTTGAGAATGTGGATTTTGATTTAATGGCGGGACCGACCGCGCGCGCGTCCTGAGCCGATGATGTAACTCCGCCAGAGTTTCAACAGAGCGTTCACCATTAAAAAAAAAAAAAAGAGGAGAGGAGAGAAGAGAAGAGAAGGAAAAGAAAAGAAGAAACGGGAAGAAACGTTCTTTTGGAGTGAATAATTTTTCTCTCATTCCCACAGTTTCTCGTTCTCCATAAAATCGAACAGGTATTCCTAAGATTCCTCGAGTTCTTTCGTATATGAATCCACATCGAACGCGATGAAGATCCTCTTCTTTAACGTGCTAGACCACCCAACACGATATTTCACGTTACACTGTTCGATATATCGCAGGAACAACTGGAACGACTACGAGAGATATGGAATGATTGACCAACTTGGAGTCTTTTGTGGAAATTTTATAAATTTACAAACTTAAAAAATTAGACGGAAACAAAATCCTTCAAAGGCAATTATCCTACGATAATTGCACGAAATTTCTATACGAGAATCGCATCCATTGTTTTCAAACGGTCAAGCATCCACTCAGGTTTGATTTTCTGAGTCGTTTGTCACGAGGTTACCACGGATAGAAAGAGAGAGAGAGAGAGAGAGTGAGAGAGAGAAGGCGCCGCGTTAATTTCACTTCGAAAAATCGTAAAATGCAAATGAAGGATCTCCTCGTGGGTTCGTGGGGTCGGTCCTCCATTGGCAAATTGCGAGAGAAGGCAGCGCGCGCGCGACGTGGCGCCCAAGGTGGTCGAGTAATTTTGCCTTCCTCTCTGTCTCGTTTCTCCTCTCTCTTCTTCCTCGTCAACCAGAGAACGAGAAGAAGAAGAAGAAGAAGAAGAAGAAGAAGAAGAAGAAGAACAGAAGAAAAAAAAGCGAAAAGAGAGGAAGAAAGAGAGAGAGCGTGCGCTTGGCCATTCAGTAGAGTGGAGTTTGGCTGCGGGACATAAAAATGTGTTGATTATATGTTGCCGCGGTTCCTCGAGCCCATGGTGTCGTTAAGAAAACACACGACCTGCTGATCCGGCGAGTCGTTAAACGGTGAGATGTTCGAGGCTCTGCCATTAGCCGGATGACGCCGGTCACCGGCCACCATGACGATTATGGCCACGATAACGACGCCGGTGATGACGTTTGCCCCTCTTCGCGCCGCGGCCGTGGTTTTTTCGACTCGGCTTCGTAGGTGGCGAACGAGCCCGCGTACTTTTGGCAACTTTTGCGAATCATGCAGGATTAGGTTAGGAAACAGAGTTCTTGTAGTTTAGAATTTGTAGTTACTTTCCTTTTTTTTTTTTTTCTTTTTCATTGGAAATGGTTGGAAATCTAACGTTTCCACTTTTGCGAGTATCGTAAGCGTAAAGAATTGGTACCCCTGTCGTTATAGCTGGTGAAATCGAATCACGTCACTTTGTAGCAAACGTCTGCTTTTGGTCAGTCTTCGAAAATCTTCAACCCCGGAACTGGACAATTATTGTTACAGTCATCCAGGCAGAGCAAGCTCTCCCCAAAATATTCGCCACGTCTTGCCCATCATCACGCGAGCTAGCTCAATTAGCCCAAACCGTATCATCTGTCCATCGGAATTACTTGTCCTGCGAGGAACGTCGGGACTCCGACGACCCCATAAATCGAGCGGAGTCTCACGTATCGGCCGTTAATCCCGACGTAGCTAATGAATCGCGAGAGGTACGGGTGCACGTCAGCCCCTGGGGCCCGGATGTGGGCCCTCCGACCGTGCCACGTCCGTCCTGAGCGCCCCCGTCTCTCTGTGGCTCTGCACGATTCCAAATAAATAAAAGGCAATAAGTGCAGGGCCCCGCGCGCGCGAAACCCGTCATTACGCGAGGCGGGCCCGGCTTGTTAGCCCTCCGGGGCCCGCTGACCATGTTCAGCCGCTCATTCAGCGTCTACCTCTCGTAGGAGAGCTGGCGCCTGCCCCGTTAAAATTGGCCGAAATTCGGGGAATCCTCCACGGCTGTATCCGCGCGGGATCGTTCCTCCGTCATGACGTTCCTCGTTCATCCCTCGCGCAACACACACGCCCCTCCACGCGTCGGATTTTTCTCCTCTCAGTCCGGTGAGATCGTTGTGTTGTTGCTTCAACGTTGAGTCCACTTGGGTCCGAGTGATGTTCATTGATAATTTGCCGTGCTAACCTGGCACCGGTTCTGCCTCCTCCCACTCCTCCCTCCTCTTTTTTTCCACTCCTCTGCTTTCTTCCTCTCCCGCTGCCACACGCTGTTCCTCTTCTCCCTTCGCGCTTCGCGTGTTTTTGGGGCTGGTTTTCGGCCCCGAGTAGCTGGTAGCAGCTCGTTGAGCACAAGTTTGTGAATGAAACGGATTACGGTATTCCTCGGGAGGAGGAATTTATTAGGGTTTCGCGATCGGAGGTTATGATTCGGTTGGCGAGGAGGAAACCAACGAAAGTTTGGTGGAAGTTTGGTCACTGCGAGATTTCGTTCTATCTGTTTCAAAGTTTTGTTACACTTGTTACACGGCGAAATGTACATTAATCGCCCGATGTTTGAAATCTTGAGGAGATAATCATGGGATTGAAAATCATAGTAAAAGTTCACCAGTGAAAGATAGAGTAACTTAGTTGATTACGAAGTTAAAGGGACGATCTTAAGAATCGATAATTTATACTGCTATAATTTTTATCTAATATACGACGATCAAGCTGTGACACTGCATGCAAATCGGCCCAAGCTACCGGTGCTAACTCACGCTCTCCACGGTCGCCGATTCGAAAGCAGCCGTAAGAATGGCCGCGACAAATCGACCGGCTGCCTCTTGCTTCCTCGCGTCTCCCGACACCACGTACAAATCAAAAGATTTGGCTCGTTCTCAAATTATTCATTTTTATCAACACAGGCTGCACAGTCGTTGTCGATAAAAATAATTACGCGAATGTGGTTTATATTGTCCAACAATCCAGGATTCTACTCAACAGAATAGAACGTTAGAGAACTGCGGATATTCCCTACAAACGCAACTTTGCTTCAATACATTGTTGTTACTTTTTGAAATTTATTCTTGTGCAAAACACGCAAGGTTTTTAGAAACCCAAAACCACCATGTGTGTGTCTTTAGAGACACTCACGTTTGAACGTTGATCGTTGCTTGATCTACCCTTCCGTTCCTTCGTATTCATTTCGACGATCACAGCGTGGCTTGATATTCCTGCACATGTGAAATGATCGGAACACGATCACGTTCGGGTCTGGAGGAAGCTGAACGCGCGCGCGGCGTAGGAGTCGTTGCGGCAGCCGATGGTAATAGCTAATGGCTGGTAATTGGACAAAGCAGCCGCAAATTGGACCACCGGGCAAGAGGTCGTCGGGTCGCCGGACGCTAATCGTCATCCTCGTTATTTGCATCTGCCGATACTCGCAGAGTTCGGTCCACGTAACAAACATACGTGGACATATGTACGTAACACGCGTGTACGCCCTCTACGCGTGTACGTGACGCGGAGCTCGTCGCCGACCAGAAATAGAGATGACCGGACAGAGTCTATTCGAGTCGAGTGGGTCGACTGTCGCCTCCTCGCGTCACAGACCAGGTCTTCCAGGTCCTTTGAGATCCATTTCCTCTTTCCTAGCGATCTCGCGGGTCAATCGACTGACAGTTGCCCTCTGTGGGTCGCGTTGCTTCTTTTCGGACACGGGAGATTGGACAGGAAGCTGTTTTTGAAAGCCGGTGTCGTAGTACAAGGGACGATTGTTTCAACGTTTAACATTGACGTACGAGATGTGGAAGGTTCGAGTAAATAGTACCGTTAAGATCGTAGGTGTTGCAGACTCGTTGGGAGGTTCTTCAGAGTGCAATTCTGATGTACTGTACTTGAAATGATTCGAACCTTGTTCGAAACGATGTTTAATAATCGATAGATATAATTCGAAAGTTAAGAGGGAATATCTACGATTGAATTTAATATATAATTTAATATTTAGTTGAACTTTTGAATTTTTGATTTAAGTTACAAGTGTCTTATCCGCGTTACTGGTTTGGAGTTTGATGGTATTCGTAATCTGATTACTTGAATCAGGTTAATGATAAAGTAGTTTCAGAATTTGAAATTTTAGGTAGTCACAACTTGAAAATTACATAACGCTATGTGTGATTCATATCTTTTGGTCTCTACATTTATCGATATTAACGCACATGGTTACTACGTTAATGTATCTGGCACGAATATCGCGTATTTATTCCTTGGTAACAGAATTAAAAATTTACACGATTAGACTTAAGTTCCGTCAGAATCGTAAAGCAAGCAAGTAACCGACGATTCTTGGTCACAACGTGATCAAGATGTCTAGAAATCCGGCCATCGCGATTCCAATCGACCGATCGGCGAGCAATTGCGACGTTAGAATCGACGCGTCATTTATTAATTACGAGCGACCTCGATATTATCACGAATCGTCGTTCGATCAGGATCAGTCGTGAACTTTTCGCAATTCGCGACAACGTTGCTCGAAGATTTCACGTGTAGAATCAGACTAGAAAGCAGACTAGTTTTCACGTTGGAGAATCGTTCGATTTGTAAAAAGATCTGTGAACTTAAGCGCACACGGCTCTTCCTCTTTGAATTCTTGAGCTGCCAGTTCTCTCTGTTGGTCCGTCCAACGAGATGCTGCTTCGAGATCATCGTGCAGGTTCTAATTACGGTAATGAGGCAGAAGGGAATCACTAGCTGTTTCGTTGTAGCGATAGCTTCGACGCCAGAGCAAAGTGTCTCTCATAGAGAGTGACAGAATGATTTAAAGAATTTTCACAGAGATCTTTCGATTTTTGGAGTATTTCAACATTTATAAGAAACGATCAAACTCGTGAAAATTGAAAATAATGAAGAACAAAGAAATCCGCGAGAATTTGCAAGGAATTTATAAACAAAGTTCTAAAAAGTTCGATGAATTTATAAAAAAATTAAAAGGGTGTGATTTGAATTTTACGAAGGAATTCATGAGAAATTGAACGAAATCTGTTCGTGAAAATTGAAAGAAATCCGCGAGAATGTGCAAGGAATTTATAAAGAGAGTTCTATAGAAATTCGACGAATTTATAAAAAAACACTCGAGAGTATCATAAAGAGTTGATCATTTGAATTTTACAAAAGTAGAATTACCTCAGAACGAAGTTGGAGACGGTAGCCATCGCTATCTTTAGAGGTTGGTAGTCGTGTCGGTCTGGCTTGGCCTAGCACTTTGAGCTCGCCACGGAAGCCGCTCTCGATCTGATAAGATAAAACCTCGTCACCCTTTCTCCATCCCTCTGCGAGGAGCGTATTATCCAGTTCCATCGAGTCATCGAGTTACAAGCGCCTCACGACGCAGCTTCTCTATGTCGTCGACAACGCCGTCGTCCACCGATTGCAACGAAAGATACGATGATCTATGTCGCGCGGCTTGCTCGACGGTTTTGCCAACGATCCGCCAACTCCCCGCGATGCCTTTGGTTATTTACTTGGACGGAACATGGAAAGTTCCATAGTCACCTATTTTTCTTGTTCGTCACAGGATTCGAAAGAAATTAATCCAACGTCGTGGAAAAGCCAGAGATGGCACTTGTCATCTGTGTAGATTTTATTTTGTGTTCTCGATCGTTAAAACTTTCATTCGCATTAATTTATTGTTATTACAAGTTCTTTTATTTGCTAAAAAGTTCGCCTCGAAGAAATAAATTTTAGAGATGAATTTAAAACACATTGGTGATCTGAAAACTATCACTACTAAAATCTATGAGATTTTGTGTCGTATCACCCACGACCATTGAATCTTCCCTAAAATAATTTAAAGTCATCCTCTATTGAGAGATATTGCTTCTGTCGTGTATCTCCTCGAGGAAATGTCAAGGAAGTTTCTTTATTCCGTGCTCTCCGTCTTCGCGAAGGTGTTGTACTAGTCCTTTAGCGAAGGATCGATCGCAGAATAGATTAGTGCGGTTGTGTAACCGGCTTGGGTCTCGCGATGCAACCCAAGGTGAAGAGGTATTAGGTCAAGTAAGTAATCTCTTAGCGGTCACGGCAGCCAGAGGACCCCTTGGTCACCACGATGGATGTATATCCTGATTGGTTTCCGTCCCTTCCTTCGATCGTCCCTCGGTTCTTCGTTCCACGGCCCATTTTCGATATTAACGCTAATCGTGCCTGTGCCTCGTTGTCCACCGGTTTCCACCGCCGGAGACGATCCTTTTGTGCCCGCGAACGAAAATTCGCTTCGACAGCTTTCACCATCACCAGTGGGAGTTCGAGTTCCACTTGGTTACTTTGAGGGGGTAAACTTTGAATTTTCCATCGAAAGTTTGTTCGACGATGTTTGCTTTGCTCGAGCATGTTCAAAGTTGTTCAATGATTCTTCATATTTGACAGTTTCCGTTCTAAGTGTTCTTTGACACAACGAAATTTTATTTATTCATTGCACGCACAGGTGTGAGATTTTACAAAAGCGTTCGTTTTTCGCTTTTTAATTTGATGTAACTCCAGCTCTTTTTGAGGGTAGACAAGTGACATGAAAATACGAAGCATCTCAGTAATATTAAATATTACGAAGCACACTTGATAATACTAAAATTACCAACGACTAAAGCACGCTATTAAGAAAATTAAAGTGCTGGCAGATATGAAAATTATTCAGATTTTTAAAAATTTCAACGAAGATTCATGTCCCAATTGATCATATCGACAACCTCGTTAGTTCTAGCGTTAATACAAAACACGCATACCCAGTTGTATACCAAAAACTACCAACAATTAAAGTACACTATATTTGCACGAAGAAAATCAAAATGCTAAACTTAATCTAAACCTAACTTAAACTTAAACTGAACCTCGAAGCTTTTATTCGCAGATACGAAAATTAGTTCCAACAAAGAATCATCTTCCAATTGATTATATCGACAATCCTAGTTGCAGCTAGTTAGTTCTAGTTTGTTGAATGCAAAGATATTCATCCAACTTACACGACCAAATTTATCACCTGTCTCGAATGGAGCGCAGAAAGCACGAATCAGCAGAATCTTCTCCCTGCGGAGTCTCGTCATCGGGACACTTCCTCCCTCACTTGGCCGGTTCGTCCAAGCAACGAATATTCCGGTGGCCATAATGCAATCGGTACGATGCCCATCACGAATCAGCAGACGATGCGACGTGCGTAGGAGCGACGTGATCCTTTGATCGTTCGCCGGCGGTTACGTGCGTCCACCGGCGCGCGCTATTAACCACGCTCGTTCTCTCTTTTACACGGCGAAATTCGGTGAAAGGTCTCCGCGGTCTGTTCGCCGTGAGTCGCCGCACGAATACCTTGCCACTCGGAATCCTCTCCGACTCGGACACGATCGACCGATGGGGGCTCAGGTGACGAGAAACCAGCTCGATGCTAGATGTCACGCGATCGTGACCGTCATTTCAACAGCGACGATGACGAAACGGGACGCGACGAAACGTGTACTACTCGTGTGTCGTCCGCCTCTAACGCGATCGTTCGCGTCGATACCGATACCAAACGATTTTAAACGGGACGCTCGTTGAATACTGGAAAGACGGTCGAACGCTGACGGTAGCAGAACGGCTGAAAATCGGAGAGAGCTGACTCTCCAACGGGCTGTGTTATGAGTCTCGTTTCGGACTCGTGCATAATCGCCCGGTTGGCTGTAATCGATGAACGATCGCTAGGGCCGGGTGTCCATATCAAGTGGATCCACCTTTCGAGACGAAGCTATTGGAATTCAGGGACTATTGCCGATGGTTAATTGATATAGGTGAAGGTGTTAGGTTGGTAGGCTAGGTGGTCTTTAATTGACCAGGTGGTTTTGTTTGGGAATTTACGGAGTTGGACTTGGAAGCTTCTAGACGCGGCTTTTTATCGACGATTCCAAGAGTGTTTGTAGAGTGATATTTGGTAATGGAAACTTTGGTTGATTATGACGGCGATGAAAAATTGTCGACAATTTAAACTGATACAGAGAATCAGCTTTCACTTTGATATTCGTGAGTTTGTTCTTTTCGAGGATGGTCTTACACCACGTAAAATGGTGGATACGTTCCCTTCGAGAATTGTAAAAATTCAACGCGTGTAAAGATTATATTAAAAAATTTCTCTTTGCGACTAGATCTGCCACGGTCTTTGGAACACCAAGTACTTGATTTTAACTGCCTGCAATATTTTTTGAAGCATAATAGAAAACTGAAATGCGAAATTGTCAGATAATGAGAGAGAGATTTCTTTCGTTTTGAAGATTATATTATTCTCGTTTCGTAATTTCTTGGAAACGAGGATTTTCCAACGTGTAAACGACAAACTTTTAAATGCGACTAATTAACTTTTAACATTTATTATCAACGAAATCTTAATTAACTCTAATTTTGCAAAATGGTTTCTCCGGCGTAAGATAACGAGCCACCATCGGAAAACGTCGATGACCAGGAGACGGTCACGTTCTGCTCTAGTTTCTCACGAGGCTCGCGCCTTACGATACGTTCCTCACGTATCACGAAAACGAGGCTGATTTATGGCAGGACGGATCAGGAACGAACCGGCGGAGAAAAACCGACGGACAGCACCGGGCATTGCGAGCGTTTCTTGCGAGTAACGCGGCGCGCACCTGCGAAACGCTCGGGAATTTTGCACGAAATTGGAAATCCACCCGAAAAAGTCGATTCCCTCCCCGCGTGTTCGTGCGAGCGCCGCGTGAGAAATTGCCGGTGGACGGTGAAAGTACTCGGCAAATGCGAGCGCCCCTTTTCCGCGTGCGTGGAATTAGCTACCGGCCTGTTAGATCCAACTTAAAAGCCATCGTTCGCCCGACGATCGTTTTCGGCCGTTTAGAAATCGAGATTACCGATCGCTGGACGTTTTTCTCGTTCGTTGCCTTCCATATACGCCCAGACGACGCTGAAAATGACGTTTTAACGTTTGTTGCTAATTACTTAACGATCTTCTTAATTAATAATAATTAAACAATCCAAGCTCGCGTCGGCTCGACTGACAGTGTGTTTCTTAACGGAGCATGATTCATCCGAACGATAAGGATGTAAATTCTCGTGTCGCTTCGACCAATAATTTCTCGTAATCTACCGATTGAGATCGAAGTTTCCAGTTTCCCGAAAATCACGCGAAGGGTCTTCCCGCCAGATCGAACAGACTGAACAATACCAAAACGAGAAAAACGGTGTTCTCGATGTTCGCCGGGACGACGGTGGCCAGATTGACTCGATGACAAAAAGTGTCTCTCTCGGTCGGTGAGTCCCGTGGCCGGGGCAAAACGCTACCGGGGACCCGTCCACCGACTAATTACAACAGCCGTACTCAGCAATCAACGCGGTGCCGCCATGTGTGGTCCCGATGTTATCGCCGGAGTTCCACCGGCGAAACGGTATCATAACTATTCATGAAGGATGACGGACTGGGAGGGAGGGGGGGGGGGATGGTGGTGGTGGTTGTTCGAGGGGGTTAACTTAGGGAAGAAAAGGGGCCCCGGTATTGAGAGAAAGAGACGAGATTTCGCGTTTGTACTCGGGCCGCACATCCGGCAGTCGACGATTCTTGCGGATCTGCCAGGACAATGCGGCTCCTTTTAATCCTTCTCCATCTCTCCCTCTCTTTCTCTCTTTCTCTCTCTCTCTTTCTGTCTAGCTGTTGTACGTATGTGTGTGAATTTCTTTTTTTTCTTTCCTTTACTCCTTCTGGAGTTCCCTCGGTTCCTTCGGTCGTCCCTCTCCTCCTCGTGTCTGGCCTTCCTTCTCTTCCTATTCTTGGTCTTTTCGCGTCCGGGTCGTAGCTGGGTCTCTCGCGGGCTCTCTCTCGACCGGAGGAGTCCGAAAGGACGCGAGCAACAGGAGGAGGCCCCCGGGGGACAAACAGAAGTATGATCCAACATGAAAGGACGCCGACAGGCCGGCGCAGAACTGTCGTCCCCCGGCGTACTCAAATTTGGGGATTTATGCAGGACCAGGCCCCCGCTCGTTTGCCACGCATGCAAATTCGCCGCTGCTACGCTGCCGACAACCACGGGCGCAGGATATCGCTGATATTGCGCGATTGCCCGCCGTTTCGGCCTGATATCCTCGGCGGAGAGATATCTTCGATCGACTCGGCTCGGAGATGGATTTCCTCGGAGGATCGAAAGATCGCCATGATCTTCGTAGAGAAATATGTACGTCTAGTTGGAGATTCTTGTTTTTCGTGGAGGCAGGCATTTTTTTAGATTAGGAGAGAGATGACGATTGTACATAAATTTGGGCATTGCGATCGATGGAATGTTTTCAGTCGAGCAGTTGCACTGTGATGGGTGTAAGAAATTGAAAATTTTGGTGGAGACGAGAGGTTCAAAGTTGGAACTCTTTCCAACGAAAGGAGAAGAAAGAAAAATTTCAGTCAGAATTTATGTATATCTTTATCTACTTACCAACAGATCATAGATATAATAGGAATAGGCGAATAAACTTTAAAAATTTTCTTCTATACAGTTAATATATTTTCAAGTAAACTCTCTACACAATGTAACAGTGTCACTGTATTTTCAGTTCGTATAATTATCGACCGTGAATATTCATGCAAGTTTGAAATAAGAATTGGCAAAGTTCGAATTTCCTCCGAACGCATAAACGGGTTCGCGATCTAATCACGATACGTCTCCCTCTATTTAGAAACGAATCAAACATCCAACACGACTCCAAGACTCGAAAGAGCTGCCCCGGAATGCTCGTGCCCAAACCCCGTTGCCAAACTGCCCTAAAACATCGGCACCCGGTTTCTCGTTGCACAAACACCATCAACCGCATTTACACTGTCCATACGAGCCCGCGGGATCTCCCGGAACACGAGGCCAAACTACGAAAACAGAGAGCCGAGTCCCACTCGTTCACGTTCCCCGTCAGTGTCCGGTACATATTTGTTCGAATCTGCGGAATCGCGGTCAGTTTACCGGACACCGGGATCATATTCTTCCACGTTGCGCCGGTCCACGTGATCGCGATACCGATTCCAGCCCCCGGTGGATTCCCGCGGGAGCCGGGTAACGGGTTAAGTGTTTGCTGTGGTTCGGGATCGTTGGTTAGGCGAACGGAACCAGCGCCGCCATTGGCCGATTCGACGGCGGAAAATTAGCTTCGTTAGCTGATCGAGTTAGCTACCACCTCTCTCCCCTCCCCCCTGGCTCTCTCGCGGTCACCGCTGATTAGAACAAACTGACCGGCCTACGCTGCTTGATTGCGAAACCTGGGGACAGGGATGGTCGAAGGATTGGCGACCAACGGGGGGCGATAGCCGAGGTAAGAGACCTCGTTTCGTGACTCGTGCCACCCCACGTGTTTGCTCCAATGTTTGCTTCTTTAAGTACTCGGATTGATTTCCGCGTTAGGGTATCCTCTGCGGAGATTGTGTCCGTCTGTCTTTTATCGGAGGATTATTTGAGGCATGTTTTGAGTCAAGTTGCGAGCGTGATAGGTCTACAGAGGGGTAGGTCGTAATTCGTTTAGTCGAGCAATTAGATCAGGTTGGAACTTTGCAAAGTTCACTTTTAATCTTTAACGAAAGACTTTCTTACGAGTTACGCGATTCCTTGAGAATTGTCATATTCAAGTACCATATATACATATATAAATTTATACATTTACATGCTTCCCAGTATGTTACACTAAATAGAAATTATACATCTCAAGTTTAATAAGTAGTATTATCAACACATTTTATTTTGTGTATTACTATTTTTGTTTCTTCTTCAATATGTCTATAGTTTATATACCTTCATAGATCTATATAGACGTCTAATTATATCAAGTTTAATATTAAATCACGTGTAGGTAATAATATAAATAAATTGTTAACACGATATACAAAGTGTTGCACAAGTTTTAATAAAAATAATTCAATAACTGCCTCGGTAAATCTGTTTTTTTCAAGTTAATAAGGGCGTATCGCTTTTTAGTTGTTTTTTCCACTATACTGTTGCACGCTGCCATTGTACCCCCAATTACCAATTCAAAAATTCGATCGACGAATACCCAGGCCCGATAAAAGCAGCGAGCTCTCTCGATCGAATTTTCATTTGCCACGGCGACCTAGCCGTCGTCGTTTTACTCGTCGTCTGCTCTGACGGCGGAATCCCATGAATGGTGCCTCGTCTATTCATGCGATCCGGCAAAGGCCGCATCGCATCGACAGAAGCGTCTTCGAGCGGCTCGACTTGACTAATTGGCAATGCTTGACCGTCGAACGCCGCCATAAACGAGCTCCGTGGCTCGATCGGCCACGGGGAATTAAAGACGCGACCCTTTTGCCAGACCGTATCGTTCCGTGCAGCTCCGTTTCCAGGATCTGCCTGATGGATTTATGATCGAATGCTCATCAACGGGAGGACCTTTGAGGACCTCGTCGTGTCTCACGCGCAAAACTCACCTGACCGTATCGATCCACCTGTCGTTACGGTTACACGCGGAAACGCTTCTACCTTCCGGTTCGGTCGATTCTCTCAAATCCATTCACCCGATACCGTAACGTTGGCGATAGATTGCTCACCAGCGATTTGTACGGATTCTCCGATCAGTGACTCTAACTGTAAATTGTCGAAGATTCTGACTTTCCTTCGAGGAGAGAAACTTCTCTTTGACCTTAATTAGCTAGGGTGGATCGAGAATTTCAATCCTCGAAAATCATCGACGTTTCCTTTTGGATGAAATGGGAATAGGTAACCGTTGGTTTCAGTTTTGTATTTCACAATTGCAATTTTCGCTTGAGCAAGAGAAATTCTTTTCAGAGTTTAGCAGGAAGCTAAAATGCGTGAAAATTGCAATTTTTATTGAAACAGGGAGTTTTTTTTTTAAGTTAAAACGACATTTGACTAAATTTTTGGCAATAAGTAGTGATTAATTTCCAATTGAGAGCAATTTCGTACGACGTAGGAAAGCATAGCATTTTCGTACGATATTAGGTTTATTCCGTAGTTGAAGATTACAAGTGCATTGAACATCAAAAGTTACCGGTATCACTCTTATTTCTTCAATGATTATCTCGTACAAGAACAAGTGTCTAAGTACCAATATTGGCTTCAACATCTTCCACAGAAGAAAATGTATAAACGATCCACGCGGACGAAAATTTTCTTCCCAATATTTCCAACTTATTCTTATCCCACGAATGTTCACGAATGTTTCCACAACAAACAACAGAAAGTGCAAATGATCGACGTAATTCCCTCGATAGAGGTAAGGATCCTGAAACGATCGATGGATCCTGAAACGTTCTACGCTGTGATTCGCGACCATAGGGGGAGGGGGTGGGGTTGGGGGGGATAACTGGTAATACTTGCCCCTCGAGTGATCATAAACGATGCGCGTTCGCCAGAATGGCAGCTGGAATTAAGGTTGAACGGGTCTGCCCCTGGTGGCCGGGACGGAAGCGAACATTCATCGTACGTTTCCACTCGCTCGGATTCGCAGGATGTCTCGGAAGAAGCATTATGAATCATTGGAGAACCGGCAAAAGTAATTCGATGGATTTATAGTCGATACTTATTAGGAAAATGCGGCTGTGTTGACTGGAGAGACCGTTTAATCAACACCAGCGGGAAATAATACCCGCCGGAGAGTTTTGCCAGTTTTTTGATTTCATAAATCGTATCGAGGGTTTCGGCTATATTTTATATAAATACTTTGGCATTTTGAAGAGGTCGTCTCTGGTTTTTATTCGAAAAAGTTTAAAAATTGCGGAATTTTTGGTTGGGCTCGATTTTGATATCCAAAATTATGGTCCTTTTAGTTTGAAGATTTTACAGGTGATTTTAGTGCAGTTTAGATTTAGTTCTCTATTTTTTATTCCTAAAAATATTGCCTATATATTTTGTCGTGTTCGTTTATTTTCAATTGAAGGGGGGATTTCTAGAGATCTTTATTTCGAAGAATATTGGGTAAAATTTGGATTCGAAGAGATCCTAGGAATAATTCCAACACTTGAGGTATAGAGTTCAAGTGTTAATTGTTGCAGGTAACTTTTTCTTTTTTCTTCATTTCCATGCCATCTTATATATTCCAAAATATACATTCCACATTCAACGGAATCTTTTGTCAAAGTTATTTTCATTTCGAGTAACCCAATCTTCCCCGTTCACTCTGCGCTGTTACAATAGAATTATTTTCCAATGCAAACCGTATCTCGCTCGTCATCATCCACGGTCGTCGTGAAATTTTCAATCTGCAATTAAGATTTCACCAAGGGAAGAAATTAAAAAACAGGAAAAAGAAAACGGAAAGAAGGGAAAAAAAGACCGAGAGAGGTAAGAAGAACAACAGACGAAGAAATTTCCTGGATGGACGTCCACTGGAGCTGATCGAGACTTGGTAGGCGGAGAGTCGATAATGAATTCGATGGCAGAACCTTCCGACTCGTCGTCCTCGTCCTCGTCCTCGTCGTCGGCCATGTTTTTTCATCGCTCGACTTAGGGGATGCAGGCCTCGAGTGCATCACTCTTTGGCGAACCTCTCAGGGCTCGCCTCGTTTCCTAACGAAGGGGGTTGTTCTCCCCCCGCTCTTCTTCTCAGAGAGAAAGAGAGAGAGAGAGAGAGAGAGCGTCGTCTTTCGCCCAGCTTCGCCCCTCTTTTTTTTCTTTTCTCTCTCTTTTTTTTTTTTTTCATAGAACCCTCCCGAGGAGTGTAATCCTCCTCTCTTCTCCCTTTTCTTCCTTTCCGTCTTTCGTTCTTTCGTTCTTCCTTCAACCATCTCGCAACCCCTTTTTTCTTTGTGATTTTGACATGGCCAAGCGAAACTCGACGCCGCCGCCGCGAGATAGTTCTTTTTTTTTTTTTTATTCTCCTTTAATTAGCACGCGATCGGCACCCCTTTCATCTCGCGGATGGTCGAGACAGGTAACAGCCGCTACGTAGTTCTTTTTCTCCTCCGTGCTCTCTTCATCCTTTTTCTCCTTTTTTTTTTAAAGGTCTTTTTACGCGGGTGTTTCTGACGGGATTTGCGTAGCGAAAGCAAAGTTTTCTTTTTTCTCCTAGTGGACTCTTGGCTCCTTGCCCCCCTCCCCACTCCCCCCTTGTCGAACGTTTTTTCCATTTTAGTTTTCAATCATTTTGAAAAGGGGAATTTGTAAATTGCTGACGACAGAGGGAAGAAGAGTCGAAGACACGGATTTTTCGTTCTCCAAACGTCTCAGGAGCATATTTTTCTTTGGACTGTGGGAAATTTGGTAATTGTTAACGAGAAAAATTCAATTTCCAAGTTACTTTTTTTTTCTTGTAACATATTAAAATTAAAGACCAGAGGAGAACTGTTTCTACACTGAAATTTACAAGAAGTTGAATTTCTAAGAAGTGAATCAAATCAATGTTTAATTCAATGAAATCTAAGACGATGTTCGTGGTTACGTTTTTGTGGTTACGTTCCGAGCCAACGACATTTCCAAAATTTTGATGATTGCTATTCAACGTGCATCATCTTCGTTCCACATGTTCGAGACTCGCTGATGGAATTTCGCGAAACCAACATTGAGGAGAGAAGTTTCTCTTGGAAAGAGACGAGAGGGGGGAGGGGGCACCGCGTTCTTGCGCAGTTCGTTGAATTCACCGCGGTTAACACGATAAATATCCTGGTTGCTGTTTATCCCGAAAAATGCCCGGTTCCATCAGAAAAACCGTCGCATCTGTCCGTTTGTCCGTCGCAGCGGTTCTTCGTTATTTTTCATATATTCTCCCTCTTAATTCCTTAATTCCATTTCTTTGTGCAATTTTTACTCACTCGATATCAGCTCTCGAGAACGATCCAAACTTTGAACCTTGCGATCATTCTCGAAACGAAAAAGAGATCACTGAAGAGATGCGATCCCTGTTAAGCGAAAATTTTCAATACAAGTAGAAACCAATTCGCGATTTTACTAATTACGAAAATTACGAATTTTAGACAAATATTCATTTACAACGAGTGTGCGAAAATATTATATTAAATATAATATTAATTTAAATATAAATAATGCGTCAATTATCATACGTTTTATACTCGTTTGTCAATTATTTTTGCAAGATCTCGTCAGAGAAAATCAGTGAAATAGTCACAAGAAAAAAAAAAAAAACTGTAAATCATCGAACTACTTACTTGTTTTTTGGCGAAACGAAGTCGAAGCTTCATTAAAGACGAAAGCGAAGAACCTCTGCGTTTGAAGGAAGAATTATAAAATTCTTGCGGTTTCGTGCACCTCCCTGCGGGACGGGAATGAGCAAGGATCTCGTACGTGTTCCGCGATACGAGAACTTTTTGCAGAAGAAACGAGCGGACCCGCGTATTCGCGGACGTGTAGTCACAGCCCCGGCGAATTCTATTTGAATTCAGAGCACACCACGTTGAAATACGTTAGGAAAAAGAAGGATTCCCACACTTTCGAGGCCGACGTGCTTCATTCACCGGTTTCGCGCGTGTCCCCCTCGACTCACCCGTGCTATCATTTCGCGTCTCCGCGATCAACGTCCACCTCGAATGTCCTCTCGCACGCACGACGTTTCGCGATTCAAGTTACAAGGTGCTTTTCTTGAGAAAGGGAAACAAAAAAATAGTCGGTACTTCGAGTGAAAGTCAAAAAAATCTACTCTCGATTGTGAAATGTTCAGATTGAAAAATTTTAATAAGCGAATGACGAAATTCCAAGCTTCGCGGATGCACTTCGGATCTTCAACGAGCAGGTTTGGACGGATAGCAGCAAAGAGTGCATTTTACAAACAGATATTTTATGTTTATTAAAACTAGCAACTCTTGGACGATATCTGCACTAAAAAGTAATCAAAGTCCAAGAAAAATTCTTCAAACTACTTAATAATCTCCCTGTCCAATTGAACATGTATTTTACATTTGGAACTGTCCAAGCTCTCCAAGTTACGTTGTTTACTCCAAAATTTTTCCTCCAAACGTTTGCTGCCAGAAAGTCGTCTACAAATCTTCGTCCATCGCGTCGTCAGACACGAGACAGGGACGATTCGAAGTCAAAGATCACCGCTTCCTGCCATTACCACCTCTCCCATCAGAGACTCATCCTCCTCGCGCGATAAACTTATCCGAGTCAGTCACGTCCTCGTGCCAACGAGAGAGCGTGGTTTTGTGGAGAACGCGTCGAATGGGAAAAAGAGGAGAGGAGTCCCCGCGTTCCGTCAAACGATTCGGCCTCACGGGCACGTATCCAGATACGCATCTTATGGGAACGTTTCGGGCCGGGTCGCGGCCAAAAACGTAAAAAAAAGGCCACGGGGCAGCGAGCAAGGTGGCTCGGTTGACCAAGGTGGAAGAACAAGGACGTGCCACAGGCGGCGAAACCACACGAGTTGAAACAGACCGGGAAGACACGGAGAGAAAAGAAGAAAAGAGTGAGTGTGAGAGAGAGAGAGAGAGAGAGAAGTATATTACGAGCGCGGCACGGACCGACGTAATATTCATCCCGGGTCCTGGTCGAGGTCAACGGGGCCATCAGCGGACTGCAGATGAATGAAAACTAGGCCCACGCCACGCCACGCCACGCCAGCCGCTCTGGATGGGAATAGTGGCAGAAGCGGAGCTGAATGGGGCCTCATGGCGAAGGGTAATGGGGACCGCCGCTCGTAAACGGCTGCGTAAGCTTCGACGGGGATACGGGGACGAGAGGATAAGGCTAATTCAGCGACAATGAAGCTCGTTGGTCAATGGTGGCGAGTGAAGGGTAACACCGGCTACTGGGCTTCTTCAGGCCTGACGAGGATCCACAGATATTTTCGTTCTCGCGATCTCTTATAGTACTCGAGAAAGTATCATTTTAAAGCGAGATTCGTCCGTGGGTTTCGCTTCAATCCTCGAAAGATCGAATTTATTTGTCACTAGTATCGTACTAATTTTTCGATGATTGCGTTGATTGGGGATAGGATCAAAATTTTGTTGAAAATTTTGACATATTTCAACGAGGGACTCGAAGAATAACTGGTACACGCTTCCATACTTTTGTCAATTGATACTTGATACTTTGTAATTTTGTAAATTTGCAGAAATTGAAAATTGTTTTTTTCTTTCACGTTGTCTTCATTTTCGTACACCAGCCGTTGGTAGTCAATTTATAATGTTAATCTGAAATCAAAGAAAGAAGTCATTCCTTGATTTCAAATGAGGGGATTAATTCACCGAAGGAAAACTTGAAATGAAGATTCTGCTCTATCGTTGGGACCTACGTATCTCAATGAACATGTCATGGTAATGCCTTCCTAATAATACGCGAGGTTTTTCCTCCGATCGCGCGGATTCTCGGTAGTTGGTAGCTTTTTCCCCGAGGATTTCAGCGTTAGACAGGCGAATCACGTACGACAGGTGTGCTATACGGGTCCGTGGAATAGTATTTTATTCCCGGGAATTTCGCGAGGGAATCGCGCGAACGAAGAGAAACGCCGGCATGGCGGAATTTACATTGCGCGGTGAAACGCATTGAAAAAGTGTTATACCATCTTCGTTTGATAAATATATCCGTTCTTCTCTTTCTCACTTTCTGTCAAGTTCGAACGAATTATTTAAAAAATTCCATTTAAAAGAAACAGCTTGTATTTTATGTTGCAAACTGTTAAATAAATTTAATATTTAGGTACAGGTGTAAACCATGAAATATTATATATTCAAGACAAAGGTCATCTTTATTTCGGTCTTTATTAAACAAACGTGTACAAGATAGTAACGTGAGTAAATCTTCAACTTCACCTTCTCGTTTCAGTTACTTAAAAAATTGTAGCGTAAAAATTGCGTTAGTTGAAACTAACTCTATCGTTAATATAAAAACAAAAGTACACTTCTCTGTACTTCATTTGCTATTACACTTCGATCTTCTTCCCACTGATTATTGTTCAAAGATAAAAGATGCTCCAAATCAGAGTACCTTACCACGCTGATGTATTCCAAATTCTCATCCACAAAGAACTCAATTACAATTAGAGAAATTAACTCCTTGGAAATTAACCAAAATTCAAGAAGAAAGTAAAAAAGAAAACAAAGAAAGCTAACGGGAGAAGAGAAACGAAAAAGAAGCGGAACGAAGGAGAGGAAGAGAAAAGAAGGCGGCGAGGCGAAAGGGTGGCGAAGGAGGGCCCGAAGGGCGGGGGACGAGAATATAAACAAGAGACGGTCCCCGGCCACCCAGCTAGTCGCTTCCTCTCGCCCTTCGCCATTCTTTGGCCCATCTCGTCGGTTCTCCTCTCTTCCTCCTCCTCCTCCTCCTCCTCCTCGTCTTCTTCTTCTTATCCTCCACTTCTTCTTCTTCTTCCTCCACTTCTTCTTCTTCTTTCACCCAACTCTTTCTTTCTTTCTTTCTTTCTCTCTGCTCGATATTCAAACTAATAAATTAGGAGGCCCTCCGGGTCCGGGGCCGCGTATGAATCATCTAAAACAATGGAATGCAGACTAAGATGGCGCCTCTGTCTCCTCGACTCCAGCCACGGTTCCACAAAACTCTTTCCATCCTCTTCGCGAGGCTACGAACGAACAGAACGGTCGTAGACGATCACTGACAGCGCGACGACAGACAGTCCGTCCGTACTTGGTTATCGGGGGGGTCCTTTTGTCTCTGCTACGTCAGGGATTCTCATCCTCGCCCCCTTTCGACCAACCCCCTGTCGCTCGTAAATCATTTCACGAGCGAGACCTCTCTCGTTTTGCTCGTCTTTCCTCGGTTTTCGGGCCAGTTGTGTGCTTGTCTTTCTTTTTCGGGGAGCGAGAGAGGAGGGGGCCTCTCGCGTAGGCCGGTTCGATCTCATCGCTGAAATTTCTCAATCTCAATCTCTCTCGGACTCGCGCAGCGACGAGAATTTTGCAATCTCGGAGAATTTGTTGGAATTCTCTCTCTTCTTCTTGTAGAGTACCGCGATTTTTCCATGCGTCAGGATTCTAGAATCTTTTAACGAATTCTCAAATTTTTGCAGAGTTCTTTCGAATTGCATTTCTCAGAAATAAAAGCATCAAATTATCCAAAACAATGATATAAAAATCACGAAAATTCCAATTTTTCGAAAGTTCTACCGACCACAATGACAACTGACTGATTAAGCGAGCAAAATAACTTCCGAAATCATTTTTCCACGATTCAAAGAGAATTCGACCGTCTGGAACGTCGTTGGTCAACTCGAAACATTCAGTTTTCCTCGAGCGCATCAAGTGAACCATAAGGTCGCTAAGAAACAACGCTTCAGTACCCCTCCGAGCAGTCGTTAACGCGATGGAAGCTCTCGTTCCCAGGGAACGAGGCAACGATAATGGCCCTGTTTTGACAGCGAGATAGCCCGGCTCGTGAAAACAGAAGTACGCCTTCATTGTTGTCGTGCGCGTGGAAGCAGAGCGTGCGGGGGTGGCGCGCGATCACCGAGGAAAAGTAAATCATGTCCGGCCGAATCATCCCCCGTTGAGCGTGTTGGCCAACAATGACCATTGTCCGGCCGATACGCGACCACTCGAAATGATCTCCGGTCACAAGTCATTACCTTTTCATTTTAAACCACCCCCTCTGTACGCTGTATGCTCATTCACGTTGGGGACAAGATTCTCTCTCTCTCTCTCTCTCTCTCTCGGGGGTGAGTTTAAATTGATCGCGCGAGATTCAAGCTCGTTGTTCATTGATTCATTGTTCGAGGGCCATGTATCTTTTCTAGGAAATTCGAGACTCTTGGGGGTAAGTTGTTTGATGAGCTCGAGGATTCGTTTAAATCCATAGGCTGCCAATTCTTTTCTTTTCAAAGTTGACGTATGATTTTGCAGATTTTTATTAATATTTTAGAGCCGATTTAGAATGATGGTCATTTTGGGATCGGTATTAAGTACAATAAATCTTCGAATGATACCCGATTAGATTAGACGAGAGAATTTCAGTTAGGATTTTCTGTATTCCTTTTATTTATATAATTAGACGAGAAATGAATTTAATTATGGATTTGTTCTGAATTCCAATTTCGATCGAAACAGTTCCATCCATTTACGAAATCTTTGAAATTCACTCGAGACACTTATTTATGAGACGGCGAGATCGTCGAATTTACCTACGGTGCTGATAAGTTCGTGAAAGTTTCGTTTGCCTCGTATCGAATCGTATCTGGAGTTAACGAACAACAGTAACGATTAAACGGTGAATCTTTTAGCACTCGAAGAGATCGCGCGTTAATTAAACCGATACACCAAAGCGTACCTATGTCGCTGTTAATTACCACCGGTTAATTATTCGTAAACATTCCTCCGTGTGGCGAAAGGGCAGTCGTGGTTAATTGTACTTTCGGCAAAAACCTGTCAATTTACATTATTTACGTTACATTATTTCGACTCTAACGCTATCTCGATAGAATTCTCTCTCTATTGTTTTTCAATTTACGTTCAATACCGGGCACAGATATTACAAATATTTTTGACGATTTCCCCTCTTGTACAGTTCCCAATTTAAATCTGTAATTAACGTAGAATTTAAAAAAGACGTAGAATTATCGTTTATAAGAATATTTTTCGTATTATTTTTCTACAATTATTTCAGTCGTTTTCAATTCAGGCACGTTTAATGAAATATAATTCACGACGATGCGAAGTAATAAAAATTCGCCATTATTCAGAAATCAAAACTGATCGTCTTTAACTATGACGATAAACGTTACGAAATTACGATGAATTAACAGTCCAATCGCAATCAGAAAATACTTCGTTTCTCATTTTCTGATCTTCAAGAAATAAAATCAATTCAAGGTGAACAAAAATAAAAATAAAAAGTATAAAGTGATAAAGTGAATGAAAATAAAGAAAAAGAATCTCTCGCAAAAGGATGAGACAAAAATTAAAACAAAAGGAAGCAATTGGAACAATTGAAATTAGAGATCGAAACGAAAGGAGTGTTTTCCACCCCCGAAAAAAGAGGTTGTGACACAGGTTAAATAGAAGGGGTGAAAATAGCGAGAGAAGAAAAAAAAGGAAGTTGAAAACAGCTATCCATCAAGCGGGGTGGACAGGGAACAGCAGAATATCGCGCGACCATTCTGATTCAAATTTTTCGACCACCGTCCGTTTCCAACCCCCGAGTTCCACGCTCACCACGAACACCAGCTCGTACAACGTTTGCAACGGCGTTTACAAAACACCGTTTGCCCGGAACACCCGTTAATCGTCCCGGAAACGCGCGTTCCCTCTCGAAATTGTTTGTCGCCCGTTTTCCGGCCCCGAAATGCGAAAATACCCTCCGCAATTATAAACCGTGCGCGGCCGGCGCATTAAACGGAAACGGACGCGGCTGATGAAATTACCATGAAACTACTAGAATAATAATACAAATGGGAAATCGTTCCGAGCGTTTATTACATGTCTTTCTTTTTGTAATTTACCACGAGATTTCTAGTTGCGTCGTTAGGCTGTGAATTCTTCTGACGATGAATAGAGAAATGGTACCTTGAAGTACTGTAATAAATATTCTGCTTTAGATGTTGCAACTTTTGATTCCCTAAAAATGCATAAAAATCAGTCTAGCTGTTGTATGTTCTTTAAAGGTATAGAAACAAAATGTTTTTCATTTTATAGATTATCGTTTAATTTAATTTTATAGATCGTTTTGCGAGAACTGCAGAAATTCTATTTATTTTACCAGTTACTCAATATAGAGAAGTATACCTCTGGTGATCTTCGTATAGATACACGTGTACTCTCCCTCAGAAGTCTCGGAACATTTTCTATTTTCAATTTATCGTTTAGTTTGTCAAATTGCACGTTATTTATCGTTCACTTTTAAAATCTTGGAACGTAGACACATTTTACAACACATGAATCCTCTGCGGAAATTCGTCGAACTTTTGAAACCAACCTAGCAGATAATTATTCCAAGATTTCTGATCACAGAAATGGCTCCTCAGCTCGAGCTTAAACTCAAGAATGAACGGGCAATTATCGGTTTCTTGCTGCCAAAGAAAAGAAGGAACGTCGAAATTTCTTGGCGGCTCGAGGGAACGGACGAACAAGCAAGATACAAGGAGGAAGTAGGCATAGGGTGTTCCATGGAAATTACGCGGGGTTGCTTGACCGTAAACTGTGGTCGATCCAACGGCCTTCGCCGTTGGTCAGCACACTGACCAATTTCACTGGAAGCACTATCATCGGCCTGGCAGCGGACCGTGTCGAATAGTCGCTTCTTTTGCCGCGGATGTCGTGAAAATAAGTATGCGCTGCCGATCCGAGCGGTGGCTCTCGTTGCCAGTTAGCCACCGTGAAATTCCGACCGTAGGACGATTCCTAGTGAACGTCCTCCGTTCCTTCTTTCGTCCGTGCTTCGTGTCCCTGCTGCCCTCCCTGTTTCTCTTTTCAGTTTCTGTCATATCCATTCGCGATTGGACATTGAGACTCGAATAATTTGGGACGTCGTTATATCGCGAGATTTGGCAGATTTGTATTTTTTATATCGCATACTCGCGTAAATTCTATTTTAAAACAGATATAGACATGTAGTGTAATTTTATGGTACAATATTTAATGTGAAATAGAAATAATTCCGTATAGGTATCTATACATTGTAGATAAATTTGTGAACGCAATTACTGACAATTCAAATTGAAATGGTGATATTAAAATACCAGTATTAAAGATACCGAGACGCTATAATATTACTAATATTGAATATTAAATAATAATAATATTAAATAATGTTAAATATTAAAAAATAATGTTAAGTATTAAATAATTACAGAACGTCAACTGCGGCGGACCTTAAAGAGTGCTCTCGTTTTATACGAGGACTTTTGCCTCGCCGAAAGTCGCTGACAGGAAATGGATGGACGACTGGTTGCTTCTGGATGGAAATCGTGCTTCTGCAAAAGGTATTTACGACAAAAACATTTACAATAGTCCAACTACACAGATGGCGGATTTTTATGAGGAATACTAGTATGGATTTAACTAAAAAAATTCTTAAATGTAATATAACTTGAATGTTTCAACTTGCATACTTAAGTGTATAATTTAAATAATTTAAATGTTTCTTGTACACTCTATAACGCAGTACTTAAATGTACAACTTAAATACTTGAATGTATAACTTAAACAACTTAAAGGTTGCTTGTACACTCTATACATTTTTTTAAATATATATATAAAAATCCGCCATCTGACGATGGACTTTCAGATAAAAAACAAACTGCGTGAGTACGTTAGGCTCAGTTACTTCGAGGGAGGAAAGTGAAGTTTGACGTGGGTTTATCTCGTTTTCTTGTTATTATTGGAAATTATCGACGGCAGAGCGGTTTACAAGTGGAACGCAGGAAACGGAGGCGTGACGGCCAGGTTAGCGTGTCCGCAAACGAGCTTATAATAGTCGGGAAGATTTTTCTTCGTGCGGTTGCCACAGAGGAGAATTTTAAATTGTAGTTTCACTCTGTTGGATCCTCGTTTCTACCAAATTTCTAAAAAATGTCTAAAAAATGAACACTCCAGGACCGAAATTTTCTTCGTTCGCGTAGAATCGAAAGTACGCAACCGTTGCAAAAATTTAAGCTACCGATTCTACACGGCAATATAATTTTATTTCGAAAATCACACTACTCTCTAACCACGTTATTATCGTCAGTTATCTAAAATATTACATTTTGCGCCATAATCGATAATTATAATCGATCCACGTTTGAACACGTAAATATCTAAATTCCATTTATCAAAAGAGAAAGAAAGGCACAGGTCGATTTAACTCGTAACAAGTTACTATTATAAAAGCGATTTTTAATCCGTTTGGTCAAATCTGGAAAGTACAATTATCCTCGTCATTGTTACATCGTTTCGGTCTGTATTTAAATATACCCACTAGGGGAGGGAAGTTGAGTTTCCTCCAAAAATCCTGACTCAGGATCGCGTTTTTTCCCTGTAAATCGTTTTCCATACGGAGGAGCCACCTCTTCCGGCGCTCGGAGTCATCGATCACTGACACGGCAGCCTCGTTCTCGATCTTCCTCCGAGGATCTTCCTTGGCTGTTTTCTTCGGGACGCGATAGAAAAAAATACCGCTGGTTGGTTTTCGGCGAAGGAAAAGGGGGATGAACGAGAAGCAGCCACGCCAGCATGCCAAAATGTGGCGAGGCTCCAGTGACCCGTGAAACTCTTGTAAATTGTCGATTCATTAGCGGACACCGGGAGAAAAAAAAAAGTCCTTCGCCGTTGGTACTGCCTTTTTTTTTCTCAACTCCATCCCCCTCGAACGTTGAATATCGGGGATTAAACAAGCCGCGGCTGGTTTACACGGTCTAGCGTTGGCTCCATTCGTCTCGACGGAGCAAAGTCGTCGTTGATTACACATTGTTCGAAATAAAGGAAGAAGCAGCATTTTTGAATGGCCGCTGGTTGGCTCTAGAATTTTACTTTTAGCGTTCTGCGTTCTGCGTTCACGGAATTCTATTTATGAAGTCGTACTCCGCGAAATTTTAGCGGTTTTAGAGTTTTACAATCGGGTTTCGCGATTCTTTGGTTCGTACGGGGGATTTGCGAGAAACTGTTCAGAGCTGTTCTGCGCGATTTTTAGGGATTCGGAATGGTTTTCTGTCTTTCTCCGATTTTTTTTATTACGATTCTCGAATTTTTCGAATCCCCCGTTTCTCAGTTTTTCCCTGATTTTTATGAATTGTGAATTGACGACTTGAATTTTAAAATTCCACACGTTGGAATTTTTGTCGGACATATTCAACTCTGATGATTCTTTAAACTTGCAAAGACTGCTCCAACGATTATTGAAATTTCCTTGATAAAATTCTTGCAATTTCTTAATTTCTCGGAGAATACTATCTGCACGCGAACGTAGCTTTTTCGGAAAGAACTCTGGAGAACCTCGAGTTATCCTCGAGCGCGATTATCCAAATTATTCGCGAAATTCCTTGGAATTCTTTTAATTTCAACGAACTTGCAAAGAACGTTCCAACCAATATTGCCAAAAATTTCCTCGATACGATTCTTCTTTCTAAAATTAGAAATTAAAAATTTCCAAATTTAGAATTTATAATTCTTCTTCCACTGTATCAACAGCTTCGAAAGACCATCGCCATCTTCAGATCACATTTTTCTCTTTTCGTTTGCAAAACGGTCATTTTCAGAAAGCGTTTTTTCCCCTCAGAAATCGTTGCCTCGTCGAGGAGTTCTCTCGGAGGACCGATTGTCCGCGAGCATCGAGGACATCGGCCCGCTCTCGCGTAATTAGCGTAAGTGGAAGGAAGTAGTTTCCCCGCGGACGCGTCCAATTGTCGGTTCCGTCGCTTCCGTCAGTCGGGAACGGTGTGAAAGGCTCGGGTCCCCGAGGGAAACGAGGGCTCGGCCCGGGGCTTGAAAATTTCGGGGGCCCTGGCAAAACGTTCGCCCGCAAAACCGCAGAAACGTCATGCCGGCCCTTTGTCCCGACGTCCCAACGTCTGTCGTCCACCCCGGCTCGAAACTAGGACCATTATTACTACATATATTACGTCACGCGAGCAACGGCGCTGCGGTGACCAATTCCTATCAACGTGCAACTGCAGATGGCACCGAATTGCGTGCCGTATCCGGCAACCTCTCTCTCTCTCTCTCTCTCTCTCTCTCTCTCTCTCTCTCTCTCTCTCTCTCTCTCTATATCTATCTCTATCTCGCCTTGCGCCATTTACTAAATTGCTCTCCGCGATCCTTACCTCTCTAGTTTTTTCTTTTCCTTTTTCTCATCTCGGGTTCTGTAAGAAGGAGTAAAGTCCTCTGTTCAATCTTCTGATGGATAGTTCTTGACACGTTTGAATTAGAGAAACCTTTGAGCGGAGATGTCTTTGTGTCTCTTGTGCCCTTTAGAATCGAACTAATAGGAAGTTGAACGTACGTACTTTAGCTCGTATAAACTTGTCGCTAATTCTCCTCTTTGCCAGTGATTTTTCGCTCGTATAAATATGCAGGAGTTCGAGCACGAGTAAATAGATTCAACTGTAATTGGACGAATCAAAATAAAGACTGATGATAGTTTTCAGTTGTCGTCAGAAGTTTTCCGTTCAATTTTCCGGTGAATAGATCTCGGACACGTTTGCATCGAAGAAGTTGCAAAACTTGAAGTTCTTAGATAGGGAAGACTTTTTTTTTTCAATTATGATCGAGTTTTGTTATTATTTTTTATGATCGAACGGAAATTGAGCATAATTATAAAAATTGCAGGACCAAGATTGTTCTTTTTTAATTCTTTTTTTTGGCTTAAGTATTATTCTAAGGGAGTGGTTGGAAATATTCCAAATATTTCGATGAATTATTCTAACAACGATTCGATAGTTGAGCTTTGAAAGAGGGTTCTTCAAAAGAACTCTGCACGAAATATCCACGATAGTTACATTTTATAGAAATCTTCTCTTTCGACGATACTCGCGAAATTCTACGAGTATCTTGGCAACAATTTGCGAATTTTTGGAGGAAGATTTCCTAAAATATTTCTCGAAAAGTAAGCAACTCGCTTCGAACACGAAGAACATTTTAACGTTTAAAAAGGAGGGAGGAAGCCGACGTGGAACATCCAGGAAGAAGGCAACAAACACACGCGCTATCAAGCGCAATCTGGTTTACGTTTCCCCGGCGGATAATGAAAACGCTCATTAACCCCTCGTGAAAAATGAAGCTGTCTTTCAGAGATAAATCTGCAGATGGAAATCTTTCGCGGGCGGTTCATCATTAAGTGTCATTATTTAAACAGCGGCAATAAATCTCTCCGGTCGGAGAGCGCGTAATCGGGGATTCTAATTAAAAAGAGGGCCGATGTTGTTCCTATTGTCGGAAGGGGGGCTCTTCCTCGTCGTGGAGCGCCTTGAACCGTGACTATCTGAAATCGTGCGCGCAGTGGTCGCGTGGTGCCATTTAGAAAATGACGCACGATGCAACCGCGGCATTAGAGCAATGTAAACGTTCAATTAACGCCCGTGCTCTATCATTAAGGCTGTCTCCGGGCTTAAACAGACCTGCAGCTTTTTTTTCTCTCTCCGTTCCATCGTGTTAATTTGTCGAATTGTTTAATTTCTTTTTCGCTAACTGAATTTTGATCTAAATAGTACGTAAAAGTTATTATCGTTCTGAATAGGTATATAATTAAGCGAAGCTTAAGTCTGATATTAATTTAGGAAGAAATTAAATTTCTTTGGAGAAGAGTTCGTTAATGATAGATAATTCTTTTTAATTTTGCACGAGTAGGTACGTGTACTATATTTTTGTTGCAACAAAGTACTTGCACTTTTGTCGAGAAAGTGAATTGAAAGCGAGTTGAAGAAGAAAATAACTGCAATTAGTTATTTGTTACAGTATCAAGAAAATGTCACTGTAAATTTAAGAAAAAAATCACTTAATTAATTGCGTAATTAACTGCAATTTTCGTTTGGAGCAAGAAAGTATATTTTCAAATATCTGCTATGTGATCAAGTCAGTTTCTCCAGTTTAGTTTCTACGTCGGTTGTCAGATCACTAATTCCATGTTAATAATTAGATTAGCAACGTTAGTAACCAAAACAATTCAGATCCACAGAATCCTTCTCTCTCAAAGGTTGACCATTTATTATATTTGAGACAATTTCTCGCAAAATCCAACCACCATGCATTCTGCAAATTGATCACACTGTCAAGAATATACAAAATTTCGCGAAAATTCCTCTCAATCATCAAATTAGCATACGTTTCTCCAGGCTGTTGGCAGGGAAAATCATACGTAGAATATGAGAACGTCGTATTCGGACGCGCGTACATGTATTTCCGGTGTTCAACGCCTCCAACCGTGTTCTCTTCGGCGAACGATGAAAGAGCGGACAGTCTTCCGGAGCCGGAAGGATACTGCGGTGTTTCTTCCTCGCGGTAGGATCCGCCGACTCGTACACGCACGCTTCTGTAAACCCCCAGATGGATTTCCGGCGCGGGTATATCGCGCGTACCTCGCGAAACATTTGCAGAGCAGGTACTCGACGGGCGAACTTTGGCTACGACTTGCGGTCGAGTGAAGGAAGTAGCAGCAGGTGAGGCCTCAAAGGAGCTGAGTTTTGCCCCTTTGCGGTTTTCCGAATTGAACGGTCCGCTTCGAATTGACCGAGAAACGGTATATCATTCGAAGCGAAGTTGAGCAACTTCTTCTTTGTGGAAACGGTGTCAAGCTTTTGCTTGGAGCAGAGCGTCGTTCGCTCTGGGACATTTTCAACGTTGAACTGCAGAGAGATACAAATTTTTTAGGATCCGGACGAAGGAAATGGAAATTAGTTTCACTGAAGTCGAATTTCGTCGTGGACAGAGCTGTTTGGAAGTTGGCGTTACACTTTGTTTGCTTCGTTAGGGATATTTATGACAAAATTGATACTTGGCTCCTCTTTCAAAGACACGTTGCGAACGAAAGATTGCGAAATTGTTGAGAGTTCTTTTCACAGAAAAATTGGTTCGTTATTTTGCGAACGGATCGAAGAATTACTTCTCGAGCAGGGAAATCGAGAAACATATTACACGGAATATAAAGCTCCGTTTCTTTCTATACGCAGAATGTTAATCGGTCTGTTCGAGGACACCCTCTGTAACAGCAGGGTACATAATTAAACGTTGCGCGGCCAGGCCACGTACGTGGCAACTGTACCGTGTCACATATGAGAGTTATATTCCAGCGGAAGCTGGGATCGTTCGTTAGCCTTATACAGGGTGTCCTATAAAAATTAATTAGACAGAAGCTGGTCAAAGTAATTGGACGTGGCGAATCAGAGAAATGTGTTTGATCGTTCCAGTCAACCAAAAGAGGCCTAATCGATTAATGGCCAGCAGCCAAGTCGGAGCCTCACTACGCTACACGTCGGTGTAGCAAGCTTTGCTTTTCAGCTGATTCTCAGGTCGAGGCACCTGTTATGGGTCGCGTAGATTTTTAAGAGACGGTGCACCCTGTAATTTCCGCTGGTTCTTCTGTCGCGAGTCTACCTTTTTTCTTCCCTTCCCCCGACCACGGGCTAACTGGTGATTATCGCAACTGCCGAACTTCCCTCCAAGAGACACCTCGGAGCGTTTGTGTTCCTGCGTGCACCTCGGGTGTTTCATCACCCAGAGACTAAATTCTTTGAAAAGACGCCCGAAGGTGGAGTCGTCTCCACGTTTCGTAAATATTTTAACGTCCTACTCTGCTGCTCGCCAAGTTTGTTACAAGAAGAAAGGTAATTGTCGCGATTCTCTTCTTGCATTACATCAAATACTCGCGCAAGTAAACAAAACTCGCATCTTCTTTTGTCAAAAGTCCGTGTAATTTGAAAAAGAAAAGTGCTCTTACTTACGGACTCCAAATTTTCTTAAAATTATAAGAATTTATCTTATGGAAGAAACGTAAATGTGAAGAAGAATCGAAGAATTTTAATTGTGAAAAAGAACGCTAAATGTCTAAAAACATTTCGAAAGACAAATTTCTGAGAGATGGTGCAAAATCTGAGGAAAACAGAGGAACCTGAACGGAAGATTTGTCCAAGATCTTCGGGAGAAGAAGAATCCTGAAATCGACCGCGGTGGAACGTTCCGCCCCCCCGGGTATTTTTCGTTGGTCCTTCGGACAGTGGGGGGTTTTTTTTTTTTTTTTACGGCCGTCGAAGAAGAAACAGGACGAAATTAATAGTATCGGGTCACGGGGACACGAGCAAGACACGCAGCGGTATCCCTGTTAACGAGAAAATAAATGCCCGCCAATTTTTCACCGACAGCCACCACGCCCCCCACCCCGATCCGGTGTTCCAGCGCCAGATGAATTTTTAATTTCACAGGTCCAACGTTTTCCGGCATCCGGGAACGGAAAAGCGAAACCGTCGCGGGCAAGATTATACTCGGGGTCTCGGGGATATTAATTCTTCATTCCGTTTCCCTTTCCGTGGCCATTCCGACCGAGCGGGCTTCGACTCTCACGGATTTCATCGAACCCTCGATGCTCCTTTGAAGTTTTCATTTTTTTTTTTTTTTGGTCTATTCTATTACAAAATGACATCGCGCTGGCGGTTTACATCGGGATCTTTGGAAGATTTCTTTCGTTTCATTTCACGGGAAAGATGCACTCTAGGGTGTATCTTTCAAATAATGAAAGATACTCCAAAGATATTCTGAATCTGCTTTGAATGAAGTTCAAGACAGAAATATTGCGACTGTGATAAAAAATCTTACTCTCGAGTCTTTCGGTTACCAAGTATTCTTAAATCTCAAATCCCGAATCTCATTATCCCAAAATTGTAAATCTGTAGTCTTCCAAAAGATCTGTCGGCCTCTTTCCTAATTTCGAATTTCAAATCAGCAAACGACGCGGGTCGTACTTGGAAGCACGCAGTGGAATTTCAGCTAGCAGTAATGCTCTCTCTCCCTCGAGGGCGTATAAATCTTTCGCCACGACCTTCGTGAAAAACCTCGCCGGGGGACCAACCCTCTTTCGCAGATCGCGAGAAGTCGAGCATCCGCCGACATGTTGGCGCGCGATGGAAGAAAAGAGAAGAGAAGAGAAGAGAAGCGCGAATTTACGCGAAACTCCGGGGTCTGTCCGCTGCCCCCTCTCTCCGATCCGGGTGGTTGCGGCGGCGAGAGACTAGAACGAAGTAATTCTCGCATGCCCGCGTAGGATTTATCCTACGGTCGTGCATGTGCCAGGCGTTTCGGGACGACGGGACGACGTCGCAAAAACGTAGGCGCCGGCGCTATGCCGGGGAGGCGAACACCGCCAAAGGCCGCCGGTTCCCGGTATTATTCTCGGCCGTGAGAGAAAAGAGCCTCTCTCTCCCTCTCCTCCTCTTGCTTCTCCTCCCCCGCCACCTCTTAATACGGCGAAATCCAAAACGACGAGATTTATCGGCGACAGAGGGGACGAGGCACCGACGAAACACCGACGAAACACCGACGAAAGAGTCAGCGAGCAGGCCTGGGGCCGTGCAGCCAGGGCCAAGTGTTGGATCTTTTTGATTGCTTCCGACAGAGAGCAGCCCGGCTGTCGTTGGCCTTTGAAGGCTCGTCGATGAAGGATTATTCATCCGCGATGGATAATTTCGACGGGGACCGTGGCGCCCTTTCTTTGTCTACGATGGCTGACGGAAAGGTTCCACGGAACGCGGGCTACGACGAATGTCAACCCTCTGAGATTTGTGGAACTTTCTGTCTCCTCTCTCTTTCCATTTTTTTTTCTTTTTTTGGCCTCTCGTCGTTTTGTTCTTCCGAGCTTCGTGTGGAAAGGTTTGCGGTTCCTTGCACTGAATTACTCGGGCGTTGGGCGAGACTGTAACAACGGTTGGTTGTGGTGTTCGCGCGACGCTTGGGGTGGAAAGATGTTTTGTCGTCGAGGAAGATATTTGAAATCTCGTTAACTCGTTCGACAGAAATTTGTCTCGTTCTCCAAATACTGCTGCGACCTCTATTTCTCGACCTCTGTGCGTTTCAAATTTCTCATAGATGCACAGTCCATCCTCGTTAAAGATTCCGGAGGAAGAAAGTAGGTAGATTGAAGATCGTGTATGAATATACCTAGTTGTTTTAACAGAAATTGAGCAAAATTGGTGGAACAACCTATTGCTAGAGTTGTAATTCTCTCAAAAATTCAGTCACTCCAAAAATCAAAGATAATTTGAACAAGTACAAAGTTCTACTAGCGAAGCTTCGAAAGATATTCAATTATTAATTATTATTTATATATTATATATAATTATAAATATAAGATATTTAACGAGTATTTCAAATTTATAATGCCGTCAATATAATGTTTATACGCTACAAATTCATACTCGTACGAACGTCTTTGAAAAAAAAAAAGGAAGAAAGAAAGGAAGAAAAGAAGGGAATGACTTAGGAAAATTAGCAGGTACAAGACGCGAGGAACAATATTTAACGATATATTTCGCGGCAGATCTCGGTCCGGCGGTGGTATAATAATGCGGCGGGGTGCTTCTCTCTCGTTGAGCGTAAATCCATGAAAATAAGAGGGGAAAAGCGGTCTCGTTGGGCGCGCGCGGTGCGTACATATCGCGGCCGTGCACGTTTTCGTACTAGATGAATGCAAATACATATATCAAGAGGGTTGCTCGAGTTCCTTCCGCGACGTCGTCGTCCGTTTGTTTTACTTTATTCGTTTTGCTCGCTGGCTGCCGGCTGCGCCGGGTTTACCCGCGAATGAAAATTCAACGAAAACCGGGGGTGTTTCAGAGAAAAAGGGGGCGGCGAGAAGAGGGAGGACGGGGTTTGAAGCGGTTTGAAGAAACTCGCGCTAAATGAAAACGTTATCCATCCCGCGGGTGAATCCGTTTCATTTATGACCGGTCGGGTCGATGCGACCGTGACAAAACCAAGGAGCCAGATTATTAATCGCGTAATGACCTTTTCACGCAACCCTCCGTCACCGGCCGCGATGAATTCCTCTCGAGGAAAGCCCTTCCCCTTCCCTGGAGAATTGACGAAGCAAGTAAATTGTGGACTTTGACATGTGCAACTGTTTTTGGTCTTGCGAAATTTATTTCGTATGGCAAAGGAGGAGGATCTTTTCGAAAGATTCGTTCAAGTTTTCGCGGGAGAAAAGTGTATAGAAGAATCTCTCGCTCCGTATATTGAATCTGTATGTTAAAAAGGTGTTCACGAACGTGGAAGAATCTACACTTTCGTTCTGTATATTGAATCTGTATAACGAAAGGTGTATAGAATCGCGAATATGGTTTTTACATTTTCCATTTTTAGAGTCGATTTTTCGTGACGCGATGCGTTAGAAATTTGATGGTTCGTGATTTTTACAAACATTTTGTGAGTTGTTTTACACATTTTGATTATGGTAGATCATTACACGAAGCTTTGAAAAATATATAAAAAAAAAAATACAGAATACAGAAATTACCTGTAGATTATCTTTTTATTGGCGAGATCATTTCTCACGCCATTCAACAATTTTCCCTGATGATTACTTTACTATCGTCCAGAAATCCTGAGATTAGTCGAAACGTAGGGAATCGAAAGTAGAGATCGCAGAACGATAGATTCCTCGAATCATTAATAACGATGGAGAGGTTCGGATCGGAGATCGATTGAACATGGCGGTTAATTACGAGCGAATCGTCGATGCCTCATAAGTACGTGAAGCGTGGTGTCACTATTAAAAATTCTCGGCACGAGAAATCGGCAAAAAGCGAACGGATCGGTTCCGCGGGGTATCAGCCGCGATGCGAGCGACAATTAATGGCTGCTGGACGGAAGTCGCTTTATGTTTTCATCTCGGCCCGTCCACCACGGCGTTAATTACTTGTCTTCTTCTCCCCGATCGTCGAGAATCATTTATGCTCGGCAATCTTCGCGTCTCGATTACCTCTCGAGTACCATAATAAAACGAAATTTGTACTTTGAAAGTGTTAAAAAGCTACTGAAAATAATCGTATCTTCAATACGATTAATATTAGGGGTACCCATGGGTAATGTCGTTTTTTCCAAATTTAATAAACAGTACAATCTAGTGACAATAATCCTGTATTCTTATACATTTAGTATGCTTATATTATAGATTAAAACTGTATTAACTCTTGAAATATAAAATAAAATTTTGTATCAAAAAACGACATTACTTACGGCTACCTCTGATATACACTTGTTTGTAAGTTTCTTTCAAGACTCGAAAGTTAATATCTCGTAAGAAACTTGTTACTCCAAATTTCAACATCTCGTAAGAAATTTGACTGCAGAGATGTTAACTTGGTAACCAAATATCAAATTCTGCGAAACAAAATGCTAATTGATGCAACTTTGCTCTCGGTATTCGATATTTCGTGGAAAGTTACACTCCAAAAATATCGAGACGATGGTAAAACAATCAGTGTGTGGCGGCGCGCGTATTTTTAAAACGAGTTTAAGAGTGGCGAGGTTGATTACAAATGAAGAATGAGGAAAATAAAATAGCAGATATAAAAATATATTATTATTAATCTCAGTTAAAAATCGAGCAAAGCAATGGGTTGTCATAAAGATCTTGTTACACATAAATTAAAATAAATATCTTAAACTGTTATAGTTAGTTATAGTTTCTCGTTAAAGTACACTGCGTAACATACTTTCAATTGACTATTTCACTAAGAACGGACGCTTCAAAAATGTTCAATCGAGAACAATTAAAGGGTTTTCGAATTTCGTAATCCACGGTTGAAGTTGGAATCACGAGGCTCACCAGTTCGCGCAAAATCAATGGCAATTTATCGGTTCGGAGCGGCCGATCGAGGCGTCGAATGGGCGTTATTTCGGCGTCGATCAGCTCGCTGGAAGGTCGAAAGAAAGGATGGCAGCCAGCCATCGAGATGAAAACATAAAACGATTTTCGCCCGGCGGTCGTTAATTGTCGCGGGCCCCGAGACACTTGGCCCCTTGGTCTCGGTCGGGGCCCCCCGGGTTTTTGCCGTTTTCCAGGCCTCGGCCGGCCGCGCCGCGTAGACGGCCATCTTTGCGAGCCCACCGGCCCGATGGAAGAACACAATGGACGCGATCCGACGCCGGTGCACCGATGCATGCGGCACACTCGCGCAGCGGATGCGCGCGCGTAGCCGTGTGCACGCGTGCACGCTCCTCCGTGTGCCGTCTAATTGATGCTGGGAGAGGCGGCCCACACGCACCGAGTCAATCTTCTCCTTCGTTCGGACGTTTCGCCGCCTCTATGCTCCAACGTCTCGTCTCCTGCTCTTCTTCGTTTCTCTCCTCGGCTTTCTCTTACGTGGTGGCCTCTGTTTCACCTTCGTTTCCTCCTCGTTTCACGTGAGAGACGTCAGATTCTGCGGTGTACAGGGTGTTCTGTAATTGGTATTGATGGCGTAGATAGAGGGAGGATGGTTTTAGGTGGCAAATGTGTCAGAAACGTAAGGATTGTAGAGCAAGAAGGATCGTTTGATGTCGCGAGGGAGTGTTTTTGAAATTTCGTGTATCGTCAATAATTAGCCTTATATTATCAAAGTTGCGTTTTAGGATAAATTATTTTTTCGATTGTAAAGATATGATGTTTGTATCGTTGGTTGTATTTCCCATTTTATAAAACTGTGTTCGAGAAACTGTGTCTTCAAACCTGACGTGGGTCAATAACTTTTATTTCATTTCCTCGTGTTTAATATTACAACATCTATCTTTAATCACGAAGTGATACTAGATTCAAAAATTCAGTAACACGAAGGCTTGTCTCTATCGTTCAATTAACGGGAGATATCAGATTCCACACCGTGCGGGATATTGAAAGTGCAACGAAAGGGGTGTTTTTGCGGATATTTACATTGCATACTTCATGTATGCAATTTGAGAAACAGAATCTACACGATGATTTATCTCCTCCACTAAATGTCACAACCATATAATCAACTATAGTCTACTATAAACTTCTAGTCAACTATATACACACTCAAACGTAAAACAAAATGTTCTCAAAAGCTCTCGCTTCATCTTTTTCCCTTCTCCCTTCCTTCGTCTTGCACTCCGTAGACTCACCCTGTTCCAACAGCAACGCTCTACGTTACAAGCCACCCTATATACGCGAGTGCCTCTTTTCATCTTGCAACTTGCCGATAGACGCTTCTCTCCTCTCCCCCGGGGTGCAAAGTCACCGTAAGACTTCCGTCACTCGGCGGGTCTCGTATCAACGTTATTAATTGCCGGTCGATCGAGATATCGGGCCTCGATCGGGCGCATCACCTTTCCAGGAGACGAAATCTCCTGGAGCGGTCTCGGCTCCTCGGGCTCTTCGGTAAAAACCACCGGCCGGCTCCGCCGCGAGTGCTCGCGATGTATTAGGCATAAGGGTGGCTGACGAGCACGATCTCCGCGGCAAAGAGAGAGAGAAAGAGAGAGAGAGAGAGATGGTGAACGCAACAGTCTCGGGGACTTTTGTTGCTCGTTGGCCGTTGAGGGTTGATCGTAAATTCGCTCGGTTCGCTCGACGTTCCGCGAAGCGACGCGGCCTGGAACAGGGATGCAGTGCCTCTCCCTCTCTCTCTCTCTCTCTCTCTCTCTCTCTCTGCGATCCGGTACTTGGAATCGAGAAATCAATTTTTTTGCCCGAACCGAGTCCGAGGCGAGTCGGTTCTCGGATCAGCTGTTGATCGAGAGAATGAGGAACGTACTCGCTTCTTACTCGTTTCGGCCGTTTCTTACGCTGGTTAAAGATTTATCCGGAGTGTTGGTTTTTTTTCCCCTCTGCCGGTCGCCTAATTTTATTCGTGTAATGGCTTCCGAACGACCGGTGTAATGGCGGGAGTAAGGTGTCCGCGCCGTGGATACGTCAGCTCCCGCGAAGCTCCTGCTTTTGCCCCCTCGGACAAATCTCGTGCGTCGCACGGAATCGATTCCAATCAGGAGCTTCGATTCCATTGTGGCTAACGCTGGATCAGTTTTTTATTCTGTTAACCGATTGATCTTTTAATTTGTTTGAGAACGAACTCTAATGAGAAATAGCCCTTGCAAGTGAAATTAGCTGCGAGTTCTTTGTACAGGTCAACAGCGGTGGATTGTTCTTTAATATTTTTTGATTTCACTTTTATTTCATTTTCTTCCTCTGATTATCCTTCAATAAAACAACGTTAGACATATTTAGAGTATAAATTTTATACCGATACAACGGAGAAATATGATCTTGTGCATTTTTTTTATGCGACTTTCATACGTCAGGCAAGATTACAAATAGGTGTTCCACCTTAACTTCATTCCAAAGCTAAACTTGAAACTAGATAACCACCGTAGCCATTTTCTCCCATTCGCAAACCTTAATCGCCTTGATCCGCGGGGCTGTGCCGACCTCGTTCGAAAATCGATTGGAAAATTAAGGAAAGCAGGCAGTACTCTCAATCATCGAGAAATTCGACGCGAAATGGCCGGAGTTCAAACGATCGGGCGGATGTACTCGCGGCCGGGTATTACGTGCTTCCTGATACGCGGTGAAATTCACGAGTGGCGATCCGGAGGATCTGCAGGAACGAAAGGAACTGCGGAGGCGCAGGTAGGAATTTCTTGGCCCGAGCCGCTCATTATTGCGTCCATTGTCGTCGTTAACGTGGCGGCATTGTGCCGCAAATGGCCTGTGAATATTACCGTGGTGTCCCTTTTCGAAACAGGCCGCGGGAGCCACGCCACACATACACACACACACACATACACATGCTCCACTCCCCAGCCGACTTTACGACGATCGTCCCGAAAATTCCGCGCGGCCGTCGCGAGCTTTTCGGCGATTTACGCGTTTCCGACTTCCGGCGAGCGCGACGGATTTACGGGCCAAGCCGGCTCGAGGCCAATTCAATCGCTTTGCATTCTCTCTCTCTTTCTCCCCCGTTTTATACACTCGCCACTGGAAAACATCTCCCCATTTGAAGCGTCAATTTCTAGCCGAAACTTTACGACGTTCGCGTCGTTATCTAACGAAAGTCCTGAGATCTCATTCGAATTACTTTTGACGTGTGAGGGACGTCGACTGTTGATTAAAGACCTATTAGAAGAAATCCTTAGGGAAGACTATTGCAAGATTCTTCTATCGTCTTCAACTATTACAAAATTCTTCTATTTTTTGGTATTTTTAGGTACTTTCTCGTGTATCTTCTACTTTTATTGCTGTGGTAGAAATAATCTGTACCTGTAGTTAAGAATTCTTTATTGGAAAATGCATTAATATTAGAGGTCGACCTAGGTACTTGTAATCTTAACTTGCGTAATTAGATAGAAGTTCATTTCTCTAGTTTTATTACATACTTTTTCTTATCTATAGTGTAAATTCTGTATCTTGGTCATCGGTAATTCTCTAGGGAACCTTAATCTCTTGCGTTGGAATGACGTGTTACGCACGTCGAGAATTTTTTGTCCCAAAATTGCAATATTCTCTCAGTTTTAAGTATATTTAAGTATAATCCAGGCAAAACAAATAATAAATTATTACTGCTCAATAATTTCTATCCAGTGATATCATACTGACGAGTTCAAAAAGGAAGCGACGAATTATTGTATACGGTTTGGTCACTCGTTATGGTCCGCAATCAGTTGCCAGCGCAAGTGGTTAAGAGCGAGGCAATTGTCACCTGCGGAGTGTTCCTTGCGATTGTCACAGTAAAAGTCAGGCTTGGGACTGCTGTTTTAGTCACCTAAGTTCAAGACTTGAAATATTAGAGTATGGTTATGTGTATGTGTGAGTGTATGAAGAACGAAGGTTTCGAGGGTGCATATCGTGAAGGAAACATATAGAGAGTATCAGGACGTCAGAGAATACAGATATAGAGAGTAGTGAGTCGCGAGAGTGTATAGATCTAGAGAATATTATAGCGAATTGTGATAGCATAAGAGTTAATATCTTTCGTCATCGCCGTATTGGGGCTTTTCAGTATCTGTTAATTCCCAAATTGAAATTAATAAACTTTATTTATATTTATTTCAAACACTGTAGGTAAAAGGTAGGTATATTATTTTTACCTATATACATGGTTAGATTAATACTACATAGTTAGACTAATTAGTCACAAATGTTCACGAGGCAACGTCCACTACGAGACGATCCAAAGCGCGAGGTAGGTTCATTCAACTCTGTTTATCCTCTGGAAGCGCGAACGAGGAAAACACCGCGCGCGGGAATCAGGCGTTGTTGCGGTGGATGGAAAAAGAGGAAGGCTGAGAGGAAGGCAGGCAGGCAGGCAGGCGCGAGGGCGGTGGGAGCGTGGCGCGTTACGGGGACAGGTAGAAATGACATGGAACGGCGAAGCATGCGGCGTATGACGGGAAAACAAAAGAAGCCAATAATTTCGGGCAATTTGGGGGCAGCGGCGCGAGACCCCGCGCGTCTAGAGGAACTCGCGTGACCGCTTGTCACGGGTCTGCGCGACCGTGCGACTGGCCATCGCGTCCTCGCGCCATCTCCGCGCCTGTGATTTTCCTCGCCGATTCTCGCCAAACTCGTGGCATTTTCGAGTTCATCTTTCTTCTACAATGTAACGTACTCGCGTGTTTTTCTTTTTTTTTTTTTCTCGGATTGACAAATTATGCTTTTCACGTGTGTCAGGAAAACTATAATTTAGGATGAAAATTGGAATTTTATCATTGCATTAGCCCGCGGATGTGTACGCAAATTACGAAGAAAATTACGAACGTGCGCTGTGTGTTTTTGATTATTGCATTTTATAGTAGTAATTAGTTAGTATAAGGAGTTATACAAGTTGATTTATAGTTGAAAACTCATTCAAGAAATTGTCCGATGAATTTTTAAATGGAAATTCAAGGAAGAAATTATAATTTCACAGATTAATTCATAAATGACGGTTTGGAAAGAAAGGTATACAATGATTCATAACTGAAAAATCAAGGATCATTGAAATTTGGAAACACGAACGACAAACTGTACTTTAAAAGTACAGCTAGTAATAAATATTTTGCAACAAATAAAAACTTATTACAAGTAAAATTTTATAAAAATACTGATAAATGTTTTATAACAAACAAAAATGCAAGCAACAAGTTACTCTAGAAGCAGTAAAAATTCTTTTTTTTAGAAATGTAGATACTCATCCAACGAACACTCGTGAGAATGATTGACAATGATTCCACCTATCAGATTTATAAATTTGATTAATTTATTGGACGAAGCGAGTAGAAGTGAGAAATTAAGTACTGAAACACACGTGCGTTATTTCATCGGCGATTACGTTGGAAACAAGTCGGTCAACGAAATTTCGCTGAAATTTCGTGGCCACGCGAACGCCTGCGTGGACTAATATTAGCAGAGTGCGTGGATATTAGCATATTCCTACCCACGTCTGATCGCCGATATTTATTTGCACACGCGCTCCCTGATCCGACCGAATTCTCGAAATATTTCCGACCGTGTTTCTCTCTCTCTCTTTTTCGTTCATTATCTCGAGTATCTTGGCGTCTTCTCGATGTTTCAATTAACGCATCCTGACCGCGAAACGCGCGCTCTCTCTCTCTTGCATTCGTTGAAAATCAGTCCAACACTGTTTTTCAAAATTGGTCGAAGATGAATACTACAATTTTCTGATTTTCTTCAAATTATTTGTATACCTTTTTGAAGAGAAGTTGCATAGTTTCGTCTAATCGTAAATTTACAACCCGCGAAGTGTTTTTGCCCCGACTGAAAATGAATTCAAAATTCTTTGGGTTCGTTCTTTTTTTTCTTTCTGCGAGATATGTCCTTCAAGTGTAAAATAAAATTTAAAGAAACGTAAAATTAAATTACGAATCAAAAGTAAAGTAAGTGGAGTACTCGAAAAATTAGAAAATCCAGAATTTGTAATCTCGTCGATTTGACAAGTAGCTTAAAGAACACAGCAAACAAGGAGTTCATCGATTCATTGAAATTTCTTTCGAATTTCTCTATCTATTTGATAATCGAATCTTCGTGGAGCAATTCAAGATCGAGGAAGAAAATTTCGCGATTACGAAATAAAAAAAGCTAGGATTATGAAATAGAAAGAGCTTGAGGAATTGAAAGATCGAAGAGGAAATGGTCGAGGTGAGGACGCGGATCGCGTCGCGGGACGCGAAAAAGAAATTTCGAGAAGGAACGCGGCGGAAGGATTCGCGTGGAAATAATAATCTTCGCCAGAGGTGATTACCTGGTTCGACGGGCTCGGCTAAACCGTAAATTTCCGTGGGATCACTGTAATCCCGCTTATTGTTAGATTCTCGACTACGTGGGTGTGCTACCGTCATCAGGGGGTACCCAGTTCGCTTTGTATCTCACCGGGGTACGATAGTGTTTTTCTTCCAATCTGTAGAAAAATATCGACAAAACTGTCGATCGTTTTTCTCCCTTTTCTGCAAAGTTTTCGATATTCTGATGACAAATGACAAATGTTCTATGGGTTTTCGATATTTTGAAGGGAGATAACATCTTCGTTTTTAGCAAGATGCAATCTTGTAGAACATCGAAACATGATGAGATAAGTTGTGGCACAATTCTTCGATGGAGTTCCGAAAAAGACTATCGTTAGTTTAAAAAGACTATCGTTAATACTTGACAATTTTTTTGTAGAAATTTTTTTGCTTGATATAACGATGACTAATTTTTGAGCAATTAATTCAAATTTACTTCTATTTATATATATATAAAATCTACACATGTTGAAGGTTCATAAAATTATCAGATACGATAATAATACAAATTAAATTTTTTAAAATGAGCCAACTTAAATCTAAATCCAAATCCAACTAAAGTTATCGCGTCCACCTTATGTCTGGACCACTTAAAAGTTAATGAAACGCCAAACTTGCAGTTTCAATCTCGTCCAATAATTTCTTCAATAATCAACCCTTTGAGTTACAATATCGAGTGACACTCGTGATAGGAATTGCGGTTTCGATTCGAAAGAAAAAAAATAGATTGCAGTCCTACGGAATTCAATTTCTTCGAACTGAAAATTAACAAGCATAAATTGTACATAATGCCTTTGCATCTGGTACAATGTAGCATGTTGCAACAACTAACATTTACTGACTTTACTGACAGAGTGAGAAGTAAAATCGTACCTATAATTTCTTCTTCCTCGGTTCGACCAAAGAACTGAATAATGCACGCGAGTGACATATGCTTGTAATTAAAATGCAAATCGTACCAGCGTTTCCAAGAAAGGAAGAACATTCGGAGGAAACTTGTCTTAATTGTTGAATCGCCAACAGTGTGGACAAACGTGTTTTGAACAGTTTTACAACTGTGAATGGCGCACGGTGTTATTCGCTGTCGGCACCGTTGGATAATAAATAACTCTACGATTCCGCGGGAACACGAGGGTGAGGCCGCTCCACATCCTGGCGATGCCAGATGAGTATAATATAAGCGTGGCGACGCTTCCGCTCTTTAACCGCTTATTAAACTCACTCGGCGATTCGCGCGATGATTCGTGGAATTATCGGCACGGTCACCGTGTCTTGACAGCCAAATGCGAATCTACTTGCCTACTGGAAACGTCACTTTTCCACATTTTTTCCAGCGAAATCTGTTATCGTTGGGTTTGGGTTTCTTAGCATTTTGCAATTCAGACTATTTTTATTTAAATTGTTATCTTATTTAAAGGAAATTAAGTATTCTTATTTAAAATTGATATTATTAAAGGGGATATTATCTTACTTAAGGGAAAAACGGAGTAATATCTAGTAGCGTGATAGATAATAAATTATTTTCTTTAAATTAGGAATTGATAGACCATTAATTAGAAATCAAAAGAAAGTGTTATTTATTTAAAGTAAATACGATTTTTCGATGTTCGACTATAATTTGAAAAAATAAGTTTTGATGGAAGTTTCAGAGATTCGACTCTTCTGTATTGTTATAGGCGAGCGCAAGAATTGCATTTGAAACTTTCTTTTGTTTGTTCCAATATTTTCGTAATTGTTTCTATAGGGAACATTTAAAAGTATGTAATATAGAATGTTAATTCAGATATACTTATCATTCTTCCACAAAGACGATTGCAAGACAATACTACAGTAGAATAAGCCCTTCTAACCTCTTTCGCTGGCGTGCCACGCACATCGAGAATTTTTTGTCCCAAAATTGCAATATTTTCTCAGTTTTAAGTATATTTTGAGTATAACTCAGGCAAAACAAATAATAAATTTATTACTTCTGAATAATTTCTATCCAGTGATATCATACCGACGAGTTCAAAAAGAAAGCGACGAATTATTGTATACGGTTTGGTCGCTCGTTATGGTCCGCAATCAGTTGCCAGCGCAAGTGGTTAAAGACGATCTTCTGAAAAACGGAAGAAAAATCGTTGGCCCCCAAAAGCGAGTCGGATGGCCCCGCGCGAGTCTCCAGCGTCGGTGAAACGGAGAACGGAGAGTGGTGTTCGAAGGGGCACCGTCGAGCATGCCGGTCTCTCGTGGGTGGCCACTATGATTTCTTCGGGGCTATCTGCCGATCTCAATAGCCGAGTAATTCCGGCGCGCGGCCGTCCCTCGCCTCTCGGCGCGGCCACGACTGGGCCAGACCGAGCGAGGCGCATTCTGACACCTACGACTGGCCATGAGACACGGACGCGGGCAAAAACCGGCGAAAGAAGGGAAGCCCAGGTCCGGTTCTCGCTGGTTAAGCCTCCCGTCGACCGTGGAGCCAACCAGAAACCAGAAGAACCACTCTGCAACACTCGGCTAGCCACACCTCTGCTCAGCTGCCTCCGTTTCTTCCTCTTCTCTCCCTCTCGTGTTCACTGCCATCCCCCTCGGTGAACGGTTGTTCCCCGTGGTGGTTCCCGGCCCCCTTTCGCGTTTTTTCTTCCTCTTCTTCTTCTTCTTCTTCTTCTTTTTTTTCGTGCCCCGGCGCGACGGCGAGAGCTGGGGCCCTCTGCCGGAGCGAGCAGTCGACGATCGTTGATTTCCACCCCGGACTTTCCCTCGATCGTGTCCTGGAAAACGCGAGCTTTCGACCTTGCTCCCGCGTGGAAAACCCTGGATTGAGAGCTTGGGAATAGCTTGTGTCCTACTTAAACGTCACAATCTTGTTTTAGAAAGAACAACATGGTTGGAAGGCAACTTTTTGCTCAGTTCTTAGAGACGTTATTTTTTTTTTTTTTATAGGCGATTAACGTTGACTTGCAAAGATTTATAATAAGATGAATGTTGGAACTCTTTGCAGAGTTTTTGGAGACTTTGATGGACTAGATTTATGATGAAGATGATTTTCAGGGGATGTTTTAGAGACGTGTGATGAGTCTTCCATTTTGATTGCGGGGTAGACAAGTTGTATATATACGAATATTACACAAAAATCAATGTTCTTCCCTTTAAAGAAGTTTTCCCCACGTTTTAATTACAATCATTTATATATCATTTACGTTGTATTTGGATATAGGTTACAGACTGGTAGTTCAAATATTAACCTCGACATGTTCATGACTCTTTCACAAGAAAGACTACGAGGTAATTCTTCTTCACGCAGTAGATTATGCTTATGGTAATCAGACACTAGAACAAAGAGTTTGTGTGAATGAAATTGGGGTGTTGAAATGAAAACAGATGCCACAGATGTTTGTGCCTTTTGTTAGAAGAAAGTTTATTGAAAATTTAATGTTTGTTATTTGTATGAAAATTACACAAACTAGTTTGGTATTATTTTTAATATTTTTATATCAGATGTATCGAATAGTCACTTGGTGGCATCTAATATACTGTATTGTTTATGGAAATTGATTACACGTTCTTCATGCTCTGCTTAACTATAAGCAGTTTAGAAGTTTGTAATTCTATAGATTCATTATATGTGGATATAATAATTTATCAAAGTCGTCGATTTAATTTCAGAAACTGTTTCAAATGAAACTATGATAATCGTTTTCATTATTATTGTTATTGACAAAATTAATATGCAAGCTATGGAGCTGAAGAAAATGATATCCAACCATCCCTAATTCTAAGCAGAGTAAATCTGGAATTCATAACGTAAATAATATATCAGGCAAATAAAGCAAAATAAATTAAGGTAAGAGATAAAACATGTAACAAGAACATTATTCTAACAGTAAGTACGGTTTTTCGACTAAAAAACACTAGTCTTTATAAAACCAATAAAATCTTGACCAATTTTTCTATTATATGTCTTTTTAACGATATTACAAATTATCTTCAGAGAGATAATGGTTCCTAATATCAATCCAAAAACATACTGGTCTTCTCAAAATTATTCATCCCTAATTTTCATCTCTTGGTAAAGAGATACCTATAAGTATGAAATGTTAAAAATTAAAGTACCGAAAATCTCTTGTTAGTTTCTTAGCTATAGGTTAAGAATCTCAAAACAAAACAGTGTCGAGAATCTCTCAACTCTCTAACTGAGTTTCTTAACACTAGAGCTGCCAAAGTGGTTTTGTTAGACGTAAAAGAGACGTGTGTTTTCAAAGATTTAAATAATCTTTCGTAAAATGTACGAATAGAAGCTTGTACAGTCCATTGTACCATAAAGTTTAAATCTTTTTGACTTTAACTAGCTAAGTGGTCAAAATGACCAATTTATAATTTTTGTCATTTAGATATTTCATAGACGCAATAACAATGTATTTTTATAGATTTAAATAATTCTTCGTAAAATAGCTCGTATACTCCATTGTATCACAAAGTTTCTCTATCTCCGATGGAAATTCTATGCTTGAATCGTCTAGTGTTAAGTTGTCTCGATAAATCGAAATGGTCTTAACGCGCAGTCATCAACATTTCCCCGAAAGTGTATAGAGATTCCTCGGCTCTTTTAACTCCGAGCGTTCCGTCGAGGTTTTCCAGGTCTGAGAATCCGGCCGATTAAAAGCCGGTTCGGCGGATTTGTCGGGCGGAACGACGTTCCGCGTCAAAGGGTACGCGCGCAGGTGGTCGCGCAATATTCTAATTAGCGAACGTCCCAATTATCCGGCTCGCGTTTCGCGCCGATAATTGCGAGGCCGCATCGACGATCGCGCGGATGAAACACCGCGGCGCCGGTTTCTCGCCCTGAACCGGCACAATGGGGGGAAACTAATAAGTGGCTGGCTATTTAGCGTCCTCGCCTTTGTCGTCAGTCAGCTCGTTAACGATCTTTCTCTTTGCTCCTCGCCGTGGAATTATCTTGGCAGAATGCTCCTTGGCTGCGATCGCGCTCCTTCGAGACCTAGGCTTCTAGATGCTTCTCTCGCAGCGTCGATTTCACCTGGTTACGCGTTGCTGCCGCGTACTGCAAAGAAGTGTTTTGTGTAAAAGAACGCCCAGGGTGAAATATGATAATGACGTCGCGAAGCGTGTAATCTCGACTTTCGTTTTATTACGCGGCACTGTTATTCGGAATCATTTGGTCTTCACTTCGAAGATGGGAAAATCAACATATTCTATCAAACGAAGAATGTGACTGCGGCTGTCGTTCTTTATTCGATCGACTTTCGTGAATTTATTTTTATAAAGAAAATAACGTAGTATGTGTTTCAACTTTTATATTAACACTTTGTTAATGGAAGAATACACTTTTGCGTACATCTTATCAACAAGTACTATATAGAACAATAGGTCTCTGCTAGCCAAATACCGAAGAGATTAAACGAATAAGAATTTTACAATTGCTGTCGAATTATCTCGAAATCAAGTTTTTTGAGCCTGTCAGAAGCTCCATTCTTTTTGCAATATTTAATTAATAATTTATTTCATTCAATTTATTCCATTAATTTCTATTGCGTCACTCAGGCACGCGATTAATGCTCAAGAGCTTAAAAATTCATAAATTACATCAGCCGGACGAGATCGTCATAAATATCTCGCTTTAAGAAAAATTTTACAAAAACAATCGTCATTCCTCTGTGAATTTTCACTCGCAACGATCAACGTGAAGTCTGAGCGACACAACGTAATTGATTTATACGTGGTACGCGTGTATAAAATTGAATAATCGATTTAGATTGAGGGATCCGTGATGCGAGACCACCGTGGGACGTTGATCGGGGGAAGAAAACAGTTCGAATACGCGTTGAATATGCGAGTACGGTAGCGGTGTCGGCCGGCGGGCCGCGAATCGCTCGAAAAAACTCGTCCTCGTGCCCCTCGTTATCTCGCATAATTTTTTTCCTCACATTAATTAGTAATTATAGAGCGACTTCATTAGCCCTGGCTTTCGCGACTTAATTAAAGACGGGTCGTCGCTTTTCCATTTACCGACACCAGCCTCGCCCTGTTTCCACCGATCTTTCCTTACTCGCGATGCCGTTTGTATCTTTTTCCTCTCGCGGCGTCGCGCAATCGAGATCCGCTCTTTCGCGTCCTGTCGTTCACGAATTTACAGACAACCCTATATATGGAGCGTCTTACGAGTAATAATATACAGATGTACACTACGTGATAACAATAGCTGTGATATTTAACTGTGTATAATTGGAGTTTCATTTACTCGCAAGAGAGAAAGATTATTCAATTTTTCTAAAATAAATAAATAAAATTTTAGAACGTTGTAGTTTTAATTCTCGAGATGTAGCGAAGGTTGCAGATCCGCTCTAAAATTCAGTTTTAAAAGAAACCTCGTCCACGAAAATCTCGATCCCTTGGACGAACGAACAAAATCCCCGGGCGATGGAGAAATTCTAGAGAGAAGAAGAAGAATCTAGAGGGGAGAAAAAAATTCCGCGGACTTCGTAAGAAGAACAGCGGCGCGGTGATCCTCCGCGTGAGTTTCGGTGGAAACGAGGCCCCGTTTTCTTCGTGCTGCCCCTCGTTCTTCACCCTCTTTCTCGAATCTCCGTCCCTCCCTGTTGGAGGCACTCGCCGCCAGCGAAAATAAACGGCGAAAGAGACGCGTCTACGGAGGGTTGGTCTCTCTCTCTCTTTCTCTCTCTCTCTCTTGGTGGTGGGGGACGAGAAAGAAGGAAGGAGAGAAATTAATTAGCTCTTTTGCGTTCCCGAAAAAGGGGAGGGAAAGGAAAAAAAGAGAGACAGATAGAAAGAGAGAGAGAGAGAGAGAGGGTTCAAAGGAAGTGGCGCAGACTAGCGAGGTCCGACTTCCGACCTGTCGACGGTGTGTGTAATCCCCTTTCCATCTCTTCTACACCCCCGTCGGTTCCTACTACCCCCTTGTTCCATCGCCCTTCGTCACTCGATCTATATACGTGCGACCGGTTGAGAGAAAGCTTGGGCGAGATGCTTGGCCACGATCGCGAGAAGAACGCCGGCGTTTCCTTTGTAGGGCCGCGAGTTCAACCCTTTCGACGCGGTCTCGGAACGCCATCTCTCACCCTCCCTCCCCCCTTTTTTCTTCTTTCCTTTCCTCGTCTCGGTCATTGTTCCGCCGCGATACGGCTACCGTTTGCGCTCGCGAAAGTATTAGACGCGTTCGCGTTCCTTCTCTATTTTTTCTCTTCTTCTTTCTGTCGGGCGAGGGGGGAATTTCGGAGAGATGGAGAGTCAATGGTCTTAGTCTCAATCTTTCTTAGTCACGCGTGTCTTATTTATTTTTATGGAAGACTTTGGAGAAATAAGTCGATTTTGAGGATGCTGGTATTACCATATTAGCATTTTCTTCTCTCTCTCTTTTCATTTTAAGAAAGTTTCACTTTTTTAAGACAGTAATAATTTCTCTCAGTGGATGCCTTCTGGTTATTCTTCTAAGGATAACCACTTCTGGTTTTTCAAACGAAAGGAATGTTCCCGCTGCGAAATTCCAAGCATATGTAACGCACGATGCTTATCTTCCGCGTGTTCTCTCGCTGCACGCACGAACGCCGAGCGTAAACGCGCTAATTAAGCCATCGGCTACAAACACTCGGCGACGCACACGCGTCGAACATCCATTATTTCATCGGCGATAATTCCACCAATTTTGTTAACACAATATTTATACGAAATAAACGCGTCCATTTGCATAAAACGGCTCCACTTCGCTCGGTCGGTGTCGCGATTTCAAATTGGTCCGCCGTAGGATTCAGCAAACAAGCCGTCTGCGCGTTACCATGTCAAACAACGGCAATCGATTGTTGTCGTACCGAACGGAACGAAAATTGAATATCGATGAATAAATCAGGTTGAAAGTGTATCGAGGAGAACGGCGAGGCCGAGTCTCTCGGCTGTCTCCTAATTCGCGACAGGTCAAGTGTGTTTCGTCGTTCGATCAAACGTTTCACTGATAACAATAACCTTCGACGATCGGGAAACGTTGCTTCCTCGCGGTGAAGCTGTTTTCCACTACCGATCTCTCGCTGCTCGCGAGAAGAGTGGAAACTGGAACCCCTGGTTTATAGTTATTTATTCGAGGAAACAGAAATCGGCGGAATATTTCCATGCATTAAGATAATTTTACGGCGTAGGTACAAATATTTTTCGCGGCGGCGTCGTTAATGGACGTTGTTTGCAAGTAAAATTTAATCGAAGATAGCGATCTTAATTGGATTTGTACATGTTGGTAAAGTAGGTATCCGCCGGTCGTTATTCTATTTGGATAATAACGTGTAATTATGACATTGTCAGTGTATTCTAAAAGTAGGTTCGATCGTTCTCGCGCAGCGAGGGAGAATTTCGATGCGAGACCAGTAATGCTCGGCTATAATCGTTCTTTACCGATTTCGAGTTTGATCTAATTTAGTCTCTTTCACCGTGATTGAGTTCTTTAAGCAACTCAACCCAATTTGCTCTACTTTCAGTTCCACTTGACCTACCACAAGTGAAAATATCGCAAGCCATCCGCTCAAAACAGAAAGAGTTGCATCTTCCAAGAACGCGTAGTTCAAAAAATTAATTTAATTTAATCTAGCCTAATTTCAATTCCACCTAACCCATCACAAGTAGAAACGTCAGGAGCCATCCGCTTAAAACAGAAAAAAAAAACAAATAATCGTATCAATTTTCTGTCATAAAAATCAATTGAATCTGAGCTACCCAATTTGTAAAAGTAAATTTGCAAATTTTGCAAATATAGACATCCGTCAAATATAGAATATCTTGAGAAATTCCTAGAAATTCTTAAAAGCCAATTAAACCGCCGTTCTTTTTTCCTACGCGCGTACAGTCTTCGCGGATAGACTTTCGGGTAACGAGCAAACGTGTCAGCTGAAAATACGGGGGGAATCGCGGAAGAAGGCGAGCATATTCGGCCGTTCTCGGCTGGCAAACGAGAGAGGGTTGTTGGATAGGGAAGGGAGGCAGGGCAGCGAACAAATTGAAATCTGTATCTCTAATCCGATCCACTTTGTCTCAAAATAAGAGACAGAGTCCAACCCCCTCGCTTAAACTCGACGACTGCCGCCCTGCGGCAGGCTTCTACCTATGTTCGCGTTTACGTCGCCACCGCCGCGCCAACCCCCGGCTTCCCAAACCGCCCCCGCGGCCGTCGGACGCGTCCGTGTGAAGCGACGACTCCACGCCAAACGTTTGCTTGTGTGCGAGCCCTGTACTTACATAAAGGGGTGTGCAGAGAGGGGCGAACAGAGTGAAGCTTTTTGGGGTGTGGGGATTGAGAAGCAAAGTCAGAGAGAGAGAGAGAGAGAGAGAAAGAGAGAAAGCTCTCCCGTTGCCGAGGCCAGGACGAAGTTGAACGCCGGAGCCAGTTTCATCCCCTTTCGCGTTCCACGATGTCATCGTCAGAGGGCACTGTGGTTGACACAGAATGACACCCACCCCCAGACAACCCCGTCGCCGAGATACTCGTCACTGCCAGGGCCGAACACGTACGGAAAATCGTACCAGACTCTGCTCTAAGTTCCCCGCCAAGAATTGCCTTCAGATGGTAATCGGAATCTCTTCGCACTTTCCTTTCCTTTTTTCTTTTTTTTTCTTTTTTTTCTTTTTTTGTATTAAGAAAGAGTAGTTTTAAAAGTCGTAACATGTTTTTTTTTTTATTTGGATTGAAGTTGAGGATTTTTTAAAATGTTAATCTCTGTTAGTGTTTTAGTGATTTCTTCCCTTTTTTGAACTCAAACACTGCTCGGTGGCGTAAGTTTCAAAAAGAATCGCCTCTCTGTTTACTCCTTCGCTAATGAAATACCGCGATGTATCCCCCGATCGACTGCCATCCCCTATCGTTACCATCGAACGTTCTCTGATACCATCTGCACCCCGTGTTAGATTCACTCACGCACAAGTACAGAGAAAAAAAAAAAGGAAGAAAATAGCGCCTGCGTGGAAAGTCGTGAGATCGGGCAAACCACCCTGTCTCTCTTTCTCTCAGGGGAAGAGATGGACGAGTAACGAAATTAAATTCAAATATAATCAAATAAAATTTAAATTTTAAATCCGTCTTGGCTCGGGCCGCGTACGCGTACGCGGCTCGGTGTGTGCACGAACCGGGCGAAATTTAGTGGCCTCCTTCTTCTTCCACTTGCCTACCCTTTTCCAAACTCACCCTCTCTCACCCTCACTCTCTCCTCCTCCGCCGAGCGCAATTCGAGTCGAGATTTAACGGGTCAAACCCGGGGCCAGGGTTCGGGGGTGGTTAACTCGAAATGAGAGAGGGTGCCTGATTGAGAACACTGTTTTGTTTGTTCGTCCAACACCGACACCAGAGGGGGTGGCCACGAGTGGATTAATCGGCGAGGATCCGTGTCTTCTTCGTTTCGTCGAATATTATTTCTTTTGGCGAGCGAAGATTTGGTATAATAGGATTGATCGAGTTTGAGGAGGGAAGCTAACCGACGAGTATACGGCTACGGATTGACAGCGTTCTTCTCTTGTAAAGTAGAGTATAGGTAGATGCTATAAAGAAATAAAAGAATTATTTTTTGCACGGAATGTAATGGAAACATAAAAATTTTTGGTAGCGTAGACATACTGTTTTTTGAGAACTGAAGGTGATTTTTAATTTTTTTAAAAATTACCGGAACGTTGTATTTTTTCTTTTTTTCATATCGCATGAAAGTGAATATGAAGACGAATCGAACGATGTGTAATTGAATGTATATATTGTGGATTTTCGCGCATTTATGAGAGAGGTGTAGAAGCAGATAATTAATTAATTGTGTCAATCTCGTTTTAAAAGGGAACAATTTCTTTCTAAAATGACTCTAATAAAAATCTCTCGTTAATAATTTTGTTAAAAGACTCGGTTTTCTTCGGTAAAATCTTGCTCGCGTACTCTAACAATGTATACGTTCTAATTTCCGAGGAGTTTCTTCACTTTAGAAGAAACCTCAGATGAGACTCTATCTCGTTAATCTCCGAGTCTGAAATGAAACAAATTCCCAGAGTCTCAAATCTCAGAGAACTTTTCAGTAACCAATTTTCAGTGTCCTGGAATCCGGGCAATTTACTCAGAAAAACGTTCTAAATATCAGAACGCTAAAATTTCAAACATCCGTTTACATAAAAAAAGAATTACATTTCGGTGAAACTGGCGTACTTTCGCGTGGCAGAAAAATTTGTGCAAGTGTCGAAATTGAATCGCGGTAAATATCACGTGCGCGGCGACATGCGACAGATGAAAAATCAGTTGTATGCAGAGAGCAGGGAGAGAGAGAGAGAGAGAGACCTGAGCTGGGTCGGCAACACCGTGACGCAATAATCCGGCGGCAATTAACTCCGGTGGACCGATGCCGGTGGCAGCGCGAGCTCGCGCGTAATACGCGCGCATTAATCAACGCTGGCCGGGCCGTTTTCCATAAATTTTCAGCGGCAATAACTGCTGCACTGCGGCCAGGTGTTACGCCAACGCTCCACTCCCAAGCCACCGTGCGCTTCCACGGAGACATCCCGGCTAATTGCGGCATCGTTCACCCGGACCGCCTCCGTTCTGCCCTTTTTGCCTTCCGGCAAGCCTTATCGCCACAGTCCCTCGCGATCCCAGTGTCCTCTCGCGACACGCGATACACGCCTGTAGGTTAACTGTAAAGTCACTGCGTTCTTTTTTTTTTTTTTTGGTGTGCAAATGAACGCGGAAGCTTTGTCGAACGATATATTGCCAATTTTGTTGGATTTTATCACTGAAAGTGATTTAGCGAGGGTAACCCAGAAAATTGGGCCTCTTCAGATGCAACGCTAATGCAACGAAAATTAGCGATTGGTTGATTTGGGTCACGTGATTCGCGAGTAGCGTTGTCTGGTACTGAATGATCGCGCCTGTAATTTGTTTTGTATCGACTCAAATGTTTGCATGTCAATAAATTTTTATGGCAAAAAAGTCGCCTTCATTTTCTAGTCGGAACAGTTGCTTCTGGACCTTTCAGTGAGACGAATTGTACTGGGGTACAATGTTTCGTGTTTCGAAAAATTCGCATTCTTATCTTTCCCGCGACGAGACCCAGTTCCAAGAACGATTTGATATTCTCATCAGTTGGCAAACCGATAGACTTCTTCGCTGCACTTGTTACATAATTTTTTGTACGAGTTTGCGCAGCTTTTTTTTTTTCTTTTGAAAAGTAGTACAGCAAATGTTCCATTTTCAAATCGGCGCCAAACAAACGATTGTCAACGAGACGGTGCATTTCCCTTTTTTTAAAACGAACTAAAACAATCAGGATCACACGATGAAATTTGCGATATAAAACGAAGTTAGTTGCACGTAGTATGTCCATCTATTAGGAAAAAGACGCAGTTAGTTTTTGGCCAACCTAGTCGCTGGCTTTCTGTGAAACAGGCTTGATTACCAAACCACGTGGAGAGTTATCGAGCTGATGCGAACAAGTATGCGTCCTCTTTGAAGTGTATCAGAGCACTTTGCCTCGTGGTTTTGTGCTAATTGTTAATCGCGGCTCGAGTTTTGGTTCTTTGGAATGTTAGTTTCTGGAACGATATTAGGCAGTTAATTTACTCGTGAATTTATTTATGAAATTATCAAGAGATTTGACGAAATTGCTTTGGATATTATCCCGTGAAATAGAATTAGATCAAAGATTAATAATAATTACTAGATTCATTGGGAATTTGTTTAATTCGAACTTGAATCTGTAATATTTCATAGTTTATGGAGACGTTTTACGATGACGTAAAATGTACCGCGGAATAGCGAGGACAAACTCACTTTCTACCACTCTGTGGATCTTCTATTTCAAGCAGTTTAACGACCGTGTAAAACATCAAATGAAACAGCTTCATTCTAAATCATTGCGACTCTCATCAGTGAAGATTAACACTGAAACTCCACTACGAAAATTATGTAGATAAATTCTTCAGATTCCTTCTGGATCCAGATCCCTGTCCCTAAAATTGCAATTTTATCTTTGAAAAGATAAACGCTGTTGTTCACAACTGTACCATCGCGTAAGACTAATGATCCACATTAATATTTTTCTCTCATCACGCGCATGAATAATCGTATTTAATTACACGAGTCGAAGCGAGTCTGGGATCGGAGAGTCCAGAGATCGGTCAGGTTTTGGAATTAGGTTTTCCGAGGAAATTCGGCGGTAATACAGGCTTTGAGAGACACTGGTCCAGCTTCATCCCCAACCGGACCGTGAAATACCATAAAATTAAACAGACGTAAATCCTGCGGAGGACGCTGGCCCACCGCCAAAATTCGCCCGGGTGAACGTCGTCGCCGACGCCGCTCCCACCGTCGCGAACAATGTGAACGGGGGGACTCGGCAATTGGCTGTGAATTTTCGAACGCCGTCTTCAATCTCGCCTTAATAAACTTACCACCTACCGGGACCTGCCGGACGATTCCTCGAATTCTCTGCAAAACCACTCGTGGATCACTGGACTCCGTAGTATACTTTCGCTAGAATACTCATTCGTGAAAACTGGCAGTTTTAAATGGTTAATGTATTTTATGATTCGTCGTGATTAATTCTACACTTGACTTTGAACTTCGAGGTCAAAAAATTCTTTTTTCTTGCGTTACATTCTACTTATCACGAAGGTAAGACTCTTCCAAGGAAACTATAGGTCATAACCTAACAGTTCTTTTAGAAAATGGCAAAAATTTTGTTTCTTGATCATCTGCGGACGCGTGCGTTCTAACAGCGACTTTATGATTCTGGATTCGTGGATGTAATATTTATACTTTGAATAATGTTAACAGTTTTATTATTTGATTATTTAGACTTGCGCCGACGCTGCGACTGTCATGAATCAATTGTTAATGAAATTTAACACGAAAATTATGCGTAAAATAGACATCCACGCGTCCAGAAACTATAAAGTCGCTGTTAGAACGACTACAAACTAGGAAGCTAATAAACTGATATATCCAAATTTGACATCTCTCGTACATCCAACATTCGCAGCAATTTCCCAACTAACAAATTAACCATCGATCAAAAGTCCAAGAAATCTCTAGAAAAGAGAAGGATCATCTCCTCTTCCGCTTCAGAAATCAATTTTCTTCAATGCGCGAGCATTGAATCGGCCAGGTATCCTACGGTCTCAGCAGAATTTTCGATTCGGCTGCAAGTCGAGGACGGGTTTTGGCCTTGCGCTTACCTCGCAAAGGTGGAGAAGCTATCGTCTCGATTTTTATCTAAACTCGGGGATCCCCACCTCGAACGGGTCGGCCCGATTCGTTGGTGGTGGTGACGGTGCTCGCACAAACATCCGGCAGATTGCCGGCGTGTGCGCGACTTTAATCTATGTTAAGTCGAGTCGTGGGGGTCTGGCCGACGCTGATGGCGGCGGTGGTTTCTCTCTCTCTCGCTCTCTCTATCTAGCAGCCCCGGGACATGGAAATCCCGTGGCTGGCCTAGGAATCAGCGATAATGCAGAGTCATCTGGCGATCCTCGTGCGCTCGGGTTTTCGAGGTTCCACGTCCTTGTCGAAGGCGCCTTTCGAGATTATTTCTTCCTCTTGCACGTCCTACAGCTTCAGCACGCGTCCTTCTCTTTTGATTCAATTTCATTCGCCGTCGCGTTTCTTCGCTAACCGCCGTGAGTCGATGACGAGGGGTGTTTTGGGAATTTTCGAGAGGAAGGTAGAAGAGTCGCGAGTGGTTAAACTGTCTTAAAGAGGGACACTAACAATATTGTTTAAACAGAAAGTTTTTTCGCAAAAGTTGTTAAATTCATCGTTAAAAAAATAGTAATTTCATCAGTGTATGCGAAAATGGTAATTTCAGTCATTTTCGAGGTATTTGGCAAAATATGTTCCGCATCCCCAACTTTGAGGGTAGTTTGCACCCCTTCAACGTCGACCATTGCCGATACGAATATACATTTATGCCAAATTTCATCAAAATCGATGATTCACACTTCGGTACGTTCCCTTGTAAATGTGAAGAGTCGTAAGTGATCAAACAGATCACTTAGAATAGATGAAGCGAAGAGAAGAGTATGAAGAAAGTTAAGAAATACGTGAAAGTGGAAGAAACTCAGAAATGGAAGAAGTTTGAGAAATTTGAATTTTTGAAGAATCAAGAAACGTTGAAAATATCAGCAAGAAGAAATGATCGAAGAAACGAAGATTGAACGTACAAAAAGATTCGGAAATTCGAAAGAGTCATAAATCAAATTTCTGAAGCCAAATATTAATGACCCACAAACTCTCCCTCCAAAGGATCTTTCACTCTAACAAAAACAGGTCCGGAATCTCTCTGCGATCAAAAGTCAACACGATCACGTACGCTCGAGATCGAGATCGAGATTGGCGCATCGGAAAATCGACGAGTCTCGAGCGCAGAAACTTTGAGAGACACGCGATTTTCACGGATCAACCCAGTTTCTCCGACTCGGCGATGTATTTTCGTGCTCCGTATTTTGCTAGGGTCGTTGGCGAAGAAGAAGCAGTCGGAGGAGAAGAAGAAAACGGAGAAGTCCATTTGACAAATTAGTACTAGGCGGCTTCAGGTAATTTCTCCGGAACTTTTAGTGGCCGTTGCCCTTCCGAAACTGTCTTTCTCGATTTCCGCTCGGCGGGATCGGCGTCGCGCGACCGAAATTCCCGTGTGGCAGACGCCGCTAAATGGCCCTGCGTATGCGCAGCGTGAAATTTCACCCCCTTGCCGCGTCCCCGAACCCTTCATCTTCTTCCTCCTCCTCCTCCTCCTCCTCCTCTTTTTCTTTCTTTCTGTCTCCGAACGACGCACCGTCTCGCGGAAGAAACTCCAAGTTTCGCACAAGGGTGGTTATCTCGTCGCTGCCCTGCCCTCCTTTTTCTCGCCGACGAACGAAACGAACGAGGATGCATTCAACTATCGCGGATAATTAACTCTGTCCTGCGATGTTTATCGTCTCACGGACGATTGGGAAATTTACCTTACCTTATTTACCGGCAGATTTACGAAGTAACTGCGACGAAACTGGACAATTTTTCGACAACCTCTAGTTTCGAGGAAATTTCTAGGAAATCAGATTATCAAATCGATCGAAAGGATCACTCCGTCTGCCATCGATTCCAATTTCGTCGGTCGTCTGGTAAGCGGTACTCGCTTGCTGGTGCAAAGAGGAGGGTGAAACGAGGGGTGGGGGGTGGGGAGAACTAGGAGGATGGGACGAGGACCGCGATGGATCGAGCCGTGGATCGTCCTTGGAAACGGGCGGAATTCTCGCGATCGAAGCGGCCGGCTCCGCTTTCTTACTTGCGCGGCGGTCGCACGCTGGCTCGTGTGCGTCACCGGCCAAATAATTCAGTCTTAATTAGGATTTACGCGGCGGCGGAGAACAATTAAAACATAAGACACACTCGAGGGAGAAGGACGCGCCGTCCTGGCGGTGGAAGCATTGTCGCGGCCCGGGCCCTGCGGAATTTCATTTCGAACCGAGAGAGCCGCCTGGCACTCCTCTCCCCTCCCCTCCCCCTCCCCCCACTGTCAAACGTCGAAAGGCACGCCATGGCGCCATCGGAGACACATCGATCCGCGGGGCTGGCTAATAAATACGTCGCCGGTCACCGTCGCGGCCCCGACATTAATTCCGCGACGTGACAATTGCGTCTTTTAATTACCCGGGGCCCGCTGTGCGCCACGCCGACACGTCCCTCCGCACAGGGCACATAAAGTTCCCTCGCGGTTTTTGCCAACCGCCCCCTCCCCCAGCAGAGGACTGTTCACTCTGCTCGATCCAAGCTCGTCAATGTTTCCTGAGAGTTCGCTCATTGGATTTTCTACCCTTTGGCTGGAGGAGGTCTCTTTTGCTTTGTTCTTCGATTTCTAGTAATTTCTTTTCGCCATTTTAATTTCTTGGACTTCGCGAGGGGGGAGAATTTAGAGTGGTAGATTTTTTTTTCTTAAATTTTGTGAATTGTAGGGTTGAAATAATTGATTGAAATAATTTCGAGATTGACTAATTGATCGTTAGTCGCTGTAATAATTATATATAATTATGTCACTAAAATAATTTCAAGACTGACTAATCAAAATCGTCAATCACTAATTAATTAGAATTATTGATCGTCTTAACTGATTATCACTCATTAGTTATATTAATAAATTAGTCATCAGTCACTGGTCATATTTACTGATTAGTAATCATCAGTAATCAGTCATGATTAATCAATGATTGATTATAATTAATGATATTAACCGATTAATTATCAATCGTTGGAGTTATTGTTCGCATTAAGCGATTAGTCATCGATCACTGATTAATCAGCGTTATGGGTCATTATTTTTCGTCCGAAACCGAGACGAACAAAAATTCTGAGTAATTTTATCATTTTTTTTTGACCAATTCGTAGAAGCCCGTTTCTCGCGGTACAACATTGTGACAACGAAATACGAAAGTTGTTTCTTGTGAATGGAAAGATTGACGGGAAAACTAGCCCGAGTTCCTCCAAAGGCTAATAATCATCGCGTTCAGGGGCTGAATCCGCGGAGCACCTGCTAAGCAGGTGCAATCGCTACCCGGCACGCTCTATCAAACCAGTTTCTTCTCCTCTGACAGAATCTCGATTGACTCCAGTTGAATCAAATTCACGGCTTCCAACCCCAGGCAACCGTACCATGTCTGAAACACGTCCGTTTTACGTCCATTTCGAGTCGTTACGACCCGCAGTCTTACAGTCTAATTTGGCTGTCTGCAAAACGTCCGGTGCAAGACGTTATAACCTTCAATTTAAAGATATCTTGTTAAATGCGATACCATCTGTCGATTACGTTAATTTTTTGTCAACTGCGTCAGTAGGGCAAGCAGCAGAAACAGTCTGTTTTTGGAGTAATTGGAAGAATCTTCAAAATTCTCTTTTTCAGACGAGGTCACTTTGGGTATGGAAACTTTAACAAGAAGAAAGATCAATATTTCGACCCTTTCGCGTAGAGAAATTTTCTCGAAATCTTCGTAACGAACGACTAGATCGTGCTATCTGACGACCCCTCCATCGCAACTTTACAACTCTCCCTTGCATAAAATAAATTTTCAACTTCTTTAAACTGCAAACTAGACGGCGTTGTCCGCTCTTCGAGGGAACTACGTCCGTAACCCTCCGTCGCAACCTCGCGTCTCTCCCTGTTTGCGCGAAACAATCTCTCAACCTGCAACTTTCTCAACCTTCCACCTACCGCCAGCAAACTTTCGAAAATTGAATTTTTCATTCTCGGGCACGGTACTCGGGCACCGGTGGCTTCTTGTTACTCGGGGTCTCGCGCTGGCGAGAGCTGGTCGGCCATTTTCTCCGGCCTGGAGATCTAACGATCCCTGTCCGTGCGGTGGTGCGCGCAGGGTGGCGGCCGAACTGACATTTCTCCCGCAATAAATTCCACCTGGTTAGGCGGGCCGTGGGGCAAAAAATCGACGGGTAATGCGTATGGTAGGCGCTGTAGGAAATTACGTGTTCGCGGTTATTGGCAGGCCGGGGCTGTAAACCCGAGGAAACTCGCTTTCGTCGGCTGAGAATCGAGCGGACGGCCAGCCGTGAGGCAAAAGCGGCAAAAAAGACCGATCGCCGAAGAGGAGAAAAAGAGGGGACGATCTCCTCCGGCGAGGGAGAGCGGAGGAGATATTTTAAAGAGAGAGAGAGGGAGAGGGAGAGAGAAAGAGAGAGAGAGAGAGAAACGAGGAGGAGCTGTTGAGGTCCAGAGTGTAGTAGTACTCCCTTCTTTCACGGTGGTCCCCGGCTCCGAATGGCTCTGCTCGTCTCTATCCGTGGGCCCGTTTGACGAGAGGGGGGCCCCGCGGCTAATATCCGACGCAAGCCAGCCCGTTTCGGGGCCACGTCGCGCCACTCTTCCCAGGGCATAATAATATAGACGTCTCGTTAGCCGTCGCGCAACCACCGGCCCATCCGTAGAATTGGTTTTAGGAGCGAGCGCGTGCATCGGTAATGAGCTTGGCCGGAGATCTTTCGTTTCGTTTCGAATCGATGCCGACTCGATTCGACTATTTGCTTGCCCTTGGTTCGGGTTTGCTTACTGCTAATTGATCGCTCGACGTTGTCTCGAATGCTAGTGGACGCTAGGTTCAGAGCAGGGGGACATCGTGCAAGGGTCGCGAAAAAGTTGGAAATTATAACATTTGGATCACTCTGTGTGCGAAATAGCTGCGGATGTTCTACATCTGTGATACAGTAGTTGTCTTTTGAAACGTGATACGAGCTTATAAATACTGGTTAGAAGGAGTGACTCACGCGGTTAGAAAGAGGAATAAAAGATTGAAAGCGACTAGGTTGAAGTCTGTCCAGTTTAACAGACCTATAAAAGATCTATACGATCGTATAAACGTGTCATTGAAACAGAGATACCGGCTCGGTATTTAGAAAGAAGCATCTGGCCAATAGAGACCTTCGAAATTACGTCGATCGAGCAACTTCCAGGCCAATTTCCCCTAAATGCTTCTCAAAACTGACGCATCCCAGGTGTCCCTACCACAGACTCTTTCTCAAAATCCCTACAATCATCATCGTTAACCTTAAACTCAATCCACCCCTATCTATCCTCTCAATCTCGTTAAACTTCACCAGAGACAATCTTCTGTTCTTCTACCAAAAAAGAAAAAAACAATCTGTCGAGCACGATTCCATTCTACAAATACAAATCGTGGAAAATAATCCCGTCAGTATATAACCTCTGTAGCGAAACTAGACGAAACTGGAATGAGAGAAAATCTTGACCTTCGTCGCTTTAGCATTCTCAGCGAACGTCGCGAGGAAGAAGTCGGCCAGCAAAGTGAAGAAGAAACAGTCACCCGGTGTACACGCGGAAAAGGTGGAGGAATGAATGTAGGGAGAAAGTATGGCGCGGAGGGGTGGGGCGGGAGGTTGGGGGGCAGCATGAGCGAGAACAAGAGCAAGAACAAGAGAAGCAGGTAGGTCGTAACGTGGCGCACGGAGCGTCTGGGGCCCACGCTCCGCCGCGCCGCGACAAGGTGGTCCTGGGGCCGAACGGGCCCTCGACTCGCGGACGTGGGGCCCGCACGAATGCCCTCGATTTATGAACCACGAATTAAATACTATGATCCTAGTCGGCCGTGTGTCCGTGGCTCGGGTCATCCCGAGCACGTCGACCAATGGAAATTGAATTCCTCTCGATCGAATCTCGTCTTCTGGCTACCGGTGAATTCCCGATAAAGATATAAGTAATAATTGATGAAACGTAGAGTCGTAGAACTGAAATTCTGCTCGAAGAGATTGAGCGTTAAATGCATGGGACAATACCTAGAAGGAACAACGAGTGTTTTGCAGCATCCGTGTGTATAGTGATTAAACTTAAGCTTCTGTTTAGGACGATTTACACCAAAAACAGAAACAATTTCAAGATTCACGAAATAAATTACTTCCAAAATCCTCTATTGCGTTCATGCGCTCGAAGATGCAAATCTTTACTAAAGCACGATCATATAAAATTCTGCGAATTCTCAAATTCGTCGGTTCTGAAATTCAGAGTCAGAATTGTCGAAACGTTCGTACGTAGAGGGACCGAACGTTTTCCACGGCGAGCGGACAAAACGAAACTCCGAGTGAAACGAAAGCCACCCTGTATACAGAGGAGCCTCTCACGGGTAGATGCATTCAGGCTCTCCTCTCGTTACCCGGTCGCGGCCACGATTATGATTTGTTGACCTGGACCACCGTGCCGGAGTCAACCTCCGCGGGGTACAACACCAAGCCCTCCTCCTTCCTACGAGTCAACGAGAGCCCTCTGCATCGCTTCCCTGGCTCGCACAGCTTCCCTGGCCGTGGACGGTTTCTCACAATCGGGGAAACTACCGGAGATCCCCGGTCTCTCTCTGCTCGGCTCTTACGGAACCGGAGGAGTTCGTCGAGGGTGGTCTTCATCTCCTCGCCCCTTTGCCTCTTATCAGCTGCTCGCGTCGCTCGTCTGATTGATTCCGACTTGAACGCGCGATTAATAATTCGCCAGCGAGCTCCTCGATCAACGGACGACGCGTGCTCTCTTTCTCTCCCCCTCTCTCTCCCTCTCTGTTGTGGGGTTAATGACTGCTCCACTTCATCGACCGTGCGATGAATTTGGTACCGTGCGTCGTTTGTCCAAAGATCGTTCGCTTCTCGTAGTGTTTCGGGTGACTCTTTCGAGAGAGATCGTGAATTTCTTTGGATTGATTTAGGTATTTTGGAGATGGTGACGGTATCTCTTTGAAAGCTTGTTTCTCTGGGAATTGCGTGTTTCGGATTTTTTGTTATATCCTCGATTAAATTCCGTGGAAATTACATTTGATCACATTTTGTAAGGCTTGCAAGTTTAGTATTTTCATCGCGAGATCGAGTCACCACTCTCAGAGTTTGGCGGAGATTTGCAATTTTGTCCGAAAAATTCTGACTTTGTCCCCGTTGCTCGATCCGAAATTAACAGCGTGAAATCGAGAAGAATCTCCGATGGGCTCCCCCCTCGGATGTATTTATTCAACTACGATCTGTTTAGACAAGCCGCGACCGTTTCCATTCTATCGATTTTCCCGTTCCCACAAGCTGTGACGTTGAATTTCTGCGGCGTCGTCGTAGTCGTCGTCGCCGTCGCCGGCTCCCCTGGTCGCCACCTTCCCCGACCGCTTCGGCGATGGTTTTAGTGGTTACAGTGGCTACACACCCCCGCGATAAACTCGAGGATTCGCCACGCTGGTACGGCCCGCCAGCATAGACGAGCAGAGCAGAACCGTCGTGCTATTAACATAAGAACACCGTGACCGATCGCTTCGACTCACCACTCTCTCTCTCTCTCCCCCTCTGATCTCTCTATTACGCTGATTCCTCCACCCTCTACCAACCTATCCTGACCGTTCTTTTTTTTCTCTCTCCCCATTTTTCCTTTTTTTTTTTTCTATTTCTCTTTTTCTTTTTCTTTTTAGTCGGAGGGGCGGAGATATACGTGTCCGAAATGAGAATGAGTTGGGAAATTCGTGGTCCCAGCGAGTCGCGGGATTAAGAGATTGCTTCTTTTCTATGTGAAACGCTTCGAGGAGATGGAGTTAATGTTCCGTTAACAACCCTTCTCTGGACTGGGTCCACCCCGGGCTAGATATGGATTTTCGTTTCGCCCTTTGCGTGGATTTGTCGGTTTACTGGTCGCAGTTGAGTTTTTCTGCCGTTGGACACGATCCTCGGTTTCTTCCATCGGATCAGATCTCTCGGCTAAGTTGGCTAGAATTTTGGAAAATTTCTCGTTGACTCTTCTCGCTTCTCCCTCGTGACCGAATTGTGAACTTCCGTTTCGTACGTTGGACTAATTTTCTTAAAGCCTGATTTTGGAGAATTATAAATTTACTGTCAATTTACCGGAGTTAGCCGAACTTTTTTCAAACATTATGTACCTATCCTCCGTATCTTTCTGGAGGATAGGTCGTGTAATATAAAGTAGATTTTTGTCAGACACTGATGATCAGTATAATTTTCCTCTCTAACTTCGTTTCTATGTTTTTCTTACAATTAGTAATCTATTTTACTGCATTGTTTTTCAATATAATATTCCAATTACTATCCAATTTCTACAAAACATTCTTGTCACGGTCTCTGCACGAGCAATTAAGAACAATTTCTTTTTCGCACGATTTCATATCACGTAATAATAAAATACGCGGTCTAGCCGACAATCTACTAATCACCGCGCGCAACGTCGAGTGTAACCGAGGCAAATACTATCGAATCGAGGGACCAACCCGATACCGAATTGCTCTCGCAGGATCCAATGCCCTCGACCTCTTAACGCAACCCCAGCGTGGACAGAAAGGGGGTTGTCCCGCAGCGATCGCTACGGATCCTACTATAAATCAGCGTGCGCTAGCTAGACAGAGAACTATTACGTTCTCCACGAAGACACACACACACACACACACACACACAGACAGAGCCCAGGGGCTTTATTATGCCGGACACAATGTCCCGCGCGTCGCCCCGCGCCACGTGACCACCGACTTCCGGCCGTAGTTTGGGTTCCGCTCGGTGACGTTTCCTCCCCTTCTTCGCGTGGCATTTTTCCACGGATGCAACCGGTGACGACGATCGCGTGTTGTCAGGTCGACGCGTGATTCCCTCGAATCGCTCTTCCTCCGCCGCAGTTTCATCCGCGATTGTCACAACATCCATGGAGCATCGGGGTGGAAAGTGATTCTTTGTGAATCTGTTGTTGGCGATTCTAGCGAACGTGGGATCCGTTTCGAGTTTCGGGTTTGCCAGCAGATACAGATGCAGAATTTGTAAGTTTTTTAAAATGGAAAATCGAATTTAACCAAATTGAACGCTCTTCCTGTGTTGCACGTCTGTTCCAGGTTTTTCTGTCTCTAAAAATTCATCTTTTCTCTCCGAGCGTTTGACTGGCTAGAATCGCCAGAGTCAGATTGTTCAAAATTTTCATTCAAATTCGTAAATTTCTTTTCTTGCAAAGTTTCATAGATCGGCGTCAGCTTTAACGAACGTCAAATTATTCTATTTGTTGAACTTTTTTTATGAAAATTTCCTAGATTTACAACACTGTGCTTCTACATATTTTAAAGTTTCTTCATTGAGATGCACAAATTTCACACATCAGTCGCACTAGTTTCGACATTGACGAGCGTCGAATCTTTCTAGATCCTCGTTTCATTAGAACGGCGTTGGACGTTCGTACGTAGAAATAATTTTTCACAGAAATGGATTTGCGACGCTCTGCAATACATATTTTAAAGCTTCTGTTCATACATCAGTCACTGGTTAGTTTCAACATTAGTTCTACATCCTTGTAGATTTACGATTCACTGTATTTCTACGATACATATTTCGAAGCATCTTTATCGAGCCCCATGAATTCCATACATCAGCCACCGGTTAGTTTCAACGTTGACGAGCGTCGAATCGTCCTAAATCGTTGAAACGGACAGAGATGAGAGACGTTGGAGCGCGTCTGGTGGGACGAAACGGTCGCGGCTGGTTCGCGCGAGCGCAACCGGACGTTCCCCCGGTACAAATTACCAGCTCGCGGGCGGTCGCGCGTGCACATTGTCCTGTCAGCGTGCGAAACGGCCACGATATCGACAGTTACGCATTACTCGACCTGCGGTCCCGTTCCACTGGCACTCGCTCGCTCGCTTGCCGCGCGCGTACCGTCGCCATTTGCATACGTGATTACACGTCGTGGAACTGGCCGAATTGCAACGCCTGCACTTGTATATCTTTATGTACCTGTTCTGGTTCAAAGGGCTACGTGTCAGCCGGCGCTCGTTTCTTTTCGCGCTGCTTTTACGCTCCACGATCCACGCGCGATCTACCGGGTGGGCCCATGTCAGCTGCCTGATCCAATAAATTCCATACGGTTGTGTATTGTAATTGAGGGCTCGCGGAATCGCCCATCGTTGCTTAGACGAAGTATATCTCACGACGCGTGTAACAGTTGAAAATAACTCGACCCCCCTTCTTTTCTTCCTAAATTTATTATTATCACTGAAAGTGCCTCTTCAGGTGCAACGCTGATGCAACGAAAATTAGCGATTGGTTGATTTGGGTCACGTGATTCGCGAGGGGGCGTGCGGTAGACCTCGAGTGGGAGTGGCGTTGTCTGGTGAAATTACTGAGCGATCGCGCCTGTAATTTGTTTTGTATCGATTCAAACGTTTGCGTGTCAATAAAATTTTATGGCAAAAAAGTCGTCTGTTTTTTGTCTTTGTATTTGTTTGATTCGCGTGGAATTGACGAAGCCTGATCGATAAATTGATATATGGAAACTTGATTGATAACGGGAGAGGATGATGTTGCTACGTGGTTTGAAAGTCAGGGTTTTGCAAGGGAATGCTTTTGCACGAGTTTGTGAGTTTTGAACGTGATACTGGAAACTTGTTTTCATTTGAACTAAATTTTCTTATAATATGTGTAACTGAAGAGAACTTGAACCTGTCTTAAATGTATGTAGTCATTATAAATTTCAAATTTTTATTAGAACATTCGCTGCCAGGAAATCACGTGACGTCATCATACTATATTGCCAATTTTGTTTGTCTTCTTAAAATGTAGATAAAAATAAAACTCTGACGTATAATCAATACACACATATATATATAGTTCAACAGTTATATAATTGAAATTATAACTACTAATTTTCCATTGGTGCAATAATTGCTAATCACTGGCTAAAATTCAAACAGTTGACTTTATATTATATGCAGTACTAATTTAATGCTGTCTTGTAACAGTTGTACGTACGTAATTTATAATACCCACATAATTCATTAAAGTTCGCACGATCGCAGTCGTAGAAATTTTTCGCAACAGTGTCCGGGGGAAAGGGGTGTCTCACGGGCGATTATGCGCGAAAGGATGCACACACCGGCTGGATCTCTCGAGCGTTGGGGTCGCATGAAGACAACGACACCCCGTATCGTATCGCCGTCTCCCCCCGGTGGTTGCATTATTTGTTAGCAATTTTCCGAGCTGTCGGCCGTCCCCTTCTACCCATCCGATCCGGCTCGATCGTTATTGCGGTCATTGTCATTGTAATCCGGCCGGGAATAATGCATAATTCGAGCGAGTGTGCCGCGTGTGCGTACCATCCAGTCACGCCGATGCAACATCACGTCCGCGAATCGATCGTGTCAGGGATCTCGGCCTTATCCGTTCGATTAATCACCTACTACGTGTATGGTGACATTGTCTTTCTCATTGTATTCCGAGTGTTTTGTCAGGTGAGAGTGCGATCTCTTCTAAGTTTTCTTGTTCGTTGTTGCGTAAGTGTCCCGAGTGAACTTTTGAATTTCAAAAGAGAAAAAGTCAAGTTTTGAATGATGGTTCGATTTTTTTCAATCGGGTTTAACGTTGTATCTCGTTCGATTTATTTCAACATTCAAAACGTTGTTCTTTTGTTTGATTTGATTTAATGCTAATACTAATAATTGAGAATTTTGGACATTTAATTATTTCGTTAAAAATACACGTGTATCCAGATAATGAACGTTATTTCTCTCCACGATAGAGATTAATTGAACGAAATTAAATCAACTAAATGATTCCAAGATTGAATGATTCAATCGTAAAAAGTAAAGGTTGTAATCCTTACGTATTAATTCTGTTGCTCCTTCTCCCTTGAATGAACAACGAGATAACTCCCGATTCCTATCTATCTAAGTTTCACAGAACCAATATTTTGTTTTTAGAGAAATAAAATAATAACTACAAAATAGTCTTTTTTTCAAAAATTACATGTTTTTTGGAACTCGAAGATTCTTCCAAAATACAGAGTCCCAAAAGTAGCTTTCGCGGTTCATTAAAACTCGCCACGAGTGACAAAATTACTTTAAGACTACAAAATAGCAGTAATTTTTCCAAAAATTACGTATTTTTTAAAATTCAAAGATTCTTCCAAAATACAGAGTCCCAAAAGTAGCTTTCGCGTTCCATTGAAATTCGCCACGAGTGACAAAGTTACTTTAAGACTACAAAATAGCAGTAATTTTTTCAAAAATTACGTATTTTTTGAAATTCAAAGATTCTTAAAGAATAGAGTCCAAAAAGTAGCTTTCGCGGTCCATTAAAACTCGCCACGAGTGACGAAATTACTTTAAGACTACAAAATGCTAGTCTTCCTTTTCCAAAAATTACGTATTTTTTGAAATTCAAAGATGCTTAAAGAATAGAGTCACAAAAGTAGCTTTCGCGATCCATTGAAACTCGCCACGAGTGACGAAATTACTTTAAGACTACAAAATGCTAGTCTTCTTTTTCCAAAAATTACGTATTTTTTGAAATTTAAAGATTCTTAAAGAATAGAGTCACAAAAGTAGCTTTCGCGATCCATTGAAACTCGACACGAATGGCAAAATTCATCCGCAGAGCAGGCAGTAATAAAGTCGACCACCTTTCTACGAGGTATTAATGGAGCTGGTTGGAAAAAGGGGGTGGTCACCTGGCTGCAGGTTCTTGCTGGCCACGTGAACCGGTCGATGCCGAAATCCGATTACGCAACGGAGATTCGCGAGGGAGTAAAGGGGAGAGGCGCAGAGTTTGCTGCGGTCGAGGCGTGTTCTGCGGCCCGTTTATCCCGCCACGGATCGTAATTTGTAATACAGCGACGTCCGCCGAATGAAAAATAACGCGCTCGAACGGCGAATAACGCGTCGACGTGGTCGGCCTGTCGAACGGTGCGCCTCGATGAGCCACGAAGACGTATACCGGGTGAGACAGCCGGCGTTCGCTTCGCGGAACCGCTCGACTGATTGATGAGACCGCTTAAGTAACCCGGGATTTGCGTAATTTTCAATTTGCGAAACCGGCGGAGAGGAGGGGTGGTACTTGCCTGACGTTTTATCGCCAGAACGTGCAAGTAACTCCGTGCAACATTTTGATTAGCGAAGATTAGTCAGTCTGGTGTCTGAATTAATTTTTCAACGTGACTTTGATCTTTCTTTGTGTGTCGATTCTTTCCTCAAAAATGTCCCCTGGATCTACCCTTCAATTCTACCGGGGACTAGTTGGATTTCTCTCACGCTTGTTATTCACGCCGAACAATGAAATGAGCGAATAACCAAATTAAAACGTGACAAAATAAAACAGATTGTATTGCTAAATTAACATATTGTTAAATCACTAAATTGAACAATATTATAAATCTACAATCTCTAAAATAGACGAGTATCCGTGCATATCTCGGAACGTCTCGCGCTTAATTGCAACTGATACCAAAATAAAAAGGGCAAAAGACTCAGTTTCGTTGCTCCGACGTTAGTTAAAAGTCACTCCACGTCAACACCACGACTAGAACAAAGAGACGAAAGAGAGAGAAAAGGGAAAAGCTGACAAAAATCAGGGACAAGATTCCATTAGCTGCTATTTCACTTAACCGGCCCGTGTTCCACCCTCCCCCACGCGAGCACAGACACGGTCCAATCGAGAAGCGGCTCACCCTCGACGAGAACGGGGCTCACCCTCGATTACGCGGTAACGAAGGTCTCTGTCCGCCGGTATCGCGGTCGAAAGAAGGAAAGAGGACTGTAAAATTCAGGAAGGAACATTAGGGAGAGGAAGGGGTGGCGCCGGTTCGTTGATCACCCCATGGGTGCCGGTTTGAATTAGGGGGACCGGGGTGAGCCGTGTTTATTGACACAGGAAGCGATTGCTGCGCCTATGGCGCGCTTCCACGGTCCACGAAGGAGACACGAGGAGAGACGGGAGACCGATCCGAGGGGGAAGGGGGGGGGGGGTGTGGGGTGGACTGGTTGGTCCCTTCGTTGACGTATTTGCACCGTAATCCCATGATAAATTGCCAGGGATAAGCTCTATTAATTTTGCGTTATAAAGTCGCGAGGCAGAGGGAGCGGGGGCCAGATACCGGCGCGTTATGGAGACGTAAAAGTATTTTCGACGAGGGGGTCCCGCAGCCCTCGCTTCGTTTACGGGCCGGTTAAAATTTAATCTTCCTACGGTTCCTTGATCTGGCACGAGTGTTTTGATTTTTCAATGGGCTTCGGAGTTGCTCGCGGCTTTTCCACGGAAGATCCTTTCCTTAACTTTGCTCGACTTTCGTTTCTACGCACTATATAAATACAAACAATGTATGTCTGATCTTGTTTCTTCTAGTTTGTAATTTGACTAAAATTTCACTAACGCGCGAGATTGAATACCGAATGACCCGATCAATTAATTAATTAAACCACTCACGTGTCAATGCTTTGAGACGTCAGAAAATAGCTTCGTGCCGATCGAAGTTTCAAACTGGAAATCATCACCAAGGGACACACGACCGAAAGTCCTGCTGCACGACCTTCAGACGCGGCCAGATACACCGGCAGATAGGCTTATTGATGATGTCACGGTGGTTAGACGATCTGTCGTGGAACGAGTTCTCGTCGAGGCCTCGGAGTCTTCGGTACTGCCATGCACGTCATCTCGATTCCGATCTGGCGGACAGTGTTGGCGTTATGTCCTCTAATGCAGATTAATTTATCAATCGGGGACAAGATAAGCTGGCTCAACTCGTTGTTCTTCGCGCGATATCTGTTGGAGACACGTGAAAGAAAAATAATCGCCAACTATGTAACATATATTATACATATGTGTGTGTGTGTGTGTGTGTCTGTGTATACTATATATATGTATATACATGTATAGTACACATACGCGTATAGTAGGATTGGATTCGTGGGAAGAAGACGTTTGTCTTTGGTATTTTGGATGTACGAGTGGACGATGACCCTAGGGGCATTTGTCATTCGCACCAGCGCTGATCCAACGATAGGGCCCCGGTCAAATGGGGTAACCACCGATCTTCGGTCGTGTTTTACGTTTGTCGTTGTTAAATGGGGCCTGAGGTGACTCTGATTGCGATCGTGTTGCTCTTTCGTGTTGCTCCTTCTTTACGATCGCTCGTCTGTTATCCTTGCGCATCGCCGTTTGGAATTCTGCCGGCGAAAATTAGCGCAGCCTTCTGCGTCAGATTCATCTCGTTGAAGATATTCGTACAAATTTATTGACAGACATTTATTCATTTATCGAAAGTAGAAATATCGGATCGCGATTGTCCAAAATCTTGATCACACTTTATCCTTCGATTTACTTTAAATCGAACTAATTTCAAAGTTGGTTCTTCGCCACTCGACAAAACCAAGATTAGTTATTAGGATTTCTTTATCCTCCTTATTGTAATTTTCGTTAATTTCCAACTAAATTGCAATTCTAAAAATTCCATGACTTTTACAACCGATAAAATAATCGTACTCTAATTTGTCGGTCGTACTGCATGTCCGTGAGAAATAAAGTTCCAAAGGATTTCTCGTTCCTTTATCGGCCTCGTGCCGTTTCGCGGAAACGACTCGAAGAAAGAAATCTTATCCCGGCTTTCTCTTTTTTAAATCACCGATTTCAAGAGCGCAATGCCGCGCTCTCGGCCGGCAATTTACGGTAACACGAACGTTACGTGCTTTCGCGCCAGCCATAATTATCGTCCTTTCCACGAGACGGCACGCGAATATCAGTAGGACTGCGGCGCACGCCTCGCCCGTTCATTAATTGCCGAACGACCGTTCCACCACCTCGACTCTGGGAAACAAAGTTTGTACACAACGTATCGTTGCGAATTTCGACTACATAATGCGCTTGTACGTCCATTCGCTCGGGGTCTTTGTTTGAAATTTATTATTACAACGAAATTTATTATTATAAATTTATTATTATAATTATATATTTATAACAATTTTGGGGAGGAGAAATTTGTTTCGAAATTTTTTCAAAAATTTTGATAGTTTCGGAGATTTTGCGTTCGCTACGATTTTTGCTTGAATTTAGAAATGTTTAGACTATTTCGTGTTGTTTTAAATTGGGAAATTTCGATAGCTTTCGAAGTTTCGCGTTATTTTAAATTTAGAAGAGAAATTTTGACAGCTTTGGAGATTTTGCGTTTCGCTGGGAATTTATTTGAAATTTAAAAATATTGGCAGCTTTGAAGATTTCGTGTTGCTTCAAATTCAGAAGTTCTGATAGCTTTGGAGAGTTTACGTTTGTTGGAAATTGATCTCAAATTTAAACACTTGAAGCTTTGGAAAATTTCATTTTTGATTTGATTTATTTAAACTGTGCTTAGCTCTCTTTGGAGAATTTCGTTTATAATAATAGGATTTTAATATTTTTGAATCTTTGGAAAGGATTTTGGGAATTTTATTCACGTTAACTTCAAACGTCGAACGTTTCATAACTTTCGAGAGCTCTGTTTCACTGATTGGAATTAGATTGTTAGGAAACCTAAATTTTTGACTTTCACAACTCAAAACTATTCACATAACGATATATTAAAAATTCAAAGCATCTTCTTTGCATTTAAAATTTATTATTATCGAGTTCAAAGCTTCTGAATCACTTTCTCCCTCGCAAAATAATATTTCAACCCCTAGTATCAAAACTACCGTCTTCGTTCAAATCAAATTGCCGCTCGATTACCAATCGCGTCGACGGCGATTATCGACGAAAGAGAGAAATAAAGAACGAAAAAAAAATAAAAAAAACGAAAAGCAACGGCGAATTTTCATTTGACGAGACGCAGTTTGTTTTATTCATTCTATAAACAAAAAAAAAAAAAAGAAAAGAAATGAAAATAAAGAGTAAGAAATATATATGTATTTATAGAGAGAAGAAAAGGAATTGCAAGATCTACTTTCTTTCAAGGGAGTGAACGTCGAGTGAGGATGGTGGAAGGGGGAGGAGGAATATCGAGGATCAGGCGCAGAACAAAGTCCTTTGAGAGGAGCGGAATAAATTTGCATGGATTACGATAAAGTTGCGCGAGAGTGCATCGTTTATTGCGCCAGGCTCCACTCTCTCTTTCTCTCTCTTTCTCTCTCTTTCTCTTTTTCTCCTGTTCGCGACATTGTGCAAAATAAAAACGCCCGGCCAGCTCGAGCGGAAAAGGCGTCCACCGATATTGTTGCTGCAACAATGTCCTCCGATCCTATCGGCGAGGTGTGACTGTCGTGAAAAATGGCCCGCTCCTCGTGCCAGCGACGACGCGGCTTGTTACGCGGCACAATTTTTCAAAGGATTTCCTACACGTCGTTACGTACGAGGTAAGTGCTTTTTGACGATTCACTTTCACTTTATTTGTTCCGATTTGTTCGGAGGAGGATCGCCAAAGGTCTGAAAGTTGAGAATTTGTTCATTTTTTGTATAATATTTTATTGCTGACTGTCGTCAAACTATTTGTACAGTACTTAACGGACTAAACACTCAAAGGATCAACTGTACAAAATGTCATGTAATTTGAACGTTGGTCATATCTACGTTCTGAAGATTTTATATTTCGTATTTATTGTTCTGTTGTTGTCCTTCGTTGATGCCGAAAGAATTTTTAACAATTATTTTCTTAAATTTATTTTCTTAAATTGATGAATTTATAGTTTATTGTCAATCATTTTCAACTGCAGGTAAGAGAAATTCTGATTATTGTATTGTATTCAAAATTTGATTTTAAGTAGAATTTTATACAAAGCGATGTGTTGAGATGCATTTGAGACTTAGCCTGTAGGTTCAGCTTGACTTTGTTTGGAATTATATTAAATTACACCTTGTAAATTATTCTGCATTTACGTACAAGTTACACACGTAAATGTTCAGATTATATTTGTACAAGTGGAAAGCTTTCATATAATTGTTACATTCGGTTAAATCATACAATATTTTCTACTATGTACAATATGATATTTTTTACTATATAATTATATCTTACCATCACTCTGCTGATTCCCAATTTTAACCTTGCTGTTCCAAATGAAATGTTCATTCAGATTATACTTGTATAATTTTTTACATTAACTATCATACAATAATTACATTGGGACAAATCATATATTTTCTACTGTACATTTTATTCCACATCACTCTGCTGATTCCCAATTTTAACCGTGCTGTTCCAAATGAAATGTTCATTCAGATTATACTTGTATAATTTTTTACATCAACTATCATACAATAATTACATTGGGACAAATCATGTATTTTCTACTGTACGTTTTATTCTACATCACTCTGCTGATTCCCAATTTTAACCTTGCTGTTCTAAATGAAATGTTCATTCAGATTATACTTGTATAATTTTTTACATCAACTATCATACAATAATTACATTGGGACAAATCATATATTTTCTACTGTACATTTTATTCCACATCACTCTGCTGATTCCCAATTTTAACCTTGCTGTTCCAAATTCAATTTCACTCTCACTCCCAACAAACATTCTCACCTCCAAAGTTACAACATTCCCCATCATCCCCAATTCGAACGTCCCGGTCGAGCCATCGAAACGAATTCTCCGTCCTTCTCTGGAGGGAGGCAAAGAGAAACCGATACACCCGCGTGGCGTATCCTCTCGGCGCTAAGTAGGCCTCGCGTCCTAAAGCAATTAACAGTTATGGTAATGATCGTTAACGATCGGCGGAACAAGCGGGCTAAAAAAAAGGACGGAACGAACCTGTAGAAAAGAGGGAAAGAAGAAGAAAGAAGTAAGGCTGTGGAAGGAAGCCGAAAAAGGAGTGGCCTGAGTGGCTTTGGTAGCAGCAGGCACAAGAGGCGGCGGCTCAGCGTCGAAGAAGAAGAAGAAGAGGAAGAAGAAGAAGAAGAAGAAGAAGAAGAAGGAGAAGAAGAGGAGGATGACGATGACGATGACGAAGAAGAAAGGGAAGGTCGATCGAGCGAAGATTATACGACTGGACATTTCGGGCATTTTTACGAAAGGGACGCGCAGGAACGCGTGTTCTATTAGCTAAGACAAAAGAGCGGCGCCTAGACGGGGGACGGGACCCTGAAACTGTCCGACAGCGTTTATTTATGCGGCGAACCGCGGAAAAAGATGTAAGTCCCTCGGAGGGGGCCCGTTCCTCGGTGCATTCCGGGGACCGGGCCCCGGCACCCACCGACAGGGGATATTATCTGCCGCAAGGATATAATCGACGTGTCCTCCGACTCGTGAGGACACATTTTTGCCGGCCGTTCCGACGAGGAACCGTCGCCGCCCGACACGCGTCCTTCGCGCCGCCTGTTTTTCGCCAGGTCCCAGAAATAGGGCCCTGCGAGACAGCGATAGAAAAATTACCATTTTCTCCGGTTTAATTGCACTCGCACTGTGAGTGGTTCAATTGATCGATCACACGATTGTTTGATAATATCGGACAGTGTTTGGTTTTGTAGTTTTGGTAGTCATCCTGAACGAACTTGATAATAAAATAATTGACTAATTACGTCTCTTAGTGTTATGGTATTTGTACTTGGCGTCGATAAATTCTTCGAGGTCATTTTCGACAGTTTCTTCAGATTCCTAAACGATTTTCTCGCCGATGTGAGGTGGTTGGGATGTTTGGAAAGACGCCAATGTTGAAACGCTGGTCAAAAGCAAAGTAAGAACAACGCGTACGAAACGAACGGAGGCTAAACACGTAAACAGAAAATCTACAATATTCTCTCAATATTCGTTTCGTTCACTGCCAAACACGATCAAACCGTACAAAATTGGTGCGAGCCAATTCCGTATAATTTCTACATCGAACAATTTTCGACTTGCGCAGTCGACCACGCAATCCATGAATAATAGCCGGTGAATTATTAAAATCATCGTAAGAACTTGCACCCCATGTGCATGCGCGATAATGCCATTCTCTCTTGCTCTGTCGTAGCGAAAGAAAGAAAGAAAGAAAAAAAAAGAAAAAGAAAAGAGAAGAAAAAAGGAAAAAAGAAAATAATCGACAGTGTGACCAAATTGCAAATCGCACGAGCATCATCGATGAACGACTCGGTGCATTAACATAATGGTGGAAGAAGTTCGAGTCGAAGAAGCGCCATTATCCGCAGTTACGAGTGAAATCGGTCCCATTACGGGAATGCCTTATGAGCACTGGCGGACGCGTAAAAGTGCCAAGTAACTAACAGGTTCTATAGAACGCCACCGGAGGGTATAGCAAGTAATAAATTGCGCACAACAGCCGTCTACGGACGACTGAGACCGAGGAGACGACTTGAAATCGACTGTCTCTCGTGGAACTGCATAATTTAACCGGACTCCATTAAAACTTCGAAGGAAACTGTAGAACGGTAACCGCGGAGCGAAGAAATTGCAAGAGCTGCAGGGTTCTTATCAGCGAGCGAGCGGGTTCTCTGACTTGTGTTTTTTAAAAAAAAACACGTGTCACCTTGCGATTTTCGCGATTTACGACGTGGGACGCGTCAAATGATTTCGGAACCTGTACCGTATTTGTTTTATTAACAACCTCGATAGATCGTTTCGCTGCTTTCTATCTCTCCGGGACGATTCCATTTTTCGTTCCCACTGAATCAACAAATATTCTCGAGCTATTCTGTTTTCTAGAGTTTCACTATTATTCTGTTATTATTGTACTTCGCGTGATTTGAACATTTCGTCTATATTTGTTTCTCAAATACAGTTCCATTTTTGTTACGGCGTGTCGGTCGAAAATTCTGGAGCTCCACTTTTGTTTTTGCAATTATTTCGGTAATCACTGTTAATCTACTGAGATATTCCCAGACCTATATTCATTTCCCATCGAATAAATAAAATCATTCCAGCAATTCCAAGTTTCAACTTCAGTATTTTCCAAAGTCATTTCTCGTGTTTCTTCAAATCGACGAAATCTTTGTCGTACCAGAGTTGGACATCTCCAACATTCGAGTATTCCTTAAATTAAGACCTTAAAAGTCAATTGCTCTTTTATTTTTCATTGATTCTCAGACGCGAATGCAGTCTTACTGAAAAATCGCGTACGATAAATAGAAACGTACTTCTTCCGAGCGGAATCATCGACTCTTTATTCGACAATTCCAAGCACACTTCTCGTCACCAAAATCGTCCAACGCCGCTAAGCGCCGCACGCGATCTTCCGACACCGTGCAACGCTGCTCCGCACGATCCTCCTGAATGCCTCTCCCTCCTCTCGTTCAAGCCAAGAGAATGGAAAAGCATGCCGCTTCTCTAGGTGGTCCAATAATAAGACAATAAGTTAGGCCCCGGGTCTCGGTTGATATCAGTGCGGGATCGAGGCTGGAACAACGGAGAAAGACGCGAGTCCAAGTGGAGAGCGGAGGGATCGAGAGAAAAGAAGAAGAAGACGAAGAAGAAGAAGAAGAAGAAGAAGAAGAGGAGGAGGAGGAGGAGGAGGAGGAGGAAGAAAGAAATACGAGGGAAGAAATAAGAGAGAGAAAGGACGAAAGCGAGTGGTATGCCCGGAGTGGCGCCAGAAGTCTTTCCTCGTCCTTCGTGCTCCCTTGTCCGGCGTTGGTCGCGCGGTGCTGGGCCATTATCCTCCGGACCGTAGGACCGCTGTCTCCGTCTCTCTTCGTCCAACGTGTTACCGCGTCGATCCAATTCTCTCGGGCACAACGGAAATTAATAATCTTTCTCTCTCGCTGACGCGGTAGCGAGGCAAGCGATTTTTTTCTAGGCACCCCGTTTCTATTATTCGTTGCGACGTTCGTTGCAAGGTAAAACGTGGAATTTCGCAAGTTTCCCCGGGGCAGTGTATGTTTTTTCTTTTTTTTTGTATTTTCAATGAGAGAAATTTGAAATTTGCGAGCATCCCAGATTCCTTAATTTTAGAAAACCTAAAATAAGGAATGCGTATGTGTTACAAATTCCAGAATGTTGCTACAAAGATAGGAACAGGTATCTTGGAAAAGTAAAAGGACAATGTCAGATGGAAATGTCTTATTTTCACTGAGCAATTTTCTACCCACGTGTGTACATTCAGTCTCTCCCATTTCGACAAAATTTCGCAACTTGAAACTCACTCTGATCAATTCGAGAAACATCGAAAGAGATTCACCAAAGTCCACGCTTCTACAACTACCACCACACTCTGCAACTATAAACAGAAAACCCCGGGCCGTAAAAACGGTGGAGTGGCTGGGAGTCGTTGGAGTCAGCACGATGGAGCACGAATATTCTCGATTGCACGTTATTCCTAACCAATCCAAGCTTATCACTATGCATGAGACAGGAGGTAAGAGGGGTTGGTCCGATAGAAATCGGCCAGGGCATAAAGACCCGGATCCATTATTCCATTAATACTCCTCTCATCTAGCCGGTCCTCGTGCCTTCTCCAGCTTGCAAGAACGACGAGGTATCCTCGCGCCTTGAGCCCCCTTTAATTAGTCAGGCTCGAAGGGAGGACAGACTTCGGCGTCTGTGCATAAGAATTGGACAGAGAATCGCGCCGATTCCCTCGCTTACTTAACTTTAGAAGAGGAACGCCTGGCTCGCCTCCGCGAGAGAGAAAGAATATTCATTTCTGTTGTGAATTGGATCCACACGGTTTTATATATATATATATATTGAGAAAGATAACGGTCTAGCATTCGATTTGTTTTAAATTAAGCTTCTTTTTGCAAAAATTTGGTAGTTTAGGAGAGATGGATTTTTGCTTCGAAGCACAAACTTTCGTAGAGTGAGAAATTTGCGAAAATTGGGAATGGATGGACGAATGATACGAGTAGAAAGTTGTAAATTTGAAGGTTGGGAAAATTAGGAGAATTCGTGATTCAGGATTTTTTAATAATAATCTGAGTATGATATGAGTGGTAGTTTCGAAATTTGTCAAAGAAAAATAAAAACTACGTCACTCGCTAGTTCTAAAATAACAGATATCTCCCATTGATCAACTCGACGTTCTTCGAAGGTGCCATCGTGCCGTAAAACGCGACTCTGCAACTCGCACCTTTCAACGATAGAAATTCCAAGAAATTCTTCAAAAACCATCTGCCACGAAGTCAATCAATTCTCAACATTATAAATTTCAAAAAATTCCTCAAAAACCATTTACCATCGCTGCTTGCGAAATTTTTCCACTTGGAATTTCCAAAAGGATCGAAATCGTCGTGGAAAGTTGTTGGAGAGAACATTTCTGTCGCAGTGCGCGGTTCTTCCCGATTCCCTGACGGGTGGTGAAGAAGGCTAGAGGGGAGGGGGAAGAGGAATTCCCCCGGATCGAGCCTGATCCTCTTTCGCGGCTCATCAGCGTAACTCGCGCTGTCAACGGCTGGACAACGGAGGCGGCCCGGGGTTGAAGTGTTTATCGGCGCTGGCGGAACACGCCGGCGTTACAAGCGGCGCTTCGTGTCCGGCGTGTCGCGGCGGCAAATCACCGAATCGGCCGCCGGGACGCCGTGGAATCCGCAGCATTCGCCGGCGGGTCTCCGGCATCCGGGAATCGTCGCGGCCAGCGGCCGTTGAAAACGATGGAATTGCGGTCGTGCCCGTCGAGACCAGCGGCGAGCAACCCGCCTCCCCATCGATATCTCTCTCTCTCTCTCTCTCTCTCTCTCTCTCTCTCTCTCTCTCTCTCTCTCTCTCTCTCTCTCTCTCTCTCTCTCTCTCTCTCTCTCTATCTCTCTATCTTCTCGGCTATTTCCACCGGGGGAATCGTCGTCCCGCCGAATTCTATCGTATCGTGGCTCGATCGCTCGTCCGTCGTCTGTTTGTGACTCGTCCGCCGTTGCTCGTTGTATTTTCAATGTTGCAGCCGATTGTCATTGCATTGAACGACGGAGGATTTTTCTTTCCGGTTCCAGGTGTTAGTTAATACGTTTTACAAAATTATCTCTTTTTGTCTCGTCACGTTCTTGATTTTTTTTACTCTGATAGCTACAACAGCTATCAATTAGTAACATTGTAGTAATGTTACAAGCTATTCCTCGTCGTAATGTCACTTACATAATGTAATTCTTCATCGTTGTAGATATTTTTAATTTAGCAGCCGATGTTGATTGATAATTGAACCACGGAGAATTGTTGCAGCTTTATTTTTCAGGTTCCAGGTGTTCATTATTATCTTAACTCTTAGTGTTTGGAATTTTACAAAATTATCTCTTTTCAGCTGGTCTCGTTTTTTATTTTTTACCCTAATAGCTATTATATCGATAAGTTATTGTAAAAAAAATACTAATATTCTAAAAGAAAATCAGTTAAGTCTATGTGTTTGTAATTTGTTAGTGGTTGTAGACATTTTCAACGTTGCGATTAGTATTGAACTGGAAGTATCGCAGTTTTTTCTTTTGGATTTCAAGCGTTGGTTATTATATACCAAGCTTTGGATTTTTATCTATGACTCGTTTTACAAAATTAAGGAGGAGCAATTTCATTCTTCTATCTATCCTAAAAACCTAACCTAAACCTAACCTAAACCTAACCTAAACCTAACCTAAAAAGGATCATGTCAGCTATCATGGATTTACATTGTTTAATCTTGCAATTTTTTATCTGACTCGATATCATCACTAATTTCTTCCAAAGGCAATTTAAATTACAAGAAAAATTTTATCCTTCGAATCTTATAATTTTGTGATCTAATACAAATTCAGTCATTCGCAACTCCACGATACTTGATACTTGCTAAATTCTAACAAACTGTGTTCGTTTCGCGGTAAAAATGGTTATTAAGGTACTGAAAGCTTTCAGTTTTGAGAATTTTCAAAGGTAGTTTCATTAATAAAAACCTACGACTCGAGAGACATTCGGACGTTTATCGTTACATCTACACTCTTACAAATTTATTTTCGAGAAATTTCTTCTTACGTATCTGTAAGTGTCGGAAATGATCGGCGAATGAAGTCTCGAAAGATCTCGCGCAACGTGTATACATTTATTAAACCCCCCTGTAAGTGTTTGAGCAGTTTGTTGAGCCGCTCTGTATTCACAGAGAGTTAAACAATCGGCAAATCCTGCAACCCGAAACGCTCGAACTCTTTGCACCATACGCACGTGATTCGATATCTCTCGATGTTTGTGTTTTTGTTTGCACGTGATCGTGGACGTTCGGTTGGCAAAACTGCTGGCAAATATTTCTGTCAAACCACCCCCGTTACTCTCTCCTCTTTCGTATTACTTTCTTCCCTCCCCTTCATCACTCTCTTTCTTTTTCCTCTTATTTCAATTAGAAATTAGCGGTTTCAGCGAGACGTTTTCACGCTCGCTGGGATTTAATCAAGTAAGGAAACACAAACCATTACACTTTTCGCCGCTTTCAACCCCCTTGTCGATCGATACTGTTTGCGCTACAAATAGTCGGCCAACTGGTTGAATACACGTACGAGCGTCTGTGTGTGTGCGTTTTTTTTGTTTCTCTTTTATTTTTAGCGGCGCAGCGTTGTTAGTTTGTCAGTAGTTTCGCGTGTATATCTTTTTTCTTTTTTTTTTCGACCACCGTGAAACGGCAATTAGCACGGTGCCTAGGCAGCGAACAATGCGTCCGTGCATCGCCGATAGCTGATTTGGCGGAAAAAAAAAAAAAAGAAAAATTCCCGCGCGGACGCAAGCGAGCGTGAATTTGAAAAAAACGAGAGGAGGAAATTAGCGTTTGTAGTCTGAGAGAAGATCGAACCGAATCGCAAAGTGATCTCTAATAGCTCTACGTATAATAGATACTGATAAGGATAAAGTACGACTGATCTCCTCTAACCGAGAGATACTCGAAAACTGAAAATTTCTCAAAGACGGTCGGAAGGTGTTTACTCGCCACTATCTCGCGTGAACATCTACAGCCGTTTGCCCCCGAAAGGGAAAGCTGCCGCTCTACGAATCGACAGAGATTTGCCGAAAGTTACGACAGCCTGCTCGACGAAACTTTGTCCTGCGTAACGATCGCTCGACTTTTCAAGTTCGTCGACTTTTTCTTCGTTACGGATTATTTCGTAGCTTTCACGGCCTTGGGTCCCCTGCAATCCATCAAATTCAACTTATCTTGCAAAAATCGTTGATCTCTCTACCTCGAGGAAGTAGTCCGAGAGTATTCGTCTTTGGAGAACAGGGAGTATACAGGGCAGAATATAAGTATCTTTTCGATAACACGCGTGGTAAGAATATTTCTTTTTCTTCGTTACGGATTATTTCGTAGCTTTCACGGCCTTGGGTCCCCTGCAATCCATCAAATTCAACTTATCTTGCAAAAATCGTTGATCTCTCTCTCGAGGAAGTAGTCCGAGAGTGTTCGTCTTTGGAGAACAGGGAGTATACAGGGCAGAATATAAGTATCTTTTCGATAACACGCGTGGTAAGAATATTTCTTTTTCAAGGTCTTCTTTTTCTAAACACTTTTCAAAGTCACTGATGTTTCTCTTCATGTGACTATATATTCTTTTTTGTTGTATCGCTAGAATACTTTGGTAGAAAGCTACGTTCAGAACTTAAGTTTTACTATTATAAATTTATCTCTATCGGGATCACAGACGCGACAGAATCGAGAGCATTGTAATAAATCGTTTGTTACATCAGTGACGATCTCTTCCAATAGCTAGTAGGAATCCTGATCAGTCAGTATCGAAGTTTGTCAGTAATTTGGAACGGAATGTTCAACGCTAGAAAAGATGGATATTACGTTCATTTATCGTATATATACGCACGAGGGGCCATTTTCGACCGTTAGGAAGTTAGACAGCAGAGGTGGCTGTGGTAGAGTCAGGACGCTCGCCGAGGTAGAGCGACGAGGGTTTGGCAACACGTTAATGAGGCTGAAACAAAAGAATCTTCGGGCCCCGAGGCGGAACCCCCGCCGGGCCATGGAACACCGGGGGGTTGGTGGCGCCACGAGCTGTCATCACGTGTCAAACGTTCGCCTATGATATTCAGGTAAAGGAAAGAAGGCTCTTCACTTTCCCTCCTGCTTCGACCGGGGAAACTACCCTTTCCCTCCGTATCTTTTCTTTTCTTCTCTTTTCTTCTCTGTCGTGTTTCGTTTTTCTCTCTCTCTCTCTCTCTCTGTCTCTGTTTCCTTTCCTGGAGATCTGCCGATCAGATAACCCTAATGCTCGCGTCCCGTTAATACTCGGGGCACACCCTTGGGTCTGCGCCCCTTTTTCTGTTCCGCGTTAATTATTTCGGCAAACGAGGGTGGAGACTGCCGTGTGTGCAGATATTTTTAAGATTCGCTTGTTTTGTAATGTTCGAGGGAGTTTCTACTTCGAGAGAGATTTTTCGAACTGGGAGGAGAGATCTGCGCAGATACAGAGCGTAAGAATTTGAAAAGAGAAACCTGCCGAGATGAAACTCCGAATGGAGGAAGACGGGGGCATCGAGATGTGAATTTTCAAATTCACGCGGGACACCTGAGACGTTTTGAAAGTCAAAACTGTACGAAAATCCAAAGAAAAACGACCGAAACTCCCTTGTCGGTTCAAGATCGTGAGTCACTGTAACCCCCCAAAAACTAGACAAAACGTCCACTCCAGTACCAAAATTCCAGAGTCCCCGAATTTCTTCGAGACCTTCAAAGTACCAACCAAAGAGAAGAAATCTTGGTCTCTCGAGAGCTCGAAAGAGAGGCCAAAGTCCTGGAGGATCATTCGCACCAAACTGTGGGAGAAGATGGTGGAGAGGAAGGGAAATGAAAGGGCGAGACGACGAATTTGCGGGCGTTTTACGGTGGCGTTTGGTGGCGTTTGGTGGCGGTTTGGCTGGCCGTGGCGCGGTGGACGCGCGCGGTCTCTGCGGGGCAATCTGCTTAAGACATCTCTCGGTCTCCTCCGGGTGCAAGGCGGTCGGCTTGCAACTGTCCGCGCGCGGCGTGCATCCGCCCCGCGGACAATAGTTGTCCGTCCGCGTTCGCTGGTATGCGCCCGGGACCACACACGCCGGCGCCATACCCCCACACCGAGAGAAAAGGGTGAACATACGAGCGGTGTAAACGTATTTCAAACACCAGCCTACGTGGAAACGATAAATAAACTATAACTAACCGCCCTCGGACCCGGTGACAGGTGAATGGTGAATCCTCTTGTTAGCCACGAGGACGGGGGCCAGGCCGAGGGGGCGGTGAACGTCGAACAACTATACACACGCGCACATGGCTCCGAAAGCAAACAGAGAAGACAGATAGATGGAAAGACAGAGAGAACTGGAGAGAAGATCGAAGAGAAAGAGAGAAAGAGAGAAAGAGAGGAGGCTGAAGGCGCCGGTTTCACCGGAGCCTGGACCCAGCAGGGCCGCGCGTTGCTTCGCCTTTATGCGTGCGAGCCTCGCCGTCGAGGTATTGCGCCACGAGACACGCAGGGGGCGAGGGGAGGGGCCACCGTGTCGGGACCGAGAGAGCGGGATTATCGATGTAAGTCACCGAGAACAAAGGGCAGCCTGCTCGTCGCTCTGACGGAATAAATCGTCGCGATCGGTAATCGGGGAACCGACCCGAGCCTATACCTCTCGAACGAACTCTTTCCGAAGCCGCGTTCCTCGCTTCTGGCTTGCGTCGTTCCACCCCGACGCCGACGGAGACGCGAGTTTCGGAAGATTGATCGCGACGCGATCGACAGGCACGAGTACCAGTCGCGAGACGATTCGAGTTTGCCGGTAGTCGACCGTCGATCGACGAGGACGCGAGTTTCCGAAGCTGCGAAAACGCGCGCGAGACTCGACAGTTTCGCACAAGTTTGTGTTTGATGGAGTAAGAGAATCTTTCTTATACCGAGAATCGCGCCAAGTAACTATCCCAAGGACTAAAGCATAGAATCTTCGTCAGAGATGTTGAAATCATAGAAATGGAGAAACTTTGTAATACAATGAACTGTACAAGCTTTCATTCGTATATTTTACGAAAAATTGTGTAAAATTTTAAAAATACGTTGTTTTGTTATCTGAGTATATATTAGTTATCAAAAAATATATATAATTTAACAAAAAATATGTTGTTTGTACTAAATCTAAATTAATTATCTAAGTCTGTAAAATATCTAGCGAAAATTACAAATTGGTCATTTTGACCATTTTAGTAGTTCTGGTGTAATTTTTCGTTGGATATTTTACAGATGTGAAACAGTGTAGTTTTAGAGATTCAAGTGATTCTAAATCTATAAAATATCCAACAAAAATTACAAATTTTGGTCATTTTGACCATTTTGGTAGTTCTGCTGTCAACACCAGTGTAATTTTTCGCTGGATATTTTACAGATGTGAAACAGTGTAGTTTTAGAGATTCAAGTGATTCTAAATCTATAAAATATCCAACAAAAATTACAAATTTTGGTCATTTTGATCATTTTGGTAGTTCTGGTCTGTTAACGCCAGATCAACTGTGATTTTTTGTTGGACATTTTACAGATGTAATTTTTAGAGATTCGAATGATTTCTCGTCAAGTGCCGAAGCGTGTACTTCATTGTATAGTAATAAATATAGTAAATACAGTTTACTTAAACATCTCTCTGACGGAAATTTTACGTTTCAATCGCCTCGTAGCATTAGTTCTAGCGAGTTGAGATAACTCGCGGCGAACCAGGCACGAACGCGTATCCTCGAATCTCCGGATCTTCGAAATCTACCGATCCGAGGGACTCGCGATTGCGGAAAAACACGGAAACCGCAAGGAGGAATCCTCTTCGACCGGTACGCCTCTCTCTATTCAGCCGAAAACGACGGAGAGAACGGACAGACAGTCAAAGGAAAGCGCCGGTTCTTCCTTGTTTCCCGTTCGAAAAATTCCAATTCCACCTCTCCTCCTCCCTCCATCCCTCGGTATGGTCATTCGGACGTATCCATGCGGATTTGGAGAAAATTCGGACAACGAGGAAAGAGGATATATCCATCGAGGAGATGAGAAGGAGCAGGATCCGATGGTAATGGATACGTTTAATCCAATTGCCACGGTGCCTCGGGAGGGCCTTGCGGCTCCTCTTCGACAATGACGAGGCGGGCAGCGTGACAATGTCGAGAAATATTGGATAAGCGTGACGGGGACCAGCGGCCCTTCTTCCTTCTCTTCTGGCCCAGGTAGACAGGCGACACGCTTAACCGATACACGCCCGAACGGTAGAACCGGGGCCTAAATTTGCTTAAAATTAGGCCTCCTGATCCAAGATAGAGAGAGAGAGAGAATCCAGACGCTTTGCCTGTCGCGGAAACCGAGCGTGCTCGAGGGCTTCCTTTGTGGGGAAACGTTGCAGAAGAAACGGGACGCTGATCGAATTTGGGAACGACCAAGCCGATACTTGCGCGAGTTTCTTTTTTTTTTTTTTTTTTTGGACCTTTTGGGAAATTATTTTGCTACTTTAACCCTTTCAGGCCCAGCGGGTCATGCACTTTTGCAGATGGAGAGTCTTTAAACCCGATTTAGAACCGGCAATTTCGTCTTCCGGTTGACGAAGACGTGACGTACATCCATTTATGTCCCTCCGTTTACGCGAGGTAAATCGTTCCGGATGAAAATGGAGCGTAAATAGAGTCTGTCGGTACAAAAGAAAGGTTGGTGCAAGTTATAGAGATACATATTTATTTTACACAGAGAAAGGGAAGGAAATGATAGTAATGACATTTTGGGGAACAAAAGTAGATTTTATGTCGCTACTGTAATTCAAGACGATCAACGCTTTCTTTTTAATTGCAAAAGCACAAACTCGTTGCCCTCGTCGATTTCACTTTCATCGTCAATGTTAATTTTTCCGGACCATTCGTTCTCAGACTTATCTTTCGTTAATGTTCACTGCAACATTTCTTTAAGTCTTGTTGAAATTTTGATAAACTTCAAATCTCGTTGAGCAATGATCTACAATGTATTTTCTCGTTGATGAATGTTTATAATTTTCTGGCTGTGTAAATTCAGATCGCGTGTAAATAGTGTCATAATTTAGTGTTACAACCGCGTAGAGACAAATGATACAAATTACGATCTCGAAATCTTTCCAAACAGTACTATTTTGTCGCTCGAGAAAATACCTTTGATACTCGAGCAGGATCTATCTTGTTAATGGATACGATACCTCGGTCCAATTAGTTCGATAATGTCGCGCATAAATACCTTATGTAAATTACGTAAAGTCTATGAAGACTCTTTTGAAAAGTCAATAAAGACTTTTTTGACTTACAAAGTCAATGAATAGTCTTTTTCTTTGAATTCTGACGTGCATGACCGCACGTTAATAGGCTATGGATCGTAGGCAAACGAGCGGATCCGTCAGCTTCGTTTATTAAAGCCACTCGAACTTCAATTTCGATGAAGGGAAAAAAACTCATTTCGCTGGAGAGCGAAAACATTGAACGAGCTGCGCGTCACCGAAAGATAACTAACTCGAGCGACACGCATTCCTCTACGGTGGCCTGCGGAGGTTCGATCACGACACGATCTGAACGTTCGCGCGATATACGTCTCCGGCGAAGGCAATCAGCCATAAAGAAGCCCCGATCCCGTGGACAGACATCACCATAATCATCCGGACTACGCGTAGCTCTCGACAAAAAAGCACGCTCGCAGCAAACCAATAGACCGTCATTCCCAAGAAGAAGAAGAAGAAGAAGAAGAAGAAAAACAAGAAGAAGAAAAGCTAACCTGAGGAGAGGTGAGTACCGCGAAGAGAACGAAGAAGAAGAAGAAGACGAAGAGGAGGAGGAGGAAGAGGAATCCCGGGAACAAAACGACGAAACGACTGTAAAGATAAAGAAGAACGACGGAAGAACGTCGATGAAACATCAAAGAGGGAGAAGCCGATCGTCTCTATGGTTCGTTCGAGAAGCAGGAAGACTGTCGAGGAGACTGGTTCGCCTAGACAAAAACCACCGGCCAGGAACAGAGACGGGCGAGAAGGGCCTTGCTCTGGTTCTTTGTCCGCGGGAAATTAGGCCTGAAATGCCCACGGGAAAAACGATCGACCAACAACAAACACTCGCAGCAGCCAGCAGCAGCAGCAGCAGCAACAGCTTTCTTATTACCTGTTTTCTCTCTCCCTCTCTCTTTCTCTCTTTCTTTTTCTCTTTTTCGCCCGAGTCTCTGGATCATCCTGTTATAAACACAGATCCAGGATCCGTTCGTCTCGGCGAACTCCACTCGCAGAAGCATCCAAGTCCTCGCGATCCTCTATTCTTCTTGCTCGTCGGCCGATCTTCTCGTTCATTGTGTCGCCATCAACCGGCCGCGAAATGGTTTCTACGACTGTCTCTTTGCCGGTGGGATGCGTCCTCGTCGTTTCTTTCTCTCTCTCTCTTTCTCTCTTTCGTCGGCCATTGTGCGCTGGTCTCGTCGGTGCGCAGCGAGGCGCGTTTTCCAGACCTGGTGACCCCCATCGTCGGCCCTCGCGTCGGTTCTCCCAACCGTGGAAAAAGGATTCCACGCCAGCCTCGGCTAACCGTGTTATCCTTTAATTCCGCGTGCTCGTCTACTCTCGTCTGCGCGGCATCGGAAGCAAAAAATCGGCCGGAATCTCCCTGGCCTGTTTCGAGGAGAATAGCAGCAGAAGAAGAAGGAGAAACGGGGATTTATCGAATTTGTGTCACCGTTCATTTCTGCCGATGGAACGGTCTCCTCTTCCTTTCTTTTCCTTTCTTTTCCTTTCTTTTCTTTTCTTTTCTTTTTTCCTTTTGAGACAGGATGAGGATTTTTTTACCGAGTTAGGATTTCGGTCGGTTTGCTACGTGTTTACGGGTTCTTGATTGAGCTGTTTGTTGGATCAGATGGATCCCGAGTGACGAGTCAACGGGGGTAAATAAACGTTGCGGTATTGTCAGAGTCGAGTACTGGGTAAACAAAGGCGATTCTTTCTTTGTGAAGCGGGCCAAGTGGCCTTCATGATTTTCCAAGATGATTTTTCCAAGGTGATTTGATCTACCGTCATCGAGATAATTGAGACTCTGAGAGCAATTGTGAGAAGCGGGAGACTGAGACTCTGTCTGATCAGAAATTTCCGACCGAATATTTAATTTTTGAACTATTCTGCGTCAAACTCGTATCGAACAGTCTTTCTTCGTCAAGTCATTCCATATGTAATGTTGCAATTGAATTTAACATCACCAAAAAATTTTCCTAATTTTACTCAAACTTTTTATCAAAGTTTGCGCAGAAATTGCACAAATGGCAATCATCAGATTAATTTCACATCATTTCGAAAACTTTCACTCGTGTAAACCTTTGGGATCGAAATCCTGCCCACGAAAGATCAGAGGGATCCCGAAACCACGAGCGCCGAAGAACGATCACAGAGAACGTCTCGCAGAGGATGAGAAAAGAAATCGACGTGGCGAAAAAGCTAGCAGAAAAAAAAAAGCCGCCCGAATGCCGGCCAGGTCAAATGTTTAAACAAACGAGCAATTATCTCAACTCGATCTCCGGATCTCCGGGGTGTTTTCACCCTTCGTTTGTCCCTTTCTTCGCCGCGTTAACTCACTCACCTCTCTGCTGTTTCCCTCCTCTTCTTCCCTGTCTAAGTTTCGTTTCGGTTCGCTCGTGTCTGGGCCCATTCGTTCCAGGCCCCGAAACGAGCATGTCGCCGGCCCGAACCGCGTAAAAAGCACCCGGGACATGCGTTTCGCTCGCTGCTTCTGTTCTCGGGATCTTGTTCCTCTTTGCGTTTCAAGGACCGACCCTTGAAATCGGGGGATCTTGCCAATCTTTCTCCGTTTTTCCGGAGTTGTGTGCTGCCACGTTCTTCGAGGAATTTTTCCCGAGGTAATTCCTCGAGCATACCGCGACGAGGACTTGGCTCCCGGGGAATGAGGGTTGTTGATGGATTATTGGAGATGGGACGATCGATAGGGACGATTGTATCTGTTTATTGAGGATCGTTCGTGGCGGTGCATTAAAATTGATTAACAGTTAATAATTGCGGACGTTGATGCTTGCGGACTTCTGCTCTTTCGAAGCAGGCTTGAATTGTTCCAAGCAATTTGCGGGGTTTCTTGTATTTACGGGGAACTCGAGGACTCCAACTCTTTATTAATAGCTGTGTCTGTGAAATATATGCTTGCAACATCAATAGTGATTTCTTCGATTTCTGGATTAATAATAATACATACATAATTATATTACTATATACAATAACAGTATACTGTATTAATATTATTACTTAATAATAATAATACTGTATACAGAAACATGTCGGTCGTTGTACAGTATAGCTACGAATGTGGAGAAATTAAAGAGATTAACAATTATGGAAAAATTGACACGTGTATATTTATACAATATATCACATAACATATTGTATAACGCGTAATTAATATACGTGTGACATATTAGTTAATTTCAATTTTTTAATTCCAGCAAGTATGAACTCATTATCAAATCAATTCGTTACAGCGGCTAATATATTGTATAAAACAATTTCTGTCAGGGTTGTACGTTGGTGTTAGGGTGGCGATCGAGTTCAACAAAGCTGGTTTTCGCCACCAGGACAAGAGCAGTGTCATCAGCAAAGCTAGCCAGCAAAGCAAAGGGAAAGACTTGGCGTCTAACCCACGAAAACAGCCCTCGTGAATGTTTCTGTCACCCCCAGTGGTTTCGCGTACGTCGGCCACCGCCGAGGAACATCCCGTGAAATTTTCATTTCCGCCAGAGCTAGTCTTTCCAAATTGTTTTCTCCTTGAATCTTGAATCGCAGTCAAATCCACGTTAGAAATACACGAAAGAGAAATACTTGCGAGTCTTTTACACCAAGATCAAAAATATTTCAAGAACTTGCATCCTATCTTCGCCTGCGTTCTTTTCAATTCGAACCAAATAAAGAAAAAGTACAATGCATCGATGAATCAAGAAATTAATATTCTTGGATCTGTCACTATTTTCAAAGTTAAACCAAATAAAGAGGAAAGAACAGTGGACAGAATGCATCAACGAATACTAGACGTATCCAAAAATTAATATCTAATTTAATCTTCATTCTCTTCAACCCCAAATTCAAACCAAATGAAAAAAAGAAAATAATTTACGCCATGTCTTCTTCAACTAAAATTCAAAAAGAAAAGAAAAGAAAGAATAAATACTAGAAGAATAGATAATCTACTATTATCTTCATTTTTTCAACCCCAAATTTGAACCAACTAAAAAAAGGTAGAACACTTTGTGCAACTGACAACGTACTGGACATAGTGCCAGTGTCTATTCTCTTCAACTCAAAATTCAACCCCTCCAAAAAAAAAAAAAGAAAAAAGAAAGAAAGAAAGGCACGTTGGAGCGAGGAACGCATTACAGCGTACAGAATGCATCAGCGGATGCCCGACACATCCGATCCAGCCGTGTCCCATGGCAATTCCTAGCACGAAGAGTGACGGTTGCTCGCTTGAAATACGCGAGGGGGTGCGGCACGCGCGTCTACGTTTCCCTCCCCGCGAAAGCGTATCCGGTGGTGTGCACGGCCACGGCCTCGCGTTCGTGTCCCTTCTAAAGGAATGGAAGATGCTAGGCGTCCCTTCGAGGCGCCTTTCCCGTCATCTATCACCCCCTCCCTTTAATGTCGCCAGCAACAGAAGAGGGATGAAAAGGAAGGGATGGAGAAGGGATAGAAGGGAGGAAAAGGAGGACGTATCTCCTCGAGGCAGCGGGTCGTAAGTCAACCCGGAGGGGGTGGTGGCGGTGGTTATCAGAGCGTGGAGGACAGTTCGCGTGGATAGACGTGGTTGAAGATGCTGGGGACAAGCCAAAAAGAAAGAGAAAGAGAGGGAGAGAGTGTCTGGTTTATTGGCGGACCGTGAAAATCGGCTGGTGGAATTAGGGATCTCGTTTCTTCACGCCTTGTTGAAGATTCGATAATGCTGATTTTCTTGCGAGGTGGCTGAAGCGGTGGAAATGTCGGAGGGAAGGTGCATCGATGCTGTTGAATTTGGCCAATTAAATTTTCTTGGTCGTTCGGTTTCCGAGAATTCTTGGATCGAGCTTTTAGTTCTTTAGTCAAGGTCAGTTTGTTCGAATCGCAGTTTGAACTAAATACACTTCGATTTAGTGGATACATAAACGTTGGAAATAAATCGGTCTGAGTCAAGACTAAAACAACTGCTTTCGAAACAATTTTCGTCTCAACAATTTAAATTTAAACTACAACCTAGAACAAATTTGAATGTAATCTCTTCGATGTCATTTGAACCTACATTCCCTGGAATTTCTCGAATTCTTGGGTTAATATGTAGCTGGGTCTGGTGTTTAGTTAAATGGAGATTCGTATAAATTGACTATGTATTAATATACTGTATAAGTATATATTGTATATGTTGAGAATATAATTGAACTGCGATCAGTGGATACAAAAACACGCTTTTCAAATTTCTTACAAACGTTACAAGTATCGTTAATTGATAAATCATTGCGTAAGAGTCTGAAATTAGCCTGAAATTGCTAAAACAACTAAAATCTAAATTTAAGCAACCCACGAGCAAATTTGAATTAAATCTCGGTCGTTACTTCGATCGAGCGCGTAAACCAATATTCCCTAAAACACGATCTGCATTTAAAACGTTCTAAACAGCCAATTTTATCTCGAACGTTTCTCACGAACACTCGGTGAAGAGAAACAGGGCACTTCGACGGCGGCCTCGTCACGCTAGCCATTTTCTGTAAAACGAGGATCGAGCGCTCGCTTCGTAATTCGATTGAACGAGGTCTACGTCGGCCACGGGACAATGGTGTTTCCGGCGTAATGGCAAGTTGCCCCGAATTTTCGAGGCTCTCTGCCACGGATGCACAGAGCTAACTTCGTACGCGCGCTGCAACCTTGTTTATATTTCATGTCATCGATGCACTTTGTGCACGCGTGCACCACAAGCCAGAACACGCAAATTCGATAATAGCTCGGTAGGCGATCGATCCCATACATCAGGGCGAAATTCGATAATGGCTCGGCCGATCGCCTTCCAAAACTTTCGAATTCCCCTCGAATTCGCGCCGCTTGGAAACTCCGCTCCCTCCGTTCCCACCGATCGTCCATCAAACGTGCTGAAAAATTGCATTTTAATTTTGATATTTAACCACTTGCGCTGGCAACTTGATTGCGGACCATAACGAGTGACCAAACCGTGCACAATAATTCGTCGCTTTCTTTTTGAACTCGGTGTGATATCACTGGATAGAAATTATTGAGAAATAATAAATTTATTATTTGTTTTGCCTCGGTTATACTTAAAATATACTTAAAACTGAGAAAATATTGCAATTTCGGAACAAAAAATTCTCGACGTGCGTGGCACGTCATTCCAGCGCAAGAGGTTAATGTATAAAATCTTGTATCCTGTTTGTCACAAGTTTATTACGTTACACAGTTAGAATTTGATCGAATATTGTATAGCTTCGTAAGAATTAGATTTTGCAAAATTACGTATTCACTTGGTGAAAAATATTTTCTACAATTTTCTACACCATCAATTCGTACCGATCCACAGATTGAAAAGCAGAAAGAGATGAACAATATTCTTACAAACCCATTTTTGCATCGTCCTTTCGCGATGAATAAATCCACGTGCGATCGAATCCGTTGTGCTTTTCGAGGATCGGTGAAACAAGAAATCGGTGAAAAAGTCAGACTAGTTTGGTCTCTGAAAAAGCTCGGGAGAGAGAGAGAGAATCCCGACGCGGCGTCAACGTGATTCGCGTTCGCGTGTCGCGCGTCGTTTCGCGCGCAATTAAACGACCCGTGGAATTTTACGAAGCTGCACGTCTGCCCGGGGAACACGGAATCCGTCGTGTCGAGCACCGCTGTTTATTTCCGACCGCGAACGTTAAAGTCCAGCGGTTGGCCAACCGTGAGTTGTATTTTCATCGAGCGTGCGACTTAATGGTGGCTTCGGGGCCGCGTCGTCACGTAACGCGTCGCGACGCGGCCACCTTATACCCGACACGAAAACCTCCCCCTCCCTTAAAATTTATACTCCAAGTCGCCTGTTATTTTCGGTATAATTTAATCGTTTTACTTGTAATTAATTCCGATACCGTGTAACCGACTTTGAAAAAAGAAAGAGAGAGAAAAGAAAAGCAATCGAAAGGGGTGAAAGATCTTTTATCAGGGGATGAAGGACCTCGAGGAAAGTTTCGTTCGTCGTTCAGCTTTTAGATCGACGAATGAATGTTTAGTCAGAGCGGATTTTTGGGGATTTACGAGTTTTTATATTTCTTCTATTAATTTATATTTTTCTATTATATTTCTTTCTATTAAGATAGTTAAAAATTATTTTGTACAAGTTAACCAATTTAGTAGTATAGAAACACGAGGCAGAAATATTTTGAACGAATTTCATCAAACTCATGATGTCCAATAATATAGTGACTACTGAACAGTCACTATTGCGCTGATTTTGCAAATTTGACACTTGCACAACCTACTATTTTAATGCTTCTAATTAACAACTCTCAAACATGATCCAACGAATTTCAAACACGACATAGTTGCATAGCATAGTATTTTGGAGAAATAAATCGTGATTATTCCTTTATACGAGTTTGATTTCTTTTTATTAAGATAGTTAAAAGTTATTTTGTATGTTATCCAATTATTTCGTTACGTTATCTAATTTAGTAGTACGAAACACAAGAATATGCTAGTATCAGAAACAGAAACATTTCAGGAATATTTCGAACAAATTTCATCAAACTCATGATGTCTAACAATAGTGATTACAGTCACTATTACGCTGATTTTTCAAATTTAACACTCGCGCAACCCAATATTTCAAACAAATAACTCTCAAACGTGATCCAACGAATTTCAACGAGGACGTAGCTGCATAGCTTAGGCTGATATCGAAGGTACGTGCGGGTATAGGTTGTTACACAATGGCAAAAGTCGATTTTTTTTCGCGTGTCGGGAGATCTTGAGCCGTGAGCGAGCCAACGAGAATCGTGCCGGATAGAGATATTTAGATTGCCGATCGGGACCGATCTCGTAATGGAGCTACTTAGCTTACGACCGATCTCGTGAACTGCATCGACCTAACCGTTCGCCGATTTCCTTCCTACCAGATATCCTTTAGCTGGCTTGCACCACGTTGTTTCGAGCGGCGAATAATTTTGGTTTCTCTTGGCCTCGCCGTGATTTCAGATAAATCGGTACACTTATCGTTAGAGGTGAAAGAACGTTGGTGTTTGTAAATTTTCTGACTCGATAAAATACTATTTCGCAAGACTGCGGATTTTTATGTAGAATCATACTTTCTATACGGTCGTTTCACGTTTCTCGAAAATTGAAAAGCATTTCAAGTTTATGCGAATTACGAAAATTATCGCTATTCTTCGATTATAAATTCTTTTTGTTTACGCTGAATTGAGCGTAAGATTGAAACATAAAGGGTTAGGGATGTAACAAAAGAAAATAGAACCTGAAGGTCTCGCGTTACGAAACGTTACGAAGAGCATCATGCTACGAATTTTTTATATATTTTTTCATATCACACGTATTCCATATTTCGTATCTTCGAATCTCCCGAATAAACGCGTGAAAATCCGTGGTAATTGGATTTCTTTTCGGGAATCAGGTTCGAGGGGAATATTAGTTAAACGTTTCGTTACCTGGGACTAGAAAAACGAACTTGTTTCACTTGCCGAACGTCAGAATAATTACTCCGCCTCGGATATTTCGCATGTTCTTGCCCACATACACACACACACACACAGAAATTCGAGAACGGATCAGCGGGTGTTTATGCAAATTGAGATTTTCCCGCAGTCCAGCGCGACGAACAAAAATTCGAACAAGGTTCGCTGCATCTAGCTCCGCTTACTCGTTAATTTTAATATCCACGTTCGCAAGAAGCATGGAGATTGTACGTCGACCATTCTCTGCACATACGTACACCTGTATGTACGCTTGCTTATATATTCGATAAAACAAAATAAAAGAAGAAGAAGAAAAAAAATCCCGATTAGATTACAAAGGCTCTGGCTCCGGTTTATTCGTTCTAACAAGCAGAAATCACGGTGATCTCGCGCGATAACGGTGGCCAGCGTTCTGTTGTTCCACGCTGGAGGCTGCTGTGAAACAATAACGAAACAGCAACAATGAGAGAGGAGAGAAAGAAAGAGAGAAAGAGAGAGAGAGAGAGAGGAGAGAGAAGAACACTCCGTTAATCTGTACGGACACGGTCGCGATCCCGAACGATTATCCTGGTCGTAAGATATCGCGAGGGAACCGGTATTCGCGGGGCAAATAGATCGCCTCCGGTGCGGCTACCATACAACTGTCCATAATGAACTATTCCAGCGGTCGTGATTCGCGTGTCGTGACCACGGCCACGGTAATATTTAAATGGAAAGTCACCGGAATTCCTGTTGAGGCTGTTCCCCTGGTAACTCGACGCCCCAGACACCCTGGGCTCGATTTATCGCTTATTATCGAGCCGCTCGATGAATTCGCGTAGGTCCATGGGAAATTGAGACGCGGAGGAATGGGCATGGGAGAATACACACAGGACACGATCGAAATGATGTAATTGTTTGAATAACTTTTCGGAGCTACTTTCGAAAGAAGGTTTTTGGGTCATCTTCGGTGGAAGATTCAGAAACATGTTCTTGAAATAATTTTAAACTTTTGACAAATTGAGCCGCAGAAATTGAAAATACTGTGCCCTCGAAGAAATTCTTAGTTATTTCCTAGCCTACAATGTTTTTAACATTTTTAATGCTTTAACCTCTTGCCCCAAAATTGCAATATTTTTTCAGTTTTAAGTATATTTGAATATAATCCAGACAAAATAATAAATTTATTACTTTTCAATTTCTATCCAGTGATATCATACCGACGAGTTTAAAAAGAAAGCGACGAATTATTGTATATTTATTGGTTTGGTCACTCGTTATGGTCCGCAATCAGTTGCCAGTGCAAGTGGTCAACGAGTTAGATCACAATATGCTTTTCTATGTTTAACTACATTTTAATATTCTGTTTGGACTTTCAAGAGAAATTCATTTTCTAGGGTTAGAATCACTCAGAAACATTATGTTTTTTACAACAATACTAATCCTTTAACAAACTGAATCACCCAAATCAAATACTAGTCACTTTGTCACATCAAAAAAGCTGAATTTTCATGTAAAATTCGAAGTTTAAAAATACTAATGCTACTAATGCTACTAATACCAAATCTTTTGCCAGAGATAGTAAACTCACTAAGCATAAAATTGCACATTTTTCAAAAAAAGAAAAATCACCAATCTACGAATTTTTAAATCGGGACGAATTTTTAACCTAGTTTTCTCGGACAGATGCTAATTGCCTCGAAAAGTGCTATCGCGCGTTATGAAACCATAACCATCGTAGATGATGACTGGTGAAACGAACTGGGGAGGGAGACAGCATGTTGCACGAGAATAATAAATACCGATATAGGATCGGGTCGAAAGCGTGGACAAATTATGATCGCTGCCGATTTGCTGGTTCGACGCTGGTTAAACTCGGTGAATTTCAATAGCACGCGCCGCTCGATCGAGCACGAAAAAGACAAACAAGGTGGTAATAACGCGGCTCGGGGCCGATAGTTTAATGGAACTGTCAACGATATCGCATTATAACTGGAATTGTCACGCGATCACTGTTTGATGCCCGGATTTTCAAATCCCCCCACCCCGAGAAATCGATTAGCCTGGCTTTAAATCGCTGGACGCGACTGAAAAAAAATTCATTTCTTCCCGCGTGTCCTGCAGTTTTTCCCCCCCTGTCATATTTTGCTTTCTTTTTTTTTCATTCATTCGTTCATTTCGTTTTTAATGGATAATAAATTAGAAATTTCTTTTAAATTTTCTCGTCTATTTTTTCAAAATTTAGAAACTTTTATTGTAATGGTGAATAATAACTTGCTTAAAAAAAAGAAAAAGTGACGAGAGGTGTGTCTGTTTTCTGAAAAAGAAATTTCCCGTCTCTCTTAGAGTTCAAATAGAATTTATATAATTTTTCTCTTTTTTTGTGGAATAAAGTCTATTATTTTATCGGACAATTTCATCCGTTGAATTCGTTTTTTTCAACGAAGCGAACGATGTTCGTTAGTTCGAGGCTCGTTAGTCTCCACCCGTAGGTGGAAACGGTTTATAGCCGGAGAGATTGAGTGGAATTTAGTCGATGACAAGACAGATATGTTATAGTTAAGTGATTCTATTAATGGTATCGAACATGGTGGGCGAAGTTGCCGATGAAGAACCAGAGAACGCCTACGATCGTCTGAATTCGGCGTTCGAAGGCTATTACCTCGAACCTTGAACTTCTCTCGTGGAGTTTACACACACGAATTTCTCCAAAGAGAATTCTGTTTCTATTAGAATTCTGAAACAACCTCATTCAAATTATCGTATCTTAATTATTATTGTATCTACATTCACAGTTGCATCGTAGTTTTTGTTTGTATCGTGGGATCTTTACACGTTCAGCCTCCAAATTTGAGAAATACATTCCCATCTTCTCGTTCTCAGTTTCAATCTTAATCAAATTATACATTTATACAAATTATAAATTATACAAAGATTAGCTTCGAAGACATCTCGATACCAAATTTTAAATTTTACGCAACCAAGTCATCTGTTAATCATTATCATCATCTTCGAAGTACCCTGAAACCACTTGAAATCAATTACGAATTAATTAATCAACCCTCTAACGAACACCCCTGTTTAACAATCTCAACTACGTCTTTCGAACCTTCTACAAAATCTGTGTTCACCAATGGGAGCAATGCTCGGGAATTTCATATTTCGCCTAGCGTGTTCGCCTTCTAGACGATCACCTCCGTTCAATACCCGGTGTCCAATAAAGCGGCTCCACACACGTATACGTATCCTCCGCCTCTCTTCCTCGCACACGCTCAATACCTGCACAGACACACACACACACACATGCTACAAGAAGATTCAGAGAAGCGGAGGCCACACGTAGCCCAAGTATCTGGCCACCTCCTCCCCAGGGGATGACCAGCCTCGAGCCGTTTTCACCGTCTTTTGACCGGCAGGGTTTCACGTTCGTGTACACGTACGTACACACACGTACGCACGTCCTACCGAGAGATGGTTAGGGGTTGCTGCTGCTGCTGCTGCTGCTGCTGGTGGTGCTGGTGTGTCCAGTCCACTCTAGTGGAGCCCAGGGCAGTTCGATCAATAGAGGCTAGAGGCTACTACACGTTTCTAGGAGGTGGACACCCTGTTTCTCTCTCTCTCTCTCTCTCTCTCTCTCTCTTCCTCTCTGTCAGTGTCGGTGTCTTTCTCTATCTCTGTCTGTGTGTGTGTCTTTCTATCTTGCGCCACCCCCGCGTACACCACGATATGGAACGTCTAGGTGGAGAGCCACCTTCTGTTCGATCCCCGGACCAAAGTGTCCTGCGCCTCTTTCTACCGAAGGGGATTAATCGCGCGAGAGACCGCGATTCGGGTCATACGATCGAGGGAGGGGGAATGTGTGTCGTTGCTTTTTTCGCATGCAGGCTCTTGGAGGACAGGATCGGGGGTATTAACCTGGTAACTTTGCGACGTTGTTTCGCGAAATGGTAACTGTGCGATAGAAATGGCTCGACGTCTCGAACGTCGTAATGTTCTGCGTCGTTAGTCTGGTTGATCCAGCTTTGGATCAGGGTTGTAGTTGCAATTTGTGCGTGCAACGAAGAGGAGGAACGATGGTACTAACGACTCGTTGAAATCTCGGTGATAATTAATTAGTATCAGTTTGAAAGAGCACGCGAATCTAACGGAGCTGGTAACGAGCGAGCCCCGGTAAATTTGCAGTTACCTCCGAGGAAGCAACAGTTGCACCAAATCTCAGCAGTTTCGCATAGCGGGCCATTGTCTTCCTTGGTCTTTGCATCTCGTTGAAACTCAAAAATCTGAGAAACAATTGGACTAGTGGGAACTAGCCTTCAATTGGCATCTCGTCTCGCATGTTCTTTCAGAAATACGCTTTCAGTGTATTTGAAATCCAAAAGTTCACATCCGCGTCCATTTAAATTAAAATTAAATTCCCAAGAGATAATAAAAGAAATTGATCGAAGCTAGGTCTAAACTGAGGCAAGTCTCGTAATATCTCATCTCACATATATTTTTCTCAAAACCTAACATCTCTGAAAATACATAGTTGGACCAATCGAGAGAAGTAGAATTTCGGTACAATGAAATCCCCAAAAATTAATCGAAACCGAATCTTATTCGAGGAGAAAACCTCGCAGCATCTCATCTCACACATTGTTCCCAAAGAAACAGTCGAACCAGATCTAAACTGAAGAAAATTTCAAAGTGTATCGTCTTTCACGCTCTTTCTAATATTTTTGAAAAGCAGCTGATAGAAATAGAATTTTGCTGTCTCTGAATAAAATCCCTCTAAAATTGAACCAATCGCAACCAAATCTCATCCGAGTGTCTCGCTCTTCCTAAAGAAACGATCAAATCGATCGAAACTAGATTCAAACTGAAGAAACCATTTCATCTTTCCAAAAAGACGATTTCTAAACTGAGGACAATCAGTCCTTCGTTTTACATACTCTCATCTGGAATGTTTGAAAACAATCGGACCAATTGAAATTGGACTTTTGACAGATACCAGAAAAAGTACACATTTCCCATCTCTCGATACAATGATCCCTAAAAATTAATCGAACCAATCAAACCTCAAGTCTCTCATCCAAGGAAAACCTCAGAGCACCTCGTCTCACGTATTCTTCCCAAAGAAGCGATCGAACCCATCGAAATTAGACCTTCGCCAAGCGTTGGCGAAGGGTAGAGTCTTACTCCCCGAGCCAAGCTGAATAAATTCCGCCAGAATCGTCGCGGTGTAACTCATCTCGCGCGTTCTTTTTCTCCAAAGACCGAAGTGAGTACCGTCGTAAGACGGGTGCAGAGTGTAGCGAAGTCAAGGTCGTTGCCCTTGGTCCGATCGAAAATTACAAGTGGCTGCGGGACTCGCGAGATCCCTTTCTCTCTCTCTTGGATTCTCTCGATCCATTTCCATTTCTCTTTCTCGCCGGCTCTTGATCCAATTATCTCGTGTCCCTTGTCGGGATCAGTGTGCTACGCCATTGGTCTGCCGTGGTCCAGACCCAGCGGGCCGTTTGTTTTGTAAGTCTAATCGCAGAACGGCTCTCCGGTGGTCCTCTCTCTCTCCTCTCATTCTCTCTCCCCGGCCCTTCGCCCCCCCTCCCCCTCTCGCTCTCCCCGGGCCACCCCTCTTCACTCTTCCCCTTCTTCACCCTTTTCTTTCGTCCCCTTCGGCAGAGAGCTGCGTCGCTCGGCTGCGGCGCGGCCGCCATTTTATTTTTAGAAAACGACCAGCAAGCGCGCACTTTCGTTTCGTTCTCTCGACGTAACGCCGGCTCCCAGCTCTCTCTCTCTCTCTCTCGTCGTTCTTCTTATCTTGGTTTCTCTCTTTCTCTCCCGATCGCTTTTTCGTTGTCTGTTTCTTTCTTTCCTCGGTCACGTTGCCGCGCCGCGTATGGTGGCGCCATGGCCAACAGCGCTCCTGACAGTCATGAGGCCTGGAAGAAAAAGAGCCGGGGCTCCTCGATAGAAAGGACGGACGCGCGTACGCGAGGCACTAAGGTGGCACTGGTGTTAGTATCTGGAACACGCGTACACTCCGGGAAAAACCGGCGGGTGATCTCTCTTTTCCCCCTTTTTTTCTTTGGTTTGTGATTGATTCGTCGAGTCATCACCCGGGGGGTGAGATTTCTTGCAGATTACTCTTCGGGCAGTTTTAAATAGTTTCATATTTCTGCGAATTAATAAAAGTAGGCGCTCCGAAGTAGGTCAGTTCAGGTATCGCATCACAAAAATTTGCTCTTTGATGTAAGTTGGTAATTAAAATCATGCTACCAATTGCTGATGAATACCGATACTGGTTAAGGGGGCTGAAGAAATGAAACCTACACTCCCATCCAAAGTATTAGGACACTTGCAGAGTAATGTAATTTCTACGTACATACGTACAGGTACATACCTCTCCCAACTTAATATAACTAACTTTGAAATAAATTTAAGAAATTGTAACAATTTCCTAATGGTTTTCCAAATTTACTTCATTTTCCCCATAAATGTCCCCTAATACTTTTGGAGGGGGGTGTACGTGAAAATTTGCTTCTGCCACTAAATATAATTCAACACGAAGTTGACGTTTGAATGGAAAGGAATTTTCTTGCATTAAAAGCTATGTATTTCAGGATAATAGTTTAAAGCAATTACCAGCGATTTAATAATTAATGGTGAATTACTGTTGGATATCTATATTATAATAGGGTGAAAGTATATATATTGTGTCTGAAAGCAAGCTTGCGTTATATATATATAAATTATTTGTTGAAATAATTTCGGAATTTGGAGTTCCATCCAACAAAGTCCTTTAATTCCTTAACTGTTAAATAACAGAAGGATACCAGACCAAGTTAAATTTGTTTAACGCTCGAGGAGGATATTGATCTTTGGTTTCGAGCGCATATCGTGAACACTGTGACTGACATCCGCTGCAAGTCGATGAAACTTGCGAGAAAAAGTTTGCGAGAGTCCTGTTTTCTTGGTGGTTGGAATTGTCGTGGAAACACGGATGGACGGGCCGATTAAGAAGGGTTTGTCGAGAGATTAGGGCCAATTTGATGAGAGAGAGTTTTCAACATTCAGACGAATCTTAATCGGTATCGCGTGCAGATAGTTTGATTAATTGCGAAACAAGCTCAGATTTCTTAATTTTCCATCGATGTGTAGTATCTTGAAACTACACAGAGCAAAGAGTGAAGATATTCCCACTTCTCACTTTGGTAGTTGAAGCTTAAATTGAAGGATCTTAAAATTATACTAAAATTATTCCCTTCTTGCTGCAACAAGTAAGGATTGAATTAAAATGGAAAATAAAATTTTCAAGGATTTTAAAATCATACTAAAAATATTCCCTTCTTGCTATAACAATTAGGGGTTGAATTAAACATGGAGGAGAAATTTTCAAAGATCTGAAAACACTAAAACATTCTCTTCTCACTGTAATAATTAACGATCAAGTTGAAATTGAAAAGAAATTTTCGAGGATCTTAAAATCACACTAAAGATATTCCCTTCTTGCTGTAATAATTATATTGTATTCAGCATTGAAAATAAATTTTCAAGAATCTGATGATTCCGCAAGGAAGTATTTTTCGTCGTAACGGTATTAAAGTTTCTTGAGGATTTGACGTGGAAAGAAATCAATATTTTAAAAAACTGAAATCCTCATTGTAACAATTGTAATATAATACAGAATTTCGACTTCTTAAAGTCGAGTAAATATTCTTACCTTCAGTTCCTCTATTTATCGCAGGACTCGTCCTCCAAATCCAATCTTCGTCGTATCACTCTTACTACATTAAAAAAGAAAAAAAGAGGAAAAAAGCACTATGACATCAATTGTCCCAGTGGATTCCTCCAATTCCACACTTCTGCGAAAACTAACGTGAGCGGGTAAAGTTGAAAGACGGTGGAGGGTAAGTCTTGTCAGTGGCGCCTCCATCACGCCACAGTTGGCAAGCAAGGTATCGTTGAACAGTAGTGGGGACAGTGCGAATATTATCGTGACTCACTCCGTACACCCCGCCCAAAGATAAAAGCCACCCCCTGGCTAGGCAAGAGAGAAAGAGAGAGCTGTCTCGCAAACGGACAAAGGCCAGAGGAATGCTCCTTGGCTCTGTCACGAAAGCGAATTTCGCGGGATCGACCTCCTCCGCTGGTGACCGATGGCTCTAATAACCGCCAGATAACCAACATAACCGAGGAAAATACCGATCTCCTTTCGATCGAAAGACCATTCCACCGTTCTTCCTTTTTTTACAAAGTGTGTTCCTTCTCGTCATTCGTGCGTGTATTTTGTATATTTCGTGCAATGTTCCCTTTTTTCTCGTGATTCAATCGTCAATTGTTAGACAAACTGGGAGATTACTAAAAAGAAATTTAGAGTAGTACCAGTTATTAAATAAAATTACACTTTCTGAGGAGAAAATTGTAATTCCAGTAATTCCAGTGGATCGAAGATCCAACTTTCTTCAGTACTTAATCTCAAATTCTTTCTGCCAAAGAAAAAATTAATTCTCCTATTAATTTCTGTCTTCAAGAACATTCTCCGCGAGAAACGAAGAAACAAATCCTCGGAACAGTCGAGTCCCAATTTTTTTTCTCAATAACGAATTGTCGAATTCTTCAAGTTCTCAGGAGCTCTTTCTCGCCGAAGAAAGTATGGAAGACACCAGGTTGTCGATCGATTCGGACCCAGTAACCCAAGGATAACGAAGAGGGCAGAGGCCACGAAGCTTTCAGCCGTTTTTCCAACCGTTGGGGGTTGCTGGAGAGAGATATTCCTTCCCCCTCCCCCCGTGGGAAGAGAGGGAGAGAGAGAGAGTGGTCGGATCCTGGCGCCAGGGCTGGCAAAACGACCAAATAAAAATCGGCTGTGGTCAGCCGACTGCTAAACACGCCTGCCTCTAGGTGGCCTCCCTGTGTAATGATATCGGCTTCGGATACCTAATCACTGTTATATTGGAATTAATAAACCCTGCGGTCGCCTCCGACCGTTTTTCGCTGCGTCACGCCGCCCCTCCCCGCCCGCGTCCTCGTCTTCCGCGCGATTGAGTTATCTTGCGGGGAAGATTTCGAAACGTCGGATGGATGAAAATCGGGTTGGAATTGTTGGGAAAACGACGCGTGGCTGGTTAGTTCGTAATTTCTCTGTAGGCTGCAGAGTGGGTCTTGAGAGTAATTTTTTTTTTAAATCTTTTTTTTCTCAGATTGCTTATTCTCTGTGTAGGTAATCTAGAGATTAGATATAAATAATATTTATTTGATAACAATGATGATTAAACAGGGTAATGGACACAGATTGATACTATGTTCGCGGTCAGAACTCGAACAAACTCTTTTTTCAACGACTCAATCAACTCCTTTTCACAACTCGAATCGACTCTCGCTTTTCTCAAAAAGAATCGCGCTAACACTACTTTCCTTCTTTTCACGCATTTCTACGATCGGCAAACGTTACAAGCCATCTAGTATTATAACTAAAGACATAATAACTACAACTACAGGTTGTAACTTAACAACGACCTACGATAACAACCTACGATGCTACAGTAATTCGATTTTCTCGCAAACGTTGAAACTAACTTTAGATTTAGTGACTGGTAACTTGGGAAATTGTAAATAACTCCAGTCTGAATCCAAATTTCGATTTTCGAAACTTGGATCATAAATCTCGAAATTACGAGTGATACGATTTCAAAAGAAGAAGAAGAAAAAAAAAGGAAAAAAGAAAAAAAGAAGACGAGACTGGAACAGTTACCAAAGAAGATCCAAAGCCGAAAATTTGAAGACCAGCCTCCAGAGGAACTGGAACTGAGAACAGCGTGCTTGAGAGACGTAGGTAGGAAACCAGCGAGAAGACAGCGAGAGAACAGAGGATCTCCGCGCTGCATTGGCCCGGGGTTCTGTTATTTTTCTATTACTATTGCACGGTGGCGGTTGTCGGCGCGGAAGAAAGACCACGGCCCTTTTTATTTCAGTATTTTTCCCCCCTTTGTGCCGGACCAAGGCGGCCGAGAAGGGACTGGAGATGGAAGCGCAAGGAATCCTCAGACACACAGAAATAGAGAGAGGAGGGGAGAGATTGGAAGGCAGAATTCGTAAAACCGGCATGAGAACCCGCGGAATGCTTTCGCATAAAGACGCAACCCCATAAGACTTCATCCCCCTTTATACGGGAACGGTTCTCGCCCCCAAAAAGCGCGCGTCCCAGCGAGCGTGGACCCGGCGCGAGCGCGCGCGCGCGCGTGTGTCCGTGTGAGAGCACGCGGGATCGATGTTTCCTCCTTCATCGGGGAGTGTAGCTCGTGCGTAAAAACCAACCCCCAAGATCCACCCTTGCTACGCCGCTTCGTTTCTTTGCTCGCCGGGAGAAAAGCTGCGCGTTTATTATTCGCAGCCGATGCAAACCGGCGGAGGAATATTCCCGAGGGAAGATACCGGAGGTTTGGTTAATTATTTGGTTAACGGTTTTCGTACAACGACGATACAGCGATCAACTCTCGTTCACGTTGGTCTCGTTAACGTGGTTTTATTACGTTCGTAACGAAGTCGCGGCGTGTCTAAAATATTCCAAAATGTTTGGCAAAGTAATTTTGAAGAATCAACTGTTAATCGTTAAACCTTCCGTTTGTGAGAATCTGTCAAACACAGTACCGAAAATTAGTTCTACAGGAAAATCTCCTAGAAAATTCAGAAAGTTCTATTATGAATAAATCACTCTCGAGTGTTTCGACACGCACTACGCGCGAGATTCGATCTTCGAATTTATTTTTCTTCAAAATAATACTTCCAACGCAAGACACAAGGATCTCTTTTGGTGGGATCTACAGAATCAACAGAATCAACTCCTGAATCGGATCGATCATTTGCAAGAAACCGGAACGTTCAAGGAAAAACTTCATAATTCAAGGGACGTTCACTTCGACGTTACACGACATACGAAATTTAAGTTACGTGTTAAAAAAAAAAATATTTTCAGTGAGAAGATGTTTCGTAAAATTGAAATTGAATGATCCAAACGCCAATAAACGTTCACGTATCATCGAATTTCGCGTGTGTGAAATTCTGTATTCGAGACTGAATGAATCTGATCGAAATAAAATCATTGAAGAGAGTAACCAATGACGCGCGGATGCGAACAAAGGCGTCGGTCACCGCGGAATCTCGCGACACACCGCGAAACGTGACATTGTCGCGTCGGTTTGCGTTTTTCGGTGACGGCGGAAGGGGGAGAGGGGGCAGGTTTAAGCAGAAGCTTGCGTGGACAAAGCAGAAAATTAGCGACATCCGCATTCAGCGCTAAACCCTCCTCTCTCTCTCTCTCTCTCTTTTTTTTTCTCTCTTTCGCTCGACTCGATTGTCGACGGCTCCTCGACTGTGAAACTTTTGTTGAGGCCTTCGCTCGAGGCTTTCCCGCGGAAATCCTTCGGTTCCAGGCGAAATTCAGCCCTCCACCGCCCACTTTGCCGTCGTCGTCATCGTTCGTCGCCAGCTCCCGGAATCGATAGCGGCAGAGAACCGTTTTCTCCTGCTGGATCGCGCGATTCAATCGCTTGGACATTTATTTTCGCCCCTCCACCCCCGCGATATGCTTCGCAGGCACGATATCGCTCGAGCGGAAGCTCGGTTTTCGACTCGATGAATGGAAAGTGTTTCTTCTGGGGGGGGAATTGTCAGTTTATTTTGTAAAGGAACGTCTTGAAATTATAAATTAATAATGCAATTAATAATAAGACACGAGTGTGCCATCTGAAAGTATGTAGGTATCTCAGTTACAAAATCAATTTTCACTCGTTCCAATAATATTGGTCTAATAGTGCTTTTAGTAGTATAACAGTGTTTTAATAGGAACTTGTCATTTTATTCTGTAAAAGAACATCTTGAAACTTGATCAACACTTGCAATTAATAAGAAGACACGATGTCGATTGTCAATTTTCACTCGTTCCAATAATATTGTATAATAGTGTTTTTTAGGAATTTGTACACCTTGAAATTTGATCAACACGTGTCTTAGTAACAAAACACGAGTGTAGACTCTGAAAGTGTACAGATATCTAAATATCTACAAGATCAATATTGATTATTAACTTTCGTACCAATAATATTATATAATAGTGATTTTTAGGAATTTGTACATCTTGAAATTTGTGTAACACTTACAATTATTAACAAGACACGAGTGTGCGCCATCTGAAACTCGATAGGTACCCAAGTTACAAGATCAATGTCGATCGTCAACTTTCACTCGTGCCAACAATATTACATTAATATTTTCAACTTGTAACATAAAACGTCTACGTCGCGATCAAACGACACCCATTACTATAGCGGTTCTGAAATTCATTCGTAAAAAGCGAAAGAAGAAGAAAAGGTCAGGCTCTGTCCTGGGCGAACAGAACAGCGTTCGAATTCGGGTTAAGGTCGTTGGTAGCCGATTTCACCAACTTCTTCCCTCTCTTTTCTCTCTTTCGTGGATCAAGCACGTCGAGATTCGTCGAGGTTCAGCGTGTTTCTTTCTCGCTGGTTCTTCGTCGGTTCTCTCTTCGTCCGTCTTCCTATGTATTCTTTCGTTCTCTCTACTTTTCTTTCTTTCTTCCTTTTTTATTTCCCGCGGCGCGTGCATTCATAATGGAGGCACGTCACCGGGGCCAAAGCGGAATTAATGACAGACGTCGAAGAGCGGCCGTGGAAACGCGGCAGCCGCGGTTTCACAATGGCTGGCGAGAGCCGCGGCGAATACCGGGCCGCGTGCGACCTGGTGGGAGTGCCTCGGATAATAAGGGGTTATTTCCAGTAGCCGGGCGGGGCACGGGGTGACATGTCACCACGTTACACACGAGCCGTTCCACGTGAAATCGCGCCGCAACCAGCTACCGCCCGTTCATTGTTCCCAGATCCTCTATTTTCGGGACGATTCCTCGTCGAGCAGTGCCTCCGTTCATGTTTCTGATGGTATTGCTGTCCTTTTTATGATACTTGCGAAATCTTGTTCGAGGTTGACTAACTTTCGTCGAATTTCTCCGAGATGATTCAGTGCTACGTCGTTGAATGTTTGTGGGGGTGTTGCAGTCTCTTTTCAGAAATTTTCAACATCTGTCCAAGAATAACTTTCGTTAAATTTCTTTAAAGAGATCTAGTGTTCCTTCATCTAATATTAGTGGGGGTTATGGTGTCTTTTCAGAAATTTTTAAAAATTTATCCAAGAGTAACTTTCGTCGAATTTCTCTGAGAAGATTCAGTGCTACGTCGTTGAATGTTTGTGGGGGTGTTGCAGTCTCTTTTCAGAAATTCTCAACATCTGTCCAAGAATAACTTTCGTTAAATTTCTTTAAAGAGATCTAGTGTCCTTTCGTCTAATATTAGTGGGTTGTTATGGTGTCTTTTCAGAAATTTTTAAAAATTTATCCAAGAGCAACTTTCGTCGAATTTCTCCGAGAAGATTCAGTGCTACGTCGTTGAATGTTTGTGGGGGTGTTGTAGTCTCTTTTCAGAAATTTTCAACATCTGTCCAAGAATGGCTTTTGTTAAATTTCTCCGAGAAGATCTAGTGTGGTGCTTCGTTTAATATTTGTGGGAGTTTTACAGTCTCTTTTCAGAAATTTTCAACACATATCAGAGAATGAACCTCTGTCGAGAGGCTTTAGCGTTGATTGAAACTTACTTTCTCGAAATTTATAAAATCTAGAGTAACTCGAAGAATAATTTAAAATTCGTGCAAGTAATTGGCGAAATTAATTTCCCAAGGATCGTTCAATCTCCAAGAAAGTTACACGGCTGAAATTGCGGGGGACGTAACGAATTTACTTCTTCGTCAAACCGATCCCAAAAAGAAGATGTCGGACAAATCTGGCACCAATCAAGTATTCGAAAAGTGCCAAAAATTCCAAGTGGACCGATTAAATCCACGTTATCGTCAGATACGAAAGCAGATTCAAAAGCGCGATACTCGAAGAAACTTTTTGTATTTACAAAAGAAGACAGGGGCAGAAGGAGGAAGAGAAGAAGAGGGTGGAAATAGCTGGCGACTCGAGATATGAAGACATTAATCGCGGTCTGACCGAGAAAAAGCTACGAAACAGCCGAAGGTGGGACGTCGTCTGGGCCAAGTCTTAACGATTGCCAGCAGCTGGACGAGCGAGTTCGCGGAATTTATCATTATTCGATCATAACTCGTTAACCGTGTTTTCTTTATCGGATCGGTGGATCCACGCGCGCTCGTTACAATCCTCTCCGCGAAATTTGCATGATTCTTGGCCACGAGTAATCCCGATACTCGGCTGTGATTTATCTTTTATCTCTCCCCCAACGACTCGCTGCTCGCTCTCCTCCTCCTTCTACTCCTTCTTCTTTTTTCATCTTTCCTTTTGCTCGCTGTTTCGGGGGAATCGAGTTATTAAGTGGGAGTTGCGTTGCGAGGACGATTCGTTTCTTCAGATGAGACGATGAAATCCTTCAGAGGGGAGGTTTGAGGAACGATCTTTAGTCATTGGGGATTTTGATGATCTTTTGCTTTGTGTGGAGAAAAGAGTTGTTAAAAATTATGTCGGGAGTTTTAAAAAAGATGAAAGGTCGTAAAGTGTGTTCTTTAAGATTTCTTGGCCGAAAGAAAGAAAAGATGCCTGTTCCTTTTCTCTGTGCAGAGAATTTTAATTCAGATCAAAGATTTGAAAGTAGAACGTGTTTGGTGTAACTTTCTTTTGCAGGTTGAGTTTTCAGTTTTCATTTATTTCGGAAGGGAGATAAATGCTTTTTCACGTAGAAAATTCTCATCACCAGCGGAGAAAGATCTTTTAATTGTATCAAAGTTTCTATTATCGAAGGTGCGGAATATTCAAACTGATTGTGAGCAATTGAAGATTCATCTGTGAATGAAAAACAACGTGTAAGAACATTTTCTAAAAACACATTTGTAGCTGTACCTTATGGTGACAGTCGAGAGCAAATGGTTCAAGACTTTTGCAGAATGCAATACGTACGGAGACGTACGTTTCAGACGGTTGGTCATTCCGAGACATGAGACAGAGACTCGTACGTCAAGTAGCACAAGTCCCTTTCTCGAGACTTCTACGGAGACACGTGAATTTTTCAATAGAAATAGAACAGCAGGCAAACAAAATCGCGAAGAAAATAACGAGTAACGATATTTCAACGACCTTTCGTACAGTGATTTATTGTAACCATTTATTATAATTTTTAGGACCTGAAAGAAGCCAATGAACTTGCAAAAGAATTCTTCGATCCTTCTTCCCTTTCGATCTTTTGTAGGAAACATAAAAATTAGAAGAAATTAGGAAAAACCAACTTAAAAATCATACAAGTTATTTATTCGAAAAAATCTAGAAAGAAAAGAACTTCCTCAATGAATTTGAAGAAGAAATTTCTCAGCGTTTAATGCTACAACTACCAAAGGTGGTCAAAATGATCGATTCATAATTTTCTACAAAAATTTTATAACAAGTATATTTTTAGACACTCGAGTGATTTTTAATGAAATATATCAAGAGAAGCTTGTGTTCTTTTTCTCGCACTTTGCGTGCCACGCACGTCGAGAATTTTTTGTCCCAAAATTGCAATATTTTCTCAGTTTTAAGTATATTTTGAGTATAACCCAGGCGAAACAAATAATAAATGTATTACTTTTCAATAATTTCTATCCAGTGATATCATACCGACGAGTTGAAAAAGAAAACGACAAATTATTGTATACGGCTTGGTCACTCGTTATGGTCCGCAATCAGTTGCCAGCGCAACTGGCTCAACAAAGATCGAGAATTTTTTATCGCAAAATTGCAATATTTTCTCAATTTTAAGTATATTTTAAGTATAACCCAGGCAAAACAAATAATAAATTTATTACTTCTCAATAATTTCTATCCAGTGATATCGCACCGACGAGTTCAAAAGATAAAGAAAGCGACGAATTGTTGTATACGGCTTGGTCACTCGTTATGGTCCGCAATCAGTTGCCAGCGCAACTGGCACAACAAAGATCTGTTCGACGAAACTCGGAACGTCGTTTGTTCGCGGGCACGTCCACTGAGATCCGCGGAACTGGTTGGAAACGAAACGCGTCCCAGCAGGGAGGTTGTCGGGGCTCCGGCGGATACGTCGCTGGAAATTATAAATTACAGAGCTCGCGTGGAAGCGAGCCGGAGGCGCATAATACGCGCGGCCCGGCGCGAATCGCAGCCACTGAATGTCTGATGCGCAATCAATGTCAGCTGACATTCGCCGGCCGTGAAACGAGCCGTATTGTGCTGAAACCTCCAAACGTCCTCGTTTCTCTCCCCCCACTATTTCCACTGGTTTCTACTGGAAAACGTGCCTCCAACTTTCCAACTATCTGTCGTTACGCGCGAATATCATTTACTTCGACTAAAAGTTATTCGTTAGATTAAAATTAAAGCCTGTGAAATATTCTACGTACGAATCGCCATAACTTGGACTATAATAATAAATAGAAATGAATAGACTCGTACGGTTAAATAGAAATTTCTGTTTAAATGGGAAACCAATGTTAATTTTGATGAAACGCAAGTTAAAGTTGAAAAGAAGCTCTGAAATATTGATCGTTTCAATGAAAGCAAACAGAAGAAGAAGAAAGGAGTGTAATCGATTCGTTTGATAGGGTAGGAAATAAAATAAAATAATATGTTCGTTGTTAAATTTTGACCATCTAAAGTTTCCATCCATCTCCAATTTTTATCTTTGGAAATTTTTGTTTAATTTCACTCTATTAACAATTGATATAAAGTATCGAATACAATAAAACGCTCGTTTCGGGCAAGCAAGAGAGAAAGGGGGTAGTTGTAACGTGTAAAGAAGTATCGTGGCGTGTTTTGCGATATTTCTGTGGTGAGTCACGACAAATTGCCATCCCCCCTCCGTTCGATAAGGAAACATCGACGAGGTACTAATTTACTGTCACCGCGGTTGCAATTGAAAACTCTCGTGGTTTGTCGTCCGAAAGGGGTGAACGATTCCTCGAACGATTTTCCAATGGCGCTATTCACGTTCTTTCGATTTGTTAGCTGGCGTGCAGGTGAAATTTCAGTTCTTCCAACTTCTTATTATGTCCGTATGTTTCTCGACGTTTTTCATCCTCGTGGAAGGCACTTTTTTCTACAAATCCATTACGAATGGTCGTAAGAGCACCTCGCGGGAAAGAAGATCTGAAGAAGAGCGTTGATAATTCACTGTTACTTTAATTCGCTTGCAACTGTGAATTCTCATTGGAAGATGTATTGTTTGTGGTTTAAGAGGGATGCACGATTTTTTTAATGACACCGAACAATTTACGATTTGTTAATTATTTAATCGTATGAAATTTTTTATTCTATTTATAAATATATATTCTAATATTAAATATTACAAATATTATACATTTTTTATTCTATTATAAATGTGTTTTTCTTTAATATTTTTTACAAACCACGAGAGAATGTCACAGGAGGAATCTGAAGCAAATTTTTGTACACTGCTCGTCGTTCGAAAAAGGTGGACGATTCTACAACTGATTTTTTAATTTGCAATTTAATTTAATCGATTGTCGTAATTTGTGGAAATTTCACTTCTACGAACGTTTTATTCCACTCGTAAATATCTCCGACGTTCCTCCGACATTTTTCACCCCTTTCTACAAATCTGTTCGAATGGTCGTCATCGTGAGAAAATTTCGCGGGATTAATCGTAGTTATAATATATATATTCTCATCGAGAAATATACATCGTTCGTCGTTGGATAATTGTCCAACCGATTCTCTAACTTGCAGTTACAGATCGTTTCATCGATTGACGCGGTTCTAAAGTTTTACTTCTCCCCAAACTTTTTCATTTCACTCGCAAATACGTCTATATGTGTGTTCTTCGACATTTTTCACCCTCGTGGAAGGCATCCCTTTCTACAAATCCATCTCCGAATGGTCGTAAGAACACCTCGTGGAAGGCATCCGAAGAAAAGCATCGCTGTTCCACGGTGCTCGGAAAGAGGAATTCCTGGAACGAATTCCGCGCGTCTGTTCGCGAGGACCGCAGCGAAAGAGAGAAAAGAGAGAAAACAGGGGCAAGAGGAGAGGAACGGAAGGCGGTCAGAGGTTCACGAAACACGATCCATCGGCGTTTGGCCGTGAAAACCGGCTGGAAGATGGAGGAAACTATGGAAAATTCCGGCCATTCTAACTCCGGTCGACAATAGGGGATGCTCGCGTGTGTTTCGGAAATTCTCGAATGTTAGGTGGACCGGGGGTGGATCGTTTCCATTATGAGCGACGCTTTCTCTCTCTCTCTCTTTTTCGAGATTGGAGGGTACAGGAAGCGTCGTGCATCAGCGCGAAACATTTTGTGTGTGCGCTTAGGAGGGCTCCTTTCTTCGGGGCTCTAGCTCTCACAGTTGAAAACCGACCGAGAGAGGTGAACGCCAATAGAGTGAGACGCCCTTTGGCAACCACTCTGACTCGCCATCGTGTCGCGAAATTCTTCCGATGTTTTATAAATATATTTTTCTTGTGAAAAAAAGTGTGTCTATTCGTAGTTTATTTTTAATAGTTTTTCTTTATAAACACATTTTCTTTTGCAATTGAGAAGTGAACTTCAGGTTTGGATATTTTAGGTGTTCGGCCTTGAATTTCGAAGAGGATAATTTTTATAAATATTCGTGGTACGCGCAGGTATAGTTTCTTCGTAATACATTCTCAAGTATCTGGAAGCTGGATACTTTATGAATATTTAGGTATACTTTTGCAATCAAATGTTCTGTAATCAGAACAGAATTTCAATTTCGAACTTTGAAGAGGATAATTTGCTATCTCTGTATATTGTGAAACATTAGTTTCCTTTCTTTTAAATAGAAGAATGAAAGAATGAGGATCAGCAAGAGAAAATATTAAAAACAGGAAAATCATTCGAATAAGCTCGTGTCAAATTTCAGTTTCCGAGGAAAGAAACTATTAATTGAAACCAGACTATTCGATCGGTGGATTGTTTAAAAATAATTACGTTGATAATCAAGTTCATTAATTAATCAAAGACTGTATACTTAGAAAAATTTGAAATCTACTCGACGAAAAGTAGAAACAGTTTCACGTTCGCACGTAAAACTTGAAAGCGCGTAAAGAAATGTGTATGTGAGAGAGAGAGAGAGCTATTTTCTTGGGAGAGATAGTTGAAAACCAGCGCAGAGATGCGCGCCAATAAAAAAAAACGCCCTAGGGAACACCCTGGCCCGCCATCGTAACGCGAGAAACCCCCTTCGAACGTGCAACTGGAAATACTCGTTTCTTCGTTTCGAGTTTTCGTTTTCAAACGAAGAACACGCGAACAAGCAGCGAAGACAAGAGTGACGAATGTCGATAAGAGAGTAACAAAATGAAATTAAATAAAAATTCCCGAAATTCTCGTGTGATTCCAACGAGACTAGCTAGGTTGGTATCATTGACTGCCACATTCAAGAATGAAAATAACTCGAGGCGCCGAGAATAACCGACGAGAGGGGAAATGGCTCGAAGTTTAGTTCAACTTCTTGCGCTGGGATGACGTGCCACGCACGTCGAGAGTTTAATACTGCATTTCTAATGTTGCAATATTATTTTCTCAGTTTATATTTAATATTAATATAAGTCAGGCAAGAAATACAAATAACAGATTGATCACATCTTAATAATTTCTACCCTTATTTTAAAATGGAAAACGATAGTGAACTTGCAAGGGAACTTGTTGAAGCGTGAATCATCGAATTTTGATGAAATTTGGCACAAATGTAATTTTCAGAGAGAGTATTTGACTCGTATCTTTTTTATCGGCAATCGTTGACAGGGTGAAAACTACCCTCAAAGTTGGGGGGAGGACATATTTTGTCAAACATCTCGGAAATTATCGAAGACATCGTTTTTGTGCAAATTGATGAAATTACACAAAAGTGTTTTTTGACGACAAATTTAATAGTGTATATCACTTTGCGAAAAAACCTCTTGTTTAAACAATACATTTTAAAAACCGTATTTTTCACAAGTTTTTCCAAGTGAGTTAATCAATTTTCTTGAACATTTGTTTATGAAAACTACGCATTCAAACACAAATTACGGATAAACTGGAATCTGGATTTTTGCAAAAAATTACAAAAAGATTCATTACTTTCAAATCTTTCTCGCTGGCTCTCAGTTCGCAAATATGTTGTAAAATGTTGAATGTTGTATACAACCATTTTCTGAAATATGTTAAATATTGTAAATAACTTTCTCAAAAAAATATATCGTTAAACGTGTCAAGTGTTTTAAATAACTTTCTGAAAAAAGGTTATTTTTTACGTCGTTCCGACGAGTTCGAAAAGAAAGCGACGAGTTGCTGTATAGGCCTGTTCCGGTCATTCGTGAACCAGTTGCCGGCGCAAAGGGTTAAATCGCGTGGTTGTGTAAGATCACGGATGATCAAGCGGCACACCATTTTGTTCGTTAGCGAGCTAGAAACCCATCGGATTCGCTCCGAGGCGAGCTCTGGGGGCAACGCAGCCGCATAGAAGTGACCGGTGTCGCGAACCAAACGTTCTTATGTAAGGCTGAACTATGGTGGACTCGCGATTGGTGTCCTGTTCTACTGCTTTGCGCCCTTTCCACCCACCCACGCGGCTCGCCTATGCGAGCCTATGCCGCTAGGCCAACCTTCCGCGCCTCTGAATTAATTAGAGGGTATTCCTGGTGAACAATCGCGCCACACGCTCGGATCTGTCTTTGATTTCTGGGTCCGTTGATTCTCCTTAGAGGATCGCGCGTGTTTTCTCTGTAAAAAACGAGTCGTCTCAACTGCGACTGTGGCAAATCAGTTTTACAATTTGTGACAATTCGGGGAGTAGGGATTTTAAGAGTGAATGGACACTGAAACATTCTTTTAGAAGTAATGTTTTTTTTCACAAATTTAATAAACATTACAGATTAAAACTGTCGAATGAAATAAAATTTTGTACAATATCGAAAAACTACTCGTGAGTAATATTTCTTGAATGATAGTAAAAACATTAACGTATTGGAGTGGATCTGAAGAAGAGGGTATAAAAACTTGTACCAATAACGATGAAATGACCAATTTGTAATATTTGTTGGACGCGAAACAGTGTATTTCTAGAGATTTAAATGACTTTTCGTGAGATAATAAAGTACAAATAAAAGCTAAAAATTATAGTTTGTTAGCTTTGACATCTCAGAAATTTTAATCGTAGATCGGTAGTTCTAACGTTGAATAACGCGCGCGTCTGTTTCACTCACTACATTAGTTCCAGTGTTAAAAATCATACACTTCATACCTAAAAGGAGAACAGACATTCCAAGTGAGTGAAATAAAAGAAAAAACCTCGAAATAACCCCCAAACTCTAAGTTTTCCCCGATCAGCGTATCCGATAGCCCTTGGCACGATGGCGCGGGGAGAGAACCCTCGTTCGTTCGATTGGGAACCGCGGGAAAACTCCATTGGAATAGATGCTCGAGCGACGGTGGAAACCCAGGAATTAGAGACCCAGTTTCCGCGTGGATAGAGCCGAGCGTGCACGACGAATCGGCGCGCGTTTCGATCGTTCGGGAATGAATACGTAAAAAGGCCTGGCCTGGCCTGGTCGTATAGATCGCAGGTGTTGGCCGAGGGAAGAAGGTTAGGCGGGGCGAGTCCGAAACTTTTCATCGATCCTATCGGCCAAGTTTTTCCTTCGGCCAGTTCTAAGCAGGCGGAACCGGAGATAGATAGAGTGAGAGACAGAGAGAGAGAGAGAAAGAGAGTTCTGGACATCGCCATCTCCCACGCGTTGGATTCCGCCACGCGAACTGGAACATGCCTATAGATAGACTTGTCCGCGAGTTCCCTTCTGTTTTTCTCGATTGCTCGAGTCGCTCGCGCTGCTTCCGCCAATCGGCCAAACACACACACACACACTCTCTCTCTTCTCTCGTGGAATTTTTTAGTTGCCTCGACGTTTCGCAAGTTGGAGGTTTCGCGTTTGTTCGATCGTCCCGCGAGGGGTGGTTTTGAGATTTGAGAAATTACGGTCTGCGTGTTTCTTGGATTTTTTTTCTTTTTTTTTGGTTAGGAATTTTGAGGAGAATTCAAAGGTGTATTTTTGTGAATCAAGCTTCTTTTCGCGCTTTGGCGGATTGTGCCAATGTTTGGTTTTTTAATTCCTCGTCGTGAAGAATTGTTCTTAGGAAGGTTCTACTGCGTGTTGTTGGGATTGCAAAGACGTAAAGGAACATTTATGATTTGGAATTTGGAGTGATATAAGAGAGTGACATAACTATTTTCTTTTTTCTTCAAATTTGGGACATTGTACGAGGGTAGGTTTTCTCAAAAGTTGTGTGTGGGTTTATTAGAAAATTAGAATTCTATTAATTTTGTCGAGTCATCATGTACTTTGCCATCAAATTCTCTGAAACAAAAAAATTCCTTTCCAAAATAAACTCTTGAACTTCCTTTTTTAAACCAAATTCTTGAGCTACGACTGTTCTGTTTTACTTGATAAAATTTAGGCACTATTTCCGGAGTTTGAACTTTTCTCTAATGTCGAAAAACTAAAAATTAGACAACGCACATTTTACATATCTAAACTCACAAATCTTTATAAATCACATTTTACAAATCTTACAAATCTAAATAACATCAAATCTGAGATTCTCCTAACTTTAAAGTAGCTATTTAATTTCCAGAAAATCAAGATTCGCGTCTGAACTTTAAATTAAGCTAATATTCTAAAAATCTTGTATAATCCAAATTTATGAATCCTCTTTGTCGAAACAACCCCCACATTCAGACTACCCTAAAATTCCCCAAACTCTTCAAATCTTATCAAAATTAATGATATCTCGGACAATCCAAGTTCGTCGAATCATCTTTATTTCTAAACAAGCTGGATTATACCCTTCTGAAATTCTAACAAAACTCGAAATTCCCAACAAGCAAATTTCCAACAGCAAAGAAACGCGATAGCCCACAACCTACCATTTGCAATCTACCTACCTATCAATCTATCTATTGTACCTCGAAACAACCCCCTTTCTCCCCCCTAGGCCGATTCGCGAGACAATTTTCACCGCGGGGGAGGTTTTTTTTTTCCCCCCCTCGGTTCAAAGTCAATTTCCTGCGACTCTGTCTGTAAAGTCGAGTTTCGTTCGGGGCGGTATCAATTATACGGTGTCTGTCGATCGAAACGGAAGCGCCTGTGATCACAGGAGAGCCCGAATGGCAAGGAGTTGCTGGCACGACGGCAGGAGCAGCGCAATTTCACCGTCGTACGAACGGGGGGACGAGGGGGGAGGGAGAGTAGCGGAGAAGGTCTTGCAAAGCCGAATGAAATTTTCACGAGGAACGGAGACGCGTCATTATGCCGTGACATGCCACGACAATAGGGGTGGGGTTGGAGGGGTTGGAGGGAGGGGGAGGCTCTCGTACGTGCGATATTGAATTATCGATGGACGTCGTGTGCTTGGATATTCATGTGTTGCCTGCATCGACGGCCTTATCGTACGTCCGGCGAACAGATTTTCTTTTTCCCTCCCCCCTCTCCCCCCGTTAAATTTTCATTCTACAGAGATATTGGGCTCGACTCTTAATTTCTCAGCCGATGGCGTCGAAAGTGGCCAAAAATTGGAATTAATGGCTAGGACAGCTCTGTGAACTCTGCGTACATACACGGATTGATGCAGTCGCATATCCGAGTTGTTTGGTTGGATTTAGTTGTCACACGACTGCATTTTTCGTGTCGCTGCGATAAAACATTCGTTGCTCGTGATGATGGTGCTTCCGAGTGAGGGTGGAAAGACGACGTTTTGTTTCTGCCACGCGGCTTTGTCGAATTCTATTGGTAAATGTATTTATTTCGAATTGGGGATACCTGCAACGTGGATAAATAGTAATTGTTGTGTGATATCTCTACAACGTAGATATATATAATTATTACCGCGATACGAGTGTAAATTTATTTCTATTCTAAAGAAATTTCAGTATCTGTAACGATCCATGACAATTTTCTTAATGGTAATTTAATTTCCCTTTCAATCCTAGAATTCGAAAAAAAAGAAAAAGAGAAAAGTTTGACGTTCATTTCACCAAAAAAAGGAAACTGTAATCCGTCATTTCGAATCTTTTTTTTAGAGAGGACCGTTCGAGTCTTTTATAGGTTAAAATAGGTCTAGATATAGCTCGAGATAGGGTTTAAGAGGAGGCGCAGCGTGAATGATTGATTAAATCAGTCTACAGTGCATCCACTGGAAGTTAATATCGAAACTTGATTCTGAACATTATTACGAATTTATCGGATGATTGCGTGGTATATAGCAAGAGTTCGTTAGCATGTAAGCGGAAAGACTTTGCAAGTCGACTTGCAGTTGCACGCGTCATAAAATTTTAGAACAATGTTTCTTGAATGTTATTGGTGACAAGGGCTGAGGTATCAAACAAAGAACAAACACGTTCTTGCAAATGTTTGTGCAATCCTACAACTATAATTGCTTAAAAAAGAACAACATCCAAAGTGGGTTACGAGCGGAAAGAGTGACTCGTTCTCGATGCTTGCTCTTTACACTGTGTTGTTTCATCGTTGTTCGCGTATTCGAGCAATTGATACGAAGCAATATCGAGCAAAAGGAAAAGTTCGTAATATGACGTTATGTAGGCGCTCTTGCTCTAAACTTTCTTTGTTAGTAGTAACTTTGGACTAATAGTTGATAGACAGTGGGATCTTTACTCAACAAAGGAAAAAGAAATTGTAAAATACAGTAGAAAAATACCGGAACAATTGCATCAAAATTGAGAAAAACAGAAGAGTAAAATTAAAGACAAAAGCATATGATATTCTCCCGACTTTTTTTTACTACAAATACGTCAGAATTTTCGTCAAGACGAAGAAAACCTCCTTCTTTCTCTTCTAACAATACGTAAAATTAAAAACCAAAAGAGATAACAAAATCAATAAGATAAAATCACACTAAAAATCACACCAGAATCAGTATGAAGAAAATTCTTAGGAGAAACCCCCTCCCCTCTCTTTCTTTATCACAAGAATAGAATCAAAATCCAAAATGACAAAACTCTGCCAAACCTATAGTCTAAGCTCACACTGGAAGCTCCAAGAAGACGAAGAAACCTCTCTCTGTCTCTTCCAAGTGAAATTAAAAATTAAAACAGATAAAAATCTGTAAAGACTCGCTACGAAGAAAATTCTTAAGAAGAGAAGCCCCTCTCTCTCTTTCTTTACCACAAAGAATAGAATCAAAATCCAAAATGACAAAACTCTGCCAAACCTATAGTCTGAGCTCACCCTGGAAGCTCCAAGAAGACGAAGAAAAATTTCGAAAAGAAACCTCTCCCTTTCTCTTCCAAGTGAAATTAAAAATTAAAACAGATAAAAATCTGTAAAGACTCGCTACGAAGAAAATTCTTAAGAAGAGAAGCCCCTCACTCTCTTTCTTTACCACAAAGAATCGAATCGAAATCCAAAAATACCAAAAATCCACAAAATCTACAGTCCAATTGGAAGCTCGCACTGAAACCACCAGTATCCTCAAGAAAAATCCCCAAAATAAAATCTCTCTCTGTCTCTTCTCCTTCTCCGTCCCAGAACGAACTTAATCACAGGGACGAGAGGACGAAGAAGAAGCTGGATGGTTTATAAAAAGGTCCCGAAAATTCGGATCGTTGTCCAAGGGGTTCGGTGGTTCTGTCGGCGTAATCCGATCCGAGACATCTATGTCGATAGGGCAATAATTAGGCTGCTTAAAGAGCTAGAAAAGGGTGGTCGAAGAGGAGGACGAGGTACGGCGAGGTAGACGAGGACTGCAAGGAAGAAGGGGGGAAGACGGTAGGAATGGCTGGTGAGAGGTGGACGACGGAAGAGGGGAATAGAGGCAGAAGGGAGAACACAGAAGCAAACGTCGGCTCTTTCTGTCGCCTGGAAGAAGGGTCCAGAGGCGGACTGGTCGGCGGTAGTCGTGTCGGTTCCCGTGGCCTTTCATCCCTTTCGACGTGCGCGCCGCCGTGAATAGGCGAAACTAGAGGTACCGAGAGGGCACCGGTCCTCCGCGGCTTCCACACACGGTTTCCCAGTGAAAGGGTAGAAAGAGAGGCAGTCGACTTGTCCCGCCAGCCTGTCACGTGTCCCTTGTGAACTAGCTAGCGATGGCCTCGAGCGTGCAATCTCTGCTGCGTGCCCCCCCCCTCCCCCCACCCCTCCATCGGTTGCAAAATTAGGCTTCGCCTGATCGAACTTCGTTTTTCGTTGAACGTCGTATATTTGTTTTTGGCTATACTACTTTGGGATTCGACGTAGATTTCGTAGAATACCTAATTATGTAGGTATGTGTATCGGTGTGTGTATTGGATATATATAAGTCGTTGTTAGATTTCTTTTTTTTTTTTGTTTGAGAGAGAGAGAAGTCGATCGTTTCTACTATTCATGGAAATTGTTCACTACATTACTAATGAATCACTGTTAATTCTCAGTTTTTTTGTCGTACACTTTTTTCCCAAAAGAAACGGGGAAAGATGAAAACGATGATGGATCTAAGATTGATAAATTGCATCCCTGTTAATTCCTATTATAGAACGTTAACTTTGTGTGACATTTGTTTGTTAGTCAGTTTCAGGATTGGAAAATACAAACTCCGCCTGCGACAAACACTTTTATACGTCCGTGCACTGTGCGTACTTGCAAATTTCCCGCGTAAAAATCTGCAGCCTATTAATACACTTCGCAAAATACGCTACGCTACGAGAATCCACGAACGCCTTTTTCAATTTCTATCAATTTCGAGAGCTCCGCAATGTCCTCGAGTCTCTCCCGTTTTTCGCCACTAAAACTCGTGCGTGAAATTTCTGGAAAGCTCGCGTGACACGTAGAGAGAGAGAGGGAGAGAGAGAGAGAGAGCGAGCGAGAGCACGAGGATTGAATGCCCATCGCTAAATAGGGTGGAACAAGAGGGAAGAGGGGGGTGAGTGGTGGGCCCACGGAGAGAGGGGAGGGTTGGCGGGCCGGTATAATGGCGGCTTCGGCACAGGGCCCCCCAAAAGAAACCCATAGATATCGCATTGCGCGGCCAGGACTGACGGGACAAAACAGCCCGACAATAGGGGGACTGGGAGGGGGTTAGAGGGGGAGGCGAGGGGAGGGTTTCGGTGCTCCGCCGCGAGATTCGTGTCCAGCTGTGGTGGGGCGAGCGAAGGAGCGAAACGGGGCCCCGGAACGAGAGCGACGAGGACGAGACGAAGGCGCGTTTTCACGTCACCGACGTCGAGAGAACCGAGGGGAACCTCGAGAGAGAGACGCGGCAGCCTGTGCCTCGCGGGGCCCCCATTGGGCCCACCTCGCGTGCCGATCCATTAATTAACCATCGCCATTTCTTACCCTCCGCGGTGAGCTACGTGAGCTTGCCTGTGAAACCCCTTGGCTTGGAAGTTGCTGGACCGTTGGAAAATTCGAATCCCAGCCCAACCCCCCTCCTTCCCCTTTCCTCACTCGGAACACGTCGGTCACGTTGAATTATTATTACGGTGCCTGACGTTGGGATTTGGAATGAAAAGTTGAGACTTTTGGAGGATTTGTGATCTATCTCGTGTTGGATGATGCGACGAGACGATGTGTTGCTGCATTGATTTTTTTTTGTGTTGAAGGCTACGAAAAATTAACGCGATGGGGTATTCCGTTCCGTTATACGTAATAAGAGTAAATCGGTAGGTGGGAAAAATTCAAGAATATTCTACAGCTACTTATCTATAAATTAAGTATTATTGATAATACTGAATGCGGTATAAACTGTGCATGAAACATTCGCGCGATGAAAAGTCAATTTCAGACGAACCGAAAGCTCATGAATAAACAACGGGGGGAGGGGGCGCGCATCGCCGGAGAAACACGGTTTCAATATATAATAAACCTTTATATTCTCTTGCTATGAGTCGCGCTTATAGAGACATAGAACGGACGAAAGGAAAATAAAATCGCGTTGCTGTACGTCCGTACGACTTTTTATTTAGAAAGGGATCACCGATGCAGGAAAACTATAGTTTTAACCGGGAAGGAAACTTGTCTCCCTTTTCCCTCGCTGTTATCGATGTGTGTCGAGCTTTCTTTCTGTCCGAAGGGTGAAAACGAAAACAAAAAAGAAACGGAGAAATAGATAAAGGGGGAAAAATATTATTTTGCATTCGCGGATATAAAGGGAGCAACGAGGAGGCGAAAAGTAATTAGGCACTTTATATCTCGGAAATTAATTTTTGCTTGCTGAAATTTTAGCAAGACGACTTTTTTACTTTTTCTTCGACGTAAAATCTAATTATTTTATTGAAGTCTAGGATCTTTTTTTTATCATTGAAAGTAATTTTAGGGAAGTAACCTAGAAAATCGGGCCTCTTCAGGTGCAACGCTGATGCAACGAAAATTAGCGATTGGTTGATTTGGGTCACGTGATTCGCGATGGGCTGTGGGATAGACCTCGAGTAGGAGTGGCGATCGCGCCTGTAATTTGTTTTCTATCGGTTCAAATGTTTGCATATCAATAAAATTTTATGGCAAAAAAGTCGTTTTTGTTTCCTAGTCAGAACAGTTGCTTCTGGGCCTTTCAGTGAGACGAATCTTTCACTGAGGTACAAGTCGTGCAGTTTTTTAATGAGCAGACTCTTTGCTTCAATTACTTTAGAAATTTCCCATGAGAATATTGTTTTGGAATTAGCAGATATCTCAGTCGAAATGTAACAATTAAGTTATGATTAATTTTTTATTTTTATTTGATAAGCTGCCGTTGCTAAATCACGAAGCACATTCTCGGTCCGGAACATGGTTCCCTGATAGATTTCCGGCACCGATGAGCAAGAAATCGGCGTCGATGCGAACGTCTCCGAGCGCGGTCTGTTGCGTTAACGTTAATGTTCACGATCAATTTCACTTGCCAGCCCCACGGCTCTTCCCTCCCCCGAAGAACGTTGCTGCTTAATCGATACGTCGCTCTTAGACTCTCTGACAGCCTAAGCGCGCCACTATCTCAACCACGACTACCAACAGGCAACAAAAGCGTCTTTCTTTTTTCTTTTTCTCCGCACTTTGTTTCTTCGTTTCATTCGTACAATTTTTTCGGAAGAAGATTTCACCTTTCGAAATGTTGCGAACGAGCTTCACTTTCAATGGCGATTTCTTCCTCCAAGTCTTTTTTCTTTTTGTGTTTCCTTTCGCACACGTGGACTGGAGCTCTCTTGGATGCTAAAAGTTTCAAGAAAGGTTAATTGGGCCATTGTCGAGAGAAGTGTCCGCTTCTTTTAATTGAAGGGTTCTCCGACGTGTCTTTGAGAAGACTTTCTCAGCTCTTCAAGCTGAAGTTTCCTGTTGCAAAACAGGAGAACGAGGCGACTCGGGCAAGCGAGTTTGCAGTCTGTCGTTTACCGTTTACGCAACACTTTTGCAAAAATTCGTTCTCGCGCGGTTCTTGAAACGAACAGTTTCGAGCGATAGCACATCGCACTTTTATTACTTGGAATATTTATTCCAGTTACAATCGTAAGATGTAAATAGTTGGATGTTAATACGGGAAGCAGAGTCGTACTTTGATCAATGAAGTTTCATTTTTTAGAAAAAAAGAAAACATTTTTATTGAAAGTACTTGTATCCAAACTCATCCCAACACTCGAAGAACAGATTTTGTTCCTCGACGTTGTCAAAAATTCATAGACACAACTGGAAATGGAAGTTCGGGAGGGGAAATAAAGAAGAGGGTAGAAAATTTTCTTTCTCGCGAAATCGTCGTGCCTGCGATCCTCTCTCTCTCGAAGAAGAAGACTTACAAACTTCTCCAAACGTCAGAAATCAAAATCAACCGGTCAACGACAGAGTCGCAACAACAGTGGATGACTCAACAGCACCGACCACCACCGAGCACAACGACTCGTTTTAGCAGATTTTCGGGATAGAACCGGATGGTGGCGGCGAGTCGTGGAGCACGGTAGGCGTTTACAGACGTAATCCGGAGGGGTCGGAGGGGTGTGCTCGATCGAGTGGTTTGACAGCAGGGTAGTTTTGTCAGGGAGATATATATGTACATCTCGATATATATATATTTCTAATACTATTAGCCGGTGTTCCGTTACACAACGACAGATGGACGAGTAGATATATCCGCTCTGTTTGGATCCAGCGGTGTTTCGGGGGTGCAGCTGCGTGTGTGTAAACGTCGTGCCGCGTTGTTTGTGCCTCGACATCAATTGATAGTTTCGGTAAACGGGAGCTCTGAAGGGGGGAGCGGGGGGAGAGAGAGAAAGAAAGGGAAAACACCAAATGGGGAGAAAGTCCAAATCGGGGTGGAATTTCTTCTTTCGGTTTCGTGTCGCGCGGGTTCGATTAATTAATCGTTTGATCCTGACCGAAGATCTGTTCTACTTACGAATATAGTTATTTGATCTGGCTTATCTCTGACTTTGGTAAATCTTTTATTACTATCTACAAACATATTATTTACTATTGTGTAACTAATATGCTTACACTGTTTAGTATATTTATTACATGGTATTATATTATTATAGTATACTGTGCTTTTTGTTTTTCTAAACGAATATATCGTGGAGAATGTCCTTTCAAAAATGTTACTTCGACACTTACTTATTTTTAATGAATTCAATTTCTTCAAGACTTTAAAGAGGTAATTATCGAAGTAAAATTCGAATTTACGAATTGGAGGAAATAATAAAGATTCATTTCTGTGCGCACAATGCCGCTTGGAAATATTTTTGAAGGATATACATAATTAATTTCCACCCAAGTTTCCCAATTTTACACTTTTGTTGCATTAAAATACAAATTGTCAGAATCGTTGTCGGAAAGTTTTCCAAATTGCGCAAGAAAAATTTTTTTTAATTACATTTTCACTCAATCCGCCCTGTGGGAAGTATCAAAAAAGTCAATTTCTCTGCAAGATAAAGTAAAGAATATTTCCGTTAACAGTTTCATTTGGACAGTTGAGGGAAGCACGTCGTTGTTGCTCGAAGAATTCGAATTCTAACGCGATATTCCGCGAGGTACGGGGTGGCAGGGCCGCGTTCGTACGAGATGATTCAATTAACGACGGATAGCCAGCTCCTAGAAATACGATCGCGGGTCCCTGCTCGCACCGTGTGTACACGAATCGCAAGACTGTTGCGAATCGGGCCGAGTACTAGTTGCCTGGGATAATTGTAGATATCGCGGTCGAGGGTTCCTTCACGAGGATAGCTCGACAATTAGGCGTGTTCCCACTTTCGCCTCGTTATCCGTCGATCAGACTCGCGTTGTTACGCCGCTGGTAAACTAACCCCTCCGGTTCAGCCTGTGCACCTCCGTGTATAATCTTTCCCGAATTTATTCGAGCGTCCATTCCCCGCTTCATTGCAATCCTTTTTGGTAATTTATTTCCTTTCGAGAATGCCTTGGAGATTAATCCTTTGCACTCCAAGATTTTTTACTATCATTATTCCGAAATAACTTTTCCTCTTAAACCCGAATACTTTTTATTCTTGACGATCTCGAACAGCACTGACTCCTATTTTTTTTCATATTAACGTAAATTAGGATGCTGGGTTGGAAATCAGGTCGGTGTTTCTCCTTTTTTTCTCTTCTAAATTGAATCTTTCGCAATTTACTCGGCGTTATTTCGGGGATTTTCAATTTTTACCTTTCTCGCGTAATTTTGGACTTTCGATAAATGCACGAACGGCTGCACTCACGATAGGCGTTCGAGTAATTTTCCAAATCGCTGCGCACGTAGAGAAGAAGAACAGAGGGTGGGTGGATGGAAAATCGGGAGAGAGAGAGAGAGAGGGTAGTCGAGTAGCTGTACGAAACGGCCGAAACAAACAAACAAACGGGCGAAGAAAAAGGTCGGATACGCGGGCGTCAGCGCGGCGCCTCGCGATTTTCGAGATCGATAAGCGATCGTACTTGATCGATCATGGAGCCTCGCCATTAGAGAGAGAGAGCTCCACTAGTTCAAGTGGATTTGAATCTTCGAAAATGGCCAGGTGAAAGGTCGACGACTCGCCGCGAGGGGTTGATTTCGATACTCTGCGTTCGAAATTATCGTCGACGCTGACGACGGCTGTCTTTTGGAAGTCGAACTGATCGCTTCTCGCAATCAGTTTCATATATTTCCGAAGTAAACGCGTTCGTCGAAACGTGTGTCGAATTCAGTTCGTTTTGGACAGGATGGAATTTTACAATAATAATTTTAGTTTCTCTGGTTTGAATGAAATTTTAAGTCGAGCCTCGAACATCCCTCACAAACATGCGTCAGTTTGACACATTTTTCTTGTGAGATCGCGATGCGAAGTCGAATGTATGCAAATAGATAAAATTGATTTAGTTTGTTTACTGTTTATGAATTTAACTATTAGTTCCTTTAATTTCGATTTATCATCAAAGAACAAACGAGAGACGAACGATCGATGTTAATTTTTCAAACAATTTTTTCCAATTCACTGCCAGAATAATTTTTCTAAATTATTACTCGCAACGATAATCAATAACCGAGTTTGAAATTTTACGAAATAATTAATTAGTAAATAATTTAATCAACGATCAATCCTTTTCGAAGCTCTGAAATTCTCTCCAACAAAATCTGACAAAAGTTTCGTCATTCTCGCTTATACCGAAGTGTCGCAAAATTCCACTCACCCCTAAAACCCCAAAAATTCAACCTTCCGGCCTTCGGATAAATTCCATTCACGTGCAATCGAACGTTTCGTCCCTTTCTCTCTCTCTTTCTCTCTACTGCTTGTCGAGAAGATTATTCTTGTCGACAGAAAATATTCTTCTGAAAAGTCGAACAAGACGGTAACAAACGCCCCTCCTCGGCGAGCTAATTGGTTTGTCGTGGACGTCGCGGTTTCAGGCTGCTCAGGATCTCGCCACGTCGAGGAGGCGGCGGCCTGCGGAGACGGGGATGGAACTCGGTCTCGCCGCGGCCGCGTGACGCTATTCCGGGAATGTGGGAATCACCGCGGCTGTGATTCAGTTCATATTACCCGCGTCTCGCGGTGAAGCAGTACGCCCGGTGTACGATTACGGCTGTTTGTCGCCAGCGAGATCCGGCCACCGGTCTCTGCGGCCGTGATTAACGATTTTTTCCTTCGTTTTCTTCCTTGCTCTTTCGTTTCTCGGTCGAATCCCGGCCCGGGGGGAACGAGATCGATTTTTCTTTCTGTTATCTCAGACCGAATTTTTGTACATTTCTTACTGAATATATATTCAAACTCGATTTGAACGCGTGAAATTCGCGTGCAGTCAAGTTTGTAAGAAGACTAATCGATTTACGTTCTGTTTTACATCGTGTGGGAAAGAAATTTTCACAGTTGAAGACATTGGTTGTTATGCAAGAAAATGATACAAACATGGAGAGAAAAGACTGCACGACTTGTACCCGAGTACGATTTATTGATACGCAAACATTTGAATCGATAGAAAACAAATTACAGGCGCGATCGCTCAGTACCAGACAACGCCACTCCTACTCGAGGTACCTCACGCCCTCTTGCGAATCACGTGATCCAAATCAACCAATCGCTAATTTTCGTTGCATTAGCGTTGCCACCTGAGGAGGCCAAATTTTCTGGTGTCGCGGTGGACGCGTGTGTTCTCGAAATTTAATACAGATTTTGACAAGGACAGTGGTGAGAAGTTTCTCGTCGATAAAAATAAAAAGAAACGAATCACAAAATTTCAACAATTCAAACATCGATGCAATTTGCCTGAAAGGGCGCAGAAAACCATATTCTTCTGTTATGAAAATTTTATAATATATAAATAATAATATTTATATTATTTTATAATGCACATATATTAATATTAATACAATTTTGTAATATATAAATTTATAGTGAATATTGAAATAACGCTCAGGTATAATATTTTTTAATTTTGGGAGCCCTGAATCCCTTCCTAAGGGGGTCAAAGAGTTAATCGTTCGCAAATCGAACAATTATTGCGCGTTATACGTCCCAAGCGTCCCCCACGCTTTCAAACACTCGTTCGAAATTTTTTCCACGCGATCCTCCGAACCACCCTGTGGTTTACCTGTCGCAATCGCGGGGCCGCGGTTCCCGCCTCCTTCCGCCGCGGTCGTATTTCGAGAGCCAAGAGCGGAGATCTAACAGCCATGGCGCATACCGGGGGCGCGTACATCGTCGCGCGGCCTATAAATCTCCTCGGCCCATAAACAAAGCTTTTGATGCAAAAGGTCGTTGCAGCATATGCGTGACGAGCACCGCTCGGCTAGCTGTTCGCGATGCACGCATACGGATACTCACACACGCGCACGAGTGTGCGTACGAACGTGCAGAGGCACACAGACGTGAGAGAGAGAGAGAGAGAGAGGATGGGTGGATGCGTTAGTGGACGAACCGAGGAAACAGAGTTGCTGACGCTGTTGCTGAACCCTGCTGAAAGCTCTCTGACGGCTGAATTTAACGCCAGCACCCGTGTAACCGGCAGCCTTTGCGCTCCAGGAACGTGGCCAGTTTCCACGACCGTCCTTTTGACTCTCCCTGTCTCTCTCTCTCTCTCTCTGTCAGGGGAGAACGTTGACTGTCTCGTGGCGAACGTTGACGAAGTCAGTGTGAAACTGGTATCGAGCATGGAGTGCAAGTGATTTTTAGACTCTCGGTGGTTCTTCCTCCGAAGAAACGAATTTTCTTTTGATACTTTCTACAGCTCTCCTCTTTTTAAAAATGAAGCAGGAATTTTTCTTTATATTTTTATAATTTCCTTGTATTCTTGCAGCCTTACGTTTTAAAATGAAGTTGGAATTTTCTTCATATTCTTAGAGTCTTGGAGGATTTCCTTTACATTTCCAGAATCTTCAGAAATCTTTTTTAAAATTGAAGTAGAAATTTTCTTCATATTTTTACAATCTTCTTGCATTTTTACAGCCTTACGTTTTAAAACGAAGTTGGAATTTTCTTGATATTTTTAGGGTCTTGGAGGACTTTTTTTTAAACCAAGTTTTTTAAAATGGAATTTTCTTTACATTTTTAGAACCTTCAAGAAACTTTTTTAAAATGAAATTACTTGATACTCGCAGAATCTTCAAGAGTTTCTTTTTTTTAAAGTAAAACTGCATTTTTCTGGATATTTTTCTTAGAGAATCTCTTTTTTCTTTTTTAATAAAAGTTTCCGTGATATTTTTAGAGTCTTCGATGATCCTTTTTGAAACGAAATTGGAATTTTCTTTGCACAAACTTCTCTCTGTCGCTTTTTGTTTTTTATTGGGATGGATTGAAGGGAGGACGACGATGAAAATTGAGAATTTTATTAATCGAGAGACTTACCAATAACGTAGTTCGATTAAACACAGTGCAGAGACGATTTTTACCAGTCGCTGGTAAATTTTGGAATTCTCAGAGTCTGTCGAGTTTCTTGGTTCGCTCATAGGCTCTGTGATACGATCTTGGCCTCTTGTTCCTCCGCTGGTAATTTGTAATGCAACTTTAAAGGTAGACAGAAGATTCGTAGTACGCGAAGACAGTTCGCGTCTTGGTGTTTCAGAGAGTGGTATCAGTTTCTAGTTGCAGGCAAATATTTTCACACAGGAACTAATTAGTTCCGCCTGCTGCTACCTCCGTTTCTCAATACACCGCGGGTAATCCTCACAAATGCGAACTGCTCCCAAAGATCACTTCAAAGCAACATCAAGTCTTATCTTATCACATCTATACTATCCATAGAGAATCAAGGTAATTCTACCCTTTCACCCCTCCCAGTCACGGCCCTATCTCCTACGACTTCCTATACAGCTAATTATCGCAAGAAGCCACCTTTTATTACCCCTTTAGTCTCGCAGGATTCCGACAGTCTTCGAAATTATAATATTTGCGAGAGAAACTACAAGAAAACGCAAAATAGTTGGCAAAATGTACAGTACATTGTACAAGCAGAATAATATTTCTTTCATTTGGAAAATTTCTGCAGTATTTTCGAAAAAAAAAAAGAAATGCGTTTCATTGATTCCAAAACCTTTGAAAATGTTAAGAATTTTATTCTAGAGTTGAAGTCACAATCACAGTCTGTTCAATCGCGACAATTTTGAAAATTGGACGTGACAAAAATTTGATCGAAATGTCGCAGCTACGTATATTTTCGAAGAGAGGCGCTCGCTTTACGACTCGAAGTGGAAATTTATTTATCAACAGACCGCGGATGCGTATTTGCCTCTTTTCACGGGCGCGTGCGTCCGCGTGTTTTTGCACGAAAGATTTACAAACAGGCAAACAGGCACGAACAATGAGCGAGATATAAACGAGTGGAGAAATTCTTGTCGCGAGTTGAGAGCAGAAGAAGAGACACCGAGAGAGTCGAACAGAAACGATAGCTCGGAGATTCGAGGTCTGCTCGTTCGAGTGACAGCGATAGTTGGTTGAAAGCGGACGGGTCGTCAGGTGAACCGCGATAAATAAAATCGCGCGAGCGCGCAAGAAGACCGGCGAGGCTGCCGAGCGACGGAGAAAACACTTTCAAAGGAAATGCACACCAGCGGACAGAGATTTACGGGGATGATAGAGTGGCTCGTTTTTATCGCCGATAAATACGATATCCGTTTGGTGACCGGACGATTGCTGATCTCGACCGACCCAGCTAGTCCATCCTAGCCTTTTCACTCCCTGATTAATTCTTTCTATTTTCTCGCGAACACGTATTTAAGGTGCCATCCTTTGTTCAGGTACTGTTACCCGAAAGAAAAGTGAAGAAGGTTACGCATGGATCCATTCACTTTGAAATTTTCTTTTATTTTTTTGAGACAAAATGGAAATTTTAATTGGAACGAACGAATATTTTTAGGGATCGTTTGTAAATGGAAAGTTCGCTTAGCTTTCTCAAAGAATGGACTTACACTTTGTCGCAACAACCCGTGAAAAACAACCAAACGAGAAAAATAGATATAAAGTGCAAACTATCTAACTGTCAGAGAGGAAGATGAGTTTCGAAAATCTCTGAAAACGCGTTGTTTCCACGTCAAGGATTCTGGAACGACCGGGTGAAACAACGACGAGAAACGATCGAGATCCGTCGACTCTTTCTTCCTCTTGCTGGCAGCTCAATTAAAAACGGATTCTGAGAATCTTGGATACCTCGGGACGCAACCTCGAGAATGCACGTCGGGAAGGTTGGCCAGTCCAGAGACAACCAAAAACAAATCCATCGACTGTTCTCTCCTCTTGCTCTCTCAGCTTGAGCTCGATCGAAAAACTGAAACTCGTCGGGAGATGCGTCTCGGAGGAGAGGAGATCGCACGGGGAAATCACGCGGGCAGCGGTCGGCCGGCGAACGAGATCGTTTCAGTAACGAATTTATCACGTCGTGGAATCGCGGAACGAGGAATTGGAAACCGGGGGAACTTGGCCGAGCACGAACGAGCGGCGAGCAAAGTGTTAACGACTCCGGGGCTAACTCCGAGTTGCACCGGCAATTACGCATTAGATCTTACTCGAGAGAGAGAGGTAGAGGTTCGCGCAGAGGCTTGGCCTCCGCTGGCGATCATTACCGGCATTAAATTCCCGATCGGATCGGTAGACGGCGATTGGCCGATGCCTCGAACCGCCAGGCTCGCCAGGGATCCGGTCGCCTGGAAACTCCTTATTTAGCCGGCCGTATTATACAAGAAAATACGGAATATCTGGCGCGGACTATCTCTCTTTCCGTGTGCCGGAGCGCCGAGAGAGCTAAGCGTTCTAATAAAAGAAGAACAGGCCGCGCCGCTGCCGATCTCTTATCCGCTCCGCCGCCTCTTTCAAACGCGTCTGCTTTAATCTTCTATCACCGGCGTGGTTTTGAATCTGCCAGTCGCGAGACTTTCCCCCTCGCGCCGCGAGTCCTACCTAGATCGGTTATCGGCCCCGATGTTCCGCCGACTGTACGCGGCATTTCAGCGTTAGGATGATCGATGCGCCGAGGGATATATTCGATGAGGAAGATTGATAAGAACCTCTGTCGAGAATCTCTGTCGATTGACACGTCTGCTTGGTTTTGGTAGGAAGTCGGCCTGTCAGCTTGGAAATTTTACGCAGAGAAGGCCGATAAGGTGCTTCGGGCAATCATTAGCAAGTGGATCGTGGGTATTTCGCGGTGGTGCGAAATTTGAAAGTGTAGTAATCCGCGTGGAATATGTACAGTGCAATGGTCAAACAATTTTCGTGCTCGGTTTGGTATTTCGCTGTTACGGTTAATTTCCGCGTGCCGTGTACAACGATAGACGCGTTCGTTTCTTCTACACAGTGTATTAAAATATTCCAGAAAATTCTCTGCTGAGAATTAAGAGTAGGTGTGTAATGCGAATTACGTTACACGCAATGTTAACAAGCATAACGTGTACTTATGAATACGATGGCATTTACAAAAATCGAAAAATACGAAAAATCAACCAAAGGTCGATGATTCTCTGATCTCTTGATTATATTTGAAAAAACCAGAGCCCAACTGAGAAACAGATCCAACCGTATGAATCCTACGACCACACGAGTTTCTAATTGAGAAACAAACCTGGTTAACGATCGATTCGAAACAGCGAGAAAAATCGTCGGCGAGAAGGGGGGGCCGAAGAAGCGGATAAAACGCGAAGACGAACGTGGCGAGTGTCGATCGCGAGGACGGCGTTCGAACATCGATACACTGGCCGCCGTAGGTGTCCATTCCCGGTGGCGCGGCCGTGGACGCGACGGTGGCTATACGTACACGCCGGGGTGTACGTGCTCGGGGGCACGGTGTAAAAAAAAAGCGCGTGAAAGAAAAGGCAGGAAGCGGCGCGGTCGTGTTTCTCCGTCCTGCTCGGATCGTGGTCGCGGGACGAATGCCGCGCCAGTCTCCGTCCTCGTCTCGCCGGCTCCCCCCACCCCTCGGTTCCGGGCGATTCCGCGCGTTCCGCGACACCGGGGAACCCCCCACCAGCGCGTTGTTGCGGGTCGCGTTGGAGGGGGTTGTTGTTCGCGGGTGGGCGGGGCCAGTTCAGGCCACGCCCCGTTCCGTTGCCCGTTTACCAGCCAGGCGCGCTCGTCAAATGTTTTTCGTCGCGGATTATGACGCGGTCTGCGCGATTATGACCACCTCTCTCCCTTCTTTTCCCCTCTCTCACGCTTTCTCCCTTTCTCTCTTTCGCTCATTCTTTCGGCCAGCTTATCTTCTTCCCTGTCGTGTGCACGCTCTTTGTCCTCTTATCCCTGTTCTTTCCCTTTTCTCCTTTTTTTTTCTCTCTCTTTTTCTTCTTCATTCCCCCTATCTTTAAGCGCTTTCCCCTCCCCTCCCCGAGTCTGGATCCATCTCCCTCTCGCTCCGACTGGACTCCCTGGCTCCTTTCAGGACGCGAAGTTTGCTCTTGCCTCAGCCCGTCGGACGTGTACCCTGGCCTGGCCGAGCTTTTGCCGAGTTCCTACCAGCGTCGAATTGTACCAGGCTACGGGTGACTGTACCGAAGAGACAGCAATTGATCGGTGTGTTACGGAGTTTTCTTGGATTTCTTTGAAGAACAGGCAGTTGTTGTAGGTTCGAGGAATCTTGGACTGTTTGGTGGAATGAGAACGGACGGACGTTGGGTAATTGATACGAATTGATCAAGAATGTTGTCTGTGCAATTTGTTGGAAAATTTGTACACGATAGAGAATTTAATGTTGGGAAGTTGTACAGACTGTTTGGATTATTTACAGACTCCTGCTCGAAATTTTTGACTCATCGAGTTTCGGAGTATGGGAATTTTGAAATTCTGGGATTTCGGAGCATTAAAATTTCTAAAGATGCGATGAGATTTTTAATCAAATAAATGTTCTTTACGTGAATACTATTCTTGATTCTCAGAAAAATATACAAAAAGCAAAGAACCTGCTCCAGAACCTTGATATCTCAAAATTTCCATGCTCCAAATTTTACCGTCTGCTTAAGTAATGTCTACTGAAATATAAATTTGCACAAATAATTACGCTTCATTATTGATACACTATGAACGTTACAATCTCGCGATTTCGACAGCATCGCGTATAGTGTTAATGGAAATAGATTTCCTTTTTTTTAGGAAGAGAAAGGGAATTTGACGGGGGTTCCGGCGGTATAGCCAAACCTAGCAAAGTTAGCTCGTGGGTATTGATTGATGAGTCATTAATAGTGGTCGTAACTGCTTGAGCACTTGCCTCGAGGCAACGAATTATATAGTCAGAATCTGGGAACAAAGAATAACAGGAACGCGAAAACGAAAGTGTTTCGTTATTGATATATCCGCGTCGTGACAATCGCCACGATTCTAGAGTCGTGTGAATGGAGCTGTTAACCAGCCTCGAGTAGTAACGAGTAAAGCCTCGTACACTCTTCGGAAAATATATCCTTGCTGTCTAAACGTATTTGATACCAAGTTAGGGAGCAAGCTGGGAATTGTTTCAGAGAAATAGACGGAACCACGTGCACGTTTGTAATATGACTCGACTAAAGCCACGGTCACGCTTGACGAAATTAAGTTCGATTTACCGTGTTCTAGGAACGAACTGTATTCGAAACAAAATTACACAGAATATTACTTTATTACCAACTTCACGTGCTGTACGTTCTTTAATTTTATTATTAAAATCGATGAATTTCAATTATTCGAAGTTGCTCTGTATTTTACCGATTTTCTTCGTTACTCACTCATTTTTCTTAGATACGACGAGCATTGTGACTAGAGCAAGTGGTAAAGACACCGGAAACGTTACTTGGATGAAAAACTTGAAGAATACAGTAATCGCGAAACTATAAGTGGCTTTAACTTCCAAGTTAAGGCAGGACGTTGCGGAGGATCGATAGGCGAGCGCAGTGCTCGTACGCAACGAAATCGCATCCCGGTAAGCGTGTACGGGGCTTAAACGTGACAGCGTACGATTCCAATGCAGCTTGTTGCTGCTGCCGCGGCGAACTTTGCAACTGTTTCGAACGGCTGTGCTCGAACGGGTGGCCGCGCGTCTTAAAACCGTCGAAACCGATGTTAAGCAGTATCGATCGAGACGGAAGGAAAGAGGGCCTTTGTACTCGGCGCGTAACTCGCCGTTTCTTTGCCTCCTGCCTCCCCACCCGTTGGGAAACGAGGTAACTTCTTTCGCGTTACTTTTCCTTTCGGGATCACTTTTCCTGCAGCGGCCGTAACCCTCTGAGCCAAGCATCTCCGTAAGAAACCAATTATCCAAAGTGAAACCGTTCCCCCGTGGGCCATTTCGCGATGGTGGTATTCCTTACGAGAGGTGGCGTATATTAAAATAGGAAGCGATTCTAGGTGAAAGGATTTCGGGCGAAAGGTCGAAGCTCCTTTTGGAGTTGAAACGCTTCGGATCAGGTACAATGGGTGATACTGTTCTGGCGGATTGTTGCGTAGTTGTGTTCTTTGCTACTTGAGAGGTAGCAAGATTGGCAAGATACTCGACGGCTGACAGCGCGTGTTCGGAGCTTTGACGGTGAAGTGCGGCACAAAGACTTGCGTCGAGACTGTGCGTGTACTCTGATTTACGAGATTGTTTCAGATTTTTAATTTTCTGCAATTAAATTATTATTTGACGCACAGGCGCTTGGTAATGCCAAAATAATTGTCTCTTTCAAATTGGTCACCCTGAAATTTTTCGTCAGAGGATTAATTTGTCAAACATCAACTGTGCTCAGAATAATTTAGAAACCTTCGATCAATCTACTGTATCGAAATGTTTGCACAATATGTTATATATATATATATTAAGATCAAGAAATACCGAATGAGATAGAATTGCTGGATCCAGCTCGAAATGCAGGATAATTTTGAAAAATTGAAAATTGAAGGTAAAACTTGAAGAACTCGATACTTGGGTGCTATTGAATTATCGAAGAGACGTTATTACCTAGGCTGAAATTCGTTTTTCTGTGATGAAATTTTCGTTGCACCACGAGTTGAAGAAAGTTGCTTGTCTCGAGTGAAAACTTACGAACGAGAGGTAACTCCGAAACGATCGTTATCGCTTTCTGTCGCCATGTTTCTGCTCCGTTATTCCCAAGACTCGATGCATGAAAGACTCGCGGCGTAAATAGTAACGCTCTCGCGACGATAAACGGTGTGTCGAGGCTCGAAACACGAAAGCCGGCCGGAATCGATCGCGGTCCGTGGACTCTATTTACACTAGCCATGCGATTCACAATGCGCGTGAACGAGTTTCAATGTGGTTACGGTTAGATTCGGATGTCGACGTTGAATCACATCGAGACAATGTACCATTCATCGTTAGATCATTTTGTTTAACTCCAAAAATCGTTCTACGCTTGGACACGGAGCTAACGGTAGCCTAGTGACCGATTTTCAACGAATCCTTGTTGAATGTTCATTCAGTTTCATCAGATTCGAGCGATATTCTTCGATTCGAACGATATTCGATCGACTAAAACTTGTTGATTGTTATGCTTTTTGGAGATGAGAGAATCGATGAAGATAATCTGTCACGTGGAGAACTCCACAGCAAGTTTATTGGATGATACGGATTGGATAAGAGAGACGAAAGCTGGAAATACTAAAACTGAGCGACAGATCGAATTTTTTAAATAATTTTAGACAATTTGGCAAGAAAAGGGCAGAATTGAATTTTTGTGTCATCGAGTGGAATTTGTTCGATGTTTATGGAGAAGAAGGATCGTCGACCTTCCTTCCACGTCATCACGAAAATTGTTCTTTAATACAGTGTTGCTGTTGACCGCACATGTTGCACCGATGAAACGCAGCTGACGCAATTTTTACATTTTCGTGTTGGTGCGCTTCGACAGGGTGATTTGTAAGCTTGGAGAAAGCAGAGGCGTGTTTAAGCGTTATTATTTAAAATGAAGAGGCTTTTACGAGTCGATATTTTGCGTAGACTTAATCGCAGTATCGATACGACGATTGACAAACGAAAAGACTTTCGAGATAATAAACGGCTCCTTGAAATTTCTTCAAAATAATTGAAGAAATCGACTCGTTGGAACCTTGTTTCATAGGTCTCGATACTGAAAGATAATTCGCGTCAACACGAAACGGGTCGATCCTTGACAATCCTAACCCTTTTTACGTTTTACGAAACTCAAGTTCCAAAAATTCTGCCGATCAAACTTCCTCGAGGTTTTATCTGCTCCAGCAGGCAAGCCGGAGGAAACCTAGAGCCCTTAAAAATTCGAAAAACCAATCTTCAACTTCCTCCATAAAACCGAATGTCCAGGCGGTGAATCCTCGAAAATTGCCTGCCGTGGAAATCCTGCTGGAAAAACATCGTGAAGTAACGACGACGCGGAAGAAGGGACAGCAAGCGTCGTGCGCGGCGCAGCGACGTAATCTCGCGGACCGATTTCGCAGCGGCGTAGTTATCGCGCAGAGTATTTCTGGAAATCACGGTGGAAAAGCTCTCGCGGATTTGGCAACACTGTGACGCGCTGGGCGTCTCGCTAACACTCGACGGCGCGAAGGACGAGGGGGCCACACGACGACCGGGGCGAAAAACCGAGAGTGGCTTGGCGGTGGTGGTGGGGAGGGCGGAACCGGGATGAGAGATAGGGGAAGGTGCCGAAGGGACGCGCCAGACTGACGGCGGAACCGAGCGGTGGGGAGCGCGTCACGTGACGCGGCGCGGTGGGGGGACAGGCGCGCGGAGTGGGGGCCGAGTGGGCGGGGCGAGTGGTTTCTCCTCCGTCGACGGTTCTCTCGGCGGGCGCAAGGCGCAGGTCGCCTCGAACGATCCGTACGAGGGACGACGCGGGGAAGGCAGAGGGGGGCGTCGAGGGGGTTGAGGGGGACGCGCGGAGTGACGCTGGCTAGCGCGAATTTTGGCACAGCTCGCGAAAATTTCTCACTCGGCTTTTCGCGGAAAACTCGGACGGCTCTTGACACGGCCAATCGGCTTGAATTATGACTGATGAAGTGCCGTTCCGGATTAATGGAGAAAACCGGCTGTCGAGGTTCGGCGCGCCGCGTTTCCACCGGCCGGCCCGCGGCATCCAAATTCCACCGCATGGGACTTGGCTCCTGAATCTCGAGGAGACTGAAATCGGAGACGCGTGGAATTCTTGCGATAATTTCGGATAATTTCGGTTCGCGTAGTTTCCTTCGTTCAATTTGTTTGTTGGATCGAGCGAGTGAATTTAAATCTGACACTCGATTGGAAGATCCTTGGAGAGTTTTGGAAAACCACCTCTGACAGCGCGGCTGTAACGAACCTCCGGGAGAAACTCGAAATTTTTCGAGTCGCGACAACCTGCAAACACCTCTTTATCAGGCATCTCGCGAGTTCGTCGCGCTCTTATCGCGAAAAAAAACAGGCTGGTTTCGTCGGTGGGTGCGCAGCGAGGCCGATGAAAATCCAGCAACGTGTCAATCGGCATCGTTCTCGACAGCGAAGCTTCGAGCAACGTCGTTCGTTTCCATCCCTTCTCCCCGTGGAACCCCCGCTCAACAACACGGCACGGTGTCGCTGGGAGGGTGGTGTTAATGGGCGTACTCGCGGTTAACACCCTTAAACGCGCGCTGGTGGGGAGCGAGGAGGGGGGCAGGGAGGGAGAGGGGGAGAGAGGGAGAGGGGGAGAGAGGGAAAAAGAGAGAGAGCGAGAGAGACGGAAAAGAGGGAAGAACGTCCGAAGCGTTGTGTAGAACCGAGAGTCTCGGTGGGGGTAACGAAGACAGAGAGGGCGAAGCGGAGTTGACCGAAGCGAGACGGGGAACGTCGGAAAAGGCGTCGAGAGCAACGCCGCTCGGATTGGCGCCGGAACGCCAATCCGAACTACGAGCGCTCATTATCGCCCGCCGTGGGAAGCGGGTGGGGGTTTGGTAGACAGCTCTGTTCCTCCTCGTTGTTCGCGCGACCAGTTTAGTCCCGTTCTTGTCGCACGCGGTGCCGCACCGTCGGCTAGGTTGTCGCGGCGAGTTCTCCCACCAGAACGTGTACGCGAGCGGTCGAAGGGGAAGGGAGGAGGAGCCCCTGCACCGTCTCAGTCTTCGCGTCGCTGCCCTCCAGCATTCACGCCTCCCGCGTCCGTTCGGCGGCGCAGGCACACTCCGTTCCGTCTGTACACACACGCACACACGCGGCCGCCCCCCGTCTACACGTAGACGCGCGCGTACACACGCCCTGAATCCGGACGAGGACTTTAGCACACCAACACCTCCGCGGGAGGTGTGGGGGTGAGCCCCCAGAGGAGGTGTCAATCCTAGCGCTGCTCAGTGACCATCGCGGCGCCACCCAAGTAACACCTTTCGTCCGCTCTCCAGCCCCGACCGAGGCGACCAGCGCGCACAGCACCCGAGCATCGTGTCTCTCGTCCAGAGAGCCCTCTCTCTCGCTTCGCTCTCTCGCCTTTTTGTCTCTCTCGCCTGGCGTTTTGCGCGTTACGATATAGAAGCTAGTCCGGACTGTCCTCGTCCTCCGGCCTGTGTCGTCCGGCCGTCGGACGCTGCTCCGACTCGACTCGACTCGACTCGACTCGACTCGACTCGACTCGTCTCGACTCGACTCGTTTCGTCGTGTCGCGTCCGCTCTCTCGTCGACGTTGTTTCTCTCCAAGACACAACGACGAGAAGCGGGTTTGCTACCCGGTCTGGCCGCGTGTTCGCGTCGCGTCTCGCGTCGTGTCTACCCACCTCGTCGTCGTCGTCGTCGTCGTCGTCGTCGTCGTCGTCGTCGTCGATACTTTGTAATCGAGGAAGTGAGTGCTTCGCGGAACTGGCCTCTCCGGTGGACGACAGTCAGTGAGTCAGTGAACAGTGAACGTCGCAAGGATTTACGTGCACCACGTCCCTCGACGTGCACGTAACCAGTGGTGCTTGTTCGTAGCAGTCGGTGTTTCGGGCCACGGTGTGACTCTGTCTAAGCGCCACCGCCGATTCTACGGGGGAAATCGTCGACTCGGGTGGATCGACAAAGTGTACCTTCCGAAACTGAAAGCCAGATGTAAAGTTCCACGGACGACGCGACAGTGGACACATCCCGGAGAAACGATTCCTTCCCTTCTTGGAAGGCTCGAAGCCTTCGTGGCGTTCGAAGAGAGCCAAGGCACAAGCCCGGAGAAGGAACAAGGTGCACGAGACGTGTACGATGTCGAGCGTACGACTGCTGGCGACGGTGATCGAGGGAAGCTCGGATCGACTGCGACGACGACGCAGCCAGGATCTCGATCAACTCTGTCTCTCCTTCGTCGAACCTTGTCTAGCATGCCGAAGAATCGACCATTAGAGACGTACACGACGGTCGACAACGCGACGTCGAGGATCAGCGTGATCGAGTCGCACCAAGTGTAAACCCGATCGAAAAATTCGACCCAAGTGTATCTGTGTTTGACAGCCCCGTGCGTGTTTGAAAGCGCAGAAAGTAATCGTTCGAGTGTGCGAAACTTCCCTCGTTGAACACCAGCCAGGTATCCAACAAACATCGAACCAACGAACTGACGAAAGGAAAAAGAAGAAGTAGAAGAAGAAGAAGAAGAGTAGCGCTCGCCCGGTTTGAGTCACTCGAAGAGGAATCTCGCGCGACTCGGCAGACCCGCCCGTCTCGATGAGATTCGAACAAGACACAGCGTGCAGGGGTACCCACTGCGCCAGCACTCCGCAACCCTCCGCGCTACAGCAGCGATCACGGCTCGAGGAGGTGGTGGAGGAGGAGGTGGACTCCTCCGCGAAGGACATCGACGGCCAACGACGTAGACGCAGAGAATTGGAGGCTAACGTGGTCGAGGGTGCAAACACGGGGCCGAGGGCCGAGGCGGGGGGGCCTGGGATGGCGTACCCCGCGTCAGCGACGGCTCTGAATCAGCACTCGGCCTTCGCCACCTCGATCGCTGGCACGCCGTCCAGCAACCCGAACGGACACATATCCGGCGGCCACCTGCCGGCGCCGGCCGCCCCCCGACCCACCGACTTCAGCGTCTCGTCGTTGTTGACCGCCGCCACGACTCACCCGCCGATCTTGGGCGGCTCGTCGTCGCAGGGAAGCGCGTCGCCGCCGCCCGGCGGACCGGGCAGCCCGGCCGCCGCGCCGGAAACACCGCCACCGTTGCCAAGCCAGAGGGAATTGTCGCATCCGTCCTCGGCGGTAGCCGCGGCCAGCTATTTCAGCGCTGCTGCCCTCGCCGCTGCTGGATTCTACAATCCGGCGGCGCATCTGCCGGCGACTAGCTCGCCCGGACCGACGGCCCATCATCTCCAGGGCAAGGGGATCCTCACCAGCCCCCATCATCATCCGCATCTTAACCCCCACGGCATCACGCCGCCAGGTATGAGACACTGCACAGAAAGAATGTGTGTTTGCGTGTGTTTGAGAGAGATTACGATACGCTCAGATGGTTGCAGTGTTTCTCTCTATTGCTAGGCTTCGATAGGATAGCCGTGTTTCATTGTGTTGCTGAAAGTGTGACGAAACGACGCGAGACGGTTCGGTAGATAGTGTAGCTCCGCAGGTTTAGGTGAAATTCAATGTAACGGAGTAGCAGGCAAGAGAGTAGTCGTTGATCCCTCGACGTCTTAGTTGATAGACTATTTTTTTTGGTGCCAAAGATTGGAGGCTTAAGCCTCCATGGTTTCAGAATTCAGACAGTGAGAATTTATTCCCAAGGAGAGAAACAATCTTCAGTCTGTTGCTTAGGAACAATCTTGAATTGAACATCCTTGTTGTTTTGATGCAACAGCTAAGAATTTCGAGTTGATAAAGGAAGTTAGAACATGTTCCAAGAAGATAGTTTGTCAACGTTGTAAGACTTGTAGGGGTCTTAAATCTATTGCACGTTGTACAGATTGTTTTGGTGTGACAGCTGAGACTTTCGAGTTGGTAAAGAACGTTAAAACATGTTCCAAGGTGATAGTTTGTCAACGTTGTAGGACTTGTAGGTATTTCGAGCTTGAGGGTTGAAGTTTTGGTGTGATGTCTGAGAATTCCGAGCTGACAAAGAAGTTTAGAACATGTTCCAAAGAGACAAAAGGTGGAAAGAGTTTTTCAACGTTGTAGAGATTACGAGTGCAACTTGTAGAGGTTTTGAGCTTGAGGAGAAAGGTTGAAGTTTCTTCAGAAAGAACAGAGGAACGGTTAGGTGGTTCATGTTGCGAGAATTGTGCTTGGTTGCTTCAAGTAAACAAGATTAGAGTACTTTTTCCAAGGTGGCAGGTTTGAGGAACCAAGGTAGAAGAATTCTAAATATTGGAAATATTTTAGGGAAGAATGGAATACATTTCAAAGAACAAAATTGCGCTTGAATTGAACGAATAATAGAAACAGTCTATTTCTCAACAGTATGTCAAACTTCTAATTGGAGTTTTGAGTGCAGCGAGTTAGTTTCTTCTGAGTTAATAGAAAAGATTAGGCTACATTCATAAAAACAACAAAACGGAAGAAAACGTTTGTCAACGATTTTGAAGTCATACTTGCAATTGGTGTTTCCAGTGTAATGGACGTATCGTTTGCTTGATAAAAGGAAAGTTGAAATCTTTTTTGGAGAACTGTGTTGAAACAGTATTTTAGATAGAATCGGAAGATCGATCTCGGAATATTGAGAACGTAATGCAGGTTGTGGATAGATAAGGAGGTGAATAGTTGTTAGAAAAAAACTGGACACGAGAGAACCACGACAAAGTGGCAGTGATAAAATCGCTACTTTGCTAACATCACACGAATCGTCCTTAAACCATCTGTATTGCCGGGCTTATCTTCAACGGAATCGCTGAACAGAAGCTCCATTTCCCATGAGAAATCTCCATTTAACGCCACATTGTATTCATCCTCAACCCGTTAATCGTTTTACCAAACAAGAAACACTTTATACGAAGCTACACTAGGAGAATCACCTACAATCCCATTAAACGGCCCCGAAACATCTGTCTAATCAGATTCTCGCTAACCATTCTCGTCTGACTAATTGTTCGACCACTGGATGTTTCATCCAGTTTCGTCGCATTTTCGCGACAATTGAAAAAAAAACGTGGCTCGGACAGAAAACTGTTATATCTGTTAGAAAAAGAAGTCTGTTTCAAGGAATGTATCACACTTTGGCTATTTTGTACATGTTTTTGCATTTCACGTGTATTTTGAATATTTCGGTGAAGGTGATTCAGAAAATCGAACCTCGATGTAAAAATTATCTTGCCAATCGAACGTTACACAGCGAATATTTTATATTACGCTTGTATCGTGCATATATTTTCACGCAGAACGAAAGAAACACGGTTCTGTAATTTATGGAAAATTCGAAACATCGCAGACGCCTTTCTGAAACATTTGGGAATTTCTTTCATTGAGTTCTTCTACTTTCTTAATCAAATAATTCAAAAACTACAAATCTGCATAAAAACCCACGATCCATTTATCAAACCATTGAAACTGTCCTAACATAGATCACACAGTCTCTGTTGAATTTATTTCTATAAATATTCGAACAACCGAAAAGTGACTCGGACTTTGCGGTCTCGCGTTGCATTTGGCAAACACTCGAGAATTCTCGGGGTCCACGTCAGAGGAACGAGTTGTGCCGTTGATAAGGAAATCTGATAAACAGACAGGAATCTGATAAACATCTTGTCCGAGAGCGAGGAAAGGACGGATCAGGTGCTGGGACGAACAGTCCTCGTAGATCTTGCTTCCGACTGCCGGCTCGAATCGGAATTGAGACGTAAAACGCACGGTGGCAGCGAGTGTGTTTAATTCAGGGGCTCGGAATACCGAGACGAGAAACGAGATGTTTCGTTTCACTGGACGATAACACGCGAATGCTGGATTCTCGTTGAGAATTGTTTCGACTAGAACAAGCGGCAAACACGTTGCTGAAACTTGAAATTGGAAGCCAACTGTGCCGCGGGATTTCTTGAATCGGCGGAGAACATGCCAGAATCGAAAGCTTTTGCGAAATCTATGCAAAGTTTCTCCGTTCCTCAGCCGTGGCGAACAGCCACGCAAAGGATTGGCTCCTCCTTTGGGAAATCGAGTGAAAAATTTGCGATTCGGAAGGATCGACGATATTTACTGCGTAAAGTTGAACTTTCGTCGATTTCCGAGGGTCATTTCAAGTTTCGAGGGAAAAGACGCGAAGAGAGAAAGGATTGTTTGAGCGTCGAAATTCACAATTGTCGAATTTACTTTGAGGAAAGTTCGAGGAAAGTTTTTATAAATTTCCGAGGCTACGCTCGAATTTGTGCTACGTAGGTTGATGTGAGGATTCCAAATTGAAAAAGTCGGATTACAAGTCTCTGAGAGTAATTCTTTCAACGCCCTGCTTCAAACCAGATCAAACTTCGACATACTCATTCCTCAAACTTCAAATTTACAATTCGTTTGGATTTGTCTAAAGATTCTACTTCGAACTAAACACCGTCGCTTCTCAAACATTAAAATTACTCTTCCCTCTCTACGAAATTCTACTTATTTTGGAATTCTATGCTTCTCAAACTCTCCTGTCTCCTCGTCAAACCCGCGGGTTCGCATAATCTCGAGAAAAATCGAGAAAATCGCTGAAATACGCGACAACGAAGCCTCCGATTCGGAAAAAAAATGAGGTAGACATTTGATTGGCCACAGTTTGTTTCACGAGCGACAGCGTCGAACTTGTTGCGCGCGGTTTGCGCAAACCGCCGTGATTTCGGCGCGAAATTCGCCGGTCGCCGCTCACTTTCACTGCTTTTTCGCGTATCGTCGAGATCGTGGAAATCGGAATACACGTCCCTCCCCTCGCCGATGAATGTTCTCCGATCGTTTCGACGTAATCGTAGCTCGGTTTTCTAACGATCGATCGATCGCGGATCGAGAGATGGACGTCTGCCACGCGATACGGCCGTTTCATCGCTTATTCATCCGCGCCGCGGATACATTTTGCTCGCGACGCGACGTTTCGCGTTCGTTCGGCTTCGTTCGTTGTATTCTTGCCTCGCGGTTAACCTGTCGCTTTTGTTGGACGGGGTTGTTACCGGTATCTGCTGGTTTGGAATGGTTTTCTCTGGTTTTAGACTGGCCTCGCGCGACCACGATTCTGCGAATGTTTGTGAACGATTGTTGGTGAAGATAATTCGAATTTTTAGCACTTAGGATTAGAAAAGATTGACGGAGGTGACTTGGAAGTGAAGAAAAATGCGAGGAGAATTTCCGGAATTTACAATTAGTCAAGATTACGTGAATTTTTAGAGCTCAATCAAGATTAGATAGACAAACGAAGAAAATTGATGTGAGAAGAATTTTCAGAACTTAGTTTCCAGATTAACTGAAAAAAATTAAGAAAGTTGGCGTGAGGCGAATTTTCAAAATTTAGTCGAGATTAAGTGGAAGAGTGAAGAAAATTGGTGTCGGGAGAATTTTTAGTGCACGGCGAAGAAAAATCGGTGCGATAAAACTTTCGAAAGCTTCGTTCAAGGTTAGGAAAGATGATTTGCTGTGATTTGCTGGGAATGAAAAAGAAAAAAAAATAATAATTCACTTGAGAATCTTTTGGGTCGAAGTGGTTGATTTATTTCGAAAAAGGGAGGAGAAATTGACGAAATCAGCGAAAGTGATTTGCGAGGGAAATGGGAAATAACTGGTGTGAGATATTTCTGAAGGTCTGTTAAAGATTTAGCGAAGCTGATTAGGAAGACAAAGGAACGTTTCGAGGTTCGTGAACTTGTTAGAAAGATGACAGAAACTGGAGCAGAGATAATTTTATGCGTTTCGTTGAAGATTGGCCAAGGTTATTTTACTTGGAAATTGAAAGAAGATTGAAGAATGCGAGATGGAAAGAGGAAGTTGGAAAAATTTTAAAAATTATGAAATCCTTTCCACGATGGTGGTTTTTTTGAAGAGAAGTTGTTACGAATATACTTATACCGATGAAATATTCTATGAAAAATTGTCGTTCGAAGCAGTGTAATAAACTTAGTAAAAAATAGTATATAGTTCTCCTTGGAAATATCGATCTAAAGTTTTCGATGAAAATTCGGTGAAAAATTTATTAATCCTTGGAGCCAAAATTTCGTTGGAAAAAATCGAAAAACAAAAGAGAAGTTCATTAAACGTCTCGATAAGAGGTTCGCGTTTCTTTAATGCCAGCTGTCGATGCAATCAAAACAAAGTTAAAGCTCGAAGAAAAATCGAAGTAGCGGTAGGTTGAAATTGCTGTGGAAAATCCGTCGATCCTGCAAATTTCGAAAGTAAACGCTCCAAGTTTTTCCTCGGCGCGGTCGATTAATTTCGCAAGAGTGACTTCTGATCGACGATACGATTATTCTCGTTACGGTTTCCTACTTCCGCGCAAAATTCGCCAGTCGTTGATTGGTGATATCTTTACGAGTTGAAGCAAAATTAAACTCTTTTCCCGATGTCTTCGAACTTTGTTCCGAGAATTTTCAAAACTTCAAAGGAAGCGTTCGAGTTGAGAGTGATCTGTGAATCTGGCGAAGCGCGTATGAAATTGTTGTTTTTATAAAATAATAATAGGATGGTAATTCTCCAATATATTGTTAATTAACAATTAACTGTTGTCTTTACGACAGCCAAAAAAAATAAATAAATAAATAAAAAGGAAAAGGGAGGGAGAGAATTTGGAAGTTGTGCAAACTGGGAGACAAAGATCTCGCGTCTGGCGGGTTGCGTCCTGGCGCGGTGCCATCCTGAACCGGAAGTGCGCTCGGTTTCCGCGCCTCGCGCGTCTTACGCAACGCGTCCGACGGGAAAACTCTGGAAAAGCGGCGGCTTTGTTCGCCAACACCCGGCTGGACGCTGTCCGACGCGGTGCAACCCGAGTTAATTAACGCCCCATTGTTATTCTCCTCTTTCGAGTCACAAAGCCATCCTTTTTGTCTTTTTTCTCTTTTTGGTAATATTTTGTTCAACTCTCTGATATATATATATATGCTGTTGATCGTTAAAGCCGAGAGCTGCTTTTCATGAATTTTCTCGAAGATACTTGGGAGTAGTTTAACTTCGGGGAGAAAAAAGTTGACAGATGAAAAAAGCTGAAAACAATCTCTTCTGCAGAATTCTTACCATCTAATTAAAAAAAAAAAAAATTCCGGGAAAACCGAATTTTTCGTCTGGCAAATGGTAAAATTCTAAATTCGTCTCGAATTTAATCCCCGGAATTGAAGAGGGAATTTGGAAGAATTTCAATTCGACGGGAAAGCTTCGTGGAAATTCGTTGAACTTAGTTCTGTTTAACTCAGAAGTTAGCTTGGTGAAAAATTTTGTTCGACCAATGACAAGGTTTCGAATTAACGATGAAATTAGCTTTGCCAACTGACGTGGATACGATTTAAACGTAAATAGGTTTGTTGAAAGAACGATACTGCAAATCGTAGTTTAGATCGTAGTTTGAGAACGTCGGTTTAAGTTCGACGATTTTAACTCCGATTTGGAGCATGGTATCACGCGGAAGGCACTTTCGAAATCTGCTCGTCGTCGGTGCAAGATTTTCTTTCCGTTCCTTCGTTCCTTCGTTGTCGAACGCGATGGACGCATAGAACTCTTGGGGCGTTTCTTTGGCGCAATGTCGGCCATGTTGTTAAGCGGCTGGCGCATTGTGGTCGTCGCCACCGAAAGACTGGCACGTACCACGTTTCGTTCGATAAAAATTCCTCCTCTCCTCTCCTCGACCTCGCGCTGTTCTTATATTTTTTCAAAAAGAAGCAGAAACTCGAAAGAAGGAAAACATTTCGTCACGTGGAACGAGTCGGGGACAAGATCCCGGAGCTCTTCGTCAAATTACCGAGTGATCCTCGAAGCACTCGAGAGCGAAGAAATCAATCGAGTGAAGAGCGATCGCGAGAAAGAAACATTCTTACTCTACGGATTGTATTCAAAAGAGGAAACTTGGAAAAGGATGGAATCCTCCGACAATTGGCGGAGTTGTTCGGCAGTTATCAAGTGATCCTCAAGTGAAGCTTTCGTTCTCACTCAGGGGGGGGGGGAGGGTGAGATCGATCGGCGCAGAAAATAAAATCAAACAGCGAACAACTTCGGTTCACCTGAAAAAGTCTGAAAAAGCTCTTCCTTTCCCTGGAGAAGCCTGTCAACTGTTCCTTGAATCTCTTCGTTTCTCCGATTGCGAGGGAAAGAAGCTCGTGTTGGACGAAAGAAATCGGCGACAACAGCGATGCAACAAGGGGAAGCAGTTTGCAACGTGGAAGAACTGTGCGAACCGCACGAACAATCGACGAACGAACAAACGAGAAGGGGGGTACGGAGAGAGAAGAGCGATCGCGGTTCAGGATCGTTCAAGATCCATTAGCAGGGACAGGGCATAGATAAAAAAGGCTGTCAACGGAGCCGGGCACCGCGAGGAATTAAGCGCCGCCATCTTCATAAATCTCCGGCTGTGGTGAAACTGTGAATTAATCCGGCGGTGTGTACGATAGCCATCGCGGGTCGCCAGCGCTGGTTCTGGTTCAACGCGGGATGATTAACAGGCTGCTTCTGCTCGTTCCAGAACTTGGAACGCAGCGGTTCGACTCGGCTCGTTGGAAATTGGCCCCCGAAAACCCTTCCTTTCAGGGGGGCAGGAGGAAATATCGTTGGGAAAATGGATTTTCACGAGAAACGGACCGGACGAAAAGATCGCTGGTATCCCCGTTGGGAAATCAATGGAATAACGAAGGGAAGATGCTGGGGAAATCAGGGACTCGAAGTTAAGTTCGATCGATTTCTTGCGGGAATCTTCAAGAGAGAGAGAGAGAGAGAGAGAAATTGGTGATTTTGGTTTTGTAGTTTGGAGATTTTGTAGTTTTTTTCGTCGCGGAATTTTTTTTTTCGAAATAAAAGGAATAATTGTGACAGTGCGACTGGCGACTCGCGATTGTGACAGTGTGAAATTTCAGAAGAGCTACGGGAACTGTTTCCAAAATTTCAAAGTGTCGAAAACGAAAACACGCAGAGGACATTCAGCGGATTGAAATTTGAAAATGTTTTTCAACGAATGAACTTTTTTCCCGCGAAAGGGAAGTGAGATAGATTCGGTTTTGACTTTTCAACGTCTGTGAAAGTGCGACAAGTGTGGGAAACGCGAGTGAAAAGCGATCGAGGAATTGCGAGTGGTTCGTTCTGAGTTCGCTGTGAGTCTCCGAATTATAATAATCGTGTCTTTCGACGAATAAATTATCCGCGACGGGTGTGCTTCGAACGCAGCGTAATTATTTTAATCGTCGCGGACACTTTATTACGAAGCCGAGTTCGAGTAGAAATTATCATGCATATTAATCACGGACGAGCCACGAAGATTCCAATCAAGCGTCGAATTTTCTCCTCGAAAATTCAATTTTTCTTCTCTGAAATCGCCTCGAGCATTGAGAAGCCGAAATTGAAATCACCGCTCGGACATTAGTCGAGAAGAAGAAGAAGAATCGTTCACCCTCGAGAGAAGACACGACCAACCAATTTGTTTCAACGTTCAAACGAAAGAGCTGCGAGGAAAGAAAAAAAATCTTCCGCTTTCTCACGAAAGAATCGCGATCTTCGTCTCCTTTGGAAAAAAAAAGCGAAAAGAAAAAAAAAACAACGAGAACACGCTAGAAGTAAGAAACGATTCAATCATCTTCGGCGGATGGTCGAGCAGAACTCTGCGCAAAAAGGAGAGGTGCTTGCAAAGGTGTTTGACGTGACGTGAGCGCGCAAAGAGGCTGTCCTGGAGCAGGCATCATCGGCGTGGCGTGCGCCGATTTCCGGCGGTGTGTCTGGAGTATCGGTCGCACGCGGCCGTGTGTCATGCTAGCAGCAGCGCGAAAACAAGCGAATCGGAGCGCGGAGAGCAACGATTTCCAACCGGCCTCGCCTCGTCTTATCTGACGTCTCGTTATTACACGCGTCCACCTCATCCGCTTCGGCTGGTTATTCCCTTCGTTTGCTTCGGCGATGAATTAATTCGCCGAGCCCGTTGACGCGCGCTGTCTTTCTTGCGCCGGCTCAGGCCGTCAGGAAACGTCCGGTGCGAGCCAGCTGCCGCGAGAGACTCGCGCGCTCGAGCGAGAATCCTGGGATTTTCAATTTTGTTCGACGATTTCCCGTGTTCTCCGTGTGCTCGGCAGATTCCCAGACACGCGAATTACAATAATTCGATTGTGACACGATTGACACGTGTCATAATTATTTCTTCTAGAGAGAAATACACGGTGGGCGAAAAATCACTTCCTACTAAAATAAATCCGTAATTGTTATCACTGAAAGTGATTTTAGCAGAGGTAACCCAGAAAATCGGGCCTCTTCAGGTGCAACGCTAGTGCAACGAAAATTAGCGATTGGTTGATTTGGGTCACGTGATTCGCGAGGGGGCGTGGGGTAGACCTCGAGTAGGAGTGGCGTTGTCTGGCACTGAGCGATCGCGCCTGTAATTTGTTTTCTATCGATTCAAATGTTTGCATATCGATAAAATTTTATGGCAAAAAATTTCGTCTTCATTTTCTAGTCGGAACAGTTGCTTCTGGGCCTTTCAGTGAGACGAATCGTACTGGGGTACAAGTCGTGCAGTTTTTTTCTGTTATGCATTTAAAAAAAAATTTTTTTACAGATTAAAGTACACAAATTAAATTAATTAATAAAATTAGTTTTTTCTTATACTTTGATGTTTCGTTAAAAGAAATTTTGTATAAGCAATCCTGCATACAATGACATGGAAGTGTAATTTATTGTTACACGTTGTTGATTTACGTCCATTTTAACATATAATCTATTCTAAACCGTGTAGTTCGAGAGTCGAAGGATTGACGCTCGTGCAAATCAATTGAATTGTGCATTTACGGCAAAGAGGACAGAGTTTTGCAGTTTTAGCAATGCGATAGAATCCAACGAGTAGGATTGGCGTTACAAAGTATAAATGATGATAGCTCGAGAGCGAAAGCGTGTGACGCGCGACGTTTTCCCGTAAGACCGCAAATTTATATTCGCGGTGCAGCGAAGTGATTTTTCTGTGTCTTTGAGAGAAAGCAAATTTAATTCTTCGTGACTGTTTCTGCGCCAGGCGAATGATCGACGATCTTGCCTGCGAGAATATTAAATGTATATCAGATGATTTTCTTATTTCTATTCTTTAGTTTTTTTAATTCTTGATACTTTAGACGATTGGGAGCGAGATGGAAATTTTATTGAGGAGAGTGAAGCAATATTGAACAAACGGGGCAAAATTTTAGTAATCTGACATAGATTGTATTGGTAATGGAATTGCAAGACATACATTCTTTCGTGCTATAACTGGAAAATGAACTTTTGCAAGTTACAAGTTATTTGATTATCCTATTCGAAAGAAAAATTGGAAAATTATAATAGACATTCGCGTTACGAAGATTTTTATAAAAAGATCTTTTATTTTATTTATTTTATTATGCGTAAGAAAACGCAAAAACTTCTTTTCAATTCCAAAAAAAATTTCAAACAATGAATTGTCTGAAACATCGTGTTACAAATTTCGAGAAAGATTCTCTATTTTCATCGAAAGTGAACACGGTCCATTTACTTCCTATTTAATTGATTTAAGTGTAAAGAAACATCAAATCAAAAACTTCTTTTAAATACCAAAAAAAAGTAACCAACCAAGTAACTGTTTTCTTGCACTGGCAACTGATTCGCGGACCATAACGAGTGACCGAACCGTGTACAACAATTCGTCGCTTTCTTTATCTTTTGAACTCGTCGGTACGATATCACTGGATAAAAATTATTAAGAAATAATAAATTTGTCATTTGTTTTGCCTGGGTTACATTTAAATCTACTTGAAACTGAGAAAATGTTGCGATTTGGGACAAAAAATTCCAGCGCAAGAGGTTAATATCGATACAATGATTGGTAAAATATCGCGCTACGAATTACAAACTAGATTTTCCATCTTTCCTAGGAAAACTTGAAAAATCACGAACTTGCCCTCGAGATAAAAATTCGAAGATAGAAATTGAGTGATTTAATTCCACCTGGGATACTAGTCAAGAGTTAAAAAAAAAAAAAAAGTCTGGAGAGCTCCTCTCGGTGGAAAAAAGTTTGATAAAATTTTGATAAAAGAAACGTGGCGGTTAAGAGAGGCGGAGACGAGACGAGACGAGACGAGACGACACGAGATGGTTTTGGCAGGCATGGACGGCGAAATTTTCGTGCTCTCGTCTCTCAGAGTTTCCCTCGGCTCTTAAATTGCAGCCAGTTTGCATTCCCCGGCGCGCGGCCCTCGGCCCAAGTATCTCGAGACGTGCGAAGAATATTCCGTCGACGAAGTGCCGCGCGATGCTCGTTTCGAAGGCGATAGGCGCGAACCCGTGCTCCTAAACCGCGGCGACTTTATTGATCGTTTGTTGCTGCTAAACGTTCCGAGCTACTGCTCACTTCTAAAATACAGAGGATGCTCGCTCATCCGCCTCTTCTGACTCCTCCGTCATAAGTTGTCGCAAGTCCGAATCGATCGCTCTGCTCTCGATTGTAGAAAACTTTCCTTCTCAAACTTCGATTTCTCGCGAGAAAGAATTTCGTTCTTCGTGAACTCGAGAGAATTTTCTAGCTATACGCACGATCAGATCATGTTTATATTTCGTCTTTCGTTAATTAATTCAAATATAAATTATATTTGATCTTTAATTTCATTATCTTAATATTAATTTCAATTTGGTTTCATCTTTAGCGAGAGACGACGCGACTGACCCGAACCCTTGGAATTGATCGCTGAAGAATCTGCTGAAAATTAAAGTTCCGTCTAGTCTGGCAGAGGGATTTGCAGTAATTTATCGACTCGCGCGTCCTTTTAATTTCCCAGCAAGGTAGAATTCGCTCTTCAACCTTCCGCTCGAACTTCCAGAATATTTCTCTCTGGTTTTCTTTTGTCAGGAGAAAGAATCCCGATACTTATCGTTTGTGTCGGGAGAGTTTTCCAGCGTTGATCCTCCTAATTCGTTTTCAGCAAAGTGTTCATTTGAAGTTCCAGAGGATTCTCTCATTCTTTTTTTTTTTGTCGGGAAAAAGATCCCGCGGCCGCCGATGGCTCTCGTTTTAAGTGTTTTTCAGCGTTTATCCGCGAACGGATATCGGCTATAACGATTTAGAAAGCGATTTATGGTCTGGAACTGGAAAAGTTGCGCATTTTCCCCGGTGCGTCATCGCGATCCGTCATTCTTATTGGCCGCCTGTCTCGTCATTTCTCGGCCTGTTTCTCTTTTCTAGCCGGGCTGCCAGCCAACTGACCGCAGCCCGGCGGCGATTAATCTCGCCAAGGGCACGACCGGCGTGTTCGCCGCGTTCGAAATTCCCGCCACGTAGCGCGCCGCGCGTAACAGCGCCGGGAAAAGCGGCCGGAATGAGGAAAACGGTGAAAAGCAAGACCGGGTGTCCGCGAAATCATCGACCCTCCCCTCGGAGCAAGAATTCACTGAAATTGTCAAAGACCATTTCCAAATTCCAACCAATTTCTACATCGTCCACTTTCTACAACCTCGTAGAAGAGATCTTTCGCACTTTGAAAATTTTTACCAATAATTTTTTAAATACGTTCTGGAAATAGTTCTAGAAAAGTTTAACCTCTTACACTTTGAAGATTTTTACGATACGACCTCGCAAATAATTTTTATAGTTGAGATTCTCAACTTTCTTGGGTTCGGTTTTACAAGTATAATTTTGATAATTCTGAGATCGAAAGCGGCAAGGTAATTTTTCGCGTTTTCCCTCACGATAGTAACGACATTATAGTGGGCATTTGCAATGACTTCTTTCAGGAATCCTTAAATTTGTAATTCAGAGTTCGAAGGATGATTGAATGAATAATAGCAAATAAATTGCATTAAACATTAAAAAGTTACAAATAAATTACGTTAAATTTCATTCGACGAATAATGACAAGTAACAATCATAAAATATCATAATCACAGCGAATGATAGTTTGTACCTTTTTTCGGAAACATGCAAGTTTTTGCTCCACGATTTTTGTAAAAAGGTGGCGTGGAAAAGTTTAGTCATGAGTCGGCGAACAACTGCAGACACGTGGAGAACATAATAGTAATTATGCCAATAGATATTTATTTATTTTTATCTGGAAGAACGCTACATTATTTATAAACCTAACCTGTTATTACCCGCGAAATTTTCGAACGTACGAGTTGTAAACAAGGCAGTTTCGCGAAACTTTTGAATTATCTCATTCCACGTGGAATTGTAAAATTATTTTTACCACGTAAGTCTGTAATTTCCTATTACAACCAGGATGAGTTTGCTGATTAACCATTGACCAGTAAAATACTGTCGAGGAATATTCCGTGTTGGAATCGGTATTTCAGTTCAATAGAATATTCGCTTCGTTAGATCTAAATTTGAACGATGCTCACGTTTGCTCAAAAGTCTTTTGTTTTTAATATTCAGCATTCGTCGCTGGATGACGAAACTTTTCAATTGCACGAGCATTTTACAACACAATTCCCAATATACTTAAAAATCACTCAGTATTTAAACTTTGCATTATATAATAATTCTTAGTATAATAATAATACAAAAGTCACTTGATACTTAAAAACACTTGTATACTAATTCTTAATGAAATTAAAAGAACACTTTATGTAATAATATAAATATACTTGATATATTATACTTATAATATATATTATATAATATGCTTAGTGAAATTAAGAACACTTTGTATAATAATTCTTGATATAATAATAATATAAAAGTCACTTGATACTTAAAAACACTTATATACTTATGATATAAATATACTTGATATATTACACTTATGATATATATTATATAATATACTTAGTGAAATTAAGAACACTTTGTATAATAATATAAATACACTTGATATATCATACTTGTAATATATATTATATAATATACTTGGTGAAATTACTTAAAAACACTTGTATACTAATTCTTAATGAAATTAAGAACACTTTATGTAATAATATAAATATACTTGATATATTATACTTATAATATATATCATATAATATACTTGGTGAAATTACTTAAAAACACTTGTATACTAATTCTTAATGAAATTAAGGACACTTTATATAATAATTCTTAATATAATAATAAAACAAAAATCACTTGATACTTAAAAACACTTGTATACTAATTCTTAATGAAATTAAGAACACTTTATGTAACAATATAAATATACTTGATATATTATACTTATAATATATATTATATAATGTACTTAATGAAATTAAGAACACTTTATATAATAATTCTTAATGAAATAACAATACAGTTCTCAATATACTTAACAATTTGCAAATATACTACTTTGTTATATAAAGTATTATTTCATTGTTCCACTTTCGAAATACATACGTATATTTTAACTGTCGTAGTTCCGTAAAATGTAGTTGCATGTAAAAGTATGTTAGACGACAAACGAGCAAACTCTTTTCCCGGAATTATAACAATGTTTTCAACGTTAGCGGGAGCTAGGACACTGTGCCCCCTGTCCTGGTACGAAAACTTCCGGGCAAATTTCGTAATTTGCTAATGTTTAGACGCAAAGTGTATATAAAGCAGAGATAAGATGGATTAACCTTCTGTGCTCGATAAACTCTGGTTTGTTTCTATTTCGTTAGTTGGGGAATCAGTGAAAGGCATACCTGCGCGACTTACGGTCGCTGTTCAATAAGCTTGGGCAAATGATTTGTAAGTTTGCAGTTTCTTTATTTTCCTCAATAAACCAGCTGGTTCGGCACACCGTACCGATCGAATTTCGATTCCACGAATCTCGATCTCGAACGTCGTTAAAAACCAGGCATTGTTCCGCCGCAATTAGCTCGATCAAACGTCGAATTGTTGTTCGTCGCGCCGCGATACCATAGTTCGACCGCTTCTTACTTCTTAGATCGGTTGCGAGTGCTGCGTGAAGAGAAATCGAAAGAAACATCTCACTATTTTTAAAATTAACTGTAACTCGATTGTCGATCGAAAAATGCTACAATTTTATTTTTGAAGTTACACGGTCTAGTTAATATTTTAAATCAATCTTGGAGCGATTGAATCAGGTCTTTGAATTATCGTTGATATATTGTTTTTGTAACAAGTGTTTAATAACACGCAGAAACGAGCATTTTCTTCAGTTTCATAAACGTTCGGTTTTCGAGATCGATCTTCAAGTCGGATGTGAAAAATATCGTAATACGAGATTTTTCTCGAGTCGCGCGCGTGTTCGCATCGAGACACCCTGTATTCCGCGTTTGAGGGGGGGGAGAAATAAAAACGGACGATAGAAAGCGGTGCAATTAATGGCGGCCGGCATTGTAGTCCACGCTTCCAGGTGAAATTCCCCCGGGATAAAAAATGGAGCGATCGTTTGTCGAGGCCTGACCCCTCGATTTTTCCTGTTCCGCGCGATTCATCCGGAAAACCGTTTCTACCTCGCTGCTGGTCTCCGCGATCTGGAAACTCGATCGGGAGCACTTCGATTTCCGCTTGAGATTACCCGGGAGGAGGACGAATTTTTCTGATCGATAATCGAAACGATTATAATTTTGTAAAAATTATAGGAACCCCGTATCCGATGAATTTGTGCTCATTTTCAAGCAGCGGAGACACTTTTCTTCTTGAAAATGCTTTAAAAATTGTCACAAGATGTAAGAGAAATTTTTTTACGATCGAATCGAAAACAGATTCGATGATCGAAGCCTCCTCTTTACAACGATCGTGTATACTTTATCGTAGTTTTAATATTTAGTTTCTGAACGTTTAAGTGAGTCGCTGTATGCTCATAATGTATTGTACAGTACCATAACACATAATGCTTGACACTGGACAATTAAAGCATAAAATTTCCACCGGAGATATTAAGTTTAAAAAAAGAAAAAAAAAAAAGATATATTATAAAGTATACAGTTTACAAAAAATCATTTAAATCGCTAAAAAATACATATTTTACGTCTGTAAAATTTTGACTTTGCTCGTTTTAGTGTTAATCATACATCGTTGATCGCGCTTTATCTAATGATAATTTGTATCATGATTTATTGCGGTTGAAAAGCGGATAATTGTTCTTAATTTCCCTCGCTTCGAAAGTAAAAACAACTTAAAATTATCTCAATTGTTCTCCAACATAAAGAATATGTAATTTTATCCCTCGAATCGTTTCGCGTTTCCGCGAAATCGTCGAGCCAACGAGTGGCTCAAACATGTAAAAGGCAACTGCGTCGTCGTTAACGCATAAAATGTAAAAAATACACACGGCCGGTAATAACTCTGTCGCGAGAAACGGATTTTCGAATTGCCCTCGTCAAAAAAAAGAAAAAAGAAAATTCGCGAAAATTCGCGAAAATTCGCGAAAATACATCGCCGGCCGGCGTAGTTTCGACGATGACGCAACGGAACAATGCAGTTTAATTGCGCCACGCGGATCGTTTCGTTTATGCCGAAATAATATTATCAAATTATTAACAACCGCGTTTCCGCTGCTCGCCGAGAGGAATATCAACAACCGTGATGCAATTGCTCCGTTACAAAGCTTGTGGAAGGAAATCAACAAGCAAACGTTTCTGCGTGTAACTACCGCGCCATCGCCGCGGATTTTCGCGGAAATTTCGGCCGCCCGCGATGAACGCTATAAACCCTCTCCCTCTCGAATTTTACACCTACCTTTCCTCTCTCTCTCTCTCTCTCTCTCTCTTTTTTAAAATTGTTATTTCGAGCATTGCGTCATTTATACAGCGACTTTTGTTCCAGTTCCTTTGCCTTTTTACTTTGCTAGGAATAGTCGATTTCAAATTTCGCGCCTTTAAAGGGATCGAGAAAACCGAAAGTTCACGCAAGTTTCTCTTAGTTTCTAATCATCTTCTTTCAGAATGAGTGAGAATGCAGAGTCAAAGAATGAAAGTTCGGCCGAAAAGAATCTTCTTTTTTTTTTTTCTTACACCTCGCCTGATTCGGACTCGCATACTCTACTTACCGAAGAAGGAAAGAGACAACGAGATATCGAAAATATCGTGCGTGGCATTAGAAACACGAGACGCAGGCAGGAACGGTGCACGAAGTCAGATAATCGATATTGATTTAATGATCGGCTCGCGCAAACTTTGTCCGATAGCAATCACGGAGTCATTAACGGTGGCAACAGGTTTTTGCATTTTTCTTTTGCCCCGTGCGTCGCGCACGGTAATTGATTGGAACGGAAAGAAAATACCGGGAGTCGTGTCCGTGTTGTTAACTATTAGCCGCGTCATTAGTCATAAATAATATAGTCGTGATTTGCATCGTTATGAATGATAATTCGCAGCCGGTTCGAGAGCACGAGTCGCGGATAAAGAAAAAAAAGCTCGCCGCGAAAGGGAAACGCGAATCATTAGGCTGATTGTACGTTCGCGCTAATTCTAATTATTCGTTTGCCGGTTGTTCGATAATTAGGTTGCTGTATAAAAATTGGAAAAAAAGTAGACAGCTTCGAGAGAGACAAAGGTGACTGTTGCAAGAGAAATTTTTCGCTGGTTATTTGGAAAGATAATTGGAAATTCTATTTCTTCTTCTTCTTTTCCTTTTTTGGGGGGGATTTGACAAAAATTTGACGAGGCGAAAGTTTGAAAATCAAAGCGCGCGAAAGGTGTAAAATGTGAATCGATGGTAATCGATTTTTCGCGCAATTGATCTGTAACGATCGATACTGTTATCGAACATTCTTGCGCTCTGGATCGTGATCTAATTTATAATACACTTCTGTTTGACATTTCTTTGATATATTGCACTTGAACGATGAAATATATGAGCTCCAAAATATAAATGTATTATTATTATTATTATTTATATATAAATATACATGTGCGTTTTGGAACTCGTACAATATTTTATCATTCAAATACGATATGATATAACATTATATATATGTATATAATACATGGTATTATACAATATAAACACAATTCACTAATCAACACTGCTTCCTCCCTGAAACAAAAAAAAAAAAAATGTTCAAAAACCAGAGTTGTCAGGAACGAAAAAGAACATGCAGCTTTCTCCGCGTGCAGCTTTCCGTAGCTGAATGAAACAAAGTGAAATAAAAAGCGCGCAGGATGCGTGGTAGTTAATCCCCCCCCCCTTTTTTTTTTAATTTTATTTTTCAACCGAAGTGTAGTTTCGCAACCCGGTCGGGGAGATCGAGCGAAATTTTCGCGAACGAAAGTGGCGGTTGTGTATTTTTTTTCCCCCCTCCTCCCCTCTTCCGGTGCAACAGGTAGTTCGTGATTGGTCGGAAGTAGAGGAAACATGTTTGGCGATCGAAGGATAGGCCGCTGTAAATAATGAAATTGTTCGCATGAAAAAGCGGTTGGCGGTCGGTTCTCTCGAATCTTTTCGCGTGGATTTGTTCGTCGATCAAAATCGCCGACTTTTTTGCTTCCTTTCTTTCGGGGGGGGCGACGGCGGCCAGGGGGCGGTGGAGGGGCAGCGATTATTAATTCGAAGATTAAACGGCAGTTCCGATTAATTGGAACAGGCAGTTACGAGTTTCGTGGGGAACGATATCGAAAACGAACCGAAGACGATACCGTTAATAGGAATCTCTCTAAAGTCGATCGGGTCTTCCTCCTCCTCCTCCTCCTCCTCCTCCTCCTACGGGTTTATCTTAACTGTCGTGTGTTATTGATTCAGAATTTTAGTTGAAAGGGAGCCGACGAATTGACGAGGATCGCGCGCCGGTACTCACTGTTATTGAATGATAAATACGTCTCCGATTTGTGCAAATATTAGCATAATAAGGTATAGCGCGGACGAGCAGTCGAAAGTTAGTTAGCTAATTGCTTGATTACGTTAATTGTTGAGAAAGTTTCTCGGAAAGGTGTGTATTATTTGCCCGAGAGTTATCGCTCGGAGTTTACACAATATTTGTTCGATAATTTTTTTTTTTTTTTTCATTTCATATTCAGAATTTACCCAAGGATGAGAGAATTATTATTCGACGAGTGTTGCGAGCGAGTTGATCGTGATCTGTTCGACTTAAGTTGATATTTATCGGTGATTGTGTATCCAAAATTTAGTCGAGGACTGATTAATTCCAATATTGTAAAAGAACTCCAGTAGAGTTAAATTAATGGATAACAAATGATATTAAAGAACCCCAAAGAGTTAATAATAACAGATAATATTATCAACTGTGTATTTTGATTTGAATTTGTTCTACTTTGTGTCTACTCAATATTTATTAATGATTGTGTGCCCAAAATTTAGTCGGGAATTGATTAATCCCAGCATTATAAAAAGAACCTCGTTAATGTTAAATTTGATCAAGACCCATTTGTAAGAGAGTTATTTTATACAACGTTTACTGAACGTCCATCAGCGATTTAGATACTCGTTGCACTATGTGTCCAAAATCTATTTTAAAATTGATTAATTCACTACGAAATTAACATTATTAAATTCGATAGAATTCATTTCCATTAATGGAAATTTATTATTCATTTCCAACTAACGCAAACTGTCTGTTTAACTTTCTCCTCAAAGATTGCAATAAAATCGTGGCAAAGTTGAAATTTTAATTCAGCGTTTGTTCAAAATCTCACAGTTTGGCAAAATTAATGTTTTCTTAACGATTTATCCAGAAATCTTCTCAATAATTAATAAAAAAACACAATCAAAGTTGTAAAGAAAAAAAAGAACTCTATTATATTAGTGTTTTATTAAAGAAGCAGAGATTGCAGAAAAAAAAAGATTTCACCGTAATGGCTCCAATTGAAAGACGATCGGCGACACGACTCGGAGATTCGAGAATCAACGAGATCGAGGGATAAAGAATGAAAGACGGCCGCTTAAAGTTGGCGAGGGTGGAATCGACAGTTCGCAACCCCCACCCCGTGTTCAAACTACTGGTTACTTTTTTTTCTTTTCCTCCCCGCCTCTATTTTATTCGCCGCCTCTGGCTGTTCCGTTGCAAGAAGTTCGAAAGTTGCCGGAAGGTAGATTCCGTTTCTCTTTGCTTCCCTTTCTTCCCTCTTCTTGGCAAGCTAAACACCGCGAGTGCCACACGCTCGCGAACGCTCCGCGTCTCTCGACGTTGTGCGCAGCACCTTAAAAATAGAGCTGACGCGCTCCGAGGGTCAATAGAGCGATCTCTCTGGTTCTAGCCAATTGTCCCTCTTTCGAATCGATCGACTCGATCGCGATCTCGTCTTCCGAGATGAATTTTTGCAAAATTTCTTTCCTTTTAGACCCGTAGTTTGTCGGAATTTGGAACCTGACCTTCGTGACATATTGAGAAGGATTTACCGAAGTAAATCTTTTGCAGGTCTTGTTTTAATTTCTGCGTTTGTTTCTGAGCAAGTTTAATTTTCTTAATTTTGTCAAAGGCAGACAATAAGTCGGAAGTTCAGTTTATTAATAATTGTTAGTTAAATTTGGGATCTCGTCGAGTGTTAATTTTTCTGAAAAAAAAAAAAAAAGAAAAAAAATCCCTCAATTTTCGTTTCTCCAAACTAAAAATTCTGCTTTCAATTTGAGATATTACGAAGCGAAATGTTGCTCGACGAATTTTTTTGAAAATTCTGTTTCCGCGATATTTTTTACATCCGTGGTATATCCAGAATTTAATTTTTGTAACATTTTTCAGAGAGATCTACCCGAAGGTAAATTGTTTCCAAACGTAACACGTTTGAACAAAATTGTGCAGATTGTTTCTCCGAGTAGATTTAATTTTTTTACAAAACTGTATTTTCAGAAGGTAGCCGTTGCAATATCGAGGTTGGTCGAGTTTTAATTTTCCTAAGAAAAAGAAATGCTTGGTTAGCATTGGACGTCGAAATAAAATTCCAAATGAAATTAAGTAAACTTGCAACCTTACCAAGCCTCGTTAATTGCCTTGAAAATTATATTCTCGTACTACTCAATAACTCGATGATTTCCTTCGACAAATGTAACAAATGTAACTCGTTTTCAACTGACTCCGAGGCCTCGTCGAGTTGCCCGAAAACGTATTATTATCCATCCTTTCGGGCTCGGCGTTTCCTTCGGTCGTTGAAATAAATTTCACCGGTCGTTAAAATTGGGTCATCGTTAATGGAAAAGCAATTTCACGGTCTTTAAATGACGGGGACGAAGGTCACCGGCGAATAAACGCGCCGATCGCGTCGGATATTTTTCCACGGGTTTACATTCACCGCGTCGGCGGGCGGTACTCGCTCGCACGAGAGAGAAAAGTGATACACGTTGCTGTTATTTTTGCCGTTGCGGCCGGTATTAATTCGGTCGGAATTAAACGTTAATAATATTTTAATTAAACAAGCCGAGGGAATTGTAAATGCGCCATTATCAGGCAGGCAGCGCGGTGTATTGTTGCCGGTTCGGCGGCGGCCACCGCGGAGGATAAAGTTTATCATTCCCAGTATTGTGTAATCCAGTTATTTAACAGTTGCCGCGGCAAAATAAATAACTTTCGGGCTTCCTCCCTTCGGTATTTTAATCCCGCGCGGTGGTAATCCACTTTCAGCCGTTCCGCCGGCTCATTTACCGAGCAATTATCGAAACGTCCAGAATTAATTCTCTGAGGTCTCTGCGTCTGTACGCAGATACGTGCATTTCGGCGAGAAAAAAAGAAAAGAGAAATAACGAGCATCTCTTTGAGGGATAATTTAAGGATACAAGTAAGATGGTGCACGCAACGTTTGAATTAAATTCAAGCCCAGACGATGGTCGGAACGTTGAGGAGAAAAGTTTATTCGTAGTCGTCTGGTGTTCTCGCAAATGAACTGCGGATATTCAAAGAAAATGTACCGAACGCGGTGGAATTCTGCGAACACTCTGAAATTCATTGTCATTTCTACGAAATATGAATTTGCACGAATGTTGAAAGAGAACTACCCTTTTTTTTTAGGGTAAATAAAAATTTCAAAATCTGCAGTATGGTACGAACATCGTATCAAAATTCACCAATTTAATCCATCAACTATCATTTTTATCTAATTATCACTTTGTATGTGATATTTGGAAATTATTCAGATTTCAATTCAAAACACCCTATTAGCAACTTAATCTGTTGACGGACGTTCAAAATTCACGCGAGCAAACGAGATGATTTGGGTTTATTATAAATTTTTCTCCAGCCTCGAAGTCTGCCCTTTCTTCTGAATCTGAACTAAAAATTCTAAAAGTAAAATTAATTGAGCTCTTTTTTTCAAATCTGTTCAAACGTATTTAAAATTGTCGTTTCAGGTTTAAGCTTAGGGCCGCACACGCCCGAGGAAGCAGCGGTTCTGGCGGCCGCGGCGGCAGCGTTGCACCACCATCACCAGGGTGGTCCTGGTGGGCCAGCGATGAGGCCACTCAGGCCTCCGTTGCCCCCGGGTATGTTGCACACCTCGCCGCACCCTCTGGCACCGCATCATCCCCTCGCGGGGCCGCACCATCCCCTCGTGCCTCCTCATCATCCCGAGGAAGACGGCGTGGTGGACGACCCGAAAGTGACACTCGAGGGCAAGGAACTTTGGGAGAAGTTCCACAAACTCGGCACGGAGATGGTCATTACCAAAAGCGGCCGGTAAGTGTCAATTTTGCTTCTTCTCGTCGAGAATTGTCGAGCCACATTTACCTTCAAATTGACGAATATTCGGAGTTTTGTTGTTTTCGACTCAAAATAGAGTCGATATGTAGGAGAGAAAGTTGGGATTGAGGAGAGATGTTGATCCTTGATTCGTTAACGATCGTTTAACCTCTTGCGCTGGAATGACGTGCCACGCACGTCGAGAATTTTTTGTCTCAAATTGCAACATTTTCAGTTTTTAAATATATTCAAATGTTTAATTTAAATTTGAAAGTTTAGTTTTGTTATAATTTAAAAGTTGATTACTTCTTAATAATTTCTATCCAGTGATATCATACCGACGTGATATCAAAAGGAAAAGAAAGCGAATTATTGGATACGATTCGGTCACTCGTTATGGTCCGCAAACCAGTTGCCAGCGCAAAGGTATTAAGCTACTTTAAACTTTGTGTCTTTGGCTCAACCTTTGGTTTAAGTTAGGTGTGAAAAGGTTTTTTTAAAACAGCGTTTAAGTTTTTAAACAAATATTAGATTTAGATTTGAGGTTTGATCACGTTAAATGAATATTTTCATCGCAGCGTCCATCTTAAAATCAGAATCTACAAGTAGCGATTTGTAATGTCATGAAACGAATTTTAAAATTCAATTCGAGAATGATTATTCGTTTAAATTCGCTAATTACTTAACCTTTAGTATTTTATTTAGTATTTTATTTAGCTTATTCTCAAACTGTTGATATATTTATGTGTATATCTCAATATAACTCAGTGTTGACGCAATCTTCAACTATTAAATTTTATTCTTTGTTTAAAATTATTCATTTGTATCGTTTATTCTCAAGCTGTTAGTACATTTACGTATAAATTTTAATATTCGAATAATCCGATCGTTGTCAGAAAATCGTTCTTTCACTCGATTTCAAAGTCCGTGCGCATATTTACGTCGAAGTGGCCCTTTTTCCGAATCAACAGGAATGCGATTTCTTGTCCGACGTTCGTTTAGTCTCGATTTCGAGGGACGAGTCCCGGCGTCCGATGTGTCCCTCGTGACGGAAGATGTATCGCCGTAAGGCAAGAGCCGTGAGAAAAATGACGGGCTGCCAGACGAAACACGAGAAGTCGCCCGCGAGAAACCGCAGAAAATCGCGTGGATCGTGAATCTCCTGGCCTGGCTCGTTCGCGAATTCGCGAGCCCGAGGACCAATCTCTCCCTTTCATCGCCGAATATCTCCTCGGAGCCGGAGGAGGAAACCGAGAGGGAGATTCATTTATGCGCGTGTTAATTCATTTAAAAACAATTAGGGAAAATCTTTCCGAAAATTTCGTTTTTTTACGCGAACTCTGTTCACGAACATTGAATTGTCGAACTGTTTGCTCGAGCAGGCGAGTTATTGTCCTACGAATGGAGAAACAGCTGAGTTTGCGAAGGCTAATCGATGAGCTTGAATTGTACGACGATGATAATTGTAATTACGCAAACCATATGTGCACCGAAGTTCGTACGGACGAAGTTCCACCACGTGTCGTTATTTCACCCTTGCGTCAGTTGAATAACAAAGGAAACGAGTTGAATGTCAAAGGAAAAAAAAGAACTCGGAACGGTGATTTATTCACTGATTTATTCACGTACCATTGAAAAGTCTTAACTTAAAAAATCAACAGATTGCGTCGCAATTAACGAACCGAGCCGTGGTTTACTTGAAACTTTGCTCCGATACACGTGTTTCATCGGCATAGCCTCGCCTGGAGTTGGAAAGTGAAATTCGTCGTCGCGTGTACGTGTGTTTGAAGAAGAGTCAAGCGGACTCGCCACGAGACACCAAACGTTCGCCCTAAACATCAAATCACGTCGAATCACGATCGATTGTGACAGCCACGATCTGCGGATACATCGTAGTTAAAAAAAAAGAGAGAGGAAAGAAAAGCGAAATTTCTTTCAGCGGCCGGACGGTTGTTCCCGTTCAAAGGGAAATCGAACGCATAATTCACGAACCGATGGAACAGCCTCGTCTAGCCTAGAGAGAGAGTAGAAACTTGGAATGAAGCGAGTATCCCCTCGATCTCTGCGAATCGAGGTGTATGCTTGTCGGGCTATACCTCGGCTTCTCAAACACGTTTCATCGCGTTTTAAAGATTCAAAGCCTCTATGGCCGGCGCACACTTTTCCCCAGTCCTTTCGACGATCGGAAATCCTTTTCAAGCGCAAACTTTTCACGAAGGGGAGACAAACGTGAACGGGGTAGTTTCGAGCGCGATGGAAAACACGGCGACAGATATCTAGGCGAGCTATTATAGTTCGGAAAATGACATAACGTCGTACGCGCATAACGTACGTATGTGTCGGGGTGGGTGTGTTGTACGTGGGTCGTGATTCAAACTGTGACGACAGACTTATACCCCCGTTCGCGTTTGTTATCGTTCACCAGCCCTCCCCCTCCCCCTTTCCCACCGTCGCGTCGGTCGTAGTTTTTTTTTTTTACCTCGCGATTTCCATAATTAACGCGTCTTTGAATTTTAAACGCAGCGTTTTATAAATATATACAACGATGCCCGAGTTGAAACGATAGGTGGGAACATATCGGCTCTGTTAATTGAAACAACGTACGTCATACGTTCAGCGATCAGTTCCTGTATCGTCGACTCGTCGCGTTTCGTGGAAATACTTTTTACATCGTGGCTTCGAACTGCGAGAATCTTTCCAGCGACAGTAACCTTGCCTGAAATCTGACAAAGAACTTCTAAATATTGATTATTGCAAATGGTAAATTTCCGATAATCATTGTGAATCTTCGAAGTTGCGCAGATTAAAACGAAAGAAGAAAAATGTGTGTTCAGTATTCTAATCTTTTGTCAACGAGCCTACTTACTCGTGGCAAAAATCTTTCACAAACTTTATATCGAAGACACTCAGACCTCTCTATTTTCTAAACTTAAATCTTTCAATCTTTGTTGCTTCCCTTGAGTATAAATTTTTTCTCCAACTGTAAAAATCTTACACTTGGTCAAAAACATTTAGGTTCTTTTATTCTCTAAACGCCAGACTCCATTCATCAATCCCTCAGTGATCGTTAAACTCTTATATATTTAAAAGAATATTAAAAAGATTTAAAAATGTCTTCTCTGTACGTTTAAAAAGATTTTTGTAAAATACGAAATTTACATATTTAAAAAATTAAAAAAGAAACTTTTTCAGTGATTGTTGAACTGTTGTATATTTAAAGGAAGTATTAAACAGATTTCCGTGAAAGAGGGAATTTGTACGCTTCGAAAGGAGTATTTAAAAAAATATCCTCCTTTGATGATTTCTGAATTCTCATATTTTAAAAGAGATCTCGCAAAAGTCTTTCACACCAAAGAAACTCAAATCCCCCGGATTCTCTAAACGCCGAGTCCATCCATCAATTTCCTCATCAACCACTTACCTCGCAACGAACTCTTCCAAGGACTCGAAAGCAGCCAAAACCAACCGATTTTACGTGCCGGTGTCCCGGTATCCGGAGAGAAAGCGCGAGTCCCTCTTCCCGAGTGTGTTCCTGAATGGCCCGGCAATTTGTGGCCGATGGTGGTGGGCCAATTTCGCCAGTTTCGATAGCCCGTTTCGTGGTTCCCGGGCGGAGTGAGCCCGGGTTTTTCGCGAACGGGGCCCCCGGGGTAATATCTCGTTTAGAAAGATTACAGGTTCGGTGAACAGGTTGCCAATGTATAAAACAAACATCGTTAAGCGAGCCCTATACTTACGGAGGGGCCAGAGAAAGAGAGAGAGAGAGAGAAGGGGGGCCCGAGAGTTCTCTCTCTCTTTCTCTCTCTGACATGTAGCACCCTGGGGCATTACGTCGGTCCACTGTCTCTCTCTCTTTCTCTCTCTCTCTCGTGCGCGCGCGCTTATTTACACGCCAGGCTGCGTGTATGATGCGTGCGTATGGTTGTGGCCACAATGCTGGGGTACAGGTCAGGAACGAACTGCGAAGAGGAAGAGAAGGGTGAAAGAGGCGCGCGTGTATTGAGACGTAGACCACCGGACGCAGATTGGGCCAGCCGCAATTTCCGCGCGTGTAATTATCCGTGATCGTCGTCCAGCGTCGTCGAACGTAGAACCTCTTCTCGTTCTTCTCGCTCTCTCTCTCTCTGTTCGGCTCGACGCTTGTTCTAATTTACCAGGCGAGGGCAGATTGATTTAGAGCGCGGACCGCCCGCCTGATCACGCCGGTCAACAACTGGGCCAAGACTTTCGAGGATTGCTCTAGGAACTTCTCGGAACGCGGACGAACGTCAGGTGGCGAGGGATGCTGATGGATTTTTTTGGGACGGATCGATGGAAATTAGGAGGGAACGGCGATGATTCGGGGGTTGGCTCTTTCCGTTGGGTGGTTGATTTAGAAATTTAGGCGAGATTGTTTTACGAGGCAGAGGTAGTGTTATCGGAATGTTGTAAAACGACGAACGTATTTTGAGATTTGTGAGATAGCTTGTTTGTCACTACGCTATACTCTACACTTTAGACGAGATATAAAATTATTGAAGTACGAGAGATCCGACATAGTCTCTGTTTGATTGAAATGAAATTTTAATAAATGGAATATTTTTAGGAAATAATTATTTTTTAAAAAATAGAACATTTTTGATAAAATAAATGGAATTTATTAAGCGGAATCTTAATAAATAGAGAAGTACGTATACGTATAAATTTTTCAAAATTACTTTTGAAACATAATTTCGCGATCGGGCAGACTTGCGGCATCGGGAGGCCCACGTTTCCGCGCACCGCTGTCGAACCATGGCGCGATCTTATCTCCTCTCTCGGCTTATTTCTCGGAAAGTTCACAGTGTTCTCGCTCGTTGCGTTTAATATCGCGATAGCGGAGTTATGTCCCGAGGAAGAGGCACTCCCCGATCTCCAAGATTCACGCGATCGGTAGCGTGCCACGCTGGTGTGTCTTGTAACGCGTGTAATGAAATTCAGCGTAATTAAGGAGGGCGGTTGTTGCAGCCATAGGTTGTTCCAGTCTGGACATCGAACTACCGTTCCGAGAAAATCGACTGCGGTTTTCTATGCTGTCGATACACGAACAAATACGCCTAATTACAGTTTTTCGTCGCGTGTAACAAGCGGAAGTACAACGAGTCGAAGAAATCGGCGCGCGAGTGGGAGGAATCCTCGTTTAAACGAGTCAATTAGGCAGTGTCTAAGCACATCTTCGTGCTTTTTCGATTGAAGAATTGTATAATGTAGTAAGTGAACTTTTTGCAGACTTTTCGGCAGGCATTAGACTCGAGCATAAATAATCGCGAAACTAAAAAAATTTTCATCGATAATGTATAATTTTTATCGAAGCCTCCACCTTTTTTCTTTTAATCCTTTTTTTTCAAACAAGCTCGAGAATTCAGTTCGATTCTTCTAATTTTCCTGTCTTCGGAGTAATTGCTTGTTTTTTAGAACACGCAAAATCCATCCATAAAATGCGATACGATCGACGTTTTATTAAAAGAATCAAAGACACGAATACTGAACATTGAATCAAACACGAACGCGAGGATTTGAATTATTTTTCATAACGCGCGACCGATTTCGCCGATTCTTCTTTGATTCGACACGCGAACGACAGCGAGAGGTAACGAATGGAACGAAAGGACAGAGAAGAGAAGTGACGAGCTCTCCCTCCCCCGGCTATCTTCACACGATCGTTTCTCTCCCCTGCCTCTCTCCGTGACTGTCCGTTTCCTGTCGAGATGGAGAAGTCGCGTTCGTGGTTCGCAGATAACGGCGACGAGCGGCATTAACGATAAGTACAAGTTCAAACGTCAAAATGGACATGCATATTTCATCGCGCGATAACCACCACCGAGCCGCCGATCGCCACGCGGAAGCGCGACGTCGCATTTTCGTTGCGCAAATGTGAAATTACTCCGGTGGCGACGCAGATAATGCACGATAATTTCCTGCGGCTTAACGCGACACCTGTCCGCACGTTCTCTCTCTCTCTCTCTCTCTCTTTTGGTGAAAATCTGTCTTTGAATTTCGGGGAAGATCGAAGCTTGAGGGAAGGAATTTTTATCGATTTATTCTTCTCAAATTATAAATTGTAATTTTAAGTTGTAAAATTTATTATATAAGAAAAGAAACAAGTACGCACAGTAATAAATTTGTAATTTATTAAATTACAAATTTGTTTAGTATCTCGTTCATTTTGAAAGAATGTAGAGCACGAATAATAATTTCGGAGAAAACGAGAGAGAGAGAGGGAATTATAAAATTGGAAAAAGTGTGATCGTGTGATCAATTGGATCGTTTACGTGTAAATCTAATTTCTGTCGATAAAACGGGAATGGCTGGAACACGTTTCATACGTTTTTTTTTCTTTCTTCTTCATTTTGAAAGAATATATTCTCGCGATCGCGAGAAAGAGAATTATAAAATTGCAGTCAGAACGTGTCTCTCCGTATTTTATAAATAGATCAGATCTAATTTCTGTTAATAAAATGCATTAATAAATTTTAACTTATTTATTTTCTTTTTCATTTTGCAAACGCGAATAACTCTTCAGGATCTCGTCAAATTGAAAAAGATGTCTTCCCGTCTTTTACTTTATAAAAATAAATTTCCCAAAAGAATATTTTGCAGGAAGGATTTACAATGGATTTACGTGTCTAACTAAATCTAACTTCACTTTAACTGGAAACATAACTGACATGCCTTCAAAGCAAATTAGAAGTTCGTACCGGATTGAGAAAAATACGCGTGACTCGATCGCAGTGTGTGTGCACTTGCCAGCAGCGTTCACTTTCCGTTTAAACTATCAAATCTAACATTCGTGTCCCGTGGAACACAATTTTCTCCAGTGGAACACGTTCTCAAGGACGAATCTTGGAAATTCCACCACCGGAACACGAACACCGCGAACGATCCTTATCTTATTGGGAAATTTCTTCATTTCTCTTCTCGTTAGGAACGAAGAAAATTTCCTGCCTGGCGGGCAAGTGGTATAACGATATATATATGTATATACAGGGTGTCGCGCATTCTTCCGTACATACTTTGGGAGTGTGTTCTACAAGTAAAAATAAGACTAAAATATTATATAACAAAAAGTCCATGAATGCTTTGTTGAGAAGTTATGACAGAAATAAGAACGCTGTTTCTCTCAGTTCAATACAGGGTAAGACGACATCTGTAATGTCTATGTTAAGTAACGTAAACACGTAGATTTGGATATGTTCACTGTTTTTGTAATGTTGGATCTCTATGACGGCAAACTGTATAAAGATTGTATAAATATGTATTTTTATCATTACGTCAAAACGGCTGGGTGTCCTGTATATTATGCCCGCTGTGTAAAAAATTGGCTTAATAGACAATATTCTCGAGGATGGATTAGTCGAGGGGGAGCCAATTTGCTGACCTCCTAGGTCACCTGATATTACTCCTTTAGATTTTATCACTGAAAGTGATTTTAGCGGGGGTAACCCAGAAAATCGGGCCTCTTCAGGTGCAACGCTGATGCAACGAAAATTAGCGATTGGTTGATTTGGGTCACGTGATTCGCGATGGGGCGTGGGGTAGACCTCGAGTAGGAGTGGCGTTGTCTGGTACTGAGCGATCGCGCCTGTAATTTGTTTTCTATCGATTCAAATGTTTGCACATCAGTAAAATTTTATTAGAATAGTTGCTTCTGGGCCTTTCAGTGAGACGAATCGTACTAGAGTACAAGTCGTGCAGTTTTTACTTATGGGGCAGACCTTTCTCTAAAAGAGAAAATTTGTGTCAACTTTGAAATGGAGATATAGGTATATTTAGCAGCGTTTAAATCATATTTTGTCACAAATTCTTAACAAAGGATATTAAATTTACGGACTTTTTGTTATATAACATTTTAGTCTTACTTTTACTTGTAAAACACACTGCCGAAGTGTGTAAAAAATGCGGGACACCCTGTATATGTACATACGTATACATGTAACAACGAAATTTCGTGAAGAAATCATCGCTCGAGTTTTATCGCTGGTTTCTCGCGGCAAACGGCCGAAACAAAGACGATTTCCGTCACGCGTTCGCGTGTGTATCGGTGAAACGATCGGTGGCGATTTACTTTTGCTGGGTGAAAAAAAATGAAAAAAAGAGAAAAAGAAAATTACTCCGCGTCGAAGTAATCTAATCGTGGACTGGCGTAATAATTCTATCCGAAGCAGGATCGCGTGTCACCCTCTTTCGTTCTCGCGCCTTCGCGTAGCTTTTCGTTCGAATTTCTAATTAGCCCAGCGTTAATTGTGAGGCTTGCTCGTTTGTTGCAGCGAGCTCGCTGTGGAAGAGGTTTTTTTTTTAGTATTGAATTTTGACGTGAATTTTTGTTTAAAGCAGACTTCAGCCAACCTCTCGGTTTTGTCGAATTGTTATTAATTCCAAGACAGACCTCGAACTTGATAAAAAAATTTCGTTACTGTACTATTAATATAAAGGGTGGCGACTGAAGAACTGAAGGGTCTAAAAAAGTCATAACTTGTTCATTTTCAATCTTTTTTATTTTCTTTCTTTGTAGGTTATAAATTAATTAATTATACTAATTATAATATAACATATTATTATTACATTGCAATTATATTATCAAATAAAATAATAGAAAATTAAAGAAACCTGTGTTTGTAAAAGTTATTTTTGTTTCATGTCACTCGGTCTTTCAGTAACCACCCTGTAGATTAATATCTACGTATATATTATCCGTAGACTAATATAAATTAATGTCTTAACAATACGATAACGAAATTATTAATTTTCTCACTGTAATATCCTTCCCCTACATAACATTCATAATTAACTGCATAATCTTAGATACGCGTAACCACATAAATCTTTGAGCAACTAGAATGTATCGCGACAGTTCTAAAGAAAGCCCGAAATTCATCTTGCTCTGCCTTATCTCGACGAAAAATCACCCTTCCTTTTTCACCCTTCCTTTTATTATCCCTCTCGCAGAACTAAAGGCACTAAAGGACCTATTTTCCTACGAGCGTGGCAACACATGCCTGTCGGATCCATCAGATGTACGCGTAACGCGAGAAGCACGTTCGCCGTCTCGTCTGATACGAACGCAAGATTTGTTGAAAATCGTTCGTAGAAGAATAGGAACGTGTCTTTTTTTCTTGCTGCAGTTCACACTTGAAGGAAATCCCGTCTTTGGGACGCGTGTTCTCGTTTGTACAAGTTGCTCAGATGCCTGTTGATCATTACGACGAACAGAAAAGCAATTTTAAGCACCGTCCAATTGCCAATTTATCTTGACATTCGCGATTACGCTTGGACTGTATCTTTGTGACAAGTGAACACACCAACAAGTAAGATTCTTAATTATTAGATCACCAGTGCCCTGTAAATCTTGCAGATTTTTCTTGTAATTTTACTTGCTTACTTTACTCGCAATTTTATTTCGAAAACTCAAACCCAACATTTGTGCGATAGATTTGAAGCGCTCGAATACTTTCGCGAGATACTGTATATACATCTAAATTTCTGCGAAACGTGGAATTTCAACCCCCTTACCTGTGGCGTCAGCGCGCGGATCTCTACGCCGATATCAACCACCGAACTCCCTCCCTCGCGCCTCCTTTCTCGCTCTCTTTATCCCACCACTCGTGAACTCGGAACGCAGAGAGAGCGTGTGTATTCGTCCTCGTCTGGGCCGCGCCGGTGGCGCATGTGCCGCGCAGGCTCTCAGTTTCTCCTTCGGCCGCGATGGGGACGCTTTCTCCTTCTTCTTCGGGGTCGTGTGCTCGTGCCGCGCTCAACCCTGCGCTCTCCGCGGGCTTGGTAATTAGCCGTAGTGGCCTGAGCGCGCCTGAAAATGCGCTCTGCGATTGTGGTGGAAGTGTCGGAGAGAAAGAGAGAGAGAGAGAGAGAGAGAGAGTGAACACGTGTGTGTGTGTGTGTGTGTGTGTGTGTGTGCGTGCGTGTATCGTAGTCGGCCGTGTATCGACGTTTCCGCGGCGGAGGAGGAAACGAAAGGCGGCCGAGAAACTGGCGCGGGGGTGTCTTTCAACGCTTTTGCCCCCCCACCGCGTTTTTCCACCGGGTCTTTTATGCTACCACCACAAACGCCTTGGACGATTCCCACGTGGTGCGTCGAACCGCTATTGTTGATACAGTGTCCTTCCGATTCACCCGAACCACGCACGGTGCTGCTGTCCTGGAGCTCGGTGAGTTTTCTTTTCTTTTTTCTTCTGCTTTGCAACTGACAACTGTTTAGAGTCGAGGAACGATAGTTCGATAGTGTTCACTCGAACCCAGCCGTAGATTTACACTTCCGAGGGCGAGAATTGTTTGCGAGCTCTCTCGCGTGTTACTGAAGCCTCATTCGAGGGTAATTGAAATAGCAGAGCCTCGGATTGAAAGTTGCTTTCACACGCTGACGATAAGTGCGAACGAGATACACTTTGCAATAGACTTGATTATAAGCTGTACGATTCCGTGCAATTTTGCATTTTGAAATGTTCTATGAATGCATATATAACAAAGTAATTGCAAGTCTTTGGGCATCGTTTTCAATTTTTTCGCGTTCACGCGTTTGATTATCGGCTCAAGGCAGCGCGGAACGTTCTATTTTTATAGACGGGCAGTGATTACCAGCGATCGATCGTGATTATCGAAGGATAACGAGGTATTAGTGACACTAATTGTAAAACACGATGCAATTTATACGCCGTAATGAGAATTGATTAAGGCTTCGACACGACTTTTATACAAATTATACACTTTATATCGAGAGTCCTCTATTTCCATGTCGCACGTTCGTCGACAACGTTGGGAAAAATATCTCTTACCGAGCGAGGAAAAACTTGTACAATCATAAAAATTAAATCAGTCATCACTGAACATTTTTTTTATCGAACTCGTGACATCTCTTAACAACGTCACACTCAAATACACTCAATTTTCTCGAAAACATTGTCCAACTTTCGCTCGATGTATTAGAAGAACAATGGCAAATACAGAGAAATAAAAGAAGCCCTGACCGGTTATAGGCACACCGCGATCTCCGCGTAATCGTTACAATTTCATCGCCAGTTTATTATTCTTGCTTCGTCGTGTCTTTGTTCGCGGTGTGCCTATAGACACAACGAATGAGTCGAAAAACGCTTGCGCCGGCAGGGGGTGCAAACTTGCGCGGCTCCGCCCAATTTTCGTCCCTTTTCCTGGCCAAATATTCGCGCTTTATCGGCGCGAAAACCGTTTCGCGGTCTACGCATCTATCTCGATTACATCGCAATCGCGTGACTGCTCTCCTCTCGCAATACCACAACCTGCGGTGTATGTTTACCTTTCCAGGCGACGCGAGTTGCCTCGGTTCTCCCACGTCTCGTGTAAAAACCGTAAATTTCACGGAGTTGTAAAGATCAGAGAATTCTGAAACAACAAAGAGAAATCTCAATTTGCCGAATTTCTTGAGAATTCGGAACAAAGCGTGCAAGTTTCGTATAACTAATTTATTATAATTATAAGTGTATTACTAATTTTATTAAAATACACTAACGCATTAGCGAGGTGTGGCCTTCACGAACGTGAAACGCAAAAGGAATTTATTATTATGTAACTTTCGTCACGTGGGCAAAACTTGCAAGTTTCGCATAACTTTGTTAAATTTATTATTACAACTGTACAACTAGCGTGTGTTGTAATTAGGCGTGGTCTTCACGAACGTGACGAAACTAGCTAATTCATTATTATATAACTTCCGCCACGTGCAAGTTTCACATAGGGTTTGAAAAATTCATAGAAAGAAATTTTAATTCATAAAAATTCACACGCAACACTGAAAAAGAATCCGTTAATTACATTTGCAAATAAAGTAATAAAAAATTGAAAAAACATGTGTTATAACTTTGTTATACAAATTATATTATTTTATTTGTTACATTTGCAAATAAAATAATAGAAAACATGTGTCATAACTTTGTTATAAAAAACAAAATTATTTCTCAGTCTCTCAGTGACCAGCCTGTAATTCGATGACCACTCTACATAACTAATTCATTGTTATTACAACTAATGTTAAGATTCACTAACGCGTTAGCGAGTGTTGCAATTAGGCGCGTTCTTCACGAACAACAACACTTTTCGCGGCAAGTAAGACGCGTTCGAGTTGCTTGGAAAACCACGCACGGCGGACAGAGATCGCGAGGGGTGTAAGCGCGCGTAAGTGCGAAGAGGGGAAGGGGGTGGTGGACTCACGTGGTGTGTAGATCGCTGGATAAACAAAAGAAACGCGCGGAGCGACGGCGAGGAGGAGGGGTGCTTTCGACGGGCGCGAGATTGATTGCTCGAGCTTTCGGTTTAGTGGCTCGTAATTAGGTCTGTCGAGTCGCTGAGTATTTCTTTATTCGCACGTTGTACAGTTCTCTCTGCATATACACCCTGCCCGCCCCCTCCGCAGTGTAGAATAGAGCATACAGCGAAGTCGACAGGGTGGTATGCGTACCGCGTGTCACTCGACGCGACTCCCTTGCTCGTTGTTAAGAATTTTTCTTTATCCTTGTTTTTCTCTTCGTGTTGCCTCCGTATCTGACATTTGTAAAAATCGTTTATCAAACTCCTGTAATTGGTTGGACGATATCGATTTAGTTGATTTTAAACAGTTTATTGTTTTTCGTAAGTTTTGTTTTTTCTTCCATGAAAGTTATGGTATTTTTCTCTTGTTGCCTCTTAATTTTTGAACGAGTTTGTTAAATTAAATCAGATTGGGAAATATTCGAGTGTATTTCTTAGATTTCGAACAAGCGTGTCAGGGAAAGAATTTTTGTTTGTTGAACAATTGTTTGTTGGTGAAGCCGTTTATAAGCCAATTTGCACGACACTTTGTCAACATTTACGAAATACGCGTCAGTGAAAATACATTTTTAATAAAGTAAAATAAAATTTTGGAACATTTAGTGCGTTTGCTCGGAAGATAAAGGATAAAGATTACAAACAATTCGAGAACGACACGATTTTAAAAACCAACAAATGTTACTACCAAATTCTCCCGTTGTTTCTGAAGTAAATTTCTTACAGGAATGAAACTTTGAACCACTTTGAACTTATTTTCATTATTTTTATATTTTTATTATTTTGCATCAGTCGTAAATGTTGTTAGAAATTACCAACTTTTATCCAAACAACTTCAAAGAAAACTGATTTTTCTATCGGACGCTTCATTGTTCGAAGAATTTTCGAGTAAGGATTTCACGAAACAGGCTCGGGAAAGATTTGCACAAGAACCGCGGCGAGAGTTGCGTCTTGCGAGCGGGAAATTAGTCGGCTACCGGTGGATATAACACGCCGTGGATATAACGTTTCAAGAAACAGTAAATAATTTAATATCGCGTATCCAGTAGCTAATGTTGCAACCGGAGTTTCCCAGGGAGAGCTGCGCACGTAACGCGTAAATCACAACCGTTGCCCGTAGAATGGAGGAGGGGGAGGGAAGAAACCGCGCGCAATGGAATTAATTTCGATCGAGTGATACTTTAGTTAAAACGCGCGCACGCGTTCCAGGTTAATTAACCAGGCATCGAGGCACTAACTCGTTCGATTTTTAATTTCGACCCGCGTCGAAGATTGTTTCGCCGACGTGAGCACAGACCGGGATTGCGAGATCGTTTGACGGTGGCGAGAAGAGTACGATCTCGAGGTCGGGATTTCGTCACTTTCTGGAAAGGCGAGTTCGAGAAAGCGCACCGTGCACTATGTGTATCTTCGACAGCGAAATTATTTCAGAAAGAAAAAGGGAAACAACAGCTTTTTCATTTTTCCTCAGTTTTCCAAAAGGTAATCTTTCAGTCATACTTGTTTTTGTTTTTATCACTGAAAGTGATTTTATTCAGCGGGGGTAACCCAGAAAATCGGGCCTCTTCAGGTGCAACGCTAATGCAACGAAAATTAGCGATTGGTTGATTTGGGTCACGTGATTCGTGAAGAGGCGTGGGGTAGACCTCGTAGGAGTGGCGTTGTTTGGTACTAAGCGATCGCGCCTGTAATTTGTTTTGTGTCGATTCAAATGTTTGCATGTCAATAAAACTTTATGGTAAAAAAAGTCGTCTTCATGTCCTAGTCAGAATAGTTGCTTCTGGGCCTTTCAGTGAGACGAATCGTACTGGGCTTTTTGATTAATGTGTCTTTGAATTGATAATAAATTTCCAATAAGTGAATTTGAGTTGTGTGTTTTTGGGGGACCAAAATTGAAAGATCAAGCCTGATCGAATGTTAAGGCGTTCAGTACGTCAGATATTTGAAATATCATGTTATTATTCTGTATATATGTAATTTATATTATTTATGTGTGTAATATACATTATATTATACACAATATTATATAATCTACATATATAATATATATTATAGTATTACTCTATATTTACGTTAGATATTTAAAATATTACATCACTGTTTCTCGTTCGAATAACCTCTCGTTGTCTGGGACAACAGCGCGAATCGTAGGGTGAAAATCAGAGAAAACGGTTCGCTCTATTTAATCAAATCCGAACCCTCTCTCTCCCCACCCTCCGTCAAGAAACGGCGCAAAAACAGCCTGTCCAGTTTTTCGTAATCGGTGGCCGAGGGATTGGCTCGAAAATCACTGTTTCGCACTGTTAACGAGGCTCTGACAATCGGCGCCGCCCACTCGCGTCAACCGGGTTGCGAGAGAGAGATCGGTTGGCAGATCACGAAGCGGAGCGGAGCGGACAGACGGACAGACAGACGGCTCATCCTTCAACGCCTCGCGTCCACGCGAGACCCGCTCGCTCGAGTAGAACTGGCTGGCTGGCTTTCGAGGAAGGCCGTTGGGCTCGCGTGCGCGTGATCCCCTATCTCGTAATCGCGTGTACAGGCTTTTGTAGCCTTGAAAACACGCTGGCAAAGTGCCGTTGCAGATAAGGACATTCGTGTTTGAATAAAACGAATAATCCGGTGGATGAGCAGACAACCGGGGGGGGGGGAGGGGAGGGGGACAACTCCAACCATCCAGCAAGTGGTGGAAGAACCTAAAGCCTGCCCAAGTTTACAGTAGGTTTACGAACAGCTGTGCTCGTGTGTTGAATTTGAATTTTTAATTTCACTGTGGGTTCGTCAAAAATACGTAATATTCATGGAATAATATTGCAGAAAACATTGCAGCAGATAGTGTTTGGTATATGTGGAACACGTGCTGTAATTACGTACCATGAGCGTGTTAAATTTTATGGAAATGCGTGGAAATTCGACGTTACGAGACTGACACGTGGCACCGTGGATAGATAAAAGTATAAAATATAAAACAAAAAGAAAAAAAACCGAGGACTCGCGATAACAAGGACATAAAATATGAAATGAGAATTTGTCGCAGATAGCGCGTATTCTTCGAATAATAATTTGTTCTGAGAAATTGTGCGATACAGTTGTAACTTATGCCGTAGTATTTGGTAACATTTCCACGTGACTGTGAAAATTCGACGTTGCGAAAATGACACGTGGAGATAAAGGTATGAAATGTAAAATTAAAAAAACGAGAATCTGCGACAACAAGGACATCAAATGTGAAATGAGAATTTGTCGCAGATGGCGCATATTTCTTAGTTCCCAAAGTCCTTCGAAAATAATAATTTGTTCAGGGTACAATTGCACATTTAGTATGTCATTTGTACATGACGTTTCAAATAACGCACAGGTCTGTGGAAATAAGAATTTGTTCCGGACATTGGACATTTTTCAATTTATAGAGTTTTTCTCAGAGAATTTGTTGCAGTTGTCATTGATTGTCAGATAATTTCGTACTAAATTCCATTAAATATCGAAAATTCTATTAAGCATTTGGAATATATTTATTTAAGCGGAAGGAGATTATATATTGGACCAGATTTGAGACGCAGCGCGATCGATGATCCACGATGATTCATGCGCCGGTAGGAATTGCGCCGATGTATGATAAATTAGACAGGAGCTACGATTAGAAATAATTAGCGTCCTATTATCTAGAATGCGTAATGCGAGCGCACGAGCCGTGTAACTTGCACGTTATGCGTCGACCTGCTGATAATAACGCGAGGAACGTCCACCTTTTATCTTACAATTACCCGCGAGGTTATAATATTAATTATAATATATAATTTATATCTATATATAAATATAATTTCAAAATATTAAATACCATTATTTCCAATATTTTATCTAAAGTGGTGAAAGCTTCGTAAATAAATTGCTGGCAGATGATACGAAAAATGTTTGTCAGAGGTTCATTTCTTTACTGCGAACGTTATACTACTTATACCAGTGTGAAATCGAATTCACGAGCGAGACAAATTCGTTCAGGGGGGAGTACGAATAGCCTTCGTTTTCTTCGAACTTCTTTTACGCAATGTTTGCCCGACGATAACGCGCTCGAGAAAAGTACAGAGTCTCGGCAAAACGAGAAGGAGAACGCGATAGGATCGCGCAATGCGAAGTGGGACGAAAAAGGAATGACGAGGGTTGGAATCGCCCACGAACGCGTGTACGTGTGTACGCGTATCCCATTTTGCCATTTGCATTAGCGTCCGAGCGAGTGTGAATAGATAACGACCGTTTACTAGGACGTGACCGTCTCTCTACGCCGTTTTTCTCTTCTTTTCTTCCCCCTCGTCTCGCGCCCGCGCTGGTTACGCTTATCCGCGTATCTGTGAATACGTAACGCGCCGCGTTCCACGCGAAACACGCTGACAGATTGTCCAGGGCTCGGTGGATCGCGAGAAGCCGCGCCCATTGTGTTCGCTCGCTACCGGAGATGTCCTTCGAGATGATCGTCGCTAAACGGCCGCCAGAGGGTTGAATCTCTCCCCCCATTCTTTCTCTCTTCGCTTGTGCTGGATTTTATCGTTCCTGGAAGTTGCAGTTGCGAGCACGAGGTCTCCGCGATATTGCAATATAGTTTGGAGCTATGAATTTTTTGGAGAGTAACAGGAACTTGGAGGTATGGAGATTTTTTTTAGAAAATTTTTCTAGGTGGAATTTTTTAGGGAATTTGTAGGACAGAGAATTTTAGAATTTTTAGGATTTTTGAGGCACTGAAAGTTTCTCCTTCTCTGGAATTTAATGAATAACAAACCTGAGTTCAGAAAAAAAAAAACCTACGGAAGGAGCAGAAGCACAAAAATTTTCACGGAGAATAAAGATACCTCTTCTTTGTTCCTAACAGTTACCAGATTATCCCCTACTATCGATATAAATTTGCCCCCAAAGTACTTTCCAAAAAAGTTTACGAAGTGATCAATTATCCGAAAATTATCCAAGTTAATCCCAGTCACCTGGAATCGTGCCTTCGGAAAGATGGCAATTGAAAGCGTGTTTCGGTCGAAAATCGTGATCGGGGGTAGCGTCGGTTTCCCGGGGGCGAAGGAGCGAGAGCGAGAGCGAGACAGGCAGGAAGGAAGGAAGGAAGGAAGGAGGTCGCGGCGGTGGTTGCCGGCCAATTTCTGAATGCAAATAACGCCGGTGTCGAAAGGGAGCTCGCGGATGAAAAGGGAGAGGCAGTATGCAAATAGAAAGCTGTTACGGCCGCCTTCTTCGCCCTCTTTCGACCTACACCCCTCGGATACACTCGCCTGCACACACCGCCCCCTCCCCCTTTTTCTTTTCTTTTCTTTTCTTTTCTTTTTTTTTCTTTTTTTTTTCTCACGCGAGTGTACACGCGAGACGTGTGAATTCCATGTGAAATGCAACCAGATAGATGGAGAAACCGTGGATATAGGAGGTGGATGCGCCGCGAGACAGACATAGATAGGAAAAAGGGGGCGGAAGGGGATGAAATTCGTGGCGAGCGAAAGAGAGAGATAGAAATGGAGATTCTAGACGCGGCGCGAATTCATTTCACCTCGTCCTCGCGACGATTCTTCTGCCTCTTGCGGCGGCTATTCCACCAGGCGAGACCCGTCTTCGCGACACCCTTTTCCCTTTTCACCCTGGCAAACGTCGTCTTTTCGCCCTCTCTCGCGAATTAATTGATATCGCCGACCTTCTGGTTCGCCGCGACCGCTCTCTTACTTACTTCCCCTTTGAAACTGCCGGACTTTTTCGTCCACGAAAAAGTGAACGAAGGCGGTCTAAGGTTGGGTCTGGTTCCCAGAGACGTCAAAAATATCGTAGAACGTCGTGAAAATTTTTCGACAGTCGAGGGGTCGGTTCGTTTTCCTTTCTATCGATTGCGATCCTTTTTAATGAAAGGATTATTGAAAAATTTAAAAATAAAATAAAATAAATAAATAATCCTATGATAATGATAATAGTACAGTTTGAAAATATTAATTTTTTGGAGAATAATAGGAATTTGGTAAAAATTTTTAGGAAATTTTAGAATTTTTAGAACTTTTAGTAATTATGGAATTTTAATAATAATATAGTAATTTTATAAGAATTTTAATATATAAAATGAAATAATACATTTATATATTATATATATTTTTTAATTAGATCGGAGTATTTATTATAGTATTATTCTCAGACCTCACTGACAAAAATCCGTAATTTGCAATTGTCTTTTATACTCAAGGAGATTATTCAAATCATTTGCTACAATTGTTTAGATTGACATTTGCGCGTTTTTAAATTTTTGGAGCTACGAATGTGTAATAGAAACGTCTAATTATACTATAATTCATATAATCATGGGAAATAAACAGTATGAGTTGTAAGACGCGTTAAGCTTGTTTTCTGGGTCGTTTTCAAAGGTTAATTAATTGTATCAGTCGCTAAAGAATTTTATTACGCGCTCAGTAACCACGAAAACTAAAATTTCTCACACTTCTTGTTGAATCTCATCTCTTACGTTCTATGCGAGATATCGAACACTATTTTCTATCTCCAAAGAAAGTAAGAAAAGAAAATATATAGGGAAAATATATAAGAAAAGAAGAAACATTTTTAATTTATTAAAATAGTTCAAATATTAATATTTATTTTAATAAAATATATTAGAATACTTGAAACATTTTTGTCGCTAAATAATTGTTTAGTAGCAAAAAAAGAGAGATTTTTATTTTATTTTAAGAGATACTTTTCAACAGGGGTCGAAATTGACAACAGGTTCTTTTCGTTTTTAAAAAATTCTGTTTGAACAGAATTGTACAAGAAAATATTTGTTTCTATGGAAAGCACTTGGGAACACTTTTGAAAAGTATTCTCGTGGAATAGATATTTTTAAAAAATCTGTATAATAAAACTTCCATGGAAACAAGTTATTTTACAATATTTAATTAAAAATCTATTTTTATACTCGAGTACTATCCATTCAATAACATTCAGTGTTTGCTACAAACATTGAGAATATTGATTCTCAATATTGACGAACAAATGGTCTGTTCCTCTGAAAAAATTATTTTCATATTTTACAAGTTCTGTTCTAACCTCAAACTTTTATCTTTTATCGTTTTATTTCTGTCTTCTCGTCGGGATGTCTTAAATACAAGAACATTTTTCGAAAACCTTTCACGATCCATGTTTAACGTAAGCTAAGCTCTTGCGCTGGAATAACGTGCCACGCACGTCGAGAATTTTTTGTCTCAAATTGCAACATTTTCTCAGTTTTAAGTATATTTAAATGTAACCCAGTCAACAAATGATAAGTTTGTTAGTTCTTAATAATTTCTATCCAGTGATATCGTACCGATGAGTTCGAAAAGAAAGCGACAGATTATTGTATACGATTTGGTCACTCGTTACGGTCCGCAATCAGTTGCCAGCGCAAGGGATTAAAGGTTCCCTGCTCCTCGACAAATAAGAATCTCTACAAATAAGATTAAAGCACTTTCGCGCTTAATCCTCGATAAGAAACGAACGAAAGTGTACAAAGATCGTATTGACAAAGGTACAAAGAATATATGTACATACTTTTGAAGAAAAAAAAAAAAAAACAAAAAGAAGAAGAAGAAGGAGAAAAATATTTCGATGTGAAAGGGATCGCGTTACTTCGATTCACGTGCATCGGCAGAGGCGAGTTGCGAACTGGATCTGATCAATTACCCATTGCATGCGGGCAATTAATCTCGCGCTTTATCTAGAGGACTTTAATAGGTACCCCGCTATTCGCCAGCTGCCACTGCAGCCTGCACGGGATGGTGGCCAGCATACTTTTAGCCGGTCGGTATTAATTCGAAGGGTGCAGGATCACTTGCTCGCGCCACCACCAACTTTTCTGCTAATTTTAGTCCGCTCGTTAATTCAACAACTCGCAACAATCAAGGCGAATTCGCCCGAGATAATTCTGTCGTACGTACGAAAATTAATCCCGTTGAGAGTGAAACACTCCTACTGGAAAAGTGTTTACGTTTTCGAGAATTTCGAGTGACTGAGAATGCAGTGAAAAAGAGATCAAAAAGTTGCATATCGGAGTGAAAATTTTATCTCGCGTTTTGACTCGATTTTACTTGGGTTTAAAAATTTCACCAAAAGTTTGGGGGCTTTCCGATTACGATGAATTAACGCGCAAGTAGAAAAAATAATGTTAGGAGTGGAGAGAAATTGACGAACGTCAAAGGCGAAAAAAAAGTTTTCCGTAATACTTTCGTAAAATTAAAAATCAAATTGGGGCTGCGACTGGTTATTTTGTTTTATCAATTCGTATAAAATAGCTTGTTAATTTATGTCAATTCGTGGTATTAATTAGGTAACGTAAATGTGATACAATTTTTCTCTTCAAATTTAATTAAGGCAACTTGTTAATTTAGATTAATTTGTGAAGTAAATATGGTAAAAGGTATTTTATCATATTTTACTTTGCAAATCCGTGGACTCTCACGTGTTTCGTCTTCATAAAGACTTTCAGAGGAGATACGAAACGGGAAATGCACGAAATTAAATGAGTTTAATCGCGCTTGATCACGGTAAAATTGGAATTTTAGTATTTCGGATCAGTCTCGAGATAGTCGGAGACTGAAACAACTATATTCGGAGTGTTTTATTTGTTTCTTTGTTTTTGTAGAAAAATTACGTTTTCTATCGAGATCGCGCCACTCGCATAATTTATAAATCCCCGACACTCTGTCGCTCTCGCGTGAAGGAAGAATAACCAGTAAAAAAAAAACGCTTCGATTAAATTTATTTAAATTTATTTAAATTTATTTACTTCTGAATTACACAATCTCTCTAATTTCCATCTCGTTGCGACCGTAAACGCTCGAATAAATGATTCCAATACAGCATTTTTTTTTTTCTTCGATCAAAGAAAAATCCTGTCTTATTTTCTTAACACCTAGATCGTGTGCGTGCCATTCAATCGCTCGTTCGTTTATCGTCGATCGGACTTTGGTATCGAAGCTGAAAGGCAGCTTAGGTGATTCGATTAAGAAAGAGGAATAAAAAGAAAAAAAAAAGAAGAAAGAATAAGAAAACCGATGTTAATCGGAGCATTTGCGCATTTCGTCGGCCGTGACGCGTGGAAATTCTCGGCAAAGACATAATTGCACAGTAGCCACGGGTTACACGATCGCCGGAGGAACGTGCTCTGACTCGTCTTCCGGTTGTGTGTTAGTGAACGTGCGCGCGAGCGAGTGAACGAATGAACGAACGAACGAACGAACGAACGAACGAACGAGCCTAGGCTACAATGATCGTTGGCGCTTTCGTGTCCGCGCTGGTTTTATCGTCGATCTTAATAACACACGGAGCGTTGAAAATAATGCCGGGTTGGGCAAACGACGATTCAACGGGCCACGTATTACGATACTAATCGCGGGAATACGCTACTTCGCGGAGCGAATGGATTTTAAATCGATAAGGGCCGCGTCCAGCCGCCAATTAATTGACTCGTCTTCCTCCGGGACCGTTCGCGAGCGACAGGGCCCTCTCTTTGCTTCGTCGCTTCAACGTCACGGGTTAAGACAAGTTTCGATGCAGGCGGAGTTCTTCTAATTTTTTTTTTTTTTTTTCGACTGATCGATATCACATGTAAGATCATCGTCACTATTGTAATAATTCTAGTTGATTTTGATTTTAATTTGAACGAGTTTGATCGAGTTTGATTTTGTGACAAGCATTTGTTATTTTGGGAAATTTGCAAGTGCAATAGAAATTTGTTTTGATTATTAAATACTATGCTACACCGAGTACTGCTTTCTTGGATATTTTCATACTTATACTTCATACTTGTATTACTGTCTGGTTTGATCGAGTTTGATTTTAAAACAAACAGGGGAACATTTGTTATTTTTGGAGATTCTCGAGTGCAATAGAAATTCATTAAATACTATACTACATCGAGTACTGCTTTCTTGGATATTTTCATACTTGTACTTTATACTCATAGTACCTTCTAGTTTGATTGAGTTTGATTTTACGACAAGCAGGGGGACATTTGTTATTTTTGAAGATTCTAGAGTGCAATAAAAATTCGTTTCATTTATTAAATATTATAAAAATATTTTCATACTTATACTATGCATTTTTCCATCAGAATCATATTTGATCGGATGAGTCACGAGTCTCGTTGAAATTTTGTCCTTATTTTTCGTAAGTTTTGTACAGAAATTACGTCACGAATCCCGATGAAGATCATCAGACGGCAATTGATGGGATTAACGTACACGTTACAGTTCGTATCGACACACCCGGTATATATCGATCGCGTCATTATAATTCAAGAGAGGCCTTCACATTTTTCGCACCTTCGATGAACAACGCGCCTCGGCTAGAGGCCGAGGATCGATAAGTCCTCCGGTTTGTTTCTGCAGCTAATTCCGCTCGAATCTCGAGCTCGAGCTCGCCTGAAATTAGAGGTTAAACGGCCCTATCAGCCGTTTCTCCTACTGTACGTCTATTTCACTAACCTTCGAGGGTCCCTTCGGATGTCGGTCCCCCTTTCCGGTCTTTCCAGCTTCTTCAAAGCCATGTCTCCATCTACCTGACTCACGATCGGTGAGGAAAATAAGAAATGTGACAGAAAGACATAGGAAAAACGCGTTTCAGAGAGTTGGAAGATATTATATAAATTATCGGAAAAAATTTATAAAAAAAAAGACTGGAAAAGAAAGAAAATAAAATAACGATAGGCAGAACATGCAGCACTGTCAAGTCAAGTATAAAATATTCAATTTAATACAACATTTGTCCTCATTTCTTTAACTTGTTTTTGCAATTATTGATTAATTCCATCGTGTGTAATTATTGCTAACTTACGTAAAGGATTTCCATCGTCTGTTAATATAAAATCAACTCTTGATGTTATTCTTTTTGAGATTTTAAATATTAATAATTTATGTATTTATAAATTTAGTTTAGCATTTAGTCTTTTCATCGACAGGGTCGAACCTTGTTGTTTAATTTATCAACATGTTACGATTAAGATTCTTTCATATTTTTACTAGCTTGACATTTGTTGCTAAGATCAGAAAATGAAGGATTTCGAAACTGCAAACAATTCAGAACCAATCTCCGAAACGGAAGATCATTCTATTAATAAAAACCATTCCCAGAACGAGCGTTTCTCAAACGACGAAAACAAACCTCCGAAAGCTATCCCCGTCAATTAAAAAGTCCCCCTTCTGAAATCCCATTAATAATCCCTTCCCTGAAAAAGAAACCGAGCTCCGAAAAATCCGAAAAATCACCCGGTATACTGATGAGCGATCTCCGAGTTTCTCACACCTCGAGCCAGCTCGAGGACTAATAAGAAATCGTATAAGTTCCTGTAAAGAGGAAGAGGAAGATGATGAGATTCCTCTCTCTCTCTCTCTCTCTCTCTCTTTCTTCACGAAGAAGGGTGAAAGATGGGTAGACTTTGAAGAGAAAGAGGTTCTCGGGGCCGTTTGACGCGTGTGTGCGTGAACCCCGTGGAGGACGGGGACGGGGCATAATGGTGGACGTGGCGTGTGTAAACCATAAGAGATAATGTAACAGTGGAAGTTCGGCTGGCGCCACTCGTTATTTATACAGTGTGTGCTGGCCTGGCCGAGGCAGCCCCTCGGCCACGTATCTCGGGGGGATGAAGCCCGGGTAGACGCCCACTAAATTATTATTTGTTCTTGGCGAGTCATAAACGACCGAAATTATGCCGAACCACGGGCCCTGGTCACGGGAATTTCGAACCGTTGACCTTGGCCGCCACGGCACGGCTTCCAGGCTATGCACCGGGACCCTTCTTCTCTTTCTTCTTCTTCTACTTCTTCTTCTCCTTCTTCTTCTTCTTCTTCTTCTTCTTCTTCTTCTTCTTCTTCTTCTTCTTCTTTTCCCGTCGTCTGCTCCGGCTCGTCCGAACCTCGCTCGTGAAATCCGCGTGAAAATTCACGTTCGTGCGGCGCCTGTCTATCGTGTGTGGCTCGTTTCCGCGAATTTCGGCAGAATGTGGACGAGGCGAGGGAGGGGAGATGATTGCAAGGTGTCGAGAGCGTTGTTGCGGGCCGTGATTTATGATTTCTCTCGATTGGAATTTCGAGGAGCTAGGCCGTGTACTGTGAAGGCTCGGAGAACGAGTCTGTTCTCTTTTGGAGTTTTATTGAATTTGTTCTTCTTCCGAAATAATGAAATATATATATATGGATGTAATTGAGATGTGGTAACTAATTTTATTTAGATCTAGAGAGAACGTGCGTTCTCAAATTTTCAGACTCGCAAGTGTACAGGTTTTTGTGAAATTTTGGTGAAGTTTCAAATCCTAGAATACATTGGAATAAAGTCTCTTTCAAAAATGACATATATATGTACATGATGTATATATAACTTTAAAAGATACTCACACGTTCATAATATAAATTAATTATTTTAATCACCAACTACGTGACTTGGAAAACTACTAAATCCTCCAAACTTCCTCCCTGCGAGATCCTCGCTCCTCCTCTTCCCATTATCGAAATAATAATTTCAATCCTTCCAAACAACTTTTCCAAAAATCGATTTTCGAGAAATTACGTTTTTTTCTTTTCATCATTGAAAGTGATTTTAGCGGGGGTAACCCAGAAAATCGGGCCTCTTCAGGTGCAACGCTAGTGCAACGAAAATTAGCGATTGGTTGATTTGGGTCACGTGATTCGTGAAGGGGCGTGGGGTAGACCTCGAGTAGGAGTGGCGTTGTCTGGTACTGAGCGATCGCGCCTGTAATTTATTTTCTATCGATTCGAATATTTGCATATCAATCAAATTTTATGGCTTCTGGGCCTTTCAGTGGGACGAATCGTACTGGGGTACGAGTCGTGCAGTTTTTTTTATTTTGTTTTTCGCGAGAGTTTTTCTGTTTACGAGTTCGTCTGGTCGAAAATGAATATGGAAATGAATTAGCGGCGTTAAATTTCGCCGATAATTTCTCCTCTTCTGTCTGGACACTCGCGCTGCCCGTCGCCGAGTGTTGTTTCGCAGACGGTGAAGCACGGTATTTTTTTTCGCGGAGCCTGGAGCTCCACACCCGGCCCAGGGCCCCGGGTATAAATGAGACGCGGGTAATTATTGTCCTCGGGCGTGAAAGGTGGACCTCGAAGATCCCCTTTCAACCGCTCTCAAGTGGTGTTGGATACGGTGCGCGCGGCTCATTGTGGCGGGGGTGACGCGTACGCAACGAAGACAGGGACTGGGTGAATCATTTTTCAGCGGGCTACATGTCGAGGGAAATTTATTTCGCCAACACCCCCCCGGCCCGCTCTCTCCTTCTCTCTCGCTCGCGCAACCGTATGGAAATCTCGCTCTCGGTCGAGTTAGTATTCTAGTCTACCTGGACTAGGGAACACGCGCTGCTGCGATCGTTGGTTGCTTCTTCGGCGAATATCGATTCGTTCATCTTCGTGACGCTGATGGGACGTGGTGAAGGATTGGTCGCGGGGAACCGAGGCAAGTGATGGATCTGGCACGATGGTTACACGATGCGTTTAGGGGTTGTTTTAAGAACCGATGTGTACAGGTTGAAGTCGGGAATTTTGATGTTTTTCCAATTTTTTTTTTTTTTAGATTGGATTGGACAACTATTAGAAACTATTGGAACGTAGTAATTATCATAGAATAATTTGATTACTATCATGGAGATGTAAAATTTTGATACACGTGGAGGTTAGGATGGAAGCTTCTTCGATTTCTGGGTTGGAGTATTTTTCGGATTGAGCGAATCATGGATTAACCACAGTACGACGTTACTACAGTTATACAGGTTGTACGTTTAAATACTATTTTGAACAGGAGTTTTGATGTTTTTTCGATTTTTTAGAAAGGATTGGGCAACTATTAAAAATTATTAAAATACAGTAATTATAATTAGAAACGAGAAACACGTGGGTATATTTTCATCCTCTCGACGCTAATAGAACTACAGTTCTATGAAATAAAATAGGAGGGAAAAAAAATAAATAACATTTATTTAATTAAATCTCCATGAGACTTTTCGTACTAGACTTTAATTCCTGACTGGAGCTTCGGCATTAGAAAAATCACGTACCAACGACAAAGTTGAACTCGGGATTTTACGTCGTCTAATTTAAGATACAATTCACCTCGAATGACGAAAAACTCTCAGAAACACCAGTCCTCACCCCATCTCCTCGGACACAAATTTCGTCTCCCTTCCGTCCCGCCAAAAAGAAAAAAGAAAAAAAAATATGTCCGGTCGCCACAAAGCGACTAACGAAGAAACAAAGGGCCCGATTCGTTCCAGACCCCGGAGCGAGGAAAGCGGAATTAAATCGTCCGGCGGGGGGACGCGATCCGTCTCCGCCCTGCTCGTCGTACCTGCGCCTCGCGTTAGAGAGAACGTAAATTGTCAGATACACACGGACGGAGGAGGGAAGACGCGACTTTTGAGGTTAGAGGCCCGGTCCGTGGATCCAGTTAAAAAAGTTCCACGCCGCGGGGGTCCTGGACCGCGGCCCCCGAGGATAAAGGGGAGCGAAAGAAAGAGAGAGAGAGAGAGAGAGAGAGAGCGCGCCTGGCTCTCGAAAGAGCGACTATCGGTTTCCCTATCGGGGCTGGTCATCTCGGTTCGGCCGCCTCCGCGGGGCCCTGCCGCGGAGAGACGCGTATATAAACTCGCCTTTAACTGCTTTACGACGATCGTTTGTACCGATTTGTTCGACAAGATCCACCCTCTGCCGCCTTCTCTTTCTCTCGCGTGCGCCTCTCGCTCGGCAGCCTGGCCAGATCGATACGTCGATCCCTTTTCCCGCGACGATGATCGCCTTCCCTCGCTTCAACGCGAGACGTCGTTTGTCGTTCGATTCGTAATGTGGATTTCGTTTCGAGTGTCAAACGTGGGGCATTTGATATACGCAGTGTAATTCTAATTTGAGATATTGATCGGAGGGATTTTCAAATATCCACTCACTTTGATTTCTCACTTGTGAATCGTCGTCGTGACGATCTTTCAATTTTTAATAAATTATTCTAAAATAATTTTTAATTGTTTTCCTTCGTTTCACTTTATTTCAGACAAAATTCTCTGCCTCTGATTGTATAAACTTAAATAGGTAATTTAACAAGTCAAGGAGTAATGGCCCGCTTTTTTTAAAAAGAAGTATTATTTATCTTAAATGTAATCGATATTTTCAAAAAAAATATATATGTATGTGTGAAAGTAGATATGCATGTAAATTTACAAGCAAGAAATTAAAAACTAATCGTAGAGTTGCGAAACGAAAGTAGTCGAAAATCACATTATTCTAGAGTGCTCGTTTCAGCTCTAATATTTAATTTATTATTTAAAAAATGATTGCGATTCATGAAACGAAAGGGGTGTCTGAAAAAAAATACATCTATCCGAAAAATACAGTATCCAGGTAAAAGATACATATTTTGAGCACAATTTTTAGTTTATTACTCGTTTTTCCAACAGCTCTGCTCCTGTTCACTTTACACTTTTGGAGACAAACACTTTGACCTTTCCCAATCTTTCTCGAATCCTCAATTTTCTCGAATTCCATAAATTCGATAAACCATCAACTTCGCCGCGAAGCCGTTCCGAATATTAATCCCAAGTATCTCGAGGAAACGGCGAGCAGCAGAAGAGAAAACAGCATTCTCCCCGAAGAAAGGGTGAAACGCCTTGAAAAATGAAAAGAAGCTTGGACTTTCGTTCCGGCGTAGCTGCCTAGCGGCGTGCGAAGCTTTTGTTCCCGCGTTTGATTCCATCGCGTTTCGTTCGCGTCGCATCGCGTTTCGTTCGCACTTCAGCCGGTTTCCGCGAGCGGGCGAGAAGGGGGACGTTGGCGCACGTCGCGTGCGACTCGCATCCCCCGGCGACAATGCGCTTTTTCCCGGAGTCGCGCACACAACGGGCTCGCTCGGCGTGGAAACGAGCGGCGCGAGGCGCGAGCGAGCCTCGTCCCATTATTTGCCCTTCGTGGCGTCGATGTTTCTATTGCGTTAAGCCGACGGCGACGCCGTGAACCCGGGGGTGCGACCCGGAAGGGACTCTTTCACGCGTCGGGGGATAGGTTTTCGTCTTACGAGCCGCGAGGTAATTACGCCTACGCTACCAACCTGCTCTCTCTCTCTCTCTCTCTCTCTTTTTTCTCAATGCGTGCTGATCTGTCTTTGGCAGACAGAGAATTGATCATCGTCATCCGAACGTCCTAACTTTAAGCTTTAATCAGAATCGTTCGCGCGTGATGTAGTTGTTTTTCGCTCCAAGATTTTGATCGACGATTGAAACCTCGCGTCTCCTCTTGAAATTTTTCTGTACAAAACATCGAAAAAGAAATCTCAGTTTAAAAGACACGTACAGCGCTTCTCGCAGTAGAGACATTTTTATGTATTGAAAAAGCTGAAACGTTCAAATGTTCAATATTAGAGTAGGGGAATATAGAGAATTTGGCCGTTTTTGGTGTCAAATTATACTTCTTCGGAGTATTTCGCTTACGATTTAAGTACGATTAACAAATATATGTTAGGAGAAGTCAATATTAATTTGATAAAAATAAAATTGTCTTTTCAACAGTTGTAGTACAGTCAATTCGAAAAGTCACATTGACGAATTTGGTTGTTCCAGTTTTTAGTCTTAATTAAGTTTGCAAATTCTGCTCTCAGGTTATAGATCGTCAATACATTATGCGAAAAATGTGTCAGATTAAAAAATTCGTGGCCTACACATCGAGTATCGAAGTTCGTGTTTCGTCCAATGACAATGTCCCTTTTAAAATTAACTAGTTGCTTCCAAATGATCACGATCGATCATGCACTTGTAACTTCTAATTTTACCAACAGAATCATAATTGTTTCACTGTAAAAGAAATCGTGACAATTGTCATATTTCTTTTCATCGAATTTTGAAATAAAAGTTATCCCGATTATTCCCTTTTGCGATAGGTTAAATATCTCTTCTCAAACGTTTTTTACTGTTTCAATGTTTCTTCGGGATGAGGGATGAAAGGTTCATAGGTCTAAAGGCAGACTGGTCTGATGTACGGCGGAACGGTAGTAGCTCGAATGATTAAGTTGCGAGCGTGAAGTGGGAAAGGGGAGGTGTTGGTAAGTAAGGCACTGAAGGGGAAAAGTGGGTGTCTTGATACGCACAGTGAGAAGAAATTGATTTTTCTGACACGTTTAGTAGATTTTGTACGGACAAACATAATATTTGTTTCTTCTAACGATTCATAGTACGAAAAAGGAAACCCTTTTATAACATGGCATTCCGAAAACGTGATTTCATCTCACTGTTTCTGTGTTCTAAGTCTCCACAAAACATGAATTAACTGATTATCTAAAGAAAAAAATTATACTACCATTCTGAGAACATTCAATCTTCGAAATGACTTAATTCGATCGAGCCATAATTAAGATTCGAATTTCAAAATGTTGACTGTGTCTGAAAAACAAGTTATACTACCATTCTGAGAACATTCAACTTCGAAATGACTTAACTCGATCGAACCATAATTCAGATTAGAATTTTAAAATGTTGACTGTATCTGAAAAACAAATTATACTACCATTCTGAGAACATTCAATCTTCGAAATGACTTAACTCGATCGAACCATAATTAAGATTCGAATTTTAAAATGTTAACCGTGTTGATTGTATCTGATAAGAAAAAAGAAAATTATACTACCATTCTGACAAAATTCAAACTTTAAGATAACTTATAATTAAGATTCGAATTTTGAAAGAAAGGAAGAAGAACTTCATTCGCGAAACGGTGAATTCGTAGGAACGATCAGCCATCGATCAGTCGAACCTCTTCCTTAATCGTCTCTCACGGTTCAATTAACGCTGCGGTTCCCGGTTCGATCCTCCAGGCAGAAACCCAGCAGCTCTTTTACCAACCGCGGCGAATACCGATCTCTCGCGACGTACACACAGCCAGTGTAATGTTAATACATCGAACGGCATCGCTATCGGCCGATATCACGCGATCCTCTTAAACAAAGGAAGAAAAAGAGAGAGAGAGAGAGAGAAAGAGAGAAAGAGAGTGATCCACGATTTAGCCTGGTACTTTTCGCGAAGCAATCTGCGCCGGTGTGTTACGGCGTTATCTCACGGAATCCCGGTTTCCAGGCTCGAGGGCTCTCTCCCTCTCTCCCTCTCTCCCTCTCTCTCTCTCTCTCTCTCTCTCTCTCTCTCTCTCTCCTGGCTGCTTGCAATTTACGGTAAGCCAGCGAGGCTACGGCGCGGCGTTTTTTAATCTCGCCGTAAAACGCAGCGGGGCTTTCAATTTTATTGTCACGGGCGGGGGAGGGGGCACGAGAGGCGAAACGCCGGCAAATTATCGGTAGGCGAAGCTTAGCGATAAAATAAATTAAGCGGAAAGCTACCGGGTTGCGGGAGCGCGCTTTCGGCGCGAAACCGTCGCGCTGGCGATCATCACGCCCCGTAAATAACGATTCACCGTTCGATTTATCGGCCAAACGAAGGAGGAGGAGGAGGAGGAGGAGGGGAGAGGGACGAACGTCGCGACCGTGGCAAACGCCTAGTGTATTAAAAGCCCGGATGCGCGCGGATCGACGCGACGCCGAGCCGAAACCGGGCATAAAACGCGAGACGAATCGCGCTCGCTCTTGGCTCCGTGCCTCGGATTTAATTATTCCACGCCTTTTGCCAGCCTTCTTCCTTTTTCTCTCAGGCATATTCCCTCTTCTCCCTTTTTTTTTTGTTTTTTTGTTTTTCGTGGACAACGGGGCGATTATTTTATCCTGGCTTTCGAGGAATTAAACGACACGTTCGGAGGGTTCGCGGTCGTTGTAATTTTTAATCGATTTTTACATTGAACTTGGAGAGGACAGGCAAAAGTTTTATTGAGAATTGATTATTCGACACCTCTCGATACTCTTTCAGTCCTCGTTTCGACTTCTCGAGATTATTGTTTTCCCGCAGGAACAGTTCGTGCACAGGATTTGTTACAATTTTAATCAACACCAAAATTGCTAGAGATTGGAATTTGGAAATTTTGTATAATTTCTAACAGTGTATATTTTTAATGAAATACACTGATAGAAGCTTGTGTTCTGTCTTGTATTATTATTTATATCTTCTTGCACTTCGATTTCTCTATACTTTAGTCGTCTAGTGCCGATTTAATGGATCAGCGGCACAATTGTACAGTTTGTAAAAAAAAATCGCTCAAGATGAGTTAAAATTCCTACAAAAAAATTCGAGAACAATAGAAGATGTATGTGAGTCTGATAGAAATTGTCAGAGTCTAATTGCAAGAAATGATGAATTCAAAACAGCGAACGACGCGCGTTCCGGGCAAATGTTATACAATATTTCTTTGCCATTTCAACGTGGTCGTCGCAGTCGACGATTTTTCACGCAACGGCTCGAAACAGGATAAAGAAGGGAAAAGGTTACGTTGTGCACTCGGCATTTCGAGGCAGAGCAAGGCAATAACTCAGGGAGAGCAGCGCGGAACGCGGCAAATTTCGCGAGGATCGCGCCGGATGATCTAACGATCCCGGGATCGTCGTAAATTCGTGGCGGGTTTTATCGAGTGGCGATCCGTAGGTTAGGTCGTACGCGTTCGCGCGCACACGTGCGCGGCCTCCTCCTTTCTTTTTCCCCGTTTGCCGTCGTTATTCATCCAACGGCTGCTGAAAAGGATAAACCCCCTCGTCGCTTTATGCGATTCTTACGAGTATGATCCTACTGATTTAAACGCTCCGATCGATCTCGTCCTTTAGCAGCCGCGTTTCACCGCCGTCGTCGAGTCCTTTTCGCGCGGCTTGTATTGCCAGAAGATCCGAAGGAAATGATGCAAATTAGCTCCACGTTGATGATCGCGTACCCTCCTGAAATTTGTACGAAGAAATTCTGAGTCGTCGTCTCGTTGCTCAATTCATTGGCAATTTAAGTATCCTTTTATCGTACTTCATATCGGCGTTTCTGGCCTTCGAGGCGAAGCAAAAAATTCTGAGTAATGTTCAGAGTGATAGTTGATCGTTTGTGACTAATTCATGTATAAATATGATAAATTTAACTCACCTAGATTCCATTTCTTAAATTATATTTTCTTAAAAATGCGCAATGTGCCAATAAAAAATTTCAGCTTTCGAATCAACCAAAAAATTGTCTAATATTCAAAGTAATATTTAGCGGGTAAAATGATTTTCCACATAGGTTGTACTTTTTAAATTATATTTCTAAAGATGTGCAATGTTTCGACCAAAAAATTCCAGCTCTCAAATCAACCAAAAAATTGTCTAATGTTCAAAGTAACATTTAGTGGATAAAATAATTTCCTATCTAGATTGTACTTTTTGAATTATGCAACTTCTAAAGATGTGTAACATTTCAATAAAAAATTCCAACTTTTAAATCGACCAAAAAGTTGTCTAATAATCAGGTAATATTTAGTAGATAAAATAATTTTCCATGCAAGTTTCATATTTCTAAAGATGTGCAATGTTTCAATAAAAAATTCCAACTTTCAAATCAACCAAAAAATTGTCTAATATTCAAAGTAATAGTTGCTCGTTGTAACATTTAGTGGCTAAAACAATTTTCCACTTGAATGTAATTTTCTGAATTACACTTCTAAAGATGTACATCTGTAAAATATTCGAAGATAGAAAAATGCACATAACGTATAAAGTACAAAATATCATATAAATTATTATTACGTATTGCAATATATATGAAGCAGTTCTCTACCTAAGCCCTGAATTACCAAAAATCTAAATCCAAAACTATCATAAAATACGTAGCGAAGCGATTCTTTACCCAGCTTCCAACTTTCATAAATCATCCTCAAGAATCTCTTAATCGTCACAAACAACATCCGTCCTGTATCGCCATCGTAGACTCTTCGACGGTTCGCTGCTCGTCTCTGAGAATCTACAGAGGCGCCAGACGAGGCGTCCAGTCAGACAAACAGACGGATCTGCAGGTGTCCCGGTGGATCGTCGTCTCGCGTCTAGTTTCCTCGATTCGTCCGGGGTTAACGAGACTCGGTCGAAGACAGCGGAGGAAGAGAGGAAGAGCGTGGCGGATAGTGTTGGCCCGAGGCGGTCTCCAGGCCTCCAGAGATCGGCGTCGGCCGATAGAGCCGTAACGCTGAAAATTAGCGCCGTCTGAGAAACAAATACGGGTCGGAGGGGGGCCCAAGCCGGCTATCGGGTAAAAGGAGCAAGACGAGCAGAAAAACGAGAGAGGACTGCGGGAAGAGAGAGAAAGAGAGAAAGAGGATGCGAGCGGAGACAAAGGGAGAAAGGGAGAAGAATTTCGGGGGACGTGGTGGCTCCGCTCGCCGCCACCTTCTTGTATCGTGCCCCCTCGTTTCGTAGTCGTCCGGCTCGCTGCAGTCCACCTTCGTTCGCGCGCATCACCGCCGGGCTCCTGAGGTTTCCTGGAAGCCGGAGCCCGCTTCCACCTGCCACACACTGCGGAAACGCCGCGCCGTGGACTGGCTCCCTGTGTACTGGGTGTTCGCCGAGTTTGAATTGAGATCTCTTTGAAAGAGAAACGGCGGGTTGTTGGAAGATATCCAAAACGGTGGAGGAGAAAGTAGGGAAATTTTGGAAAATTCGTTCCGAGGAGGATCGGATAGTTTTGGAAAGTCGTCATTCCTTTTGTTAGGCAAGAATATGAGAAGAATATAATTCCGTGTCATAAAATATAATACGAGTACTATTTTTTGAGATACCGTACAAAGTTTCCTTTATTTAAATTATTTTTTAAAAATCATCGTCACTAGATGGTAATGTTTATTACGTTTAAAAAACGACATTACTTGCGGGTGATTTTACCATTGAAAATTTACTGAGTAATTTCACACGTTAGTCGGTGTCCTGAACGATAAATTTTGGGAAAAGAGTAAATAATTTCATCTGAGCATCAGTCGTTGAAGAACGAGGATTTCCAGATGAGGAACAATTGCTGATGAAAAATAATAGTTCGACGAACAATGCTCGTATGAAATTATATACAATTGGAAACTGAACGCAACTCGTTGAGACAGCACGAGACACCGATAGGTATGGAATTACGGGACGACGAATGACAGAGGAAGGTTCCCTGTCCAACTGACGTTCTTTTCTGAAACCTAACCTAACCTAACCTAACCTAAACCTTCAAATCAACGTCAAATCAATCTCGTCCACGCCTTAACCCCTTTGAATCCCTCCACCTGAATCCTGCCTCTCGAAAGCTGCAAATCCGCCGGGGGAAAAACGCGGCAAAACGCAAGCGAACGTTTCCAGAAACCTAACCTCAATCTGGATGGATGGATCCTGCGCTCCCAATCGAGCGGAGCAAAGGGCACTCGCCTCTTATAAAATCATAAGGCCGAACACGTGTCCGTGTTCTCCGGCGGAATTTCTTTTTCCCGTAATCTGTACGAGGGGCCATTAAACCGGAGGATGGCCCGGGTCGTCGAAAAGGAATGTCATGGGGTTACGCCCTTTCTCATCGGCCGAAAACGGAACGGCCCCCGTCGATTTCTCGCTGCTCGTTAACCGTTCGTGCCGGCGTCGTTCGTCGTCTCTTCTACGGAACCGACGCGACCTTTTACCGTTTCTTTCTTGCTTTTCCTCCTCTTTTTCTGTTTCGTTCTCCTCCTTTCTCTTCGCTGGCGTTTTCTTATCGAGACGGACGCTCTGAGAAAGTTACTGTTTTCTTTTCTTTCTCCTTTTAAGTTGCCGAGGACCATTTACAGATAATTTTCGACAATCCCGCATTCGAATACGTACACGTACCATACGTGCGTTGATCATGACTCATTGAGTCATCGGATGGATGATGGTATCGGCTCGATGCCTGTTCGTGGATATAGTGTTTTTAAAATTATTATACAAAAGGTGGATTTTTTGAACGTCCAATAGGGATTGATCGATATCTGGAATCCTAAAGGAAATATTTGAAATTTTCATTGTGAAGAAAAATGACGATAAAATGGATATTAGTGTTAGGTGAGGATCTCTTTGGAATTTCATGGAAATTGATATCTGTCGCGAATCGATCGATTTTCGGATTCTTCGACATTGTTAAATTTCTGATCGTTCGATTATTTTACAATCAATGACGCGAAGTCATCTGTAAGATGGCACGCGTGTTTGAGAAATTATAATTTTCGAACAAACAGTCCGATTAAAATGATAATTTAAATGAAAGAAAGAGAATCCCATAATCTATGACGAGTTATTTAAAAAAAGAAAAAAAGAATTGTTTTACCTAAAAGTTTACGCAAAAACGAGATTTTTAATGTTCACGTTGTTTCAATGTTCTATCGATTTCTTCCACTTTCGACCAAACAACCTATGTATGTACGCTGCAGAGATTTATAGTTATCAAAAATCAGTTGTTCAAGAAAGAAAAAAAAAGAAAACAAGGAAAACAAAGAAAGGAACGGAGGAACGGGCGTTTGTAGCGATAAAAGGAAGCGTGGACGTTTTTCAGAAAATAGCCCCTTAGATTCGAGTCGGTCGTCAGCATCCTCCCGCGGGATATTTTGCCAAAGCGTCGCAAGGATAATCCGGCTTACCGTCCTTCTGCGTGCTCCACATGAATGAGAATCGATCCTCTACCCTTCGTCACGATATATTCAGGACAGTAGGCAGATGCTACGAAAAATCTCTTGAACGGCCTTTAAAGTCGTCCGATCGACCGATTTTCCATCCCTCTTCTTCACCGTCGAGTCTCCATTTCGGGGAACTTGGCTTGCAACGTTCGATGGTCCGCTAATCTCTGGCGATTCGTCGAGATTCTCTTTATCGTGACATTCTGCGCTACTCGTCTTTGAATCGAATCGTAAATCGGATGGTAAATTCAGTGTCATTCTCCATCTCTGCTTTCGAGAAATTAATTCGTCAAGTTTTCAGTTGCTTGATCTAAGCCAAATTTAAGCGTGATCTAATCCAGGTTCACAGTTATTGATCTCTCATCTCGCGTGTTCGAAAATTAATTCACTTTCATTTGTTTAAATAAGTTCAATTTCTGCTCCCAATTCGAACTTGATTTAATCCAGAAACTCTGTGTTTTTGGCCGACCACGTTCAAAATCAACTTAGTCCTTATTTGTTTGATCAAGCTTGATCGAATTTGAACTTGACCTGATCCTACATCATCCAACATCGAAACAAGATTTATTTGCAGATATTTATTTATTTGATCAAGTTTCATCTATCGATCGCTTAAACTCCTGAATTCGACGAACTTGATTTGATTCAGATCTTCCAAGAAACCGTCCATCTTCCAACTTATTAAAATTTTAGCTTAAAGCTTCTATCTATCGATGAACCTGACCTAAAGAAATCCCCCATCTTCCAATGAAAATGTAACAAAGTTTCATCAGCTGATCACTTAAACTTCCAAATTCCAACCTTACCTAATCCAAATCTTGCAAGAAATCATCAAAACAAAATCAGCTTTGGTGAATTGAAAATTTATTCACTCGATCAAGCTTCATCTGCTGATCATTTGAACTTGCAAATCTCCGAAACCTCGCGAAAATTCAAACCTAAACCTAAGCTAAAGCTGATCTAATTCGCGACAATCGCGCGCAGCATCCAACTCTCTCTCGGGGCCTCAATTCGTACGAAACGGGCATAAAACGGAGCGCAAACCCTCCGGTTTGCCGGACGAAACTCTCGCGGTACGCTCGCATTTAGGATCTCTAATTGATTATCAGACTCCCGAGAGGGGAACAATGGATCGAGGCGCGGTGGATGTCCACCGGCGGCCGACACGCCGACTTATATTTATCGGCACCGAGTGGAGGCGAACGTAGGCGGCCCCCGTATTGTTCGCGGATACGTTCGAAAAGAGGGGGAGAGGTGGTCGGAGTCGGAGCAGCACGAAAGGTGCGTTTCTCAGACGCTACTCGTTTATGGCGGCTAATTACCGTAATTGGCCCGGCCGTTATAACGACGACGTTTAAGGATACTCGCGCCGTTAGCATACAAAAGTACAATAATTCGAAGGGGGCGCACCGAGCGATTTCTCTTAAGGCAAGTCGCAGCTTCCATAATGGCGCGCACGCCAGCCGCGTTTGCTCCGAGAGAGTGGCGCTCCTACTCTTTTTGCCATCCTTCCACAGAAAGAAACAGCAGAGAGAGAGAGAGAGAGAGAGAGAGAGAGAGAGATCGTTTGGCGAGGAAGTGCAGCTATGCTGTTTCAACAAACAGACAACGAGCGAGCACCGAGGGGGGCACCGTGTGTAAATTGGAACGTACGGATTATAGCTGCCGATCCGTAGGAATTTTAATTTCCTCGCCACCCTAGAACTCTTCTCTTGATTTTCGGAGTTTTTTCCTTTTTTTTTTTTCCCGGTATCAGGAGTGGATGATTGAACTTTCGGGCAACCGAGGAGGATTTATTATGCGCGTACGTGCTACCTTTTTTGCTTTTCTCGCGCAAAGAGGACGAATAGGGATTTTAGAACTGACCTACCGTTGTTTCGCGAAATTCAAAAAGTTTTCGAGATAATTGTACAATTGTCAACTGTATAAATAATTTTTCTCATTGTTAATATATATATATGAACAATTAATTCCATCAATTCGAATTGGCCAATCAGCCAATACACAGTCAGCCTTCGCGGCGGTCTAAAACGATCCTCCGCGGATGCAAAGAGGCGATCGTTGAACAAGGTGGTCCGGAATGTTGCAACGGGATCAATGTCAAAGCAGTTGAACCCGTTCCACGGATTTTATTAATCGTGTTATGTCTGCCGCGCGAATCACTATCACCGACCGACGCAATTCAGTCGGCCGGTCTTATCGTCGTCAGATTTTTCCATCCTCGATGGAACACCTCTCGCGACAGAAACTGTCGTCTTATCTAGCATCTTCTTCCACAACTACGACACTTGCAGGAATATTCCCCTTTTTAGCACGTGATCTCATTCTGACGCAAATTGAACTGATTTGTTTTAGAGTAATAATTTTTTTTAGAGTAAGTTTTAGTTTTAATTTTTTTTATTCGAATGATGGTTCATTTTTTGTCATTCCTTGAACTCTGATTTGTCTGATACAATATTTCTACTTTAGTCACTTAGTTCTAGTTTCGTTTTTGATCTATGTTTGTTAATCTATATGGTTAAGTTAGTCGTGGAAATATTCGAACGTTGATAGAAACATTTACGAATAGATATATATTGCAACGTGTTATAATTTACAACGAGACAGCACAATTGTCACGATTATATCGATCGAAGTTTAAAAATGGGTGTATAGAAAATTTTTACGTTTCTTTGCGCGTTGTTATTTAAATTAAATCCCAACGAACGAGGGAAATTCTTTGCAATCGCTATTTTCACAGATTCCACTAGCAACGTACAATTAAAATTAAAAGTTAATTAAAGTTAATTATTCCATTGCTCTTTTACTTTTTAGAAATTACATTTCTCTCTCTCTCTCTCTCTCTCTCTCTCTCTCGCGTCGCAAAGAAAGACTCAAACGGGGGAAATAATTTTCGTAAATCGAGCCAACTTCCAAGAAACACGTCCCGCGTACGCTCGAACCCGGAGGGGTTCAACGTCCAGATCGGCAAGAAGCCGTCTCGTTCTCGCCTTTCGCACGAAATCGAAGGATCATCGTTCACCGGCCACTCCCACAGTTTAACGCCGGTCGACGTTTCAATAAAATTCTCACCTATGCGCCACGTAGCGCGCGTTGGAAACCTCAATTAGGCCCCTCGAGCACTTTGGGGGGAAACCCCCCTGCCCCCCTTTCTTTGAGCCTTTGGCGGAGAACGTGGCGAAAGAACGTCGAAAGTCCGAGTGAAACGATTTCAATTGCGCGTGGCCTCAGCTGGTATTTTCACGAAGCCACGACATTCCAGCGGCTGTCCGACGCGACTCGTGGAAAAAGAAAGAAAGAGAGAGGGGGGAGAGGGAGAGAGGATGAGGGAGAGGGAGAGGGAGGAGGAAAAGAAACGGTGAAAACACACCGAAATGCCTGGCCAGGCGTTTTCTGACGCGCAACAGAACGACAGAAGGCGCCGTTTCTTCCCGCGGGATGATAATTCCACCGCGTGCACCGAGTTCCTCCCTAACTGCTCCACGCCGCGTGCTGATGCCCTCCGCTCGCGACAAGATCCGCTTTTTATTCGCCGGGAACGCGCCTCCGGCCGCTCTGACAGCCGCTCGCGATTGACTCGTGCACGTTTCTATTCCGGCCTTTCGGAATTCCGATGAAAGTCGCGCGGTTAACACCGGCTGGACACGCCGCGATCATGCGCCTTGCCGGCGTTCGCCGAGAGAATCCGTGGCGATAACACACGGCTCTTTAGGCGAAGAATTTGTGGCAGATAGAATTTTCGGGATGAACGGAATTACTGAGTTATGTGATATATCGAGTTTTTACTGTGATATTCACTGAGTTTTTTTTTTTTGGAATAAAATTTTGATGAGAAAAATAGGTGGATACGCAACTTTGAAGTTGGATGACATTATCGTGGAAGGAATTTTCTGCGGGAGTTAACCAGTTGAGAATTTTGTAAATAAGTAAAATTACGATTGATTCGATTTTTTGGAACGAGAAAACCAGATAGAATAAAATTTCGATCAAATGATACATAACTATATCTAAGTTAGACGACATTATGGGGGGGAGGGGGAGAGAAAGGGATTTTTTTACAAAAGTTACGAGAGGTAAAATCGCAGATTTCAGAACAATTTTGAAGGTGAATAAAATTACAATTGATTTAATTTGTTTGGAATAAAAAAAAAAGATCGGATAGAATCAAATTTTGATAAAGTGAATACGCAAAATACACAACTTCCAAGTTAGACATTATGGAGAACGAGAAAGAGAAGAGTTAACGTTTGGATGTGTGTGTCGGAGACTTTTGACTTGGCGAAGTTTCTGCTTTCCGTATTTCGATATAAACGCACAGGAAGTTTCACCTTTGGTATGTTGATTTAAGACTGGTTTAGGAAAGTTGCATAAATAAGACGAGGAAAGAGAGCAACGTATACTTGCAATTTTTTAATGAGAATAGTTGTTTGCGATAGAGAATAGTAAATTGCAACGAAGTTTGAGAAGGTTGGAGAGCCGAGTGAGGTTGAAATATATACATTTGTGTCATTTGTGTTATTAATAATATTGATTTAATAATAATTAATTTTAGCATCAAGTATTATTGATATCATACGTGACATAATATTTTGTACAATATTATTGGTATGATACTTGATACTTGATACAATTGATATAATGCTTGATGTACCTAATATTATGGATGTAATACTTGCAACACTTCATGACTTATAAACTCAACTATTATTTGATGTAATATCACTAATTTAATAATTGATACAATATTATTGGCATAATGATACAATTGACACGATGTAATCGATATAATACTTAATTATTAATTTGATATGATGGACGTAATACTTGACACAATATTATTGATATTAATACTTAATATTGACATGAAGTAAGGGGCCATTTAATAAGCTCCACTATTGTATCACACTTCAGTCGACATGATCGCAATTGTCTAATCGACATGTGTCTGTTGATCGGTGGTTCCAGGCAGATGTTCCCTCAGATGAAGTTCCGAGTTTCCGGATTGGACGCGAAGGCTAAATACATCCTTCTGCTGGACATCGTCGCGGCGGACGACTACAGATACAAGTTCCACAACAGGTAAGGAACCCAAGTGAAACGTGCAACACCGTAATCGTCGTGATTAGAACGTTCCGACGAATCGAATAACTCCACGAATCGCGATCACGAACAGTGCCAAGCTGTTGCGTTCGAAGCTGTTTCGTGACGACCACGAACGCGAGAATTAACGCAATTATTCAATTACTCGAACGTTGCCATATCCGTGTATATTTGCCTCTCGCATTTTTTTTTCTCTTCGTAGTCTGTCTAAATTCCCTCGTTTCGACTTCATCGAGCACGTAATCGAGACGTTTCTTTTTTCTTTTTCACGAGAGGAAATAATATCTCAAAAATGGTAGCCTAAAGAAATTTTCCCAAGTGATGCACAGTACCGTGCTTCCTTTTATGCTTGCAGTATGTTGATCATTTCTACGTTCTAGATTCTGGCAATTTTGTAATTAACTTTAAAGAAAGTATCACAGAAATTTCGCGAATTTTAAAACTGAACGCACTTTTAAATCTGTCAATCACTTTTTGGCCATTTTTCTAGTCCCCAGTTTCTTCCCCGGTTTCAAATAAATGAAGCGATTTGAATTTTTTAGTTTTCGAATATCCTTTTGAACATTTTAAACGTTCCAAATGTGTTGCATTTCAAATACACTAAATATACATTAAACAGTCTGTTTATTTGCTATTATATTTCGAATATAGTGTCAAATATTTTTCTTTAGAAAGTTCTTTAGAAAGTTCTTTTATGTGAGAATACGATAATAAATATTTGAAACGAGGGTCTCATTATAGTGTTATAGTCTTCCTAGTCGTTGAAGAATTTTCTACCTAGGCATAACAGGTATGATTCGACTCAATACTTTGTATTTCTTCGTCACAAATTTTCCTGTTAGATTTTATCTTACTGCTATAGATTCTCCGACACTAGAAAAACTACCAAAGAGACCAATTTATAATTTTTGTTAGAAATTTTATAGACATTTACAATTATCAAAATGACCAATTTATAATTTTTGTTGGAAATTTTGCAGACGCAGGTAAATTTTCAAAAGTTTAAACGATCTTTCGAAAAATGTGAAAAAATAAAAGCTCGTGTGATTTATCGCATCACAAGCCCTTCTGTTTCTTCGTTTCAATGTGTCTGATGGAAATTTTATGCTCTGGTCGTCGGTAGTTTTAGCATGTGGTAACAACAATAATAAAATGTCTGAAATCGTCCGTAAAGTGTAAAAAATTCCTACCTCTAAACGTAGAAACCTCAATTCACGCGTGCAAACAGCAACTGAAGCGACATGCAAAGCGAGCGGACAAAGAGGCGAGCCGAGTGTTTTTCCAAGCAGACGCTACCTATTTCCCGAGAAGTGAAACGTCCAACTTGAGAACAATTCCAGCCGAGTGACTGATCGTGAGTCTGCAACCTTCCCCGCCGGTCATTAGCTCGCTATTAACTTTTTCCTTGGAAAGCCAAAACGCGCAGACACGCGTTCTCACGAGGCATCGTACGATCGTCTTTCTGGCTATGTTCGACCGTGTGTTTTTTCTCGCCCTCCCCGCGCGCGTCGCGAGGGTGCTAAACGGAACATAATCGACCGGTCGGGAAAGCAGCCGGAAAATTCGTCGACCGACTTGGCGAAAAAACCGCCGATCGAGATCCCTCGCCGCGTAAATGGCCGTTCGTTCCCACGAAAACCTACGAAACGGTATCTAGCTGCGTTCGCTTCATTGTATTCCCTTTTTGCGCTCGCCGAGTCGTTTACGCGCTCTTGTTTCCCGCGTTTGGAGTCACGGTGTTCGTCCTCTTCTTCTGCGTTTAGAGTTTCTTTCGAGATCTTGGCGCGAGATTTGAAACTTGCGGTACTCGGGAGAGATCGTGCGTTTTCTTTTTTTTTTTGTGGAGGAAAACGTGGAATAATGCGATTGCAAAAAAGGGAGTTTAAGTGATAATTGAGCTACGTGGAGGCTAGAGCGATCAAGTCTGTCGAGATTGGTTGTTTTAGACGATAACTGCACTATATTGTATTTTTGAGGGTGTAATTGAAATTCTCTTGCATTTTTCTAGTTTTTCTAGTTCTAGCATAAAAATCCGCCTTTGGCTTATAATATATCATCACTGAAAGTGATTTTAGCCGGGGTAACCCAGAAAATCGGGCCTCTTCAGGTGCAACGCTGATGCAACGAAAATTAGCGATTGGTTGATCTGGATCACGTGATTCGCGAGGGGGCGTGGGGTAGATCTCGAGTAGGAGTGGCGATCACGCCTGTAATTTGTTTTCTATCGATTCAAAGTCAGAACAGTTGGATATTATTCACTCCTTTGTTTTGTTCCATTATTTTGTTACATTTTATTCTTCATACCGAATTTGTGCAAAATACTATCTTTTGTTCCTAATGAAAAATTACATAATTGCGCAAGATATACCTAAACCTAACCTAAACCTTTCAAAGAGTTTCCGCCCTCGAGTTTCTCAAAAACACGAGCAGTTCGGTTATTTTGACATCGAGGCTCGTCCTACGAGATACAAAGTCAATTCGCGAGGAACGTGAACGTGAGCGTGAGCGTCTCAGCGAGGTTCGCGAGAAGAGAAGCGGACAGTCGGCCAATCGAAAGGCAGACCACAATGAACGATTACATCACGCTGGCGACCGCAGCCACTTTGGAACTCGTCGAACGAGTTCTTCTTCGTTCGCTCGTTTTGACCCACCTGCGACCGATCCCAACGACCGGACACGCCTCCCTTAAAAGACAACAATCAGACCGAGAAACTCGCGCTATCGACACCTCTCTCCAACTCGCAATTCAGCGGTCTCGAGTCATCGTCAGCGATCCGTCACGTAATCGTCGCTTCGTTCGTTCCTTGAATTTTTCCAATTCAACCCTCGCGAGAATCGTAATCCCAATTTTCACGCGTTGATCGAACAAAGTCGATTTGTATCGTCAAACTTTGCGTCTTTTGATCATTGAAAGGAAATTCCAAAAGTTCGTTCAACATTTTCTTTATCATTTTCGTCTAGATTCTGCAATTTTCCGAAATTTAATGAAATCGAAATTTATTTATCTTGTTATTTATTACTGGTGGAGCATCAAAAGAGATTTTACAGTCGAAAACATACTGTCGATTTTTGATCAACTTTTATCACGTGCGTCGAGTAGCGAAAGAAATTCTTTAACTACATTATAAATTTTTGACAATTTTGCTTATCGGGCGGCGAAAAAATTTTTACAATCGATACGCGATTTCCGTTCGTTAAACAGGACCAGAAATTAATAAATTTTATAATTTGTAATACACGTTACGAATTTTTAACGATTGAATGAAATTTTACAATTAATAAATTTTATAAATACACGTCACCAGTTTCCAACGATTCGATGAAATTTTACAATTAATAAATTTTGCGATACACGTGACGAGTGTCTAACGATTTCGTTGGTGTTTGCCGAGTACAGCAGGTGGATGGTGGCGGGGAAGGCCGACCCGGAAATGCCGAAGAGGATGTACATCCATCCGGACTCGCCGAGCAGCGGTGAGCAATGGATGCAGAAGGTCGTGAGCTTCCACAAGCTCAAACTCACTAACAACATCAGCGACAAGCACGGCTTTGTAAGTACTGTACGTAACGCCAACCAAACAATTACTTACTTACTAGCCTCTAAGTTGGAGCTCCGAGTCTCGCAATTAATCGCTAACGTTTGCCCGGCTAACGACCTAACGATCGGCCGATTAAAAGCTCGTTAGGCCGCGTGCACGCGGCACTCTTCTCCGTCCTCGACGATGACCACTTACTGCTTTGTGCCTCTCGTTTCGCCAATTTTTCTATCTTCCGTGATCTAGTCGCGGGCTCATCGACGCGCGAGAATTAATCGACTTGAATTTTTATTTTTACTTTAACAAGTAAATCCTATCGCTTACCCTATCGCGGACTTTTTTCTCTTTATGTGAAGATATAAAATTTGTTTATTTTGTTTTTGATTATTCGAATATTCGTAAATGTTGCGTGAATATTTCTTTTTTTTGTGTGTGTATGTGTGTGCGTGTGTGTGTGTGTGTTTTATGTTAGGGTATGAAGAGGAAATGAATTTGGATTTTGTCTTCCTTCGGGTAAAAGTTTAATTAAAGAGAAAATGTTTCTTTAAAGAAACAGGGAAAGATATTAAAAATCTTAAGTTTAATTGCATTCTTAAGAATAACCTAATAATCGCAATAATCTCAAGAAAATAACCTTCTAATTATTATTACGTCGAAGAAAATATAAAATCGAAGAATATCTCCTACGATTACTATAAATATAGTCATAATAACTTAATAGGTGTTTTAAAATCTAGTGATTCTAATAATCTTATCCTTGTTAATTATACCCTTATTAATTATACTATAATAATGTTAATTATTAGAGTAATAATTATACTCTAATAATTATATCCTTGTCATATATATCGGCAAACAATAACTTAACATACTCAAAATCCTCGATAATTATTATCAAAATTTAAAAAATTTACTCCCCAAGAATTGTTAACCCTAATAATTACTACAAATAACATCAATTACATAATCTACTGTTGGTAATTGCTGTAGAGATATGTATACTCTTCACTTGCATCCAAGAAAACAAGAACCTTCCACCTCACTCTTATCATTCTCTACATTTTGAAATTCAAAAATCATTCGAGTTAATCTAACCTCAATAATTATTACAAATAATACCAATTAATCTACTTTTAGTAATTACTATAGATATGTATTACAAAGTCAATCTCTCCACTTGCATCCTCCTCTAAAAAAACAAAACCAACAATTCATTTTACTGGTATCGATCCCTCTGCATCTCAGAATCATCAAAAATCAGTCGAGTTGACCTAATCTCAATAGTTGTTACAAATAACACCAATTAATCTGCTACTAGTAATTATGCTACAGATATATACTATGAAGTCAGTCTCTCCTCTTGCACCCAAGAAGACAAGAACTTTCCACCTCACTCACACCATTCCCTCTACATCTCAAAATCATCAAAAATCACTCGAGTTAACCTAACCCTAATAATTATTACAAATTAATCTGCTGTTATGAAAGTCAATCTCTATTCTCTCGGCTTGCAACCCTCCAAAATGACTCTGACCACTTCACTGGCCCTCTAGATCTTAGAAAATCCAAAAATCGCTCAAATTAACCAATCCCATGGGATTTCTCTGGCCAAAGTCCCGGGGGGATTAAGTTATCGCGATGGATTTCGGCGTCAAGTAGTTGCAGCAGCCGGTGGTGCCCCCGATGGTGGTGGCCCGGTTCTCTCCTCTCTATTAGCCTCTCCCCTTGCACCCTCTTTTCCTCTCTACGGTTACATATACATACAGTGGCCTCACGATAGTGGTTTTCTCCGCGAGAGAGGAAGAAGAAGAAGACGAAGAAGAAGAAGAAGAAGAAGAAGAAGAGAAAAGAGCAGAAGGAGAGGGAGAGATCCGAGGGTCTGCGGAAGCCAGCGTCGAAGCAAAGAAGCCTGGTTCTTTCAGGCGGCCACAGCACCGTTCCCCGAGCTCCCCCTTTTGCCTGGTGGACGTTGCGCACCGTTCTCCTTTTTTGCGAATCCTTTTTGCGGCAGTGGCGTGTCGGCGTCCTTTGAAGGATCCTGCATCGCTGGCTCGTGAAATCTAGTCCTCCAGGCCGGGGCCCAGAGCGATGTCAATGGCTGGCACAGCCCGACCTTTGTTACGACCAGCACAGCCTTTCTCTTCCTCCTCGCGTCCTCCAACTTCTCATCCCTTCGACCCAGCTCTCTCTCGTTGTCCTCTTCTCTTCTCTTCTCTTCTCTTCTCGCGATCGTTCTGATTTTCTTCTTATTGCTGCGTGCCAATACGCCACCGGATCTTTTTTAGTTTCTCGAGGCCCTCTCGCTGCGATTTTTCCGATTTATCGAGACCGGAGGGAAATTTTTAAAAGCGTTCTTGCGAAGAAGATTCTTCTTTCGTGGGAAGATTTGGATTGTTCCTGCGTTTTCTGTTTCTTCTTTCTCACTTGTCGCAATGGGCGACCTTGCTAGGTTGATCCTTTTCTCAGCACTAGCAATAACTTTCTAAGTACATTGGTAATACTTTCCAGGTATTTTTCTCAGAATTTTCTCCAGCTTTTTTGGAAACGAGAAGCAGCCGAAGTCAAAGTGGAAGTCGTCAACAAATCAAAATAAATGAATAACAAATTTGATGTGTTACTCGCGAATCTCTTCTTTCGCTCACCATGGAACACCGCCTGTTTTTCTCTGTTCTTTTCTTTCCCTTTTTCTATTTTCCATTTCCACTAGTCGACGCGGGCCCTAAACGGGGTCGGGGGTAACCACCGTGTTAACCACGGTTCACTTGTGCCTCATCCAGAGCTCTGTGAGCCTGTGCACGAGCCCAGAAAACATGTAAGAGGGTTGCCGGAGCCGGTCAACCCTTTCCGAATTCGGGGAACATTCGACGATAGTAGGAGCGCACGGTGTTGAAGTATCGCTTTGGTTCGCGAGATGTGGGGCGGAAGAAGGCTTTGAAGAGAGGCGGCCGTCAGCTGCTGGATCTCTATCTTGGCTAATTCACAGACGCGTTGCTAGCTGAAACTTCTTTTTCTTATATTTATGGTTTTCCACCCCCTTTGTCGGGGGCATATTAGGTCGGCACATTAGGCGCCCCCTTTCGTTTCTAGAAGTAAAAACTTTAATCCTTTCCGATCTACGTATTTCCACTTTCTCTTCTCCTTTTCGTGAAACAACAATTTCCCGATTGACGAATACATGAATATTTATTTAATTTAAGAAAGTCGCGCAGTTTCGAACAAAGTTTGGAAATATTTCGTTTCCAAGTCACCGTAATTGAGGATCTCTCAGTCTGGCTTAAGCAAGTTCGCTACCACGTCTCGACCACGAGACGAACCGCTTAAACAAAAAGGGCGAATCGTCGGAGAATGCGAGTCGAGGAAAAACAATCGCCACGACTCGACTGCTGACGTTTCCCTAATTTTCCCGGGCAGGCCCAGGCAGAAAGCAGGAAAATTAGCGCGGACAGCGTTCGGGACGAGGGGTGCGGACAGATCGGTAATCTCCTCGGCTCGAGCCAAGCCGAGTCGAGTCGGTCTCTTTCCCTTTGTCGGGGAAAATCCCGTCGCGGCAAACAAAAATCAGAGACACTCGACTCGGCGCTCGAGTCCTTCGAGAGATGGCTTCTCCTCGAGTGCTCGTCTTCAGATCCCTGGGCACACGAGCAAACACAGCTCCGGCTAAAGGACCACGGGGTCAGCAAACACCGGGAAATACGGCCGGCTCCTGTTGCTCCCGTTTCTCTCTTTCTTCTTCTTCTTCTTCTTCTTCCTCTTCCTCTTCATTTTTCTTTTTGAAGGAGAAGCTTTCGTGAATTTGGTTTTCCAAAGCGCGTGGGAATGTTTCGGGAATGCTCGTCCTCGAGCGTGTTTTCTGGGTTAATGGATTGAATATTTGGTCAATTTCTCGTGGAAGACTCTCGATGAAGTTTGCCCTGCTTTCCGACCAGTTTTCTTTGTTACCCTGGGGTATGAGGGTTTTTCGATGGTTATTTGGCGGATACTTTTCGAGTATTTCTTTTTTTTCCTTCGAGTGCCTGGCGAATGCTTGAACGTACATTTAATGATTACGGTGGAACTCCACCGATTGATCAGGTTTTAAATCAGTCGAAAAATTCTCTTTTGATTTAACGATCAAATTCGAAGAATTCTTCAATTCAATTGCTAACTAGAATTGAAACAGTCGTGGGATAACGATTACTTTTTTTTTAACCAAAGCACAGTTTTCGATTTGCTGATAATAATTATAGACGAATATAGGGGAATTCATATGGGTTTCCCTTTCTTCATTAGAAACTTATGTTTGGTTATGTTTGCAAGCTGCTAACTTGAAAGTAACGTTTAATTATCAAAGTAACGTATGAGTACAATAACGTGTAATTAATAATAAAGTAGAGTCAATAATCAATAAATGAGCAAACTTTTTCAAATTTTAGTATGCAACTTACGTGACTTCAAACTTGTACAAACTGCGTAATACATTTCTACGATCATTTTACACTACGTGCACTCGTTTTTACATCTCACCGTGTGAGTTGTACAAGACATTTTCGAAACGAATGCCTTTGATGAAACACGATTGGTGAAATTCGCGAGCAACGAGACGGTTTGAGTTGGTTTGAGGACGAGAGGAAGCAACAGAGGAGGCCACGGTGTCGCCTCTGGTTTTCCCTCGATTTAGTCGTTTCTCCGCGCCACTTGACCCGCTGCCGCCTTTATCAAGAATACTTGATCTCCGCGTTTAATCCGCGCCGCGAGCAAGCATCGGTTGTCCTTTCAGCCGAGATCGGCCGACCGCCGGCATAAAGAAGATCCGGGCGACTCCTCGTTTTCGAGTGCCTCGACAAAAGGGCCAACGTCGCCACGCCTGGCCTGTCCCCGCCTGTCTCCGCTCCTCTCGTCAACATCCCACTTCCTTGTCTGTTCTCGGGATTTTCTCGCGAATCTCTCTGTCTCTCCGAACTGCTACACGCTTTCCCGAAGAAATTTGAAAGTCGTTTGAACGAGTTTCTTCGAGAATGGCGAGTACACGTTGATAGAATTGTTTTTGAATATTTCTGGCAGTCAACGAGCACGAGTATTGGAAAAAGTGTCTACAATTCGTTCGACTCGGTCTACGTTCGTATTTCAAGATATGCTGTAGCTGAGAGGATATTAAATTCGGCAAGGATCTGAATTTTTTCTATACTCGCGGCCAGAAAAAAAAGAAAAAAAATTCGAAATCGAACCAGAGAAACGTGTCACGAACCATGTACCGTGCTTTCGAAACCAGAAAAATGTATCACGCTCTCGAAAATACAGAACGCCCACGAGAGAAAATAGTTCGAGAAATGAAAAACCCTTCAAACCGAACCAAACAGGTGGGAAAAGTATATATACAGGGTGGTCACTGAAAGACTGAATGATGTAATACAGAAATAACTTTTACAAACACGTGTTTTTTAAACTTTTTATTATTTTATTTGAAAATATGATTAACGGATTTTCTTCAGTGTCCCCCCAAATGACCACTATTTTAGAAATGAACAAGCTATGACTTTTTCAAACCCTTCAGTCTTTCAGTGGCCACCCTGTACATATATAATATAGATAGAAAAAAGGAAAAAGAAAAAAAAGGACTGATCCAGCAGGAGAAAGAGAGAGGGAAAATCAGTTTTAATGTCCATTTGCCGTGGCGCGGGTACCAGCCGTGGATCCTTTTTCCAATATTCCGAAAATTAAAACGGGAAACAATCAGCGCGGACGGACAAATCGAGCGAAACTGGATCAAACGTGCCTCGCAGCTTTAATTATCCAGTATGTCGAAGCCGGAGCGAGCGAGCAAGCGAAAAAAAGCTTCGTAGCCGCGAGAGGAGTCCGGCCGGATGCCGCTCGGGAAATTGCACGCTCCCGTTTTTTTCCCTCTAGCCGTGATTTGCTTAGCGTGTAGCTACACACCTGTGCTCTCTTTCCCTCTCTCTCTCTTTCTGCTTCTACCGTTCGACATGTCGCTTAGTCTTCCATCGCCATCCCTCTGTACCGCGCTTGATTTTTTCCTCTCTGCCCCCCTCTTCCTCCCCCGATTCACCCCCGATCGGTGACTGCCGTGATCGAAATTGTTTCGAGCGCGGGACCAACTAGCCTCGTCGCTGATGAAAAAAATTGAAGCGAGTATATCTAGTTTTGCGTTCCGAGATTTTATTGCTGGAGTTGTTCGGTTTCGAGAAGGCGTTTTTCACCCGATGAGAATGTTTCACTCCGATGAGAAGTTTGAAACGAGGGATTTTCCTGTCGTTTCGCCTTCGTTTTTCAAAGGTGATGTAATTTCGTTTATTTCGGAGGATTTTAAGTACCTCGATAAATATCTTGGAATGTTTTAAATTTAAGTTCCTTCTTTTCTTCACTTTTTCAAGGTTTTCAAAATTACATTGGAATGTTTTATTAATATTTTAAATTAATTAATTAAGGAGATAAAGGAACAGGGAAGACATTTGAAATAAGTTCCTTTTTTCGCCACTAAGTTGTATAAAATCACATTCGAATATTTCACGATAATGATACGAATAATTTAATTAATTAATTATAAAGTCATTATTAATGACAAAAGTCTTTCGTTTTCTTCCTCAGTGTCAGCATTCCGAAAACAGTTAAGAAAATTAGGATGGAACAAACGTTAGGGTGTTTGCACAAGGGATGGGACGCTAATGTTCTTTCCAGAAACTGTGATCTTTATCTCTTCTACCCTTTCTCCATCCTTAGTGCATCGCTAAAAATCTATTAAGCAAAAGCAATACTGTAAAAGCTTCTCTTCCGCAGAAAACATTTTACTAACCTTTCGAAAAATGCTCTAACAAAACTGAACAACATCCTTTGTCCATAAAAAAGAAAAATATTCCTGCCTCGTGACGACAGAGTTAATTGATCGATACCACCCCCAACGACAAAGAACACAACCAAACATTGACCAAAAATCCTCGTTTACATTTCTTGATTTCATGAGATTTCCTGTGAGCGTCAGACGCATTTACACCGGTATATTGGAAAATTATTGTCGCGATTTGCAATACGAATGCAAAATTTGAAAATCGCATATAAGAAGACGTTTGGCCTAGTTTATAGAATCTTTCTCCACGTGTATCATTCGAGGATTCTCTCAACTAAAACACGTATCTATTATTAATTATTTATAACGCGTATCTATCGTTAATTATTTTTAATTATTAATTTGTAACATTAATAAAATAATCTATTATTAATTATCTGTCATTATTGAATCATAGTACATCAAATTAAATTGCAGTGCATGTTTGAAACGATGATTTTCAAACGCAGCGCAACGATATTTTGAAAATATTATTTAAACATTAGAACAGAAAATATTATTTAAATGTTGGAACAGCAAAATTGCTCCGAAACTCGTGATAACATTTCGTTATAATCAACGAAGCAAAAAAGAAATTTCACTTCGAGCGAAAGTCGCGCTGCACTGATGAGACGCGTATAGGAAATTCTACTTTTATTCTCCCTGTCTCGAAACATCCTAATAAAAAGAAAGAAAAAAAAAAGGACGGGCAAAGAACGAATTACTTTTCGTCGAACAAGACCTCACCGTGTTTTCTCTCTCCCTCTCTCTCTTTTTTCTTGTTTTTTTTCCCTCCCGTTTCTACACGCTCGTCCCACGCGGCCCGCGTTGCGTGCACGCACCCACAAGCACACGCTGTCTCATTACGGAATCGCGTGCGCGTCGAGGCGTCATTCGTGTGAGCTTCGACCGTGGTCGGGGGCCATTTTGCTGTTCGCCGTGCGACCAACACCGATCCGATTCGTGTTGCGCGCACTCGCGTGTCCTGCACTCCTCGCGAGCGTGTTGCACGCGCCATTGCTACACCGTTCCCTCCTACACCCTCTCTGATTTCCGACTAGCAACGCCGCCACGTCCACGTATGTTGTTCGATCGACATTGGCGAGTAAATTTTCGGACATTTGCTCTGGCGAAGAGTACTGAGAAAGTCAGTTGCAGCGATTGGAATTTCATATTGGAGCGAGTTCAAAGTTCCTTCCTTTTTTTTTTAATTTTTAACCTCTTGCCACGCGCCTCGAGAATTTTCTTCCAAAATTGTAATATTTTCTCAGTTTTAAGTATATTTAAGTAAAACTTATTTTTAATAATAAATTTATTACTTTTCAATAATTTCTGTCCAGTGATATCGTACCGACGAGTTCAAAAAGAAAGCGACGAATTATCGTGTACGGTTCGGTCACTCGTTATGGTCCGCAATCAGTTGCCGGCGCAAGTGGTTAAGAAAATTCCTCCCTTTGTTAGAACTTTTCCGAATTATTGCGATTTGTATTCTCTGAAATAAACCTTCGTAATACGAAATACTCTCGTCAAGAGTAAGAATTTAAATGTGACATCTACAACTCTCTTTTTACAATCTCAAGTGTAAAAGGTGTCTTAAAAAAAAAAACAATCTCGTTAAAAGTGAAGAAGTAAAAACACGTCGCAAGTTTCGGAGAATTTCTTCCGTGAGTTTCCCCGAATTGAACGAAAAATCATTCGACGCGAGTCAAAGCTTCCTCCTCCCCCCCCGAAAAAGAGAGGGATATAAGGAAGAAAACAAACGAAAAGAGATAAAAAAAAAAAAAGGAAGGCTTTTATTCGGGTATAATCAGAGCCGAGGGACGTGCAAATTCACCGGAGGCAGAAAGGAACGTGTGAACGAGAGAACCTCGTGAAATCCACCCCTTCGCCGCCGCCGCCACGGTCGTCGTCGTCGTTCCGGTTAGAATCTGCCGCAGAATTCGCGCGGGCGCGATCGTTACCGTAGAGAGAGGCGTCCCCGAGGGAAATCTGCAGGAGTGCCGAATGTGGTCATGCCAAACGATTCACAACCACTACGTTTGTCTGCGTTTGAAGGGAGGGTAAACCCTTCCCCTTGTCGTTCCTCTTCAAACGCGATTGATGACATTTCGGAAACTTTCTACCAGATGATTCTCTCGCTCTCTCTCTCTCTCTCGCCCATTTGATTTCGTTCAGTGGCTGATCGCTCGATCCATTTTGAATTTGGAAATTGCTCGATTTTTTTGAACTTCTTGCAGATTGTAGATCAAATTTATTTGGAGGTTTGTCTCGCTGATTTGTAGAAGAAACGTGGATCGTAGATTGTATAGGAACGGGCCCTTCTTTTCTAGTAAAAGAAAAGAAAATTAATTTTATTAAATAAATTTAAGTAAAACAAAAAATTACGGATTTATTTTAGTAGGAAGTAGATTGTAGATTGCAGATTAAATTTATTTGGAGGTCTGTTTCTAATTTCGTCAAATAAATGTGGATTATAATATATTGTATAGGGTGGGTCAGAAGTTTCTTCTGGTGGGTCGAACTTCTAGGAGCTAAATAGCGAAAGAAAACAAAAATAAATTAAATTATTCGTGTAAAAAGTAGTATATTTTGTTATCGAAATTATCAAACTCACTCTCTCTTATGTGCCACTTGCTTATCTCGCCATTTAAATAGTAATACTATTATTTGCTCGGTGAACATAGCTCCATGTTGCATAGCTCGATTAACGAGCGCATATTCGGTATCAAGACATCATCGCGCCGGGCTGATTCAGTGCCGGGCAATTTGCGTTCGTCGAGCGAGAAACGGGCGTGGAATCCGGTCCGTGGTGGCTGTGTTGATCGTTATAATAAATGGGATAATGACATAACGGGTACGCCACGGACCGGATTGAGGGGGCCCAGATATGCGTAATTATTGCGTTTGCATCAGCGTTCGCGGTTCCCTTCGTTCTTCTTCTGCGTTCGAAAAGGGTGGACACCTCTCGCTCGAGGAACACTTCTTCTTTCGCCAGATAGAAAACATTTTGTATTTTCCTTCTTTTTTTTTTCTTCCATTGCCACTAAATAATCGACTAGTTCTCATTTCGGACATATTTTTATTTGTCATTGGTAAATTTTAGAAATTTTCAGAAATGTATCTATTTGATGTATCTATTGTGTTGGATGTTCTACTTACATAGCATAGAATCGGATAGAATTTTCGAATTTAAACGAAAAGATTTTTTTTGTTAGTATCTAGTGACGTTGGACAATAATTTCTTTTATTAGATGAAATTCTTAGATAAATTTATATAATAAATTTCATAGACCAAACTAAAGAATTTTTGATGTCGAGCAAGAAGATTCTTTTTTGGTGTACTATCTAGTACTTTCTCTACTCTCTGGACTGATGATTTATTACTATAAATTACTATTGTATATTATATAATATATATTTATTATATAAACTAGAATTTAGTAAAAGATGCCTTCTTTGACACAACAAAAATCATATTTCTCGTATTCGTTACTGCGTACATCACTGTATAAAGTAACAAGATTTGATTACTTATTTTACCTTTGATCAGTACGAGAAAGTTAAACGAGAATTTACGAGAGTTCAAGAGAACAGTTAGAAATTTTCCCTTTAAACAATGTTGGATTGTTGAAAGAAGCACGACACTTGGAACAAAAAGATTCTCCGAGGGGTTTACCCTGCTGAGCGTTGGAATTGTTCCGTAGATTAGAAAATCGAAGGTTGCATAATACACACGCGCCGATGGAATATTTATTCGACTCGTTTAAGAAAACTAAAGTCACCGCTTCGCGTTCTAAACGTTCTAAGCCACGAAATGAACTGAACAGCGAACGTACAGCTTTACAACTTTCCGCTTCTCCGTCGGTAATCACTTTTAGTTTTTTCTATGTACTGACGTCTTATTAAAAAACTTCGCGGCCGATCGCTGATTCACGGAATCAGAAAACCGTTTGTCTATAACCGCCGTCTTGTGCGATCGCGCGTCGGCCGCGCGTGGCACACGTGGTTCCATTAAACGCCGATGTTACTCTTAAGCGTCACTTTTATCAATGTCACTTATAAGTGCGGCCGGTCGTAAGTTTTTATTGCCTTCGTGAACTTCCACCGCGTGTTTGCGTTTCTACGTACACCCGGGCGTTTAGGGAAAATTACTCGAGCGTGCAATTAGCGAACGTGCGCTCGCCTTGCTAATGGTAATTCGAACGAACCGTTTCTTTTTTCGTTTGCAAACGATCGGAAAAATAGGTAGAAAAAAGAAGAAGAGAAATCAGTTTCATTTGAAAGGAAAAATGGTACTTATGAACTTCGGCGTGTGCCATTTAAATAGTAATAAAAATCAAAAATTACGCGAAACAAATTCTCTCGCGAACATTTTATTTGGCAAATTATTTTGCTCCAAATCAATTTACGTAATTTCAAATGTAGAATCCTCAAGAATGGTTAAATAAAAGGAATAAATTTCAAATATACAAAATCCTCAAGAATGATTGAAATTAAACAGGTAGGAAAATGGCGCTTCTGAGTATCACTGTGTGTCATCTGAATACCCAACCAAAGTAACAAAAATTGGGCGATTCAAAAAATTCCTTCCTCGAACACTTTATTTCACAAATCATTTTATTTCAAGTTAAATTACGTAACTTCAAACGTACAGAATCGTCAAGAATGATTAAATAGGTAATTTCAATTATACAAAATCTCTCGGAATGATTAAACAGATAGGAAAATGGCACCATCTGAATACCCAACCAAAATAACAAAAATTGGGCGATTCAAAAAATTCCTTCCTCGAACACACTTTATTTCACAAATCATTTTATTTCAAGTTAAATTACGTAACTTCAAACGTACAGAATCGTCAAGAATGATTAAATAGGTAATTTCAATTATACAAAATCCCTCGGAATGATTAAACAGATAGGAAAATGGCACCATCTGAATACGCAACTAAAATAACAAAAAATTCCTTCCTCGAGCACTTTATTTCACAAATCATTTCAAATTAAATTACGTACGTCTCAAAATCCTCGAGAATGGTTGAAATTGCAACATAAATCTCAGTCTCGCCTCGTCATAGGTGTACGTCGAAATCACTCTCGTGATCTGGCAGAGAGATCATCCCTGAAGGGATACTTAAAAACAATGGCGATTTCGACGAAGACGACGCGCTCGTCGTGGGCGTAATGAAACGAAAGCCGACGTATTCGTTTGGCGAGGAACACGACGGATGGGTTTTCCATGCGGGAAGAGGCGCGTGTGGGTTGATCGGAATCGCGTTAATTCCACGATAAAATTACTCCGGCCGAGCCGTTTCATTATCTGCTGTTTAGCGCCTACTCCTCCGAGCTCTAACAACCCTTGCGGCCGTCTAACGCGGTGACTGATTGCAATCTTTATGGCGCGCGGCCTGTTGGACACTTCGTTAACCGGTGTCGGAGACACCAATGTCGCGCAATTATCCCCGATACAGCCGACTCGACTGTACGATCGTAATCGCTGTTTTTCATTTATCAGCGTCACTTCTGCTCGCCTTTTGTTCGTCGTTTGAATGGAATTGCAGTGAAATTTCGCAAGTACATTGCACAGCGCGTCTTCTCTCGAGCGAGAGTAATTCTTTTCGCAGAGAAACGTGCCGATCACTCACAACACAATGTATCTTTATATTGTACATTTCGTCACTGTGAAATTTGGGTTCGTTAGACCTCTCAGAAGGTTGGGCCAGCGTTTTCTTTGTAAGATCTTTTTGAAAGTCTTCTTTCTGACGAGATAAATTCTCTCGGAAAATTATCTTGCAACTTCCAAATATAATTTTTTTACAGTTCCAGCAGTTGTTTACGCAAAGCTCTGAAGAAGCTTTCAAGAAGCACTTCTCTCTTGGGAAGTATCGCAATTGAGCACGTAAACGTTTCTAAACGCGCTGTTTGCTCGAAGCTCCGAACTTTCAATAACAGGTTCTCTTTTCAAACAAAATGAATTTTTTCCGTATCAAAATTAATAGCTTCGTGGATGAAACACTATCGTGTAATTTCCAAGTACAATTTTTTTCAACAGTCCACCGACGACGCGGTTGAACGCGCGCTGTTTGCTCGAAGCTCTCGTGAAACTTTCGCAAACACGAAGGTGTTCGAACGATTGTTGGAAATTTTTCGAAAAATTGGCCACCAGCTCTCGATATCCGGGGAATCGCACGTGTCGAATGCTAATGCGCGGCCGGCACCTGCGCGGCCGGCGATGTAAGAGCCGAACGAAGGCGAAAAGCGGTTGTTCACGGTCTCCTTCTCGCGCGAGTACGATCGACAGGGGACAAAAGGGTTAGAGAGGGGGCTGGGCGAGGGTAAGAAGGACAAGAGGAAGGACGATGGTGCATGCGGGCGCTGATTAACGACTGAGGGCTGTTGCGGCCCGCTGCTGCAACCGCACAGCCCTCTCGATGCGTGTGGTTGACAGAGTTAAAAATATCTCTGGAGTAGTCGAAACTCGATTCATAATTCTTTGCAAATCTTTCGCGTGACTTGTGATTTTGTTACATTGATCTCAATTTACGTTGACGACTTCAACGTCAATCTGTACTATTCGCGGATTGATTCCTTGTGAAGTTATTGAATCGCATCAAACCAAACCAAACCAAACCAAACCAAACCAAATTACACGAAATCAAAATTTGGGGGTTTGAGCGATTCTTCGATAAGTAAATAGAAGCTTGTATTCTTTGTTGCGTTGCAGACTCTTGTTTCTCTGAGTTCAAGTTTTTATCACAATCGTGATAGTTGAATAATGGAGTTTTTGAAATTTTTAGAAGATGACGTAGGAATTTATATAACTTATGATTGGTAGTCTACATTGGTGATAATTTCAACGTCGGTGTGTATTCTTCAGAAATATTCTCCGCGGATTGATTCTTTGTCGGTGAAATTATTGAATCGCATCAAACCAAATCAAACCAAACCAAATCATATGAAATCAAAATGTGGGAGTTTGAGCGATTCTTCGACAGATAAATAGAAGCTTGTATTCTTTGTTACAGACTCTTGTTTCTCTGAGTTCAAGTTTTTATCACAATCGTGATAGTTGAATAATGAAGTTTTTGGAATTTTTAAGAGATGACGCAGGAACAATTCACGTAACTTACGATTCCTGTATTACTTCAATCTCTACACTGAATGACAATTTCAACGTCAGTCTGTATTCTTCAGGAATATTCTTCGCAGATTAATTCTTCGTCAACGAAATTATTAAACCAATGACCGATGTATGTGAAAATGATGATAACCAAGTTCCAATCGAAGATTCGAGAATCGATCGGCAAATGCTCTCCGGACAGGACGGAAAATAACCAGGGAATGTGACCCAAATTTGGCGGTTTGGCCCGCGAAATTGCAGGCGAAAGCGGCCCGCACGGACAGAAGTCAGAGACAGAGAACATGTCTCTCTCTCTCTTTCTCTCTCTCTCTCTCTTTATCTGGGCGAGTTGACCGCGGCACGGAAGTCTAACATGCCACCGCGCACGCCACGAAATTACAGTGGGAACACGGAACCGTCAGGCTGACCTCGCGGTCAGCGGCTTGAGCCTTCTGTATGTAACGCTTCTCTCCCTCTCTCTCTCTCTCTCTCTTTCATTTCGTGGCTCATCGAAAACGACGGGTGACTGACAGCTGTCACACCGCCGACGCTTCTTTCGCGAAGGGAAAGGAAAGGAAAAGCGATACAGCGTGTAGTGATCGAAAACGCGCAAGCAAAACCGCGGCAGCTGTTGCCTCCGGTTCGATCGTGTCGTCTCTGGTCGAAGAAGCTCGACAGGTGACACGCGCCGCTATAAATCGTGAATTAGAATGTCAGCTGGCTGAATGTTATCCGGCAACGAGTCGGCTGTCGTGTAAAGACCGTGTCTTCGATGGACGGGGTGGCGCTGGAAAAGCTCTTTTGCTCCCCTCGTTGGAAATCGAAATGTACTCGAACGTCGAGTACTTTCAGTTTCGGGTAATTTCTACGAGACCGAACTGTAACTGTAACTGTAAACTGAACGAAGTTTTACTCGATTCACGTCTGTCAGTAATTTTTTTTTAATCGATTGAAAACTGTGAAATTTGAGGGATTCTTAAATTCGAATTAAACTCTAATCTCTGTCTTCAAAGTCAGTTTTTGCAATTGCAGTTTATAAGAGTTTATTCATTTTAGTGCCGAGGTAAAAATATCAGACTGAAGTAAATTGCTTGACTATGATGTTAATAGAAGTCATTTTTCGTAGCAATTTGAAAGAATTTGAAGAGTTCTTTCACACATATTTCAACCCCTCTAGAAAATACGAGAAATTTCTCTAATTTACACTAATTCTTATTTCAATATATCAAAATATCAAACTGAAGTAAATTTCACTCAACGAGATTACTTCACGATCTACTATTATCTTAGTTAAAATCCCTCCAGAAGAAACTTCCCTCCAGGGAACGAAAACCTCAGTCCCTTTGGAAAAATACCGAAACACCATTCTCTCCGCTCTGCTTTCCAAATGAAAATAAAGACGATAGAATCACCACCGTTAGAAAATCCAAGAAACCTCGTTCCACTGACAAAACTCCCAAACCCCTCGGAAAATACCAAAAAATACGAAAACCATCCACCCTCCCCCAAGTAAAGAGAAAAGAAGAAAGAAACACACGTTGTCCTGACCTCTCTTTCACAGTGGATCCATTAATAACCGAGCGAGAAGCCACCCTCGCGACACAATGTCGGACTCGGAAAAACCTATAACTCGCTGCTGGAACCAGAGCGAGCCGCAGTTGAATCTGTCTTGGGGCAAAGGGGCGGCGGAATTTTCCCCGTCGGACGGTTTTAATAGAATCGAACAGGCTGCGAGCGATCTGTCTTCTCGATCCAGCCTCGCCCAATCGAGAGTCGCGACGTTCCTCTCTCCCTCTTTTTCCTGGCCGGCAAACACGAGCAACAACCCCTCGGCGTTAACGGACGATGCTGATGGATTCCCGCGGATCTTCTTCCGAGCTGCAATGGCGAGAGAGAAACCGCTTTTCTTCTGAACGGTTTTACATGTGTCAGGGGTGGGTACAAGGGGGATGGGATTCGTCGCCGGACGAATTGTAAGAGGATTTCACCGGGGTTGGGTTTCCTCGGGGTGAGAACGTACGTTTGGCAGAGGGATGGAGGAACTGGAGTCTCGGGAGATGTAGAATGCTCCCGATGGATGTAGGTTTTTGGGACGAGTGTCTCTTTTTTGCTTTCTTCTTTCTTTCTTTCTTTCTTTTTTTTTTGGTAGAAATGATAATTGGATAGGATTCATTGGTTTAGGTTTCGGACTTGTAAATGTAAAGTGTCTGGGGGATGACTGGTGTAACTGGTAGGAAGCTCGTGGGAATGTTTCTGTCAGTGGAGCGCGAATATTTCTCTCGGTAGGTTTCCACGCGAAAGTAAGGGTCGGTTTTTTGAACGTGTTACTAAAATGTAAAATAACCAGAGATTTTTAAAAGAGTTGACGGAGAATATTTCCGAAAATATATTGCAGAATTCTCATGTATGTAGATTTTTAGGTTTTCCCTTCGGATCTTGTGCATTTACCTTTTTTATAATTTTTTACGAGCAAAGAGAATTGTAAGATTTCACTTTCACTCTGTGCTATCTCAAATTAAATTCTATCCAAGGCTTGTAAAATATTGAATAACAGTATTTCCGAAGAAACGTTTCAAACGATGTAAAGATAGGATAATTTAAATTTTCTCAGTGACACAGTTTGATATATTTTCTCCTTCTCTCTCAAACTCTCGCTCCTTGTCGCAAATAAAAAATCAGAGAGGCTCGAGGCGACTTTCGCAGGATCGCGTCGTCTGAGAGATGTATCAAAATGATCGAACGTTCGTCGGACGAGAGCTCGACGAAAGTGAACAAAAGACGCGGGACAGGAGGGGGTGGGGTACTAATTAGGGAAAGAAACGCGTGCTCCTTAACGAGGTTGCCTCGAAGAAAAGAGCCCCGGGAGCTTTGGCGGTGGCTGCGTTTCGCATCGCCTTTGCGTTTGAAGATCGTCGAACACGCGACGAAAAACTCTGGAAAAACGAGGATTAAAAAAGAAAGAAAAACAGAAAGAAAAGAGAGAGAGAGGAGAGAGGAAAAAAGGGAAAACGGACGACTCAAAGGTGAAACGCGGAAATTTCCTGCGACTCTTTTTTTCTTCCTACCCCCCGGTTGCAACCCACTTCCGACGGCCAGGAAAATTGAACCGACGATTTCTCTTTGGTCCTACGCTCCCGACTTTTTCTTTCTTTTTCCTTCTCCCTTGCCTGATTCCTGCGAAGAACTGATTAACAGATTAACTGATAACCGTTTTCGAGTGAATAAAATAAACTGAGGGCCCGTGGTTCAGTTCCAGAAACTATCTGAAACTTTTTGAGAAAGAGTTTTTAGGCTCGTGTTAGTTTCAATTGCACGGTTAGAAAATATGAGTTTGTAGGAAAAGATCTCGCGTGCTTGAAACGTTTCAGCGATTGACCAACGCTCTAACGAATCCTCCTGTTTCTCCTCGTTCTTGAAGAGAAGTAAAATGTGTGAAAGAATAAAAAATCCACTGATCAGTTGATCAGAGATTCTCGTAAATAGTAAAAGTACAACGCTGGATGTTAGCCGCGCAAGATGAAATGAAACTTTGAAGATAAAAATGGTAAAAAATTGGAAGACCTCGCGAGGAGTATTTGGAGTACCTCGGAAGCTTTGTTCCGTCTCGCGGCTGCTCTCGGCTCTCGCCTCGGTAAGAAGATGTTTCCGAGAGAGTTGTTTCTCGGAGGAGGGATTCTAGGAGGTAATTTACCATCCTTGACGATGTTTTCGCAAACAACTGACGCTAAAGTCCCGGCCGCTTCGCCTGGAATAATTCTAAACGCGGCGGCGAGGGTCGAAAACAGAAAAAAAAGAGAAAAGGAAGAAAGAAAGGAATCCTGGAGGAAGCCGCGGGCTTTTATCCCGGTGAAACAACGTGGAAAAGTTTCTTGTAACTCGGGGGCGGGGAGGATTCTTCAACCGTCGGTGCGTCGTACACCCCTTGTTAACTCTTCTTGTAAAATTAATTGTCAGCTCGAAATTGTCAAAGAGGCGCAAAGAGCTTTGAAAAAGAAAGAACACCTACTTTGGTGGCCTTGGATTTTTCATATGGGAGATTTTATTACAGATTTTTTGTATATCTTGTTTTCTGAAGTTTTAGATCCAAAGTCCTCGATAAATTTAAAATAGATGCTGAGAGTCGTTTAAAACCACGTCTCCCTTATTTTGACGGGGAAAAAATTTAGAGAAACAATTTTTCTCTCCCTAATTTGATCGTTTCATTAATGATTGAATTTCGATCGAGGGTGGTTTAGGTAGTTACAGTGTAAAAATATCTGTGTTGGTAACTCTTTCCAAAAGCTCGAATTATTCAAAATTCAAACGGAGTGAACCTTCGCGAAGCTTCCTGAAAATTGTTGTGCCACTCACCCCACACGTACAAAGACACCATCGTTTTCTCAAAATTCTCAAGAAATAGTGTCTTCCTTACGTTGCTAAAAACCATCACTTCTCAGAAACTAGTACTTAAAGACAGCACCCTTCTTTCGAAATAGTCGGTGAAAACCTACCCTACAACTGAAAAAAACATCATCTTGCGTCACCCCTGTGCTCGAAAAGCAAAACCCCAAACCCAAAATAATAATAATAAATAACGATGACAAGAAGAAGACGAAGAAGAAGAAGAAGAAGAAGAAGACGAAAACCAAAGGGGAGACCGATTTGCAAAGCTTGTTAACAAAGAGCTGAGAAGACGACAAAGACGGTAATCCACCCCACTCTCTCGGATCGCGCGCTCGCGCTCCATGTGAACGCTCCAAACTCACACACACACACACACACACACACACATACACACGGATCATGGAACCACACCATCAGAGTCTCAAAAAGGGGAGACGTGCATGCGCGTGCACATATTGCACATACGACGCAGCATATGCGTCGGGGAGGTAAGAAGGGCGTTTCTGGAGGCGGTCGTCGCTCCCACTACGTGGTCCGCTTATGGGACCGGGGGTGGGGAGAGGGTGAAAGAGAGACAGGGAACCTGTGTATCCTGTGGAAGGACAGACACGCAGTCCCTTCCACCGTGGAAACTGTCCTTATGCTCCTTTTTTGCACGCCGGTTCCAGAAGGATCACGCTGCACGAGATGCATCGCCAAGAGGCGGAGAGGGGGTGGCGGGGTGGAAGAACCGCGGCAGGGGCTGGTTTAATCCCACACGCTGGATCCTGCCGCTGCCAAGGAACGAAGTGCCTCGGCAATTTCGGAGGAGACGTTTGCCCGTTGAGAATTTACAATTCTCCTCAAAATCAGATCGCGGGATTTGACACGTTCGGCACGTAGCGAGCGAATGAATTCGATATGCAGCGACAAACAGAGCAATCCGTCTAGAATTTGCGTAAAACACCTCCAGTCGAGTTGTAACGTCAGAAATGTATTGCCAAGTTGGTTCGAAACTGAAGAAATATCAAGTAAGTCCTCGGAATTTATTGAACTGGAATCTACAACGCGACGTTGGTCCTTAACGAGTCGAGGGACGATCGAGTGTGTGTTTCTGGGGAGGGTAAAGGTTTCAGCTGAAACGAGGGATGTTCTCATTGGTTCCAAGGAATTTGGTTCAAGCTTGGGGAGTTTGGTTAACCTGTTTGATTAACTCGATTGAATTTAGTGTTCATTAAATTAAAAGTGTCAAGGATGAAGAAGAATTAAACGAATCTGACTTTCCTTCGGTGTATCTGAATTTTAACAAATGATTTTTAAGTAGCGGCAATTTTATTGGCGTTTCATTAGCTTCTCAATGGTGAAGTTGACTGTATTCGATGGTGTTTTGGAGCAGAAAGAGGAAAAATGATTATTATGGTAACACAGTGGTAACATTGTTAGACGACTTAGTTTAGTCACTTGCCGATCGATCAATTTAAGCGTTGAGATATCGAAACAATTCAGACATCCTTAAACACATCCTGTGATCAAAAACTGAAAAACTCAAATCTAACGCGAGAACCGGGAAGAAATCTCAAAGGAAGCGATTTCAGAGTTTTCGGAGGACTTCCGGCGTTTGACGAAGTGTCACTGCTGTTTTCATAACGCGTTCGACGAAACGAAAGAATTCGCGGCTCGTGGCTCGTCTCCTCGCGAGGAGAGAGATTTCCCTGCGAGGCGAGTTCCCGCGAGTTTCCGTGACGATTCCGCGCGTGTCGGGCGCGCGAGCCCGCAGAAAAAAAGGGAAAAAGGGAAAAAGGAGCGGCTGGAGGAAAGGAAAAATAAAGGGTCGTCGGCGCAAAAGTGGTCCGGCCCGCGCGAAGAATTCCTCCGTGTTCGAGGAGACGGGAATTCCTGGAATTCTTTCGGCGAACGCGGCCCCTCCGCCGCGCCGGCTCACGCATGGCGCCACCAAAGCGAAATCGACACGGGGAACCTCTCGAACCTTTCGAATATTCCGCCCCGTTCGAAATTTATCGTTCCTCCTCGCGAGGAATTCTTTTTTCTCTGCTTCTTCTGATGCTGCGATAAGAAACTTCCGATTGACTTCGCGCGATTAAAATACATAACTCAATGATATAACACATCGGTACAACGATACGATAAATCATCGTTATGTTGGGTGCACGAGACGAAACGATTCTTGACGATGAGAAGAGATAACATATTTGGGAAATTTCACGTTGGCTTCGCGCGATTAGAATACATAATAAATCGATACGAGGATACGATAAATCATCGTAATGTTAGAGTAAAGAAATTTTCGAGTAAAAATTCTTCGTTTAAAACTCTGCTCTGTGTTCCGTGGAAATTAGGGGCTGCAACAAAGTACAAACAACGCCGAGAGCAGCGCGCGCACTCTCTCAAAGCACGTTGCTCCTGGTCTCTCATCCACTGCGGAGCAACTTGGCCGAAAAAGCGAAAAAACCAGAAAAGCCAAAGAACAACGACCTAAAAGGTGGATAGCAAATTACATAGAAAGGAAAATTTTCCTTTGTTCGAGAAAGGGAAAAAGAGAGAGAGAGAGAGAGAGAGAGGAGGAGAGTTATTTTTCGGTGGACGCGAGACCAGACGAGGCGAGGCAACGCAATGGCGGCGTGATGTTGTCGGAGGGTAAATATTAATTAGCGTGCCTCTGTGTTCATTTCGTTGTGCGCCGCGCTTTCGGCCCCCCGTTTACACGCCGGCGTTCCTCGCAACGGCGTTAACCCGAATAAACACATTTTCGCCCGGCGCCAGTCACACCTTTCCGGGATTTTGGCTTTCCCGAATAATTAAACCCAGACCCCCTGGAACCCGAGGCCGCTTCCGGCCGACGAATTTCCGCGGCGCCACCGCGCGTCCAAACTTCACCTTCCCTCTCCCCCTTCTAGCTATTGGCAAGTTCGATTTCTGCCGGTTTCTGCCCAATCGAATTCGCCATTTGTCATTCCTGGACTATCTGAAACTGTCTTTTGACATTGTTGTTCGCCACTCTCGCCTCTCCGCGCGGGAAGTTTGAATCCCTTTGAATTGCTGCGATTAATTTGAAAGATATTTAAGCGAAGCATTTTTCAAATGTGGGACAAAGAGATTTGTCTCGGCGAGTTTCACGAATCTTGGTTATTAAGTTTCCGTCTATAGACGCTCGACTTATTTCGGTCCGCTGGAGTTGTTATTGGCAGTTCAAGTGAGTTCTGATTCAAAAATTACATCTTCCGTTAGTCGTATGATAATTTTACACTTATTTTTTTCATTTGATACCCTTAAAATGAAAAGGTGTAACAAATTAATCGCAAAAAGGCGCGAATATGTAGTGTGCAGGAAACATAACGCAATAAAAAAGGAGAAATGTGACGTAGGATTATATATTGACTCGTGTTTCGAATTATACCATATCTTACTAGATTATTACGAAATAAAGCTTAAAGTTATTGTCATAGTTAAATTTTTAGTACGTGCGCCAACAATACAATACAGAGTACGAATAACTGAATAATATTGGTAATTTAACGGTTTTAAGTGCAATTCAGTGTTTCGATTATATCAATACACTGAGAAATGTATACGTTGACGAAAAATTTCGTCGTTCCTATGTATAGGTAAGTCGCGATTCAGAGGATTAATAAAAAAACACCATCGATCATCGTGTAACCAAATATCTGGTATTTTAACATATCCATTACTACGTCAATTTTGTAGACAGATTTAACTTTCTTCGCAAAATAAACATTCTTCTCGCGATTTCGAATTCGAGACCCGCGTAGTAGGTGTAGTTGTCGTTGGATGCACGCGGCGTGTGTCGATCACGGTAAGCGAGGTAAAAAGGCGAGGCCGGAAAGGTAGGGAAAAAATGCAGAGGCGAAGGAAGCGGTGAAAAGCAAAAAGGGGGTTGACGAGCAGGAGGAGCAGCAGTTTTCTGTCGTTCACCATCGAAGCGTGAGGCGGACAAGTCCGCGGCTCTTCGTCGCCGTTTGTCCCGGCTAAGCCGGCGCGACATCTCGAAAACCACGACACGTACTTTGGGCCTTTCCTCGTCCTCGCCACGCTCTGTATCCTTCTCGACGTGTCGCGTTACGCAATCCCAGGCCGGCCGAGTCTTAGCCAATTTCACTGTGCTCACGCTGCCCGATCGCGCGCCATCACCTACCGCTCTTTTATTTTTTTTTTTGTTCTCCCTCTTCTTCTCTCTCTCTCTTTGTTCGTTAACGGTAGAACAAAGCAGTGACTGATTTATAATTTTTCGTAGAGAATTTTCAAGCAATTTCAGAGATTTTCCTTCTTTTATACGATTGTATACGATTTGGTCACTCGTTATGGTCCGCAATCAGTTGCCAGCGCAAGTGGTTAACGGCAGCGACTAGGTTATAATTTTTTGTAAAAAACATTTCCTCTTCTTCTCTTTCTTTTTCTTCGTTAACATCGATGATTAGTTTGCAATTTTTCGTACAAAATTTCGAAGCAGATTTTCAGAGATGTGTTTCTCTCTTTTTTTTTGTAGAAACACCACAGTTTGCGATTCTTCATGGAAATTTTTATAAATTTAAAAGAGAGAAGTTTCAGACGTCTTCCTCTTTTCTTTCCTGTTTTTATTTTTTCTTCGTTAATAGTAGTAACTATTAATTCGAAATTTTATTTACTCGCAATAGTAAAACTTTTAGTTCGTAATTTTTCATAGAGATTTTATATTAAATTTAAAACGAACCAATTTCAGAGATCTTCTCTTTCGTCTCTTCCTCTTTCTTCGTTAAGAAACAATTTGTCAAGCAGTTGTGTGAAGAAGTTGAACTTGAACGATTCTTTCTGAAATATTTCACGACTAGAAGTTTCTACTTCTTCATTACGCAATAAACTTCCTTACAGAATAAACTGTTCTTTGCACTTTTATTTCTTTGATGGAAGTTTCATGTTTTGGCTCCAGCGTTCAAGTAGGGAAACGTTTCTTCTTCTGCTTATTTTACTCTTACTGCGAGTATAATGAATCACGTAGAATACAACGTGTAGTTTTGATCGAACTCGTTCAGAGAATTTCTCTATACGCCATCGACACACGTTGTCAAGGAATTTTCGCTGGTTTGATTACTGTAGCAAGTGATTTTAGCTACAGATTGTGGCTATTGCCAAAATAGCAATTCCTTTTTTTTTCCAAAGAAAAAAAGCAATGACAACACAGTTGAAAAAATTGTGGTTCTTTGGAAAGAAGCACTTGGCAAGCGAGACGAGCAGAACTGAGCAGACGTCGAAAGCCGAGTCATCTGGCCCGAAAGTCGTTTTAGTCCTCTTTGTAGCTCCGTGTTACTTCCGTGTGACCGATGGCTATACACCACCTCGAGAAAGTGGCCCTTCATTTATCATCGGTAATTATCATTGGCTACCGTCGGGAAAAACCGTTTCTAGTCGATGCTAATCGTTTCGAACCGTGTCGAAACCTTTACCCTGAGGATCCTTTACACTCAGGGTCGTCCTTTTTCCTATTTTTCATCTGTGTCGAGTTTCATTTTCAAGCCAATTATCGTTCGCTTTAATTTTGCTGTGCGTGACATTCGTCTTTTCTTGTGTCATTTATATTTTGAAATATGCTTCTGATGTGATCCACCAGTTAACAATTAGCTTTATAGAATCTTACTAAAATATCACAAGGAATTCTAAAGCAATTACAGGATCATTTATAACTTCCAAGGGACGAAGAATAACGTAGACAGAGTTCGAAAACTATCACAAGAACAATTTAGTGTTTTTTCTTTACGACAAATTTAATGGCGTATACCATTTTGCAAAGAATCCTTTTGTTTAAACAATGTGTTTAAAATATTTTTGTGAGTATATTTTTTATAAGTTTCTGCAAATAAATGTTAATAAATTTTCTTGAATATTTATTTATGACAACTGTATGTTTCAAATAAAAATTACGGATAAAATGGAATCTTTTTTGTATTACAAAAGAATTCATTATCTTCGAATTTAGCCGTGCCTAGATACTTTTCTCATCTATTCTAATTGCAAGTAAAGGAGATAAAAAATTTCCTTTAAAATGTTAATAAATTTTCTTGAATATTTATTTATGAAAACTGTATGTTCAAGAAAAATTATGGATAAAATGGAATCTTGATTTTTACATTATAAAAAAATTTATTATCTTTGAATTTAGCCATGCCTAGATACTTTTCTCATCTATTCTAATTGTAAGTAAAGGAGATAAAAAATTTCCTTTTCGTTTACAGTAACAAATGCTAAAATTAACCAAGATTTTTAATTAAAAAAAAAAAAAAGAAAATTCCTCGTAGCTACAATCTACGCGACACGTCTCAATTCCCTCGAATCACGCACCTAACGTGTTCGATCCTCCGACGATCCCCGCTAATATGTAAGAACGCTCGCGTTGAAACGTTGTTTACTCTCCTCCATCCGGCGCAAAAAGCAATCCGAATCATGTTCACGCTCTCCACGAAACGGAGAAACACGCGATGGAGAGGGAGATGGAGCAGCATCATCATCGTCGCGGTGGCTTTCTGCCGCGTCATCGATGGGAAAAAACGCGAGCTCGTAGCGCTAAACTCGTTCAGGGTGGTCCGGGATCGACCCGTGGCCAGGAGCGTGGCATTAAAAGATAATCACGGGGTAATCGCGACTTCCTCACCGCGAGCTCGTTGCTGGTCGCGGCAAAAAGCGGCGACGAAGAAGTCCTCGCGATACTAACGGCGGAAAACGCGAGAGAACACGTGGCCAGTGGCACTGATCGGGACAACTTTTCCAGCGATCGTTTCGCAGCAACTCTCCACGGTTTTACTCGCCCGTGATGCAGTAAATTATGGTCGTTGCTACGGTGAGATAATTTTTCGATTGATTTTTACTTATACTGCAGCGAAGAGGAAATTTTACACGTTTCTACGTTTGTGATTGTGTGGATGAAATTGAAGATCGAAGGTACTTGGCATCGTGTGTTACTTTAGAGCAGAACTATGACAATTTTTGCGAATGTAACCTAAATATTGGGTTATCCGGAAAGTGCCGATTTTGAAGGAAAATTGAAACGCAGAAGATTTAAATTTTAGCATACATTTATTAAATATTAAATTTAATTTATATTAAAAAATTATACAAATCGCTTTTATTGCGTAAATGTTGCGATAAATGTTCCACTTTGAAGATTTGATGTAGCAACACACGTGTGTCGTATGCACTTTTGCATCTTTTTTTGCAGCTCTCTATAAATGCATGAGAATTCACAGTCTAGTTGTGACATCTTGAGATGTACAGTAATTGAAGAAAATATTTAGATTCTCTAGATCTGTGTAGCGTGAATATTCGAGGAATAATTCGCTGGAATATTGACAATGAGATGAGGTTGACTGCTTCATCCAGCTCACTGTAATCGACAGTTCAAACTGGCCTATTTTATTCGACAGGCAAAGGTCAGTTAATTCATCGACCAGAGAACTAAGGTTCGTCAGCTAAAAATTTCCACTAAGTCTTAGTTTTGAACATTAAAATCATACAAAAACTCGCTTTTGTCGGGGAAGAAAGTTGAAAAAAAAGAAAAAAAAATTGCCAAATTGAATAATTCAGCCCCGCCGATACGACACATTTAAGAAGGGTTGAAATTTCAAGCCGAAGGAAAGGGAAAAAAAGAGTTGAAACGAATTATTCCGAGAACCGCCAAGCACAGAGAAACGTCAGGATTATTTATTCAAACGTATGCCTGAATGGCAGCAGTAGAGGGGTGGTGGTGGTGTGTGTATATATATATATATATATATATATCCAATTCTCGAAGCGAATAAAAAAGAAGTACACGAGGGCGAATTACACGTGACGCGACCCCTCGCAGACAAAGTACGGTGGAAAGACGTCGTTCTGTTCCGCAAATGGAAGGAAAAACCGCGTGAGGGGGTGGGCGGAGGGTGAGTCACGCGACGCGAAACGTCTTGTATCTTTCCATTCGAGTCCAGAAGCGGCCGCGAGCGGGTAAAAATGACAAAGGAGAAAGTTCAATGGCTTAATAAGGCCTGACTCCTAAGTCCTCGCCTCCCTTTTTGCTTTCCTTTTTCTTTTTTCTTCCTCTTTTTCTACGGTGTATCGTAACTCGCTCGGAATTCGCGATCGCGGAATTGTCCCTTTTTTTTTTTTTTCAAACGAATCGTTTCCGGTCGATGAAAGAACGGGATTCGAGTTAGACTCCGATGAAACGACAGAGATCACCGTTTCGACGAAATGAAATGCTCTTTGTAAGGTGCAAATTAGAGGATCCGCGAGTAATTTCTTGATATTGTATGAAAGTTTCGAAATTATAAATTTCTTAATATTTGAAACGTGAAGTTTCTTCGTATCTGTGGAGTTTCATTTTTGAGATGTTGATTTTTATTAATGTTTCGTACGCAAGAGTGTAAATTGAAAGACGTTGAGCTTCGTAATATCACTAGAGCAAAGAATTCTTTTTACATCTTCTTCGTCTTGTATGTACGTAGGAATTTTGTCATTAAAGCAAAAAAATTCTTTTTACATCTTTTACATCTCCCATTGTGTGGTATATCGTAAATTTTGTGTCACTCTAGATTCTCGATTTTCTATCTCGATGAGAGATTTTGGAACTTTAGAATTATATTTTCGAATCATATATTCTACTCACATTTCACAGAAATTATATCTACAACGTATCTAATTACGATTTTCACATACTTGCAACATTCTTCTTCCCAAATTGCAACAGCAAAGTCACTTTAAGCATGTTTCATCTAATTGTAAGAAAAAACACTCTTTTTTTTTGAAAATACATTTGTAGATTATGCATTTCAAATATTTTAAAGATTATCTTTCCTCTGCTTCTCAACTCGTCGATATTCCTAATTCTCTCGTCCAATTTGACTCCCATCGTCGTCGTCATCGCGACAACGACGAGACCAATCCTCTCGTTATCACGATACTCGTTATCTCGAGCCTCTAAACAATCAAATCTTCCCGAGCCACTGACTCCTTTTGATTGGATTCGAGACTCGACAACACGCCAGGTGTTTCCGATTCGATGACGATAAAAGCACCCTCCTGTGCCGAAAATGGCCGCGAAACAGGCACGAGAACTCCACGGGCGCGGATCTCTTCCTTCGTTTCGATAAATATTAATAAATACAGCTTTTCGGCGGCCGCGAGTCGGGAACAACGTTGAGCAACGCTGAAGGCTTGGAGAGGGTGGGAGAGAGGGATGGAGCTTCGTGGCGAATTTAAAATTCACGCAAACGGCTGAGTTACCAGGCCTCCGGGGCTTTTTCGCTGTAAGCGGAGGAGAAAGCTGCTCCAGAGGCACAAAAAGCCTCCTCCGATCGTTCCTCCCCCATTTGTGTTTAACTTTGAAGCGTCCCTTCTTCACCGCGGTCTCTCGCTGGCTGGCTGGTCCCCCTTCACCGAAATTCAGCATTTCCCGTTCGATCTGACGCCATTTTCCTCGTCGAAGGAAATACACCTGTCTTCTTTTCTCTCTCTGTCCATCCATCGCGTCGCTCTATTTCGTCCCTTTGCGTGGAAACTTGTTTCCAACCTTTGTATTACCGAATTCTTTCGACAAGTGTATCTTTGGAAGATACGCGAGGTTGAAGAATCTTCAGAGTTAGCCTGTTGCTGTTTATTTTGTTTTCTAGTCTCTTTGAAATTGAAAATTTTAGTTCTCCCGGTCAAATGAATGGCAGAATTTCCCCATTTACTTTGTGTCGATACATTGTATTCATTTTCGCATTTATTCAAAACTAAACGTAAACCACTGTTTTATGAAGAGAGTCTTTTAATAAATTACGATTCAAATTTCTCCTTTTCTGCTTTTGTTAATTTTAGGATATTGTTAATCGTTCAACGAGAAGGTACAAAAATTCTTTAATTAAAATGTCACGCTATACATTATATATCCTGAAATTTAAAAAAAGAAAGACCTAACAATTATTATTTTTATTAACTCTAGAACTGTCAAGGCGGTCAAAATGATCGATTCTTCATTATCTTGAGATTTGACTAATTTTTGTGAAATCGTACAAACGAAAAATTGCAAAGTTGCAAATTGTTCCTCTAATAATACAATTTTTATACTTCGATCGTCGATCTTTCTACGCTCCGAACTTTGGTTTTCCAGCGTGAAACCCGACGAGCGGGGGGACGAATTTCCAAGCGTCCTCGATCGCGAGAGACAAAGTGGAATTGGCCAACGAGGCTCGCGAGCGTCACCGCGATTACTCAGTCGGGGGGTGGGTGGAAAAGTCTGTGGAGGAAATTCAAAAAAACGCGGGGGAGATTCGGGCGCTTTTAATCTTCGATTATCGTTACTCCCTTGCTCCTCGCGGAAAAAAGCTGCGTCTGCGAGGCAACAAAGCCGCCGCGGATCCCTTTGAAACTTCAATCGAAAATCGCGCTGCTTTATCTCGTCGATTCGCGCGCGCCGAGGGACGCGCTTGCACCTTGGCGAGCGCCGTGCGATATATCCACGAGGGTTGTTGGTTCGTTCGTTCGTTTATCGTCGGGGAAAATAGGGGTACTTGCGATTGCTTCTCGAAAAAAGAAAAAACAAAAAAAACAAAAAAAAACCTGACGCTTCGGGGGAGACATTATCGTCATTGGTGCATCTTGGTACTTTCCTCTTCAGATCTTTTTCCCTTTCTCTCAATGCTGGCAATTTCGACTCGTCTCTTGTTTAAAACCTTGATTTAAAATTTAATCTCGAAATTTGGAGATTTCGTTTGTATTTATGGCAGATATAGTTGGATTTACTCTCGATTCAAGTTTCAAGGCGGAAATTCGTCAATTTCTTGATCATCGTCCCTTGTCCTTAAAAGTGAAAGTTATTACAGAATATTTCAGCAAGATTGGAAAAACAATTTGCGAATCGAATTTTACAAGAGAATTCGGTTGAATATTTTTGAAAACGCTTCCGAAGCAAACCACCCCTCGATCGTCGAACTAACGCAATCTCTGAAACGCAACGAAACTTCATTGATGTAGATTCATTCGTGTTAAAAATCGCCCGCGAAACGTGTCGTTGCGATCATTTTCCGCGAGAACGGCGGAGACGAGAAGCTTTCGCGAGACGATTAAACTTGGAAATAACAATGAAAACTCGCGCGTTGAAAAAGTAAGGTGCCTCGCGCCGAACGAATCGCGCGCTTTTCCATTTATTTCGTTTTAATTTAGTCGATGTGCGCGATTGGCGGGGTGAGGAAGGGTTGCCCGAAAAAGAATATTATTCCCGGCCCGTTAAACGTTCCCAAATTCAGCCAGTTTCACGGTGATTTCGATTCAACGCTGGGAGGGGAAAAAAACTCTGGCCAGCTTTATGCATATCTGGAGCGCGAAAATTGCGTCGATGGTTTTCATTTAGATCGATTCTGCCAACTGGTTCTCCACAGTCCGCCGTGGAAATTCAATCCCGCCGCTATTGCTATTTGCCTGATAATTCGCTTTTTATCTTCTGCCGGCTCTAAAAATAAAACTACCGAAAGCTCGTTCATTCATTCGACACTATGTTCATTCTTCTCTCTCTTTCTGTTTTGCGAAAAATTCGAAAATAAAAAAGGAAATAAATTGAAAATGCACGAATTATCAGTTTTATGATATAACGATGAAACGATTTAGGCGAGGTTCGTCTTTGTTTTTTTTTTTTTTTTTCAATTATCATCGAAATTAGAGCCACGATTCTAATTGAAATTAAAATTAAATTCGCTCTTTGAAAAAATCTTTTTCGTTTCGTTACAAAGTTACTGCCACTTTCAAACAAATTTTTACTTTTTCTCGTGTGTAACTTTGAAAAATTTCGTTGATGCTTTTTCAGCGAATGACTCGACAGAAGCTAACTATTGCGTGCATCATAAATGAGTGGATGAGTGATCTAATCGGCAAAAATTATCATTATTATATACACGAATGATACGAACGCTACATAAATAAATAAGTACATCAACAGCATCGTAAATCTAATCGGTGAAAAAATAATATTGTATAAATAATTACAACACAAATGAATGAATGTAATGAATGAATAAATGAAGCATCGTCCGCTGTACACATTGCAAAAATTCAACGAACCGACATAAAAATATAATAAATATATAATATATAACATTCACTGCACATGATCACATAATACGAACGAACGAATCTAAAAGTAACGTCGCTGAATCTATAGAGACAAACCTAACCGGCGGAGATAGCGTCGAGCGAGCGTACGAAAATAACGAAAATGTTGAAACAGTGTCGAAAATTCGCGTTAGAAAAATTAAAAGTTAACGATCGAGCGTGAGTATCTCGCAGCGTATTGTTATTCCCATTCGTATTTATCACCTGGAGAAAGACCTGCCGAGAGGCAAAAGGTTTCAGCTTGGCCCGGGTAAATTGCCGGTCGGAATCGATCGTTTGGAGAGGAAGGGCCCCCGAGCTACTAATTTTTCTTAACGAATCCTGCATGGGCATCGTATAATTTCCTTCTCCGTTAGGGACCAGCCGTGGAAGGTTGTCGTGCCCTGTGTAAAGTCTCAGCCGCTACCTGCGCGCGAAACAATCGGGGAAACCTGCGGTCCATTCATAACCCCAAGTTATGGGAGAGCTTCGCTCTTGTAGCTTCGTGGCACCTCTGACGCCACGGGGATGGTCATCAGTTTCAACTGGGAAATCGGCTGTCAAACTTTCGGATTTCGACTCGCTGCTGTTACCTTCGAGTCGTGTAGTTTCTGTGGTTTGACAAGTGTCTGCGAAAATGGCCGAGAAATCGGAGAAGTTCCGCACAATCTGGCGGGATTGTGGTTTCACCTCTAAAATGGCAAAGAGTGGTCGAACGAAACAATTGAAATACGTAGAAAGAAAACTTATTTCACACTTGCACTAAAATTTTTCTAACCCAATATATTGTAATTTGTTGTAACTCGTAATTTAACACGTAATGGCAGATTTGTTAAATTTTTTATATAATATTAATCTCACGTCCAGTCTGACTGGATAATCATCTTATTCCCTAGCAGGTCCACTGTCCAGGCTTGAACAACGATTTCGTCTTAGTAGATTCGTTATAAAAGTAACTATGGGTTTGTCGAATAACAGCTTGAAAATAACCACAGAATTTATATCGAGCGTAATTGCAATCTACATTGAATATAAACGTAATTTGGTGCGACTAAAGAAATAAAAAATGAAAATTATAACGGGCGCTTGTTACTGTCTACTTATGCACGTGAGCGCGTCATACGTAAAAATCCACGGATCGATTTTGCAAATTTCTCGCGTCGATATTTCGCTCGTTGCTTGACTCTTTGGATTCGCTCCAAATCTCACCGCGGCGAGAGCGATCATAACAGTCAAATTTCGCAACACCAACGAGCCAATAAAGTTCCAACTTTTCACCCGGCACGAACAATACGCGTTTCAGGCGTGTCTGAATACGTTCGCGAGTCACACGTATCGTTCGAATTTCAACCAAGCCCATTAGTTTCGCAATTTGCGATCGCGCGGGACCGCGCCACGTGCACGACGGCGTTAACCTGTCACCTTGTCCCGTAGCAGCATGTTGCTGACGCGACAGCTCGCGGTTCCCGAATTCACCGCAAAAAGACAAACTCGAATTCGAATTTTCGAGCGCGTGACGCGCCGGCTGACGGAAATTGGAGGCAATTTTCGGCAATTCCGGATAATTCGTGGGGCGTAGCGCGGGATTTCTCCCCGCGAGAGAGAGAGAGAGAGAGAGATCGATCGGGAGTAAATAATACGAAAGGGCAACGCAAACGAACGACATATGGCTCGTGTGCGCCGATCGTCGAACGCGATAAAGGGCCTACGATATCTTTCTTTTTCTCTTTCTGGATGATTCTCTATCGTATTACGACCATAGACTATCTCTTACGGTAGCTTTATGCGGGGTTCCCGGATTACGGTCCACCGCAGGGACCTCGAGGGATCATAGATCCCCGATACGATACATCAAGAGGGTATAACCGTCCTGTTCCTTGCCCCCCCTCTTTGATTTCCAACGTTTTATCCGGGGAAAAGAATCGACCTCTCTCTCTCTCTTTCTGTCCGCCCCTCGTTGTCCAATCGAAATCTAGTCCTCGAAATTTTATAGGATGTACGTGAAACGCGGGCTGAGCAGAGGGGTGTGACTGTGGCTTAGGAGGTAGCTTAGGGTTGTTTCGTTGCGGTCGCAAGGAGACGTTGCTCGTATCCTCGTGTTGGACCAAGTTTGAGTCGATTTACTTTGGAAATATTTTGTCCCGACCTTGGAATATTCAATGCTCTCTCATGGTACGTCGTTGGACACTCGAGCTTTCGATGTTTGAGATCAGTTACTGTGCTTTGTGAAATTTGAAATTTCTTTCAGACCAGAAAAGTGTGGTTTCCGGATGTGGAAAACTAATATCTTTTCCGTGGCATGCTTCAGTAATTTATAAAGTTGAAATATTGTAGAATTCTTCCGTATTCACTAGTACGTGCATGCTTTTTATTAAAACTATCAAATTCAATTCTAGCTCGCTGTAGTTGATTCCAGTAGCTGGGTGCATTTATGGGAAATTTAAAGATATATAGTAACAAATACTGCTTTTCGTGGTATTTGGCTCTTTCGACTTTTCGGAAACACACAAAAACCCACACTCCGCCGATAAAGGTTTGGACAAATTTCCCACTTGAAAACTCGAAACAAAAGTTCTCCAATCTTAATAAATTGCAAAGACAACAAAAAGATCTTGAGAGCTGTAGTACAAGCTGCAATTTATATACTTTACGAAGAAATATTTAAATCTTTAAATTAGTCTAAATCAAAATATCTATAAAATATCTGAATGACAAATATTATAAATTGGCCATTTTGACCATTTTTGCCAGTTCCAACAAAGTTTTAGTCGGAGACATTAAAGTCAAAAAGATGGAGAAACTTTATACTACAAAGCGTTACGAAAAATTATTAAAATCCTTAAAAAAATATCTGACGAAAATTATAAACTGGCCATTTTGTTTAACAAAAATTCTCGGAGACTCTCGATCTCCGAACCTAAACTTGGTCGTCGTGCCAAGATCTCACAGACGATTTTCTAATTTTTTCATTTCCGATTAGATCACATCGAGCGGCGACGTTTCAAAGACTAGAAAGTCTCTGTTCGAACCTGGTCAGAGGTAGGAGCACGCTGGTAATCGGTGAATGGGAATATCGAAGCGTGGGGAGCGTTGATTTATAAGAAGGCTCGATTAATACCAACCGGGGGCCGGGTTGATTAAAATATCAAGCGGGCGAAGTATCTCCGAGGGCCTGACCGGGGGCCTCTTAATCTTCGCGCAAATCTGCATTCTGGCAAGTCGCGCCGCGGACTCGCGCGCGTAACTCAGCTGTATGCAGATGCGACACGCAGCTGCGGACTCGTTAATTCACCGGAGGATTCGCCTCCTCTGGCTGCTGTTTCGCGCGTTCGCCGCTTTGCTTTACAAATGATGTTAACGCGACTTTTCCTTTTTGCGGCCCCCGTCAGTCGTCGAACCGTCTGATTTATCGAGCGGGGCCGAAACAAGTAACATAATCAGCAGACTTTCGTCGTAACTTTCGTTTAGAAATTAATTAACTTCGGGTAGAAATTTGTGATTTAATAATTGGTAGGATCTCAGTTTAAACTCTATTTAAACTTTAATTACATCTGTGTTTCAAGCTTGCGATTCGCGACTCGTTTCGATTTTTGTATAATGATACAAAAATGAATCTGTAGTGATAACGTCTAACGTTGACAAAATATACCCACTTGTAATAAATAAATCTGTGTGTATCTTTAAATAATTGAATTTATAACAAACAACTGGATAATAAAATAATTAAATTTGTAGTAAATAATTGAAAATTCAAGCTTCAAACAAACGTCCAAAAGTTCCAGCTGTTCTAAACTAGTTGGTCGTCAATCAGAAAAATGATTGAAATTATTTGGAATAAATAATACACGACGTGCACGAAGAAACTAGAACTTTAGACTTTTATTGTTGCAATTGTTCTCTCCGGAAATATTTTTCGAAGAATTTTCCCTCATTACATCTCGGTACAGTCGACCCTAAACTCAGGCTAGTTGCGAGCTGTTTCCATTTCCCCAACCAGGGAAACTCGTTTCGAAAGACGCGTGTCTAATCGCGATCCTAGCTTCGTTCCGGGCAAACAATAAGGGCGCACGCAGCTGAGAACAGAGGAGACAGAAGCGCGTTGCGTGCCTCGACGCGATCCCGCGTACGTCTCAATCGACGAGCAACGTTCCTGTAAATTACCTGTCCAGGCACCTGTGCCAGAGACGACGGATCCGAGCCGTGGATCGCGTCCGCGCGCCATAAAAGTGTCCGCGCCGCATATTATTCCCATGTCTGGCACCCGGCACCGCCAGCCATGCCGGGAAACTCGCGGTTTTCTTTCTCGCCTGTTCCCGTTCCTTCGTTAGCCGCGACCTGCCTGCTTTTTTATCCCCCCACGTTCTTCCACGTGTCGATACACGATACGCTCTCAGCTTTTTCGCGACTCTTACTTTTTTAAGTAAAGGAGTTTGCTGTTTGGAAATTTGGAAGAGCGAGAGATCGTCAGATAGATAAATAGGTTTCTAGACCTTGGAAACTCGGAGGGCTGAGAGATCCTTCGGCAGATAGGTCCCTTCAAATTCTTCGAGGATCGTTAGAGGATTGGACTAAATTTTCGTAAACTGATTCACTCGATCAACGAAAATTGTGAAAAAAAAATGAAATGAAAAACCACTGCAGGTCGTTCAGAAATTTATGGACTCGTTCTATCAATGTGATAAATGATATCTAGTTGCAAGCGTTTGTTTAGTGGAAACTGGACTTGAGCTGATTGTAGTCAAGTAAGTTGGGGAAAATTGCCAGTCGTTTTCAACGAGATCAATTATAGATGGTCGAACATTTCTCCAAAATGTCTGACGTCTTTCGGAGCCAAGAAATCGCGACGAATCGAAAACCTCTGACCCGGCGGAACCCGTTTCCAGCTCAGAGCCCCTTGGAGAGTTCGACGTCTTCATTAACAAAATCCGTAACGAGGCAGCTCATCGGTGGCGATCCAGGCCCGACTGCGCGATCCCAATTAAACCACCGACCTCCTCCCCCTTCTCGCTCCCCTCAGAAAACCGTGTAACCGGAATTGTGCAACAACGAAAATGAAGAAAGAGAGAGAGAAAACTGGTAGAAAGATCGGTTTTCTCACGAAAGGGGATGCCATTTGCAATGGTCTACCCTTGAAGGTTGAAAATCGACAATTGGAATTTTAAACTAAAATTGATTCTGGTTTTGACTTTTTAGTAATTTTCTAATTTTATATTTTTAAAATGTATTTTTGTATTTTTGATGATTTTTACAAAACACACGAGCAGAATGTTTGTGCCTTTTATTACAAGCATCATAGACTTTGGTATTCAGTATGCGCTCTAATTTCTTCGACGTTCAATCTCCACGGTTTCGGGTATTAAAACGCGATCGAGAGAGTAAAACGAGCGATCGGTGGTTCCCACGAGGGCAGGGGGGAGGGGGGCGCCACCCACGGCGACGGGGTGCACGTTCAGGTAGGCACGTAGCTGAAAAGCACGCCTCGCGCCTGGCTCTCCCGAGTCGTGGCTAACGAGTCGTTATGGAAATACGTCGGGGCATAATGAGCCGGTGTAATGGGGATGATGGCCACCTACCTACCGGTCAGAAAATTCCGAGCGGAAAGGAGAACGAGCCCCTATCTCGAGGCGAGGCTTGCAACAACGTCCCGTTCACCGATACGTCTCTCACCGCGCTGTATCGGTATTTAGACGGTCGACACGCTAAATGCCACGCCGCTCGACCGGCAACTATTAGGCTAGTCCGCTTACCAGCATTAACGTTGGGCTCTGAGGCTGGACCGCGATACTCGTGGCCGAACGAATGGCCAAGCGTTTACTTAGCCAGCGACGATGAGTCACGCTGCATGTACTTTCTGCTTTCATCTTTGGAGAACCAACGATTTCTTCTTTTTGAAATTTTATCACTGAAAGTGATTTTATTCAGCGGGGGTAACCCAGAAATCGGGCCTCCTCAGGTGCAACGCTGATGCAACGAAAATTAGCGATTGGTTGATTTGGGTCACGTGATTCGTGAGGGGGCGTGGAGTAGACCTCGAGTAGGAGTGGCGTTGTCTGGTACTGAGCGATCGCGCCTGTAATTTGTTTTGTATCGATTCAAATATCAATAAAATTTTATGGCAAAAAGGTCGTCTTCATTTCCTAGTCAGAACAGTTGCTTCTGGGCCTTTCAGTGAGACGAATCGTACTGGGGTACAAGTCGTGCAGTTTTTTTTTCTTCTTTCTTCTCTCCGATGGAAATTTGAATTATGCGTAGAATTTGACGATTTTCACGAGATTTTGTCCTTCAAAGATTCGGAAGATCCAGATTGTTTCAGAATCTAAACTCCTCGTTGCGTTTCTTCGAAATTTACTCCTTCAAATCTACATATCGAGCTCGATGACGAACGCGTACGTACACTTGCATGCAATTTGACGACGACCGCGAAGGTTACTCGTCGCCTGGAGTTCCATTTCTGCCTGGAACCTGCGGATTTGACCTTCGCTTTGAGGACACCGGCACAATGGGGACTGAGGCATTAATGTTAATGCCTCCGGTGCCTCAATCGGTAGCTCGGTTGCCAATAAAGGCGGTCCATACAGCGTTAAACAACGCCGAGCATACTGATGGAACGAACCAACCTCTCTGTTTAATATCCAGCGATAAATCTACGCTTGAGCAAACTGAAATCTCGTGTCACCGCGCATGCCGCGTGGGAAACGCTGCTTCGCGATCGCGCGAATCGTTTAGATCTCAGCTCGATAACTGTCTCGTCAGAAGAGGCGTTAGTGAGATTGTAACGACAGCGAACTTCTTTCCTCCGTCTTTTGTTCTTTGATTTTGTTTCTTTCAGTGTTTGATCAGTTAACAGATCATAGATGATCGTAAAATGAAAATTTATCATACGATCGTCGATAGATTTTAATAATTGTCTTATAATTGCCTTCTCAAGGAATGTAATTAAAATTATAAAACATCGCAGTTACGTTAACCTAGTCGTAATCAACTTCACTATTTTTCACTAAATATCAGTTCCGTAACTGGAGAAGTTCATGGCAGAGATTGACCCAGTTAGAATCAACTTTGCCGTTATCAATTAATCTTCACCAAGTATCAGTTCTATAGTTGGGAAAATATTTTTCTTTTACCGCCACCAATTAATCTTCGCTGAATATCAGTTCTGCAATTAGGAAAGTCTTTGGTTACATAATGATCCGGTTTACGAAGAGAACAACGTTTACGGAAACCAACGCCGTGTCTGACCAGATCGCTGATTGCTGATTCCTTGCTAATCTGTTAAATCTCGACCAATTATCAGTTCTACAATTGGAGAAATTTTTGGTCGAGGGAAAACAACCGACTCGCAGATTAAACAGATGGAACACGAATAAATAGATTAAATAGAAAAACGCGATTAAATAAACTTTCTTGTTTTACTAGTTCGATTCGAGTGGATCTTTTTTAATTTTGTTTTATTAATTATTAATTCTCGAAGAAGATCAGGGGAATCGTAACCGATCTGACAGAGAAAATCGCGAGAATCGGAGAAAGCGGGCTGGAAAGCGAACTGCAAGTTGCAAAAATTTTTTGGCCAGCTCGAGTTCTGGCTGTTGGAGGATTGCGAGGCGGGCGTCCGGCGTGTTGGTCGTCCTTCCAGGAAGATGGAAACGGGATCCGGGCGAGCACAAGGGGACGCGAGGCGCGTCGATTTAATCGGTAGCCGGGAAAGGGGTCGCATAAATAAGATCTATCTCGCGTGGAACACGAGAATCCTTTACCCGCGTAGATAAAAGCCCGGGACACCCCGTAGATAAGGCGCCGCCTTTCATCGCGCCGACTCTCGATAAACTGTCGTCCCCGTGTGTTCCTTCGCGTTCCAGAAATCCCACCGGGTACACACTAGCTACCGCTCCACTCTCTCTCTCTCTCTCTCTCTCTCTCTCTCTATCTCTCTTTTCAACCCTTTCCACTCTCTTTCCTCAGAGCGAGCGTTTCTCGCCTCGACTGTTACCTGCAGATCTAATCTCGATACTTTGCTCGCCGAGTGCCGAGCGTGATATTGAATTTTAATGCGAGCTACTTTGTGCTCGGTCGGCTTCGATTAACTCTTTGAACCCGCGGAGGGGGTGGCTTCGCGACCCTGTCCAACCCCCCGCGCTTCTTTTCGCCCGTTGCGAAATGAACGCGCTGTTGTCCAAGAAGAAATTGAAAGGAGCAATTGGAATCTTTAATATCAAAATATCTTATAATTCGGATAATAATTGAAAGAAAGAAATTTATACAATTGTCTGATCAGAATCGTTCTAAATAGAAAGCAATAGTAATTTTGACAAAAATTTAGAGCCTGTCGTATCGATTTTCGAATTTCATTATTCTAATGTTACTACATCAAGGACCAAGCAATGGTTGATTTCAGCTATAATTATAAATTCTTAATCAGACATTATGATTCTTCTCTTTTGCGTTAACAAACTTCCACGGTGGAAGAACAGTCCAATTTTTGAAGCAAACAAAGTGTCGCATTAGTGATACGGTAACTGTTAATGACTCTGATCTAAAGAAAAAAAAATTGCAAATGAAACCTCTTGTCAACACGTCGGTCTAAAAAGAGAGAGGAAAAAAAAAGAAAATTGCGAATAAAGTGTCGCATCAGTGCGAGTTGTTAAAAACCGCGACTGATGGATTGAATCAACGTCCAACAACTCTCGATATCTTAACTTAAAGAACAAACCTAATTTCGCGGTAGAGAGGAGATTCCTGAAGAGAATTCTGCGAAACTCTGCTGAATAGTGAATTGATAAACCAACCAGTGTCGATCATTCGACGGAGAAAGAGAGCTTCCCTAGCCTGTGCTTACCAAGAAACTATGTTTCTCGATCGACACCTCGATTAAACGCGAACGTTGCACGTGTATGTTTGTGTGTGTTTGTGTGTGTATACCCGTGAAAAAGACTCTGTTGAAATGCGTTGAAACGAATCACGTCAACGGGATATCGGGAAAAATGCGGCTCGGAACACCTGTTCCCGCAAATAAGTGTTATAAAGCTGTTCCACGCGAGTTCGGGAAATCCTACGCGTTTTCTCACATATCGCTCGACAGAGAAAGAGAGAGAGAGAGAGAGAGAGAGTGAAGGCGGTGAAACGCGTCTATAACACGTGAATAAATTCTTTCACTGGCTGTCTTTTACCGACAGTTACCAGCGAATTATTATTTCATCGTTCTTAGCACCCGTTCTTGACAGCTGGTGTATTATCGCGTCTGCTGCGCCGCTATAGTCGCATTAAAAATAGAGGAAAAGCGGGGCGGAGAGGGGTGGAAAAACGCGGCAGCTCTTCCTTGGCCGTGCCGCGATGTCAATCTCGCAAACCCGATAACGCCGCTTCTTCGTGAATTTTTCAAAACCGGTGGCGAGAGAAACGCCTCCTTTTCCTTGATTCCGCGGGAGGATCGGAGATGATCGTTTATGATCACGTGGAAACGATTGCTCTGTCCGTCGTATTTTCAACTTGCTCGAAATTGATTATCGTTTGGGTTATCGAGTCGATCGAGAAAGTATCTTTGCAACGTTGTCTGTTTCGAATTTTTTCGGCGGACACGTACATATGTGTAGTTGTGAGTAAATGGAGTATATATAAATTTCTCTTTTGATCAAAGTTGCTATGGGATGACCGTGTTTTAGGGAGAATTGAAGCGAAGGAAAGTTCGATGTTTAGAGAGACTTTGAATTAAAACGATATTGTCGCAAAGTATAACATAGTGTTACAATCTCTGTTGAACTAAGCTCCAAATTGATTGAGTTTTGAGCTGTTTTCTACTATAAAGTATCTTTCTGTCTTAATATACTGTATTAAACGTACAATATCATGTACAACAATATCTTAATATAGTAATGTACAATATTAAAATATAATCAAAAAGTAGTTAAAATATAATCAAAAAAATATAATCTTACCACAACAAAAACATATATATATATATATATATATATGAAATATAAAAAATATTATATATATTTTATATTATATTAAAAGTGTAATATAGTATGAAATATACAATGTTATGAATATACAATAAAATAATATTTAATATGTATATATACATGACTCGTGAATTTCATGACTGAAACTTCCAAGATTCGCGATACTGTGTTTCCCAAGAACCGCTTTCTCACCTGCGCGTACCTCACCGTTTTCCTGTTTTCATATCGGTTTCGCAACGGCAAAAGCCTTCGAAGGAGCTCGGCGAAATGGCGGTGTCGGCCGTTCGTCATCCGAACGGTTGACGTCAGCCATGATCGTGAAAATTTACAATTGACGGTGGAACGCGCGCCATAATGGTGAATTATGAGCGCGAAACTAGCCACCGGTGTGGTCGCGTTGTCGCATTCGCGACGACGAAGCGTTTTTTTTCCTTTGGTAGAAAAAACGAAACAACCAAAAAGAAAAAGAAAAAAAGGAAAAAGAGAGGAGAGAGGCGTGTTTCGCGTGGCGGGTAAATAAACGGGCGCGTATCGGCCGCTCATGTAAATCACGAGCGGGGAAATAAATTGTTCATGTGGACGGTCCGCATTGAACCGAGGATCGAAAACAGCGCTTTTCCTCGCTGCGTCCGCCATTAAACGCTGTTATTTCGGTTCGTCGCGTTTCCAAGCACCGTTCGACAGGAGGAAATAAAAAATTCATCCCGCCATATTGTATATTTCTTGCATTATCGGTTGATCGCTCGATTTCCTGATCGGGTGTTTCAGTTGCCGGGTGGCTATCAATCTCTTGTTCTCACAGTTCTAACTGTTCAAAGTTTGGAAAGAACAATTTGTCGTTCCTCGCAAATTCAGTACTAGATTTTCCCCAAGAAGGAATCTACCTTAAAAGATCTTGAAAAATCAGTTTACGCGTGTCAAAACCTTCCAGAACCTAACGTAATCTTCCAAAACTTCAATAGTCCTAAAGATGCTGACCCACGTTCAAATTTCTGCAGTAGATCAATCTATCGAAAGTCATCAGTCTACTGTTCTAACTGTTCAAAAGATCAATCTGCTGTCCTTCGCAAGTTCAGATTATTAGATTTTCTTCTGAAGAAAGAATCAACCTTGAGAAGAACCTTGAAAAATCACTTTACGCGTGTCAAAACCTTCCAGAACCTAACGTAGTCCAAAACTTCGATAGTCCTAAAGACGCTGACCCACGTTCAAATTTCTGCAGTAGAACAATCTATCGAGAGTCATCAGTCTACTGTTCTAACTGTTCAAAAGATCAATCTGCTGTCCTTCGCAAGTTGAGATTATTAGATTTTCTTTTGAAGAAAGAATCAATCTTGAAAAATCACTTCACGCGAGTCGAAAGCTTCCAGAACCTAACGTAGTCCAAAACTTCAATAGTGCTAAAGACTCTGACCCACGTTGAAATTTCTGCAGTAGATCAATCTATCGAGAGTCATCAGTCTACTGTTCTAACTGTTCAAAAGATCAATCTGCTATCCTTCGCAAGTTGAGATTATTAGATTTTCTTCTGAAGAAAGAATCAATCTTGAAAAATCACTTCACGCGAGTCGAAAGCTTCCAGAACCTAACGTAGTCCAAAACTTCAATAGTGCTAAAGACTCTGACCCACGTTCAAATTTCTGCAGTAGATCAATCTATCGAGAGTCATCAGTCTACTGTTCTAACTGTTCAAAATTCAAAGAGATCACTCTGCTATTCTTCGCAAGTTGAGATGATTGGATTTTCTTCTGAAGAAAGAATCAACCTTGAAAAACCACTTCACGCGCGTCGAAAGCTTCCACCTAGATCTAAACTAGTCCAAAACTTAAAACAAAAGAAGAAGAAGAAGAAGAAGAACAGAGAGAAGAAACCCAAAAAAGAAAAAAACAAAACCAAAGAGAAAGAGAGAGCAGACCCATATTCAAATTCTTCGGAGCTCTCTCCGTCGTAGGACGTTCCTCCAAGATCCTGGAACCCCCAACGCGAGCCTCTATCAACCTCTCCCCTATCCCCCTTCGCACGGAGGGGGTCCACGGAGGGGGTTTGTATACCTGGCCGCGACTAGTTAAGGTGCCCTGCCGCAGCTGAAACTTTCAACAGTTAAAACAAAGCCCTGGAGGCGCTGCTGCGGCGGCGGCGCGGTTCGACTTGGCGAGGAGCCGAGGAGGAGGGGTGAGGAAGGGGAGGGAGGGAGAGAGAAAGGGTGGGCTCGCCGCGTTGTCCGGAGGTGAGCTCATCTAAATCACAAATCTCAGCCTCCATCAGCACACCTCCAGCGATAGAGTCCACGGTTAATAACCGTTGCTGGGCGCGTCGGTGTTAGTTCTCTCTCTCTTTCTCTCTCTCCCCGTGAGAGTGGCGAAGCCTCTCTCGGTGAGTAAAACTCACGGAGGGAACCCAAGGTGCGCGGCGGTGAACACGAACCATGGACACCGATGGAGAGGCGGCGAGGGTGTGTTGGTGCGGTTGGACCCCCCGCGACATGGCGCCACGGTGCTCCGCCTCTCTTCTGCCCCCTTCTGCCAGCCGTGGAACGACGTCGTGCGACCACCAAAGGATACATCTCGACACCGCTGTTCCATCCGCCGCGTTCGATAGGAATTTGACGAAAGAGCGCCCATGCCTCTCCCGTGAAAGTCCGTTCACGCGTGCGTGCATGTTTCTGGAGAGAGATCTCGTTTTGGAATGAAAGAAAGCGGTGGTTTTGACACTTTTAGCGCCGAACGATATATAAGACAAATTATCGTCCTTAATTATTAGATTTTAGAATCAATGTGGGTTCATTCTTTTTTTTATCTAGAATTTAATATTCTTTAAAAGATATGTAGTTTAATTTGAAAAAAAAGAGATGACTGAAAATTTCGAAATCTCTCAACACACACAAGAAAATTGACACGTCATATTTCGTCTCCTTTAAAACCATACCACTTTCGAAAATTCAAGTTCTATTACCGCGCGATTTTAATCCGTAAAATTGCAACAGCTTCGATACATCTAGGCGTCCGAGTGTCGACTCAGCAACAGCCGCAATTTTCGAACGAAAATTCCCAAAGGCGTCAGTCTACTATTTCGTTCTCGAAGGATCCGACAATTGGAATGTTGGTGGAATGATCAAAGTCGAACGAAAAAATTATAATTAACCGAACGATCGGTTTTGCGCGACGACGACGACGACGACGCTGGCTGGCAGCCATCGTTGGATCCACGCAGCTGCGGCACCGCTGCTCGTTCCACATGCGCTTGCAAATTCGTTGCGGGTACTTATGACTACATTATGCCGGTGGATCGGCCGGGCAACAGGAATTACCGCGGCCGTTATCGAGCTGAGCGCTGATCCGCCGCGTTCCCGACGGAAGTTGCCTTATCATCATGCATAATTACGAGAGAAGAGAGAGAGAGAGAGAGAGAGAGAGAGAGAGAGAGAGAGGCCACATGCCGTGCAAACAGGCGAGCTTTCGCTCTCTGGCCGCTCGCCTATGAAGGTATTCGTAGGCGAAAACCGAGAGGATAGGAAAGAAAAAAACCTTCGTTACGGGGTTATTGGTCGTGGAAACGTGAGCAGCTCTCGGATTCTTCGTTACCGTTCGCCGAGGATTATCCTCCCGTACGGTTTCCTTTGATGATACAGCCTTTGGTGGTAGCTGGGAGTTAGGCACCTGAGATTATTGGATAGTCGAAGTGGAGTAGAATGTTGTGACTTTTCGATGATTGGGAAAATCCGGATGATGGGATGGCTCGAGAAATGATCTTCTGGCAGAATAGTACAGAATCGACGAGTCGATTGAATCGAAAGGGGATAAAACTGTGAAACTAATCTCTGCAGATCGTGCGTTTGGTACCGAACCTACGCAAGTTGCAGCAACTTGCGTGATTCGTCTAAGAAAGATGAGATGCCCATCTGAAAGATAGTTGCGACATCTCCAAAATTCGTTTCCACGCGAAGTAAATCCTTTCGAGTGGAGAAAGGAGCCCTGATAATCCTGTCCGCTCTCTCCTCGCCTGGAGAAAAGACGCAATTATCCCCGAGATATCCCGAACGAGCGATAGGTCCGTCGATCAAGCGAACGAGCACATCGGCAACAAGGTAGCCGCGCGTCTGGTGCGTGAAAAACGCGGCTAATCCGTGCTTTACCAGGCTCTGAGACGCGTGAAATCTCCGCTCCATTAATACGATCCTCGTGGACCGAGGTCATCCATCACCTCGTGAAACCTGGCGCCCATCCGATCCGTCCGGAGCAGCCTCTGGACAAAGACCGGAGGAATCACGGCGAACGAGAAAGAGAAAAACACACGGCCGAAGGAAGAGAAAGAGAGATGATGGATGAAAAAAGGAGCAAGAAGAGACGACATCTTTGTTTGGCGAAGCTCGGGGTGGCCCGGGGTGCTCGAGGGGCCGACCCCGTAGATGAGGGGTTTTGGAGGTTAAACAAACATGTGATTACCGACTGCCTACAGCTGGCTACATTATATCTGCCTACCAAGGTAACCGTTCATCCCCTCCCCGCCGTCCGCTGGATCCGTCATCCTCTCCCCGATCTGCTGGTTCAGCAGACAGTGGCGCGACGAAGAGAGAAAGAGAGAGAACCACCGAGCCAGCGAACCGTGGCCCACAGGCTCGGCTACGTGGCACGCCATCATCACGAGATGCGCAGGAGACAGGGTCTCCGGACGAACGTTGGGACACCTTCGACCTGGTGATCGTTTGTTCGCTGGAAATCGGCAGACGCTATAATCAGATGCTGCTATATACGCGATAATCAAAAGAGGCCTCGAAGGGGGGATTGTCAGATCGTTGGCAAGGAGTGAGAAATTATTTATGGTTGGTAGTTGAAAGTGGGGAATGAGGAGCAAAGAAAGAGATCGATAAACGATTTCTCTTTGTCGGTAATTAAATTTAAATGAGCATTTTGGATGTGATTACAGGTTGAAGGCTTCTGAATTGAATTTGAGCAGGGGTGATAATTGAGAGACGATGAATTGTATAATTGACGTTGATGGAGCAAGTAACGAACTAGGGTAAACTCTAGATGGTAGATGGAATTTGGTATTAGAAGTTGGAACGCACGGATTATCTGGTCGATGGAATGTTGTTTAATTAGGTTTGTCAGATTTTAAACAACATCTAGGATGGTACTGAAGAGTGCAGTCCAATAAAAATTGGGAAACTGTCTCGACAATTTGCGCAAGCACACGATCCGCTGTTGTCACGTCGTGTTTCGTCGGCGAAACTCGCGAGGTGAATCCTCGAGCGTGTCTAACTTAGACAGGACCACTTCTTCTTCGCGTTTCTTGCGCCAAGTCTCTGGGAGTGGCTGCAGGTCGAGCAACAGCCGCTTAATTACGCGGATTCCTCGCACAATCGCGGCTGGGGAAAGGTGTGCGCGACGAGGCCGCCGCTTCTTTGACGCGCGCCTTTCCGGAAAACCACCCTCCGACTAACGCTTTTCCACCTCTCTTTCTCGCACACGTACACGTATTTATACACGTGCACGCGTATTTTCCACGACGAGTTGGCCGCGATTCCACGCTGAAAGACCTCTGGCAATCTGACGTCACCAGGTCGCGACGCATTCGCGGTCCACGGGGTAAATCGGCTAGAGGGTTGAGTTTCACGCGTCTCGATTCCTTCTTCATTAATCTTTAGCAATCTCTCCAGGGGCGATTTTCTTTTTTTTTTTTTTAATTTCAGAGTTTCTTTCTAATTTTTCGAGATTGCCAGTATTTACCAAATATTCGGACTTTGTAGGACTCAGTATTCTTGACGATTCTTCTTTGCAAATTTTCAGCTTGAAAATTTTCTAGGTTTTCTAGGATTTTCATTCGTTGAAAATCTCTCGAGAGGCGATTTTTTAAATTTCAAAGCTCCTGAGTTTTTGAGATCGCCAATTTTACCAAATATTCGGACGTTGCAGGGCTCATTGTCAATTTTCTTTACGAGTGTTCTTTGCAAATTTGCAGCTCGAAGACTTTCCAGGTTTTCTAGAATTTTCATTCGTTGAAAGGTTCGGAAATTTCTCGACTATTCCCTTTTCCGCGAAGGAAATTTCAATTCTCTGCACTGCCAGTTTTCAGCTACCCAAAAGAGGGTAGTTTAGCAGAAGGAAAGAGACTTCTTCGCGGAGAATTTCTTTCACAGGACAGGTGGGTTTTCAAAACGTCCATTCCTCCTTCCATTTAAGAGATTTAATAATATTCTCCAAGAAAAGAAACAATCTGTCGTGTCAAAATTTCTCACAAAAACAGAGCCAAGTGAGATACACGCAAACCGAGAACCCAATTGAAGAAACTCGCGTCCGGCGAATGGAAGAGAGCGTCCAGGCGTCGAACGGCGGCGTAGAACGCGTGGCAAGATTGGCCGAAGCGACCGGGGGCCAGCGGAGACAAAAGGCGTCCGGGCAATCAGCTGAATTGTCGGCTATCGTCACCCGGAGGTGGCTCTGATAGAAATTATGATTGGCGGGCCGATGGTCGGGGCAGCGAGACAGAGAGGGAGAAAGGGAAGAGAGCGAATTGGGGAACGAGCGGACGTGGCCGAGTGGCTCGGCGTTAAGCAGGAAGCCGTCCCGACGAAGCGGACCCATTAAACGCCCTCCCGTTTCTCTCCCTCACCCCCCGCCCCTCCCTCTCTTCCTCCGGCGCCCCCACAGAGAGAGATTGCATTTTATCATTTCAACTCATTTTTCAATATGGCCGTCGGCAGCTAGCGCGAGTCCTCTGCCCGCTCGGTCGATCAGCGATCGTCATCGTCCTCTCCCGGTCGTCGTCGTTCGTTCCCATCGCCACTTTCCAATTTTCTTCTTCGCTGATAATGAAGGTTGCGCACAACCAAGAGGATGCCGATAAAAATAACTGTACTTTCCGTGCTTGGTCATTTTTTTTTTTTTTTTTACGATGGCGAGTTTTTGTTGCTCTCTTCGGGGATATAGGTGGTTCTTCTTTCAAGAAACAGCGAGCAGAAACTACAGAGAGAAGTCTAATTAATTCGACGTGCAGCTTCGAGTCTCCAAAGGTTGCTCCGATTTTCAATCCATGTGCATTTCTGTTCGTCGGGTGGACGACAGATTTCTCTTCCATCATCTTTCGACTTTCTAACAGTCTCAAAATTCGCGGTATTCAGCTATCATCGCGGAATCTTCCTTTCGACTTTTCGACAAACCCCTCCGACGATCGATCGTCAAATTGTCGGGTGAACGAACTGCAAAGTCCGATCATTTCGCGAAGCAAAGAACGCGAAAGTGAAACCCGGGGAGGAACGCGAGAAACAAAGAGGCAAAGCCACTTTCGAACGCAAATATCCGAAGTGAATGCGTGAAGGAGCCAGGTCGGACAAGGGTCGCATTAGAAGAAAGGGTAAATATTACCCGAGCGTGGAAACAAGTCAAATAAAGACCATCGACACTCTCTCTCTCTCTCTCACTCACTCTCTCTCACTCTCTCTTTCTTTCTCTCGCGAGCTTTATACGAACTTTTCGACACGCGACGCGCGAAACACGCCATCGAGATAATACACACCGGTGTGTATAAGTGTCACCGGCCACCGTGTTTATACGCTGTTGATCCATTGTCGCGAACATTGTCTATAGAACGTGTTCACGGACGTTATTTATAGAAAACTGGTGTCGTTTGTCCAGCTAGCGAAGACGCGACGAGGAGAAGGCTAGCCATCTTTTCCTCTTTTTTCTTTATCTAACCCGTTTCCCACGTAAATGTCGATCGCGCGATGAGTTATTTCTGCCGAGGGAATACCCGGAAATCGAACGGTGCACGATCATCGTTTCCCACACCGTGCACGGAGATAGCAACTCTTCTCTCTCTCTCTCTTTGAATAAATGAAGCACTCTGCAACTGGATTACACGTATTATTAGAAAGATATAGCATTTTAATTAGGAACTGTATTTTTAAATCCGTTCGCGGCCGTAGCGAGAAACGCGTACCGCGATGAAAACTTCGCCACGGACTGTGAAGTTTCGAACTTTGGAACTTCGTTCGTAGCGCGCGCGCCAGTTATATTATTACGTGCGTAGAGCGGTAGAGTTGGGAAAATTTTTTCTTCGTCGCGATGTCGCGCTGTACGCGTGCGGCGGAGTTGGGAAAATTTTTCCTCCCGCCTCCAAGTCTCAGGGGGGTTTTTCCAAGTTTCGAGGCCTAGAAAAGTCTGCGCGAAATTATACTGCGTCGCACTGATGATGAGAAAAAGTAAGTGCAATAGTAATGGGTAGATATTTTAAACAAAATTGCTCCATCTTCGGTATTTTAATCGAGGTTGTCTCCATTAGCAACAGAAATAAATATTTTTGAAGAATTGGTAAATTCGAGAAACGTGAAATTATATTACATGGTATTGAGAAAAGCATATTTTCTTAAAATCGTGATTACAACTTTCCTTTTGTACAGGCAATTTTTGCAACTGGAATTCATACACGTTCGGCTCTGTGACTTTCGTTCGTAAATAGATTCAGACGGTCGGAGCGTACGTAGTCAGACGTTCGTTAAACTTTCGTGCAGCCAAGTGGAGCGAACGTGGACACGTTTGTATCGCGAAATAAGCCCCCCAGACATTCTACACTCAAAGCGAAAGATCAAACTTTTGCAGAAGTTTGTTACACGCGTTCAGACTGTCATTGACGAACAAAAAACGAAATTAACTCCACCAGTTCATCGCTCTGTTGTTCCGTCTCATCGACGTATCGCTGCAAATGAATTATTTGCAACAATGACTAGCTCTCGCGAACGAGTCGAAGCGATATATTACTTGTGAAAATTTAATTTGCAATTCCTTTCGATCAGTCTACACGTCGCGAGGAGGATTCCAAGGATCCAGTGATTTTGCAATAAATCATCTCTTGGTACTTGGCGTAGATCACGCGCGACAGACACCGAATAGTCAAAGGATATCGACAAGAAAAAAAAAAAAAAAGAAAAAGAAAAATGAGAATCTGAGGATGGAGGAAGCGACAGATGCGCGGAATCGGCAGAAGCCGGAAATCCACGAACCGGCGAGTTCCCCGTAGCCGTAGGTTGGCGCCACACCCGCGCGGCCCCCGTACAAATTTCGCCCGACAAGGCCAGACGTCTATATCGCGCGGGAAAAGGAGCGGAGACGCAGAACGGGCCTCATTATGTTTCGGTAATTGGCCAAATCCAGCGATGTTTTCAATTTGCTCAAAGGCGCCGCTTGTACGGCCGCCACCGGCCAGCCAAAAACAGACTGACGCAGCCCCCCTTGGCAGCTTCCGAGCCAGCTTCTTCCCCCGGTATCGCCCGCTTCTTGCGAAAAAGTTCGGAACGACGAGCTGCGGCGTGGAGAAAAAATCGGCCAAATTACTCAATCGTGATTTGGCAGAGTTCGGGAGAAACTCGAGAGAGAGATTTTTGATTTTTTTTAATTTTTTTCTCCTTTTTTTTGCAAGCGTCTTTTTGGCGGGAATTAAGTTCATCTTCAAAGTAGATAATTTTGATTTGCGAAGGGAGGTTTTCTTTTAATTGGAAATTTTTATAATTACAAAATTGAGGGTTATTGGAGATAAACTGACGTAGTGTGACGTGCAATAAATTAATACAGTATAGCAAGATACATTATAACGTAGTATAATATACAGCAATTGTACACGAGGTTCATACGAAAATACAAAGATGAAGTTAATACATTATAACAGTTATTTCTCTAAGTCTTATTGTGAATTTAATAGAAATAAACGTTCGGCTGTGAATTTTGGATACTCTTAAATCCACGTAAATGCACGTAATACTCATTACAGTAATTTTAAATAAAAAATTATAGCTACACTGTTGCCAGATCACGCTCTTTCATTCCCGATGAATCTCAATTACCGCGATAGTGTATTATTTCTTTTAAACTCGTACTCGCGCGGAATTAATTTAATCCTCCGTTGACTTTCAATCCTGTAACCTCCGATCGACCAAAAAAATATGATCTGGCGCGTAAGTTCAGCGTGTGCGAGGATTTCACTCGCCAGACAAAGTCCGCGTCTCGATTTCGATATTCAGCTTATCCGACCGACGCGTTTGCCCGTTGGAAGAATTTTCTTCTCCCGATTTCGTTACGCGCGAGGCTTCGTAAAGATTTATCCGAGAGAAACCGAAGGCGGCCTTGGCGCGTTTCGAAGAAACCGAGGCGCCGATCGTTCGGAAACGGATTTCCATCGGGATCCTTCGAATTCCACGCGTAGCCATCATTCTGTGCTCGCGGTCGGGTTTGCCGATGGTCGTCGGCCATTAGTCGACTCGATGCAATAATGGAACCACCGTTTTCTTCCACTCTGTCGTCTCGACAACCGTTTCCACTTACATCACTCGCCGAGATCGAACCGAACTCCCGGCAATAACAATTACCGATCGACTAGAATCTGAAACAACCGCGGATGCCTCGGACGTTTGCTTCCAGATCAGCGCGGCACGTTCGGAAACTTATTTTGTCGACGAAGGTGTCGAGTGATTGTAAGATCGACGACGCAAGAGTGACGGATCGATGCAAATTTTGGAAAAATTGGAAATCGGCGTGCGAAAGTCGATTGTCCGAGATAATGAAGGTAAAGGAAGGTTCCTTCAGGTTCCTAAGATTTTTTCTCAATATTAGAATTTAAAAATCAAGATCGATCTAAAAACGTTTTTTTTTCCTCTTTGTTTAATTTTCTTCTTACTGTTTATTATTTCGTTGTAATAATATATTCAGCTCCGATTTACATTAGAAATCAAATTAAGGAACAGAGGTACTTCTCGCAACACAAATTTAACATTAAATTACCGATATAAAAATCTTACATCGATAAAACAGTCTCAATCTTATCATCGATGCACGTCAACGTCGATAATTATTAAAGCATCAGTTTTAGAGTACTTTTAATTTTAATAAATCCAGCAAAAACCTAGTACCGGATATATTTTCTCAAACATTCTCAAACTCCAAAGTCAATGGAAAAATTAATACCAGATGCTTCTTCAAACTCATTCAAACACCAAGGTCAATAGAAATTAAAAAAGTGGGAGACCAACGAGGCTTGATAAATGTTAAGGGGCTTCGAGCGATTCGATGATCCAATATTTCTTCGGATCCGGTCTTTTTTGAGAAAAGCACGAGGCGGATTGGCAAGCGTTAATTGAAAAGCCGCGGTGGCGGGTTTAACGAGGGCCAGCACAGTGGCGCGCAACTTCAAACGACCGGTTCGACGAATCGGCTGGCAGTTCGCGAAATTTAATTATCACCCTCGGAGCTCGAGGTGATAAGATTGCCGAGGCGGGCCTTTTTATAGGCGCCTCTAACTCCGAACAGCTGCTCCGTCCACATTGATTTCCGTTCCTCCGCGTCCTTCGATCCCGTTCTTTGCCGATTCTTCGATGCGGTTTCTATCTATCTTTTTTTTCTTAGAGGAAACAAAGTTCGAAAATTAAAGAAAAAACACTTCTTTGCTCTGAGATCTCTCCAGTTGAGATTGAGGAAATTTAATTTCATTCGACTTCCTCTTAAAAGATAACAAGACGATAAACTGTGAAACTGAATTCCGAAACATCAGAGGTTCTTCTAAACTCTAAAATGTTCGCAACTTTCTTCCCAGGACGAAAGAGCAAATATGGGGGGGAAAAAATTAGAAATTTAAAAATTTCTCCGAAAATTCCAGTTGAAAAGAGCAGATCGTTCTGAAAGTGCAAAATTCTGAAATTTCGGAATGTACGAATCCAAAAGGAAGTGAAACACGAGCTGGAGGAACACGTTCTCGCGCGAAGGTTGAAAGTCAGAGTCTGAAAACGTCTGGTTGCCTCGGAGGAATCGGCTAAGAAGCTTGGACAGAAGCCGAAGATTTGGAAAGGAGAGGAGTCGGATTTGGCGGTGTTTGCGCGGGCCGGTCGCGGCATCCGTTTCCCGGAGGAGGGCCCGGGGGACACACGGATGTTCGTCGATCGGACATCAGAGGGGCCGCCGCGCAAACTCCATTAGCGGACGCTCGAACGACAGTCGCGCTCGGAAAGGCGACTCCTTGTTGTTTGTCGTTTGAATGTTTTAGGACCCCGACCTCTCGCTTATACTTGCCTCCGTGGGAGACAACCGCGTGTTTGCACGATCCTGCTCCATCTCTCTCCTTTACCTCCCCCTCTTTCTCTTTGTCTCTGCTCTCCTACTGGCTTCTCTCGCGCTTCCTGGGGCCCGCGGACACCTTTTGTGCCACTCCGCGGACGCCTCTGCAAACACGTCTAATTACACACCACCGTTTCCTGATTGTCCACCGAACTCCGGGCACCCAACTACCGAAGTAGAATCTACCATTCGCCGGATATTATTTCAGTGTAGATTTTTCACTGGAATATTACGTACTCTACTGTGATTCGTCTCATTGTTTTTGGCAATATTATTATATTATATAGATCTTTGGTTTGTCGAGTGTCGCGGACGATTTTTTTTTTTAATTGGAACCATTTAATTTATCGTTATCATTCTAATATTATTTTAATATCGTTAGAATATTCTTAATATTCTGTCATTCTGTGGATGAAACGTTTCACTGAAACGTTGCTATGCTTGTTGTTTCTGAAAATTATTACTGCAAACAGATACTTTTTTGGAGTACATAGATCTTTGGTTTGTTGAGTATCGTGAACTTTATCGTAGATTGTTTTCGAATTATTTAATTTATTGTTGCGTTAATTGTTCTGTGTATTTATATTTTTTACTGAAATATTACTATACTCATTGTGACTCATCTCACTGTTTCTGGGAATATTATCATTACCGTGGATACTTTCCTTGGTGTATTTTTACGTAGATCTTTAGTTTGTCGATGTTTGATCTGTTGGAACTATTTAATTTATCGTTATATAATTATTCCGTGGATATTTTTCTGAAGTAGATCAACGATTGGTTGAAACGCATTGCGTACGACTTTGCAGATACTTTTCTACAGCAAGTAGATGTTATATTAGATTTTTGTGGTCGATTTCGTGAATATTCTCGTGAAGAGGGCTCTTTCTTCTGATTTCTTGGCGTCAAGCTGAACTGGATCGGCCAGCTTCCCACGGAAAAAACGGGTCGACACGTCAATTACCAGCATCGATGGGTACGCATCGTTGCGTCGAGTTATTGAGACAGATTGCGATAGAGAGGGACTCGGTTCCCGAGGTTATCCGCGCGGTCTCCCCGGGGTCATCGCGATATTCTCCGGGGTCCACGAAAATCCGACGGTTCCAAGTCCAATGACTTCCTCGATCTTAGTTGATCGAATCGTTTCTAAAAGAAGTTTCTCTACTTGCAAATTAAGAACCAATAAAATCGGTTCCAGTCAAACGAATTTTAGTCTTCGCGAGAGCAAACGCGCAAATGTACAGGGAATCCTAAGGCTAAACTAAAAAACAATTGGACATTTTTGACTCGTCGTGATATCGAATTTGAATTTGCATTGAATTTCATTTTTCGAGTGGACACGATATTTTTGTTTGTTGGAGAAAATGTGGAAAACAGCTTCAGTTTCATTTATCTTATTTACGACCCTGTATTTACGACTCTTCGTGGGACACTTTTGGAAAGGCGTCATGTTTCAAAAGAAACGCGCCTTTGTAACCCATCCTTTCATTCTGTCAACACTTTAATTATTAATGAGCTTCTTTCTTTTCCTAATTCTTTCCTTCTTTTCTTTTTCTGTCGATCTTGTCACTATATAACATGTCACTCGGTGTCGTCTTCGTCTTTTATTGCAGATAAATTGTTGAAAATTTCCGTCCAGGACGGATTCCGACTCGTCTTTTTCTTTTCTTTTTTTGTCTCTCAGCTCAAAGTTTCTTTCGTTGAAAACTTGTAGGTCAGATCTAGAAAAAGGTTTATCGTGTTTCCTTAATTGTCCCGGCTTCTTCAATATCGCCGCTCGTTTTCGTTTTATAACTTGGGCTTTATTGCCTGGAGCAAGGACGAGCCGCTGCTCGCTTGATGGATGTTAAATAAAATATGGCGGTAAATTCACTTTTCACAAATTTATTGGGCCTTCGATTTCTTAATCACTTCTAGTTTACCCAGTCTGGATTTATATTTTTAGCATTTTATCGTACGATCCTTGAGTGTTTCGCCGAGTTTTGCAATACAAGATTAGCCAAACGTGTTCCACTCTCTCTCAAGATTTGTGATTCGTCAAAGTAATTTCGATTGATCAAAAAGTCTTCTGTCTCCATTTTTGCCGCTCGAGAACAAAGAAATTAATTAATTATCGCGAGTGAGATGAAATGTCGAATCGATAGCGAGACTGGCCCGAAAAAGAAGGAAACCAGTTTGATCAGTCGAGTGTCGCTCAAACAGATTCCTCGCCCCACTAACAATCTTCCTCTGCGAAATTACACCCCCCGTGACGGCGAAATTCACGCTGGTCAGCTCTAGGTTTCCTCCTAACGCAAGGAAAATATACCCCTCGGAGGGGTGTCGTTTGTATTCGAAAAAAAGCGGCGCTCGATTAGCAGGCTGAAGGTGGTGTGTCGGGGGTGGTCAAAGACGCGAGCCGAAAACCAACGGGGGTGGCGGCGTATTCAGGCTTTCCTCCCCTTGTTTGCTCCCTTCTCCCTTTCTTTCTCTCGTCTTCTCTTTGCTTTTCCTCCTTCCTTCTTCCTCTTTTTTTCACTTTTTTCCTCTCTCCTTTTTTTTTTCTTCTTCTCACGATTGACCTCGTCACCCCACGCGAAAATCACAGGGTTGGCGGTATTTCGAGCGGAAACCAGCTCGGGCAAGGGTGTGACCGCGGTGGTAAGTTAAAAAGTACGAGGAAGAAAGGTCCGATAATTGCTTTCAATCAGCACCATTGTTGGTCACCGTGATCCTCGATTCAAAAAGGGGGTTGAAGGGGGCTGTTTCGGCCGAGAAATTGTTATGGAGATTGGGTACGATTGGGGCACGCAACGTCTGCGGAATATTTTCTTTCTTTTTCTTTTTATTTTAGGGAAATTACAAATACAAATTTGTCTTAAAACAAGAAATTTTAGCTTTGTTCTTTCGATGCCTCGAAGGATATTCAGGGTCGTAGCTTCGAAAGCAAGGAGTGAAATTCGTAGAATATTTTTATCTCTGTTAAAACGTTCGCAGAATAAAATTTTATATTTATATCGCAAAAGATTTCTCGTAAAACTCAAAAAAAAATACTTGATAATGTAGTCTTTTGTGAGTGTTTGATCTTATCGACAGACGGAATAATTTTATTGAATACACCAAGCCATTTATTTCTCTGCTTTCGTCGCCTCGAGGAAATATTCTTGTATATTTAAAGTTTCTTACAGAACACTTTTACCAGGTGCGTTAAATCAAGATTCGAACATTTCAGACGTTCAAGCGATTCGTATTCACTCACTAAACTTCGCAGCAGCGAACGTTTCCTCTTTTTCTCAAAAAAATCTACGCCAGGCAGTATGATTTGAACGCTCCGATTATTCCCCTTTGCAATATCTTACGATCTAAACGCGTAAAAACAAGCCATTTCCCCCGTTTTCTATAGTTTTTAAACGACGCGTTGCATAATAGGCACGTACGCGATTGCCTTTATCTTGTTTGTCACCAGCCACGATAAAGAAGCAACTGCCTTTTTGCGCGGCATTCGCGGTTTTATGGTGTCATTTACTTCGGGGTATCGGACAAATTTGTAATTGATTAGCTAATGAGAAACAGTTTAACGATTTTTGTCGCGTACACAATACGTAGTGCACGACGCGATAACGCGATAACCGGGCTGCTTTATTTTTTAACGTCCGCTCGTTGTACTAATTGTTCGCGGAAAGTCGATTGTGCGACTGTTCTGCGACGCATTTCATTCGTGCGCAACTCAATTTTCCAATTAGGGCAACGTACTGGCCCTTGTAAAGAGGATTTTAATCGCTGCAATTCGAATTTCTCTCTAGCTGCGCGCCAGTGTCGACCAGGAGAATCCGCGAGTTTTTTTTCCGTTTCAGCAAGTTGATTTCGCGGAATTATTTTCGGAGAATGTGTTGCACGTCGGTGTATTCAAATCTCGCGCATTGCGGTTGCGTGAATGTTATTTTATTTTATTTTTTTTTTTGTTTTTTAGAATTATTCAATTTTTAGAGACGACCGGCATTTCGGAGGAGGTTAAATTTGTCGAGATTCACAGTTGGAAACTTTAAATTTCACGAATTGCGTTTTTATGTGCTTTCAGTTGAATTTTATTGTCGCGTTCAATCTGACACTCTAAAAATTTAAAACTTTGAATGTATTCGAATATATCCGAAAACTTTAAAAATTCCAAAGTTTACATTTGAACATCTAATCGTCAAACTTTACAGCGTCAAACTCTTTCAAACATCAAACTCTTTTAACATCGACGTACTCACATTCGAATACCGTCAAATTCAATCTGACACTCTGAAAATTTAAAACCTTGAGCCTTGAAAGTATTCGAATACGTTCAGAAACTTTGAAAATTCCAAAAATTTGCGTTCAAACGTCCGACTCTTTACACCGTCAAACTTTTTCAAACATCCAACAACTTTCAACGAGTTCAAGCTTCGACACCGTCAAAAATTCCAACGTTAAAACATCTGGATATACTCAAACGTCTCGATATCTACAATTTCTGCTCCCCGTGACAAACGTTCTCCGATAGGGGAACGACGAAACCAACCCCCGTTTCGCGCGTCCATCGGCGCGTTGAAAGGCAGCTGCTGAAACATTCCGGCCGCGGAGAGAGAAAGAGAGAGGAGTATGATATTCCCGTATTCCAGTCGGAGCATCGGCGGCAATTTCACACTTACACACCCCTCCCTGTCCTCCGCTGCGTTTTCCATCTTTTCGAGCGCGTTTCCACCGTCAAAGAGTTTTCCTTCTCGTCCGCCACCCCCGCCAGAAACGTCGGCTCTTTGTGAGCGGCCGGCTGATTTCCGTTTAACGTTTTCCAACCGTCGGATTTTTTCTCCTCCGCCTCCGCCTGCGCCGCGTGGAAATCGCGCAAAGATCCAAGGTGGTGGTCTTTTTCTTTCTTTTTTCAAACGACGTCGCAGCGGATGTTGCTCGACGACTCTTCGAATATCGCTCGCTCTCTTCTGCCTTTTATCTCTTTCGTTTCTTTTCGACGGGACGGGGGATGAATTATTCCTCGGAGATTCGTCTTTGTTAATTTCTCTAGTGCTTTTTTTGTGCGTTCAAGGGTGAAAATCAATTGAGTTAATCAGGAGGAGTTGGATATTTCCTTGGAGACACTTTCGTTTATTTATTTGTTTGCGATTAATTTGGATTCTGACTCCGAGAGGTTCTTTCAGATTGGTTTCTTGACCTGTTGAAAAGGGAATGGAGTCAACGACCATCCTCGTTATTATTAATTTCCTCAATCGATTCGCTAATCAACTTGTTCATCCGTCTTGGCCCTTTATCATCGAAACCCTCGAAACCCCCTTCACCCTACGATCTGAACTTACTTCGCTCGCTCTGTCATCGCAATCGTCTATTAAGTAACGACATACATGAGAAATAATACGTACGCGAATCAAAAACAACGCGACGCAGTCTCACTTTTCATCGTCTTTTAATTTCTTTAATTTCTGACTGGTCGGAGTATGACATTACAGGCTCTTGATTTCGAGAATAGAATTGCAGAGAGATTCACGCGGACTCGAGTGACTGAATGGGCCCACTGTCCACTGGTCAGATAAGAATTATCGGTCCAACGCGGTTCTTTGATCGTTGAATGAAAGTAAATAGGTGCTGTCGTAGCCCGTTGACTCGACACCAAGCAGTCTTGATAATTTACGATTAACCGGATAGATCCCTCCTGATCGACGAGGAACACCGAAATCGCTGTGCATTTTTCGCCTCGAACGTATTCTGTCTGTCTTATCAGTCGTCGAGCAACTCGTCTTCTTCAGATTTCTCTTCTCGGAAATTGGGAGAGTTTAAACGTCTCTGAAGGCGTTGAAAAATTTTTTCAATAGATCCACCATCTCTTTGTAACCAACCCTTGGGGATAACTGTGCAATCCTTTTGATTAGACTTTGAATATTGTGAAAAATTCAAGCTCGTCGCTAGATTAGACATTTTCGGGTTCATTTGCGGGAAATTTAAAGATACAGAATGAAACGTAGGAAATGAAAAAAAAAAATAGTATAATGCTTCAATACTTGAATACGCGAAACAATTTTCTACCCAAGTTTGGTTTTTTTAAATATGACTTTGGATAGTAATTTACAATCTTGCCGTCGTCAAATCTCTTCACAGACTGACGAGCAAATTCCAAAATCTCAAAAATCCAACGTTCTCAACTCCCTCCTGTGGAAACACTGGTGATTGCCTAATTCGTGCAATGTTCAAGCCGCTTATTAACGAAACGGCGCGGTCGAGGCTCGCTCAAAGAAGATTAGAAAATCTTGAAGGCAGCCTCGCGATAACCAGACACGTTTATCGAGTTCAGCATCGGGGAGAGAGGGGGAGAGGAGGAGGGTGGTTTTATCGCGTCGAATCGGGCAGAATCAGGCCGAAAGGAAGGAAACAAGGAAGGAAGAAAGGCGAGGAACATCGCCGGGAAGCGGTCGAGTCCCGTTCTTCGAGTGCATCGACTCGCGTTCCCATTGGTCGAGAGCCAGGCTCACGTGCGAGTCGGCCATAATGCCGTGGAACCGGATGATGGAAAAGCCACCCTCGATTCGGGCCAATTAGCTTCCGGCCGAGCAAAGTGCCGGCGAAAGCCTCCGAGGATCCATTTTTCTTTTCCCTCTTCGGCAATTCTCGCGGGATTCTTCGCGAACGCACGCACACACGCACACGCTGAAGCGAGAGGAAACGTCAAGACGACGAGGATTCGGCGACGAATCTCAACCCAATACGTATTAGTTGCAGAAATTAATTCATTTCAATTCGAATTCCAATGTTTTATCGTTTAACTCTGATTTTCAAAATTGGGGCAAGTTTTTAAGGGGAGATTTCAGAGTTTTTAAGATCGTGGTAGATGTTAGTCGCGAAAAGAATTTTTTAATGTTTTCGAGGACGTTTGAATTTGGACGATTTTCAAGAATCGTTCTTACTTTACCACCCGCAACGTGAAACTGTTAACCACTTGCGCTGGCAACTGATTGCGGACCATAACGAGTGACCAAACCGTATGCAATAATTCGTCGCTTTCTTTTTCTTTTGAACTCGTCCATGATATCACTGGATAGAAATTATTGAGAAGTAATAAATTTATTATTTATTTTGCCTGGGTTATGCTTAAATATATTTAAAACTGAGAAAATATTGTAATTTTAAGACAAAATGTTCTCGACGTGCGTGGCACGTCATTCCAGAGCAAGAGGTTAAAGTAGAGGTTTCACTTTTAAACACTAAAACTACCAACGATTTCCATCAGAGATATTAAAGACAGAAAACCTTTATGACACAATGCACTTTTTACACATTTTACGAAAAATCATTTAAATCTTTAAGAAATGCGTTGTCTCACATCTATCTAAATTATGAATTGGTCATTGTGACCATTTTGGTAAGCGTTGAACTGACAATGAGACCAAGTTGATATAATTTCTTTTTTCTGTCAAAGTTATGACAGTTTGAAGTACCGACAATGTTTCATTGTTACTGGCTTCAGTAATTAATCGTACGATTCAGTGTATCGTGTATTTCAATATAAACGTGAATATTCTAAATTCAGTCTTGACGAGCTTACAGTTTATACTTGTCGTTTATACTGACCAAAGTACAAATATTATAGTGCATTATTCTCATTCGAATCCTCATCGTATTCGATCCGATCTCTGTCGAATACGGCGAGAGAGGAGGACGCGCGTAATTCGTTCGAGGAAAAGGAACGTGAACACACTCCCACGCGCCACTTCGCCGAACTTAGATCCAATCCGGGGGATTAATTGGATTCCGGGGAACCGAGCCGGTGTCGAAGCTCGCCCAAGCCGATTAACTCGCACCAGTTTCTATTCAGATGGACGCGTAGGACAGAATGGCACCAGTGATTTTCGCTATAGAAACCGTTTAGATTGATCCTCCGAACTGAACAACTGAACAGTTATTCTTCTGCTTCTGTTGAGAGAGAGGTCACGGTTTGTTCGCGACAGTGTGGCTCCGAGAGATTCGTGTAATACGTGTCTGTGTATTTCGACGTGTTCGACGGAGTGACGAGAAAATTTGTTTGTTTTCCTGTTTGACGAAGTAGCACGGCGTCTTGTTAAATGACCAGTCGAGTTACGCTTGAGTAAATGAATTTGTTCAACGTTTAAAAATTCGTTTCAGTATGCAGTGTCAATATTCGTTACAGGAGGAACTGCAAAACAATTGATTGTTTGTCGAAACGGAGTCAAGGAAACGACGTTTTATTATCAGACATCCCTCCCTTAAATATTTCGAAGACTAAATCAGGCCGAAAAATGAAAAGATCAAGTAAAATCGAGAAACAGTCTCTCAGAGGAAACGTTTCCATCTTTTAAGAAACAACTTTCAATTTTCAAGAAACTTTCTTTAATTCTCCTAACAGTTTGAACAGCTAAGAACAGCTTGAAGCCCAAGTTCTGAAAGCTCGGGAGCTAAAGAAAGGAGACAGAGATTTTGCGATACAATTCTCCACACTCCAAAAACTTAAAAACGAAGCAAGAGAAGAAATAAATGTCGCAAAGCCAAGAAAACAGCCCTCAACTTCTCGCGACACCCATCAAAAAAACAGTCTCTAGTCCAAATAAACGAAAAACAGCAAAAAGAAAAAAGAAAAAGAAAAAAAGAAAGATGAGTCAAAGCGAAAGAACAATCTTCCGTGAACGATCTTGAAGAAAAAGCGTTCAAGCAGGGTGAAAGTGTGGTTGAGGGGGGTGGGAGAGGGGTTTCCTGGTGGCTTGCCTGGAGATCAGAGGTGGGCTAGTCGTAATCGAGTCCAGAACACGTCCCCCTGACGCTGGTCCTCCGCCCAGGGGTAGAAAAATCCACCCCTTTTTCAGCCGGTCGATACCAGGACGACCACCTCCTCTTCCTTCTCCTCTTCCGCGTTCCATCCCCCTTGGCCGCGGCTAACCTCTCGCCTTTTCTTTCTCGCACCGCCGACACGCGGAGGACCCTTTGCACACGCCTTGCCGTCGCTCCTCTGCCGCTTGCTGCCGAGGTGGCGCCACTGCTTCTCCCTCGCTACCCTTTCGTCCACCAACCCCTTCTCCTCCGCCGCCCATTCGTCATCACGCGTGCGGTTTAACGTCTTTTCCACCCCTCCCTCCATCGACTTATTTCTCTTTCTTTCAGCTTCTTCGTTCCTTCGTTTTTCTTCTTCTTTCTTTTCTCTGCGTCGTCGTCTTCCTCCTCCTCGTTGCAGAGGGCCAGAGTTAATTGCTGGATGTTTCGGACGTGTGAATGATCTTCGAGACGCGAGTTCGCGAGGGTTTGGACTCGGAGACATTTAAGACATCATAGATTGGTCAGTTTTGTGAATCACAGTCTGTGAGATGAAGTTTGTGAAAAAATGTATTAGTGTCGTCTTGTTTCTTTGTTTCGTAAATTTTCTCCCTTCCTACGAAAGTTTTAACCTGGTGAATACTCCAAAGAACGCTAGATAATATTCTTGTACTCTTGTACATTCGAATTCTCTCTGAAATTGTCCAAAAATTCCATCCGCTAACTTCAAGAACTTCCTCCCTCTCAAAAAAAAAAAAAAAAGCACGTACAATCTTCTAAAAACCAAAAAAGGTTTGCCGAATTTTCCACGACAAAATTCCAAAGAGAAGAGAGAAAGGAAAGCATGGCTACAACGTCGTGAGAAGCGTCTCCGCGAGTGTGAGACGAGCGGAAGAAAGGTCGCTGGGAAAACCGGGCGCGAGGAGGGCGGAAGGGAGAAGGAGAGGGGAAAAAAAGGCGAAGGAACCTCTCTTCTCCGGTCGTTTCAGAGGCACTGTGTGCACCGCAAACTAACTGCGCACAGTTGCCTTATGTACGGAGTCTAAGTAATCCTCGAACCATCAGCTAACTTCTTAACCCTCAAAGTGAAAAGGGCCGCCTCGAGCCGCGGCAAGAAAGAAACAGAAAGAAAGATATAGAGAGAGAGAGAGAGAGAGAGGTGAAGGGGAGGGGGTTTGAAGGGTAGCTCTTTGTCTCCAACGTTTGTCCGCTTCTCTCGCCGCGCGACTTTCCGCGCGGGGAGGAACCGTCGATGACGTGGAGCCGGTAAACCCTTTCGGTGTTCAGAGAGACTTGTTTGCCCTTCTGTAAGATCGGTTGGCCAAACAACGCGCGGCCAGGACCTCGCTGGGCTACGCGTGTCCGCCGTGGAATTTCCTCTCGTAGCGGACTCGTACTCGTTGTTGGCTTAGGAAGCTGAGTAGGAAGCTCGTGGAAGTCTTGCGATATTTCGAATAGTGGATTAGCGGAGGATCGAGTGTTTGATATTGGTGGATATATATATATATATGTATACTTCTTCGATTCGAGTGGGGATTATAGACGAGAGCACGGTGTTTTTAATTCAACCTCTCGCGCGATGCTTCTCCGTTCGAGAAGCGTCGTTTTCGTGCGGTGAAGTTGACAAAGAGCAACTTTAATTCTGACAAAAATTTATCTCCTTCTTTGGCCTCGAGTAAACTGTAGAATACTTCGAGAGAGGCATTTTGTTTCCAATAATACAAATAGTTCTGCAGTTTTAAATGTTTTAGTAGGCAAATGTGTACAAATTTCAACGCGCCATTAAATATTCTTTTGCCAGTGTTTGGTTAAACGATATTCATTGCAAAACCAATCTGTAATTTCTCACGTTTCCAAACGTTTGAAACAACCTCTAGAAAAATTCTATCGCAAACTCGCTATTAATTTCTCTGAATTTAAACAAATGCTCCAAGATCTCTCTGAGAAAGCGTGAATCCACTCCCTCTGCCCCTAAAATCCACCACGCGTGACATTCATCTCGACAAAGAAAGAAAAAAAAAGAAGAAGAAGAAGAAGAAGACAAAACCAAGAGGAGCAATCGAGCAGGGAAAAAAGAAAAAGAAAATAATCAGCAACGTGCTTAAAGAGCAACCAGCGGCGATGTTTCTCGGAGCGAAGCGGCTCGAAGCGGAGAAGGAGACGAGAGCGCGGCTTCGAACCGGCGGCTGATCGGCAGGAAACGAGGTGGAAGCGTGTGCAGGTTCGTGATTCGAAGTAGGTGGGCCCCAGGTAGCCAGGACAGATAACACCCGGAGATTACCGCGGACAGAGTCATTAGCAGCGTCGGCTTCTGTGTCGGCCCGGGGTATTCTCTCACTTTCCTCGGCCTCCCCCTTGCCTGCCTCCGGTGTCCGCCTCTCCCAACCCTTTATCTGGCCGGTCAATTCACGCGGCACGACGTGTACGTACGTATGTATGTATGTATGTATGCAAAAGCAGCCGCTCTCTCTCTCTCTTCCTTTCGTTTCGTTTCGCTCTTTTCGAGTTCCATTCCTCTGGCCATTCGCCTCGCTCTTTCGACCACTTTTTTGCTACGCCTCGGCAGAATCGTTCACCCGAAGGTTAAGCATATTTTTCGCACACACGCGCGCGTTATTTCAGTGCATTTTGTACAGATTGTTATTGGACTTGGAAATATCGATTTGATTTGACAGACTTTCGACTTTGTAACTCGAAATCTGTAGAATTCGCACTGCGACGTGGATTTTTGAATTTTGCAGCAGAGGCTGTAGCTTGGCATAAAGTACCGAATCTTCCCTTCTAAAATTGACAGTTTCGATAGCTTCGAGCTTGAACACCTTCAACCTCGTTCGATTTGTCGTCAGCTGAGAGATCTGAGAATCAGTTCAAAGCTCAAAACTCGTTGAACTCGAAAGAGAGAAAAACTGAACCTCCACCAAAAGTGATTCGAATCTCGGTGATTGCAACTCGGAGAGGAAAAGAAGAGAAAAGGAGACGTAATCTGCGTGGCACGAATTCAAGCGGGGAACGCGCGATTAGCCCCGGAGGAGAGGTTACTAATTGCAACGATCTACGTTGGCACATATTTTCCACGGCGCCGGAGGCGTGTCGAGGCCGAGGGTCCGGCAGAAGGAACGAAGATAGGAGCTCGGGGCTCCTGAAGGCGGCTGGACGCGACTCGGAACCGAGTCGAGGCGGATAGCAGTAAAAGAGCAAGAAAGGTCGCTGGCATTCGGTCTTTGATAGGCTAATGACAAACGCCTAGATTGGCCGGCTTATCGGTCGAGCAGCGCTAATTATTTCCCCTTTGTGAGGAGCCGCGCATAATGGCGGACTGCTCGGAGTCTTCTCTCTTTCGCGTGATCGCGATTTCCACGCGCGCCCTTTTATTTATTGCCGGATTCGTTCGATCTCCCCTTCTCCTCCTCGTCCTTCCCTCCTTCAGAGATCCATTGGCCACCGATCCTCTCTTTCCTTCGCTCGAGTCGTTATCGCGGACCTTTGCCCCCCCGCCCCCCTTTTCCTTTGCTTTCCACGAGACGAACGAGAAATCTCACGCATCGTCCTTTGTCTGGCAAGATGGATGAGCGTTCTGTTGTTTGTTCGCTTATCGTTGATTAGATTAGCCTTTTTTCGAGAAGGAGAACAAAGGGGGTTGCAATCAGTCGGGCGTGTAATTGTTCCGAACAAGTTCGTAGTTTTATTAATTGTAACTTGGAGAAAATGTTCAAATGCCACGTATAATGCGAGTAAATGTAATTATCGATCAAAGTGTTCAAAATGTTCAATGCGTATGGATTCAAGGATTAGTTGGATTAGATGATGGACAATTAATGAGAGTACGCTCAATATTTTGAACCTTGAGAAGAGTTCTATTGTGATTGAATTAGCTTTTTTGGGAAGAAAAAAGAAGGTGGTTGCAATCAATTGATTGCATAGATTTATGTGACTGTTTTTAGCACAATTCGTGGTTAATTTTATTGAATTATAACTTGGAAAAATTGTTCAAATACAACGGACGACATACGTGAATGTGATTATTGGTAAAAGTGAATATGACTGTTAGTAAAATGTAATACACAGAAATCTACATATCCTCTTTCCATAAATTATGGAAGTCTTTTCTTCAAATCTAATCGGAATGATCGTGAAATTGCGCGGCTGGAACAAACACGTATGTACGCTAACGCGATGGGAGGCTGAATCATAATAGCTCGATGAGAATTCTGCTATCACCGGACGCGAACTTTGAATCGAATCGATGACGTCGATTAGCCATTATTATTTCGTGAGACCCCTATAATTGGATTTATATAATTCTTGCATCGAGTGCTCGTCCATCAGATACGACGATTGAATAAGAATGTATTTAACAGTAAATTCGATTCGACGGAACGATAAAGAACGTCGATGCCCAAGTTCCCTCCAAGTATTAGCATAATATCTCGCCAATCGTTTTGTCTCGTGGGCACGCCTTCGTCGGTCGACTCTTCTGACTAACTAAATCCAAGCTAATTAACCCCGAATGTCTATCGTATCAATAAAAATAACAAAAATAACAAAAATTCTATTCAATGTAGAAATTCTATTCAATTATAGAAATTCTATTCTGTAGAAATATAGAAATATAGAAATTCCATTCCGCTCGGAAATCTATCTTTTGTCTGTTTAGAAAATGCTGAATACACATTTTAGAGAGTAAAACGAGGAAAGATTAGTTTCCCATCAAAGTAGTTTGAGCATTTATGTAACTGTTTCTCGGATCTCGCATTTTGTCACACACCGTTATTCGATTCTTCGTTACAAATCGAAGCAAGTAAACCAGAATGTTGAACGTTATCGTCAGAAAGAGGATAGAATTTAAAAAAAAAAAAAAGAGAGAACCAGAACTGTAATATCGATGGTTCATTCGTCAGAAGCGGAGGACGGTTCGCCGCGGTCATCTTCTTGTAAAATAGTGACTGGCCTGTTCTCCATTACGAAAATTCCGCGGCGTAATTACCGCGATTCCAGGATGGAACGTAGATTTATCGAGACGCCAACGAAGCTGCGTCCATTCCACGATGGAATGTCCTGTGCAATCTTGTTAGCTGCTACCGCGCCATTTGCATCGTCGCCGGCGCTCGCTCGCGCGCGCACGCGAGTGTGCAACCAGACGCGGCTAAAAGCGAACCCGATCGTTTTATTTTGCCACGAATCGCTCTTAAAACGTTCGCCATTTAAAAAAAAAGAAAACAAAAGAAGAAGGAAGAAAGAAAGACTCAGATTGCGCGGACGTTCCTTTCGAAAAACAGGCTTCTTCCCTTCCTGCGTGAAAGGTTCCGTGAAACCTAGGATCCCTCCTGGTTATTTCGTTCGATTTTATTGGATTTCATTCTCTCGACAATTTTTTGACAGTGTTTACGAATGTTATGATAGAAGGACATTCGATTGAAAAAGTCTGTAGAATTAAATTCGTGTGATCGTTTGAGATCAAATTCGAGATCCTTCGAATTAGTTGTCACTTATTGTCAGATTAGTCGGAGGAAATTTGGAAAATAATTCGAAAATCCTCTGAAATCGATAGATTTCTAGTAAAATATTCATCTTGTTTTATGCAGTTCTTACAAATGTTTTGTCACGGGAGGACTGTGTTTGATTGAGTTGCGAAATTATGTTAGTTTTTGTCAGACAAATATTAAAATAACATTGTTACTTTAACAAAAGATCGGATATTTTCAGATCCGATCTTTCCAATTCGAGATTCTTCAGATTGGTTATCGTTTCGATTTTTATAATTAAAGAGTTCGCAACAGAAATGATGTCAACCAATTTTTATCTCACATCCTTAAATTCTTTATCTTTCATTCGATGGTTTTTTTATTTGCCTCGATAAAATATCTATCATATCAGTTACTGCGAATGTTATATCACACCAAGAACTGCATCTCATAAAAATCAATGGACTTACGTTTCTAGACTCGATCTTCCCAATTCGAGAGACTTCAGATTGATCGTGCGATTAAATACGGTGAGAAATATTTCTAACGTTTGCACCGAGTATTCTTCATGAAATAAAGAAAAGGAAATAAAAATATTCAGTTTTTTCCTACTATTGTCAGTCTGAACCGTCGAGGCATAGAAATCATTACAACATTCTAAACTAACAAAACTGTTCCCCGTGGCGAAGCTTGTAATAAAAAATTTAGAGTGAAATTCGCAAATTGTATCTCAATTTCACAAAAATTATGCGCTGATGATTCTCAAAATGTAGGAAATCACGTCAACGAATTTTCGTTTCTTCTTCTCACGCTTGTTTTTCATTTTTTCAAGCGATCGTGCAACTTCAACACGGCAGATTGAAATTGAAAATACCGCCGACTGTAAATTGCCGGTCGAAATTGAGAAATCGCGATGACGCCACGATTGGCAGAGGACATTAGTTCGTCATCGTCGTGGACGTCGGGGAGACGTTGGTTTTTCTTTTACGAACGAAAGAAAGACGAGCTTTAGAACGAGTTTATGCCGAGCCCGATGGCCGATCGGCGGTGGTGCATGATGCAACTCGAGCAAGCGAGATTATGCCGCTTTGCGAAATAATCGCCTCGGTCTCTGTGTGAGAACCGCGCTTTCGGAATGCCCACGAGCATGATAAACTCTGACTAGAATTCGTGTCTCTTCTGTCCTGCTTCTTCTCTTTCTCGTTTTCTGGTTTCTCTTCTCTTAACGCTGGAACGAGACTGGCTTGTTTGTCACGGCCCATCACGCGGATGATACATCGACGAATGGAATACATCCGTCTGAAGCAAACGATAGAAAGTTCGATTCGCGTAGAATTTGCAGACACGTACGTCAATTTGAGCGAGTTCGTAGATTGCGGATTGTCGATATTTTTATATTTCGTCGTGGGCCGACGTCGGTGCAACTTGAAAGCAAAGTCGATCGACGCTGACTAAAATTTCGAGTGGAACTCGAATGATTTTGTTATTTAAATTTGTGTTGTTGCGTTAAATTTACTGTTGTTATTAATAAAAGTCAATAATAGCGCAAATCAGATATTCAAAACTCGCGAAATCACTTTGTATCAAATATTTAAATATTCAAGTTCGTGAAATTAATAACTAAAATTAGTCAAATTCATCCTTCGCAATCCATCTCTTGCTTCATCTTATTCTGTATCCGATGGAAAACAAATGACCCTCGTTAACGTCAGAGAAACGCAACTTCCCAACTGAACTTTCCATTTGCGACGCAAATAAAACGTCTCGTATCTTGTACAATACATTCAAATACGCATAATGCAACGTGTAATTTCGTCAAGAAATCCCAACGAGTATGAAACACTTTCGCGTTACCTTATTGATTCTCGTATTTACCATTTTCGAAAAATATATCGCGCGATATAACCAGACTCATTTAACGTCGGGCAACAACGTGGTAAATTCCCGAGCAAAATTCCCTAAAGCGAAGCCGCTTGTTCCAGTTCCAACCGTTGAAGCTCTGCCTCGAGCAGTGTCGCCAACCTCTATAGAGAGACATAACCTAACGTCTCTTTCACGGAGTGAGCTCTCGTACGCGAGACGAGTGTGTTCACTCGCGGCAGTCGATTTCTTGAAAAGAGCAGAGAATAAGAGAGCGAGAGAGCGAAAGAGAGAGAGAGAGAGAGAGGGGCACGATTGCGAGCACGAGCTCAGGGCTGAAACAGTCTGTCCCAATGTACGGTCCATTGGTTGTTTCAGACGATATTGAACTCGATGCACAAGTACCAGCCGAGGTTTCACCTGGTGCGGGCCAACGACATCTTGAAGCTTCCCTATTCCACGTTCAGGAGTTACGTTTTCAAGGAGACGGAATTTATCGCGGTGACCGCCTATCAGAACGAGAAGGTGAGTGAACGTCTGCTTCCTATTTCCGGGACTCCCGCGGAGTCTCCTCCGCGTACGCGCTAGGGGAAAACTCGTTAGTCTGGGCTGGCTTCGGAGAACTCTGTGATCGACCGTGGCCTTTTGTCGAGACGACGGTTTTGTTCGATTTCAGGCTCGTCTCCGCTCCGTGAGAAAGTTTCTAAGTGGAAATCGTCGTCTGCGGACTTTCGCCGGGTTCATAGGGAATTTTTTTCTCCCTTTTCTTTTTTATTTAACTCCGCTCCTATAGATGCCGGATCGATTTAATCGAGCATCTCTCTCGCTGAGAAAAAACTGAGAGGATGAAACGTGAATGTGCGAACTGAGGAAATAAGCTTTTGGTTTTTTCATGATTCAAATTATCTCTTTTTAACATTACCTACTAGTATCAATTCGCGATTAGAAGTTACGCGGGAGTACTTGTTTCTAGGTTTTGTTCTCTTTCGATTTTTAGGACAAAGTTTCAAGTTTTGGGGCCGAGGGCAGCACTAATTGCGAGCTAAGAGCTGGGCTTCAGTTTTAATTTTAGTTTCTTCAAAATTAGCCATCAGCTAAGTTTTAGTTCGTAATTGGAAATTGAAACTTAGTCTCGATCAATTTTTAAAAAAGTTCAAGTTCCTTCTACCTTTAGCTATTTTGTATTCGAGCATTCTTTCTGTTCTCACGAACTGAAATGTACTTGTCATATATTTTCTGCGAGCTTCCCATTTGAATCAAGAACGACTGTACAAATACTTTTCGCTAAAAAGTTTTACAAAAAGGCTTTCGTCTCGGAAAAAAAGGGATGTTTCTCGTGGGAACAGTTGATTAACGTGTTAATTAATTCCTAGTTCCCGTTATTCGCTCGCACAAAGGTGATGGAGTGTAAAAACGTTATCTGTTTCTTCATTGGAAATTTATTATCGGGCCATTACTCTTGCATATTAATTATCGAAGTTTAGAACCGAACCGAACCGAATCGAATTGAACCGGTAGAGCCGGGTATCGAATTAATTAAATTAATTAAAGAAAATGTTGTAATTAACGGGTGGCTTGTAACCCGATCCCGGTTTAATTAACAAGCTTCCCCGTCATTTGTTTCGCGAAAATTACGGGGAAAAACAAAGCGAAGAATTATCACATCGAATTCGATGGCAACATCAATTAGAAAGAATATTTCAAATTGCAAATTACTTCGCGCTTTTTCCCCTTTATCAAGCATTTATTTTATCTGTAATCATCGGATTATCTGGAAACCAGAAACATTCTTCAACTAGTAGTAAATTGTAAATTAGACTTTTATAACGGTACAAAGTACAATAGAAAATGTTTGAAAAATACAATTTTTAAGATGGCAGAAAAATTTTTATAGAATTACCATGTGAATTTTATTAAAAATAAAAGTCAAAGCTATAGACTTGAAAAAATTCGTAAACACTTTAAAAATAAAGGATTTTCTAAACATTAGAAAGTATTTCCTAAAGAAGAAGAACTGAAATTGAGATTTAAAAACTCGGATTTCCAAAAGAAATGTCAAAAAGAGAACCTTGAGGAGAACAATTCGCTCAGTAATAAAAAATGTATCTTTCATCTTTGGCATCGACGACAAATAAATCTTTTTATTCCAGTGTTAAAAAAAAATAACGTTAGAAAAATTAAAAGTTCCAAATTTTAGAAAAGTTGAAAAATATCTAGCAATAATGTTAGAAAAATGAAGAGTTCTGAAGATAATGTTAGAAAAAATTAGAAGTTCTAAATTTTGAAAAAAGTTAAAAAATGATGTTAGAAAAATGAAAAGTCCCAAAAATAATGTTCCGTTGAAAAAGTTGAAAGTTTCAAATTTTAGAAAAGTTAAAAAATACGCAGTGATGATGTTAGAAAAACGAAAAGTTGGAGATTTTAGAGGAGTTAAAGATTCGAGGGCAGAAATGCGGATCGATGGACAATTTTTTCGCGGCCGATCCGGTTAATTAAAATGGCCATTGGCGAGAGGGTTCCCGGAAGCTGCGTGCTTCCTGGTACGCGTTATTCTCGTGGCGGGGTGCTCGCGCGAACGCAAAAGGGGCCCGTTGTCCGTAGTTTTCGTCGCGCGATTCTTTCCTCGCTCGTTATCGCCCGTGTTTCCCGGTATCTGGCGCGTTGCCGGAAGAGAGATATCGCTTCTGTGCATCTTTTCGAGTCTACACCCGGCCCTTCTGAATTTCTCGAAGCCGAGAGGGCTTGATCTCTCTCGGTTGTTTCGTGGGATCGTCGATTCTCCGTAACTTGACAGAGCCGATCGTTGCGGGGTTTGATTATTGAAAACGAATTCCGGGAATGCGGAGGAAAGACGGAACAATGGGTGTTGAAACGGTGATGGTGTAGTTTGTCAGTAATTATCAGAGATAAGGGAGGATTGCGTGTGATAACGTTGAGATAAAAAAGGTGAAGATTTCCTTCCAGATTTTGGTATACTTTGAGAATATTATCGAAACGAAATTATGGAGTGAAGATATTTTTTGAAAGTTTAGAGTTTATTTATTACTAGAAACTATTCACAAGTTGTGAAACACATTTAATATTGAAATGAAAAATTTAATGGACACTATCCTTCTTTGATAGTTCTCTGTTTTTTTTGTAGAATTAACCTTCGAATTAATCCAGTGATGAATAATATTGAGACAAAGTGCGTCTAATTTATCACCAATTACTGAATAATTTATTATACAAAAAGAAGAGACGCTGATGAACATCTTTTAATAGAATATAGATTTTTCTCCTACGTTTTGGAATTTATTTATCATACAAATAAAGATGTAAAATTATTATTCTAGATACAAAAATAGCTTTTCAGATTTTCATATTTATTTTACGCTTTCACTTGTTTAAGCAAATAGTACACAGGGACGTGTAGTACAACGCGGTCGAAATGATCTTCTCGCTGGATGTTTGTTAATGAGGCCTTTGTCTGACGTTGACAGCGTATTCAATTAATTGTTCCCCAGTTTTGCATTATTCGCGAATGTCGATATCACATTAACAATGAAATTACGCGGGCTCGTATATACATCGCAATCTCCTTTTGTTGCAGATCACCCAGCTGAAGATCGACAACAACCCGTTCGCGAAAGGATTTCGGGACACGGGGGCGGGGAAGCGCGAGAAAAAGTGAGTATCGCTTTCAAAACTTCATGGCGAAGCATGAAGGACAAATTAAAGAATGAAATCTCTTTTCTGAAAAGTATCATTGTCAGAAGAACGATCACCTTGAGTTTCGATCAGCCAGTCATAAATCATTTTATCCTAAATCACTCTAATAAGTAATCTGAATCTGGAATTATGGAACGATTGTAAAACGAGTCTTTAATTCAGTTTCAGTTCCCCGTGTCAAAATTTATTCCAAGTAACTAGAGTTCTACAGTTAATATAAATCAAATGTTTATATAAAAAGAGCCTAGAATATAAAATATATAAATTCTCTGATCTACAAAGAAAGCATTTAATTCTAAATTTTCTATTCTACGTGTCTTCTGAAATTACTTTCAGTCAACATTTTCTCCGATTTATACCCACGAGGGAAATTAAAAATTCTAGTTTTCCAGAAAATATATTTAAAAAATCAGGAAAACATCCCCTAGAAAGCAACTGGAAGGGGTCCACCCTCCCGAAGTCTACCCTTTTCCACGGATCGTAGCCCCGAACGAACAAAAAGCAATTCCGCATCCTGTCTTCTAGATGGACCTAATTGATCGTCGAGCTTTTCGCGCTCTCCCTTCGATCCTCGCTATTAAGTTGAACGGATCAGGGCTCGGGGTCAGCCCCCAGGGCCGGGGGTTGCCGTCCGCCGAGGCTCATTTGCACCCCGGTATCGTCCATTTGTATTCAATATCGCGGCTTTACCAGCTTACACAGGGCTCCGAGGGTCTCGCGTACTCGGGGCCCCGTTTCAATTTCATTCACGGGGGATTGCCCGCCGGCCCTTGAGTGGATCCTGACGACGTTAAGTCGTCGCTCTATGCGTATAAGCATCGTTATCCTTGCTAATCCTTGCCCGCCGCGAGTCAAAGCTTCGCCAATTTGTCGTACGTAGTTCGACGAATGTAGTTCCAGGTATCAAACGCAAGACGTCGAGGAAGGGGTTGAAATTAACCGCGATGCCAGTGATCGGTTTCGAATGGATTAACGAGAATGATCTCGAGGTTCGGTTTTAAGGGTGACTGGGGTGAGTTTAGGGCAACATTTGGCTAGAGACAGATCAACGTGTTTTTCGTTTTAATTCTTCCGGACTTGAATTGCTAGGGGATTAGGAGCTATTGCTGCGTTGGTGGATGTTTGAAAGTGTTGAAAGCTGTTTTTTAATTCGAGTCAGGAGTGAGGAATGATATTTTAAAAAATCCTTCAATATCTTTGTCTTTCGGTTGTAGAAATGTAGAAATTCCGCACAATTAAAATATATTACATATAATAAATTAATATTCTACCAGTGATCGGTTCCGGATGGATTAACGAGAATCTAATGGATCTCGAGATTCGGTATTAAGGATGACTGGGGTGAGTTTAGGGCAACTTTTGGCTAGAGACAGATCAACGTGTTTTTTGTTTTAATTCTTTCGGACTTGAGTTGCTAGGGGATTAGGAGCTATTGCTGCGTTGGTGGATGTTTGAAAGTGTTGAAAGCTGTTTTTTAATTCGAGTCAGGAGTGAGGAATGATATTTTAAAAAATCCTTCAATATCTTTGTCTTTCTATTGTAGAAACATAGAAATTCCGCACAATTAGAATATATTACATATGATAAATTGATATTCTACCAGTAATCGGTTCCGGATGGATTAACGAGAATGATCTCGAGGTTCGGTTTTAAGGGTGACTGGGGTGAGTTTAGGGCAACTTTTGGCTAGAGACAGATCAACGTGTTTTTCGTTTTAATTCTTTCGGACTTGAGTTGCTAGGGGATTAGTAGCTATTGCTGCGTTGGTAGATGTTTGAAAGTGTTGAAAGCTGTTTTTTTAATTCGAGTCAGGAGTGAGGAATGATATTTTAAAAAATCCTTCAATATCTTTGTCTTTCTATTGTAGAAACGTAGAAGTTGCGCACAATTAGAATATATTATATATAATAAATTAATATTCTCTCATCTGTTCTTCAGAAGTTCCAAAAAAGAAGAGAGAAACAATTACTCTAAAGCCGTCGAATTTCGGTTTATTTCACGGAGCGCAGGGCGTAAAATTTACTCGGCGGCGGCCGATGGTTTCAACGGTTCCTTAGATAAATGCCCGGGAGGGTGGCGAGGGGTGGGGTCGACGATGGGAAAAACCAGGCGGGAGGGGGGGAAAACCGGAGGAAATTCCGCGGAAATTGAAGCGACGCCCGACGCACCGGCCGGATAAAGAAAGGGCGAGGTTAATCGAGAAAATATGCAAAGCAGAGGGCGCGTCGTGGCGCCGCCTAATTAGAATAAGGGTTAGTTTTGGCTTATGGTTTCGGTTAAGGGTGGCCGGATCCCATCAGGAAGCCGCAGAGAACCAGGAGATGGAGTGACGCTAGGCTGGAAAGAGACAAAGAGAGAGAGAGAGAGAGAGAGAGAGAGAGAGAGAGAAGGAGAAGCGAACGGGGTTGGAACATAGCCAATCATCGGATTAGCATACTGATGCTCAGGGGCGGCGCTGTCGTTAGCGTGGAGGGTGCTACTTGGTGGCTTTGAATTTTATATCGCCGCTACAGCCAGTAACTGGCGTATAAAGGCCGGTTTTGTGGTGGGGCGGACCACTTCCGGCGTACCAGGCCTCCTGCTTTTTCTTTTCTTTTCATTTTCGTTTTTTTCTTTTCGTCTCTTCCTCCTGCTTTCGTTATTCTCCCTTTTCTACCTTTTTTCTTTTCCACCCTGTTTCCTCCCCTCTTGCTTCAAATGCATCCCTCGTATCGATACGTCCCTCGTGGCGCCACTTTCTTCGTCGGGATATTGTAAAAAAGTTTCATCGACCGTGAGCGAGGTTGAGCATTTTTTCTCTCTCTCTTTTTTAAACAGACACGGCACTTTATTAGTTGTTTATTAATAACCGCAGTGTTTTGAAAAGACTCTCATTTTAATCCAGTAATCAGTTTCGTTTATCTCTTCCTCGATATCCATTCGAGTCAAGAATACGTTATACGTGCAACAAAGTAGAAGCGGCCGATGCTTTCTAAAAATATGTTAAAACCGAATAGCACGTCAATGAATCTCCATGATAAAGTGTATTCAATAGCGAATAATAGAGAAAGTAGATTTCTCTCGATCAACGGAATTCTACATTGTCATTGATCATCGAGAATCAAAGTCCCAAACTCGCGTCGTACCACGATGAAAGCCAAATCAGAACTCCTTCTCGGACCTCCTCAATTGACTCAACCATCAAATTTTCTCCAAACGAAAGAGAAAAAAAAAGCCCTGAATGACTGGACTGGATATCACGTAATCGCGTGCCCAGTGTCGGCGAGTTTGGGCACGTTATTTCATTAAGTTTTTAAGCGGACGAGTCACGGGGCGCTCGAGCGTGGCCGGCCGATTCGTCATGCCGGTTAAAAAGAAATATTTTTCTCGTGTAAAGGAAGAAAGAGAAAAGAGAACGAAGCGAAGGAGGAGATTAAAAAAGGGGGTGGGAGGGGGGCCAACACCGGAGCCGGCGCAGCTCGTTGTCACGTCATTTATCAAGGCAGCCGCCGGAACGATCGTATCGTGGCGCGCGAAGAATCAATCTGTCCGCTGGCCAGATTTCCACGCTGGCCACCAGTTATTAATCGCCACGCCTCGCCATTTGTTGCGTTTACGCGACATAATGTTATCGATATAATTCCTCGAAACGTGGAGCTCGCGACCCCCGGGCACACTCGCGATACGAATTACAAACTGTTTGTAACGATCGTGAATTACGTCGGGGTGAAATCGTGGATGGAATATGTTCTATATTTCTGGCTGACCATTGGCTAACGATACTGTTAAAAGTTGATTTAACTGACCTGATATAATGGTTGTTGAATTTTCAAAAACTGCAGCACGGTAATATTTTTTGCAAGTACAAACTAAAATATCCTCTAAAAAGAGCTTTAACTTTTTAATAATCTTCTTTGCCACGAAATTCCATTTTCATTCGAAATATTGCAAAATATTGAGTTGTCCGGAAAGTTCGTGCCGATTTAATATAAATTAAATCTAATATTCAACAAAATTTAAATCTTCTGCGTTTCAATTTTCCTTCAAAATCGGCACAAACTTCCCGGACAACCCAATATATCACTGTTACATGAATCGGTCCAAGAACAAATAATCGGAAAGCTCGAAACCGTCGTGAAACCACGAGCAGCCCCGAACTGACATTCCTCAACACGTCATCTAGCGTTCATTCAGAATCATCGTGGCTGAAACGGCCACTCGAATCAAACGCGCCCTCGCGCGCGTTTCGAGAGATAGAAAGTAATAACGATCCTCTCCCCCCTGATACATCCGACCGTCATCGCGGCAGCCTCCTCGATCTCCTGCCATCCCCCCGCGATCGTGACAATATCTCGGCAAGGAGAAGAGAGAAAAGAGAAAAAAGCAGAAACGCGTCAGAAAGACGTTTCACCGTCAACGATCCATTAAGACGACGGTTCGCCGGGAATCATCGAGCCCTGACAGAATTTCATAGGGAGTCGCGCGGGGGTGTGCGCATCGAGAGAGTCGACGCTGTTCCACGGGGGTGGCTACGGGTGGTAGGAACACAAAAACGAGGGCCCGGCGCGAGCAAGCGTCGAGGGGTTGATTATAAATCCTCGACGATGACACGGACCCTGGGGTGGGATGACACCGATACACCAAAGGCCGAATGTCAAAGGCATGCCGGGGGCAGGGGGCGAAGGTGGTTGCTGGATTTTTCATTATTCTGTTTGAACGTTCGATCAGGCGATGACAGACACTCGATACTTGGGTGGTTATGGTGAAATTACGAGGGACCTTTGACTCGCTCATTTCCTCTTTAACGAAGTCAACGTTACCCTCGCGTAATTGCGATTTAAGGAGCGAGGGTGGACTGGATTGGCTGGTGGATTTGGCGGTTAGATTAGGAAGACCGGTGGCATTTTTTTCTGTAGCTATTCCGTGAACTGAGGTATCGCGTGTGTGTGAATCGAAGTGTTGTAATGTTCCGAAAGGGAGAAAATTATTACGCAAAAGAATTTTGCTAACCACTCGGCGAAAGATCGAAGCGTTCGAGTAACGGAAATGTAAATCTACTTTGAGATAAACGAAGTGGATATTTTGCTAACGATAGAGTGTGTGGATATTGTACAGAGTTTAATTACGTCTTGTTTTCTGCTGTAAGTCGAGATTACGGTGGCAGAGATACAAGATATTTTGAATGATAAGAGCATTAAAATTACGAGTAAGAGGCGTGAACCAGTTTGAAACTGGAACGGCCGCATGCACGACAGAAGCACACCTAGTGAATCCAATTACCTGCTTCAACTTACCTCGCGTGTACGAATAACAGTGAGATCGGTCGAGGAGACACGCGTATTTCGCGGATAATCGTGCGATTTCACATCCGTTGCCATTACTATTCTGAAGTTCAGATTAGGACGGAAGACAAGAGACTACTAAATTCGAACTTGAAATTGGATGAAGTCCGCAACGTGAGAAATTGCGGGGAAGGGATAAAATAGTCGAAATAATTTATACGCTGACAGATGATTAGTAAATTATTCAAAATTATTTAAAAATTGTCATCTTGTTTGAAGGTTTAAGACGTAGAGATGTACATACAGCATGTATGTTCAGTATTGTCAGGGGGTATCTTTTATCAACTAGTGAAATATCACAAAAATCCAAAACTTTATTCAAAAACTTGACACGTTTTTTTATCTAAAACCAAATGTACCAGTATAGATTGATTATTCTTCAATTGTACATCTCCACTTAAGAAGATGCGATAATTTTTCACAAATCCGAAATTCTCTGACCATCGTTGAAAATCATTCTGCCTCGAGACACATTCGATTTGAAGACAAATAAATACCGTGGATCTGTTTCCAAATTCGCAAGGAAACACACCCCTTCGGATCAACGATCTTTCAGATCGTTCAGTCATTAAAGAACGCACGGATGAGGAGAAGAAAGAGGGATAAAAGGACGAGGCTCACTTACCAAATCCCGTGTCGTCCACGCAAACTATTGATTTTAACGTGTTCTTGCACTTAAGCGCGTCGGAAACCGAAGAACCGTACTAGCGTAACACCCTTTCCCGGCTCACGGATTCATCCAGTACACCGACGACGTACTCGCGAACGTTTCCTCCTTCTTTCTCTCCATCGTGCGCCGTTGTCCATCAGCTACGGCTGCTCTCTGTTTTAGGCCTCGTTGTCGTTTTGCCGTGGCTGTGTCGGTGCATTGATCGCATTACACGGCATTAAGGTATCGGTAAGCCTCTCGTTACGTCCGGCTTTCGAGCGGCTCTAGCCGAGTCTTACACGATGCTTACCTATCCGTTCGAGGTGCGTTCGTTAAAATACGATTTGCATTGATCGTTCGCGTACGTCGCTTTCAAGTGACCAAGCACGGACCTGTGGACAAACAAGCGCAAGAGTGAGAAATTTGAGGGTGATTCTTGACAATTTTTTTTTCTTTTCTTTTTTTCAGAGAGAAGTTTTCGATTCCAAGCGAACGAGTTTTAGTGGGATACAAAATGGATCTTCTGTGGGTTTTTTAGTTTTCTAAAATTTCTTTAAAATTTTTTTTTCCTAAAAAAAAGAGTGACTTGCTATACAACTAGTCTGATTTTGTAGACTCCGAGTGTTTCGCTGATATAAACTGAATCTTTTGAGTCTCTGAAAAAACGCTGTTGAGTGACAAAAGTGTGAGAGTTGAAATTACTCAGGCGTTAATAGACGCGTTTCTAAATATTTCTGCTCAACGAAAACCAATTAAAAATTAAGTGTCCTCTCGAACACGAAAGATGTAAATGACACGAACGATTCTCCACTTTCTGGTAGTCACCGTTGAAAATAATAACAGGCGCGAGATTTCCTGTGTAAATTTTTCGGACGACTCGTTTCAGATAGGTCTGCCGGGGTGAAATTTTCCAGTTACGTCGTTCGGGTAATTGAGATTTGGAATGGGCGTGCAGATAGATCGATTTGAGTGTCGAACGACGGCGGTTTTTGGGGCAAATTGGTTTTCAACCCGAAATCGTCAAGTTTCTTAGGGTAAATTGGTTTGAAAATTGGATTCGCTAGGGTTTTCGAAGGAAATTGCTTTGAAAATTGAAGCGTGTCATTGTTTTAAAAATAAATTGCTTCGTCCATCGTCACGATATATCGAAACTATCGAAGAATGTAAGAAAAAAAAATACACACACACACACACACATACGTAATAAATTGTAATAATCACTTCTAAATCTAAATTACAAATTATGATTAAAAATGTTTTCCAGTCAACTTTGATGCTCTAGTTGAATGAAAATCGAAACGAAATTCACTGGAAATCGAATTACACATCTGATTACGATCCTGTTAATCACAAAATTGTATCCACGAAGCGAAACTGCCCTTTGCGCTTTATTGAAATTAACACCTAATCGCGTATTGCATAAACTTGGTCCAGTATAATCGATCTAATGACACGTCACACATACCGCACACGATCAATACACATTTTAGACGCACGCTTGCCAGTAACAGCCATACGAGTGTTGCCACAGTGATCACACGCGACGACTAAAACGCCTGTAATTTGCCAGAGGTGTGAAACACCTCGATTAAGGGGTGAATTTCAAAGGGGTCCAATTTACCGAACCGATAATTGTTGCATTTTTCACAGACAACAAACCAGCTCCGAACAATTGCAAAATAGTACTTGAAATATACTTCTCGCAAGGCAGAAAGGCAAAATTTTAATTATTTTAAAATACATAGAGTTCTCAACTTTAATTCGATGGAAAAATATGCGAAATATTTATTGCAATTATAAATTTCCAGCAAATATTGATAAAGCTGAGCTTCCTGTCTTCAAAGTTCAATCATCAAAGAATTATTCTTAAAAGACATGATATTTCAATCTGCGTTCTTCTGACGATGATCAGTCAAATTAATCCTCGATTAAACTACCCTTCCATATTTCCCTTCTACAAAGGCCGCTAAACCAAAAAAAATCCCATAAAAAGCCCTAAAAGATTGCTAACTCCGCGTCGTTGTTGCAGAAGGCAGGCGCTGTTGACAGTGTCAGGAGGCGGCTCTCGTCTAACAGCAAGTGGCCCAGCATCCCCTGAGAAGCGTCGTTCGTCCAACTCGGTCAACGACCTTCTGGACGACGAAGACAAGCTCCTGGACGTCGTAGGACCCGATACACCGCATCCGGCGCATCATCAGCGCGAGCGCGAGCACTCCCGCGAAAGAGACGACCGAACGAGCGAAAGAGGGGAAGGGAGCGAATCGTCTGGGTCAGAGAGTGGCGGTGCACCAGGTCCAACGGGTTCAGAGGGGCCTCGACCGGACGTGTCAGTCGGCCCACCGCTTCATCCGCCCCTGCTACCGTACCTCTATCCACCGGTACCTGGTCTCTATCCAGGCCCAGGGCCTCTGATACCACCCAGTCCCCTGGGCATCCACGGTGGGGTCACACCAGGCATGCTGTTCAACGCGCAACTGGCTCTGGCCGCGTCTCAGCACCCAGCCCTCTTCGCGCACTATCCTCACCCACTGGCCAGTCCTCTTCACCAACTGAAGGGGCATCGATTCGCACCGTACACCTTGCCAGCACCGTCGCACGGCTCTGCCTTCGAGACGGTCACCCCTGGTAGCAGGACGCTGAGCCCAAGGTCCCCACCCCCGAGGCCTCCGACCGGCTCGCCAACGCCCACGACTGGTCTGACATCTGGTAGCAGTTCAGCGGGCGAACTAAAGTCCATAGAGAACATGGTGAACGGCCTGCAGGAGAAGAGGAGGCGCAGCCCTAGTCTAACGCCCGGTGGACACAGAGGGGACGCGGACGCTGGCGGAGGGAGTCCGTGACAGGAGAACGAGCCCGTGACCAGCACGAACGACGACCCCGACGACGAACAGCTGGCCGAACCCTGCGAGCCTGAAGAGCTGTCCGGCGACGAGAGGGAACCGGACTCAACCTCCGAGCCGTCGTAGCAGGGGAGAGGGTCGTCGTCGGTCTCTGACATCCTCCGTGCCCCGATCCGGGACGGTCCACGGCGAACCGAGCCCCGGGCGCCTGGACGAGGAACGCTCGACATAACGAAGTGCAATTTTAGCCTGAGGACTGGCCGCGTGTTCGCTGGGCTCGATCTTCCGGGACACGGCGCCGTTTCCCTGCGAGTGTGTACATAAAATGGCCGGGATGAATCGCGCGGGGTTGCTGCTCCCAGGACTCTGCGACCGTTTTGCTGGTGTACATTTTTGTTTACGGGGCACGGGAAGGGTGGGACGAGCGTGAGGCTGGACGAGGCTGAGTGAACCTTGCTACGTGAACGTGAAAATTGTTTTTTTCTTTTTTTTTTTTTTTTTCTTTGGACGTACGATCGCAAGAGGAACTCTTCGAACCACTTGGAGTGTGAGAAGACACGTTTCGGGATGTCACTCGTTATCAGTTATCTGAGTGATTGGCAAAGTCTTGAGAGAAGAGACGGGGGGTTCTTCTTCTGGTTTTGAAGGTCTTGGAAGGCTTGGAAACGAGTTCCAGTGACGTCACCAGTTGTCACGATTTCATTATTATTGAGTCATTGATCCTAACACGGAGCTCGCACGAAAGTTTGCTCGAAGTACAAAATGTTCCCAAGTTCCAAGCTTTCAATGATCGTCAATATTACAATGATTGATAATGGGGGGGGAGGGGGAATTTGAAGAGAAATCACGCTCGAAGTGTTTCGGAAAGTAACTGGAGTAAAGTCGTGAAGGTGATTAACGAGGATGGAAAGCTAAGAGAGCATTGTGCCCACGTGCATTTTAGATGTAATCGAGAAGGAGACATTGCAATACGAAAGCACCTCCTACTAACTGCAGAGCCCCTGTACATATGTACCCTAGTGATATTATATATAAATAACTACTCTCTGTATTAATTATTGAATATAATATTATATTAATTATTAGAGAGACGTAAACGACGCATAAACGCACGCTGCCCGATCACGCCTCGACGCCCTCGAAGGAAATTAAAGAAAAAAAAAAAAAAAAAAAAAGAAAGACAAACAAACAGAAAAATGGTGAAAACGTGCAACAAAACGAACGATTCGATCCGCGAATAAAAGAGAAAAAAGATTCGATTCGTTATTCGGTCGCGAAATTCGCGTCGACGCGTGTTTTACAAGTGATTAAAAGTAAAGAAAAAAAAAAAAAGGAAGATCGAACGATCGAGCGTCGTTCTCCGATTTGGGGCCTGCATAGAAGGCACCACCGTCGCCGCGGTCTCGTTTCACGAACGTTTCGAAGCCGAATCGAAGCGGCACTTCGAAAAATCTCTCTCGGGACGTTCATCCACCCCCTCCTCGATGTTGTTGCTTCGAAAATGGAACACCGCTCGTTCTTCTCACCCCTTCGCGTCCCTCCCGTTTGTATAAATGTCGACGATCGATGTAGATTAATCGCGGGAATCGTCGTAGGGCTCCGAGCGATCGGCTTTCCGAAAATAAAAGCATCCAAGAATCATAAAAAGAAAAAGAAAGGAAATTCGGAGCTTGTGTTGTTTCTGGAAGCTGAGAATCTCGTGCGTTTTCGTAATTAACCCTTTGAGCAGTAATATTTTCCAATTTCGATGGTACTGAATGAAAGTTGGTAGAATTGCTTGAACGTAGGAAGGGCGGTACTACTGGTGGATGTCTTATCGGTGATTAGAGTGCAATTTGTGTTCTCGGAGTCGTGTTTTCGTGAGCCGACATTTGTGTAAATGTAAAGTTACTTTCTTCCATGCTGATAACGAGCCCCCTTCTTATTCCTTTGTTCTTTTTTCTCTCTCTCTCTCTCTCTCTCTCTCTCTCTCTCTTTTTTTTTCTTTATGAAAATGTTGCATCGGGATGGATTGTAATATACGAGACGAAATTTGGTTGCTATTACCGTGTAAAAATGTGAAGTTCTGTAATTAGTTCCGTATAATTTGTTTTCCAATTTCACGAACAGCGGCTAATATTAGTATTATGTTAACACCATGCAATGTTCCAGTTGTGTAAAATAGTGAATTACAGCGAACCTAGAATCCTAGCGTAACTAGGATTATTTTTCGAAGGGTTATTCTCCTTTTTTTTTTTTTTTTTAATTCTATTCTAGAACAACTCATGATACCTCCGACATATTTTATTGTATAAAAAATGTGAATACCTATATATCTCTGTTCCTACGTCTTTTTTTTAATTAATTAATTAATTAATTAATGCTACTTTGCCAGTGACAAACTGTCATTAATGATTATATAATGATTTTTAAAATATTTTTTGCTATTTAAAATTTTAAATAAATTGCGTTAAATGTTTCTCTCGTTTTTTTTTTCTCTTCTTGCTTTCCTCTGTTTATTTGATTTGTCAATTTACGAGTTGCATTATACCAATACCACTCTTCCCATCACATCTATAACGATTGCCATAGTAAAAGATACAAACTGATGTGAAAATTGTTGAGTGAAAAATTTTCGAGATCAAAGGGTTAATAGCGTTAAATTTACTAGAGCCGAGCGATTTGAATTTCATTTCCGCTGCCTAAAATAACCAGAATGACAGTATTTAACTGTGAAAAGATATTCAAAATTATACAAAATTATAAGAATGTTTCGAGGAGATTGAGCATTTTTTAAATATGCTCATCTTTATCGATCGAAACAAAAATACAACTGCGAGAGTATGAAATTTTGTAAGAAAAAAAATGACGCTTTCTCGGCTACAAAAACTGGGAAAATCATTCAATGAAAGCATGAAAAAGGAAAGAGAAGAAAAAAACGCGAAGCGAAAGAATGAAATTCAAAGAAGAAAACGCGCGATCACAACGCGCAGCTTTGGTGCGCTGGCCAGGGCTGCACCGTCGAGTAACGGGGCCCTCCGACAAGCTGCGATCTTTCCACATTCGAAATTCCGTGAGAATCTTGCTCAACCATCATCGATCCCGTTTTGTTTTCCTTCGTTTCACTCTCTACCTTTATTGCGGTTATTTCTCGAAGCGCGTTGCGTGCGATCCTGTATGCTCAGAGTGTGCGAGAGAGGAAGTAAGAAAGGAAGCGAGAAAGAGAGGAAAACACGTTGTCGAGAGAAAAGCAATAAAATAAATGAACAAAACAAAGAAAAATGTGTAACTCGAGGAGAATCGAAACGTTCTAAACTAACACGTGAATCCATGATATTCCGTGGCTTGCATTGTATATTGTACACCCTACCCAGCCTGATCCTCCCGCGCCCCTATCTCCCAGAAACGCCCTACGAAATCCACATGACTAAGAATTATATATATATATATATACATATATATATATACATACATTAATTTAAAAATACGACACAGACTTTTTTCTCTGTATCTTTTCACCCCACATCGTAGTCAAAAATCTGCTCTTCGTAAGAACTTGAACTTTTTTTTAAACTTCAAACACGACAAACAAGGAACGCTTTGTAATCTAAAGGGATAGCATTGTCACAGCGTTGCGTGCATTCGTCGCGAACATTGAACTTTCAGTCGAGTTAAAAATCTCATTATTTCGATAATTAAACCTCTGTCCTGATCGATTGCTTCCTTTACCAAATTCGACTCGGCGGTATTTGTTAATTTTCGATCGAATTGGAACCAGCGAGGTGCGCATCACGACGCGTAGAAGTGAGGTTAAACAAAATCGAGAGCAGACTTACCAAAGAAGCGAGAGATCAGCAGATACGACGAGTCCGAGATGATCAGGTTACTTTCTTCGGATTGCGTTCTAAACAGCCGACGACGCACGACGTCTACTTTCCGCAAAAACAACGACACGACAATCCGCGATATCGGAAATCTATCGAGGAAAACTGACCACTACAGGAGCCACGAAAGGAAGGGGGGTTTCGAAGTTGGAACGCGCGCCAACGAGCCAGGCGAGCGTGTACCACCTGGCGTCGAATCTAGTAATCACTTGTTAATCACGTGACCCATCTTTAGCAGTAAGTAGCATAATAATCGTTGTCGCGTCGTGGACACGGTCGTTCTCGGGCTGCGTACATTTTAAAGCACGACGGTGAAATAAATAAGATCGATCGGTTAAAAATCCCGCGGGCCCCGGAGGGGGAGACGGGTCTCTTAATTTTTCTGTCGCGTCCGCCATAAAAGCTAACGACTTAATCGCACGTGAACGTACAAATTGCGTGATTGTATAATTAGAACTGGCCGGGATCGTGTAAGCGGGCATTTTTGCCGGAAACGTTTGCAGCTCCACGGCTTCCTTTTTCTTCCTACCACGAAATATCGCGGCCACGCTGTAAACAAGCTGCCTACGTGAGTATAAATAATTCATGTACGCGCGCGCGCCAACTCGTCGGCGAGAGAGAAAGACAGAGAGTCGTGAATCTCTGATTGCGAGTCTCTGCCCTCGCGTATGGCTTTGCGAAAAGAAAAAGAAAAAAAGTAAAGAAACAGAATTCTCGTGCGAGCCTGTGCAATGTATTGGTTGGGAAATTGTTATTGGGGTCACTTCCGCGGGAATTTTGGGTTGCGTGGTAATTTCGTTTGCCCGCAAAACTCGACGGAGAACCGGCACATTATTTACATATTACATCGTCGTTGCGGATATTTTGCATGCGCAGATTTGGCTAACTAACCAAAGCTGTTATCGTTATTACTCGACGAACAATGTCGTTGATACGCGAGCTCTCTGGTTTTAAAAGCAGCGGTTAACTCGGCTATAACCTACATTCGACCGAATCCAGCTGCAGCGTGCAACATTGTTAACATGGCGGACTCGCCCCGTAGCACCTGGCGGGAATATTTGAACTCGTGTCATTTTCGAAATTTTCATTTCGCGCGTTGCACGAAGCATTTTGAAATTTTCGTCGTGACCCGTAGTGAAATTTGACTTCGTAAAGGGCTCGATCGTTTAAATAATACTTTTGCGCACTCGATTGAAAGGTACAATTCGATTAAAGGTAGAACGCGAATCGATGAGTTATCTCTCATCTTTGACGGAGCGCGTCGTCTTCGAGCCGGGAAAAAAAGACTTGGTTCACCGCCGCGAGTTGTAATTATGAACTTCTTTCCTCGACGGCAACACGTTGTAACTGTTCGCGGCGTAATCGCGAAATCTCCGGAACGTCGACTCGTTCACCTGGGTGTTCCCCATTAATTTTGCAATTTTTACGAAACGAACGATCGCCATAATCGATGCTGAAATTTTTTAATGGCTTCCTCGTTTTTTCTTTTTTTTTTTTTCTCTTCGGGGCCATGAACGATGATGATTCAAGGTGTATCGGGGAACGCGCAGACGGTCTCTCGCGTCTGAATATTCATTCTCTTCGGTCATCTCGAGGATACAGTAGCTCAACGAACGATTTCGAACGTTTGCAGATAACTTTTACGAGCGTGAGTAAGTTTCAAACATGTTTGAAATTTACAGTAGCTAGAAACAGATTACAATTGGCAAAGTTTCAAACAAAGTGTCTCGCTGCAGTGCCAACGAAATTTTAAAGTATTTCGCGCAATATTCCACGATGCATCTGGTAAAAGTTTACTGCCGCGAGCCGCTGTGTGTCCCATCGCATCGTCGTGAACGAAAGAATAAATCTATTTCGCCGGCTTCAGGGACATTTACGATTAACCTATAAAAAATTTGCACGACCCGCGCGTCTTGGCCCCCGGTGGAAATAAATTTTTCCGCTCGGCGCGCACGAACCGCGCGCGTCGCGTGATGAAAATGTTAATCCATAAATGTTTGAAACCGCTCGCCGGGGCGAATTCGTCGCATGCTTAACCTCCTTCGATTATCCTCGAGCACGATGAATGTTTCATGCGCGCGATTTTACACCGCGTCCGTGCGATTCGACCGCCGTTATAAAATCAAGCTCCCTATTTATAGCTAACAGTATCTATTTTCAATATTATCCTTTCTTCTCCTATAAACTTTGCCGGTACATAGCTGCAGTATTAATTATTAGCTCAGTCAGTCGCATGCACTGGCTAAAGTATTGTCCCAGTTACCGGGTCGTCTCTATAAAAAAAATTCTCGAAGAACATCGGCTTGAATCGATTCGCTCGTAATCCGCAATTAACGACGAAACGACGTTTTAATCGGTCCTATTCGGCCAACAGGTGAGCAGAGCTCAGACGAGTGAAGGAAAATGACAATGATCGAACAAACGAAGATACAAAGGACGAAGATCGTAACGACCGGAGAGATGAAAACAATACTGTTTCGAGGAATATTCAGATCGTACGATAAAAACGGCGGTGAGATCGTGCAGATTTTCCACCGTGGGTGTCGCAACGATTGGCACGGTGAAAAAACGCACGTACTGTCGAACACGTCGGCAGTAGAGAGAGTATGGCGATAATCTCTCCCGGGCAGAAACGAGCGGCAGTCACGGCAATGCCTAATCTGGAAAATCTACGAGCCGTGACATTCCATTTTCATGGTCAATTAATGCAACGCAATCGATCCGCCGCCGCCGCCGCCGCTGACACCGTTCGCCGATCCTTTCACTCGTGTCTCCCGCCGATTTTTTTCCACCACGGCCACAGGCGATAATTGCTCGTCCAAGTTGTTGTCGTGCCTAGTTCCAGTTAAACGGAATCAATTAACCAACGTCGAATGCGAAACGCGGGATTAGCCGAGCGTTCCTTCATTACCGGTCCCGCCGGTAATTTACACGTCGGTTAAGTCCTGGTTAAATAGAGCTTGATTCGAGATTTACTTGGATCGTGTGCAAATGGAGAAACACCACGGAAACGGAGCTTGTTAAGGTGAGCAAACGCGATTGTTTCTTGTTTCCTTTTCTTGTCGAGAATACCTTTGAGTATTTATTTTTATAGCAGGTATTTAAAAATGTTTAGCCTGCTAACTTCTGTAACTTTTGTTGTGCTTTTTCTTGAAATTTTATATTTTGTTTTGCATTTAAATCGTATCTTTTCGATCATACTTGAACCAAACAGGTATTGAAGATTGAATAAATTTAACGTAACGTTTAAATATTTAATTTCGATTACGAGTTTCACGATGGAGATGATGTATTGGATGTCTCCGTAGTGCATAGAGTGGGCAATTAAAGTCAGGAAGGCATCGATTGAAACTGATTTGCATCTTTCGGCAATAATCTCGCGCTCAGAGTATAATCTCAGCTGACGTACAAGGTGTTAAATAAAAATTCCATTAGGTTTATGGAAATTTTCGTTTCGGTTATACCCAAGTCAGCCTGCGTTCCCACGACCGAGAGTTGTCTTAAATCCCGATTGAGTCGCAGTTATCTCCCATTAATGGCAAGGTTAATAATAGAATTGGGAATTCACCGTTGAGAAGAAACACGTAATATCTCTCTAAACGCGAGAAACAAGTCGAACGTAATAATAGACTTTCTAAAGAATTCTAATTTACATTGGAATACAATTTACAGTGTTCGTTTCCAAAGTGAAAGAGAAATGAAATAACAATGGAGAGAAAATTGAACGGTAACTACCAATATTACAAACGATATTAAAAATGAAAAGTGTCTCCAAGACACTTTTTTCAGCAATTGAGCGTAGAAACTTTACGAATTTAATTCGAAGGAAAGGCAACTGGAGAAGAAAGGAGTCTCTTCGTGTCTGAGTAAAATCCGCGGAGCTGTCTGTATTAAAATTGAAGGGTAAACAGCCACTTCGTGCCAATAAATGTCCCATCGTGGTCGCATCGACCGCGAGACGCAATTACATACATCTGCAAACATCGCGCGGGCAATTACGAGCGGGCGTGCGTGCCCGTCGAATCCGCGGGTGCTATTAAGTCGAAGAAAGTCTTGTAGGAAACGGGATGAAATTGAAGGGAAGGGGGAACGTTCGGGTCGGGGGAAAATATTAACTGGCAGGAAACGTGGCCGGGCTCGGGCGTTTTTGCGGGTAGAGTAGGTCATGGCTCGTCGACTTGTATTTCCGACTCGAACATTTCACCCGACTCGAACTTTTTTTCACGTTCTCTCTCTTATCATTGGCAACTATTTGTGAGTTATCGAACGTTTAATTTACCTTGACAGCGTAACGATGTGACCTGCGAATATTGGAAAATAATTATCTCTTTATCTCCGAAATTGTTTCGCGTTCCCGAGGTGTCGGAATACTTTCGAGTATTATAGTTTCTATTGCAGATAAATATTAATAATTGCATGTAAGATGTGAAATTTATTACTGCCAACTCTCTGACGCCCGAGTCCAAGTCTCTGTCTATTAAAATAATTTCATTAAAAGCGTGGAACGCGCGCGACGTGCAAAAATTTCAAAAATATCCAAAGCTAACGTCTAAATATCTCAGTCGATCTCTCGAGAATTTGATGTTTAACGTTCCGGACGGCTAAAGTGGTTAAATCGGTGATAATACTTCAGCTTCCATTCAGCGAAACGGAGTCTCTCGTATAGGTGTAAATTATGAACGAGAGAATTATTACAGAAAGCCGAGGATACCAGTGATTTAGAAAGGTGCTCATTGCGCGTTGGTAAAGCTATTTGATAGATAGATGGACAGACATAATAGTTTACTCGAGAGAGTCGCGATTTCATGGAGTTCTGCCTTGTTAATTGGTGGTTGAGACACGTTTGAATTACAAAGTGTAATCCCCCTCCCCGCCTCCTTGTATCGAAGTTAATAAGACAGGGAGCGGCCCGTTCGCAGGTGTGAATTATTGCTGGCACCGAGAAGATTGAAGTTGGACTTTGCGTTAATTACAGGAAACTCCTGTTGGCTGGGCTGTCATTAGCGTTGAGCATGAAACTATTAGCTGGATTATTTCCATCGGCGTTCAGACTCGCCTCTCTGCAACGTGACTTGATGAATCTTGCGTAAAGTTTGCTACGTGCTAATTCATCGGTCGACGAAACGATCTTCGTTTCGATCGCGCAGTGGAAACTTCAGCCGCATTAAAGTGCAAATTGCCGCGGAAAATAATTTTTTTCCTTTCATCTTCTTCCTCTTTTGAGAAAACCATTTAATAGCGTGACTTGCGACGTGAATGGCAAAAAGAGGAAGATCAAACGCTCGATCGATCTCCTTTTCCGTGGTTTATTTATCCGGTGATTTGCGAATGAGAATAATTGCAGGAAGTATGGGTAGCAAAATTTTCTTTTCTTTCTCGTTTCAGTATGCGACACTGAAGCATTGCGTTATAGGAAAATCGATCATTTTACTTTGCTCGTTCGTTTAAGTGACGAAAATACATACAAATTAAGAAAAGGATGAGAAATTCCCCTAAACAAGACCTAAAAAAAAAGATAAAAATTCAGAAGAAAAATTATATAAAATTCTCCCGAATATTTTTATTCTCAATTTTCAGAAGAACACGAATCTTCCAACAGAGAGAGAGAGAGCTCGCGAAAAGGAAATCGATCGTTCGTAATCGCGTTCGCCGCGACCCTCTTATTTCGCTGCTCTTGCCTCGCAAGCGCGGAAAGACAAACAGAGGTAATTTGCCGGGTTCGATAAGGAATCAATGTACCGCCGTTTAAAACTCGACGAAGGCAATAATCGACGATCCGAGTCCGGGGCACGTAAAACGCGATCATTTAACCATCACGAACACGGCAACGGTTCGGTGGAAAGGGCTGAGGGATTCCCGCGGAGGCAGGAGAGATACCTATCGGCTTGACTTTTATGCGGCTCGTTTTTCGATTTTATTCCGCGCGTTCGCCGAGCAGCCAGCCAGCCAGTTTCGCGGTAATCGATTCCATCACGAAAGCTGCTCGTCTTTTCGTTGTCTCTGAAACACCGAGCCTAACCCCTCCGATATTAACATAGCGGCCACCCCCTCGAGGTTGAATTAGCGGTTTCTTAAAAAGTCGTTCGCCGAACGAAACCTCTTCCCTTAACGTGTTTTCCTTCCCTGTTTAGAGACATTTACCGTCTGCAAATTGCGGCCCGTGAAATCTGAGAAGATGGATAATACCTGGGATTAGGATTAGATTATCGTTGCAAGCTTCCATGTATATATATATTTTTTCTTTTTTTGGCAAGCTCGAAGTCGATGGAAATTTTGAACCAGGAAACAGATTCCAAATACTGGCGTGAGACAGTTGTATCAAAATCAGATAGTCAGTTGTCCAATTTGAATTTCTTATTTTTAAGAAATCTAAATCTTTTCTCGCAAAGTAATAAGTAAAGTAGATATAAAAGTTCCAAAGAATCCCGATTCTTTTGTACTTTTACAGAGAAATGTGTTGAGAACATCGAGTCACAGTTTTAAAGATTCAGAATCATACACTTCAAAATCTTAAATATCGAATATTAAGCCTTCGTTTTCCTTTTCGTTTCAAAACGATTCTTCCGGATATAAGCAAACACAATACGGTTATATATAAATACAATGTACCAAATAAACTCGTGGAGATTCGCCACTCGGAGTGAAAGACACCGAGTCACCCTCTTTAAGCTTTACTTACAACCCCAATCGAGGGTGGGGGCAGGATCGATTGATTCGTTCACGGTGGATCGAAGCAGATTTACATTTAATAGTCGGAGAAGTCGCGGCCGATACGCGATGACAGATTGCATTCCCGACGATAAATTCGAGACCACCCCCTTGGTCGGAGGGGTGGGCCCGAGGGCTGGTCGGTACCAAGCGTGTAGCGTGCACCGGCCAAAGAGCGCGGTTTAATATCGTTTATAAATTATTCCACGGAGATAGCCATCAGCATACAAATTGCTTCGGCGAGGACCTCCGGCCGTGCCCGCGTGTTTCCTTCGATTCCCATTAGGCACGGATCCTTTTTCCGCGTCTGTCTGCCTCGTCCGATGCTTCTCCGTCTCGAAATAGAAAGTGACGGAAAAGTAATAGCAACCGTTCTGTTGTTTCGAATCGTACCGTTTCGAAGGAGCTTCGATCGAATGTTTCTTCGTTGGCGAAGCTTTTTTACTTTTGGAAAGAAAAAATTGCGATTAGGTTTAAAACAGAGAGATTTAAAACTTTCGTAGCTTCAGATGCTGCAACTATGGAAAGTATGTATGGGAGAATTTTAACAATTCAAACAAAAAATTCTAAATCAAAGAAGAAATAGCACACAAGCTTTTACGAAAATATTAACATTTAAATCTCTAAAACTACACTGTTTTGTTACAAACTGGTCATTTTGACCATTTTGGTGGTTTCAGCGTTAAATGTCTCTGGATCAACATAAGGCACATACGTCAACTTCGCCTAAAATTAATCTTCGCCGCAAAATCTATATCCCTCTGTCCTTTCACTCGATCGATTTTCTCTTCGGCCGTAATTACCCATCAATTCCCCTCAATCTCCGTGTCACTCCTCAAGGAGCCATTCCAATCCTTCGAGCGCATGCACGCTGGACGTCTTCCATCATCCGTTCCATCTCTCGCGGCTCGAAAGCACAGACAGAGAAATCCATTTCCCCCAAAACAACCGTCTAACCGGCTGCGCGGATAGACAGTTGGGTCGGGCGTCGTCGACAGATCGATCGATCAGTCTGAAAACGCGTGCGGCCTTAATTTCAGCTCGGTTTGGATCTGCCCTTGGCTCTCTCTCTCTCTCTCTCTCTCTCGTTCCCAGAGAGGGATGGGCGGCAGCTGAGAAAGCGAAAGCCGACCGCCGGAGCCGGCCACTTTGCATAGTTTAGCGCTGCGACACCTCCCGGTGTCAATTAAATCCTCGTCGGCTATCGGGAGTGTGTCGAGTGGCCCATGGGGCCCCTTCAACTTCCAAAACGCGGCCCCCTGCCACTGGTCGCTGGACGAGTTTCGACGCCGATCAAAGGCCACCGGGCATTCCGATTGCTTCCTAATCTTCGTTTCGTCGGGAACTGGGCTTCCTACCTTTTAGCCTTTATCGGCTACGGTTTTTTATGGTTTTCTGGGTGGTTCTTTTTCGATATCGATTGTCTCGCCTTGGGAACAGTTGTCTCGGAGTGATTTTATTGATCCCTCGACGAAGCCTCGATCGAAGCTACTTCGTGAAAAATTATTGGAACCATGTGTCAATAGTTTGCGATTCTACGTTAACGCTCGTAGATAGATTTGCATCAGTTTTCCGATAGATTTCATCTTGTTTCGAGTATTATTCAGTTCATTTCATTTCATTTGTGTTGGTACCCCAGAGATCGATTTGGTTCCTTTTAAACGAACCGAGTGATGGATTGCAGGAAGAAGCTGGTTCTCTGTATCAAATCTGAGCGATTCATTCATTCAGTCGAATCTGTTTTCATCAAATCAGTTGTTAAGCGCCAGTAAATGAAATAGCTGGACAAGTCAACTCAAGTCAAACACCAAACCTGCAACGTCGCTAATAAATCAATCCTCCAGCACGCACCATCGAATCCAGAAGTATGAAATCGATCTTCCCCAAGACGCAATCATCGGACCTCTCTAATCGTTCCCACCAATTCGTCTTGCACCTGGCAACTCTCCTCTAAATCCCTAAAGTGTCCCTTAACAAGCCACGAGGAACGACCGAAGCACGCTGAACCCTTTCGATCCAGGGTTCCCTCGATTCTTCCATCTCTTCTTCGGCCAGCCACCGAACGCACGAGAAGACGACGACAACGACGACAACGACGACGACGACGACGACGACGACGACGACGACGACGACGAAGAAGAGGAGAAAAGGAAAAAGAAAAAGAAGGGGGGAAAAATGCGACGAAACGATCGGAAGGAGAACGGTAGGAAAAAAATGGCGAAAAATGCGAAATTCTCACCGCGGCCGGCAACAAAGGGTCGCCGGTGGCGTGCTCGCGGCCCGCAGATAAATCTTTCCGTCTCTGTTGCACCATCGTCGGCGCGTTAGTTGGAAGCGGGCGAGGAGCCCTGGCCCTTTCTGGTCCAAGCCTAGCCAGAGAGGAGAGACCACCGCTCCCCGCCCCGGCTGGCTCTCATTTACACTACGAGCAGCAGGATTTACTGGCCGTGGAATACAATGCGGACCTGTCCGTGTCCATCCAGCGAGACCGGTAGCCATCCTCTCTAGTCGTGTACACCTCTTCGTCGTGGGCTATAGATATCCGTGACTTTGGTCGCTTTGACTCTCCTCAGCTCTCTTCCATCTCCCCTCTCTCTCTCTCTCTCTCTCTCTCGTGCGCGCGCTCTTGTTCTCTCTGGTTTGGTCCTCTTGGCTCCGGTGTCTTCGATGGCAAGAGGAATAATGGGAACGGTGAGTGTCGGACCGAGCGGATTTACGCTGGCAACCAACGCGAGATTGATGCTTGTCCACGCTTCTCGTCGGTCGTTTTTCGGTTATGCCTTGGCTGATTAATTGGCCCCGCGGCTGCTGACGTTAATTGACACCGTCGTTCGCTTTCGCGATCGGGATTCGTGTTTTGAATTCTTGCTTTGTGACTTCTTGCGGGGATCTATACGGGGGACCAGGTATTTTCACTCCGCTTTGTGGATCGTTCCTGTTCGTCACGCGAGTTGCACAGTCTTTGAGTACTGCTCGAAACTTACGTTCTTTTTTTTTTTTCAAAAATTGAGATATCAATCAACAACGCCGTTTTAAGCTTTCAATAGTCTTTGTACCACGGCAAAATCATTGATCATAAATTCGTCTCGCAAGAGCGTCGCTCGAAGGATTGATCGAGTGGAATCCAGAGTTTGCGAGTCCCTAACGAGGCCGGCGAGCGTCGACTCGCGAAGCCTCGGCTTGTTCTCCATTCGCACCTGGTCCCCGAAAACGTCGCGGTCCTTCGATCGCGGTCCTTCACGATCAGAGGACGAGACGCGCGGCTTGGCTTTCGGTGGAAAGGGTTGGTGGAACGAGGGCTTTCTAGCGGGACAACGTTTGTCGGCGCGTTTGAGGGCGCCGACGCCGCCGCCTCGAAGCCGCTTAAAGGCACCGTGCTGTTACATTGGTACAGTTCTCTCGCCCTCGGAAGGTGCCTGCCTCTCTGATGTCCAGGTGAGAACGGGTGGTTGAATTCTGGAGATGCTTCGAGCCACTGGGATCGACGACACCGATGCCCCTTCGATGGCCAGGCGCGAGGGATTCCAAGGATCCCTTTAAAATCGTTATCGAGGGAAATTCTTGAGCACTCCGGGGCTTGAGCACTTCACCTGCTCGAATAATTCGTCAACTGTACGCGCGAGAAGCGATGAGAACTGACGATGTGAAATTCATCCGAGTTAAATTTTGACGTGACAAAGTCTTAAGACTTGACGGAGTTGATCAATTTGGCTTCCTTAACGAAATTCTGAACGATTTGATAAAGTAGAAGCCTTTATATGTCGACAAATATAAGAAACAACGCAAGATATAAAAATCAGAACAAAAGCGCCTGACATAAATATTTCAAGTGGAAAGATTCTGTAATTGTTCAAAGGGACGAACGATCGTCGAATGACAGGAACGTTGTTTAAAGCCAGGACACCGAGAGCCTAAACGCGTTGGTCGTTTAGAGAATTTACATTCACGGCGATCGTTGGAAACTGAGAGCCAATAAAGCCGCGAACGTTCGAGCATTACTTTTCTCCATCGTTGTCGTCGTCGTCGTCGTCGTCGTCCTTCAAGGCCTGGTCTCGCGTACAAAGTCCTGGGCTGGGCTCGTGTCTCCCGCGTCTCTTCCCCTTTCCAGGACCGATTGTGTGGGAGTGACTCTCGTCCGGCGCGGCTGATTTGCGATCAATTTGCCCTAATTTACAATCGGTGCCCTCGGTGCCGCGCGATGCCTTCGGCGTCCTCTCGGCTGGCCATGAAAGGCCAGCGAGACCGGCTCTTGCGCTTCCACCGCGGACCAAAAGATTCATCCCGACCGGCGAGAAATTAATCGGACGCCTTGTAAACGTCGCGCGGCCTTCGTTCAACTCCGCTCGAACGCTTTCGTGGCGCTTCGGATGCCTCCGCAGGGAGATACGGCCCGATGGCGCTAGTTGTCTAGGCCACGTCGCGTCGGTAGGAGAGAGGACGACGACGGATCTGCGTGATTGATCTTCCGCGCTGTTTTCTCTGATCCTCGAATACATCTCTCAGAAGTTGAATCGGTCGGCTTCACTTTTTGTAAATTTTTCAGGGCAAGATCGAGATTGTATCGCAAGAAGATGGTATATTGCATGAATATTTGTAAGCTTTTGTTTACTTTCTTTACTTTCAAAATTACGCGATTTTAGCGTTAACAAGTTCGAGATTATACATTACAAGAAAATGGTATATTGTATGAATATTTGTAAGCTTTAAAACTTGGAGCATTCATACGTGGCGTTTGAGTGGTTCAAATTTTCCTGGATAATTGTGGCGAAGGAAACTCCGACGTCTGATCTTCTTCACCTTGATTTTTCTTCTACTTTCTAATAAATGTTCGTATTATTCAAAATTGAATTTCCGAGATAATTCAATCTTCTGTTTATTTGAACTTCAAACTTACCGTCCTAATTGAATCGTAGTGTTTCTCTGTCGACTGATTTTGCAAAAATATATCAAACACTGTTGAGACACGTTGAAAATCGCAAAATTCGAAGGTCCAATTAGGGAGAAGAATGTGAAAAAGGAAAAGAAAAAGTACGAGCAAAAATTCAGCGGAAAGTGGATTGAAATTCGAACGCTGCAGTTTTTGAATAATTGAGCCGTTATACCCGTCAGGTTTGTAAATTATTACCGGGTATTTTAATAGCATCATAACAAATTCATCGACGTTCTGCGCGTGATCTATAGTTAATTAATTAAAAAACTTTTCCACGATCCTGTTCCCCGTCATCGATGATAGAACATTTCGAAAATGCTGGCCGCGCGGCCTCGTTAAAATTTTAACGACCATATAATTTTTTAACGAGCGTCCTCGACTCTGGCCCTACCAGGGTAATTAAATAAAACTCCGACAATCCTACACTTCATTAACCACCGTCCTGTCAAATCCATGCTTGACTAATTAATTTCCCGCTTTCGTAATCGCGCTGATGCCACGTTAATTAATCTATCGATGCTCCTACGCCTGCTTATTAAACAACGTTCGCGTTCGCTCGACGAATTTTCATGTCAAATGTAAAAAAGTTTGGCCGATTTTATATATTCGATCTTTTTTTTTTAATCCTCTCCCTTATTTGCTCAAAAATTCTGTTAAATAACGAATATTTGAAGACCAGGCCTTCGTTCGCTAATTCGATCCAGTTAAAGATCAAAAAGTCAGAGATAATCTTTCTTTGCGAGTCAATCACGCGTGCGTTGTAGCTTAAATTAACTTCTAAATGAGAACAAAAATCGGCCTCTTCGACAAATCTCTCTTATATTTATTGTTACTTACTTCTCCAACTCCATCGTTCACAATTGATAGCAAACAACGTTCTGCCTGTCTCTCGTGGTGATTCGCCGAACAAATATGATAAAGTAATTAAGAGTGTACGTGGTGGCTTATCTAACAAGCAACCGCGACGCGAAATTTATATTTCCTGCCGCGTTATTTTTGCCACGATTCCGCAGAAGCCCGCAGAAGCGAATATAACTGGCGCGAGAACCAGAAACGATACCGTTACTCGTAAATACCCGCCGTTCTCGCCTGAAATCAGCGATAGAGTCCTCTCTGTCCGCACGTAGGTGCGAAGAACGTCGCGAGCCTCGACAAAGACGTCCATTGAACGATAAAACGGGGATTAATCAAAGCGATGGATAGCGCGGTCGTTCTTTTCTCGAGGTTGGATGAAGGAAGGATCTTAATTAGATCTCGGGTACGCTCGATCGAACGTTTTTTTCAAACTGCGTAAGGAATATTTTTGATACCTCTCCGGCGGAAATTCAACTTTCACAGCTTTTAATTTAATTGTATAATCTCGGAGGATCTTGAAATTAAATCGTGATTTTACGATTAATTTTCGAGACTCTGAGGCTGGATCGGGGATGATCTTAATTGGATCTCGCAGCCTCCCGAGAACGTTCGAGCCACGCTTTTCAAACTGGAAAGTAGCATTTTTGGCACTTCTTTGGACGATGGAAATTTAATTTCTGAAACACGCCTTTGATTATTAGAATTAGAAATCTCGAGTATCGAGGGATTTTAAGATCAATCCCTGGCTGGCTTTCGAGTCTGCCGCGTCATACTTTTGAAGATACACCGAATCTTTTTGGCACTTTGGCGGATTGGATTGGATTTAACCAGTCGAAATGAAATTTTAGAATTTTCCTGAGTTTTAAAGCGGACTTTTCATTGAAACGCAGACTTTTATTAAAAACGTGCACGTCCTTCGCACACATAACGTAACACATGGACGCGTCAGAGATCTAATAAATCAATTAAAACAAAAAACCTTTGTTTCTAAAATCGTAAGAGAAATCCGTACGCGATCTCTCGTTTAAAATGAAAAACACCCGAGCTGCCGAATTAATTGAAAACTGAAAAACCAGGTCTTTCGTTTCTGGAATTATTTAAAAAAAAAAAGAAAAGAAAAGAAAAAGAAGGAAAGAATTGGGCTTCGTATCGTACGCGCGTCAAAATTTCGTTCGAAACAAACGAGAAACGCGAGAGGTATATACCAAGGAGGAAACGGCGCGGAGAGGACGGCTGTATTTTACCGTCTCGGTTCCATGGGGCCCGCTATACATAACGCTGGCCCCCTCACAAAGGGCTCGTGGTGAGATGGTAGCCTACAAGATCGGATAATATGGGTAGTTATTTGTCGGCGCCGATGTTGGTTTTTCGATGCGGTGTGTTAGCTCGTGCGTGTGAGGCCCCCCGCAGCGTCAGACCCGCTCGCTCCGGAGCCCCCACGTCCCCCCACCGCCGTTTGTATTTCCATCGTCCTTGTCGCTCTTTCCCGCCTCGTGGCCCCGTCATCCGACGCCACCCGTTTCACCGTCTCGTTCCCTTATCTCCACGGTTCTCATCACTTTTCGCGCTCTACCTGCCGGTCAGTCGCGGCCGTTCGCGTTCGGGGAGATCAGCAGCCAGATTAAACGCGAAATGGGCATTAATAGGGGGCCCCTAGCTGGTACCGGACCCCGAGTAGGCTCTCGCCCGCTCCGACCAAGCGCCTGACCACCTTTCGACTCGATTCGAGATTTCGATTCGAGCTTGGGGATGCGAGTTATTGAATATTAGTCTTTTTAAGAAAGAGAGTTGGTCGAGGGTAACGTTAGGGGGAAGGTTAGGCTAGGGACGAAGGAAAGTCTACAAACTGTACAATTTTATAGAATCTCGAGTTTAATTCTACGAAATAAATTTTGTAGAATTACAGGACATTGCTGATCTGCCAGGTTAATTTTTGAACAAATGTCGCGATTGTTGTTTATTTAAATATAGTTTAAACATGGTCGTTCAAACGATACGAAGACTCAATGGGTTACAGCGATCGCACCAACGCCAGGATTGATTGATCCTGGAATAGAAAAGAAGTCGATCGCTAGAATTCCCTAGAGCAGAGTCCTCGAGCAATATGGCGAGCTTCGGCCACGCTTATCCGAACGTTGCTCGATCTAATCGCAATAAACCGAGAAAGGCGAGAGCCGTTAAGCAGAAAAATATGGACACACCGGCTCGGAGGGGTGCAAACGACGTACAGAACGGCGTGCAGGGTACTGTGTGTGTGTATGTGGGGGGAGGGGGGGGGCGAGAAGGGGCCGACTGCCGCCACACACATGCTGCGCCGAGGCGTTCGTAACGTCTTTTAATCACGAAATGAGCCGGCTCTCTTCAAACGGTCAGGGGCCCGCGGTCCTCTGTTGGCCGAATTAAGTAAATCAATAAATAACGAGGATACCTCGGCAACACCTGCGCGCACCTCTCCTCGCCGGCACACCGAGTAACAGGATTTACGGCGCAGGGCGCCGCGTCGCGCCGATTCTCCTCCCTTTCTTCTCTGTCTCTCCTCTCCTTTCCGCTCCTCTTCCATTCCGTCGGTTCCGTTTTCATCTCGCGACTTTTGCATCTGGTGGAATTTCTGCGAACGACTCTGACTCTCGCTGTAATTGTCGGGCACTTTTAATTTTAAAAATAAGTGGAAAAAGTCTGAAGTAGAGCGAGTATTCGCCACTGGCGAAAAGATGTTCTATTTTTCAAACGAGCAGGACGATATTTGATTATAGGATTTGGTGGATTTCGTTGTTTTTTAAGTACGTTTGAACATTTGTACTTGATCGAAAATTTTTTGGTCAGGAGTAGTACTTGTTGCGATGTGACATTTTATGGATGCACTTCTTTAACTCTAGTGGTGGAACAAAAGAAGAAAAGACCAGAATTGTAATTTCTGTGAAAAATTATGGTCACCTTTCCAACTGAATTTATTTTGCATTGATAAAGTAAAATACACACGATGAAACAAAAAAAAAAAAAACATTTTACAATTAGCACTGGATAATGACTTTCGATAAAATTGCAACATATCGCGAATGTGAAACCAATCGACGATTCGATTTTCTTTCACGTGAATTTTGCGTCATCGATTCGAAAGTAGAACTGAATCTCGGTGTAAAACCGTTATCGCGGTTTCACGCCGACGAAAATAAAGGCTTTCGTGTAATTTATACGAGACCAGACGTGGTTCGAGAGGCTGAAAACCGAGATCCGCGGATCAACGCAGCTGCACGCCTCTCTCTCTCTCTCTCTATTAATTTTAATGCGATACAGATAAGAGGCGGTAATGAGGCCACGGCGGATCACAGAGATAACGAACGAAACGAAGCGATCGTATCGTCATGCGCAATTAATTGGGCGCGTTAATTCATTACCGCGAATCCAGCAGTTTTTTTTGGCTTTTCTGATTTCTGACTCCGCGATTCACACAGCGTCCAATTTGTCGACAGCCAGATACCAGATACCTTAAAGCGCGATGAAAGTAACCTTGTTAATTAGATAATACGAATTATAACATTAGATATCGAACGGACAATTTGTCTATCAAAAATTGATGGCTACGAAACGTACTTGTCTTTATCATTGCATTCAAGTACCAATTAATCAGGTCGAAGTACAAGTCTTCTTTTTCATGTAGAACAGTAAGCTTCGATTTGCTATTCCGTGTCTAGCAAGTAGAACAAGTAGAATCAGACGCCACGGCACAGACAGTGACGGTGCACGTAATTTATTCCGTGTCAAAGTATATCTTTCTTTGTTCGTTTTGCGAATTCGAGTAATCAGCACCGGGGTCTAAAGAAAGATCTGAAAGATTCTCTCTGTAACATTCTCTTTGGACATTTTGTACAATTCTATTACAGCACTATAACTCTTGAATTTTTCATAAATAGATAAAAATTCTTGACAATTTGCACAATTATTTAAGAGATCAAACGTTTCTATTAGTCCGAGATTAACGCTAGAACTACCAAAATGGTCAAAATGATAATTATAATTATAATTCTTGTTAGAACAAATAATATAAATAATTATAATTCTAAATAATTCTAAATATCTAATAATATCTAATAAATATCTAATAATTTATAATAATTTATAATTCTAAATAATTATAATTCTTGTTAGAATAAATAATATAAATAATTATAATTCTAAATATCTAATAATTTATAATTCAATAATAATTTATAATAATTTATGATTCTAAATAATTATAATTCTCGTTAGAAATTTTGTGGACACGAAACAGTGCATTTTTAGAGATCTAAAGCAAGTTACTGTTAGAGGTACAAAGCTTCTTAACTCTTTTACCTCGATGGAAATTTTATGCTCCAGTCGTCGGTAGTTCTAACGTTAATCTCGATGTGTTTATAATTAATAGATGCAATTGTAGTTGCAAACCCCAAAAATTAAAACTCTCTTCGTCGCTCAAACAATCAAACAACGAGTAAAAATATCGAAACGAGGACAAAATGGGAACAGAAATGGCACGGACGATCGTCGAAGGCGATAAAAGCGGGGGAGGGGGGCAACAATTATGGGAAAAGGTAGCAACAAAGGGCATATTAGCGAAAATGGGAACGACCCCGGCCACGAAGCAGGAAGCGACGATGAGAAGGAGGCGCCGCTTTGAAGAGGACAGGCGAAGAAAACCGAATGAAAAAATGACACGGAGGAGTAACGTAACCGACGGATGATGCCACGCAGTCTCGTAAATAATAATTATCATGAGAATCATCAGCAGGGGGGAAAAACGTGGATAACCGCGGAAAAAGCTTTCGATCGCGGTGATTTACGGCGCCGCGTTCACAATGGACCTTGGATCGGCCTGCCACGCTGATGGGAAACCGAGTTTCCCGATCCTGTGGATTTCAATGGAAAATCTTATTGCGAATGACGCTTGTTACTTTAACAGCTTTGCGCAACTGGGGACAAAGATTGCGCGCGATTGCAATCTTTTGACGTTCCGTTGTCAATCGTCGAAAATTGTAACAATTGCAAAAATTCTGTAACGAAATGCATGGGATGATTTATCGAAATTTATCGCACACGCGAACGTGGTAGAATCAAACGCCTATTATCGAACGCCTGTCTATTTAAGAACGAAGTAATTGTTAAAAAATATTTACGTGAATGTAACTTTTACGATCGAAAAATATGACATGGAAAAGGCCTAAAACATCTGGCTTTGACGCAAAACTTTACCATAAAGCGCCCGTGAAACTCAAGAAATGTCACAGGGATGAAGAGCACCATGCAGCACCGTACGAAACGATCATCTTCCTCGATGATTAAGGGAGCTATTAAACGCGCCGAATCATTAAAACTCTACGTTGGCAAAAAGCCAACCATTCTCCATCGAGGGAAAGAACGAAAGAAGGAAATTCCTCATTGATGCGAACAGGAAACAGGTCCTCGATCCTTGCTCGATCCTCGCGACCGTCTCGGACAATGCCTCGGTATGGCCAGAATGTTAAACGCGCCGCCTTCAGCTGGAAACTTCTTAACGAGCATAATTTCATAAGCTGGTCGATTTTACGTGGCATTGCAGCGGCAAGAGCGCGGGAAGAAGCCACCACGCTCGTGCCCTTTTTCTGCTCGATGCTCGGGTCACGGATCGATAGCCATCGTGACTTAATCTTCACGATCCAGATGATCCTCGTTGAAAGTGAAGTTTCAATGTCGCGATATGTGCACGAGCTGACTAGTTTCGAAGTGACATTTTTTCTTTTCTTTAATTGGTTAATTTTGAATTTAATCAATTAATTTGCAAAAATTATAGATAAGGAACTTCACGCGTGATTGATAGTTTGTTACTCTTGGAAGTTTGAGCGTTTAAAATTTAGAATATTCGTTAAAAATTTTTTTGGAACATTCATCAAAAATTTAGGAAATTAATTACACGCGTGAAGCGTTGTGAGCATTGTGTCCAATGTTTCAAAAGTGCATGCCGTCGGTTCTGCGTTTAAGTACGTGGAACACCTGAGCCACAAAAGCGAACTTGATCGAAACGTTCTGAAATATTCGAAAAGTTGGCAATTTCTACGCGGCTCGGTGTACTTAACATTCCAAAATGTTAAACGCGCTGAAACACAACGCACCGCTTGATCATTACGCCGAAAGTTCCCAAAGTTTCGCGCCACCACGATTTTAAGCTCCGAGCATAGCTGAGATTCCGAAAATTCGGGACTTAAGATTCCAAAGCAGGTTCTACGATTAGTCGAGCGATTTCTAACGCCGGCAATTCTAAATTTACGTACACTAAATACTCGACATACTCGTCCCTACACTTACGTGCGTTTTAAATCCCGAAAGAACGCCGCCGGTTCTACGTTCTACAATTTCAATCTCCATCCGATGCGTTTAAGTGCACCAAGCATTCCGAAATTTCGTGCTCCAAATACTATTTGAAATCTCGGGGGTTAACACCTCTGGTTCTACGTACGCCTCTGGACGTGCAAAATTCCAGAAATTCACTCACCCAGTTTAGATTGAATTTAATATACACCTGAAAATGTCCAAAATCGAACACCTCCAGTTCCGCGCTTCGTTAAAGCCCGGCATTCCTGATATTTAAAAAATTCTCTGTAATTTGCTCGAAGTAATTGTCGCTCCGAGAACGAAAAAAGATAAAGGAGAACGAAACTCTGGACACGTGTAATAAATGTGTGAAATTCTATAAATTCTGCCGGTTGAATCAAATTTAAATACAAAAGTTTCATACTTCGCTACGTTTAAAATTCCAAAACTCGACGTTCTCGATATCCAGAAAAAATCTCCATCTTCACGAATCGTTCCGTGAGAATTTCCACACTTTGCTTTACCTAAAATTCTTGAAAACTCCAAAAAATCTTCGGCCAATCCTCGAGAACGAGCGAAGGAAAGGGAAACTCTGAAAATTCCATAAATTCACTCCGCCAGTTGAATCAAATTCAAACACACCTAAACATCCAAAAGTCAAACTTCTTCAGTTCCACACTTAAATTACTACGTTTAAAATTTCAAAACTCAACGTTCCCGATATCCAAAAAAATTCTCCATTGTTCCCCGAGAAATACCACACTTTGCTTTACCTAAAATTCTTGAAAACCCCAAAAAATCTTCGGCCAATCCTCGAGAACGAGCGAAGGAAAAGGAAACTCTGAACACGTGTAAAATTCTATAAATTCACTCCGCCAGTTGAATCAAATTCAAACACACCTAAACATCCAAAAGTCAAACTTCTTCAGTTCCACACTTAAATTACTACGTTTAAAATTCCAAAACTCGACGTTCCCGATATCCAAAAAAATTCATCGTTCCTCGAGAATTTCCACACTTTGCTTTACCTAAAATTCTTGAAAACTCCAAAAAATCTTCGGCCAATCCTCGAGAATGAGCGAAGGAAAAGGAAACTCTGAAAATTCTATAAATTCACTCCGCGAGTTGAATCAAATTCAAACACACCTAAACATTCAAAAGTCAAACTCCTTCAGTTCCACACTTAAATCACTACGTTTAAAATTTCAAAACTCGACGTTCCCGATATCCAAAGAAATTCTCCATCGTTCCCCGAGAAGTTCCACACTTCGCTCTACCTAAAATTCCCCCCAAAAATCTAGGGCTAGTCGTCGAGCAGTCGTCGAGAAGGAGCGAAGGAGGAAAAGATAAAGGAGAAGGAAAGTCGGTGTTCCGGAAGATCGGCGTTGGCCGGAGATGGATGGCGGCATTCGGGGAACGCGAGATATGAAACGCGGCGGCGTTGGGGGCAGCGGTGTAGCGAAAGGGAGCCCGGGCGACAGCGGCGACAAGCGAGCGGACCGGTGCGCCGGTAGCTGGTACAGCCAGCGCGCCATTTCGCAAATTGAAATGGAACGGGCCGGCGGGTTTTTTTCTCGCCGTTTAACCGTAATACGCAGCGCGTTTATCCGCGTGTACCGGGGGCCCCCGGTACAAAAAGAGAGGAGAACTGGCGCGTACAAACGGCAAGGAAATATTGCTCGGTGTCGGCGCGCGAAAATTTATTGCCGCGCCTTGTGTGCGCTGTCGAGAGCCGGAGGCCGCGCGTGAAACACACAGCGGCCGGGTTTCAAGAGAGAGAGAGAGAGAGAGAGAGAGAGAGAGAGAGAGAGAAACGAAAGAGGGCCATTCGTCGCTTCGGCGGTGCACGCGCGTCCGACGAAGGGGGGGGAAAGGGAGAAAATTGGGAACGGGAGGAATCGGGCGAAAGGACTGGAAGAGGAAAATGAGGAAAGTGGTGAGTGGCGAGAGGATGTGAGGCGAATGAGTGATTGAGGAAAGAGAACAATGGAGAAGCCGGGGAAGAGAGATCGCGGACCTATTGAATGCTGTTTCCGAGCTGTTGGAAAAGAGCGTGTCGGCCGTGAGGACGTGTTGGAAGATTGAGAATCAAGAATCGGAGAGGATAAAGCGAAATTAAATTGGATTAGGAGTTGGAGATCTGAAATGGAAGAGCAAAAGAGTCGGAAGTGGAGGGACCACCAAGAAAGGTGAAAAGAAGAGATAAATAGGATCGATGGATGAGAATGGTGAAGAAGAATCACCGGAGAAAGTGAAACTACAAAATGCAACAAAGGATCGAGATGAATAAAAATAGCAAGCGAAAAACAAAAAGGACACGATCTGCAACTGCAAAAGTGAAAGATTTGAAAAACACTTCGAGACGTCAAGAGGCGAAAAGATCATGCACGGAGAACTGGAGGAAAAAGTAGAATAAGAATTGCCGCGCAGACAGGAAATAGAGTGGACAAGGGGGAGGTTGGTCGTGTTTCGGCTAATCGAAAATGCGAAATGAAAGGCAAACGATCCTCTGGCGTGGCCGTGTCTGACGGCCCGTTAAATTATCGTGCAAAACGATTACAATGTCCACGTGCTTTCTTCTGGCCCGATCCTCCGCCCTTTTATTTCTCTAGTTTTGCTTTATTTGAGCACAGACGGCTCGTTAAACAGGCTTCGTCGTCCGTCGGGTATCCGTCAAGTCGGCTTTTTTCTTTACGGGGTCGCGGTGATCCGCCGCGACAAATAGTCCGAGTGAAGCGAGTTCTGCTCTCGCTGTTAGAAGCGGGCCGCCTTCGTTTCTGCGACGTGCGTATGTACACCCCCGGTCAGAAATCTATAGGGCAAGTACTATACTTGTGTAGCGAGAATGGTACGCAATATGCAGTGTGTATTTGCAATAAATACAAATGTGTATTGTGCAATTTTTACAACAAATACAATTAAATACAATATACAGTACAAACATAGTTTATACAATAGAGATCTTGTTAATATATTAATATATTATTATAATGTTAGGGGTGTCCATAAGTAATTTCGTTTTTTCAAATTTAATAAACATTGCCATCTGGTGACAATAATTTATCTTTTTATAATATTCTAGTTAAATATACTGACATTTAGCGTGCTTGTTGTAAAATTATATTATAGATCGGAACTGTATTAACTCTTAAATAAAATAAAATAAAATAAATAAAAATAAAATTACTTAATACATGTATTAGGGTATCCCTATAAATCAAATTAAATACAATACATACGATATAATTACACAATAAAATTAAATTAAAATTGAATGATGACAAAGTTAAATTAAATACATATGAACGTGCAATAAAAAATATATTTTATACAATAAAGACTCTGTTAATATATTAATATATTTTATTGCATATTATATTATATTACAAAACACGTATACACAACAAGTGCTGAATATTAAAAATAAAAGTGTCGTGGGACTTTTGAGCTGGAGTGTATGTACATACGCGCGTATGAGCAAAGGGAAATCGCGGAGATCTTATGAGCGATGGCCTCTCGTGTAACATGCTTTAACATTTTATTCGTGGAGATCTGTTTTTCCCCGCATTTTAGACGGAATATATATACTGTCTCTTGGAAGTCGGGAGCTCGACTGACGCGCGAGTGTAACAGTTGTATCACGTGTAGGAAGACAGAAACGAGCTTCTCCATTGTATCGGTATAAATACATTCGATGGTTACAGGAAATCCCACTTTATGTCGACTGCTAGTTTTGAAAGCTTAAATACCTTGGAAGCTGGCTATGTTAAATACATAGACTGAAATAGCATGGTAAAGTAATTGGAAGTTTAATAATTGTACTATCACCTGACGATGCTTTTGGTGGTGTGCGTGGAAAATTTCAGAGAAAAACGTCTTTATTAATTAATTTTATTAACCACGAAGGAAATTTTATGTAAGTTTTACTGCATTTCCATTTCACACACAGATACACTAAATTGTACTTGTTAAAAGGGAAAAAGAACGTTGGTTTCGCATTTAGAAATTGACAAAACTATTTTTGATCTTGGTAAAAACAATGTAAAATTTAAAAATGATAGATGACGAAACAAATATAATAGAACCGGATCGCGAATTTTGCGAATCGTTAAGAAAGAAAAAAGATGAAAGATCGACAGACTGCCGCGGGAATCACCCTGCGACCGGAGACCTCTCGCGAAGATACTAATCGCGAGCGTCGCCGTTTTGCATAATTTTGTAATGCATCCCGTCAAACGGAATGCGATAGTATCTTTCGCACGGCGAGAGAACGCACGTGGGTGTTTTGCACCGCTCTCGGTACACCGCTTACGTTTACGTAAGCCTGATAGATTGGAATTATCCGCGAAATTTATGTAGCTCGCGCCGAAGAAAATTCGCCACCGTGTTGAGTTTATCAACGCGCGTACGCTTCGAGTAACGAGCTACTCGTTTGGTTTCCTCCGCGCTGCTATACCTTCTATATTAGGTATACCAGAAAATTATGCCAGAAAAATTCTCTCTACGGGCTGACCGTTCTTCTTTTTTTATTTTGATATCATCGTTCTATTGGTTTTCATTGTTTTTTGAATTCCTCTTATTTTATATTTTTTGTTGTTTATCAATCTAATTCATACGAGTTGTAAAAGAACGCAAAATTTTATTTCTTCATTTTTTAATACTTTTGAATTTAATTTAATCGATACGAATTATAGTGAAAGGATACATATAGCTGTGTGATATTTTCATTCCGAGTAATAATAATTCAAATATTCGTCGCTACCATCTAGACAGTATGTCTGTTATAAACGAAAATTTCGAACCTATCGTCGAGACAACAAAGAAAATGAAATCACTTATCTAAAAATCGGTGAATATCTTAATATTTCCGATCGGTACCTCTGAACCAATTTTTCCTTTACGTCTTCTCGTCTCCGCGAAACGAGAGAGCGGCACTTGCGAGAAGCAAAGTCGAAACGAGGCAGAAACCGGTGAGTCTTGAAACCGTCCAACACGACCAACAGGGGGAAGGATGACGAAGGAAGAGGCAGTGAGAGCGCGGGGGGGGGGGGGAAAAAAGAACGTACGAGGAACGCGATAATCGGTGGCCGGCCGGAAGGTGCTAACGGAATTAAGCCAGCGTTTCCTTACTCGTGGCTAATTTCTTGTGTGTGGTCCTCCTTCCTCTGTGTGCGAGAGAGAAAGAGGACTTAAACGAGTCGATAAATCTTGCGCGCGTTCGCCGCATGCATGGCCGCGTAACAGCGTTGCTCGTGTCCGCGCAAGCACCGCGCCGCTTTATATCGGGCACGCGTAATTAGGCCGAGAGACAACAGGTGAGCGCAGCCTGTGTCTCGACACATCTGCCCGGTTCCCTTCGTTCAGCTCGGTCGCTGACGTCCGGGACCTCTATCTATCCCCTAGATCGGTCGAGTCCGAGAGCTTTTTCCTCTCGGAGCTGGCAACGTGACGCGCCAAAGAAACGGAGAAATTTGGAGACACGTTTCTGGAAAGGGGCAGTTTCTAGACGGTCGCGCACAGGGGTGGTAACTCACTTGAGATTGAATTAATTGGCACATTTTTATCACTGAAAGCGATTTTAGCGGGGGTAACCCAGAAAATCGCTTTCGGGCCCCTTCAGGTGCAACGCTAATGCAACGAAAATTAGCGATTGGTTGATTTGGATCACGTGATTCGTGAGGGGGCGTGGACGTAGACCTCGAGTAGGAGTGGCGTTGTCTGGTTATTACTGAGCGATCGCGCCTGTAATTTGTTTTGTATCGATTCAAATGTTTGCATGTCAATAAAACTTTATGGCAAAAAGGTCGTCTTCATTTCCTAGTCAGAACAGTTGCTTCTGGGCCTTTCAGTGAGACGAATCGTACTCGGATACAAGTCATGTGGGTTTTTTAGTTTAATTTAATATTGTTCGTTTAATTATAATTTAATATAATTACAATTCGCTTGATATATTTCCTTTGTACGATATATTTCTTTTTTTATCAGTATCACGCACAGTTTCAACACCTGAGACTGGATTAATTAATTGGTACATTTTTTATTTCATTGGATGAAAATAAATGAAAGTAGAATAGAAATGACTGTAGAATAAAATTATTCCATTTTCAGGAGAATAGAATTTGTATAGTGTAGTTTCAAATTACTGAAGGAAACATTATCTTGTGCACACTATGCTTTAACATTATCCTTGTTAACGCGTGCTACTTTTCTACTTTTTCTTCCTTCCTCCTTTCCGTAACAAAAGAAGATAAATTCTGCAATAAAACAATGGAAGATAACAAACGGAAGGAAACAAAAGAAGATAATAAATTCTACGATAAAACGAATTCAAATGAATTAAATTAAAAAAATGTACAAATTAATTCAATCTCACGTGTTGAAACTGCGTGAGTTGGTCTACGATTAGTCTCGGAACAATTCGCGTGGACAAGTTGGACAGACACGAAAGCACAAAAATTATGTGTTCCTTATCGGAATATATCGCCAAGCTACTTTGTCATTTCGAAGGCCAGGTAGATATCTGATACATATAGAAGGCTATTGGAGAAGGCTAAAGCAGAAATCCGGTGATCAGTGAAGGCCAATTAATGCGGGGCAATTACAAGCGGTGCTGACTGAAAATATCCCGTAAAACTTGTCACCGGTCGTAAACTCGCTGCACTGTTATTCTCGGCGCTGCGATATAGTTTCCCAAAGGAGGAGATGTTATCAGGTGGCACTCGATGCCGAACGAACGTAGATAGGACTGCTGCTCAATTTTAGCTCGGTCTAATTAGCTCGAATACTTCCGAACTGATCTGTCTGTTGATAGATCAATCCAACGTATCTTGCGTTCGGCGAAACGATTGCGAAAAGGTCGTAGTTGATCGTGAATATTACGCGTTCGAGAGTTGGTAGAAAATTTTTACGAACAGAAATTTAATTCGACGGTTGCGTAAAAATTCTTCTAAACGTGAGCTAATTAATCCGCTTTTGCAAGTTTTAAAAAAAAAAAAAAAAAAAAGAAACTATTGAAATTGAAGAGATTTAAGTTCGATAGTGAAGCGATTTAATAGAAATTATCAAAATTCGTCCGCGTCCGCTGAAATCCTTTTTTTTTTCTCGTTCGAGATATTTCGTATATTGTTTTCCTCTTGCGCGTGCAGCTCTGCAAATTCAGCCGCGTCATTTTCCAATCATTGGACAGACTCGTAAATGACACGCGGCCCTTCTTCGCCTCTCTCGTTCGAATTCGACGGCAATTTTTCCGCGATTTAGCGGAAAGCTACATAAATTCGCGTCGCAGGCCGAAAAACAAAGGCCTGTTACACGGACTCGCCTCTTCAACGGCGCGCGATGAATTAAAAATCCGGGAACGCGTAACGTTGCCGAGTCGATTCGGTGATTTCGCGTTATTGAAAACATCGGGTTCCGCTGAAACTGCGAGAGAGAAAGAGAGAGAGAATGAGATATCTATAGTCGAAACGTCGATTATTTCTCGCGTCGCGCGATATCCTTCCGATATAAAATTAAATCGCGTAAATAATTCCGCGTAAACACACACACGGTGCTCGCGAAATTGCGATTCGGAAACGCGGAAATCCTGAAAATTTCTCTCTCCTCCGGGTCTTTAGTTGGTGTTTTTACGGCTTTACGAGGTCGAACCCCGTTTGCACGAACAAGTCGAACAGGTCGGCAAAAACGAAGCAGTCCTTTTTTCATTTTTTTTCTTTTTTTTTTATTTGCTGCAATGCTCCTTGCGTTTTCTCGAAACCTGTCATTCTCGATGCAATTATTTTATTTCACACGTTGGCTCACGAACGTCGTAGGAATTTTAAAATTCTATCACCACATTAATTTACTACGATCATTTAAATGCGAGTGCTTGAGCATTTTTATCGAAGACTCAAGGCTGAAGAAATCTAAAAAATGAATCAGTAAACTGTAAAAGCTGCACGACTTGTACCCCAGTACCAGATTCGTCTCACTGAAAGGCTCAGAAGCAACTGTGAAGACGACCTTTTTGCCATAAAATTTTAATTGACATGCAAACATTTGAATCGATAGAAAACAAACTACAGGCGCGATCTCTCAGTACCAGACAACGCCACTCTTACTCGAGGTCTATCCCACGCCCCCTCGCGAGTCACGTGACCCAAATCAACCAATCGCTAATTTTCGTTGCATTACAGCGTTGCACCTGAAGAGGCCCGATTTTCTGGATTACCCCCACTAAAATCACTTTCGGTGATAAAATATTCTCTCTACATTCACTGAAATGAACTGAAAGAAGACTCAGAATATTAGAATATTAAAATAAAATAATTAATTACTAAATTAGAAATTTACATAATTTGAATAATAGACGCGCACAACATGTTATTATCCCTATTTTTTCATTACGAACGGACGCTTCTAGAATTTTTTTGGCAAGGAAAAGGGAATAAAAGGAAAGGAGGTCGATGATTCATCGACGTGGTGGATCTTCCAGAGTAGCAGACTCTATCTTCCGAATTTCATCACTGTGTAATCGGCTTTGCCCTAAGCTGACAGCGGAACACCGTCTTACAGTCTGCTCGTGGCAGCTTTGCGCGAACTGTCGACTTTGTAATCGATTCCACTGGTCCAGAAATCGATCGACGCGCAAACGCTTCCAGCATCGCCCTGCAATTTCGCCAATTGAATAATTCATGATTCCTAACAATTCGCGTCGCGGCGAATTTACTTGAGAACGTAAATGGATTTTTTCCCCATTCGATTGTGACTGAGTTTACCTGCAGTAAAATTTAATTCATGCCGTTTGAGACTGAAATTTTAACCAATGATCGTAAGTATCGATTTTAATGGTGTCTTCGGGGATTCTGGTTTCTTTCGTGCAAGGTTATCGTGGTTTCTTTCTACAACGTTAATTGTGTCGACGTGAAAATCAAGGGGCCATTAATTTTTACAAAAGACAGAAGAGAACGGGATATTAAATAGAACAAAAATATCCCCGATGCATATGGAAAAGAATAAAATTAAAATTGACGTAAGAATATTAATTTCGATGATATATTCAATTCTGGATTCTTTGGTACAGAATCTACAGTTCTAGCTGTGTAAAAAAATCGAAAAGCCATCAATTTTTATCAAAATCAGAGGAGACCAGGATATTAAACGGAATAAAAATATCCTCGATGCACGTAAGGAGGAAGAATAAAATTGAAATTGATACAAGAATATTAATTTTGACAATATCTTTAATTCTGGTTTTCTTGATACGAGTAATACAGTTCTGATAAAAATCAAAAAGGCCATTAATTTTCATTCGGAGCAGAACAGGATATATTAAACTAAAATAAAAACGTCCTCGAAATGCGTAGGAAAAAACAAACTGAACGATCGACTCTAGACGATCGAAGAACACTTGAGAGAAAAGCAACGCCGATCATCGAACAAAGGAGTGCAGAAAAGTGAGGAACGATAACGTCAGCGAAGAAGGAAGAAAGTGAATCTACATCCGAGCGAATGGAATAACGGCAAATCAAAGGAGATAGACACAACAAGAATCAGGAATCAAGAGAAACGAATGTCACCGATCCCCGACGCTATAGTCTCGTACTCAAGCAGGACTTGGTGTAACGCGATCGATGCGAGATATCGATGACTGAAGCGGCAATGAACCGAAACGACCATCTTCACGACGTGGCAGCCAACGGATGCAACAAATCCCCCCATCCCTCCAAGAGAAACAGGAGACGAGAAATAGAAACGGAAAAGATAAGAAAGCAGGATACGAGGATCGCAGAAATAAAACATACTGTACAGAATACTATGTATAATATATCAGTATGTTATAGTATTATACTATTATAGTGCATTTTACATAGTATAGTATTAGTATATAATTATATTAATAAATATATTAGTGTATAATAATACTATACTAAACAGACAATTAATATATCAGTATATACTATATATACTATTATATAATGATTAGTGTGTAATTATATTAATAATTATATTAGTATATAATAATACTATATATAGTATAGTACCTAAACCTAACCTAAACTGATAATTAATATATGTATATCAGTATATACTATATATACTATTAGTATAATATTATACATAGTGTATTTTATATAGTCTTATATATGGTGATTATATATCCTGAATATATTCTATAGTGTATTATAATATATATAGTACAATATATTCAGAATAACATTCAAAATGTTACAAGCTCCACGAGTTAATATTCAACTCTGACCATATTTGGCTTGGCAGTAGCCATCGACCTTCTTTCTCTACATACTCGCAAGTAGAGTTTGATAACAGATTGAGCAATGATGAGTATTAAATCAATCGATCCATTAATTATATGAATATTAATTTAATTGATGAAATTAAATATGGTGGATATTAATTTAATCGATTGGAAAGGGTGATTCCTTTAACCAGAGGTTCAAAGAGGATTACGATATACATTGAATAAATACCTTTAAAAATGAATTACGCGCGCCACGTTTGGTCGATAATTTTTAACACTCGAAGGACTGACTGACTACATCCACGAAAAGAAAAATAAAATACATGAAAATCCTACTTCCACGAAGAATGCTCTACGCGAATACTGGTTTCGAAAATAAATGTCGGGGGAGGAGAATCGAAACAGTGTGAAATTACCAGGATCCAGGGAGGACGCGAGCTGAGACGTTGGAGGGACAGAAGGAGGAGGCGCGAAGACGAAGGTCGATCGGCGATCGAGAGGATCGATAGAGAGAGCCGGAGGCCTGGCACGGTATAAAGTTGTCCGTTAGGGCTTCTCTCTATACATAATCCAGAAGCTGAAAAGCCCCTTACGCCGGGCAGACAGTTGGCCACCGTTTGTTACGACGTCTGCCACCCCCGTAACCCCTTGCCCCTCGCCCGTGCCCCATGGCTCCGCCATGGTCGGGTTTTTCAGCGAGCTTCAACTGCGGGGATCATCTGATTGCGTGCACCCGGCCGGAAGATCCAATTCCTCCAATTAAGCTTTCGCACTTTTTGATGGCGCGGCGAGAGAAAACGAGGATCCTGCGTGGGTCGTGCGAGGGATGAACGGAGGAACGGCAGAGAAGAAGGAAATCCGGGGATGGATTCGGGAGAAATCGAAGGAAACGGTGAAAACGAGAGAGAGAGGGAGAAGAAATGGAGCGAAGAGGGAATTTACGGAGAAAGAGAGCGAGTTTCGAGGAAATTTATCAAACAAACAGAAACCAACATCTCCGAATAAATGTTAATGTTAAACTTTTCTTTATACTTCTAATCGTGGACGTTTTGACAAACAACTGATTACGTTTCTGATATCGGCCGAGAACGATGATCGGCTGAGAAAGCCACGGAGTATGTGAAATTACGAATTCAAACTCGAGATCGGGGAGAGCTTGTTGACGAAAAAATTGTGAGGAAAAATCGGTGGAAATTGGAAGTTGGCGGATATGTAGCGGGGGTGAATCGGAGACGGAGCAATGAGCAAAAGGAGGATGAGTAGGACAGACGGGCGGGCGAGGGTAAAGAGTGAGACAGAGGGGAGCGAGAATATAGGGGGAAAGGATTAAGCCGCTTGTTAAAATCCGACATTAAGAGCGTCGCCGGTCGATTGGATTCAGTCGGCTCGCGTGACAATTGACTCACGTCATCAGCGCGATCCGCAATCTCGTCGTCGGGCAAGGAGAGATTGCTCTGCAAAATTCGCAGCCCCGACGGTTATAAAGTTTGCGGCTTGGTTCGCGGGGTCTCGTCGTCATTGTTCTTCCAGCCTTTTTCAATTCACCGACCCAACCCTGTTGTAATTCTTCCCGCGTATACGCTGTACCTCCGTATATACCGTTCCCCCGTTTCTCGTTCAATTTCGAATAAAAATACAGTAGCCTGTCGCCGCGTGTCGATCGCGCGTGGTCTGGAACATTGCTAGCTGGGTGTTGAGATGTTTCAGAGATGATTGTATTTTTCTGCGAAAGCTTATATACGTTCGATTAAATATTTTCTGTTCTATCTTGGCGTTGAAATATATTTTAATATAATATAATATGAGGATACAATAAAAGATATTACCAAAAGATTTGTGGAAGAATTTATCTGTTAAAGAAACAGAGGGTTCGTTCGACAAGAATCGTTCGAAACTTTAAAAAAAGCTTTGAAAACTCTGACCGTTTCTGTAACACACCGAGACGGGCGTAAAAATGGTCGTGTACGTCGTAAATCCTTCGGAAACGATCCAGTCCGGCCAATAACTATCAACCGTGGCTGCAAGGGACAGGGTGGCGCGACGAGAACACCCTTGGCCGCGCTAATATCGAGCATCGTGGATCGCCCTCTCGACGGCCGTGCCCGTAGACACGACAAAACCAGCACTAATTTCACAAACGAATAAACGCGGGCTGGCCGGTGGCTCGTGAACCGAGCCGAGCGTGGAAAACGAGGTTCGGGGTTCGGGGGTTGAAGTTCTGCGAGAGGCGGCCGAGATGGAACGTGATAACGCGTAGGGCGATACCGATACACTCGTCGTCTGATGGAGATGAGTCAGCTGGCGAAATCCACTCACCCTCACGGACAAGCGTTCACCCTTGCAACGCCACGTGGGGTGCGCTCGACGGGCTGGCTGACCGCGATCTTCCTCCAACGATCGATCATTCTCGATCCTCGTGACGAATTTCGACATTTTTCGACTTTGGTCCGTTTCGCTTCAAGGTGGATTTTTGGAATTTGGAGTTGCCTCGAGTGGAAGATGATTTGCGATCCTAAAGTTGGCGATCCTAATTTTTAGTCTCTGTTGAAATTCTTTTAGGATCCTTTATCTGGGACTAATTTTCACGTTAAAATATTCCCTTGACATCGAAAAGTATATATCCTAGAAGAGGAAAATTTATAAGTCCTCCCCACACGGTACGTTCTCAAAGACTGAAACAAGATCGTTCTCTCGAAGAGGGCGCTTGCAATAAAGGTATCCGAAAACTACCGCGAAACTTGGAACGATTCGCATCACGATCGTGTCCAGAGGCCAGAGTCCGAGGTATTTGGACGGTTCGAAAAATCGTTCGATTCCGTACGTGGACGTCCACTGTCCGGATCTAATTGCATCGGTTCCGAGGGATCCCGCAGGGACACGGTAAAGCCGATCTCCGATCGGTCTCGGTAAACGATCTGTATTGGCGGGGCCGACGTGATCTTATCTCGGGCTGCGGCGGTGATCTCGCTTTGGTCGCCGTATTCCCCGCCGATGTCTATCTTTTCGACACCCTCACCGATAAAACCGGCGTTCGACCGCGTACCACCGTCTGCCCGATCTCTCTATTCGTGCCGTCGCGTCAACGTATCTTACGTAGCTTGCCAGTCCTCTAGCGTCTGTCCGTTCTCTCTGTTCTTTAACGTCTAATTAATTTTCAGTGTGTAGCAAAATACACTCAAATGAAGGATCTGTCTTTCAGCCTCTGGTAGCGTTTTAATCCAGGTTACGCCATTTTTATTTGTCGACGTGGCGAAGCACGTTCCTGTTCTTCTGTAAATTTAATATTTCCAGTTTTGAAAACAAGTGTAGTTATATTTTTGCTGTTAGATTTTAATGTAGGCGAATATTTTTAGAAATTTTTTAAAAAATTCGACATTCTGATTTGCTTGATACACGCGTTGTGAGAAATTTAGACACATTTTTACATAAGAAACCAAAGAACTCTCTTCAATAATTAAAAAATATTTTCTCAAATTTCTCTGATACTGGATGAAATTATGAAATGTCACAAGCACGTGGGAAAAAAAATTAAGTTCGATACATTATACGATGTACAGAGTGAGTTACGAAAATTGGAGCATTTATATACACCCAACAGTTTGGAAATAATATTATACAAAGTTACTTGTCCGAAAAATAATAAATAAGAAAAGTAACTTTTGCACACACAAAATGGCAACAAAAACGTACAAAATGTCTTATGCCTCTGATAACACTGAAAAAAAACTGCACAACTTGTACTAACAGAAGCAACTGTTCTGACTAGGAAATGAAGATGACTTTTTGTCAATAAAATTTTATTGATACGCAAACATTTGAATCGATACAAAACAAATTACCAGACAACGCCACTCCTACTCGAGGTCTATCCCACGCCCCCTCACGAATCACGTGACCCAAATCAACCAATCGCTAATTTTCGTTGCATCAACGTTGCACCTGAAGAGCCCAATTTTCTGGGTTATCCCCGCTAAAATCACTTTCAGTGATAAAAAGAACAACGCCGTAATATATTGCTAACGACTATTAATATTAATTGTCGCTAAGGACCATCGGTGTCAATTTGTTTCTCCATCGGTAATGCTATGTCCGAATATGTCCGTCCCTCATCGTCAAGCGACCGAACTATCAAACATAGACGTGGAACTTTGCGTTTCTGAAGTTATCGCGACGTGGCCGCGGCCGCGGCGTATAAAGTCGACGGCCAACGCGCAGATCGCGCTTAATTAACTCCGAGAGCGAGGCGAGATGGGGCGAGCTCGTTTGCGGGGCCCCGAGGACGACCGGGCCCTCTGGGTGGCCAACTGCCTCGGCCACGAATTCCAGTTTCTCGATAATTGGTCGAGGTGTTTCGACACCCGACCACATCGGCCTCCGTGTATGAGGAATAAATCGACGCGGGCCTCTGCGTCCCTCTCACCTTTATTTCCCTTCCTTGCTCGCTTATGTTCCCCTATATTTCGCCTCGGCTGATTTAAGGGGCGTTCGCCTCTTGAGGGGAGAAGGGGTTGAGAGATGGCATCGATAGCCAGAACCAATGACACCGCGAGAGGCGCCTGCTTACGATCGTTATGACGCCGAGATCGGCCGATTAATTCGCCTCTGGTGGTGGTCCTCCTCTTGCAGGGATGCGCGCTCGCGGAGGAGTTGCGATGGAAATTGAGGATTGTGCAAGGCAGATCAAGATTGGAGATCTTACATGATAGGTTTTTAATAATTTTAACCCTTTGAACTCCGTACGTCACAACAGCTGTGCAAATTTACTGCGAAATATTACCACGCTTTTCAAAATTACGAAAAATAAATTATATTGCAACAGTAAATAAATAAATAAATAAAAAACGTTGGATTTTATCGTTGTGCATTAATTTATCTTCAAATAAATCAAAAAACAAGTCGACGCGCAACAATATTGAAAACAATATTGTTGAGTTCAAAGAGTTAAGGGTAAATGTACTTTGAATTTAGGACGCTATATTATTCTCATCGTATTTTTTTTCTTTTTTCTTTGAAGATTGAATTGTGAAAAATCGGATATTTTAAAGCGCACATCCTTTGAGCTCGGGAAACTCTTTTGATTGGAATGGAAGAGAAATTTCGGTACATCGATATTTCATAAATATCGTAGTACAAATTGTGTTACATTTGTTTCACGAAAAATGTATCTGTTCGCTTGAATAATTGACGCAGACGTCGAAAAATAGTTGAAAATAGAAATCTCGTCGCTGTGGAACGGAGGACCTCGCGCGCGATCGAGCCGATCGAACGCAGCGGAACGTTCGACGATGTATCGCGTCGGTAAATCTCGAAACAATCGGGGTGCATAACTCCGGCCCTAAGTAAATAACCACCGCACCGCGGAGAAATTGCATGATATGTGTAATTGACCGTAAAGAAACTGCAGCGCTTCGCCTCGCCGGAATATCTTGATTACGCCTCGGCAAAAGCTGATCAGAATGAGTGGACACGCGCATTAATCTTAACAGTGTCGGTCTGTGCAATTATAGAAACGCCAACGGTTGCCTCTCTCCCTGCCCTGCTCTTCTCGCGAAAAGAAAGAGAAACTGTCCGTACTCGCGTGTACAGTAAGGCGCAGAAGTTCTTACTATCGTAGTTTGAAAATTCCGCGAAGAATTTACTTTTGAATCTGTAATTTATTTCATTGTTAGTGGGTATATGTTTGCAGACTCTATACTGTTCAAAAATGTTAAAAATGTTCTCTTTCGTTCTGTTTCGCAGGAGGTGCTAGTTGTTCAACGAAAGATAACGCTCGTAATTTTGCGCTACATTCTAATTTTTCATAAGTTTTCAACGCAGTAGTATAGAACTCGTGCGAAAGGCAGAAACAGAAAATCTCGCGTTCTTTGGTGTATTGTAATCTTTCAAGTCGATAACGTTCAATTCAAAGCGTTTTTCTAATAAAAAAAAAATACCTGTTTAATTATATCGTCTGTTGATAAATAATAATAAATCTTTAAATAATTTTAAAAATATCGTTCTTTCTTAAAATTAAAATATATCTTGATAGTTTTGCATCCAAAGCTTATCTCTAAGAAGCATCGCTCTCTAGTCGCAAAGTAAGAAAAACCAATAAAACAACAAGTTCTTGTCGACTTTTTCCCGAACAATCGAGAGCTACGAATACGAATACTTCTTCGACTCACTGTATGTCGTTTGTAAGCAAGCCGGCACACGGCCGCTGAAATAATTAATCAACGATTAATGCGTGGCTCGCAATCAGACTCTAAAGAGAGCTGTTTAATATGCATGAATCGGTGACTTCACAGACCGATATCGTCAATTTGTTTGCCGGCGAAATTCTTGCGGATTCCTCGACGATCGCCAGGTAAATCTTTCGTCTGCTCCTTCGTCTCTCTTCCCTTTTTGCGAGCGTTGTATCGTATATAGCGTCGTGTCCTCGGGGGCATGTACGCCTGTAAATCTTTGGCTACGTCCGAGAGATTAAGTTTTCGATCAGGTGAAATTTGTAACGCGTGTTTTATTTAACGTACACGTTAGGACACTTGACGTGGTTATTATCGTTGCGTTACTGTTACTTCTTTTCAATTAATTCGCCGATTTTAATGTCTCTCGCGGAATTTGAATCTCTAGAAATCACTGATTAGAGATTATCGAGTTGCGAAATTTAGAATCCAGACGTCCTCTTTTCCAATTTTCGCTGCTGCAAGATGGAACCTACTTTACGTAGAAAATCATATCTAGCACTGTACTTGAAAATATTTTTCACATTTCTCCTGTACCTTGAGATTTCCCTCGAACACGTAAAAACCAACCGAGTCCGCCGATGAGCGACCAAATTCTCGGGAAAAAAATCCGCCGTCAAAGAGCAATCAGCCAGCGTTCTCCAAAAAAAAAAAAAAAAAAACAATCCCGCGAAATCTCCGTTTCCCGAAACTGCGACGTCCCCCTTCCTCTCGAGCCCGCAACCTTGGCTTCCGGTGGAGGAGCACCTCTTTTGTGCCCGGAATCCGGATCTGCGTCTGGATCTGTGTGACTTACATAGAATCCAGGGGTGGACGAGGGAGAGACGCTTGTTCGCATCAGGTTGGTGGACGTTGGTCTCTGGACGCTGGACGAGGCGCGGGTGTCAGATGCATTCGAGATAAAGAGCGCGCGGTTCGTGCACGGTTTCCGGTGCACGTACTCCCTCCGTCCCTCGAGAGGCAGAGGGGCGAGAGGCGAGGGGGCAGGGTTCCACCCGTTCCCTTTGGCCGCGACCGCAAACGAAAACCGAAAACGTGGTGAAACTACGAAATATCCTCTCAACTCTTTTCACGGAGCGGAGATAAGGATCGACGAGCGAGCCTCGGACCCTGTCCCTGCATCCTCTCGGAGATCAGGATTACACGCTGGCAGCGACACGCTGGCGCTCGTTTCCACGGAGCGAAACTGCTCGCCGGGGATAAAATGCCCTGGGAAATACGTGCTCGACGAGGACAACACGATCCCGTTGGCCGATATTTCGCGGGAGGCGAATTGGTTGAAATTCGATGGGTCGAACGGGTCGACGCGAGCGCGCGTGACGAAAATTATTCGGGAAAATTGCAAACGAGGTTGTTGAATTTGTTGGTAACTCTGATAGATGATCCTAGACACTTTGAGGACCTAAGGAATTTAATTGATGTTTTAAGAACACAATGGAGGGAGAGAAAACGTCAAAGCAAGTCGTGATAAACGAGGAAGAAATGTGTAAAATTCCAAAAATTTCAGCCAAAGGTGAGGGGGACGAATATTTTTTCAGCGATTAGAAGAAAAGGAAGCTGCAACGAAATGGAAAAGATGGAAAAAGAAGGAGAAGAACGTTGAGGAAAGATCTATGGAGACAATTGGGAAGGGCAGAATAGAGGCATCTGAAATTCCTTCTTTCAAACCAAACTGCAACTGACGACAGTATATAAAACAGCAGAAATATAAAAATAAAGACGATTGTTGAAGATGAACGATTGTTACAGCAGAAATATAAAAACAAAAACGATTGTTAAATAAAAAAGAAGTAAGACGAATTCTCTAAACACGAGAAGACTCGAACGATTGTGGAAGAGACTGATAAGGTCCTCGGGGAGGGAGCAGATAAAATTCGTGGCATGACGGCATCGAGCAGGAAGTTAATAGTGGCCGGGAGAGCGAAAGACGAGGGTCACGAAATTTGTGAGAGTTTTTTTGTCAGATTCATTAGAAAACGGTGGGACTAGAGAGAGCCTCGTAAAAGTGATCTATAAGTGGCTCGTAAAACAATAAAGTCAATCAAGCTTAGGCGAGTGCGAGGTGCAGGCAAGTTCCTCGAAAAGGCGGTATGATGGCCGCCGTGTACTTTAATAACTAATAACCAACGATCGTTGCGCAATCGGAGTTTCCAACCGGGCCTATAACTCCTTCGCGTCTTGATGCGTTCCTGTGAAAAATGGAAGCGTATCAGTTTATTAACAGTGAGTGGTTTCTGGAATTTTTTCGTCGCTGGTAGCTGCAAGATTGACACAGTTTCGCGCGATCTTAAGCGATGGTAAATCCGAGAAGAAGTTTTTAAATTAATCTGCAAGTTGGAGACGACTGTAATTGACGTAGAACTACATTTGGAATATTTTCTTGAAATAAAATTTTTATGTAAATACGACGCGTTAATATTTAATATTACAGTATTCGTGTTTCTAAAGAAACATGATTCAGAAAGAAAGACAGTGTACATGTACGTTAATGAAAGTTGAAAACAACAATTCTAATGAACAATTTTGCTCGTTACTTTGATAATTTTGATAGATCGCAGATTTTCGGTAGTATGTGAGGGTTGAAATCCCTCGAAATCAAAAATTAATCGAAAACAGGATCGAGTTACAAATAACAGTTTCCAATAAAACGAATTTAAATAAACTCGTCTTGGCGATGATGACGAAAAAGGAGGTCGACTATTGTCTTCAGTTGGACGAAAACAGGCTGAACAGTGAGAAATGGGAGAGAAAAGAAACAATAAAAGAGCAAGAGGAAGAGAAAAGAAGAGAAGAGAAGAGAAAAATAGAAAAAAGAGGAGAAGGAAGATGGTTTAAAGGTGGATTGCTCGATGGAAGCCCGTGGAGTGAATTTTTAAAAGCATTCGCAGTTCCTCCTTTCCTTGTGGAGATAACCGTTGGCCCTCGGTCGCTTTCCTCCGCTTTGTTGCATGCCTGCCGATACGATCCGGTGATTTGGTCGAGAGCAGCGGAGACCTTAAGCGGCCGTTTATACGTACCGGTGGTAGCTGAAGGAGGGGAACCGGAATTTCAGCGAAGCCCGCCGTGACCTTATACGAAGCTGGCTCGATCTCTCGCAATCAATTAGATCGCCGATAAAGACGACTCTGTTCCGGAAGCAACTTGTCAGCTTTTTGTTTATTTCGAACTCGGGCTCGTCCAAACCTCGTCTTCTTCTTACGAGTCCAGGAAAATTTTCAGGCGACCTCTCGAGCGGAAGATGCGTGGAAGTTTCGTTATTAACCTCGTATTTCACTTCGAGGTTAATCTCTTTTTGAGAAATTGACGAGTTCTCCCGTCATTACTGATGAATTTCTCAGTTTTTTCTTTTACTTGACTGGAAAGAATATTAAATATTCATAAACGCAGAAAAAAAATCGTTATTTGTTGCGCACCGCTCGCGTTCTGTCTGATAAAAACGTCCGTCTAATAAAAAAGTAGTCTTCGAAGGAGAGGAACAAAAGTATGAAACATAAAAAATATAAAATTTTTTCTATTATTAATTAATTTTAAAATCAAAATTTTAAATTTAAAAATAATATAATATATTAAATTTACAGTTTATCCCATAAATTTTTTATTTAAAAAAATTAAATGAATTTTAATATTTGATTAATTACTATTAAATTATTATAAATTAAATTTATTTAGAAAGAAAAAACTAGATATAAATAAATAAATACGAAAAACATCTAATTTCTAAATATATATTTAATTTCTTTATTCAACAAAAAAATTATTATATTTATATATATTTAGATCATTTATTTTCGAGACATATAAATTATTAAAATATATTAATTAACCCTGGTTGCAAAAGGCACAAAATATATCGTCCTCTTTCGTCCAAATTTCTTCATCGACCATCGAAGCCACGTTCCATCCAGAAACACCACGCAAGGGGGTGATAAATAATGCATTCCGAAGCAAACGCGTATCTGGAAGCATCGGTAGACAGGTTCGAGCCGATCCGCGCGGAATCTAAGATCCATCTACCTGAGTTTCAACCCCTCTGGTCGAAAGATGAGAGATGAGTCGCAGCAACGTCGGATCCCCACCAAGCGGAAATCTTACCCGGCAACAATTTAATTAATTCCTCGTTCTCCGGGCGACGTGCCGGCAGCTCGCGATCAAACGGATGAAGCGGACGTCAGACGAGACGAAGCCGAGAAAACGACCTCCGAGTCGTTATTACCTGTCCGACCGGCCGCTGGAAGCGCGTCGCCAGTCAGAGGATCCCTCTCTGGTAACAAGTAGCACACGTGAACGTGGTTTTCGCGAGGGGGCAATGGTGTCGAGCGACACTTGTCTCTTCGTGAAAAACTGGACGTTCCTGGTCGTCGGCCAGTGGCGTCGAAATTGGTGGTTTTCGAACTGGTAGTTTCTTTTTTCCTCCCATTTTAAACTCTGAGTTTAAAACACCAGGGCTTGACGAGACTGTGACGATTTCTACACAAACTTGGTCATTTTTGGAATTGGAAATCACAGTTGTGCACAGATTTGATTTCGTTTCGTTTCGAAGCTGCAGCGATAATGTAGCAAGGTAAACCTAACCTATACCTAACCTATACCTAACCTAAACCTAACCTAAACCTAACCTAAACCTAACCTAAATCTAACCTAAACCTAACCTAAACCTAACCTAAACCTAACCTATACTTAACCTAAACCCAATCTCAGACAGAATATAGTAAGATACAGAAAATAAGTAAAATGGAACCAGACAAGTATACACATTTCACGCATCTTTGATTATTATGAACATTACGTGAATTGAAATATATGTCATCGACAGACATTATCCGCGAATTTGTATTTTTGAAACTGCAATTCAAGAAATAGAGTGTTACCAATTAAATCGAGAGACATGCTGAAACGTCATTGGAAAATATCGCGAATTTGCATTTGAAAATTCCTGAAAGAAGTCGAAGAATCGAAACGAAAATCAGAGGATCGAATGAGCGACGTGTTGGATTATTGAAAGAAGTGTCGATGAGGCTCGACGCCAATGGAGACACTGAGCTCCATCCATCAGCGGTGAACGGTCGTCTTCTGGCATTCTCTACCGGTGCGCCCTTCACCCCCTGGCGTCGTTGGACCATTCCTCGTCCTCATTCCCCGTCCACTATCCTTCATTCCTGTTCAGCCTTAATTCCAACCGTGCATTCCCCGTTACGTCCTGGCCCTCGTTTTTACCAGCCAGCTGGATTTTCCTCGCGATTTTTTCCCCTCCCTCTCAACAAGCTGCGATCAGGGGCGCTGGCTGTTCTAGACACGGCACTGCTCCGCGTCTCTGCCACTGTTCTCCTACGTTCGTCGCGGAATTTTTAATCGATATATTAATATTTTAACACTATTCTTAATCGATGTATTAATATTTCAATTTTAACACTATTCTCCTACGTTCGTCGCGGAATTTTTAATCGATATATTAATATTTCAATTTTATTACTATTCTTAATTGATATATTAATATTTCAATTTTAACACTATTCTCCTACGTTCGTCGTGGAATTTTTAATCGATATATTAATATTTTAATATTTTGACACTATTCTCCTACGTTCGTCGCGGAATTTTTAATCGATATATTAATATTTCAATTTTATTACTATTCTTAATTGATATATTAATATTTCAATTTTAACACTATTCTCCTACGTTCGTCGTGGAATTTTTAATCGATATATTAATATTTCAATATTTTAACATTATTCTCTTACGTTCATCGCTGAATTTTTAATCGATATATTAATATTTCAATTTTAATACTATTCTTAATTGATATATTAATATTCCAATTTTAACACTATTCTCCTACGTTCGTCGCGGAATTTTTAATCGATATATTAATATTTCAATATTTTAACACTATTCTCCTACGTTCGTCGTGGAATTTTTAATCGATATATTAATATTTCAATATTTTGACACTATTCTCCTACGTCCGTCGCGGAATTTTTAATCGATATATTAATATTTTAACACTGGGATCAGCGAGTTCTGATTAAAGTCAGAAACGCGTTGCGCCGTAATCTCCAAAAATCGTCAATCGACTCGTTTTCTCCGACAGTCTGAAAATTTGGAAAATTTCACGTTGCGTGTCCGAAATTGGAAAGTTGGAAATCAAGTTGTACCAGCGCATCTTCGCCTCCAGTTTCTCCGACAATTTCGTCACAAAAAAAAAAAAAGAAAAAAAAGGAAAAGGAAAGAAAAAAATAGAAGGAACACTTCGAAGAGAATATACATAACAACGAGCAGCACAACTCGTTCGAGAATCAACGTAATAAATCAACTACGGCGCGCCGGTGTGTGCGTGTTCCTTGGTCGCGCGCGAGAAAACGATAAAAATGGCAGCTGATGGCTCGCGATAAATATAATAAATGCCGCGTAACAGCGCGAAATTGCGCGGGACACGTATTGTTCAATTTCCATCGACCTACCTAATAAATCGCGTTAATCGTTTTATTAATAGGTCCAATTAATAAATACGGCCGGGATCGAACGTGGCGTCGATTGCCCTTTGTGCGCCGATGTTTTATCTCTTATAATTAAAAGCCCACAGCGCGTGCACGCCGCGCGAGTTGTAATACATAGCGTTATCGTTCGTTGCGCGATTTTAATTTCCGATACGCGGAGAAATTTATTATTCACCGCGTAATTGTCTAAATTCCGACGTTTCTTTCCCGATTTCTTCTCCATTTTCGGTGAATTATAACCGCGTGTTGTTTTTCAATCGCAATGAGGATATTTGCGAGTGTCGATAATCTGTTGAACAAGACTGAAACTTTCGCTTTCTAAGGGGCGTGAAGAAATTATTAAATTTCTAGGGACGAAGAATGTATTAAAATACATCGTCCCTAGAAAATTACGCAGTAGCTTGCGATTTAAAGAAAATTTCCTAGTTCTGAAATTATTGACATTTTCCATCGATAATCTATGAAATGGAAATTTAAAACTAGAAGAGGCGCGAAGAAATTTGAAAAGTTTCAAGGAAGATCACTCGAAACGAAGAACGTTGCGATATTAAAATTACGTCTTTAGAAAATTTCCCAGTTCTGTTCAATTGCTATATAATTCCGAGATCAGGCTTCCGTCGCGCGAAACGTGCAAGAGCGTGCTGTTCCGAGTCAAAAAATCCGCGATATTGGAAACGATTCGTAGAATGGAACGACTTAATAAAGGAAATTACCGAGTGGAGTAATCGAAGCAACGGTGCAACCGCTGCTTAGTCTAATCTAGATGCAAACGAGACGAAACAACTATACGTTCGCGGTTGCGAAACCAATTAACACGCCTCCGATGTTGCAAACCGTGGTGCTGTGTCGACTGTTACGACGTCGCCGCATCGGCAGATTAAAAGGGAAAAGCAAGGGAGAAATAATCAAGGCTAATGTATCCCGATTGAACGCAACTTTTTCACGCGGCGTTGTAAAATCCAACCGATAGAAAAAGTGATTTGCAGGGTGGCTAGGTGTACCTGTAGTAAATAACCGGTCGGCGAGCTACGCACCGTTGTTAATTACAGAATTCATTTAGCCAAGAAGGGAGACGAAGGGGGAAAAAAGACCTGAGAATTTTTCGTAAGAAAAATTGCAACGAGTTTTTCCAATGTAAATTTCAAACGTGCGGAATTCGTAAAACTACGGGAAAATCTGGGTTAAATAATGTACGTTATTTCACGTAGGCTACCACGCGTGACTAACGAAGTGATTGAATAATTAATTAAATGGCAGGTCCACTGGTGGTAATTAAGTGGAACTTAATCAACAGAGACATCGTCGGAGAGATGGCCATCATTTATTGAAGTTCTAGTTATTAAGGCGAGTTTTAAAAATAGATACTACGTAAGAACGTTTCGCAATTTTTTTTGCGAGAAGAACTGAAACGTGTAGTTTCAGTGTACTAAAATTTCTAGTGGCAATTATGTCGATGATAATTGAGAGTGGCAGAGTGGTATGAAAATGAAGTCCTCGTTTATTTCGAGAATTTTGTTTTAAATTTTTCGAGGTAATATTTAGAAATGTAGAAAAATTCCAAAACGTGCGAATTTTCCTGTTAAAGCTCAGACTTTCTATTAAAACTATATATTCAACATATTATCAGTGAAAGTGATTTTAGCGAGGGTAAGCCAGAAAATCGGGCCTCTTCAGGTGCAACGCTAATGCAACGAAAATTAGCGATTGGTTGATTTAGGTCACGTGATTCGTGAGGAGGCGTGGGATAGACCTCGAGTAGGAGTGGCGTTGTCCGGTACTGAGCGATCGCGCATGTAATTTGTTTGGGTCTTTCAGTGAGACGAATCGTACTGAGATACAAGTCGTGCAGTTTTTTTTTCAAGTATGTGAATGTAGACCTCGAATGCTTGTTCCAACTAAAAAAAGAAGATAAATATATACTAATAATTCAAAGCTTTTAATTATTACTTAACTGTACAGTGAGGATCAAGCAATGATTTGTCACAATATTATAAACACTTCAATTTCTCGAAATTTCCTAATATTACAGAATTCGAACAGAAGATAGAAGGATGAAAAAAATAAGATGAGAAATTAAGGAAAATTTGTTGCTTTACTGTTAATATTTATTTTGCGTTACCCAAATTTTGCACCCAAAATTCAGTTCAAAAATATCTCGAAAGACCGCCCCAGAAGAAACTGCTAAATCAATCGTGCTTCTTCGGCTCTCCGCTCGGCTTTCGGAAAATATTCTGGAGGAGAAAGGGGAGAAAGTTGGTCAACGAGCAGGTAACGCGTCGCGGAACCCATTCACGGCCACTCTTAAATAACAGCGACACCTCGACTTCTGCGTTTGGGGAACCGACCTGGTCCCGGGGGTCGAACACGCGCGCACGTTCCTCCGACGCGGTGCACGCGGACGCGCGAGGCGAAAGGGGTGGCTCGCTTCGATGCCAGCAGATAAGCCAGACTCGTTATTTAGAGAACTTTCTAAGGACGATCGCTCGGGCCCAGACACGGCCGGGGAATTACAATGACGACGCGTGACACGGTGCGCGCGTGGAAACTTCCAATCGTGCAGGAAGCAACGGAGGAAAGGCCGATAGAATCTGACGTCTCAACCTCCGCGGGACGGGTTCGAGTGATTTTTACCGAGATAACACCGAGGCTTTTGTACGCTGCGTGTATTATTATTTCTCTTTCCCTTTCTTGTTTGTATATATTCGATATTTTCGAGATTGGGAATACTTTTTTAATTTTCAAATTTAGTTTTGTAGTTTTTCTCGAGTACAATTTCTCTACCATTCTATTTTATTACAGTTGTATTTTATCACTGAAAGTGACTTTAGCAGGGATAACTCAGAAAATCGGGCCTCTTCAGGTGCAACGCTAATGCAACGAAAATTAGCGATTGGTTGATTTGGGTCACGTGATTCGCGAGTAGGAGTGGCGTTGTCTGGCACTGAGCGATCGCGCCTGTAATTTGTTTTCTATCGATTCGAATGTTTGCATATCGATAAAATTTTATGGCAAAAAGGTCGTCTTCATTTCCTAGTCAGAACAGTTGCATCTGGGCCTTTCAGTGAGAAGTCGTGCAGTTTTTTTTGAAGAGGCCCTATATATTTTACAAACGTAGTTTAATTATTACGAAACGTTTATTTTGCGAGAGAAGTTAATCTCGATGATTAATTCGGTAGCTAAGGCTCGACATTTTGGAAACTGCGAATAGAATAAAATATATTGCACGATGACGTTTAGCTCTTCGCAGTCCCAAGTCAATTTCAATTTTTACACCTAATCTTATCATAATGTTACGAGCAAGTTGAAAACGATCGTCTTGTCAATTAATCCCCGCGTGTTTTAAGAACACGTCGCTTTGAAATCCAGACCAGAGGAATAAATTTCCCAACGTGCAAATACACTCGGAGTAGCAGTAGCTCGGATCTGGATCCGCCTTATGCGTTATCTTATCGGTGACCGATTCGCAACACTAATTGCAGCCGGGCGATATAATCTCTCCGGCGTGAGTCTGCCAAACGACTCCAGCTGTCTGAAGCTTGTCGCGGAGCGACAGTAAAAAGCAAAGGCCGCGAAGGCGGACTTTAATGAACCCGAAGAGCTCGGAACGAGCTCTCCGCTATGACACCTACGCGAGTAGAGCCTCCCCCCTCCTCGTTTCTGTGGGTGCGATCGTAAACGAATTAAGGGTTTCCAAGCGGGTTGTAAAGCGATACGATTAAAACGCCCGCTGCAAAGGGGCTGTAAAGGCCAATTAACACGAGCCGCGACAACGAGGACTGTAAGTCTCGCGGCCTCTTACAGCTGTTTCTGCGAAAAACAGCGTCGAAAGTCCAAGATTGCAACTCACTTAACGCGTCGACGGTGGTCTCTCTCGGTACTAATAAATCCCCCCCCCCCCCGAAAGAGATCGAGATAACAAAATTTTTAATTTCATCGACCCGTAGAAAGGATTTCCGCGTGTCTGAATGATTTAAGCAATGCAAAAATGAGCTTGTTGATGTTTGAGATATACGAAATGTAGATTCGACGATTACTCGCAATTTGCCTGTGTGATCATAAATTTTTTTCACGAGTGATGTGCGTGTGTTTTATGCTCTAGACGTGTATATAATTTATTTTACAACTCTAGCGACTCTTTCACTCATTTTACTGAGCAATTTTTGTTTAACCTCGATTAAGATGTCATTACTTTTTTTAAAAAGAATTGTTACGACTGTAAAATAACCTTAATATCGATTTTAAAAATATGTGTGTATATATATATATATATATATATAAAAAGGAGCAGTAACGGAGAGAGGCAAAGTTCTTTTTTCAGACAGAGACGAAGGTTCGTATCTATTTCTTATTTCCTGGACTAGTTGAGCAGCCAAGAGATAGGGGACACGGCAGCCGATAAAGGAAATCTCGCAGAAAAGGAACAGAACGATTCGTCCCTATCTTTCTTTCCTGTTTTCCGTTTCCGAACGCGGACACGCAAAGAGTTTTAAGGGGCTTCCCGTTCAGACCGGCCTCCGGCAGGCCGGCCAAACTAGCGGCACGAAACTCACTCGAGAGGGGAGCCACTCGTCCGGTTCTTTTCTAACGAGCAACATATTTCTGCAACGCGTATACCCCTTTGCATTGCAAATAGGTGTCCAACACAAACACTCCTGGAGAACGTTTGTGCAAACTAGATCTAACGCGTCTCCACAAAAAGTTCCTAGATTCTTGCTAGATCAATATTTTTCTCAAGAGTGAAGTATTTCATTTGCCACGATATCGTAAATACTTCAACTCCTTGGAATTTCCTACGATTATCTAGGATCTGAAGGATCAAAAAGTATCAGTGTTAAAAGGGAATTATCAAGGAAAGGTTGCTCCTTCCAATTTTAACGATAACAGTGAAAATAATCAAATTTATCGAAGTAAATTCTTCTGTTGACGTCATTGCTTCTAGCTTCTTGAAAATAATTTTGGAGAATAATGGAAAATCAAAAGATGGATCAATCATTTAAAATTTACAATTTGTAAAATTAATCTGGAAATTAATCGCAATCCCAATGTTGAATAACTTTTATAACTTTAAGTCTCTTAAGGTTAAAAACAACTCTTCCCTTCTTCGGACTTTGATCGGTCACCCTAAGCGAGTATACCAACCTATTCTGAAGACTGACATAACGTGTCATTCTCGAGGAAACCATTGCCACATTCTAGAGCCTAATTGGCCCGTCAGCGTCTCGTTATCCCGTGGCTTCTCCTTTCTTCCTCTTTCTTTTTATTTTCGTCGGAAGAAGACACCGTGACAACTGGTACCGCGCCGTGATCCCTAGCCGTGGATCGTGATTGACGGTCGCATGAAAGCTCGTCCCCTCTTTGTCTAGAGGTATCTCCCTTGAGGTTGAGCTTGGTAATAGGGTAGTTTGAAATTCAGCGTGTCAAACCTGTCAACGATGACTTTCAAATTTCCTCGTCTCATTTGAAAGAACTCCTACAATGGTAAAAGAAATACTTTTAAGTAGGTTTAAAGTTCACGTTAATAGCTATGGAAATCAATCTCTGTTAGTATAACTTATTATCTCGCAGAGGGTTGAGGAAAAATATCAAAGATTAATAAAATAGTATTCTCGAAACTTTCCATAAAAGAACCTGTTTTTCTATATTCTATTCTACCTATTGTAGTTTTCTTGCGTCCAACTTTAATTTTATTATCATTTATAATATAATTAAAAAAAAAAAAAATTCACGGGACCGCTGAAAATTTCGAGTAACGGCAGAACAACACTGTGTTAATCGCTGCGCGGCAGTGAACCACGATCGCATAGTTGCACGAGATCTAGTAGTACGTGTTTGGCCGTAAGGCGATCAAGCGGAGGCATCTTGCTGCCACGCAAGAATGTTCACCGCGGCGACCTCCGTTAATTACCATCGTTAATTGGCCGACCTATCATCCCACCGGCAATTATGGTAGCAATTTACGAGCAGCGGGCTCAATATCGTCCGGTTGTTGAAAACCCGCGAAACGAACTCGGTGATAATCGGTTCTTCGACAGCTTGTCGCCGCTTGAAGCTCGTTCCGCGGGGACGATTCGTTCTTTCGACGATTGCGTGCGTTCACCCCGAACCGATTGCGGCCAAGAGTGAAACGCGACACGCCAGGCAACGCGTATAGCTGTGAAACGCACAGCTGTTAGCCCGCAGCTAAAAAGCATGCTAAATGACCGGCCGTAAAGGCCGCGTAACGACTGCCACGGGACACGCAGGGTTTGTCGTTTGCTCGAACTTTGTCCTTCGGTAATTGAACTCCTCGCTATGACAAAAATTCACCGCCATGCTGATCTCTTTGGCAGCTTTTTCTTCAGCGAGGGTTCTTTCGACGAATCCCCCTCTCTGTGGAATTTCGAAACTGCCTTCGAGACATTGACTTTGTCCGTCTTTCTGCTATAAAGAATGTATCGTTTTGGAAGAATCATCTTCTGAGGATTTCATACAAATTTCAATGTCATTTGTTTGATAGGAACGAAAATAGTCGTTTTGCGGTGTACAGTAGGATTACATCCTGTTTAATACAAACTTCAAGGCCACGTTTTTATTCTTTGAAACAAATTTAAGAAACATTGTCCATAAAATGAACCTTACGACCAGCTAATACAAACGAAAATAGTCGTTTGTCATTGCACAGTAGGTTTACCTCCGTTTGATACAAATTTGAAAGCCACTTGCTTCTTCTTCGAAACAAATGTAAGAAACATTGTCGAGATTTTCGAATTGGTTCATAAAATGAATCTTACGATCTGAACTAGATGATGAAACGATTACAGCAAAAACAATCGTTTGGTGTTGCACAGTAGGTTTACCTCCGTTTGATCAAATTTCAAAGCCACTTGCTTCTTCTTCGAAACAAATGTAAGAAACATTGTCGAGATTTTCGAACTGGTTCATGAAATGAATCTTACGATCTGAACTAGATGATGAAACGATTACAGCAAAAACAATCGTTTGGTGTTGCACAATAGGTTTACCTCCGTTTGATCAAATTTGAAAGCCACTTGCTTCTTCTTCGAAACAAATGTAAAAAACATTGTCAAGATTTTCGAATTCATGAAATGAATCTTACAGTTTAGACAAATTAGCTCTAGCTTAAATAATACAAACGAAAGAAAATAGTCGTTTGATGGGTTTACCTCTGTTTGATACAAATTTCAAGGCCACTTTTTTACTCTCTCTGAAATAAATCTAAGAAACATTTATCTCTGAAACAAATGTAAGAAACATTATCCATAAAACGAATCTTACTAGATAATAATACAAACAAAAATATTTGATATTGCACGATAATATTACCTCCGTTCGATGCAAATTCCAAAGTCATTCGCGAAACCAGACACATTCGAATTGATCCATAAAATGAACCTCGCGATCTAGACTGGACAAAGAAGAAACGATAAAAACGTTTGCAAAATAGTTTGAATTATTCGGATCGTGAGTGATCCGCCAAACGCGGACAAACGTTCTTCAACCTCCAGAGTGGCCGTGCCAACCTCCCCCAAACGGCGCGGTGAGCCGTCATCCACCCACTCCTTGCTCGCCTCCTGAGAAACTCGCACGGTGGACTCGCGTTTAACGCTATCGTCCGATTTATCAGGCGTCCGATGAAGATCGGAACCGGTCTTCTCTCGTGTCCGAGGCCCGGGGGCAGCCTCCGTTCCCCGATGTGTTGGTGTAGACCGGTCTCCGAGAGCGCGCGTTCTCGCTCGAAGCTTTTGCTCGCGCCGCTGCCGAAGTCACTTTATTAAGCATAGCGGCGAGAAACGGCCAGAAAAAGCGCCGATAGAGCAAGAGAAAGAGAGAGAGATGGTCTCCGCGAACAAGGCTCGGTGTGAATCTCATCTTTTATTCAGCCGGCGGCCGCTCGTGTGCGTTCTGTCGCTACGGTGGCGACGGGACGGTGTTGGTGGCCAGAACAGAGGCACCGCGCCACTTAGGGTGTGAAACCGGCGACGTGCCATCGAGAAATCCGACTGAAGCACCCGCTCGTTGTCGTCGTCCTCCTTCTCCTCCTCCTCCTCCTCCTCCTCCCTCTTTCTCCTTTGGCAACTCGATTCGCGGTTCGCCAGGAACCCCGGATCGAAAGAATTCAACGAGAATCCGAGCGACGAACGCCGCCCATAAAGTCGTTGTCGGGTGCCGGTATGCGAGCCTGTTCCTCTCCGCTCCGCTCGGCGTCAAATCGCGCCGCACTTGACACCGGGCTACGCTCGCTCGTTTCGAGCCTCCAGATATTTCCAGGTGCGCTGGAAAGGGAGGGGGGAGACACGGATGAGCGGAAGGTTTCGGATCGTTGGGTTTTCTGGGGTGAGAGTTGGGGGTCGAATAAGGGTTGAGAGACCGAGAGTTTGCGAGTCACGTTAAACCCGCTGTTAAGTTTCTCCTGGGCACATTGGCACTTTAAGCTGTTTGAAATATACGTGGTTTTTAAATACTCTCTGCGTGAGTAAAGTACAATTGCAAAAGATGTCGAATTGTACGCTCAGTTGTAAGTTACTCTGCTCTTTCAACGCTAGCGCTATACCGACGATTGAAACATAAAATTTAACATCAGAGATGCCAGAAGTAAAGAGAATAGAGAAACATTATAGTACACGAGCTTTCATTTATGGTACATTTTACCAGAAATCGTAATTGAATCTTTAAAAAATCGAACAAAAATTATAGTGTTAAGTTTTCTTTGACCGTTCCTTTGATAGACATTGGTCTTTGGAAAAGAAGATGTTAAATATTAGGAATATTCATAAGTAATATAAAGAATATTCATTTTTTTCAAAACTGCCATCCAGTGACAATAATTTAATTTGTTATGACATAACTTATATTCTATATTAAATATATTGACACTTAGTGTGCTTATTGTTAAATTATATTACATATTAAAACTACGATAGTATTAACTCTCAAGTAAAATGAAATTTTGTACAGTAAACGACGTTACTTATGGATGCCCCTAATACGATTCATGTACTTTAATCAAAATGTTCAAATTTTGGAAAACAACAATTTATACATCTCACATACAATTTGTACGTCTTGTAATATATTACACTTGTGTAAGAACGATGAGTAGCTCAAACATCCGACAAATTCGGATGGATGGACGAACAAAGATAATCATCGTAGGGACGTGAAGATGGAAGCTCGGACAAAGTGGTTCAAAGTGGTTCATATCCGTGAATCGTTTTGCGCAACGCAATTTAGAGGCGCGTCTAGGACCTAATTTGACCGTCAACGTCTCGTTATCCTGTCTTCCTGTCCTCGTGACAGTCGGTACCGCGGCGCGGCATCCTCAAGCTCGCAGTTTTCAATCGTTAAAAAGCCAGGCCCCGCGATCCATCGGGGCAAATTAAACGTCCCTCTCCTCGTCCTCGCTCCCTTATTGATTCGTAATGGTCGAACGTTTGCTGGCGTGTCTCATGCAATCTCCCGATATTGCGAAAAGGAACCCAACGGACCACTGCGGACGAAAACCGGTTCCTGGTTTCTGGGCACGCACCGGACAAACATTCGAACCCCCGAATATAGGGTAAGGTAGAGTTCTTCCTTAAAGAGACTGACTGATTTGCCTTGTTATTCTCAATTGCGCGTGAGAGTAGAAAATATTTAATTTGCCATTAGTCAACGTGGTCATTCATATTTCGACTATGTGTGGTTTTCTATATAGGAGGAAGCAATGGCTGTTAATTGATAGATTAGAATGTTTGTACGATTCCAAGTAGAAGTTACAATGCTTCGTCTACTGTTGTAAATAGGACGAGTTTAGATATTTTATCACTGAAAGTGATTTTAGCGAGGGTAATCCAGAAAATCGGGCCTCTTCGGGTGCAACGCTACTGCAACGAAAATTAGCGATTGGTTGATTTGGGTCACGTGATTCGTGAGGGGGCGTGGGATGAGTGGCATTGTCTGGTACTGTAATTTGCAAAAATGTCGTCTTCATTTCCTAGTCAGAACAGTTGCTTCTGAGCTTTTCAGTGAGACGAATCGTACTGGGGTACAAGTTTTTATTATATATATATTCGTTGCATTTTGTAAATTTTTCAAACCTGACTCGAATACACATTTCACAGTTGCGTGGGTGTTGAATTGTCGTAATCCTGGACTCGAATTATCCACCGATGCCGTGTATATTTACATAACGGGCCAACGTCGTATAATTAAATCGGACAACTACCGATATGCACGCACGGCACATATCCGGTACTCTGAACCAAAATTCCGAAAGATGGGAGATTTCGTCGGTTAATGAATGTCAGTGAGTTTCGTAAAGATTAACAAACGTTGAGAAGTTCAGATCTGGCGTGATTATATTGTTAGATGCAAAAATTACCTTTAAAAATTCAACCCTTGTTCATCTATCATCAACGATCTTAACTCAGTCACTCAAATATAAATCTCAAGAATAAGGTTAAAGCCCCAAATAATTTATTAATTTCGAAACTGATTATGTAATAATTATATTTGTATAATATAGAATCAAATATATATAATTATACAGTAATATACATATAAATTATCGTATAACAATTACATTTCAATAGCATAGAATCATTACATCAATAACATCATATAATAATTTATTATCCATTTAACGCCCCGATAATTCATTAATTTCAAAACTGCAATTGCCACAAAAATTTTCAAAAAATCCACCTTTTGTCCTCGTCGTCGACGATCGCAATCGGTCTCATTATACAAAGATCCATCACCGGCAAACCAACCGCGCGCTGGCCCAAAGCAAACGAATCCTCGCCAAAACAATCTTTCGGCAAGAAAGGGAGAAAGAAACCTGTTCGAACGCTGGCTGGGGAACAGTGTTCTCGCCCCCGGGGAACGAAGCGACAGAGCTCGCAGACAATCTTGGAATCCCGATAAGAGAGGGGCGTGCCAGGTGAAAATCGGCAGGCACACGCACGCACACACACGCACTCACACACACACACGGCTGAGAGAGATTTCCGTAGAGAGGCGGTGTGGCAGTGAGCGTAATCGCGGCCCGTCTGAATTACCGTGGTCGCACTAATGGCCAAATTAAGCGGCGTTTCTATACGGAATTACGGAAGCCGCCGCGCCGATATTTCAAGCATTCGCCGCCGTTAAGGCGAAGTAACGAGGCGAGATAAGGCGCCCCACCGTACTTAAGGCCTTTAGGGCCCTGCTTAGGGCCCACACAGAAGCCACCGCCAGCTGACCCACCTCACCCCACTCCAGCCTCCTTCACGTCGAGAACCACCTCACCGTGGAGGAGGTGTCTGTCTTTGTCGCGCGCGCGAGCCTCGCACCATCGTTCCGTCCTCCTCCGCGCGTCGCGCTTGCAACCACACGTCAGTGTGTGTGTGTGTGTGTTTGTGTGTGTGTGTGTGGGGCCACGCATTTATTTGATGGTGTTTCACGTTCTCCGCGGAGAAATTATCGCTACGAGGTATGCTCACTTACTGTGACCAACCGCGCGAGTAGCAGCGGCTTCGAGCCGCTCTTGAATCCGCTGTTTTACACGTTCAGCGGGCCCCCCCCCCCTTTGGAAAATTACAGTCCGCTTACGCGCACGAGAGTTCCCTCGATTCTCTTTCGAGATCGAAGATTTTAAATTTGCTGCAATCGCTGGCAACTTCTCAGCTGAATTTCCAAGTTTGATCATTCTCGAGAGAGAAAACCCTGAGAAATTTGAGTAATTTAATTCCCGGTGGAATTTAATGCCAGCAACGATCCATCGTTAATCTGACTCCAACGATCCGTCGTTAGCGTCGGGATGTTCGATCACGAGCGAGCCAGAGGGTGAACGTGCTTCTTCCGCGAGACGGTTTCCACGTTCCAGGTAAATTGTGACAGCAGTCTAGCGTGGAGCGTTGTTGGCGATTGTTGCACGGCGGTTGAGTAATTGAAGACAGCTGTGCCCGCCGGAATTTAGAGAAACTCGGCCTCCCCTTTAATCCCCGGGCATAAATTACGTTTCCCGCTGATGCTAATCGTGCCTCGTTGACGTTTACACCGAGAATTACAGGGTGGCTAGACAAATTTCACAGATGCTCGTGGAAGTGAGGATTATTCGCGCGACACCGCAGGTGTGGCGCAACAAAGGAAAGATTCCACGGTATAATTCCAACCCGGGAAACACGTTGTCGTTTCGCTATTTTAAACAGCCAAATTCCCTCCAAAACGACCACTACGAACTTTCCCTTTCATCTTTCATCCATTGCTTCTGGTCGCGTCGATTCGCCAATTATCAGACAGACGAAAAACTTCCAACCTTGCGAAACTATGTTCGAGAACAGCTACGTTAGCTGGTGGATGTACGAAAATTGTAAAATATACAAAAAAAAAAAAAAAAAGAAAGAAGAAAAAACAGAACGCGCTTTAGAGACTCCACGAGTGGCAAACTCGCGGCGAAACTCCCCCGTGGCATTAAACTCGTGGAAAAGCTTAGCGATGGTCGCTGAATGGCATTAAAATCGTTCAAGGATGGCTGAGGATTAAGATCGCGTTTCGGTGCGCCGAACACAGGAGCCCTTTCGCCTGTTTTCCGGCCAATTTAGAGCGATTACGCCGGATCCGTCGGATCCCTCCCCCTCGTCCCCCTTTTTTTCGAACCTCAGGATAATTGCACGCGCAAAAGGATACACGCGCATATCTGGCTCGCAGCGATGTTCGTCCGCCATTAGCACCGAGCCGGCGTAATCGTTTCCGGGCCCGGTGATTTAATGCCCCGGGACTGTTTCCTTACCTCGACACTCGCCGATTTTTCATCTTTCCTGCCAACGAAGCACTCGTCCAACTGTGAATTTTCTTCGTCACGATGGATCAATCGCGATAAAAATATGACTCTTTTGCCCAACCCTCGCTCAAGTTTTCAACATCTGTTATTTGCTTTTTCGAGATTGTCGAGACTCGATCGAGAAAAGTCAAAATTTTGAAAAGACGAATCTCTCTGTTGCCAATTTCAGATAACATTCCAAGTAAATCACACATTTAGAAAAATAATGAAAGAAAGATATTTATAAAATACCGATATTTGTGGTAATAATAACACTTCGACACTTTGAGACTTTCGAGGCTCAAGATTGATCGAAAACTTTCAAGACTCGAGATTTGACCAAGATTTTCAAGAGTTTAAAAGATACGAATCTAATTTTTCTCAGTTAATAAATAATAATATTCTAAGCGCATCACGAAGCTTCAAAGCCCCGAAACTCCCTATGGAAAATTTTTTCAAACTAGAGAAGGAACAATATTCATACTAAATGCTCCGAATTACTTTAGATAATACTTTAAGATACTATAAAATAAATACTCGTTATTCAACCCCATCAAAAATCATCAACACCCTCGAGATGCTTTCGAGACTGAAGCTCTTCGAGTCACACCCAGAGGGAGTCCAAAATCCCCTTGATTTTCACAATATCGAAAGAAGCTGAAATGCGACAGTTCCGGGTATCAAAGTGACAGAAATGGGCCGCGCCCGTGCCCGCGTTGTCCAATGGACGGGCCGGTGGGCCGCCGGGTCATTTCCATATTGTAACGTCCCGTATCCTGTCGGGGCCGGCCTGATATTATGCGCTAACAAACCATTTAGGCCCAGGTGTTAAATTGTCTGTGACGGTTCGGAACGGTGGATTCACCGGTTGTCGTCTCCTTTTCTTCTTCGGTCGGGCTCCGCGCACCGCCGCGCGTGGTTCTCGCGCGTCTAACCGAAAGCGTCCGGACGAGAGCGTTAATGGCTGCAAATTGGCCAGAAAAACGGACGGTCGCGGTGGCTGACGAGTTGGAAGAAAAAGGAAGGTCCGGTTTGTTTCCTGTTTTCGATCCAGGACGCGTCATTCGCTTCTTCCCACTATTTCTTCTTCTTCTTCTTCTTCTTCTTCTTCTTCTTCTTCTTCTTTGTCATTCTTTTCCCCTAGCAGAGAGTCCATCGCTCGGTGACTGGTTATAATCGATTCGATCGGCCAATTCTTCGGACGGAGTCATTAGTAAGACGGTCGTCATGAAACTTAATCCTCTCGGCCACATCCACGCTCTGCTCTGCTCTGCTCTGCTCTCCGCTCCGCCTGGCCTCTAAAAGAGTCGCGCTCGTTACCTTCTTTTTCTACCCTCGGCCTCGCCGCGGGATGATCGTCGCGGCCGATAGCAGGTAGACCACCGATCAAACTGTCCACCTAATGCCGGCTAATAAGCCGCGCGAGGAATAAACGCTCGGGTTTTATTGATATCGACACTTCCTGCGTTCTTTTCAGGGGATTTCGAAGAGGGATATATAAGAGGGACCGCTCAGCGGCCCGTTACTCACTGGTCGCGGGTGATCTTGATCTACCGCGTTTAATTGTTATTGGCTTTATTTCCGTTTCATTGCAGTCGAAACGGTCAAATTACGAATCATTATATTTGAATAACGTTTCCTTGCGCGACCGAGCAAAAGTATCATCTTTCCAATTTCTCGCGAGGAGAAATCTTTGGACCGTTTCACGCGATAGTTGCCAAATTTGTAACAAAAGGTACTTTTGTAAGGCCGAAATCTTCTAACTTTTGTCATTGTAACTAAACTATAGAAAATGTACCTGTACAGTGTTCTCTATTTAATTAACAGGCACAGCAACGTAGTAACGTCCGATTTTTATTCTCAAAATTTTATTTCATCTCAAATTTTAAATTTTGAAACTTCATTTCAAATGGTAGCTAAATTGTTCACACCTGTTGCCAATTCAAAATTTTATTTTATCTCAAATTTTTAATTTTGAGTCTTCATTTCAAATGGTAGCTAAATTATTTACACTTGTTTTCAATTCAAAATTTTATTTTATCTCAAATTTTTAATTTTGAGATTTCATTCCAAATGGTGGCTAAATTATTTACACTTGTTTTCAATTCAACATTTTATTTTATCTCAAATTTTAAATTTTGAGATATCATTTCAAATGGTAGCTAAAATTGTTCACACCTGTTTTTTTTCAATTCAAACCATGTTCACACTTTAATAACAATTGCCTTTAATAACACTTGCTTGTTAGTTTTCTTCGTTTTTTTCTTCAGCTCTCCCTCTCCTTCTTTCCCTTTTTACATCTTCTTGCTCTTCCTCTTTCTTTGCGATTTGAAGGACAGCGTAGTAGACGATCCAGCTAGCGACACGCACAAGAAGAATATGGGTTTGGCTCTCTCTAGAGAGGCAGGTAGAATCGAGGGATAACAATAGGCGAAATTTTTATTGGTGGCGATTCGCAGGAAGTGACTTCCGGCGCGGCGTCGAAGCGGCAACTTCACGGATTCACCTGTGCTCCTCGTACGCGAATCCTCCAGGTGTCCCTTCCTGTCTCGCTGTGAGAAATTCCTAGACCGCTTGGCCAGCGTCTTTTATTAGCGGAACACGTCAATCATTATCATCGGTGGATTTTTTTTTTTCTCTTTCCTTTTATACGGACATATGCTTCCGAAGAACGCACTGCTGCAACTGTTGGACGGTTTAATTAATCTCTCGGAAGTATCGTAATATGTGTAACCTCGAAGGAAGTGTTCTCACTTGCTCGAGTGAGAACAATTTCCAAGTATCTCCGCCTTTAGAGCGTCAAATATTGAATATAAATAAAGAAACGTTGGATGTGAACGAGAGGCAAGACAGTTGAAACATGTTCGTACATTCGCAATGACAAACGAACATTACGCTTATTTCCAATAAAAATCTCATTTAATTGGAAAAATGGGCAATTTTATTCGTCGTTAAAGCTACTTCAAAACAATTGCCACTTTACCTATAAAAACAAAGAATTTAAAAAAAAATGTATTTAAACTGAAATGTTAAAAATCGCCGAAATTGGAGGCAAATTCGAGGAAACTGTTTCGAACGTTCGAAGGCAGTTGCTTTCTAAATAAAATCCCACCTGACGAACTCCTCCGTTCCTCTTTATTTTCCCCGCAATTGGACACGATGATTTCACGTTCGAAAGGATGTAACGATAGCGCTCGTCTTCCCCTGAGCCCTGGTCGGCTCTCCGTTCGTTTCGCAACACCAGAAACCACTGGCGTGTCGCGGTGGTCGCAGCAACGATTTGACATATGGGACACTTCCTACCGGCGTCGATTCACCGTCATTATTCCGCGTCCCGCGGTGCGCGCGTGTGCTGCACGCCAATAAGCGTCACGCTTGCCCGCCGGACGCGGATTCGATTATCGTTCCGAGGGAAATTAAACGGCCGCCGAATATGTGCGAGCCATTCCGTTACGGCCAGCTGCGCCTTTCCTGCAGTTCCCCGTTTCCCGTGGAAAACTCGAACTCGCCACCGCTGGAATCTGCAAATTTCGAGTTAAAACGAAAGAAAGAAACGAAGTTCGACGAAGTTTTCGAAAAATTCGGCAGACTCCATTTGAGAAGAGACATCTCTGTGATTTTTGCAAAAATTCTTTCGGTCTTTCCGAATTCATTCGAAATTGTAAATTACACCCAATTTGGAAAAGAAGTACACCGAGTCTGTAAAATGGGAATTTCTCTACCACCATCGTCCGATTATCATTATCATCGAGATTTACAGCGAACGATCGTCCATCCTCGACGACCGATCGGTTAACAGCTCGTTTCGCCGTATCGAGTCTTGCCGCGACCACGGAAATTAGAAACCCGTAGTGACACGCGGAACGAGCCACGGTGTAGTTACAATCCGAAACTGCCGATCGGAATTGGTAACAAGGTTTCCTCCGCGGCGGGGGCCAGAGAGAGAGAGAGAGAGAGAGAGAGAGAGCGAGGGCGAGGGTTGAAACGAGCGGAAACGACGGAGCCGCGAGGCGGGGGCGGCGGAGAAGCGCCATAAATCTTGGTACAACCGAGGGTGTGGTCAAACACAGTGTCGAATGACCGTGGTCTCGTCTACAAATCTATAAAGGGACGGTGGTGGCCGACCTCCACCTCCGCCCCCTACCTCCCTCCCTCCCTCCCTCCATTCACCGCCGCCCCCGCTCGTTCGCCAGAGTTGCACGCGTGCACGCTCCGATGCGCGTGTCTTTGCACGGCGCAGGGACAAACGAGCCTGCGGGACCGCTGGTCAAACACACGCTGCACACCTCTCTCCACGTCGTCCTCGTAATATGTCCTCGTCACGGGCAACCGTCGTTTTCCCCTTTCGCGGAAATTGCCGTTTTTCGGTGATTTATCGTAAACCATCCGCCATCCCCGCGCCGTTTCAGCGTTCCAGCGATGACATTTTCCGACCGCTCGCGCGGAAGAAGCTGGATGACACGGAGGACGAGGCGAGGTTCAAGGTGTTCGGTTTGCATCCTGGAGATTTATGCAAAGTCTGCATAAATCTGGTGGTTCTTTCGAAGGTTGTTGCAAGTATTGTGGATTGCACGATTACCTACATCTGCGTGGAAGTGAATCGCGTTGAGCAAAATGTGGAATTGGCTGTTGATCGTGTGTGAGAATATTGAAGTAAAGGAGCCTAGCCTAAACCTGACTAATTGTAACTTGTTTATTTGTACTTGTATTATAATTTGTGTTATAATATACAAGTATATATATAATATATGTATAAAATATTATAATATATATAAAATTGTACTTGTACTTATATTACAACTTGTGTTATTATTATAATTTACTATTAAAATATTACTATTATAATTTGCACTTGGTTTGTACTTTAACCGTTTTAGGGCCAGGGGTTTTTAAAAATCCGTATTCAATTGTGCCATGGCAGCGCGATGACCAAACATCGCGGCACATTTCACTACAGTACGCGAACAGCGCGATCGCGCTGCGTGGCGCTAAATCGGTTAACTAAGGACATTGAGAATATATTACATTGAAATTACTACAGGAACGTTGCATTGCAAATCTACCGTTTAATTAAAATATTTATTCCTGGAACCTGTGAACCACGTTCTTTCAAAGTACGAGAAACAAAATCCAAAGTACCCGAAAGACGCAGAAATTGACGGCCCCTCCCGGAAAGATTTTCAACGAGCCACCGAGTCTCTTACCGAGAGAATTTTCCCCTTGGCCGAATAACCGGACAAGTCCGGCTCGATTTCATCTTTTGAAGGTATCCGAAAGTCAGTGGGCCCTTTTTCCCTTCTGTCTTAGGGACGATTATTCGTGCGGACACGGAGGTTAGCCCGTCGGTTTGTGGATCGTGGCTTCAAGGGGATCGACTCTCGAGGATTAGCCCTCGGTGTGGATGAACAGATTATTTTCCGGAGATAAGCCAGGATCGCTTGTCGGACCGGGAGCCGTGAAACCGGGGAGTATCACTGGGATCGTTTCAATGGGATATTGGAACTCGGAGCCAATCGTATCGCGTGACAGGGGAAAGTCGAATTGTTCGGAAATAGGCCTAATCTTTTTTAAAAAGTTTGTTTCTCCCCCTCTCTCCCTCTTCTTCTTTTCAGATCGCAAGAATGGAGTATAAAATATTCAAAATACGCTGCATTTAACAAGTGAAATAAATCCCCATTCCGTCGTAAAAGTTTAATTATGAGTTATGATATTTATATACAGCGCATCGTCGTACCAAATAAACCACCAATTTCTTCGCATTACGAAGGGAATAATAAAAAAGCGATAGACATTTGGAAGCTTTCTGTAGCTGAATCGCGGTACAGAAATTGAAAAAAAGATACTCGCCCTCGTGTAATTCGCATAATCAAATGAATTTTACTTATCCACGATCGGAGAGAAGATCTTATCCTGATATAGGAACCATTAAAAGAGACACGTCATTAAAACGGTTTATCACGGATGAACAGGTGTACCTCGTCAATTATCTTTCTCCTTTTTATCTTTCCTCTTTTTCTCCGATCGACTTTTAACCCAACTTCGCCGAGCAACGCGACGTTTTCCCTCCCCACACGAGGACACGCTCGTTATGATCACCATATGCAGGCGTCATTTGGGGCCGGCTGCTTCACGGAATGCCGTTCGAAGGAATATCGATTGCGGTAATTACGCTTATCTAGTTTACTGCCCGTGTAATCGATCCGGCTACTAGAAACCTCACTTAACGCAAAAACTTTATTATCTGGCGGCCAGCCGGGGAAAGCTGTAAAAACTTTTATGCCCCCGTCATCGTCGTGAGAGGCAGGAGGAAGACGGAGAACCGAGACGATGATGGAAATTTTCGGACGAAGGGCAAAAACTTTGGCCGGGGAACAACGTTGATGGGAACTTCTGGACGTTTCGGGGGTATGACGAAGGAGCTTTCGGAGCTTGGAAATATCGTTCTGAAAATCGCGAGAGAGAGGAAGAAAGAAATCGGGGGAGGTGTTCAAAAAGTCAGAGGAAATACCTCGACGGACGTCTAACACAAATCCAAGTTGGGAGATTTCTGTTTTCAGGAAGCTCCGACTGAAAATAAATTTCAAGACAGAAGGAGGAAAAATACTTTGAAAATCAGTGAGAGTTTTCGTCACTCGTGAAAGTTGTGTTTCAGGGTTGTATTTGAATTTTAAATTACAGGATCCATGTATTACAGCATGCAGATTCATAGAACGGAAGTTCATTTTTCTTTGGGGACCGTCGAATTCTTTATAATTATAGAGAAATATTTTAAACGCGACTGTTGGAGAAATCCTACTTCTTTACAAAATCAAATTTTACTTTAAGATCAAATATAAAAGCAGCTGTTTTTAATACTCCAGTTTCCGAAAACACGCGTGTCAAAAGAGTCGACAACAACAGCGCAGCAGCCTAAATCGGAGTATCGAACGGAGAGGAACGAACCCAACCTAAGAATCGTCGCGTTTCCCCAATTTTACGGCTAACAACCGGACGGAACGGAGAGAAGCGAAACGCTGGCAAACACGTGGAACGCGCCGACAACATCGTGGTTATTCCCCCTGGAGTAAATAATCCCCGCGGAACAAAATAGGAGTATGCTCGATATGCAGGAAGTTCTTTGCGCGTCCGTCCATCGGACGGATCCTTTCGTCGCTTCCGGCGCGCCGCTGACAAATGGATCGGCCATTTCCTCCTCTGTGGAACCTCGAGGGGGGATGGGGCCGCGATTAACGAACGTCGACAGAAAATTAAATGACGCTAATAACCATTACAATACACGGCCACCGTCGCCCCGGTATCAGCTCCTCGCCAACGTTCCCACGTAGCCCTCCGCCACGATAATTGCTGAAGTCGCACAAAGCGAGCTGCCGGATCGATGAATCGCCGCCGCGACGATGATAATCAGGCCCGATTCTGATTCGTAGAGCAGTTTCCAGTAAGTCGTAGCTTCTGGAGCATTCGCCGGGGAATGTTTTACGATTTCACCCTCTTCTCTCTGTGAAATTTATATGTTCTCGTTCTGCGTAAAATAGCAAGTGGTTCGTTGTATTTTGTGTTTTATTATCACTCAGAAAATCGGGCCTCTTCAGGTGCAACGCTGATGCAACGAAAATTAGCGATTGGTTGATTTGGGTCACGTGGTTCGCGAGGGGGCGTGGAAGACTTCGAGCGATCATGCCTATAATTTGTTTTCTATCGATTCAAATGTTTGCGTATCAATAAAATTTTATGGCAAAAAAGTCGTCATTTCCTAGTCAGAACAGTTGCTTTTGGGCCTTTCAGTGAGACGGATCGTACTGGGGTACAGTTTTGTCGTACAGTTTTTTTATTCTATTCTTGAGAATTTATTGTTGAAACGTCGCCAGAAATTAAATTTAAATAAAAGATCAATCTGCATTTTAGAATCTTCCTCATTGATGACCACGAATTAATACTCGTGTGATGTTTCCTCTTCAAAACAGAAGAGAAATTAATGTGAAGCAATGTTTCAGGATAACAACTATCAAGAAGTACGTCTTCGTCTTTCCTCGTAGAAAATTCTCAAAACTTCGATACACCCCTGGGTAAAAACCAGGGAAATCATTAGGGTGTCACTTCATTTCCGAATTTCTCGCCAGGACACCGTGGCACCCCATGGCAACCCCTGTCTGTAGCGCGGCAGGTTAAATGGCCGGTGCAAAAAAGTCATAAAATAAGTTATAATTTGGCGCAGTCGGCGTCGCGATGCTCAATGTCCTGTATGATCACCGCCCTCTCACTCGACTGAACTTTACCCCCCTGCTATCTACGACAGAATTGGAATGACTACGCCACCTCTGCACGGCCCAGTCCTCCGATCCTTTCCTCGCCATTCGTTTTATCTCTCGTTTTCTTCCCTCGTCTCTCCCCCCTTTTTCTCCGTTCTCTCGATTCCTTGTTATTTTCGCGTGGCGCGCGTTTCTGCGCCACGGAAGACGTCCTATCCAATTCCAGATTAATTGCAGGATCCAGCGGGGAGATCAAGGGTCAGCGAAGAGCAAAAGAGGGGTGGAAAGACACCGGGGAGTGGCTCGTGTCATCCGCGTGTCGCTTCGAACACGATACCGCTGGCACTCGTTGGTACCGATAGATGGATAAGTTGGTCACGCTGGCTCGCCGCTGTTTTATTGCTCCTCCAAAAAAATGGGTTGCAATTCGAACCTGAGGTGGATGTTACGTCTATAGAAAGCATTTGATTTTTTTAAGCGAGTTCACAAACAGATACTTGACATATCAATTTTGTAGTATTTTCTTTTTTTTAAGAATTCTCCGTAGAATTTATCATTTAGTCGAGCATTCACTCGTGCTTCAGTAGCTGGTTTGTAATTTTTAGGGTTCAACTTTGGTTCAAGTGCATCAAAAAGCTTTGGAGTTTAATTTCTAAAGTTTCTAAAATTTGAAAAATAAGTAGTAGAATTAATAGATTATTTTAATATTCATATACACAAGTTTCAATTTTACAACTGGATTTGTTGATAAATTCAATCAACATCTAAAATTCGGAAGGAATTTTTTCAATTAACGAAAAATTGACAAATTTCCTTTCCTTGCCAGGAAATTATCGCTAAGAGAACCAACCATTCACGATTATCAAGTAGATTACGTTTTATAACGTCGAATCGACGCTTGAAAAGAAATTGTTCAACAGCAGTTTAACGACGAGCTTAGAACGGTTTCGGGCTCGCGAGATCCCGATAAACGAGCAGCCGGTTGCCGCGATAATGAATTAATAATAGGACCATGGCCGATCGCAAAGAGGGAGGAAGTGATAAAATATAAAAAATTAACACTGTCCGGCGCGTGACGAGCCGGCGATCGCGTGTTGATAAGGCGCGAACGCGAAACTTCTGTTGTTCCTTCGCTCTTTCGCGCTGGCTGCCCACGGTTTCGTACTCGTGACAGCTTATGTCAGAAAACGCGGACACCATGACGGGGCAGCGTTGAATGCCCACGTGCACACGATTAAAAAAAAGGGTGAAACGCAACGACACGGTGCCTGCTGGAAAAAAGAAGAAGAAAACAACAGAAAAAGAAGAGAAATTCAATTCCCCTCTCGCATCTTTTCACTTCACCTGAATTTCACTCAACAACTGTTTGATACTGAATGCACGATCCTCGAATTGTATAATAGGACAGGTGTAGACACCGTTTTAAACACGCTGTAACGAGACGAGGGTCAAATAAAATGCAAGCGACGTGAAATCGTGATTTCTCGAGCAAGTCACCCGGTGGGCGATTGCCTGCTATGCAATTATCAAAGCGGCGCCTTAAAGATCGCATGAGCAATAAGATAAGCGGTGTGACCGAATTAAATGCCTTTATAAGGAAATGTGCGAGCCACCGCTGTTACTAAATCAAACTAACGCCTTCCGTTCCAGCGAAATTAATTAGCAATTCCGGTTCGTAATGCGGAATTAACCACGCCCAATTTAAATTAGGTTTACATTGCTTTAAATTGCTGAAAAGGGGGGAAAGAAGAAAAATTAATTGCATTAAAAATGATGGGTTGTGCACTGCTGGGAAAATACTCGTACTAGCTAGCATCTCCCATCTGTGAAGAAACTAATTAGACGCTCGCTTTGAAATAGAAATAATCGTGTTCAATTTAAATTAGAAAGATTCTAGATTATTAAAAAAGAAGGTGGAATACTCAACTGATAAGGAACTAGTCATATCTTACGTAGTGAATTACAACTAGACTGTAACTAGACCCAAATATAACTAGGGAATTGAAAAGTGAAGAAACTTACAAAACTGTATAAAAGATCCGAAATAAAATAATTATTGCAACGTGATGGTGTAATACTGAAATTATATTCGCCAGATAAATAACGCGATAATGTTCTTAATTCTATTTCAAAGGGGACAACGTCTGACGATCGTAAAAGGGAGAAAAACGCTTGTAAATGTCTTGGCGAAATCTACGAAACAAGGCGCCACGCTGCGAACGTACGTCCTGCTTTATGACCGTCTCCTCGTAGAAACTAAACTTATTACGCGACGGGGGGTGGCGACTTGGTTTTCACCCCTTCCAGCGTGAAAGGGAGACTTTTTATTAAATCACACGTCTCGCGTGTTCCTCGCCGACCGATTAATTTACCATGACGCTTCCTTTTGTGGCGTCAGACCAAACTCACCCATATTTCATACCGATCCACCCCTGTCACCGTATATATTTTCGCTCTCCTCGACGCGTCTTTCCCGTCGAAACACGCGCAATATTCGATAGGTCCTCGACTGTAGCGTTATTTCGTGGCATTCTTGATCTTCTACCCTCGTAACACGCGTTTCGAGCACTCTGCAACAGCGATGGCCAAATTTTGTTTTATGAGAAAATTATATATTTTTTTAAACTTAATTATTGTTACTAAATTACACAGATACGCGCGTGTAAATATTTTTCCACTGAAAGATAAGGCAAGTTCTTGAGAATTATATTATAAGGTAATATAATTGTGTTTTATCCACTAAATATTCTAACAAACACTTATGTGATACATTTCTGCAGACTACGTGCATTCTGTAAATCTTCGCGCTTTTAAGTCGTATCCTAAACGTAAATTTCCTTAAAACGAAGGGAAAGAGGTACGAATATATTGCGACGAAAGGGAATTAGTTTATCCATACGTTTGTCAGTTTTAGACGGCGCACACTAATAGAATCATTTATCGTCGACGAGCCTTTTGTCGAGGTCGAAGAAACACAGACAAGGGTGGTTCCGGACAGAGAGGATGGGTGGAAGGAGTTCCAGAGTCCTGCAAGGGACGGCTAATTCCACCGTGATCGCATCTGATCGATGTCCCTCGGCTGCCCCCGTCGAAAAGTTATTGTCCCTCGTGTTCCTTCCAGTCTGCCCTCTCCTTCCACCCCTTTCACCTCCTCTGCCGACGCTTCCACGAAATTTTTCCAGCCACCGTGCGTCACCGAGGACGAACAAATTGAAAATTTCTGCGAAATCGAATTTTACACTCGTTGATTCCCCTGTTCGTTCGAAACTGTTCCTTCCTTCGCCTTTTTTTTTTTTTTGAACGTTTCACGTTCCTAGCGTGGAAGCTATTTCTTAGATCTTAGATTTGACAAGACTGTTCTTTTGGAACTTATTTCTCCGACGTTTTACATTTTTAGAGCACGGAGAACTTTTATTTTGGAACTTTACAAAATGACGCCTCAAACTAAAAATAAACCTCGTAAAATTATATTTTTTTCAAAGACCAAACAGATCAAGGTAGGCGTCTTCGTTACCATGGTTTGTTCAATCTTCGAAAGAGTGGAAGTTGATATTTTCGGACACCATGCGTTCAAACTTTGTACCTCAAGCCAGGAATCGCTTCCCGGTTTTGCATTTTCTCCAAAATCCAGGCACTCCGCTTCGAGCAATTTTACACTCTCTGCTCCTTCAGTCGTGGAAACGCCGAGCACGAGGATAAAAATTCGAAGAGGTCTTCGACTTTAAGAAGTTCCGGAAAAAAGTATGCAATCGGGGACAAAACATATGCATCCGGCAGGAGCTGGCACATGGACAGTTTCCCCCCGGTCCCCAGCCAGCATGATTCTTTTATTTTACTTTCGGCCGTTCTCCTGGACACGACGTGCTCGATTCTCGACCCTCCAGCTACCGAGGAAACAAAGAGGAAAAGTCTGTCTCTCTTTCCCCGGTAAGAGAAAAGAACAGAGAGAGAGAGAGAGAAAGAGGAAAGAACGCAGGACCGTTCTAGCGAACGAAGAAGGTCGCATATGGTGTCCTCCACCCCCGAAAGTTCTGTACTTGAAGCAGAAAGAAAAGAGAGAGAGAGAGAGAGAGAGAGAGAGGGGGTGGCTATCACACGCCTGTCCCCCTGAACTCTGACCCTTTTATCTTATCTCATGGCCGATAGATAAGCACCGACGATAAAGCTGCTGGACGAAATGAAGGCAACGTTGGCGTGGATGCAGTCGCCATTCCTTAATTAAGTCTCGACGATCGTTTATTCGGTTTATTGGCTTGTTTGCCGCGTGCCTTCCCTCAGCGACGAAGATGCTGCCGGGAATACACGCTCGTCCCGACGTTGCGTCGTTCATGGAATTGTCTCTTCCCCCTCTCGTTTTCTATTGTACGAGAAGAGGTTTGGTTTAGAACGAAATATTCGACGGGAGAAGAAGACGATGTTTTTGCATTTTTGATCGATGCCTGATCAATCAAGCTCAAGTTGTCCAGTTGCCATTTTGCAAAACATTTTGCAAAACATCTGTAATATTTGATGCTTCGGTGTCTGAATATTTCTTTATATTCTCTGACATTTTTATCAAAGTTCTTCGATAACGAATCTTCAAAGCTGTTGATTTTGTTCCTTCCGTAAAACCCTTTCCACGGACATCTCTCCAACAGGAAGCCAAGAGAAAGGGATAAGTTTCTGAAGCGTTCACCGCGAGAGAAATAAAAATTAAGGGACGCGACGAGGGGAGAGCGCGCGTAAGTAAGCATGGGCGAACGGCGAAAGAGATACGAGATAGAGAGCAGCGCGCATTACGTATTCCTCCGGCATCCCTCTTGATCTCCCCGCATTTTTATTGCACTTGCTCCTAGTAAGAATATGTTTTATTTATATTTCATATTTCTCTCTCCCCACCCTCCTCTACCCGGTGGTCGGTTTTCGTGACCACCACGGGAATGATCCCGATTCCCGGGATTCGCGCAGGGTGACCACGGGATACCACGCGAGGTCGACGAGGGGATCTTTCCCGCTCTTTCATATTTCTATTCTCTCTTCTTTTTTTTTTCTTCTTTCTCTCTTCCCTCTCCGTACCCCGTAATTTCGATCCACGAGTCCCCCTTTCCACCTACGCGAACCCTAAAATCGGGGATCTCTCGGTCGGAAGGCCTATTGTCCGCGAGGTATGTTTCGACGTTTCGAGTGATCGTACGCACCAACTACTGGATGGAGAGAGAACGTCTGATCTGACCCAGATCATTCGACGGGATCACGCGACAACCCTCATCTCCGTGTTTCGCTTGATTAATTGAACACTGTGAACGATACTCGTGGTAATTCGCCGGAGTACCTCCCCCCCCCCCCCCCCTCCCCAGATTGTTATTACAGCGCCGACATTATTTACCATGGGTGCGTTTGTCCGGCGGCCGGGTTGTTGAAAAACAGGCCGGCGAATTGGAAAATTTGTGTAAAATTTGCGGCAGGTGACCCTCCTTTCATTCATTCATCGCGTTGCATTAGAACTGTGTGTGCCGTGCGTGTTTCTTTGATGTTTGTATTGACCGATTACTTTATTGGGAGGATAGGCCGACGAGATTTGTGTAAAATTTGCTGCGAGTAGCTACTTGTGTTGCATCCGTCGTGTTGCGTCGAAACACAAGCACGGATCTTTTTGTACCGATCAATTATTTTATGGAGGTTACCAGTGTAGCTCGATGCCTGGGCAATTTCACGAAAAGTGTATTTATAAATATTTGGCCGATTACAACTGTGGCTCGACACTTACGATTAGACAGTTTCATGGGAAACGGGGAAAGAGTTGGGTTTCGCACAGTTGGCGGCGCGTAAACCCGGCCGAGGACTCTTTGTGACTTTTCGGAAGGGGTGTTACACGCAATTTGCCACACTTTCCTATAGTAATGACTTCCTCGGCCCCTTCGACGTATTTTATGGATATCACACTGGCTGTGCATAACTTACAGCCGAGTGGACGGACACGACGAGTTCGCCCTCGTCGAGCGTGAAGCAACCAGACGCCGGCGACCAAGAAGTAAATCACGTCTGTTGATCGTAAAAACCGAAATGTTAAACACTCGGCGTGCGTTTACGCCTCGACAGCTTCGGTTCTACTTTCTACCGATCATGAAAATGAAAAACTTGCAATCTCGCGTTTTTACTCGACATTTGAATTGGCAATTAAAGTACGTTTGTCGAGATCCTCGTTGTGGTGATGAAGTGAATTGTCATGATAATGACAAAAATTAACTAAGTACGGATCAATTTTCAATTTTTTTTTCTTAGTATTATTACTTTTGATTCGTTTCGTAAACTCTCCGCACGATTTTCACGAATTTTTCTTTTTTTTACTATCTACCGGAGACAGCAGGGTAAATCGAGAGCTTCGAGAAAGACGTATTCTTCCCATGCATGTGTTATCGTTAAGATATACATCATAACCGTGTGAAAACGCAAGGATTCCTCGGCGAGGATCATTCGAGCATATGTACGTGAGCTGAAAATACTCTCTACAGCCTGAGTAATTTCATCGCATATACGTGACACGGCCTCTCTTGGCGATATGGAAACACGTACGCGCATATACATACACGTTTAGTGTATAGTCAATGACTCAGGAGAGTATTTAAACACATACTGTATGTACATTATACGTGTCATATAAAACAGAAATTGAAATTTCATTAGCCTGAACAAAGTCGCAGTTTTCTACGCTACGAGAATATTTTTGAAAAATACTTTGATATCTCTGCCTCTCGTCAAACGTGTCGTAAAACGTACGATATTTCCTCGTTCTTTCGTGAGTCACTGACTTTGTCAGTGCCATTTCAAGAGTCGCTATCGGTATCTGATAATAAATTTGATTATTCTACGAAAGTTTCAAGACTCGGTTTTGAACCATCGTGAACCATGAAAACGTACACATGAAAACCGCGTATCCAGCCGCGCGTGGGAATTTCGGATAATTTGATAAGGATTCATGTCAGCTTGGGATGCTTCTCTCCTCCATGGTCAGAGTGAAATTCCTTATTCAAGTCGCACGCGCGCCGGATGGCTTTTAAATTCCGTGGCCCCCTTTGATGGGGGCCGCTTTCGAAAACTACGGGCACAACAGCCACGTAAATCAGAAGTTTGATACGTTGGACCAGCCGGGAGGGCATAAATCACACGCAGAAATTATATTCCCTTTTACCTTTTTCTCTCCTCCTTGCTCGCGTCTCTCTCTGCCAGGAGGAGGACGCGTATCTTCTTTATGAAGGTCACCGAACAACATCGGAATCAAGTCTCTCAGAGAGGCTACGCGTTTCACCTGTCTAATCCTGTTCGCCTCAGAAGTTATGTTTCCGTGGCGGGATCTGTGTGGAATAATGTCTCGTATAAACGCGTCGACGCCGGATCAGAGATGCGACGAACCGTCGAGAAATTGATGGCAGATTCTTTTATACGCTACGAAAGAGAACGATGGCACGAGATATACCGTATTTGTAGTTTAAATTTAGTTTTTTTTTTTTTTTTTGGAGAAACATTACGAGCAACGTTTACGTAATATTTGAATTTCAGAAGTAAAAATAGGCGGCAAATCCATGTAACAAGAAAAGTCCTTTTCATTGAATATTACGTATTTGTGAAACGACATGTTAACGATTACGCGGGAAGAATCACGTTTCCAAGTAATTTTTCCTATAAATTGTACATTTTTAGTAATATTTAATTTCATTTTAATTTGATTTTAATTGTAAGATTACCTCTCAATATGACGTCTTCGTATGTCGTGCACGTAACACCTCAGTCACGTGACTGTTCGACAAGTGACAAGTTCGACGAGTGTGCTTCTAACGTTCTATTTCTGTGTGAAAAATATTTAAGTGAATTTTTAATTTTCACGATTAATTCGACACGATTTTTGAATTTTTATTGGAAATGAGATTTAAATATCGCGCTCGATGTAAGTCGGTTGGTTTCTAGTGACGCGTGGCGCGAAACGTGTGTGACGCACACTTCGTGAATTCAGCTGTTTCCTGTTTAATTCTTCACGTGGTCATAAGTTTATAGTTGTGATCTACGCAATTTGTGCAGTGATCATATTCATCACAGAAGAGTCAAATTGAGGCCAAAAAAAGCATTAAACGAGATTAAAGAGAAGCCCGAAAAAACAAGGTTCGTAACCGTACACGTGTATGAGTTTTTGAGGTTATATTGGCTTGTTGCTTTGTTCTTTTTGCTTTTATTTCTGCTCCATATTTTGCGTTTGTTTTGTATGACGGCTTATGAATTTCCATAACATAAACTGCACAGTGATGCAGTAAATGTTAAAACAATTCTTAAAATTCAGTCATATTATATATATTGTATAACAACAGTCATAAGATATTTTTACTTGAAAGTACATATTCAAGTATAAAAAATAAAAATATAAAAACATCTGTGAATTCTTTATTAGATGATTCTAACTTAATGTGCATGATTGTGTTTACAGAATGAATAGACTGACATTGAAAAAACTTGATTCGCCGGATGAATGTTTGCCTGAAACAAGTACCGGTAAAAGTTGCACTGATCAATCGATTTATAAATTAGTACAAACTGATTCTTCAAACTCTTCAGACTCATTAATATCTGATGATGAAGAAACAATGCCCGAGGTTGAAGAACATGAAGATATTGATCCATGTGATATGAATACAAAGCTCAAGACTACAGAGCCTTATGGGAAAATGAAGAGATCTTTAAGTAATTACAGATATAAGAATAATTCTGATTCCTTTGGTGAGTTTCAGTCGACTGAGTCTCGATACACGCATGAAAGAAAGAAGCAAAAAAATGATGCAGAAACGATAGAAACTGAAATCAAACAAGAGCCAAACAGAAAAGTAGAAGAAACTGAAATCAAACAAGAGCCAAGCAGAAAAGTAGAAGAAACTGAAATCAAACAAGAGCCAAGCAGAAAAGTAGAAGAAACTGAAATCAAACAAGAGCCAAACAGAAAAGTAGAAGAAACTGAAATCAAACAAGAGCCAAACAGAAAAGTAGAAGAAACTGTGGCTCAAGTGGCAATACAGCATGAAGAAATGATAGCTGGGATCAAAGTGAAGTTCCCTGTGAAACCTGATTCAAGTCAGATTGATATAGCGCACAAGGTAAGAATCTTTCTAATTTAAATAACTAATTTAAGAAGTAGGAAATTGGAAAAGTGATTTTTTAATAATAAATAATAATTGTATTTTCTAGGTCATACAATGCTGTATGAAAGAGGAGAATTGTCTTTTGGAAAGTCCGTCAGAAAGTGGAAGGATTTTGGCTCTTCTTTGTAGTGTCCTAGCATGGCATGATCATCATGTTGGTGAGTTTAAAAAATTGATTAAACAATTACAAATTACAACACTGTCCCGGATTTGAAAACATTTGTCGAAATTATCAAAATTCTCTCATAAATCAAAGTTATCCATCCGTTTGATGGTCCGTTTTTTTTTTTAATCGCTAAATTTCCTAGTTCATTTTTTCGTTATTCTCGTGATAATTGGTTGTTAAATTAACATCGCGTTTAATCGCTCCATTCTACGGCGACAGGTTTTCAAGTGTCGAGAAAATTTTCGAGATTAAAACACAGTGTCTAGTTCGTTCTGTTAAAGTTTCCCCGAGTTTCGCCAAAAGTTTAAAAAGTCTTGGTAGACAATTTATTAACGCGTTATTATAACGGGATGCAAAATGTTACCACGTCTTCGTCATGTAAATTGGTCGGTTCGTCGTCGTTGCTCGTGTCCGTGAACTTTTCGGGAACTTGCTTCTGTCGTAGAGCAACTATCGTAATATCTGGAAAAGCAAAGAAAATTAACCATTATTATTTAGAATAAGTATGAAGAGGAAAATGACACGACAGGAAAAAAATATGATAATATCTTATACTTAATTGCAAGTGTTAATCTCTTAATACGTAATGAGATATGTCAATTCGCTAATTTTAGTATTATTCATCGGATGAGAAAATAAAAATTTTGTCGAGTGATTTCTAAATTATCGAAATAAATCCACTAAACAAAACACGTCGATGAATACGTGTTGATAATTATCAAAAGTATTATAATTTAGTTTTGGTTGGCATATAAAATCGTGTCATTGTCCTGTGATTTACATTATACAGTGTGTCTGATGCAGCGATGATTTTCATGGAAACACTTGGTGAGTACTTACACATACTCTGACATTGATTTACATACATTCAAGTATATATATTTATTTATTAGTTAGACTGTAGAAAGTTAAGAATTTGAAGCCCGAGTTTGACATTATAGGATAGTCTACAATATTTATATATGATATTTTATCATGCAACAGTTGAGATATTTAGAGAGGTAGATTTAGTAGATAGAAAGAGGAATATCAATTTTCCATTTCTCAAATTATCGAATCAGAGAAAACTTCAATCTCATTATTTTTGCTACAAAAAGCAAAAGAATCAACCTTCCATGCCACTCATTTACCCGGATAAAACAAAGAATCCCTGGCGTGGAATCAGAGACCAAGTAAAAAATTAGTGACGAGCTCAAGTCCTGTTCGATTCTCAATACAAAAGGATTTAAAAGATCAATCTCCCGTGCCAATCATTAACTCTAATAAAAGAATCCCCGAGGTGGAGTAAAAAATAAAAATAAAAAAAAAAAAAAGACAAAAAGATTCGAAATCGCCCAAAGAAGGAGTTCACGTGACACGGAGGAAAGTATGAAGCGTGTAATCAAGGACTTTAGCAGCACGAGAGGGAGAACGTTGAAGAAGTTTCGCGGTGGAAGTCGGGTTGAACCGGCTATCAACCCGTCCTATTAATTTAAATTATTCGACCGTTTCGGTTAGCCCTTACGTACGCCGGATTCCGTGCTTGTCCTCGGTCGGGTGCATGCCGCTAATTGGCCGCGATTCGCGCAATTCCTAAACAATTAGCGTTCGAGGTTGAAAATCTCGCGATCGTCCGCGCGCGGTGGTTATCGGTACCAGCTCGCGAGAGGACGCGAGGCCGCGCGTAATTTCGTCACTGCGTCTTACCTTTCGGTTATTATTTCGCATTTGCATAATAGCCCGGCCACTTTGTCGCGGTAGTTTTCTCCGGCGACGGAGAAAACTATCGTTAGGGGTTGATTTAAGGATACGAAATGATACCGTTGCTAAATTAGAGGTACATTCGAGCCAACGAAAAATTACGTGGATTTGGAATTTCTAACGATCCCTTCGAACTTTCGTCTCGCGAAGCTCGTTCTCGTCAATTTCGAACGTAACGACGCAACTTTCCTCTGTAATTTGTGGGGGGATGCTCGTGCATACGTGAGAAACTTAGCTGCGCAACGCTGTGTCTGTGTTTTACGATTAACGTGAGATTTATCAAAGACACGTGAAAGACCCAAACGAAATCTGTATCAGTTGGAAATGGAACAATGTTTTTTCCATTTTCCAGGAATATATAGTGAAATATAAATTTTGATACGTACATGTACCATTTAAAAGTTTGCCTGCAAACAAACATTCACAGTTCACTAATTCGTTAGACGAAACGACTTAAAAACGCTCGTTTGCATTAGGATTATTCTTACGTAATATTTTTCGCGACGATGTGAATCCCCGGATTAATAACGGTATAAAAATGATCGTCCACGTGTTTTTCCACGGAATACACATGACGGGAGAGTTGTATCTGAAATTGATCGTCGAAAAGGACAATCTGGGATTCGTGAACGTTTTATCTGATGTTTCTTCTGCGGTTCGAGGAGAGGAAAAATGAGTGTTCCCTATCGACAATCGCGTCATTTCTTATCTGACGAGAGAGAGAGAGAGAGAGAGAGAGTCGCGACTTGGACGGGCCATTGTCTCTCTGACAATTCCTCGGGGGTGGCAAAGTTGGGCCCGATGATTCAGAAACTCTTCAGGGGGTTACGTATCGTAGCTGCTGATCTTAATATTCCACTGGATACCAAACGGAGACTCTGACGTCGCCTCTTCTTCTCGTTCTATTCGTGAATTCTATCATCCAATTGCGTAGTAACTTCTCGGGAACTCGAACAGTTTACTGGATATGACGAAATGGTAAAAAATGTAACTGAATCGAGATCGATAAATTGTTGATTCTAGAATAGATGATTAAAAATTGCTTGGAATTTAGAAATTTCTACTGTCGCACTTGAAGAATTTCTCTTGTCGCGCTTTTCTAAAATGTACAAGTTGAAGTTTTATTATCTCTTACGTGCATTTCTAATTTCAATTATATTTCTCTCGTACAAATTTCATTATTATCCACAGTTTCTGATGGAAATCTAAGTCATCTATAAAAATACGTCGTCGCTTAATTCCTACGGAAAGTCGACGACAAAATTCTGCATTTTAACGGCGAGTTGAATTTTCGTTCGTCCACGGTGGAAAAAAAGAAAAAAAAAAAAAAAAAGAAAGATACATCGTGTATTTTCCCATCGAAAACGTCGAAGGAGCAATTGGAACAAGCCAGGAAGCGCGTCGTTCCGCTTCCGGAATCACGGATGGAACCTCCCCCGGGTTTCCTCCTCCGCCTTCTCTTCCTTCTCTCGTGACAACGTCCTCGTGAATCTGGAATTATCGGGCATGTGAAACCCCTTTCCGCTTGGCGGATCGAACGTGTCCCGGCGCGTAGAGGAAGGAAATCCTGGGATTAATTGGTACCTTTCTGATGCCAGCCGTATCATTGCTGCCAGCAGTTCCCCTATAGTGTGTTGCCACGCTGTATTGCGTTGCTAGGGGAAAATCGTGCCGAGGTGTTGCGCGTTCGTTTCAATCACGCGAATTACGAAATCTTCGATCTCTCGTTGCAGCAAGATAATTATGGATATCAGAGAGACAGTAACTTTTGTTCTTGAAAACTTCTTTGTAGAAAAACTCTGGATTTTTGAATCAAACGACATTTTTCCTTGCGATTCATTTTTAATGAAAGTTCAACTGGTCAATTTCACTAGAAGAAAGAAGATAATAAAGAAGATAATAATTTTCAAAGAATAAATAACTCTAGATACTTAATTTAAGATTTTCTTCAATATCATCACCATTTGTATCCTTTCTAGCTTTTGAAGTTGATCAATCGACGACTTCTTTTTTTTTTTTACCATTCAATTTATTAAAAATTTCGGGAAGCCTCGTAAAGTCAAATAGACACTTGTTGAATAATTCTTGTTATTTCGGGAAAAAGGAACTTGGCGCTCCATGTGGAACGTGATTGGACGAGGCGCGTGCGGATAGCCGGCGGCCTACTTTGATTTCAGTACTCGTGTCGTGCGACACTCGATACGCTTTATAGTACGCATTCGTAATTAGGCGAACGAGAGAGAAAGAGAGAGTGTATATGTGTGTATGTGTATGTGTGTGTGTGTATCGCCTGGTCTCAATTAGCGTTAGTCATGACAGCGTGTCACTGCGGCTCGGCCCAGGGCACGACATGCTCCTTTTTCCAGTTATAATTCCCTTGCTCCTTTAAAACCTGCCACTGTCACGCTCCAGCACGGAGGTCGAGTGGTACTGCTAGCCGCCGAAACACCGTAGATTCGTGTGCCCGTGGAGAGCGGAAATAAATCATTAGTCCCTCCGACCGCTACGCTAGAAAACTGTCCCTATGACGTTGGTTTAATCGATACACCCGCTCCGCGTCCGCGATGACCATCGAGGGTGCGTTCTGATTTATCGTTTCTACTTCCATTACCCCTCGTTCGTATCGCGGTTATTTAGCAAGTTTGGCCAAGTTTGGCCAAGTTTGGGAGCCAAACTCGGTGGAGATTTGTACGAAGCGTGGAAGTTTGGGATTTTTAACAATTACGTGCGCAATCTTTAGATTTGTCTCTCTGTTGCGTCGTGCCATTTGTCAACTAATTTTTCATACATTGTATAATTTTGGTATTAATTCAATGTAACATTATAATTTGATAAGGTTTAAGTATCAATTATGTATCAATTAGCGATGACTAGAAAGTACCAAAAAGTTTTAATTTCGATCACGTAGCATCATTATTCTTCTCTTTAAAAAAACAAAGAACAATCGGTAATCTCGTAAATAAATCCATTTACCCCAATTCAGAGTCAGAGTTAGAGTTTAGTAGCTAAATTAGATCTTTGCCAAAGCCTTTTTCGTTTCAACCTCTCGATCGAGAATTAACGATACAATGACAAATTTGCCTGATCAAACAACCATCCGCTCGCACTCCTGCTCGTTTCAAAAATTCAACCAACCTCGCTCGAGTACTTGCCTACGCCACAACCGATGATTTACCATCCCGCGAACCATTTACCAGCCCACATTAATCAGTCAATCGCTGAAACTCGCGTTCCCTCGCTATTATCGAAGAATCTGCCGGTCGAAATTGTCTCTTAACCGTACAAATAGCGAAGAAACCACGTTTCTGTCCACGAGAGAAGGGGTGGATCGTGAGAAGTCTCGGTGGGGTATAAATTTCGAAAGTTTATCGCGGAATCGCATGCCGGCTAATGTCACTTTATTACGAGTCGCGGGTTCGTCCCGACTATCCGCGTATATACGAAGGAGAGTCGGGGAAGGCTGTGGAGGTAGAGAGGAAGGGGGAGGGGGCATTGTATGAAAGTTGCCGAGTCGCAATAATTATCGGCGAACGGGGAATTATATATTGCGTCTCGGGCGATGTCGACCCCGTGAATCGTCTTTGCGCCTCAGCATGCAACTCGGCCGCGCGCGCGGAATACGCTCTTCTGTGACGTTCTGACATTAATAACCCCGCGGGCCGGGTCCTCCCGAGGCTTTTGTTGCGACGGAAGGTACCAACCGTGGTACCATCGTCGAGCATCGTTCCCAGAAACGAACATAATCGCTCCGCCGCACTCAACCGGGGCTCCTCCGCTGCACGAATATCTGTTCATGCCCTTGTCTGAATTGATTTCCATCCTCGTTCGACGTTTCTTCCCTTTCAGCCGCCGATTGCCAGAGTGGTCCTTTCGTGATTTTCAAAATTTTGCTTGAATTCTGATTTTCTGAGTGGGTAATTTCTTTTTTTTCTGTGAGATTTCGGGAAACTTGCGCGACATCTTGAAGGATTTTGTTGCATGAAACTCTGCGATATTTCTGCATTTTTCATTTGAAAGTCGAGGAGATGATGCTTCAAACTTTTCGCGTTAGATCCGGAAAAGAAAAAAGTACACAAGATTTTAATAATTTCGTATCTTCTTTCTTCGTTTGTCAGCGAGAGATCAGTTCGTTTGTTTGTCCAATCCGCAAGTTTCAAAGTGTCTGCGCTTTTCGCGTGATTAACGAGAAGTTCAACAAACGCTCTAACAACCGGCGAAACTTTGTGGGATACATCTTGGTTAATTACGATATTTAATTTGGAGGATCGTGGCGGTATATTTGAAGTTGGCGAGAAAAAGAAGAGAACGGGCGCCGACGGGCCTGTACCCGGCAAAGGAAAAAGCGATTTGTTCTTTTCTTGGTTTTATCTATTAAAATTTAGACATCTTGAACAAGAGTTGGTAATGGAACCGGCCGGGTTACAGAAACGTTGACGTTGAAATCTAGCTGAAAACTAAAAACTGTTACCTTTGAAACGGGGTATTTCACTGGCAGCGAAAATGTTTTTCGCCGGTTGGTTTTCAAGTTACGTAACATTTTTCACGGGGTCGCGTTTCTTGATGGAGTCGCCTTTCTGAGAGAATTTTTCCGAAAAAAGGAAGAGCAAGGAAAAAAAGAAAAAGAGAGAGAGAGAGAGAGAGAGAGAGAGAGAGAGAGAGAGAGAGAGAGAGGGAAACGCAGAGGGCAAATGCTTTAAAGGGCCGCATAGAGGGAAAAGGTAAATTTTTGCGAGGTTTCAACTGGTGGCTCGTGAAATTTTAATGGCTCCGCCCGGTAGATGATATCCAATCTTAAAACGAATCCCATTTTAGTCTTCTCTCTCAAAGCTAAATCGTCTCTAATTCTAAGTTAATATCGCTCGTCTTTATTGCATCATTGATTCAGATAACGAATTCAACTTCGCGCGTTGAGTTCGCAAATTCAGTAACAAATAAGATCTCGCAGTTAACCACGAATACTCTATTACGAGTTACTGTCCTTTATCGTTCTAAACTTCTTTCGTTCGCTGCAAGCATCCTTTGAGCTCTAAGCAGTTTCTCAAGTATAAAATACTTAAATTGTGATGAGATAATCTTCGAAACTGGGAGGAACATTTATATTGCTCCAAGTTGACTAGAAATATATAATTTTAAATAAGCCTAGATACTTATTTACTACGTTGCAATTGTGAGAGACCAGATCCATTCCTATTTCCCTTTCTTATTGTGCCGTTATTGTTCACTTCAAAACCAAGTACACGAAAGATAATTCCACGTAGAGAAGATGCTTTTCGGAAGACGGCGAAAAAGACGGACAAAATCGCGACAGAGGGAAAGAACGTCGGCGAAAGCGAGGAAAGGAAGACACAAAAGCGTAGAGAGAAAATCGAAAAGCAAACGAAAGCAAACGAAACGGAGATGGAGCAGAGATAGAGAGGCGAAAACGGGGAGGGAAACGGCTAGAGAAGAAGAGGGAAGAGAAGGTAGACGCACAGAAGGGGGAGAGAACGAGAGAGACAGATTCTCATTGTGAAGAAAGCCGTATGCGTACGTAGAAGACGTGAGATCCGTTGGACCCGCATGCGGACCTTATTGTGTCCCAAAAGAGCGTATACGGTAGGTACCTTAATGTCGGCACGGATGAAAGCGTGGGCCCTCCTTTGTCTTTCGTTCGTGAAGCTGCCACAGCAAGTAGCGTGCTCTGCGGGTAGCCCTGCACCATTCCTCAACTACCGTTCTTCCCTTTATACGCCTCTCTCTTTAGCTTTCAGCCGGCCAACCGTTCTTTGTCCTCTTTCAGCGCGCGAGAAAGGTTGAGGTGGAGTTGGCCCTTCCTTTTCGCGAATCGCCAATGTTTAAAATCCATGAGTTTCGGGGGCTCGCGTGCGATCGCTGCGCAGGGAGGGGGAAGCTAAATGCCTCGGAAATTTGACGGGAGGAAGAATCGGCGAGGTATGACAGGGTTGTTTAAGTCAGCAAGAGGACAGTTTGCGGTAGTTTGTACACGAGTTCATACTCAAACAGACAGAGTTCTACGAGCTAAAACTAACGATGAAACTGACGTGCGCAAGAATATTGTGAAGCTACGACGCTACTGGCGATAGTTAACGCTGAAACTACCAAAATGATCAATTTTTCTTTCGATAGATATTTTTAGAGACTCGAATGATTCTTTGCGAAATACACGAATGAAAATAATTGTATTATTTTATTTCAATGTCTCTGATGGAAATTTTATCCTTTAGTCGTTTATAATTGTCTCAAACGTATAATTGGCCTCGCTAAATATTGCAACTAATCGAACATTTCATTCTTTGTGATCTCTGATACGATACAAAGTGTACATATGTCTCGCAATCTGTGTATATTTTCAGATATAATTTCCGTCCGAATAATATTTCTCCACAATAATACTACATACAGTTGGCACGATCAGTCGCCGTGTTAACAAACATTTTTCTACAAGCGTTTTTAAACCACCGCGAACAATCCGCATCTGTGTTACATGTCATTATCCCAGTCTGATTCACAGCCTAGCGATTTGAATGCGTGATTTTATTATAATTCGATAGCCGCGGGCCGTGACAGAGCTTCTCGTTTTCCCCCGTCTTTCTCCCTTTTCGAAACTTGTCGGCGTTATTTTGACGATCGATTTTTCGATTCGACGAGGATGATTGGTTCCTCCGGGGTAAACAGGTATCTACGCTCGAAACGATCAAGTTTACAATAATAAACCGTGGCGATCGGGGGGGAGGGGGATTACGGGCGGAGGGAAGGTAATTGATTGCGTGGCGGCGGCTAACGAGGCCAATTATTCACAGCCAGTCGATACGAGAAGCCCCGGACGACTACAGTGAAAAAAATAATACACCGGCTAATCGTTATTCTGTTTACCGATATCCACCGATATCCAGCCTCCTCTCGGTGGACGCGTGTCCCCAGGGAACGTTCACGTCGCTCCTGGCTACCTCTTGTCCCTCTTTATTATTTCTGTCCTCCTCGCCGTGCCTTGTTTATGCAAAGTGGCGTTATTTCAACGTCCTCGTCGATTTTCGAACGTCACGTGCCACGCACTCGCGCGAAACTTTCGCGAAATTCTCGTCTCTTCTTCAATCGCAGTGAATGCGAAATTGAATTCTTAAACGATCAATTGGAAGACGTCGCCTGGTAGAGTAATTGTCAGCTGAGTGAGGTGAAATATTCTGAACAGATGTTACAAGAATTTCCGCTTTCGGCTAATCTTCAATTGGGTCGAGTCTCATGAATGCAAATTATAGCTTGTATTTCGTATAAATATGAATTTAATAAATACAAATGTGTACACGCACGCAGATAATAAATTCAATGTTTTATGAATGCAGATTGAAATTTTGTATCGAATATACTAGTCGAGGGTGAACTTGTTTTACCGGCACACGTGCTGTCTATATTTTACATGTAACACCAGAAATACGGCCGATTACCAGTCAAATGCAACTGAAATTATACCAAAATTATAGACTCGGCAAATATTTATGTAAATTCGTGTCTTTAGTTTTATTCTCGCAACGTTACAACGAGCGTGTGCGCAATCTGCACACCTGAAATTCACATCGGCAAACAGATTTTCCACGCGTGATATTAAATACCGCTACATCGATGAAAATGCCACGCGTTGTCTTCTAATTTCAACGATCGAAACCCACGATTAAGAATTATCATGTACAAGATAACGACACAAAAATTTACTAAAAAAAAAAAATAAAGTTTCGAATCAGATAACAATTTTTCAAAGATTGTTGCAATAATTTCCCAATCTTCGATGCTTGCTTACACGCTCGGTATGTCTGTAATCATAAATATTTATAAGTACGTGCAAAGAGCGCGATCGAGCGCGATTTTCCTAGAGGGAAAGTCGGGTTCGTAAGACGTTCGTAGCGTTATGCAAGACCATACGCGGTTTATTGATCGATAATAGGATGCAGAATGCTCGCGGGAGCAAAAGGTCCGCGGACAGGTCTTGCCTGTCCCGGATGGTCCCGGCCAGACGCGGAAGATAAGGGACCCCCCAAAGGTATGGCGTGCGCCGCCGGTTCCCAACCAGTCCTGAACTCCTCTCTCGGGTGGTCCCCGACGTTCTCCGGGCCCCTTCCCTTTTATATACGCCCCTCGTTCTTCACCCCTCTGCACCTTTTCCGCGCTCTGCTCTGCTCTGCTCCGCTCCGCTTCGCCTTTGCTCCTCTTCGCCTCGTCCTTCCACGATGATGATTCGTCCATTATTTCCATCGACCGTTTTCGAACTCTTTCCGGTTCATCCCTGACTCCGCCAAGAGGTGGAGTTTCTAACTCTCTTTTTTTTTTTTTTTTTTTTGCCAAGATGATGATTATTAATGTAGCTGTACAGGTATTATAGAATGTAATTAACCATTTGCGCTGACAACTGATTGCGGACCATAACGAGTGACCAAACCGTACGCAATAATTCGTCGCTTTCTTTTTGAACTCGCCGGTATGATATCACTATTATAATAGTGATAGAAATTATTGAGAAGTAATAAATTTATTGTTTATTTTGCCTGGGTTATACTTAAATATATTTAAAACTGAGAAAATATTGCAATTTTGAGACAAAAAATTCTCGACGTGCGTAACACGTCATTCCAACGCAAGAGGTTAACGCTTCATTGATGAGATGGTGGTAGAATTATTTTAATTCGAACATTTCTTTATTCACCATCAGTCAAAGTCAAGTTATTTCGACAAGTTAGTGTCGTTTTATCATTCAAATAAACTTTCAATACATTCGTCGCGACGCTCGTAATGTAAAAACGCATGGGAACGCAAAGAGGCTTTAATTGTTGGTTTTACTCCTTAAAAAAAAAAAAAAAAAAAAGAAATTGGGATTGAATCCTTGAAGTCTCGAACGTTTCTCGGTTCCCTGGAAACGCGCGCGCGCGCGCGCGTCTCGAGCGAAACAAAGGGTGCACCGGTGCCGGGGGAAGGAACGAATTTCTGGAACGGCGGATTAAAAAGAATCGGGGGACTTGCGAAGAGAGATGCCAGTCGGAAACCGGGGGCCGGCTATCTGGAATCGTTAGCCCGGCCCTAGAACTCCTGGAACAGACGATTCCAGGACTGCGATCCAGGCCGATCTTCTCGTCGCACTGTGGCCCGCGCGAAATTATGTAAGATCGCGCGGGTCGTGTGGGATCCTCTCAGGGGCGGCGCTTTTTGAATCGCGGATCCTTTCTCGGAAGTGGAGGGAGATCCCCTGGACCCGTGGTGCCGGCAACTCGGCCAAACCGAGCGTGCAATCGCTCCTGCCTCATCGAGCTCCTTACCACGACCGTCGTCCTATGATACATCAAATCCGCTGTCGAAACGAACTGCTACGTTCCGTGCTTTTTTCTTCTCGAAAAGTAATTTCATTTCTCTTCTTGAAGCGAAGAGTCATTTCTCTTCTCCGTATCGTTGCATCTAGCTTCCGCTCTTGTGCCGTTTTCCGTGATACGAAGTACCATTGTTGGAAGTGTGCGTGAAAATACATAGAGATGTGTGTTTCTTTCAATTTCACAATATTAATCTTCTCTGTCTAGTGATCAATTATTTTTAGTGGTCGTTGTCTTTCGCGCAAGTGCCGCAACGGTTGACAATAATGGTAATTTTCTACATCTCGGAGACATTTTGAAGAAACTGAGCGATATCGTATCATCAAATTATGTTATAAAACATGTTATACATCTTTCATCGCTCTAATTTTTTTCTTCTCCAAAAGAAAAAAAAAAAATTCCTCCGATCAACTTATCGGTTTACTCCCTTTCATTATGGATTTCCACTAACGTCTCAACGATCACCGTCAGAGGAGGAAGAGAGTAGGAGAACCGACAAAGTCCAAAGCCTCTCTCTTTCTCTCCTTCAGTCGGCCATCGTTTTCCTTGGCCCTCCGCTAATTTCCATAAAACCAGCATCCATTGCCCTCGGGAACGCGATCGTGTTGCCCGTTCGTGGCCCTTCCGGAGCTGGTGCTGGTCAGAGTTAATGAAAAATGACGCGTATAAACCGTCGGAGATAAATTGACTGTTGGCCTTGAATGATCCGCGCGGCCCGGTGAATTCGCTGGTCCGACGAATTCGACCGCGCATTCCCTGATGTAATTCACGTGGAATCGATCCTCTCCCTGTGTTCACGTATATCACGTCGACCATATGTGTGTATGTGCGTGTGTGCGTGTGTGTGTGTGTGTGTGTGAAACGAGCCGACGTGGCGTGGCCGTTTTTCGTTCGGCCGGAAATGTTTCGCAGGTAAATTGCGGGCGCCAGGCGCCCCAGCTTGGCCAATTCACGCTGATCCTCCGCGAGCAATTTTTCTCCCCCGTCTCCCTCTCGACGCTGAATCGCGTCGATCTCGCCTTTTCGCGCTTCGTGTTCGTATTCGTATTCGTATTCGGTTCTTTTCGTCCGATTAACGTCCCGGTGACGCGCTACCCGGCGTACTCTGAAAAAATAAAAAAAGAAGATACGAGGAAGAAAATAAAACTCGGCGGTGAATGTTCTTTTTTTTCCGAGGCTGAAAGGGAACGAATAGTTTAACGCGTGGACCGAACTTGTAAACTAGATTCACCGTATAGGATCAGCAATACGGGTTATCAGAAACTAACAGAAGTAGAAAAATTAGAAATTTTTGGAAATTAATTTCATAGAAGAACTTGTGGTGAATCTAATTTTTATATTGCAACATTCACGTACTAATTGATTAGATTAAGCGTCTGAACTGAATTAAGCGTCGTGTCGTTGCACTAGGATCATCGTACGACTACGTAAAGTAAAATGTAAAAAGCTCGTCGCTGTATGTTACGTGACGTGTAACGTTTAAAATTCCATCAGCGTATCAAAACCACATTCCCCGCGTTCGCATTCGCGCGAGTGTCAACTAGCTTCCTCTCTCCAACTCTGTTATTCAAACTGAATCTCTCATTAGACGCCGGGGACACCGAAATAACTTCCAAATAAAATCAAGCAGATAATTATACTTTCGGGAGGTTTGCTCTCTCGCGCTCCTCTTTCCTCCAGGTCCGTTTATTCCCTCGTCCGCGCTTTCTCCTTTTTCTTTTTTAAAGTCGAAACGTCGTGAAAGACTCGAGAAGACTCCCAGCGTGGGAAGGTTGGAAGGTTTCGGTAGCTAGATATTGTCGCGCGGAATAATTCCGTTCGCGCACGGCTCATTAGAAATTCAGACGGCGCTCGTACTCGTCCAGGAATATACGTGTTTCACGGCTGGATTATGCCGAGCTAAAAAGTCTGAATTGCGGTGATCTCTTCGACGCACGCCAATTAAATCTAATTAGCCGTGTGACTGGTGGCTTTGGCCGAACCGAAGCAAAAGCCTCTCGCTTCAGCGCGAGGGAGCTTTCCAGTTCTTCTCTCTCTCTCTCTCTCTCTCTCTCTCTTTTTATTCTTCCTCTTCTTTTTCTTCTTCTTCTTCTTCTTCTCCGTATATTTAGTCGCAGTAGCGAACTGTCGCGTGACATTTCAAGTTTTCGAGATCCCTCCGGGAGTATGCAAATTTTTTCTCGTCCCGATCGAAAAAGTATCTTAACGATGTTTGCACTTTCGCCACGTGGAAATGCTGATATACCCCGGGCTGGCTACCGGTATTGGCCGGCGTAATCTTCTTCAAGGCGGCTCCGACCTCGGAGCTAATCGGCTGGAATTTATTAACACGGTTCGACAATTAGCCTGTACAAATTGATATATATCACCGGCGAATGTTAACTGTTCGCAGGTCGAACAGATTTATACGAGACTCGATTTGTTTGATACGAAACCGCAGAGCCTGCGGAGATTCGAGTTAATGAGCACGGACATCCACGTACATGCTTGTCACATTTGTCGGAGAATTTTAATAAATTTTACATTCAAATTTCGATCGGGCGCGGATTTTTATGAATTTATGAAAAATTTAGAGTGAAACATACGTGCACGCAAATGCGTATGCGAGAATTTGGTCGCAAACAATTAAAAAAGTCATGTGTTTAAGTTCGATAAATTAATTAGCTTTCCGACGAATCGAAAACGCTCGTATTTTTCTATATTCGTCTGAAAGAAAAGAAGGAAAAAGGGAGGAGATCGAGAGGAACAGTAAATCTGAAAGAGGAGCAAACGAGCGTGAAAAAATGATCGCGCGAGATTGTTTGTACGTTCGTTTTTATCGCGAAGCATCGGAATCCTCGTCGAGCAACGGAAGCTGCGGAGCGTGGAAACTCAGTTTGCCGAATTACAGGCTCGTAACAAGGGGAATCGTCTAAATAAATAAATTTTTGATAGGGCGGCGGCGGCGGCGGCGGCGGCGGCGGCGGCGGCGGCGGCGGCGGCGGCGACGCGCCCGATCGAGCAGCGTCAATCAATCGGCTTTTTAATCGTCACTCTGCTCCAATTCCGCGAGAATTCCGCGTGTGCCGAACGGACGAAGGGTTTTCCCCGACCGCAGACAGTGAAATCTCTCTCTGAATTAACGGAATCGAAATTTCAATTGTTTTCCCCTGTACGAAGGCTCGACCTTCGGCCTCTTGATCGGTGCGTGGCCCCATCTCGCGCTTTTCACCACCCCTACGTTCCACCGTTCGCTGCGTTCAGCGATATATAAAAAAATAGCTTGTTTTCCGTGGAACCCGCGCTCAACTAAACCGGAACACACACGCCGATACGAGAGAGAATTTCAACCCCGGGAATCGCGTGAAACGCTTCGTTTTTTTTTTTTCCCCACCTCCGGAGAATTTTTTTCTTCCCTCTTTTTTTTTTTGTTTTCTTTTTTGTTTTTTTTTTTTTTTTTTTTTTTCGTTTAGAACAGAAGCCTATACCGGGGTTTAAAGCCAACGGCGAATGCGTTTGGATAACGACGTGGAAAAAATTGCGATAACACGGAGTCGCGTTCTGTTTCTGCGTAACCCAAAATCTAGCTCGTGTTTCGTACCAAAAGTGAGTAACGAAAGTGGATAACAAGAAAAAAGTAGGTTAACGTTTCCAGATGACGAGGAGACGACGAACGGTTATCGAGAAAAGTGGCTGGCTGATAATCAGATGTTAGACTCCGTTAGAAATTCCTAGAGAATTCCACTCTAATCTCTTCCAATTAATGAATCGTAGCGAACCTCGTGCGTCAGTATTCGAGCCAACTCGTTTCGCAAAGGGTCCTGCAACCCTCTTCGTCTTCTTCTGATTTCTAACGCAGTCATCTTTTCCCACGAACCGAACAGAGTCCGCGCGTATTCTCCTGTCCCATACCTGGAGGGATCGTAGCAGCGTTTCATTATCGGGAACTTCCACCGATCTCTTCCACGGACCTTGCGTTCAAGATCGGAACGATCGTGGAAGGTGGGCGACACCCTCTCTCGCTTGGTTAAGTGCAGAAACTTCTCCCGTGCATTCTACGCGCTCCCCCCCTCTCTCTTTCTCTCTCTTTCTCTCCATACAAATTTATAGCGTGCATACGCACAATATGCGTGCACACGACGTTAAACAAAAGCGATAGCGCGCGTCGCCGGTGAACGCCGGTGGCGTAGTGTGTGCGAGCGGTGTTCGCGCGGCTTTTTGCGCGTGCGTGCACACCGGGATCATGAATATGTATGGGTCTTTGCGGAAGATATGCGCGTGTCCTTTTTCCAGCAGCGTGTGTGCGTAAGATCAAAGGATGCCGCCCACCTTCTTTCTGCCACCCTCCCTCTCCCCCTCCTCCCTCCTCGCCCCTCGCCCCTCGCCAGGCCCCCTTCTGCCAGTCTCTCCTTCTCGTTTCCCCACCAGTTAATCGACCACCTCTCCCTCTCTCTCTCTCTCCCTCTCTTTTTTCTCTCGCTACTCTCTTCGTTTCTCTCACCTTTCTCGTCTCGTTTCTGTTCGTGCCGTATTTTTTTCTCCCGTGTCCCTGCGGTTCCTCTTTACCCCCACCACCGTGCGCCTCCTGTCAACCCCCCCACCACCACCACTGCAACCAGCTTTATTCGCGCGAGTGTACATTACGCGAACGTAGATTCTCTGTACACCTCTTTCTCTCTTTCCCCCGCTCGTTGGCGGATTTCTTTTTTTCTCCTTCGTTTTATTATTCCTTCCCGTTCCGCGAGAATCCAGCGGTCGCGCCTGATTTTCTGCAGCGGAAATTTATCGGCGGCCATAAGCGCGGAGCCGAAGGAACGAGCAACAGGGATTTTCGCGATTTCTGACTTTTAAACGAATCGGAATTTAAACGAGTTTTTTGGAAAGAGAGAGAGAGAGTTTTTGAGTTTTTGGGTGTAAAAATATTTTAAGGATTCTTCTTGTAATTTTGTTACTCCTAAGATCTGGCGCGCGACCTTCGAATTGATTCAACTTTTGCATTCTCGAACAAGTATATTTCACATTATCCGTATAAATTTCGAAAATTGGGCATTTGGACTGATTTTGTGATATGCTCCGTTGAAAAATTAAAAAATATCTAGCTCAAACAGTCGCTAAATAAAATCAATTAATACTTTCGCGGTAATCTCTTCCATCTCTGTTATCTATTATAATACGAACCTAAAAATTGAAGTTACACGATCCAAAAAATCTCACAAGACTCGAGCTCGATTTAAAGTTCGAACGTGAGATCTCGCGTGGAACTTTATTTATTAGGACAAACACAAAGTTCCAATCCGAAACGCAGAAGGATCGATGGTTTCGGAACGGTGTACAAAATATTTCTATTCCTAAAAATATTCAAGGGACGACGACGATGAAAATGCTTGAGTTTAAAAAAAAAAGAAAGGTTTCTTCATTTACTCTGCTTACTAGGTCTTCGTAAGTCCATCGACGTTATTGACTGAATGTACGCGCATTGAACAATCTTGTCAAAATATACTTCAAGAAAACTTTCAAGTACGACGAATTAAGTACGGAACTTCACGAACACGTGCACAACCGGTGGAAGTTTCTCGTCGGTGTGTTGGCCTTCTTTTATCTTCGTGCAACTTTAAAGCACCGTGAACGATGTTTCTCCTTTGCTTCTCTCTATTTTGCTTCTCCTCTCGCATGTCGGAGACATGCCTTCCGAACTTTATTTATTCGTATTCCTGTTGGGGGGAACAGCCTAGTTTCGTTTCTTCCCTGGCACAACGAGCGTACAACAAATATGTGTAACTTTCTTTTTCATCGAACTTTCGTCGATCGTTCCCGTTTCCTTGTAAAAAGAGACGCTGTCGCTTAATAGAGACGAGAATTGATAGTTGTTGTGGATCGAGTGAAGGATGCAGACTGTTGATAAATTGTTCTTGACAGTGATATTCGTACAGTAGATAATTTTGACAATTTTAACAGAAACAGAATCCTAGTTAAATTTTCTAGTCTTTTAGATAATATATAATATTGTCATTTAGTTAAGAAATCCACGTATTTCAATTCTGTCATAACAGTTGCAACATGTACAACTTCGTCATTCGGTTACTCACAACTGCATACGAATCGCAGCGATGAACATTTTTATTGAAAACAGCAAATGACAGATATATCAGAGGTATTAAAATGTTCTTCTGGAGAAAGAGCAGTTCTTTGTTACTGTTTCTTTGAACCCTGTCGAGTTTTCCATTCACCTCGGTTTCTCACGGACCGCGAGTTCCTAAGTTCCGGAAAGTTCTGTCGTTCCAACGATTGTTTTGCCTCGGAGGATCGGTATTTCCTCGAAGCATTGGGATCGAAGCAACGCGAGTTAAAGTAGGTGAGAAAATTCTTGGCAGCCGGCGATGAGAGATCGGCGGCCGGATCGCGAAATGGAAGAGTGGCGCGGGCGCATCGTTTCGTCGAATAATGTGCCCATAGCCGCGAAGAATGGTCGAGCAGCGCCACGGAAGCGGATGCTAATTAATGACCCTTAATTCTCTTAATTGGTCACTGACGATCGCGGCGATCCGCGAGCACTCACGCCGCCCGTACCCTTCCAGGGAGCGGCGGCTCTTCGAGTCCTTCCACGCTTTCCCACACTCGACTGGCCACACCGCCCACCCATCGATCGATCCTTCCGCCAGGACCCCTCGATTAATTTTTCAAGGTCACGAATTTCCTCGTTGCTCCGCGCGTGCATCGTCCGCGTGTCCGCGGTGTACGTGCCGCCATCTGGCGAGTGCGCGGCGAAACCAGTGAGGCGGTTAGCAAGGAACAGAACCCTACATACACGGTGTCTCGAAAGTAAAGATCGTTAGATTGTTAGATAAGGGATCGATTTTGTTTTTCTATTTTTGCAATCATAGTGATTGTGATTGTGATTTGGTAAATTTGTTATTTATATTTCTGCCTGAAATATATTCCGTGCGACGCGAGGGAACTATTTTTCAGACTTAAACTTGTATTGTAACCTGTGTATAATTTAAGGCTCGTGATCTACTTTAAGCGTGGAAGTTTTATTCGAGTGGCGATGTCAAGATGCGAACGAAGACACGTAGACATGTCTTTTATGGATGAAGACTTACGTCAAGAAATATTTATGGAATTTAGTGACTGCAGAATTTTTTTACATATATCCTTCTTCATTATTCAATATTCATGATACACTAAAAATCATAAAAAACTACACGACTTGTACCCCAGTACGATTCGTCTCACTCAAAGGCCCAGAAGCAACTCCCAGTTTTCTAACTAGGAAACAAAGACGACTTTTTTGCCATAAAATTTTATTGATTTGCAAACATTCGCTCGTGAATCACGTGACCCAAATCAACCAATCGCTAATTTTCGTTGCATCAGCGTTGCACCTAAAGCGGTCCGATTTTCTAGACTACCTCCGCTGAAATCACTTTCAATGATAAAATCTGGCTCTTGGAACCTTGTACTACTTCGATAAAAAAGAAAGAAGAAACTACTCTACGTATTATGTATAAAGACAGCGGACGAATCATAGATACATCGATGTTTCGTTAGCAATTTAGAAATCATTTGGAAACGTCCGAATCTGGAAGGAGAGAAAAAATTCGATGACAGCAAGGGGGGAGAGCTATTTTATTAAAATCTGCGAGATTCATGCGTCGCGCGTATGGGAAAATTTAAACGGACCGTACAAAGAGGGGAAGAGCATTAAATTTGCACAGCGATTCGCTTGGAAAGCTTTACGCGCGCCTCTTGAACGAATCGCAACTCGCCTATTCTCTCTCTCTCTCTCTCTGCCTTCATTCTTAACTAATATTTCAATCGTTGATATCCAAATTTTTACCCTGGAACGTTCTTTCTTTCGTTTAACAAATCGTCTCTAATCTGCGAAATCTTTCGTACTTTCGAGATACACAGTTTTTCACAAAAAAATGAAGAAAATTGAAATTTTCTTTGAAACGTACAGAGTTAACACGTACTTTTTTACGTTGGTTTACATCGATTCTCTACAGATTAAAATACATCTGTTTCAAGAGCTGTTAAAATTATTGTATCGAAATTGAAATTTTCGCACGAGACGAAACATTCTACATATATATATATCGTAAGGATCGTGTTTCCCTGTACATCCTCCACTCCCTCCTGCCGCCCCTTCTCTTTTGAAGCGGCCTATACCAGAAGTGGAGTCGGGCGAAGATTACTCTCAGGCCAGGAAGGCTTATCACGACGTCTCGGTTTTGCGCATGCAGAAACCGAAGGGGTTGAAATGGGGTGGCTCGAAGAGGGATAAGAGAGAGAAGTGGCTGGTTTGTGGGCGTTCGCGGTGCATCCGGTAGGAGGTACGGTCGACGACAATGGAAATTAAAAATGCGGCTGAAAAGGAGTCGCGGCGTGAGAGGAAAAGAGAGAGAGAGAGAGAGAGAGAGAGTTGGAACGAGTGGTTCCTCCAGGATTCCAGGATATTCGCCGCGAGCGTGGAAAACAATGCCGCCTTCGCGTCGCTGCGCCCTCCGCGCCGCGCCGATGAACTTCCATGAAAACTACGTTCGAATATTTATCCCTTTCCTTCTGCAGCCGCGTCCACCCTCTCCTTCCATCCGTCCGCTTTTGTCTGGCTTCGGTTTTCTGCTGCCGATGTCTACGCGCGTATCGGGAAACTCTGCGGCCAACCTTCCCCCCCCCCCCCCTCTCGTCGTCGTGCGCTCATTTCGAATCTGTTTAATCCTCTGGCGCTCTTACGTCAGCGTGCAACGTACGAAACGTTTTCAATAATTTCGTCGCGGTATTATCGGTATTATCCTTCAGTTTCTTGAAATTTTATGAAATTATCGAGCCTCGCGTAGCTCTAAATATTAAACGCTTCGTTGGATTAACAATTTATGTACCTTCGATCGAAATCTACTGCGATGGAAAGAAGATGTCGATGCTTTCTTGCATCAAGTCGAATGTTTTTCTTGTAAAAATGTAATTTTTACAGATTGGAAATAATTGTTATTCTGATTTCGCGTCAGCTGTAAATTCGAAAGGAAATCTTCTGCGTGTATTTTTGAAGGCGGTATATTTCAGCAACAACAGACGTGTTAACTGTAGCCCCATTAAAACTTCTTCAAATGAAGAAGTTTCTCGACTCCTCGACTTCGACTATACTTCGACGAAACTTCCGAAGTTGTCTCGAGGTAGAAGCACACCTAGTCAATAAGAATTTCGTGTTTCGTTCTAGCACGCGGAAATATTTTCTACAAATTCTCTCTTCTGAGTCGAAGAAGCAGAGAAAAGAGGATGGTAGTTAAGCAATGGAGACTTCATTGTTACGTGACTGTCACGCGATACATAATACAGAGGGTAAGAACGTAGGCGCTTTGACTGGTCCTCGAGGGTTGAAGCATCATCAAGAAAGATGCGCCGATTCAAGATTCGTGCATCGCTCGCTGCGTCGAGTGCGCCGAGGAGAAACAAAATTCTGGTCGCGAGGGGGAGGAAAAACAAGTCGGCGCTATCTTTCTCGTCTCTCCTCGAAAAAATGTCAAATTACGTTGCTCTGGTCGCGTAAAAATTCCTCGAAACTTTAAGTAATCTCAATCGCGAACAAAAAAATAAAAGAAAAAAGAAAAAAGAAAATGCCAATTAACTTGAGATCTTCTCTGCCTCGATGCAGAATCTCCTCGCGACAAGGCGATTCATTCGCCAAATTGTACCACCGCCAGTAGCTCGAGCCCGTCAACTCAAACAAGAAAACCCAACTCTGACCCAAGAGAAAGTCGATTCCTATGACCCAAGAGCAGCAAGCGATATAACAGCGAATCTCTTCAAGAGCGAGGAAAGATACTTCCATGTTGCAGTAAATGTCACGACCACTCACAGCAGCTGTCTTTCCTTCTTCTCTCAATTTCCTTCTCTCTATGTACATCCCCCCCTCTCTCTCACTCTCTCTCTTTGTGTATGTATGAATATATACTACGCGAGTATACGTGGGTACGTATTTGTGTCGTGAAGCTCTTCATCGGCCTCTCGGTACGCTCGCGGTATCCGTTTCCTCCCTTCCACGCGTGTAAGGCGAGCGTGCACGTGATGCACTTGGTGTACACGGAGCGAAACCGCCCCGTGCTACGGCACTAATTAACTGATTCTCATTACGTGGCCGCGCGCGCTATACGAGGCTGCGTTTAATGAGACCACCGGTACGGCGCGCGGGCTTCATCGGGCATTCGCGACCACTCGATGGGAATTTGTTATGATAATATCGATCGGCCAGGAGACACGACCAGTCCCGTTTCTCCTCTTAACGAGAACGCCTCCATTTTGTTTTCTGCCGACGGGAAACACCGACGCACACACACACACACACACAGGCCATGTTTCTAAACACATACCTGCCTCCGCGAATCCACCTCGACGAGAGAATTATTTTAGGGAGAGGAAATGATTGGTATGTTTATTAATAAGTAATATTTGTCGTGAGAATTCTTTCTCTCTTTCTTTTTTTTTTTTTTTGTTTTTTGAAATTTGGGTTCAGATCGAGACAAGTTTCGTTGATCTTCCGCGAATTGACTCAGTTTCGGAGCAGCAAGCTTCTCTTTTTTGTAAATCAACTCCAATCAATTTAGTTTGGATTTAGGTTTTAGTGAACGTGCGTGTCAGTTCTGTGCGAGAGATCATTTAAAATTTGAATTGCTTTGCGAAAATCTCTGTGCTTTCTATGCAATTATCAAACTTCGACTCAAGATGACTCTAACTGCAGACTCTGACTTCTGACTTTTGTGATTGTACAATATAATTGTAGAAAGATTGGTTATATCGACTTGAATCTTAGATTAAGCGTCAATTTGTCGAAGCGACGAAATTAATGTTCATCTTTGTTGAAACAGAAACACGGTCACGTTCAACCATCTATCGCAAATCTATCTTTGCGTTCTTTGGTGAATAATCGCAGGTGCAGTCTTACACTCGTTCGTACGAGAATCAGCCTCCAGTTTCTCTCGCATTCGTCGTTCGTTGTCAAGATTGTGGGGAATCGGGACGCTCGTGCGTCTCTCTCGAACAGCGGGGAACATTTCGTACAGTTTCTTTCGCGAGGGGGAGATAAACCGCGAGTGAAAGCGGACGATATATTTGCCCGCGAAAGTGGTGAAAGCTGTCGAGTTAATATTTGCAAAATTCGATATTCGACAAGGTATTCCGCGATTTGTTTGCCACGGCCGCTCGGCGGGGAGTAATTTGCATCGGCGCCTGAATCGAGAGCCGGGCCGGCCGATTAATCGAGAATTAAATATTACATTTAATAAATCCGGAAGAGGATTAACGCCGATCCGCAACCTTCATCGCCGCTCGGCGCGGCTGGCTCGCATGCCTGATGCGTTATTAAATATCGCCACTCTCGAAATTACCCTCTGCCATTATCGTGTTTCCGTGTATCACATTTTCGAGCACTTGTGCATTACAGTCATTAAATTTATTTAACTTACAATTATACGCGATGCCGTTCCCCGTCCTATTTTCGTGGAAAATGCATCGTCCACCGAGATAATTATACGTTATTAATTATTTAGAGCTTCGAACGAGGCTCCGGCTAGCCGCGATTTTTCGTTATTTTAATCGATTTCAATTATTTCCCCCCCTGGTTGAGAATGAATCGAAGAATAGAAAATTGCGTTTTTTTTTGCATGTAAAAATTACATATATCTCTCGTTGCGACAGAAACTTGTTTTTCCTTTCTTTTTCAATTTTTCGTGGAGACAAATAAACGACAAGTATCTACGAAGAATTAATAATCTTGAGAAATCCCTATTAGAAGGAAACCTTCTTTTCTTCGGCGTTCTACAAAGGTCAACTTTGTCAGTTTCTTTGCATGGTTATATTCAGAGAAGCATTCGATTCAATTCCCCAAACGAACACCAATAACGGGAATAAACTACAATATCTATGGATACCCTGTCAAAATAAAAACCTCCCCATAAATCAGCAACAGAAATAAACGACGTGCAATTTCGAGTAATTTCTCTGAAATTCTCGTTTTGCCACAGCGGAATGGTTTCTAGTTTCATCAGGGTACTTAAAATCGATAGAATCTCCGCAAGAAGAAGAAGATTCTAGAAAGCAAGATCCGTCTATATCCCTTGGCTGCAGTGTCTTCGTTCCCTGAAAATCCCCAGGAGAAACACCATCGGGAGAGGGATGATACCCGAAGGTACCTAGGCCACGCTGGCTAGGTCGTCGCGATACGACACGAGCGACGATACAGTCTCTCTCCGGATCGATCGTCGGCATCGATCCTCGGGATCTAGCTGCGCCGACGACGGTCCTCCGCGTCCGACTAAACCGGATGCTGCCCCGTACTCTCGCGGCACTCTCGGGGATCTCGCGGCGGCGGCGGCGGATGGCATTCGTCGTTCGACTTGGTGCTCTTTGTCGAGGATCCGTCCTCGTGGATGGTCTCCATCACACGCAAAATCCCCGTGTACATTGTCCTTCTAGCCAGGAGGATCCTGAATTCCCATTGGACGAAAACCGTCACAGCCACCACGCCCATCTGGCCTTCTATAGAGGCTCACCTATAGCTTCCGAAGCGAGAGAGACTCTTTCTCTCTTCTCTCCGGTTCTCTCCAACCCGGACACAAGGATTCTTCTCTCCTCCTCTCTCTCTCTCTCTCTCTCTCTCTCTCTCTCTCTCTCTCTCTCTCTCTCTCTCTCTCTCTCTCTCTCTCTCTCTCTGTTTCACGTGCGTCTGTACGGGTGCGTTTCACCTCGTACGTATATCCTTTCTTATTTGCGTTTCGCGCGCGTGTTTATACCTACCCCCTGCGTGCGCGTGTAGGGGTGACTGTGTGTGTGTGTTTGACGCACGTGTGAACACGTATGAATGCAGATGTGTATATGTATATGTAAAGGTGTACATATACACGTGTACATTTGAAATTTGAATACATGTGTAGACACGCGTGTGAAGAATATACGCACGTGTGTTGGTAGGTACGCGGCAAAACGCACGTGAAAAACGTACCTGCGTACGTCAAACATGCAGATACACGAAGAACACGCACAGTGCGTAAGAATGTACACGTGTACTTCTTACACGCTTTTTCTTTACTCGTTTCTTCACGGGTACCTAACCTATATGTATGAATAGGTTAGGTTTTAGGTTATAGATTGGCTATAGGTTAGGTTTACTTTATAGATTAGATATAGGTGCCTGCATGTATGAAATAAGAAAAAGTATACACGTACAATGTGCTATACGTGATCTTTGCATCTACTCCAATCCACGTACTCTTTCTTACTTACATTTGCATGTACGTTTGCGCACACGTACGTGTTTATACATAACCTCACACATGAACGTGCGTCTGTACGTTCTTCTTTTATTTGCGTTCGTACGTATATAAGTTGGAGCATGTGTGCGCGTTCCTCCTTGCACATGCACCGGTCGTCTTTTTGCCCTCTGTGCACACCCCACGTAGCGTCCTACCCTTCTTTTCTGTGGCTCTCTTGCCACGCCGCCTCTCCCGGCTTCTCTTATTCGGTTCCGTTTCCAGCCGGAGGGACCGGGAGTAGCGAGCCTCCGTGGAGAGCGACGGATGAAGAGTGTAACCGGGATTCAGGCTACCCTCGCGTATACAGAGAGGCACGGGGAAAGAGAGAGAGAGAGAGAGAGAGAGTTATTAGCGAGGGCTCCGAGCCGCGGTCGCGATTTATTTCTGTATTCCTTTGTCGCGATCGGACCCGCGCCAATCATCCCCGATCAGACTACTCAAGATAACGAGCCGGGAAATATTCCTGGAATCGAGTGGACGATTATGCGATTACATTTGAATAATTTAAGCACCGTGGACTTTGGCTCCATCTAGGGTGGGCTCTCTCTCTCTCTCTCTCTCTCTTTCTCTCTGGGTGCTTTACGTTCAGGTTGGATCTCGCGGTTTCGCGATACGTGATTAGGCGTGGATCGTCTGTCGATCGGATGACGGAAGTCGATGATTTTTCTTTTAGCCGAAAGAAATTTTTTCCAACCGTTTGACTCCGTTAGTTTCATTTTTCCAAGTAAATTGCGACGAAGATGTTGATTTGAGTTTTTGATCAAATTCGTCGTGATCTGTGCAGAGGATTAAACTTAGTAGTACACCTGTTGAATAATTGCTGAATGGGGGTTGATTCATAATCCTTGGATCTAGCGTGTTTATGATCGAATTGTTAATTATCGAGCACTGTACTGCTTTTCAGAATCACTTCCGAAGACAAACATAATTATAACATAACATAATCTCGCTATAAACTCGTCTACACTCCATTTTAGAAATCTCACAGAGTCCAGCAGGATCAAAATTCCTAAAAATATACGTATTCGTACGAAACTCCGGCTTCGCGTCGAGTCGAAAAATTTCGAAAATTGCGAGTTTGATTTCCCTTGAAACCCAGAAAAAAGAGAATTTGTCCTCCTTTCTTCTTTCTCAAATTCTTACGAACACGCGTGAAGAATATATTTACAATCTTTGCGATTTCTTAATGCTTTGCTCTTATAACTCTCCCAACTTCTATAATCCTTCTAAACGTAATGTGAGACAGTGGATCGACCGTCACATAATAAAACAAAAATAAACTCCCATAGCTGTAGCAAAAAAAAAAAAATTAGCGCTGGTTATAGTAATTATGCGTGCATCAGGGTTGGTGCTTATAGGCCTCACCTATCGCTGTTATTTATAAATACTGATAAGCACAAATAAACGTCTCTAGAGAAAAAAAGAAAAAAAAAATGTGAGACGGTGGAGAAAATGTTTGGCGCGTTTGCTTGGAGTCGGAGGCCGGATCGAGCCTTTCGCTGAGAGCCGAGTCTTTTTCCTAGGAGGGACAAGGCGCATCTAGGAGCACTGATGAGTTTTTCGAGTGGCAGCCAAGCCGTTTGTTGTTGAACACATGTGAAGGAGGACGAAGCTACTTCGCTTTTTAGACTTTCGTCTAGCTGACCGTACTCATTACTCCATCTTGCAGAGAAAAGCGTGCCTCTTCTTCTTCTTCTTCTTCTTCTTCCTCTCTCCCTCTCTCCCTCTCTCGTCTTCGTCGTTCTCCGCCTGTATTTCGCTTCTCTTTCTCCCCTCCTACCCCTTTTTGTTTTTTCGTTTCTCCCTCCTGTTCCTCCGGAGATCGACCGTAGAGGGCTGGCGAAGTTAGATGAGAGCGCAGACATTAGACGCCACTCTCGACGCAGACGTATAACGGGTGTTGTGAAGTTTTCCGGCTGCCTGTTGTTCGATCGCAGCGCGGAGTGCACCGAGTCCAGATCGTCTTGAAAGTGGAAATTAAATGAATACTTTGCAACGAATCTCGAGATTCATCCAAGAGACTTGCTACTCTCCGAAGAAGTTCGCCGAACGAAGGAGAATCTACTACAGAATTCTGCAAATTGTAGTTGCAAGATTAATTAGCGGTACGCTTTCACGGTGTAGTAATTAGACGCTGCGCTTGTTAATATTTTCTGCCAAAGGCAAGAGATCCGAATTGTCCGTTCTATCGAGGGGTTGAAATCAGTCAGAGTCAAGACGAAGACGATTTTGATCGCGATTTAAAGATTAAAAATTCAAACGGAGATCTTTGCTGCTTCGCTGCGATTTCTCCTTAAAAAAAGATCCGATCGATCGATTTCCCGCGAAAGCTTGTTACTATCGTCGCAAGAGAGCGAGATTCGACCTTCGACGGAGCAAGTTTGTTGTTTCTTATGCTCCGTAGAAAGTATTCGTGAAAGTATTCGAAGGGAAAAGGAGAAGAAGGATCGAAGGATCTATCGCGGCCGTGGAACGCTTTTGAATGAACGGGAGAAGCGGGGGAGGGAGAGAAAAAAATGAAACGTGTAGTTGCACGAAGGAAACGGCTGATGAGAAGTTGTCGAGAAATGGTCAGTAAACGAACTATTACGCGAAGAGGAAAAGTTAGAAGTGGCGGATCGGTTGAGAAAACTAAACGGGGGAAAGGAGCGCGGAAACGGAGCGCGAGGAACCGCTACTCCTCAAACAAGAATGAAATCGAGAATGCAGGCCAGCACGTACTCGATGAAAAAGACTCTGCCTTTCCTCTCGGCGGAAGCGCGATTGCTGTTTGCTAATTTATTATTTTTAAGGAAAATTCAATCGAGGCTTGATATTATCGAAATTACAGTTGAAACCGAGACTTATACTATTGTTGGATTTGAGTAATTAATCCTTTGCGCTCGACTGTCCCCCTGGAAGAGGACACTGTACTTAAATTTAGTTAGCTGAGATTGTAAAATTTTTTACAATGAGTACGTAAGTATGGTGTTGTGCGATATGATAGAATATAACGTGAGAGGATAGAAGAATTTTTGTTCCAATAATTGGGGATAATTCGCACGAACCAAACTTTTTATTCTTTTATCTAAAGTCTATGAAACGATGAAGGAAATTTTCCAAAATATTGAATGTACCAATACTTGGCGATTGCTTAAAACAAAGTCACGTGCTAGAGAAGTATAATCAACGAAGATTTCGTGCTAAATACCATTTAAACGGAATGATCATTTCCAATGCTGCTTCCATTTTATTTGATGCGATACTTCACTCACTGTTTCGTATAATATAAATTGATGGTAGATGTTTTTGAGGGCAAAGAATTACAAACAAAGTGATTCTAAAACTTAATTTCAAATTTCAGTCGTGATGTTTGTTGAATTTAAGTTGTAAAAGAAACGAGGTGGATCTCTCGTCGTGGAATGATTCTAAAAATCTAGTTCGAAATCTCGATTAATCATCGTCTCGGTTTGGAGAACTCTGTTTGCAGGCGCAAGGTATTGTATTCTTGGAACGATCTACGATGCTTTGAAATTCTGTTTGATCTCGATAACGATTGATGGATTCGAGTAGCAAAAATAAAGAGAGAGAGAGAGAGAGAGAGAGACTTTGTTTCTAGAGTTGGATTTTCCTGCCGTTAGAGAAAATATCTGAACGTAAAACCTCGAGCAAGCGCTAAAGAAATTCGCGACGATCGCTAGATGGATCGCAACGACAGAAATGAAAAGATAAATACGTCTCACTTTGGAAATTTCGGTTCGCGCCAGAAGTTCGCGAAACACCGCAAAAATTTGTAGATCGTCTGCCCTCGGAGGAGAGATCTCGAAATATCTCGTCCGAGATGATGAAAACAGTCGGAGGGATCCAGGCGCGTTGCAGCTTTTAATTTACTCCCGCGGGAGAGCCGCAAATTCATTTCATCGACTCGCGTTCCCCGGAGAGAGAGAAAGGGAGAGAGGAAGCGATAAGCAACCGTTGCCGGGAAATCTGGACGAGCAAAGTGTCCCGTGGGATATTTCGCATCGCTCTTCTCCGTAACGCGTACACTCGTAATCCGGCCGTCGGTCTATCGCATAGCTTCTAATTCCTTTAATTAAATACTCCGAGACCTGGCCCGGTTGCTTTGATCCTCCTTAATTCCTCCCTCCCCGTGCGTGCGTGTTTTGCTTAGCTACACGTGAAGTTGGAATGTATCCCGGTAAGGTATTAATAACGTTTGAATATTTTAACGCGAGGAACGACCAACGAAGATTTTTGTTCGGTGGTTCAAATGAATACCGATTCAAAGTTACGTGACGTATCGTTGCTTCAGTACCACTTGATTTAGTCAAAAGAATTCTTTTTCTTTTTTCTTCATTTTACCAACGACGACTATCTATTTCATTTCCTCTGTCGGAGATTCATGCGATAGGAAGATTAGAAACGATTCATCGCAGATCTTTCACGATTGACTCGCGATTCGGCAAATTTGAGAGCAAAGCTCTTCTCGCCTGACAGATTTCTTCGAATCGATCGAAATGAGATTGCATCCTCGCGTCGCGATCGCAAGGAATTCCATCAAACCGACTGGTCTCCCCGTCCCACGACCCAGCGACACAAAACAATCCCGACAAAAAGAGAGCTCTCGAGAAATCCTGCCGAAAAATCGTCTCGATGTCACGGCGGTGTAACAGTAACGATCCTAACCTTTCTCATTCGACCACAGGGCAGATTTCTCTCTCTCTCTCTCTCTCTCGTTTACTCCATTCAATGACAGAAACACATTCGACAATGGGGACCGAAACCTCGATGGTAATCGGACTCCGTGCGAAAAACGGTCGAGACATCCGCCGAATTTTCGCTGAATCCTATCAAATGGTACAATCGGTCGAAACACACATATACATCGTGCATATAGAAAACGAGAGAGAGAAAAAAAAAATGAAAACGTTCGACGAAGAAAATGGGTGGTGGAGGAAGGGGCAAGAGCAGCAGTAGGAGAAAACGAAGAGGTTCCTGTTGATCCCGCTAATCTACGGTGAAAAGTAGCTGTTGCCGGCGACCTGTTTCTCGTCTGGCTGGAGCATTGTGCTCCGGAGGCTGGTCCGGGTCAGCTCCTCCTCGAGTGTTTACGCAATAGACGCTTTTGTCCATCGAACGATGAGAATCATTGTCCGTCCATCTGTCTGTCCGTCTGTTTACCGAATAGATATCCCGTTCTTTCTTATTATTTCTCCCATCCATACCTCCCTCCCAGTGTCTCTTTTTCTGATTCTGGCTCGAGGCTTCCTCGAGGAAGATGTACTTTTGTGCCTTTATGAAGGAAGCTGCTGCTGCTTCTGCTGCTTCTGCTGCTGCTGCTGCCACTGCCTCGTCCCCCTTTTGTTCTTTGTCCTTTGCCGAGGTTTTCGTTTCCCGCCAAGAGGGAGGATCCCGCAGGACCTCGAGATTCTTTCTCTTTCCTCCTTCTTTTTATTTCTCTCTCTCTCTCTCTCTCTCTCTCTCTCTTTCTCTCTCTCTTGCAGCTACGAAAGGTGAGTCCTGTTTTCTCCTCTCGATATCTTTTCTGCACCCTTCTCTTGAGACTGGTTAGCTAGACCGTTTATCTCTCTTTATCTGTCGAGTCGGTCGTGTGCATGCTGCGAGAGAGGGTGAAAGATGGATTCGCCGGGAGAAAAAGGGGGAGGATTTCGTTCTTTTTCTAATTGGGTAGAAACGCGATCCTCAAGACCAAGAGACGGATTCTCTCTCTCTCTCTCTCTCTCTCTCTTTCTCTCTTTTTCTCTCGGTCCCGTTTATCGGCTAATAAAGGGATCGAAGTGGTGTGTTTTTTAAACGAGTATAAAGGATTTTTCTACGTCGTCGTTTTTAACTCCCGGTTCGGCTCTCAAGAGAGCGTTCCTCGATCGGGCACGGACGGTCGAAAACGACTCGCTCGCGACGAGGTATCGTTTGAAATGGTAAAATGACGATCATCGGAGTGATGGCGGACGTCGAGTGGATATTCTCAGGTGGAACACTCGTCGGATGCTCTCGACGGCGGAGAGACGATTGACGAAACGAATTAACGACGTCGCCCCCGCTTGATTTTGTATCGGTTTCCAATCTATATCCGCGCAAATCTTGGTTTTGCTTTTTTCACGAGAGAAGTGAAGATGTCGCAAATGTTTGACAATTCAATCGCATCGCGATAAAAGATATACACGTGCGTCTGACGAATGAAAAAGACGGAAGAGAGAAGTGTAACCAATGACATAAATCTCGGTCGATCGGTGTGAGTGACAGTGTGCAATTTCTAATCATCCAATATCGAGTCTTGATAATTTTAATTTTCTTTGTAAAAGGAAAGAGAAGAGCACCCTCGTGTCTGACGTGTAAAAAAAGGGGAAACGAGGTAAAGTTGTCGTTAAGTTCGTGATTCGACGAAATTATCGCGAACTTAATTAACCTAAAATGCCTCCGATGGTATTTCCCGCGTGCGTGGATGAAAAAAAGCACGGGAAGAACACTTGGGGATGCGTTGAAGCAGATCGTCGGTAAAAATGAAATCATGTGGTCGATGAAAGTAAACAAAGTCCGTCCGTGTACACGAGAGCCGTGAACGTTCCAGTTTCCAACGTGGTCAAACTTCGTTCAAACTAAAAAACGTGTGGGCTTTAAAAAAAAAGGTGAGAGAGGAAGAGAGAAGAGAAAGAGAAAAGTAGAGAAGAGAGAGGGAGAGAGAAAAAGAGCGAAAACGACCGATACATCGCACGAAACGTCAGCACGCGAATTATCCAATTTAATGCATTTATAACACTAACACGAACGGTTTTTTTTACCTCTCGAATATTCGTTCTTTTTTTCTCTCTCTCTCTCTCTTTTTTCTTTTTTTTTTTTTTTACTTTTTACACGTACGTTTCGTTAACTGTTTTTCAACCATGGACTACGGATCTTTTATTTCACTTGGTCGTGCTATAAAATCGTGAAACCCTTCGGTTGTTTGCCCGGACCTCGACAGAACTTTTTGCCCCAAAAAATAATCCTATTCGGCTAGGAAAATTTGCAAAATTTCTCGCACGGTGAATTTTACACTCTGCGAAAAACAGATTTTCTTCGTCCAGTTTCAAAGATAAGCGTACGAGCATCGAGGTCTAATTTATTGTTTGAAATTGATTGAGAATAAAATCTGATCGGGTTGGGTTTGTAAAATAGAGAGAGAGAGAGAGAGAGAGAGAGAATGTGCCTTTGATAAAGGCGTTCGGCACGTCAAAGAGTAAAATGTCGCATGGACGCCATTACAGTGGCCATATTTACCCTGATCGTCAACCCTGTAGGGAGTCCTGCCCTCATGGTGCCCATATTCGCCATGTAAGTGGTGTACAGTATCGGCCAAAAGTACGCGGCCTGCTCCGCATCAAACAACCCCTTTGCGTGCCGCGCAAGCATCCCTTGCAAATATTAGTCATTTAATCGTATAAATTTTTTCACAATTTTTGACAAACCTCGTTCCAAATACATTTCTTAGTTTCTCCTTGTATTTTACACGCTGTATATTGTAATTATTGTAATTATTATGTATTATATAGTAGTTCAGACGTATCTACATATTTCAAAAGACAAACTGATCAAACAGTATCTAAGAAGCTTCTTCGACAGAGACAACATGTTTTCAATTTTTTCCAAAAACTTTAAATAAATCCAATAAATTCAATACAAGATTAATCTTAATTAACACACACACATATATAATTATAATAGAAAAAATAAACTTGATTCAAATACACACTTCTTGGAGAAAAGAGACTCCGAGGCGCGAGTCTGCCTCATTCCCCCGGTGAAACAATCGGTTTCCCGTACTTGTCCGAGCCTTGTCCGCGACCATCAAGCCAATAAATCGCGAGTACACAAACCTCGTACCAATTTTCCCGATGAGTCTTTCACCGCGTCGATCGCAGAGGGAAAAGCTTGCGAAACCTCTTAGGAAGGCTCGTCGGCTCGAAGGGCAACAATGGTTCTCGAAGGAAGTAGCAGAGGTCATTCGAACAAAGACCACCGAGGCCGAGTTAAGGGCGTATCGGTCTCGGGCGGGCGGGCAGAACGATCGAGGTTCGATCGGTTTCCGGCAGTGGAGAAACGAGGTTGCGAAAGAAACCCGTGGCTCCGGAGCGGGCGGGGGGGAGTGGAAGGAAGGTTTCCTTGTTCTTGGAGCGACTTCCGCGTCAGAAGCGCCTCTGGAACGATGCCGAGGAGAGAACAGGCGAAGAAGAGTCCTCCTCCTCTAGTTTCTAGTGGAGTGGCTCGACTAACAAGTTACCGTTGCTAACAAGCAACCAGCTTCCTCGATTCTTTTTCTCCCGAGTTGCTCCTCTCTCTCTCTCTCTCTCTCTCTCTCTCTCCTGTTCGTGCGCTTCCTTCGGATTCTCCCCCCTCGTCACGGCGAAGGAAACAAGCGGCCATCGCGATAATAGGGCTCCGGTATCTACGCGGAGGACAGCGAGCGCAAACAAACCCCCTGGCAAAAGACGAACAAGCGTGTCCGCGAAGGAAGCCGGGCACACGATCTCTCTCTCTCGAGTGCCCGTCGGCTCTCCGTTTCCGCCAAGCGTCTTGCCACCGCCGAGCCACCTCGCGTTTTTCGGGACGAAACGTCTCTCTCGACTTCAGCCTGCAGTCAGAGCCTGGTTCTCATCTTGGTGAATTTCGAAGAGGAGAGGTTCGAATTGCTGGAGACGGATTCTTTCCTAAAAAAAGTCAAGTTCCCGCGGAAGTAGACTCGACGACTCGTCTTTTCAGCGGAAATAAAAAAATAATCGTTTTTTGAGATTTGTTTAGGGATTTTGGGAGAGTTTATATCTTTAGCGTGATAGCTAGAATTTTTAAAATAATTTATAGGGTAATTTTTGAGATATTTACATATTTTACAGATGTAAAATAGTCTTTTTTAGAGGTTTAAATGATTTTTCGTAAAATATGCAAATAAAGGCTTGCATTGTAAACTTTATTGTGTCGTAAAATTTTCTTTTCTCTACTTTAACATCTCTCTGGATGGAAATTTTGCTCCGACTGATCTGCTCGTCGTCGTCGCGAAGAAACTCTTCCCACCAGCTTGGAAGCTCCCACGGCAAGAGGAACGGTACAAAACGGTTAGGCTGACTCCGTTGCGAGGCAAAACACAGCTTTGGAGCAGTCTCTCGCGAGGGCAAACGACGTTACGCGTCGCGCGTGCGGCCACTCGGCGCGTCCAGTAGCTTTAAACCGTCGGTGCACGCGTGTGCAATTAATTCCACACATGGAAATTCAATCGAGGGTGGGAAGGGACCGGGCCGGTTAATAGGATGGCCTGATACGCATCCATCCACGTTCCCGCTGCACGTGTGTCTCTATGCATACAACAAGGGGATGAAACGTAAGGGATAGGCCTCATAGAAAGAGAGAGAGAGAGAGAGAGAGAGAGTCGCGAGAGCTTTTGATTGGTCAGCTGGCGCGCGCACGCGAGTCCACTTGCATTGCTAATTCCCAGCTTCGAGGCTTACCTATCCGATGCGTCTCTCTTTCTATCAATCAGCTTCCCGCCTGTGTGCGACCATCTGGCCACCTCGGTCCATCCTCCTCCTCCTTCCGTCCTAGTATTAAGTCCATTACACCCGATATAAACGCAATTTACGCGAGTCAGAACTTTGACTTTAATCGATACGTTCTAAGGAAATTTGAATTCTTTGAATCTGAGTGAATTTGGTGTAAGGGGATAAAATAGAAAAAATTGGAGCGCTGTTTTGCAATTGGGTAATTCGAAAACAGACATGCGAATACTGTTTGTCAGCTGAGATTTTGCAGAGACAATTGCATCAAAGCAAATTTCTCGACGTCTCCAAGTTGATTAAAAGGGAGCTGAAATCGAACGATGTTGATTTGATTCTTTCGCAAATGACGAGAATAAAAGTGGGATATCCAAATGCACAAATACATCTCTTGTATTTGCGTCGTATACTTTGATATCTGTACTCCAAAATGGCTCCTCAGAAATCTGTGTTTTGTGTCAGTTCACTCGAACTCAGATCAGAAACAAGACTTCCGCCTAATTAATTTGATCGTCTAATCGAGAAGAAAATTATAATTTTTAAAAAGAAAAAAAGAAAAAAAAAAACGTACTGGCAATGGACCGAGGTGGCCGTATATCCGGAGTTTTCACGAGTATCGCGAGCAGTATAATCGTAGGATTAAAAGAGCGTGGCTGGTTTGATGCCGTGTTAGCAAATAAGCCGCGGTTCCGTCCGTGGCCCCGGCGGCCGCGTCCCCAAAAAGGAAGCGGTCCACGATTTATTTTACATTTTTTCATGTGTTTTATTGTCGCACGGTGTCCAGGCCGAAGTGTGCTGAAAGCGGTTAGACGGTTGAAACCGGAGAAGCCGACGAAACGCTTGCTCACTCGCCGCTGGCGAACAATTCGAATTTCAAAGGGCCAACTGTCGCTCCCTTACCTGACTTTGCCTGCAAAGGAAATCCGCTCCTGGGAGCAGCCATTCCGCCTCTTGCCATTTTTTTCTCTTTTTCTCTTTTTCTTTCGCTTCGTCCTAGACAATTTTCCCCTTTCCAATCGATACTTCTATTATGTATTCTCGATCAAACGCATCAAGAGATCAAGTGTCAGAAACACTGGGATCTCTCGCGATTTTTCATACATTCTTCCAACAAGTGTGATGATATTTTTTTACCTCAAAGAGAATTATATCAACAAACCTCAGTATTTAGTGAAATCGCCTCAAACACTTTTAAGATGTAAGGTCAATCTTTTACCGCGTATTGATTCATGTTCACGGTAAATATCCTGTAACTTTCACTTTCAAATCTCACCATCATCCGTGGCAAAGTGGTCGAGTACTTTCGTAAACGCTTGTACTCGTATTTAATTTTGCATAAAGAATCTATTATGTAAGAAAAGAAATCCAAGTGTCCTTAGAAATCCTTAAAACCACGACAGACGTTGTTCCTCGTATCCGGAACTGATTAGGAGATTTTATTTCGTTGAAAGATCACCTTTCCTTTTTTACTTTTTCGTTTCTCCTCCCTCTCTCTCTCTCTCTCTCGTGGATTTATTATTTCTTTTCGAGGTTAGGTTCGCTGTATCGTCAGCAGGGGGTTAGTTGCACCGCCGATGGCGACAAGGTGTGCGCTTGGAAAGCAAAGGCAATCGGCCGTAGGCGAGAGATTAAATCCCGGTGCAGCCAGAGAGTTTTCGGTAATTTCGGCCGCGGGCTTGTTTGCACACCTGAGCCCTGCCTCTCCGCGGCCGATATAATTCCGTGGAAGCATTATTAATTGCTCTTCCACGCGTCATCCCTCTGCGTTCGTCCCTCGCCTCGTCGTCGCGTATTTTTGCCAAGAGGAAACCGATCCTCCCCTCGGCAATCTCTGTTCGACCCTTCGAATACATCGAACAAGGGCAAGAACAAAATTCGAACGGAGAACGCTCGAAGGAATTTGAATATTTTCTCCAAAGTTTCTCCTAGTTTCTCCACAAAATTTGTTTTTGCTCGGTTTATAGCAATTGATAATTTCAACTGCAAAACTCGCGAACAGCCGATCCTTCGACGAATCGAACGAGAGTTTCTTTGAAGAGCCGCGAGAATATGAAGCAAAATTGAAGCGTGTTGCGACTTCATCGCAAATGTTGTAATTAATTGGTCGTCCAGAGGCGCGACGATTAATTTGATACGATTATTCCGGTCGGTTGTTGCGCGGCTATTTATGATAAGTCGCACGTGCTTGGTGAAAATTTATTTGGTGAAAGCCGGCGTTGTGAAAACTCCTTGCTCGTCGCGTGAATTATTGGCGTAATTGAGAGGGAAGAGGCATTGCCAGTACAAGATCTAGAAGAAGCGCAAAGCGCAATTTTTTTTACCGATCGTGATTGAAGAATCGACGAACTTCGAAGTCACAGAGGAACATTCGAGTCGTATAGCGTTGTCAATATCTTCTTTTTTTTTTTTTTTAGAAAAACTGCTTCCATCAGGAACTTATTTTAAGAAGCTTCTTTGGTATTTTATAATCCTCCTTTTATTTATCGATCTATTTCTAATTTCTAGCCAATCAAACAATCAATTACCATTTTTAAAATAAAATTATATCATGTATAATATTTTTCCATTTTATTAAAACTCGAGACTGCTGGCGACGTGTTTGACTGCAGAGGGATGCATAAGAGGTATGCTCCCGATGCGTCGATAAATATTTTAATAATTCTCCATTTTTTACTCCATCTTCGTCTCTCTCCCCCCATCCTCCGCTTCCTTTCTCTGTTCTTTTATTTTCTCCGGGAAAAATTTAAATCTATATAAACCAGGTTCGGGTCGCTTTTATCAGGCTCGCGTTATAAATCAGCTCGTAATTTCAACTCTCCACGATGGTCCTCGAATCGTTGAAATTTGTGTATTTTACCTCTGCACTCTCTCTCTTTCTTTCTCTCGTGTTTTCTTCTTCTTGTTTCTTTGGTCGCTCGCGAACGACGCGCGCTGCTGAGGGCTTTAATTTCATTGGCGCGCGCGTACTCGCTTCCGGCGAGCCGACGTGTTTGCACGCGAAGATTTGTTTAACAAATTCGAGGGAAGATCGAGCGTCGCCGAGCGTTTCGCGATATAAATTCATAAATCCGACCGGGGGCTTTTGCTTGCTTTTCTCGCCGGTACCCGGTTCGATCGACTTTCCACGCGGTTCCTTCCTTTTATTCCCTTTCTCTTCTTTTCTTTTCTTTCTTTTCACCCCACTTTCTGGCTGAATTGAATTTCTCCAGTTGGCGATTCCGTTGCTTGCGTGGAATTTTTCTCGAGTCTCCGAAACGTCGAATACGCGGCCTTTGAATTAGCTAAGTTTCTGAACGAATCATTTAGAACATTTTAAAACACGTGACCATTGTGTAAAAATGAAACGCGCAATGTTCGTAACAATAATTTTTGTTGATAACCCATTGATAGAGGAAAGTTAACAAAAAAAAGAAAAGAAAATTGATTTAAGACAGTTTCTGCGCCATATCGAAACTCACGACGAAAATGAAGCTACCATTGAAAAAAAAGGAAGAAAAAAAGAAATATAATTTCCCTCGACGCAGGAAATAAAATTGCAGAAAGTGACAGTGCGGGATGTTTCGTTGGTCGCAACAGAAAGGGAGCAAAAATTCTTAGAACGTCGTGGGCAAATTCGTAATTTGGTTTGCGTGATGGCGGCGAATCGCGACTGCCCGCGGCCATCGCGGCGTGTGCAATTTCGTTGGATAGTTATCGCGAAACTCGTGCGTAAAAAAGAGGGAGATCGGGAGCAAGAGGAAGGAAACGAACGTGACTAAACGATTCGCGCAAAGTACCTCGAGGCGGTCGGTTTGTTACTACAGATCTCGATCCGATGCGTCGGTTCTGCGTCTAATTTTCAACCGATGAAAATTTCCATTTTTATTCTCGCGCGCAAACTTGGACTTTCCGCTCTAATTTACAACTCTAAGACTAGTTTCTGTCTCTTTTATTGGAAAAATTCGTCGAACACGCTCGTCGTTTTCCCAAAGACGAAACCGGCGGGAGATCGACAAACAGCTGCGTGCTCGATGTAACAGATCGACGACGTAACGATGGAGTGTCGCGAAAGTCAAGCAAGAGGAAGCAACTACGCGGAGTTTTATTTACGACCTACAAAGATGGAAAGTTTTCGAGCGGGAGTGTACCGAGCAGTAGCTGACGCTGGAATACTCCATCCGCGAGTGTTCTTCAGGCTTCCAAGGGTTTTGGACGAGGACGTAGGAGTTCCACCTCTCCGCGTCTCGTTCTCCGGTAGCAGAAGGAGAAAAAAAATAAAATAAGAATCTCTGTCCACACTTCTGCTCCTGCGAGAAGAATCTGCGTGCAGTGGAATTCCGGTAGTATAGTTGTTTGGTCAGATGCAAACTGTACGATATCAACGACGTTACGTCGTTAGATAAATTTTAAAACATCTTGTACAAAATTCAAAGTAATTATTGTTCAAACTAAATCGAAGATTCCATTTGAAGTCTGGTTATTGTACTCGCGAATCCTGAAAAGGAGAAGAAGATGAAGAAGCTCTCTGACTTTTCACTCGCACGCGTGTCCTCCACCGCTGGAAGAACAGCAGGAAAACGTGGTGGCGGAGGCGAATGGAGGCAAAACCACGAACAGAAGAGAGGAGGAAAGGGTTCGAAAGCTATATAGCCGTGATTGCAGAATAGACTCTCTTGATGGCTTCCATTGGTTCATTATTTCTCTTCGGCAAAAGTCGTCCGGTGAAGGAAAGGGGCAGCGGGGGGGGGGGGGGGGGGGGGGGGGGGGGGGGGGCAGCGGGGGCAGCGGGGAATAGGAACGATAGAGAAGAAACACAGGATGATGATGGTGGTGCGGTGCGTGTCGCGGACGCAGCTGTGCGCCCGGCGTATCGCGCGCGCGGCCCCTCAGATTGGATCACTCGGTAGATTATTTGGCTTTATGGTGCGGGGAATATACTATGCCAATATGACGTGGAGGGCTTGTTCACAGCGAGGGTGGTGGTAGCCATGGAAACGCCGGCACCCGTGAGTGTCGGCTCCAACGCCAGCCGAGTCCCTCATCTCCCTCCTTTCCTGGCCACCCCCGCGAGCTGGGGCCACCCCTCGCCCACGCCTGCAGCAGCCGCCAACCCTCTTGCTCTCGCCCTCCTTCCGGCGCCAGCCAACAGCCCCCTCTGGACCGTAGGGTGAAAGCCACCCCTAAACCCCGGTCCTGTAACGGATCTCTATGTACTTCTCTTCCGTTACTCTCTCTCTCTCTTTCTCTCTCTCTCTCTCCCCCCGTTCTCTCTGTACCACCGTTTCATCCCCTCGTGCTCCTGTACATACACGTATATACGTACAGGCACATATTATACGTTATGTGCGCCGCCAACCCTCTCTAGCGTGGACGTATATCTTTAGGCGTGGATGTGCGCCTGTGGCTGCCACATTGATTCGCCTGTGTGTGTGTGTGTGTGTGTGTGTACGCGTGTAGGAGGGAAGCGAGAGAGTGTACGAGAGAGTGTACGAAAGTGTGTAGGTGGCTGTATAGGCAGCCGGGGGTGCCTCCGCGATCAATATGGTGGACAGACGCACCGACACCCTCCACGGGAAGGCCAACTCGATTTACGAAATTCCCTCCTCCTCCTCCTCCGCGCCGGTCTCTTCCTCCTACGCGCTCTCACGCTACACACTCACGCGCTCCGACATAACCTCTTCCTCAACTTTTCTTTCTTTTCGAGATGGTTTAGGTTAGGTTTCGCTCTTTTTTTTTAGTTTTCTTTGGAATTGATCTGATCTGTGCGTGGCTCCTCGAGAGTCGAATCAGTTTCTTTTTTCTACTTCTCCTTATATTGTACAGAGTACGAGGGTTTTCCGAAAAAATGCAGTTTATCTCTCACTTTGTTTAGGTTAGGACTCGAACACTCCTCAAAGGGACGGAACGATTTCTTTCTTTTTCCCTTCAAACCTGACTTTGACAAAGAATTCTTCTCTCTTTGATTCTCTAGTTCGAAAGAAAGTACCCCGTCCACCTTCGTCATTAGAGTTAGAATGTATTTAAATCTCGAAAGTTTTACCTCAAGAGCAATGTACTTTCCTCCTACGGGCGAAATAAAAGGAAAGGAAAATGCCGGACTGGCATTAAATTGCCGAAAGATCGATACGTTTGCAGGGTAAAATCCTCTGTCCACCATTTTTCTTTCGCGAATTATTAACAGCGCACGGGCGAAATAAAAGGAGAGAAAGGGGCGGTGAAAGAGCGGAGGGGTGAAAAAGGGAAATTTTTCGCGACAATTGCGAAGAGTATACGGAACACGAACGAGAAACAATCTGGCCAGCGGACGGGAATACAGGGCTCGGCGAACCGCGAACAAAGTTACTTTGATCGCTATCAGCGAAATCGAAGCGCTTTGTCCGGCGTTGCACGTGTCTATTCCAGGATATTGCTACTTGATGGCGGTGCGCGATCGGCGAGATTATATTTCGCGGGGTGAGAACGAACGATGTAGAAGTCAAAATACAGTCACTAACCACCCGGCCACCCCGCCTCTCTCCTCTCCTCTCCTCTCCTCTCTCCTCTCGCTCTCTTTCTCTCTGTGTGTGCGTTCACAAAGGGGGTGGCGGAGGCTGTTCGCGCGTGTTCTAGCCTCGGGTCATATTTATTTTCGGGCGTTTTCGAGCGCGCTCTTTTTCCGTGTAATTGAGAATGCTCGTTTCGATAATGTAACTGTTTCTACCGGTTTCTACTGTTTCTCCCTTTTTTTCCACCTCTTCTCTCTATCTCTCTCTGTTTTTTTTTTTAGATGAAACTTTGCTGAAAACGAAAATAGTGTGCAGATTTCAAGAGACGACAAGTTCTTTGAATTTTGTTTAAAATAACATCAATAATGGTTATTGCGTAGGATAGGTATGTACGTCCGTCGTACAAAGGAACGATCAGAAAGCAATTTTATTATATTTGGCACGATTGATGAATTTCTATTTCTATTTCTATTTCGTGAAATAATTCTTTCTCTCCTCCTGTTTTTCTTGGTTAATTCGCGACAAAGAGAAAAAAGATAGCAACTCGTACGAATTAGAAAGATTGGAAAGAGATAATTGCGAAGACGTTCTTTCAATGATAATTACGACCGAACAAACTCTTCCCGCCATTTCGACTTTTGTCTCGATCAACTTTTGCACCAAACTCCGAATAATAATCTATCGCAAATATATCGCGCGCAATGTTTTAATATTCAAAAATATCAAGAGTAACAAACAACTCTTGAATAAACTTGAGATTTCGCGTAAATAAGGTTCTATGAAAATTATTGAACAGAAAAATTCATCTTCTGCCGTCATCGCGGGTGACAAAAACGAAAAGTGAAAGGAAGACGAAATGACGAAAATTAATTCGCGATTGAAAGAGTGGGTCTCGTTACAATTGAAATATAAACGGAGAGGCAAGTTTCATTAATAGAATGAAACATCGATTTTTGGAACGTAATTAATTTTATTCATTATTCTTGCGCGTTAACGCAGCAGCGACGCGGGTAGAAAATTACAATTTTCCGGGGATCTTGGGATAATTGATTTTTGCCGTGCAGTGCATGGTAATGAGCATAAAATAATAAAGTTCTTTCGTGCGGTGAATTTTTAAGGGCGCGTTTATTCGGGCCGGCGAGGGGAAAAGCGAGAATAATTAAAACGTAAATAAACGAACTCCGCGCTGCGTTCATTAAACCGTGGTTACTTATGTTTCAATTCATTTAACGAAGTGTAAAACGCAAATAATCTGATCCTTGCAAGAAACTCGAATTACGCCGTAATTTGCAGCTGCGGGGGGTCGGGGAGAATATCAGTAGCAGCGGGCGGATTATCAGTTTTCTCGGAAGCTGCTGCCGCCCAAATTTCTCTGTCTCGATTTTTCGCGAGTTTGCAAATTTTAGAGCTCGATTTAAACGAGAAAGCTTCGACTCTGATTTTTTTTTTTTTTTTTTCTTTATTCGCAGAAAGTTTTCGATTTTTCAATTGTAGATATTCCGCGGAAACTTTTAAATTTTCGATACGCGAGCTTGGAAATGTCTCTGCGCTTTGATATGTTTTCTAAATTTCCAATTCCCGGGCGTCGGAGTTTCTGCGTTTTGATTTTTTCGATCGACTCCGTCGATCGTCGAATTTTTCGGTTCAGCGAGAAGCGGAAAATTGTAAAAGAAAAAATTTCAAGTATTCGAAACGTTCGATTTCTTCGCGGATCTCCGAGTGAAATTTTGGGGAAATATTTCCAGTCTCTGAAACTTTTCAAATTTTTTTCTCTCTCTCTCTCTCTCTCTCTGTTTTCAATCCTACGCACGTACCATGAATTAAAAAGAAAACGAAATCCGCGAGTGATAACCGAGCAAATTTCTGGACAAATTACAGAACCGGGTTACGTTATTTAGTTTCCAGTTAATTATAGCTGGCCGTCGCGGGATGTGCCGTCCGCTTCCGCCGTTTCACGCATCCGCGTGCGCGTACGCGGGGTTGACAAGCGGGGATGGTTACACAGAGGCATCCAGCACACCTATCTGCGCAACGTGTCACTGGCAGTATAAGGGCAAAACAAACTCTCGCGATAGGGGGAGTAAGTTCGCTGGTTCCTGTCAATATCAGGAAACCGGCTTTACGTATATTGCGAGACTCGATTTACGCGGTATCGCTTTCCTTTCCCCTATTAAAGTATTAAACATTTACCGGCCCTTTTGATCCATCTACGAGCCGGTATAACATCCGAACCGCGAGCCAAGAGCGAAGCAAGAAAACGCAGTTAATAAAAATTAGATTTTCTTTTATCGACGACCGAGTAGAAACCGGGCAATTGATCAGAGTTTAACTCGATAGGAATTTCATAAAGGACAGAAGAGGGGGGGTACCTTGATACCATTTTCGTTGCGATTCTCTAACAATTCAAAGGGCAAAACGTGACAGTACCGAGTATATATATCCACGATACCGATAACAGTATCCATCGTTTAACGAATATTTGATATTTGTTACGTTTTCATTACAATCGCTAATAATCCAAAGCTCGACGATGACCGTCCGAAACCGCCGTACCGCGTTTCGCGCAGTGTTTCAAAACAAAACGAAACGAAACGAAACGAAAAAAAAAAAAAATATTTCAACAACGGAACGCGACGCGTCAAAAAGCAGCGCGCGACAAAGGTTGTGACTCGATCAAACGGTTGTTCCGATAGAATCAACCCCCGCTGCCACCAAAAAGAAACGATCCATTCCAAAAACCAAAAAAAAAAAAAAAAAAAAAAAAAGAGGGAAAAAGAAAAAAAAGAAAAGCAGAGAAAAAACCCTGCAAAAAATATCCAGCAGCTAGCATCCGCGATATATATATCCGTGCAGCAGCCGCCTGCGAGAAACGCGGGCGAATCCGCGAGAACAAAGACGAGGAACTACGCGGAGGTATCGCAGACAGAGGGTGGCGGGTGGGATAGACGTAGAAGAAAAGAGGGCGAAACAATCGCGGGACAAGTTGCAGCAGCAGCAGCAGCAGCAGCAGCCCGTTGGAAAACTTTTCCCTTATTTAGAAAGACAGGGAGAAAGGGGGACGCGAGCGAGAGCGAATGAGAAAGTGAGCGACACGGGGAGAGAGCACAGCCGGTGGCGCGAATCGTTTTCTCGCTGCTTTTCCCGCGGCTGCATCGGCCGCGGGGGGGGGTTGCAGCCTGGTTTAGAAGGGCTGTGCACGGGCTAGCGGCAAGAAGGGATGGGAAAGAGGACGGTGGCTGGCGAGGCTCATTTTGTCGGCGGCAGAGATGGTGCACAGCTTCTTTCTCTCCCTTCCTCTCTGTTTTCTCTGTCCTACTCGGTCTCTTTCCTATCTCCCGTCTCTCATCCTCCACCCCCCCCGGTCGGTATTTCCTCTCTGTTCACATTTTCACCTGGTCCCTCCGCGCCCCGCCGCCGTTCCACTCGCGCCCTCGCCTCGTTTTTCACTCCGTCCGTCTTCTTCCCCGCTTTATCTCGCCACCCGTCACACCCCCTCCTTCCCGCCGCCATCAACCCCCGATTCCACGGAGGAGGACGGAACGACGGTGGAGAAGAGAAACCGGGGGTGGAAGGTGGTGGTCGAAGCCAAGAGGGGGGTGTGGTGCACGGAACGCCTGGCTGGCGACATTATTAGACGCCCCCCGATGAGTCAGTGAGGCCAGAGGGTGGATGACGACGCTGCACGGGCGACGTTCCTGCCCCCTCTGCCCCGTAACGACGGGGCCAGAAAAGGGAGGACGAGAGATAGCGGAGGAATGGGGCGGTCGGGTAATGAGAAGAAAAGACGGCGCGCACAGCGAGATATCGCGCGCCAGATACGCCCGGGAAAAAGGCAGCCTCGCGAAAAAAAGGCGCAATTTTCGCGTGCGTCGCGCCCACACCCATCCCGCGATACCAGCCCCGACCGCCAACCAGGGGATTAACCCCTCGTCTAGCCTCGCGGCGAAGAAAGGCCACGTCGTTCGACCAGCTTCAGCCGCCAGTTTTTCCTTTTGTTGTTGCCTTGCCTCTTCGTCTTTTTTCCATACTCTCTCTCTCTCTCTCTCTCTCTCTCTCTCTCTCTCTCTCTCTCTCTCTCTCTCTCTCTCTCTCTCTCTCTCTCTCTCTCTCTCTCTCTCTCTCTCTCTCTCTGTGTTTTTTTTTTCGTGTCTTTCTTTTTGCCGGTTGTCTAGCTTTGCTTTTTTTTTCACCCGTTGTGTGAGAACGTAACGTAAGTTGGGTTTATATCAAGGCAATTCTCCCTTTTAATTAGTTTTAGGTGCGCGACGATTGAGATTAGACAAGTTTTCATTTTAGTATTCCTCTTTCCGTGGCCATCTGATGAAATAAATAATTAATTGAAAATATTGTCCAGAATTTTCGCAACTAAATTCGATTTTTGTATACACTTGTAGGAAATTCGGAGATGTGACAAAACGTGCGCTCTGAGAAAAAAATATCTAAAAGGTTCAAAGTTAAATCCGATAAAGTTTGTTTATCGAGAGAGACAATTTCCTGTCCAATTTCCACAAAAATGTGAATTTACGTAAATGTTCGCTGTCCATCTTTCTATAATGCAAACAGCGAAGAGACGAGAGATGCGTTTCTTTACTATAGAAAAATGGAGATTTCATCTCGTGTACGTATCCCGCAATTATCGCGGCTCGAAGTGATCCAACAAGCTAGATGGTTTTCCCTTTGATACCATTTTAAGCAGGGCAAACGCGATCACAGTTGATTTCCAATTAACTGTAACGCAACTCTATCCCGGCTGAGTTCCATGAAACACTGCGCGAGCATAGCTATCACTCGGCCTCGCAAACTCTCGTTTGAAAGCCCAGCGTTTCGATCGCGTGGCTTTCACTCGATCCGCGATCCCTACGATCGGCGGTGGTACTGTGCTTTTTGAAATTATAAATTTCTATCTATTTGAAACCTTCCCTTTGAGTTGCAACGCAAATGATGCAATTATTTTTCCCTTTCTCGTATTATTTATTTCTTTTCTCTTTTTTTTTTTTTTTTTTTTTTTTTTTTTATTTATTTCAATTTTCGTGGATATCTTTAGTGTTTTTTTCATTCGGTCGATGATTGAAGCACGACAAAGTTTTCGTGTCAGTGGTACTGAATAAACAGGAACGTTTATACGTGGCTTGTTACCACTCGAAATACCGTTTCTTCCGTGTATTTCGCGAGGCACTTTAATGCATCACGTTTGATTACACGCAGTCGATGAAACGTTTGCTTAAACGACGAGCCATGCTCCATTAACCTCGCGGTTCCAAATTACTCCCGTTTCTTCTGCTTAAACGTAAATTGTAGATGCAAACGTCCTGACGTGCGACTGTTATTTTTAACGCAGGGTTCAGAAAGTGTATGTATTTTTCTTTACTGTAATTCCCCTCCGTGTCTAAATATTCTTTGACTTTAATCATATCGTTGAATGATATCATTGAATCCCTGTAATTTCGATTTCTTAGTTTTTACCTTGCGCAGGTAGATTCTCCGAGATTCGTCCAAAATTCATCCACAGCTTCGGGCAATAATTTTCCATAAATTTTCTCAACCGCCTACGTCAGTCCATGAACTCTTCCTAACCTTAGGCTACAATAATCGACGTCTAGACCTCATTTGCAGCGCCGAAGTAAAACGACGACGACCACTGCCGAGCGCATCCACCTCCTACGGATATTTCCACCCTCCTCCTCCTCGAAGGAAGAAACAAATAGAAAAAGCAACGAAAATAGAAAAAAGAACGATGGAGAAAGCATAGTGCGGGAAACAAAAAGGAAAGTAAAGAGAGAGAGAGAGAGAAGGTAATGAGGGAAAAAAATGTGGCAGAAGTAGGAAAGAGGGTAGGATCGGAGGGAAGGAAGGGGTTCTTTTCATGCCGCCTCCTCTCGGCGAGGTTTTCCGCAGGAAGAGCACAACCCCCGGTTGCGTGTGACAGCCATTTTAATTCCGAGCCCCCAGGGGGTCCCTGATTTTCATTCCCCATGATGGAACATCAGCCATCCTCCTTCATTCAACCCCCTCTCTCTACTTTATCCTTCTCTCTCACTCTCTCTCTCTTTCTCTCTCTCTCTCTGTCGCTTCTCTATCGCTTCTTTCAGCCAAGTCTCTGTCTCTTTCTTATACCATCTCGCTTTTTCTATCTTGAATCTCTCGTCGTAGTTGGTCGTGTCTCTTCTCCTCTCCTACGGTTCGTGTCTTTTTCCCCCCCGTCCTATCTACCACCCCTCCCACCCCCCTCTGACGGTGGAAAAGCTTTCAGAGGCGTCTGGAGGGACGAGGGGGGACGAGGATGAACCGCACGGTGTGTCGGCTATCTCGGCTGTCGCATCGCGAATCGAATAAAAGCCGCCGGATGGCTGAGGGATGAACCGCGCTCGTTTAATTTCGGCGAAAGAACGACCACCGGTCTGCCACGGCTTTTTTTCTCGCCCGCCGGAACACCCCCCGGAAAAACTAGGTCCGCCGACGACACTTCCACTCGTGAACTCTCTCTCTCTCTATATATATATATATATACATCGTCAATTCGTAGAAATTCGCGAGAAATTCTTGCCTTTCCGATTTTTCTCGGCGCTAGTTTTTTTTTTCTTTTCTCTTTTTTTTTTTTTTTTTTTTTTGGGTGGAGAGAGAGAGATTTTTGAACGCTTCTCGGCTTTGAAAGCTCTTGATTCGGAAAATAGGAATCGACGCAGCTGGGAATTTCTGCGCTTTGATTTTTGTAAATTTCCAATTTGCGAACTTTGAGTCTCTCTCCTTCTTTTTCTTTCTTTTTTTTTTTTCGTTTCCGCGAAATTTCGTGGAAATTACGCTTCGATTTCTTTGTACGTTTGATCCGCAGATTCTGGAAATGCGGGGATTTTTCAACTTCAAATCACGTTTGCTGCTCTGGCCAAGATAGAAATTTCTGTCCTCTGAAATTTTTCGAAATCGCCGACGTTCAAACGCGTCTCGTTCGGCGAATTTCTTGAGGCTTTTCATCGCGGAAACGAATTTTCCTTTTAATCGCGTTTAATGCAACTACGCTTTTTCATCTGATATCAGTATAACATAGCGAAACACTTGATTGCATTTATTTGGCTTTATCGATCCCTAAAATCACCTAGGGGGTGAAATTTCACTTGCAACGGAATTAACGTGATTTCCTTTGATGATGGTAGCTTTTAAGGGTTAATGGAGTGCCTGTGAACAACGTATAAAACATGGAGAATCAACAGTCATCGATCCTACTATTTATCCAAACCATTTATCTTCCCAGCAAATAAAACTCATCGTCTTCATTTTCTTTTTTCACTCGGCGAATTTCTTATTATGTCAAATAAAAATTCAATGGTCCAACATCAATCTCCCTATCCTATGTCTATAAATCCAATCGTGTAATTCATCTCGATAAATTAATCCGTCTCGAGCGATCCGCGCGGTATCCAAAATTTCTCGAGGGACACCCGTTAGAAGGACACCCCTTGGCTGTGCCAAAGTCGTTGGGGCAATCTTGCGAAGGGTGCGTGCGTGTTCTGCTCTCGCCCCTGATTCGCTCCACCTTCGGTTGGCCCCGAGGGGATTGAAATTAAAATGACAATGAGGGCAGATCCGAAGGGAGGCTAAAAACGCGTACCCTTGCCATCGTCCAATCAGCTACAGATCCGTGGGCGCCATGGCGACCCTTCTCCCCCTTCTTTCTTCTTTTTTTTTTTTTCTCTTTTGCTTTGCTTTTCTTGCCCTTCTCTCCCTTCTTTCGCCTTCTTTTTTCTCTCTTCCTCTCTGTCCTTACCACGCGACGAATACGCCTGTTCACGTGGAAAATAGGGTGAGAAAGATGGAGGAGAGAGGACAGTGGCACGAAATGAAAACGTTTAAAGCGTCGGTGATCTTCACAGAAGTTTTCAACCCCTTTCGCGACATCATTCGAGGGAGAAACAAAATAGATGGCACTGGCGAAGGGGATGGAAAACGGAATGCATAATCGCAGGCTGGGAAGAACTCGGGGATCGAACGGGCCTTCCCCCGCGATTAATATTCTAATTACGGGAATCGGGATAAAAGTGTCGTCCCTCTGCCGGGGGTGCGGTCCCTCGGGGTGGTACACTCTGAATTTCCTTTTTCGCTCGAGGAGTGCCCTCTCGTTTGCCTTTTAAATTTGATGGAATGTTAGTACACTTTCGATTGTAATATTAATATCGATGAATATCTATTCGATGTCTATCGTTTGTCGCGTCTTTCCTTCTTTTCTCTCTCTCTTTTTTTTTTTTTTTTTTTTCTTGTAAATACAAATATTTCACTCTATTATGATTTAATGGAATATCGGCATTGAACATCGCATCGTGCATCGTGTATTTTTCGAAATTGCAGTTGCGTTTCGTTTCCCTTCGTATCCGTTTTTTTTTTTTTTTTTTTTTCATTGAAAAATTCGACGTCACTCGCTAGATTTTATATAGATGCTGGACAATTTTAACAGCTTTTGCGAAACCGTGCTCTCGAAATTGAAAATTTACTCTCGATCCTCATCCGCCCTATCCGCGACACAAGGAACAGTCGAACATTCATTTTTGATAGAATTTTAATCTCCTCTGAATTTCCAAAGAATCTCGAGTGCAGATTCGAGCATGCAAGAGGAAATTAAGAAAAGGGAAGGACCGATTCGTCGAACAATCGGGGAGAAAACGCGCGGCGAACATTTTAATTTCCACCCCATTTTCCATCTTTCGTCTATCTCCAACGCCTGTTCTCCGCGATCTCTCCACCCCCTATCTGCCAACCGGTCCACACCCTCCTCCTTCTTTCCTCCATTTCCTCCTGGTTGGTAGATGCGCGCCATGCAAAGCCGTAATTAGTGGCTTCGCGTGTAATTATCGTGGAAAAAAGGGCTCTGAATGCCCATAGTATTCAGGTTGTCGAGGATGAGTCCTTCGCGATGGAATCGCACCAAGCACCCTTGAGACATGCGGTTCTTCCTTCCTTTCTTTTTTTTTTTTTTTTCTACTCTTCTTTCCTTTCTTCTCCTCCCCACCTCTTTCTCTGCCCTTCTTTCGCTCTTTGCTCCCCCCCCCCCCCCCCCCCCCCCCTTCTATTTTCTCTTTTCTTTTTTTTTTTTTTTTGTTATCATCCACGGATTGTGGCGAGGCTCGGTTGGCTGGTTGGTACCCAAGCCACCCTCTTTCGTTTCGCAAAGCGATCGCGTTTTTCGACTGTCATTAGTTTTCGAGGACGGCAGCGACTCCATTTAGTCGGTCGGTCGTTCGGCATTCGGGATGTTCGACGTTCTGTCGTTTCCTTCCTGCCTAATCCCAGCATCCAAGGGATGCTCCCGTTCGTCTCTTTGTGCGATCCGCTGTCTTTCTTTCTTTTTTTTTTCTTTTTAATTAGTCTAGTATCGAGTCGCTGGAAAGAAAAATCGGAAGCATCTTCGAGATGGGACGCGACTGCGGAAATTTTCCCTGTTTGCACACTGTGATTTTTGTATCTGTCGTAACAGTAAACGGAATAGATCTTTAATTTAATTTGTATTGATATGTGCGTACAAAAAAAATAGTAATAAACAATACAACTGTAGCATCACGTCTCTCGATCCAAATGGAGGTTCCTCATCATCATAATCATCCAGATTAAATCGTCTTCCCCGATCAACAAATTAAAATACGCCCCCTTAATCGTTAATGACGTTAGCAATCGAAGCTAAACGATAAGGTTCTTCCAAAAGAGAATAAATATAAAATACTCTTCAGACTACGTGATACGACGAGGAAGAATGTAATATTCAACACTCCTAGATGATTGACACTCCTGTTGACGTTTCCTCGTTGCGAGCTTCCTTTCAGACCGCCGGACTTGAGACCATCTAGAACGGGATATATATTATAAAAGTATTCGAATTATATTCATCGAGGCGGATGCCTCGATCGACGACGAAGATATCGATGGCTACGAGAAACGTGGCATTACGTTCCAAGCCGTCCATGAAACCCGATGGCAACCCCCGATGAACGACGACGATGACGACTATGGTGTACGGTGGATGGAGAGACGGACCGTGGAGGGGGGTTTGCCGTGGGAGGGGGGCGGGTAGGGCTTGGCCGCGGGGGTTTCGAGGGCTCTACGGTCCGCTTTCGATTCATTGTACAATAATATGACGGAAATGTCAGTCAATTAATAAGCATACCGAAGCTGACTAATTTCCGCCTTTGTTCGTTCCACGGCCCGGGATGGATGAATAAGTGGCCATTATGCGGCTTTTATGATTGGTCAGATCCGTATCACGACAGCCGGTTCCGCTTTTATAAACCAGCGCGCGGCACGTCGAAACTTCTCTCTTGCGGCGAACCTTTTTAACCGCGTGCACGTGCCGAGAGCGGAATATATATCGTTCTCTCCTTCCTCTCTCTCTCTCTTCTCTTCTCTTCTCTTTTCTTCTCTTCTCTTCTCTTCTTTTTCTTTGTTTTTTCTTGGTTCTCTTCTCCTCCTCCTCCTCTGCTCTGCTTTTTTTTCTTTCTTGCGTTACTACCATCCTCTCTCGCGATCTTAAACTTTCTCGCGGAAATGCGTTCTGTTTGTCACGAAGGAAATTTTGGTTGATTATTTTCCTAAGGTATCAAGGTGTTTTTTTTTTTTTTGTAGATTTGGTTCATGGTAGACTACAGATATTGGGAGAGTGAAGAAATGTTCAGAAGTTAGTGTGAAACGAATATATTGGAATGTATCCGGTTACATTTGATTACATTTTGGATTTTGGCGCATTCCAAGTCACAGTTGATATGTTTCAATCATTTCAATTTAGAACTCAAACTATGGCGATTCTGTTTACAGATTCGCTATTCGATTCTTAACTTAGATGCGTTTAAATGTACAAAAGTGTGGAAGCCGCGTATTATGTGTACATAAAATGTCCAAAGTGAAAATGAAACCTTTGCCTCCAAATTGTCACTTTGCACAGACTCATGGACAATTTGTCGCTGTAGCGTGAAAAAATGTCTCTCGCAGCTCGAGAGGCAACGTTGGAGACAATGAGAGGACGATTCAACGCGTTCGCGGGCTCTTTAATTGCGACTAATCGCGCCGCGACATGGTTCCGTTTCGTTTCGGCGAAACGCCGGCCCCCGGAAGCAAACGTTTAATTACCGTAAACAGAATAAACACGGGGACACGCCGAGAGAAAAAATCGACGGCTCGGGAATGTTTGCTCGTCGGCGAATTATTTTTCGCCGCGGCGGCTTAATTTCCGCGAAGGTCAAGGGAGACAAAAAATGGTGTAATTGCTAGAGCCCGCGCCCTTATTGCGCTCGTTCGTCGGAGAGATAAACGAGATGGGTGGAAAAGCGGGGGAAAAACGCGAGATAATCCTCTCGCCGCGCAGTCGATCTCGTTATCGTTCGCGAGACGAATCTCCGAATGGCAACGGAAAATGGAAAGGTTTCAAAGAATTGAGATTAAAAAATAAACTCTCGCTTTTTCCGTGAATTTATTTAACGCTCCTGGTTGGTTAAGCGAGAAATTTGTAGGTTAGTTGGATTAAATTTGCACTTTTGCTAAATAAACGAGAGCAAAATTCAGCTTTACAAATCTGTTGTCAGTATTAATTTGTGTTTGCTCAAGAAACTCTGGATCTTCTACTGTGATCAAAGAACGAGTAACCAATTTCTTGGGGTTTGTCATTTCTATATTGAAACGCTACAAACTTATTCGACAACTTTCGTTTTCCATCGCGTAAGTGGAAACGTCCAGTCTACGCAAGACCGCCATATCCACGTTCGTTACTCGCTGCTTTGATCGCTCGATGTCAAGTCGAAATTGTAACATTTTTGGTGTCATTTTCATACAATACTCATTATGCGCGTCGAGCAAGCTGACTTTTAATATCCTGGGAAAAAAGGCCAACAACGCCTAGAGCAAGGGAACAGATAAAAGTCTCCAAAGAACGTATCAGCCATTTCGCTTAAAGTGTCTCGTCCTGTTTCATCCCCTCGTGAAACAATTGTTCCCTATTTTCAAATTCACAAAGTCGATCAATACAAATTACCCCCATTTTTCTTTAAAAAAAAAAAAGAAAAAAAAATGAAAAAGAACGGGAGAAAGGACCATTATGTGCCGGAGAAAGGGCCAACGGGAGATAGCCTAGCAGGAATATAATCTCAGATAAAAATCTCGAAAGAATTTCTCATTTACCCCACCAGGTATTACCGTCCTCGTCGTTTAAAGTGTCTCGGCCGGTCGCCTCCCCTTTGGCGAAAGGGTTGCGCGAGATGGCGGTCGGTGGCTGCTGCTCGGTTCTTGGAACGGTCAGGCAATTACGCGGACCCTCCTCGGCAATGACGATGACGTCGCGTTATTCCGCTGACGCGGCTCGCCTATCTTGCGCCTCCGTTCATCCGCGAAAGGCGAGCTTGGGCTGGCTGGCTGGCTGGCTGACTGGCTGGCTGGCTGGCTCTGTTGGCTCTGTTGGGGTGTCGAGGGTTGAGGTTCGCGATGGGCGAAGATATAAAAGGGGGAAGGGCGTGGCGGGGTGCAGGCCGGTTGCGCCACGTATCAGCCACCTATATCCTTGTCCGGCTTATATTGCCAGGGGGGATATAATAGCACGGGGGCGCCGGAACGGTTTCATTACACGGCTTCCCGAGGGATAATATCCTCGGATATCTCGCTGGCCGTCCCCGCGGGCTTGAAATTCCGTACCAGCGACCCTCCGCCGTCAGCGCGTCACCGCTAAACCCCCCCGCCCTTCTTCCAGGAGACCCGCAACCCCTTCCCGAAACGATGGAGGAAATTGCCGGCACGCTCGAGGGGCCGGCTCGATCGCGGAAAATGGCCGACCGATCCAACCGCCGGTTTTTGATACGCGATTTTTTTCTTTTTCTTTTTCTTTTTCTTTTCGAGGAAAAGAACTACTCTTTGTAGTTTTTAACTAATCTGCAATCGCGACGAAGAACGTTGCGAAGGGTGAGTTACTTGTAGGAAAGCTAGAACTAAGCCGACGACTAAAGCGTGAATAACGTTTGTTGCGAAGGAATTGTGAAAAGTGCAGGGTACAAGAACACAAACTTCTATTAATGAAAAATCACAATCGAGTATCTGAAAATACACTGTTGTAAAGTTGAAATTTGTACATGATATCCGAAAGTATAGCAAAGTATAGCTAGATTCGATTATCCCATTAAAGTATAAAAGGTATACGTATTGACACGTGGCCCGTGATTTAAAAATTATTTATCGTTAGAATTATAAATGTTCGAATTTCTCCTCTTTCGTAGATCTAAGCGAAATTTTAATGAGAATTGCGATAGAGTAAAGGAAGAATAAATGCGTAAAACCCAGAACGTTCCCCATTTTAGAAATTGCAAGATACACGTGGAAATTGAACGATACAATCGTCGGCAAATTGAAGCGAACTCCGAGAAGAATATTATTCACCTTTCGCTACAATTGAATTACAAATGTTTCAACGTATCGCGTTCCGATGAGATCGATGTTAATAAGTCTCATTAAAGTGTTTGTTTTTTGCATTAAATCGGGCCGGGCTCGCGCGTATCAATACGAGCCCGAATATCGGACGCACTTTTGAAGTCGCGTGCACGCAATTAATTCCCGAACGAAATTGTCAAAACTGATTAACACTCGACTCCGATTACAAATTCATCAGGAATTACCGCGCCACCGACTCGCTAGTTAATAAAACGTTACCAATAATTCAGGTTAACCAGTTAAAGCGTTAAATCATTTTACGATTTACATTTCGTCACGTTCGCATCTATTTAATTGGGATGGAAAATCGCCGAGGAAAAAAAGTCCCTGGCTCTTGTCTTTTTACGTGAAATTTCCAGCTACCCTCTCAGTCAGAGCGTGCACTTTGTCTCGTGCGAAACTCTCATATTCATCGTTCGAAGTCATCGTCCATCGGTAATCTCTCTCGATAGTCATTCCAGTCTGTCAACCCTTTTGCTCAATCCTCCCCCTACGATCAACAAAAAACCTACGCCTATAGCCCATATTGCTCCTGGGGAACAATAAAACGAAAATAAAAAAAAAAAATGTCAGCTATTCGACAATTTATTATCATCCCTTCTACTCTGATCGTTTCGATGACTCAAAGGATTTACCACTGACGATCTCTTCCAAGCTGCCAGTGACTCATTTTCTATTATTTCATTTTTTTCGCGTGTGTAAAGTACGATTTGCTCGAGATTGCACAATTTTATTCAACTCTTCAATTTAGAATTGTAACGAGAAACGGGTAAATTACTCGATAAATTCTTGTCTAGAATGGACCGGTTGCTTGGTTTATTGAAAAAAAAGAAAGAACCAGATTCTATTCTCCCGACCTCGTCTTCTTCCGTGAAAGAAAAATCACAGATTATTCAAGGATCGAAAACTCCGTGCCAAGGAAAGCTTAAAAAGCGAAATTAAAAAAAGAAGAGAGGGGGGGTGGGAAGGAAGAGAAGGGAGAAAGTAGGCAATGTTAGCCTGTGGTACTCCCGAAGCTGGGCGAGTTCTCGCGGAAGGAAGAAATAAAATTAATCCCGCGCGACGCGAGGCAAAAGGCCGGGGGGTCACAAAAGGCGAAAGAGTGGGCGGCGATAGAAACGAAACTCTTCGCCGGGGCCTGGAAGAAGTCTCACGAGGTCGGCTGGTAAAAGAGAAAGACGAAAAAAGAAGAGACAGAGAGAGAGAGAGAGAGAGAGAGAGCCAGCCAGCGTGCAAAAGCTTTTCCCCCGGTCTTTGGTCGGCGGCCTTTGATGATCCCATGCGCTAGTACAATACGCGATCGTGCTCGTGCGCATTGCGATTAGTGTTTTTAATGCGCACATTGTATAAAGAGAAGGGCCCCCGTTTTCCCGTATCAGATGCTAGGTGGCCCACCGGGGACCAGTTATTAGACCTCTGACAGGCCCATAATCCCGTCGGCTCTCCTAACGAAAAATATAATGCCCATTAGCGGAGATCTTTTCAGAGGCTGTGCCCCGTGTGTGTGTGCCCCTGCCCTGGGATATTTTCTTTTGCCTCCTACTACTCGATTCAACAACTCAAACTCCCTTCTTCTTCTTCTTCTTCTTCTTCTTCTTCTTCTTCTTCTACTACTACTTCTTCTTCTTCGGTTCCTCTCTATAGTAGTAGTTGCTAGTATTCGCTCTTTCGTTCCACTCTGCTACCCTTTGCCAGCTCTTGGCCCCTGGATTCGGCCTGTCTGTGTATAGTCGATGCGTGCCACGTGATGGGTGCTACCGGGAAACGCGTGTTAGCGTCTCGAGTGAAATCACGTTCGAACGATCCTAATCTGCGGCTCCGATCTCTTTCGCCGCGGCACATGTCGCCGCTCCCTGACTCGCGACAGAGCGGCCAGCACTTGGGGACCTCGGTCCTCCAACTGGAACGTTTCGTTAACGTTCAAGCACCCCTTTTGTGCCTTCCAAACGTGTAACCACCATGTTTATCCTTGGACGTTGTAAGTTTGCTGTTGCTGTATAACGTTCGGGGCAGAATCAGATGTACGATTTTCCTTTTTTTTTCTATTTGTCTATGGAGAGATCGCAGTTAGATACTTTTGTTTCGTGCTCGTTGGTAACGCGTGGTACGAAGAAACGTCTTTCAAACGTTTGATATGTTTTTTTTTTTTTTTTTTTTTATGTTTCAGCCGACGTGCAGAAGCAGAGAGAGAAACTGGAAGCGTCCATGGGGCGATTCATCCACGAGGATCCCTCGCGTAAGTCGATCTAAGTTCATCTAGCCGAAAATATTTCGTAACAGTTCGTGACGGGAAGCGTTCTCTTTCTTCTGTAGCTCGGAGGCCTCTGTTGTGCCTCCATTGTGCCGGGCCCGATACCGGGCACAGCGAATATTACGCAAGCATATTCCAGCTCGCTCGAGCATGAAAACCCTCGTCGGTTATTATATTTAATAGACCCGTAGCGATTTTGCAACATCTGCTTTTCTCTCGCGTTGATAGACGACCCACCGCGCGGCCGGTTTTTCAAGAGGGAAAGCTCTTTGCCCGGCATTGATTATCTCGGCAATAGAGGAAACAGGAACTTGCCTCGATGCGAGTTTCTCGCGCAGACTGTGTGTGTGTGTGTGTGTGTGTGTGTGTGTGTCGGCTCTGCCGTGAAAATGGTTTTTTTCTCCAAGGGTGAAAACCCCTCCTCCGTTCCTTCGGCAGGAAATTAAAGAAGAAGAAGAACGTCGATCGAGAGGCGAAAATAACCAATTATCATTATCAAAAATAGTTTGGAATTCGACGAAAATCGAAATTCGTGGTAAAGTAGTAATCGACGAAGTTACGAGACGTTAATTAATAATAATCGTACTGGATACACTCTTGAGAGTCCATTCGCGAACGCGCGATGATTCTCAAGAGTTTGGACAATCAGATCTGATATTTCCTACGCGTGTGAATGGAAATTATTTCGAATAATTGCCTGTAATTTCATACGCGACCAAACGATAAAAACGATAATTTCGCCGTAATTGCGAGCAGGGGACGTTGTTGTTGTTTAACGTAAACAGCGATTTTAATGGAAAATAAATCGCGTGCCCGCGTAATCGAAATTGTTTAGGTTCGGGGCAGCAGCGGGTTCATTCGCCAGCGAGTGGCGTAGCGGGCGAGCTTCGCGATCGGCAATTCGAAAATTGCACGGGAACGCGGGACACGCGGGACACGCGGGGATCAAATGGTTTTATTGTTAAATTAGAATGTTAAGTGATGTTGATGCACGGCTCGGCAGAGTTGTAATGAATATCGTGAGCGCGGTTATTAATTCCGTCGATATGTAACGCATATTAATGTTGCGAATCCGATTGTAGTTTCATTTCCAACGACTACGTATGATAATGGTGATCGTTAATTATGACACGAATTGCAAATCGAACGTCCTAAGGGGGCTCAGCCGGGCACAAACGGGATCGTTAATGCGATCGTTTGATACCGTTTAATGCCTCGTGGCCCCGAACTTGTCAAAAACAATCGCTATTGGCTACACCGCCGGCCGGACGATGTCATTAAAACCGTTTAATTGATCCGGTCGATAAAAATCAATTTCCTCCCCCGTCTGCCGATATTTTCTGAAAACGACATTTTCCAGTTTTTCCTTTTAACCGTCTCTGTGACAGTTTGGCAAACCAAACCACTTTGGACCTTTGGAAATCTACTTTAACGCATTCCGTTTACAATAGCTTCTCTCTGCGTTTCGATTCGCGGAGGTGGCGACTTTTGAGACTTCTTCGTACGTTCGTGTCTAGATGACATTCAGCAGAAAAAAAAAAAGAGAAAAAAAAAAGGAAAAAAGGAAAAACGAAAAAGAAACCAAAAAAAGAAGAAAGAAGAAAGAAAAAGAAGAAAAAGAAGAGTTATTCGCACTTTCACTGCTCGCTCGCTCGTTTGCCGGAGAGACGCATCGAACGCGGCTTGGAACACGTAGCAGGGCGTGGGTAGCGAGCGCGCAGGGTGCGTAGAAACGCGCACTGGGGTGGGTAATGTCGGGAAATGCAGCTAACGAAGTTTACGAAGACACTTAACGGAATTACGCCCTCGCTAGCAATGGCCTCTGCCGAGTGCTGCTTTCCCTTCCCGTGTCGGTGAATTCCCTTCTCTCTGTCTCTCTGTTACCACCCTTCGTAGCCGTTTCCCTTTCTGGTGGCAGGGGATCGTCGCGTTAATTACCGCGAGCGGAGGCAAGAAGCCGGGGAAAATCGCGGCGAGAGAGCGCATCATCGTCCTCCCGTGAATATAGTCCAGGCAGAGAGGAGAGCGAGGCGCCTGCTTGCTGGCTGGCTGGCTGGCTGGCTGGCTGGCTGGCTGACGAAAGGTCGTGGAAGGAAAAGCAGCTGCTAGAAACTAGGGATGGGTAAAAGAGAGAAAGAGAGAGAGAGAGAGAGAGTGAGAGAGGCGTGGGTGGGTGACTACGAGAGGGTGACTCTCTCGGGGCGAAACGAGGGAGGTTGGCTCGGTTTTGCGTCGAAGAAGGGTGTTATTGACATGGTGGGTGTCGCGTCGTCGGCCATCTTGGCCTGCCTGCACCCTCTCCTCCGCTCGGAGTCTCTCTCTGTACCGAGCTCCGATCTCCCCTCCACTCCCCTCGTAGCCGTTTCTCGTCTACCCTTCGCACCCTGCCCTCTCTCTCTCTCTCTCTCTCTCTCTCACTCTCTCACTCTCGTTCGCTCGCTCGCTCGCTCACTCACGCAGCTCCCAAACACACCAATGTGGTCGTTTCGTCTCACTCGCGTCCAGGACATCCTTGTGTCCCCCTTGTGTCGAGTGACATTCGGGCTATACGCCCGGCCTAACCTGCCCGACAGACGCCCTGGGCCACCCTTTTCGACCAACCCCGGCGACGAGCTCCGTGGGTCCCGGGGGTTGCTTGTCGCCATGGCGACCGAAACCCTCCTCGCCCAACCCCCGTCGACCAAACACCGGTTCCTGTCCCTCGGTACACACTTCCCTCTTCGTTTCTCGCTGTCTCTTTGCCTCCTCCTCGAACCGTTTTCTCCGCCGCACGATTTTTCTCTTTCTCCAGGGGGCGAGCAGGGGGACATACAGCATTAGTGCCAACGACAGGAGAGTTTGCCAGAGTAGCGCACAGCGCTAGATCATCCGCCGATTCTTCGAATACTTGCGCCATCCGCTGTAACCTTGTTGTCCGCTCGTCTCCCTTCCGTCTTATCCGTTTTCCCTCAGCCCTTCTCAGTTCTCTCTTCTCTTGTTTCTCGGTTACTCCGAGTGGCAAACGTAGTAGTGGAGTAATCCGTCGTTGCCCGTGTTCTTCAAATCTTTGCTGTATCTTTGAATTTTAATCTTCCTTTGTCCTCCCTTTTTTCAGTTTGCAATTTTTTTCTCTCTCTTTTTTTTTTTTTTAACTGCTTTTTTAAATGGTTCCAAGTAGGAACACTTTTCTGAATTTTTCTCCAGTTTTCTATCCTATCGGCAAAGTTTCCTTTCGGTTTTTGTCTTCTCGCTCTCCGTGTCTCATTTTCACTCGCTCGCGAGGGAAAATAATATCGCCGGAAGGAAGGAGAGAAGTATCTCTCTGCCACGTCGAAAGTATTTCTTCGCCCTCTCCCGCCGATCCCATCCCGCTTTAATTCCAACGCTCATCTCGCTACTTTTCCTTTTATTTATGTATTTGCTCGACCTATTTCTTCACTTTCCGCCAGTAACCGTATCTCGATCCGGCTAAGGCAGGCATTTTTCTCCCCTCGCGTATTTGCTTTGCCCTTAAGCATTCTCGATTAGAAACTTCGGGGCTCCACGCTCCTCCATCCCGCCCTCCGTCGTTCTCCATCTTTCCACTCGCGATTTTACTTTCTTCTCGTCGCACACTGACGAAAAATAATACACTCTTGTGTATTTTCTTTTTCCTCGTCTCTTTCCTTTTCCCTATATTTATCACTTTGTAAAAATCTTTATACTCGTCACGTCAGGCGTGGAATTTTTCATCTTTTCTTTTCGCAAAGCGAATGTACCTCGTTTCGATCATTACTTTCACTTTTTTTCTTTTTTTAATTTCTCTGCAGCTCAACAATTTCCCCAAACTTGCCACAATCTTTAAGATCGTTATTACATATATAAAATATTCGATAGATGAAATTTCTATTTCTCAGTGCCAGTCTAGATAAAAAAAAAGATTCTTCAATGTCCGAACGTTTCGTAGAGTTGCGACGTAATACACCTCGTTTTCCTCAATTTTTCCTCTTTCGCCATCCTCTGAACCGTTGCGTGAACAGGCCGGAGCCGACAGAGGGATGGGGTCACTGGGTGGTTGTACGAGCGAAGGCTCGCGCTAATAACGTTCCTCGGACGACACGGGGGATAGTCTGTCGAGGGATGCCTCGTTCTCCTCCACTCTTTGCCTGCTTTCTTCGCCGAACGAGAGGGCGTCGATCGCTCGCAACCCCCTTTGTTGTTTGGCCGCCTCCAACTCGCTCGGGATCTCCTTTCTGCCGGTCGTGAACTGTTGCCGAGGATTGGAATCGCGTCGTCCCTGTTTGTCCAGGAATGCAATGATTCCACGTTTCCTTTTGTTCGTTTGTTCCTTGCCAAGGAAATAGCTCGTGGCACATATTCGGCCATTATTTACGCACGTTACACTGTTGTGCGATTTTCTTTGTCTTGTACGTGCAAGTGCAACAGAATCTATAATATTCCGTGTTTCGTTTGATTTTTCCTTCCTTCTCGAATGGTATCGTTGTAGAGATTAAACACATCGATAAGTAAGTTATATATCCTATTGTGTAGGTAAAAAAAAAGTATTTTTCATTAGCACTTTCCATGGCGAGAAAGCAACTTAAAAACTCCAGTCTGCTAAAATTCTCTTCGCGAGGCTATCCTCGGATGTTTCGCGCCGCTTTTAGAGACACAGTCGTCGGTTCGTGCGACGTAATTCTTGTCAAAACTGGGGGTTCTTGAGTCTTTGAGTTCTTTAAACTCCTGGCAAATGGTTCGTTTCGCTTTCGTTTCACCGTGAATTCTAACGAAATTCGTCGCGCGAGTGAATGATTAAAAGAAGAAAGAAGAAAAAGAGAGAGAGAGAGAGAAAATCTCGCGAATTAATCTCTCGGCGAGCTGGCGTCGCCCCCCCATTCGGGCGCAGCATCGCGGAAACGTGTTCTCATTGAAATTGCCGCGTTTTCGCGATGCGCCCGCTGCGCGAGCGAATTGCGAAACGATCCGGCGACACAATGCCGATGTGCACGACATATGGACACGACGCATCGTAAACTACGGCGAATCGTTTAAATTCCCCGTAATCCCTTTGTCGACGGCCACGGGATCGCAGAATTTCTAATCCATCCCCCGCCGGCACAATGGCCGGGCGATCGATCCTTCCCTTTTTCTCGTTGCCTCTCGCTTTTTTTTTCATTTATCGCCTCCCGATGACGGCGGGAACGAAACAAGGAGGATCCAAGGAGAGGATCGGATCGTTCGAGGTACTGTATTTTGAAAAAAGAAACAGAAGACAGGTGAGGATAAAATTGGCTGGCACTATGTGTGTCAAAATTGCACGTCGAAAATTTCTTTCTCGAGAATGGGTTACGTCTCGCAGTCTTGAATACTGTGATCTCTCGAGTATGTTTTAGAAACTCTTTTACTTTGCAATTTGCAAGTGGAATTTACTTTTAACATCGTGCGACTTAAAAGTTACACTGTAGTCTTATTTTTTGAATCTTTTCCTTATGGTATCAGTGTACCATTCGTAGCAGTGCAAGCCAAGTATATTCATTTCCAAATTCCGCGTGTGATTAACCCTAGAACTATCAAAATGACCGATTAACAATTTTCATTAGAAATTTTGTAGACACAAAACTCGCAGTTTTAAATACTGTAATTTCTCGAGTATGTTTTAAAAACTCTTTTACTTTGCAATTTGTATATACCTTTGCAAGTGGAATTCACATTTTTAACATCGTGCAACTTAAAAGTTGCACTGTAGTCTTATTTTTTGAACCTTTTCCAATGGTATCATTGTACCATTCTGGTTTATCTAACTTTATCATCGTAGCAGCGCAAGCCAAGTATATTCATTTCCAAATTCCGCGTGTGATTAACCCTAGAACTACCAAAATGACCGATTCACAATTTTCATTAGAAATTTTACAGACACAAAACTCGCAGTTTTAAATACTGTAATTTCTCGAGTATGTTTTAGAAACTCTTTTACTTTGTTATTTGCAAAGTGGAATTCACTTTTAGCATCGTGCGACTTAAAAGTTGCACTGTAGTCTTATTTTTTGAACCTTTTCCAATGGTATCATTGTACCACTCTGGTAACTTTGTCATCGTAGCAGCGCAAGCCAAGTATATTCATTTCCGAATTGTAATTCCGCGTGTAATTAACCCTAGAACTACCAAAATGGTCAAAATGACCAATTCACAATTTTCATTAGAAATTTTATAGACACAAAAGCAACATGTTTTTGGAGATTTAAGTGATTTCCTGCAAAATGTATAAATTGAAGCTTGCATTGCACATTCTATTCTGTTACATAATTTTGTTTCTACCTCTTTTGAGTCTTTAATGTCTCTAATGGAAACTCTATACTTTAGTCACAAGCTAGTGATCTACGTTTCCTTCAAAGCTACGCTCAATTTCTATTTTTCACTCCTCTGTCTCAAAATATCTACACTGACACAAAAAAAAAAAAAAAAAACGAAGGGAGAATAAAAGGAAATCTTGCCTGAAACAAGAGAGAAAAAATCGACGGGACCGATAATTGGTATTCCGGATCGCGGCTTCTTCCGGTATTCTTAACGCGATATTCCGCCCGTCAGAGTGAGGTGGGGGGGGGGGGGGGGGGGTATGTAGAAGAAAAAAAGAAAAAGAAAAAGGAAAGACACGAGGTGAAGTCGAGGAGAGGCAGCGGTGGTTGGGCTTTCTCATCGAGAGGACTTAGAGTATTTGTTGTCGACGACAGACGGAGGAAGAAAACGAGAGAGAGGGCGGAATGGCAGCTACAAGGGAGGGTTGGGGGTGGCGGAAGAAAGTCGAGGACCAATTAATTCGTGGCTGCGGCTTGATTTAGCAAATCGTTGCTAATTGGTTGGATTGCGGTGCTTCGCGAAACTTTATGACCGGCCCCCCCCCCTCCGAGACAAAAGCCGTATCGATAGAGACCGAAATCCCCCGCTAATAATCCCTAATTCTCCGGACAGCTGCGGACAAAAGGAACATCGCTCGATCGCCGCGCGAATTTATACTTCAACTCGCTTTGGTTTAGCTTTGCACTTCTCCTTAGATTTTCTTCTCTTTTTTTTTTGGGAGGCAAAGTCGATCGTGTGTGAATATTTCGAGACATTTCTCGCAGATGAACGCGTTTCGCGTTGTTCGAAATAAAAATCGAAATTTTCTCGAGACGTCGCAGACACTCGCGGCGTACAAACGTTTGCATTTTTTAAATATCCCGTCAACCGTACCGACAGCCAATTAATCTTTTTCAACGCAGCTGAAAAATGAAACGAACGAAACGAAAAAGTGGAAGACCGAGATTAAAAATCAACCCTCTTCGAAGCGAAAATATTTTTTCCTACTCTCTCGCCGAATGAAGAAAATAAAATTCAAGCTTCTGTTCGAAGTAGGAATATCAAATGACACAACATTTTGCGGTAAAAATAATGTTAAAACGGTAGAAATTTAAAAAATTACCAATTCCCTTCCGATCGTCCCGTGCGTGTATTATGTATATACGTGCATTTCCTCGAAATAATCGCGGTACACTCGCGATAAAACCGATATTAATTATCCCCCGCCAAACTGATCGTACGAAGGCACCGCGTTTCGCAAACAGGAATCGAAGAATCGACCGCTTTATGCTCGCGGGATCAACTGTTTATTTATTCGCGATATATATACGTGGGCGGATATGTACGTGGGAGATACGGAGCGAGTGATCGACGTGAAACGAGTTCATTCATACTCGCCACGATGAATGGAAACGAAATACACCACGGGACACGACGCCGTATTGTTCCCTTGAATTTTCTTCTCCTTTACTTTTCTTTCTTTCTTTCTTTTTCTTTTTTTTTTTTTTCTTTACCTTCTTTCTCTTTGCTCGGTCAGAATTACTTAGTCCGAGATAAGAAAGCACAGTGAACGATTCATTTAGGTTAGATTCCTCGATCGCGCTCTGGATATTATCGAAGAAAGAAAAAGGGGGGAGAAAAGACGAATCTTGACCTCGATTCGCGGCCCAACAAAGGTCGTTCTCCGCGATTTAACTCCGTCAATTTATGCCCGGTGGATCAATGAAAAATGCAAGCGCATATTTTTGCATACGATTTTCATTTTCAACCGAGTCATACTGTTTTTACGGTCAATGTTTTGCCCGATAATGGTGATTCCGATTCAGAAGCAGCAGCAGGAGGAGGAGGAGGAGGATGTGGTGGCCAATGAAAGAGCAACGATACTTTAATGCGGTGAATGGGAACGACCGTGGACCGTGATCGTTAATTGGTATAATTGCTCGCCGGAGGAAGCTCGGTTTACGCGTCGTATAATAAATTTCGAAATATCGCTCCGCGCTGATACGAATTAACTCGCGCGGACGCGGAGGATCAAATTAATTGCCGGCTTCCAGGCCGTTTCGTTGACATTTCTGCGACCCCTTTCTCGCGTCTCGTTTCCGGAACTTTTCTATCTTACGTGCATAAAATTGCTTTAACACGCGAGTGACTTACAGGATTTTCCATTTTCTTCGTTCGCGACGATGAAAAGGAAATTTTACAATTTTCTCGCCACGTTGCAACAATTATTTATTTTTAAGTATTTTGTAGTGTTCAAATTTGTCCTCTGGCGTGTGATTTATTTTAGCTTCCTCAACAAATATATATAATTATATTACAGTTATATATATATATATATGATTTATATCACAAAATTGTCACTTTTGACAATTGTCTTAGCTTAGCACTTGCATTGTCTTCTTATTTTACGCTTGTTTCATACGGCTGGACTAAAAATGTTTGCACAAACATTTAAATTAAATTTTTTTGATGTATCGTTAAATCGTTGCCACTTATGGTCTGCCGGGACAGGTCAACGTTCGAGTTCTACTTTACAGAAGGACGTAGCAGAAACTTTGAGACGATACTTTAAAACAAACGAAAAATGAAACGTCTTGGGGATGGTTCTTAAAGTAGGTCCTCGGAGCAAGTTGAGATTATTCTCCCTTGATCCTACAGGAGATCGCTGAAATTACACTTAAATTCGCGAGGGTGCCTACTCGCATCGAACAGAAAAAAAAAGAAAAAAAGAAAAATCGAACCAAATTTTATTTTGTTTGATCTCCATTTTACGAGTTCAGTGCGTGATTTTAAAACTTAAATTTTCCTTAACTTATCCTTAATTAACACTGACGCAGCGGTGCAATCGTTCGATGTACATCGCAAGTTTAAGTAAAAAGATTGCGTTCTTGCGTCGCCGAATGATGACCCTCGAAATTGATATTACAGAAAGGATCGCAGGCAAATTGATCGAATATTCCTAAAACGATCTCTTGACGCGGAGCGATCTCTATAAAGTTGATTAAACGTTTCTCAAAGTTGCCAAACGGTTCGAACGAAATCGTTCCAATCATGAAATCAAATTCAATCGAATTAATCGAAACACCTGGGGAACGAGAAATCGAATCGAATCGAATCGTACGTTCGGTATGAAATCGTGGATCGTGGACGCGCGGGTAAATCAAATTCGGGTGGATCGAGCGCGGGAAAAGGTGTCCGACTTTTCATTTTCGTGCTGCTTTCGCAGGAGCAGCTCGGCTCTGGTGGACGGGGTGGACGGGTTGGACGGGGTGGACGGGGTGGAGGAGGAGGGAGTCGTGGGGGACGGACGCGCGTCGGGTGGAGAAGGAAGGGGGTGGTTTTGATCGTCGATAGGAGGCACGGTCGCGGCTGGCTGATTGTCGAAGGGGGTGAGAAGAGAGAGGCTAAGACAGGAAGAAGCGGGACGGGGCCAATCAGAGCGGGGACTTTGAGGGTGTCGTTGCCTGGCAACGAAACACACCCCAACACCCGAGGGGAGAAAACCCCCGAGGGGGTATCATCCAGCGATACAGTCGACGCCGAAAGTTATCGCACCCCTGAGAGACGCCCCCTTTAACGTCGCCATCGAATTACGCCCTCGACGTCCGGACACTTGCGGGTTGTTGCGTTCGTGCCAGCCGAAAGGGATCGATGGAGACGTCGACGAGACGTCGCTTCCACCTCGATGCTCGTTCGAAAATGGTCGTTCGTACCCGCCGCCGAGAGTACGACGGTGAAGATGGATACGCGCGTGAAAACGAGGAATTATTATTTGCACCACGAGTATTCGATCTTGTGTGCTCGAAACTTTTCAATGTAACTTTTACATACTGTGTTTTATTACATAGATCAATCACATCGATCGCAATATTTATTACACGATGCATCAATTACAATAATTTAATTTAGAGAGGAGTATATATATAATAATAATAATGTTGTAATCAATGTATATATATTATATAGATGACTTACATTGATTACAATATTTACACGATACATCAATTACAATATTTAATTTAGAGAGGAGTATATATATTATATAGATGACTTACATTGATTACAATATTTACACGATACATCAATTACAATATTTAATTTAGAGAGGAGTATATATATTATATAGATGACTTACATTGATTACAATATTTACACGATACATCAATTACAATATTTAATTTAGAGAAGAGTATGTATATATATATACACTCCTCTCTAAATTAAATATTGTAATTGATGAGATAGGAATGATATTTGAGTCTAGGTGATATGTACGTCATGCATTACACATACACCGTAGTACAAACAGTTATTTTAAAACTCTATTATTTTTTTTTTTTTTTTTCATTAGAAGCTGATATTTTAGAGAAATAAAAAAACTGCTACATTCTCAGAAAGTATTTTCTTTGATTAACAAAATCTTTCTGTTTCATCGTAGGTAATAAAAAGGATTGGCAAGTATCTATTATATATAATAGAAAAGTTGTACCATGCCACTCCACTTACTGCTGCTCGTCAAATCTTCGAGTCTTATCAATGCCAAATATCACCCATCGCGGCGGTGCCCCGAATATCTCAATCACAAAGTGGTCGAGGCTTCGCCTCGCTTCGTTCATCAACGTCAAACTACCACGTCGACCATCGTTCCGTCAAACTATCCCCTATCCACGGGGAAATGGATTTAGCCTCTACGGAGATACGACACTGGAAGATGGATCTGCGGGATGCTCTCGTCCTTGGCGCGCGTTCGTCGAAATCCGCTTACGGAACGTAAACGTCCGTCCTCCGCCGCTGCTTGCTGGCTTTTCATCGTCATTTACGAGCGTTTCTATTTTTCTGACTCCGGGTAAATCGCGGAGGCACCGAAAGGATTAAAATCACCCCTTCTCCGGGCCTTCTTCGGCCCGTCTCTGTGTGTGCGCGCGCGCGTTTCCTTCAAGCAAGCTTGGTGGCCCCTTTTGTCGACATCCGGCCAGAGGGTGGATAAAACCACCCCTATTGATCCCGCTCAATGGACCTCTCTCTGCCCTTTCACCTGCCACCCGATCTCGATCCCGATCCCGATCCCGATCCCGATCCCGATCCCGCTGTTTTGACATTCCTCTCGCTCGTCTCGTCTCGTCTCGTCTCGTCTCCTCGTCCCCGTTTTTTCACAGGCATTAATAGAGAGCGAGGAGCAGAACGAGTGGAAACGAGAGGGGTTCCCTCTTTCTCCGTCTCTGCCTTTTCAGCGACGAAGAACTTCCTAAATAAGCGTAATCCTTTTCAGTTAGTCGAGCGCAACCCCTCCCCTTAGAAATCGCTCGCGTCGAGGATGCGCCCGGGGATCATGCGAATTCGATGAAAGAATCTACCCTGTCCCTTTTTCCGACGTTCTTCCTCTTTATTTTTCTCTTTCTTTTTTTTTCTTTTCTTTTCTTTTCTTTTTTTTTTTTGTTTGTTTGTTTGTTTGTTTGTTTGCGATCTGTGAAATGAATCGGCGGATTTTTGCTCGTACCTTCTCGTTCGGTTTCTTCATTATGTACAAACGATGGCGGGGTTTCGAGCGTTGTTCGTTCGAAGGGGTTGAAGAAGATTGAGATAGATTCGGTAAGAGGTCTTCCGTCGTACGAGATTAGGAATTTTTTTTGCGAATACCGTTGTGTTTCATGGCACTTTGTTGTACTCACTCCCCTGAAGAAGGATACAGATTTTCATAGTAATTTTTCATCAGATTCCCTTTTCTTTTGCTCTCCTGCATAAGAGGGGAGAAAGTTGCGAGAAGATTAGTACTTGGAAATTGATACTAATATTAATAGTATACTAAAATTAGTACTAATATTACAATAGTACAAAAGTACGTGGAAATTAATACTAATATTATTAATAGTATACTAAAATTTATACTAATATTACAGTAGTACAAAAATATATACAAATTTAATACAAATAAAATAAATTAATAAACACAGTTCAAAGTACGAGTAGACACTAATTCTAAACCGAAAATTTCACTACGTCTGACCAACATCACAATTACACACTGAGGATTTTAAGTTAATAATAAACGAGTTGTTGTTCGCTCAACAGCAGGCGAATTCCAAAAGGGGTGGTAGACAGAAGAAAGAGTTACTGACATTCTTCCCTTCTTCTCTCGTCAGAGTGTCCAAAGTATATAAGTATAATTTCTTCGACCGAAAGATGAGGGAAAGGAGAGGTTCAAATATTTTTGTCAAGGAGAATTGATTTCAGGAAACGACGAGCCAACGACATCGCGCGAGGACGATAAGAGCGAGAACAACATCTTCGACGAAGAGAAACTGTAAGAATTCGATTTTAACACTGCTTCGAACTGTGAAATTTATTTATATATGATGTCAATCAGTGATTGATGTCATTTTGTCGTTTTTAGAAAGAAGATAAAAGTCTCGAAGATATATTACGCTACGCAAACGGAGGTCCAAATCAATCAGGTTATGGTCGAATTGAAGAAAACTTCATACAAACACAAGAAGTAAGAAGCTTAAGTATATTACGAGAATATTTCTCTCTCTCTCTCTCTCTCTCTCTCCTGAAAACAAGTGTGATAAACTGATTGCTTTTTTATAGAATGGCCATTTTGAGCGACAGAGAGTACACCTGTATCCAACACACTACGAGGAATAAAACCGACCTTTGCAACGAGTTGCTGGATCCTATGACGGTCTGCATTTTCACTTCAATTGCAAGATCAGTTGATTCATTAATCAGTCATCCACGGAATTTTTTATTTTTACTATATATTTTATTTAACTTTATTTTTATTATAACTATCGCTAATACGTTCTGGCTGCTCTAATTTTCTAAATGTCAATTAAGTTTCCAATTTTCCAAAGAAACTGTACTTTCTTGAAAGAAGAAAGAAATACTCCGACTAATACGTATTCTACTACAGGCTTGAAGCTGAGCCTTGCGAATAAAGAATATTTTTTTCGTAGTACAAAGGGTGTGCATTTTACAACGAGTTCAACAATAAGACGATTTCCACGTTTCAAGCAGCGGAGAGTCGAGGCTTGGCTCCGTTATGGGACATCGAAGACTTGGTGACCATTGGAAAGAAAGAAGGATCGTGTCCGTACTTCGCTGCCAGAAGCCTCGCGGAAGAAGCAGACATTATTATCTGCCCTTACAGATATATCATCAGCACTGATATCCGCGAAAGTGTAAGTCTGTATGTTTAATAAAAGGTAAAGCGCGTGCTCGATGATGACATGTTCCGTTGGAATTTAATCAATCAATCAATTCAGCTGCAAATAGATCTGAAGGGCCAAGTAATTATTCTGGACGATGCTCACGGCGTAGAGCAAAATTCTAAATATGCTTCAAGCACTAGTTTCCGCGAGGATCATCTCCAAATTGTCAAGATTGAATGCGAAAAACTCGTAGAAGTAAAATTGGATGGAAATCACGAGGCTTACAAAATTCTGTGCTTGTTCGTTACCAGAATGTTAGAGTTTCTGGGCTCCGTAGATCTCATTCATGAGAATGTAGTAAGTAAGATCGATTCTGAGGAATCGTTTTTTCTGAATTTTCGAAATAGCGAAATGCCGAAACTTTACAATTATGTCTAGTGTTGATTTAATTTATTTTCAATTTAAATTCTACTATTATCTTTTCCCATCTCCAATTTTTTAATTTTTATTATCAAATTCACAGGGAAATCCGACACACATTCGTATGAGTTCGTTCTGGACCGGTCCAGAGCTGGCAGAATTGCTCAGCATTCACTCCATGGACAAATCCCTGTGTGAAGCGTTTATAAATGCCTGCGACACAGCGATTTCAGACATGAATAAAGCGAAAGAAGAGAGCAGATTTCGCAAATTGATAAAGCCCGTCATTTCATCTGCCACCAAGAAAGAACTTGATCATCTGGTATTCACCGTTCGAATGATCAATCTCATCAACTACACGAACGACTACAGGGCGTGTGTCTCCGAAACGATAGTAAATGATTTAGTGACTGTAAGTGGAAAATCTGATTTTTCGGCGATCACCTCTCTCTCTCTCTCTCTCTCTCTCTCTCTCTCACCGAAGAGAGAATTGAATAAATAATTTCGATTTAGAATGCAAGTTTTCGCAAATTCATCATTTTATTTTCTTAAGATACGTAAGGAAAATTCTGCGAGAGGATTACAAAGAGCTGAACTTTTTTCGAAATTTCAGCCGTATTCCAGTAAGTGGTTGCCGACAGAACAGCATACACGAATCTTGCAACTATTTTCCATGAATTCAGGCGTTGTCTTTGAACCGCTCGCTCAAAACGCGCGCTCTGTAATACTCGCGTCTGGTAGCCTGAGTCCAATGGAGACGTACCAAGGTGAATTGAGAACGTCGTTCCCAAACGTGCTAAAGACCAGGCATGTCGTACCTAAGGAGCAAGTTTATGCAACCTGTATACCCTATGGACCTTCAAAACTTATCCTCAGGGGGATTTGTTCAAATATGAACACTTGGTCTTACCAGGTATGACTTCAATTTATTTTTTAAATATAAATCAGATAAACGATTTTTCAGATATCGTCACAAGATGACACTTTTCCTATAAGAAAAATTGGCGATTCATTCAAGACGTCTGATACATGATCTTTTGCAGGATGAAATAGGTAGAGTGTTGTTGGATATTTGCGAATCAATGCCTCACGGAATCCTCTGCTTCTTCTCCTCTCACGATGTGATGCACAAACATGTAGAAAGATGGAGGAGCACTTCCATTTTTGATAAAATCAGCAATGTGAAGCCCGTGTTCTTTGAACCCGAATGTGAAACTAATCTTGTGCCTATGTTGGCCAAATATTGTTATGTGATACGGCGGACATCTGCTAAAAAAGTGGGAAACGTTACTGGAGCGCTATTACTGGCGGTCTTCGGAGGAAAAGTAGCAGAAGGGGTCTACTTTAGAGATAACGAAGCTCGTTGTGTAGTCGCTGTGAGTTACTTGTTTAAATCAGTTCGATAGAAACGAAAGATCGTGAAAATATTTTCAATTGTTTCTTCAGATTGGTATGCCTTATCCAGGAAATCAAAACTATATAATTCGATTGAAAATGGCTTATAACGACAAAAACATTAAGAATGGCTTCTTAAAAGGATCAGATTGGTTTTCGATTCAGGCGTTCAGGGCGTTGAACCAAGCATTGGAACGTTGTTTGAGACATGTCCATGATTGGGGAGCTCTATTGCTAATCGATGACAGGTTCGCGATAATTTAGTCAATTATAGAAATACTTTTTAAGTTTCTTTCTAACAATGTTTGATATTTCTTTCGCTGTTAGATTTTTGCAGGATGAATACAAGCAAAATTTGTCAGAATGGATCAAAACAATGGTAATTCCTTAGCGATATGTTCAAGCGATATTGATTTAATACGGAAACTTATTAAATACAATTCATTTACAGTGGGTTAATCCAACAGAGTACACCTTGAAAAAAGACCTTGAACATTTTGTCGCAAGACAAAAAATGAGAGATGCAAAGCAGCCAGGAATTTCAAATTAGAAAACGTTTATTATTTAGAAATACATTTATCAAAATTATACACCTACTAAAAATTAATTGTGACATATATGTTGTATGAAGTGCATATTGATAAGAGTGATACATGTCGTAAGATTTAAGTTTCATAATATTTATAATGAGATGTGTAATCTAATTTCTTTTTATTTTATTTTTTCTTTTTTTAAGTTACAATAGTTTATACATTTTACATAAATCAAATAAACGCAACCCTTTCTATAGATTGAGCGTATCTCTTTTTTGTATCATTCTCAGATGTTTCCTCTTGATCTTCTTCAATTTTGCAGTGTTTGTAATCTATGAATAAACATTATATTTAGTCGCAATCCCAAGTACATTTTTCACGCAAGAGATACTTGCAAGATTTCAATGAACAATACTTACAACTTGTACAATTTCACTCTTCCTTTGATTCTCTTCTGCGCGTTTTAGATTGGCTCTTCGTCTCTCTTTCTTTGCCTCCTTTCTCGCTTGTATTTCCGCTTTTATCGCTCTCGACATCTCTTTAACACGCTTCAGATCCTGCCTCAATTTTTGTTTCTGGTCGAAGGACAACCGTATGCCGCGCGTTTTCACGAGAGATGAAAATCTGTTTACAAAACAATTATTTATTGGGAGTTAACCTCAATAAAGACAAAAGAGTTTTCTCTCTCTCTCTCTTCTACGTACCTTTTCCTCTCTTCCTTCCACACTCTACCAGACTTTGGTTTACCTTTGGGGATTTGTTGCTCTAATGACTTCTCTTTTTTGACTTCTGCTTTCTTCGTATTACCAGTAACACTCGCATTATTCGCGTCTGAAATCTCGGACAATTTGTCATTTAATATCTCCTCCGCTGTGGTTGTTTTTTCGTCGGTTGTCATTTTTCATTAAGGAATATTTTTGCTAATAGTATTACAAACAATTATGCTCTGTTTCAAACAGTAAACATAGGACAAACGTTAGATATCCACGTGGTTATGGTCACTATACTCAACATGGAGATACATATCTATGAACAAATGTTGACAACTTTAACCTGAAATAAATTTAACTATTTCGGCCATAAACTAATTCGAATGGTATAAAGGGAAAGTGTTTGAGAGTCCAATTAAAAAGATAAAACTAAAGTTCACAAATTACACCTCTTGATTAGTTTTTTGTACAAGGGAAAATTTGGACATCGAACACTAGCGCCACGTAGCGGTGAAACACTGAAACTAATTGTTATCTCATGAGTTAGTTCCACCGTTTCACCGCTACGTGACGCATAGAACAAGTTTCATACACTTTGGATAGAAATCTTTATTTAATTAATTAGGTACGGTTACAATTGCATCTGTCATTATTACACAGGAAAGGTTATGAATTTTTTTTACGTATGACATAAGCATAGGATCCAAAAAAGATTCGATGATCGTGAAAAATATTATTTATTACATTTTTCAATTTATTTAAATTGTTAATTTAAAGTCAAAGATATTAGAGTTAGATGTCACTGTAATCGTCCTGCACGCGTACTCTATTGTACAATATTTTACTGAAAAAAAAGTTGTTTACTTACAATGGAGTTCCTTCAAGAAATATGTCAATACTTACATCCGAATATACGATTAGATTTAAAAACTATCACCTTAGAACATGTTCTCAGTAAATATCTATGATTTGTAACATGCTTTGTAACCTCAGTTTTTGTAATCCTAACCTCTCATTCTTTATTAATTTTCATGATAATCCTCGAATATTAGGTGTAACTGGAACCACAGAGGGACGAGAGCTATTACTAAAGCTTCCGGATTTACTGACGCAATTAATTGCATTGACTCAAGATTCCTCAACAGCAATTTCCAAAGATGCAGCTCTGGCTTTGATAAATATAACTGCGGATGAACCAGGAACCAGCGCGTTTCTGCTGATCTCAGAGACTCAGCCAAAAGATGGAAAATATAATTACAATCTAATACATGTTTGTATTAGGTAGACGCTTTATTAACAAGACTAAATAGCATTCCTCTTTTCTTCTTACATTTTTTTTTACTTTTTCTTGTAGATTCATAATGGACAAAGAAAGCATTTTAGCAGATCCATGTTGCATGATCCTTTCCAATATGACCAGACCACAGCATTTAGTCGATAGGGTTGTAACACTTATTGAAACGAGTGGTTATACATGGGACAGTATCGTTGCAGCATTCACTTCGAAACAGTATAATAATACTGGTGCAAAGCTTCATTACCTAGGTCCTGTTTTTAGTAATCTTAGTCAGTCTCCGTCTGTGAGAAGGTAAATTATTAATTAATTGTTTTAATTTAAACGTAAATTGCAATTTACAAATTATAAATTTATTACCTATAGATATCTAATGGACAGAGATCGTAGCGTTATCCAGAGATTACTTCCTTTCACAGAGTATGTAGACAGCTTAGTGAGACGTGGTGGAATCGTTGGTACTCTAAAAAATTGTTGCTTTGATGTGGAAAATCATGAATGGCTATTAAGTTCTGAAGTAGATATTTCGTCACATCTTCTGTTACCATTGGCTGGACCTGAAGAATTTGATGATGAGGACAATGATAAGCTACCAATCAATCTCCAATATTTACCAGAGACGAAACGGAGAGAGCCAGATGTAGACATTAGGTATAGAAGTGTGTCTATATAGCCATATTTTTTAGATAGGAATTACTACTTCTTAAATTATTTTTTAGAATCATGTTACTGGAGGCTTTAGCTCAACTTTGTGCAACAAGGAAGGGCAGAGAAATATTGAGAGCGCAAAATACATACATAATACTCAGAGAGTATCATAAATGGGAGCAAAATAAAAATGCGCTGTTAACTTGTGAGAATGTTGTAGATATTTTAATTAGGTAGCAAACTTTGTTCCGAATCGTTCAATTTTAGATCTCCTTCAACTTTTATTTTTTTCATAATGTGATTTTTAGCATTTTTCAAATTTTAGAACCGAGGAGGAAATAGGCTTGGATAATCTGAAGAACGTTGAAGTGCCGTCGGAATATACGGAGAAATTTCATCAAATGGATCAAGACTTTATTAACAGTACATAATAAAGTACACAATACGAATTACTTCATATTTTATATATACACTGCACGAGAGATGTACATATTGTAATAAAATGACAATCTACCTCGAAAGAAATGAGGTTGCGCGTGATATTGCACTGTTCCCTTACTTCGTTTGTTAATCTATCTTTGAGTTGAGTTATCAGGTCCTGTGTAGCAACATAGGAATGATAAAAATACAAACGAATAATTGATCACGTTCAATCAGGAATCTCACAAACCTGTGCTAAAATTATTTGCCAATTAATGTACATACAAACAGTCAAAAAGATGAAGAAAACAGTTTTTTTATCTCAAATCTCAATAGACTTACTTTTATCTATAATTATTAAGAATATGAAAATAAAGAGGGAGAAGTTTACAAGTGATGATGCAAATACTTGCAAGATACGATTGCAATATTCATGTACGTTAACAGAATAACGGTACTGAATATTTTTTTCTTCTTTTCTTTCCCTTTTCACAATATCTCTAGCACAGATAGCAATTTTAGCATACCCGACTCAGAACCACTTTTGCTGAGATCAAGTCCCGCAGAAACGAGAATATGGTACCGTTACAGGAGAGACTGGTACATTTCTGACATGTTTCTGCGAACCATGTGAATAACAGTAGTACCGTTATTAATTAATACACGCGTTGATATATTGATATTGATATCCTCGGTTTTTCATGCCAATGAGCTACGATCAATTAAACAGTAACTGAACATTAAAAGTGACTGTTCAAATACAAGACAAATATTCTAAGTATAAAAATAGAAACCACACTGTCATCACTAATATTTGTGACATTGTAAAAAAAAGAATTAGTTCGACGTGTTTTATGTATTTCTGAATGTTCTCTTTGAGAATAAATGTGTATTTACATCTCTTTGCTAAAGGCTGTCGTTTTTTAAATATAGATAAAAAAATAAGTTCTTATTTATATATATTATATATATGTGTATCAACATCTAACAAGCTCTGACCGAGAAATTTCCAATTTCTTTTATATTTTTTGAGAAAGATATTAAGTTGTAACGTGCGAAATGCCTGATAACGAGCAATTGTCGATTAAGTCGATGAACCGGATCGGATCGAATAAGACGAGGAATTGTAAAGAGAAAAATGATCATTACGGTAAATACCCTAATCCAGCCTCCAGACTGATGGAACTTTTAACGCTGGAAGCATTGCTAGCTCGCCTGCTGATTCTATTCCAATCGGCCCCGAAAATAGCCGCGATTTCCGCGCTCTTCTTAATCGAAAGGGCCTCGTGATGTGCTCCAGATCGACTGGAACAATGGGAAAGGCATTTCTTGTCCCTGTCAGCGCCGCCGACGTACACTAAACGGCCCTGTGTATCCCTGGCGCTAACGACCAGCACCTTTTCGCTGTCTGAAGACTGCTGGGACTTCCGTCCTGGATTAAACAGATCATAATCTAGAGCGAGGTTGTTCGAACTGCCGTAGCTTGACGACGACTGCTTCTGCAAGTGGAATAATAAACCTATTCAGTCTATTTTTTCTTCTTTTTTAATAAAAAGAGGGAGAATAATAAAAAAAATATAATTTAGCAAGTTATTGAACCCTTTACTACACGAGAGAAAAATACAAGTTCATTTTTGTTAATTTCTCCATTTTTATGCTCGACCATCGATATATGTATTACCTTGGGCACGTCCAAACCTTGGAAAGGTGTCCGACATCTGCCAGTTTTGGTCACTCTGTCTGGACTTCCGGCTCGACTGAGGGTGCTCTCCGAGGGCACGATGCCTCTTTGTCTTAACTGCTCGAGTATAGTCGGACGATTCGGCTGTCGAGCACAGTAACATTTATTGCTTTCGGAGCAGCTGTCGGTGTCGCAAGCACATACCACCGTGTTTGGAGGCACGTGAAGTTCCGTCGGGATCCTCCTCGATAACGAGCAGTAACACTTGTCCGCTGACACGCAAGTGCAGGACTCTGAATCGTAGCTACACTCGCTGCAGCTCACGTAGCCGCTGCTGCTTCTGTTCGCCGCCGCTCCTGCACTTCTATTCAGTCTTCTGCCTGAACGATCGTAGTGACTCTATTAATTTTTAGTGAAATTTGTATCGCACGACGCATAAATTAAAGATAAACAACCAAAAATCTACAGAACTAGAAAGAAATTACTGGAGAAATGTAAAATAACTTCAGGAAAGAAATTACATTACAATTAGAAATCCAATATTTGAGACAATCGCAAAATATTCACATACAAGTGTCACTGTCTTCCGAGGTGGTGTGACAAACGCCGTGTTTGTTCGCTCGCCAAGAAGATCTCCTCTTGCCCATTTTATTGGCCAGCATGCGATTCCTGTGGTTGTTTCTGGCATCGCAAGAAGAACTACTACCAAAACTATCGTTCAGTCGTCTCGCTGGGAAGATCACGGAAGTAAATTCCGTGGGTCCACCCTTTAACCTCGACACAGACCTCTTAATAGCCCTGCCAAGTAAGCAGGTACGTCGGCTGGATCGTCTTCGTTGGGGCCTTCGACGTCTCCTCATTATGCTCGCCGATCTCTGATACAGTTCATCCTGAGTCAGTGTCGCCGCCAATTTTAACAAGAATTCTTTGTACAGGGGTTTCAAGTCGTTGAAAGACATCCCTTCGGGGTCTAAGAAAGGAAACAACATAGTATCACTCATTGAAAACAACGTGCAAGAGTTGAAAAATAACAATTAAATTTCTTATCGTCACTTTTATATCGATTTTCTACAATTTGTCCAAAAAAAAAAAAGTAGTGAATTGCTGTGAATCTTCAACTTCAAAATCTCTTCAAAATTGTAAAAGGTACGGCGTTTAGATTTTAAGATCTTTCCAAATAATACTTACCAATAATAGCAGCCAAGATGTCGTCCACGCTGGTCAAACCCTCCTGGTTCCTAAATTCGTCAAAAAGTTCCGTGAATCCCAGCGGGGTGCCCCCTTTGACACTGTTGGGTCTCCTTGCACTTCCAGGCTTCAGAAAGCTTCCTCTCCTGGGCAATTCGACCCTGGTCATCAAATCTCCCCGATCTACGTCTACGTCGCTCTGAGATCTCTTCAACCTGGTCTCCTGAAGTGCTTTCACAGCATCTTCAGATCTACTAACAGGTGGTTCGCTCCCAGCTCTGCTTCTCTTTCTAACTCTCGGCTGATTAAACTCTGTTAAATTCAAATTCGACGTAGAATCGCTCAGTTGCTTCTTCAAAGGTTTGTCCATGGTAACCACTCTGCTCACTCGTTTCCCAGTCGTTGCCTTTTCTGGGTCCCTTGGCCTTCTTCGTTCCACTGGCACAGAATCCCCACGATTCTCTTGATTCAATTGATAAATCTCGTTACTGCAAGACCTACCGTAGAATATGTCTTCTTGAGAGCTCTTTATCTTCCCCGCCGCTAATTTGCCCCCTCTGCCGTTGTAAATTTCCTCTTGAGCAACGCTGTATATTTTGTCCACGTCTTTGAAGTGATCTTCGTACAGCCTCTCTTCCTTGCTGTTTCTCTTAAAGGCTCGCTCGTACAATGAGTTTTCCTCGCTCTTGCAAGCTGGCTTCTCAATTCTGTCGTACGTCAGAACGTCCGATCTCGCAGAACGTGTTTCTTGATTTTTAGGCGTGTCTCCCGAGGACACCTGAGGGTTGTTCAAGTTGTAAGAACCATAAGACTTGTCATAAATCTTCTCTCTCGCGTCTTCCGATTCTTTATTCTGTTTCTCTGCATCCTCCCCCGCTCTGCCAATCATCGGAAGTTTTTCGTATTTATTCGAGACTGTTTCGTAAAGTCCACTAGCGCCAACGTCGTAAATCTTACTCGCGGAACTACTAGAATTCCCCGTCTCGATCTTCTCAGGAGCATCTACTTCTTTTTTACTGCCAAACGTTTTGTTCTTTATATTTTCGCGTTCTTCCTTCTTCGAAACTCTCGAGTCGAAATTTTTTTGAATGGAAGTGACACTTTGAGTGGCTGAGTTAGCCTTCTCCTTTGGAACAGCCTCCCTTCTTCTTCCTCGAGCCTCCAGAATGTCTTCTGCCTTGACGTCGGAATTCTTCTTCTTTCTTCTAGGAGCCTTCTGCAATTCCGGCGACTTCCCCGTCACTTCATCTTCCGTCACCGAACTGGACACGGAGGTTTTCTTTGTCCTTGGGGGTCTCACAGGATGCTGAGGAATGCATCTAACAGCTTCTGACTGCAACACGTTCATTCTAATGCCGAATTTGCTACTTGGACTGGGCTCTCTGACGCTGGAAGCTACGGAAGTCAGACTCATGCAACCGACGCCGTTTGCGTGCCTTGGTCGACGCCGATTCGCGTCCAGATCGGCCACGAGCGCTCGATAAAGGGTTGCCGCAGCGGCCACTGCGTCTTCTTCCGTTTCACAGCCGAATGCGTGACATTCCAGTAACCTGGCGGCCCCTGGTCGTCGCATCACCACCGCAAATATTGGTGGATAGTGGTCTGCTGTCGTTTTCAGACCACGCATCGTCCTGAAAACGAAGCAATTTTGGATTTTTCAGGAGAAAGTTCAGTTTATTTCGTATAATCGTTGTCGATCAATTTCACTTTTTTCAATCTGACAGAGCATTCGAATGATTCTGATCTGAAATGATTCTATCTTCAATTCAATCTATACAAATTGATTGAAAAATGTTGATGCAACATTGTTCTAATGGATTAAAAGATCGTACGCCGCATAAAAATCTGAAACCCTTGATCGATGATCAAAATCTTCCTCTCTCTCTACGAGATAATTGTCGTAAACTAGACTTGATCTGAGAGTTAGTTACGCGCACCCACGGCGCCGTTAATTTTCTCTCGATGGCGCTTTCCATCGCAATGCCCTACCTGTACAAGTCTGCGTGCTTCTCCTCGCCTGCCTGACTCTGTTCGTGATCGCCGACCAACGGCAAGAAAGCGTGATGCAGCTCTCCCGATGGCGTGGCTTTACTGCGGAGCCTCAACGCGCTCCACACGGCGATCCTGCGGAACGGGTTGTTCTTCTCGGTGGTGTCGGACGCGCGGAAAGTCAACCCTCGTCTGGAGACCTCGAGTTCCGCCCGCACGGAGCCGTCGATTCTTTCGAGAAGTTGGCGCAGGGGCTCTTGGAGACCTCGAACGCTCGCCACGCGACCACCGACGGGGGCTGCGCCCATATACTTCACCTGTGAAGATAATTTCAACGGTTACTATTGGTCACCGTGTGACTTGACCTCTCCTTTCTCTTTCGAAAAACGATCAAGAGCGACTTTGAACAATCGTGGAAGATCGTGGAAGTTGGAAAGTCGTTCCTTCGTAAGAGACTGCTACTGGAGAGATTCAAGTCGAGCGACAAAATTACAATTTCCTTTTTCTTTCTTTCAATATTTTTGAAAAATTACTCGCAGATATCAACGCTTGACGTGGATTTAAAAATTATTTCACATTACTTGCATTTTCTGACAGGAATTATAAAATGTTGGAATCGAGGAGTTCGTTAAACCCAAGGAGAATGTAATTCTTCAATACGCTGCGTTATCGTACATCAAACTGCAAGGAATGAAGAAAGATCGTATATCAATTTTCTTCTCAATGCACCCCATTTTTTCCGAGTCCATTCAACTTAACACCGATATATCACAGAGCGAAGGGAAAGGTAATGGTTGTTTCAATTAGAGAGAGACAAAAGCCATAAGCGACGGGATAATGAAAGTTCATCGCGATGCAAATAAGGTGTAAATTACGTAGATTAATCGATGGTGCGCCGTTATCAAGAGTTTTCATCGGTCACTGCAACCAGTTGGTTAGAACTACTCTAAAACCTCGTTTCACGATGCGTGCAAGATACGTTTCTATTTAAAAGCGAAACGTACGATATCAGTTGTTCTCACGCAAAAAATGAACAGACAAGAATAAACTTTATCTCTTTTTAAAATTTTTAGACAAATTCCACAGTTTTGCGCAGCGTATCAAAAAATTTGCCGATGGAACGTTAAAATAGATAAAGCGTCATTTTCATAAGAATTTCAATTGTATGGTTATTTGTTAATCAAAACCACGAAATGATGCATTTTTACTCTACTGTACTGGAACAGATAACGCTCTCTTTCGTTTCAGAAATGTCTGATACAACGACGAAGAGCTATATTAGGACGCATGAAGTCTACAGGTAACGAACGAACAAACGATGTATGCGTTAATGGTTTAAATTTAAAAGCCAATAAAAAGAGTTATAATTCAGATACTTCTACATTTGTCACTATCGCGTGTTTTATATTTATTAAATTTAAACATTCTTTGCCCCACGTGTCTACGTAAAGAAAAAATTTCTTCGATGTTAGTCATGTCCCTCTTTTATATTTCCCCATTTCCTTATCAGTTCCTCATCATAACTTCAAAACCACTGTCTTTCTTAATACGCTATTTATCCAACGCAAGCTCAACGATCAGGAATGTTGGAAAAACTCGTGAACTCGAAGCACGAAAGAGATCACCTCTCGGCTTTCAAGATCATATCCGAGGCTGTTATTGACCTCGGCGAAGGTATTATCGACGAATGGCGCAACGAAACGACGCGGAAGAGGGAGGCCGTAAAAGCGGGGCAATAAGAAAAATCCGCGTGCCGATCCGTGGCAACGAAGGGGAATTTTACGGTGCTCCAAATAGTCAGGAGCCAGCCCGGTCACGCTTCGCGGATCGTGAACGGGAATGAAAGTGACGATTAAAAATCGCCGTGTGTACTTTGTCTTTAATAACTATTTCGGGTGCTCGTGAATATTCTCGTATTCTTCGCTTTCTGACGAAAGCACTCGATTAACGTAAAAGCAGCGATACGTTGAGAATAATCATCTCATCTGTGATGATTTTTGGATTTCGGATGTTTCTAATCAGTCTGATTACACTGGATTAGGGAAAAATATAATTTGCAGATTTTTCAAGTATCAGAAGTGATAAATCAAAGATTTTTGCTAAAAGTTTTTTTCTTGAACTTTTGTTATTTATATTTGTAGGATAATTTATGGTTGTCACAAAATAATTGGAGTTTTCTTGTTTTATAAGAAAACGTAGGTTGTTATAGTAGTGATATTGCATGATGGAAGCGGAAATTGTGTTTCGATGTCGCAGTACATTTTCCATCGTTCCCTAAACATCGAGAACGATATTTGCTCGTTTCCCGATGACCGCGTCACATAATTAGTAGTGCGCGATGCTAAGTGTTACGACGTTCCTAATTTCTGCCAGCATGTTTCGTTCTACTCTCATTCGGTCAAATGTTGTTTAACACACGTCTGCTTGAAAGCAGGAATATTTAATTCGACATTGAACAAAAATATTCCAAGAATATTCCTCCACGTCCATCCATTTAAATTCACAATTAAACAGTTGTACATTCAACACAAAATAAAAAAAGGTTGAATTTATTTTTTGCTCTGTTTCATCTTCGAACGAGCAAGCAGTAGGGGTGGGCGGGTCCCGACCCGAAGCTCGGGTACCCGTAATTTCGGGTACCCGCACACCACTACTTTCCATCAAACAAATGTATTCTTCAGGCCGCGAAGTAGGTAAGTCCTCGGCCAAGGCGCGAACTCGTCTCGAGAGTGGAACGAATGGCTGTTCTTCGAGATTTTTCTGTTCTCGGGGGCAGGGACGCGGCGACACGGCCGTACGATCGAATTAACATAAGTGAAAATCCTCTTTTCCTTCGTGATTCCGTCTAATTGTAGTGAAATCTTTGTTGCGCGGATCCTGCGTTCAGTACCGCGATAATTCATCTCGATCAGACCGATTTCGTCCTCAAATTTGAAACAGCAACGGAAAATACCGAAAGCAATTGAGACGTAGAATTTTTAGAAGTTTTCAGAGATTTAACGATGGTAGATGAAAAGAAATGGTCTACTAACGACAAATAATACTTAATCATGACCGAATATTGGGACAATTCAGTCCATGTTAAAATTTACTTTCTTGTACTTTGAGAATTGTCTTCCATTTCTTATAATATTGAATACTTATAGAGTTCAATTTTTTATGTTATATATATATTTAATATATTTTATATGTTTAATAATTGCAATGTATTTTTGGTACACATAATATAATGTAAACAATATTAAAATAATATAATAATGATAATATTAATGTTATGTATAATATACAATATTAAATATTTCATTTTTGAAGAGATTTCTCTTACTTCAAAAGAAGAACATCCCACCGTCTAAATTAAATTTAAATTAAAACTGCTTACTTAATGTAAGAAAAATGCATACTCTCGAGATCAATACACTATCGTCAGCGTTATCAGCGACGAGCAGCAGCATTATCCTACAAGTTCACGAGAGTAGAGCGAAGTGGTTGCTGGCACGAGAACGAGGAAGAACCACGAGGAGGAAAGTAATCGATATATTTACCGGTAAAATCGCAGCGGCGCATTCACCGGGTGTTCCGCTTTCGGCTTCCACGGAAGCGAACATCGCCTCTATCCTCGCCTGCACCGCGCTGTTCACCCTCCTCTGCTCGTCTGCGCCCATCTCTTCCAAATGATTCGAGTTCATGGTCGACACCCCTCCGTACCAACAGCTAAAGTTCGACCCGTAAATCGACCTGAATAAATAAGTTTCAATTTAATTTGGAATTGCAATTAATCAAAAATTATAAAGATTATTATCGTAAGAATGTACGTTGACTGGCATTAAAAGTTGCAAAGTAGCTCTTTATACTGTATTAAATTGAATTGGAAGCTTATTTATTGTCACGAGAGTAGACATGAAGTTCGTACCTCGAGTCCTCGAAAAGGGCATCGATGCGAGCCTTGCTCCTGAGGGAGCATTCCGACGCTGGGCCAGCCAATCGGAAGCCATCTTCGTAACAGGACATTCCCACGCAGGACATTTTCAGCTCTGGAACGAAACTACAGCACGATTGGCATCCGTATTTCTTTCAAGCTCGCCGGAGCTTTCCTCTTCGTCGTGCTTCTCTTCAACGACGTCATTCGTTCTGAAACAGTCCGAGCAAACTCTTATGAAGAAACTTACTCTCAACTCTTAATTATTTAATTGTTCAATTAGTATTTCTAATTTTACATTTCCAGCTAAAATACTGAGTGCCACCCGTTCTTATCTTATTAGTCTGAATGACTAATAAAAATCGAACAGAGACAGATGTAGTTGCAAAAGTTGCAAAGACTCGGAAGGAGGGACTCTGGATTGGTGAGGTGATCTCGCCAGGATCTCACCTCGTTTCCACGGACCCTTGCGGCTGATCCGCAGCCAGCGTTAAATTTATGCGAGACTGCAACATGTCGGACAGGCTGGCAATTAAAAACTGTAATCGCAGACGAAGATTGGAGGGGGAACGGTCCATCGACGAGTAACGTATCGAATCTGGGCTCGAGTAAGAATGACGGAGCTTCGTAATTTCACCCTTCGAGACGCTGCCTTTTATCAAGGTCGTCGATTGCATTCTTTTGAAACATAGTTAGCATGGAGCTACATGTTGCTACAGAGATACAGTTGGTTATAAAAGTGTCCGCATGAGTCTCATTTATTCTAAAGAAATTAGGCACTTAGTGTCTGACTAAATATCGGTTGAATCTACTTGCTTGAACTCTCATTACGTGCGTTTCTGCTGTTAGAGACTATTCGTTCTCAAATAAATTCCGATGAATGAAGTAACACCGTGTCAGTAAGAAGATAAAGTACGAATCGTTAAAAATCGGATTATTTCCAAGTGATGCGTTTATAAAACGATTTTAAAGAACAGAAATTCACAGGGTATTCAAAGTAAAGTGGCCATTACAGTTTCATCTCGTGAATCACACTCATAAAGATATGAAATTGCACAAACATCCTCGAACCGCAATTAATTAACCTGTTTGTGCTTCCGTTTCTACGGAGTTGCATTTTTCAACAACTTTAATCCTCGACGAATATTTCGCGCCGCGAAAGATTCATTTGCTCCGTGATTAACGTCGGTTCGGTTTAATTTCCCACCCGGTGAATGAATCGGTGTTTCCACATCTAGTTCCTGCCTACTCGTAAGACATAATAAATAGAACGTCTCGACTTATTGTTGTATCAGCGAGTGCCAGCGAAATTTTCACACTCGTCGCAGTTTTACGAGTTACGATCAGTCGCAGGAAGGCTACGAAGCGGCGCTCGCCGCGAATGGGAAGAAACGATTGCGTTTCGCATTGTTTGCCGAGGTAGAAATCGCGGGTACGCGGCACTCGATACCCACTCGCGTAGAATTATCGCGCGCATGCCATCGACGCCGCTCGATTTTCACCGATGACGCGCCACGTTTCTTTCAACATCCTCCGATGCGGAGGAACGATCCAACGTCCTCGTGGCTAACGTGATATTCGATAGCGATTTTCATATTTCGATTACACGTTTAATCTACGAGCGGCTTTCGCGAATATTTTTGTAAAACAATTGCGAACAACTGCGAAGCTTCTTCGGTATTTTCTTGATCTCCGTGAGGTACTCTAGGTAACTTGTGACAGTTGAAAAACCGATTTGTCTCTTGGTTCACTTCATAGTTAATTTTAGAAGAGTTACGTGACACTGTTACTCGGTATTTTTAATATTCCGAGCGCACGAACGGTTCTACGATATTAGAAATTTAAGGCAACGATGGACACTGGATTTCTCAATATTTCTGCAACAGTTTTGATGATACAGTGCGATCCTGCAATTACAAATTTATTGTGAAACACAAAGTATAGACGAGAGGTGGTCCCGATTTCTCACGAGTCACGGTCGGCAGGCGAATGTTTTTAATATTTTTGTTCTATCTTTAGTAGCGCAGACCACGTTACCATATAATCCCCATTAGAAATTTAATTACAGGCGAATGCGATACGATGTCGTAATTTTTTACTAGTGGCACTAATTTTTAACAGACACATGTTTCTAACGATCCATGTTAGGAACTTAGGCTCATGTGTTATATATCATTTGAATATAAATTATTGTAACGTTATATGTAATTTGAATATAAATTATTCAAAATAAAAATTACACAGCATCATCCTGTAATTTTAACATCGAAGATAAATGAAAATCGAGATCTGACAAGAATATTTCTGTAGAAATTTGATAAAAAGAACTTTCTTTCATCGAAAATTATTCTAAATTATTCTCCAAGCCTGTAAAGTGTTTCAGTCTCGAAACAGACGAAATAAATCCAAGGTACGAATTATAATTTTTAATTTTCACGTCGAATTTCGCTGGAAAATGAAGCAGCATGAAATCATTTACAGTTATCCGGATCGAGAGGCTTTTCAGAAGAGTCTGTCTTATGGGGAATAACTGTCGCTGGCAGGAACACGTAAACGGAGCCCATCTGTTCACGTGTTCACCGTTGCACGCCGAGGTCGTGACGAAACTGATTATCGTCGAAAATTGGACGATTACCGATCTGACCGGCTAATTACGACAACGGGAACGAATTGACGTCAGGAAGATCGTGATTGAAGCTTCATTCTCCATTGAACCTTCGATGAAATCCTTGAATTGCAGAGTGATATAAAATGGAATGATATTGTAAAATGGGATGGTCATCTCTATCCAATGCATGAAACCCTTCTAACATTTGTATGAAATCTATCTCTGTACTTACTAGTGTGTTCCACTTACAAATCATAAAACGCAGCGAAAGATTCTTTGACTCTTTAATTCTAAACATTTCCGATTTCTCAACTTTAAACGTTCGTTCCCTGAATATTTAAATTTAGGAACAATTTAGCGAACGCAATCCAGCCTTTTCTCTTTCCAATGGATTTGAAATTTAAATGGAGGGAATTAACCAAGCGCGAACCTTGTCTGATCAGATTTAATCGGAACGAAAACGGGAATGCCTAATTGATGAGCATAAAATCAAAGAGACTTATAACTGTACATCGAATTCCATTTTTGGAAAATGTAATATAATTATATATTCAAAGAACGTTGTTTGAACCAAAAATTAGACGAGTTCTTCGATTGTCCGTTTAATGAAACACACCTGCAGCAAGATTCCATTTTAAACGCGCATCAAAGAATGGTCCATAAACCTGAAGAAAATCTGTTTCTCGTGTTTACGAGCCGTTCGCTCAATCTCATTAATTAGATTAGATCTGTTTCTTTAAAATCAACAACGTATCTTGCAGAACAAATTTCATCTTTCTTTGTTTCGTTTTCTTTATCTTAATCTTTCCTACCAATCAAAAAATTTCGCCTTCTAGAAGACCGGTAATTTTGTTTTTCGCCATTAATTTACGATCAATTACGAGGTAAACACCAACTGGTGGACGTTTAGGTGATTGTCATCGCTGCCGGATGACGGAGGATCCACATTCACGCGGCTGCCGCGCCGAAGGCAACGGTATTAAGGTCGACAAACAGATTACAGCATCACGTGTCGACGAATCGCGTGGAGAAGCTAATGTACACGGCCGGGTTTAAAGCGTGTGGATCGTTCAACTTACAATTACCAAGTTCACGGCTCGTTTACCGGCCGAGTTCGGCGTAATGGAAATCGAATAAACGAACGGAAGCAACCGGACGCACGAAATTGCTCGCGTGCGAGGGAAAATCGTGTCGAAGACGTCTCTTCGCGGTGAAAATGCCGATTTAAGATAAATGCTTGGATAAATCGAAGAAAAATCTACGTAGTACGATTTTGAATGGAATTACAAACACTGTAGTTGGCAGCGTGATAATTAGTAAATAATTGAGGTGAAAGGAGATGAAAAAGTTAGGAATTAATTTACTAATGGAGATCATTCGTTTTTTTACAAAATGAATCTGAGAAAGAATAATTTAGATGATTAGGAAATGTAGTTTTAATAATGTAGTTTTAATATCTATTTCAAAAGACTTTAAACTTGTTATTAGAAAATTACTTGAAAATATCGACTGCTTATTTGCAAATAAATAAAAAATTATATAGTATATTTTAATGACTGAAAAAAGTATAATTCTTATAATCTAAAATAGTTTTGGTTTCTCCTCGTCAGAAAGTACTATACAGTCTAATAATGAAAATGAATAAAAGTAGAATATTTCAATCGTTGAAAAATACAATTTTATCATCCACTTGGAGCAAATTCAAACCAATTATTAAACATATCCCAAAAATAACTGAAGCAAAAATAAATGAAGAACGTAGCAATTCACCATCTCGTTCCAGGATCAAAAAATCCATCAAAGTTTCTACGGAACCTGATCTTGAGACTACAGAACAGGATACTCCGCTTCACATCTTAAAATCCACTTACTTTCCAATGCTGCTCGATCTCAATCTCTCCAAAAACTCAAACAGAATCTCCCGACCAGAAGTTTCCCAAAGTTTCTCGAAAAACACCAACGCACCACCGCCGTGAATCCCATGTTATTCGTGTGAATCAGTATCATATCACTCAGCAGTATCGATCCATAGTTTTCCAGATTTTTCCATCTTCCATCATACAATCACACTGAATAATACTCTCAAACACCGTTCGAGTTCACAAATGTTTACTTTCACGAATTTCCGACGAGAGAAATTGAAATGAAAATTCCAATTTTTGACCATCCACCGCGAAAACACGCGAAACAGAGGTTGTCATTGACGATCGACCTTGGCCGCGAGTCGATCCGGATGACCGTCGACGTGAAACTGCCAGGGATGTTCCGCAGGAGAGACTCGAGTTCTCTAGTCAGTGAGTCGGCTCCTCCACACTGGAACGAGGAGGAGGAGGAGGAGGAGGAGGAGGAGGAGGAGGAAGAGGAAGGGGAGGAAGAGCAGGAGGAGCAGGAGGATGAAGATCGACGGAGAGAGATCTTCTGCGGCTCTTCTCCGGCGTCTCCGCGGGAAGGGTGAACGTCTGGCCGCCGCTTTTTACCGGAAATCTCTCGTATCTCGCCGCTGACACGTACGCATCATTGTGATTAATTCGTCCGCAATCAGTATTTCTCTGCCGCGAATCTGACGTTGATGGCGTGGGTGAGGAATGGAAAGTGTTGCTGTGATTGATTTTTCAAAAGAAAGATGGGTTCGAATTTTTTGCACGTACAAACAATACGGGATACACGGATAAAAATATTGATTTTTGAATTTTCAATAAAACATCCAACGTTTCTGAATTTTTCGATAAAGTGGATCGTTTGAAATGGAATATTAATTTTTATATGTGGTTGCTTGGATTCTCAGGGGAATTTTTCCACAGTCATTTAAAATAATGGCGATAGATCGGTACTAATTTCAATGTTTGAATAAAAAGTGGATCATTTAGAATATTTTTAGAGATATTAGTTTTTGTTTTTAATTACAAGAGGTATCAATGGAACAAATATCAATTTTTGTGTCGGAATTTTTTTATGCAACTTTCATGTCGAATATTTTTTAAAGAGTGGTTGGGAAAGTAGGCTAACGTAGGAATATTAATTTCGAAACATCAAACATCACGATTAAACGTAATCAACGATTGTGCTTTTGTGCAACAGAGTCGTTGCAAATTGCAACAGATAACTGGTAATAACAGTTCATTCGAATTCCTGCGCTGTAACCAGAAAGAGAAAAGAAATTCAGTAGTAGGAAAGTAGGTCGAAATCTAGTTGCGTATATTATGTTAATTATCGTGCATTTAAGATGCATTTAACCATTATTCAGGGGAAATACTGTAATTACATAGAAGGCTTGGAGAACGTTCCTGTTTCCTATTGCTAATTTAAAATGCTTGCATCGAATGTGGAATTATGGAAGAAAATTAATTCTCATTGTTCCTAATCGCTGTCGAAAAAGTTTTCCATATTTTTTACAAATAATTTCCCAACTTGGTACTCAATTGATTCTTTTCCATGGATAAAAGATCCTTCAGAGTAAAAATTATAGACTTTAGAATCGAAACTTTGGCATTCCTAGAAAAAAAAAATTTGTACAATTTTATCTGAACAAAACGAAATCTAGAAAATTGACCCGAGGTCGGCACAAAGAAAGTTCAAATTCAAGTTCCTCTCCAAAAATGTTTAGCCGAAAATCAGACGATACTAACAGTAAGTGTAACGAGAGCTGCTCTGAAATACAATGTTTCTGGTTTGTTGCGGAGAGTGACCATCCAGTGACCAACATTTTTCCTCCGACCGGGAAAGGACGGGCGCGGGGTCAAGGAAGCACGAAGAAGCAAGGAGAGAACACGAAAAGAGAAAGAAGAGGAGGCGGAGGAGGAACGCTGCGGGAGAAGCTGGGGAGCACAGTCTGGATTCTCTGGTTTCCGTCGCCGGTCCTCATCGACGTGGTAACCGATAACGGTACCGCTGGCTCCGACGGTGCTCACCAATGTGAGGGTACTGTTATTCCAACGATGCGGTTCCCTTCTCTGTTCCACCAGAGACTGTAAACTGGTGGTCTCGCACGTCCTGCTTCTTCGCCGACCGGCGAGCGTGAAGCAACCGTGGATCGTTGTTAGTCGCTTTTTAGCGTTCGATAGAAACGTTGCCGGCGCAGGAATGCTGGAAAATTGAATATCAAGTGGGATATGTTTATAGTAGATCGTTGATAACGATTTCTTGGGAATGAGAGTGAACTCGAGGTAATTTTCTGGATTAGATAAAGTTTGGTAAGGATGATGAGAACGATGGATTGGATTTTTCGTAACTGAGGATTAAATTGAACATTTCTATTTTATAGAGAGAAATGGAACAACTTGAAGGTGAAGAAGTGAAGTTGCAGGTAAAGAAAAGGATTGGAATAAATTTCTTTTGTTCAAAGAGGAGTGAAATTTGAAGGCGCAAAAATTGAAATAAACCTTTTATTTTACGAAGAAGGGCAAGTAATTTGGTGTTGGATAGATAGACTGTTATTGTATAAGATGTCTTTGTGCCATAGAAATGGATAAGGTCTGGAGACACCTGGGATTCGTGTTCCGAATGGATGGAATTTGCGGTAGGAATGTAGATAGGTATTAGATACTTGCACAGGCAGCCACTTCAGTAGAGCAATTTTAATGAGGGTGATTTATGACTGATCAAGTTTTCTGACAGCTATGGTATGTAGAAGATAATGAGTACTTAGGAACATTCTGATTATAAAGTCAGATAAGAGTATTAAGAGATTCTAATAAACGCATATTACGAACCTGCAAGTTTCAAAATCCTCCTACACTACGATACACTCTCATTTTTTGAAATTTTAATTCTTTGATCCGTGAGAAAAGTCCGTTCCCAGACGAACGTTTGGTTTCTTCTCATCTTGCAGTTGACATTGAAGCTAGACGAACCGCGTTAGTTACGCTTATACTTACGTAATGATTACTAATGTGATCGCTCGTACGAGACGAGATCAAAGTTCATCTTGAAATAAGGTAATCTCGGAAGGAGCAATTTTAACGGTACAAGAACGCTGTAAAATATGCTCGTTCATGTATTCGCTGTGAATTCATTTGCATACTTTAATTTCTTGTTTACGTCCCTCGCAGCTGCTCGCTCTTTTCGCTATTACAGTAACATTACCGCGGCAAAAGTAATCATTCGAACGATAAACGCGTTCACGACCAATTTTTTCTGCTTTCTTTTCGAGCAACCTTATCCAAAAATTTAAGCTTAACAACTTCAAAGAGATTTCAATAATTAGAGTTTCCCGATACAGAATAAAAATCGATCAGTCATTTATTTATTCTACCCAGTATTCACAAGTTCCGTCATTATTCACGAACAATAATTTTCAACTTTCGATAAGAGACTTAATAAGAACTTCCAACTACACGTAACTTATTTTAATTTAATACGCCAAGAATGGAATATGGCAAATTTCAAGGAGAAACAATTTTTGTAATAATAAAAAGAAACATTTTTACAGTAATTGGAAATTATTTCTTTCGTACTTACGAGAAACAATCGTTTCTGACATTCTGAAACGTACGATTTGCAGCTATCTCGTCGCTTGACCATCAAAGTTGGCCGTGTTATTTGCGATTTATTCGAAAGAAACGTAAAAGTTGAGAGGGTAAAAGCGACAAGAACCGATAACGACAGCAAGAATGCGCGATTGCGCCTTTTTAAATTCTCGGAAGGCAAGGACAAAGTTCCTCCTTTCCCGTGTTCGCGGCTGCCTCGATTAAAACCTGCCGGCGGTTTTACAATAATGTCCAGTTATTTTACGCATTGTACCATTACACGACTACGCGGGTATCGTTTCACCCAACGACAGTTGTTGGATACCGCTTCGAAGCGGAAGTTATCGCGGCTTATGATTTTTCATCATCGACTCGCTTTCGCAGCTGTCGCCTGTCTCCCATTTCTGTATTTTTTTATTTTTCTCCAACTCTCGGTTATGCAAGATTTTTACACAAATATTCCAACCATATAAATAACCTTCGGTTCTTCGAAGATTACCTTCAACGGCGCAATTTATTCTGTCATTATGCAATTTAATCGTAATCTCAAATCTGAAAATTATCTTTAATAATAACGTTTGCTTCGTAATCATAGCATTTGATCATATTTTCATTGGTCTCACAATTGATTTCGTTGTATCCTTTCGAAGGTGATAAATGAACGTTCAAACTATACCACGGTGATAATTGCTTTTCAGTTACATCCTTCTGCAAAAGTAGAACAAAGTACAATTGGAATTGTAGAAAATGGCTGATTGTCCGTCCTTAAGTGCAATTTAACACGTGTATTTCCCAATATAGCAGACGCAGAGTATTTACTGCATCTATTGATGTCATCCACTGTATTTATAGCACTAATAGCGCTATGATAATAACGATGCCTTGGGAAAAGAAATCGAGAATAACAGTTACGTTGCTTCTATTAACTAATTCTTGTTGCACCTAACTCGCAACAAAAAAAAAAATTTTTTTTAAATTCAAACACAAAAGAAGATCCCTCAATTGTGAATTGTAATTTAATTAACTTAATTCACGTGTCATTTTTCTTTTCCCAATATAGCAGACGCAGAGTATTTACTGCATCTATTGATGTCATCCGTTGTATTTATAGCACTAATAGCGCTATGATAATAACGATGCCTTGGGAAAAGAAATCGAGAATAACAGTTACGTTGCTTCTATTAACTAATTTTTGTTGCACCTAACTCGCAACAAAAAAAAAAATTTTTTTTTAAACTCAAACACAAAAGAAGATCCCTCAATTGTGAATTGTAATTTAATTAACTTAATTCACGTGTCATTTCTCTTTTCCCGATTCAGAACACGATTATCCACTCGCTGTTGCCCGTTTATTATTCAGGCAGGTTTTTTTGAAGATTCACATTGTGCTCCTCGCTGCTTGTTTCCTCTTGATCCAGTCGCGAGCGCGCACGATGCAATTACACAGTCTGCTTCGTACGAAAAGGAACGCGCGATTGTCAACGGCTGAGAAACGCGCGGACAATTGGAAGTAATACTGGAATTTATCGTGCCTCGGCTCTCTTGGCCTTCGTGTTTCTTTCAGACTCGGTGACCTAGACGACGGAAGGTGTAATTTGGTCTCTTTCAGTCTTTCATCTTTTTGCGCGGACTCGAGAGTTTCTGCCCGTAATTTAACCAACTTGGCTCTTCTTGAAAAATTTTAATACTTTCCCTCGCAGAAGTTTTCTCTGTATTTTTAGAAATGATTGTAATTGCCTCTGTTCAGAAAGAATTGTCGTGCCGCGCATTTTCAGAAATAATCGTCACAATTTGAGAGTCTCCGTTCTGTAACAATTCGCAATTTCAACGGTAATTGCTGCAACTGAAATTCGCCAACATGTACAAGGTTTCACTTTGGGTAATAATCGTTACGCAAGAATCTTTCCATCTGTACCTCGATTCGTTAATTTTATCACTTGTAAATTTCGAATCGCCATGCAAATAATCCTTGCGTCCTCCTTGTGTTCCTCTCCGCAAATTCATCGCGCTGCAGAGAAATTTTCGATGAAATATGGTAACGGTGCATCCGCGAGTCGCCTCGATTACACGGTCCCGTTAGAAAAGTAAATTTTACGAGTAATTAGATGTCGATCGATAACTGACGAACGGAATTTCACGAATGACCGTGTCGTTTCGTCGTTGACCTTGTTTCTGCCTAAAAATGCTATACGCCTGTGCGTGCACGTGTGTGTAACTGTAAATCGTCGCGTTGCCTTCTAACTGTAATACGGGCTATTGATGTTCCCATGGCGAAATTACACGGGGAACAAGGATCAAGTTCGCGAATATTAAAATTTTTACCCGATCAATTTTCTCAACGTCGAGATCGCTTCTCGAAGTGAAACGTCTTCGGGGACTCCTTGCTAATTAGTTAATTGTAAAATTACATGGTTGGAAGGGTACTTTTCTCGAGATGACACATTCCGATCGATGATTACCTTCGATGTGAAAATAGCTGTTAGACACGCGAGGTTTTCCTACTCCTTCTCTAGTATTTTTTTTTTAACACGGATGCGTCTGTTATCTTATAACTTCTTGACTTGAAAAATGCTCACGCTATGCGTAATTGTCCTTCGATTATAATTACGATTGTGATTGTCCTTTCGTTGCAGACGATTTATGAAAAAATAACTTCAAGAAGAATGCGAGATCCTGGAAAAATCTCTGATTACTCAAACAATTAAAATCGTTCTTGTCAGGAAAGAAAATCGAGGAAAATCCTTTGTGAGAAGAAACTCTTGAAGATTCTAAAAATGTTGAAGTTTCTGCTTGCTCTTCACGCCTGAGTTATTCTATTGAATGCACAGTCACAGGAATCCCACGATTTGGTTGCTGATAGTTTACGTAGAATCGTGTTATAATTTATGAATTATTCGCAATGCTCGGTAACTTTAATTTGTAAATTTCAATTTGTGTAACGAGATTATTCGCTTTAGCATTGTTTCAATACTGTTACACCGTTCGCTCCCATGAACACTTACATGACATGAACGATATATCGCTTGTTGGAAAAGATCAATTTATTTAAAAGGAAAAAAAAAACGACGAAGAGAAATATACATCTTTCTTATAGAAGTAATAAAAGTCACTCGCGAAAAATAAGTCGCGTATCGTAACGCGCATTGACAAGAGGACTTATGTAACGATAGAATTCATCGTAGCGTGCGCGGAATTATGGATGACGTTATAATTCGTCGATAACGATTCGTGAAATGCTACTTGCAGCCTTGCGCAATTACGTTCTCAAACACCACCTGTTGATTACGTCAGTAGATCGATCTTCCTCTCAACTCCTCTTTCAATATATTATATAAAGTACAAAATTTCACCGGCAGTTTTTGCAAAAAGTTTCGCAAGAAGTTGAAGAATCAAAGAACGGAACGTGGAATTTCTGACGTTACGTCAGAGGCAGATGCGCAACGAAGGTCGGCCATCGTGCATCCATAATTCAAGGTTGTTTCTTTGTACGTCTTTCACATCTCTCTTCGTCGTTCAAAAGCAATCGTCCATCATCATCGAGGAAACTCGTCTGAATATCAAAGTGTAATTTCAGTGGTAATTTAGACGTCCGAGTATTTTTTTTTTTTTTTGATGGCACTCGAAGGAAAAAGAATGGCGTACAAGCGGGCACGACGTACGATAATTAACTGCAGGAACGCGAATCGGTTGGATGCGCTCGACTTGCTGCAAGGTTGGCACGTTTAGACAGCTGATGTCGTCGTCTCGATCCCCCGATGATCTATGGATCGTCAAGAATCGCGGGACTAATAAATCGTGACGTTCAAACCGTTTTCGGCGATTAAACGCGACGATTGGTAACGATTACAAGCAACGAGGCTTTCTTTGTGGTTAACGGGGTACTTGTTTGGTAAAGTTGTTTGACTGGAGAAGAATTAATTATGGTTATTATAGTACCAACTCTAAGAGAAGTTTATTAAAACATAAGATATTTCTATTACTATGAGAAAGTAACTTGGAGCTTTCTACTGCTAGGGTGATTAATCGCAAGAGTGACGAGTCCAAAATTGTATCTCCCGCCGTGAGAAGATTCTTTTTTTCAAATTTCGAAATTAAATCGAACGTCTTGATTTATTAACTGAGGAGTCCCTCGAGTCTCCAAAATATCAATTTCCTAACCGAAACCAATCTTCCATCTGATCGTGAAAATTTCCAAAAGAATTCCAAAGAAGAGATTCAATCGAAAATCCAAGCACGTTCCAGGGAAATAGAACTCGTCTAACGTAGGTCTACCAGCTACAAGGCCTCGTGACAGAAGAGTTCAACGAGACTCGTTCACAGAAACACCGACGTTGAGGAATGACGGCGAGAAAATGAAAAAGGAAAGAGGTGTTCCACTTAGAAGACGACCGATCAAGGCGATTTGCATTCCAGGGACGTTTGCCACGATCGCGAAACTGGCGTATCGTCAGCTGTGGTTAACCCTGAAAATTACACGCGAGAACGGAATGTGGTCGACGATTGAGACCCGCGTGCGTTCGTCCGGCGAACGCGTTGGCATGTGGTATTTATTTCGCACATCGAATCAGTTCTATTATTTTCAAGAGATTCTTTCCTCCGCGCCTACGGAGGACTGAAAAATTCGAAACTCGGCTGTTACCGAGTATTTTCAGCTTTTCGTTAGAAATATTTCGAGTAACAGTGTCACTCGCAAATATAATACATCGTTCAGATTTTTTTTTTATTCGATCGTAAGGAAGGCGCGAAACCTAAAATGTAAAATGTGCTTTAGTTGCATTGTTAGTTTATTATTAATTAATCTTGCATGGCAATCGACACGTAACAATATACATAACATGTTCACAAGTAATTCAAGAGGATAGGATGGATCTTCGATTATCTGCCTCTGGTATTTCCCGTACGCCATTCTTTAAAAAAAAAGAAAAAAACACGTCCTCAGTACTTCTATTTGATTTTAGATCAAAATCGTCCCGGTAGCGGAACGCTTACAATTTAATTTAGAAACCGAAATTCGAAAAATTCATTTAAATTTAATATTATAGTACGCGAGACGTTTGAAAGATTAAAATAAAAAAGAAATAAAAGATAAATAATCCAGAAAAGAGAAAATATTCTCATTGAATAGTTTTATGCGCGAGGAAAGAATATTCTGCAAGCTGGAGCCGATGATATTTAAAGACTTACGTAAGTAAGAGGACGTACGCTGTACTTGTAAGTAAAAGCGTTACGGGAGAAGTTTGTACGACGTACGGCGACACGAAGCTACCAAAGGCGAGAGAAGACTCCATTACGTTCGCCGTGCGATAAATACATTTTCATTACGATACACGTCCGCGAAACGAGCGCAGACCACGATAAATAAATAATCGTTTGCGCTTCGCCAAGATCTCGCACAATTGAATCGCGCTTAGAAATCAAACTCGTCAACTCCGTCGATTTCCACAAAATCGTTATTATTATTATTATTATTATTGTTATTATCGACAAACTAAAATTAAAAAATTCTAGAAAATAGAGTCGACCAGTTCGGCTTCTGAGTGCTGCTCAATCTTCGCTTTTCGTTCAACTCTTCGTTTGAACAGCCATTTCTCTCTTTTCATTCTCTCCTTTACAACGGTTAGTGTTGAGTTTATTCATCAAACGAAGAGTTAATGATAATAATTATCAGCGAGAAATCCTAAGAGACTGCAACCACTCTCAATGGTGAACGATTCGTTTCGGCCCTTCGACATCAACGTGCAATTATTTGCAGAGCAAAGCACGATACCTGTTGTTACATAATACGTAATTATTATCGAAGATTGTGAAATTAATGGAGAAAGGAGTATAAAAGGGGAACTTTGCTCTACAAATGGCTACATGACCGTACGATTCTGTTGGATCGAAGGGCTTGTTTCAAGTAATAGTTATATATCGTCGATCGTTGAAAAACACTCCGCTGGATGTGACTCCCTAACACGATCATCTGGCACATGCGATTAAATAAATAAGTTCCAGTTGCACACCTCTCGTCCGACTTGCAACTCTCTCGAAAATCGAGTCCCTCCTCTTCTTTATGACACCACCCTGATTTCTGTTCACAAAAATGTCAACCTTGCCCCAAATCGTGATTAAAAACCAAGGACGTCGAACGCAGCCTTACCAAGATTTGCCCTTCCGAGGTTCCGTCCGATCCTTTCGCCGTGAAGTCAGATTTACAAACTGAATGCATGTTCAACAATGTTCTTCTCAATACTTTTATTTCACTCTGGAATGAAATAAAAGTATCAAAGTTAGTAAAATTACAGCGCAGCTTATTCTTGTCAACCACTTTTCTGCTCTTATTTTTCGAAAATAGTTTTGACCTTCAAGAGAGAGAATAAAGAACGAGATTAATACTGCAGAGAAAAAGAAGGTTGTTAAAATTAACTTATGTCAACCTCGAAGAACAAAACCTCGGCAGAGGTTCTTCCGTTCCAACCTGATAACCTTAATGACTCGGCGAATTTGCGGAAACTCGCGTGTCATTCCCATCGCATTCCAGGTCCAGAACACACTCCCCCCCTGCCCTCTGTTAAATTCAGCACACAGCGAACAAAGAAACGTGACGTTTCCGAAAGGGGCAGAAAAAAAAAAACAAAAACAAATGGCGTTTACGATTTTGCAAAGTCGGACGATTTATAGCGTTTGGCACTGATTCCTATGCTGGACCATTCGGGCTAACGCTTGCTAGAGCGTCTATCGTTGTCCATCGAAGTTTACAGAACGAGAAACGAATAAAATCGAGGCACTCGTTGCTCGCGCGGCTAACAATTTGACGTCGAGGGGGGAAATTTGTGATTTTAGCGTGGAAAATTGGACGATCAATTTGATCAATTTTTTTTTTCTTTTTTTTTTTGATTATTCTATAACGAATAGAGCAATTGAAAGACCATTTTCATTCGGGATAGAACCGAAATTGAAATTGAAATTTCTTCTGTACAGTTTTCTGACTCCTCTTTCATGACCAATTTGGCCAATTTTCTATTTTTATTACTATAACGAACAGAGCGATTGAGAGATCGTTTTCGCAACGTGGAATTGAAATTGACATTTCCTCCGTGTACTTCTTTGGTTCGCAGAAATTATCGAAACATTTTGATTGGTATAACAAGCCGGGACCTGGGCACGATTTGTGTGAGACAACGACGTCGTTAGAGTTTGAAAAAAGAAGAACACTAGAAGAACAATCGATTCGCGAACAAGTGAAAGGAATTTTCGTGATGTCGTAAGACGAAGAGTACAGTGGGTCAGCGTTTCACAAACTCTTTTGACCGCGAACACAGTGCTTACGACAAGCAATTATACGCTTATTTTCGTTTGCCAAGATAAATATCGACCATTTTAAAGAACTACATTCTTTCTTAAATTTCACTATTAATTACATCCAAAAAAAAAAAAATAATGAAAAGTATCTCCGACCTCGCCAAACAAAACCGTGCAACGCACGTGGGACTTGACATCTAAGAATTATACATTCAACGACATAATTCGGTCCATTGCACTCGCGATACCTTGAAACTACCACGCAATTCATTCCTTTTTTTACTCGCTTCTATCTTTTCTTCTTTTTGTATTTCATTTCAATGCAATCGTCGCGAGTTACGTGTCACGAGAACGGTGAAACTCGTTACGAAACCGAAACGACACTTTTCACCGAGTCGATCAATGCGATCGATGAAGCGCGAGCGATAAAAAGACACGCTTCCAGGCAATGCTCGGACGTTACCCGTTCATTTGCATACGTTCGTTTTTGCCGACCATTAACCAAGTTTATGCGTCGTTCTTTTTCTCGTTCCTGTGCAATCTCATCCGGCAAGAAAGTCGACAGGAACCCGAGATGTACATTGTAATTTTTACGATCGTTTTTCCTTCGAACCGTACAGAGAATTGACGTCCTCGAAACGAAGAAAAGTTGAAGAAAGAATGGCTCGACGGAGGCTGTGTAAAGAAATGGGTTGACAAACAGGAATTTATTTAAATGAAAATTATTTTTCGAAACGGAGTGAACGAGATGGAATGTGACACGCGTAGGTAACATCCGTCAACGATCGATAATGATCGAGTCTAATTGCATGTATCTATATGCATTATGTATACGCGACTATAGGAGTATAGGTGTATTCGTTCGTACGTACGAGAAGTATCTGTAACCAGTTTCGAAACAGACATGCCTGAACAAACACGCGTCTCTGAATTAAGTCATAAAAGTTTCAGATGGTTAAGTCATTTCTTTCTTTTTTTTCTTTTTTGCCTTTTATCGATGGAGTTAATTGAGCTTCGAATTCCTTCGTGTAATCTTTTCAGTGGGAGAAGCATTTATCTTAATTAAAAAGTAATCGACTTATCGATCCGCGTTTATCATCTCTTCAGAAGAACGATCGCTACGTGTTATACCTACTCTTATGATTCATGGACACAGAAACTGCTACCATTTTTGAAATTATCACCTAAAGTGTAAAGCCAAGCTTGGAAAATTTTCTACCTAATTTTAATATTCCCCTTTAGACACTGTGAAGATCGATGATTGATTTTTCAATTTCCTAACAAAACAAGTAGCGAGACAAAGGGTCCCGCGAAATTTTCCTCGCGATTAGATCGCGCTCTAATTACCATCATCAGGTTAATTGTCCGGAACGTGTTTGCAAGCTTCGTAATATTGCGCCGGTGATATTGTTGCATAGCGAGATTACATTCGAGATTACATCTGCCGTCTTCCCAGATTTCGTTCACATGAGCGCGTGATTCCGCACGCGATTACGCGAACTCGCGTCGAACTGTTAGGCTTAAGTAATCTGGATGTCTCCGTAGTTATTAAACAGTCTTTCATTGTCGCTCGTATTTGTTGTTTTATTTTTCGCGAAGAAAACGGAACCATTCATTTTCAAGCGAATTTTATGCAAACGATCGGTAATTATCATGATATCGGGATATTTCATAGACCACAGTGGACCCATTTCTATTGGGTAAAATGGGAAGATTTTGGACACAAATCTCTCTGACAGAGGTAATTTGATCAACTCTTTAATTTCGCTATGTGAAGGTTTTTTGCGTATACTAATTTGGAGAAGAATATATTTTAGCATATTTCAAAACGAATGTTTCAAGATGAATTTTGCTCTGCATTTTAATTTCCTGGGAGGCATTAAATGAAAGAAAGGCGGTGAAATGCGAGACCCTCTCTTTCCTAAGAAACTCTCGAAACCCCCGCTTCTTTTCCCTGCGTGCCGCATAATTTCTTCTCACGCAATTAAGATTAACGTTCAGGTTCTCACGAAGCGAACCGGCTGTAATTCATGCGTCGGGAATTTAAACCGTCGCGCTGCCTTTTCTAAAGGAAAACTGTCTGATACGGTTCTTCGATGGTTCACGGAACACGGTGAATTTTTTCACCATCGACGAAGAAGTTTCAATCAAATTAATTAAAAAATTATAACGAAACAGATAAATTATCGAAGAGAAACTGATTTAACTGATATTTTGAGGATTATAAATAGCATTCCAAGAAATTTTGATTCGCGAAGGCCTAGTTACAGACAATATTATTATTTTTTGACTATTTTCTTGAAAGAAGTATTACAAGATTGCGTGTTTATGTCTAAGGAACTCCAGCCATTAAAACGATCTTCTCGGTTGGGCGAGAATAATTGAAGCTCGTCCAATTAATCTTCGTTTCGTGACAGAAAAGTCCCGAAATTGTCGCATCACCAGTTTTCAATTTCTTCCGCTCGCCGGGAAAAAAATTCCAAATTTAAGGAATCAATTTAAGGAATTTGGAGAAGTAAAAGACCAAAAGCGATCGAATCTAGACGTTAGAAAAGTCGAAGAAATCTAAAGTGAGAATACTTTAAAATCCAGTCTGTTCGAAACGGATTTCTACTCGACGTATCCCACGATCGAAGTTCTTAATTCGACAAAGGCGATCGACTCTCGAGATAAGACTATCGAGGTCACAGATAGAAACCAGCGCGGCGAAGATGAGACTCGGTGTTTCAGCTTTTTGTCTGTCCGTAATTTTCCTACTCGGGTAAGACCGCTTCCGAGAAACGAAAGCCAACTGAACCAGTCGGACCACCCATCGCGATTTTCCACGCTGCGATCACGAATCAACCTTCTTCCCTGCAAATCAAGTGCCTCGATTAACAGTCCATAGACCCTAGGAAACGAGTCTCGAATTCCAATCTACCGAAACACTTCTCCTCCGAAACAACATATATTACGTTCTTATACAATAAACGGAAAGACAATCGATCCAAGTTGTTTTTTTTCCTCTCTCTCACACTGTCTCGTCTCGTCTCTGATTAATTTCTTTCTTCACGTTTCCAACGCATGAAGCAACAACGCGTCTTCGTTAACCAGAATCCAAATCTTCGTACCGGGCCGATTGCGGAACCTTCAGACTTGACTGATCGATGAACTCTCGCGATTACAAGAAGAATCGATATTCAGGAAGCTTCTACGAGGTCTAACGAGGTCGTGGCCTGGGCAGAGGCTGGATCTGCTGCTGATGATGCGAGTAACCGCTCCTCGAGTTAACTGGCATTGGCTGTGGCCTGTCGGGACTATCGTCCAGGTTCAAACCAGCCACCAACTGAGCAATTTCTCTGTCCTTCTTCTCTTCTTTGGGCAACGCGTTGCCATTCTGAGCGCTGAAGCCTAGCGAGGCCAAGCTTCCGTGACTTCTGCTACGATGCTCCGCCCGGATGCTGTATGAAAATGCTCTCTCGTTCAGGTGGCCTTTTCTCCGGTAGATTCCAGTTCCGAAACGCGACTCGTTCTCCGGACTGTCGGACTGGACTCTGTTCATCTCTGCGGCAGTAAGATCCGCGTGAGAGGCGGCTAGCCTTCTGGATGCACCCAGAGTCGAGGAATCCGCTTCGGGATGCTGTCGTCTGCCTCTGTTCCCGGCTGTCCCGTAAGTTCCAGCTGGATAGATGGCCGCAGCCGGTGGAGGAGGCACTACAGGCAGTGGAGCGTACACCGGAACGATTGGAGCGGCCGCTGGGATCGGTCTGAGCCCTTTAGGATGGTGGTGAGCTTTCCTGGGCAAAGTTGCAGCGGGCACTAACAACACTGGCGCTGGTCTAGCTAACGTTCCTGCGACTGACCGACTGCTAGGTGGCAAAGGATGAGGATGATAGTGCTGTTGCCTCACCGGATGACCCAGAGTGTGGTGTCCGTGGCCGTTGGTGTACATTCCTTGATGCAACTGAGGATGAAGGTGAGCCTGTTGCAGAGGATCTTCGTGGACAGATCGGTTTTTGATCTTTTTCAGCTTTTTGTTCGCCTTTCTGCGAACCGAAGAAGAGGAAGATTCTTCGAGGAGCAAAGGCTGAGATGGCGGAGGCGGTGGAGGCGGCGGAGGAGGCGGAGCGACCAGTTGACGAGGTCTGGACCCTTTGGTGCTTCTCAGAGTGCCTTGTTCTTGATACAGACCGTCCACCTCGTCTCGACCTCTCGCCCAAACCTTGTGATTCTCGTCCCCATTGTACAAGCTGAGGTCGTCCGTCGAAGTGGCGTCCAAACGAGTCGCTTGAGGACTGTCAAGGGTCGTACTAGAGCCACCGAGGGTGTGATAGAGGCTGTTGCTCGAAGGGTGTCCACCGGCGACTCCGTTAGTCGTCGTGGTGGAAGGATCGAGACCTTTGGCGTAGCTGCTGTCAGCGTACGCGTGAAAGCAACACCTGACCAGGGCGTTGGCCGCCATGTCGCGTTTGCATATGAACGCGTGACACTCGAGTACCTTGATGCCGGTGGTTCGTCGCAGAACCGCGGCGAAGAGCGGCGGATGATTAGCACTGGGTGTTCTAGCGAAGGGAGAGTCCAAGGGGAGGAACCTTGTGTTCGAAGTGTCGCCACTTCCGCCTTTGACGTGCCTCACTGCCGCGCAATAGTGCAGAGCCTCGATTGGGAAGAACCTGGTGACCTTCTTGCGGTGCTCGTCCACGTTCTCCAGCAACAGGCCGTTGCTCCAGACGCTCAGCCAAGAGTCCAATCCACGTGCTCCCAGTGCACCCTGTTCCGGGTACAGTTCTCTCAAAGGTTCTTGGACTCCGAGCAAACCCTCCTTGCTCGCGTGGGGCACCGAGCTACCTAGGTAGAGGACTCTGCAGCGACAGTACGGCGTCGCCGTGTCCTGGTTGGCGCCTCTCATTTTCGTGTTCGATGGGTCAGCTCGTTGAATCCAATCCAACTCTTAGGACTTGTCCTCTTCTATCGAGAAGAATCTTAAAAGAGGAATCTCGACAGAGACGTAATATGACGGCCGACGATGAGGAAATTAGCAACCATCCAGAACCGTCGAATCATCGAACACCAATGTAATTCTATCTCGACTCGATCGAATTCGATCGAATTCGAAGAATACACACGCGATCGTAAGGTGCACACGGAACAACGTCGCGGTGGACTCCACCCGATGATACACTCCACTCGCGATTACGCAGTCACTTTCCAAAGACGCAGCCCGAGTTGCAAAATACGCGTGCGTGGACGAGAGAGAGCCGCACTCGGCTACTTCGCAGCAGCTGTAGCCGCCGCTCGCGAGAGATCACGTCAGGCCATTATGGCCGCCTTCTGACGGCTTCCCCACCAGCTAGCTCTACCTTGCCGTGTCTCCTCTTCTATCTGGCCTTCTCCTCCTTTGGATCCGTTCGTTTTTCTTTCCTCCGACACACTGAGTCCCGGACTCTTACCAGCCTTTTTCAATTCCCCTCCCAATTCTTCTTCTCCCTCTTTTCTCTACCAGTCGTGCAGGCCAGGTCCTCCTGTGGTATGCGGTGTGCACCAGTGGCGTCTACGTCCTCCTAGTCGCCCCTCACCACCACGTGTGCCAATCCACCGACAGGTTACACACTCTCTTCGCCGAGGGAACGCTCACCGACGATCGAACGGGTCCGCTGAGTGTGTCGCCGCCGTTGGAATCCAGAGGCGCGGCCGACAGGCCTCGTCAGCCACGCAGGCTGTCGTTTTTGACGTTCCTCTGTGTCTCATCAGGGCACCACGAACTTGAATAAACGTTCCAATATACACCCGTCTGTGTTCCAGTTACGTTCGCGCGATATTTTTAATCGAACTTTCGACGATTACTTCGATCTTCTTCGCCACTACTGTTCTGTCTTCCACGTAGATGGCGTTGCAGTCACGTTCACTCGGTGACTAGTCCCACTTTGATGAATTTTCCTCTTTATTTATGGCTCGCGAACAGTCGTACCGATATGTAAAAAAAATAGAAGAACGGCGAGGTCGGTATTCCACGGCGAAGTTTTTGGCGAGGAGGTAGGCACGAAGAGAAGGTAAGAGTGGAATAGCGAGCTGTTAACGCTTGTACGCTTCTCGTCGGACTGAGGACTGACGGAAGGCGTGAGACTCCGACCGACTGGGCCCCACTATTCCGATCGTCAGGCCCCTTCTCTCTTTTCTTCTCCTCTTTCTTTCTCCTTCTTTCTTCCTTCTTCTGCTTCTCTTTCTGACGCCTTTCTGCTTCGGAAGAGGCACTCCCTGGACAAAGTCGTACCTGCCTCGGAAATCCTTCGCCCGATAGGGTGTCTGGAACCGTGCCGAGGAAAATGAACATTCCCAGCCGATTTTACCGAGGCACACCGATAGCTTCTTTTCCTATCGTTTCGCGAGATCGAGTGATGCAATCGATACAGTCAAGTATTTTGTTCCGAGCTGTCTGTATCGTGTCTGCAGGAAGCTTGTGACGGAGAGATCATAGATCAGTCGCAAATGAAGCGTAAAAATTGAACTTGACAACGCGAATATCGACGAATTGAGAATGAAAATTATATCAATAAAGTCAAAATGCGAGAGAAGTATCTTATGGAACTACTTTTATAGTTCTAGGAGAAGAATTTTAAGAAGATGGAGAAGGAATTCGATGATCGAAGCATCTCTGAGAATTATTAATTTTGAATCGCAAAGTCATAAATTTCATTCAGTCAAGAAAGGTTATAGCTACAGAAGAGGCTAAAAGAAATTAAAATGAAGAGTATAAGATAAATTACGTAATGCGTTTAACCACACACGAAATCACACAATTTTTGTACCTAAAAATTCACTTTAATAAATTTAACAATGATCCTGCAGTCAAACATTGTGAATGTGACACGATTTCTACGTCGCGAAGAAGACTCTTGAAAATTGAACAGAATTTTCAGACACTGTGATTTACGGACGAAACCGCAGGAAAAGAGTTAAACACTGATTGTTCGTGAAAACGATACACGTTACAATCATGAATATAGCATTCATAAATATTTAGCGAAGCAGTCACTTGTCGCAGCTATATATCTCGCGACAAGATTTAAGCATCGACGTTTGAACTTTGGAATTCTACTCCGAACTATATATATTTCCATATATTCCTACTGACGAATCATCGTTGTCGCGACTCGAGCTATTCATTTTGTCGACGAAAACGTATTCAGAATTTCATATTAAACTTCAAACTACGAAATTCAGCTTTCCTTCGGGAGGAAAGTTCGTGCAATAAATTCTTTGGAAACGGAGAATAGGTACGATAACGAAAGGAATTACGAACGGTGTGTTGCGATAAAACGTTAATGACTTCATTTTCACAGACGTGTTAACATTGGATGCGCGTTCGATTCGTGCTGTTGCGCAATAAATATTCGCGATTTCGCCTTCGTGGCCACGCGACGAGCCGCGAAGCGGAGCGGGCATCCAGACGACTCGACCTGGAGACCTCGAATCGGCCTCTGTCAAAAGAGAATCGTAAGCGTTATACCTCGTTCGCGGTAGCCCCGTACTCTCTGACCTATAAAGGGCAAATCGGTGTGTCTGATCTTACGTACAGGTGTCGAAGTGTCCCGTCTACCTGCCAAAAGATTATTCCTCCTTTGTTCGTCATTTTATCTGCAAGATATTTTACTCGAGAGAAAGTCCATCGATTGTGTGTAGAAAGTGTGGTCGTAAAGAAACACTGATCTAAAAATTTACGATCTTTGTTGAAAATTATTATATCCCGAAATTTCAAATTTCTAAGAGATTTCAGAATTGGTTGAGAAGCTTCTTTTTCTGAAAATTCATGCTCCTGCTTCTTGATTCGCAAAGAATCTTGAAACGCGTGAAATTAGTTCGATCTCTTCTTCAAAATCTGTTCTTCAGAACTTTTACACTCGTGCGTATATTTGAGATTTTTATATTTATATGTATGTTATTCTGTAATTAAGTGATTCTTCTAATTCTTCGTGAGATCTCATGAATTTTCCCTCTTGAAGAAGATCAAATTTTTAATTAAATAAAAAGAGCTGTTATAAGAGATATTAAACAACATTTGTTTGAAACGAACTGTTGAAACTCCTATTAGTTCCAAAGAAGAAACAGCATGCAAAGCTTCGCGTGAGTAGTATATTCGCAATTAATCACGTCTACGTGTGCATAGTATTTAAAATACTCTCCTCCTTTCACGATCGAACAACTTCTATCTCGCACTTCTCCAATTACTATAAATCACATTACACCTTTCATTGTCAACACTTCTTCCCCTTCTAATTCGAACAACATTCAGCAATCTCAAATTGTCACACTCCAATAACTCACGATAAGAGAAATTCATTGACTTCACTTTTATTTCTAATTAATTTTAAATCGAATGAAAATTAATTAGTTATTTCTTCTCCATTTGAAATGCTTCGTTAATAGCACGAATTCCTTATATAATACCTTATATATATTATTTTATATTATATCATATATATATACAAAACCACGTAGTTTACACGTCTACAGTCTATTTTTCATATTTCAGTAAGAGAGCAGTATTTTTAAAATTGTCAATCAATACCATATCAAAATTATCATTTCATCTGATTACCGAGTGATACAGTTTGGTTAGTTAAATCCTATATTGTTGCTGCATCAAAAGTACAATAAAAAGTTATTGATCCTCCTCCGCGATCTGTGATTTTTCGTTCCGCGCGTCCCTTAACTTTATGTTTCGCAGTACGAAATTTCATAGTGCAAATGGGCCACGGTCAGGGTCTTCGGTCACGCGACCCTGACTCCACGTTTTCTGGCTTCACGTGATAATCTCGCGTTCCACGATTCCTCGCCGCTTCCTGCACTGGCGACTAATTACATGGAAAACGTCGTCCGCTCTCAATCCAAGGGGAAGACGTAAAAATTGCGAGGGAAACAGCTCTTCCACACCGGAAATTCCAACTGGAATTACTCATGGTCTGCGTATGACGCTGCAATCAGGATTCTTAAGAGCTACGTTTTTTTTCTTCCACTCGATCGTTTCATTTTTCACACTAGAAGCAGAAGAGATATTTTTCATTTCCATTATATTTGAAATTATAACGAACAAAATGACTGGAAAATAAATTTCACCCGTCCAAACATAACATCACTGAATTGTTCTAAACAACAATTGTGTAGATACGTATCCGTTACTTGTAGAATAAATTCTTCTATAATAAAGTGTTTTTTAATTATATCTTGTGCGAGTGTCAGATAGAAAAATTTTCAACGAAGACAACTTTCACATCTGCGTTTAAACTTTCTAATAGAAAAAATGTTTCAACGATATGCAAGAGTAATAATCAGAATGAGAATTGAAGGAGCTTCAAAATAATTTCGATAGAATCCAGCAACTTTTATAATTAGAAAATAAAATTGCAGAGAATTAAAGTGCCAGAGAAATATTTTCAAACCTCTGCTTCGTCTCGATGTCCAAAGTGAATAAAAGAGAAAAAAAAAACAGAACAAAACGCCGAAAACACACGGACCAATGGAGACTGGAGCATTAGTATGCAAATAAGTGGGTCCACCGTCCGCGTATTTATAACCGTGAAAGATCCTTGAAAGGATGATCCTTGAAATTGATGTAAATCGTTAACTCGATACCTACATGTGTATTTTATGATCTTCCTATCGATTTTATCTAAACCCGAATCTCACGTTTCTCTGTGCCACGTTTGCACATTTTATCGACGAGTAAATTACGAATTCTTTCAACTTCTTTTTTTTTTAAGAGCTTGAGACTATTTTTCGAATAAAATAAATTTCCTTTGCGGAATAATTTAAATTTTTATGTAACAGAGAAATTGAATTTTTGTTTTTTCAGAAGTTTCACGAGAATTCTATTTTTAGTTTAGTTTAGTTTCACGGATGAAAAGATCGTGGATGCGTGAAAAATATGAAAGTCGAGTGAACTTATTGCAGAGCAGCGAGTGGATTACACCCTGACGTTTTGAAGGTTCCTGAAATCGACGATCGAGTGGGTCAGTGGGTCGTTGTCACGTTAATTACGAAGAATCCAGAGGCTGTATGCACCTCGAGCAATCACCTCCTTGTACAGGAATTCTCCTCGCTCTCTCTCCTTTATCTCTTCTCCTCGCCATTTTCAACAACGTCAGCATGGAAATGAAACGCTTTGTCGAACGTTTCTCTCGCGTAAATTGCAATTTTTAAAATCAAACATCTTTTCTATTAAGATTTAAGTACGACGATGTGTGCCAGCCTGACAGGAGAACAACGAAATCTGTCGAACTTTACCAAGTTTCAATTCTTAATTTTTGCAATTGCAATCAAATGAGTATGTCCATATGTCCATAAGTAGTAACGGTATCAAATTAATTTTACGCACTACGAACCAACTTTCCCTAATAAGAGGAATAAACATTCTAATATTTATCCGAGGAGAACAAATTGCGATCGTTGTAGCGCGCAACTGCTTTCGTTATAGCATCCTGATGTCATTCATAAAAATTGTTCAGGGTGTTCGTTTCAACACACTTCACTGAACAGAGTATTTATTGGTAAATTAGAGGTGAAATGCGTGAATAATTGTAGCCGGATAACCGGAGTAATACCAGAATCGTAAGAAACTTTTACCAGAAAGTTCGAAGTTACAAAGAAATCCCACTTATACTTCCGGTAAAGGAGCAATACCGGTCTTGGGATAGCCGGGGAAAGCTTTTAAGATATGTACTTGGCAATCTTCTTTCTCTTTGTCCGGGTAAACGATGTTAGTGTTAGGCACTTACTCGTTTCCTTTTTTCTTCAAAATTTTTGCAGATTGATAGATCATTTTCGTGAACAATTTTAAACTACTTTACATAAGTATAGTACTGTCCACGAGTACTTGGACACTTTCAAATTGTCACGATTACGTAAAATACAATTTAAAAATGAAATTTTCTATTCTAATTTTGATTTCTAATTTTACTTTCATTTGACAGATAATAGTAATTGAAAATCATAAAGAAAAAGTATGACGAGACAGCTTTCGTTGGCGTACAAATGCTTACGACAACGTAACTGTAATATATAATAGGGAAAAAGAAAAATTACGACGTACAAATGATATTGCAATCTTTTCGAGGAACGCTGACACGTTTTTCAAATCACCGTTGAGATCGGACCTCGAGCCTCCGACAAAAAGCCCTCCCGTGACTAAAAAGAATATCGGTCAACATAATTCTAAGCGCCGGCAACGCGTCGGTGCATGACAGAGTCCCAAGCTTCCGGTATAAAACGTTGTATACACCGTTTCGAATTCCCCAAGAACGTTCTTAAAAAGATCCACGACTTTTTCGTTCGTTTAATTGCTCCCTGGTGAGAATGATCTTTATACGATTCATCGACCTGTTTCTGATAGATAAGAAATTAACGTTTTTTAGCGGAGCCCAGTTAAAAGTGGTACAGTTAATGTTGAGAGAGATGTAATTTCAAGTGAAACATTAGAAGGGAGAATTAATAGAATGTAGTGTGTTCTAACTGCACTCTGAGTTGAAAGTCGAAAGATATACGAAGAATTCCGCCTGGTGGAAATCTAATAACCTCTCTGTTAACGATTAGAGTCACGGTACTCTGATAAAGAGGAAAAAAAGTACCCTTTCTTCCGTAGTCTGAGCATTTCGCGGTGTGCTTTTAAATTCGTGACAAAGAAGATATTAAAATGTGGTTTGTTGCTTACAGGACCATTCTAATCAACATTAACACCAGACTTTTATCGCGTAATGAAACTATTTAGGGCTCTTTTTGGACAACTTTCGTCATTGGTGAAACAGCGTCTCGGGTCCATGGGTACACTACCACCCAAAGGGTTCACATAAACAAGGATCAGTCACTGTGAACCGTGGCCTTTGTCCTGACGGCTCCCCCTGCGGAGAATCCAAGTGTAACCTAATCAAAATCTGACACGAATCCAACTCTAGTCTAGTCCCAAACCACATTTAATCCAAAAGTTTAATCCACACTCGCAAATAAATGGACATTTGATCCAATGACTCCAAAATAAGTCTTTTCTCCCAAAACAAATTCTCTTCCTACTGTTTCATAATCAAATTACCTCATCGACCAAACAGTTCGCATCTCTTACACGTTTCCACCTGAACAATCTCTGAACGATTTCCTTGAAATTCAACGATGTCACATACCGTAGATCAATCGTTTGTAATGGCACGTCGACGATCTTAACTGCTTTCTACGACCGCCTCGCGCCGAAGAGCCTTCGAAAGTTCTATGCAAATAAGCCTGAGGCTACGAGACGCACGTAAGAATTTCTACCTTTTCATATGCTTCGTACTTTCCATCTCGTGTCATCGTTTTCCAACACAACAAGAAGACCTCGTTTTCCAGTCTGTCGTCCGAGGATGTAGCCGCGAGAAAGTTCTTCGAACGTAAAAATAGGGGTAGTGTTGACGTAATGGACGCTCTTCCGGTTACGTAGCCACCCGACCAGTGGTGAAGCGAGTCGAGTGTAATTAAGATGGTTTGGTTAACGTTCGATTCGCGTTGAAAGCGCGGCTCGAGAAACAGCGAATCATTTCCGTTAACAAATGCAATTACCTCTGGAATGTCTTGCGTCTTGTCTGGGAAAATATTCGCAGTTCGATTCTTACGAAACTTTCTCTCCTTTGTCCGTAAAACCAACATAAAATCGTAGAAATGAATCGAAAGTTCAAAAAGTGCAGATTCAACGCTTTCCTAGAATTAAACTGTTGATAATTGAAAAATTGAACGTCTATTCTACTAATTGAGTATTCCTTCGTTTTATGACTTGTTTTATAATTCCATTTAATTGTTTACTTTCTCAGCGATAATTGGATTGTAACTAAAGAAAATTTCACCAGAGACGCAGAGATCTGTTGTTAATAAATGTCACAACGAGTAGCACATTTTGAACATTAGATATATAAATATATATTTTTTTGTATTTTTAAAATTTTTACAAATGCACATGTACCTATTCACAATATGCGCAATTTGTATGATAAGAATATTCTGTATCTCACTCAGCCGTAAGACTCAACCGTGTTTATGGTCCGCGCCGTCGATAGCTTACGCGCGCATTGAAATCTCCAGCGCGAAATTAGAATAACGGAAGGCGATAGACGAGCTGTGTATTGCTCTATAGCGGTTCACTTTTACTAATGCGACCGACTTAAGACGCCGTTGCCCTGCCAATCTAACGGGTGTCGATCTACTGAACATTCCTCCTACTAATTAACCCTTCGTTAACATGTACTAGCATACCTACACCGAACATTCTTGATCGTCTTTCAAGAATGTTTCGAGAACTGCGCACAAGAGCAGAAGAGAACGCTAATTCTCAGAAGTAAAGCGTTCAATGTATTTGAAAAAGAAACTTCCCAAACGCAATTCGAGATTTACTACTCTTCCGTTTTAATAAGAAATTTCTGAATTTTTTGAAGAATTAGTAAATTAAATATCCTTGAACAATTTGTCTGCAAATTGGTAAGACCTCTCACTTGCTGTATATTTTATAAAGAACTTTGATGTGAAATATCCTGGCTACGGTATTTGATATATAATATTTTATTTGCGTAAATATCCACAAAAGTAAGTGTCCAAACTGCCGTGTATGAAGGCTGAAGCAATTCGGAGCAAAGCACGATTTATTCGATGCACCGAGGAAATCGTAGAAAGAATTCGAATGGTATTCCTGGAAGCACCCATGGGTTCGAGGTGCACGTCATTCAACGCTGCTTTCGCATGAGTTTCATGCGTCGGCCTCTGCCATCAATAGTCATGTCGGTGTATTGCAAGCTACGACCCGTTGGCTATCTAAAGGCACAAGGTCTACGTGACGGAAAAGCGGATATTCCGTGTCGGAAGTTCCCGTTGCTCCCGATGCGCGTACCTGAAAGAATTTTTCTAGTTTCTCCTGAGGCATTCGCGCCGCAGTTATGAATATAATCCACCTTTGTTCGCGTTACGTTTGGCCACTGCGAGGCAATTAAAGCGTCGCCACTAATTAAAGTCTAGAGGAAACGTAATTAATTGTTTCTCATGGATCCTCTTCGAACGGTAATCAAGATGAGACTTTTTATATTTTTTACAACGACACATGTTTCATCCTGATTTCCCTTGCGTTGTTTATTTTTGGCAACATTCCGCATCTTTGTTTCTTCAATGTAAATAAAAATAAGTAAATACTTATTTATTGATATTCATCATTTTGTCATATTAATGACCAATCTACGACAAGAGTGTCGTAAAAAATAAGAAAGTGATTCGCTCGAATGGAATCGACCGGCGTCGCCCGGTTTTCTCACCAAAGTTCGCGTAATGGCGAACAATAACATCGACAGACGAATTTCTTGGCTGCACAATGGCCTGGCATTTAACCAGGAGATCGCACGTGAGCATAAAGCTTGAGGCGATCCCGTGAGAGAGACCTCCCGTAACAGGTCACTGCCATCGAGAGAAGCGAGCAGGTTCGTAAGTTCCAGCTCTCTTTATGGGAGAGGGGGACTCCACTTCTGTTCCATGTACATGCCCATGATACACAGACAATCTCCGCCAGGTTACTTCTTTTAATCCGTAAATCTATTTCTCTCACGGTCCGCGACGAGCCGTACCTACATACGTGTTGCAACTTTAAACGTCAAAGTATCCTCCAACTGTGAGAAACGATATTCGATCAACGTTTCTTTGTTTCTTGTAAAGAGTTCAGCGTTACTTTACAAGTGAGTTCTTTATAGATGTTATTTGCAAGTGTTATTTCGTCATTTTTAAGTAAATGCAATTTCACTGGCACTTGTGTAAAGTGTCATTTAATACAAATGTTCGTGTCATTTATGAATTTCTCCAGGATTTTATTAATCGTAAAATCAACTCTCGATCTTTAATCGATATTCAAAATAAATTTGAAAGATTAACGACGAAGGGGTTACAGATTCTTCCTCGTTGTTCAAAAATGGTACTTGTTTACATTTTTAGATGGCGTAGATCTTTTAAAATACAGAGAATTTTCTCTCTGCGCTTTGAGGTAAACGAAGATGCTGTTCCCTTTTGCCCGCGGAGTTGACTCATCACTTTTCCCTCAAGCTCCCTCGGAGTCAAGGTTTCGTTTCTTTTCTCGCATTCCATCCAAACACGCGGCTGTCCACGCTCGTTTCTCAAGGCCAAGGTGTCACTCCGTTCAGAATGCGTCACCGCTCTCTGGCAACGGTAATCAAATTTCTGAATTCCATCAGACGCGCGAATTTCATTGCCCAATTACGGATCTTACTGCGCGATACCGTTCCTCACGTCTCCGCTGTAACGGTTTGGCTCGCGATTCCCTCGAATATTCTGTTCGATTTCTGGTCGATTTCGCGTCGAAAACACGCGTGAAATATACTTTCCAAGAAACGTATTTTACGAATTTTTAATCTTTGTATCTTCTTCGATTTTAGAAGATGGAATATTATATAGAAAAAATAGGTAAACGGTACTATTCAATGCTGGTTATTTTTGAAATAAAAAAGATTTCAAATCATGCTGATTCTTTCTTTATTTTCATAGAGATTTTAATAACTCATTTCTCGGAAGATAAAGAACCTCAAGGAAGAAACTTGACAGAGCTGAGCTCTCCCTCATACTTTGCTTCGAGTTTGCGGTATATTTTATGTAACAGCTAGTAGAAACTTGCGAAATTCCATCGAGAAACAAGGAAAACCACGATGTATTAGAAATCGGGCTTCTGCGGTGGGCACGGCTGCTCCCGTGCAACTCGATGGTTACTTCGAATCACGATCATTACAAACATTATACTTCTCTGTAAACCTTTCTAAACTCTTGGCGCATAAACTAAAACTTTATCAAAATCACTGAGCAACGTCGTCCGCAATAGTTGCGAAAACTGGCAAAAATTCTAATTCTTTCGATCTCCAAAAAAAAGTAAGAAATTTTCTCAAGAGAAACGGGACTGTAATTTCGGGAAAATTTCTAATTTTTCCACGCGACATGGAAGAGATTTTTCAGCAATCGAATTGTCGCTGAAAAAAAAAATAGAGTAGAGATCTACTCGTGGCTCTAGCACAAAAGACTTTCTATTCATTTATTATTCGTACAATAACTATAGACAGTGAAACAATGCAAACCGGCCACTTCCTGCTCCGTTAACCATGAAAGCAATTTAACGAGCCACCGTAAGTACGTGATCCGTCCGGTGGACGTGTGCCAGGCGCTTATCAGAGAAATTTTCGTGCCGTCTCGAAACGATGCTAATGAATTGACGTGTAACGTACACGAAGAAGACGACAGCCAATGTATACACGAGTAAATTAATGACGGCGTATCGTTAAACGCGAATCTCGGTGCATCTCGTTACATGGGAGGCATCAGACCTTTTTAAATAGGATATTTTATTTCGTTGCAATTATTTTTGGAATTTTCATGCAATCCGGAGATCGTGGAATATCTGAATTAAGCGGAAAAGGAATTACGATTATATTTATATTTTTGCATATAATTTGACAGAAAGTAGAGTCGCGGTCAGTCTTTGAATTAAATGTAACTGTTAAATGTAAAAGAGAAATCGAAATTATTTTTGAAATATTACGTAATTCCAGAGGAAGAGGAATTTTAAGTGGAATCTTTTAAGCAGGCGAAGATTTTAAGCGATTACGTTAAACCCGTATTCGCAAAGAAATTCGAGGAATTCACCTCGAGGATCGTTGTTTCAGAGCAAACATTAAGACGCGAATGGTATAAATAGCGGCAAAAAAAGAAAGAGCATTACCGGAAGCGTCAGAGGAGAAAATTGCACCTGCATTTTCTGTACCCAAACCGCTTTTTATAATTCGCTGGGTCATAAAACGCATTACCTACTTCGCGTGCAAATTGAGCGCTGCGAGATTAAAACACGTAGCAGGAAATACTTTTTAATCGACGATCAGCCTAGTTATGACTGAAAATCTGCGAATCAAAAAATCAACGAGAAAAATCGCAACATTTTACCGCATCTAGAAAATTTCACGTTAATCCCTCGCATAATTATGAATCCATCCAGAGACCAGTCTCCATGAAACATTTATTTCACGATCTTCTGACATTTATTTATGAAAATTTTTCTCTCGAATACGTTGTCCCATGAATTATTTAACAAACCGTCCCTCCGCAATTCTTGTAAACTACATTCACGTTCACTTTTAAACCAAAAGGAAATCGCGAAATCTCCTATTAACAGAGAGACTCTTACTAAAAGACTTTTCTTTATCTCCAAAACGTCATTAATCTAATAAATATTTATTTTCAATTACCATAGCGGATGTTACGAATTAATTTAGAGAATGCGTATCTTTATGAATTACGCTCACATGCCTGTGTTTACTTTCGAACAGAAAGGAAAACACAGAAACTAGCCTGTTCTTAAAACATCTGTAAATTAACAAATTATTTTCCCAAAACGAAAACTGTATAAATTAATTTAAAGAATTACTCAATTTTCTTTTTAAATCTAAGGAATTGAAGAAACTGTTGTTAAGTTTCTTTTAAAAAGTCGCAAATGTGCGAAATATCTTTTCAAAATGGAGGCCACGCACTTACACAAGGATGCACAGAAGGGGTAAAAAAAAAAAGAATCTTTATTTGTTATTAACCGTTATTATTGTTACTGTTACTGTCAATGTTACTGCTTGTTATTTGTTCCTATCATTATCGTTAGTCTGGCATCCGGCGCGGATAACAATATAACTCATGAAAGAAGTCAAAGGTCAACAGGCGACCCACGACTTCGAGGATCCTGTCACAACGAACAGCACGGGTGCAAAAGAGAATAATAAATGCTCGATCTCGGTTCGTCTCGACTGTTCAGAGATGTCGACGTTGTCTGATAAAAATAAATCTACGACCCCGTTGAATCTATGTATAAAAGCGGGGCAAACGAAACCATCGAAATGAAAAAGACACGAGACTTGTAGCTTCACCATTATAATATAATCTCTGGAGAGTGAAATTTATTTCCTCTTCTCTTCTGACGTAATACGGAGTTAAATGAAAGAGATACGATATGGCAGTGAACATTATCACAGCTTATGATTTATATGTATGGTGTATCATGTTTAGAATTTTAATTAATCCTTTCACGCTGAGTATTGAAACATCGTACAATATACTTTGATAAATTACTAACGATAAATCTATTTGTGTCGAGTAAAATTAATTTCCTATGCAAAATCATCTCCTAGGAAGTGTGCATATTTCCAGTGAAATAAATTTCAATGAGTAAAATTTATGAATACAATTTACTGTATAGATCAGATTGCAAAGCAAAAAGATTCAATGCTGAAAAGATTAATTAATTAAATAAACCTAGAAAATATTGCTATTTAAAAACGGAAGCGTAAAAAATATAACTTATATCTTTGAACCATAATTTATAAAAGAAATTCTCAACAAAAAACCCTGCGAATCATCGTCGTGAGGTTTCTATTTGCTCCCTGTGATTACCAAGATTAACGTCTTCACGAAAAATTATCGATCGGACGCTGGACAACCGCTTGGAGACGCGTGAACGATACGATAACGATACGATCGATTAATTAAATAATTTATTAGTTAACAACGGGCAGCTCAGTAGGGATGAAGAGCCGCTAGACCGAGTCTAGGCGGTTCCGCGTAGCTGTGTCGATATCGACCCGGTGTGGGCACGATTTCCAAGGGTGGCCTGGCGCTGTCGCGATCCAGACCTGGATATCTCTCGTGTTCGGAGAGTTCTTGGTACGTGATTGCCCTGGCACGCACTTTCTCGCGTATTTCTCGCACGTGGGCACGATCGCGGAAATCTCGAGCCTGTAAACAAAATTTTATTAAATAATTTAACGAAGATTTTATAGGTATCTCACGAGCCAAGCTCACATGGAGAATGCAGAGAATTCATACAATGACGCAACATACGATCATGCAGAAGTACAATTGAATGATAGACACGCATACATAAATGTAGCATAAGTAATTGGTGAAAGTTGAGCAGTTGGTGCCCATTGTAGAAGTGACAATAAGGTTTTGGAATTTGACAGTGCAACGATCAATTGCGAAGGAATGTATAAAGTAATAATAGACACGTAAATATGGCAGACGTGATTGGTGGAAGATGCCTGCATATATTCCCAACTTAATGAAGGTCTTGTAAAAGTAGTGATCGAGCGGAGTGTCGTAGAAATGCATAATATAATAGTAAATGTGTACTGCATACAGTTTAGAAGTAGTACTAAACCTCTACTGTATGGAAATGCGACGTGGAATACATAAATGTGATTGGTAGAAGGTGAATACATTGATAATTTATTGAAAATATTATAGAAGAAGTCAAGTTTAGTTTAACTCAATGCAGAGTTGAAACTAAAATTGGCAATGCGATACTAATTGCAACACACAATGTGAGATGTAATGTTGGAATTTAATAGAAAGAAGTCAATAAATAGTTCAACAGAAAATAAAATAGAACCAATATAGTGTAATATTATTCGTCTCTGTTTTAAAAAATCGAATCGTCAGTAAAAGAATTAACAATGACACTCTTTACTATAAAAATTTACATAATAGACGAAGAAGACTCATATTAGAGAGCAATACTGTTTGAAATAAAATTCGCAAGCAAATAACATAGTAGCAGAAGCAAGAACCCACACGACTCTTTATGCAGATACGACAAATAATTAGCATTTCCGCGCAAGATTATTACTTGCTCGTAGAAAGTGCAAATTCAAATAAGAAAGTTGGCAAGCAATCTTGGGGTCAGAAAAATAAAGATCTTCAAACACACTTGTAAATGGAAATCTAGACAATCAAGACATACATTTTATGACTCTCTTTCAAAAAAGAAGAAAAGAAGACTGAACGATACATCTTTGATGACACGGTGTCAAGGATAAGTTTTAGAATCCTTTCATTGCAAGGAGCTTGAGGAACGATCAAAGAGAAGGACATGGAATCAATGACCCTTACTTCTCTCGGATCAGCGACGTTCCTTTGATCTCGGAAATCTCTTCCAACGGTTGGGTTTTCGTAGAAACTTCTCGGCCGAGGCCTCGAGACCTCTTGCTCCAGTGGGCGTTCCATCGAATAATGATGGGTTCGCGGCCGCGGTCGAGCCCTGTAAGAAATATCGTTCTCTCGTTCCGATGCCTCCGAATGATTCCGTCTGATCAGGTGTTCGTGGCCAGTCGTTGAATTGTTGCTCGTCGAGTGTTGACGAGTAGGTTGGTCTTCGTGATTCTGCCTCGATGACTCAACCCTATTAAATACAAAAATTAATCGATGTAAATAGTAATTAATACAGAATATGATTATTCTTGTAACGAGGCTCGATTACCAGAATTATATTGCTAAATTTGAGAAATCTGAAAATATAATAATAAAATATTAAAGTGTTATAAATAAATTAAATTGTACAACATCCTAAGGAATATATTTCAGAATTGAAATTAAACCTTATTGCAAGTAAAATTTTCCTTTGTTGAATCAGAATTATAATTTCTGGAACTCGATGATGTAAGACACAGGGCAAGGAAATACAGACGTTTTATATTCAGACGTGTATTCTTGCCACCAGTCAAACTTCTGTGTAGCAGTATAATCACAATCAGTACTCTATCATAAAAATTTCTTCAACCATTTACGGATGCTCGTTCGAATGAATTTTATCATTTCAACAATGATGTTCAATTTATTCCGTTAGAGAACTATGAACTCTGTTTAGCAAATGTGAAACTGGACAAGTTTTCTGGGATTTTCTAGACATGTTTGGAAACACTCGGAGAATTATACGACCATGTGCCACTTCCGAATTCGTTCCACTTGCCACGTGCCACTTCTGGCAACCGCTTCTCGTGAAATAAATCGACAGGGACGTCTATTAATTTCTCTGTACATCCTACAATGCGCGTAGACTACGATCTACAAAAATAGAATCCTGAATAAAGTCGCGTTACAATTCCATATTTCCATTAAAACGGAAAACGGAAGCCTAAATAAAAATAGTTTGATTATTTTATGTACTACGTTATTTATGTATACTTTCTTTATACGCTAAATTATGCTACACGTCGCGTACAGAATGTTACAACGAGTGCTCCTTAGCCTAACGACGAATGTCCAACGTTTCGAGAACCAATCCATTAACCTGGATAAAGTTGATCTATTTGCTTTCTATGTAACTCGACGAGTTACGGAGTGACACGATCGTTTTCATGGAAATGAAGTTAGCAGGAAGTCGAGCGAGTGAACATTGAAATATATTCCTCGTGACGAGATCTCGCGTTCTGAATGAGAAGTCGGCTAGCTAGTCGGCATCAATGGAGCCGAGCTCGCGTATATCTGCGAGACAATCGTGAAATTTTTCAACTATCGCGTGCTTTCGAATCGCTCTTTGACTGGTCGGACAGCTTTTACTTTGAGATTGACACCGGTGATTGCTGGCCCAAAACGAATGCCAGCCGGAGGGGAAAGAGCAAAGACAACCCGCGTGGCCTTTTAAAACTAGTCTTTCTGGTCTGAACGCGGGAGAAAATGAGAAAGAAGCGGCCGGTCGAATCGGCACGTTACAATGGAATCGGTACAGATTCTCTGGATTAGAAAACGAATACGTCGAACTCGTCGAGATCTACGTTCACCGTAGATAGCGCTCGCGGTACTGAAAGTTGTTTCTAATTGATTCTAATCAATGTACGCCTCGACTTTTTACTTTTTATCTGCGGCTACAGATCTTTCCGTTTCTGTCAATTTCGACAGCTTTCTAACGGCGAACAGCTTTTGAAAGGAAGGTTTATGTAAGACTTTGAAGAATGTGTTAGAGGTGTTCAAGCAGACGTGTATATCTTTCACATCTTCTACAACTGAAAATTATTAATTGCATGGCACATAAAGGAAAACATAGCGAAAAACGTACCTGTGAGCAGGATGATTGTCAACGTCTCTCTGCCTCGAAAGAATAGGCCTGGCAATGGCCTCTCTCTCCATAGCTCGAAACATCTCTTTAGCATCCTGGAATCTCTCTCTGGGGCTAGTCACTTCTCCAGGATTCACTCGGGGTTGATACTGGGGGCTGGGCGACCGCTGCCTAAACTCCGGTGCTCTACGACTTCTGTTACAACTCGGTGAAACACCTCTGTTCACCTGACTGGGCAATCTTTCGGGACTTCTCGGTAATCTTGGCAGCGTCAGGCTCGTCCCAGTCGTGTCTGCCTCTGGCAGATAATCGTTCTCTTCTGCTGGCGCGCCCCAATCGTCGTCTAAAATAAACCACAAACCGATTATCATTTGCAGTCGATCGTTTGCAATCAGTCGCAGTTGCAGTTCTCTTGTGATGCGTGCTGTAGGAAAGATTTTGGAATTTCATTGACACTGCAATGAGATCCGATTACGTTGATTCCAAATTTGTCAGAACTGAGGTCAAATTGTCAATATTCACGATATATTTTATTACATGTTTGTCTGTCTAATAATGGAATGGAATAGTCTGTTTTCAAGACAAATTATTTGGCTACGTTTTCAACCTTCATTTACGTTCCTTTCAGGCAAAAGGTAAAACGTGGTCAACACTCATCGAAACGAATCCTTCGCTCTGCGAGGTAGAAAGCTACGTTCGAACAATGGACCAGCTAAAGATACAGACACAGGAGGAGAGAAGAAGAATCGAGAGAGTCCTCGGTAAGAGCCGCAGTTTTCTCTTTTACCAAGCAACCTATCGTCTTGGCAAGAAAGAAGGAAAAGAAGAAGAAGAAAAAGTAAAAGAGGACCAAAGATGTCTCTTTCTCAGATCTGTTCGAGAAGGTCACGAAGGTTTGAAAAGAAGCTGGAAAAGACACGAACGCGTGACGTGTGACGGTGGGAAGAGGATGGCCGAAAGAGGAGGCAGGCTAACAGCTGCCTCGGGCTGTGGGCCGAGAATGCGGAACTTTATTATGTACGCTGTTATATGTGTGACCTCCCACAGGGTCGATTTGCACGCGAATTCATCAGCTAGCTGGCCGGCTAGATACGCATTCAGATTGATTCCCGTCGTTATCTCCGTCGGCGTGATATCTCGGTGACGTCTGTTAAATAGGAAAGGACGCGAGAACGCGAACGTTCACGAAAGCTTGCCTCTCGAGAGAGCTGTCGCTTTGCGCAATGTGCCGCGCGGACGCGAATGCCGCGCCAGGTAAAAGTTAAAAGGCAAAGAGCCTGAGATTCTTCTGAATATCATCGACGATCCTTCGGTTCCCGAGAGGAGATTGCAACTTGTTCTACCTACCGTAACATCGACTTGTCTGATAATTTTTAGGCTGATTATTTTAAATAAGAAAGTTGATTGTTTTTGAGGACTTTATGTTGGAATTGGGTGAAAATTAAGTGTAACAATTCTCAAACTATACATCCAATATAAATTCTAATCAATTAGTATTGGAATTAGAAGGAACTATTAGAAGAATGATTATTATTAAAGAAAATCTCTCAATCTCAATTTATATACACTTTTTTAAAAAAAGACAATTAAAAATTTTATAAAAAAAATATTCTACTCGACTTAGCCTCCTAAAAAAAAGAAAGCAACCAACCAATCAAGAACTTTTAACGATCATTTTAACTCGATAAAGAATCTACTTTTTCACTTAGCTGATCATCCGCAAAAGCTTACAGGACGAAGCAACAGGTCGCGGATGAAGTAGCTAGCGAGTGCGGCGATAAATTAATCGTCCTAATCGGCGGCCGGAATCTGGCAAGCACGGGATAGTTTCACGCGAAGCATCAGCGCGCGAGAGGCGGCGATACAGAGAGCGCGGATCGTGAGCAAAGTGTGCCAGATCGCGAACAGGCCAGAGGCCCCGCTTATATGGAGATACGAACGTGGAAATCGTGATCGAGTCGTGTCCCCGAGACACCTGTTGCGAAACGGGTTTCCACCGTGTCACGTAAAACGTCAGTGATATAACGAATGCCAATTTTCCTGGACGAGCTTCGACACTCTCCTCCTTATGGCCTTTTAATTGGAACACACTCGTCGCCGAAATATAATTTCCAATTAGTCCAATACAAGGTCCAACAGAACAGCATTGAAAGTAATCCAATTTTTTAGTCGATATAATGACGATACAATGACAACGATGAAATTACTCGAATATTTGGATTCTATTTCGTGAAACACGAGTCGAACTTCTCGAGAAGAATTCGTGAATATTTCGCGCTCACATGGGGGAAGTATTAAAAGGCATCATGCGACCACTTATTAAGGTCGTCGTGAAAAGATTAAATCGAGCCGAAAATCCAGAGGGGATTAATAGCGAGTGCCCGTAAAAAGCGACGTCATCGGTGAAAAGTGGCTTTAGTCGGTCAGTGGCACGTTTGGTTAGAAAACATCGGTGTCCGATGAAAAATCGCATAATTACCTAAGCAGCTGATGTACGCTTGCCTTAAAGTCATAAATCTGTCAAATGACTTTCGATCTATCCGCAATTTAATTGCCTCAACCAACAAAAACCAAGTACGCGACACTTACCCATGAACAAATTTTCACCCATAACACGAGGAATTTATTTCGTTCGAGCCTCGACGTACGCAAAATTGAACGCGAAAAGAACGAACGACCGTGTTGTATCTTGAGTTTCTAACCTGGGATTTATGGATATTTGCTAATTTAATACGACGCTCGTTGATTCAAATCAATTCAATTAATTCAAATTGAAAAAAAAGCACAACTGATGCGATGTCTTATAGGTGTCATAGAAACACCAGTTACAAAATCTTTCAAAATAATTTGAATGAGAGAATCTTCGATCCAAGTAATTTAATTTGAGAAATTAATCTGTTTAAAATTCCCATATTTTAGTAACAGTATGTATATAATAATAATAAATCACCATTTGATTTTAAAAATATAATTTTTCTTTCCAAAAGTACTAATACGTATCGCACCTTATCTACAAATCCTCAAATAAAATTCGCATATTTGAAATTCCCTATTTATTCGATTCATTTCATTCAAATTGAAGAATACATTCTACTTGATTTGAAACATACCACTTAGAAACCTGCTGAAGTATAATTTGCCTTCCGTAATCTACCTGTTCGTTCCTACAGAATCTAACACAAACACCAATTAGAATCCTCTTAAGTATCTCTCTTCACGCTCTATACACTTCATAAATCTCCACTTCGAAGCTTCAATTAAAACAACCTAATTCAACAAACCAAAAGACCTACTAATACACCTCCTAATTACCACAGGTCCCTAAGACCCCAACAAATCCATAAATCAAAATGAAAAACCATCAATTCGAAATTCCTGAGATCTCTTTCCTTGCTCGCATGCAACTCGCAATACATCAGCCAAGCCACACATAATCGTCTGAATCGGACGATAAACGAATTAGCGGAGCAGATATACCGCGACTAAAACGCGTGTAGCGATTCCGGTAGCGGCGTGTGGACATCGGGCCCCGTATGTCGAAGCGGCTGGATTTTTGCTCGGTTGCGACTGCCCGCGGAGCCTCGCATCGGGGAAGATGTATGCGTGTACCCGTAGGCTGGCTGGTACCTGCTGCTGACACGACGTCCTAACGGTATTCCTTCCACTGTAACAGGTGCCCAATACCAACGTCCCCTTCGTGCACGTAGTTTGAAACATGAAGCTCGGTCAGCACACATATACACACACATACGATCACGAGGAGAATCCTTAGTCCCTCTTTTTCTCTTTTTCTTTCTCCCGTGTCTTTTCTTCTTCTGTTTTTTTTTCCCTTTCTCGTGTTCTTTCTTTTCCTCTTTCGTTCGTCTTCCTTCGTTCGCGAAATTTATTCGTTCGTACGTTATATAGGTCAGTCGTCCGTTAAAAACGTGTTCCACGATGGGGAGATGGGGAACGCGGCACGCCTTAAGAGCCAGCGCCCGACTCTGACTTTGAAGTTTCAATCCCTGAAGAGTGGCAAGGCTCTCTTTGATCCTGTTTTATCGCCGGTTAAAGGCAACCTGCGGAAACTCGCCAGGCTTCAATCGGCGAGGACGTTGTTTTTTTTTTTCCTCAAGAGCCACGCTTTTGGAGCCACCGTTCCGCCGGTTAATAGCGCGGGCTTAAGTAGATTGCACCGCTATCTGGTCAGACGAGTTTCGGTGATTTTTCTTTCTTGCGTCTCGTTCGTTTTCCTTTTTCCTCCTTTTTTCTTTTGGTATCTAGATTTTTACTGATACGTTTGGAAGTACGATTATTTTAAGATAAGATAAGATTATGAGACATGAGACGGAGATTAATAATTAAATTAATTTAAATTAATTCTTAGTTGTCCTTTTAAGCCTAAGTAATTAGAAGCTTAACTCTGAATTGTTGCGGTTCCCAATAGTCGAATACGATACTAATTCAGAATTAAAGTTTGATATTTGACATTAACGCGACAACTAATAATTTCTGCTACTAGATAGTCTGGCTGTTAGTGTAACGAAAATAAGAAATAACATATAACCTCGCTGCAACGTTGTAAACTGAACGAGAAGTGAATAACGTGCAAATGAAGAAAAAAAAACTGCACGACTTATATCCCAGTACGATTCGTCTCACTGAAAGGGCTAGAAGCAACTGTTCTGACTAGGAAATGAAGATGATTTTTTTGCCATAAAATTTTATTGATATGCAAACATTTGAATTCCCACTCCTACTCGAGATCTACCCGACGTCCCCTCACGAATCACGTGACCCAAATCAACCAATCGCTAATTTTCGTTGCATTAGCGTTGCACCTGAAGAGGCTCGATTTTCTGGGTTACCCCCGCTAAAATCACTTTCAGTGATAAAAAAAAAATACGAGATAATTCAAATTCACAGAAACATTCCCAAAATCGTAACTTTCACCGACCATTTAGCGATTCGTCAGGATAAAATTCCAAAGGGGAATAAATCGTCGTCGGGCGATCGAAGTGAAAGCAGGCGAGGGACCGGCGGTGTTAGATCGACGCGTTTGCATTCAATCGCGAGGAGCAGCGACGCAGAGAGAGAAAAATCGAAGAGGGACAACGAAAACGATGACGGCGACGTACGAAGAAACGATTTTTCGTAACTCGTCGAGAAATTGGGTTACCAGGTCGCCTTCCGCCCGGTTTTCTACGAGCGCCGATAAGATGCGAGGCGGAACACACGCGCACGGCCACCTGTTTCAGCTCGGTAGAAAGCGTCCAAATTTTTGTCATCACCGCCATAAATTTTTTCCTTTCGTTTCTTTTTTTCTTTTTATTCCGTATTCGAACACATTCTTTCCATTTCGCTGGAAATTCCCGAAGAAAGTTTGCTCGTCTAGAATTTTAATGAATTTGATTCGTAACATTGAACATCACCATTATCTTTTTTTTTTTCTTTTAAAAAAATAATAAAAATGTTGGAATGCTCATTCGTTTGTTTTTAATTTATTGCTGTATTAATTAATATGATGATACTATACTAATGACGATTGTATCTACTCTGCTTTGTTTAATTGTAATTTTTTGCCTATTTTATGTGCTTCTTTTGATTCTGGATTTCTGTAATGTCATTCATGATATTGTTAAGAGAAAAATGGTATCAAATAGTAAAATTTTACTTTGATGTAGATACATAAATATAATTAGGTAACGGTGCTAAAACGTAACATAACACGGATGATATATCACTGTAAATTCAAATATTATCTATGAAAGGTTTCAAACTAATCACTCCGGTTGTTTCGGTTGTAGTTAACTCGATTATCAATCTTCAACTTCCTCGACAACTCGAGAGTTCACACAGTGTCACTGTCATCCTCATACCTACATACACTCATTCTATTTCATCTCCTTTCACTTGGATTCAGCGCCTCTATTTACTTACATATAACCATCTACTCGTGCAACAACACATTCTGATCCTCGAGTAACGTCATTGTATAACATTATTATATGAAGAGGCCGCGTTCCAAGAAGAAACTACCTTCATCTTCCACTAAAGTTTCAAAACCAATCAAAATCAAATTAATCAAATTCTAAACGTGCTATAAATTTATAATCAACTAATATTCGTAGTAAAAAACTTTCGTATCTTTGAACATTTCTCTTCAAATAAATGCAATTTAAATGTTGAAATGTGTCTCTTCGTTTGACGCAAATCTTTTCGAGTTTCTCCAGAGATTGCGACAGATTGTACAATTTACAATTATTTATTTTGTAATACTTACAAATTTAGAACACCTACAAAAGTATGATCATCTTTATATCTTTGTCTCACTTGAGTAAGAGAGAGAAAAATGATCTTTTTGTAGAAACCTTTCTCAACGCGTTAATGTTTAAAATCAAGCCTACCGACGTCCTCCATATATTTTCCGACACACCAGCGTGTAATTAAAACAAGCCAAAGGTACGAAGAACTTGCTGCAAGATTTAATATCGCGGAAGCGCAACCGCGTCACGGTCCATCAGTTTTCGTGAGGGAGAAGAATCGTTTCTCGAGCGAGACCAGGGAAAGAGAAGAAACAGAGGACTTTCACTTTCGTACACAGCCGACAGACAGTTGGCGCGATCGTTTAACGGACGTAATGGTGCGTTTCAGTTGGATCGCCTAATTTCCTAGGGAAACACTTCAATTACTTTCCACTCGGCAATTAGACGACAATCACGCGCGATTACTACTTGTATTCTCATTGCTTCGCGATCTATCACCGCGTCTATTTGTTCAGAAGAATGAGAAATGCTGATTGCTCGTGCTGTGAAAGCTTCGCGTTGACGAATGTCGAGAAAAATATTGAATTACTGGGTTTCTTCAATTGAAGATTTCTTCGACTGAAATACAAAGAGAATAATTCGCGATATTCTTCACGCAGGAAGGACGATCCTTTTTACTTAAAATAATAAGAAATAAACTTGCTTCGACTTGTGAAAAATGAAACATATTTTTCCAAGTTTGAAGATTTTTACTAAAATTCGCGGAATATTTTCGTTTATCGTGATTCATTTTCAGTCGGAAGGAAACGTCATTTCAATTACTAGAAAATGGTTAATTGAAAGAACGTGAATTCACGCTGAACACAAATTTCACTCGCGCTTTTCATTCACGATGAATTTCACACTTGCTCAGCATGACTATCGAATCACCACGCGAATGTAACGCCTCCATGTTATCGTAATTTTTCCCTCTTTCGCGTCGTTGTTTAGCATAGCGTTTCGTTACGGAATCCGTCCCGACGTCTCGCGTGACAACACTCCGGCAAATCCACGCGATAAATCCACGACGGTGCACGTGACTCACACAATCGTGGAACTAGTTCACGTTACGACAGTGGGATGACAGGTTGAAGAAGAAGGAAATTTTGACTAGTTTTAGTGAATCATCGCGACTTAGTACAAATCTTTTATATTCTATCTATGACCAAAGAACTTTTACCCATTTAATAATTAATCAACAATCGATTAATTTCAAATTAAGTTCCTGATGAGACAGTACGAAGTGAAATTTATTTTAGATTAAAACTGAAATTCAGAGAAAGAAGAAAGACACGAAGAGGAAGAAACTCTCAAGTCGATAAACTCACTGCGGATAAACTGCAAAAATTAAGATACAAAAATAAGAAATTCGAAGAAGAGGAGAAGAATTGAAGTACTAGAAACTTCTATCTGTAAAAATGTAAAAATGGAAATTCAGGAGGAGCAAACGAAAGTGTGGAAGCTGGTGTACATTCGACTTACCGGAGGATGAATCTCTGGAGGGTCTGGAGGGTCTGGGGCCCAGAGGATGATGACTCTGATAAGGTGGGGGCGTAGCAGCACTATCCGAGCCTATTCCACTGCTCGCTGCGCTTCTCGTGCCACCTCTGTCAACGGTAGTACTGCCTCCTACGATCGTTTGATTCAAGCAGCGTCTGAACTCGATCCCAGCGAGATTGCCCCGGTGTCGGTGCACCGTATCGTAATCCCGCGGAGGCAGCAGAATCGGACCCACATCATTGTCCCCTGAGTTGCCTCTGCCTAAAAAAGGAACGAGCCGCGTCTCGTGTTCATCGTCCTCTCACAACCAAACTATCCGCAAGTTGTCTGAATTCTTTCTTCCATTTACACTTTCTATATTTGGCTATGTGTCTATTTGGCTTTACGCTTCGTACGATTCTTTGCAGTAGATGTCTGTCATTTTGTAATTTAACAAATTATTCCTCATTTCTGGACTTACAATCGCACGAACGAAAGATGAAATTTTAATTTCGCAACACGTGAGTGTAGTCGGGGCTTAGTTTCCAATACGAGTTGCAATTTGAATAGATTCGGGTAATTTAAGTAATTCGACGATGGAGGAAGAAATATTTACCTAGCTTGGCACGCAACTCCGCAGCCAGAGACTCGTATATCGTGGTGGTTTGCACACTGTCGTGTCTAAGTTCGCCACTGCCCTCCGACGACTCTGACTCTCTGGTGCTTCTACCGTCGCTGCCTAAATTGCTGCGGGCTCTGCCTTCCAGCGAGTTCACCCTCGCCAAATTGTCGGTGTGCGATGCCAGCGCTTTCAACTGGCCGCCCAATAATTCAGCTGTTTCGACCGAGTCGCATCTACAGTTGCAGAAAATCAAAACAACTATTTCTAAGAACAACTTGTAAAATTGTGTCTTATTACGTTTATCACTTTAACCGGCAATGTTAATGAGTTCAAACAGTTGTTTGAAACTGTTTTTGTCAGATATCCCAAATGTATCAGTCGATGTTCTTTTACTTCTGCTTACACTCGACACATCGAGTTAGAAATTTGAAGATTTCAAGCATCATATCGACGTCGAAAGAGTCATCGGTTTCACGAGAATTCACAAGAGTTCAAAGATCAAACGTAACTGGAAGACGAGCCTTGTGATCAAAAACTTCCTCGACTTAATTTCCCATTTCCTATACACCGGAGCAGAGATCGCCTTTTAATTTCTAATCAGCCACCGTTGAAACGATTCTCCGCGATCGACGACCTTTTATTATTTTCCATGAACTCGGCAAGAAATCGCGGCCAGCGAACGAGCCGCGTTCCCGAATGAACCATTTACCTGGTTTCGATCGGAATCGCCGATTCATGAATTCAATGGCGACGTTGTATAATCCGCGTTGTATAATCCGTGTCAGGAGATCGTTGTATCACACGGTGGAGAAGAAAAGAAGAAAGAAATCCGCTCTTCTCACGGGATGAAAATACGGCAATCTTGGCTTTCAATACCAAGGTTCTTCGCGTGTGGTACCAATGGAGATTGGCGGGTGTGAACACCGACTTGCCGACTTGTTGCTAGCGACCCGTTAGAATCGTGCAGATCGTTAATTAACGAGTCAATTTTTCAAGTTTTACAATGCTTGAAAGCGAACAATAGTAGGCCACATAGTATTCACAGGTTTCCAAAAGTTTTCTGTCAAAGAGCATTGAGAAACTAAAGCAGTCCTATACTGTTACGTATCAAAGAATATTTTATTTTCGAAAGTTTCTTACTTCGTGTTTCATGTGTCAGAGGTACGACGCAACATCTCTGAATTTACTTTGATGATAATACGTTAGACGAGAAGTTAACGTGTTTCGGGCGATCTCACGCTGGAATCGGCAACGCGGCCGTTCTCCGAATAATTATCCGTTAATTGATACAAATGCGAACTGGTTGTTTCTCGCGGTTCCATTCAATTAGAGATTCATGGTAATTTATGATGATAGAAATCAAAGATCAAAGACGGGGAAGAGGCTCCGCCGATAACGAGATGACTACAATAGCGATTCCTAAAGTTTGCTCGTTTCGTTATTAAACTCATTAAAGAGTCATAGAACGTCATTTACTCAAACGAAATCTTAATTAGTGCTCGATTCAACGAACATCTGGCTATTATATCCAGTTATCCGAACATGATGAACCCCCATTACGTGAACGATAAACTCGCTGCTAGTCAAACTGAATCATAGGTGAGAGAATTAATGAACTTCTATTACGTGAATTATTTATCCTCCAATGAACTCAAGCAAATGGAGTGTTCTGTTACAGTGTTCTTTCAATTAATGAACTCTTATTACGTGAACTACTTATCCCCTGATCAAGTTCAATCCACGAATCAAGTTCTAATCTGACGTTACTTCAATCGATGAACTCCAGTGGTTATACGAACTATTTAAAAACTTCTGAGCTCAGATAAATAAAATTCCACCGTAATTATACAATATTATCTGCGGACAGACGTTGAAGCATATAAACATATCTAATGAATTTATTTTGCTGTTGAGGGTTGCATCTCTTCACGTTACGTATACTTATTATACAAACTCGTCGTCTACTTCTTAGTTGATCCAAAGTGTAATTCTCAAAAGTATCGTAAAGTATAGTAACCTGTAGGCATGCACGTGGACGGGATTGTTGGTGGCCGGATTTGGAAGCAGAAGAGTGGCGGCGACGACGTCCTCTCGTTGCACGGCCGCAAGCACAGCGTGTCCTGGCACTAAGTGTTTCACAGCCGACCTGGTCGAGCCGCCTGGATGGACCGTCTGTATAATTTTCAGGCCCTTGTTGCTCACCTGACAATCGTGAAACGTGAACGATCAACCGTTGGTCGCCGATCTAACAGCAGCCGCAGTGTTTTAACGGTTGTTTAACGCGCCCTCGACTCGGCCTCGACGATGAATTACCTGGCCACGGAAACACGTTACGGCATTGTTCCCGTACTAAAATGCAAATCGACCGATGGATGCATCAGGCTAGCGGGGTATCGTGCTACATCGATGGCTGTAACGCATCGGCGAACCGCACGGGCTTTAATGGACGTTAACGTCGCCTCGATTTTCTGCCTTAGATGGAGACCGAACGCGAGAAACTGAGGGAGCACTTCGAGGTTGCGATTTTCGCGATTTTTTCTCTTGCCTTCAACGTTAGTGTACGATCTGGAATTTTTTTTAAGAGATCTCTCTGTATCCTTTGGAACCTTTGTTGTGCCTTCAATTTTGTCAATCCACGGGCTGAGAAATTCTAATTCGTCTTTCTGGAGACTCTTACTTTATTTTTGCCTTTGAGTCAAGTTGTTCTTCCAATTCCTCGGTTTTTCGGATTGTCAAAATCCGATGGAGTTTACAACTTAGAGGTACGGTTACTTCTGCATTCATAAAGATAGAAATCTCGAATCTCGCATAAATACGCAAATATGCAGTTAGCTGCTAGTAGCTGCTAGTAGAATCTTAACTCGATAGTTAAGAAGCACACTGATACGTAGCTTTGTTCGATAAATAGAGTTATTTTGGACATCGAACGAGCAATGCTTTCCCCGTGACAATATCATATTCTCCGTGTAGCTGAGTAAAGACGCAATTTCCTTTTGGAAAGCAAATAATAACAGCGTAACGACGAAAGCGAACGCGGTGTTTCAAGAAGAAGAAGAAGAAAAAATAAAACTTTCTCTATTTTACGATCACGCTCGTAGGAATGTGCGTACGAGCATATCGATGATTATTGCTCGCCCCAGGCAATGTCGAAATTACCGGCAACACTGTTTCATTAGCGGCCATGGGAACCCATTAAAAAGTTGATGAGTAATCTGACGCGTAACTGATTTTCGACACAGGTCGATCGTAAATATAATGCGGCATTAGAAGAGATAGAACGCGATGCTTCCTCTCCGACACGGACTATCTCTGGGAATTTTCATTCTCCCCAAGATTAAACTTTCCTCTCAAAAGGTATCTAAAGATGCAGGAATTTGTTGAAAAGGTTTTGAAAGACTATAGAAGCAAAAAATAAAATCCGATAGTTTGTGAACACCAAGAGAATTTCAACGCCTTACTCTATTAATTTTTATATATTATAGTATATATTATAGTATTATATATTTTTTATACATTATAGTTTTATATATTTTTATATATTATAGTATTATACATTATTTTATACATTATATTGTATAATATAGTATTCAAAAACAATCGACTTTAAAAAAATTATTTGACATCAAAATAACACTGTATCGTTAGAAAAAAAATTCGTCAGCTCGCAATTTCCTCCAACACAGTCCTCTGTTTCAATTAAAATCTAGGAAAACTTGACAATTCCCTCTAAGAAAATATTATTAAACTACCTCGTGTATTCAAAAAAAAAGAAAAAAATCCATTACTACACGATTTCTAAGAAGTTTTCTCAAGAGTCTTTGCCCACACGCAAAGGAGGAATCTGCTCGCAGCTGGAATTGCAGACGAGAAAATTGCAAAATCCAATTCTGAGACGAGCATCGTGCACCAGATGCACGAACGAAATAATCAGCGGTGTCCTCGCCGAAGACTGCGGTCTTGCGACGAAATCGGCAAGAAGAGAATGACGCGAGCAATTTTCGCCAGCAGCGCAGACTGTTCATTACGGCTGTCGCGAGAGGCTCGCAGTCAGCGAGCGAAAATTCGGCGCGCTAAAATATTCTCAAGGCAGAGCGACCTCTCGCAACCGACGCTTCCAAGACTGGCGATTACATTTGCACAACAATTAGACGGGCCTCTTTGTGCGATTTCGCAATAATTTTAGTTCTTTCTCTTCCTTCTCCTCGCGGTCTCTTGGTCTCTTTCGCGCCCGCGGCGAATTAACACGCCGCCTAAATCTACGCGGAGGAACGTCCATCAAGATTAAACGCGTTGATACGGAGAACACTTTTGTTTTCCAGGCGATAAAGCTCGATGAGAAGCTCGCTGCTTTCTAAACGAGCGATAAATCAATCTATCTGAATGATAGTTTGTCAGACGTGAAGTCTAGATGCTCGCGTTTTGTGAGTGTCCGGTTAAATCCTAAATGGTTTGGATCTTGATGAAAATCTCTATTATTACGTTCTTCTGTGTTTAGCTAAAAAAACTAATGATAACGATCTGTCTTTTTAAAGACAAATTGTCCAAAAGTGAATAAGAAATTTTTCTCCTTTTCAGAATAAAGGCGAAAGAGATAGCAATTATACGCGAAATCTGTTAACAATTATATTTCTTTGCAAGTTCAGAGAGAAAGAGCAATCTAAATTTCTAAAGTTCATCGATACTCTTTGTCCGATGAAAAAACGCGAATTACACTTCTTTTTCTTTTTCCTTCGGGTTTCAAAAACTGCGGTTAACCGCGGATCTTTTGATAAACGGAGAAACAAGCCGCAGAGAGACGACCGTTCGTCGTGGGGATTTCGTGCGGACGAGGATGAAAAGAGCAATTTGGCAAGGAACGGGGAATAACGAGGCGATTTTTAAATTGGCATGCAACCCCTTTCAGCAAATTTCAATTGACATGCAACGGGAATGTCGAGCAACACACAGACAGCTTAACGGTCGCGGGACAATTTCGGTGTCATCCGTTTTATTTTCTCTTTCCCATATTGAACGCGCCGGATGTATTAGCGTCGTGCCCGTTTCTGTTAACATTCGGGTCAACGAATTTTTCATTGCGCTTATCTAATTAACCTTGCTCAACGAGGTTAATCAGATAAGTCTGTATCGTTAATCACTGCTTAACTGCGTCTTTGACCCTGGGAAATTTTTCAGACGTCAAACGCGTTTAATACGCGCATATTTTCTTTTCTTTCTGGAAATTTACAAAAAGTTACGTGACAAATAAAAAAGATTCGTACGCACAACAAGCATGAGAATCATTTTATAATGAGAGTTAAAAAATGGTTCTATCGAACGTCGAGGGCATTGCTCGTTAAAGAAGGAAGTCAGAGAACTATTGATTCGTTGAAAGTTCAACGAAAGTTCGGTCGAATGGTTTATAGAGGAGACGAGGAAGAATCGCTTGACATCGTTCCAGGAACTTTTCTAACTTTCTGACGCAACAATTGCTCGCGGCACGTTTTCGTAACAACGAAATCTAGGTTTCGAGGGAATCAAAGCGGCGAAACTTTCCTAGAAACGACACAAGACGAATTTTAAAAGACCACGTCCGACACCGTGTAACATGCAGATAGAGCAAGATTTACGATAGACGACATCTTGTATGTATCTGCAGGGTAGCGAGACAAAAATCCAAAAAATTCTAACAATCCCAACAACTCTATTGACTCGATCCACTCGATTTCTATTTCAAAATATTTTCCATACAAAGAGCCGCTCCTAAAATCCAGACATTTCTACGACGCAGGAATTTAAAAGAACGTGGATTGCAACTGATTATAAACGACCAATCCAGTTCCACCCCCGAAAACTCGCCGCCATCAATTTCCAACAGCGCGAGATCCTTCGTGAAATTTAGCCAACGCTCAGGTTGGCCATCTTACGCTCATTTGCATATCAACGATTTTACGATCGTACGTTGCTTTTATCTCCTTAAACGGCCAAAGGCAAAAATAAAGATGTTAACTCGAACCCTCCTTTTACCAGTTTTTTATTCGTTTCGTTTCGAAGGCGTATTTCGCTGGGAAAAACAAAAAATAAAACGTAAAGCGTCCCGGAGGAAACTGATAACCTGTCTCGAACAGGTCGAGGACTGGCCGATCCCGGTATGTAGGCTGAGGTCATAAATCGGTGATTTTTATTCGACCTGCAGACTGCTTTCACTGGCGGCCGACCGAACGACACGCGTGCGCGAGTGTTAAACGAAATGAAACGAAGTTAAATGAAGAAATGCCGCGTGTTCGCGTCTCTTCTTTTCTTTTCTTTTCTTTTTTTTTTTTTTTTTTTTTTTTTTTCGTTCTTTTCTGACCTCGGCGATTAATACTCCTTTTCGCGATATTTTCGGCCACGAAACCGGATCTCCGAAATGGTACCGCTCACCTGCAGCGTGACCTTGAAAGGCTCCTGAAGTCGTTCTCGCTCGAGCAGGTAAGCTATGGCACCGGGCATTGCGTCCACCCCCTTGGCCTCCCGCGCGCCCAGGTACCAAACGTAGTACGAGCTCTTCTTGACATCCTTGCTGCTCCTCAAACGCAGGGCCATCACTCACTCTGTTCGACCGAAGAAAAGACGCGTCGTTCGTTAACTCGGCTCGACTTTTAGCCCCTTTCACAGACGAAAATGAGAAGCTGGAAATCTTTGAGCGATCGAGTGCTTGGAGAGGGAGAGACTCTGGTGGATCCAGGCGAAAATCAAGAAGGAAATATTTGGGTATTCGGAAATCAAAAAGTTTAGAAAGATTTTGAAAATTCTGGATAACGAAGGTTTGAAACATTTTCGAGATTCCGGAGATTGGGAAATTGGGAATTTGAAGAGACTCTGGTGGATCCAAGCGAAAATCAAGAAGGAAATATTTGGGTATTCGGAAATCAAGAAGTTTAGAAATACTTTGAAAATTCTGGATAACGAAGGTTTGAAACATTTTCGAGATTCCGGAGATTGAGAATTTGGGAATTTAGAGAGAGAGAGAGACTTTGAGAGACTTTGAATGTTCTAAAATTTTTTGCTCTTGGAGAACTTGAGAAGTTAAAGGTGTAATTAAATGTCGAAACTTGGGAATATAGAACTTTAGGACTTTAGAGATTTCAGAGAATTTGACGGCTCGAAAATTTAGAGATCTACAGTCTTAAGACTTACTGAACCCTCGCGATCTTTGAATAGATTCCAAGAATTTTCCACAGTTAATCGAAGGCATTGCTCAAGCGACAGCCGGAATCGGGACATTATCTTTCACCGTAGCCAGAAAATTATTGAGATTCTTACTACCAAAGTCTTAGACTTTCTAAATAATTCCTGAAGAGCTCCTAGACTTGGAAGTCGAATTTTTAAATTCCTTAATTAATTCTAATTCTCCAAACTACAAAGTTCAATATATTCCAAACTATTTTAGTAAAAGTTAAAATCTCCAAAAAATACATAAATTCTCCCCGTTGAGAAAGAAGAGAAAAGTCATCAAGGTCTTATCGAGCCCACATTAGCTTCAAATAAGCTAAACAACATACATGTTAAATAATATTTCGAGCAAAGTTGAGGAATTTTCAAGAGTTAATTGAGCTCGCTGGAGGGCAATTATTGAAATTCTTCGCTATCAGAGTTCCCCCTTATCGGACACGGTGCGTCCGTAACGTTTCCCTCGCGCAAAAACGGCGATTTTCCACGAGGCAAGCTTGCAGCCGTTGGTTGGTTGGCGAAGAACACGAACGGCTTGTCTGTTCATCCGCTTCCTCAATTACTTTCACGCTTAAACCCGTTTTCTACGTTAACCGTCTCGCAAAGAATCGGTTCCCACCGATCTGCATCGCGCCGATGCCGTATCTAAAGCGAAAATATCCCTGGAATCGGCACAAAAACACGTTCAGGATCAATGTCGACCCTCGTACGATCGATTATCCATCGATTTTTCACTCGTAACCTGTTTCGATACCATTCCGTACGTTCGATTATTCGAACATGTTCCAAGATTCCGAGAAAACTCGGACTAATTAACTAATTGTAATTTTCAAAAATTGTTTTCTGTCTACCTCTTTTTAATACTAATTTCGAACGAAGTGCTGGTCAAACTTAAACGAGAAATAAATAAGACAAAATATGCGTTACGCTCGAATCAATCAAGTACTCGTGAATCAAAGTTTACAAAAGCTGACTTTAAAAAAAAGCTATGTGACGAAACGAACTCTCGCAAAATATAACGTTGAACTCTCGCTTTTGGAAGTGGTCGAACTTGATCCGCTCAATATTCACGTGGCCGAGGCACGCGAAACCGTACACGATACCGTCCACGTTTACCGATATACGTACGTTTGTTCTCTTTATTTATGCATTACACGCGTTTCGAAATCTTATACGCTCGCGTGTAGCCGTAAATATGTAATAGACTCGCTTTACCTACGAACACGGCACCGTTTTACAAGAAGAGTTATGTTTCTTTTAACGATAAATCGCGTTCGTTTGTCCGGTATATGCAGCCCAACGCGTATAAAACCTGATTAATAGCCTTTCGACGTCTATATTGAGCTACGTTACGATTATGTTATTCCCCGAGCCCTATGTATCGTGAAACAACATTTCCTTTTTACAAGTTATACGTGCGATCCCTACTTTGCAAGTACAAAAACCGATCGATTCGTCTCACTAGAAGGAGTTGTTTCCAAGTTAATGGAGAAACTTGGATGAACGCGGCTAACTATTTGCCTAGAGAATAAATTTGTGCGCGTAAAGAAGAAAAGGAAATGATCCACAAGTACGAGTCATCTGTTGCTATTTTATCAGATACGCCAGGAACATCCCGATGAATGGAAATTACGATCGTCTAAACGTTACAAAACCACTCGGTTACTCGAACAGTTGGAATTAATCGCAAGAATCGCGATAGCAAGAACCGCGACTTTCGAATCTGCCGCTTTCATCACCGCGCCGGAAGTGATTAAACTCGAACTTCTTCGACTCTTCGCGTTCGAACGATTATTTTATTTACGGTGCCGGGCGTTTGAATTTAAATCAAGCAGCATTTACGGTGTACAGCGTAGCGTGTATTTTAAATCGTATTTGCCAATATCACCGGCTGCCTTGGCTTCGCTCTGTCAATTTCCATCTACCTGAGCAACGCTCGGATCAGAAAATTAACACACGTTTATTGTTCACGACGTTATTTATGAAATTTCACCAGTCACGAATTGTTCAGTTACAAACACAAATTTTTAAAATTATGGATTTTCTAATTTGGCAATCTCTGATTTGTGAGACTGAAAAAAGTTCGCAACCTACAACTCATAACTTACATCAATTACTAGTCAGTAAATAATCGTACAAGAATAGTTTGTATGGCGAGTAGCAAAAATGTAAATGCAAAAAATTCTCGCTGACGTATAACAATTATTCATTATGCAAGAGGGTTCAGTAGAGGTGAATCACGAAAATGACAAAAATTCGTTCCTTTGAAAAATTCGTTCTCGAGACGAGACAGAAGGAGAAGATCGCGTTAATTTTCGGTGGAGTAGAAACAGCAGGAAACGAGATGAGAAAAGAAGTGATAAAACAAACTGACCGGCGGCGGAACGGGTCCGGGATGCTGAGTGCTCGCGGCGATTTTCGCAGGAATTAAGCAACGCAGCCGCGGCCAAGAGTCAACGGGTCTTCGGTAAGCAGACAGCGGCGGCGGCTGGTTTCGGTGAGCAGAGGAACAAGTTGTACGGTACGTACGGCCCACGTACGTGCGTGCAGCATGCACGGTGTCGTGCTTCTATACGTGTACACAAATCCTTGCCAAGAAGCACGCCAGTTCGTCGAAGCGGAGGAAGAAGAAGAGGAGGAGGAAGAAGAAGACGAAGACGAAGACGAAGACGAAGACGAAGACGAAGACGAAGACGAAGGCAAAGAAGAAAACTAAGAGGAAGAACAAGAAGAAGAAGCTCGCCTCGGTCGATCTGACAGCTGCGCGACTCCAATCCAAAGCACTTTTCCACGCTCGCCAGCCACCAAGTTTCTTTATATGCACACGCTCGCGTCTCTCTGTTTACTGTTGTGCGTACCCTCCTGCTTGGCCAAGGAGACTCGGTTGGAACGGAAGACGAAGAGCCAAACGAAACGGAACGGAAAAACTGCTCGGTAGTCGCAAAGTTTAAAAGAAAAAAAAGAAAAAAAAGAAAAAAAGGAAGAAGAACCACGAGAGTTCTGATATTATTACGAGAAATATTCTCGAAAAATTCCGTAACACGACTTTGCGCGATTTGCAGTGGCAAAGGCGTCGCTTGTTGTTTCGCAGAGTTCACTTGTCAACGACGCGGCGCGAGTGGATTCGCGCGTACCTAACCATCACGGGATACTGACTCCACGGCGGAGATCCTCCGCGAAGAGCTTCGAGTGAAACGCGGACGAAGGGAGAGTGAGAGCGAGCGAGAAAGGCCGAGCTACGGTTTCAATGGCGGTCACAACAGAGACAGGCTTAACCGGAGCGGAGTCGAGGTTATGTCTGTCCTTTAGCGGGGGCCCTCTCTCGCCCGTTTCGACGGGGACTCTCCGATCTTCTCTGCGCTCTCCTCTCCTTCGTCTTTCTCCTCTCTCTTTCGGACGAACCGCCACACCTTGCCGCCTCGAGATCGGCTCGCGATCGCCGGTAAACGCGTTCTCTTGCCAGCAGCCTCGAACTAACCGGACGGTTTTCTGTCCTGAATTTTAGTCCCGGGGCCTCATCGAGCGACGAGGAGAAAGAGAACTGGGAAAGGGAAAGAGACGGTGTAACGCTCATGACGGTGTGGAAGTGGTGGAAGAACCGGGCCCCTTCCCCCTTTCTCTCTTTCTCTCTTTCTCTCTTTCTCTCTTTCTCTCTTTCTCTCTTTCTTTCTTTCTCTCCTCGTTCAAGACTCCCCTACCTGGCCGTTTTAGTCTCCTCGGTAAGCGTTGCCCCTGCACCGAGGATGGCAGGTTAAGAGGCAGGCAGGCAGGCAGGCAGGCAGGCAGGTAGAGAGAGGCCTCATTGATTAGCGATGGAAACAACACGCGGCTGGTGTTGATTGCTTGTCAATTTTTTTCAACCCCCTCCCCTCTCTTTCTCTCTTTCCCTCCATTAAATGTTAGCGTGTCAGGTTCAAGCGTTACTGGTTGGACCCGTCTGGTTACGTACCCGTGAAACCGAGCCACGCTCGTTTCACGAACGCGCATGCGAAATTGATGGCGGACATTAGTCATTGAACTTAAAACCTGAAATTCTCTTGCAGGATAATATCGGAGATGCGGCTCGGTCAGATGAGAAATGTTACCATGTAAGAGGACAAGACTGCGTCTCTTCCCCGGCGCGTTGCGCGTGCGTTTTTCGTTTCGATCTTGATCTCGACGCGTTCCTGCAGAGTGGAGAATCGGAATATTCAAATTAACGTGTAGGGTTTCGAAGGGCAGATAGATAAGTGTCGAGTATCAAGTCGGTCCCATCACTACCGCGCTAATGCAAGCAACAAGCCCACAAGCGGTCGACTCTTCTTCTGACCACAGCTAGCGCCATCTTCGTCCCATTACTACCTTCCTTCTCGTTCCTGCCTGTCGGCTTTTCCTTGTTCAACTTGAAAACGGTTCCCCAATACGATTTTCTGCCGACCCAGGCCTCCAACGGGGACCGTGCCCCTTCCACCTACGCGTTCATATGGATGCTCTTTGACTCGCTTAATGCGAATGCCAGGTGCTTCTACAGGGTGTACGCGATTAACGAACGATCCGCACGAGAGAGTGGTTGGTCGCAAGTTCCTGTAAATTCTCAAAGGAACGTCAAAGCAGCGGTCCATCTCCCAATTTCTTTCTTCTCTTTTTTTTTTCTTTTTTTTTTCTTTTTTTAATTAGAGAATCGCGATTTTAGAGAATTGCATGCGTGTCGTGGCGGTCGCGTGCAGATGAAAGTGCGTGAACGAAGGCGGAGCGCTCGTGCATGTTCGAGGCAATTAACCATCGCAGAAAGACGCCGACCTGTGTGGTCTTATTAACCGAGGGTCGAAGAAGATTTTGCAAAGGTGGATGCGTGAGCGTACGGGACCGCGAGCAATTCTACGAATAATAATGTTATCCAGCTCTCGTAATCCGATTATCCAATCGGATTCGCTTGTCCGTCTACGATAATTATACTACCGCTCGTAAGTATTATTTTCATCGATGCGTACTCATTTTCATCGATGTAATAATCACTTGCTGCGGCAGTAAAAATTTTTAAAACTTAACCAATGAATATTAATACCAGAGTCAATCATAATAATCTCTAAGGACTTTCTGTATCTGATTTGCAAGCTGGAAAATCAAGAGAGCTGGCACTGAAGAATTCTTCGAGGAAAATTCCCTCACAAAGTTCCCTCACAGTTTATAAATGCCGCGTCTATTGTTAATTCTTCTAGGAAAAGTATATCTGCTTCGAAAATGACTGTCTAATTACCGTGACAATTATTTTGTCATTAACAATTTCTCCACGATTCAAGAAATGTTCGATTGTGAAAGACTGAGAACTAATATAAATACTCGCGAGCATTAGCATCAAACGGAACGTATATTTAAAGTAATCACGATCCTCTATTTTTAGTGCCACTTATCGGACACGAATGTAAATTAAGAAGCATGGAAGATATCTGATAAAAGATGGGGATTTAATGGCCGTCCGACAGTGTTTATCTAACTCAAAGTATCTCAATTTCACCGTGTTGTCATACGACATAACGTCATTCATAATTCATAGATGCCATAAACGTTGCGCGAGCAATCGTAAAAATCCCGCGTTTGTAGAAAGCCTCCCTCGGAGGCTTTTACAATTTCTTGGTTGGCGAAGGACGAATTCATATTCATCCGCGTCACACGATCGTTTCGTTCAGGGACGTTCGGGTTTCATCTGTACTAATGACTTCATCTCTTCGTCCACGCGTGAATATTTTTATTTCTGTCTTTCTTCTGCACACGCGCGCCACGTAAATCGGTGCTTTCCCGACGATCGTCCAAACAACGAAAATAAAATTACCACCGCGTACGTACGATCGTACTTGAGCAAAATAATCGAACCGATGCATCTCAAATGCATTTCAGATGAAACTCCTTTTAATTCTAAATTCGCGACAAACTAACTCCGAAACTGTGCGAGTCACACTTAGCGTCCATTACGAATTTTATGGTTCGAAAGCGAAAGATCGCGATCTTGACTCGCTTCGACCTTAGCTTGGAAGTTCAGGGTTAGTCTGATCGTAAAAATGCCTGGACTATCGAAACCGTAGCCCATAAAACTGGCTAGAGAAAAATAAAGAGCAAAATTGTTCCTCTTGCGGTCCTGCAACAACGTTTACAATTTACAATCTTGCAAAGTTGCAACTGATCGATTCTCGATGCACGAGTCTCAAGAATTCTTCGAAACTCTGAAGAATCCTTAGAAATTCTTGAAATGGCAACAAAATCATGCTAATTGAGAGATTTCTAAAGAGAAATTCGATCATTGTAAAGGATTTGATTGCTGTGACCTGTAAACGATTACGTGATGGAATTTTGAATTTTGGCGCGGTGTAGTATAGGTGCGAGGAGAGCTTTCACTGACATTTGAGCCAGATGGAGACTGGAATCCCCGCTGAGGGATAAGTGTGCTATTTTATTTTCACCCGTGCGCACCACGGGATGTATCATTGCCGATACGTGATATATTTCGTTTTGCACGGCGCGTATATGAAACTATGTTGCGGTTTGCTACGAGAGAACGCGTCGGCCTATAATTTGAAACCATAAAGGTGTGCGTTTCGTACGATCTACTCGTGCTATTTGTTGTTACCACCTTTGAAATCGATTCTTCGGATCTTCTGAGAAACAATAAACCTGAGGATACAAAATACTAACACGTATTTACTATTTTTTTTTTCTTTCTCTCATTAATTCCGCATTTTGTATTTTAATTTTGGCCGACGTTTCAAACGTGTAATTTAATTTTTCTTTCAAGCTTAGTCAATTAATTAGATTTATTCAGTTCGTGAAACTGAAGAGCGAGGGTGGCATTAATAATGGAAGATCGCATTAACCCACGCGCGAATTAAATTAATCGGCGAATATAAATGAAAGGTGAGGTGCTTAAAACTAAACCTGACTATTTGTCTTTATTATTTATTCAGGTCAATTAATACGTGAGACGATTTGCAAGGACGGATTGCATGTAGAGCATCGGTCAGTCGACGACCAATATAAAAAGAATCATTTTTACGATTGATTTGTAATTTTTAAATAAATGAAGAAAAAGACGGTTCTCAAACTGTATGATCAACTTGTGACTTGCAAATAAACTTCGAAAGGAACTTCGAACTAATTGAGAAATTGAAACGTTGAAAGCGAAATTGACACGTGCTAGAAATTACAGTAGCGAGATACATATACAGTCGTGCAAAAAGATTGACAAATGGAATGTATATGTTTCGCATTTATATTTTCAGCATTTTCAATCGTTATTACGATCAATTAATACCTATAACTACAAAACATTTTTTGTGCTTTATATTGAAATCTAAAATTGCTTCTAGAAGAGCGAAAAACGTCATTGTATCAGTCTGTATGTGTCATACCACACGAGCGCAGAAAACTCCCTTAAACGTTGCCAAATGTTTTAAAAACCAGAACAAATCCGAAAAGACCTGGACGGATAGCAACCCTACTTACGATGACTCTCCTTCAAAATTGCAAACATCCAATCGCAAGGACGGAGACAGAAGTCGGTTGAAAATGAAAATCTTCGAGTGTTTCTCGACACTAGGTTGCCCAATCGACGAGTGTCGATTTGCACGTGCGATCGTGCGTATCTGATCGCGCGATGACGAAAACGAGGGAACAGAAATTAGAGACTAGATCATCAGTCGTATTACGTATTTATACGGGCCACCCGATACAGGAGATCACCCACAAAAGCGAGTCGCGACGAGCGTGCACACCTCCGCTGCTACGAATCCTAACCAGATGCGTTAAGTATCGCTGGAGAACTCGCGAAGAACATGAGCGCTCAACCATTCGCAGGTAAGATCGCTTCAAGATGGAAAGTGATTACAGACGCTCGTGCGAATTTATATTGGATTGGACTGCACTTTTTTAGACCGGAAAGATCATTTAAATTGAAATTCGCCCCAGTGTTGTAATTCGAATGTTTTTCTATGTCACGTTGACAGATTTAAATTGAAATTCTGAAGGACTAAGAAACGTGTTATATTTGTTTTTAATTGAAAAACTAAATTTAATTAATCACGAAGCATGGAAGATTTGATTAGATGGTACTAATTTGGAAGTTAGCGTGTAGATCACGGGGAAAAGAGATATAGTGAACTATCGAATGAGAAAATTTGATTTGGTTGATTGTCGAAGCATGGGAGATTTAATTTGATTGAGAGCTACTTGATAGAGTCAAAACAATCGAGCGACACACGATGTAAAATGTTGGTTTCATGAATAATTCATGGCGTCAGATGAATAGCGTGTCGTCACAAACGGAGAAAAGGATTACTGCCCTGATCGTTACTTTCTGGTTCGTCTACAATGAGTACGAGCGCATAATCGTAAGCATCAAGTATCGAAAAAGAACCCTTCTAAGGCCGTTCTAATTCAAAAATTGGAATTAATGTTCAAAATGAAAATCTAGGTAAACTAAAGGTAGCAGCAAGAAATCGTCAATCGTTGGTAAGATTGAGTATAAATGAGACTTTGTAATCTAGACATATCTCTCTGGATGAGAGATAGTTCGCACCTTTGTGAACGATTAAGTGAAACAAGATCCAAACGAATGGTATGCGCGTTCTCTCCGGTTCGATGGAATGCGAAACATGTTTTCCCAGCCAAATCCAACGGGACTGACATCTGTAACAGAGTGGAGAAGCGGAAAACGAAAAGGAAGAAGGCCCGCTGAAAAAGAGTTCTCGGGTTTTGCTCACTGGCGCGGAAACAACCTGACAATTCACTTATACCGGATAAAATTATCTAGTCAAACGATAACCGAAGAAACGCGTTTCCATCGTTGTTTCTCTCCTACGTCTCTGGAGGAAACTTTAAGAAATCTGCCCTCAAAATTTGAATCTTCATTGTAAAATCACTCACGTACACAAAGTTATACATCATTTCTTAAAGATTTTGATCGTTTCTTAATAATCTATCCGTGTAAATGAAGTACACTCGAGTGACTTCAATATTTTGTGCTTTGAAATATTTGAATACTCGTGCAAATATAATATACTCGCATGCAATATCCGTTTCAATATTTAAGTACGAATATACGTGTTTAAATTCTTCGGTAAATACTCGAATACTTGCAAGAATTTCGATATCTCAACATGGCATCAAGAGCATCTTACAGTTTCTAACTAATCGACAATTTCCAGTATACGCCATTAATTTCGTACCGTTACGTTGTCCAACCTATTTACTGTACTAATAAAACTGCATGATAATCGCGATTTTGATATCAATGACGAAACACAGGCGGATCGACTGTATATAATACAGTTAGTTCTCCACGAACTATCAACCAACCAATCGAACTGTACGAAAAGACAATATTTTTTTTTTCTTTTTCTTTCTCGGTGAAATACGCGGTTTCGCATTGTGCTTGGTCGTCGAAGGAAGTTCAATCTCATCAAAATAACGGCTTACGACGATTACGCCGGCAATACGCTCTGAAACTCATGGAAACGAGCTTGCGTAATTTCACGTAACGATCCCTACCGCCTAATCGCGGAACGATGTTCAGGGGAAAAGATAGGGGAAAAGATAGGGAAAACAGGAAAAGGACACGTGTGCCCACCGAGTCACGGTAGAACGCCGCTGAGAAAGTAAATGGTTCCGGTGCAACCATAAAATCAACCATGAAAACATGACACGCATCCTTTCGCGGGAGATCTGTCGCTCAACGTTCTGCGTGTCGCTCAATATTCTGCAAAGCTATCGAAAACTCGCAGAAGGCAGATCAGTAAGATAATCAGGTAAATTAAGAATCTGTATGAAAAATTTGCGAACAATTAACGATCGTAAAGAATAAAAAATCTAGGTAATTTACTCGCAAGTTTTAAAGCGAATGATACGAAGAAGCGAAGAACATTTGTAAGTAGGTAATTCAACTTACAAATTTCAAATTTTGAAACCTCAGATCCGAAAAAGGATGAGAAAATTCAAGTAGCTAATCTCCAAATTTTTCAAATTCCAATATACGCGTACCGTAGACATAGTCGAGGAGACTATGAGAAATAAAAATTCAAAGAATAAACTTCCGAGGTTGAAGTTCTAATATCCGGAAACGGATGTACGAAGCCAGCTCCGTTTACCATGGAAATAAATTTAATTTTAGCGAGCATTATTCTGAGCAACTCTGAACCACCGCGAGACGTGGTAACACTTCACAGCGATTCAAATACGATAGACGGAATCACGGACCGTCTTTCTCTTTTCTTCTCTTTCTGGAGAGAGCATGATCGTACGTCGGTACGAGTATTAACTCGGGATCCGAGAGTTGTAAGATTCCTTTCACGTGATTAAATGTCGAGGGAATTTTTATAACAGTACCGTGAAGAGGATGTAGAAAGTCGCGATGTGACGCAATGTTAAAACGTAGCATTAATGCCGCACGAGGTTGCTACTGATTTGAGGAAGTAAGTAAAGAAGATGAGGATATCTGGTACGTGTATTGATATCCACGTACCTTGTTATAAGTTGAACATTTATATTAATGATATAAATAAAATTTTCAGTACGTGCTTAAAACTTTCCTTTTTATTTATCTGTGAAAATTTATAATCATTAATTTAAGAATTTTTTTTTTCTTTATTTATAATCAATTTAATTGAAATTAATGCAATTAAGTTCATTTTGATGTCATAAATTTTAAAGAAATTCTAAAGAAATTTATAACGAAAAATTCTAAATGCAATCACGATATCTCATTATGCGCAATGCTAATTCAAATCAAAATTATCACTTTTCCGCAACTCTAATTATTCAATTTGAAATGAATTCTAACTCTAACTCTAATTTCGAACTCCAAAGTCAAAACGCGAAAATTCGACTATATCACAAACCGATAGGTTAATTAAAATCACAACATTAATAAAAATTCGCAGTAATATGGAACGTGAAAATGAGCCAGAAAGGCTCTACTACTACAAAAACAACAATTACTACTACTACTACTACTACTACTACTACTACTACTACTACTACTACTACTACTACTACTACTACTACTACTACTACTACTACTACTACTACTACTACTACTACTACTATTACAAAAAAACTACTATTATAAACGTTAAAAGCGAGCATAGTGACAAAGTAGTAACAAGAATGACTTCCCATGCTTTGAATCAACTAAATGGTCCAGAGGATGAGGAGACATTAGTAGTTGCCCTCTTGAGTGACAATTTGTCGGGCCTCTTCGGCTTGTAGCCTCTTCTTTCTTTAGTAGTCTTAAAACTTAAAACTGAAGTCGAGAGTTTCTATTCGTAAAAGTCACAGAACTTTCATACTTAAATACGAGCAATTATTGCAATGATCAATAAATGCAAACTCTCGCATGATATATGTTTCATCTCGCGATTGCGACCGCGAAAATTCGAAAAATTAATAGATAAAACTAAAAACAAGTATTGTGCTAGCTTTATCGTCGATTTTTCAAATTGCAATTCCTGAAACATGAGGCTGAACATACGAAAATGCATCTACCCGGCCAGAGACTGTATCAACCTACTTATATTTAATAGAGACATCAGAAAATATACTACCTATCCTATCCAGCTCCCCTCCCATTATATCTAAAAAATGACAAAAGATAGAACCAGACAAAGGACCAACACACTCCACATATGACAAAGTGATATAGTTACTCGCTGAAAAATTATTAAGCTATAGTCATCATACTCACTGCTTTTCTGCCATCCAAGTAGCATCTGGGCTATGAATATAGGAAGAACCTGAAAATCCTGAGCTAAAAAAAATGATTAACGTATCTATTTTGCGTCACGGACTAACACATTCCTTGATGTTACATTTCATTTTATTTCAATTTTCAATGATTCTACAATTCACTCTACTTATATAATGAAATGAAATGTTACTTGAGTGCAATTATGTGAATAAAACAAGTCATCAATGAATACATTTACAAAGAAAAAAGAGATTAAAGCAAATAACATTAAATTCAATAAGTAATAATAAATTATCTATGTGAGATATTAATAGAAAAATTAATTGAAGAGATTTCTTCATCAAAGCACATCTTCGAAAAGGCAAAAGTAATGTTTAAACCTGCTTGCTTTGATTCTGAAATCTGCCTGTCGCGAAGTGTTTTCTCGCACGTGAAGTTTCGTACATTTTTAAGCGAATAAAACTGAACTTTAATTTTATTTTACAAATAAAAGTTCCTACTTCTCAGATAAACGCGTATATCAAATATATTATTCATATTAATATCAATATCATATTCATATTATTAATGCATTATTATTAATATTCGACAACGCAAAATGTGCGAGAAAACCTAGCCTAACTAATAATAAAACACAGACAAGAAAGCGTTACTACTCACGGGTATATATAATACCCCTGGTCACTGTGCTCATCAAAAATTCTACATAATACAACCAGTTACTCGTGTCGATTCGGACCTTTCATCCTACGACATGATTGAGTAACCAGAGGAACAAAAATACATGCGACTCACAATTAGGATCCATGATATCATCGTCGAATCCCATGGGAGAAATGAAGACTAATTAAAATCTGTAACAAAGCATAAAATATGTTATTTAGAAATTTCTATTTGAAATAATGAAAAATTGATCTTTATTGAATATAAAATTTTAATAGTAATATTCAATTTGCAACAAGTACTTACATATTGTGAACTAGGAGCTCGAATATGAAATAGGATTAGATCGATTTCCTGTGACTTCTATGGATATGGATATCTGCGCACATTGATACGAAACATTTTGAAATTTTACATTTATTAACATGAATTATAACGTATTTTAATGTACAAGAACATTCATTCGAACAATAATTTCAAAACCAACAAGGGATCTAGTCAATAAATATGGAACCATAAACTTTTAGTATAATTTACTAATATAATTTTACTATACTAATCGTATTCGTTATAATAATATAAGTAATATGTAAATGAAATTTGTCTATGGGTGTTCAAATATTTTCTTGAATCATTGAAATGGAAATACACATATTCACATCTAATCAGCAAATAATTAAGTTCAATATGTAATGACTCTCAAATAATGCTACATATCTTTAATATATTTAACAATATTGCAGTTTTTACCTGACAGTTTCTTCTTCCTGTGCTTGCCACCTAAAATTGGTGCTTCTGCGTCCATGTTCAATATTATCGAACGATTATGAGAAATTATATCAATTATATCGATTATCGATATAATTGCGAAATCTTGCCGTTTTGTTGGCGCTGTAATCTCTACGCGCGCAATTTGCACATAGATACATTACCTAACCTAGAACAAAAAAAAAAAGAAATCTCTTATTTTCTCGTCTGTACGAAATGTTAAAAATATTTCAATGATATTCACGCATTTACACATTCAAATAGAATTTCTATGAACATTGTAGGAAAATTACCAATATCATGTAATGTTTTAGAAATTGACAATGGTCTTTTAAATTGTACTTATTGTAACATTTGAGTACTGAGATAATTATACAAATATAATTAATGTTATATAACCTCGTTATATTTGAGCTTGCTTCAGTTAACTGCTGAAAAAGAGAAACGAATAAAAATTCTTAGCATTTTATAAAACGACGGACAAGTTGCGTTAATTTGTACACAGAGTAATTTACGTTTTAAACGTAACAAAATTATTTAATATCCGTGTAACTTATCTTTCTCTAAAACCAGTACCGTCGTCAAATATGTAAGAATATCTGGTAAATAAGAAATGTATACACTTACATTTATGTTTAAATTTCGACAGAAATTGTTTCTTGAACCGAAAATTTTCAAAAATGTGCAAGCTTCACTCGTTCGCTGATCCAGAGGGCAGTGCAATTCGTTAACTTTACTGCCACCTATTGGGAAAACGATCCCTCGGCGTCAAACAGAATTTTGAATTACAAAAATGGAGTTTGATTCGCAACCGTTATAGACAGGATAGCGTGAAACAAAACGTGTATCTTTAAATACAAGATTTCCATAATGAACGGTCGTACGAAAACGTTGTTACACAACAGAAGAACATCACGCGCACGATAGAGTCGTGGTTATCCGAGTTATTTCAATTAGGCAAGTTATAAACCGCGGGAATCTTGCAAAAGATAGTGTTCATACGAAAGTTCGAACACTGAAATTACTGTATTTTTATATGTCAGTTTCAATTTTCTCGATTAGTTTGAGATGGCCAAGCAATTGTTATGAAATAAAAGGTTCTTACTCTGATTGGAAAAGTTCTTGATCAGACTGAATGCTCTGACAATCTACCCAATCAAATGTGAGATAAAGATATTCAAGATTCTTCAATTACAAATGAACGATAAAGAGGATGGATTTCCAAAACAGAGAGAAGGAATTTGAAGCACATTACAAAAGAATTTGTGGGAAAAATAAACGACTCATCAGCTATGAGACCGAAGAAGAAGAGGAAAAAACGAAAAAAGTGGAAATGTCTAACAAAAAGAAAGAACAATTAGAAAAGGAATTAAGGACAGCAAAATGTGATTTAGAAGCGATTCGAAAAAGTCTCGGTAAATATTTTAATAATGTTTGTGTTTAACAATTTGTTATATATTTGTTCCAAGCCTAATGTATTTTACATTTGTAGATGATGATAGAAGTGCACGTGCATCAGGTTCAAATGATCAATCCAAAGATATTGAGAAAGATTGTTCTTCCATTTTTGAATTCAAGTTTCACAAGCATCATTCTTCACAATCTGAGAAATTTTCCAAGGAGAAAAGTGAATTGGAAGCGCAATTGGATAGCAAGAAAAAAGAAATTCAAGAGAAACAAAAGAAGATATTTGAATTGCAGGAAAAATGCAGTCAGATGAAGCATTTAGAAGCGCAACTTCAAGAAAAATCAAAAAGATTAGAGGCTTTTAATAAGGAGAGAGATATTCTTGAAAGAGAATTAGTTGCAACAAAATCAGAGTTGAGTGGAATAAAAAGAACATTAGGTAAATGTTTAGTAAAAACTCATTTGTAACTCATATATAGAAATATTAAGTAGTACCTTTTTTATTATCTTGTAATTTAAACATTATCAAAATTATGCTACTACAGTAATCAGTAGAAAAACCATGGAATGTGTTTAAATAGCCCTTGGTCATAATTATTTTGATGATTCATTATATTATTATTTTTGAATGTTTAATATTCAATTCAAATCTCAATTGGGATTTTGTAATTCTATTAAGAATTGGATTGGATTGGAACCATTATATACTTCAACATAGTAATAATTATAGTTAGTAAAATCTTATGTATTATACATACAAAACTGTATATAACAATTGTTTTATAATGTCAGAGTTAGAACGCCAAGAAAGAAGAGATTTAGAAACCAGAGCTTTAAGTTTAATAAAAGATGCTAAGCGTAAATGGGAAAATGCAGAAAAAGAAAAAATTGCACAGTTAAATAAACATATTGAGACACAAACTGTAAGAATTACAGAATTATGTACCAGTAATAATGAGATGAGTTCAAGATTGCAAAGAACAGAATGTGAACTTCAGACAGCAAATGCAGAATTACACAAACTTAGAGTATTTCAGGTTAGTAACATGTATGTATATATATTTGTGTACGTATAATGATGTATTTAGAGTGAAATATTCAATCCAGTAAGATATCTTAATAAAATTTCTTTAATTTAAATTTAACTACATCTATATGTATTGTAAAAAAGAATCGAATAATTATTATTTTATTAGATGCAATATAAAGAATCACTAGCCAAAACAAGAGAGCTTAACCGGCAAAGTGCACAAGGTGTTGAAACTAAACTGGAAGAAATAGCTGCACGTGCACATAATCAATTAGCTGAACTTAGAGCAAAATTGGATTTAGAAATAGCCAAAAATACAGATTTAGAGGCTAAATTAAGAAATGAACAGGATTCCAATCACTGTCGTGAATCAAGACTGAATGTTGCTTTAGAGTTGGCTCAAAATGAACTGAAAGATTGTCAAGAACAATTACGTAGCATACAAGCTACAATACCAGCCAGGGATGTAGAGATAGAAGCTTTAAAAAAACAATTACAAGAAAGAGCAAAGCAATTAGATAATGCTATAACATCAGAACAGGCAGTTGCTACAATGCAGGAACAATTAGAAATGTCAAAACTTGAAAATGAACAACTAAAGCAACAATTACAGGTATGCAATCAATATTTAATTCGATGTATCTATTCGCTTGTAAAAATTTTGTTTTTTTTTATGTGTATAAATATTTCTTAGGTGATAAAGTCTGACTTAAGTGAAACTATGATAAACTTGGAACAGAATGAAGCTCTTGCCCTAAATTTAGAACAAGCTACACAAGATAAAGCTGCTTTACAAAAGAGATTACAAGATTCTCTTGAAAAAGAAGGTATATTTATACAACATATGTAAAATAATATATGTAACGAAATATTTTATTTGTTTATAGAAGAACATTTACGTAAACTTGGCAATTTAGAAGAATTATTACGACGCTTGGAACAAAGCGTTACTAAACTAGAAGCAGAAAATGCTACTCTTAAGATGGAAACTGTACAGCCAAGTACAAATAGAATATCTGCAATAAAAACGGATACACATTTAGAAGAGCAAATAGGGAAATTAGAACAAGAACTTCAAACAATGAAAGAAAATTTAAACGTAGAACGTCAAACCACGAAGCAAGCGCAGATCAGTTTATGGAAAAAGGAAAAAGAACTATCAGATGCAAATTTAGATAAGCGAATTGCAACAAGAGAAGTTAAAAAAGCAGAAGAAAAAATTAAAACCTTACAAGAAGAAAAGCAAAAATTAAATGAAAAATTAGATCACGCGATAAAAGAGAAAGAAGAGAAGTCAAGAAAGTTACTTAAAGAGCTAGACAGTGCAAAAACATCATTAAATGACATTACTAAAGAATCTTCTAGAAATAAAATGCAAGCTGATTCGGCTCAAAGAGCTTTAACTCAATCCAATCATCAAATAGAAGAACTTCAGTCTTCAAGTGCGTCGTTACGTAGGGAATTAGACGCGGCAAGAAAACAGTCAAGAGTGAATCAAGATCGTGTCGATAGTTTGAGTACCGAAAACAAGCGTCTGACACAGATTATTACAAAATACACTGAAGAAATACGTGAATTAGAATCCAAGATAGAAAAGTTAGAACAAGAAATTAATGGCTATGAACTGAATACTGAACTTCTGAAAGAAACATGCACAGTACTTGAAGAACAGCTTACAGATTACGAAAGATTAACAAGCGATCACGAAACGCGAGAAAATATATTAATTCAAGATAAAATGAAGTTACAAAAGGATTTGGAAGCGACTGAGGCGAAACTTCGTGTAGCACAAACTGTACAAAATGAAGAAAGATCATTGAGATTGGCAGCAGAGCGGAATATCGAAAGGCTTGAATCTGAAACGAGCGATATAGAAAGCGAAAGAAATGGTCTAATCGCCCAGAGGGATCAGTACAAAAAACTTGTACAACAGTTAAACGAACAGGTCGAAAATTTGACTAGTAAATGCGGGGAATTGGAATGCGATCTTTCAGAAATGAAACGAGCTTTGGACGTCACTAAAGCCGAAACAAGGGTCGTTAAGGAAGAAAGTAGTCAACACTTAACCAGAGTTCACGAATTAAAGGAAACGAATTTTGTGTTAATGAACGATTTGCAAAATAGCATTGACCAAGGTCAGGAACTTAGGATGCGAATCACAGAACTGGAAAGTATCTTGGAGGAAATGCGACAATTCTATCAAGAAAGAGAAGTGAAAGCTGAGAGTACTAGGCAACAACAAACGAAGCTGATAGATTACTTGCAGTTCAAATTAGAAGAGTGCAGTAAGAAGAAGAAAACAGTATGTGATAAAATACTTGGTACTAAACAGAAAGAAAATATTCCTCCTAGTGGTACCGGAATGCCAGTTGGATATCGTGAATTAGAAAACCAATTAGCGAAAGAACGCGCCAAAGTTAAAACATTAACTGAACAGTTGTTAACGTTGAAAGCTATGCACGCTTCGACTTCTGCTCCCTCGTCTCCTTCAGCACCGGATATTAAAAATGTAAATTATACTATGGAACCATCAACAACCTCGTTATCTAAACGTTTGTCTCCGCAAAGAATTGGACACCACATTCCACATCGATTTGAGGTCAGTTTACCGATGCGAGCCGGGAAGTGCTCCGCATGTTTAGATTCTATTCAATTTGGAAAACGCGCAGCCATTTGCAGCGAATGTCAAGTAATGACACATTTGAAGTGCGCGGTTAGTGTACCTGCTACTTGCGGTTTACCTGGAGGCTTTGCTAAACAATTTGGCAAAAGTTGGAGAAATAGCGAAGAAAGCTTATCATCAATGACTGCAAGTCTACAAACATTAGCTATAGATCAACCGGATAAACCCGATATGGTATGATATTTAATATTTTAATCATGTAATTCTATATTTTATAATAATATATATTTACTATTGATAATAGGATACCTGTGATGTACAATATAAGAACGACACGTCAGTGGAAAGTTGGGTGAAACTACCCGATCGTTCCAAAACTTGCTGGGAAAGAAAGTATCTTAAGTTGGAAGGAACACATTTATGTACTTACGATCATCAGCCGTCTCCCGGAATGGCACCAGTAAATCGTATCGATTTAATCGAGAAAAGTGGATTTACTGTATTAGATATGGTAACTCATCCAGATGTAATGGGAACAGCAAAATCGGACATACCATTTATCTTCAGAATAGAATCCAATTCATCGACCACTTGTTGGCCGACATCACGTTTGGATATCATGGCTTTAAGTCAAACTGACAAGAAGAATTGGTTAAAGTCCCTGAAATCTGTTACTAGTCAAAATATAAATAATGTTCATAAAAATAAAAAATATCAAACTATATTAAGACTAGAAAAAAATCAAGTAAGCACTCCTGTTTATTTGTAAAAAAATCGTACCTGTGCTATAAAATTCATTTATGATATGTAAATGTGATTTTAGTTGGACTTAAATTGTGCCGTCAATTTAACTGAAGGAAATGTACTCCTATTGGGTGCCGAAGAGGGTCTCTTTTCCTATAGCGGTGCTAAATCACGAACACTTACTATGATTCGGGGAGTGAAGAGAGTGCACCAATTAACTTTACATCCCCATTTAGGAATTGCTTTAATGATAGCTGGTGAAAATAGACAATTAGTATCTTGTAGTCTAAGACAATTAAAGAGTAACGCAGTAGCTGCCGAATGCTCAAGGCCAGCAATTAATACAAAGGCAATTTTAACTAGCACTGATAGCTGCCATTTATATCAATTACAAGGAGATATGCTTTGTGCAGCAACTACATCCCATGTAATGTAGGTATTTCTAACTTGATTTACTTTTACACAATTTTCAACATATTTAATATTATTTTCTTGTATATATATAGATTGCTTAAATGGTACATTGAAGAAGATTCTGGAGAATTTGTTGGAGTTCGTGAACTTGAAACGTCTGAACCATGTAGTTGTGCCATATTTACTCAAAATGTTCTCATAGTAGGATGTAATAAATTTTTTCAAATCGAACTTGAAAATTATTGTGTCGATGGTAAATAATAAAAATTATTTGCATTGCTTCGTGAATTAATCTGCTATGTAATTAACAATTCGATGTTTATATCGTTTATTACAGAATTTCCAGAAGAAGATGATAGTTCAGTCAAAGCTGCACTATCAGGAGTAGCCAAACTAGGCATTTTCCCAGTTTGTGTTTTAAACGTTTCTCTTGTACCTGGAAAAGTAGAGCTTTTGCTTTGCTATAATGAATTTGGAATGTTTGTGAATGAAAATGGCCAAAGAACTCGAAATATTGATCCAACATGGAATCATTTACCCTTTGCTTTTGGTAAAATATAATAATTTTATTCAATATCAATATATAATATATTCATAAAGAAGATTATTTATGTTTTTATAGCTTTCCGAAAACCATATTTGTTTATCATTCATTTTTCATCCGTGGAGATCGTAAAACTCGATCAAGATGCGTATACCTTATCAACAAAGAATCCAGAACGAATCTTAATCGAGTTATCTAGTCCACGTTATTTAGGAATAGCTGGATCAAAAGGAATTTACATAGCAACAATGAATTCTTTCTTGGAAGTATTACAGATTGAAGGTTCTTCTAATATACCAGAATTAAATGGGAGTCTTACTAGTTTAGATACTTTGTACGTTATTAAAATATCAGGTGCATAATTTAAAATTATTATACATGTAATTATATTGATGTAATTTACAGAGATCAAGAGGACGAAAGCAGTTCAGAGTTCAGTTTTACGTCGAGCTTAATGGAAGCCTTAGATAGTCAAGGGAAAAAAGTACATTTTACTGGCGTTTCCAAATATTAATACATTTTGATACAAAATTTATAAAGATTCTATTCTTAATGTAATTGTAGGAATTGCAAAAAAATTGAGATCAAGACTGTAAACGTTTAATATCAATTAAGAAAAGTAAGTTTTGACCAATATGTTGCAAGTTGCGTTTGTACATTTAATTTAAATAGTACATTCTTGCTAATAACTGCTAATTAATGCATAATAAAGGGATGTACTCAAATCTTTTTATCAAACAGGAGACTTTTTATTTTATATTTACTTTGTGTTTAATTTTTTTTGAATTAAACAATTACATAGAGTCAGAACTCAAATGTTAACTATGCAGAAAAATTTATTATATTATTATAATAAAAGTAGTATTAGTTAACAAAATTTGTTATATTTATATATATCACAAAAATAATATTTTACGTTCTATGAGTTTCGTTAAAGTTCTCATGAAGAGATCTGAAGTTGATATCTAGTACTGGTGACTACTATTAAATTTAAGAATTATATTGACTACAATACTTATTTAAAAAGAATAAACATGAAATAATATATTTTCAAATTTCTGTATTAATATAAAAACCTTTGTAATTTTGTAGTTTAAAATAAAATCCTATTATTAACAGAATAAAGATTTATATGAAAAACATAAAAAATGATTTAAATAATTATACTTACATAACTAATGTTACTTCATTCATGTTTACATGTTTCTCTAAATAAGAATATTATACAATATTTTGATTCATTATTCATTGTTCACGCAAGAATATCTTTGGAAAAAAAGATATTTTTTAAGAATGGAAATAGCAAATTTGAAATGTAAAAAGCGTAAACCGAATATAACTTATGATAATTTTTTAATAGTTATTTACAGGTCGGATAGACCCAGCTTAAACTTGACTTTCTTAAATTTGACTTTCAGATAGAAATTTGTTTACGCGTTTTGTAATCAGGGGCACAAAAGGAACACGTATTTATGCAAAATAATGCAACATCCGGCTACCCTTGACATTTTTAAATATTGGATCAACGAATATTCATTAAGAATATTTTAAAACAGTTCGATGTTAAAACATGTTTTCTATCATGCGACATGATATTGCAATTTTAATAATAAACAAACTTCTAATTTTATGAAAAAAAAAGTTTTTGAAAAATCAAAGTAAAGTAAAATGTTATACCAGTTTTAAGAAACGATCTTAAATATCACGTATTGATTAATTACGACAATTCACAATAAATTTAATTATATTCTCAAACAATATTCTCAAATTATTTATGTCAAATAAATAACGAAATGAATAAACTCTAAATTAAAAGAAAACTGTCCAGTTTGTACTGTTATTTTATACATGTCTTATTATCACTATTTTCCTGCCTTGTCAATTTTATTAAAAGGAGAAACGTCATATATCATATATATTAGATAAATATATATATTACTTTATTTTTCAACCAAATTGAAATAACTACTTGACGAATGATAATTTCTCAGTCTTTTAGACAATGAAATTTAATCGATTTTCAGAGGTCATTTCGACCGGAAATCGTTATACAGATTAACTTCAGGAATATTCAAAAAAGAAATAAAATTAACATGTGGAGGGGAAAAATTTTGGTATAAAAAGCCTGTTTCCGTTTCTCCAGATCTTTAATCGTGTCGATAGTCTTGACAGCAAAGCGGTGATTTGATTACTCAAAGACACTCAACTAAAATATCCTTTTAATATAAAGATAATCGAGAAGATAAAAATTAGTAAGTAAGACCAAGAAAAAACAAAAATGTCTTGTAACGTAAAAATAGATCCGATGAAGATAAGCTACGCGGCGGTGGAACCAGGAGAAGAAGTGGTAATTACTGGTATCTCTGGAAGGTTTCCAGAAAGTAGAAATATAATGAAACTAAAGGACAATTTAATGAACAAAAAGGATCTTATCACGGAGAACTATTCAAGATGGAAACTAGGTAATTGAGATTTAACTTTGAATCATTTAGAATGAAACTTGATTTCGTCGTACATCGACAGATCAATCGGAAATTCCAAAGGCTGGTGGTAAGCTGTCCGACTTATCTAAATTCGACGCAATCTTCTTTGGCGTTCATTACAAACAAGCTCATACAATGGATCCTATGTGTCGGATGTTGTTGGAACACGCGTACGAAGCCATCGTTGACGCAGGATTGAATCCTAGAGAACTCAAAGGAACCAATACCGGAGTTATTATAGGATCTTGCATCAGCGAGGCGGAGAAGACTTGGTTCTACGAAAAGCTACAAGTAAACATTATTTAAAATTAATTTGTAAGTACCTACTATTATTTCGAATATATTTTAGACAAATGGTTTCGGTATTACTGGATGCAGCAGAGCCATGTTAGCCAATAGGATCTCCTATTTCTTTGGTTTACACGGTCCATCTTACGCGATTGATACAGCTTGCAGTTCTAGTTCAGTCGGACTGGATCAAGCTTGCAGAATGATTCAAACTGGAATCTGCGACAAGATGATCGTCGGAGGGAGCAATATTTGTCTTCATCCCTACGTATCTCTTCAGTTTGCTCGTCTCGGTAATCCATAATAATTTTATCAAATTCATAAATCTTTACTTGCTTTAATCAAGTGTATTTTAATTAATAATAGTAATCAACTTCTGTTCTGTTAATGCTCATTAATGTTTCAATTAGAATATTCTCCATAATGAGAATGTTCCTATATGAACGAAGACTCAAGTTTCATGTTAATAAATTGATATTTAATATCAGGCTTACTATCTCCTGACTGTCGCTGCAAATCCTTCGATGCAAAAGCAAACGGCTACGTCCGCAGTGAAGCGATCTGCGTGATCTTCTTGCAGAAGGCAAAAGACGCGAAGAGAATTTACGCACAGATTGTCCACACGAAAAGCAACTGCGACGGATACAAGGAACAGGGGATCACATTCCCTGCTAGTGAAGTCCAGAAAATGCTTCTGACGGAATTCTACAAGGAATGCAAAATATCTCCTAACGAATTGGCCTTCTTGGAGGCTCATAGTACCGGAACTAGCGTCGGTGATCCTGAAGAATTAAACGCTATTGATAAAGCCATCTGTCAGAAAAGGAGCATTCCTCTTAAGATTGGATCGATTAAGTCGAACATGGGTCATGCTGAACCTGCCAGTGGTCTTTGTTCGATAGCTAAAGTATGGAATCTTTAGAATTCTTTTTTCCAGGTTAAATAATATGAGTTCAATAATGATAAATAAATACTTTAAGGTCGTCATTGCGATGGAAAGTGGTCTGATTCCTCCAAACATCAATTTCGAAAGTCCCATGAAAGGCTTGAAATGCTTCGAAGAAGGAAGAGTCGAAGTGGTCACAGAACCAACCCCATGGAAGGGTGGTTACGTAGGAATAAATTCATTTGGTTTTGGTGGCGCCAATGCTCACGTTTTATTAAAATCCTATACGAAGGAGAAAGTGAACAATGGAGCACCTTCTGACGATTTGCCAAGATTAGTGGTAGTATCTGGACGTACGCTAGAAGCGGTAGAAACTCTTCTCAATCATGTAAGTAAAATAAACTGTAAAAGAAATTATAAGAAGATTATAAGAATAATTAATTATTTTCATTCAATTAGATTCAAAGTATACCAGTGGATGTCGAGTACATTCGTCTCTTTCATGATATTCAGTCCAAAAATGTAACTGGTCATTTATATAGAGGATACACAGTGATCGGATCAAAGACGTCGGAGAAACCACCAAAAGATATTAAAGAGTATTCTGGAATGAAGAGACCAATTTGGTTCGTGTTTTCTGGAATGGGATCACAGTGGCCTGGCATGGGTACGTCTAGAAATTTTAGCACCATGATTCAAAAGCAATTTATTAGAAAATAATTTAAAAAATAATGAATTCTATTGATCTTATCTAATAGGTGAATCATTGATGAAATTCCCCATCTTTGCCAAGGCTATCCAAAAGTGCGACGCGGTCTTAAAACCACACGGTGTCGATATCGTTGATATCATCACCAACAAGGATAAGAAGACTTTCGATAATATTCTGAATTCCTTCGTTGGAATTGCCGCTATTCAGGTAAAATGATTGTAAATTCTCAAAAGATGATTTTCAACATTTGTATAATAGTAACAAGGGATGTTTATTCAGATTGGTCTTGTTGATCTATTAACATCCATGGGTATCGAGCCGGATAATATAATTGGTCATTCTGTCGGAGAACTCGGTTGTGCCTACGCGGATGGATGCTTCACTGCCGAGCAGATGATACTTGCAGCATACTCTAGAGGGCTGGCGTCTATCGAAACGCCAATGATTCAAGGATCCATGGCTGCAATTGGTCTAGGATACGAAGAGATCAAAAACTTATGCCCGCCAGATATAGAGGTTGCTTGTCATAATAGTTCCGACAGTTCTACCATAAGTGGTCCAACTGAATCTGTGAAGCAATTTGTTGCCAAGTTACAGGTTGGTTTTGAAAAAATATAATTCTGCAAAATTTAATGATAATTTAAAAAAAAATCAAAACTTGCAACGTTTTCTTCTTTGACGTTAAGTCGATTCATTTTAATCTTTTAAAATTTTCTTCATAATTTTCCAATTGTTTCAGGCAAATAAAATCTTCGCAAAGGAAGTAGCATGCAGCAACATAGCGTATCACAGTCGTTACATAGCAGAGGCAGGACCAAGATTATTGTCATACTTGAAAAAAGTGATTCCCCAGCCAAAAGCAAGAAGTTCCAAGTGGGTGAGCACTTCTGTGCCTCGCAGTCAGTGGTACACGGAAACAGCCAAGTACTCCTCTGCGGAATATCACACTAATAACCTATTAAACTCTGTCCTGTTCGCGGAAACAGCGACGCTGATACCATCTGATGCTATAACCATAGAAATTGCGCCTCATGGTCTACTACAAGCAATCCTGAAGAGATCCTTAGATCAGAATGTAACAAACATTGCACTGACTCAAAGAGGTCATAAAGACAACGCTACATGCTTCTTGCAAGCCCTTGGAAAATTATATAATGTTGGTCTACAACCACAACTCGCGAATATTTATCCACATGTAGAGTTCCCTGTTAGTCGTGGCACTCCCATGATTTCTCCTTATATCAGGTGAATGTAACAATGTGTAATATCAAGTCTCTGAAATATTATATTCAAAACTAGAAATGCTAATAACAATTCTTCTTTCAATTGATACTTTATCAAAAAATGTCAATGTTAAATTTTCAGATGGGAACATTCTGAAGATTGGTACGTGCCAATGTATCGTCAATATCAGAAGATTAATACGGCAGAGCGAACGATTGAAGTAACTCTTAAAGATGAGAACTACGAGTATATGATGCATCATGTGATCGATGGAAGGACTCTAGTACCGGCCACGGGTTACCTGATTATGGTTTGGGAGACGATTGGTTTTTTACAAGGCAAACTTTATGATGAACTGTCGGTGGTTTTTGAGAATGTGAAATTCGAACGTGCAACAACTGTGCCCGCATCTGGTTCCGTTGTATTGACTGTCATGGTTCACAGAGGTCTGTATCTTTTTATTCTCGTTTCAGTTCTAAAACATTGCAAATTGTATTGTAAATTCATTAAACTTTTTATTTATACTTCTTTAGATTTATTTAATATATTATAGTTAATTTGATACCTTTTTAGGATCTGGAAAATTCGAAATATCAGAGGGATCCTCGACAGTAGTGACAGGAACAATTCGCGAACAAACGAATGTAGATCAGATGATTCCAGCTGAATTTTTGACTGAGATCGAAGACGAAGAAATTCTGACCAGCAAGGATATTTATAAAGAATTAAAACTCCGTGGTTACCAATATACGGGACTATTCCGTGCGCTGAGGAGCGCATCGCTCAAGGGAACGAAAGGACGTATCGCTTGGATGAAAAATTGGGCTGCATTTATGGACAACATGTTACAGATGAAGATATTGACTCTCGATACTAGAGCGCTATATGTACCAACAGCGATTCAGAAACTAACAATTGATGTGAAGACTCATAATAAAGCAATTCGATACCTTACGGAAGATGATAGTGGTAATTTATGCGCTTAAAAATATAAAATTGCATAAATATCGTAGTCGTAATGAGATATTGTAATAAAACATTGTTTTATAGAAATTCCAGTCTCGCTGTACAATGATTATGACGCTGTAATATCTGGCGGAATCGAAATCCGCGGAATAAGGGCCAACGCGATTCAATCTCGAAAACTAATGTCTGTCCCTATCTTGGAAGAATACAAATTCGTAGCTCATCGTGACAAAGCACAAACATCGTTAGAAGAAATGATCACCTTGTCCACACAACTTGCGTTGGAGTGTCACATTATAACTAGCCCAAAAATTCTCGAAGTGATCGATCAAGAAAACAAAGTATCAATTGAGGAAACTCTCACTCCGATGTTTATGAAGGTATTGAGCAATTTACCCATGATTCGAGCAAATTTGGTTCTTGCCGCAGAATCAGAACGAGGCGAAAAATTATCACTTTCTGAGACTGTTACAATGATAGAACCACAAAAATTGCCAGAGGATGGCAGTATTTTTATGGCAGCTGCTCACGATATTTTATCTAACAAGAGAGTTGACATTTTGGAACAACTTCTGGTTGCAACGGTGGACCACGGATTTATCCTTCTTCGAGAAAGTGTTGTCAATAGAGATACTTTGTCTTATCTTCATACTTATGATCTGAATGTTGTACTAGAAAAGTCTTTTAAAGAGCAGACTCTGTTGCTTCTAAAGAAAGCAGAAAAACCACCTCAGAAGACAGAAGTAGTATACGTGAACAACAATGAATTCAGTTGGTTAGAGAATGTAAAGAAAATCTTAAACAATGAAAAAGATAAAAATAGTGGTGAAACAGTAAGATTGATATTAGTCGCAGAAGGAGATATGGAGAATGGTGTTCTAGGTTTGGTCAAGTGTTTAAGAAGAGAGCCCAACGGTGAAATTGTAAAAACTGTGATAATTCAAGACGAAAATGCACCCAAGTTTTCATTGGAAAATCCATTCTACTCGAAGCAACTTGATATAGACATTGGTTATAATGTTTTGAGACCAAGAAATATCTGGGGAACTTATAGACACGTTCCTTATCCAGAATTAAAGCCAGTTTTGACTCCTCATGCCTACGCTAATTTAAAGGTATCTTAGTATCTATCGTTATTTAAAAAGAAAATTTAGTACAAATTTCCCACAATTTACAAAAGCTGTGCTACAGGTAAAAGGAGATTTAAGTTCCATTCGATGGATGGAAGGTTGCATCCAACCAAATGAGAAAGACCATAATATCGTCAAAGTGGTGTACTCTTCATTGAACTTCAGAGACGTGATGTTGGCTACTGGAAAATTGATGGCAGACGTAATACAGAAGAAAAGAGAACTAAGCGACTGTCTTATTGGTTTTGAGTTCAGTGGAGTCGATTCTAATGGAAAACGTGTAATGGGATTCCTCCAGAATAAGTAAGATATGTCTCAAGTAATAGTCAGTAATACAGGTCTTCTGTTAATTTCATAGATTACTTACATCTTTAGGGGTATATCAAATATGATCATTCCAAATAAACATTATTTATGGCCAGTGCCAGACGAATGGTCTCTGGAAGAAGCAGCAACCATTCCATCTGCCTATTTTACTGTTTTTTACGCCTTCTATTATTTTGGAAAATTAAAAAAGGGCGAAAAGATATTGATCCATAGTGGAAGTGGTGCAGTAGGGCAAGCTGCCATTAACGTGGCTCTTTCTGAAGGCTGTGAAGTGTTTACGACAGTAGGCACGCCTGAAAAACGTAAATATATAAGAGAAACATTTCCTAGTATAGACGATGATCACATTGGGAATTCTCGGGATACCAATTTCGAGCAAATGGTAATGAAACAGACACGTGGAAAAGGTGTAGATATAGTTTTAAATTCTCTAGCTGAAGACAAGCTCCAGGCATCGATTCGTTGCTTGGGTTATCGCGGACGTTTCTTGGAAATTGGTAAATTCGATATGTCTGTTAATAATCAAATTGGAATGGAAGTGTTTTTGAAAGAAATTAGCTTTCATGGAATCATCCTCGATGGCATAATTAATGAAATATCAACTCAAATAACTAAAGAGGCATATCACTTCTTTATTGCTCAAATGAACAGAAAATATATGAAGCCTTTAGACAGAAAGTGCTTTGAGAGGAACCAGTTGGAGGAAGCTTTTAGGTATATGGCGGCAGGAAAGCACATTGGAAAGGTAAAAACATTATTTGTCTCTATGATTGATATCTCGTAAATAAATGTTACTCAACTGTTCACAGATTCTGATTAAAGTAACAGATGAAAATACGCCTTTGAATACACCAATTCTCGCTTATCCTCGCTTCAATGCTATAAGTAACAAGAGCTATATAATCATTGGTGGTCTTGGAGGATTAGGCCTAGAACTTGCAGATTGGTTAGTCCTACGTGGTGCTAAAAACTTAGTAATGGTTTCTCGAAATGGAATCCAAACAGGCTATCAAAAACTAAGGACAGAGATCTGGAAATCCTATGGAACGAAAATCCTCATAATATCTGGCGTAGACGCTTCGAAAACCGATGATTGTGAGTTTATTCTAAAATCGGCAGAGAAACAGGCAGCTGTGGATGGTATCTTTAATCTAGCAGCTGTATTAAAAGACTGTCTGATGGTAAACCAAACTGTGGAATCATTTGAAGAAAGCATGAAACCCAAGGCCATGATTACCAAGAAACTGGACGAACTTTCTAGGAAAATTTGTCCAAAACTTCGACACTTTGTTGTATTTTCTTCTTTGTCATGTGGAAGAGGAACTCCTGGACAGACTAATTATGGCATGGGAAATGCAGTATTAGAGAGAATTTGCGAAAGAAGAGTAGAAGAAGGTTTTCCTGGCATGGCCATTCAATGGGGAGCTGTGGGAGATGTTGGTCTTGCTGCAGAAATGTTAGAGAACAAGCAGCAGCTGGTAATCGGTGGAACTTTACCTCAAAAAATATCCTCATGTTTAGAAGAAATGGACAAATTTTTGTGCCAAAGTAGACCAATAGTGGCCAGTATGGTGGTTGCAGAAAAACGTTTTAACACTAATGAAGTTAACAATGTTCTGGAAGCAGTGATAAATATTATGAGTACGTTCATACATTTACAATTCAACTTACATGAGATAATATTGTTCTTTTATTACAGGTATAAAGGATATAAAAACTGTGAGTCATAATTGTTCCTTGGCTGAATTGGGCATGGATTCTATGATGGCTGTGGAGATAAAACAGACTTTAGAAAGAGACTTTGAGGTTTTCTTAACTCCACAAGATATTAGAGTTTTGAACATTGCCAAACTTGTAGAAATGTCCGCAAAAGATACAAAGAAGAAAACGAAAGAAGTTAAGAAAAGAATAACCGAAACAGAAAAATTAACTGGCATAAAATTGCTGATGAAGACTCTAAACGCTTCTATACTTAACAACCAATATTGTATAGAGCTTCCAGTTAAATGTAGTGAAAAAAAAAATGAAGTATTTCTTATACCTGGTATCGAAGGATCTGCCGAAATTTTCACTGCATTGGCATCAAAATTAAAATTACCTGCCACTTGTTTACAATTAGGAATACATGACGACAATCAATCGGTGGAAGAGATGGCCGAATCTCTTTTACCAGTATGTTTTAATAATTGTAATAAAAAAAAAAGGCAAGTCAGTTACAATGCAAAAAAAAGTAATTTTTTTTCTCTTTTAGCATGTTTTAGCAAGGAGTAAAAATCATCGAAACTTCACAATAGTTGGCTATTCATATGGATCATTGATAGCTATAGAATTAGCAAGGAGATTAGAATCTCATATTCTAGTCGGTCAACTCATATTAATAGACGGATCTCCCGATTATATGAAAGCTATCGTGTCAGAACACTTTGTGTCGTTTTCAGAAAATGAACGTCAAAATAAATTCCTACTTGAAATCCTGAATCTCAATAATCCATCCTGCGTCAAAGAGGTAAATTATCTTTTCAATACCAGTCGACTATACTCAATATATGAAATTCTATATTTGATTCTAAATAATTAATGATTAATTCGTTTTTATAGTGCACATTAAAGCTGGACAAGTGTACTAATTGGAATGAAAAGTTAGATGTAATAGTCAAATACACAATTGACCAAATTCATGAGATTTACAAGATAAATTTAGAAGATCAAAAAAGTATTATATCATTTATTTATAACCGTATCTGTGTATTAGACAAATACGATCCCTCTTCCTTGCCACCTCTTAGAACGCCCATCACGTTATTGGTACCAACAATCCCAGCTGTGGTATTTCCAGATTCAGCATATGGTTTGCAGAAGGTAACTGTTAATATTAATTAGTACTAGTAGCAGATTCATGAATTAATATGTATAATAAAACTATTTGTCTTATTTAGTTAACTCATGGAAATGTGACAGTACATAAGATCGAAGGAAATCATATTTCCATATTGGATGATTGGAGAATCGCGGCAAGTATTAATAACGAACCTTTGGAGGACCCGGAAACTTTCAAGGACGACCTAAATGTCGTATCTGACGAGATAAAATTGGTTAAATAGTCCGAAAATTTCATGGGTTCGTCAATATCGTAAAAAAGAAAAGTAAGGATGGTTCATACTTCACAGTATTTATCATTCTGTACTTTCATAACAAATAAATAAAGAATTCAATATTAATGAAATGTTGTCATATTTTTATGCAAAATTATCATACATCCAGAAACATAGCGAATTCATTCATATGACAAACGATCGATATATCACTCACATAACAAAATTGCAAAATGTACAATAGTCTTATCATTACATTGTCACATATAGTGTAGAAATAAAACTATTTTGTTTAATTTTTTTTTCTCATTTTCTCGCTGCTCTTACGCATTCCACTATTCTTTTATATATTTTTTTTTTCTTTTTTGTTCTTTTATGAATATTGCATACTTATATATTGTATTACACTACAAATTATGATTTTAATTGCAATCAAACAAAACATATCGCATACAAAAGAATAGATAATAACGTAAGATATCGGTAGTTATTAAACAACCATGCAATTATGCTGTATTAATACTAACTACAATACTGAGTTCCACATTAAACCCATGAAGGTATTTCTTGTAAACTCCCTTTTTTTCTATTTTCTCTTTTCATCAAGTTTTGCAGACAAATTAAAGGAACTTGGCATTTTCACATTTATCTTTCTACTATAATCAGTAAGTATATTTTCAATAACTACATAATTACCTAATTTTCATTTAAGAACTTTATACTCATTTACTTTAGACAAACGTGTAGATTAAAAATATAGAGTGATAAAAAATATGATTTTTATTCCAATTTTCATACATAATAAACGAAATCGCATTCTTCGTTTATTAACCATATACGAAAATGTAAAAGTAATTTACTAACGAATTACCTTCATAATTCCATTGGCTCAAAAATTGATGAACTACTCGATATCGTTTGATTCAAATCAGTAATAGCTGCATTATTATTGTTATCACTGTTGTTATTGTTGTCACTGCTGTTATTATTGTTGTCAGTCGCATTAGGAATTGGTGTTGGTGTATCCCTCGTTGGTAACATACGAAGATGTTTGCTTGGTGGTTCCCAAAGGACTAAAGCCATGGAGGGCTTCTCCCTGAAAGAGAAAAACTGTAAAGCTTTATCATCTCTACTAACAAAAATAGTAATATGATAAAACAAACATGGAAAATTTAATTTAAATTGGTCTGATAATCTAAAATGAAGTTCACATTAAAAACTAAGAACACTTACAGTTTGGATAACAAAGAATTTGGAAGAATAGGTTCCTGCTGGATCCTTTTTAGTTCTTCTGACAGAATTAATCTGGGTCCAGTTTTGATTTGATCTGCATCTATTACATTAGTTGCATCCATTTCCAGTTCCATATTTAACTCCCTAGGAGTAACTGGTTGCAAGTTGACTGTTGAAGTCGATGGTACTGAGGATTGTTGTTGATAATTGGGACTAATATGTAAGCCTTTAAAATGTGCAGCCATCTTTTCTTCTGTTATGAACTGCTTTGTTTGCCTTCTGTAATATTGTATTATCGTTCAATAAATATAAAGTGCTGAAAAAATGAAAAAAGGTCCTTTTGCAACATTTACTTCAACTACTTACATATCTAGTAGATCACAAGCCTCAAGTTTCCTTTTCTGATGAAGAACTGGTTCAAAACTTGGTCCCCCAGTAAATCTAACTAATTCTGATTGTTGGAAGGATGACACACTCCATGGTATAGACATTGGAGGTACTTGTGGCATTTGCATCCATGTCCCTGATTGTTGAGAAGTATTTTGCTGGCCCATCATATGTTGAAATATGGATGGAGGTGTATGGAGATTTGCTCCTCCCATTGCATTCTGAACCGGAGTAGGAGAATAGATTTGATACTGCATAGACAATGCTGCCATATTTTTAAATATTGACAATAATCGACAATTTCAAATTCAACAATTTGTTCTTAAAAATTTATAACGATTTATTACAAGTTTTTGAATATTCAGTTTTATCGTCAGTCAGATCGTAAATATAACGAAATTCAAGAATATTCTGAATAAAAGTGATATGTTCCCTCCGTAGGATATTTTATTTTAATCTTTTATTAAATCAACATGCAAAATAGTAAATTGCCTACTGTCATTTGGAAGAGAACTCGAGAAAACGTGCTTGAGTCTTCGAGCGTACGTTGTGACGGGAAATGCTTTCAAAGAATTTCACAAAAGCATCGATTGTGTAACATGTACGTTTTTGGCACAAATCCCGTGAAAAAAAGGATGTATGGCAGAAACGTTTCAAAACACTTCGTCACACAATACAAATCCTTGAACTGTTTGCCAGACGCTAACCTCTATCGCCTATTCGCTCTCGTTTAATTGGATAATGTATTGCGTTTATTGTATAACGATACGTAAATGCGTGTTAAACCAGGAATAGTAGAAGTATTACTTTCCAACGATATATTTGTCTACAATACACGCTGTGTAATGCGTGTTACACTGTTCGAGAAAGATCGCGAACAGCTAATTGTTTGTTTTCGTTTCGAAGCGTCACGATTTACAATAAATCAGATGATCATACGTATAGCAGATTTCAGCGAATAGTCTGACTGACAAATATTCCACGTGACTGTATCTTCACTGGTGCAAATACACACAGTATTTAGTATTATTAAGAGTTTCAAATCACAAGTTTAACTTTATTGCGAGACAACAACTCGCGCTGCTCGACCGTACGCTCGGGATTCTGATTGTGAGTTCTTAACCTTTAAACTACGAACTCGACTGTGTTAAAATGTTTGCGCATGCGCAAACTTCATCGCGGCGAAAAACGTTTCTACAAATATCTTGAATATTCTCGTATTTAGACGAAATAAATTCATGTAAAATCTAAAATATAATAACTCACTAAAGTATTTAAACTTTAAGCGTAAAACATTTCTGTGTACATATTATCCACGGTGTTCCGTAATTAATGTAGCAGATGATTCTACACGAAAAAGAATAATTAACAGGAAGTTACTCTACGTAGTAAGTAAAAAAACGTAAAATATAGTTTTTATGTAACGTATTTCGTTTTTGGATAATTTATCGTTTTGACAAATTTTCAAATTTATCTTCTTGAAAATAGAAGCTTTAATGAAAAATTTTGTTCTTTCTTTTCGTCTCGTTTTTTCACGTTTTTTTCTTCCTACTCGGTTGTGCCATTAGTTACGGAACACTGTATATACAATGTACTGCTTGAACAATACGTTTCGTAAACTTTTGACGAAATCTTCAAATAAAATTTTTGGTTTGCACATAATGTATTTTTACAACTTTATAAATATCATTTGGCATAAAGTACACAAGTACACGTGCGAAACTGACACGTGTGAAGTACGCAATAACATTCATCACTAGCGCCTTGAGATATGCAACCAGGTTTTCAAGAGCGCAAAAGAATTATATGTTGCCTTGCTGTAGGCTCAAGCAAAGAAAAATCATATATGTACATTATTCATTCTATTCAATCAATTGTAGTTTTACTTCGTGAACAATTTAAATTTGCATAATTTCCTAGAATTGTTTTGCGTCATTATCTCAAGATCAGAGAAAATGAGGAATAACAGTATTGTTCACAAATTACGCGTATCGATCGAAAAATTTTGCACTGACACATTACAATAGAAATATCGCTATAAACATCTTGAATAACTTTTAAAACATGCTGTGTTATAATATAAAATAAAACATTTTAAATTCTTATTCCACACAGAAAAATTACCTGCATCCACCTGCATCTACCTACTCGTTTCTTAATTTGATGTGTTGTAGTGCTGTAAAATCTGTTGTGAAAAGTCAGTACATAAAATAAGATGCTCTCTCTATCGTCATTCTTCTTTTATTCAGATCTCAATTTCGATTCCCTAATCTTACCTTGAAATACAATTGACTCAAAAGATAATATAAATCTCCAATCTTGTTTCTCCTACTTACAAGCATCATTTCGTTATTTGAAAAAAAGTTTAAAATTTTAACAAAAAGATAGAAATAATCCAATCAGATTTTTCCGACCTTATTTCTTTACGACCTTGTTTCATTGTCTATAAATAAGAGAATTCAGTGATAAGTATTTAAAAGTAAATACTAAAAAATATATTAATCTTTAAAGAAAAATGAAAATAACTCAACCAGGATTTTTCAACTCGACTAGTTCTCTCTAACTTTGAGCATACAATTGAATATGCAAATAAGGCCGCGAGTAAATAAAAATTTTCCTATAAATCGTCGATGGCACACATTCACGCACGACTCCTTGAAATCTGTCTTGGATCGTCGTGCACCTGCTGCACAGAATACAAATAAAGAAGTACATAGTAACCATGGAATAATTTTTATGTGTATAAAATGATCATTCGGTATGACCTCCGTTTAAACGCTATAGAAATTGGAAATGCGATGAACGCGTCGTAAACTGGTGAATATCGTCTACCGTTTGTTTTTTTACGGTTCGGCGACGATCCGTCGGTATCGTCGAACCCCGCAACATAATGCAATTCGAATCCGTTCTCCGAGAATTGCTTTTTCGCATCTAACGTTTTTCATCTCATTCTTCGTTTCTGTGATCAGGATGGTTTTTCCCGAAGCGATTCCCGATAGGCTCGTACATCACTAAATCAATTCCTATACATCACTTATCTGCGTATAAACACGCGAAAAGCATATGTCATTTGTAAGTAGAATCATCTCGTGCAAGCGATTCCATGAATTTTAAAATTCCCCTGGAATATTTTTTCTTTAACAGGAAAATTCTAATAACGGTAAACTCGAGTACCGCAAGTTCTTCTTGAGTATTTTTTAATTATATCGCAGCGACATATAAATATCCAACACAAACTGTTAATTATCACTCAAGTGAACAGATATTTCTAATTGCGCGTCACTAATGCTATTTACATTCGCGCTTCTATATTGAATAATATTTGATCGTGTTAAGATAAGGATGATGAGAGGAAGAAATCAGTCTGATAATCGTGGCAAATAAATATCCTATTTATATCCTATAAATACCCTAATCCTTCCATTTATGAAAACGAATGAAAAGAATGGTCAGCTATATGCAGCTATTTATGAGACTCGCGCGAAGGAATTTCCCTTTTAGCGGTGTAATTAATTCCATCGTTGCCTCGGTGGCGTCTCGATACCTAGTCAGATACCTCCGCGCATACCTTATCTCCTTATCTAAATGCAAAAAAAAAAACAAGCGTCATTGGCCGCGGTCACATCATTCGGTGGAGACACGTGAGAAACGCAGAACGGTCAGGCAGAGCAAGCACACGTACATACATTAAGATCGTGTAGCCGGTTATTATGTAGCCGATATGGCTCCGAAGCAATTAATACTATTGTTATGATTCAGGCGAATACGTCATGTGTGCTTGAACAACGATGTAACCATCGCGTTTCGGTTAGTATTCGACAATAGAGACTCGCGGCTACTCGTTCCCGGTTCGGCCCGTTCCGCGAAACGTGCTCCGCTCCAATCCACTCACGCTTAAATGGCTTTCTAAATAATGTCTTGAGAAATGCACGCATGCAACGGCCACCTGGAACGGATGTAATTAACCGCTCAGTGTCGTGAGAGTACATGGTACAGTATCGACGAATAAACCATTTGATGTGGTTTCGTTTTATTTATTCGTTGATTACGAGCAAAATCCTGAATTCGGAGCGGGTGATCAAGCAACAGATATGAAATGCGGTGGAAGAACTGAAATACATGATAATTGGACGGTGATTGTGTAAACCTGTGCACGTTGCAGTGACTCAACTCATTGGAAAGGAAATGATAACGATGAATGTTCGTGAAAACCGTGGAACGATTTTGTGACTAAGGCGTAATCAATGAGGTGGTAGTAAACAGCCTTTGTAACAGATGTTACATGAGAGATATTGGTGAAACGAGTGGCAAAGAATAAACAAGCAATTATGTCGAATAAAAATCTATCTGAGAAGGAGTCTTCGCACAGAAACAGTATTGCGATACAGGATGAAAAGGCGGCGAGTGACAAGTATAGCAAGGGCAATGCGATCTCCGCGCAAAAGAATCCGGAAGAAGTTGTCAAGAAATCGAGCAAAGCGACTCAGATTGATTTTATCCAATTATCTTATGGTACACAAAGAATTAGACCGACTTCTCTGGCCTATTTGCCAAAGCAGACGCAAATGAGCGAATCCAGTTATCCCTGTTATAATTCGAGAAGCTCTTCCTTATGCCCATCTCAGAGTGAATTAATTCTATCGCCGAGAAACAGGAACAGTCGTTATGTAGCTTTAGATATGAGATCAATGGGTAGCCTTCCATTGTCGAATAGCCATACCTCGATAAATAACATGCCATACACTTGTTGTTGTACATGTGTGGGATCACCTGTACCTCCAACACCTTCCTCACAACAGACGGAGGAACAAGATGGTCCTGAAGGTCTTTCATGGAGAAGACTTCACATGAGCAGAGCTAAACTGAAAGCAACTGCGACAACGTCGGAGTTATTGAGCGGTTTCGCCATGGTGAGCATTATGTTTCGTCATCGTGTGAAAACGAAGGCGACCATGACGATTACAATATTTAATCGTCTATTAAAATTCCTTGGACGGTTGCTTGTATGATGATCGATTACGCTATTAATCGTCCATACGTTTTCCTTAATAATGCGCACAGGTATTGAACATCAATGCGACAATACAAACATGTATTCTTTGTCATTGGTGAATTCTTATGACAGGAAGAGAGAATTCCGTTGTATATAAATTCCAAAATGCTTGTTGTTGAACATTCCTTTCGAGCGAATTAATTTTCCAAGAAAATTTATGTTTGTATAATCAGAAAACCCGCGGTGGATTACACAACATTTCCTGAAAACCATTAAACAGACGTGGACGACAATTCCGTGTAATCTTCAGTCTCGTCTATGATTACATAAGACAAATATCACTTTCTTTAACAATACACCTCGGATTGACGTAGCTGTAATTGCTTTTACAATGCGCTCCGTTGAATCGCGTCGAAAAAGTTCATGATCTCATCCAAAACCGTGGAAAGCACATATGAATCGTATAAACCAGCCGAAGGCTGGAATTATATTTCTCAGAAAATACATGCTTTAATTGGCCGGCATTAAAATCGTGTTAGTCGATTTTCATTGTTTTTTTTTTTATTTTTTCAGGTGGCTATGGTTGAGCTGCAAATAAACGAACCAACCGCAGTGCCGGAGTGGCTGTTTGTGATGTTCGCTGTTTGCACAACCGTTCTAGTATCAGTACACATCTTTGCTTTAATGATAAGCACGTATTTATTGCCCAATATTGAGGCCGTCAGTAAACTTCACGTATCTCGGCTTGTCACGGAATCTCCTCATGAAAGAATGCGCGGCTTCATCGAGCTGGCTTGGGCATTTTCCACGGTATTAGGATTGTTCTTATTCCTAGTAGAGGTGGCTATACTGTGCTGGGTGAAATTCTGGGATTACTCGTCCACCGCCGCTACTGCCAGTACAATTATAGTAATTCCAGTCCTCATAGTATTCATTGCCTTCGCCGTTCACTTTTATCATTCGTTGGTTGTATATAAATGCGAATCCTCGGTGACTGATATAAACGAGTTGGAGAGCATCAAGAGAAATTTAGATAACGTGACGATGAGACAGAGCAGCGTGTGAGATGATTCTGTAAGAGATTGTCATCATGTTTATCGATCGTTGTGTCCTTGCCTCCTAAAATATATCCCAGAGTGTATGTTATTTACTCGCGTTTTATTCCGTAGCGGTATTGTAATCGTACTTAATGATATATATACGCTATATTCAAGTACACGTAAACAATGATGGAAAATGAACACATGTAAGTTTATTCAATAACTTTACTTATTCAACACGAGCACGCACGAAGCACGATCGTGTGCTTTTTTATTATATATAAAAATGTACATAGCTGTACACATGCAAGTCAAGAATTGCAACAGTACAAGCAAAGTGCTCTTATAAGTATATTAGCTATATTATTTTAGCATTTAATTATATACTATTTATGACTTAATTTCCGATTTTTTTCTTTTAAATGTATTTTTCTCATTTACTTTGCTTTTTATTTCATACATCATATCGCTAATATGTATGTATATATATATGTCATTTTTTGTCACTTAGTTTGTGGGAAAACTGAAGGACAGTTAAGTGTGTTACTTATGTACATGCTTCTCATTCTGAAACTTGTTATCCTAGTCAAAATAAATAATCCATCAGACTTAAAGACTCTCGTTAATTAAAACGTGGCTCGTTACGTACATTTATAAAAAAAAAAGGAAATATAATTTTATGCACCTTTCATTTTCACCATAAACTAAGTTATAATTTTATCAATCGATATTTTCTACATTGTTACGTATTAAATTCTGTTTGTACAAAAAAAGAAGCAATATGAATTAAAGAGATGTAATTAAAAACATAATACAGTCATTTTCCTATATGAAAAAGTAGTTCATTGATTAATTCCTAATAATGAAAGCATTGAAACACATTTTATTACTGCACAATATTTTTATATAATGATATATATATATCATGTGTTTTTCTTTTTTAACTAAAATGTTCTACTAAACATCAAAATGTGCTGAAATCTTTCTCATTCAATTAATTAAATCTTGAATTACAAGGCAAACGAAAAACAGACGATAGAAAATTAATTCTTAATGTTAATAGTATGTACATTCAATAAAACAACAAACTCAAAATGGACAGTATGAAAATATTAATCCCATATTTTAATTACTTAAAAAAAAAAAAAAAAAAAAAAAAACGAACCATAAAATGAGTTTTAAGCTTTCTGAACTTTAATAGAATGCAGTTAAGGTCATCCACTTTATGGATGATATCAAGTCTTCTTTTTTTATGTTTACAACGGAAGTAGCTAAAATATATTTTGTCACTTATATTCTTATATCTTATGAGAGAAATAGATATTTCTTCTGTACGATTCGTCTAAAGATTATTTCTTCAAGACGTGTAATGAATAAGAATAAATTGCTTGTGCTATGGACAGGTAAGCGAATAAAGTATAGGAAGAATCACAGTTTTATACAAAAACTAATTAGATCGTATAAAAAGGAGTATTTTTATCAGTGTAATATCTCATATAAATTGCTTAAATTCCTTTCATTCACGTTAACGTAAGCAGAAAGAAAAAAAAAAAGGGAAAAGAAATGTATAAAAACGATTACATATACAAATGATCTTTTATCGTTTTTTTAAAAAGTTTAGAATTATTAGTTTTTGTATAACACTATTTAACATTGATCTATTAACATTATAAAAGTAAGGGCAAAATGTTTAAGAAAAAAATGAAATATCGAAATTTTTCTAATGAACAAGATTGCAAGTATAATATTCTTTTTTTCTTTCGTCCATGTTACAGTTTAGAGTTTACTTTCTATATCAATATACAAGTATACAAGTTATAATTAGTTTAAACCGAGACTGTATTTCTGTATCCGATAATTTATCACACCTAATACCATAATATACCATTCTAGGTGCAAAACTGATTATATTAAAAATGTATCGCTTTCCTTAAAATATTCTTATCCATAAAATACATTTACAGATCAAAATTCAAATATACATATAATTTGTTCGTAATCTTTAGAATGTGATGAATAAAGTATTATAAAAACAAACAGTATGCAACTAACACGTTTCAAGTTCTAGATTCCTTTGTAATCTATTGCAAATTATGAAAGCAATTATTTTACTTTAAACACATTGCGCAATATTGTATATATCATACTATATTGTATCATATCAATGTACGATCTTATAAATTGAGATACAAGAAAAATTGAACAAAAAGGATTGATTATATCTTTCTGAGAGATCTCTAAATATGTTGGCTTTCGTACAATATTACTCTCTCTTTCAGTCTTGTTTTTAAATAAACATATAAAATCTTTCTGATGCCTATCCATAGCAAGAGCTTAGTTAAAACACTCTATATTTCAATCATAAGTCCTTCTTTCTTATCACGAGATAGTTCTTGAAAATCAAGACGCAAATACGCAATTTACTTATTTCTTTTTTTTTTTTTTTTGTTGACATAAAATTCTACAACTTTCACTTTTCACTTCTCTAAAAATTATTTGCAATTTCCCATCATGCTACACAAGTTAGCAAGATATTTGGCAAGTTGAAATGCTTGCAATATATGCTAATAACGAACTGTAAATTTTTTTCTTAAGTTTATAAAAACCAAAATTTATATACACGTTTGCATAGAGAATGCTTTGTTCAATGCTAGCTCCAAGTAAAAGAAAGTCACAACCTACACACATACGTTCACTAGATTTTCATGGAAATCGTCGAATAATTATTAAATTACTCTATCCATAACTACACGTTACATACAATTAGTTTGATATCGATTGAACAATAAATTAAAAAGAATCTTTCTGCACAGAGCATATCACACGCATTTATAACGGAGTTATAGCGAAATTATTAATATATATATATATGTTATTAGTTTAGTGTAAAAAAGAAGGAATAAAAAATTGTGTATTTTGAAAACATTATAAATTTTTATAGTAAAGTCATTGTAAAACTTAAAAAAAAAAGATACTTATCCATTTTTTTTAGGTGAATCTCAGAACACGTTTCTCCGCATTTACTAAACTATGAATAGTAATTGATAAACAGTATGTAGTTATCTTATCTATTACATATAATTCATTCATTTACTCAACACCGAATTTAAGACACAAAATGAATAATGTCGATAATAGTATTTTAAATACGCTTTCCAAGAACTGTTTTATCTTTCAATTTAATAAAAAACTTTGTCATTATTTGTATTTAATATTGTATTAAATCAATGTCGTACTGCAGTATACCTTTACATTTCCCGTATATGAAACCGTAATTTGCATTGTAGCATTAAAAGACGCATGTGTAAAAAAAAAAAAGTTACTTACATTAAATGACATTGATAAAAATAAGGACGTTATGATAAGTGACAATGGGATTCTACAAGTAGTTTTCCTCCCAATGTGTAATATACACAAACCCATGACTGTTGTCAAACTTCCATGTGTTTGGAAGGTTGCTGAGATATGAATGGTTCGCTCCACATCCGACGTAAATCACCCTGTAAATAGCATATTCATCACAATTTACATCATCTACACAAAAAAAATTAAAAGTACTAAATTAAAGTACCTTCAAGTACGCCATTGTGAGTAATGGCAACAAAGTAAAGGGCACAAGGTACAATAAGGCAGGTTGCGCAGCTTTGAACACCTCAGAACTTACGGTAGCAGTAAGTAAACCAAGAAAATAACCAATGAGCGAACAATGAAAATAACTGATGCGATTAATGTGTCGTGGCGGTGGAACTCCTGTTTCACAACCACCGGGCAACAATTGAGTCTTTTTATACGCGTCATATCGTAAAACGAAGCAAAGCAGTAGTCCTGGCATAACCACATCGCCAAGACCTAACATTGAAAAATGTCCTGCTTGATGCATTGATGGAAACACTAATTTTCCAGGTAAAGGAAGTTTCGGTGCTTCTCTTGCTACACCACCTAGGTGCAACCTTCTAGCCACAAGATTCACTGGATTATCTGCATGTCTAGTTGCTACCTGTAAATAATAGTATACAAAACAGTTTAATATAAGCTACTTTATCACAAATTTATTAAAACTTACCTTAACCATTACGTTTGTGCTGAATATATAAGATGAAAAAAAAACCCAGAAGACATCATAAATGAGTAGTCCAGTTAATAGTATGGTGGATACCTTTAAACTAGGTAATCGAATGAATGCAATGAATGCTACACAAAGTCCCATACCCATTGCGTCCATGAGTAGCCAATGACCAGTCAGTACCCAAATACAGACTATACTCACACTTAATGAAAATGAAAGTAATTCTGCACCAGTAAACCTTCCACATACACCAAAAGATATTTTATTACCATCTGAACATGGTCTAATGATATATTGACACATGGGTAAAAGAAGAAATGCCAATGCAACTGCAGCTACAACTGCAAAATAAATGTTCTTAATTTGATGCATGTTCTTTATATGCATGATAATAATCACAAAATCTATTATACTATAAAACTTACTGGCTGTACAGATTGCTACAAGCATTTGCATGCTGTCAAAAAAGAAAAACATGACGAGTAGAGAAATGGAAGCACCAAGAGGTAGACAGAGAGCATGCATTGTATTTAGGGTTTGAACTCTTCCATTAGCACCGTCTGCATTTGCTGTGCTGCTGTTACTCAAAATTCCAGTCAATAAATTACTACGTTCTTTTTCTTTTTCTCTTTCTCTAGCTTCCTGTTCCATGTTTAGAGATCGGAAACTGCCATAGACTATCAATAAAATTGATATTAGGAAAGTGGATATCCTAGATGAATCCATTATAGTATAAGCCCTAAAATGATGAACGACTGTTGAACATCAGCATTAATTTTAATAAAGGACCATTTAATTAATTATTCGATATAATATTTCTCATAAAATTAATATTAATTGTAAGACTAACCACTGATAATCAACTTGATACGTGGCCATCTTTAAAAATGCTTGGCCAAAGCATAAAACACTATGCTAGGACACCTTTTGACATTTAGATGCCCTATTTGAAAGTGCTTTCTGCTTGCACTAACCTATATCAGAGATCATCTGTAATCACTGCAAGTATAACATATTAATATCTACAATATAAAAATCTCCAAAATAAAAATACATAATACATAGTTATTATATACCTGCAACGCTGTGCATTCAACATTGTCAGTAATGGAATTAGGCCTTGTATAACTTCGGTCACCCCCTTTAAAACATAAAACAAAAATGCAATATCAATAATGTTATATGATGAAAAATAAAACAACCAAAATTACTATCACGATTATTACATAAAGATGCGAAGCCTAATCATCCAGAATGGGAACATTAAAAAAATGATAAATGATAAAGATACATAGCTCAGTGAGTTTTATTAGTTTTCAAAATGTTGTATAATTAATATGGCAGTGATCACATTGTGAGAAAATGCACTCCAAATTTTCGTAGAAAATCAGGATAATTCACGTCTATTGGTAAAAACCATCAAGAGATTAGACGCGGAAGACACTTTCGTACATCTACTTTCAAACTTTCGCTACAATCATTTATGACAACCAAACGCTGTGCAAATGCAACAGTATCAGCTACAATCGTTCCTTTACGAGACCTTAACGCTAACAGTAAGTTTACTGTAACTCCACTTTCGTTTCATTGAGCATATCATAGGTGAATGGAACATGTATTAGAATAAAATGAAAATTATTTGTAAAACATAGACGTACACCATTTTGGTAAACAGAAGGGTCACGTGACTAGCTATGGCCCCAAGAGGTTGCTACTCCCTTACCCCAGATTATGTCTTACCGTGATATATTAGAAATTCAGCCATCTCACCTGGGCGGTCCGAAGTCTGGCCCTTTTGTACGTTCTCTCATCACCTCATGTATGCTGTACTGATTTCTGCGATAATAAGTCAAAACCACAAGAGAATACGGAAACGCGAGAAAAGTATATTAGCGCGCGATCGGTCAACTATCACAGTCAACTACACAGGTCAACTGTTTGTGACAAGCGCAGACCTGCGTCAACCTTTTCTACTGGGTGTTCGAAAAGCACTAACATTAACAAACTAATATACGCGTAATAGTAAATGGTAATATGCATCCGTTTCGCTTGTTTTAAGCAATATTTTTTCTCTTTTAAAATAGTGTACGGGATATTTTTGTCGAATTTTACGAGTTATTCTATCAATAATGAATTTCGCTTTAAAACGTGCAACAGTCGGCGCACAAAACTATGTTTCATTATGTAATAGTTATACATTACGTTTATTAATTGCAGATCTTTAATTTCACAGTATACTCATATCAAGGGAAATATTATGAAGTTACACACTACTTATAATTTATAATTCTTAAACACTAAATTATAAAGGGAACATTTATTGTACGTTTTGACGTGTGTATTGTACTTGGACAATTTCCTTGATAATCCCGAGAAAATTCAGATTACGTCAATATATTAACATAAATCGTTTTACTTGAAGGTAATAATCATAAGAAAACTATCTAATTATCTATCTAACTTGGGATTTTATTCAATAAATGCTTGATTAAGTTGATTATACTTTTATATTGAAATTGTGAAACATTTAATACAAGTGTTTGAAAATTGCTTTATTTTAGAAATGAGTTCTTGTGTTTTAGAAATATAAGCTATTATATTTAACGCTCATGTGCACCATACTTACATACTAATAATTAACGTATAAATAAAGAAATGGCACGTGCAAGTCAACAAATTTTATTGTTAATTAAGATTAAATATTTTAAATCTTAATTTAAATCTTAAATGATTCAATAAAGTTGAAACTTATGATCATAAACTAGATATAGCATAGATGTAATATTTTAAGAAAATTTGTATCATTCGAACTGAAATATCGACTGAAACGAATTAGTGGTCTTTGCGCCCTCTACGGTTAATAATACTGATAATATCAAAATATAAATTCCAAAAATTAAACACCAAAATTGATAAATGATAAAATTAATAAATTTAAAAATATACTTATCTGCACTTTCAAATCTTATAACATAAAAATTCATTAAGCATTGAATCTATGTTATATCTTGTTTATGGTAGAAGGGAACAAAATTATAATATAGAATTGAAGTCGTATATTTAGTAAAATTTTACAAATTTAATTTTATCATCACACACTTATTAGTACTAATTAAAAATTATGCGTGAATTTTAACGATTTTTTTGTAATATTATTATTATTAATACTTCAGACTTCAGCTTGTGACGTTACTTGAAAGTTCTTTACTTTATTAATGTTACATCTTTCAATGTATTTTGTACATACATCTATTCTATTTATAAATATAACAATATTTTTATTTATGCTTCAATATACTTTTGCAGATTGCTTATATTTTATATGTATTTATACGCAATTATTTTAAACATAGTTTTAAATGACAAACGGGAAACTTTGTTACCAGTCGGTAACGTTGTTGCTCGTTTTCATATTATCGATAAAGTAAAATAACATTGAACCCAATCTTTCATAACTTTACCTATTAAACCTTATTGAAACAAGAAACATTTAATTATCTAAATCAAACAATTAATACATGTAGCTGACCGAAGTTTTCATATTTCTGTGTTTTATATATATACGCTACAAATACGTGAGGTGATTACCTAGTTATTAATACATCGAAATTCGTAATACACTCTTCGTACGGTAAAACGAAGAGGCACTCGAGTACTTGTTACTTGTGTGATCTGCTCAGATAAATTAAGAGCTTGGTTTCATTCGAAGATAATGGTCAGTATCAAACATCTAATCGAAGAGTGTACAGAGTGCTTCTTCTTCATGACATTTCTTGTAACTGGAACTACTCGTCCCAGCAGACCATACGTATATTTCACCAAATGACAGAACGAATGTATTTTCGTTGGCGTATTCGTTCTAAGAAGTATGTAAAAAAGAATTTTGTTGAATTCCTGTCGCGTGATAAATCTATCCATTTCGTTGTTTGTCATTGGCATCGTCGACTGTGACGCGTGCGACATGTATAGAATTTTTCTTCGAAGATCAAATAGGAAAACATGAAGAATGACAGTAGCCCTGTACAATCCCTTTCGTTTCGACGAGAACTAGTGATTTTTTTTCGTTGATTTACACCCCAGTTTTGATGTAGTCTGAACTCTAAACGATGCGAAGACAACAAAGAAAACATATGCTACAGATTTCGAAAACATTCATTACAATTTATCCCTCGAAATTTATAGTGTAAGAATTTTTTATCGTCGTGCAAGCGATCGATTGTTGTTTTTGTTCGTGATACATCGAAATATGTTATCGATCTTTTTCCATGAAAAGTGAAAAAAAAAAACAAGGAGGAGAAAAAATGCGATTCGAAAAAATTTGCAAAATCACAGATTACCCGTAATCAAATTTGTACGTGTACGTATACACGAACGTTATATAGGTAATAAAGGTTAGGCACCGTCACCAAGGAACGTGGCGGGTTACCACGCTGTGCAAAAGAAGGGACCCATACTATATCCAAATACCGTGCTTTTAAGGCACGTCCGCGAATCTGTTGGTATTGCTGCTGGTGTGTTGCGTACTTGCAAACAGTGTGTATAAGTAGAATTTCGATCTAAGAGCGTACAGTCTGTTAGAAGAATATCAAAATGGTGGCTGTACGATACGGGTGATGTGTACGCAGATATTGGAGTGCATTGTAATTTCAGGAAAAACACGTGTGAGCACGCAGCGTATACTAAAATGGGTGACCCGAAGGCTCAACACGGTACACAGGAGATGAAAGGCTGGCTCTTTAAATGGACTAATTATTTAAAAGGTTATCAACGAAGATGGTTTGTCCTGTCAAATGGCCTACTGTCGTACTACAGGTAGTTTCCTACGTGTCAGTTACTTTCGTTTCAGTTACCTTCACTTTTAGCCACGTGTTAAATTACGTTAGAAACCGATGTGATTTTATACTCTTGTAAAGCGAATAATATTTTAACACGGATTTTCGTCTCGTCATCTTGTCCATTTCCGACAGCATAATAATAATTATTGATAGAGAAAATTCATTTGGATACAATACGGAGCTGACCCTTCTTCATCATTTCAAATCATTTACACTGGCTATATGTAGTTCCTAATAGAATGACATGCTCAATTTGATATGTAGTAAAATTTGAGAAGGGATTGTAATAATTACTTCCATAGCTCTACAACTTTTCTCAGGTATTATATTTATATGTATATATACATATATTAGATGGATAACAGTAAGTTTGGTTTATAATGTTTTACTTCTAATTAAATGAAGAGTGTAAATTTTTAAATGGCTTTATTATTTATATGACATATATAAGCATAATATATTACATGTAAACAGATATGTGTTTACAACTGTATGCATACATTTGCATTTTGTATTTTGTATAATACCACGTACAAATGTTGTCTTTCCGTCAAATACAATAAAAAGATGTCGGAATTATTGATCTAAAAAATTTAGGGAACAGCTTTGGATTAAGTATCTAACATAGTATTTGAGTATCAGCTGTTAGTGTTTAAGAACATAAGTGAAGTACAATATTAAACATTTAAAAGTTTGCATGTATATAAGCAGGCTCGATTACGGATATTATTGATATGGTTTATCCAAGTATATTTAACTGAATTTAATCACGATTTCGTCTCCAAAACTCATATTTACATATTCCATACTTATCCATTTTAGTTTGAGTAACATCCTTGAGCATGTACATGCCGCAGAATGTGTTGACATCTACGTTAAAACGACTAGAAAGCATTGAACGATTGACTGATTGTGAAGATCGTATTTTGTATATATATAAATACATATATATATATATACATACATACATACATACATACATACATACATACATACATACATACATACATACATACATACATACATACATATTTGCTTATATTTACCACACGCATCAGAGAAGATTTATTGCATATTTGCCTTCTATTGTTCTTCTATTTTTTCCAATACAGTGAGATTTTACGTTGAATGATGTTTGATTTACTTTTGTATATAATTTTGTGGGAGAGTTAGAAGATTGTTAAATATTATTTAATCATCGTTAGTCATGTAACAAAGTTGCAACGTTTTATTTCCACTCGGTCTATCCGATTTCAGTTATCGATCGTGGATACAGGTGAAGCAGTTCTAAAGAAATATAACGTATCGTTCATTCTACTATTCAATTTCTTTATATTTAGATCATCCGCGTTCCCTAACATTCAACGCCTAGATCTTTTAATTTTCCGCTTGGCACAGTTGTGTGATTTGAGTTTGCAATGCCTTTCTAAATTGCAAATGTCTTGCAAATTTTATTTTTACACGAACTTCAAACATCGTGACCGTCGAAACTGCTTCTCGCACAAAGTGTGTACACGCAACGCACGAACGTGATGGTTGCACTATTGTTGTGTAAAAAAAGAGAGAGAAAGAACGAGAGAATGTATGCGTGAGAGAGAGAGAGAGAGAGAGAGAGAGAGAGAGAGAGAGAGAAAGAAAGAAAGAAAGAAAGAAAGAACGAGAGAGGAAAGCAACCAACGAAACGAATTATGTATGAAAGAAAGAAGGAACATGGCTATATCGCGAGAATTTGCAGCAGGATAAACAACGACAAAGATACAATCTTTTCTCAAAACAGTTAAAAAAAAAAATTATCGCTTTGATACAATATTACACAATGTGAACGGGGTCTATTTGTTTTATGGACTGTTTAGGGCTGAACCAACAGGGGGGCCAAAGATATCAACACGACGCAAGCGGAAGGCTGGCAGAGCCTCCGAGTAAGTAAAATTATCGAAAAAGCCGAAATATCCTGACTCTTCTATGAAGCAAACTTTTTAATTAAAACAGACAAAGACGATGTTCGAGTTTTCATTTTCATTTCATTATACAGTTCTTGCCACATTATATATATATATATATATATATATATCTGTATATGTATATATATGCATATATATACATATTTGAGCTGTATATTAAATTAATATTAATACAATATTGTTAATGTTCCTAATAATTTTACTTGCTTCCTGTCCATTTCTTACCCTTTTATCATAGATCTAATTTTGTCAAACGATTCTACCCATCCCTTTCTTCTTAATTAAATCTCAATTATTCTTGAAAAAGGTGGTAAAATTTGTATATTTTTTGTGTTCTATGTGTACATATATACGTGCGTATATACGTGTTTATTATACACAAATATAAAACATGCATACCCTGCTTTATATTGTTTGATAGTTCCAGTTCTGTTCAGGAGATATTTCGAAGGTCTTTACAGACCGTGTAAAGCTTTTACTGGCTCGTTGGGAATGTTCCAAGAAATAATTATAGCACGAATAAATGAGCTGGTATCAATGAATACCGATAATCTTAATTTGTCGAATAGTTTAAAACGGAAAGAAATAAAAGTTTATTTTACCGATTAATTGTTGCTACCACAATTATTATGAATTTTTTCGTGAATTTCTTCGATTTATTTTGTATCTTACATAACGCATGCAAAATGTCTTCTTTTATGCTATTTTTGATGCCGTAATATTTAGGTAATGATGTAAAAAGAATATCTTGTAGTATTAGTAAAGTTTTTCCTTTTTTTCAAAACTAAGCTTATTTGAGTATCAGTATTTTATAATAATAATAATTGTTCAATTATTTAAAGTCAGTAAAAGCGTATATTAGACTCATCAAGACACGCTGCACTATAATCTTCTCTCAGTTTCTACTACATGGTTGTATTTAGCCAAGTCATTTTGTTTAATCGTTTATTCGTTGCGCTTGAAACAGAACGACGATAGAAATTCGCATTTTCTTATGAAATGTGACTTTTTATGGACATGTATATTTTTTTATTCATTGTTCTGTCCCTTCGATGTCTTATTTATGCGCACAGTTTATGTTTGTACGTTTTATATACCCGCATCTTCCCAGTCCATCGAATAATATACACGAATTTCTCTATAATCGATAGACTTGAAACACAGTATTATCACGTACTTACACGTACCTCACACAAAATGAAATGCGTAGTTAAAAATATTATTACTATTAAGTAGTTTCGAAACACAAGGACGAGTTTTACAGATTTTTGCCGTAATAGGACAAAAGAGAAAGAAAATAAAAAAAAAAAAAATAGAAAAAAGGGAACTTTGCCTGTGATCTATGCGGACAATATGCAATAATAATTTCTGAACGCGTTAGCATGAGTATTCATCGTGTACAAAGTCTCGATCCCTTGCGTGTTAGATTTAATTCCACTGACCCTAAAGTGCATGCCATGATCCGCGAGCTATCTGTTCCCCTTCTTTCAATCATCAGGTTGGCTCTTAAGCATTGTATATCCTTTCTTTTCTCTCTTTTTTATTTTTTTTTTCTCCCCTCCTTTTTGTTTTCGCCAAATTATACCATGGGGCTCTTCTTTTGATTATAGATTGTATGTAAGAAAATACTGTGGCGTGTAATGGTAATGGGATTGCTTGGGAAAAGAGTTAATTGACTATCCGCCTAATTTTGTTCACACTTCGTTTTCAAAGTTCTTTACGCATACACACTATAGTGCCACAGATTAACACAGACTGTCGTATGATCTCGTTTGTTACGGTGTACATGTTACGATGAAAGTATCCAATTTAGTAATTATATATAACAGATAATTCCACGATATAAAAATCTCTTACGATGTCATAGAATTTTGTAGTTGCATTTGCAGTTGTTCGACAGATAGGTGTCTAGATTTCTGTACATAACGAACAATAGAATTCTAGCAGTAATTTCCATATCAATCCTTAAAGATTATTGCGAATGAAAATTCATTTCAGACATTTGACATGATAGCGTTCAATAAAAATTTTATACACGATACTCCTTATTAATGGATTAGTGATTAACTGTACTCTCTAATAATTACTAATAATATTATTTGGTAAATTACCAAGGGGATCAGGTTCTCTGAAATAAATAGAGAATGGGAAAGAAGAATTAATTGCTTTCACGGTAACATGTATTATCTCGTGCGTGTGTATAATCATCTCTGGGCGAACCAAAAGTAACTTATTTTTGGCTTGGATAAACCTCAGGCTTACATTAGACGTGGCAAGCGAATTAACTTTGCAAACTCACGTCTGTCTTTCTCTGTGCCATTCGGTTTTCAATCGATTGAAGAATATGTCCGCGGAACTGTCGTTATTTCTCTTCTCTGTTTAGAAATCCCGCGGAGATGTCGCACACGTGCCGCGGCACGATATCCTTGCACGGGGCCTTAATACACACCGTGGACGCTTGCACGTTCGTTGTGAGCAACGGTGGCACGCAAACCTTCCATATCAAAGCAGCGACAGAGGTAGAACGTCAGCAATGGGTCACGGCCCTCGAGTTGGCGAAGGCCAAGGCCATCCAGGCGATGGAATCTGGTTAGTATCAACCAACAATTATCCATTTTCTGTGGATCACATGTTCGTCACCGAAAGAAAAAATTAATCGTCGATCCTTATTGATTACATAATGATTCAATATAATCATGATATAATCAAGTCTCGTTGGAGGAGTGCTGGTTCATCTCCATTAGCATTACTTGTACCCAGGTTTCTCCAAAATTTGACGAAGAGAGGAGATTTGAAGAAGAGAAGGTCAATTGATTGATGAAAGTATTTCGTTTTCAGATTTCATTGGATCTTTAATTTTTGTTCAGACGTCGTATTTGTCAGACTGATTGAGCAATAGGTGGCTCTTGTTGTTAACATTAGATTTGCAGACGGTATTAGTTAGTCGTAAATCATGCTAATAACTTAATAATACATAGCTGAGTCAGTAAGTAAGACAGTATAATGTCTTCAGTGGATGGTACTCGATTTTGATTTAACATTATCTGAGATTGATTCTTTCCCTCACTAAGCAACTGATCCCGAGCAGGAATCAATTGCTATCTAAAGAATCAATAAATCTGTTAACAGTTCGTGAGCCGTATAAAATAGCATTAAAGGCAATTGTCTATAGTAACTTTGCTAACACTTACACAATTGACAGATCGTTACAATTTTTCACGAAGATGAATGGTGATTTAAACGACACGAGATAGAATTATTTAACAACGTTAATATCGATTCTAATATAGAGTTAGATTTTATATATATATTTTTTAATATGATTTTATCTAAAATATTTAGAGATACGATGAAACATTTCCCGTAGAAAATGTGGCATTTGCGACGTTAGAGTGCAAATTTTTATGCATTTATGGGAAATTTAAAAATCCAAAATGCGTAAAACGCACAAATATTCGAAGCCGAATATTCAGTATAGTACTTAGTACATGATATAAATCTATTAAACTTTGGTTAAATTTCAATTTTTTAATTGTGTCTATAAAAATATAAATTTCTATAAGTTTTCTCAGTGTACTAATAATGTAATAGTTTACTAATACGAACAATTTTAAGAGCATATCAATTGGTTTCAGTACTAAAATTATTATCATCGTTATCAGTGGAATATTCAAATTCTTTGTATTTCATAATTTTGTTTTCTTAAATACTTCATTTTCTGTACGTAAATGAAGCATATCAATAAAAGATAACGCATGAGGAAGTCGGAATAGCAAGTGAAACAAGAAAAACGAAAAAAATACGTTTTGATCTATATTTATTACATGTTTTCTTTTATTATTGATCTTTATTCGTGTACATTATTTTCATTGATAAATAACGCACACGAATATTTATACACTTATTCTCATGAACGTGTTTGTTTATCTGCATTATCTTTGACCTGTGATTCAAAAGAATTTTGACTCAGCAATTTTAAGCAAAAACTGATATTGAATCATACGTAACTGTAGGATACAGTATTGAATCAGCATTATCTATTCTTTGTTAGAGTATTGTAGACAATGCAAGACTACTTGTCTTCGATAAAATATGAGTTCAAATATGAGTTAAATCGTTTGTAGGAAACATTAAAGCAGTTACGTTATGTAAAGTAAAATTTGTTTCAGAAGAAGAGGAGGAAGAGTTTCAGGATAACGACAGTCAAAAGCCAGAACAGGTCACTGTGAAGGATTTGTCTCAGCGTTTAGAAAACTTGCAGGCTTGTAATGATTTACTAATGAAAAAAGGGACTATGCTTCAGCGAGTTTTAAACGAGCTCGAAGCATTGGAACCACCATCGCCGGAGCTAGCCGCAAAAATAAAGACAGTCAGTGAACGAGCCACGCTCTTTCGCATCGCGGCCGGTGCTATGGTTAATGTAAGTTGAAAGGCCATCGTTAAGACTAATATACAAGTGAAAATTTGTGACCAACGATGTATAAAATTACTTCATTCGTTGCACAACAATGTTATTTTATCGCTAACTCTAAAAATCCCCCTTTTAGGATTAAATAATATTTCTAAGCAATTTTTCACAGCTCGCAGCCAGATATTCATTTTTATTTCTATTCAATTTGCAAAATTATATAATAACATATTGCAAAAATATTGATTTTGAAGATACTTACTATACCTAATTCTGATTTCAGGCAAGTAATGAATATTTGCAATTAGCAGAGCAGCAAGAACCGAAATGGAAGAAAATGCTGCAGCATGAGCGCGACCAGAAAGTAAGAATAGAAAAAATGGTTGAACAATTAGCCAGGCAGCATTCTCACTTGGAAGAGGCTGCACAACATGCCTTACCCACGGCAGTTACAGCAGGGGGACACAGAGCTTCACGTAATAATTCCTCTTTTTATATTAATGCAATTGGTAATGCTGTGATTAATTTTGATGCAACTGTTATGTATATGACGATACTAAGAAAGACGGACTCGAGGTTCGTTCATTATTCACGCTGTGCCGAGCTTTTTACCTTTATATACTTTGCAACACAATGCTCTAATTGTGCTATAGGCGTTTTAACTCTGTAAGTGACCTAATAGAAATGTATGCTAAATACATATGTATATGTCTGCCGAGCGAGGGATGCAGTATTCATTAGGCGATAGTGCACAGCCGTATAATTTTGCCTCATTTTATACACTGCTTGTTGATATGCTACTTTACTGTATAGCACATACATTTGAATTTTCGCGCCTTTGCATGCCTTGTTGTTTCCTAACCAGATGGCAGTTGTGAAACTTGATTTGAATGGTGTCGCGACTTACGTAGCTTAAAGTCTATGCATGCATGACGTGCAATATATTCTATATTGTATGGCATTAGAGCAATGTATATAGGGCTTATATATACATATACATATTTATATATATGTGTATATGTATATGTATATGTATACACACCGCGCACGGGTGTGCTTTCATTTCTCCCAAGTTTAGTGCTTAATCAGACTCAGATGGCCTTGCAAATTTCCGTTTCGTGTGAATATTTTTTTGACAGTTCCTTTTTGCAACTCTACCATTAAATTCGATGTGATAAAACTGAATCGAGCGTCGAAATTCTCGGCGATTGTGCTTGATGCTGATAAGTGGAAAGATGCTAAACTGATTAAACGGGGTGAAGGGGAGAAGTTTGTCACCAGCGGGTTTATAACGGTCCGCAGCTTCAATCAAATTTATAGCAAGGGCCGAAATACGTGAGAGCGCCAAATCTGTCGTCGAATGTAGTATAACCTAATGAGTGATACATTGTAGTTGCCTGTAAAAAAAAAAATCAGTGTACGAGCATCTTTAGTGAATCATTTATTCGTTATTTTAACCAATACTGCAGGTGTGGACCGTAATTGGAGGGGGTAGAGGACGGTACAACTTAATGACAAAAGCAGTTGTTATACCACGATTCAATCGGTTAGGAGAGGGAGTGATACAAGTAATAAAAACAGGGGAGGGGGTGACGGATTATTTCAAAGCAAAGAAGTAAAGTGAAGTAAATTTGAGCAGTGGCATGTGCGGTTATATAGGTTCAACAAATTTTTCATTCTTTGTGTTATATTTTTCGTTGGCAAGAAATACGTGTTTCATTGCGTAATCGTAATGATAGCTTTTACTGTATTTTGTGTTTATCTATTCGCGTTTTATCTCTAATCTTAACAAGGAATATGAGTCATGATAAACGAAGGTTTCATTTCATTTTCAATTATAAAATTTGCTGTAAAATTGTAATTGAATAACTGTTTTATTGATCAACTAAATCTCATTTAGCTTTGAATATATATATATATATATTTACTGTTACTTATTTAATTACTCGTCCAGTGCAACTAAGCAAAATTTTGGTTGTCATTGTAGATACAACAGTCACAACTTCCCCATCAGAAGACGAAGAAGATAATGCTGAGTTTTATGATGCACAAGAATCTGATACTTTTACTTTAAGTATACCCGGTGTCCCAGCGAATAATTCAAGAGATCGAACTGATTCTCAAGGTAGTGACGATGGCTCTAGTTCAGAAGGTGATCAAACGCCTTTACCTTTGTCAGATACAGCTACCACAAACTCCTTTCGTATTGTGACCGATTCTACAGTGGTAACTCCTACCACTGCTGCAAATACTGACAATCTGGACAATGTAAGTAAATTGCTCTTATCAATACAATTAATTATCAAGCTCTAACTACATCAACTTATCATTTCGTTTTTTTTTTTATCTAATCTCTCATATTCTGTATTAGACAAATTGGCAATCTAATAATGGCAGCAGTGGCAGCACCGGGGTAACAGATTCTAAACGAAAACGGAGAACTAGGGTACCTGAAAAACCAAATTATCCATTAAATTTATGGAGTATTATGAAGAATTGCATTGGCAAAGATTTGTCAAAAATTCCAATGCCTGTCAATTTTTCTGAACCGCTTAGTATGCTTCAACGGCTTACAGAAGATTATGAATATGCAGATATTCTTGACAGGTATATTTTATCTCAGTTTTTATTAAATTGTTAAATAAAAAAAGAAAAAAAATGTTCATTTTGATTTTTCACAGAGCAGCAGAATGTACAGATGGCTATGAACAAATGGCTTATGTTGCTGCATTTACTATATCTAGTTATTCCACAACTGCTTCCAGAACTGGCAAGCCTTTTAATCCTTTATTAGGTGAAACGTATGAATGTGATCGCGTGGATGATTTAGGATGGCGAGCGATTTCAGAACAAGTATCTCATCATCCTCCAATGTTAGCGCAACATTGTGAAGGGCGAAAATGGCGTTGTTGGCAAGAATTTACCATGGCATCTAAATTCCGTGGAAAATACCTACAGGTAGGCTTTATAAGTCATTCGTGAAACAATCTATTGTAAACAAACATGCAATATTTAATCCTATTATGACTCAATAGGTAATACCATTAGGAACTGCTCACCTTGAAATGGAAGGTGGTACACATCACTACACGTGGCGAAAAGTTACTACCACTGTACACAATATTATAGTAGGAAAATTATGGGTTGATCAAAGTGGTGATACAGATATTGTGAACCATAAACAAGGTATCAAGTGCCATTTGAAATACACGCCCTATTCATACTTTTCGAGAGATAGTCAGCGTAAAGTAAAAGGAGTAGTCATGAATTCAAACAATGAAGTTAAGTGGGTAGTACAAGGTACATGGGATTCAAAGATAGAGATTGCTCCTGTTATCAGTACATCTGGCACGCCAGACAATCCAGTATATAAGACAGGGCCTTACATACTCGCTTGGAAGCGCCGTATGCCACCGTAAGTATTTAATTGAAGTACATTTTATATTAAAGTTTATTATATTTTATCCATTTCCACAGTGAAGATAGCGAGAAGTATTACAATTTCACGGAATTAGCATGTCAATTGAATGAGCCTGAGGAAGGTATAGCTCCTACAGATTCTAGATTTAGGCCTGATCAAAAGTTAATGGAAAGTGGTGAATGGGACAAGGCGAATGCAGAAAAACTTCGATTAGAGGAAAAACAAAGAGCTGCTCGGCGTGCACGGGAACACGAAGCTGAAAAAGCTGCCACTCAAGGTATTGTTAAAAAATATTTTTTAAGATAATTTAAGGAAAATGTTTTGGAATATTTTTATAATTGGAGATTTGATTTATATTAGGTTTACCATATGAAACTTACGAACCTTTATGGTTTAAGAAAGAGCAGGATCCATACACGGACAGTCTGTGTTACGTATATGGTGGTGAATATTGGGAGTGTAAAAGTAAAGGTGATTGGTCACGATGTCCAAACATATTTTAACTTACTATATAATTATATCAATATTGTGACCGCCAATATACAATGCAGAAATGTTTGGATTTGTTTTAAATGAAAATAGCCAATTTTAGAAATCACTGCTTCTAAAAAAAAAAAAAGAAAAAAATGCTGACATGATAGTGGGGCTGTTAGAGGACATGGTTTAAGTCTTATTTCTTCCAATGGACTGGTCGAAGTTGGCATTGTTACACATGAAACGAGCATTTTTTTAGTATGTCATTTTCTCGATTTTCCTATACATCCTTCTCTCTGTTTATATTACTATTGCATCCCTCTCTTTTGTCCACTTTTCTAAATAACCAAGAATATTATCGTATATAATCCATATGGCCCAATTAACGCTTTGCATACAATGTTTGTATAGATATAAAAATTTTCTGTATTGTTATTAGGTTTCAATGCTAAGCTAAATGTATCATAATACATTTATGAGAAATCCAGATATGATAAAGCAAATAATTTGCGAAAATTTTGTTAATTCAGTTCATAACTGATATAGCAATAAGATTGATAATTTTTATTACAAGAACATTAATATATTAGAAATTAAAACCATAGTTACTGGGAGTTTAAGTTTGAATACGAAAACCCACTTAATACAATTACAGTATTTATAATTTGTTTTAAACAAATTTAGATATATTTAAATCTCTCCTTTTTTAGAAATAGAACTGAATTTTGTAAGTTCCAAGAAACCGATCATAACAGCAATTTTGGAAAATTACCACAACATTCTGATACAGGATTATCATGTATTCATCGCGGAAAGTACTTACATAGACTGTAAAATGTATTTTTGATGCTTGACGCGATGTTGAGGATGTTTAAAAAAATTGGATTGAAAAGAAATTTTTAATAGTATTGCTGAGTAAATCATAAGAAATAATCGCGTTGAACTAAAGCCTTATTGAATTATTTAAAGTAGATATTGATAGGTGAACACATTTTTACAATATTGGTTATTTACATGTGTGATGCGGCCAGACTGTTCATTCGACTGCCACGTCTTAACCTTTGCACAAAAATTGGATAAGAAGCGGCATTCGTTTACGTTGATACGACAATCTGTAACCGCTACGAAAGAAATGTTCCTGCGGATAAAGTGTTCGTAACAACGAGAGAATCAGTACGTTGAGATTTCATCTCGGCGATACCGTGCGAAAGCCGTATTTATACTATTTGACATACGGCAGATATAACAAAGAAGAAGCAGATAGTATAAATGGGTATGCTTCCAAATTTCTGCATTTTTCCATGCAGACGTAGACTCTTGAATGTTCCACAAAGTATTGTCTGGTTACCTAACCAGCCTAATTACTATACACTCCGTCGAGCTAATGTTACAAAACATAATCAATATTATTACGGGAAGAGTGTAAGGAGAATACGAAATCACACCGAAGGGCTCATAAGTTGTAGCAAGTTGTTCTTTTTTCCTCATTCTTTTTTTTTTTTAAGGCAACGCTTCAACTCAGAGCATTAACACTCATTAAAGCTGAAGTCCTTTTTTCCAAGCTACAGTATGTAGACACGCACACATTCATACACAGGTACAAACTGCGCGAATGATTGCGTACGTATGTATGTATGTATGTATGTATGTATGTATGTATGTATGTATGTATGTATGTATGTATGTATGTATGTATGTATGTATGTATGTATGTATGTATGTATGTATGTTTGTTTGTTTGTTTGTTTGTTTGTTTGTTTGTTTGTTTGTCTGTTTGTATGTATGTATGTATGTATGTATGCATGTATGTATGCATGTATGTATGTATGTAATGTATGTAATGTATGTAATGTATGTATGCTCGTATGTACATAATAATTAATAAAACCCATTGTATATCCCTCTTATAAGCACATCATACAGTTGTTCCGTTCATAGTATTTGTATATTGACAACTATATATTTCAGTCTGTATAGGACGGCATTAAACGGAACATCTAGCTTGCAACCAATGTCTACAATGATTGTTACAATTAAGTATTTGGCTGTATTATAATTTTAATAGTTGATTATAATCGGATATATCTGTATACATATAAATAAAAAGTAACTATAAACATATATAATTTAAAGAAAATATCATAAGACGAATAGAACAGATGTTTGAATTATGTAGTGCTTGTACATTAGCTATTCGTGTGGAACGATAAATACAAAATGCTTCGCTACAAAAATTGAAAAAATATCTTCGTAGCATTCACATAATTGCCTTTTGGCATCTCCTACGTAACACCCGTTGGTCGCACAAATGGTGCAATTATTTATACGATAAATAACTGTAGTCTTTTGTTCTATCAAACAAATTGTATTGATTTATTGTAACAAATTAAAAACGATCTTGAACGGGTAATACCTATCATTGAATATATTTCATTATTATCCAGTGATTGGTCCATTTACCTATCGTTATTAAAAATCATTTGATATCTCGCGCTACTACGGAATACACTGGAATATTACTCTCCGTCGTTTCAGTTTACTTTTTATTATACGCGCGCGAAGTCATTAACATCCATGTAACTTTCGCAAAAAAAAAAAAGGGAAATATCAATTTTTACAAAGCATGACAGTAGCTTGTTACTAAAATTACTTCAAATCAAAATACAAGATCGTTTGATCAAAAACGAGTTATTTGTTAAAGAATTTTTCTTTCGTTCCGCGTTTCTCTCATCTAGTTCCGTCATTCCGATAAAACAAAGTGTCATCGATTTTATGACGTATGAATGAAATATATACTAAGAATTCGTTGTTTATCGCAATTAAGAAGAGAACAGGCCAGATAGATACGCCGATATTTTCGTTTCTACAGTTTTACCGGATATTCGGTGAATTTAACCGACATGCGCGCGGCGTCGGCAACCGAATGACGTCACGCGTAGTAATACACGCCGAGAGCGCATGGCGAGTGGAGCGTCTGCAGAGGCTGCGCGAAGTGGGAACTGCTTTCGATTGTTGGCGGGCGCCGCCATCTTGGTCAGTGAGCTTGCGAGTGGCTGTACGACGAGGTGTACGTATTTCGGTGAAACGAGTATTTGGTGCGATTTCCCTGAAACCTTTCGTCTACCCGTGAAATCCACAAGCATCCAAGATGTCGGAACGGGAGGACAACGTTTATAAAGCGAAATTGGCTGAGCAAGCGGAGCGCTACGACGGTAAGTACATATTTTCCGGGAAAAGGACCCGGCCTGCGCCAAAATGAAATCCACGAAATCGACCACAAAGCACTGCCACAAAGAGAAAGGAGGTAGCACCGCCCTCGTGACGTGCTCGTCGTACGATTTCATCGGATGTGTAACGAGCCTTCTCTGAGAACCGAGAACCTCGAACTGGGATCGTGTCTCATTGGATCTGTCAAAAACCTCGTGAAACGTCAAATATGATTAATCCACACACGGTGTTGACTAGATCGCCGGTTTGTAACCGGTATTTTTTTATTAAAGGGTAGGTTTGCTCTTAGATTCTCTGTCAGGTTCTTTCTGGTTCATCGGAGCCTGTCAACGTATAACGCGAGAACGATCCAGAGCCCCTTCGAGGGGATTGGTTGAGAAAACTTAAAAAAAACTGTTTTACTTTTGGGTTATATCATTTCGTCGAAACAAACCAGCTAATACGAAGACAGCGTTGCTAGGCGTGCTGAGTTCGTTACTTTACGGGGTCCCTCGGCAGATAACCAGACAAGTCGGTCCTTCACCGACGTGTATGACGCATAGACAAGGCACGATACTTACCAATCGCTGCCGGGTTACTCTTTAGACACGTAGTAACGCGTGCTCTGCTCGTGGCATTTGGCCTTGAAAGCAGAGAGAAATCATTTGGTCGATTGACTGACCGATCTATGGGATCGAGGATAACACCCATGGAAAATTGTCTCGCATTTCCTCACGTACAACTATTTCCCTATACAATACGCTCTCTCGTGCATATCATTCCTTATTACGCAGTACACGCCCGTTAGTAATTTCGGTTATAGAAATTTTTACATCTTGCTTCTGGCGAAAGCAACTCGTAGTGGGGTCACGTTCGTGTAGTAGTAGGGGGAACCGTCAAATCTCTTCGTTTTATAAACCTCTCGTTTTGCATTTCTCCCTAGATATATTTTACGCAGCACCGCTTTGTCTCGTGGGATGTTATCAAGCCTGCAAATCAAGTATATGCGTTTGACATTTTGCGGAAATGCGATGTATCTTCATGCAAATTTTCTGCAAACATTTCATTCCTTGCCAACTAGTTTCACATTTAAAGACAAATGTGTCCGAATGTGCCTCTGCTCGTGGAGCGTTGCAACATTTTTTTGTTAGAAGTCCCTCGCTAGAGGAAATCGTTCCAATAAATCCTTCATATATATATATATATATTCTAAGTTCTATCCTGAACTCATTTCATACATTTCGTTCTACGAAACTAAAATTTACTTTTACAATTACATTTCATACGCTCGAAAATGATGAAAGGAGGGAGCAATGACGCAGACAAAGGAAGTAGCGCGTTTTTTCATTCATTCTGTGAAGTTGCTTTTCATAATTTCGTCGTTTTCGTCGCCGCGTGAACACGTTAATCGAGACAGGCATATTAAAGGGTGGAAATACTGGCATATAGAAGATCCCCGGTTGAAACGGCCGCTAAGCGTGAAGAATGACAGGATAGAAGGGAGAGGAGCTGTTGCGACTCTCCCGGGATGAGGAGAAGGAAGGGCGGTGGGCAAATTTGAGGGTTGTGCGAGAGCAAGACATGAGAGGGGAAAGGGGAAGGGCGGGGCGGGGGGGAAGGACGATGGGCGAGATTACCAGAGGAGGGTGAGAACGGGAAGGGGTGAGATGTGCAGACAGAGTGGGGGAAAAGAGGGGCCATAGCAGAAGGAAAGTATTGATCTGTACTAGCTATCCTACGTTCTGTACACCTCCGTCACCGGGTATACCTTGTTCATAATAATTCTTGCTGCCGGAACCATCATGAACTTGAGCCTGATCTCCTCTCACAAATGTCATTACAAGAACTCTTTTGACTTTAACCGAACAGTAACAGAGGATGTACATTAATTTTCTCTATGCTGAATGGTCGATGAGTTATTTTTCATGAGAGCTCATGATACTTCAGTGATGGTCATTAATCATTATAAGAGCAGTCTTTCCTTCCGTGCGAGCAATCTTTCGATGTGTTAATCTTTTTCAATAAGTAAGGCTTATCGTCGATAGTTCAGACTTATCGTTATAGTTTGAAATTGTACTTATTTTGAAAATAGTATTCCGGAAGCAAGATGTATCCGCTATCGTCTTTAATCAGTTTCTCGCTTATTGCACGCCCCCGTAACAACTTTTACAGTCAGCTATCGATCCTATCGCAGAACCACAGATTTTAATGTCGCCTAAACATAAGATGCAACAATATGTTCGTGTAACGGCGTTAATATCCGGTTTCAACGATAAATCGTAATACAGAAAGATATACCATTAAATGGATTTGTTTTTTTTTTTTTTTTTTTTTTTTTTGCAAACAATAAGATACAGACGAAGCACGTGTATCTAAATCGATATCATTATTTTCGAACATTGTATATATCTATAGATGATAAATACATAATACTAACCAACTTCTTCGCAAAGTTCAAGGGGCAGCAGGTTAATATATGTATGTTAGTGCGCCAGTCTACCTCGCGCAGAGCCTCTCTAACATCCCAGATGAAACTAATAATATATCCGCACACAGGGTAGCCACGTATTAATAATCAATAGATCATTTCCGATTCATTACTTTGCCATGATTGCATGTAATATACCTCGGTAAGTTCGATACCTCTATCAAAACATCGAGTGTGTGTTCTCTTTTATCTCAATTTTTATCACTTTATCCCTTGAGCAAAATTTTGACATTTTTAAAAAACCTTGAAAAAAAAAATTTGTTTACGAAACATCCATATTTAAATATTTCATTCTATCCATTGCTTGTCTTGTTGATTTATTTTCTATGTTTATTATCATTGAAAATTTTGAAAATTCTCAATTTAATGACACCTTCGTTAACGGCGATGCTCTCGCCGGCCGTGATTTTGCAGAAATGGTCGAGGCGATGAAGAAGGTCGCCTCGCTGGATGTGGAGCTGACCGTCGAGGAGAGGAATCTCCTTTCTGTCGCCTACAAAAATGTTATCGGCGCGAGAAGGGCGTCTTGGAGAATAATTTCTAGTATTGAACAAAAGGAGGAGAATAAAGGCGCCGAGAGAAAGCTGGAGATGATCCGTCAGTACCGATCTCAAGTCGAAAAGGAGCTGAAAGACATCTGCGCTGATATTCTTGGAGTTTTGGACAAACACCTGCTTCCGTGCGCGTCTACTGGCGAGTCGAAAGTCTTCTATTACAAAATGTAAGAAAACTTACGACCTGCGACTAGCAGCTCTATTTTTTCTATACTCTATTCTCTTTTATTTTTATAGAAGAATATTCTATCTAGTACTTTTTTCTTATTTTCCAGGATGTATTGAAACATTTGAAATTTCTCATGCTTTCTACTTTTAAATAACATTCAAATAAAATTTCAAATTGAATGGAAGAAAAGATAGATAGGACGCATTAAGTAAGGCGGCTGAATACCCGAATTATTTTACATATTTAAAGTTACAAATTGTAAAATTATAAGTTCGTAAAATCAAGGAAAGAGTTGTAAGATAGTTTTTAAGATAGCGTACAAGTTTCTAGAGAGTGAGGTAGTTTAAACTGAAAGCTAACAAGCAATACGGAAGAACGTTTCGTTTCGGTCACTAATTTTTGAGGTTTTATTAGTTGTCTATTTTGATAATTAAGTTATGACTCGATACTTGTTCCTCGATATTAATAAATATGATTTATTAATGAGCTGACGATTCCATTTTACTATCTTAATAACAAAAAATATTTGTGCAGTGTTCTCTTGAAAATCTTTCATTTTATTATTTGAAATTAGCTCGAGAATTTCATGATTCTTGTATATGTGTGATTCACACAAATAATCAGTATGTTTTATGCATTTATATCGCAACTTATTAGATTTGATGTTACAATGAATATTAATACCGTGTATTTATGCCAGACGTGAATGAAAGTCTAGCAAGAGAAATTCTTAATATATTGAGGCTGAGACATTTCTATGAAGTCATAATTTTCTAAGAAATTCCTATTATTAGTGTCAAATTTTAATTGAAGATTAGCGTAATATACATTTATATTTTACACATAGAAAAATTACAAGAGATAAACTTATTAAGTATGATGGGTACATTAATTGCCAATACACTGAATGTTATAACCGTAACAAATAAAAAAAATGATTTCCTGTGGTTTTCATTGAATCTATTGACCAAGTTCAAATTCTGATTTGTAATTATAGGAAAGGTGATTATCACCGCTATCTTGCCGAGTTCGCCGTCGGCAACGATAGGAAGGAAGCTGCGGAAAACTCTCTGGTTGCTTACAAAGCAGCGAGCGACACCGCTATGACAGACTTACCACCGACTCATCCCATCCGTTTAGGATTGGCGCTCAACTTCTCCGTGTTCTATTATGAGATCCTCAATAGCCCCGACAGAGCATGCCGTCTTGCGAAGGCAGCCTTTGACGACGCGATCGCGGAACTAGACACCTTGTCCGAGGAGAGTTACAAAGATTCTACCCTCATCATGCAACTTCTCAGGGACAATCTTACTCTTTGGACGTCGGATATGCAAGGAGACGGTTAGTATACTTTTTTCGTGAAAAACATCCCTCGTTGTGTTTAAAATGTTCACCGCTACTACCACAACTGTAGAAGCATCGTCGCACGATCAATAATATGTATCGCAGCAGCGCGATAATATCTTCTTGTTATATTAGATTTTTTTCATAAAGGAACAGACTTGCGTGGGAAGAATAGGGTCATTTATTATTCAATAGGATTCATATTTTATGCAGAATGATATAAAAGTAATGTAATTGGAAGTTTCCATTATTTGAGATGAAAAAAGATACGAAACGATAATCGTTAAGCACCAAATCTTATGTTATTTAATTTAATTATTGAAATCACTCGATTATAAATGGAATGATCAGTCTGTGATTTAGAGTTCGAGGCTGATCGCGAAAACGAGGCTGCAGCCGTTTCCACCAATGTTTGAACTCAGGCACGTCCTATCCAATACGCCCTTGCATTGTAAAGTCACCTGGTGAGCAATTTGACCAATCCTTCTCCTTTTTTCTGCCCTTTTTCCCTGAAGCATTTAAATCCATGATTTAGTAGGGTCAAAATTTTCACCCAGTTTTTGATTACGAATTGAATTGATCGTTTTACCTATTGTACAAGCAGTATTTTATTCGTGGCCGAAAAATAAAACGTTTTTTTTTTATGTTGAACAGGGGAGGGCGAACAAAAGGAGCAGTTGCAAGATGTGGAAGATCAGGACGTATCGTAACTCTAACTGTAGTGAGTGTTATCTTGCGCATATAAAACTGAAAACACAAGAAAACAAAAAACTCTTAATAACTTGTAAGCAAAAGAAAACAATTCAGCAGGTGGCAGTTCGGGGTGGGAAGGGGAGATCTTTAGCGATTGCGTGGCCCTAAGCACGCACGTACGGTTACTCCAAAAAAAAAAAAGAAAAAAAGAAAAAAACAGAAACGAAAAAAATCATTTGAATTAACATACATATTGAATTAAAAAGCGCGCAGAAAAGTAACAAAGTAAAAAAAAAGGACATACACTCTGCGGTAAATAGAAAGACTGCAAGAGCATTTAGAGAGGCACTATTCTTTGCCTTTTTTGCGTATCGAAAAGTTTAAAAAATGCTGTCTTTTTCAGTGGACGATGTCGAGAGCGTTGAGTTGGCGCCGACTGGCAAAGCGCGTATATATATGTATGTATGTATGTATGTATGTATGTATGTATGTATGTATGTATGTATGTATGTATGTATGTATGTATGTATGTATGTATGTATGTATGTATGTATGTATGTATGTATGTATGTATGTATGTATGTATGTATGTATGTATGTATGTATGTATGTATGTATGTATGTATGTATGTATGTATGTATGTATGTATGTATGTATGTATGTATGTATATTCATCCATATTACTAAAAAATCACAAAGAACAAGAACAGGAAATGAAAGGAATAAGAAGCAAAAAGAATATGCGCTAAACCCAGTCGGAGTAAACTCTCGTTTTTATTGGTTTAGTGAGTGAGAACGAATAGCATTATCCTCAACCCATAACGTTTCATTAATAACGAAATACGTTAGTGGCTCGACGTCGATTGAAGTGCATATTGTGTTCGTTTGTTTTCACCCACCCCCAATCTCCTCCTCGTCCTCTTCCCCGCTTTTTTACTGCGCGCATCATTACTCTCGCATACTATGATAAATAACGATATTATTAATGTATGCGTGTAAATCGAATGTAAATCATCTGTTTATCTAAAGGGATAAACGCGTCTCCTCCAGAGTTGGAGTTACGTGGTTGATCGACGGTTGGCTAAAAAACAGTCAAGATACAACCACGTGCCTTCATCTCTGCTTTCTGTATAAGATATTATGAATGTACTTCCGGCGAAGTGTCCCGATTTACAAAGCAAGTAATTTCATACACCATATAGGTTTCGAGCATGGGTTCTCTCGTGTAGTCACTTGTAAACATGATTCAAGAACACACGCTTACCGCGAAAGCGACGTACTTAACAAACGAAATGCAATAACATCAGTCTGTCTTAAGTCTGGCTTTCGCAGTATCAAATTTTATGTTAAAATCGAAGACGAGAAATTCTTTTAACTGTGAGTGAAAAACAAAAAAAAAAAAAAATACACATTATTCTCGACGTGACATATGTTCTTTCATACTCCTCAATCAATCGTACTCCGCCATGACAAAAGAAGCACTCTTATTGTTGAGAGGAGAGTCGAAAAAAGAAAGAAATCGTAATAGGTGCGTTTTCAACACAAAGAAGAAGAAAAAAAGGGCAAATTACGTTTCACAGACAGAAAATAGCAGAAAACAAGTAGCTATCTAGTTAGTCTGTAATCGTGGTTATACTTTTTCATACGCCCCCTCTGTAAACTATAACGATCGCTGTGGTATAACGAATTACAGAATAAACGATTGTATCCCGACTCGTTCTTCACTCGCGCTCACTTTTGCTATTATCACTGTCCTCGATTCCACTGTATCTTAGTTGATCTTAATCTTTTTATCGATGAACCATTCCGTCGATTTTCGCTTACAAGAAGAAAAAAATATATATATATATAAAATCCTTTTATATATATAAAGGAAAACATCACTCGAAAAACATTCCAATGAGACACGTTAGATAGACTTGGTTCATTAGTCTTTACGCGAAAAATTCGTTTGCGCATCTTAACCGAGGTAAGCTTAGTGATTAGTAGAATTATTTGTTTGTTGAGGCAGATAGTGTCGGTTGAAAATTTATGTCGTAAAACGATCCTTTAAGTACAATGTTTCTGTGTTCAAGGATACTAATGTTTTGCCTGATGATTAAAACATGTGTAAAGTTGCAACAAATAAATCGTAACAAATAAGTTTCCATCACTGTATTACACGTAGGAAGAAAAATTTCGAATTCATGCAGTTTTCTCTCGTAATTGCAACTTGTCGAGAACATTCGATAAAACCGTGTAAGCGTGCAGCAAAAAAGCGAGGTGTATGCTTGAGAAAGAATACAGGAGAAACAAACCGTGAAGCAGAAACGCGCAAAATGAAAAAGAAATCGAGAGCTCTGCCTAGAAATTTTTTGGTGTACATCGTGCCCCTGTATTTAGGTATTAATTACACGATACAAATTGATAATCATGTTATAAAATAACGTTACAAAGAATAATTCAAAGTAATATCAACGGCACCGTAAGTAAGTATATGCGAGTAATCTTAAGATCGTAAAATTAGGGTATCGGGAAAGAAATAAAAAAAAAAAATCAAGAATTTAATCGACGTGAATCGTTCAAGCGATAATGTGGAGAGAAATGGAAAGTCTAGGGCGTATCGTGGAATAAAAAGTAAAAGAAAGAAAAAAAAACATCATCCCCGGAAGCAATTTTGATAATCGCGTGAAGGACACGCCGTAGAAGGCAACGTCGTAAGAAGGGAAGAATGAAGAACAGTGGAGGAACAAAGAAAACATCGGTATCATCGGATAAGAATTGCATATAATATATATTATATAGTTTACGTAAAATATACGTAATATGTCCATAACATACCACGCGTACGAGCGACAAATCTTTGAATGAAAAGTAAAAAAGAAAAAAGGAAAATAAGGAAAGAACAGAAAAAGAGAAACAAAATTTTAAGGTACAATAAAGAAAGCTTCTCAGTGGCAACGAATGTGGCATAAATTGAATTCCAAACGACGATAAACTGTGAGATACCTCATCCAATTACTTGCTTACACGATGGATTGAAAACAAGACGAAGTAGCCCAACGATAACATTATTATTACTGTCGACGATGTAGCGTGTGATTCATAATGAAGTGGATAAAAAAAGAAAAAACAAAACATAAATGTAGAGTGTTCTCGGTTAAAATAAAGTAAAATTGTAGGTAGACATCGATACTACCTGGGTTTCACTGTAAGATTATTAAGGAAGTATAATAGGTGATCGGTGTATTGAGACCGCTTTTATCCTTTATTCACTATCGTTGTGCGTGCTTAGTCGATTTTTATAAAAAAAAAAAAAAAAAGGAACACGAAAGAAAGAAGGTAAAAAGAAATAACACACACCACCATTACACATCTGTTGTTCCATCTCTCTAGATGTAATATATTTGCTCTTGTCTCTGTATTTTAAACATTAGTTGTGTATATCTTTCTATTTCTTATAATTATCCTCGGATCGTTCCATCTTGTCGCTAACCCAATTCACGAGAGCGAATAATTAGACTTGGATATCGAAATTTATCGTCATTTGGAGGAGACAAAAAAAATCTGTCGTTTCTTTTTTCGGATTCGTATGCGTTCTCACGCTCTGTACTATTACTACTACTAACTATTACTACAATCAATGCGATTACACCGGATACGACCTTTTTCTGTAAAACCACACACACACACGTGAAAGCTACAAATAAAGTAATTACAACTCTCTAATCGTTTCTTCTCGGATCTTTATTAGTATATATTATTAAACATCTACATACGTAGCGATTATAATAAAATAAAATAAAATATTGTTCGTATCGCGCCGTCATCGGTTCGCAGTGAGTCACCAGAATCTCAGGTTCATTAGAATAGCAATTTTAATGAACCTGTTGTCACAGAATTTAATTTATTAGAAAGAAAAAAAACAAATGCCGATAGCAATTAGAGAACATGTATTATTTCAGGGTGTGAGATACGATTATCTTCATTATACTCTGTACAATACAAGTGTTTTGTTTCTATACATTAAGTTACAATTCTGCAAAAGAACATTCGTCGTATTTAAAATTCTATTGAAAAAAAAAATTATATCTTTGATGACTCGATCTTGTATCGATTACAGAATAACTTGATTCGTTAAAATTGTACACACATCTTCTATATATTGATTGTATAAAATTTCTTAAATCTGTGATTATTTACAATTGTAATACGCTTATGCAATCATCGATTGTGATCCATTATCTTCTATGTTCTGCGATTGATTGTCTCTTCCGATAATGTTCTCGCGAAAACTTGAACTGGACAGCAGACATCGTGGCCGTTTATTAACATCCGCCTGCTTCAGGATTCGTCCCAGTGAATTATCCGTGCTCTTCATGATCGGCGACAAGCTGAGGCTCGGTGCTGTTCGTGTTTTGAGTATTCGTCCGCTTCTCGGAGACCTGGTGATTTGATCGGTCGTTCTGCGCCTGGCAGACTTCAGTTTTACACTACGTAGCATGTCTAAGGAAACCACTGGTCCCTTCGGTCCTGGTATAGTGTTTCTTCTATTCTCCTGAAATTGAAATTCATCCTTTGTGTTATATTTTAATTTTGCTAAATGTATCTCGTTTAATTGGATGTCTCCGCATAATTTCTGGGGAATATAATTGCGAGAGAGTTTCTCGAAAAAAAAAAATTCTTGATTTATTTTTCAGACATGGAAAAATCATCAATCTCGGGATTTTTAAATAACACTCCCCCCCCCCCCCAGTGTCTGGTTGAATGGCAATGAGGATCAAAGAACCAATTAACCAAACTGAAAATTGCGCCGCTTTAACGCCTGGCTGACTGCTGGAGTATTTGAAACACTTCAGCAAACGTACATAACTTCTCTCGAAATTCAAGCAACAAGAAGCCACGAAGTTAAACGTATGATACAAACGACGAAAGATGAAGAGGAGTAGCAATTTTTTTTCACCGACAACTTAAGCGAAGCTTCCAACTGAAAGCCGACCAATCCCTCGAACTATAGCAAGGTTTAACTTCGAAAGGACAGAGTTAAACCTTCTCCACGCCACTTGTTCATATACTCCAATTAACGGAGCGGCGCGTAACAATCCTCGGATTTACCTTAACGTTCCGCGGTGCTTTTTTTAGGGTCACCTTCAGCAAATCCTCGACAGTTATAGCCGGCCTATTAAACAGTGGTGTCGAGCACTTTCTCGAGGGCGTCCTGACGTTTCTGCTGCCGCTGCTGTTCGGTGTGGTTGGTGTAATCAGCTGCGCCGGAGACTGCATTGACAGAAGTGAAGGAGCTAATGGAAATAGCGGTGGCAAAGGAGGAGGAGGCGGCGGCGGAGGTGGAGGAGGAACAGCCGATGAATTGGATGATAGTGAAATTGGTAGTGAAGGGGGTGACAATTTCTTTGGAGATTTCGATCGCATGTTCTCCAACGATTGTTGTAACCTTTGCAGTTCCTGCATCAACGTCTCGTTATTTTCGGTCAGCTTCTTCGTGACGTCTCGCATGCCGCTGATCTCTGCTGTTAAAACATCGATAGCGGTTGTGTTGCTTACACGCACCTGTGATAAAAACAGTTGTTAATTAGGCTTGTTTAATACACGGCTGACGTGGAATGCGGAGAATTGCAAATGAAGGAAAGATATTTATGTCACGATTATGCACATATATACAGATTCTTTTCTTTTTTTTGATGAACGTATAAACGTTCCTCTCTTGTTACTTTTGACCTTTTATGACGATAACGTTTTTTTTTCCCTGCATCGACGTAAATTTGAAATATAAATTGCTTTCATAATATAGTACAACGTGTACTACCTGAGTAATTTGCTCAGATAAACGAGTGACTTTTTCCAGCAATGTGTTAATCATCTGTTCGTTCTCTGAGCGTAACGTTATCACGACTTGACTGAGCTCCTCCATTTGCCGATTCATTGACGTTGAAGCAGCTCGCCTAAGGTTTCCGTAACTCTGAAACAATCGTTGCTTTGATAGCAAACGTGGATCGTTCCTTAGAGATAAGTACCTACTTCTTTTAGTACAGCCGTCACTTTTTTTATTATCCAGACACAGAACAGAACGATTTTAGCAACAGGTTTCTTGACAGATTGAAGTCTTCGGAAGCTTTTGTTCATTTGAAAGCTATTACCTATGGACTGTAAGTAATAATTTACGTTACAATCATATTGTTATTATTTTCATATATATAAATAATACATAATTCGTAAAAATGTTCCAAATAACAAGTACCATCGATATTTAATTAATACATTTTTATATAAATATTACGTATATTATGCGATTACTAAAATATAGAAATCCATAATCTACTTAAAAAAAAAAATTACTTCTTTCAGACATGCGCTGTAACTATCAGAATTTGACACAGCTGGAAGATTCAAAGTCGAAGTGTTAGATTCAGAGCTGCCTGCACTCCAAGACGTTTTTGTTATCATCGTATTTGGACAAAAGTAATTTTGAACATTTTTCTCTTCTGCTGGTAATAAATCAACAGTTGTAAAGGAAGCAACAGATTCCTGTGGCCCCTCTACGTCCTCTTCATCATCAAATTTGAGCATAGTCCGGCATTTTTTGGCAGGTGGTGGAGAACCACTGCAGGAAGTAATCGAACGAGTTCTAATCCTCGTCATCTTATTCTCTATTTCCCTGTAATCTCGTATATTATTGATATTATTATCGATCTTGTCCGTTTCATCTACGAAATGACGCTTGCTCGTTAGCTCATTCGAATTTTTCTCTGGAGTCAACGAAGATAATGTGTTACAAGAAAGCGAATTTTCTTGCAGCATTCTTGTTTCGTCGTATTTTTTGTATTTGGAAAATAAAAGATTTCCAAAGAATTCCTGATTTCCCGTCCGAATCTTGAGGTTGTTCAATTGTCGTTGAAAATTTGAAAGAATTCGCCTACATTCGATCCAGTTGCTAGTAAATTGATTTCCAGTTCTTGAATCCTGCAGATTTTTCTCGTTTACTATTTCAAACCTTGTACCGTTCAGCAGATCTTGACCACTCCATTTTTCTTCATATTGATCGATAGACTCGCAAGCAGTCATTTGAAATTTGTCCAGAAAATTATGGACATCATTCCGAGGCTTTAATTTTGAATTGCAAGTAGCAAATTGCGTTGCTGGTTCTAAAGTGTAGCCATAACGAAACTCAGTATTGCAAGTATAATCATCGAGTCTAGTCTTTGAGAAAGATCTCCCTTTCTGCAAAGACTGACAGTCATTCATTTCTAATTTTATTTCGTCGTTCATCGACAAAGTCTTCTCTAATGAAAAGCATTTTTCCGCAGGCTTGTCGATATTTTGCTTGAACAAATTTTTCATCTGTTTTATTTCGATCAATTCTGGTTCCTTTTCTTTGATACTCTCTTCTTCCTTTTTCTTGTCCGATTCATTTAGATCTAATCTCATTCGGCGAAGTTTGGGTACGATTTCTGGACTTAGATCGTCGTAGCATGACAAATCAGGTTCCTGAAATTCAAAGAGTACAGATTCTGGAGATCTTTGATGCAAAAGTTGTTCAGTGGATCTCGACATTTTTTTAAGTGGAGTACATTTAATTCCCACGCAATCGACCTCGTCAGAAGTATCTGATTTTTGTAATAAATTTTCTTGGGATTGATGCAGGGACTGCTTGAGTCGAGATTTGTAAATTTTTCTCTTCACCATCGTGATTTCCCTTTAAATTTCTACTTGATGTTCATGCGCGTTTAGTCAAGGAGGTATCAACATTTTGAAAATAAATTCTTCGAAGACACTTTTCAACAATAGTTAGAGCTTGCACAATGAGAGTCACGTGTTTTTAAACAAGATTCATCAATCTGTCGAACCTGTCGTATGGTACAAACGAAACTGTTCTATTTATTCGATATACGGATGACATTGTACTAAAGGTTGTCTATTAATATTTGTTTTGATTCTAATAGAGAGAATAATATACTAGGGAAATTTTCCTAACAATATACTTTCCTAAATTATTATGATTCATGGTATTGATTTCACAAAATAGGAAAAAGTAAAACGAATAATTGTTTTTTGTTCAAAGAAAATTTATTTCCAAATTTCGTATTTTGAAATTCCACTTCATTCAAAACGAGGCCAATATTTCCTTCTAAATAGTAAAATCTTCATCGTCTTGTATTTACTGTTACTTTATTATATCAGTTGTAAACGAGTTTTATTGTCTACAATACATACATCTACTGATTGGCAAAGGATCCACCTTTTTTTTTTTCGTTCAAATGTTCCTTTTTCGCGTACAACGCGATCAATTAATAATATAGTTTCATTCATCAATTATTACCGGAGACAATCGAATTTCATTTGACAATGTCGAATTCATTTTACTTTATTTGTGTAATATTGACAACGCTCACTTCTTATTCGCAAAGTCTTCACCCTTTTGAATGTTCTTCTTGAGTTCTGGAATTGCCGCATCCAACAGTTTCTTTTCATATTCGCTAAGTTTGCTGATACCAAGATTCTTCTCGAGTCCGTTTTTCTGAAATTTGATAGAATATAATATTTCGAAATATTGAACACACTGAATATTTAAATGTATTAGCATTTAATGATTATACTTACACCAAGGACACACGGTGTTGCAAAGTATTTGGTCTCGCAAACGTCTGATTTGACGAAAGTACATTCTACGATACCCTGTTCTCCGTTAAGCGCTCTCAGTACAGATACGCCAAATCGAGCGCCAGCATAGGCCATTGAAAGCGTTGCAGAACCCGTGCCAGCTTTGGCTTTAACGACCTCTGTACCAGCTTCCTGAATTCTAGTGGTCAGAGCTTTTAATTTGTCTTCTGGGAAAGAAACAGCAGGTTTGCTTTGTGAAATTAATGGAATAATCGTCACGCCACTGTGTCCACCAATAACTGGTACACTGACTTTTTGTGGATCAAGGCCCTGAAAACAATAATTGACATTATATATTAAACCGCGGATGTTTATGCAAATTTATTTGTAAACACAATTGATATATTTGATCTATTAAATATAATAAATGAATATTCTATTTTAAATTCACAGTTCAACTATTAATTCAAAAATTATTTACTATTATATATTTTACAAACTTTAGCTTCTGCTATAAAGGTGTTTGCTCTGACAACATCAAGAGTTGTTACACCAAATACTCTCTTGGGATCATAAACACAAGCTTTTTTCAATACTTCACTGGCAATAGGCACAGTGCTGTTCACTGGATTAGAAATAATGGCAATGATAGCTTTCGGGGCTACTTCGGCTATGGCCTTGGTGAGATCTCTCACTATGGAGGCATTCGTATCAAAAAGATCATCTCTGGTCATTCCTGGTTTACGTGGAACACCAGCAGGAATGATTACTAACTACAAAAACATTACACAAATGAATTTTTTAATTCTCTTTGTATTATATATTTTAAACAAACTTAATAACTTAAATACCTCCGCCCCTTTGACAGAATCTTTCAGTTCATCTGGACCGGTATATCCTTTTACTTTTGCTACTGTATTTATGTGCGATAAATCAGCAGCGACACCTGGTGTGTTCACAATATCGTATAATGATAACTCGGTTATAAGAGGCGAATCTTTCAGAAGCAACGATAATGGTTGTCCTATGCCTCCGCTTGCTCCCAGAACGGCGACCTTGCGGTTGCACTGAAACGAAATATCCCGGAAAAAATTAGGAAGACAAATATAAAGTATATTTATATATTTCCATACACATTCGTGGAATTCTTTTGTGACTGAAATTTCATACTAGAATCTGCGCACTGTCAAAGACATATTAAAAATGAAGCGATATTCGATCGAGTTTAGATCGCTTGTCACAATTGCATAACTGTGCTTCACGTGTATTTCAAATATGCTATACAGAATACTTCAATATGATCGATAAGCCTCTTTATAACCCTAAGTTCGATAAGAAATTAAACGAATGATAGAGATACAAAACAGAGTAGGCTAGTTGGCAGATACGATATTTAATGGAAACATATTTGACAAAACTTACTCTTGCGCTAGTGGATAATCGCTTCGCTCCTTGTTGAGCGACACTTAACACAGGCTTCAGATATTGTGGCAGCATGTTCCTTACGGTTCCGTGATTACGAATGTGACTGATTCCAACTTTCACACCAACGCTCGATAACCTTTCAAAGACACCCCAATGACCTTAATAATACTTCATACTTGTTTCTCTCTCACCAGTGTCGTAACACGCATATGAGCATGCGTCTTTTGGGCAGACAATTTACGCAAGTCTGCGAATATTTGCGCGCAATTTTTGAACGTGTGACTATGAATTTTTATGTCTTTTTAAACAATTGGCGATCAGTGTCTTATTTTCTGAAATAAGATATTTGTGATCTTTTGTTTTGTTATATACGTATCAATATCAAAATATTGATTTATTATTTTCGCGTATTTTAAACTCTTGGAAATTCATTGTTAGAAAGACGAAAAATAAATTAATAAATTAATTTAAAAACACTGATCAGTTAGGAATAAAGTAAATTAATTAAGAATCAATTTATTTTATTCATATTTCACGCCCAAGTACACTTGAATAATTGAACATATTTGCATCTTCTGGAATATTTGTTATTTGTTAGTAGTAGTAGTTTGATTCTCGTGAATCTGGCTGTACGCATCAGTTAAGCAATTATTATTTAGAAATTTCAGTTTCTAAAGTTTAATGATAAAAAAAAAACGTGATAAATAGATGGAAAGATGTTTTTAAGAGACTAAATTTATGTTTATACCAAATAATTACATTACAATTTATGTTAATTCAAAATGTCAAATGGTACATTGAGGTTATTTAACCTATGAAAATGTTTTAATCTTACTTTATTTAAGTTAACAAATTATTTCCAAAATTTTATTTTCTGTAAATGAAATTATTTTATTTATTTCAGAAATAGAAACAAGTCTATTAATAATCGTATTAGATGTAAATCCAGTGCAAAGGATTATAAAACAGGAAACAAGGATATTGACGCAATGCTTGGATTCTACTATCGTTTTTGCCAATGCACATTTAATGCAATCTTCAAACAATCAACTTGCTGTCATAGCATGTCACAGTCATCGGGCGAAGTTCTTATATCCTTGTGAAAAACCAGTAGAAATTAGACAAATTGATGGGCAATATGAAAAGTTTACAATGGTGGAACGTACTGTAAGACAACAACTGCAACAAGTTATCAATGAAATTTCCTTGGACAAACCATTAAATGGAGAAAGTCTTATATCAGGAGCATTGACCATGGCGTTGTGTTATGTTGCTAGGTTGGAAAGAGAAAAGATTGCTGGTGAGAAAATATATTCAAGAATCCTCGTGATCACAGCAAGTAATGATTCAGCAACACAATATATGAATTACATGAACATATTCTTCACTGCCCAAAAAATGGTTTGGTATACTTTTGTGTTTTAATATTTATATGATTTAAATGTAAACTTTATTTTTTTTAAACAAATAGGGAATAATATTGGATGTATGCAGTTTAGATCAAGAATTAACTTTACTCCAACAAGGCTGTGATATTACTGGTGGAAATTATTTAAAAGTACCCCAACTTAGTGGATTATTGCAGTATCTATTGGTAAAAAGATAAAGAATAATTTAATTATTCGTTGGTAAATATTTTATTTATTTATAATTACTTTTTAGTGGATATTCTTACCAGATCCAAATGTTAGATCAAAGTTAGTACTCCCGCCACCTGTGAAAGTAGATTATAGAGCAGCATGCTTTTGTCACCAAGAATTGATTGATATTGGCTATGTATGCTCCATATGCTTGTCAAGTAAGACAAATTAAGAAATAAAATTTATTCTATTATTTTTATATAAATCTGTGTAAAATAATAAGTGAATATATTTTTTCAGTATTTTGTAAATTTAGTCCAATATGCACAACTTGTCAGTAAGTATTATAGTAATGTTTTAACTTGGCGCAATTGTTTTAATTCATATTTTTCATTTCTTTTGTTTCTTTCTTACAGCACAGTATTCAAAATGCCAGGACCTATTCCTATAAAAATGAAAAAAAAGAAAAAGAATATAGATATAGTACATTAATTGTATGTAGAGATGATTTTTTACTTAAATATATCTATTTTCTTATCACATAAATTACATTTTATTCACTAAAAAGAAAAAAAATACGAACGATGTTCCATGTTACAATCCTTTATTATAGTATACTTTATCTATATATTCTTTCACACATTTCTTAAACTCTTCATACTCAGATGGATGCAACTTCAGCAATTTCGGATTTATGGAGCTTAACAATTAAAATGCATTATTGTATATTTTTGCATACGAATAAAATATAAAATTGCTTACTTTTGTTCGGGAAAAATTGCAAAAGCAGATGGAATTGCTATCATGCAACTATAAAATTGAATTGCATTTAATAAGAAACGATTCGAATGGAAGAACAATGAAATCAAAATTGAAAAATTACCCTATAGCACATAAACAAGTTTCGAATGGAATTAATATCCATGGTCGACGTTGACGCAAGCAATAAGGCATGAATTTATGAGTTATTATAGGAATGCAAAGTAAGCATGGTATAGACATAGCTATTCTTGAAATCAAACATTCGCAAATGCCCTTTATAGCTGCTACTTTGAATTTCATAAAAGAATGTGTTTCATCCTTGATATATATCGGAATTCCTGTTGTGATTTCTTTATAACGCATAACTGGTAAATTTATCATATGACCTGTAGCCACTGCGCAAAATGGCAAACACCTCTGATAGCAGAAAAGTATGAGACGAAGTATAATGTAAAACATTGTAAAAAGTATAAAAAATCAATGAGAAACTAACATTAAAAATAAGTGCTTTTCCGGAGAGTATTTTCTTGCAACAGAAGGTCACAATGGAGCCTGTCATAACGGCACATAAAAGAGCGTTTTCCATTCTTGTATCATCATTATTTCGTGTACTTCTGTATATGCCATTTATAATAGCACTATGCATTTGATGTAATATTTGAAATGCCATTATAGCAGGAAAATTTCTAATAATAGGATATGTAATAATTACTAGAAAAATTGTTTGTCTAAAAGATATTTTTAAGATGGAAATTCTTTTATACATACTTTTGAAATGCTAACATCGACGCTGTAAGCATGACTGAAATAGGTAATTGAAAAGACAATCTAGAAAATCGGTGTATTAATTCACCAGTCTCTGAATCAAATGCACCATCTCTGAGTTGTTTTGCACGAATAACATGAGACAGTTGCACTCCAGGAGGTACAAAGTCTCTTCTGACAAAAGTTAGTTACTTGAAATATTAGAGTAATTGAGCAATTAGAATTTACCTACTTATAATTATCACAGAATTGTTTAGCTTCTCTCAATTTTTGGTCGTTTACAAAAATCATACGATAATCAGTAATAAAAGCAAAATGTTTTAATCTACCAGTATACGTAGATTGATCCCATAATGGCTTATCAATGTCAAATTTTTCATCGATGTTCATTGCTATATTACAAATTTAAGTATATTCTTCAGTCGATTTTTTTACATTATTGATCATAAATTCACATTTGTTAATTGGTTATTAACTATAATTTCTGTTCACGTTTCATATTTTTCTAATTATTATTCATTTTGTTTTGTACTTGAATTTTTATTAGTTTTGGATCATAAAAATAGGATAAATCTAAAGAATGTTGTATGAAGAAAATGAATACTATAAAATTAATGAAATTATTATTTTTGTACAGTGAGTGAAGTTAACTGGAAATAATTGCGTTTATATATTGTTAATATTTTAATAACATAAAAATATTAACAGAAATTTCTTCCGCTTGATAGAATTGAAATGGAACTATAAATTATGGTACTTGCTTTTTTACGCTTTTTTATTGCACTTTTTATTTTTTCTAAAAATTTATAATGTGCGTTTTACATAGGCCAAAGCAACGACTTGTAAAGAAGCTATTCAGCGATGGGAAGAGAGAACAGGTTTAACTGCTAGTGGACAGAAAGAAATCATTTTGTCTTTTCAGTGGCCTCCAATTGAGAAAATGGATAATAATTTAGCGGCACTTACCGCTGTCGAGTCAGTTAAATATTTTTTTTTATAAAAATATTGTAAGCAATAATTTTTATCATTTTCTAGGAAGTTATCTCTCTCAACAAATATGATAGAGAAGATCAGTGGTATCAATTCATTAAAAAATTTAAAAATTCTATCTTTGGGTCGTAATAATATTAAAACTTTTTCCGGATTGGAAGCAGTTGGAGAACATTTGGAACAATTATGGATATCGTATAATCAGATTGAAAAAATTAAAGGCGTGAACGTATTGAAGGCACTGAAAGTGCTTTACATGTCGAACAATTTGGTAAAAGACTGGGCAGAGTTTAATCGTTTACAAGAAATACCGCTTCTCGAAGATTTATTGTTTATTAATAATCCTATTTGTGAAAATATGGACGTAGAATCTTGGCGCAGTCAAGTAACTAGAAGACTTCCAAAATTAAAGAAACTCGATGCTATACCGGTCGTATAACTATTTCATCTTTTTATCTATTACATGGAATGACAATAGAAATTTGAATTTCGATAAAAAATTTTGCAATAAAATTGCAAAATATATATTTACACAGTAGTGTACATTTATAATACATTTTCTTTCCACGGATATAATACATTATATTGACATTATCGACATTCGCAATGAACGATTAATAGTCTTGGACTTTCATATCGTTCAATCCGAGTTCTTCATTTTGATCAAAGTTTCTTTCATATTTAGTGATTTTTAAACCGCTATCTAAACCTTCGTCTGAAAAACTTTGAATGTAACTGTTGCCTGCTGGATCATCTAATACAAGAGTGATCTTTTGTTTTCCTTCCAAAACCTCATTTAAGTGAGATATGAAGACTACCATACGTTTGACAGTCTCTGGATCGCTACTATCGCCAGTGAAAGCTGTTGATGATGACAATTGCTCTTTTATTGCTACCAAAATGCCTTCTACCGTGGTAAAACGTCCATCTAAAGCAGCGGGACCAATTTCTAACTCCAATTCGGGTATTTGCATATGGCAAGTTTCGGATTTCAACAAATCCCGGCTGAAATCTTCTTTTCCTGCAACTGTTACTTCTATCTTCACTCCCATAGGTTCGATACCTCCTCCGCTCTTAACTTCATTCGTTCTATGTCCACAAGACTCGCAAACTGTTGCCATAATTAGAACTTCCTTAAAGTGTGGAATTTCTATATATTGAGTTAAGGATCAAATCTTTTTTACTAAAAGGAAAAAAAAATATATTATCATACTAAGAATAACATAGAAAGGATGCTGGTTAATTTCATGTTGGTTTCACATGGGCAATTACATTCTGGACAATTTGTTCTGAAAGAAAGTACTTCTCCTTCAATTTGCTCTAGAGTATATTCTCCCTCTTGTATAGGTTTCAACAAAGTATCATCTGTATTCTCAGAGTAAATTCCTAAAATATGATCTTGCTCTGTCGTTCTTCTAAATTGCACTGTAACACATCCGTCATCCTGCAATGGTGCTTTTGGATTTTCTACATGGCATTCTCCCGATACATCTTCGAATATCATAGTAAAAGGTTCTGCTAAAGATTTCAGCTTTCTTAGTTTCTCGAGAAACTGATCAATTTGTGTTGCAGCATCTGGATATTTTTCTCTCCTTTCAGATTGATCCTGCTCTAACCCATTAATAGTTCTTTCTATAATTCCCTCAATTGTTGTAATCTCTCCTCTCTGTGATTTAGATGGAATCTCAAAGTCCAAGAATGGAATTTTTACACTGGTGTAATCCGATTTAACTACTTGACGATTTAGATCCCTGGGAGTTTTAACTTGCAACTTTATTCTAATTCCTTTCTCTGCAATCTTTCCACTATTTTGTATCTCATTATTCTGGAATCCACAGTGTTCACAATCGAATGACATCACCACAACATCTTTGTAATGTGGAATCTTTGTTAGAAGTAATCTAGTAACACCCTGTATTTACAAAATAGTACATTGGTTACATCAGGTGATAAATACTTTGTTTATATTTGTAAACTCGTAATAGCATACATTTTTCTCACAATTCATACAGAGACTCTCTATCTCTGTAGTTTCTGGCTCTGGATCGTCGGCCGTCAAATTACGAAATATTGGTTTCGTTTTTTCTTCGGTAGTTTGATTTCGATCTTCTGCCATTTCTTGGTTATATAGAATTTATACACTAGATTTACACGAAAAATCTATTTTAGTTAAAATTAAATTGGATTATTAGTATATAATGGTCAGTGTTCTTACATTCTTTTTTATTGTGCGTATTTTTATCTGCTAAATATAAATTTGTAAGCACAAATTACTACTCCTTAAATCTGTAGAAAACATAGTGTTCAAAACAAATTAACACGTAAATTATGTGTTTAGTTTGATCTAGAATGATCCACCAAATGAAAAAATGTAGCCAACTCAAAGTCACTAAAATCACTAAAATCACTAAAATATTGAAATATACGTGAGTACGTAAAGTAATGTACGTTATAATTATAAAGTTATTTTACAAATTGTTCTTAAAATTGCAGTAATTACACGAATAATAATACTTACGTAAGAAATTCACAATAATTTAAAATTGCACGAAAATCATTGTCCTCTATACAAAGTACTATGCAATTTTTACTGAAAATATCTGATTCAATATATTTTACTTTTTCAAATTTTAAGCAGTATTACTGTAGTATTTTTGATAGTAAATCATCTTTTTATTTAAAATGCACCCAAAGGATATGTCTTGAGATGTCGCACGCTTTTAAGTTTATAAATAATAGCGGCAACTTCACGTGTATTATTTTGAACGCATTTAAAATGGTGCAATTAAATAGCGGCTTTGACACTTTGAGCAACAATTTTACAATTTATCAAGACAATGTAAGACAATGCAAATAATCTTTCTAGTTTCTTTTGACGTTGCTCGTTCGAGTTCATTAGCTCACAACAAAATAAAGTACGAAATTGCAACACTTTGTGCTCTCGAGTATTGCATACGTGTTAAAATAATAATAATATTGTAACCTGTGTTATCGCGAGATGTTGCAGAGATACGTTGCGAGTCGTCGTATATTTGAAACGCGTGGTACTCACGGTATTATTTAATTTGCACGCGGCGTACGATAATTCGAATTCGTGTACATAGAAAAAAGTCGAGTTGAAGCGTTGCTGAAGACTAGGGAAAAATTTGGAAGTTTAAGCATTCTCAGTTGTGAGTGGCGCGAATCGCCGGTTGAAAGTACAATGGCTATACATAGCCAATGGCCGCCGTTTATGAGCGTATCGTGTCGGCTTGGTTTCTGCTGATCGATGCATTACTACGTATTTTTCAACTGTGCTAGCTCGCATTCGACTCGATCACGTGCGTTCCTAATTCCGGATCGACGATATGTCAACTCGCCAGTCGAAAAAGGAAAAGGTGCGTTCATTATGTTGCATGTCGCTCCTGTCTTCTCCGGTCGCGGTCACGTCTGTTGGTCTCTTACGCGATTGGTACACCTAGCGTACGTGAAAACAGTGTTCCTTGGACGAGGAGAGATCGCAGGCACGCGCGCGCTTCGTCGGAGTTTCTGTATTTACGAGCGTAAGAGAGAGACGGACGGTCAGACAGATAGATAGACAGAGAGAGGTGGAGAGAGGGCGACGATGACGGAGATAGGAGAGAAAAGAAAGAAGGGAGAGTAAAGAGAGTACGGGGAAACAACCCCGGTAGCCGAGACACCGAAGGGTGTAGCGTGATATTCTGATTTCTCGATATCCGTTTCGCTGCCACATTTTCCCCGAGCGAACGTTCCAATAATACAATGGTACTTCGAGCTGATTTTCGTTTCCGTTCCGTATGACATCGCAAGTGCGAGTTCTTTCCTGTTTGCGGGCCGCGTCTCGAATGTGAATTGGTGCTGTCGTGGCATTTGCACGGTGATACAAGGGGTGCAATTAACTTGTTTTGTTCCAGGATGCGACGAAGCTCGGCAAGGACAAGGGAAAGAATGGCAAGGATGGCGAGACCAGTGACGAGGTGAGGTTATATCGTCCTTCTATGTTCCTTCCTATTGATGCGACTCGTTCCGACTCGGGTCGTCTTCTGTCAGTGTCGATTCTCCCTCGTCGTGGACTCTTTTTCTTTTTGTTTTTGTACACGTCGATGATTCGTTTGTCAAAGTCGTCGAACGTCTTGTGTGTCGCATCAGTTCTCCGACAGACTTCATTCAACATTTATCCCCCGAAAGAGACCTAGTATCCATTTTCGACATCATGTGCCACTTGAAATGTTTTCCTTCGTCGAGTCTCGTGTGTACGCGCATGTACTGCGAAATACACGCTCCTCTATCTGGTGTGATTACTTGGTTTTGTTTTTCCGGTTTGGCTTGCGTTATACGAATACCGTTTCTAAAACGGTTTTAAAGTTCTGATTGTAAAAAATGTTGCCTGGCACAGGTGGCGCTTGAGCGTGGACCTTAGTTGATAAATAGAAAACCGTGTAAACGAAAGATGCATTACGAATTAACCGATGCTTCTTTTGGTCTTTGTTTTTTTGTCACTTTGCTACACGCGACCGTGTTCAGCTTTCCTCACTCGAATAATTCATTCAATTTCGGCGAAAAATAGTCGGCAAATTATTTTCTAACGTACTTCCTAGACGTAATTGCGATATAAATAAAGCGAATTCCAAGAATGGAATTAACGCGTAATTAACTACTAATTAAAAAATGCTAAAAAATGTTAATTAACTGTAGAGACTATTGCCTTAATTGTTGTATAGCAAATCATTTCTAGCTTGCGGTTTTTAACGTTATATTTATATAATTTTTATCTTATTTACTGGGTTGGCATATTCAATCGGTCTTTTTGCAAAGTTGCAATTTTTTAAATTTGATGTGATTAGATGTAAATTATAAAATTTACGGTGAATACGACAAAATTGAGCTCATGTTATTTGTAATAAATGATAGTAGCACGGTATATACGTATATTACGTATTAAAATAAAGTATTTATGTGAACATTGCATAATGCACTGCTTAAGAAACTATAGTATGTCATACTGTATCTATTTAATTATCGATTGCGCATAACGTAAAAATTTATAGTCGATTGATTATTAATTGATCGTATGAAAACGCAAACAATTATATCTTGTTTAATTCATAATTTTACTGTGTATTCAATACAATTTTACTAGATTATATTACAATATATCGCAATTTATCTCATGATTAATAACCTTTGTTGCAATAACAATAACTATTTATTATTTAAGGCACATAAATTGCTATATATGTATCCGTAATGCCATTATTTATTTGATGTTATTAAATTTCTTTCAAATTTTCATACTTTAGTGTATTTTTTAGTTTTATCCTTACAGTGATTAAAAGCAAAATAGCAATTTTCAAATTTATATGTGCATGTATTTTCAAGAATATTCAATCAATCACAAAAATATTTAAGAGAACTACAACAATTGTAGAAGTGACAAAAATCAAAATTCATCTTACACAGCCAAGAGGGAATATATTTATGCCTAATTATTATGGGATACACTTCCTCAAGGACTACCACCATCGACTAGGTTCCTCAAGAAGAAGTTTTGTGATTGGTGTTGAAGTCATTCTTGCATCTCTATTTCAATTTTTTCATTTTACATTAGTAGACCTGAAACATTAATAAAAGTGTTACTATGTACTATATAATTATCCAAAACTCATTCACAAGTAACTATCATCTTTTTTGGCCACTAGAGGATAATCTAAATGGACATCAACTCAGGCGAAGAGTCAAGCCCAATAGTGCATAAATGGTTTCAAGATCAACCACAAAACTTCTTTCGAGGAAGCCAGGCATTAATGCAACGTTGGAAGAATTTTGTTGAATGTAATGAGGATTACACACAGATTGACATATACATTTGCTTTTAGAAAATAATTTTTGTTTATCATTCCTGAATTATATACAATGGAGTATGAATAAACTATTTTCTGGTTAGCAATTTCTTTGTAAAATGTCAAAACTTTTCAGAGAACATAATACTGTCTGATAAATGTTATAAAAGATATGTAAGTCATTTATTTCTACATTAAGATATGCATTTATTTCTACTTGAAGTTGCTTCATTGTTGAGATATAGATCAAATGTACATTCAAACAAGGAATTTTTTTTTTTGATAGTCCAAACTACTTGTTGTTTCACATATGTAATTTTTATGCACACATTGCATCAGCAATTTCACGTTGTACTTTACGACTCTTAATAAATATTTATATAAAAGAATCTAACTTTAAGCATTTATTGTTATAGAATTTGTTTCTCGTATTTCATAGGCGAATAAGATAGCAGGAGGACCACCGGCAACCGCTGCACCACCACCACCAACGTTGATTAACAAAATAAAATACCAACCTGGGGGCCCTGTGATTAAAAAAGATAAACGGCAAAGTAGCTCAAGATTTAACATATCGAAAAATCGCGAGCTTCAGAAGTTGCCGCTCCTATCCGGTAAGTTTCTGAAATAAATATTGTTCTAAAAGATAAAGCCTTCAGTAAGAAAGTTTCTAGCTATTTATAGAAAACTACTATTGCCCTTAGTGTGATAGTAAAAGTAATTTCTTCTAGATACATCGTAAAAATATTAGTTTTTTAATAATTACCATAATGTGCTTGATCTTTGGAACGACTTCCATTAATCGTAAAAGTTCTCCGTTTGACTTGTGATGGAATAATTTCTCTAGAAATTTTACCATGCGATAAATTCATCAAGACCTGTCAGTGTCTTCAATGTTCTCTAAGCGAGTAATTTCAGCTTTCTTCAGTAATCATTGCCATATAATGATTGATTACTATAATAGTTCATCAAAGTAGGAGCGATAAAGCTTATCATTATTATCCTTGCCAGGAATAAACCGTAATATACTTAATGAACGTATCGAGCGTATATTGAACTGTACGTAGTTAACTAAAACTAATTGTGCTTTAATGCAAGTTAAATCGCGACGCAATTAGTTTTAGTAAATCGAAGTGTTTCGTCGTCTTTGGCATTCAATCCTTGAACATTCGCTGAAACATGGAAAAATAATTGGTAAAAAAAAGATGTCAAAGTGATTAACATTGCCGTTCCAATTTAAAATTTCACAGTGCATTGTACGCGCCTGATGGAACTTAAGAGCGAAGAGGTTTTTTTGAAACTTTTTGTGAAAGGTGATGATTTTGATTTAGAAATACACATCGCGAAATGTAGAGTTGACCTACATCTTCAATTTCAGTTCAAAAAAGATTTTCATATCTTGATGAAAAACTTAAAGGAGAGGGAAATTTAATTGCGAGAGAAACAAATAAAATGTTAAGAAGTTAAAAAGTTAAAAAGTGAGGTATCAAATACTTTTTGATTACTATCAAATAAACAGGGAGTTTTATTCATGGAACAGAAATCGGTGGGGAAATTGGTCTATAGACGGCAGCATTTAAATGATCGATGCATCGACCGGAAATCTACAAAGGCTTCCGCTTACTCGATGCATTTTAAACTTGATATATAGATTCAAATACTAATCTTGTGCTATCTTAACAGTGAACACTCCTCGGAATTAAATTCAAACTTTCATTCATAAAAACCATATCAATAACGTATATGCACATCATGCATTATTGTGTCATAGAAATAAAAATTACAGTATCAAATGCTGCTGTACATTTTTTCAATTGGCTGTTTTGAAAATTAGTCTATTCCTGCATTTACATTTCAAACCGAAATTGATATGTTTTTCGTTTTGTATAAAAAAGACAATTAATTGGTTACTTTTGCTTTTTTAATCCCGGTCGCATGGGATTGCGAAAGCAGCTACGTCAGAACGTATCGATTGTAAGGCGCGGTGGTTCACGCATGCGCGCACGCGTCATTCGTGATTCCTACTTTTCTAACGTAAACACAGTCCTTTCTCGTTCAAACGGCTTTTGATACCAGTAGCATTTTCTCCATTCGGATCCGTACCGCGCGTCTCTCATCCGATCACACTGCGTCTATTAGAAACCGAGAAGTTAGTTGACGGATACGTTTTTACGAAATCCTCGTGCATTAGTATCGACTTGTAGAGATTGAGATGTGACTTGTTCTTGGACGAAAGAACGGTCAGTTACGTCGAAGCAACAGATTGTTATGTGAATAAGGAAACCGGTGCGTACAGGGATGTAATTTACCGTAAATTGAGCCCGGGGAGAAGGAGATACGTTCTGGCGACGGATATCAGACTTGTTAGACCATTCTTGGACAATAAGATGGTTCACGTGGACGGATATATCCCTTTTTCAACTGGTGGCCTGCCGAAAAGCCCAAGTTTTCACCAAGGGCTCGCCTTGGCTACTGTTTTGTCTCGAGAATCGAATAAACCTTACTCGACCAACTTCACCTCGCATTATCAACCGTTACGACCCCTATTAATTGGTAATGAAACGTTTGCTTCTTGTTTCGATTCTCATAATTTTTTGAATGTACCGAGTATTTAGAGAAAATGCCTGACAGATAGAAAAAGATATAGGTTATATGAAACGAGGTGAGATGCATGTATGTATGAGAGAGAGAGAAAGGGAGAGAGAGAGGAAGAGAGAGAGAGAGAGAGAGAGTGACTTGTAGAGAGAGGGGGAGAGAGGAAGAGAGAGAGTTCATGGAAGAGTCCAACAGAGACGGATAGAATCTATGAAAGAATCTGGAAGGAGAAAGAAATTATCAATGAAAAGCACAATTAATAAATCGACAAGGCGGGTATACGAAATTGCGAAAAGTTCGAGGCGAGTAACAAACGATCCGAAAGGGAATTTCATAAGAGCGCTGAAGAGGATAAGAGAGAAAATATTTGGGGAGGGAGGGAATAGGTAGAAAAGGTGGGAGTTCATTGAGCGGAAGAATGAAAATCTATGCAAGAATGCGAGAGAAAGGGGAATGTACTGCGAGGGAAAGTTCAAGATAGCAAAAGTGTAAAAGGGAGGTATAACTAGGATAAGAAATAGTCCGTGAGACAGAATTCACGAACGTTGTGAATCATACGTGTTCACGGATTTGTTTATATAAAGGAGGGAGAGAAATTTATAGGGAGAAAAGATAAAGAGTCCAAGAGAGAGTCTGCAGAATTGTTCGAGGTATGCGTGTATGTAAATTCTGTAGAGTGTACGCATGTGTATACATATCATCAAAGGGGGGAAACGTAAGGTCCATGTGAGTAAGTAAAGTCATAGCAATCTGTATTATCTCTATTGAATTTAACATTCGCATTTTTTTTTTTTTTTTTTTACTTCAGAAACGCAACAAGGAAACGAGAGAGAAGAGCTGTTCATCCAGAAACTACGACAATGTTGCGTGTTGTTCGACTTCGAGGCCGATCCTCTTTCGGATCTGAAATGGAAAGAGGTGAAGCGTACTGCTCTCAACGAAATGGTCGAATATGTTACCAAGAACAAAAATGTGATCACGGAGGCCATTTATCCTGAAGCGGTGAACATGGTGAGCATGACCTGATCTAACTCAAACTTCTTACTCTCATTGCCAATGAAAGAGTGCCACCATTGACAAAATGTTTCATGAGCGATTGCACACAGAATGAATATATAGTAGGATAGGCATTATTAATTGTATTTAGGTGTTATTAGTAGTATTTAGGATAGGTATTATCAAGACATATTAGTCGCATGAGACGTTTCTAATTCGAGATTCGAAATTTTCCAGTTTGCAGTGAATCTGTTCCGCACTCTTCCACCATCATCGAATCCAAACGGAGCAGAATTCGATCCGGAAGAGGATGAGCCAACGTTGGAAGCAGCATGGCCTCACTTGCAGCTAGTTTATGAATTCTTCTTACGATTACTCGAGTCTCAGGACTTCCAGCCCTCCATTGCTAGACGTTATATAGACCAGAAGTTCGTGTTGCAACTTTTGGAGCTATTTGACTCGGAGGATCCACGGGAAAGAGATTTCCTAAAAACGACGCTTCATAGAATTTATGGGAAGTTTTTGGGACTTAGAGCATACATCAGGAAGCAAATAAATAATGTTTTTTATCGATTTATATATGAAACCGAACACCATAATGGTATTGCTGAACTTCTTGAGATTTTGGGAAGGTAACTTTGAACTTTTCATTGTAAATGATACTTGTTTACTCTTTCTTATTCTTTCAATGTGATGTAATTAATGGGTTACTCTTACTTATTCCAGTATAATTAATGGCTTTGCACTACCATTAAAAGAAGAACATAAAATTTTTCTATTAAAGGTACTTTTACCTTTACACAAAGCCAAATCGCTCTCTGTGTATCATCCGCAATTAGCATATTGCGTAGTTCAGTTCCTGGAGAAAGATCCATCATTGACTGAACCCGTTATTAGAAGTCTGCTGAAATTTTGGCCGAAAACACATTCTCCTAAGGAGGTGATGTTTCTGAATGAGCTCGAAGAGATTCTCGATGTGATCGAGCCCGCAGAATTTCAAAAAGTCATGGATCCATTATTTAGACAATTAGCAAAATGTGTATCATCTCCACACTTTCAGGTATTATCAATTTTCTTTTTCTTTTTTACACTTGGTATCAGATTATACGAATTAAAATTTTTCAAGATATTTTATCATGTTTTTATCAGGTGGCCGAAAGAGCTTTGTATTACTGGAACAACGAATACATAATGTCTCTTATATCAGACAATTATGCAGTTATTTTACCAATCATGTATCCAGCATTCTATAGAAATTCTCGAAATCATTGGAACAAAACTATTCACGGCTTGATTTACAATGCGTTGAAGCTCTTTATGGAGATGAATCAGAAAGTATTCGACGAGTGTACTCAACAGTATTATCAGGTACGTTTTTCATTATCACGAAATAAGGACGAGTAATGTTAATTGAAATATACGTAGGATCGACAGAGAGAAAGGAAGCTTATGAAAGACAGAGACGAAGCTTGGATGCGCGTTGAAGCTTTAGCGATGAGACATCCGAATTACAACGCGACTATAAAAGGTGTTACGAATACAACAATTGGAACGATATTGCAACAATTAGACAGCCCTCCACCCGACGAAGACGGCGATACAGATCAAACTCCGCTTACACTGGAAAAAATAGAAGCGAAAGCGAACGAGGTATGATAGATTGGGATCGATTTTTCTCTCGTCCTTGATCATTTGTTCATTAAGGAGTCTAAAATAAATCTTTCTTTGCAATAGGCAAAAAAAATGACCAACTCCAATAAAACAAAGCCACTTTTGCGAAGAAAAAGCGACTTACCCCAAGACACGTATACAATGCGGGCATTATCCGATCACAAACGCGCAGACGAATATCTCGTTACGCCACCGGATCCTAACAATTGCTAGTCTCTACCACAATCTCTTCCCATATATCCTCTCTTTTGCTGCAGTGATTTTGGGAGTTAGCTTTTTCGAAGAGAGAAACGAAACAGCGATGAGTCGAATCTAACTAATGACTAATCGAGCTGTCATCATAGTCGACAACAACCGTCTGCGACAGAGTTTGATCGTATAGAGAAGCCAGCAATCGTAATTATCTCTTTCCTCTTTCCTTATCTGCCCCTCTTATATCAAAAAGTATCGAGATATGTATGGTAATATCTTTTTCTTTGTATCTCGGTAAACTAAAAAAAGAAAAAAAAGAAGCTTTCTCTCATTGCACCTAGCACATTCTGAAGATGTATCCATGTCCGTAGTAATCTATAAGAGAGAAAAAGATAACTTCCTACATACTCTTCGAGTTGATTTACACACGGTGTCGCGGGAATTATGAAAATACTACATACTCGCTACCAAAAGAATAGAAAAAGAATCACGGGATGTAGAAGAAACCTAGCGAATAAGGGTCCTAAGTGTATCAAGTAATACATGAATATTTTATAAATTGTAGATTTCTTGCGTATGGAGAAATCTATCGCTGACAATAAGACAGTTTTTTCACAATTTATAAGTACGCTTTCACATTTTTAAATTGTCTGTGCTCGATGTTCAATAGATATACGACGTACAGGTCAGATCGTACATGAAGTTAATAATGCACCAGTATCGAACTCGAACGATTTATTTATCAAGATCTGTTTGTAATTGTTTTGTAAAACGTGTTGTCTTGCTTTTGGCGGGGGATTTTCTTCATATCATAGGAATTTATGGTTTATCGAACATCATTTATACAGGGTAAATCACGACGAGTGGACAAGATTGTACAAATTGATTCTGGGAATGATTTTGAATAGATTTTATCTCGAAACATCGTAGTTTAAAAGATAAAATATTTTATTTATATTTTTAGAAAAAAAGTTACTTATGAAACGTAAATCTTCCTAAATGAGAAAATGAGAAAATAATCGTGTCTGATTAAATACTCGTTTATATTGAAATACGTCCAAATTTTAATAATATTTTTGCACGATATCTTATTCAAAATCGCTCCCTAAATTAATTGATAAATTTATGTTCACCTGTGGTGATATACATCTTGTATATATACCCTAAATAAGCAGAAGAATTTTATACAAATCCAAAAAGGATCAGAAAAAGATGGCCGCGTGTTTGATGTAATAATTAATAACTATATAAAAAAAAAAAAAAGGAAAATTTTAGTATGCAAGTTTGAGGCGTTACTCTTCTGAGCGAGGTTTCCACTGACGCGCAAACGACAGACATTTAATGACACACAAGTGATATATAGTTGCTTTAATGCTATCAGCTCGTAACTTAGCGGCAAATAATAACAATAATTATAAAAAAAAAGAAGGAAAAACGTAAAAAATTGCAAAAAAGAAGTGAAAACGTCGTTTTAGAGTTAGATGAACGTGATAGCACTATTTTAGAATATCGATTGTTATAAATCTGAGTATTCCTGAATGTAATACTTTTATATCTGTCGTGCCTAGATGCCTGTGGAATGCATTCGCAAGAATCGCCTCTGCCAGAGGCCTATAATTAAGAATCGTTAAACAAAAGAAAATAATAAAATAATAATAATAATAATAATAAAAAAATGAAATAATAAGCAACGATTATACGTAACGTTATTGGTGTAATTGCATCACAAATTTTTTCAAGAACGCTTACACGAACGTTACGTCGTTGCATCGTCAGTTTTGTGGTAAAAAAAAAAAGAAAAAAAAAAGAAAACGTTATATACTAGTTCGTCGCTGGCAAGAGAAGCAAAGAAAAAGAAAAATGAAAAGAATAGAAACAAATTTAGGAATCGGTGTGTAGAAAACTGGGGTGTGGTGAGATATGCCCTCGGTATTTGCTAAGGCTTTTCGGCCGATTCCTCGTGTTACTCCAACTTATTGGATATAGAGATTCCGATACCACGCAAATCACGCAACAAAACAGCGATCCAAGCGATAATAACTTTAGTCTTTGCGCTGCTGGCAGGCTGTTGTGTTTAAACATTGTAAGGGATGAACTTGTTGAAAATAGAAATACGATTAGCACTTATTATTAAATAACAAAAATTAAAACCAAATGAGATGAATATAAATAAAAAAAAAAAATTATTTACTATTTAATCATCCCTTCAGGAGGAGAATGACCGTTTTTGTTACGAAAAAGCATTAAATGATAAGTATTTTCGTCGATACTTTTTATTATCAAGTGCAGTGTAATCTCGATGAATCTCATTGGAAAATACACTGTATCTTGCGTATTTAATAATAAAAGTATTTTTAGTAAAACAATTTCATTTGAATAGGTTTGCTTTTTCAATGATACTCCTTTAAATAAATCAAATCGCGTTCGTTCGATGTGATATCGTTTCGATTTCTTTCTTTTCTTTTTCCTTTTTTTTTCATTAACTTTCTTTTCCTCGTTAATTCCGTAAACTAACATGGATTATCGGGATTACATTGTATTTTTCTATCGTTGAAGTCAATCGAAAACAAAAATAAATAGATAATAATATTTGGGAGAAGCATCTCTCTGATAATGCATGTTTCGAGGTTTCGTCTCTTACTGCGTCTATTCTTTCACTCGTATCATCTATGATACATCTTTGAAGTTTACGGATTTTATAGTAGAATCAGAAGATAATTCGGATTTCTCGTGCTTAAATATGAAAGAAGACTGTTACTGGCTCATCGTTGGTCGAGTATTATCGAATTCTTCTGACTTCCGTTTCCGCAATTGTGCCACGCTTAAATTATATAAACAGGAGAGAGAGAGAGAGAGAGAGAGAGAAGAAAAAGAATGAGAGAGAGAGAGAGAGAGAGAGAGAGAGAGAGAGAGAGAGAGAAAATGAAATTTGATTTCATTCGATGTAGATCGTTCTCTTGTAACTCCTGCGCGAAGTTACCTCGAGTGAGTTTAAAAGTTCATTTTCAGCAGTTTTATACGTTTTTTATGATAAGAAAGTCAGCCAACAATCGAGTATTTTGTAGGTAGAAAGAGAAACAACTTATTATGCGAAAGAACCGATTTAAAAATGTTTTATGTAAGGAGGAGCAAGGATTTTCTGAATTAGAGAATGAAGTATCACACACCGCTTTTGAGTCTTGTAGAAGTGTCTCTGTTCTTCCTTACGTAAAGTTCTACGAATCTTTCCGAGAGAATTATTATTCGACGAAGAATAAGAAAAAAAGAAAAAAAAAGAAAGAAAGAAAGGAAAGAAAAAACATTGGTAAAGAATGAAAAGACGTACAGTGACTCGCTTCAAACCTAGAGATATGAACCTACGGTGGAACACGTACAGAACTGTGTATCAATGTTCGATTAACAAAATTTTTTTAATGATCGCCTGTTCGATCGATTCGATTCTATGCATGCATATATTCCTTTACAATTTGTTGGAGCATAATTTTATAATAAATAAATCATTATAATGAAACAATGGGACAACCTCTTTCTTTCAATCATAATTTCTGAAATCCATCTGTAATTCCGGAAATTTTTTGTTTTTCAGTAAAACTCGTTTTTCGCAGCAAGACTTTAAAACTGGAGACGTTGTACTAAGACCTGCTGTTGCAGTTTTGTTCCTTTTTCACTAGTACGTGTTGGTAGAAATCGCACAAATCGATAGGATTTGTGCACCAGGCAATTCCAAATTTCAATTTATATGATTTTTTAGCAGTTTTACACACTGAGAATATTTCTACGATCCAGCTTACGCTTACGCTTACGAATAATATCCGAAGGCCTTTGAAAGTATAAAAGAGCAAATAAAATACATACGTCGCAACTGTATCCGGTTCGTATACAAGGTCTACTCTTATATTCGATCCTTGAAAGAGAAAAAAAAATTAATTTTATGTTTTTTACTTTTTAGATATGTACATACATTCAACCACTACAATCGAAGCGCATCAGTTTTACATACTTATCTGTCTGCCTTTCGCATAATCGATCTTCATCGATTTATGTCCTTTTATCCTTATATTTTTTCCGTACCTTCGTTAGAATATTCTATACACTGATCGAAGATGAAAGATATATCTGAAAATTCAATAGGAATTTTTAATTTTTTTAATCTGTTTTTCTTTACTTTTTAAACAGAGTTAATTAATAAGGTCAGGGGTTAGGGTTAATTAATTAGGTTAGTAATTGTACCGACTGATTCTTAACTTTTTGTAAAAATTCCAAGTGTTCGTTGATAGTTTGTTCTCAAGGATTCGAATGATTTTTGACGAAACGTGTTTAGTTAGAAATTGATTTTTCTCTTCGTATTGTATGTTTACTTTTCCATATACTTGCCATTTTGAAAACAATTCCAAGTTGCAAACTGCACTTCAAACTTTTCTTTTACTTATTACTAGTAATCCCAGCATCGAATAATTAACAAAGACGATCAACATCGACGTGGAAAGGACATAATTTTCGGGTATTACCGAACGTTGTTGCACTCGATGCCGGTTCGTTTGTCCCCTTTTCAACCTAGTTGACCGCCAACGTGCCAGTGACTCCTAGCATTCAACAGGTATCTATACAATCGATGTGTGTTTGTGTTCCGTGGTATTCCCCATGGCGGCGTTGTGTTGGTATCAGTGATCTGCGCTTCCTTCGAAGAGACGCTTGCGCCGGTAAAGCAGACTCTCTCCGCGTTCCGTGGCTGTGCGTTATTAGTACGCCGCCGGCCGTCGAACGTGTATGATCTTTTCACTCGTCGTTTCACCAGTCGAATCGTGTTATTTTTGTTTACGCGACCGGTTTTTTCTATGAAACTCGACTTGAAATCAAGCGAGTGACGCGTACTGTTCTTGCCTGCGCGTGTATATCGTGCGTGAGATTGGCGACGAGCGGCTCGCGACGATCGTTCTCGCGGAATTCTCGATCTTGCCCGCAGTTCGATAGCTATCGACACGATTCGATAGATTCGTTAAACCGTCAGTCAGAACGTGCGGATTTTGGGAGCTTGACGGTTCGCGTCGGGATCGTGCTCGAACTATTAGTTTGAGGAAGTCGGTCGCGTTCGTCGATCACCTCGCGAATTATAGCTTGTCGTATTCAACGTCGTGAAAGCTAACAGCGAAGTAAGAGTCATGTGACGGAGAAAGTGCGTCGTTATTCGGGACATGTTTTTCGGTGATTCGGCACACAGTGAGTTCTACGCATCGGGAATGGTACGCGTCATGTAGAAACGATAGAGACATTTCTTAGAAGAGAAATCGTATCGTGACTCGACCGAGCGTGTGTGTACACAAATTTATCGAGGAGCGACGAAGTTTCCCAAGCGAGAGTGACCTTTCGCGATGTTTAAAAGTTGCATCGGTAACGCGTACTAGACGTACAGGTACGTTTCTTTCGCCATTTTTCTTTTGCTTGAACCTGTTTCGGTTCCCGCGTTTACAGCACCTCCCCCCCCCACCCCCTCGGGGTGAATCGGTTATTAAGTTGTCTCTTCTCCCTCTTGGCGTCACTTCCGTCAAGTGCAGACAGATTTACGCATGCGCGCGAAAAAACGGTTTGAAAGTTAAAAAGAAACTGATTGGTCGACACCGCGGTTTGTCGTGTAATTCGAGCGTTTCTCCAATAGACGTACGGGTTATAAGTGTGTAAGTTATTTTTATATTTACGAACGAACAAATATAGATATTGCACAGATGTTAGCGTACGCTTAGTCGAGCTATTTTTTGGCGGAAATTGACACATTCACGAATTTTCGATTTTGTCTCCTCAATTCGTCGATTTGTCAATTCCATATTACCAAATTTTATATTTGATCTTGTCGTTGGTAGTCGACCTTTTTTTAAAACTCGAACGAGATAAGACAAGATAAAAAAAAAATGCACAGTTATTGTTTTTAAAATCAACAATTCTTTGCCACGTGGAGTATCAATTATTCCTCAACGCGGCGGTTACATGCTTTTTTTTCTCAGCGATACTATAAGATACATTTCGCGAAAAGGATCGGGCAGTTGTTTGCAAAAAGAATCGGTATTTTAAACGCGGCAGTTTCTTGTACGTAGCATTCGCAACGATACCTCGAGAACTGATTCTCGTTAATTATCGCGGAGTTTAAAGGACGGGCGCGGAGAAAAGAGAGAGAGAGAGAGAGAGAGAGAGAGGAAAAAAACGTAGTAATTCAAAAGTTCCGTGATTAATGAAGTAATTCGTTCCGAGTAGAAGAAGTTGTATTTCATTTCGCCTGACTTTCGCTCTTTTGAAATAATCTCCCCGAGGAAACGGCGAATTATGGAAATCCGGGCAGGGGGATGATTCTCGGAGAAATGTCAAAATCTAACGGAAACCGCGTAAAGAGGATTAGCTCGCACGGTTAAGAAGAGGCCATTTAAAAACATTCGTGTTAACTTCACGCGGTACAGAGTTTTTCTACAGAGATTTCGACAGAAAAACGTTTGTCACTTACTGGGATCCTTAATCCGAGCAGGAACAATTGTCAATTATTAACAACGAAAAACAGACAAAAATAAAATTAAACGAGTTAAACGGGGGATTAAATTCATTTTCTTTTTCATTAATTCGAGATTCAAACGATAATGACAGTGTATTAATGATAACGCGACGTATTAATGGAGCGATAGTCAATAAAATCCAAAGAAGCAAATACACAAGTCGGGATGAAATTCTGAATTTTCTTTCGCAAAAATAGAATCTTTTTTCAACTCGAAGTTCAGCCAGCAACAATTATCGAGCGAGCGATCAGCTCGACTGGCGCGAGTCTTTTCGAAATATTTTTGCCGCCGAGCAAGCGAAATAGAAACGAAAATAGAAAATAGGGCACACGGGCTTCATGTTACGTAGCATTACAGCGAGTTCTTTCTTTTCAATTCTTTCTTTTCGCGTGGCGATAAAACGATACAACGGGGCGAAATATTTATAATGCGAATCTCGAGCGCTAGGCACTCGTTGACGGCGATTAAAAGAGAAAAAAGAAACGTTATCAAATTGTATCTCTGACCAAATTTGGTAATTTCGTACGTTTTGGTAACGAAGGCAGAGTTTGGTGGGTTCGATTCGCGAGGGTTTCTAGATTACGAAATAAAAGTACCATTCCCGAGGAAGTTGCCGGCACGTGCGACCCGATAATAGTCGAGGGGCGAACGGTGAAGGGAGCGGGAAAGTGAGAAAAAAAAAAAACGAAAGTGCGAAACTGCAATGTGCAAGAAAAAAAGTGAGCGTGCTGCTGTCAGTAAGAAGAACGCAAGAGAAACACGGCAACGATGACGGAAGGCGGGCCGAACATAAGCGTGAGTAACAGATACATCATTTCACTTGACTTTGCTTAATTTCACACGCCGCGGACCGCGACGATTTCAAACGCAATTGCCGAAGATTACCAATATCCTCCGTTGCCGTATCCACCTTCTGTTTCATTTTCGACGTTGATTGCCTCTGCGTTTGACTTTCGTCAAACGGCCTTGCGCAACGATTTCGTAACTGACAACTGTCGCAAAGTAATAATTCTCGACGTCCCTTCGAGTACACGCGCGTTAGGGAGAGTTTGAGTTGCACAATCTAGGGAATCTTGTGATAATTTCATTTCGTTTCGTTTTTTTTTTATTATAGTTGACGAAAGAATCAAATTACTAGCGCGTAGTTTAAACCTTCGTTGTACATTGTTATCACGTTATCATCGTTAATTTAATCACTCGGTTCCGTTGGAAATCGCTGAATAAACCAAAGTAGTGTCTACTTTAGTATGTACATGCAAGAATTTTCGGTTGCGGCTAAACTGGTTAATGTTTAATCCCTAGTCGTTGTTAAAGGCATTGCACAATTTATAACTTCTGACTTGTACAGTCTCGCGAATAATAGAAAATATATAGCGCTATAACGTTCCTCCGTGATACATCATTTCGTACGATTCTTTATTGCAATATAATTTAATGTAATTTAATATAATATAGTAATGAATGGTAATTCAACGGTAGCAGTATTACTGCGATATTTTAAAATTTATCACAGCAAGTGATAAAGGAGGAACCTGCTAACGAAACAAACAGGGCATCGTTTTCTCTGCCTTTATTTTCCTATCTGAACAATTCCCCTGAAATCTTTCCTTTCTTCGCGTCTACTCTTTTGCTAAGTCTTCGCTTATGGGTTCCGCCTGTAAGGTCGTTCTTTTTCTGGCTTTTCCCTTTTGTGCGTTTCCCTCTTGCTTTTGTCGAATCTTCCTCCTTTCCCGAGGTGTTTCTTTTTTCCCTAAATTCCAGCTCGGTCCTTATCAGTACCGCTCTCGTTTCTCTAGCCTCTCTATCTTCTCCCGGGTCCTCGTACATTTCTCTTTCTCCCTTGAAGTCGCCTGTTTTAAAAGCTTGGCTCGTACCGGGCTTCTCCTCCCTCCTCTTCCTCCTCGCGACTCACACAAGGATCCAAATTGAATAATTAAAAAATGAAGCGAACGTGTGTGCGTGCGCGGGCGCCGGTTCATTCTTCACGTCGCTGGCGGAATTAGCGACAAAGGGGTTGGATTACTTTGAACGACGCGCTGTCCCACTTCCATTACGTGGAATTAAGTATCTCGGAAAAATATAGTAATTTATCATTCGCGAAAATTAACTTTGGAAGACGTCGAAGAAAATCAATGTTTGCAAATTATTATTTTCCAGGCGAAGAAACATCCCGCGTACCCCCTTGTTATTGTTATTTTTTGAAGGAACTGTAAAGTATTTATTAAAGACCCTTGGATGCTGCTGGGAAGGAGAGAAGGAGTTGTGTGAGAGAAAGTGAGAAAAAAGGCGATTGCGTTTCCGTCTCGGAGTCACTGCCTAGACTCCATCAGTGGGGTTGATGGCAGCGACTCCTTTTTATCCCAGACGCTTGTTGTTATAACTAGCCCCTGCTAGGCTGGCCCTAGATCACCCCTCCTAAAGCAGGGTTCCGCACGCTGCTTGCTTAACATCGAAGAACGGCAGGACCTCGACGCTAGGCGCGCAGCCACTTGCGGCTTGTGCTAGTCGAGTGTTCGAAACTCGTAGTAAAAAATCGTAGGGCCGCTACATTTTTTTTTAAAGATGCAACGGATCCGAGATAATCGCGCAGTGGTCCACCCATTGAAATTTTTTTTCATTCGCACTCCCAATTACGCGTGTCCCAATTACATTTTCTTCCTTTACTCCAATATTAAAAGTCCCAGCGTGCGTGTAACGCGATGTGTAGTTCCAATATCTCGCGACATTCCCACGATCTCGACGAAAAAAAAAATTTTTATTTTTTTAACAAAAACGCCTCGGCGTATCCGATAAGCGTTATCTCGGGATTAATAACGGCGTACAAATAAGTTTTATTGGAGACCGGGCGCGAGATAATGGAAAAGTATCGGGCTTCGTTTATCCTCCTTTCGCAATTTGCATCTTCGCAACGTTTCAATTAACGAGGTTAAAAAAAAATAATGTCGCGCTCATTGCTCGGCAACTCGGCAGCCGCTCGGCGGCTTTCATTTAAGAATTTATGGGGAGCGGTGGGTGGCGTTTTAATCTTGGACGACGGCGAACGGTTTTAACCGGAAGTGCGGGCAGGCTGAAGTGTTTTTCAACAATTTCAATGATATTTACGCGGATCGTTATGCACAGTTTTTCAGCCTGAAAACTTGCGGCGTTGTTAAATTCAGAAAGTGACTTTAGCGATTGTCTGGATTTTTGTTCGATCCGCTGGATCGAAATTGGCGCGATATTTTCACTCAAAGAGCGACACTCTCGCGTGATTTGCTTTATTTTTTATTATTTTTTTCAACGACGAGTACGTCTCTTCTTCTTTTTTGGATTCGTCATTACGTGTTAATTACCTGCGGTCGTCATCGTTAATTGTTTTTGTGAGTTTAACACGGTTGAGCTTGAGTCGAGTTTGAGGCATTAACATTTTTTATCCGTTTATTACGTAGCCGAGAAGACCGGTTTGTTATCAAAGGCAATTTGCATTTATATTGTTAGAAAGAAACTACTTATTACTCGCTGCTTCTACTTAGAAGAATTAATTTTAAACCTCGTAGGTTTTTTAAAATAAAGTAGCGAGGGAGTAAAAATGACTGAAAAGAGTATGTATTAAGCATTGCAAATCGCAAGTGTCTTAATCATCTCGCTGTTGGTGTTTTCACATTTTTAAATCTTCTATAAACGACGTGACAAAACATTCGTGGTGTAACGATAAACGAACGACGATAATTCGTTTGGGAAAGAGTAAAAAGTACAGTGGGAAGAATTTCGAAAGTGTATAGCGACACTTTAATTAACATTGTAATACCTACACTCGCGTGTAGCATCGTACAATTATCATCGTTATCTTCCACGTGACTCTAATTGAGCGTTCAAGTCCTTATCTCTTCAACTTTTTGCCAATTCGCTGGTAAAAATTACCGAGCGTGTAAACTTTTATCGCTCGTATTATTTGTATCCATTAAACTTCGTTTCTTAATCCTAGAAAAATCGCACGACGCAATGATATCGCCGCTATGTTAAGCTCGCGTATCACCATTTGATACCGGTAATTATTATTATAATAATTTTTATACACCTGCCTCGTTAAAGAACATTAAGTTCGAGTGTACAACTGTCTCGAGCGTCTGATAATAGAGATAAAAGAGCACTATATTATTTCGATTAAACGTCAAAGTCCGATTAAACTGACGTCAGTTGTCACAGATAATATTTGTGAAAGTTTTGAATTTGTTACTTTGTCTTTTACGAATGTTAGAATGTCAAAATCTGCCCTCCGCGTTATCAGTTCTTCTTTGGTCGACTGTCTGCCATGGCCAGACGTTCATCCTTGTGGTCAGTCTCAGTAATTACTGGTGGTTACTTTGCCCAAAATCGTTTCAACCCGACTGTCCACTCGCGAGTGGTTCTTTTCTGGCTTTGCAACTATTTTTACGGATATCGTTCATTTCGCGTCGATTGCAAAAAATAAAGGATGAATTTAAAAGTTTTAGGATACTTTGGGATACTTTTTATTTTTAATCTTCGGCTGATAAGGTAGTGGTAATTTTGGACGTTTAATTTTGTATTTTGTATTTTACATGCTTTTTTTTTGATAGAAATTGGTAATAAAATTAAATTAGAATTAGATCAGAATTTTATTAGCAAGAAATTGGTATTATAATTATATAATTAAATTATATTTCGAAATTAATTTTCAACATTAGATTGATACAAGATTAGACTAGTATTATTATAGATTAGATTAATATTAGATTAGTATAGATAAGAAAATTGAGTTATTGTAGATCATAAACCAATACAATTTTTCAATTGCGTGTGTATTTTATATTTTGTAAATTCTCTGTTATGCGAAGTGTTGTTTTAACTTTTTCGCTCTTGAAACGACTCTTGCACTAAGACTTTTGAGCGGGGATGTATATACGAGATGAGATTGGCAGGTACTTGGAAGAAAGCGTTCATTACAGCGTCGATATAATTGCAGAGGAATGCTTTTAATAACCGATGAATGAGAAAAACCAATAGTCCACTTTTACAAAGACGTAGAAAGACGTAGAAAGTGACAAAAGGAGGAATGCAGAGACACTGGGAAGAGGAATTACGGCAGCGAGAAATAAGGGCGGGGTAATTCCAATGATAGCGTGACGATGAAAAAAGAACTTTTGCAAAAGAGACAGAGAGAAACGACAAGGACGCGGGAGTGTTTCGATCGTGAAAGAAATCGGTACAAAGTGAACGAAAAGTGAAAGTAATAAGAATGAGGACGAGGAAAGACACGATGTCGCGAGACGATGTCGAGAAAGGAATTGCAGCGATATAAAAATACAAACGTAGAATCGACTCGAACAAATTGTTTAAAAAGGATTCGCCAGTGAAAATATTGAATATAGAAAAACTGCACGACTTGTACCCCAGTACAATTGGTATCTCACTGAAAGCCCCAGAAGCAACCGTTTTGACGACTTTTTTGCCATAAAATTTTATTGACACGCAAACGTTTGAATAGATAGAAAACAAATTACAGGCGCGATCGCTCAGCACCAGACGACGCCACTCCTATTCGAGATTTACGCCACGCCCCCTTTCGAATCACGTGACCCAAATCAACCAATCGCTAATTTTCGTTGCATCAGCGTTTCTGGGTTACCACTTTCAGTGACAAAACTTGGCAGAAATGTACACGTGGATATTTCTGGAATATCCTGCGATCTCGTGGAATATCAGAAATCAAAGGACAGTAGCTGTGACGGATAAAGTTGAAACACGAAAGAGAAATTTAACCGTTTAAGAAGCATGCATTTCGGCAACGGTACGTGCAGAAATTGGATCTAATTCTAATGTGAGCGCGCGCGCATAAACCGTAAATGTGCCGTGGGAAAGTTTACGGCGGAAGCACGAAACCGGCGCATCGTAAGTTTGTATCTTCCTGCCGATCCGTTACGAACATGTCTAACTCGGCCCGCTGATAATTCAAAAAGTTGATAACCGATAGCCAGCGCCCTCCCATCAAGGCATTACGAAGCGTTATGGTGCACCAGCAACGACGCTACTTTCAACGTAGAAAATAGAAGGTGGATAAAACATTGCGTTCCTTCCTTCTTGGACCTCCAATTCTCTCTTTTCTCTCTTTTCTCTCGTTTCAGAAATTAAAAGTGTAGAATCGTGGAAGTCACGGTGTCTTTTACGATTGTTCGCGAAACAGCAACAGAGTGTCTTGTATCGATAGCTCCTTTATTGCAAGTTTCTTCGGTGAGAGGTTGTAGCATTTTCATTCGACAGTAGAACTATCGGTAATTAAAACGTAAAATTTCCATCGGAGATGTTGAAGAAAAAATGAAATACTTTATGACACGAGCTTCTACACGTTTTACGAAAAATCATTTGAATCTCCAAAAATACACTGTTTTACATCTGTAAAATATTCTACAAAAATAAAAGTATCGGTTGAGAGAATCTTGAAGAAAAAGAGCGAATATTTCAGTCTCGATCTTCGTTCGAGAAGACAAAAATGTAAACCGTGAAAGAGTGAAAGACAGTCTGTAAACATTGAAATATCTGCACAACCCAAAGTCTTGATCTAATTTTCAATCTCCAAGAATTAATAAAAAAAAAAAAAAAAAATAAAAAAAAAAACGATAAAAAGAAAATAAGAACTAAAAGAAAACTAAAAGAAACAAACGGCAAATAAAAATTAAAGAATTAAAAAAAAAAGCGCTCGGTTACGAGAGTTCAGAGAGAATCGAGAGCAACTTTTCCACCGGTTATCCGGAACGAACTAATTTCGAGGGCTACGAACGAGTCGCTTCATCATAATGCGAACTCCGCGACAGTCAACAGACGAAACACACGAATCCGTACGGTCTGTCCAGCTGTTTAACGGTAAACAGGCCGATTTAGCTTGACCCAACCTATCCTACAAATCCTTATTAGAGCGACACTTGGCTAATTGCGTACCAGTTCTATTGTGCAAGAGGGCCACATAGCGCGAAGTGCTCTCTCTCTCTCTCTCTCTTTCTCTCTCTCGAACTGTTAGCGAGGTTTAGATAAAGCGATAATGAATGGCTCCGAATACTGTAGTCGTCCTCTAATGAAAACTCCTGTTGTTTGGAAAACTGGGCCGTTACCGCGCTGTTCCCCTGGTAATTATAATTACGCGTTCACGGGCTCGTTTTCGACGTTTCCACGTCGAGGCGCATCGTCGGCTCGTTTTTAACCCCGTTGCGGAGCTCTGCGAACGCGTTGTTAAAAGTCGAAGAACGGATTCTCGAACGGTAACGTTAATCATTCCGTCTTCCCTCCGCTGAATTCCGACCGCTACGCAAATATTCTTTGTCCCTTCTGGAACGCGGATTCTCAAGATTCTCACGGTCGGAAATTCTTACAACGTCGAAATTCCTCGAATTAAGCGCGCGTGCTCGCGTCGAATATTTGCAAATTGTCTTCGAGGAAGAAACACGCCAGACGGTTTCTACGGATGATCTTGGACTTGCTGAAGCTTCGCGCTGAATCGTTTCCTTTTATCATCGTTTCTACATTTTTACACAAACGAAAGTTAGAGCAAAGAGGCGACGCGACATTTGTCTCTGTCGAGACGTGACAGAACTTTTGTCCTCACGTCGAATATTTGCAAATTACCTTGATGATAAGATACCATCATTTTGACAGACTTTGGTAGATTTGTATTAAATATTATTAAATTTCTACAAGCTTTGTATTTTTCTATTAAATTTGTATTAAATTTTTTACCCGATTTACTATTTTCTTTTACTTTTCGTAATATTTTTATTCTTACTTGTACCTAAACCTAACCTAACCTAAATCTAAACCTAACCTAAAACATTCCTATATATTTTCGCGTATCTTCTTCTGTCGATAGTCATAAACAAAAAATAGTAAATTAAAGATTAAAAAATTAACAAATTAATTTGCTCGTAATCGTTATTTAGATAGATTCGGCTGTCGAGTCAGCGAGTCTACTCGGTCGACTTCCCGGCTTTGAAGTAGAATATCCGACCACGGTCAGCCACGTGGCACGATGATTCAGCCTCTGTGAAGATCGAGAGACAAAGTACCGCAGTTGTGCAACGCTGGTAAACTTAATTGAAAGTGGGGTGCATTGGAAGAATGGGCAGGGAAATTGCAAAAGCGGGCAACACTAACCAGAGATCGTGCTTTGAAAACTCCCGCGTGGAATTCCGACGTGTTCCGTCTTACTTTTCGGTTAATTCAGCAAGAGTGGGAACCGGGTCACCGGTTAACCGAGGCCGGTGAATCCGGGATTAAAATATGTACGGAGTTCCGTAAAACTCGACTGATTATGAAAAGAAATTTCCATTGTAAATTCTGTTTATCTTAACTCGCGAGTTATTCCACTTACGCTCCCTCGTTACCTTGGGAACACCGACTACGGAGATTATCTCTCCCACCGGTTACTCCTCGACCTTCCGTTTGTTTCGTCCTCTTTGTAACTTCTTTTTTTTCGCGCTCCTCGCGTCCCACGTCACGGTTATAAATACGTGTAAAAATTACAAGTTCTTTGATCTCTCGATCTTCACTCTCCTCTGACTGTTTTAATCAAATTCAAATTGGACTTTTCCCAGTAGTTTTTTGTCGTTCCACTTTCTTCTTATACCTTTCTTCATCCTGTCATTCTGTGATCGCTCTGTTTAGAAACTTTTCGAAAAAGAAGCTCATATTAAGCTTAACAAATGAAGTTTCGAAACGATCGTTCATAATTTCGAAGAGAAACCGGCTGAGATGTGTCTGAATTTGTACAATGGGAGACGAAACGTCGGATTCTTACGCGAAATTTTTTCAGCAATGTCAACGCGAAGAAATCCGATTCTATTCCGAGAATTCCGGACGAATCGCTTTGAACAGCGCGAGCCGAGAGGAGCGAGAGGAGCTAGAAAAGATAGAAGAGATTTCAAGCGAGAGTCTCAAATCGTTGGGAAATTTCTGTCCCGGACAAGTTGAACGCAAGGAACGAATTTCTGAGGCCAAATTTTCGGCGACCGACGGGGATGCAAGAAGTATCAAGTGTTTTTGCTTGCGGAGAAGGGTGCAGGGAACAGTCGGTAACAAAGCTGTCATCAACGCGCGGGGCAAGTTGAAATCTTGGGCGTTTCGAGCGTTTGAAGTTAACTCGCGTCACAAGCAGACTTTGTACTTTCATCTTCCTCGAGTTTAACATCTTGTGTAGTTACAACGGCTGACTCTCCTCATGCGCTTTGCCTATGCATCTGACTATTACTCTATTCAGAGTTGAACTAGAGAGAGAGAGAGAGGCACAGCCTATTTACCATCCAACGACGAAGAAATATCCGAAATATCCGGTCTCCATCGTTGAATTTCCGGGGGCTGGGGAATGATTAGGAGAAACTTAAGAAACGTTGCTCGCAGTTGCTTCCAGCTTGTTACCTGTAATAGTTTCCACGTTATAACGGATTCAAAGGGGGAAGACGAGAGAGAGAGAGCAGCTTTGTTCCGGAAAACGAGTTCCACGGGTAGCGAAATCTCGTCAAGGACAATTACAAAGTGACGGAAGCGGAAAGGAGGAAGCTCGTGGAACGCCGATGGATGAAAGTTCATAGGGGACCAAGTCACCAGTTACCAATAACGCTTGCAGGAGGTCGAAATTGAATGTCTCGCTGCCGAATGTGTCTTACGTAAAGGGCCTGCGCGACTATACATACGTGTGCACGTTTGTATTTCGTACAAGGTGATATGTACAGGGTGATCTGTTCAGTCCCGACGTTACAGATCATGTTATCGTTAGTCGGGATCGATTGAAGATCACTCTGTAATTTCGTGTGACGTTGGCTTTCATTTTATGTAAGAACTGCATTTTATACAAGAAGATAAACTGTAATTTTATGTAGGAAGAAATGAAAAGAGCTAAAAATGATTTCCAAATATAGAAAAGAAAAAGAAAAAAACTGCACGACTTGTACCCCAGTACGATTCGTCTCACTGAAAGGCTCAGAAGCAACTGTTCTGATTAGGAAACGAAGACGACCTTTTTGCCATAAAATTTTATTGACATGCAAACGTTTGAATCGATACAAAACAAATTACAGGCGCGATCGCTCAGTAATAACCAGACAACGCCACTCTTACTCGAGGTCTACTCCACGCCCCCTCACGAATCACGTGACCAAATCAACCAATCGCTAATTTTCGTTGCATTAGCGTTGCACCTGAAGAGGCCCGATTTTCTGGTAAAATGGACATTATAAGAAATTTAATTCTATTGTTACGTTTAATTTCAAGTACAATGTAAATATTCGAGATGGAGGACGAATAATCCTATTTTATACGAGAAGTTGAACTAAAGAGTTTCAAACACAAGTACTTTGATATTCAGACTGGCGAAGGAACGGTAGAATGTTTGACGAAAGGCTAATCGGCTAACGTACGAAGAAAAAAGATACGCAGAATCTTATTTATATGCCACTTGAGAGAAGCACCGAGAAAGTTCTTTCCATTACGCGTGCTCTGCGAGGCAGAGCGTAACTTCGCCCTTAAGAAGTTTCGCCTGTAAAACGATAAATAAAACGGACAGCCAGGCGTCTTGTTACTCGCGACCCACCCTATACATCCATATATGCGTTTCGCATACGTATAACGCGGAGGCTGTATTTCTTCGAATTTTGGGATTCGTCCAAATTGGATGCCGCGTATTTAGCGAAACGACCGTGGAGCTCCGAGAAGGAGTTGGTGGGCACGCGCGTGCACGTACACGCAGATAACGGGTGTACGTATCGTACCCGGGTGCTCTTCCTTCTCTGCAATAACCGCGAGAACGAATAGCTTCTCTCGCGTTCACTTTCTCCCTTCGCTCGCTTTCGTAGCTCTCTTTTCACCCCTCGCCGGTGATCTCCGCCGCCTGGTCACAAAGTAATTTCAACTTATTCCGTGTATTCCATCGAATTACGCCTTTGCTACACTTTCTTGTAATAATCCGGTCGAATCGCTTTTGTTGCCGGAACGACGGCCAAGTAATTCTCGAACGAACGAGCCGTTGGGAGGGACCGGACGCGGGTTGAGAAAGAAAGAAGAGGTGGGCGAACGACGGTTGATGAAGGTCCACGGAATGAAGAGGTTGTTATCGCGGAGATACCTTTGAACAGTCCGAATCATCGTGCTCCCGCGGATCGATCTGTTGAGGGAATATTGGGGTTTTGCAGAATATTTTTACAGCAGGGATTTTCTATTGTGGTTCCATGGATTTTTGTTTACTCGCTGCCTAGGTATTCCACTGCCACGGCGGGGTTGTATTTTGAAATCGTAATATCCGAGTTTACAGGATACATTCTTTGAAACTGTATTTGTTCTTTTTTTAAAGTTGTATTTTTGAATCATCCGCTATCTATACAGAGTATAGAGTATCTTTTCTGTTGTTTCGTTGGGATTTTACTTTTTAACGCGTGGATATTTCTCTGCCTCTGTGTTTTTATATAAATTGCTGCATCATTCGGTTTTATAGAAGATTTTATAGAATTTGCACGATCGCTTAAAGTAGAAATTTTTCTAGTAATACCAATTCTTGCTATAGCCTCTCCACTTTGAGTACATCTTTACACTCATCTTTGAAAATACATCCAGCGTTGTCTCCAAAATTCTCTAAACAAAGTTTGTAAACAGCGTTCAATGATTTTGCATCGCGTTGCACACTGCACATTCACAAACTTCTTCGTCTCCAAATTCTCTGCAAACGTCAACTATCTAAGTCTGGACCTGAGCTCGCACGGCGTGTTCTAGCTCAACAGTCTATCCACCTTTGTAGCCGAAGGAGCAAGCATAAAGAGGAAACGTATTCGCGGGGCTGGATCGTGACGATCGTGTACGAATGCTGAAAAGGCGGTTGTGTCACAGCGTTAAGTCGATTGGTGCGGATATCGGAAACCGATGGGGAAAAAAAAAATATATTTTTACGGTTTCTTTGTACGGCCGACCTAATTCTACGATGCTAGGAGAGAAAGAGAGAGAGAGAGAATAGAGCTGCAACAGAGCTGATCGCCGATACCTGCTTATTTGTTCGCTCTTGACTGGCGCTGGATGTGTACCGACCGAGGATTATTTCTCCTCCTCGAAAATGAATCCTTTCTATTTCCCGCGTCTATCCTTTGACGACGGTCTTCCCGTTTGCGCGAGCTCGTCGAACGCGCTACCTAATCACCCGACGTTATTTTTCATACTCCCTGTGTGTGATTACTTCGTTCTCTGCCTTGATTTTATTTTATCGAGTTTACCAATCGCTCGTTTCAACCTACATTCTCCTTCCGTGATCGAGCGCGAATTCGCCGTGTTCTCCGTTTTAAAATGAATTCCGTTCCTCCCCGACGATTGGCGCGGAAAAAAAATTTTAAATCAACGAGCGACGAGTTGATTTTACGAATGTATATCAACGATACAATGCATTACGACTACGCGATAGTCGCAGGTGAGTTCAGAATATTTTCTACCTCGAACGAAGTCCAGTTCTTTCCCGGTGATTTATATATAAAGATTTTTATAACGAAGGGGAAACATTTTGAACGTTTTAAACAGAGAATTCAGCGTTCGGTTTTTCCAGCGTTCGGCGATTGATACAATAACTTTTACAACGTAGGACCGGCATTTTGATATTTTGCGAATACGGAAATTTTCATTGGAAAATCCAGGATATTTTTTTCAACTTTAATTATCCTTGGTTATTGATTCAAAAATTTGTTCACTGCGTTTAATATATTTAATATTGAATAATTTTATATTTTCTTAAACAACAAGAGAAGAGAGCGAAGTAAGATCGTGCGAATAAGAAAAGTTACGTGATCGTCAACTATCGATACCGCGTACATCTTTCTCGCTTTCTTTTCCTCTTTCTCGAATCGTAACCGAGATAGTCAGCCCCGAAAGCGCGCGATATGCATCGCGCTTTGGAAGATTCAGACCGGGTCAGCATTTTTCCAAGCTAGCGCTCGCCGCGTCGTAAAATCCCGAGTCCACTTCACCCTTGGTACCTCTCAGTATTTAACTTCTGACAGAGCAATCGAGCAATTCAGACCTAATAAAATTCAACAACTTTCGAGTTCGACTCGAAAGTGAAACTGAATTGTTACGTCGGAAGGAGGAGAAGATGAGAGTAAAAGGGTGGATCCGTGATAGAATCGTATTAAACGGATAGTGCTCTCCCTCGCGCCTCCCCTCAACCTTTGGTAGATTTCTCCTCAGAAAAATAGCGGTCCCTTCTTTTCGCTTGTCCGCTTCTCAAAGACATCCTGTGTCGACGAAAGTATCCTGTTCATCTTTGAAACTTTTTTCCATTTTTTTTTTTTTTTTTTATTTCGTCTGAAAATTATTTCGATTATCATCTGTGCAGTAACGCGTGCAAGTATTGGGTTGTTCGGAAAGTTCGTCCCTATTTAATATAAATTAAATGTAATGTTTAACAAATATAAATATAATTTTAGTATAAAATAATAAATATAAATGTTCTGCGTTTCAATTTTCCTTCAAAATCGGCAACCCGATAGATTGATAGAATGGAAATTTAAAGGCACAGCAAACGCAGAAAATGCACGGGATGTAAGACCTAAAACAAATCTCTGCATACCGTTCGTTTTTTTAAATTGTGCACTCGTATAAATGCGTCTTGAAAAGTAGAAAGCGAAAGCTAAAATTTTTCAATTTTCTTTCAAAATCTTATTTCTTTCTTGCACAAACCACTCAGGACATTTTCAAGTTTGAAAGTTAAAAACACAGTGATAGCATCGAGGATTTAAGATCAGCTTCGTCGATTGATCAATCTGTTAAAGATCGGTGTACAAACGACGGTGTAGATCGCTGATCGTTGCAGGGTGCAATTCGAGCGAAACTTTACGATTGCAGGGGCAGCAGCAGAGGGATGAAATACGCGGAGGGCAATTTGAACTTTCGGCCATGCCGGTAAAGTCGCATTGTCGTTTGCAAGATGCTAGAACACGATAAATTCGCGGGGCGGGGAGTTTCGTTGCCGCTTCTTTCCTCCGCGACCTGGCGGCTGGAAAAGAAAAATGGCTTTCCACCTGTAACATGACGTAAAAGAGCAACTTAATCTGGTAATATCCGCGGCGAACCCGGGCCGGGAATTAATCTTGTAAGTAATTAGCGGCCGCTCGCGGGGGTGACGCGGCCAGTGAAACCTCCCCCGGACAGATTACCAATAAACGCGGGATCCGGTTGTTCGCGAAAAATCCCGAAAATTCAACGGTGAAATGGAACGGCGAAAATTGCCTCGGCCGCCCTTTGATCATCCGCATCGTGCATTTTTCAGACAGTTAATTTTTCATCTATTTTGCTTCTTCGTTCGTTCCGAATTGGAGCGCGCGCGGTTCTTCGTTAGCAAAGGTGACTTTTTCCCTTTTTTTCTTTTTCAAACAAAATGTTTGCCGAAAATGTCGGAGAGATCTTTCCCCGCTTCGTTTCCGTTTCGCGCGGCGTGCGCGTTTGACTAAAATATATAAAATACATCTCGCTGCAACGTTTGCAGCCGGAATCGATTTTTAACAGCTACTGCGTCGCGAAACGGGAAGAAATTTTTTGCACGGTGATGCATTGCTGGGACGGGTTGGAAAATCATCGCGATAGTGGAAACACTGTCACTGTTGTCGAACGTGGTATGCGAGTGTTGTTGATACAGATCGATAATGTAGATTTCTGTAGAAAGGGTGTAAAACGATGGATCGAACGAACCGCGTGGAAAGTTTCGGTTGGAAAGTCCAGTTTTAATTAACCAGTTTAGTTACATTTTTTACCGCTTGATTCCAAAAATACATCCTTCGGGGAAGTTCACAATTTCAGTTTCCAAAGTTTGGGAAACAATTTGTCGCGTTAATGGATGATTGTCATACACGTTTCGAAAGTTCGGAGTTCACGAAGTTTCCATATAAATTTTCGCGAGATTTTATTTGCTGGGTATCGATTTTACATGCAGTATTAGTAGATAGTTCAATCGAACGCGTTATTTGCTACGAGCGGATGTCTAAATCCCATCAAATATGCGTGTATCAGCGTGTATCATGGGAACATAGGATTATTGACTTTAAAAAAAAAAAAAAACTCAAAAATGTATATTTAGATATATGCTATGGAAAACTGTCGCGCGCGTGTCGAATAAATCGATCGTTGGCCCATCTTTAGCCTTCTGTTCGTCGAACAATTTCCGCGTTTCTTCACTTTTATCTCCATTTGGAAGGGAATCCACTCCGCGCATTTTCTATTCGAATGTTTTTCTTACGCGTCGCGTCGTCGCGTTCGATTCGGGCAGATCGGTTTCATTAAATTCGGATCGAACCCGGGGGCGATAACATTTTGATTGAACGACTCGCGTGTAAACGAATCAAATTGAAACAGCTCGGCGAGCTCGAAGCGACACCCGTATTCGTATTCGCGAATAGAAGCAAATTTGGCATAAACAATTTCATGAGAATCGACCGAGCCTCTGCCGCTCGCCCGTTCGTTTCGAATTCTTTTTAATCACGAACTGCTTCCGCTTTTAATCATATTTTCCCTCCCGCGCGCGGGGGGCTGGGGGGCTGAAATTCCAGTAATTGGGTAAAAAAATTTCAAAATGGAAAATTTAAATTTAAATTGATAGGAAAAAGGAGAAACGCGACGTCGAGATCGGAATTCGGGATCAAAAATTCGGATTTGAAATTTAAATGACAAGTTCGTTAAAATTTAGCAGTCTCCTCTCTCTCTCTCTTTCGCTGGCGAATGAAAATTTCGCTCGTTCGAACTAATCGAACGCTAGCGTTTCGCGTTATCCGCGAGGTATCTCTCGTCGCCGCAGCGCGCGCACGCTCGTTTCCGCGGTTGTGGAAAAAAAATTCGCGCGGAGAATCGCGTCGAAGTCGTTGGCCACACGGTGCAGTACGTTGCCGCGAATCGAGCCCGAGCGAAATGAAACGGAAAGCCAGTCTCGAATGTTTTCTCACGCCCGAATATACCGCGTCCTCGTTCAGAATTTTTTAACGTCAATAACCCGCTTTAATTAGCAGAGCGGGCGGAGAAGGGACGCGAAATAAATTCGCGATAATAAAGTTAATTAGTGAATTTCCCCCGTGTTTTAAAAACACCGTGCGTCAAATTAACGTTGGTTCAAGATGGCCTCTGCACATTTAAAGGCCAGCTTTTCCCGCGTACGTGCAAACAGCGCGTTCCAATGATCACGGGGTAAAACGGGGTAATTACGGAAAAATTCGTCGAAGACGTGTGTCGGATGAAACTCTCTCTCTCTCTCTCTCTCTCTCGTGTCGCGTTTTCATTTTTAGAAAAATTTGAATTTCGAATTTAAATTTGGAGTGGAATTGGATTTCGCTAATTATTGAATTTTTTTTGTTTTTTTTTTTTATTTAAAATTTCCTCTAGAAGGAATTTTTAAATTTCATTTTCTCGCGGAAAGGAAACTTGCCTCTGCGAGCAAATTTTATCGCGCTACATTTTTCTCAACTGGTTTTCTCAGGTAGAATGCGCCGTCTTGTTGATCATTCGCTCTAGTTTATTTAGAAATTAACTAACTTAAAATTTGATAAATTTCTCCGAGAGACGAAAAGATGTTACTCTACGTTTCTAAATGTATCTTCTTCGTGAAATTATATCTCGCACGAGATGATCATCGGGACACACACCCTACGTGTTGTTAATTCTTTTCAAAAGGAAAAAAGAAAAATTCCCGTTTGAAGCGGAAACGGCGCCGCTCCGATCCGATTTATTCGATCCCGGTTGAGCGTGAACCTCTACGTGCTCGCTTCATAAAAATATTTGCCCCTAGGAGAACATCCGATTCTTTTTACCTCGCTTCATTTCGCGTCGATTCGATACGATTCGATTAAACACCGGCGCTTCGTTATTCAAATGCACGGAAAAACAAAGCCGAAGAAGATCATTTCTCACCCCGTATTTCGCTTCTGTGTTCCATCGTAATTCCATTCGATTCGGTAACTAACAAATATCGCCCGAAACGAAACAAAAGTCGCGCGTATCGTTTCTGTTATAAATCTCTGTGAAACAACGAAACTCTGTCCGAGGCAACACGTAACACGCACGCGTTTTTCATCGGAACAATGAAACGAGCAAGGCGAGTTAAAACGCGCGCGCGTCAGGAATTTAAAAAGTTCCCGTCTTTTCACGTCGGCTCCGTTTCAAGTCCGCAGAGAGTCGCACAATTAACATTCCTCGCATAATTATTGTAGAACCGCTCGAGTCCCGTATTTCCCTTATTGTTTCAACAGTTGCGCGCTACTTTTCAGCGTTCGAGCCGCGAAAAACACAATGTGAGTTTGGGAAAAAGGATTTTTCGAGACGGGGTGATGATCCACGTAACTGAAATAATTTCAAATTATCCGTCTAATGAAAAATTGTTTAGCACGAGAGTTTAACACGAACACGTTGCACCGTACATGTGCATGGAAATATATATATTATATGTATATAAATATATATAAAATATATAATACGTAAAATATTCGCGAAACGATAGAAAAAAGCGGTTGTTAAACAGTTGTCGGATTCACCCTCGTCGCGGGAACGTTTTAAACGGTTCCCGTCGCGACGAAAGTGGGCAGCAGTTCGACTGTAAATAACTCTGTGTGCAACGTTGTCGAAATCTCGCGGAGCGAGATTCGTTTGCAACATTTATTCCTGGCTGAAAAGTGGCAATCACGTGACCTTTTACCCTATTGAAATATTTCTGTAAGTTCGTAAAAGGTTCCTATGTTTCTACCCCCTTCCTCCCTGTTCTCTTCTCTTCGTTTTTTCTCCTCCGTTTTACGTTGGTATTCGCGGTCGTAATTTTCTCGAAAAAAAAAAAAAAAGGATTGCGTCCCGATGATAAAACGTCTCGCGAGGAACGCCTGGCCGCGCGTGCAGCGCGCGAATTTTTTCCCTCTCCCCTCTGGCCCCTCTCTGGTTTGAAATATGCGCGATACGTCAAATAGAAAGGAAAAAACCGGGTGTCGTGTTGATTCGCGAAACTGCGTTTTCTTTTTTTTTTTTTCCCCTCGCGGATGCGAGCGGGGTGCGTTTTGTCAAGCGCAAAACGGCGCAGAGTCTATTTGCCAAGTCGGAGCATCTGATAGAGTAATTTCGTTACCTTGTTGTTTGAATTCATGCTCTCGAAACAGAAAAGAGTAAACAGCGCAGTGTCTCTCGGCCACTCGACAATATTAATTACGTCGCAGATTTTGCTCCCAAACAGACAGCTGCAACGTGATAAGAATATAAAATTGAAGCTACGCACACTTATGTGCGGATATTTTGCTACTTAAGTCTCGATTTGTTCATTGTCAATTATCGATCGCAAGAAGAAATTTATCTTTCGGAATATTTCTGTCAGGTATGTCGTTCGGAAGAACATACCTTTTATTTCATCAGAAGTTTAATTGGAAATTCCTAGAAACGTGAAGTATTTACTCTAGCATTTGGAGAAGATCAAGGATAATTTTCCAATACGTAAACTGATTAAAAATAAATTACGAATAGAAATCATTGCGCGATATCTTCGTTTTTTCAAGTATTTTATTTTCGAATTTTCCAATCGATGAACTCTCGATGAATTTGGAACAGCGAAACTACTACTATTACAGTGGTTTCTCAGAATCACCAAGAATCTGCACTCATGATCAGATTTTCTTCGTTGTATGAACGTTGTTCGGTAGCGGTATTGCGAGATTGAAATTTCGCTCAAAAGAACCGATAGGCAAAGGGTTTAGGTTAGGTTAGGTTGTTTTCACTGATCGAACGTTGCCCCTCAAAGAGAAAATTACAACGCCGGCTACTAATTGCTCTCTTCTCTTTTCCGTCCGTACATTTCCTTGATCCAAGGTTCAAAATTAAAATTACATCTGCTGCGCGCGCAGTTCATTTCATTGTACATTTTAATTGCCCCGACATTGTCGCGCGCGCCGCAAATGAAAACAGGCCTCTCTATCGGCAGGAACAATGGCGGCCGCGTGGACAAACGCACTCGCTGCGAAAATCGGATAATGATCCGTGAAAACGTTCGGCCTGTAACTGGCCATTCTGTCCAGTTTCGCCGCGATTTGCCGCGTCAACCGGCGGAAATTCACGAAATTCAGGGAAAATCGGCAAGATTTCTGCACGTTGCACGCGGGACTTGAGCGCGACGATTTGGCGCGAAAGTCAAATTCAAACGAGAAGAGACTCGTTCTTAGATACTCGAATCTTCGTTTAAATTTGCCGGGGATTTTCAAAGTTACCTGAATGTTTCAGTATTGTACGTTTGAATGTTTCAGTATTGAATTAAAGTACAGTACACTTGAAATTCGACCGATACAAATTCGTAATGAAAGATCGTACGACGATCGACTTGGTCTCACTTCAAAGTGCGAAGCAGTTCACTTTCGTAGTCGCGAGTTCGTTTTTCTCTTTTTCTCGAAGATGACTTTACATCGTGCAGTGAATGCTGCATTTCTTGAAAATTGTTATCTTGAAAATTCGAACGTGCGTGAAAACGTTGGAACATTCTCGTAACTAGATTCGCCAACTCAGTTTGTAGATCGAAGTCTTCCTTTTGGAACAACTCCCTAAAACTTGTTGTACTTTGTTGAACGTTGAAATTTAAGAAATCCTAACGTTTCGTCGTCTAGTCCCAACATTCCAAGCTACGATGGCGAAAAAGAAATCGTAGAGCGAGTTTTAAGGGCTCGTGGTAAAGAAAAAATGTTAATCTTCAAGACCACAACTGGATTTAGCCAAGAAAGAAACTTTTTAACGTTCTCATGCGTTTATGAAGTTTGAAGTTTTCCAATTTTTTTTTTTTAGGAAAAATTATCCTCGAGTTTTCCACGAGTTTTACAATTTTACAATTTTTGCAAGTTCCACAAATTTTCTTTTAGAAAAAGATATCCTCCGTGACGTAAGAACCCACGACTGTCGAAGTGAAAACTTTACATTTTAAAACGAGACCAAGTGAGAGATCGTTCACAAAGTTATATCAGTCGAAATTATAAATTTTTCATCGTCATTGGTACGGTTATACTCTTCACAGTACTCGAGTCCTTCGGTAGCCAATCTTTCGCGAATCTAATCTCTCAAAATTCTTTTAAAATTTATCAAGTAACGTGAGATCTCAAGACGTTTCGATTTTCGTCTAGTCGAACTTTCAAACATAAAAATCCTCGCCGAAACTGAATCGTCTGATGCCGAGATCTTCGAATGCTAAATTCTCAAATCGTACTCGCATCTCCCTAAACAGAGATTTTCGATTATCGTGGTGTAAAATTCGCGTAAAATTCGCGTAAAATTCGCGCAGGAGATTCGCGTGCGGTTGGACGCGTCGCGCGCGGTGAAACTTCTCCTTTCTACGGAACCTAACCGCGACGATTTGGCGCGCCGAAGAAAACCGAGCGCTGCCGAGCTGGCACGTTTCGCGTGCTAAGCACTGCGCGGACGTACGGACGTGCGATCGCACGCGCGTCCTCGCCAGCCAGGTGTTTTTCTTTCTTTTTTCCTTTTCTTCTACCGCGTTCGATCTCGATCGACGACGATCCAGTGAACGATCCTGTTGAGTGAGGTGTTACGAGAGTTCCAAGTCAACGACTGCCAGTCGCGAATTGGATCAACCGGGAGACATATTGAGCTGCTCGGATGCCGTTTCCAGTCCGCTACCTCCGACACGTGAGCGCTCACTTCTCTCACTTTCTACGAAAACGCAACGTTATCCTAGCTGTCGATTTGCTCGTCGTCCTGTATCCTGTGGGTACGATCGATTTAACGGGACAGTCCCGTGTGCACTCTCGCGCACGAGACAGGCTAGAACAGGTTTAATCCTGTCACTTTGCGGACGTTCGCAGGCAGAAATATACGCGCGTCTACGCTCGCGGCGTGATTTCGCAAGGCGGACGTTTTTACCGTCGCTATTTGGGGCACGTAAGCGCAATTTGCAAACGACCACTGTTACGCGAATAAATAGCTTAAACATAAACTAGCTTTTGTAAATATTTTACAAGCTATTTTACACGAACGTGTAGCAATACGCGAAGGTATAAAACCTTATACCTTTTGCGAATTTTCTTGCTCGATTTTTGGGGATTTCGCGTGGCGCCTCTGCCGCGCATGCGCGTTGAATCGTTCGGTCGAAACGAAGGCGGAAGGAATTGAACTTTAAACGTTACGAGCAAACGGAACGTGTTTTCTTTTTTTCTTCTCGAAATATACATAAACGTTAATCTTATGCGACACGTTTCGCTCGCGTTAAAAGATAACGCGGTGATGAATCACGAACGAAAATACTTTGGAGGTTACGTGCAACACGACGAGAATCGTGCACACTATCGGACGAATCGTTCGAGAAGATAGTCGCGAGATTGAAAGCTGCACGGGACAGAAACTCACTTTGATCTTGCTCGAGCTCTGTTTGAGTACGAGTGCGTTTCATTGGACGACTCAACGATTTCGAGTCCCCCGGAGTTTGAATTTTTCCTTGTTCCTGGAATGACTGCGAATTTGTTGAGCACTGTCGTTATTGAGTATCGATTCCTCGGAACCTTTACCCACTCTCAGCTAACGCAAACACGCTCGTAGTTTCCCATTTCGTTTCGTTCCGTTCCGTTCCGTTTCTCGTTGTTGTTTATTAACATTTGGCGATTCGTTGAATATCTCTCCAATATCTTCTAAGACGATAGTTTATTGTCTAGAAGAGTTACATTTACAATATTGTAGTAATTGCGAGAGAAAAAACGTTTCTTTTACATGTCAGTCATCTTGGACCTAATTAATTAGTGTGTGCTCGTACGATGAAAATTAATTATAAAAACCGTCGATAAGTTCACGACTTCACCATTTAATTGAGATAAAATTCTTCCGCTGTATAATTATAATTATATTTAGATACTCTCGTTGAAATTACGTTAAGGAAAATTAAAACGAGACGTTTTCTCTTTGAAATACAGTTCGTATTGGGGGCAATGTTCTTAAAACTATAATCACGTTAAATTTTATTATACAATGATAATTAATAAAATTGTTAAAGGAAATAACAGTGGTCTTTTTAGCTACCACTTTTGATAATAACAAATTTGGAAAAACACACGAATTTTAAATTTACACTTTGACTGAAGTAATGGCTTTTTTGAAATGTATATTTTTTAAATATAAGAAATGGCAATTAAAACCAAGACGATGCGTAAACGTAAAATTCAGAAATGTTTATTAAGAAATAATTTTTAGTTACAGGATAAAAGGATTTATGTTGAAACAACATAGTATCTCTTGCTGTAGCTCTTGAGGTTGCGTACAGTAGTAAACAGAGTTAATTTTACTGAAATTTTTTGGCTTTTCTCGTTTTCCAACCGAATCCACAACTTTAAATTACGCAGTTTCTTCTGCAGATGTTTTCCCTTTTAAACCTCATACAGCGTATTTTCAGCCAATGTATTATATAATGTCTTTGTTCATATTGCCTCTTTTAGGGATTTCCTCGAGACAAAATCTATTTTTCGACACTTCTTTATTACGTAGTGGTACTGAGCAGTATATAATTAATAATTAACACGATTGGAAAGTTGTTTGAATTGTTGATTATTGCAAATGAAAAAAAAGATTCTTGCAGTAACATTCAACTTTTTTTGACAAATAAATTGCATTGACTTCGCTACTATAAATAGAAAGAAAAACGTGCGTGTCTAACTAAAACTAGCCTCAACGTATTTTTTTTCAAAACTGGACTTTTATCACTTTCACAGAAATTAAATTTGCCACAGTATTTTTTCTTCCCTTTTTAGGAGAAAAATTAACGCGAATGAAAATGCTTTTTATTGTCCACGTTACGAGCTGGTTCAGTTTTCGACAACGTCCCAAGGATTTTCTATCTCGCGCCCGTTGACTCGTCGCGATTTATTCCCCCGCTCCGTCCAAGATTCGCTTATCAATTTTATTATTTTTTCACAGTTACCACTCTGTAACTGCTGTGCGTGCTTTAAGCGACGCGAAAAACCGCCGAACAGTGCCACGTGTATTCCCGGGTTCAATCTCTTGGATTAATTAGGAAGCTTAATTTTTCACTTCACGTGGAATCTCGTCCAATTTGCGCGAGTTATTCGAAAGTTGAACCGGCCGGGGGATTTTAAAATCCTTCGAAATAACCGGGAGCTTAAGTTTCCTGTCTGGGATTTTACCTAGCTTGTTAGGATCGTTTTCAATCGTATCGTTCTTCTACCTTTTGAGGAGACTTTTGTCTCGCTTTTGAAACGATTGCCCGTTTCTGACAATTAACGATCGTTAATAAAAGTCCCTTAGCAGATAGTCTCGAAGTATTCGGACATTTTTTGTTCATTCGTTCATTTCTTGCAATATTAACAGATAAATATTTCGCAGAAGCGGATAGATGATGTTGACAATCGCGAACTTCAAATATCTCGTGATTTTTACATAGTGGTAGACCCTTATGAGTGACCGAGCTTTTTGGTCTCGTCGCTTATCCCCACAAATTTTTGGAATTGGGACTATCCCTGCCAATTCGCAGAATACGTCACCCCTCTTGAGCATCCATTTCCGGTCCCGACTGTGGACGCTTACCGAGGGCACTACTGTACCCAATTTTAATACGTTGATATTTGCATTTCAAAATTCGCCAATTTCGTCGGATCTCGACGTTGTACCGTCAGTGAAACTTCGAACGCTTTGCATAACGCATTAGTGTAACACACACACACATACACACACACACACACACACACCTTTAGACACGAAAGTATCCCGTGATAAGTGTATGCGTTCGGGTTAATAAATGATTGCTCGACCACCGAGTGCTTTTCATACCCTTGACACCGAATTCGATAAAACGATTACACGGGAACAAGCCGTAAACGTGAATGAGGGGGAAAATACGTGTCACGTGAAACATTCGCATTCCTGCGAGACCGCGTTGTAAACTCAATTGATAATGACGCTATCGTGCATGCATATGCATCTGTATGTATCTCCGGATGGACATTCGTTTTCATGCAGTTCTGTTCGCAATTCGATTTTGCATTTTTCGCGGAGTAAAAGAAAGAAAGAAAGAAAAACTACACGACCCAGTACGATTCGTCTCACTGAAAGGCCCAGAAGCAACTGTTCTGACTAGGAAACGAAGTCGACTTTTTTGCCATAAAATTTTATTGACACGCAAACATTTGAATCGATAGAAAACAAATTACAGGCGCGATCGCTCAGTACCAGATAACGCCACTCCCACTCGAGGTCTACCACGCCCTCTCGCGAATCACGTGACCCAAATCAACCAATCGCTAATTTTCGTTGCATCAGCGTTGCACCTGAAGAGGCCCGATTTTCTGGATATTACCTCAGCTAAAATCACTTTCAGTGATAATATAATAGTGTATAATACAGTATATAAAAAATTACATAATAATAAACACACACACATATATATATATATATAGAGAGAGAAAATGTGTAAAATGGACGAAATAAAAAAAAAGGGGAGATTCAAATGTTCCTATTGGCTGAAGGTTTTGTCAAAAAAAGGGATATTTTCAAATTCTTCTTGATCGATTATCTACTCTCCTTATAGTATATTACGAACTCTCTCGTATTATGACATTTCATCGTTCAATTACTAAGTATTAACAGAGAATGGCGAATATTTAAATCGAGATCTGATAAATTACAATACAAATGTGGACACGTACAATTTGAGACATGAATTCTAACAATAAGTCTACGATGCAAATAGGTTAAAGGCGCGAGATGGGTACGTGATTGGCATAGATTTGAATGTCAGCGTGATCTTCCTCTATCAGATCTTTCTTTCTTTTTTTTTCCCCCTGTTGTGATTACATCGAGGAACAATGGAAGAATAGATTGCGACAGACTTGCATCCGTCTAAGAGCACTTCATGCATCTCTTCATGCAACCTTGACGACTTTCACATGCACGTGCGTATTATACATATTGCCCAATCCGTAAATTCGACCCTGACGCATACGACCGGTTCCAGATGCAACTGCGAAACTCGTTCTTCAATGCCGTTGCGCAATCGTTGCTCCTATTCGCGATTAAATAATATTCTTGTTTGCGTCGAATTATTTCGAATTGTTACTCTTTTGTTAGGTAGAAAATCTTTGAGGAAATTCTTTCTCCTTTATGATTTTACGAAGATTTCTTTTAAACACTAGGTACTTTTTTTTCTGAATTGAAACGAAAACAAGGTCGAGAAATAAAAATTCAAGTATGAATAGTACGAAGTACATTGTAAGTAGATTTAAATACAAGTGTATCTATTTGTAATATATATTGAATGTGTCATGTTTGTGCAATTTGATAAAATTAACAATACGTTCGTACGAAATAAGCAGAACTAACAACAGTAAATTCATTCTAATATACATACTTTCTCATATCGAACTTTATTGAAACTACGTTTCATTAATTTTTATTGTATATTTTATATGTCAGTTCTGTTTATTTCTGATATATAAAATACACAATACAAATTAATGAAACGTAGTTTCAATAAAGTTCAATATGCCGATCGTAAATTCAAAGACAAGAGGAGATCAAACAGATAGGTATTTTAACCAATATTTCCACCTTGCAATATCTTTTTATTTCGAACATCAAACTCGGATTGAAGAATCCGTAAGAAGCACCCGTTTCGAAAATAAATTAAACAACAAGATCGCGACGTAATTTCTTACCGATGTTACCGAACGATCACGACGAAACGAAACTTTCGTATTCGGACATAACTTTGAATTCATGAATACATATTGAACTTGACTCCGCTACTCGGCCAAACAGCACACACGTACACGTGTGATATCCTCTCTTTTCGAGAATTTATCTCTCGAATCGAAACATCATAAATATCTCGACGTAGTTTGACGTGCACCTAATTAACCGAACCCGATCTAGCGTACTGTTGTACGTATGCCAGTATCGTTAACTCGCTTTGTGTATCGCATTATTCCGCGTAATTAGCTATCCGGCTTCTTTGTTGTACTCTAATTTCGGGCAATCGAGGCAGCGGCTCGATGCTCCCCCGAATTTGGCCGAAGCCAGCTCGGCTATTCGACGCGGATGTAATCGCACGGATTTCGTAAACCAACGGGGCCAATTTCAAAATCCGGAAACGTCGAAACCGGGGAAATTTTTCCCCATGAGATCTGTCGTTCCGCGAGGTACAAGGTTTTTTACGTGCAAACGAAACGCGCGAGAATTGAGTATTTTTTCTTTTTTTTTATCACTGAAAATGATTTTAGCGGGGATAAGCCAGAAAATCGAGTCTCTTCATGTGCAACGCTGATGCAACGAAAATTAGCGATTGGTTGATTTGGGTCACGTGATTCGCGAAGAAGGAGTGGCGTTGTCTGCTACTGTAATTTATTTTGTATCGATTCAAATGTTTGCATATCAATAAAATTTTATGGCAAAAAACAGTTGCTTCTGGGCCTTTCAGTGAGACGAATCGTACTGGGGTACAAGTCGTGCAGTTTTTTTATTTTTACATATATTTACTACTATTTATATACACGCCTATTTTATATACTTTATATCGTTGCACGCTAGATTTTCATTTGTAATCTTCAATCGTCATCATCCCGTTTAACGTTTACCGTGCATCACGAATTTCGCGTACGATTAGCGTCGAATCTCGTTTACAAGATTACCAGATCGCCGGCACACCATTTAATAACATGTAAAACCATTTCTAACGTAATGTTATTGGATCGAATAATCGCTCATCACCGTGCAGTAATCCAGGAATGATTAGTGTTCTAATTATTCGCAGTCATCGGGAGGCGGGAGATCCGTGTTCGTTATTATCTGTTTAACGAGTAATTAATATAACGATATACGGTGTATATCGGAAGATAAAATCGCGTTTAATTGTCACGCACGTGTCGGTGTCGTGTACCTGTCCGTGGAGCAATCAATTGCGCCGTGATTTTTCGCGAGCCGGGGAACGCTCTCGGGGAAGCAAAATGATCGAACGACGAAACGGTTTTGCCTGAAAGGAAAATCGAGTTGCTTTTTTCCTCTCTCTCTCTCTCTCTCTTCTTTTTCATCCGTTGAAATGTGTATGTCAATTTAAAAATTTCGACGCGCTTCCGTCGGAATAAATGATCGATTCACCGTGCGACTGTGGGCCGCATTCAAAACCAATTACTAATCGAGCACTGTGAACATTTGCACCGGGGAACTTTCACAATGCTGCCGGTTGAATGGTTGCCCGGGCTCGCGCCGCTGTGAAAGAGGCATTAATCTCCCCGAAGGGTGAGCGCATCTCCCCTCGCGCGTCTTCGTTCGCGCTCGGCTGGCTTTCACTGCCAGATAGGCATAGGTGCTTAATCGCGTCCTTTCTCTTTGCGACGATGAATATCGAAGCACCTACTTACCTGTTCCTAATGCGGCTGCCTCTGTCCGTGACGATCCGCGTGCCTTCTCTCTCTCTCTCTCGTTCGTATCAGAGCCATTCTTCAACTCACGCGCTCTCACCTTTTCAACTCGAGATCCTCACGCGGAAGTGAAACTGCACGCGCAACTTCCTGCACTTTTACGACCTAGAAGCGGCAAGATTTCGCGTCGCGATGATTCCTCTTTTGACTTTTTCGTATTTGACGGATACATGCGCACGCAACGAGTTATTAACGCGAATGTGCTCCTTATTTTAACTCAGTTGCAGTTAAGATTTCAATGCACGCAAAAGTGGTAAAATAAGCTTACTATTTATTATTTACAATTTCAAAATTTTTAAAAGAGTGGATAAACTCGGAAATAACATTTGCGGAGGATGTAGGAACGATTAGTGATATTGGCACTGATTGATGGCGATATTTTAGGAGAGAATAATTTTGCCATGTATGTTTTCATCTTCTGTTAATTTACGTATAACAAGATCTTCGAGAGGCTTGCTTTGATTCTTAACAACCGAAATTACGTACAGTTATAGTTTTCGCTATTTTATTTCCTTCTTTCGTCAACGTCGCCACTGTTTTCAGCTCGTTTTTAAAAAAATGCATGCGAGTGTTTAAACAAATCCCCTGATATTCCGAATCGTCGTCTGATCTCCGGAGCCACCACTTTCCGCGCAATTCGTCGCGAAACGAGACGCCGTTTTACTTTGATTTCGAGCGACGCGCATTTCGAAATTGCGAAGGACTCATCCTTTCACGGAGATGAGGGGGGAACGGTGAAATTATCTAGGTTGAACGAGCCGCGCGCGTTAAAGCTCCGCTACTCGCGTTACTCGCGTAATATTTTTTATATAATTGGGAATATTTTAATGAAATTGATTCACGGACGGAGTTTTCGCCCGGCGATGGCCGGCACAGCTGGCTGCTACAGAGTTTCGCAGTTGCGAGAGAGTCCAATTAAAATTCTGTAATTACAGTAACTCCGGCTTCATTCATAATGATGTGCGCGTATCGTGCGCCCGGCACCGCTACTTTACTTTCTCCCTCGGGCTGGTCCTTTGCGCTTATATACTTCTTTTCTCTTAATCAACCTCAGAAACCCTGTTGTATATATTACATATATTATTTTCTCGGCGAGTCGCCTATGGACGAGCATTGTCCGGACGGATGCTTTTCGATTCTTGACAAACTGTTTATATTATATTATAACGATGGCGCGGGTTTGAAATGATATTTCAATTAGACATTATTGGGGGGGATGTGTGTTTCGTGAATGCAAATGGCAAAGTAGGCGTTGAGTCGCGTCGCACGTTTCAGTGCCCTGCGGGCTATTTAAAACACCGTGTTTGGATAGTGGATCTGGATGTAGCTGCGAAAAATGCAACGCGATAAAAGTAAATGAAGTAAAAGTTGCCTGTTCGTGCAGTACGTGGTTTAGGTTCAATTGAAAGGAAAGTAACTAGGAGAGGAATGGCGCTATAGTCGTAAACGAGCGCATTGTACATTTTTCGTATTAGGTTTCACTAACATTTGATTTGTCATAGTTGCAGCATCAGTGTGAGTCTAAATAGTCAAACATATTCATGACAAAACTTTAAAATTAAAATCTAATTGCCAAATATCACATGATATAACGTTTAAAGGAACTGCGAAGAAGTCGGTAAAAAGTAGGTTGTGGGAGGACGCTTGGTAGGTATTTTAGGTAAGGAGTGGGAGAGAGAAAGCGAGAATTTGCGTTTCGTCTCGGAGTCACTGCCTAGACTTCATCAGTGGGGCTGATGGCAGCGAGACTCCTACCCCAGGACGCCTGGTTATTGTAAACTAAATCTACTAAGGCTGGTGTCTGCACACCACCACCCATCCTAGCGGGGTTCCGCACACTCTGCTGCTTAACGTCGAAGATCGGTAGGAGGACATCGACGCTAGGCGCGCAGCCACTTGCGGCTTGTGCTAGTCGAGTGTTCGAAACTCGTAGTCGAGGAATCATCGTCCGCTACACGTTAAATAAATAGACATCCACACGCGTCCACAGTGTTAGATGATTAAGAAACTTTTTTGCCATTTTTCAAAAGAACCATAGCGGCCTATGCTCCTTTTAAGAAAAGTTTTACTTTCATAATGAATAGAATACAATGCAAAAGAAAAAAAAATTTTGATCTTAAAATTCAAGGTCAAGATTAATTTTATGGCAGGTTCTTTACATGTGTCTCCATCGAATTCATCTGTGATAGCCAAACTTTTCTTTCAACCCTGTTCATTGCGACCAAACGCTGTGGCACAACTCGACACGAAATCTGAATACAGCGCGATCGCGTTGCATGGCACTGAACGATTCAACAACGATTCCACGAGAAAAATCTCTTGCCGTATTGTCGTTGGAACGTTTTCCTTGCGAAGATATCGAAGGAACAATGGGAATGAATGGCTGTCGCGTTGTTACGTAATCCGAAGATTCAACGTTTAATTGCTCTTGGCAATTAAAAGTAATAACTGCGCACGACGATTTGACAATTCGACGAGTATTATTTCCTGCATCTCGTTAGATCTCGATTGTCGTTTTCCTTGGATTTCCCGCGTTAGATACCAGAGACGAATGTATGTTTATTTCAGCTGTAAATTGTAAATTCTGGGATAATTTGGACATATATACAATACTCCTGATACGAGGATTTTCAGAATTTCATAAAACGTCACGTGAGATTTTCAGATTTTTTAAAAAAATTTCTCGTCGAAAAAGGAAAAAAGGAGATATCTGACTGAATAAAAATAGCTCGACACCTATGGAGCAAATGTATCTCTTTTACATCTGTAGGTATTACAGCTCGTAAATAACAACGAACGGATGATTGATCGGTAAAAATCTGAACAATCTATTGAAAAAAAAAAGAAAAAAATTTTATGGAAAAGTTTTATCGGGAAGCACGTTGTTTCGAAATAGCTACTTCTATGGAACAGCAAAAAAAAAAAAAAGAAAAAAGAAAAAAAGAAAGAAAAATGATCAAACGTTCGCAATCGATCGACTGTATTTTCTCGGAAGAAAGTAATTGCACGAAAAGGGGTTATTTCTCTTTTCTTAGGTATTCGAATCCCCTTTTAACGCGGCTGGCGCGATAAATCTTGACGAGTGCTCGCGTAAATCGGAAAAAATGGTCGGCAACACTTTAAAAGCGGCGACAGAATGGATCCAGCGGTACTTGTATCGATCGTTAACCGGTTGAATCTCTGCCGGTCCACTGGCGCGGTATCGTTTCGCCGATTTAGATAAATGAAATTACGTTCGGACGTCGGTCCTTGGCTCGGCTTGCTTTTCGCGTTCCTCGTTTTATTCTCGAGAAATCAAATCCCTCCTCGCGATCCGTCGACCGAAATTCGGTTTATACCCCTTTATTTCCCCTCGAGAAACTTCGCCCGATCCCTGGCGTATTAATCTCCCGACGTACTCGAAGACCTTTTGAAATTGCGATCGAACTTTGGACGAAGGGGTAGGAAACAACAGGACGTGTAGCGGTTTTTATTCTGGAAAAGTTTGATTGTTTCGAAACAGCTACTTTGATAGAACGGTAAGAAAAAACAATGATATTGCTGTTTCGTAATCATTGAACGTAGAAATTGTGAGAAAATACGAGATAGATGTCTATCTATGAAGAGATACGTCTTACATCACTCGTCGAAGAATTAAACTCTGAGATGTTAAATAAAAATATTATACATCACTGTAGCTGTATAATAAAACGAACGATCACTCGTTGTGCAAAAAAAGTTCAATTAGAGAAACGTCAATGTTTGAAAAAAAAATCCTGGAGATATCTCCATTGAGATATTAATTCAAAAACGAAAAAAAAAAAAAGAAATTAAGAGAACTTGGAGATGGAGGATCTTCTCCAATGAAAAAAAAAGAAGAAACTACCAACAATGGACAAGGAAATTATTTACGAAGCATGAAACAGTGCAAACGAATTATCGAACGTCGGGTTACCGATCTCCTCGGTTCGCGCGGCGAAGATAAAGTTCCCGTGGAAAAATAATTATTTCGTTAAATGAAATTCTGTTTAATGAGAGAGGGGGAGGGGGGCGCGGGGGGTTGGCGCACGCACGCCGGTAATGGGCTTCCCCGAGAATGGATGAATCCGCAGGGAGGCAAATTTCATTTTGATAAAAGAGGTTTATAAACGGAGTGTCGAGGATCGTTTAATTCGCGTGCCGTTAACAACGTACGTACGCTGTACTTTTTTCACTTGTCTTTTCCCCGGAGGATCCTTGGATGGTAATCCAAGGACTCGGTATTAAGACTAACTGGACATTATCTCGCCAATTTCAGCCAGTATGCTCTTTATCGCATCTGCGAAGTGGCTGCGAATCCTCAATTACGCTCGTAAAGGCTTCGTACCTGCCCGCACTCGCGCTTGCCATAAACGATCGTCGCCGACAACGAGGCTGAATTTTTTAACCCGGCAATTGCGACATAGGCTAATATTTTTACGACTGGCATTACTACTTCCTTACTGGTTGTTTCTCACTGCTCGATGTGCTAATTCGCATTTTCGTAGAATAATTGCGAGTACTCGGAATTAGTTGCAATTAATTTAACGAAAGCGATTGCATTTAAGTTTAGCTGCGGTGAAAATTATTACGGCAGAAGTAGAAACACGTAGCTGAAATCTTTTTACTTTTGCTCTTGCTGCCGAAGGTGTCGCGACATTCTGTATTTTTCGTTGTTATTCCTCCTATAAAGGACGACTCGTTTTGAAAAATCGCTTTCCCAGTTAAACAGACTCGCTGCTCTTTGTCTGCTCCGCGCCCTTTGTCACCGCGCGAAACTCGGGCTACAAAAATCATTTTCCCAGACGCGGAGGAAATGTGAACACGTGCAATCTCAAAAATGAACATTCCAAACATTCGTACCTCTTTATCACGTCCGAGGATGAAAGACAATTTCTAATTATCCTGCACACCGGGTGGGATACGAAACACGAACGCAAAACGACAAGTCCGACGTTACGGTGGAAACTCGCGGACGAGCGTGAATTTTATTTTTTTTTTTTTCGAAAAATTAATTGGAGCGTGCCGCGCTCTCCGCGCCGCGGAGACGGTTTTATTTTCATTGTATTGTATAACCTTCCTCGGGTTAATTACCTCAGAAGTATACGTCAGTCGGATGAAATTAAGCGTTTTATAGGACGATAGAGCCAAGCCAGCGGTTTTTCATCCAGAAGCCAGCGCTCGGCTTCTACCAGCGTGACACCTCTGCGTGTTTTTCCACTCTGTTCTGCGAGCGAGTCGTAGCTTCTTGCGACAAGTCAATGTGGAAGATGTGTATCGGACTGGACGGAAATCGCTTTCACCCACAATGTTGCGTCCCCGATAATTTGGAAATTTCTCTCTCTCTCTGCTTCTTTGCTACAAAGATTCGTTTTATCACTGAAAGTGATTTTAGCGGGGGTAACACAGAAAATCGGGCCTCTTCAGGTGCAACGCTGATGCAACGAAAATTAGCGATTGGTTGATTTGGGTCGCGTGATTCGTGAGGGGGCGTGGTGTAGACCTCGAGTAGGAGTGGCGTTGTCTGGTACTGAGCGATCGCGCCTGTAATTTGTTTTGTGTCGATTCAAATGTTTGCGTATCGATAAAATTTTATAGTAAAAAAAGTCGTCTTTCCTAGTCAGAACAGTTGCTTCTGGGATTTCAGTGAGACGAATCGTACTGGGGTACAAGTTGTGCAGTTTTTTCTCTCTCTCTCTCTCGAATTCGAAGGTTCTTTCCTTTTCTTTGTGAAAATATGAACGATGAAATCTGCAGATCGAATCGAAACGTGTTTAGCTGACCGCGAAATTTAATATACAGCGAAACTTGGTTTATTTCTTATAATATTTTCCAAGACTAATAAATAGAACAACAATAAAAACTGAATGAATTTCTTTCTTTAAATTGTATATCTTTGAATATATACATATATACAACGAAGCTTCGCTCGTTTTAAGTAATAACTTTAGTAATTTCCCTCGCTGAATTAATCCGTTCGCGCAGAAATTTCACTTTAACGAAGCTCCGCTTTCTTAAATGAGAATATTTTTAATATTTTAACTTCTCTCGTTGAATCATTCCGATTCTAACTAGCTGCCAAAAGAACCAGAAGAGAAGAGTCACCAATAAAGCATAATATAATTTTTTTTATTTTTCTTTCTAAATGTGTCTATCTTATACGTTCAAAATATCTACATTTTTTTGGAAGATGTAAAAATCGGAGTATAGAATCCTGGAATATAACACAGGATGGACCGAAAGTTTCTCCCCGTGCTTCCTTTTTTTTAAATAAAATACCAAACTGTAAGAAGAAACCAATTTTATTAATTTTAAATTGACTTTAATGTTCGTGAAAGGAAGAAAAATTACGGATTTATTTTAGCAGGAAGCGACTTTGGTCTACTCCACTTGATGATATATCGAAATAATTACTAGTCGAAATGACAATCGAAAAGTATGAAAAAAGAAACAAAAGAGAAAATAAATGACTGTGTGTGAAATTCCGTGTTCTTAAACGCGACGATGTCGAATTTCGCGGGTGGACACTCCACAGGCAAACTACTACGGCGCCGTCGTGAGATTTCCAAGGATCTCGGTCGTTTTATTAAAACGAGCCCCACGCGGAATTTTATTTCCCCTCGCCGGTCGTAAATTCTGCAACGATCCTCCGGCCGATTAAAAAATACTATAATCCCCCCGCGAGATAGAAGGGGATAGTCCGTGTGATTTATAGGGGTGGATGAACCATTCTCATTGATCGCGACAGCCGTAAGAATTCGAGGGATTAAACGATCTAGCTATGCAGAGAGGCGAATTCGAACAGCGGAAGAATCCGAGCGAGTCGTTTACGCGCAGCCCCGATGCGGACGATTCCGCCGCGATTTCTCTCTCGCGGAATTCACGGATATCTGGATCTATAGGGCACGGTAGGAATAGCGTTAGGAATAGCGTGAAGGGTGAAAGGGCGCCCACCTCCCTCTCACGGTGGTGGCTTATTCGCGAACGATCAGTCATTCAGTCATCAAGAATCCGGATAAACCAACAGAGTGTAGTGCACTTTACCCGTTCGAGTAAAATTCAATTTGGATGCGTTTCGTCTTGGGCGAATTTTAATTTTCCTCCGAGATGGTGGGGATGGGGTAGAATCTCGACTTAATCGACTCGAGAGCTTTTTCTCTGTAGGAACGAATGTTTCCTCGTATAAAAATAATAGCACGAAACGAAGAAGCGTTTTGTGGCGCAGAGTAGTTTTCCAGCGTGCAGTTGCACCTTTTTTCTTCCTCTTCTCCTTTTTTAATCACATTCGTAAAATTATGAATTTGCATAAAAGTCTGCGGTCCAGTTATCACCGAGTAGAAAAACGTTTGCTCTCACTTAAACGAGACGCGAATGTGTTACTTGCGAGGTAACGCGATTTATAATATATATCCCAAGTGCGCCGCTTTTTCACGAACTTTCAGTAGGTAGAACAACTTCCAAACGTGGTTCTATTATTTTAATTGCATTCTCTCAGACGTACGGGAATTTGCATAAAAATTCGCGCAGCTTGCGAATCGTGATGCAGAAAAAAAAAGAAAAAGGAAAAAAAGGAAAAAGAAATGTTCAGCCTCGATTTAAACGAGACGCCGTGTTGTTACAAACGATCTAATCTATGTTTTAAAATATGCTGAACATATAAATTGCGTTTAGCGCGCAAAGTGATTCTTATCTCGTTTCATTCGTTAAAAATATAAATTTGCACGAGAGCGTAGGAACGCAAATTTTCATAAAATTTCCAGCTCAGATTGTGGAATGAAAAAAAATCGTTGCTCCATGTTGTTTGCGTGGGAATTAACGATCTGATCTGTAAATTAATTCTAATAAAAATTTATTTGCGATCTGACCTGTAAATTAATTTTAATAAAAATTAATTTGCGATCTGATCTGTAATTTTAATAAAAATTAATTTACTATTTGAGCTGTAAATTAATTTTAATAGAAATTAATTTCCAGTCGAGGTCCTCGATATTTCTAATAAATTCAACAAGAAAAAAACTAAAGACCGTGCGATTTAGCGTGAAAATACCGCGAGTTACTTGCCACGAGATGTAATATTTTCTGCAGCGCTCAACCGCGAACAAGCGACGTTCAATTATCTTTTAACAATTATCGAGTAATCACCGAAAGAGAGAAAGGCTGCTTAAACGAGGCACGACTGTGTGGGATACCGTTCTCAGCGATAATTGAAAAGCTCAGTCGCAGGGGTTTGTTTGTTGTTTGACGAGGGGGAGGGGAGCTTGAGGATCGTCCGACTTTTAATCGATATTTGTTTAAGTTTTGGAAAAGGAGGGGGGACGATTATTCCGCCCCGACGAATCCTCTCGTCCATTCTTCGAATTTCCACCCTCACAATCAAAGTTGATGGCGCGTGCCGCGACCCTAAGGCCACTTTCACACAGAGAGTCGAGTCGGATGAATGGAACGAAACGATCGTGGTTCACCGCACGCGTGTCATTCGATCCTGTCGTCGAAGTTGGACGGAATTGCGATCGAGGACAGGTGCAGTCGCCGTAGAAAATTGGAACGCGGAGGGTTTCAGCTTTTACTTGGTTCGATCGGGGGAAGACGTTGACCGGTTTGGTTTTTAATTGCGAGGTACGTCGTCGTCTCCGCTTGCCCTCTGCTGGAAAATGAAAGAGCAGAAATTTTAATTGCTGTTTGCACGCAGGGAGAAACTTTTTTACGTAATGACGCGAAATTGGTTTTTAGATTGCGCGATGGCCGTTCTATCGTCAGGCAAATGGAGGAGCAAGAATTTTAATTGTTTTCTCGCGTGGCGGGGAATTTTTAAAATTTTCGCGCAACGATAAGATTGGCTTTTGCGCGATGATAAGATTTTTTTTTTAGTTTTTAGATGGTGGGGTGGCCAACCCTTTTTAATTTTTCGTAGATGAAGCTGTCAGTTGAAAATGTAGGAACGGAAATTTTAATTATTTTCTATGTAGAGGAGCATTTAAAAATTTTTCTCTTTCCGTCTAATGACGGGATTGGTTTTTAAATTGTGAGGTGGCCATCCCCAGTTTTTCATAGGTGGACTTGTCAGGAAAATGGAAGAGCTGAAATTTTAATTGTATTTCATGTAAAGGAAGAATTTAAAAAATTTCTTTCTTTCTGTGTAACGTAATGATTAGATTGGTTTTTAAATTATGGGATATGGTCATTTCTGTTTTTTCCTAGAGTAGAAATTTTTTTCAATTATTTTTCGCACAGAGGATTTTAAAATGTTTTTCCTTTTGCGTAATGACAAGATTAGTTTTCAAATTATAGGGTGGCCGATCCTACTTTTTCGTTGTCGGGAAAATTGGGACGAGAAATTTCAACTATATTTTTTTTTCACACGGAGGAGGATTTTTAAAATTTTTTCCAGGCAGCGACAAGATTTTTAATTACACGGTATTCATCTTTATTCTTTCGCGGGCAAAATTGTTGAAAAAACAGGGCTGGAGAAATTTGAACTATATTTCATGTGTAGGAGAAATTTTTAAAACTGTTGCGTTCAGATTAGTACAAAAATGGTCGTTTTTATTTTTTCGCAGATGAGAGAAATTTTTTTTTTTTTACGTAAAAGAGGATAGTTAAATCGATTTATATTTTAAATTCATTTCTGATAGGATTACGAATATTGTTAAATTAACAGAATTTTGTATAGCGATGTTCAACTGTTACATAATGTTAGAGAAAGGAGGGAAGCACAAAGTGTTCGGTGCGAGTAAAATAAATAAATCTAAATATTAGAGATTTCGACAGCGTGGATATTCTCTATGCTCGTGGTTCGGTATTAAATGCAGTCATTTCTTCCTGTTTGTTTAAAAAAAAAAAAAAAAAACAGAAAAAAGGAATTTCGTAAAAACAACGAATGCTTTGTATTTTTGTTTGTGCCATTGCGCGTGTATTTTTTAGTGAAGTTTATTGAGAGAGAAATATAATTGTACGCGTATTATTATTTTCCCTTTCTCGTCGAATCATTTCAATTTTATTTACGCGGGATGGACGAGAAGAGCAAAGAAATGCAATTCTTAGTCGCGTTCGCAAAATCCCGCGATTAAGATTGATGTGAAGGAGGCTTAAAGCGCTCGACGCTTTCTATAGCCGGGGAAATACACGAATGAATTTCTCATCAGGGAAGTTAAACGTCGTGTTGAAAAGATTCCGAAGGTAAACACAAAAGAGTACGGAAGAATTGTTCCAGATGGACCTTCTTCCAGGCTAGGATCGAGGAAAAAATTGCTCGTGCCGGCGATAAATAGCGGAACGAGCTGCTGCTTCTTACTTTGAGAGAAATATTTTTAACAATTTTTTCCTCTGCCAAAAAAAATCGTTTGATTGGTCTCCGTTGATTTTGTATAATAATCTTTTACGCGAGAGGAGAAATTCTAACAATTTTTCACGTTCTAATCTAGGAATTAGGGACTAGAAAACAGTGACAGGCACGAAGAAGTAAATCTGTAAAATTGTTTAAATAAAAAAATGTTTGCACGAAACAGCGATAGATATGAGATAAAAATGCAGGTGTATAATTACAAAGTTCTTAGGCTCTTGCTTCCGTTTTATTCCAAAAAATGTCGTACTACGTTCATCCCAATCTACTCAATACATTAAATTCTCTCACACAGACTTTATCTTTTTATCTTTTTTTTATTATACTAGTACTTTTCACTGCTATAGATTAATCGCAAAAAAAGAGAAGAAACAATATAAAAACAAACGACGATTGAAGGAAAATATTTCCAGTGTCGCATTTTGTCTTTTAAAACGGTGCAACTTTTTCCCCGAAAGTTTTCCTTGTCTAACAAAATATAATTCGAGGGGCGAACCTCTCTGGATTTATAAAAATATTCAAATATTCAGGTTCTGTCAGATTTTATATACCGGTATGTAGCGAAACTCGCCATCAAAAGAACATCCGAGATTTTCATTTCACCCATAGTTCAATTCCAAGCCGTGTCGGTTAAACCATCCTTATCCTCGTCATAAACCTCTGGAACATCCGGTTGCTTCTCCATCCCGAGCATCTGTCGACTTGCTAACTTCCCTATCCGAGGCAAAACGTCGTCCAGCTCGCGGGGACACGTACAGCTCGTTGCGAGCGGAGTGGACAAGGTTTAATCCCCCGGTCTTCCGGTAATTGTTCCAGGACCTGATGACGAAGAACAAGCAGCGGAATTGGCGGCGGTTGCTGGCCGGCTGCTTGGTCGCCGTGGTCGTCCTCGGTTTGGTCATCGCGGCGGCGATTCTTCTGACCGGAAGCCCGGATTTCACCGGCACGGGGACGCCAGCCGCACCTGGTATTTCTCTCGAAGAATGGCTGGCCGGCTCGTTATCTCCGAAGAGCTTCAACGGCACGTGGATCAGCGGTAAGTATCTTCTGTTTCTTTTCGCGCGAGACCGCGTGATGTTATTCAGTAGTTATTTAGTTGCTCGCTATCGCGGAAGAATCGCAAAAGAAGACGCGACTTCCGACTCCACCCGGTGTCGTTCGGTTCATTCCTTTTCCGCGCCGGGCTGTTGCGAATTCGACCCCGTCGGGAGATTAATTTCTCGCGGGAATATATCATACGGAGCGCTTTCAAGCGGGAATTTAAAACGGTTGCAGTGGTTTTTCATTTGTTGCAAAGGACACGTTTGGGTATTCTCGCGTTTGGGAATTTAAATTTTGGTGACTCGATCCGTCACTGCGACTACTATTTTCAGTAGGTAGGTTTTTAGATATCAGTCGGACGTTGAATCAAATTAAGGTTGGAATTTTTATGAGAAATGATACGAAATATATTGATGTTTGGATATTGTTGCGCTTTAAATTTTGGAAACTCGATCCGTTGCTGTGATTATTTCCCAGTCGATGAGTTCTGGACAGGTGTTTGAAGGGAATGAATGTATATGAGAAGGATGCATAGAAAGGATTTTAGGTAGTTGAGAGAGAGAGAGAGAGAGAGAGTTGGTTGATGCGTTTCGTCTCGTTGGTTGAGGCGCTTGTTGTTGTAACTATCTCCGCCGCTAGGTTGGGCCCGACCACCCATCCTAGCGGGGTTCCGCACACTGCTTTGCTTAACGTCATGTTCGGAGATCGGCAGATGCTACATGTTAAATGATATTGAGGTTGGAATTTTTATAAAAAACGATTTGAAACACTTCAGACGTGAATTGGGTCAAATTAAAATAAAAAAAAGAGTTAATTTTATTTTTGGAGAGAGATGGAAATTCTTCGAAAGAAAGATAGAATTAGGAAGACTCTCGGGTGTCAGAAATAACATTTCGTTGAACTGCCACTCTAAACTGGCACTTTACATTTGAATTTCAACGAAATTCCGATGAAATAAAGAGGTAAAACAGAATAAAAGAGAATAGAGACGACGGATCTTGAGACGGAATGCTCGGAATATAGTGGCTGAAACGAGACTGTTTCCAATAGTCTCGTTCTGTAGATGCGAAACGCTCGTCCGTGGAGTTGACGTCGTGGAGGGATACCACGCTGTCCCGTATGCGCCGCTAACCTAAACTTTCTATGGGTCATTTAGCAGTGTTGCTGGCGTTTCAACTTTAATCTTTCATTTTTACCGCGACCGAAAAGAACACGAGCGAGACATTTCCTCTTTCGATCCTGCTTCGAACGCTCTTCGACTTTCACCGTGGAAATTTTTGGAAGGGAATCCCAAACGATTGGAAATTTAAGGAAACGATCCTCGATAGTCGTAAATGACGTGAAAAAAATCGTAAATTTCGTGAATTTTCTCGGAAAATTTTACTCGACGAAGGAGGAGGAGAGAGGCAAAAAACGAAAAGCAAGTGGCGAAAAGAGAAGAAAGAAATAATGAAAGAAAGACTACTCGCATTTTTCCTCCGCTGGATTTTTCTATTTCTGCGCGATGGTCGCTTCAATTTCGCAAAGTACGCAGGTTCGTCGGCGACGCGGACTGTTGTTCGCGATGGTAACGCAAAGCGTGTAAAGTTTCTCTGATCCAGCGAGGCCAGCAGCGGCGAGGCGAGAGCAGATGGGACGGGTCTCGGGCGAAGATTTCAACGGGTGGAAATCCCGATTAATCGGATGAAATCTTTATTGCGGTTGTCCGACGCAGCAGTTCGCAATCGGTGGGGAATTTGACGTAGGTAGTAATTAGCGAGCGAGGGATCATGGATCTGGCGCGACGAGTCGTCCCTTGCCGAGGGAGAGAGGCTCTGGCTATCGCCGCAAATTGAGGGTTTCGATGCCGGCTGTATCTAGCCCCGTTGGTACACGTCCTGTGTACCGGATGGCACGACGTTAATTTCCCTCTGCTTATACGAGACTATCGATTTTGCGCCATTACGTATGGCAAACATCATTTTCAACAATCACTGAATTACACCTTGACGAGCGGGGCCAGTCACGTAGCGGAATTAATCGCGCCACTACTTTTTATACCTTCGATTCGTGCCGATTCGGCTTGGCAATCGGAACGAGCCGGTGAATGAAAAACGAGCGAAAGGATATTTCTCTTTTCTTTTCTTTTTGCGACAAAGAGAATCTTTGGTCATTCGAAAGAGGTGGGGAATTTCGACAAAGAAGGGGTGGTTTTCGATCGATCGGGTAGAAACCTATGATCGAGATTTTTCAATGATAAAGCAACGGAACGGAGCGCATTGTTCTCGAAGAATGAAGCAAAAAAATCGGGTCAGTGGTTCGTCGATGGACAAGAAATGAAAATTCTGTTTCGTCCGTGCGGCGACTGGCGCCTTTCTTTTGCGGAAACAATGTTTCCTTTTGGCAGAACCGTCTTGCATTGTATCGTTCTCGATGTTTCGCCGGAAAAAAACGAAATCGAGTTTCTGAGCGAGTACGAGTTCGTGCACCTCTGTTGAAACTTTTACACGTTTTCTCGAGAAAGATACTCGAGGGCGGAGTGAAAAGGTTAAATGCGAGTTGCAGCTCGATCTATTCAATCAACGAAATAAACTGTCGCATTTGTTGCATAAATGTGTGTTTATTACTTTTGAAAGTTTAGGATCAGGTCGAAACGAATTAGCGAATTATAAGGAATAGCATCTGTAAAGTACATCATTCTAAAAAGAAGACGCAGAGGAAGTTCAACCAATCTCCGTGAAATAATGCCTCGTTCTCAGTTTCAGTTTCGTTCGTCTAGAATTTTGCAGCGATTCGATTTAGTACGATCGCAAAGTACGAAAAAAATTTCCGTTTTTACGAAGATAAATTTTCTCTCGTTGCCCACGTTACAAGCAAGTTCCGAACCTTATACTTCGACGGCTCGGCGTACCATAATTTGGTTAACAGATTGATTCGTCGAGGCAACCCCGATCCCTCCCAATCTTTCAACCGGGACATCCTTCAACCGCGCCGATGTATCTTCGACCGTCTCAATTTTCAATATTCGACGCACGCCCCAGCCGTTTGTCTCTCGAAGGGACAAAATTGCAAACAGACTGCCACTTCGTCAACTCGTGAACGTTCACAACGACGGAAAGTCGACGATCTTGATTTATTTTGGGGATTAGCGTCGTTCTTAGAATCGTTGTTCGAACCATTGTTCCGTGCGTTCTCCTCGCGGAGAAACTTCGCTTTCTTTGCTGGCCTCAGACTCTCGTGGCTTGTTCCACGGGCACAAAGATTCCATTCGCCGAATTAATTCCAGAGCCGTGGCTCTGTGTTGCCAAACTTTGAAGTTTCCCTCCACCCTCTTTTGAATCCTCGCCTCGACTCGTGGCGATTGTGCCAGCGAGACGCATCAATTCTCCCTTCCTCCCCTTTGGTTTTCGGCCATTCCACGACCGAGGAACCAAAAACCGAACGAGAAAGCCTCGAGCAGGAGCAGAATTACCGAACAAAGTTCAACGAGGGATCCCGCGAACACGTGTGTTAATTATCAACAATTGTCTCCCTAGAGAGAGTTTTCACGCAACAAACGTTAAATTTGAAACAGCTTCAGGCTTCAGATGACGATGTATAAAAGTAGTATAATCCAGCGTGAGATGATTCCACGCTTCTTCTTTCCCTAAAGCCTTCGATTTTCGAGGAAATCGAGTTTGAAAATTCATCGATGCTGTGCTTGGACTCAGCCAATTCTGAACAAGAATAATCAACATTACTCCAAGTGAGAAAAATCAATAAAGAACGTAGAGTAAAAATTTTTCAACGAAGATCGCAGTGTTCAATGTCTGAGATGTACTCTTGTCTTTTGTATAATAAATTAAAACGTTTATCCGCGAGACGTCTGGTAAGAACGGACGCGGTAATTGCGGAAGAAAAAGAAGAAGGAAGAGGAGGAATGAGAGGTTGTCGCATTTTTCATTCGAGTCGTTTTATCGAGGGAGGTTATAAGGATATTAATCACGCTTTCATTAGCAATTTTCCGCGGTAGACCGAAAGGTTCGCGATTAGCCACGCTCGGTGAAAACGTTGCGTGGAAGAGGGTAATCAGGTGGTTCGCGCGCGGGTATTATCTACTTACGAGTCGTTTTCCTTCCCCCCTCCGCCACTTGTTTCGCGAGTCACGGTGATTATCGGTAAATGACTTTATCCATCGGAGACTGTCGGAGTGTTTCCTCTCGATGTTCAAGCAAATCGTTTTTGCTTTAATCTCAACCATTCTTCAAGCTTTGTAAAAGCTGTGTCATTCGAGTGACGAAAGAAACATTGATCCTCGAAGTACCGTCTGACTTCCGGGTGTGTCAATTTTGTTAAATTTCCGCGATGAAATTAGAAATTAACGCTGGAACTACCAAAGTGATCAATTTATAATTTTTGCTATTTAAAATTTTACAAATGTAAAATAATTGCATTTCTAATAAAAACTTAAATAATTTTTCGAAAGATGTGTAAATAAAGGCTTGTCTGAATGTCTTTAATGTTTCTGATGGAAAATTGTATGCTTAGTCGTCGGTAGTTCTAGTGTTAATATTGTTCTGATATTCTACTTTCTTTCTTTCAATCACTTTCTTGTCTACGATACACTGTATGAAATATGTATTTTCGTCAAGTTATTGTAGTCTCACTTGAATTAGACATTGTATAGTCTCACACGGCGATTTTAATTTCAATTTAACATAAATCTACACGTAGTGCTTCATGTTTTTTTCTTTTTTAAATAAATAAAATTAACGTCGAGATATCTTTCGACTCAACATTCCGATGTTTTCGCGCGGCTATAAAAATTTGATAACAAAGAAAAAAGAGCGCTCGATCGAGGAACGCGCAAAGACGAGGTTAAATATTTCCTCCCGGCAACGGTAAATCTCTCATAAACTCGTAAACGCGCAATTTCCCCAGGAGAGAAATAACGTTCGACGGGAGGAACACGGTACTTGATAACGCGGGAAGAAAAGTTTATCCAAGTGGAGAGTTCGCGTGAAATTTCAACCGGGAGAGGCCGGCTGGATCTCCACGCGGTGGCGAGAGGCTCGCGTTTCGAAAGCCTCCCGCGACGCACAATACGCTTCAACAGCGTGAAATATGGTGAACTCCGGGCCCGGGGATATTGCATAAATCACACATGTTCGCGGAGAAAATATTTCGACCGACGAAAGAGAAGGAGGAGCAAAAGGGAAAAAAAACACGCGAGCAGCCACCGCTGCTGTTTCCCCTTTTCGGCGCGAATTCGCGAGCGAAGAAGAAAATGAACCTGGAAGGAGGGCGAACGCTGACGCGACGAGAACGAGGGAGGGAAACAAGAACCGCGGAGGGTTTTAAAGAATGCAACGGTCGCTAATCTCGTCGAAAGCTTCCAAAGTATCGACTTCATCGGTTCACTGAGTCGACCGAGAGCTACCTGAAACTACAGGCTAGGCTGATCGAACGTAATCTGATAAGGGAATTCTTCTCGAGGGAGGGAAAGAACGAAAGAAAAGAGAAAGAAAAAAAAAAGAAAAAAAAAGAAAAAAAAAAGAAAGAAAGATGCCAGGAAGAGGGAATTCGCCAAGAAAATATCTTCGGCTGACACTTAACTTTCAAGAAGTAGTCGCCTGCTCTCTAAAATGATCAGCCCTGCCTTTGGCCAGTAGCTGATGCCCTCACTGCCTTGTCATGATTGCCTCTCGAGTTCTCTCAGGCAACTTGCCAGCAGAACCTGGCCTCGTCCCCTTTCGCTTGTCTCTGCTCTCCAGCCAGAAAATTCTGTCCGGAACGATTCGTATCACTTGTTACGTGGTGGCATGCGGACCCCGCACCACCACGTGACGTGCCGCCGCCGCCGCCGCCACTGCTGCATCTCTCCACAGGATGCAGCAACCCTTGCGGATCGATTATGCAACGCTCGACACTATCCGTCTTTCGTCTCGATTGCGCGAAGAAGAGAAACTCGCCCGGTTAAGATTGATTTCGATTCCCTCCTGAACCGTTTCCTTATCCGAGTCTCTGTCTCTTCTTTCTCTTCTTTTTATCATTGAACGTTTCAACTTTTTCCCAACGTTTTGACTCCCCCCGCGAGTGATTTGACGAGTATTAATATCTTAAAAATTTAATGCTACTTTTGTGCTCTTGAAACATATTTTGCTAAGAGAATCGTTAGTTGTAAAAATCGATTCAATTTCAAATATGACGTTTATCAATGATGGACGTACCATGATTACTCGCTTGTTACAAAATTATTGAGTCGAGCGCAGTGGAATAGAGAGAAGCACTTTGTAACATTTAGCGGAAAGAAATCCTTGTTTATTATCTTCCGTAATTGTTGTCCTCCAAGTTCTAATTACGTCACGAACTAGGTAGTATTTAACGAAGTATTTCCCAAGTAGCTATCGCCGGATAAATATTGACGATATAAACATTCCCCCGAGGATGCTGCCCCGTGCATCTTCTGTTCCACGGGAGATTATCAGTTAATTAAGAATTCAGATTCTTTCGAAGTTTGAGGCAAGTCTCTACGAGACTCTTTGATTCGGTGCATTGATAACGAGGCTGCGCGTATTCTTGGGAATACAGCTCTTCTCTTCGCTTATTGCCGCCTAAAGAGCCCCATTATCCCATAAAGCTACCGAAATTTCTTTGTCAGGATTGATTCAGAAGCCTTTGGTAACGAGGTTCCTCGAGTTACTCGAAATTTAGCTCGTGTTTATCAAATGTTACCCCCCGACTTTTATCGACGAAATCTTTTCTTAATTACCGAAATCGAAAATCGAAGTTTTAACTCTTTGTTCACTCGTTTCACTTTGGTTTGGTAATTTTCCTCGATTTTTACTGTTTCTCTTGCATTCAGCAAGATTATTTTATTACCGAGAGACAAGGGATCGGTTGGAACTTGAGAAATTAGGGTAATCTCTGTTCTCTCTCAATTTTGCCAAGAGATCCGACTTTTACCGAGCAAGCGCTAAATTTGAAAGTCCTTCGTTGTTTCGTAAAAGTAAATAAGCAAACTTTCGTTGATGCGGACGGGGAGATGTTCAAAAAGATTTCTCTTATTCCGCGAGGAGAGACTGAGAACGAGTCTCCTCCGTTAAGAACTCGAGAACAAACCGGAATGTTCCCTGCTAATTTTATCGTCAGTCCAAAGCAAAAGAACAATGTTACTTTCGGGCGCTGTAGATTTTCGACTCGCGAGCTAATGGAAAATTTCTCGATAAAGTTAACTTTTTCGCAAGTTTCGCGACGCGGCAAGTTGACTCTGCACCATGAAGAAAAAGGCAACGACCCTGCCCATCCTACGCCACGAGATATTCGTTTAATTTAATTCCCCGACTGTGATAATGGAACCGGCAGTTTTACTATGAGCTTTGGTAGTCCGCGCGAACAATGAATCTCTCGGCGCAGTTCTTCCCTTTATGCGCTTGTAAAACCTCTGCGATAAACTAGAGCTTCAATGAATAGGCCAAATAGTCGAACGAACAAAAAGACCAACCCCTCCTCTCCGCACGTGCTCTACTCTAACAACAAGAATTCGCTGTCGCGATGAAGATGATAGATTCGCCGCTTAAACGACGAAAGAACACTGGTTCGTTGGGTTCGCGACGTGACGAAGTACAGGACGTTGCAAAATACGCGATACGTTTTGTCCGAGTACGAAATTCAACGTGTCAAAAAGTTTTTATTATTTCATCACAAGTGCGAGAGTGAATCTTCATTTTTTACCATTGGATGATTTGTGTTATTTTGTGATATTTGCAAATTTGTTGAAGAAAGAAATTGAAGTTACATTTGTATTCGATATAAAATATAATATTTAACTCAAAAGAATGAAAATTTTCACAAACATTCTTTCTTTGTTTCATCGTCTTGTAATGTATATTACGCAGGTGGATCTTGAAAGATTAACCTCTTGCGGTGGAATGACGTGCCACGCACGTCGAGAATATTTGCAATATTTTCTCAGGTTTAAGTATATTGAAATATAACCCAGCCAAAACAAATAATAAATTTACTACTTTTTAGTAATTTCTATCCAGTGATATATCGATGAATTCAAAAAGAAGAAGACGAATTATTGTACGTGGTTTGGTCACTCGTTATGGTCCGCAAACCAGTTACTAGCGCAAGAGGTTAAAATTATTTTTATTCATAAAATTGATCGAATTGATACAGTTTCTCAACGTCTATAGATTCGTCTATAGAATTAATTTCAAACGATCGAAGGAGATTCACGTTCTAAAAGCACGTTATTACGTTTGAGACGCTCGTTTTGCGAGAACCTGTACACGCGTACAAGGGGTTGGGGCGTTGTAATGCGGCATAAGTTAAAGGAGACGAGCCTCTGCGCCAAGTTTCGCCGGCGATACGCAAAAAAGGAAAACAGGCAAGTTTCGTAAACAGTTCTCGGCGGTAGTTTGCGAACTGTTCGTCACAGGGTCGCGTGTAAACCTCCCCACGTAGCGCGCCCACTTTGCCCCTCCGACACAAAGAAGACATTTGCGAGCTATTTCTTTGATCTTATCGCCGGGGCTGAAGTATCCGTAAAAACGTGCCGGCCGGATAGCGACCGAGAGCCAAGTTAGTTGGAAGCTGTTTGAGCAACTTGTCGTTCTCCGCGTGTCTTTCGAACACGATTACACCGGCTCCCTCGAGCAGCCAGCCTCCGTGTTTTCTTCCCGGAAAATGCGGTCAGACTTTGAGCGTTTCACGTTGGATTATCTCGCGAAAGGTCAATTTCTTGGCAATTACGGCGACCGATTTGTAAGATTACTTCACGAAGATCATAGGGGAAGATTTGGCAACTGGATTTCTTTCTTTCTGATACGTACGAATATTTCCGGCATTCGACGTTCGTCGAGGAAGAAGTTCGTTCTTGGTTCCAATAATTTTGGTATTCAACAAACCCAGTTGTTTCCTCGATAAAAATATATTAAACTTTCCTCGACGAAAGTAGATATTTTAAAAATCGGTCCAGTGTCCTAACTTTGCTTGCCCTGATTTCGTCGTAGAATTTTTGAACCAAGAATCCTCGAAATAAAATTCCAAATATGAGAGAGACAGATCTTTCCCAATCGGTTCGACAAAGTAGTGAAATCGCTCGGTGACCGTCTGCTCGGCTCTACCAAAGTTTTCCAAACGTTTTCAAAACGATATCTCTCCCGCTGGAGAGAGAGGGCGGAGGAAAGAAGTCTGTCCCTTTGTAAAAGGGGGAGGGGGAAAAAATGATTCGGGTTTCGCTGGCGGTCGAGTATCCCGAATAAATCTTGCGACAATTGCGACTGTTTCAATGCCGGTGAACCGCATAGAACCGGCAGGATACAACGGGAACGTGAATGCTGCGCGTCAGGGCACTCCTTTCAGAATTTCACGAAATACACAGAACCCGGAGGGAGGCAACGGGGGAGGACGCGGGACGCGGGAACAAGAGGGCCTGCCGCGAGGAAAGAATAGACGTAACAATGACGAAGACGTGTAAGTATTGGAACATTTAGAGAGAAACCTCGTTCGTAAGTGTTGGAACGTTTAGAGAGAAACGAGAATTTCTCGCGACAACGTTAGGGAAATTGTTGTAAATATCATTTCAAGGTAGTTTAAAGAGGACTAGATTTGATTCGTTTACAACCCTGATGAGATACAAAGGAATTTTTAGTTTGATCAGTGTCTGAAACGCTGCAATTTTATTTGTAATAAGAGCTTAATACTAGAAATACCAGGAATTTAATATTAGGAAGGAATTTAATATTAAAAAAATTACTAGATCTAATTTTATTACATACAACGTGTCTAAAACTTTTATAACACGGTACACGATGTACGGAACAAAATTTGACAAACGAGCACGTAAAAAGATTTGTACGGACTCCTCTCGAAAACTTCGGCGAACGAGTTGCACGAACTGTATTTTAACTCATTTAAACACCTGCCACGTGCGACCCAGTGTATCATCAGCTCGATTGGTGACATCGACTGATACCTCAGCTTCTGTCTTTTTCATATTTTTTTTTTCAATAATACCACATAAATCGTTACGGTAGTTGATCCTTCGTTTTTTGGATCAATAGGGTGCAATTTGTCGGCGGACGCAGGGGATCAGATCGTCAAGAGGATAAGCGCGGAGAATAAAGAGAGATGAGTCGCTACCCCGAACGAAATAAATCGAAAATGTAAAATGAAATTTTGCCGGGGTTGAGCGTTCGTTTCCGCTCGACGGAAACAACTTTGAAAAATGGTCGCGCACGTCCGTCGAATCAGCTTCAGTAGCTCTTCGCGCGTTTATACCTAATAAGTTCTCGTTACGTTTAACAGAATCACCTTGATAACTCCAGTTTGTCACTGGAATTTTTTTTTTTTTTTTAATCTCTTTGTAGAGGGTGTTTCAGATAAATGGGAAATTTAAATTGGTCATTTTTAAGTATACACAAGTACCTTAACCCTTTGTAATTAGAATTTCTTACTTATCTTTATTTTTTACTCCTTTTTACTACTTTTTACTTATTTTTATTTCTGATCTCTTTGTAGAGGGTGTTTCAGGTAATAGGGATTGCTCAAGCATCTTATTTAAATTGGTCATATTTAGATTAGGTTTATTTTTAGTACTTGCCCTGTAATTAGAATTTTGTTTATTTAGAGGAAAGAGAAAGTTGTAGTCATCTGCTCCAGAACTGATAAAAATTCTAACGACAAATTGACGAAGCAATAAGTGTATAAAATAAAATGAAATTTTCATTCAACAGAAGTAAATTATATTAGATTCTTCTCTCATTGAGTATTTTAGCTTTTTCAATTATTCTAATGTAAGATGTTGTTTCATTCGAAACTTTCAACATAATTCAAATTTCCCAATATTACCTCACTGTAATTAAATCTGTAACGAAGCTTTGTAAAACAATACGCGGGTGTTGATGAACATCGGATTACGCTCGTTAAAACCGTTCATTCATCGAAAACTTCTGATTTATCCGAACTATGAGCTTCAACGCAGTATGTCATGACCAGCTTACAGTTATCTCGTTAACTAGTTGACGAGTCATTATCTATGCTGGCCAACAGTTACAATTACTCCATAATTTTATATTAGAATACACTTACAATTAGTAATAATTTATTTAAAATTTATTTAGAATTATACACACTTGAACAAAAGAGGAGTTACATTCACTCCAAGAGTAATTGTTGTGGTGTTTATTCTCTTGATATATTTATTTATTAAAAGGAGTAAATCTCCAATAGCAGAACGATCAAAATTGTCAGTTTAATTTTTCGTAGAAATTTCCCAGATTTCCAAATTTCGCGTCGGTACATTTTTAGAAACTTCAACGATTTCTCGCGCAAGATTTAAGTAAGATTTAAGTAAGAGTTTGTGCCTTTGTTGTATTTCTTGCGCTTTAATTTCTTCGATAAGACACGTTATCCAACGTGAAAGTTTCTTAACGAGCAGCGATTTTTGCAATTTCGAAAAAATATGTCACATCGTTGTTTCAGAGTTTTCTCCCTCATTTTCCTCCGGTCGATGCTTCTCCATTGTTCGGCCGAGAATCCCTGAAAACGAATGTAAATACGAAACGGGGAACGTTGCCTCGTTTATCCACTGCCTCTTCCCTTTCTCCTTTCGTCGAACCTTCCTCTTTCTTTTCCTTCGATTTCCATCGTTCAGAAAACACGGGAGAAAAGAAGTTGGAATAATTGCAAGGCTCGTAACAAAGCATTCGAACAGTTCCCTAGGTCTTCCCTTTTGTAAATATGAACATGGTCATACGTACATTTTTCTTAACTTCAAAGAGTTACTAAGATGGCGAGCTAAACGAATGATTATTAAGACGTGGGATATTTTAATATCTCTGTTGGTTTAATAAACAAGGAGAATAGGACGATGAGATAGTACGTATTTTATCATGGAATAAATTATTACAGTGGATGCGTTTTATTTTAATTGAGTTACGTTATACTATTATACATTAGACAATTCTTAATCAGACAATCGAGGTCCATCTCAAATTGCTCAACAATTTTTAGGACGCGTTGCGTTCCAAAATGAAACGTACAGATAATTTTGGTAACGTGAGGTAAATTCAAAAAATTGTTAGAGCAAGGTTGTAACGTGTATTGCAAGAAATGAGATTTGAGGTTTCGTCGAAATCTGGCTATCGCTGTTGTTACGTGCAGTCAGAATAGAGAGGAGTTCTCGAAACCGATTACGAGTTGGCTCGCCAAAGTTATAAATAACGCGATAATGATATTTTAAAATGAATATTTCATGATATTAATTATGCAACAACATATAGCAATTATACGATGTATTGTATTTCATAGAGAAAATTAAGTGAATTTTCCGCTTGTGTATTCATGAAATTAATTATTCCACTTTCTTCGCCGCGTTCCGAACTTTATCGGCATCGTGCGTATAAAATATACCGTGTATAATTATAATAGTGATGACGATTCGTGATGCAAGTACTTGTATATTATAAAAATATTATTAAGCATTTGAACGATTAACAGAGGCTGAGTATTGAAAGACAAGGGAGGAGAAACGGCGACTTGGAAACGTACGTAAGTGAAAAAGGAAGGCTCATGGTCAGACGCGCGCGCCGCGCCTATAACGACATTATTTGTAATCGCGTTGCTCTAATTTGTAATTCAGAATTTCGCGGAATGGACGGTGAAACCTGATGCGTTCTAATTAAGGTTTCACTATTGGTTCATAGAATCATCATAATTATTATATACATAAAATTACCGTGTTAGTTACCATAATTATTCCATCAACGCGAAGATCGCATAGGCGGGGATATGAATATAATTTTGTCTTCTGATTTTGATTGTATTTCGGCATTGATCTGCCCCCGTAAATTGAAAAGCAGAATTAACAGGCGAGTTAATTAAAATCTATTACACGCAACTATAACAATCGCGAAAGGTAGAAAGAAAAGAGAAATAAACCTCAGAAGTACATAGATTTTTTTAAAAAAACAATTACAACTTTGACTCGTGATTAATTTCAGAAATTTCAGCGCTATGAAAATAACTCTACTTACTAAAGAAGTCGTTATTTCTTCCGAAAGGATTGTACACCTAATTTTGCCAGAATGAATCCGCAGCTGTCGAAGTAAATTTGAGAGAGGTCGATCCACAGAAAAATAAATCACAGTGAAACAATTCAGTCTTGAAAATTGAGAATTTTTGCGTCTTCGTTCCTAATCTCTCCCCTTTGCTATCCCAGCGGGGGAGGTCTTTCTGACGCATGAGCGAGAGTGAAAAGCCGAATTTATCGAAAAGACAAATATCCGGGGCTATTCGTCGTAAACGTTGGTCGTTGCAGCAAGAAATCGATGTCCGATACTCGATCGACTTTTTCCTCGAAACGGTTCGCGGACATTAGCAACCGTGTGTCGTCGACACACGGCGAATTGGCCCGCGTTGTCTACGATATATCCAGCGGGAACAGGCACGGCTAAATACAGAGAGAGAGAGAGAGAGAGAAAGAGAGAGAGGGAGAGCGGCAGTGGCCACAATTTCGTGGAAGACAGGCACGATGGTAGCTGCGGTTTCACCTACCGTGAAACTCTCATCAACCTCCATAATTACCACCATAGAGCGCACCTTTCTTCCTCTCTTCTAGCCACTAACCGATCGCTGGTGCAACTGCTCGTCTTCTTTCATTCTCTTTCCTTCCTTTTGTTTTTTTCTTTCTTTTACCTTTAATTGAAGAGCCTTTTGGAAAAGAAGAGCGCGAGGTACAATCGTAGTTACGCGGTTTGGCGGCTTTTGTCAATTTCGAATATTTCACTGTAGCTGGAGAAAATTTAATAGAGAGCAAGTACCTTCAAATGTGTACGGTATTAAAGTGTTGTATTGGGTTGTCCGGAAAGTTCGTGCTGATTTGATATAAATTAAATTTAATATTTAGTAAATGTATATTAAAATTTAAATCTTCTGCGTTTCAATTTTTCTTTTACTCATTAGAGATTCGAGGAAGGCAACACGTTATAATACAATATATTACACACAAAGTTCAATTTCACGAATGTTCAAAATTCAGCGAAAAGATTCGAAGAGTTCGATTCAAGTTTGAGAGTTAAGACAGGAGTTTAAAAGTCAAGGTGGAAGAATCAATTAATTTTCTCTCTCTCTCTCTCGCTCTCGAAGAAAAATCTATTTTTCAAAATCGCGCCATTCCTCGAAGCGACATCACTTACACTTATCGCAGAATTAACTGTGAAAGATTAGTACCTTGATACATTGGAGTCACTTTTTATCCGTGACACGATCTCTATCGATCGGCCAACCAAAAGTTCTTGAGAAAAACCAACAACTAAGACTCGAATGGACTTGTCGTCGTTAATTTTTGAAAAGGAATGAAAGAGTTTGTGTGTGTGTGAGAGAGAAAGTAACCGGACCACGGTGTGGCGTCGGGAAATGTACGGCTTTCACGAAATCGATTGGCATTAATTTCGCGTCCGTTCTCTCTGTAATTGCACCACCCGAGCCGTTTCTTCTGCCGGCCGTACAGACATAGAGATATATTTCCTCTGTTCGGTCTGATCGCGAAAGATGGCTCGGTTCGCCCGGCTATTTTTCATTGTTACCAAGGATCGTGTACCCCCTAACCTCTTTCTCTATTTTTCCACCCCCTCCCCCATTTTCCACATTTTCTATCGCGCGATGGTAAAAGTCACGACGGCGAAACAGTTTCCAATCCCGGTGTCACTGTATGTCGCGACTGCCGCTGTTGAACTTTTCTACTAATCTCTGTCAGAGGGGAATATGAAATACGAAATGAAATACGAAATATCTCGAATTCGTATTATTATACTGCAACGTGACGTTATCACGTAATGTTATTAACTTTTTGTAATGATTTGCAATAATTCCTGTGTTTTGTAATATTCTGTAACAGTACAGAATGGGCCAAAAGTTTCTTCCTACCTCTGGCATTTTTGAACAAAATACCAAAATAAATATTTAAGGAAACGTTAATTTTGTTAATTCCAAATTGAATTTAAGTTCAAACATCATTTTTTTCATTATGCTTTAGAAATCATTTCGGTCAAAATATTTCGGATTTATTTTAGCAGGAAGTGATTTTTGTATTACTAGAAGTAGATTCACACTGACGTTACTGTAGCGGCCTAGGATTCCTCAACTGCGAGTTTCGAACACTGACTAGCACAAGCCGCAAGTGGCTGCGCGCCTAGTGTCGAGGTCCTACCGATCTTCGACGTTAAGCAAGCAGTGTCCCGGAACCCCGCTAGGATGGGGTGTCCCCGGGGACAGCCTAGCGGGTGGGTAGTTGTAACAACAAGCGTCTGGGGTAAGGAGTCGCCGCTACCATCAGCCCCACTGATGATGAACGAGTCTAGGCAGTGACTCCGGAGACGAAACGCATCGACCACTTTCTTCTCCCACTCAATACCCCAAGTCCATTCGTCCTTCCATCAAGTATCCCGAACCTCCGTGAAGCATCCCTTCACTACAACCGCGACAAGTCAAATGTTAGTGAAAATTACGTAAAATAGACATCCACGTGTCTAGAATCACGACGAGTAGAATATGTAAAAGGAAAAATTTTCATTCTTGCGGTCGATTCTTTACTTAGATGTATTTCCATCAAATCGATCTCGATCGTGTAGATTGACAAACGGTTCTTTCCATCCTTCGCAACGAATTACGCACGTGGAAATTTCGTCCCCTCGCGCCAAGAGCTCGAGGATTTTTCATATTTTCCGACCGCGCGCCGTTGTCGAGCACCAGCCGGATTTAAAAATTCGCCCGTTTCGGTCGTCGCGCGAGCGTAGGAACAAAACGCGGGACAGGGTGTGGGGAATCCGTCCGCGTAAAATGATCGATTACGCCGCGAAAGGCAGAATGTTTTTCGCTGTTTCGACGACGCGAAGAGGGGCCGTGCTGTTTATGAGCGTTTCGCGCGTGCCGGACCGTGCTTTTGCGTATGCATTTGAAAGAGGAGAAGGAAGTTTTTCACTCGGCTGCGCGAGCACGCGCGAGTTTCGTTTCGTGAAGTTTCATTTCTCTTCCTCGAGGAGCCACCGTCGCTTCGTTTGAAATACCATAAATAAGCACCAATACGCGAGGTAAAAATCGAACCGGGTGATTAACGACGTTCGAGAGCGGCGAATCAGTAGTTTCGGAAAGTCGAGAGATGTTTTACCTCGTAATTTTGTTTTCCAGCTTGTGGCAAAGAATATTTTACGTCGTACGTCTTTTTTCTCTCTCTCAGTTTATCAAGTTTCTACCGACATTGCGAACAAAGTCTCGGCAAAAAAAAGAGAAAAAGAAGCACGGCATTACTTTGGCCACTGTTAATGATGTAATAGTTAGACACTCTTCGGTTATTTTGTATGCACTTTTGCGCGTCATCGCGCGCACAAAACCCGGCTTGCCAGAGAAATTGCAACGCCTTGAAAAAAAAAAGAAAAAAGAAAAAAAGAAACGACAACGCGATAACGTCGCAATTAATCAGAATTATTCCGAACGAACGCCAACAACGTGATAACTACTAACAGACTGGACGTAAACAGCAACTGAATGCAATTAATTACGACGTTCATCCTTCCGCGGTGCTTGATGCATCGCTGAATCGTCTTAAATGGAAAATCCTATTGGACCTATATTTGGGCGAGAGAGAGAGAGGCGCGTTTAAACGAGGCCTGTTTCTAAACACGCTCGGTGATTAATCGTTGCATATTTCACGCGGCGTTTTACTTGGCCTCCTCCCTCCTACCCCCCTTTTACATTATGGCGGATTCGCGCGTCGCGGCGCGCAACATAGGGGGCGCTGCAGTTTCTCCACACAGGCAATTACCGAGCCACGCCGATTGAAACTTTTATGCCTCCCTGTGAAACCTTTTGAAACATCGAAATCACGGCCAAGCTTCAGCTTCAGCTTCAGCTTCAGCTTCAGCTTCAGCCGGACGCGGGGGCCACAGGAGGATTCCTGTTCCGCCCATTTGCCGATGTAATTGCGCGATATAGCGCGGTCAGTAATTAAGTAAACATCGCGCGATTCCTGTTGCCGTTTCCCCGATCGAACGTTACTGTCAGATTAAGGGATAATCCTACAATTAGTCTGTATCGATCTAGTCCCGGTAAATACTTCCGTTCGGCTGATCCGATTGTCTCGCGGACCGCGCTAATTATGGACGATCAATCTTGGAAGCAATCCGCCATTTCCCCATGGTCAGCGCTTTCTCCTGAATCGTGTTTGTTGTTGGTCGATTTTCTTTTAGGAACTTTTGATTTCTAATTTTTAATCGATAACGTATCTCTTTTGCTTTGGTGTGATTCTGTTTGCGAGAACGCGAGGCTTGATAATTTAGTATTTTATAAATTTTAATTTATTAACTTTATGCAAGAAAAAGCTTGCTGTATTACGATTCAATGACTTCACATTCCGTGACGAATCTCGGCGTAGTCGCTCCACGTCTCGCGTTTTTGACTGTCCCTCTGGTTGGCTGGCTCATTTCAAATTCCAAGTTCGTACGTCAATCGACAAATTCTCCTCACCCTTTGCACGATTTTAATCACGCCCAAAGTTCTCTGCCTGCTTTTCCAAATACATGTACTTCAAATTGGGATTCTGCGAAAGCTAATTGACAGAAACTCGCTCATTTTTTAACCAAATTTTAACAGCCCAGAAAACGTATTTTCAATATTCTCTAGTCTTTCGTAGATAATAAAATTTCGTAAATTGCACGCGTGTATTTTACAATAACATAATTTCAACATTTTACGTATATTGTTTGTTAAAAAAAAAAAGAATGAAATCACACGATTTCTCGATAAAAAAAAGTAAGCCCCAAATTGGGATTTCGTAAAAGCTAATTGACACAAACTCGCTCATGTTTTAACCAAATCCAACAGTCCAAGAAACATATTTTTAGCAGATAATAAAAGATAATAAAATTTCTAAGTTGCACGTGTATTTTACAATGACATAATTTCAGGATTGTTTCTCAATCGCGCAAATCTAATTTTCTCGGTAGTTATTTATTCCAAAGCTTTCGAACGGGAGGGAGATATACGCGATTTCGCAGATTTTTTCAGGTTTCGCGATCGTTTCGAGCCAGCGCACCGCTCATAATTCCATCGATGTCCACTTGTAATTGTAAGCACGATCGCATCGAGGCATCGATGCTTTCGCGGTAATTAGAAAAAATGGTTTAATCGTGGTAATCCGAGGCCATAGATTCGCAAACTTGTTACGCAAGTCGGTCACGTATCCGCGGCGAGTTTTCCTCGCTTTTTCCCCTGGAAACCGTGTCCTCCTTACGGCGGATCCGTTACATCCATAACAAAACCTATTCACCGAACGTTCGTGGATCCCCGAATGAAAAGAGGAACAGAGAGAGAGAGAGAGAGAGAGAGGAAACATCGCGGCACGATGAGAGACGAGAATGGAAGAAGTTGCGGAATTCAATAACGATGGGTGGACAAAGGGGGGGAAAAAGTCGAAAATTGTCGGCTTCCGAGACGACGAGATGCTCGTTGGTTCGGCGGACGCTCGTGCAAATTCTTATGACGCAAATTTTTGCGTTTACGTGAAATTTATAACTGGATCGTGGAATTCTGCTCGACAGGAGAAAGATAGACGGAGTGTGTATAAACTGCAGAAATTGGTTTGCACACTGCATCGTGCAAAAGTCTTCAAGTTTGAAAGTAATTGCGTTTTTTCTCTTCTTCTTTTCCCTGATACCCGTTGATTGTTCAAGCTTGTCTTAGAAAAAGAAAAATGCACGATTTCGTTGATGGCTGTTTGTTTGGCGAAAAGGAACGTTTGCTATACCAAAGTTCTTTCGAAAAGGAAAAGAAAAAGAAAGCGCTGTGCGAGCTTATAAAAGATCATCTAGCGTAGAGTATGATAGTGTTGGAATTGGTTTGCTAAATTTCGGGGATATCGAACTTCTTTCTTTGTCGAAAAAGATGAGAGCTCTTTTTGAAAAGTTGCCTGAAAGACAAGAATGACCAACATATTAATAAAAAAAATAATTTCCTTTCTGACACAAAGATACTCTTCGACTGTGCGTTAAATTAAAATGTCACGTCCGGCTTTAAAAAATAGGTAGAAAACTGTCGCTTTTTTCGGTCCTCTGCCCTAAGAAAGATTGTCCCTAATAGCGCGCGAATGCAGAAAGCGCGAGGAAGAACAAGAAGAAAGAAAGAAAGAAAGGAAAGGAAAGAAAAGAAAGTAGAAGAGGAGGAATTAGGGGCGAGAAGGGGTGTGGGCAGCTGTCGGAAAAGCGGAACGGAAGATCGGCGAAGAGGACAGTTTGGAGGTGACGGGATGCGGCGGGAGGCCAGAAGGCGGAGAGGAGAGCACACTGCATCGTAAACACGGAGAGTGAAAGAAACTGGTGGATGGATCGGGAGATGGCGGAAAAGCCAGCGCGAGAGTGGCGAAAACGGCGGGAGGCTGGAAAAAGAAAAGCTTCGCGCTATTTTAATCCAAGAGTGGGTGTCCCGGCTAGAAGCGGATTTAATCAACGCCCATTATGCGCGCTCTCGCTGGAATGATACAGTTTTGTTCGAGTTTCTTCGGGACTTTTCGCGCCGACGGCTCTGAAAGAAGAGCTATCCACGCTGCCAGGTTACCAATTACCACCTGGAAACTTATTCCGCGAACCTCTGCGCGCTTCGTTTTCCTTTTTCCTCTTCCTCTTCTTCTTCTTCTTCTTCTTCCTCTTTTTTTCCCTTAACCATCTTTCTATCGTGTCTTAATTAACGACACCGGATGCCTTCGAGAGAGAGAGAGAGAGAGAGGCTCGACAACTCTGAAACGGACGATTTTCACTTTCTTCCAGGGCCCACTCTGATATTTCCACTCTTGTCTTCGCCTCGTTACTGAATTCTACCACGACTTTCTTTTCACACCGATACTTCCTCCTTTTCTTGTCACTTGGAGACTCGATTAAATTGAAATTGAAACGAGAAATTGAAGTCGAAATACACGCGAGATACGTTCGAATCGCAGAAATAGATTTCGAATTAAACATCTTTCTCGGTTGCGTGGACTACGAGTGTCTATGGAAGTTCAAACGTGAAAACAATTTTATTAGCCACTAGAGTTGGTCTTCAAACTTGGATACACTCGAATATACCGATCATTCAAATTTGAACTGATTTACTTTATCGTTTAGTTCTTGCCTTGTGATTATCTTTTGAATTTTTAAGGGACAAGTGGTCACTTGTTGTTAATCGTACCATTAATTCAGAGTATTTAAAGTATGGATAAACGTTCAGTTTAGCGAAATTAAATTGAAAGTTTGAAGGAATTGAAATTTCAAAGCAGGTCCGCGATTTTTTCTTTCGAGTCGAGATCTCAACTTGTACCACGATACTACATCAGTTGTCAATTATTTACCAAATTAATCAAGAAATCAGAGCTTCGCGAGAGAGTTCAAGTGCTAAAAGTACGAAATATGAATACTCGATGTAAATATATTTGATGTTATCGCTCGGAGTGGAAAACGAGCATAACCCAGCGAATCAGAAACGATGCTTCACGCGAAACTTTGCTCTTTTCGGCGCGAACCGGCGAAAGTTCACACTGCTTCGATTTCCAGTCAATTATCTCGACGCGAATCAAAATCGAAAATCTTGGTTTTTTCACATTTTGGGGAAATTCGCAAACAACGCGTATGGTAGGTATTTGAGATGATATAGTGTTTCATCGGTGTATGTGGTGGAATTCAGGGATATAACGTAGAGTTAATCAAGCTTAAGGGGATTCGGCTGTCACTGGCCAGACACTCGCGGCAATAATTCATCGGGAACCTTTTAATCTCGGAACTTGTCGGTAAAGTCAACTTTCTGCGGATCGAATTACGTTCCGATGTCAATTAATATTTCTTTATCGTTTCTCTTCCTTTTTATTAATCGTGTCATGCAGGAATGTCAGAGCGCAGGTGAGTTTCCACTTTTTAAATACAACTAACAAAATAAGGGGAACTATCGTTGACAATAAAAAAATACAGCAAAGTGACGATAGTTGAACAACTTTAGTCACTGCGGAGAATAAAAACTTGTGTAACTTAATCGTCGAAATTATGAAATCAGAGGCACGAAACTTTTAAAGAGTCGACAGTGAAAATCTCTAAAAATTTTTAAATTAACAAATCAATTAAGAACTTAATTTTCTAAATCAAGCCAAACTACTAGATTCTGAATTCTTTGATAGTTTTATATATTTCCTCTCGGCGAGCTAACAATTCGCAATCAATTTTTAATTAATCAGTCAACAATTTACGACGAACGTTCTGACAACTTAATATTCGCCGCAATCACTTTTTGACGTTCGCCGATGTTTTTAATTAATCGAATGTTGCGCGTTTAACGCGAACGGGGTGAATTCAAATTAACAACATCGCGCGTCGAACGTTGTTTCCCATCGATTGCGAAACGATTCGACCGCTAAGAGAGAGACCAGAGATGCATCGGTTCAAAGAGCATGGCAAAGGTGACCACGAGATGTGCCATTATTTTAATCCGGGCCGATCGGGGGCTTCCTTTTTCCACGTCGGCCCGGTGGAAAAAAGTGGCGGCGAAAAAATCCGCAAAAGGGTATTTGTAAATGAGAAACGAAATGAAGTCTCGGCGATAATTGAAAATTCCTTCGTCAATGGGATTGGATGTGTAATAAAATGGTTTCATTGAATTTATCGAGCCGCGAGGGAGAGAAAGAAAGGGTTTCGCTTTCGCTGCGGTAAAAGGCTGTTAGAAATAAGCTGAATTAACGGTGAAATAATATGATCGGACGAACGATCGAGCCGGGGAGATTTAAATTCGAAAAGAAGTTTTTCTATTTGACGGCTGCACGTTCGATCGCTTTGTATCATGAGGAACATGTTGACTAACTTGAAAACGCGTGGCGAGTAATTAATCGTTGCAAAGTTGGGTACAACGATGTGCGTTATATTTAGAAAAAATTAGAAATTACAAATTCGTGTTATTTTTCGTACAATCTAATTTTACTATAATTCGAACCAACAATCATTTGAATCGTACCATCGCGTTGCAGTGTTATGTAACAAATTTATATTTCAAACTTGCTCGCAGATCATTCGTTACACGTATTAATCAACGTAACTAAAAGTTTCGTTTTGCTTTTTGAAAGTTTACTCCACTTTTTCCAATTTTTATTTTATATTTCGAATTCAATCGCGCGCTAAATAGAAACAACGTTCGTTCAAAGTCTCATTTTGAATTGCCGACGAAGCCAATTGTTGACAAAGCGATGCATGCAAATATCAAAATTGATTGAAATATCGATCCAGGGGATAAACGAGGAAAAACATAGAAACGATATTATCGCGGTATTAAAAAAATCCTTTCGTTTAAAGATTTTTCTCTCGTCACAGCGCGCAGGTAACGACTCATCTCCCATCTCGCGCTGAAAAGTCATATTCGGAATAAAAATCTCCGGCAGCCCATCAGCGATCGACTTAAAAATTTCAGAAAGCCCAAACGAGATTTTTTAAATATTCGTTTAACCGTCAAATATTGAAGCTGCGACGGAAATTCATTTTTTTCATTTTTTCGCTGGTATGCGCCCTCCACCCTCCCTCCACTGCCCTGATGAAACACGCGACTGCTGCGTTAACGTGTGGACTCGCCGCCATTATTGCAACATTTTTTTTTTTATCACTGAAAGTGATTTTAACGAGGATAACTCAGAAAATCGGGCTTCAGGTGCAACGCTGATGCAACGAAAATTAGCGATTGGTTGATTTGGGACACGTGATTCGTGAGGGGGCGTGGCGTTGTCTGGTACTGAGCGATCGCGCCTGTAATTTGTTTTCTATCGATTCGAATGTTTGCGTGTCAATGAAATTTTATGGCAAAAAAGTCGTCTTCGTTTCCTAGTCGGAACAATTGCTTCTGGACCTTTCGGTGAGACGAATCATACAAGTCGTGCAGTTTTTTTTTTTTTTCACCGAATCAGGGGCCGATAAATTCCTCCTCTATCGCTCGCGCGCGATGACGATTTCGTCGATTGGAGCCGCGTCGAAATCAATCTGCGCGGATAATCGTGCGAACTGCCGTTAGAAATTGGACGGGAAATTACAGGAAAATGGCATAATGTTCGCGTTATAATTATTAGGACGATCGACCGTGAATACTTTGCTAATTGATCGGATCCCGATAATAGAAAATCGAAATCGTATCTCGCGTACTGCCAGCTGCCCGGGAAACCATCGTATCGCCATATTCCCGATAATTTTTCGGATAATTTTTAATGAGCGTTAGGTTTCACAATATATATGCCCGGCTGCACCGGTGTTCCCGTTTTCGTTGCAAAAATTACGACGGTATTCTCTCTTGTTTCACACCTTCCTTCCGCGTTTTCTTGGTTTCTTTTTTTTTACGCGCGAGCTATTCTATTTCGCTCGCTGATTTATCATCGCGTTATCATATAATTATTGTCGCTCGTTCCGACATTTTTCGAGAGGAAAATACTCGTCGTCCGTTGACGTAAAAGCCACAAGCGCGCGTGTTTACGCGCATATTTTTCCACACGCGGCGAAACGCGAACGCGATATTTCACTCAAGGACGTAACATCGTCCTAATTAAAATGTAAAGTGAAACGTCAAACGTTGCGCGCGGCAATTTCTTTCGTTCTTGTTTTTTCCTTTTTTTTTCTTTTTTAATGTCGCGTTGGAAGGAGTATCACGGTCGAACACTGTTGGACACTACTTTGATAAAGGTAGAAGCACCGGGGTGTAATCGAGTTAGTCGAGGGGCACCGTGATGAACTTTCACAAGTTGAAAGAGGCTGAGACGAAACAGGAACGAAGGAGTTTTTAGATTTGTAATTGAAACAGGCTGTTCATTAATTCTTCGGGAAATTGGACGCAACGTAATTATGAATACGATACATGCGTAACTGAGAATGTAATACATAATACATACGTAATTGAAAATGGAATGTAATGTTCATAATTTGCGTTGCAACGAATCTTTCGACGATCGGGTTAATTTCATAAACCGAAGAAAAAATTTCTTCTTTAATTTTATCGCTCTTGTATAAAATCGAAATGTACAAAATTATCGTTTTAATTGCTGATTAAAAACTCTTTCTTTATTTTTGATTGACAATAAGATTTAACTTCATTGGTTTCTTCGTCGCTTTTACCAAAAGCAATTAGCACGTTTATATCGAAATTCAAAGTTAAATAGTCTAGAAATCGATGCTAAAAACGATACTCCCACAAATTGAATTTTCAGCCGTCTTTGAACCGGCCAATTATCGAGGTCCACTTTGTCATCGCGAGAATTACCAAGGAATGTTCCAAAGTGTTCCACCAGAAAAATGGGAAAGCCGGTGATAACGATTAACGATATTTTTATCGCCGACACGTGAGATTCCTCTGAGCCTCTCTCTCTCTCTCTCTCTCTCTCTTTCCAGCGTCCTACTGCATCCATTAAATCACCTTGATCTTTAATATCTCCGGGAATACCGTGGGAAACTGTTTTCAGCCGACGACGGCGAGTGCAATAAAACGTCCTCGAGTCTAATCTCGCGTGGACTCGATACTCTTAACGAGCCTTTCCGAACCGACAAATTGTCCACGATGCTTCGCGAACGAGGAAAACACTCGGGAGGAGGTCTCTCTCTCCTCTTTGAGGGGTCCATTTTGAAGGAGCGTGCACGAGGATCGTCGATAACGATCCGACCGCACGATAGATAGATTATTTCCTCAACTTCTTATTGTTAGTTCCGATTTCACGGACGTCTCTTCGGACCGTGAGACGATAAATCGCTGATATCTCTCGTCTCCATCGTCGTTTATTCAAACGAAATTTCAGTTGGCGATCGGTCGAGTGAATTTGCACTTGTTGAACCCGTTTGTCCAGTGGACGTGGACTGCTATTACGTGGATATGGAGGAATAACGAGTAACGGGGGGAATGAATGGATTTCAATTATGAAGAGTGTTACTCGTCCTTCGACAGGTTCTATTGTCCATTCAGCTCGCAGAAACCTATCGTTACCCGTGTCAAAATAGAACATTTTGAAATTTCATTGGCGCGCCGTGACGCCGCGAACGAGGACTCGCGTCGTTCATTAAAATTAACTCACTGACGTTGCGTTTAAATAGCTTCCGAGCAGAGAAATCCTACCACACTGCGACGTGTAAAATATCACGTGGAATCAACGAGCGATAATTCTGAAATGTCTGAAACTTTTCGCCGAAAGTTGATATTCGCACCGGTGATCACTGTACCGAACGATGAACGATTTTGTCTCGCCTTATCAAATAATACCTTTTTTCTATCTTCTGCTCTATCCAACTTGAATTTTAATATTATTATTATTATTATCGTTATTGTATAATTTTTTTAATATTATTGTTTCAATTATTATTTTAATATTATATAAAATTGCAACTCGAATTTTTCTCAACTATACCAAACCCCGTTCTTTTACAATTTTACAACTCCACCACTACTTGAAAACCATTTAACTCTAAAACCTCGCGTGCAACAAATTCCCGAAAGACCAAGGAAAAGAATAAAAAAAAAAAGACCCGAACGATGTATCGTAACTATTCTGCCAACATCTCTCCGATAAGATAGATCTTTCTTGCGCAAACTTTCTCTCCCCTTCTGCGTTTTAGTCTCGATTCTTTCTCAATGGCCGAGAAGCCGAAGGGAAATTTATTCACCCTCTCGTCGGTTATTCCCAGAATTAATAATCGTATTCGTGGGATCCAGACGATCGAGGTCCGAATACATAAACACGATCCAGCCGGTGGATTTAACGGGCGCACGTAAAACCGTGTTGCGTCCATTACTTCCAGGCCGTTCCTGGTTCCGCGCTTCGGGGCTGGTTATTATATACACCGTGGACCTAAATTCACGATACGAGCGAAATTAGGGCCGGCGTTATCATCTATTTTGCATACTCTCAGAACTCTCGGTCTTCGGCTTTTATTTTAGAGAAATTTTCAATTTTTAATTTGCTCTCTCGAGACACGAGTCCGATGAAGCGATTTCGAGATTTGGGGAAATTTTGAAAGTTTCGCAAACGCTGCAAACGGAGAGAACGCGATTTGGGGATTTCGCGTCGAAGGCTTTATAGTTTAGATTTATACGAGTAGATATTTCTTACATTCGAACTTTCGAATGTTCGACTGCTTTTTCGAGCACAATCGCTAAATCTACTTTCATCACGTACGAGTATTATCACTGAAAGTGATTTTAGCGGGGGTAACCCAGAAAAGGTGCAACGCTGATGCAACGAAAATTAGCGATTGGTTGATTTGGGTCACGCGATTCGCGAGGGGGCGTGGCGTAGACCTCCAGTAGGAGTGGCTTTGTCTGGTACTGAGCGATCGCGCCTGTAATTTGTTTTCTATCGATTCAAATGTTTGCGTGTCAATGAAATTTTATGGCAAAAAAGTCGTCTTCATTTCCTCAGAATTATCTTCGTAGAACCTCTCTAAATTTGCTTCCATACGATGTCTAAATCTTCTCTTCTCATTTACAAAATTTCCAATGTATCCAAAGTAGCGGTCTTCCACCATACACGTAATTACAGGGAAGGACCTGTTACGTAGAAAAATTCATGTGAACGATTCGCGCAGATGTCGAGGAACAACGATGAACGGTTCCGCGCGAGGGTCGTCGTTATCTTTCGGTAACAGGTCCCACAGGGGCGGCGCTATCCGTCGGTAACTTTCTTCATTCTCTTCTTTTTTTTTTTTATCTTCATCCGCGGACCTTGGTCCTTTCTCCTTCCCCTTTTTTCCGCACCCTCTGTCAACCCTCCGAGAGGATCGTCGACCCTTTTTTTTTAGAGTTACGTTGGGTGCTCGCTCGTTTATACGGATACGTTTTGCGGATGATGATATACGAGTAACGACCGGATACAAGGGAGTTCCATTTGTAGAAAACGAGCTTTCGTAGTGGGTTTGGCTTGTCTCGCTTGTTTACGCGGCGGCACAATTAGGGGCTGCGGGGCGTGCAGCGAAATTTTGATGGGGTTGTTATTAGGGCCGTGAGCTCTCGCACGGGACTCCCGACGATCACATGGTTTCGTTATATTACGAGATATTGACACAGACGGCGGAGTTTCTTAACTCAAATATGTGTACATTGTGTGTTTCGCGTGTCTCACGGCAGACGGGTTTACGCTCTTTTGAGGTTGGAGTCCCAGATTGAAATCTCCAGATTGGTCGTCGTGATATGTACATGTACGCGTAAGAATTTATTCAACTGAGGATATTTCAGGAAATATTCAGAGGGAAGTTTCAACGTCATCATTGTGTGATATTTTATGTGTTTTGTTTTGGGATAGTTGCCATTTTTCGAGATTTTTTTAGGTTGAACATGCGACATTTTCATTTTAGAATTTTTATTTTTTGTACATGTCACAGAAGAGTTTCAACTTGATTGTAAGATAGTTGCCACTTTTCGAGATTGAAGTAGCAGAGTGAAATTTATGTTTATTGGTCCTTCCTCGTCCTACAAGATTTCATTTTCCGAGTCACATCAAACAAGCAGAGGCAGTAACAAGGAGTTTCTCAAACATTACGTCCTTCGACGTAATTTATTTCGAGGAAAGTTTGAGTCCCTGGGATTGAGAATCAATAGAGCGTCCCTCAGCCTGATAAAATCACTTAAATCGTTGGAAGCAAACCACTTTGAGCTCGCCTCGACAAACAGAAGCGGAAACGATCAACACCTTTGATTTCCACGTAGCCTCGTTTAATTTTCGTCGATTCGACGCGTCGTTTCGCGAGCCTCGCACCAGGAGGAAACTCGCGCGAAGCTCGGCGAAAGAGGACGTTAGGCGAGCGTGTCCAGCTTACGGCCAGGACGTTCAAACGTAACGACGCCGTTTGCAAAGAGGAACGGGGACATCCCCGAGCCCGTTGCTGCGTGTGCATGCCTTTATAAGAAGCTCTCAACGACGTCGCTGTAAACTGAAGGGGGGGAACTGCTTAGGGGTAACGTCCCCTGATAACGGACCACGAGACTCGCGCGAAAATGCCTCTGAAAGCGTGAAAAATGACCGCGCGGCTGTTTCTCCGCGATGAGAGCTCGAAACGAGCGAGTAATTCTCCCCCTGATTATTCTTCACGGTTTAGGAAATTTGTCGTTTGATATTATACTCTCGCGAGTATCGAGGATACATTTTTGAAAGGAAATGAAGATTTCTATAGGAAAAATTGACGAAAAGTTAAAAAATCCGGAGGTGGAGAGGGAGGGCAAAAGTCGAAAGTCGAAAGTCGAAGGCGAAAAGTCAGAAGGTTGAGGTATCCAGATACGAGAGCTAGAAAAATGAAACTTTTTTAGGTGGAAATAAGAACATGTGAAATTTTGGTTCTTGAACTTCTTCTTTTTTTTACTTAAGCTTTGGAAACCTCATTTGAGGTTCGTTATAGCTGTATCAATATCACGATAAGAGTATAAACTTTACGGTTATTAAGATTGTTATTAAGATCTTTAAGGAAAGTGTAGATCCAGTAGCAGGCCGGGATATCCGGTTTAGCAATTAGTACGTCGACTTTTAGGGGCAAGAAAAATTTGTATTTGACGAGGCTCTCGATGAGTTTAGTTGTAGAGGAAATTTTGATCCTAAGCTCTTTCTTCTGTTAATGTCTCCTATGTCGTCGACGAGAACGAGAATTCGAAATTTTATCAACGATCACACACTCAAATTTTGCTTCGTCGTCTTCGCGCAAAACACGCAGTGCTCCAAACTATCGCGCTTTGAAAACTGGCATTTTTCGTTCGTTAAATTGGCACTGTATTTTTTTCTCTATTGTAAAACAAAATTATTCCGCAACGATCCCTCTCCGCGATGAATGTTATCCGATTTAATGGCACGAGAACATTTTGCAGAGCAGGATGATCGTTGAATAATTTGGATATTTTATAGATCTGACTGTTTGCGCTGGGTCTGATGCATGAATTCTCTCCATCATTTCGTTCATATTCGGGTCAAGAGATATTATAATGTACCAAATTCTAAAATCCAACCTCTATCCCTTAAAACGCGGAAATTTTCGGTTAATATCGACCAACGAAGTGGAGCTCGAGCCTCCGATAATTAACATGAAATTGGCAAAATTTTAAACAACATATAACGAAATAAAAATTCGTTCATTTTTAATCGTATATTTTTGTTGATGTATCTATTCGATAATGTAATAATCAATTGCCAAAAGTGTAAAAATTTCAGGTAGATGTTAAACGCGGGACACGTGACAAATTAAGAATTCATTCATCTTCAAGCGTATCGAGCATACACTCTCGATACATATATTTATTTATTGATAACATTGTAATATTTTATCTTTTTTGAATTTGTAGTTATTACAAAATAATCAATAATAATGGGTAATAATATGGAAATGATCAATGATGATCAATAATTGAATATAAAATTACCCGCAATACACGGATATTTAAATACTTTATCTGATAGTTTCTTATCTTTGGTACTTTTGCTGAGCCGTTGTAGCCACAATTTGCAGACCGCGCGCGGCTAAAAAAATACCTAAATGCTCGAGCTCTGAACGAACGTAGGTGTGAGCATCGGGACAGGAGAGGAGCTCGATCCACCCCCCACCGTCGGATAAACGACAAAGAGGCGGGAATTTTCTTTTTTTTTCTCTGCACGGGTGCGCGTCAGCGGCGGCGCTTTTTCGAGGATCGTCGGCAACCTCGATTTTAACGAAGCCTCCGCGCGCGCGGTATAATAGCCAGTGGGACGCCGTTCAAAAAACGCTGACATACCGATAGCCGTGTTAGCTTCTAATTTGCGTGATCAACGCTCGTGGCAGTCAGAGGGCCCCCGCTCGCCGACTCGACGAACTCGCCGCCTCTTGTCCTCTCTCTGTGCCTCTATTTCCCTCTGTGTTAGCCCTCTGTGCTTCCTCTGTGCACATCGTTCCCCGTCAGCGTCGCATATTAATCGGGTTTGTTCGTACCTCGGTTAGAAAGTGCGCGCGCGTCGATTCGCAAGAAATATAACACGCTTTTGAAATTTCGGTTCGGATAACGCGAAATGCATGTAGCGAGTTCGTGACGCGACAGAATTTGCTCTCTCCGCGGGTACGTGGATCGGTCTCTCCTTTCCTTTTTTCGTTCGAAATATCTACGCACAGCGACTGGAGAGAGAGGGTACCGCAACGTTTAGCGTGGAAGAATCTTTGCCCTGTTTGAAATTCTCGAGAGTAGATTTGAGAAAGAAATAGTTTGTTTTGATGTAAACAAACTCACATATGTTTTACATCGTTTGATTTCCCGTCGAATATTTTGTTATTTGTTATTCTACGCGATGTGACAGTCGAGCGTCGATATCAACGAAATTTGTAATGTAAAATGTTTCGTACAGTGTGCGTAACGTGTTTGTGAGAGATATGTATAATATTTTCGCGCGAAACTGTACTCGTATTAAATATCACAATTTTTGAATTTGCCTCGGACAATATGTACCGACGTAGTCGCGATAGTCCGGTCTCATTACAATGTTAATGAAATTCCAAAATGTTTCGTATAACATTCACACACACACACACACACACACACACATACATATATGTATAGATATGATATATTCATGAAAGATTCTTACAAACGTTCGAGCAACCAGCGCTGGGGTGCAACTGCACGTTGCAAAATCTCAAAGAAAATAAATGGCTGGAATATCTGGCGACCGGGTGGGTATCGATTGATCTCATTTCAGCTACCGTAATACCACGGATGACGCACCAGCACTCGCAGGCTCGAATGAAATTGATTCTGTCGGCTCTCAAAAAGCTATCGGGGGGAGCCAGGGGGAGGAGGAGGGGGGAGGGGGGTAGAGGGGACAACGGATGGGAAATAATGGGGAAATGTGTGCGAAGATAAAAATTTACATTGGTTTCCCGTTGGTTGGATCGATCGACGTCGCTGTTCGACACTTTAATTTACCCCGGATTCGGGGTTTTCTACTGTGTGTTTTCTCGATCGATTATAGGCGGCGGTCGGTTTTATAAATGGCACCGCGCGAATAATTACACCCTCCCCGGCTTTTCCATCTGACCCTGTTCAGGGCGGAGTTTCTTTCTTTCCTTTCCTCCCTTTCTCCGTTTTTTTTTTTCTCTCTTTTTGAGTAAATCGGCTGCCTGTTATCGATGAATATTTCAGAGGCGGGAAGGGAAATCGTTCGTCCAAGTAAATCGTGTTTTCTTCGCGGGGTTAATTAACAGGGCCGATTAATTTTGGAACGTTGCACGCGTACACTTGCGCCGCGAAGTAGCGGCGCCGTGATAATTAAACTGCGAATATTTATGCGATTTTACGTTCCCTTTTTTTTTTTCAACACTACCAAAGTAGTCGAAAATGACCAATTTGTAACTTTTTAGAGCGATTCCTTTGGCCCTACGACGTTTCGTTTTTCAGAGATTCGAATTTGATTTTTGCAAATGTACATGCGAATAATAGTTTGTGTTCATTGCGTTCTTCTTTGACTCGATTATCGCAAGAAAACCTTCGTTTTGTCGGTAATTTTGCAATTTTACGATTTTATACGGAACAGAGGAATCCGTACAGTTGAATTTTTTTTTACAGTGCTGTGAAATAATTGACAGCAATTTTAGAAAACATTTCACGCCTTGCATTTTATCTTCGTCTAACTTTAACTCAGCTTTGATCTTTCGTGATCTGCAAGACAGATAGAAAACACGTTCTTACGACCGAAATGAATATTCTTGCGCCCGACGAGCAAGCTTTCAAGATTCCTCGAGTTCCTCGAAACTTTTTTCAAGCCTCGCTGCGCGTCTTTTTCGACTTTGCGAGAAAGTGTCCTCGGCGAAGTGTCGCTAATAATTAAACAAGATCTTCGGATGGGATTCGTGGATAATTCACGAGGGTGGAAGCTCTGATATTATTTCGAGCCACCCTTCGCGCGCTGGCGTGCCAGGGAATTTTTTATCACTCGTAACTCACGAGCCCGTGAAATAAAAATGGTAAAACTCTGCCAGAATCTAGAATACTTTGAGCGTCGTGTGATCTATTTACGATTTATTTGTTTGAAACAATCCCAGCTCGCAAATAGTCCGAGGACTGTTTTAATTACAAATTGTCGAGACGAATTTTTTCAAACGATTCCTCTCTAGCTTCGTGGCACGCTTATTAATTTGACGTTCGTCGCAAAAATTAATTGTCCGTTTGAGAAACTTTCGACGAATTTCTGAACAATCTTCTCAAAATTGGCGTTCGTCGCGATAATTCGTTCGTTCAATTATTTACACATCGGCAGTTTCATGGCTCGACTGAACTGTCTTTATCGACTCTTTGGCCTCTTTCACAGGAAAGAATGCGCTATCTCGGAAGATTTCCCGGATAATTTTGACCGTGATATATGCAAACGGTGCGCCGCGCGTGCGCAGAGAGAACGGGGGCCGCTTTTTAGAGAAGAGCCAGCCGTCGGAGGAAATTATCTCGCTGGCACGCTGCAATCCCGCGTGCGACCCCCTAGGGCCCGGGAAATTCGCAAATTCCATCTCAATATTAATAACGTGCTTATACGTTGGTGTATCGTGTAGCCCATACGTTCGTTTTATTATTTCTTCCTTTTTCTCTTTCTTTTTTTTTTGGACCGTCTGTTCTTCCCTGCACACGTGGAAGATTGGGGGATGAAAGTTTAAACGTTGCGTGCTCATTTGCGACACCTGTTCCTCGGGGAGAAAAAGGGTTCGGCCTCCGCGTTCCATCCGGTTTGTCAATTTTTCCGAGCGATTCGTTAGGAAAATGGTAGGCGCGATGGCGTGAAAAATTACCCGTTCCATTTTTCCCTTGAAAATTGATAGCTCGATATCGAGAGGAACAGAAAAAAGGAAGCGGGAAAAAAAAGAGGGAAACGAGAAATAAACCGGTCGGCGAAAGGTGGGAAAATTAACAACACTTTGTAGTTGGCGAACGTTTGATCATCCCTTTAAAGGCGCGAAACGACGTTGGTCAACGATGATTATACTAACTCGAATACTGTCCCAATGCAGAGACTCAAACGTGAATTTCTGTGAGTGTTTCAGAACCTCGAAACAGTAGAGATCGAAGAAATAAAGATTTGAATCTCACGAATGCACATTACATAAGTTATTATTAAATCTGTAAACATTCGTCTTGGCTCGAAATTTAGATGTTTCAGTAGATTTCAGAGTTTTGGATCAGACTGTTTGGAACCTGAAATGTGTATTATATCGAAGAAAAAAGAGTTAATTAGTCCAAATTAGCATCAGAACACGTTTTTTAAATCCAAGTTCAGAATTTTTATTATAGATTTAGATTTTTTATTTTAAATTCTAAATTCAGAATATTATAGATTTGAAAAGAAACCTGTTGATTCTTCTTCGTGTTCGAACATTAACGCGAAATATAGATATCCAGATTTTAGAATGTAACGCGTATTTAAATATTTATTCTAGAATTAATAATAAAAAAAAATACAAAAGTAAATTTCGATCTTGATTTTAAGAAAAAAAAATCTTCTTGGCTCTTCGTTATTTAATTATTAATTAATAATAAAAGAAAAAAACCAAAGATTTCGATTTTAAGAAAAGAATCTTCTCGTCTCTTCGACCCCTCGAATTATCCGCCGAGAAATTCTATCTCATGCGTCCTGTTTGGATAGTCGTTCCTTTGGTCAAACATCGTACTGTTGAAATTCATGCATTTCACACTTTCAACGTGCGAAACGATCCCCGAACGTGCGCTAAGAAACGTTTCTAAGAAAGGAAACTACGGCTGGCTCTTTCTCATTTACCAAAAGGTTAACCTAACCTAACCTTTCTGCTCCTTCTGGATTCTTCAGATATCAGCGCGAAGTTTCGAAGCTCGAACATATAATGGGGAATTTAAATTTTCCAGTCGGAGATATTATGCGTTCCTCTCGGCTGACTTGGCGGCACGCGGAACATGTGCTGTATTTAAATTATGATAATGACGGATTAGCGTCGCTGTTGAATCTCTCGCGCGGGCTTTTGTCTACGCCTCAAAGTAACCTCGTAGCTCGCAGTTACCGGAGAGTGACGACCAGGATAAATTGCGCCATTGCCTATTAACCGGTTCATCCGGGCCAAAGTATAGTCTTACCTCGCCCCATGGAAATTCGTTCTTGGCCTTTTCCTGCCGCTATACCTCGCTCTCATTCTGCTCAAATCCTGTTCACCGCCAGCGAGAAAAGTAAACCACCGGTTTTTGACAAAATGAACGACGAAGCGAACGATCTTAAATGGCTCGTGCGATGAAATCGACACACTCCGTTTGTAAATTTTAGGTTTGGCAAATTTAATCTCTCGATCCAACGATTTCTTGTATCTGGTACACGATCTTTGGATCTTTTGTGCGTTTGTAAACAAATTCGTAGTTACAAAAAATTAAAAACTATAATACTCCAAAATTACGACTTGTCCACTTTTTTTCTGATATTTATATATAATACAGTGTAATCATTGATAAAAAGGTCGAGAGACGCAAAGAAAGAGATTCTAACCTCTTTTCATGAAAACTATTCATCTTTTGTGCGTTTGTAAAAGAATTCGTAGTCACAGAAAATTAAAAACTGTAATACTCCAAAATTACGACTTTTTCATTTTCTTTCTGATATTTACATATAATACAGTGTAATCATTGATGAAAAGGTCGAGAGACGCAAAGAAAGATATTCTAACCTCTTTTCATGAAAACTATTCATCTTTTGTGCGTTTGTAAACAAATTCCTAGTCACAAAATTAAAAAGTGTAATATTCCAAAATTACGACTTGTCCATTTTTTTTCTGATATTCATATATAATACAGTGTAATCATTGATGAAAAGGTCGAGAGACGCAAAGAAAGATATTCTAACCTCTTTTCATGAAAACTATTCATCTTTTGTGCGTTTGTAAAAGAATTCGTAGTCACAGAAAATTAAAAACTGTAATACTCCAAAATTACGACTTTTTCATTTTCTTTCTGATATTTACATATAATACAGTGTAATCATTGATGAAAAGGTCGAGAGACGCAAAGAAAGATATTCTAACCTCTTTTCATGAAAATTATTCATCTTTTGTGCGTAGTTACAAAAAATTTTAAACTGTAATACTCCAAAATTACGACTTGTCTATTTTCTTTTTGATTCCTAATGAAAGTTTCAATTTCTTCAACGCCAGGAATTGATCAGACTGCGACTTTTTCTTACGAAGTTGGAATCATAATTAAAATCTTTTACGTTTGTCTTTCAACTCTCTTTGGTTTTTCAAGTTGACTTTTAGCTACTTGGTGAAAATTTAAAAAGTTAGCAGCACGTTGTCCCATTCCAGTTAATCTCAATAACAATTTCACGTTATCGTCGTCGAAATTTGTCAAGTGTCATCAAAGTGCATTCTCTGATGAGTATATCAATTGAAGTTTCAATTTCTCCAATTCTGGATTTTAATACGTAAAAAGTTGTTCGTTCCTCAACATTCTCTCCGTGAAAATATTTGAAAATGAAAGTTGCACGCGCAACGTAATTTGGTTTTTTAACGCGAGCAAAACACACGGTGGAAAGAGCAGTTATTCGAACCCGTTGTAGTTACCTGTCGTATAAATCACCGATTCTCTCCGCTGCCCGTGAGTCTTCGTTTATGTAATAGGGATTCACGTTCAGACAAAATGAAGTCAATGGACACGAGTTCATTAAACCGAGATGCCAACTGAAATTTCACTCCGATAAACGAAGTCGAGACAAATGAAGTTTTACAGTGGAACACTAATGAAGTTTTTAATTAAAAGGCCCTTTGCATCGATCGTCCTCGAAACGTTAGGAAAATTCGAAAAAAAGTTAGAGAAACGGGGACATTTCCTCAAACGGCAATTTGAGACGAAAAGATTTTTCAAATCAAGTAAGATTTCTTTCGCGAGAATGTTATGAAAGGAAGAAGATACCACAAAGTGAGAGTGCAATTATGCAGAATAACAGAACGATACACGATTCGTTCGTTACGTTAATGCACACTTGATTCGCATTAATAAATACAAAGCCAAAATTGTTTTCCTTAAATTATGCATACACGATTAAATGCAGCACGCGTCGCGCGTATAAATTTAACTTTGAATCGTATAAAATAACAAAAATTTATTTATTCCTTAAATAAATAGAGTAATGCATTAATTTAATTCAATTTGGCAATTCCTTAAATAAAACGGCAATACACTAATTCAATTCGTGGAAAATAATTTTTCACTTGACCTGAAAGAAAAACCTGATTTAGAATTGTCACCCTAAAATTTCTCATATTATATTGTAGCGGACGATGATTCCTCAAATACTGGTTTCGAACACTCGACTAGCACAAGTCGCAAGTGGCTGCGCGCCTAGCGATCTCCGATGTTAAGCAGCAGAGTGTGCGGAACCCCGCTAGGGATGGGTGGTGGTGTGCAGAGACCAGCCTTAGTAGGTTTAGTTTACACAATAACAGGCGTCTGTGGTAGGAGTCGCTGCTGCCATCAGCCCCCCACACTGATGATGAGTCTAGGCAGTGACTCCGAGACGAAACATAAACCTCTCGCTTTCTTTCTCCCACTCACTATCTCAAATCCTTCCCATTCGTCCTTCCACACATCCTTCACAACTTTCGTTCCTTTAATATACGTATCTCTCTATTATAAATATATATATAATTTCTCATATTATATATATATATTTCTATATATATACATTTAAGAAAAGGATCTTGAGTCTTCGTCATCCATTCCAGAATTTAATTTCTCTCTTTCCTCTTTGAATCTTCTCTTCGCAATCTAATATTGGTACATATGAGATCTACATATATCTTAATATTTGAACATTTGAAAATTTAACTTTCTATACATTTTAAATTTAAATTTCAAAATTTGTCGCATTATACATTTCTCGATCCGAATTTCGATCCTAGGATATACGTCGTGTTTTTGTAAGATCCTTCGTTATTTGTCGAAAAGTTCAGTTTTTCTCATTCTTGATTGAACCTTCTCCTTGCAATCTAATATTAGTACACGTGGAAATTTATATACTCGTACGCATGAAAAATTTAGACCTCAGAAATTTCCCGCATCACACCCGAATTTTTCCAAGATCTAAGTGAAATTCTGATGTCCAAATTTTCACGCATCAAAATGTATAAATTTCACATATACTAATATCAAGATCCTTTTCTTAAATGTACATCGTACATTTTAATGTCAAAATTCGAGTGGAGAAATATCAACTGAATTTTTCAACAGATGATGACGAGCCAAGACTCTCTGCTTCGACATAATGTACATTCTAGGGTCGAGAAATGCGTGACGTGACCAATTTCGATTTACAAAATCCAAAATCTTTCTTGAAATTTATCTTTAGCGAAGACTCGGTCATCCAGCAACATTCGCAGAATTAAAGAACGCCGAGCACAGCGTCGTCGAATCTTTCTTCCGAGAATTTCTGCCGGAAATGCGTCTCGATAGATGTATACGGATAAGAAAGAGCGGCGAGGCGAGACGACGACGGGGGTTGTTGGGTGTCATTGTCTGGTAAGAAATTGCGGGGAAAACAACGTGTCGGGTTGAACGAGTCAAGTCTGCGCGGCATTATCCCCGGCAAATCCCGCGTCAACGTGGATTTTACCGGGCGACTGTGCGCGCGAGAGGAACGCGCGAGACCCGGCCTTCCGGTATGCACCTTGGACCGTCGCGAGGCGCGTTGCTCGCATATTTGGCAAATGCCGTCTTGTAATAATGCACGCGTAAACGTTGATAGACCTCGGCAGCCCGTGAAATCTAAAGCGATCCTCCGCGCCGGATTTCTATGCAAATCAGCCGAATCAGTTCAGTTCGTTCACCTGTGAGCTCACCCCTCTCGACAGGTTGGTTCGTTGATCATTCGCAACAGCGTTTCGCGGCGAAATTGCGCGACAGATGGGAGTTTAGCGCGCTTATTTTTTTTCCGAGTTTTTTTTTTTTTTTGAACCTTGCGTCGTTTAGCGAGGCGAGAGTCGTTCTTTCAAATAATCTTCGATTAGTTTGGTTCGTTGGTTGCTTGTTACGGCTGGTAGTGCAAAGTTCCATTATGCGCTTAATCTGCTTTTTCTTCTAAAAAAGAACTGAGTGGAAATTCGTGGCGTTCCAAGTTGAAATTCATTAAAAATCGCGTAGAATTTAGTTTCTTTTTTTTTTAAATTTGTGTTTCACGCAACAGTAGGAAACTTTGGAGGAGAATTGAAGTCATTCATCTAACAAGTTAGTTCCTTGATCATTTACAACGTATTTGAAAGAATTGGAAAATTAAAAGAGGAATTTTATGTGTAGCGTCGATGCAGTTTCTGCGGCCTTTTAAAAAGGAAATCTTCCAAAGGTAATAATTTATGGCGGAAAGAAGTTGAAAACGCGGCGTAATTCAAACTGAGAAAGATCTCGACGCGTCGCGACGTCAGCACGTTTCTACAGACCGCGTAGTTTACGAGATGTTTAACAATAGAAATCCCGTTACACGCGTCGCTGCGTAAAGTATACCGCGCTTTATTACGCGTGCAAGCACGATAACAACCTAGTAACAATGGTAATCATCGGATACTCGGATCGCTGGCCTCGTAAAGGCTCGTTCTTTATCGCCGCGTACGTTCCTCTTCGTTAAAAATCTCTTCGATCGACTAATAAAAAAACATAGATAAAAATAAAAGTGTCGAGGTGCATGCAAATACACCATATAACCATGCATTCGAACACCATAAGTGACGGTGGCACGTTAATGTCAATCATTAGCTAGACATTTCTTTTTTTTTTATTAATATTTTGTTATTTTTAAAAATATTATCTCATCTTTTTGTTGTAATATTTTATTCTGTTATAGAACATTGCTCTCGTTAAATATAACTTAATTTTATGAAATTCTGAATATGAAATATTTCTGTTATAATATTCTACTCTTTCATTACAACATTCTGCATAATTTTTATTATACCACTCTAAGTTATTAAAGTTCGTTCATTGTTCTTGTTGAATGTAACTTTATTACTCATGCATCAACCAGACACTTTTTTTAAATTATATATTTTATTATTATTATTGTTTTGTTATTTGTTATATTTTTTATATATTTCATTATTGTATTTTATTCCAAGAGCATCACCTTATTTTTTTCATTATAAAATTCTATTCTGTGTTACATCTGTTCGTTGCTCTGAAGTTAAGTATAAACTTCATTTCGTAAGATTGTGAATTATCTCGTGCTTTAAATTTCCTTCTGTTCGTCGCTGTGCACGTGTATATGTGGTATTGGTAACGAGGGGGAGATATGACCGAGCTATTCTACTTCGATTTTCCTCTTTAAATAGATTTCAACGCTTCTACACTTCTTGCCGAGTTCCAACTTCACGTTTTCTTTCTGAAAGTATTTTTGTACGCGCTCTTCAAACTGTAATTACGCCAGAAGTGATGTTGACGAACGAACAATGCTTTCCAAACGGAGAATGTTGTTCTTTGTCCTCGAAGGATAGAATTATTGGCTTCCATAAACGCTCCTTTCGTGATACTGTTGCGTCGAAATTATCGATCGCGATACATTAAATAAATTAATAGATTCGTCATTTATCGAGCTGTGTTATATTATTTCACGTGATTGAAAATTGAGTTTTAATTGTGCAATGGACATTAATACGACCGTGACAGATGTTCAGTGTGTTCCGATGAAAAATTACTCAATATTATAGCAACGAAGAGAAAATATAGCATAGTAAATGTATTTTTAATAAGCGTTCATTATGCCAGCCCGTTGCGATGAAACGAACTGCTCAGAAAAGAGAACGGATAATAAATACTTCAATATGAAATATGTAGTAGGACATTTTGTCACCGATTGTACACACATACAAGATTTATTATTTAGTTTTATACAGAGAAAGGATTGAAATTTTGAACCAGGTGCGATGTAAATTTTATTGCAATTAAAAACATACGTACGACACTACAAAAACTATACTTTCTTTTATCACTGAAAGTGATTTTAGCAGGTGCAACGTTATAATGCAACGAAAATTAGCGATTGGTTGATTGGTCACGTAATTCGTGAGGGGGCGTGGGGTAGACCTCGAGTAGGAGTGGCATTGTCTTCATTTCCTAGTTAGAATAGTTGCTTCTGGGCCTTTCAGTGAGAGGAATCGTACTGGGGTACAAGTCGTGCAGTTTTTCTTATTTTGGAGTCTCGCGCGATTGCGTTTCAAATGAAATAAAAATTAAGCGTGACGGGAAATTCGAAATTAGAAAAGCGAGAAGAAAATGATCGAACGCGCAATTCTCATTGTGTTTTGGCTCTTTTGTACTCATTTCAACGAAATTTCATTCAAAGCAGCAACCTTCTGTTATATTACCGCGGGAGAAGGGCAAGACTCGCAGAAATAAACCTAAGCTAATTTACGACTGGACCAGTTAGAGAACAATGAATCGCAGGCGTTACACGGCGACGTCACGCAGAACCGTGTCCCTTGTCTTTTCTTAGAATAATGTTTGTTAGGTTGGAGCTGCCACGGAGAAAGATAGTGAATGTCAAAGGGAAAATGAGCGCCAGCGCGGATTTGGAGAACAGAGAGCGTGAAACAGAGTACGTAGCTTAATGTAGAGAATTCTCTAGGATAAAATTTAATGAACCTGCGTGAACAAGGACAAAGTTGTGCAACTAGACACAGAAAGTGAAAAAAATCTTGCCAGATCTTACGATAATACACGGTAAATCAAATGTCTCATGGAAATTTGCAATAATGACGATGAAAAAATTTTAGAATAGTGATAAACGAAATAACGTGAGATAAAGTTGTAAGAACAGGTTCTAATTCTAAGTTATATAACTAGAAAATTAATTAATACTAATTACTTGTACCCCAGTGCGATTCGTCTCACTGAAAGGCCCAGAAGCAACTGTTCTGACGACTTTTTTGCCATAAATTTTTTTATTGATATGCAAGCATTTGAATCGATACGGGCAATCACTCAGTACCAGACAACGCCACTCCTACTCGAGGTCTACGCCACGCCCCCTCACGAATCACGCGACCCAAATCAACCAATCGCTAATATTCGTTGCATTAGCGTTGCACCTGAACAGGCCCAATTTTCTGGGTTACTTCCGCTAAAATCACTTTCAGTGATAAAATTTTAGAATAATGATTTAGAAACGAATTAACGTGGGTAATTAACTGTAGTAAGTTGTACAATTAGACAAATGGAAAATTAAAAAATCCTGCAAAATCTCTTGATGAAATATTTCATAGAAATTTACAATGAAAGATAATACAAAAATTTCATAACAGTAAATGAAAAACGTACAGTCTTGCAATAAAAGATAACAAATATTTTATAATAATGAATGAAATAACGTCCTGCGAACTGCAGTCTCGTTATGAAAGATGACTAAAAAATTTACAACAACAACAAATGAAATAACGTAGGACAAAGTACAACAAACTACTTTTCACCAAATATACATATTCCTCTATCGCTTTCATTAAAAAAATCTTCCAGCTTCGCGTCTCTCCAAAAAAAAAAAAAAAAACAGATCCAAATTTAAAGAAAGAAATCGCATCTCGTTTCCTAAATTCAAAACAAATTTTACCTTGGTTCTTTGTCCGGATATTAAAGGCCTGCTGCGTTTCACTCGCGACGTCGTTTCACGCGACGGTACACAACGCAATGACGCGGTGAGGAAACATCAGGAGAAATATCCGCGGGCGTTTTAAAGGGGTTGCTGGCCTGACGTTTATATTGGCCTGTCGATATATCGGAACGGGGAGCCTGTGGAAACTGGATATCGGTTACAGGTGCGCCGTCTCACCTCGTGAAACCTTGTTAATCCAGACTAATTGGGAATAGAGGTGGTTAATGGTTAAAGGAGGGCCCCGTGGATTATTGCGGTTTGATTTTCGTTTACGCGGAGGGCAAAACTTCGTCAATTCGGGTTAATTAGAAAGCCCGTGGGTAGGGATCAGGTGTATTAATAGGGTTAAACCGAGGATTGATAGCGGCCCGATCGGCCGAAGATTGATGATACTGGACCTGGACCAAACTTCTGCGAAGCATTTTAACCTTTTCTCCGGTCTACAGCTTCAGTTTGCCTCGAACTCTATTTTATATTTCAACCCATCCACTTCTGTTTTATATTTTAACCTTCTGTGGTCGTCGGTGTTTCGTTTACTACTCCGCGTTTACGGACGAGATATCTCGTTATATCGCAATATCGCTACGCTTTGACCGAAGTATCGTCGTTCGTGTAACGCTCTGCATCGAGATGCATCTTTCATTAGAATTCGAGGTATCTCGCGCAAAAAGTCCAGATACATAGGTCAATACGTAGTATTACAAGAGAAATTTTATTATACCGAGATTTTTGAGAAATTTCTGCTTTCGATTCCCAAGTGTGATCAACGACACGTAAATTCGAGATTAAACACATATATATATATATATGCACATTTTTTGAGAATCTCTTCAAAAATTTGAATAATCTTTCGCAAAACGTTCGAACAAAGCCTCCAGTTTTTTAAAAAATTTTGTTTTTGGTAAACTTCCCCATTTCTTTCCTCCAACGCTAGTTCGTCATCTTTAGCATTTCTATGCCGTTCACTGTAAATTAATTTTCTTTTTACTAAATGCGTCTTATAATAATAAATGTCCGGCACTTTTTACATAAATTTCCCGATCGGTTTCGAATCTCGATATCCTCGCGTTACGAGAGACTTGTAAATCTGTCCGATTAAACGGCAGTTTAAAAGCCTCTTTAATTCGTTTGAAACGTCCGTTGCACCGTCCATTGTAATCGGAGGAACGAAGGGAGCAGAGCCGATAATTCGGTATGAAATTTGTCGAAAGCACTGTTTCTTCAATCAGTCGCCGACGCGATTCCATCGGGAGCGATATCAAAGTAATTTCATTTTATCGGCCGAGTTTCTTGTTCTTTTTTTCCCCCCTCTCCTCCTCCGTCTCTCCTCTTTCTCCCCTCCTCCGCCGGCAACAAAAGCTCGAGCATCTCTCGGCGGAGAACTACACGTGACCATTTCTGTTGCAGGAAACGAGATACTGTATCGCGATGAAACTGGAAATCTCCTGATCTATAATGTCACATCGAGGAAGCCGAGGAGAATCCTAGAGTCGAGTAATAACGTGAGTACAACGTGTTTGTCTTCTACTCTTCTTTCCCGCTGCGGAGAGGAAATATCTCCACTTACAAGGGGGGGTGAAAAAAGAAAGAAAAAAAAAGTGAAATAAAATGACTCGCTTCTTTTCGTGTCGCGCGAATCTGACAGACGCTGTCGAGCTGAGATAGTTAATAAAGTAAAATAAAATATCGCGTTCGTGATATTTAAATGAGAGGATTTTATAATTTATTTTATAACTTATTTATAAGTTATGAAAATAGTTTATTCGAGCGTTTAATTAAAAACATTGTCAGTGTTGTTTTAGAACTGATTTGATCCGATTTTGAAAATCGTCGAAACGTCCAAAATCACTCTTTCTCTGTTTTAAATGCGGGAACACGGTACGTAGGCCGTCTTCATTTTTATTCTGCAATATATATTATATTCTCTGTTGTGAAACGTATTGTGGAACAAAATATACATTGCGTGAAATGTGGAAAATATACCGCGAAATCAGCGAAACGCAATGGTAATACTATCCGGCATTGAGAGGTTAAATTAATAATAATTTCGCTTGGAACTTGCAGGCGCTGATGTCGAGTTTCGACCATCAACTCTCAGCCGACCGGAAATACCTGCTGCTGGCCATCGACTACCAGAAGGTAAGCTACATTTGCACGACACGTTCGAACTGGATATTCGACGACGGGAGCCGGTAGAAGTGAAAATTCTGCCGTTATTATGCCGCGAATGGGCCGGAACTACGAATAAATTTCGAGCAGACTGACCGCGAAATTACCTCGTCTGATAGGTTTCGATCAATACTCGCAGCTGCTGGCCATTTACATCGTTTCTGCAAAAGTGCACCCGATGACGTAGTATGGAAAATCGGCCTGTTCCCTTCGCCTCCGAGCCTCGAAACGGGAGTAAAGAACAGAAGTATAGAAAATTGCGACAAATTTGTAAGTTGGCGAAATTTTCGCTCGAGAGGAGGAAAAGGGAGAGAAAGTTAAGCAGACGCGAGAAGGGTGGGAGGATGAAGATGAACGATGCTTGTGTACGATGAATTTAACTCGACTTCCGGCTCCGAAACTTCTCCTCCTCCTCGGTCTAATGAAACTGAGAATTTTTCAAGTTCTCCTACATCGGCGACTGCTTTCTCGCGAGTTTCTCTTCGTTAAGCCGACAGGCGAATTCATTTTTCGGATCTCCTTTGTCGAGCTTCGACCGAACTTTCTGACCCGTTTTGTTCCAAACAACCGGGCGAATTTTATTTATCATTTTCATATCGAGCAAATTGAACGCACTGGGTCTTCAAGCAAATCCTTCGATTTCAATTGCTATTTTATCTTTGCGAATGACTGCGACTAACTTTTCATCAATGTCAAGTTCTCAGAACCTAGAACGTTTTGATCTCTTTCCACCAATTTGCACACCTCGGTATCTCGAAACAAAAAATTTACGCACTTTCACTTTCAAAGAGTTCAGAAATCAAGATTTTACAGCAAAAACTCGAAATTTGTTTGATTCATACTATTGTAGAATATCGTACAGATAATTAAAAGTTCAACGAAAAGATCAAATAGTTTAAAGATGAATGCATCATCCTCTTAGGTACTCGAATTCAAAATCAGTCGATGTCTGAAATTAATTTTCCCAATTTGACAATTCAACTCGAAATTTTCAAAAATTCACGCGCTCGGAACAGACAAAGTCTCGCTGGTTTCATTCTACCACAATTTATACGCCCCCTCCTAAGAGACAATTTCTTCTCCCCCCATACTTTCGCGTCCCACGTTCCCCTAATCCTCGTAACCTATAATTCTCTTCCATTCTTCGGGGAACTTGGCTCACTCTTGCGAGACAGGAATTTAATTTCGCGCGTTACATCGGTAACTTCGTTCGTTGAAAGTTTATCGCATCGATCAGGCCAGGTAGACGCACGCACGGTCGGAAGGCGTGCGCCTTCGATCCGAATGTGTAGCAAGATAATGGCCAATGTAGACTCGTTGTTACGGTCCTCCATTTCCTGGGGACTCCTTCCGGAAGGAGATGGCGCTCCGTATTCGAGATGTTTTACGATGGAAAATAAAACGAAGAGAGAGAGAGACAGAAAGAGAGAGGGGGCTTCTTTCTCTACTATAACGCGCGACAGTTGTTTTATCACCCTTGAAGTTTACATTTGCATTTAAATGAATTGAACCGGGACGAGGCGGGGTAAAGGATCCCGTGCCTTTTTTTTTCGGATCTGCGGAAACCCTCCTCCGGCTTCGGGCCGCCCGAATTATTTGAAATTCACCGGGTCCCGACCAACATCGGGAAAACATCGAATTTCGTTTTCCAGGTTTCGACACCGGCTTTTTTTTTCCCCGCCAGCACCCAGCAACGCGTGTCAGTTTGCTTGCACTGCAAACTCAATTACGTTGCCTCGATTACGTTGTTCCGAAATAATCGCGCAATTTGATGCGTTGCATACCAACGCGATTTACACCATCCGAGGGTATAAAAATAGAAACCGGAGAACGATACAACGAAAATTAGATTCCGTTTGAAATCACTGGGCAAATGAAATTTTTTTGCTTTGCCGCGGCGATATTTTCCGATTTGGCAATTTTTTCTTGGCTCTAGTGGCGTTACGAATGTATTTGTTCGTCAAACGTAATTGTCAGTTTTCACCGAGCGAATTATGGAAGAATAGAATTTAATCACTTCGAAATTGGTAAATTCAAAGTTTAGAAAATTTAGAGACTGCGAATGGAATAAGGGACGACGTGATATTAAAAATATCAATATTTAACAAGCGCGGTTTCTCCTTTACTCTTCCCATGCCATACACGACACACATATATATGTCACACATCTATACCACAGACTACACTCCCATTCTCATCGCATAAAGCCAATTCACAGAAACATGACGACCTAGCGTTTGAATAATTACGAGAACAGGGAATCTTTCGCATTTGGCGCCTTTTTTTTTAAATATATTATCGTCGAGACATTTTTCCAAAGTATCCTGTTACATTTATATCTCATTGTCCGTCGTTGAAATCGAATTTATCACAAAAGTACAGAATCGTTCGATCCATAATTCTTGCTCGTGACTCAAGATCGATCAAATCGCGTCTCGTCGGAAGCAGGCAAGCGCCCAAAAGAGTCCTCCTCGAGCAGCGGCGTTCTCGATTCTGATCCTGGTCTTGCGAAACAATTTCCAAAGCAGCCGAAAGTAAACGAATTTTTCGACGTTTTCGCTGGAGCGAGAGTTATCAAGTCTGGAAGTTATATCGAGGCTGGAAAAGTTGGCTCCGTCTGTACATCGCCGGCTGCGAGTAGATTCTCAGCCCGTATCGAGCGCATCAGCGGCCCGAGTCTCCACTCTAATAAACCAGGGCGACCGACAGAAATTACGAGCCTCGAATATTTTTGCGATCGACTCGCCGCCGATGATACGTGAATCTCGCTCTTTGATGCTTTCAGTAGTTCGTCGCGGAACTTTCTTTTCAAAACGAGTCGTGTTAAAGTTGGGACTCGGAGGCCCTTCGTTCTAGGTTAAGAGGACAGGTTTAACTCCGTCGAATCGATTTTTCGATTTTCTTCTCTTCGACGCGATATATTGTTTTTTGTTCGTTCGCTCGTCAAGAGCCATTGTTGCTGTTTGTACGCGGAACGGAATTTTTATCGAATCGTCATCTCTAACCGGGTAAATTCTAAATATTTCAGATTCGAACAAATTCGAAACATTCCTGGTGCCACAATTTTAAATAATAAAATTCTCAAATATTTTTCTCCAATAATCTGGTACGTCGGAAGTAATTCTAGGACGCAGGAGAAATTAAGAAACTAAAGTCGTCCATCATCCGAAAGATCGTACTTGAATTCCAAGGCTCCGTTAATTAAAACTACGAGAAAAATTCTAAAAGAAAGAGAGGTATCTCTGTTTGAATCTCCTTAATTTGAATCTATATTAAATCTTCCTTGTCGGAGGTTCAGCTGGCTCTCGTCAGACACGTTCGAACTCTCGTTGGGCAGTCGTTCGTATTGCTCGACGCACGGTTAAATAACGGTAGTCGTCGGTAGTCGAATGTGACCATACGCTGTGTGTTCTTGGAACACGTGTTCCACTGTAATTCCTAGCGCAGAATGCCAAAGCACGGCGTGCGTGGAGCAGATACACGCTAAATACCATATAATACCTGACATGCATAGAGCGCACGCAGGCGGACCCCGATGGCGCTGCCTGGCTTCCTCAGCAGCTCTCGCCATTCAGCAGCACACATAATCGACCAACAGGGGCATCATCCTACGTACTACCTCGGCCCAATTGCATACATTATGAGCCACTGTATCCGAAATCTCTTCTACCCTTCAGCCCTCCTGTCTCCCTGATTGCTCCCTCCCCTCTCTCTCTCTCTCTCTCTCTCTCTCTCGCTCGCTTTCCTACTCGCCACTTATCTGTTTCTCACGGTATTTCTCGCGGACGAACGGCCCTTTTGTTGTCGCTAATTTTATGCGTTCCTGCGGAAGCGATGCCTTATCTGCGCTGTACGTGGTTTACCCAACTGTACGTGGCGACGGAGTTTTAGGTGGGTTTGTTAGTTCAGCGTGTTGTTTTCAACTCATTAAGCGCAACACTCACTGAAATTTATCGATGGACGTTGGACGTCGACGGTGCGAAAGATGGGACACTTGTTCCTTTTTCAGAGAAAACTTTTAGGTGGGAGATCATTGCAGAGTCTAAAAGAGAAGACTAAATCTGTTTCACTTATTTATTCGTTCTAATTTTTTTGTTGTACTTTATTCTACCAGGATCTTTTTACCTCAATAGCGTAAATCAAAGAACTTTTTCTCATCCGTGTCCAACAAGACTAGAATTTTATAGATTTGTATTACCAGGACATTTCTCTACACTATGCCGCGTAAGAAAAGTGTTTCGGCACGAAATAAATAAAGAAGGAGAATAAAACTTCTACAATAAAATTCTACCTAACGCGAAAGATCCAATTCATCGCGAACGTTCTTCAAGATTCAACCAAAGCCAAATTCCAAGTAGTAACATTCGCCAAATCCCCGACGCGAATCATGGGCGCGCATCGGCGAACGATTCGCACGGAAGTAGCGCGTTTATCGCGGACGGTTCGTTAAGGAGCGATAGTTGGAGAGAGAGAGAGCGGATCCTCTGGTGGGAGATCCAGCTGGTCCAGAGCCGCCACGGTCGTGCATAACTCAGAATTTCACGTTGCAGCGGTAACAGGGGTGGTCCGCGGTTCGTTGCCGCTACACGCGGCTCGTGCAACCGGAATAGTGGGGCACGGTTCGCGTACAAATGTAGCGAAACCGGAGGTTGCACCAGAGAGAGAGAGTGTGTGTTTGTGTGTGTGTGTGTGTGTGTGTGTTCACCGAGGGTTGGCGAAACGCAGACAAATAGGAAAAGAAGAGCAGGCGGACTGGATGAAGGGAGGTTGACAGAGGTACGAGAGCGACGAGAGAACGAAGAGGAGGAGGAGGAGGAGGAGGATGAGCGCAGTCGGTGCAACGTGATTCTAAAATAAATCTATTGGATTTTGAATTTGAATACGGGACACGAGCCTGCTCGACGTTGTATTACAAATAGAGGTTGGAATAGAGCTCGTCTAAACAGCTCAGAGCTATTGCTACTGGAATATAGACGAGCCTGCTCGCGCCTTGTATACAAATCGATCGGCGTCGTTTTTAAATGCCGGCCCTGAAAGCTCTCTCTCTCTTTATTAAATTCGCGATTCGATGCCGATCGACAGAGTGTTTCAACTTCGTGTTCGATCGTCGGAACGTTTGTGCTTTTGCGGGACGAATTGGACCAGAGTCGGACGGACTTGGTCGATGCTTTTCGATCTTGAGAATTTGAGAGGTTACGATCATTTCAATTTTTCTAACCTACGTGTATATATGATGCAATTTCTTAAGAAAATATATATACGACACAATTTCTTGAAGAAATATATACATATATATATGCATGATACAATTTCTGGAGGAAATTTTTATTTGTATAGTCCCTGAAAGATAGATAAAAGGAGAGACATCTCGAAGTTGGTGGAAAGACTGTTCCTCAACAGGAAATGCGTTTTGTATTACTTGATCAGTTGTCTGTCGTTACGATCCAAAGAGAGAGTTGTTATATAAGGTTTATGTAACAGACTCGCGGGATTAAGGAAACGTTATTTCAGCAATTTAATCATTCTTTCGCGACATCTAAGTTTTTACATCGCTTGAAATCCAATATTGTCAGAATTTTGATATTATACGAAACTGTACGTATCATACTTCGATCTTATATTAACATTATCGAGTATTATCTCGTTCATCGATTATTAATTAAAATATTTATATTGAATAATATACTTAATAATAATTAAAATATTTATACTTGATAATATTAATTAAAATATTTATATACTTAATAATACTAATAAAAATATATAATAAATATACTAAATACTACTAATAAAAAATATACTTAATAATACTAATAAAAATATATAATAAATATACTAAATAATATACTTCATAATAATTTTACGTTATTTCATACAATTGTTTGTGAAAATGATTACCTTACTGCGTACGAAAGTTTTAGGAAACTCTTAGAAGTTAGGTCCCGTTTCGATTTATAATTTCCCAATGAAAATGAAAGGAAGGGTTATGCCTTCACGCGTGCTTTAAAACAGAAGGCTCCGAGTTTTTGCTCGATGAATATAGATCAGAGACTAGCAATCAGAGTTATGCGGGAAACGAGAGGTTAATGCGATTGGTATTCTCGATCTGTACGTCGGGTTTGCATATCGAATCAATCGATGGGTTTCCGTGTTTGCTTGCGAGGAGGCTCTCACTTAACTACGTCTGACCGTTCGCTCTCGAGCGACTCGACGATAATAATAACATTTGTCATTAATTACACGCATTAATTGCTGCGCGAGACGGCATTAATCACTATGATTAATTGCGTGTCGGTAATACCACGACCACTCCCATTACTCCAACTCCCTCCGTTTTAACATCGATAGAGAACCTGGGAAAAGAAATTCTCCTGGTCGTTTCTAACTTATCATTCTCGTGCGGCTATTCCGCAACTGCAAATTGCGACTCGTTGAATTTAATTTCCACCGTTATTTCAATCTGCGCGTTTACTTCTATCTCGAACGCGATGACAGCGGTTTAAGGGATGGTTTCCAAGGAATGAAATAATTTTGTGGGTTGAATTTTGATTTTAAAAAAGTCAATCGATCAAAATGTGTGTCACATTTGTCGTGTACGAACGTAAGTAATAAACTGCAGATTTGATTCGTCGTAAATAATCATCAATCGATAACGATATCGTAAATTTCAATTCATGGTAATTTCGGAGATTCTTCTTGCCTTTAATTTCTGAAACGCGGTTGACATAAAAATTGCTCGCTCTGTTGTTTATTTCTATAATTAATCGTTAATTAATTCATTCAACGCAAAAACAAAGTTCGAAAAAAATTCCTCGCGTTGAAATTTTCTACACTTGCAATTGCGACGCATATCCCTGAAAACACACAAATAGAAGTCTTCTTGTAACCGTGCAAGTTCCCCTGGTACGATCGTCATACTTCAGCCACCTCGTTAACTCTATCCCATTAACAATCGTAACAATTCGAGAGAACGAGGAGAAGAAAGAAAGAAAAAAGAAACGAAATATTTTGAAAACCATATCGCGCTCATCCTCCACCCCTATTTATCCCGCCGCTGATAAGCAACAGAGACGCCGGCGGTTGAAAAGTCAGGCGCTATTGAATCAGGCTCTGTACAGCCGTGGAATCGGACATCACGCTCATCGAGGGCTCGTAATTTCAATTGGAAAACGAGTAAAAGGACCGCGGGGAGGACTCGTTGCTGCTCGTGCACGGAAAGCAGAACGAATTCGAACCTCGCATTAGTATTCGGGGTGGTTCATTCGAGGGAGAGAGAGACAGAGATAAATAGAGAGAGAGAGAGAGAGAGAGAGAGAGAGAGGTGAGAACCGCTGGCTGGTTCTCCACGTGCATTTCAACGGCAGCTGCTTCGTACAGTCCACAAGGGGGTGAGGGGGGCGCCCTCCCCCCGCCCCCTCTTCCCACGAACAGCTTTCCACGATGGCTGCTGCCTCCCTCACAATCACGCGGCGATATCGTAAATACGGACCCTTGAAATTCCTTCAACTAATATAGCTGCGAGCGTGGTACGTACGTGGCGCGCTTCTTTTTCATCCCGGAAAACTTCGCCCGGGGTTTTCTGCCCCCCCCCCCTCCCCCCTCCCCCCGTCCGGACGTCGCAGAGAAACTTTTTTCGAAGAAGAACTTGGAAATTATTTGCCGCGTCGTGGATTCGGCGGATGAAAGTCACCGCCACCGGGGGGTTGGAGAAAGGATGTATACACAAATGGATGGTGAGAAGACAGGGAGGAAAGGGGGGGAACCAATCGCGAGGAGGAGGAAGAGGCGGGGGGAGGGTACTCTTAGTTGTTGAAATTGGAGCGAGACGGTGCGGAGGGGTAGCTCGTTGAAAATTACTATTCGAGCGCGAATTAAGAGGATTTCGAGAAGCAGGACAGTGCTCGAGGCAGGTCTCATTACCGGCGATCCTTTGCCGATAAGGCGTCTGGATAACGCCCCGGAGGGTTGTATAAAATTCACGGAGGAACAAGCCGGCTTTCTTCCACCGAAACGCGATACCGTTTCGTTTACAGCGCCGTTTGCTTGACGAGGCGTAATTCGATGATTCCCGGGCCTGAGATTCCCACCCCCTCGATTCACTCGTCCGGAGCCAAATTTCTTATACAACGCGGGGATGTAGAAATTCTCTCTCGAAGATTAGTTGAATAAAATTCTAACGATATTAGTATCTCGAGTATCTTTTCAAAATTGAATTTTTCAAACTATCGAGGCATCAAAGCAGTGTATCTTTTATTTATTAAAGATACACTGCTTTGCTATTACGCCCTAAATAAAATGAAGAAAATGTCCAACAAAAATTAAATTACCGAAATTGATCGTTCCGACCACTTTGCCGTGCAAAGTTTAACGCGAGTTTAACACCGCGCTGTCCGAATATTAACAAGAATCGCTGACGGTAAACGAGAGACAGTAACTCGGTCCCACGAACCGCAGGAATCGGCGGGCCGAGCTAATCGAAGGGCCCCTGAATCGCGCGCGCGCGCGGCAATCAGCGATCGAAACGCGACGGTTTAATTCGCGGCAAATAAACGCGCGGGTCGTGTCAGCCTCGAAAAATAATACTAATTGGAGCGAGGGAAATGCACAATGGCCGTCTAATGAATTTCCGGTTGCCAGTGTACACGCGTAGAGACAAGTTTGCTGATTATTGGAATTTTCCATGCGGGGGTTAGCCGAGCAGGGTGCAATAGGGTAAACGAACGCGAAACGGGAGACAGAGGGAGAGAGAGGGAGAGAGAAAGGGCTGACACACTAGTGAACACACGAAGAGAGAGAGAGAGAGTGAGAGTGAGTGAGAGAGAGGTAGGAAAAGGAAAGCTACGAAAGAGAGAATATTGCTGCGCCACCATCCGGTCCTTGCATCATTAGAGGATGCTCCGCTTGCACGATACCATGTCACGTTGCCAGCCGCATAATGTGTACCTTCTGCGTGGAGTTTTATCTTTCGACGTGTATCACGCGCGTTTAATGAAGTCACGCGGCGCGCTTCAAACATCCACCGCGGAAAATCGCTCTCTCACCCCCTCGGAGCGCGATCTCTGCTCGTTAACGTCCGTGTGCCGTTTTTCTTCTTGGTTTTTCGTTCTGTCTTCTTTTTCTGCCGCTGCTTGCCTGCTGTTTTACCGCTACCCCTCCTCGTCTCTTCGTACTTCCTTCCTTTTTTTCCTTTCCGCGCAATAAGAACGAGGATTTATCGGAAGTTTACTGCGAAAAGACACACAGGCTCACGCGGCTGATTCTGTGATCGATCGGCTCGCGGATGTTCTCGGGGACTCTGTGTTTCGAGTAATTTACGTAATTAGTCGATTCTTGGCATCAGCGTGTTAGTTCATCCACTAGAGTTACTGTCAACGTTTCGCATCAAAGTTCAAGGATCTTTTTTCAACAACCTTTTTCGAGTGCATCGTCGATCAACGTTTATCGAAGGAAGATTAAAATGTGTATCAAATAACTATCGAATAACTATTTATCAGGTTAGACTACGGATTTTCTTTTTGTGTATTTAACAATTTTAAAATATTCAAAGCACGATACTTTTAATACTGTAATATTTGGCACGCGTGAGAATTCGCACTTCAGAGTGCGATCCTGCGCGAAAATCTGCAGTCTACTTATTATATTATATTGGTGAATGAATCGACGAGTCGTTGGAATGTAGGACCGATCGATTTATAGCGGAACAAGAGCACTTTTCATTGATGTAACTTTAAAAATGGGTTACACGTACTTTTATTATTGGCCGAGATGGTCTATAAATCTGTCATCTGCGTCGATAGACCAGGCGCGAGTAGAATACGTCTTTTGTGCCCTCCTGCGAGTAGAATACGTCTCCTGTGCCATCCTGCCAGCCATCTTTCTGGTCACGAACGGTATTGTTTCACTTATTTCTTTTTTTTTTTTCTATTACTTTTGAACGAACGTCGCGGCTCGACCTGTTTTTGAATAAACGTTGCCACTGCCATTAAACGTTGCAATCTGAATTCCGAATGGATACAGAGGGCTCCTTGCATTCTAACGGGCAGCTGGCGAGTGTTTATGCAAATTTACAAGATGGAGCGCTCGGAGATTCTCCGATGTTTTTTGTATTTCTTACATTTGTGTTCGCAATCCGCTACGGATGTTAACAAATTCGAGATGTAGTTAAAGATCCCAAATTGATCGTTAAATCGTGCTAAAGATCGAAGTTGAAGTTAAAGTCCTCGTTTCAAAAGTGACGAGAGAAGATCGATTATCTTTCGAAAACTGACGAAACCTTCTTAATTTCAATACTGGCGAAGGAACGATTGTAAATTTCCTCGCAACACGAAGCGAACGAGCTGTTGCAAAAATATGCGACGCGAGAGCGAGGGCTCGCGCGATTATTTCCGGTGTTTTCGCGTTCGAGGCACAGGGAAGCTTCAGGATTATTTTCGCGCGAAGCTGCGAAAGGGCGAGAGGGGGCGTTATTTTGCAGCGGTGCAACGATAAACGTCGGATGTCGTTATAATGCAGCAGAGTCGGTTATCAGCGCCCATTCCACTGACACGATGTTTACACAATGCGTCGTCGTGCTTTTTGCGCGTCCAATAAATGTTGCCGCGTGCCCGACATTAATCATAACGCCGATCAAATTGCAATAAACGTGGAGAAATGAAAGAACGCCCCCGTGCATATACCCGGGGCTCGCTGTGAATCCAATAACTTGGATCTCTTAAATCTCATTTCACCGTTCAACGATACGACGCGATGCGCATTTGTAATTGTTGCGACCTTATTAAAAAAGCAAGAGAAAGAAAACGACGCTGTTCCAAGTTGACCGAATTTTACGACACGTGTTTCGTGAGTGTTACTCCTATGATCGCTCGAAGAAAAGAGAAAATGCGGCAATATTTAAATTTTCGAATTAAATTTCATCTAAGGTACAGTTTGCCTTTTTTCAAACTGTTCGACGTGTACAAAAATTAATTCAATTGATTGAATTGAAATGAAATTTTAAAGACCAAGAATCTAATAATCTCTTCTCTTGGGTGTGAGTGTGTTGGCTTTAGTGTGTAGATGGGAGAGTAGTGTGGTATAGATGTGTGACATGTATACGTGTGTTGTGTTTTGTTTTCTGGACAGTGCCGGGGAAGATTCATTCGTCGAGAGGGAATCGTGATGTGAAAATCTGAGAAAAGAGAATAGCGAGTTCCGACTAGTGTGATTGAGAGTATGAGGAATCTAAAGCTTTACTATTTTGTATCTAATTTGTTCAATATATATTCTTTTAATATTACTTCGTCCCTTATTCCACTCACCGTTAGGTTTGCGTCCGCAAAGGGTAGAAACCCGAACCAAGTTGCAGCGAATTCCCTCCCATCGCTCGCCTTGAGGCTGTCTCATAAATAACACTCGAAACACTTTTACTCCCTAATTCCCGTGATCGAGACATTGTTCACGATCCACGGGGGAATTCCCTCCTTTTACGAACTCCGAGGGATAGACTCCGTGGACCAGCGTTTCCAAAGGTGTCCATTAAACAGCCGGTTGACGAGCAAGGAGGCTATAAAGTTCCCTGTCTATATCTCAACCGGTGCCCACCGAGATTTAACACTTCTCTTGTCCTCGTCACGACGAAGCGCGTGTCATCTTATTTGCTCGACGTGAGCACGGAGTAATGGAACAGCTGCCGCAGCTCTTGTTTCGAGCGAGTTTCGATCGGGTCACGGGTTGTTCGGAAAAATCGAGTTGCAAATGACGCTGGTGATCACCGTCGTCAGCTCTGACTTTTCGCGAGAGAAAGGATTCTTTGGCTGTAACCATTTTATACTCGGTTTTACGAGAGTTCGAGGGTGCACGACGAATGAGAATATTCCGAAGGAATAGCGTTACCCGACGATTTGTCTGTGATTTCATGGATCGTTGATGGGGAGTGGAAATAGCGGAGGCCATGATTGAACTTGTACAGAGTCCCATTTCGATTCCTCGATCTTTTCTTTTCTTCGTCGTTGTCATAGTTTGACAACATCATGGTAATTATATAACATACTTTCCTCTAACTAGTTTGAATTATTGATCTAGCTCTATAATTCGTAATATAATTGTAATTATTCAATTTGTTACTCGATGCGTCTAGTCATCTCAACTAACACTGATGTCGTTTTATTGTTGTATTTTAATATTATATTTTTGTTATTACTATATTTTAATATTGTTTTAACATTATATTTTTGAACTATTGATCTGTTTCTACAATTCATTGTTGCAATGCATCTAGTCATTTTGACAAACACTGATATCGTCTTGTGATATACTTCACTTTATAGTAGCACAGTATTACACTTTATAGTAGCACAGTATTATAGTATTATACTACATGTACTACGCTCCGCAAGCTGCAGAGAGATTCAACAATAAAATCGAAAGACCAAGAAGGTGAGACATAAGAAGAGATCAACATAACTTATAATTCCAAACAGATGTATATATATATCAGAAGAACGAAAAAAAAGATGAATCAAAATCTGCTGTTAAAGAAAGAAAGAAAAAAACAACGAAAGCCAGATAAAGTGGAGGAGCGTCAAAGATCAGGGGAACCGATATGGCAATCCTCGATCGCTTTGACATTTTAATGGCTATGGATTTCACCGCCGGTGAAATTTCGTTTTCGAAAAGGCTTGTTGTTGTTCACCGTGTCGAGCAGGCGAGCTCGTTGTTCTTTGTGGCCATCGTCAAAGGGTTTTCGTGGTAAATTGATCGGTCATCCGTTTCCCGTGGTTCATTGTCGCGGCGTGACCCAGCTACGTTCTCGATCTGGCCCTCGTTCGAGCGCGATGATTAATTAATCTCGACGAGCCGCGGTGAATTAATGCGACAGTTTTTTCCCCGCGACGCAGCTGTTACGCTTGGAAAATCCGTCCGTCTCGTTCGAGGAGACGCTCGTTCTTTTCTTTACTTCTTTGCTCTCTCTCTCTCTTCCTTTCTTCCTTTTTTTTTTACCTTTCCTCCGACGGCGACGCCTTTTGGAGGAAATGATCGATCGATGTCTTTGGCGTTGCGTTGCTCGTTTGCATTTCGTTGCGATTGGTCGCAAGTTTCTTTGATCGTTCAAACGAGAACGTACAGTGTACTTGATTTATTTCGTTCATTTCACTCGAGGGAGTGTATGTTTCGCGTTTAATATTTATTAGCGGTTTGCTAAGACGAGACACGAAAATTTGATCAAGTATAATGACGATGAAAAAATTTTAGAATAATGATAAACGAAATAACGTGAGATAAAGTCTTAAGAACAGGTTCTGATCCTAAGTTATATAACTAGAAAATTAATTAATACCAATTACTTGTACCCCAGTAGGACTCGTCTCACTGAAAGGCCCAGAAACAACTGTTCTGACTAGGAAATGAAGACGATTTTTTTATCATAAAATTTTCTTGATCTGCAAGCATTTGAATCGACAGAAAACAAATTACAGGCGGGATCGCTCAGTACCAGACAACGCCACTTCTACTCGAAGTCTACTCCACGCCCCCTCACGAATCACGTGACGCAAATCAACCAATCGCTAATTTTCGTTGCATCAGCGTTGCACCTGAAGAAGCCCGAATTTCTGGGTTACACCCTAAAATCACTTTCAGTGATAAAATTGGAAAATATATTGTATTCTCAGCTGCTGAGAATCAACCAAAGCAAACGATCGTCTCAAAGATTATATCGTTGTACATTTATTAAAATAAATGGTTATTGTTATAGTTTCTTGTTAAAGTTTCGTAATACATTTATTTAAAGGAGTAAACCTCCGCATTACCAGCTAGTGAGCAGCAGTTTGCGCGAGTTTGATGGATTTTAACCGATGTCTCACCGACACGAGGTGTATTCCTCGAGAAACTTTTTATCACCTTCTCTCCTTCCGTTTGCATGAGAACAGTTTCAAATTGTCCTCGTAGACCCTCAGTTACCGTTACTACGCTTAAAGATCTAGCGCAAAAGGTGATTTCCTCGAAAGAGTTTTCTCTCCTTTCTCTCTGTCCCTTGAAAATTTGATTGTATCTTCTTTCGAAAGTGAGCCTCGACTTCCAAGCTAAGAACTTGGGGGCAGAACTCGGGCAGAAAAGGAGAGTGTAATATAGACGTAATCGACGATTGAAGTATGGTCGTAATAGGAATATTTCGTGGGAAGTTCTCTTCGTCAAAAAGTTTGCCAAGGTATTAACTTTGACTTCCGCAATTTTGCCCTGCAGTCTCTTTCAAACTTGAGTCTCGTTAAAAATTACTAAATTTAAATTTCTTACAATCTTAGAACTTTACTAATTTCACCTATCGTTCCGCTTCCAATTCATTAAGTGTAACATTTTTATTTGTAACCCTTTCCGATTAATTCGCATCGTCGAGTCTCGTTTTTTAAATGCTGGAATTGCAAAAGAAAATCCTAATTCATCATGCCTTCGTACAATTAATAAAATTTTATAATTCTATGAATCATTTGATTCGCAATTTTTATAATTTACAATTTTATGAACGATTTAATTTGTGATTTTCATAATATCATAATTGTATAATTTTCACATTTTATTTATTACCATCATCGCTTGATCATAAATATAATTTAATCTCTATTCAATTGAATTAAATTGAATTGAATTTTACTAAATTCCAAGAAATTGAATTATCTATAAATTAACACGATAAATTATTGCTTGATCCTCGACAGATCAAACGATTAAAGCGAGATCGAAGGATCCACGAGTGAATTTTCGAATCACCGAATCAATTTTCAAGGAAAGAATGTTACCCAGTCAATTGTAGTCAATTTGAAGGACAAGACGAATCTCGTTGCTCGCGTTTCACCCGGATTTTCGTCAGTCGGCGTCGCGTCGCTTTCGCTAATTATGTTCGCGCACGATTCCGCTTTACAGCTCCCGGCTTTGCCAGGCTGAATTATCAGACATTCCAATCACGCCAGTCAATCAACCATCCGCGGGCCTTGCGTACTATTTACATTATTAGGCGCAGTCGATTTCGCGGTTTCCGCGATTCGGTGGTTGGAATTTGTAATTAGAGCCGGGGAAACGAGGCGTCTAAGTGATGGGAACGTCTTAATCACGCGAACGAGACGGAAGATGGTTCCGGAAAGGTTTGGAAATCGGGTTCCCGCGGCTAGTGGAATTAGAAATTTTTTTCCTATCAACAATTATAAAATTTATTCCAATTACATTTTCTTGTCATTTTATAAATTTTTGATTAGATACAATAATTTTATTAATTTTTAATAGAATTTTTATATCAACTTTATATTAAAATTAATTTTTCATTTAAAAAACTTATTTGCACGTTCTGCGTCATTTAACAATATTTTAATAATTTTTATGTATTCATTAAACGTAAAACAATTTTTATTATTTTCCATTTTATATTTTATTGTTTATTTATTAATAAAATTAAATTTTAGAAAATTATAAATTTCTCGAGCTCGAAAGATAGGGGTTGATAAAGGTTGGACCATCAGCGAGAACGAACGCGTACGAGGCAGCTAATTGGCTTTCGAAAATGCCGCCGCCGGTTGGATCGAATCTCGTGTCGACACTATCGAATCTCGTAGTTGCTGGAGGAAACGTTGATCGTGGCAGGTCTCGAGCAACTTTCTTCCATCTCAGCCAGTCGAAACAAAGTGACGAGTGTGTTACCAGTCGGCGAGAAGTGGTTGGAATCGCGAGCGCGGGCGTGGGGTTGCAAAGGAGGTAAATCTTCGAGACTACGAAAATTGATACGATTTAGAGAAAATTGCACGAGACATCCATCGAATCTAGCGAATCTTGTTCTTCTTGTTCTCCTCACTCTCTTATATCTGACGTTTGAAAATTCTCCCGCTCCTCGCAGGGATTTCAATTCGACTTTAAAGTTCCGAGCGAACTGATAATCTCCGCGTGTTAGATTTCAGTTTCTAAATCTTCGTTAGATCAGCATCTAGATGAGCGAAGAATTTTATCTTATTTTAAGGTGTTAATTTTATCTTATGTTAATAAACGTAGTTCGGAGATATAAATTCAGTAAGAAAGAAAAGAAAAATGCAAATAAAGATTACTTTGGTACACATCGACGTTCGTCGACTCGTAATCGATCAAATTCTATTCAAGACACTATATTACTCGCCGCAGATCAACTTTCATTCCGCGTGCAACGTTAATTTTTCACCCGGGAGCCACTCTCGTTTATCTTTAACAGCAATTTCTACACCCTCTAGTTCCTCAACATCTGACTTTTCCTGTCCGCTTTATTCTCCAACGTTCTTTCACGGCTAAAATTACGTTTGCACCGTCTACATTTCGATAATAGCGGAATAAAAATGTGGATGTTTCTGGCACGAAACTGTGTGGAACCACGCGAATCGTGCTCATCTCCGTAACACAATTTGAAGAAAAGCCAGCCGTTGTTTCATGGCAATTACTTTTCGATACAGCGGAATAAAAGAAAATTACAGAAAATTACGAAACACGCGTGTTGCGCTAATTTTCAAATTCCATTCCAATTTTTATTTTCGATGATTCTCAAAAATATGAATCACACGTTGGTTAAATTTTAAATTAAAATCATACGAAACACATATACTGCGGCTATTATTAACCTAAATCTGAATGATATTGAAAATAATATTGGTTGAAATTAAAATAAAAAAAAAAATAGTTGATAATAATATTGTCGAAATTACAGTAATAATCGACACTTCCCAAAAATAACATTGATATTGGAAACTGTTAAAATTAAAAATAATATTGTTAAGAAAAGATTATTTATCTGGCTATTGACAATTACAAAACAAACGTACACTCGTAGAAATACAAGATACGTCTTTCCTTTACCAGAGCAAACCTAAATATCCAAAACGTTCGATGCGAGAAGCTTTAATAAAAAAACTGCACCACTTGTACCTCAGTATGATTCGTCTCACTGAAAGGCCCAGAAGCAACTGTTCTAATAAAATTTTATTGATATGCAAAGCTCAGTAATAACCAGACAACGCCACTCCTACTCGAGGTCTACGCCCACGCCCCCTCACGAATCACGTGACCCAAACCAACCAATCGCTAATTTTCGTTGCATCAGCGTTGCACCTGAAGAGGCCCGATTTTCTGAGTTACCCTAAATCACTTTCAGTGATAATACTTTTTGGTCTCTGTGGAAAAACAGCGGTAAAATCAAACCTCGCGCCACGAGATAATCGCCTTTCCCCTCTCTCTCCGAAAATTTCATAAACACCACTTTCGTCGCCGGGACGTGCATACTTATTTCAGAAATTCCAAAGCCGTGAGCCTTGAGCAAACACTTGTTTCTCGTATAGAGTCTCGCGGCAGAGGAAATATCAGCCGTTTCTCGAGACCGAGGGGGCCCCGGGTTCGAATAATCGCGCAGCGAACAGCGCAACGACGCGACGCGGCTCTTTGCAGGTTTGTTTGTTAGCCGGTTTCCTATGGGGTTGGGTGGGCCCGCGCGACATTTACATTCGAGGCAGAACGAGTTATTGCGTTCGCGGTGCAAGCGAGATTTATCGTTGACGCGTTGCTTAGAGCAGTAGTCCGGTGCGCGCGCGTGTTTTCTCTCTCTCTCTCTTTCTCTCGTTTCGCGGCTTTGAAAACCGACAGACCAACCGGCGAGGCGCTTTTGCTCGATTTTCGATCGGTCGCGCAAAATAGAAATACAGTGACTCGGCCTCGGTGGTTACCGCGCCACCAACTGTATCCTGATGGAAAAGTCGAAGAAGTCGAGCGTCCGCTTCCTCCTCTTCGTTCTACGCGCGAGTCCGCCGGGCCCATTGTACCCCGTGACGTTTATTGTTTAATAAATTTTTCGACAATCTATTGAACTTTATTGTTCGCTGCCCGGAAAAGGGCCGAGAGTGCTAGACAACGATGCAGAGAGAAATAAAAATCGCGCTCGCGAGGGAGGATATTTCTTCGTGGAATCGCTTTACGTCCTTTGTAGTCATCGTCTTTTATCGTTAATGGCGCGGCAATTTGATATTTTTCCCCTTCTCGCGAGACAGCGGTTCCAACGAAAATTGATTTTCGAGAGGAACAGTGGTAGCGATAATCAAGAGAGTATGTTCCTTTTGCAGAAGAAGGAAATGGTTTCCAAATTAGTAAACTGTGGATACTTGTACAAATTTGTATTTTTAGGAGTATACAGTGGAGTTCTGTTGCGAAAGAATGTCGATGGAAAACTGTTTTATTTCACAGATTTCTCGTCTTCTTTTCAAAAGAAAGAAATGGCTTCCGAAGGTAATTAACAGGCTGTAGATATTTGTACAAAATTTGTATTTTTGGCAGTACAGTTTGGAATAGAACGTCGATGGAAAAGTGTTTTATTCGCGAGAATATTTCACAGATTGTTTTTCATCTTCTTTTCAAAAGAAAAGAATGGCTTTCGAAGGTAATTAATTAACCGGCTGCACAAATTTTTAGCAGTACAGTTTGGAATAGGAAGAAAACTTTTACTCTGTTTTATTTACGCGGATACTTTACGGATTGTCTTTCACCTTTAAATTTTCCATAGACGCGCAGAAATTCCGCGGTCCGGTAATTAAACGTCGATGAAAAGGAGGCGCGATTCGGGACAATGCAGTTCGCATTTGTTCGAAACGGCAGCCGGGACAAAACTTGTAGCACGGTGTGACGCGAATCACGGAGGAGCGACATAATTCCTGAATTATGGAGACAAATGTACGAGATTTTCGTAATTGATCGAGAAGTTCTCGGAATAACATCGGACACCACGTAAAAGTTTGCCCGCGTAAATTCGAAACGTGGAAACGTCGATGAACTGTAATTAGAGAAAGAAGTACAGCTTACGTTTGTTTGAATTAAATTCTTTGGACTCTCGCTCGCGAACCTTTTTGCGGTACAAACTCATATTTAGAAATAAAATTGTGAACGTGTGATTAAAGTCCATTCGACGTGAATTGCAGGAATAATTGCATTATTCGCGTATCAGTATTATTTCCACTGTCTGCAGAAAAATTTAATGCGGTCAAAAGTCGCGGAGGGGGGCGGGGGGAGGCAAGTGTGTAAATCAATTTGCAATTTATCTGGACAATGTACAACACGCGTGTATTTCGCAATTGCAATATTGCCAGTTGTCGGAATAAAAATTAACGAACGAACGAGCGCGAGACGATGCGTTGCTATTTATTACCGAAGCCAGCGACCGCACGATCCATATAAATTATTTTTTGTTCCATCAATGACACGATATTAATGGTTCTCACGAGAATTATGTTTTATTTCAACCGGCTGAGATTAATTCTGATTATTGCTAAAATTCCGCGGCAAGTGTGCCAGGATTTATCAAATAATCCTGAAAGCTGAAGGATTAAAAGCCAGAGCAGCGATTCATCGCGAGATCTAATAAATTCTCTTGTCGTAAAAAAAAACTTTCTACAAAATTATATTTCTGCTACTACCGAGTGAGAATTAATTTTGCTGCTGATTTTTTGACAAATAACTTCGTTATTAAGAGACGAGATCGCAGTACGTTGTAATTTTAGCGAACGATTTAATCACTGCAGTTCTTCAAATTTGGTAATTGCTATCGCGATAAAGCGACAGTCACTTTGCACGGTGATTTTTAATAAATTGCACGTCAGATGCAATGTAATTAACTCCTCGCAGCTTTTGATCTGAAACAAGTCTCGGATCAAAAATTAATCGACATTTTCTGTTCCATCAAAGGAAAAAAAAAACTGCACGACTTGCACCCCAGCAACTGTTCTGATTAGGAAATGAAGACGATTTTTTTGACATGAAATTTTATTCATACGCAAACATTAATCGATACAAAACAAATTACTGGCGCGATCGCCACTCCTACTCGAGGTCACGTGACCCAAATCAACCAATCGCTAATTTTCGTTGCATCAGCGTTGCACCTGAAGAGGCCCGATTTTCTGGGTTACTCTCGCTAAAATCACTTTCAGTGATAAAAAAAGAAGAAAACTGGGAACAAGCTGAGTTAACCTAATAAAGAAAGCATCACCGTCGCAACACATGTACGAGCGACACTTCGTACATATCTCCACCCCGTTCCACTCCGCCGCGATGTGCTCTATAGGTTAAGATAAATTGTAGTTTCAGCAGGGGCGCCACGTCTCGCTCGTTAATGTATGCAGAGTCACTAAAAGGAAAGTTTATAGAATTAAAGAAGTTGTTGCGCGAGCTAACCGGGAGCAAGGATTAAAGCGGCAAGCGGCAAACGTTACCACCCGGTGGCTCGATCCGAAAGTTTCTGCTTTTATTCACGATTAGCGAAGCCACACCTTGGCAAAGGCGGCTTCGCTTCGCGACTAGGCTCGCTGCCGCTACTCGCTTAAGTCCGCTTCTCCGCGAAGTTTCGTAATCGTTCGGACCAACGAAACCCTGATAACGAGAGGACAAGAGAGGGAGGGAGAGACAAAGAGGCCCATTTATATCTCACACGACCGTAGAGCAGCTTTCTTTACGCCTCTGATTCCGCGTTGTGACACGCGAACGATCGTTTAAAGATTACTTATCTTAATTACCAGGTGGCTGAAACGATCGTGTAATTTATTTATCCGAAGATGGAGGATAGCGTTTAACGATTTAATCGTGGGTTCATTCCCTCCATCGAGTGTTGTACGGACTGCATGAATTGTAGCTTAGCGACGCTAGATTCTCCGTTTCGGTTCCGATTCCACTTTATTTATTGGAAGATTTTAGATCTCAGGATTTGACCGAGGCTTGCGCGGATTCGATAGAGAATGGTTCGCTATTTTTGATTGAATTTTTTCGAGTAATATTTCACGTGCAATTTATTTACTTGTAATTTGATCAAGCATTTCTTGTCTCGTGTTCGTAGCATCTGGATTTTTTAGCTTCAATTGGAAACAAATTTTTCAGCACACCTTACGCACATTTGATTTAAGATTCGAAGAATCTGAACTTTAATTTAGCATTCGAGCCAAATTTTCAAGGATATTTCAACAAGTTGCAATAATTCGTTTGTTTGCAGTTTCTAATTTCTACTTCCTTCGGGGGCAAGAGTCCTCCTCGTTTTTCTTCGGTGGGATATGAATTTTAATTTAGCACAGTCGAGCTTTGCATCTTGAACGTAGTTAACAGTTAAATCGAGTTTTCCTCTTCTCGCGAGAAATAAACAGCCGTTGTAATTTGCTCAGGGTTCAGCGTTCCGCGTTTCAGTTTCAAGGGAAAAGGCAGCGGAATTTTTGTTCCCTTTTTTTTTTTTAAATTTTTATACCTTCGAGCGCGCAACAAATGACGCAGATGCCCGTTGAACAGATATTTACAGAGGTTAAGGTTTACGTTCTTTTGATTCTTCCGGCAAGTATGAAGTTCACGAGTTTACCTCCTCCTCCGCCGACCTCCGGAACATCTGCTTTTCTTTCAACCGGATTACGTTCCCTCCAGCTTTCATCCAAGCGACTCTTCATTAAATCCCCTGCTCTAGCCTTCTCTTTCCGTAAAAATTATTCTACAGATTGAGTGACGTTAATTAGCTGCCTTCGTCAAGAAGATTACCCCTTTTCACATACCGACTGATCTTTTAACCTCGCAGAATCTCGTTACTCCGAAGAAGAAAAACTGAGAAGTTAATGAATCTCGTTGATGAAATCCAAATTTTGCAATTTCGCGCGATCAAAGACTCGGATACACGGACGCGCGCTCGCTCGAGGGCCTCAGGAAGTCTCGTTTTTTAAATCAAATTTCACTGACTCTTAGAATTTCTCGAGTATTTAGAATTCGTTTGAAGAAGAGACATTGAAACGTCGTTTATTGCGAGCTATTGTTAAAATCGTGAAATCTTGGTATTGCCAAATTATCGCGTCGCGAAGGCGACGAAACGTCTGAGTTTTTGCGAAACTTCGACGAAGATACCGTGTTTCACGAAGGTGAAATTTGGAACTGAGAACGCGTTTCAGCGAGAGATCGTCGCGGCCAAGGGTTGGAAATGCACGCAGCGCAGCGTGTTGCGGCTGGCAATGCATCATGAAAATTGGCCACGGGACACGTGACGTCCGCTTAAGTCCCCCGGATTAATTTCTTCGCCCGGGCTGAATCATCAGCCGATTTTTCAAACGTTCCGCGCACCTGTCGACGTCGACACGCACGCCGTGCCCGACGAATACCAGCCTGTTTCTAGTTTCTCGCTCCTCTGCCTCTCTCTCTATCTCTCGATTTACTCTCTTGCGCGAAGGTCTTGGAATTGTCAATTGAAAGTTGGTACAGCAGAGCGGAAAATTTGGTCGTCGGGAAATAATCTGGGATTATTCACACGTCGTTGTGAAAATTTTCGCAGGGATTGTCGGAGACATTGAAACGGGATTAAATTCAACAACGTTGAAATCATTTTGTAACTTGAGTGACCGAGTAATTATTCGATGATTTCGTGGTTAAAGTTACTGGATTTGGGGAGTATCGATGTCACAATCGATAATTTGATCAAGTCGTTGAAATTACTTCGAGTCTGGGAGTATCTTAAATAATTTTGCGATGTAAAAGCGTAATATCAAATTAGAAATCGCCCCCAATTTTAAATTAACGTACCTGAAAATGAAATTGGGAAATTCACTGTCCTTTTTTTTATTTGTTTATTTATGATATATATACCATAAAATTCTATCTAAATAACAATTTCAACAATTAATAGTAACTTTTTTATGAAAAACAGAATGCTCTGTTAGACAATATATTGACAATATATGTTTCGTTCGATTCCGCGTTCAAAAAAATTCTAATCTTTTTCGATAAAAAAAAAGAAAAAAGATCCAAGAACGATTTGACATTCTCATCAGTGATGAAATTTAGTTAGTAGTTTGAAGGCTTCCTCGCCATACACACCAGATAATTTTTTATCTTTTTCTTTTCCTCGAGCAAGCTTGAACAATCAGCCGTCAGCTTGCGCAACTAATCTGCAATTTAAAATGAAATTAATTACATTTTAAGATACATTTTAAAATGATGTGTCCATCTATTAGAAAGAAAAATGCAATTATTTTTTAAGCAACCGAATGAATAAACACATTCGAGCAACAAATTCAGCTCGCATGATACTCCGACTCCAGAAATCTTGACAAATCAAGGACTATCGCTCAATTACACTCTGTCAACGAGTCGCGCGAGCTAACAATATGATTCGCGGGATGTTTGAACTGCGGCTCGCCAGAGTCACAGAAGACGCGCGCGTTGTGAATTCGCGGTGCAGTTTCTTGCGGGCTTCTCAGCAACAGTGAGATCTATCAGCCAGCTTCGGTGTACGCAGAGAGACAGGATTTACCGGTGAAAAACCGGCGAACAGTCTGGCAGAGGAAGGCTCCCTTAATCAGATATGTCTCTTCGTTTGCGCGGGGAGGAGCCCAAAGCTACGCGCAGTTGAAATTCTCAGCTCGGGTCGGCGGACGATATTTAAGTCTTGGACTTGGTCTTGGTTGAAGTTGTTGCTCTTCCGTGATTGAGGACCGTGGCCCCGGCGCAAAGATACGAAACAACAGGAACTTTGTTAATTCTGTGCTAAGTTAATCTTCGCCGAGTGTCGCCGTGACGACGAATTACGATGAGCGTCTTCACCGGCGCGGCGTCCTAAGGCGTGACTCGCCTAATGCCGGTTGCTCGCTCCGCTCGCGACGGTTCTGTAATTCCTCCGGCAAGATTATTCCGATGATCCTACGTCTCCGCTTCTTCCTGATTTTCCTAATTAGCTTCAAGTTATTAGTTCGATCGTGCAGATTTCGCTTGCTAATTGTTACGCGATATATCCGTGTTCTGATGTATGTCGAATCTTGGTCGTTGAAGAAGCTAAAGCTGCATTTTTGTGTATTTGTTTGAGAAGGTATTCCAGTGTTTCTATTGCGATAGGAAACGAGATTATAGAATATTTTAATGTTTTTCAAATGATTTTCGAATCTTGTTCGTCAGAGAAGCTAAAGCTGGATTTCTATGAGTTTGTTTGAGAAGGTATTATAATGTTTGTTACGATAGGAAATGAGATTATAGAATATTCGTGTTCGTATACTCTAATGTTTTTCAAATGATTTTCGAATCTTGTTCGTCAGAGAAGCTAAAGTTGGATTTCTATGAGTTTGTTTGAGAAGGTATTATAATGTTTGTTGCAATAGGAAATGAGATTATAGAATATTCGTGTTTGTATATTCTAATGTTTTTCAAATGATTTTCGAATCTTGTTCGTCAGAGAAGCTAAAGTTGGATTTCTATGAGTTTGTTTGAGAAGGTATTATAATGTTTGTTGCGATAGGAAATGAGGTTATAGAATATTCGTGTTCGTATACTCTAATGTTTTTCAAATGATTTTCGAATCTTGTTCGTCAGAGAAGCTAAAGCTACATTTTTATGAATTTGTTTGAGAAAGTTTTCCAGTGTTTCTATTGCAATTCTTAAAACGTGCATTAAAAATAGATTTTTACTGAATTAAGAATTAATTACATTCTCCGTGACAAACATAGAAAATTTTCTACATAGAAAATCTTTGGATATTAGACGAATTTTGCGCTTTCGTGAAACACTGCACAGATTTGGTACTTCCAAGTAATATAAATATTTCTTAAATACTTCCTCGTGATATCAGATGTGCGTTCGTTTTTGACTCGCTGGTAAAAATGTTTGGACAATCATAGAAACTTCTCGCGCGTCATAGGGACCATTTTGCAATTTCGCGAAGTTTGAAAGGGATCTGGAAACGTATATAAAAGTTAGAGGGTATTTCTTGCGAGCGTGCCCCTCGCGAGAAGAAAATAAAGAAGTGGATGGAAGGGATGGAAATGAAAAGAGATGGAAGAGGAGGAAAGGAAAGAAAGTCGTTAGTACTCCGTTGCAGAATCCAAGAAAAACCAACCGTAGAATTTCTACAACTAAATTTTAACTAATTGGGTTAACTGCCTCTAATGACGGCTGAAAGTATTAACAAACTTCACGTAGCCGTGATTTTTGTTGCGTTTTGTTTCGAGAGAGAGCCGCCCTTGCGGAATCTCATTTGAAGATTAATGCATTAACATATTATTGTACCACTTGTTTCATTTATACTTACAATTTCAGTACTTCAGAGTGTATAACTCTGGTGTGTTTAAAATAGTGCGCTAAATGTTCGCGCAGATTTATCATAAATATCTTATTATTATTCGCATTCAGAAGCCGATCAAACTAAATCGCTGTTCCCTTGAGAACGATTTACGACCTACGAATATACTTTCCACTGCGTGAAACAATTTCTTTGCAAAATTCCGACGACACCGAATATATTACAAAGGAGCGCAATTTAAAAATCGTCCTCCTGCAAATTGCGTGTCGCAGAGCCAAACATCGAGACCTGGATTTAACGTGCCAGGGCCTTCGACCGTGGAATAAATGCGAAACGAAATTCGTTCGTTCGATCATTAATCCCCTCCGAGGCTCGACGCATTAATCATTAAATTGTTCTGCCGTTAACCCGCGTTAACGCGGAGGTCGATCGACAACACCACTTCCGGCAATCGTAACTCCCCCGCCCCTCCCTCTCCCCCTTTTGTATCCGCGATCGAGGATTAGCAATCGGGGAGGGTGGAGAGGGGGAGAATCGGCGAACAGACGTCCGCGGGTTCACGAATGGATTAAGATCGCTAGGCGTTGGTCGGACGCGAGGCGCGAATTTGTCGGCGTTTTGCGGCCATTCACGAGCATTTTGTGAAAAGCCGGACGCGCGCAACACCCGGGATATTACGTTAATTAGTTAATTCGGGCATTCGGGAGTGCGCGAGCGAGAAGCGCGCTAACCCCCCCACCCGTCCTCTCGAACTTGAATAAATTTTCCACCGTGACACGGAGCGTCCTCCATCGCGTCGAATTAACACCGCTAATTTTTTTTTTTTCCTCGTCCACTTTTGTGAAACTGAGAATTACAATGGTAAAGTTTATTAATTAAATGAAACACGCGCGCGCGTGTACGCGTACGCGGCCGCGCGAGATCGTCGTTTTGAAATCTCGTTAGTACCACCGTGGATTTTTATGTACGAATTATACAATTTTGTAAAATTTCAGGAAACCGGGAATTTTTTCCGTCTGGCGTTGTTCCAAAAGAAGCGTCGGCTTCTTCTACGATCAGTAGATCCATCAGTAGATGGATTACGTTTCATTTATTTATGATATTATATGAGGGATTTGTAAAGTATTTAAAGACCCTGGATGCTGCTGGGAAGGAGAGAAGGGAGTGAAGGAAGGAGAGAAAGGCCCCCCCCGATCACCCATCCTAGCGGGTGACCAGCACACTGCTTTGCTTAACGTCGGAGATCGGCAGGACCTCGACGCTACTCGCGCAGCCACTTGCGGCTTGTGCTAGTCGAGTGTTCGAAACTCGTAGTCGAGGAATCGTAGGGCCGCTACATTATATGATATTATTATTATTTATGATATTTATGATATCATATTATGATTTATGATATTCTTTCGTTGTCGAGATTTTGATCGACTGTATCATACATTCGAGGAATGTTAATCATAATTATAAACAATCTAGCGACACGTGTTTCCCGAATTTCACACACACACGTCTTCTCCGCGGAATCTCAAGGCAAGTCCGAGCGATTGATCGCGCGTGACGCGTCATCACGCTCGATCGTTCGCAAATGTCACGCTCTGCATTATCGACGTTCGCGTTTCACGCTTCGTTTCGGCGCGATAATAAATTTCGCCCGTTGGTTTCTCCTCGCGCGACGAAACTTCAAACGAATCGATCGGCTGCACGGCGCTTTAAAAGGGGAATTTCGTATCTTTCGCTCGTAATATGCGCTGCCGTTCACCGGAGATATTTAGAAAAAGGAAAAAAAAAAGGAAAGGAAAGGAAAGGAAAAAGAAAAATTCTCCCACGGTAGAGAAGGTTTTACGTAGAGAGGATTTTATACGGGAGAAAAAACGAACGATTTCCCCCTGTCACAGAGGGTTTACAGGCAATTCGGATTGGAAATTGCAGCTCGGTTCACCCTCATATTCATGGCTTGTGACGTAACAAACGCGCGTGTTTAATCGGCCACGTTTTATTTACATTCTATTTACGTGTCGTCAGGCATACGCGCCGTCCCACGCTCAATCACGTAACGTTTGCTACATTTTTAATGAACGCGTGCTTGGAAAAAACCTGGCTTCGACGAGATTTCGATTCGTTGCGCTGCTCGTGGAACGAATAAACAGCGTAATATCGCAATTTCCAGCGAGGAGAAATCATGCGTGGAGATTTTTCAGGAATTTTTATTTTTATTTCACATCTCATTTTATATATATATATTGAAAGATTATGACAAATATGGTATTGTAATTTTCTCGAACAGTATTAAACTTTATTCCATATCACAGATTGTGAAGAATTTATATATTGAAAGATTGTGACAAATATTACGATATTGTGATTTTCTTCAAGTACTTTAAACTTTATTTGAAATGACAGATTACGAAGAATTTGTATATTGAAAGACTGTGACAAATGTCGATTTTCTCGAGGAATTTTACATTTTAAAATCACGAGTCGTGAAATATATATTGTACAATTGTATATCGTAAGACTATAATTTCACTCATTTTTAAAAGTCGCGAAAATTAGTTCAACCACAGAAGTTACTTTGACGTTCAATAGCTGTAAAACTTTGCAATCGTTCGTCTCTAATAATATCGCGTAATATTTTTCCAGTTTCCTTGGATAAAAGACTCGCTGACGAATTTATTCCAGAAACATCCTCCTCGGCAGGAAAGTGTGGTTAATTTCTTTTATCCACCCCTTCGAGGACACTCGAATCTTCCTTATTTCCAAGAAATTTTCTCGAGAATTCCCTTCGCGAAATAATTCCCAGGCATAAATAAGAAACATTATTCCGAATAAAAAGCGGCGTTTTCTCTTGCGCCGCAGGTCCAACGTCAAGAGCAGCAGCGGTGCGCCAGGAAATTAATAAATAAGAGCAAACCGAGGAAAGATCGCTTTTTCACGTCTCCCCTCCCCGTATAATCTCGAGCATAATTTTCGCGCGCACCGGGAAACGATCAACCAACCACTGGCCATTGAATTAGAACCACGTACTGAAAATTAATTTCGACAAATTGTCACTCATCGTCTAAACTATCGTCAATTCTCACGATATTACGTAAAAAAAGTTTCGTGCTTTGACTTTGGCTCTTTGAAAGATTACATTTTTGTAACATACCAACAGTATAATCCACGATGGTAACAATTTTCGAAAAGGAGAGAAAGTTGAGGAATTTTTGGAAATGGGAAATTTGTCGGAAGATGGTCACGACGAGAACAGATAAATGTTTCCGACAGAATACGTTCAACTCACAGAGTACAAAAATAAAAATTTTCCTGCGCAAGAAACAGATAATTCGTTCGTCAATGTTGAAAAAGTTCCGAATACTATTGAACGAAAATGGATTTTGAATCAAATGTTTCCATATAAAATATCTGTTCTGAGAACCCTGTTCAAAAAGGGTTTTTATATATAACAAATATATGAGAAATTTTTATAAATAATACTTTTATATATAATAAGTAAATGAATTTTTATATATAATAAATATATAAGTTGGAACAAAATTTCTTTTCTAAACAAAAAGATTTCTGATTTTGTCTGCAATGAATACTAGGTATCAAAAACAAAAAAAAAGATATCCCGTACGGGATAATTGTACAATTCCCCGATAATCACGCTGATTTGCCGCTACATAATTAAAACTTTCGAATGAAATTAGTCTCTGATACACATTAAATAGTGCGATCGAGAGCGAGGCGAAATCGGGAGTTGTCAAAATTGGTCGCGCGAAGATCGAACTTCGCAATCGGCTGAAATTCAAGGCATCTCCGCACCGACACCGAATCGAATCCGGAGTTAGTCCATCAGAGCTTTCTCCGGCGAATCTCCAAGTGGAAAACCACGTACTCGAGGTCAGCTATTTCGAACGGGAAGCCGAGGAAGGTGGTCGGACACCTTTTCGAAACTAACAGCTCCCAAAGCTGAGCTCCCAAGTTCTGTATGTATCCTCCCTCCTCCCACCAGAACTTAATCTAACCTCTTCGTTGCCATCCGGCAATTTATATTCAACCTGTCCTTCCTTTCCGCTCTTTTTTCTCTCTTTTCTCTCCTCTCTCTCTCTTTCGCGGTAGCTCTCCTGGCCTTGATGAAACTTTGAACACGTAAGAATCTAAGAAAAGTTCGTTCATAAGGAAAGGAAGTTTCCCCCGGTTGCTTAAATATTGAAACTCTCCGGGCTATAAAAGGAAAGGGGGGTGAATCCTTGAGGTTGAAACGGATGGAAATGGTCGTTTGGTCGCTGAATGATTGAGTCGTTGATCGAGCTAAGTGACGGAGAATTATTAGGACACTGAATGCATGAATCTTTCTACGTTTCTATATTGTTTGCCAACGTAACCGAGGAAATGGGATCTGTTACAGAGATTTGCTTGTTAAACATTTTGAAAGGATTGTACTTATGATTGTACTTTGTACTCGACAGTGATTAAAATTAGAATTAAAATTAAAATTGAAATTGGGACATTTTTGTTACAATTCTCGAAAAGAAATTTCATTTATTTCGTGAACAATTTTATCATGTTCTAATCTGATGGATATACTCTGAAATTGATCGTTTTGTATTATTGATTGCCTGACGTGGAACTTTTGAAAATATTGTACATTGAGTTCAGCTCAATAATGAAAGAAAGAAAGAGACACTATTAACATTCACATTGAAACATTTAGATTATAATTCTCGAAAAGAAATTTTGTTTAAATGTACTTAAATAATTTACTTAAATACTTTAAATGTACTTTAATTGTCAACTTTATGACAAGTTTATTATACTATAATAGATATTATACTTTAGAAAACGTTCTTATAAATTAATCGTTTTACGTTAACTATTGATTGTGCAACAAAATTTTTGAAAGTATTGTATATTCGAGTTCAGCTCAATGATGAAAGAAAGAAACGGACACTATTAACATTCATATTGTAACATTTAGATTACAATTCTCGAAAAGAAATTTTGTTTAAATGTAGTTCAACTTCATGACAAGTTTATTATACTATTATATACATTATACTATTATAATAGATATTATACTTTGGAAAACGTTCTTATAAATTAAAATTAAAACTGCAATCCTCGTAAAGGAGATTTGACTTAAACGTGAGATTTGAGCTTGAACTTTTTCGAAATGCATCGTCGAAATACTGTGTGTTTGCAAATCAATTGCTCGTAAGAAAGAAACAACGACGCCCAGGTGTCAAATAATCTCCGAGTCTCGCGCATCCGTGCGTCTACTTCGCAGCAGTGATACGCGTTATCAACGGATGCGGTTCGCTCGGATCCACGTACGTAGCGTAAAATTACCGGGAAATATGTCCCCAGGATTCGGTGTACGCGTGCACGTGTGTACGTGTGTGTTGGGAATAATAGCGATCCGAGGGTGGCTCGCATGAGAGAAGCAATTAGTCTCGCGCGAGGTATGGTCGCGCATATCTCGAAGGATACTAAAGAAACCTGCATGCAATAATGCATCGCATGACGAACGTAATTGGACGTCGCGTGAACCACGTTCTCCGCGTTCTCCGCGTCCATTGATAACTCTTCAGGCGTAATGCTTCTTTTGCAATGCAAAGGAGAACGAGAAACAAAGAAGGATGGAGAATTCTGCCCGCGACGGGGGGAGGGAAATTATTGAAATTTAAATAACAGCCACGATCGAATTAACGATAAGCCGGGATTTACGTACGACAAATTGGAACTAGGGGCTGGAGGTGGTATTAAGACTTCACGTTTCGTTCGTTCTTATTGATATGGAAATGAACTTCGTGGAAATGGTATGCGCGCGTGAAACCGCCCTCGCCGACCGATAATGGTGACGAATAACGTATGAAATCTTTTTCCCTTTTCTCCTCCTCTGACGTGATATGTAGATCAACCGCGACGCGACAACACGAGAACAAGGCGATCGAGAATGGGTTTGGAATTGGTGAGAGACTTGAGAGTCTGTGTTGAGAGAGAGAGTGTGCCCTTCAAAGGATTAAATTTGTCAAGGAATGTACAAATTATTCTTGTCCTTAAAGATCGACCTTATTTCGGGAATCCACGGCGAATCGCGCCTTCGTTACATGGTCGTTTACTAAGTGTTGTACACTACTCAATAATAATATATAATATATATATACTATATAGTAATAATATAGGTATATAATCCTTTATCCCCACTTATCCTTGAAGATTGTAACTTACTCAATGTACAAAATTTGCAATAACTACCGATATAGCTGTGATAAACCTCAAACGAGGTTTCCAAAGTTTAAATTTAAAAAAAAGAGGTTATACGAACGATGAAATTTTTTTTAATAAAAGTGACTCTGTTGCCCGTATTCCACGCCAAGTAGAGAACATGGCGAAGCAGCGCGCGATTTTTGAAACAGAAACGAGATTTCGCAGATTTTTCTAGTAACGACGCGAATTCGTCGTTTCTTTCCCGTTCATCGAGTAAAACGAAAGCGATGAAACGTGATGAGATTCACGGAAAGAGAGGAAACGTGGAGGAGGGCGAAACGGGAATTTTATCATCGCGAATATTTCAAAATTCTGCAGTCGTGGAAGTGTAGTTCGAACGTTCGAAAGGGGGAAGTTCTAACTGCGATCGTGGAAGTTCCCTGTTCCGGTTTTTGCGGGATGTCGCGACGCAATTCCCGATCGATCGACCGGACGTATTGGACGTAGCAGAGCACAGCCGGAAGATGATTTAATCCCCACCGATGGAATTAAACACGCGGGGGCGACGAAACGAATTCGGCGAACGAATTATGATTTTCCACGGTATTCCAAAGACAGGTGGCGTGGCAGGATCATCGATATTGGAGAAAATTGAATTGTATTAACGAAATATCACCGGTGAAAGAGTTATCAGGACCGCGCGAGAAATACAATGACAAAAAACTGCACGACTTGTACCCCAGTACGATTCGTCTCACTGAAAGGCTCAGAAGCAACTGTTCTGATTAGGAAACGAAGACGACCTTTTTGCCATAAAATTTTATTGACATGCAAACGTTTGAATCGATACAAAACAAATTACAGACGCGATCGCTCAGTAATAACCAGACAACGCCACTCTTACTCGAGGTCTACTCCACGCCCCCTCACGAATCACGTGACCAAATCAACCAATCGCTAATTTTCGTTGCATTAGCGTTGCACCTGAAGGGGCCCAATTTTCTGGGTTATCCCCGCTAAAATCACTTTCAGTGATAATATCGCGAACGAAGGTTCTGTTTCGGAGAATCAACAGTTGAATCGATTAATAGAGATTTTTCAAGTAATCGGGGCTGTTAGATCAGATTGACAAGTGTTACGACGAAGTGTTACGAGAACGTCGCGTCGTGATTTTTATTATCAAACAGAACTTGAATTTAACTTTAAACTTTTATAAATATAAGCTATTTAGTGAACCTTTAACTTCTAAATTATTTCTTTTTCTGTTTTAAATTAACTTTTACATTAAAATTTTGATTCTGTTATAAAAGTTCAATTTTTAACTGTTATTTTGTATTTGATTAATAAACGTTCTAAAGGAACATTTATTTCTCAACAGATATTTTAAAGTAAAATATAAAAGTTTATACTCCTTTTCACTTGCAATTAGCATTATTTAAGGAATTGAAAACAATAAGGATTTTTATGCATTTATATGATTCAAGGTTTCAACCTCAAACCTATGTAACACTTAACGGTAAATTTATTTGAAGAAAGTTAACTTTTTTAAAGCAGAATATCTGTTTCTGTTCAACTAGAACTTTTTCTCACTTTTGAAAAAAATAAAAGTTTTCTATCTATGCATATATATATATATATATATATATATATATATATATATGGAATATAAGTCTCAATATATATAAAACTCTTTTCCTAGAACAGAAAACTTAAAAGTAAGGAAATATCTGTTGTATCAAAACTAATTGAAAATTTTAACAGTTTCACTCAAGACCTGATTACAATATCCACTCACGGGAGGAATCACGAAAACAAACGAAAACACGTTCGAGACACTTCGTTGTTTCAACAGGAAGGAAACTGAAGCTACAAAATTCCGTTGCACCGACGGAAAAAATTCATTGCAGAATTTCGAGACTGCGGTAACTACGTAAGAGCGAGTACTGAAATCTCCCTCCCAGCCGCGTGATTTAATTGAAGTTCTCCCAGCCGAGCGAAGGGAGAAACTGCACGATCAAACTTCACTTCCGGAGGAAGAAATCGGAATAAAAACCTTGAGCGGCAGTTTCTCTGGAAACCCGCTCTCGCCTGGAGCCGCCGAGGATTTTTGATTTTCGTAACGCGAGCGAGCGAGAGGATCGCGGAGGGTGTCGTTCGACAGCTAACGAAGCAGCATGTGTCTCGAGATCGAGAACGCGGGGCGGCTCGAGGGATCGCCTCGGGGGTGTTCATTATCATAATCAGCTCGCGCCGCGTTCGCCAATCCGATTCCCAGAGCGTGGTACACGTTAATGGGGCTGCACGCGGGATTAATACACAACGCCGCGTCGCGTCGCATCGGTCTGCGTGCCTGGGAAGGAGCTTCGAGCTTGCAGAAGCTACTCCCTTGTCGCCGTCCTCCCGAACGAGATTCGAATCTCGCCAAATTTGAATTGCCGCGCAAAATGCTCAAGCAAAAATTTTCTCTGCGAGAGAACGTCAAATCAGGAAGGTCAAGGCTCTAGTGTTTCGATTGACCAAAATGTCAAGTGACATCTCTCTCCGTGGGAAGAATTCCAAGAACTCGACTCCAAATTCTCGATTTGAATTTTCGTGTCGGGTCAAGGAAGGGGCGAGGAGGAGGTATAACTCTGAAATAATAGCCGACGATGCAGATTTCTTGCGAGACGAGCCCTCTCGAACTTTCGACGACTGAAAAATGCGGCCGGGCTCTCGAGCCCCCGGGGCTGATAAGCGGCTCGTGTGCGCCGGGCACTTCTTGATTTACATTGGGCCATTTCGTTTGAATTTCGGCCGCACCAAATCATGTCCCACCCTAAGTACACTACGGTATTATAATATATATCGTACGCATAATTGGAACCAGTATTAATTTCGAGAATCGGTATTAATTTTATTAACGCTTGTTGCAATTCATCGTGATTCATTAACTGAATGAATAATTAGCAACCGAAGGCTTTTTGATTGCGTAAATTCACAATAATTGTATGTATATCGTAATGACAATATAAATTGATAATGGGATTCGGTTTGTTGAATGTAGAAGGTTGGTATTAAGTTTGAAGTTCGTTTGCTCGTTGAATCGCGAAAACCTGACGTTTAATTGCTGATTAAATCGATCAGAAGTGAAATTTCGCAAAGTCTAATTATCGCTCTGCTTTTTTAATTGAATCGCAGCAAACACTCGTAAACCGAAGGTATGAATATTTTCATCAAATTTCCCAAAGTGTTCAAATGCTACTACGGACTGTAATGTAAATAACAATCCTCTGATTGAGTTGCATCAAGTGTTCAAATATTTACGGCTCATAATGTGAATATCAATATTTTAATCAAATTCCAACCAAGTGTCCTTATACGCGATATAAATGCCAATCTTTCGGCAGAATTACATCAAATATCTGAACACTATAACTGTAATTTACGTAGGATCAATCTTTAGGATTGTTTTAAGACCGTAATGCAAAGTACGAATATTTATGGATTACAATTCAAGTGCTCTGATGTTTGGACCATAAATTAAACATCAGTCCAAGTGTTCAAACATTTACAAACTATAACAAACTTAAATATCGATTTCTTGATAGAATTACATTGAGTGTGTCCCAATGCTCGTGAACCATAATTTAAACGTCAGTCATTCAACAGAATTGCTCCAAATGTTCAAACATTTACGGACTGTAACTTAAATATCGATTTCTTGATAGAATTGTATGAAATGTCTCCCAATGCTCATGGCCCATAATTTCAATAGAGTCATTCAACAGAATTACTGCAAGTGTTCAAACATCTAGGGACTATGACTTAAACATCGATTTCTTGATAGAATTATATGAAATGTCCGAATGCTCGTTGATCATAATTTGAACGTGGATCACTCAATAGAATTACTGCAAGTGTTCAAACATCTAGAGACTATAACAAACATCGAATTATATCGAGCGTTCCAGTGCTTATGGATCACGATTCAAACATCAATCATTCAACATTACCCCGAGAATTACCCCAAGTGAGTGATCAAATACGCGATATAAACACTCATTCTTCAAAATTACATCAAAGTATCCAAATGACAGCCATCGATTCAAAAATCAATCATTCAAGAGACCTGCACCCGAGCGCTTCATAAGTAATTACTTGTAGCAGACACTCTGCTTCCCGACAGCGATCCCCGATGATACCTCCGTGCAGTTCGTCTTTAATCCGCGGTAACTCCGACTGCATTAGGATTAATTCTTAACGCGCTGGAATCGATACTCGGACAGCTTTCGGCGCACACAGTTCAAATTTACTCGTTTATTTCGCGCGCGCACGGTCCCTGTTTGCCGCTAGTAGTAAGGGATCCAACGTGTAATCCCGATAGATCATGGATTTCGAAGTCGCCTGGCTTTTAACTCGTCGGCTGGCTTTTCTACCTCGCAGAAAACCAGTCGGCGTTTTCCTCCTCTCTCGCTCTTTTCCTCTTTTTTTTTCTCCCGTTTCTTTTTTTTCCACGTTTTAACGGGGAATTCGTGTATCGCGAGGATTGAGACTTTGAAGGATTTCGCTTTCGAGTTGGAAAATTGTTTCCCCTTTGGTGGTGTTCTTCGCTACAAAGGCTACTAGCCTAGATTTGTGCTTCCTCTTTTTTTCTTTTTTTTTCTCTTTTTTTCGGACGCTACGATGATTCTATCCCGCGTTCCACGTTTCTCGCTTTCGCGTTGGGTTACTTTCACTTTGTATCCCGTTTCCACCATTCCCGCGTGTTTCAGTTTCACCTTCAGCTTGCTTGTTTCTCGAGCTTTTTCGAGCAGACGATTTTATGGGGCTTTTGTTCCGCGCTCTTCATTTCCTCTTGTTGTTGGATTATTTTTATCGATCTTGCTAACAAATTGAACGCTACAGATTAGAACACACGTGTCTGTTAAATTATTCCTTGCTTTTTTTAAATTTTTTAACACGTTTGTAATTCGCCCGTTCAACTCTTGTCCGTCATGTTTCAAATTTGCTTCTGCCCTTTTTCCCGCCCGAGTCTGCATGCACGCCGGCTAATTTCTACTTCGAGTTCTCGGTACGTTTTTTCAGTTTCTTGACTCTCGTTTTGTCTGCCATGTGCTCGCTCGAGCCCGGGGGCGTTCCTAAAATTTTCATTTCGAGTTCTTATTGCGTTTCCTGCTTCCCTACCTCTCTCGCTGCCCTTCTTTGTTACTTGTTGATTTGCAATTCCATTTTCATTCCCATGCGTGCGTTAACATCGCCTCTGGCTTCTTTCCCGACACCCGAAGCAATCGTTTTTCCTCCAAAGAATCTAGCTTCCCTCTTTTCATTTCCACGGGTTTATTTTTAAAATTCTGCCCGCATTTTTAGCTTTCTCCGCTTACCTCCGTTGTTTCTTCGACTCTGTTCTTCGGCATATTCTACGTGTATATTTCCCTGCCTCTTCAACCTCGGGAAGTATCATCCCCTCCTCCACTTTTTATTGTTCCACGGAAAAATCTCCAACGGTCCTCCATCTTTTCTTTGCTCGTTTTCCAAACCAGCTTGCCCCCCGGTGCCTTCCGCGGCGAGAGGTATCCACGTTCCAATTTGTTGGGAATAGTTTCGCTGGAACTCGAATATCTCTGTTAATTCCGGCGAGTGAAAGTTTTAATTCAACCGGGCGAACTTCCGCCGGCCGCGTAGCCGCGCAAATTATTGTTTGAATATTGTTAAGTTGGTCCGGTAACCAACGTGCATTAATCCAGAAGGAAGGTTTACAAGCACCGAGTGCTAGGAAAATTGATCGCGAATTTGTACCAGCCACCGTGATTATCATCCTTTCAACCGGTAAGTGCCGCAATGCTTCATCTTGATGCTCGTGTATGCGATATTACTTCCGCAATGATTATCCCTCCGGTGTTTTCGGCGATCAGTTCAAAGGTTTGCGGGGTTAAATAATAATCGAGAACTGCGAAAGCACAAAAGTTTCCATCAGAAACATCGAAACAAAAAAGAAGGAAAAAGTGGGAAAGCTTTGTCTACGTGGACAAATTACACGAGCTTTTATTCGTTCTTTTTTTTTTCGAAAAATCACTCTTTTTAGGAATACATCATTTTGTATCTATGAAATTTCCAACAAAAATTATACAATTGGTCATTTTGACCACTTTGATAGCTCTAGCGTTAATTTCGTCTCATAAATGCGAACAAGTGACTTAGTCTCGTGCGTTCATTTGAAGAAAACACACAAGCGATAGCATATTCCGAGGTAAATTTAAGACACGGTGTTTGTAATATTTTTCTATGCTTTTCTATACTTCTGTACGTTTATAATATTTTATGCTAGAAAGACAATATTCTTTAAGAACCAATTGAAACGTAAAAACGCTAATATTTTAAAATATTAAAACTAGATCGTCCCCTTGGATCGACATACTTGGCATAAAAATAAAGTACCGCGAACGATAATTGTACAAAAAAAAAGCTACTGTTTCTCAATTCCCAAAGCACAACAATCCCAAAGCCACTTCAGAGATTTAATCGTTCGTTCATTCACTGTCCCTTAATTTAAGAGATTCGATTATTCGTTCCTTCTTCGTCCCTTCGAGAAATAAATTTAATCGTTCGTTTCGTTATTTCTCTAGGAAGGTTGAATCGTTCAACTCGACTATGAGATTGGAGAACACTTTCATCGTCCCGTGGAAAATTCTGTTTAACCTCACCCCCTTATTTCTCGAAGCGTGCAGAGGGTCTACGCGGAATGACGAGAATCCACCGAGCACAAAGTAGCAGTATTATCGTCAAACATTTTTATCCGCGGTACGGGGTCTTTCACATCGGGCAAGATCTAAGAATCCGTGCGGAGAGATCACGGGAGGGGGGATCGATACACGATGATCCGGACGCAAAAGTGATCTGGACATCTGTCGCGGTGCTCGCCGTATTCTACGGCACCGTTTCGCCCGTTCGATCGGATCGGCACGCGATAAACGTGCACCGATACGAATCGATGAATTCAGCGAATGATTCGAGCGAAACTGCAGCGATCGAGGTTAACGTTCTACGCGTAAACCACTTCCGATAGCCACCAATCTCTCTTTTCTATGCCCTCTCTCTGTCTCTCTCTCTCTTTCTGTCTTTCTCTCTATTTATTTTGTTTCTTTTCACTTTTTTTCACTCCATGGCCAGGCGCGTGTAAATTGTTTCCTTTTGTTGGAAACAATCGGCCGGGATGATATCGACAACAAGTTTGTCATGCGATTGGCAGATACGGAGAAATGCTCTTTCACGCGGTCGGCTGCGCGGAAAGTATGAAAATGCCCGTTTGACGTCGGGGATTTTTGTAGATTTCAACTTATTTACGTTATGATGAAACGTGGGAAATTCTCTGTCAGTGGAGATTACAGATTTTTGTACGTTTCAGAGTTTCTATGAGTATAGACAGAGATGAAAAGGTGAAACCTGGACTACTAAATGTGGATGTTGATACTACACGTGTATCTAATTTTGTAGTTCATTTTTTTTATATTATAACAATAACAATAATCGCAACGATATTTTACGTTTATTCCTTGCTCTTGTCAAATGCAATACTGCGTTTTTTTTATCACTGAAAGTGATTTTAGCGGAGGTAACCCAGAAAATCGGGCCTCTTCAGGTGCAACGCTAATGCAACGAAAATTAGCGATTGGTTGATTTGGGTCACGTGATTCGCGAGGGGGCGTGGTAGACCTCGAGTAGGAGTGGCGTTGTCTGGTACTGAGCGATCGCTGTACTGTAATTTGTTTTGTATCGATTCAAATGTTTGCATATCAATAAAATTTTATTAGAAAAGTTGCTTCTGGGCCTTTCAGTGAGATGAATCGTACTGGGATACAAGTCGTGCAGTTTTTTTTTTTAAATTATATCTCTTCTTTCATCAGTAACATTTGAAGAAAAGTAATGTCATCACAGATCCTTGCGACAACTTTTAGTCCGAAATTTTACCTTGTACTTTACACTCTTAGTAACAAAATCGAGTTAAAAAAAACTCATGATTCAATGGCGTAAAAATTATATTGTTATGGCTCATTGTCAGTGAAAAATTGAGCAACGATTTCAAACAATGATCAGGTCGTTGTAATGAGTGATACTTTTATTGGTAAGGGGTTCGCGATCTCTTCTCTGAATAATTTGCGATAACTCTCGAGGGAACAACTTCGATAAAACAAACATTTGTCAGAGTTTGTGGAATACAAAAGCATTATCTAGGCAGAATGGCGCAGATAGTATTGGAAACACATATAGGTTTAGCGCGTGTTCGATGCTTTTAGATGGACGCATAAATTGTTCACCAGTGCACAGTAAACCATTTTTTTTTTCGAAACTCGTACGCGCGTTTATGGCGTTAATACGTTGACTGGCGGATGAATTTTCTATGTCTTGCGTTGCTTATTCGAGCACGATACACTGTCATACACGATACATAATACCTCAATGAAAGAACAAAATTGTTCGAGCGTTTGGCGATGCAGTTAGTATTTTATATTGTCGTTTCAACTTTAAAAATGTTTCCACGAAAATTTCACGAATATTTCTTTTGAATAACTAATACATTGCTATTGAGATATAGTTCTTCTTCTACATGACGATTGATAGTTATTGAAAGTGTAATTACTCTTCTTTTATAATCTGGTAAAAAAAAGAAATAAATAAATAGAATCTTGGTTGAAAATTATTGTAAAAGTCACAGTGATTCGACTGTTTCACGTTTCGCGTTGTACTTGAAATTTCCTGCAAACGCGTAAAAATTCGTAAAAACGTGTACATCGAGACGCATGAACTCGAAAACGTGTCAGCGAGTTAGATAATAGAATTCAATTAGAATAAGTAAGATAATTGAATTGACCCGTCGCGCGCGTCGGTAACGCAATGAATGCGTTAAACGCGTTCAATTAATCTTTTCGTACTTGTTGATGTTACGTGTTATACGCAGCATTGCGATTTAACCAATTATCAACCCACTAAGCAATAAACGCAGGAACTGGCGTAAAGTAATAAACAAAATATTTTCATATTACTCACATGATATAGTCATGTTGCTTTTGAACCATACATTTAAATATAATATACATATTTTGTATGAATCATTTTATAAAACTCGTACGATATTCATATTGTTCTTGAAATATATATTTGAATATAATACCCAAATTTTATATAAATTATTAATGTATTAATTAAGTCACGCATGAATACAATGTGTAAATTTTAATAGCATTCGCTATTATTTTTGAAATTTCAATTAATTGCGATTAAACGTCAAAGTTACAGTCACGATGTGTCCTGTCTCGCGAGGAGTGCAAAGTCCCAAACTTAAAAAGTCACGAGAACAACCGATGGAAACGATCATTCTCGCGATCCGAGCGAAGTAGAATTAATTTCAACCACCGTAGCTGACCGAGAGCTGACCCCCGACGGGGTACTCGCGGTGTTAACCAACGCGTCACGCGGAACGCCGGTGATTCCAAGCGAGCGTGACTTATTAATTTTATTATCATTGGACGTGATAACGACAACAAACGAATAATTAGCAAACGGCCGCGCGATTGTGCCGGGCGTGATGGAAATTTCGTGAAAGTGGGGCGAACGAACAGTTCGTTAATTCGTTAATTGGCAGGCCTAAAAACGTTTCGTTCATAGACGAAATTTTTATTTTATTTTGTTGCATCAGTCTGGGGGAGAAAGCGAAGAGATAATTTAGATCAGGGCTTCTCAAACTTTTCCACTTTACCCGATCGTGTATTTTCGCGATCCTGGGTATATAAACTAGGAATACGAATTGAAACGTAATGAAAATTTATTCGAAGACAATTTTTTGGCACACGTGCCGAATATAATCTTACCGTGTATTAAAGACAAAGCCAAAAATATTCATACTGATTTTTTTAGTTTTGCTAGAATTTCTACAACCCCCAAAATTTATTACGTTACGCGACTGCATTTTGAGAAGCCCTGATTTAGATGAAGAGCTACTCGACTTTTCGGACACGCGCATAATTGTCGAAGAGCGTTAAGAGCTTTTTTATGATATAAATATAATTATGACGAATGTAGATATATGCGTTTGGCGTTGTATGATGTAATAATATAATACATGGGAGGAATAAAAGAATTTCAGAAGGAGAAATTCTCGAGGCCAGAGGCAGTCGTGAGTTTAACAGTTCACATAAACTAAATTTCTCATTGTTTTTTATGGAAGTTGACAAAATGACAGAGAAAATTATTATTATCTTTTTTTAGGAGATTGAACGTATCCTATGTATCGTTAAGTCTTATATAGAAAATCATTACAATGCACGTTGACGATCGCTTTGAACCCAAACAAACATCATATCACGACGTTGGAAGGATCTGATCAACAAAATTACAACGCCGTGTCATTTTATTCGAAATGATACTACTTCGTAAATAAATTGCCGGTAGATGATAAATAAAAAAAGAGTTTCCGAGGGCAAAGGGCCAGTTTTAACCGACGCGCGAGTTTTATTTCCATCTCCGTCTCGGTTTCGCGCCCGCGTGGCCCGATATCCCGATGGCAAATAAATAAATTACGAACTCGCGCGCACGGTACATTGATCTTCGGTTTCAATCGATTCAACATACCAACTTCATCCCCCCGACGTAAAGTGGCCGGGTAAATAAATTATTGTCGAACGGTGACGCGAATGAAATTCATTATCGATCCCGATCGGCTGAATTCGAAGGAATTTCCGTAGAATGGACAATAGTTACTGGGAGCTTGTACCGCGAACCACGTTTGCCAATCAGTTGGATATTTGTCGACAGCTGCGTTTGCGATTGGCCGCTCTTTGTCAGTTGCTCAACTATTACTATAATTGTTCAGTTTTGCTTCTTACTTTCTTTCAAATGCATTTTCTTTGAAATATATCTTTAGTTTGGTTAATGTTACATTATCATTTTTCTTTTGTTATATCTCTCTTGTTATATCGTTAGTTTATTAGAATTGTCGTACTCTCTGTTTGTGTGATAATTTTTGAACCTCAATTTTTATAATTTCTTGGAAATATTGGGTTTTCGGTTCTCCAACTTCATAGCTTTTTATCACTGAAAGTGATTTTAGCGGGGGTAACCCAGAAAATCGAGTGCAACCTCTTCAGATGCAACGCTGATGCAACGAAAATTAGCGATTGGTTGATTTGGGTCACGTGATTCGCGAGAGGGCGTGGTGGAGACCTTGAGTAGGAGTGGCGTTGTCCGGTACTGAGCGATCGCGCCTCTAATTTGTTTTGTATCGAGTGTTTGCATATCAATAAAATTTCTTCATTTCCTAGTCAAAACAGTTGCTTCTGGACCTTTCAGTGAGACGAATCGTACTAGGGTACAAGTGCAGTTTTTTTTTTAATTAAATATTCAAATATCGAGGGATCGGTATTTCAGAGCGCAGTTTGAAACATCGGATCGTTAGTTGAAGTTTAAGCGTCAATTTTATTAAATGTTTCTTGCAATATTCATATCTGCCAGGTGAACTATCGCGTATCTTTCAGAATACGATAAATCATTCGTCGCCTGTCTTTCGAATAAAATTGTTTCCTCCGAGGGAGTACCATAACCAACACTCGCTCTCTCACGAGAGTGATCGAGTTTTTCACGAAAAAAATTCAAAGTAAGGGAATCTCTCACGGCGATACAGACAAAAGGACGTTAGCGTCGCAAACGAGGCGATAATTTGCCAAGCAAACTGAAGCGCGCCCGATTAATCGACGATGATGTAAATCGATTGCTAGTAATCAGCCATTCTGCTTTGTCAAACAGCTGAAAATTGGCTCTTGGCTGAAACGTACATAAACGGCCGCCGGAGGGGGGAGAAAACTGTACAATAACACACGTCTATCGGGACGAGAGAGAGAGAGAGAGAGAGAAAGAGAGAGAGAGGGAAAGTGATGAAAAAGATCGAGAGTGAACAGACGTATTTATCGCGTAACCCCAATTTCATTGTCGCGAGCTATGAATTCCATGCGTTGAATACGCGATGCATTATGTATCCTGGGAATGTGTAAACCGGCCGAACAGGATTGCCCCGCATTTATTACGATTTAACATGCCGCCTTGAATAAAACATCGTCGTCTAACGACCACCGTGGCGAGCATTTTTTTGCGGCTCGTTTTCTTCTTCTGAATTATCGCCGGGATACGATTCCCCGGATTAGACTTTTCGCCAAAGTTCACGCGAATGGAACGCGAATAAAGAAGTAAGTAGTTCCGGGGATTTTACGTTATTTGTGAGGTATTTAAAAAAAAAGAGAGAGAAAACGCAGAAATGCTAAAGTATGAAAAGTTGAAGTTAAACAGTTTGGAATTCCTGTTTCAATATTTATCAAGCGATGTATTTGTATCAGAGCGATAATGAAGCGAATATTATTTCTCATATATTTAACAAAAATTCTGAAAGTTCTGGGATATTTTACAAACGTTCACGGAAATTTTTGAGAATTTTAATAAAATTAGGATCGCTCTAAAACTAGAAATAAATATTATTACATATCCTCATCGTACGGTGTTATATCTTCATTGAATCACAGATGACTACATTACCGTTGATATTTTTAATATTTAATTTGATTAAAAAATTCAATCAAACGAGGATTAATTAACTGTGTTACTTAATTCTGGATCTGCTACGATCCTCAAAGTCGAAACGAGCATTCTCGCCGCCATAAATAAAATGAAAAGGTGTCGTTGAGCGGATAGTATCAGCGACGTTTTATCGAGCAGTCGAAAACGAGTTAATTGCATCAAGAGAAAGAGAGAGAGAGAGAGAGAGAGAGACGGAGAGAGAGAGAAGGGAAGCAGGGATAATAAAAGTGTCATTTAAAACACAGGGTAATCCGTGCACTTTGGCCCCGCGCCAAATGCGTGCTCTAAATGCGAGAGCGTACGCGCGAACCGCCCACTTTTTCCATCTAATTTACATTTTTCTCGCAACTTTATCTCCGCTCTCTTAGAATCAGCCTCGCTGGAAATAACGCGTCTGCCTTTTTTTTCGACCTGTCCTTTCAGCATGATTTCGCTAAACAAAGGACGTTCCTCCTCGAACGTGGAACGTGGAACGTGAAACGTGGATATTTCTGATGCGTCGCGATTTTCTTTTTAGCAAATTAATTATTTAATACAATTTCTTTCAGCCGTCCGCGTGGGTGGTATGGGGGAAAGCGAAGTGGTCCATTCATTTCAATTTGAGAAAAATGTATTATTCTCGATTTTTTTTTCCAATTTCGCCAGGTCTGTTCCGAACGATTCGATTGCGATTGTTGAAAGCAAGCAGAAATTCCGCGAGTCTCTCGACATTTCGCCCGGACGAAAACGTAAAAATGAAATGAGTCGAAAGGGAAATTCTAATTCCATCCGAGAACACATTACTTTCGATTATTTCGAAAGAAAATTACTATTTCACAAATCTGCCAACATTTTTTATTCAAAGGAGACAAAAAGAAAGAAGGAGAACTGTGAAAATTGAATGACTCGAGCCAAAAGTTTCCAATAAAAATGTCTACGATGTTTCTTTTCAAATCTCCCAACCAAATTCCACCAAAAGAAAAAAAGTGTATGTAAAAATAAAAAAAGAAAAGAAAAGAAAAAGAAAACGCGCGAGACAAAAATTCCAATCTCACGAAACACTTTCGAAACACTTTCTTTCGAAAAGAGAAAAGATAAGGCCGTCGTTTCTCGAATCTCTCGACAATCGGCCAAAAAAGAGGCATGAGAGCGGGCGAGGCCGATCCTTTCGAAACTCATGATATATTCAACCCAGCGAGTGGAGCCCTCAACGGGAATGCGCGTTGGGAAACCAACGGAATGAGCGACGAGATTCGTTTCCATTTATGGAATTTTTCCCTTCTGGAATTTTCTTTCTTCTTCTTTTATCTCTGGTGACTTTATCCTGGCGGTTCGTCGCCGATTAGAGCCATTCGCATTCTCGCGGACAGACGCCCGTGTAATCGAGCGGTCGCTGTTAGCGAAATGCTAACGCCCCGCGTCGTGGGAGTCGTGGGAATGAGAATGAGAATGGCTGGCCAGAACAAGATCCGCAAAAATGCCTGGCATCCAAACCTTTTGCGAACGGAAGTAAGAAAATTAGCCACCGAAGCCACTTGGAAAATTGCGCGATCGCTTCTGGGAAAATTTTGAACGTGCCATTGACTCCTTTTCTTCCAACTTTCGTCCCTTCTTTCGAACTTGCCGCGTTCCGTGAGCTTTGCGTCGAAGAGTGGAAATTTTGGGGGGTGGAAGAGATTGTCAGGCCTAGATCAGAGGTGGCTAACTGGCGGCCTTGCTCCTACTCTTCTGATGGCTGGCGCTACCCCCTCCACTGCGCCGATCTCCCCACTTTCTCAGTCAGCTGACCTCCCTGCCAAGCGAGCGAGGAGATCGACGCAGTGGAGGGGGTAGCGCTAGGGAAAGTGGGGACAAGAACCGCCAGTTAGCTGACTTTTTTGCACAGATAATTATGTTACGTCAGCGTCTGGTCTCGAGAGTTTCAACTTTCGAGAAAAAGACCGCGGTGTAGAAATTTTGAAATTTTTTCGAAAGAAAGGGCGATTCAGTTCCGTGAATTTGTATCTGTGTACTATTTTCGTTGAACTCATTTTCTAGATTTTAACTTCTCGCGCGGATAAAACGCTGATCGATCGATTAATAAACACGGGGTTTTACACCGAATGAGGAAAACTGTGCGTTCAATGACACGTAATAAAATTCCGAATCGGTTATCTGGATTAATCAATCATCGCGTTTCGCGATCAACGCGAGATCAATTAAAATACGTGCTTGCAATTAACCTTTACAGCGGGCTTGCGATCCCGTGCAAATTTTTAAATTTCACAGAATAAATCGCCATCGAAATATTCGTGCCATCCCTTCCCAATAAGAACGTTGATCGATCGATCTCAATTAAAGGCAAAATTTGCTAAATTTACGCCGCGAAAAGTTTTCGGTGCCCGCGAGCGCCACTCGCTTTCCGCGTGCGATTTACCATTTACGCCGCGGCAATTATCTCGTTTTTCGGCGATTCGCCGCGACTGTTTATTCGGAAACCGTTTCGATGTTATCCGCCGGTTTTCAAAGTCCGCGGCAACCGGCGGGACAATAATCTCGCGGCGTTAATCTATACCGGCGAAAAGAATCGTCGTTCGGCCGCGATAAAGCATCAGCGACGCGAGCAGTCGCTTTTAAAAACAACATTTTTATTTATCGGTCGGCTGGTGTATCGATTTTGTCGAGCGGCAGGAAGAGAGAGGGGTGGGGAGGGGAGGGGAGGGGGATACACGGTGAAAATTCCGCGCTTTTTATCGGTCGACTGATTTATTTCAAGAACTCGAACAGGCCAGCCGTTGCTCGCGAAACCCACCACCGTCGACTGTATGAGCCACTTCGGTTGGAACGCTGCCAGCCGAACTGAATAGTCGAACTGGCTCGCCTCTGGGAAATTAAGTGTATACACGGGAAAACCTGCGAAAACTAAAAATGTCGCGCCTACCGACAACCGGTTTGCCGCTCTCGGGAGCCGGTTCACCGTTTAACAGGTTCGAAGTCGTTCGATCTCGAGGCCAGCCCCACCCATTGTCGCGAAAGCCTTGGCGAAACCGGCGAAAATGGTTTTCTACGCCGTGTAAACCGTTTTGGAAAAAGGAAAGAGAAGAACGAGAAGGCGCGCACATAATCGGTGTGTTTCCCGCGTTTTTCAATTTTCGAGTCGTGCCTTCTCTTGTTCGTTTGTTGGAAAACGAAACGGGGAAACTTTCCAGTGTTGTTGACGGAGGGATTCGAGATCTTTCTCGGGGGGTTGTTTTATTCATCAAGGTGCGATATTATTTTTCTTTTCAACGCGTCGACTGCCACGTTAAATTTACGCGATGCTCTCAGTGGATCGCAAGATGTTTTAATTAATTATATTTAATGCTAGTAATATAAAAATTAGTTGTATTTAATTTTTATAGCGTAACAATATAGTGTAATATATTATTCTGTGTTTTATATGATATATATTATATTTAATGTTACTAATATAAAAATTAGTTGTATTTAATTTTTATAGTGTAATATATCATACTGTGTTTTACATGATATACATATATAAAGTTTCAAAATTAAAATCTTTCATTGTTGCACTTTCAATAGCGAAAATTATGAAAAAATTATAAAAATATGCACTTTTAATAGTGCATTCTTCGCTTATTTGATATTGTCCAGTTAATATTGTGACGTTCGAAATGTTTTAGTTGACGGTATTCGTTTTATTTTAATTACTCGAAACATTCGGAGCACTCCGGTCACCGCCATAGCCCCACCGAGTACGCAACCTCTGGTCACAAGTGACCAACGTGACAATCAACGTATTAACTAATTGTTGACGATAGTTGACGGTATTCGTTTTATTTTGCTTATTCGAAACATTTGGAGCACCGATGACCACCGTAGCCCCATCGAGGAAACAATTTTCGGTCACAGGTGTTAGTCTGTCAATGTGTCAACTTTTACTACTTTAGCAGTTGATAATTCTCCAAAAGGGAATTAGAAGAGGGAATTCGGCAAAGGAAAAGGGAATTATAATCGAAGCGCACAATAACACACAAACAATAAAATATTACCAACGTGACGAAATAAAGAGAATCACCAACACCTGTATCAATACCAATCTCAGACATCTTTTTAACCGAAAGAAAATAAAGAAAAGAAAAAAATCGATCGAAGCAAATTTTAGGAATTTTCAAAAGCACTTTACACGACGTGTCCGTACTACCATACTACTATACTGCTATAGAACGAGATCGAGAATTGTAACGATACAATCAAGGTGTAATTGGAACGCAAGGGTTTAAATAGGATGGCTCGTTCGAAATTCGCGGAAATCGGATTTCGTTTAATCGGTCCGGGGTAAATTCGGCGTGTTTTCCCTTTTTCAGCGGCCCTTTTTCAACAGTTATTATCAATGCAAAGTGCAATTTACATCTGGCCGGCGGCGACCCGCGGGCGGCAATTGGCGTTATTAAACGACGCGTACCGGCTCGATTTAAATCGCTATTCCCGCGACGTTAGTCATTAAAACGAACTTCCCGCCGGCCAGGGCAACGCGAAAAGCCAATTCGTCCAGTGCCAACTTGGCAGTGTAAACGGGCGCGAAACGAAGACAGCGGCGCGTTCGGCGGGCCTCCCATACCGGTTTGCGTGCCGATACTCTGCCGCGAATTAAATGGCGCGGTTCGTTTTAGTTACAGGCTGTTTCGAACATCGCCACCGGAGTGCTCGCCGACCGCTCTGTCCGCCGTCGCTGTCCACCGTGAAATAACGTGACAACGAACGTGAACGTTGAAAAATTGTGCCGTCGGAAGATTCGATATTTTCCGGTCTGCTGGCTGATTAAAATAGTGTCCGCGTCCGTTCATTCGCCGGACGCTGCAGTTTTCTCTTTTTTCTTCTTTTTTTTTTTTTTTCTTTCTTTCATTCGGTCGCCGGGTGTTTATGCAATTTTTAATTTAATTTAATAACCGCGATTCGGGTGGAAAGAAAATTTCTTTCGTCCGACGAATGCTGCAAATTGATATTTGTGTAATATCGCGAGACATTTGGAATTTGTACGAACGAACGGTGCAATGAGATGTTTTTAGTTTTAGTGAAATTATTACACGGCACGGGGAAAATTTAACACGGACTTGGTGCTTGCTTGCGCGTTAATAGGCGCGTTGGGTGTTGCACGAAATATTTCGAATTTTATGAAACGGAATTATTATCGTTGCACGGGGTAAAATTGACCGTCAATTTAGGCGCTGTGTCACATTCGTTCGCTGGACGCTGCAGTTTTTTCGACTGTCGGGCGCTCGTGTTTGCTCAATTTTTTATATATTTACGGGATTTTAGATAGAAATTTATTTCGTCTAATGAATATTTTACTTGTCTGTTGATGCAACGTGTACAGTTGTACGAACAGTGAACAACAATGATTATTATTATTATTACTGTGTCAAAATTGCCCAACAATCCGAAGAGCTGATTGTGAGTTCATTCGCTGAACATCGCAGTTTTAATTGTTTCAATTGTCAGTTAATGCGACGAGAAATTCAAATGGAAATTTCTTTCGTTTGCTGAATATTGCAATTAATATTTTACTTTTGTGTCATTAAATGCGTAGCCGGTGCGGGTTCTACGCGAAACATTTTGAATTTTATAAACGCTGCAACGAAATACCGGTTGTTATTCGGTAAATTGTGTGCGAAACGTCTGTTGCAAACGCAGAAGGTGGAAACGTCGCTAAAATAAAGGGAAAATTATTAACAACAGTAACGAGAGCAGCGTTAAACGGCACGAAAGAATACGACTCTCGCTGGAAACATTAAAAATTATTTTCTCACATTTTTCTGGAACAGTTCTTGCACTTTACAACGTCGTATTTTACTTTATTAGTCTAACATCAATAACACTCCCCTCCCCCTGTAACATTATCTCGCAATTACATGGTTACAAACTCGCAGTTCCAGGGGGTGAAAGTCTCTCTGAAAATATTGACAATTATTTTCCTTCATTTTTCCTGGACCGTCCTTTATTAGTCTTGCCAAATATCAATAACAAATCCTCCTTAAACATTATCTCGCAACTACGTGATTGCAAACTCGCAATTCCAGGGGGTGGAACTCTTTCTGAAAATATTGAAAATTATTTTTTTACATTTTTCTGGAACAGTTCTTGCACTTCACAACGTCGTATTTAATTGGTCTAATATCAGTAACACCCTCATCCCCCCGTAAACATTATCTCGCAATTACATGGTTACAAACTCGCAGTTCTAGGGGGTGAAAGTCTCTCTGAAAATATTGACAATTATTTTCCTTCATTTTTCCTGGACCGTCCTTTATTAGTCTTGCCAAATATCAATAACAAATCCTCCTTAAACATTATCTCGCAACTACGTGATTGCAAACTCGCAATTCCAGGGGGTGGAACTCTTTCTGAAAATGTTGAAAATTATTTTTTTACATTTTTCCCCAGAACAGTTCTTGCACTGTGCAGTGTCATATTTTATTGGTCTAATATCAATAACACCCCCCTCCTCCTGTAAACATTATCTCGCAATTACATGGTTACAAATTCGCAGTTCCAGGGGGTGAAAGTCTCTTTGAAAATATTGAAAATTATTTTCTTACATTTTTTCTGGACCGTCTTCTATTAGTTGCCAAATAATTATCAATAAAAAAGCCTCATTAAATATTATCTCGCAACTGCGTGATTGCAAACTCGCAGTTGCAGGGGGTGAAACTCTCTCTGAAAACATTGAAAATTATTTTCTTACATTTTTGCCCAGAACAGTTCCTGCACTTTGCAACGACGTCTTTTATTAGTTTTGCCAAATATCAATAACACGGCCGCCGTAAACATTATCTCGCAACTATGTGGTTGCAAACTCGCAGTTCCAGGGGGTGGAATACTTGTTGGGAGGCATAATCGTACGTTTTCCCCTGCGCGGCGTTCGGTACATGCCCGTTGGGGAATTGCCACCGGGATTTCGCTTATCGTTTCGCTAGAAAAATCTGCAGTTTGGTCTTCTTTCTGTTCTTCCTTTTCTTCTTTACCTGTCGCGTGGCGATTTTCGAGTCGGTTGCGTGGTGATAAACAAATTTTATCGTTTAACCGCGACGCCTGATCGGAATGAGCGAGACGCTGAATAAATTTAACCGCGCTTTGGAGCCGCGATCGAGTACATTGCCGGAATAATTTGATATTCGTCGGGGAGTCGTGCGACGAATAAAATCCCCTCGCTTTGACGAGCTTCTGCCCGACAGATGAGACACGGATTGCTCGAGGACACCGACAACCCACAGCCTTCTCAATCTCTCGATCTTTTCCACGTTTTAATACGCTCCTAATTAAGTAATTACCGAACTGTCGCACTCTGGTTTTCTGAAACGCGTGAGAGTAAAGTTATTCGTTTGGAGAAAATTTTATTTGATCGTACATGTATATATATATATATGTTGTGATGATTTTCAGTTCGACAATGAAATTGCTGAATTGACTGGTGAAAACAATGCTGAAAAGCAATTGTTACAGACCGTGATTATTAAACGAAATATAAATTAAAATACAATAGAACCTCCGGTAGTAAATTGTAATTTTACGTAGGAAATCCTATTGAACATGCCATGAATATCATTAACAGTAGAACTAAAGATATTATCAACGAAAGTATGAAATTTTCATCAGAAACGTTAAAGTAAAAGAAATAAAAAATTTTTATAGTACAGTAGGGTACACGAGCTTTTATTTGTGTATCTTATGAAGAATCATTCAAATATACACTGTTGTAAAATAAATTATTACAATACGTACAAAATATCTATATTTATATGTATAAAATATTCAAATCGTCATTTTGGTGGTCTAGTGCTAAAAGAATGTATATTGTACACTATATAATTACACTTTGTATAGTATCATTGGTAATTACATACTAAATTTATATTATTGTGTACATTGGGAATTACAAAGCAAATTTTAAATAGCAAACTTAACACGAAATTTATTATTAAAAGAGCAATACTTTGGGTATTTTGTGAATCTTTTCGCACCATGCAAGTATTCTGTACTCAACTGTGCGTTACGAAATTTTCTACGAGATTCAACCGTTATTATCGGCGATGATCGTACTATGGTGAACCTAATCAAACTTCGATCTTTGCGCAAAGATATCCCTCGCTCTAGTCTTCCTAGGGAAATTTCATAAAATCTCGTCTCCCCGCTGTTTCGGGGCCGGAAACGGAAAGATTCTCGAGGAATCAGGTTACCGGAAAAACTCATGCGTTTCACGTGAAATTTTCGAGAGGCGAGCCGCGGCGGGACGCTTTGACATTCGGTGTGTTTAAGTGGAACTCGGGGGGGATATACATTGCATTAAATCGTGCATCAAAGGTGCACGTGCACGTTTCACAAGATGAAAGCGAAGAGACACGCGCAAGATAAAAAAAAAAAAGAAAGAAAGAGAAAAACTGCATGACTATTTCCCAGTACGATTCGTCTCACTGGAAGGCCCAGAAGCAACTGTTCTAATAAAATTTTATTGACATGCAAACATTTGAATCGACAGAAAGCAAATTACAGGCGCGATCGCTTAGCACCAGACAACGCCACTCCTACTCGAGGTTTACGCCACGCCCCCTCGCGAATCACGTGACCCAAATCAACCAATCGCTAATTTTCGTTGCATCACGATTTTACCCCCGCTAAAATCACTTTCAGTGATGAAAAGAAAAAGAGGAAATACTCGTCTTCGTTTTTTCGTGTGCCTCGCGCGTATACGTGATAACGGCAACTTGTTTGCCAGAGGTTTTCTCGAATGATTCGCCGACGGGTGACGAGTGAAACGGAAGCTCGCAATCGGCGAATCGCAACGTTCGAGATTTGCGTTTTCGTCGATGAACGAAATGGAGAGACCAAACGGTAGAATGCAACACGATAACTGCGGCGTTAAACCGTGTACATCTGATCGTTCTCTCTCAAAGCGTTCGTTCGGTTTCAAACTTTCGTCCATTTCGTATATTTCTTTTTTTCTCCCGTTTGTTACCCCCCCATTGGTATTTTCAATTTCACCGAAGAACTCTGTCGCGATTCTCTCTCTGGGTCTGCCCGAAAAAAATAAACGAACGAAAAGCGAAAAAAAGAGAGACAGAGAGAGAAAGACAGAGAGAGAGAGAGGGAATCCTGGTTTCTCGCTGAGGAACGGAACGAAGTGTTACACGGCCGACGAATTTGTACAGTTTTATCAGCAAACGGAACATCAGCTGTCAGAAAGTTGGAATTTACAGCCCTTTTCACACGCACACACGCGTACAGACACACGTACGAATACAGAAGCAGAAAACTGTTCCCTCCACGTTTCCGCCCATCTATGTTAATCTCGTCACTCGGCAGAAATATTATGTTTTTTCGTGCCGCGAAACAACGTCCCTCCCCCGTCAGGCCAACGTTCGAGCTCCGATCGACATCGGATTCAACCTTGAACTTTGAAGCAGAAAATAATCAAACTCGCGCGATAGAATCTTGATTATTCAGACATCATCGATCGTCAGAGCGGTCGGCATTCGATCGTTGTTTTTAGCGAAAATTGTGAAAATTTTCACGATGACTGAGAGATTCATCATTAGATTCAAAAGCTATCTAGTTAACTCTATAAGAAATTTTGTTAGAATTTATAAAATTCGCAAAACAGATCGGCATGTGAGAAATGGAAACTACAATTCAATGCATGTTGAGTTGTTGGAAATTATTTTAACGAAAAAAAATTCTATCAAAAGGGCTGTTTCTAACCTAAGAGTGTTAAATTCTTTAATCGCGCAAAAAAGAATCGTTCTTTTATTCCATGTTAAATCGTTCGAGAGCATTAAAATGTCTTGCTCGGTATCGATTTCGAGAATTTTTTCATATTCCGAAATTGTCAGGGCAGAGATCGAGCTTTTTTTGTTCAAAGTGCGCGTTCCAGCATTTCTTCGATGATTTCCGACTCGAGTTGCTGGACCTCGAGGGATCTCGGTCGAAGCTTCTTCGAATTCGAGGGATCTCTCGAAATTCTGTGGATCTCCGGCAGTTTCTCGGCTTTCCAGCGATTTCTCGAGATTCCATGGATCTCTCGAGGTCCCTCTTATCTCTTAGGGCTTGCCGAGGCTCCCCGAGCTTCTCAGATCTCTCGGGATTTTGCGGCGAGATCCGTGGATCTCTCTTGAGATTCCTCTTCTGAACTTGAACCCTTGCTGGATCTCCTTGTGATTTGTCGCAAAGAAACGCGCGAAATCCGCGGGCGAGGATCGTCCTCGTTCGTCTCGATCGCGAGTACTCGACGATACTTCCCAGACCTGTGAAATAAAACTGTGAAATAAAATCTGAAATGAAACGGAACACGAAACTTGTGTTCGTCCGGCAAACTGTCTGACAATCGTTCCGCCACGTGAAAACTGCGAAGTAAAATTAAAAACCGAGATAAAATGAAATTCTCTGGTAGAAATAGAAATTCCCCATTTCATGGCTCTCTTCTCGCAATAAGACTACGAACAAGAACCGAACGATCTTTTCTCTCTTTTTCTTATTCGTTCGTTCAAAGCCGAATCACTTTTTTAATCTAAGAAAATTTTTAATTCAACGTTCTGTAGAAGTTCGTAGGAAGAAAAAAATTAACACGCAAAGAGATGAATTTTTCGATTACTAAAAAGAGTGTCTTCAATTTTGATCTTGCGGAAAGAAGATTTGATTTGAAGATATATTTTTTATACATCTGAGAAATATTTTATCGATCAAAAGTAAAATTAAGAACTTGTACAAAAATCGTAATTTAATAGTTTAGTATTTTTGCTTTTCTCATCTGAAAAACGTCATAATAAGTCAATACTTTCATAGCATTTATAGTCGCGAATGAAAAGAAACTAGAAATTAAGGGGCCATTTTTGATATAATTCTCACATCTGATTGAACGAAAGCTCCACTTCAGAACATAAAAAATAGAATCAGTATACTATTGTCAATTTATGTTATCAAGTAAAAAATTCACATTATTAAACATACCCCAGTACGATTCGTCTCACTGAAAAGCCCAGAAACAACTGTTCTGACTAGGAAATGAAGACGACCTTTTTGCCATAAAATTTTATTGATGTGCAAACATTCGAATCGATACAAAACAAATTATAGGCACGATCATTCAGTACTAGACAACACCACTCCTACTCCACGCCCCCTCGCGAATTACGTGACCCAAATCAACCAATCGCTAATTTTCGTTGCATCAAGCGTTGCACCTAAAGAGACCCGACTTTCTGGGTTACCCCCGCTAAAATCACTTTCACAGTGATAAAATAATAGTTGCACGCTGGATGCTGAAATGTATCTTGAAACATCGCAGAATATTACAGCGCGCTCTGCATGCATAAATAACGCGTCGTAAAAGACTGCAGAGACGAGGGATTCATTTGGTTTTGCCGTCAGCTCGTCCCACGTTGCAAATTACAATTATCGCTGATAACTCGCGGCGCTTAATAACAAAGATAAACCAGGGACGAGCGAAATTAGACGGGAGGGATGAAATTCGAGGGTCGATTACCCTACCTCAGCCGAAAAGAGATCCGCAAATGCGAGGCGTAAGAAATTCCGAAATTGCATCGGGGAGAATATTAACCACAGCCCGGGGAGTGGCGCATTAAAATTAATTACTACGCAATTTGCCGAGGGAATATCCTCGGCATTGCTCTTTGGAGAACTGGCAAACGGCGCGAAGGACGGCGAAAGTGGAAGGAGCGGTTAAAGTCGATCTAAGGAGGCGGGTTGGTCGGTCTCTGGAGTTGGTTGGTTCATTTCGCATGATCGTTTTAACAAACGATTCCCGTTCGAATGGCAGTCTCGCGAGCCAATCTTCCCTCCCCTCCTCCCTCTCGCCCCCCCCAAGCAAGGGGTTATTCGCGTACCCGCATACCGCATAACCACAACTCACGTGTTCCACGTACCAGCATTCTGCCCTTTGCTTCCATTGTAACACACAGAAGTCCGTAACGTCTTAACTTTCGTCGCATCGAACATCCCGCGAACGGTCATCACGGAAGTTATCAGCTTTTCGGTGATAACTTGCGTTTGTTGAAGCGTCATCTGATAGTTCATTGTTAAAGGAACAAAGGGTTATATATTATAAGGGTGTTATATATTATAATATATATACATATGTGATATATATTTTATAATATAAAATATAAAATATAAAAATTATAAAATATATATGTATATTATAATATATATTATAAAATATTGTATATATATTATAATATTTTATAATATTTTATATTATATTTATTATTTATTATATATTATTTATTATATTTATTATTATATTTATATTATAATAACGACAATATTTTATAATATTGTGATGTGCATTACTCTTTTTCTGCGAATTATATTATAGAGAAACGTTGCTAAAATTAGAACAATCTTGATTAAGATGGACAATCGTTTAATTGACGAGCAACGCAGAAGATTGTACGTGTTATTTAATGCAATTGGTTGCTTTCAAAGATTTTGTTCAAATAACGACAATATTTTATAATTCATTGTGAGATGAATACTGACGTATGAATTTGATGAAGTTTCTTCTACATATTAAAACTCTTCTTCCGTCAATTTGCGGAGAATTTTTATACATTATAGAATTGTGCGGCAACTACCAGAAATAGAACGAATAATGTTGATTAAGATTGAAACTCGCTTACGGATTTAATTGACGAGCTTGATGGAAGTGTATTCCGGCAGAGATGAATTTATAAATTTCTTCTGAATTTACGATACAATTTATAACATAATTCTTCCGAGTTTATAAACGAGATTTATATGGAAAGTGGAATAATTCGCGAAACATTTCCCACTGAGCTCTCCGCTTATATCCGCGTTGAAAACAAAGATAAATTCCTGCAGTCTGCTCGCAGGAATTGTAGTTAGAAAAAAATTCGAGTGACAAAATTTAATATAAACGTAATACAAATTTATTGCGAGTTTATTAAAATTTAATATAAATGCAAGTTTCGTTGACCGAGCTCTCGGATCTTATTTCGAAATCACACCGTGGAAAATGGCAAACACAGGTGCGTTTTTCCCAAAATCAACATTTGCAAACGTCTCGATTCCTGTGTTTTATTAAACGAATAAAACGTACGTACGTGCAAATCTCTGATGCTTGGGAACGACTAATTTCCAACGGTCTAATAAATAGACGGCGAAAAACTGTCGGTTATCGGCTTCTGATCGCATGTAAAACAAAGACGGAGCGGCGAACGGCGCCGAGCGGAGCAATAATTTACTGGGAATAAGAATTAGCGAGATGGCCGATATAAAGGGAAGAAATAGTATAAATCTCGGGTCACGAAAGCTTCTTTTCGGGTCGCGGCCGCCGATAAATCAGCGCGCGGGCCTCGGAGGAAACGGCACGCGCGTGTTAACGACGATTGTGCCTACCAGGCTGTGCAGTCGACTGCTCTCGATGCATTTTTCTCTCGGTGGCGCGTGCAATTATGCGCAACGTGCGTTCGTTCGCATAATTCGAGGCAATTATATCTGAAACTCGACACGCCTCCGCCAGTTCTCCTGACCCCCGTACATCATGCACGACGTCGAGAATCGCGCGCGACCTGCACGGACATCACCCTCTAACGCGGTTACTATCCTCGCGTCAGCGATTACCATCGTCCTCGCGCGTCGAAAATCGCTCGAGAGTTAAGCAACAAGTTGACAGCGATAGAGAACGAGTAATTGGTGTGTGTATAATACGATCACTGATACTTTAATTCGCACAAAAAAGTAGAAAGTAGTGGGTCAACTGTTAGCGTATCACTGTGTGAAGTATTCGAGTTTCGAATGTAGACTCACGAGCGTAAATTTGCGCGAACGTTTGTGGTTCAGCTGTTAGGGATTTGCAAGGTTGACTCGTTGTCGAGAATGTTTGAAATACGATTATCGAGGTATTGTGTGTGAAAGTAGGGTAGAAATTCTTTATGAAGACTATTTTGAAGATTGCGACGGTCGAAAATATTTAAATGATCATTCATCCGCAGCTACAACCCTTCTTGCACTGTCTGTGATGCAAAATGCTTGAAATAATTAATTTACTTGTTAGAAATTCGTACGTTCTTGTATTAGACGTTCAAAGAATATCAGTTCAGCTGAATGAATACGTTGAATGATAAATGTGTGATAAATATATATTGAATAAATAATAAATATATACAACAAATATATTGAAGAAATATGCCAAGATGTACATACGCAAGGGCAAACGCGTTTTTGACTTGTTACATGCTCCTCGATCGGTATTTCAGAGTAACTTTAATGAACATGGTCATCCATAGGTCTGATAATTCAGCGAGATCACCCCTGATTTCGAATTTCGCCAATGTAGTCACTCAACCAGCCGTGCTAACATATATATATATATATGTTTCATTTCAAAAAAATTGCACATTTCGCGTGACGCGTAGAAAATACAAGTGCAAAATACCCGTTTGCAGGTGCGCCTTATCTAAACGGAGTACGGATATCGATACAAAGCGAGACGAGAATCGACATTATTTATAGGACGACCTATAACGTGAATAATCGAGACTATTATGCAACAACGCGTGCACACACGATTGGATACCCGTGTTTCGATAACGACGTTCGACAACGTCGGAACAGGTTGGAAATCGGTTCGGTTCAACGTCAACCTACCGTGCATCTACCGATCAGTGGCTGTTAACTGGATGGAAGCTGAAATTACGAAAGCAGCGGCGAGGTGCGGGGTGTAACGTAATAATTATTCCGCACCCGTGACCCGTTTATCGGCGGTGCATCGAGTTGCCGTTTTTCTTTTTTTCTTTTTTCTTCCTTTTTCTTTTTTTTTGCCTCTCCTTCGGTGATATTGTTGCCGCGTGACAGGTGGAAATTGAACGATAATTCATTGAAACGTTGCCGCCACCCCGGCCGAATCAGCCCGGTCATTCATCACTCGTAATGGTCTTTAGCGGTGGAAGTCTTTAGCCCGCGATATACGACGGCGTATAATCGCCTTTCGTCGGAGATATTATGCAGAGGGGGAGGGAAGTTCGCCGCTCGTAGGCGGTGTATACGCCGGCTAGAAAAATTGCACGGTTATTTCGAAGATGGTGCGTCACGCCGGAACGCTTGTACAAAGTACGGCGGTTCCCTCGGCGTTTTTAAGTCGGGTGTCTTGGAATTTTGTCCCGCAATTTCGGAAGATTGATTCCGACGTTGCTTCGTTATTCAGATACGACGAGACTGGCGACTAGAGGCAAAGTTCGAGTAACGAGCGATCAATACAAGATCGTGGATGTTTCTGCATGTTTGTGGAGAGTTTGGCGTGAAACATTTCTGTTGTAACAAATAGTCGGCAATTGGAGATCGTAATTACTTTTATAAAATATCTGTTGTGATTAGTTCTCGTGAATTTTAGAAAATATCTGTTGCAAAAAATAGTCGATTATAATATATTAATAGTCAGTTAGAAATCGTAATTACTTAGTTCTTACGGATTTTATAAAATATCTGTTGTGGTTACTTCTCGTGAATTTTAGAAAATATCTGTTGCAAAAAATAGTCGATTATAATATATTAATAGTCAGTTAGAAATCGTAATTACTTAGTTCTTACGGATTTTATAAAATATCTGTTGTGGTTACTTCTCGTGAATTTTAGAAGATACCTGTTGCAAAAAATAGTCGATTATAATATATTAATAGTCAGTTAGAGATCATAATTACTTAGTTCTTACGAATTTTATAAAATATCTGTTGTGGTTACTTCTCGTGAATTTTAGAAAATATCTGTTGCAAAAAATAGTCGATTATAATATATCAATAGTCAGTTAGAAATCGTAATTACTTAGTTCTTACGGATTTTATAAAATATCTGTTGTGGTTACTTCTCGTGAATTTTAGAAGATACCTGTTGCAAAAAATAGTCGATTATAATATATTAATAGTCAATTGGAGATCGTAATTATTTCTCATTAAAAACAATCAACAATTAGAAATTGCGTATCGTGAATTTTATAAAATATCCGAAGTCAACGATTACAGATCGTAATTATTTTTCGCGAATTTCACGAAACGGGCTTGGGAACATGTGGGTCGAAGCTCTGTGAAATCCCGCGAAATCTCGAAAAGGGATAATAACGCGACTAATAACGATAACACGGTAACACAATAACTGTTTGAGTAAACTATAACTCTCGCCTTGTACGATAAAACACTGCGTCAAACTGACGCTAAAAGCTCTTACTCACTCCGTAAAAGTCTGGGCTCACGCAGTGGTCTATCCACTCTATTGCCAACTTTTAACTGGCTCGCACGCGCATTTTTCACCATCCGTTTATCTTTGCACGCGTGTTCCCTCTCGCACTCGATGCAGCCCCTGGCAGGAATTTGGAAAAAAGGAAACTCTGCTCGAAATCTGTTCTGTCGCCGTTAATCCTCATTTCTCTGACAATTTCTCGTCACTTCTTCTTCTCGATCGTTCTGACAAAATTGATTCCGGCGTTCAATTTAATGCCAAAAAGGCGATCGTTTTGTCATCCAGAAGTTTTCGTCGTGTCTTTCTGTTGTTGATTAATTTCGTTGTTTTGTATTATTAGCTGTATCTCTAAGACCGAGTTGGAGACTGTATTTTTCGAAAATTGAAAATTTAACAACCGGCTGCTTCTCACTGCCCGAGTTCTCACGTCCACAGTACTAATATAAACCCTCTGACAATATTGAAATTCCAGCTACTGGGAATTCCTAGCTATTGGATTAGTATTTGGTAAATTGGTAAACCGCAACGTTCCAATTACCATTGTCCTCGGCTAATTTACCTCAAAAATCGCTCGCTGCGCATTAAACCGTGTGTTTACTATTTCTCGTCGATTAAGCTCTAGATTAAACGCGTCCGTACTGTTTGCGATTGTTCGTCATCCGCGAGAATTCTTGCTCGCGCGACAACTCTGCGAAAACGCTCGAATTCTATAGAAATGTTCTATGAAAATTTGGAAACTGCTCGACTGTAACGATTCTCCGTATTTACCCCATAATTCTCTTATTATATTGTATATTCTTTCATTGTACATTATACACGTTTACACTTTATTTTGAAAAAAATGTTTGTTCAACTCGCAGAACTAAATTTCAAATCTGGAAATTCGAACAGAAGCGAGAATCAACCATTTCGGTTCATAAAATCAACTACGATTCATTGAAAATTCCACTTCTTGACATTTCATTTCCCTCGTGATTCTCCATTCCTCTCAAATTTTCAGTAATTAGCACTTCGATCGATTAACCCAATTATTCTCAATACCAAACCGCAGGCGCAAAGATCAAGGAGAATCTTCGAGCCAAATTTCAAATTTCAGCCTCAATTAAGCTACAGCTACTGCACTTGATAAAATCAACTATGATTCATTGGAAACTCCACTTTCCGACCCTTTTTTCATCCCTCTTGTGATTCTCTCTGTTTACCTCAAATTTTCAATGACCATTACCCTCGATCGATTAACCCAATTGTCGTCAGTTAATAACTAAACCACAGATTCACAAATCCGTAAAAGGCGCAGAGGTCAAGGGGAATTTCATGTTTCAAAATTCATAGCGCAAAGTTTCAATTACTTCACTTTATAAAATCAACTACAATCCATTAAAAACTCCACTTCTTGACCTTTTTTCTAGATCTCTATTCTCCTCAAACTTTCAGTAACCATCACCCTCGATCGATTAACCCAATTATCGTCAGCTATTAAACCAGAGTTATAAATCTCTAACAGGTTAACCAAGGGAATTTTCAAGCCTAACCTAAACTTAACCTAAACCTAACGTAAATCTAACCTAACCTAAACTTAACCTAACCTAAACCTAACCTAAACCTAACCTAAACCTAACCTAAACCTAACCTAAACCTAACCTAAACCTAACCTAAACCTAACCCAAACCTAATATAAACCTAACCTAAACCTAACCTAAACCGAAATTTCAAAATTCGCAGAACAGAGTTTCAATTAAACCTAAACCTAAACCTAACCTAACCTAAACCTAACTAAATTTTCAAGCCTGACCTAAATCTAACCTAAAACTAAACCTAACCTAAACCGAAATTTCAAAATTCGCAGAACAAAGTTTCAACTACTTCATTTTATAAAATCAACGGTCCTTGAAAACTCTGTTTCCCCATCTTTTTCACTCCTCTTCACTGACCATCACCTGACGTCAGGTCGTCGGATGCTAAATCCCACACACATTCGCAAATCCTCGAAACACACAAAGATCAAAGACCGTCAAAAAATATCAAGAACGTTCGATTTGTCCTAGTGGACAAAGATATTCCAGCTAGAATATCCCCTCAGTCTGCTACGCGTCTTTGATCCCACAGTCGATCGGTCGCGACTCCCTTTTTTTTTTTCTTCTCTCCTTTTATTCGTCTGACCACGGTCTATTCTCGGCACTCCAGGCGGAGCGGGGCCCGAAGGTGGAAAACGAAGTTTCGATATTGGAAGAAGTCGGTGAAATCATCGATGCATTAGGCAGCGTGGGCCGCGGCAACGCTTCAGGGCGGAGGTTTTTGTCGTCGTCGGGGGGAGGGGGGCATAAATATGACCGCGGAATCGAAACGGTCGTCGTCCCGATATCTCGCAGAGAGATTTATTGGCCTGGTTCCTTTGTACGCTGGCGTCTCGGGGCTCGTCCCCTCGCGATACTCGCCGCTAAGACTCGAGAGACTCGAGAGGGTATCTATAGAAGAAGCGAGCGCAGAGCAGCCGTGGCCATTCGGCTATGGAAATGCTTTTGTTAATGGCAGCAGCGGTGAAGGGGGCGGGAGGGGGTGGTGGCGGTGGTGTTGCCGGAGGACCGCGTCGGTGATTTTGCATCGCCTCCGTGTATTGGATGGTCGCGACGATGGCGCAATTGCCAGATTACGTTGAAAGGAGAGATAATATAGATCGAGCTCTGCTGTTTGCTCTCGATATCCTTGTGTTAATTGTTATCGTCGAATTTCAGCGAATGTGCTCGTGCGCCTGCAAGTGCAATTGGCATTTCCCTTTTTTTTTTCTTCTTCTTTTCGAGGGAATTAAACCGTTCGAGGAGGAACGTTTGCGAATTGAATGCCGTTGTGTAAAAATTTAGAAAATTTGTGACAAAAGTAGGTCCCAAAGATGACAACTGTCAACAATTAGCAGACGCATAACGGAAGTAATTTTTTTTTTTAAGAAATTAAACGAAGAAGAACGTTTAATCTTGCAATTTTGTCAATTTTGTCATTTAAAGTTGAGCGTCGTTGTATAAAAATTTAGAAAATTTGTGACAGAAGTAGATCTCAGAATGAACTAAACTAGAATGAAAGATCATGATCAATTTTTTTTAATACTAATATTATATTTGAGGTATCGATAGATACCTTATAACATTACTAAGTATAGATATCTGACACAACATTATATCAAAGGTATTGATAGAAGAATTGTACAAGATAGAAATATAAAACTGTCAAAATATCAAAATCGTTAATAATAATTTTCAAATCTTGCAATAATAATATTTTTCGCATACGAGTTTTATGTATAAAAATTATATCGAGTCTTCCAAAAGCTGTATAAATTCCAATTAAAAAGTTCCAATTAAAAAAAAAGTGGACGAGGAGAAAAGTCAACGATAACAATATTCCACGTTCGTTTAAAAAACACGTGTCGTTTTGTCAGCTTCAATTTCCATCGGACGACTGTACAAACGACTGTGCAAACGTTGAACAACGGTTGTGTCAAGGATAGAGGTACGAGAAATATCCACAACGTGTAATGATGCAACGATCGTGGCGCATTTAATAGCGGCGCCAAAAAGCGTGGCCTTTTTTGTCAAATTTAATTTCCATTGAATACTCGCCGGGGTATCTTTTTAGATCGAGTTGATTTGCATGGCGTAATGGGTAAAAAGAAAAGAAACGGCGAAACACGATGCTTTCTCCGTCAACGGAGAAAACGCTGTGTCAACAGCGTACGGGGATTGGAAATGCAAAAACGTTCGCAGGCCATCGTCCTTGTTATTTACCAAAACCAACCTCGTTACTTCGTGCGATTCGTGTTCTGTTTTTCATCTTTTTTCACCTCCTCTTCTCTCTCGGCGAAACTTCCATAATTGACGTGAAAGTGGAAAAAGAGCGTGTAACTTTGTGGACATTCGTTCGCGGAAGTCGGAGGTACGTGTCAATAGTAATTAATGAGATTCGCATCGATTCGTTGGCCAGTTTGATTCGAGGACCGACTGACGCGAGCATTGTCGCCGGAAAATTGAAACAGAGAAGAAGCAAGAAAGAATTATGGAACGCGTCGACGGTACAAGCGAAGAGTTATACTTGCTATAAGTGGAAGAATTACGAAACGATGAAATGAAATTTATTGCCGCGTCGATGAATTTCTCTCGCGTAACATTAACATTTTAGCGAAGGAGAACGCTGTCGGTAGTGCGGGATACGTATTAATTAATGCCTACCTCGTTCATTTAACTAACAAATACGTCGATATGTTAATCTTGCCTCCTTTACCAGCTGCAAACTACGCTGCCGTGTATTTGTAAGGGATACTCTGTGTAACTCGGAAGATAACATTTACTCGTCACTTTACTCTGCGCGTGATATTGTTAATACAACCTTTTTGGAATAATCTCGCCGCAGGTATAAACTTGGTCGAAGATATACAGATGTATTGATCCTGCCTGCAAAAATATTTGGACACTCGTCAAGAGTACTTTAAATAATAATAAAATAATAATACTGAATAAAATGAATAGAGTATTTCGAAAATTTATTAACAGCACAGTGAAATGTGTCGGTGAAATTTCAAATAAAATCGATACTTTCATTCTTCAAATCGTAAATTGACAAATTTTCACTTAAAACGCTACGAGGAATGAAGATTTAATCTGATCTCAACCTTGGCAGAAATTTGAATATTCTACATATTTTTACGTGTCGTTTGCATCGCGCGATACATTGCACTTTGTATGGCATCGCGTCCAACTGAGAAATCGAGGGAGTGACTCAAATTTCGAGGGGACGCGATCTTCTCTTCCTGTTGCGGTGAAAAAAGGGAGGACATTTAGTTGAAAGAATATCAAACGAGACAAACGTGACTTCCTCCCTTTTTAAATATTCGCAGTCTCCGCATTCTCCCGGCGCGCGGTAGTTTTGTTTGCCACCCTCTCTTTCAGACGACGAAGAAAAACCTCCGCGATTCTAATTAAGACTACAACCGCTCGAAACTCCTTCCCTCGCCTCGATAAACACCGAAGCTGCCTCAACACACCGCCGGCGAACACAGCCTTCGGGTGGATATGAACGGCGAGGAATTATGGGTTCCCCTAGTCCGAAACACCGGCCCGTGTCCGGAGTATTTCCGCCTTGCATACTCGCGCACTTGTGCAAAGTTCAGGGGAAGCCTGAAGATGACTCCATCTCGGAAGAAAGTAGCTTGAATTCCACCCCTGGTCATTAACCTAACCTGAAAATATCGATACTCCCCGCACGGTGTTGAGCGTCTGAATGGAAAATTGTTAATCTCGTCGGATTGATCGAATAAATTTGAAGCAATTTTAAACGTCCGAAAGGCACGTTTTTAGACAGAAGTCTATGGTATTTGATTGATCGTTCCATATTTTACATCCATATTGTGTCTTAGTTTGTGCGACACAGAATTTGCCAATTAAATTATTAAAGTCAAGTTCAATTTCTTTACCAACATCGAAAGGATCAAATCCTCAAGGATCCAACCCTCTCGAAAACGCACGTACAACATCGGTTAACATCTGATCAACACCGCTACCGCAGGCCGCATAATCATCGCCATGGGGCGACTAATCGGAACGGAGGGATCCCATCAACCGGTTAACAAATCTGCTAATCGACCAAACAGATTTACGCGAATTGGTCGATGAACGATTTACACGATCGTCGAAGGAGAACGAGTCGATGCGAGTGCACTTTTTTGAACACACGCGTGACCTTCGTCGTGAGGTGAGAACGATTGGTCGAAGCGGCCTGGACGCAATTACGCGAAAATAACCGCAGCGGTGGTTACGTCTTGTGCGTTCACTGGGACAGTATTGATCTTCTGCGTATTTCCCACCCTCTGGTCCGCCCCCGCATCCTCCTCTGCGTATGTACAATCCTCCGCGTATTATCGCTGACTTGGACTATCTTGTTCTCTCCGCAGCGGACAGAATTTACCGTTTTTTTTTCTGACGAACAGGCGATCAATTAATCCCGGAGAAATTAGCAATTGGGGTGGTTGTGAATTTGCAACGGAAGAGGGTGAGTTAAATTAAAAATCGGACCTCTATCCTCGAATTCCACGCGATTTGCTGGATGAATTTTTGCTGGTTCGTTTCGTTGTTTGGTCTTCGCGTAACGGAATTTCGCTGCCTCGCACAACCTCGAGTATCCTACTTTCCAATGAAATTTAAAGTTGCGAACATTGGAGAACGGTCGATAATTGCCAATAAACGATAAATCTTGCCTTGCAGTTAAATTAAAAATAAAAGAAAAATATGAGTATTCGAATTTTTGCTGATTCGTTTGAACAGCAGCAGTAACCTGAAGAAATTCTATTTTACAACAAAATTTGAAGCAATTGGCTACTAAAATTGGAGAACAAAAATTGGTCGATAAATCTTACGTTGCAGTTAAATTAAAAAAACTGCACGACTTGTACCCCAGTACGATTCGTCTCACTGAAAGGCTCAGAAGCAACTGTTTTTTGCCATAAAATTTTATTCATATGCAAACATTTGAATCGATACAAAATAAATTACAGTAGCAGATAACGCCACTCCTACTCGATATCTACCCCACGCCCTCTCGCGGATCACGTGACCCAAATCAACCAATCGCTAATTTTCGTTGCATCAGCGTTGCACCTGAAGAGGCCCGATTTTCTGGCTTACCACCGCTAAAATCAGTTTCAGTGATAAAAAGAAAATGAATATTGGAACTCTTGCTGGTTCGGTTCGTGCGACAGAATAATTATAATAACCCCGAGAGTCCTGTTTCCCAATTAATTTCAAGAGAAGCGAATATTCGAAGCGATCCGAATAATTTCCTGAAGCAATTTCAATTAACAAATGAATTTTATATCGCAGTCAGATTTGAAAATAAATAAATAAACGTACGAATTTAGTTAGCTGTGAAAATTTGCGAATGACCGACCACCGAGAAAGGTAAAATATTGTCGAATTAATCTCGCTTCTCAATATCCAATCCCTCGGGTCGAATATTTCCAAAACGAGCGGGATTTCAAGATGGAAGACAATCGGTGGATTTTCACCACTCGAGCATGCAGCTGGCCATTGTTCGTAACTCGGTTCGAGGCTGTATGTAGTTGTCGGTACGTACGTGCATGTATACGTGTCGAATGACGAGCGCCGGCAAGAGAAACGAAAGATTTAATTCCTGGTGCGCGCAACCGATGCACTCGATCCCGACGATTATTTCTCATCGCGGTCGTTTCCCTGTCGTTTAACCGCGTTACGTCGTTCCAACGAGCCGTTGATAACGAGCACGAGCCCGCGAAAGAATGAAATTTCGTGCGGTTTTATGGCCACGATTACGGAGATATACCTTCCGCGCCTTTTTTCTCCCCGCCTGAGAATTCTGCCCGTAGATCCATTCGTTTGCTTTCTTTCCGTTATTATTTCAACATTGCGTTGTATTGTACATTGTTCCGCTTGTCGGCGGCATTTGAATTTCAGATTCTGGAAAATTTCATTGGAAAACACGATTCTCTCTGTTTTGTCCGGATGTAAATAGAGTGGCAATAACGATTAGTAACATTCAACAGAAATTTAACTTTCGTTAAATAGAATTCTTTAATCTAATTCTATTTAAAATAAATTTAAATAGAATTATTTACTCGAATAATGACATAAACAGGTCCTTTACGATCGTCGTGGTAGAATATTAAAAAAATGCTAGTAATAATTTTTGAGAGCAGCAAGAGAATTTCGAGTTGTAATTGTTTATATATTTAACAAAAAAAATTTTAACTTTCGTTAAACAGAATTCTTCAATTAACTCGAATAATGGCATAAACAGGTCCTTTACGATCGTCGTGGTAAAATATTAAAAAAATACTAGTAATAATTTTTGAAAGTAGCAAGAGAATTGCGACTAATACTTTGTAATTGTGACAAATACCTTCATCGTTATCCTCGGGTGTTATTGCCTTATCAGCAACGATAATTCTTCAAGAACGTAAACTAAATTACCCGCGATTCCTCGCGCGAAACATTAACGCTTATAATTTCTCCATTTTGGCAAACACGCGGGCACATTAACACCGATAACAGAAAACATTTGTTCCTCGCATTCCTAACGAGTGTAAAGTTTCTTTATTTTGTTAAACGCGAGACACATCGTTCTCCGTCGCGGGGAATTATTAAACGCGAGGAAAGAAATGTTTTTCGACGAGTCTCCCGATTTTTGAACATTTTTCGTGTTTAACAGGCACTGCGAAGTGACTGCCACGTTGACTCGAACTACTGTGCAGACTTCTTTTCGCGAGCAGTTGCGTCGAATCATTGTTGCGAAACTTCGAAGAGCCCCCAGGGCGTTGTTCGTCGATCTGACTGAAATCTGAATTTGTTGGACGCAAGCTCGGACGTTGTTTGAGTAAAATATTTGAAAAAATGATTGTTTACATATCATCCTGTTTACTTGGACATGTATGAATTTCATTTTTACAGTCTCGCCGGCCAGTTTGTTTGAACACGGCGTGCGATTTTTCTTGAAATTACACCATTATTTGGCCAACAGATGAAATGACACTTTATTCCGTATCTCGTGTTTGAACGAGCAAGTGATTTTCCTCGAAATTATTCCATCATTTGGCCAATAGATGAAATTACATTATTCTTTTCTGCAAATTTTATCTTTATTAGTCAAACTTAGTTTCTGATTTCATCGATTACAGTCGTCTATTAATTATTATATCTACTATTTCGTTTCAGCTAATTGACTCGAATTTTTCAGTCACCGATGAAAGTTTTGTGCTACTCGTTAGTGAGCTTAACATTCTTAACAAGCACCGTACCGGAAAATATCGCGTAACTTTTTTTGCTAACCTTCAGTTGTTGTACGTATGTAGCCGGGACAATGAGCGACGATAATGTAATTAGTTCGTGCACAGAGAGAGAGAGAGAGATAGAGAGAGAGAGAGACCGGGATCTTTTGCTTTGTCGATGTTTTCTCTAATAAGGCTTTCGCGCATTTCCGGCTTTCTGAATATCCGCGATTACACAACTGTTATTCCATTCAAGTGCGACGGAATATAGTTTGTAACTGCTTGTTAGCATTTCGTTTACGTAATTCCCAGTTTAAAAGACATCGTTGACAGCGTTGTGTGTTCCGTGCTCTCCGTGTTACATTTTCCTTTATTTTTTCGTTGCTTCTTTCCTTCCACCTCCACGGTGGAAGCTCCGTTCGTTGCACCGTTTTTATCTCGCACGTCGTCCCTCCCCCCGCTACGTCTCGTACTTTATTAATCCACATTTCATACTTTACAACTCCGCTGTTGCGTTCGATGTTTCATTTTTCACCAACTAGATCCATTAATCAATCGACGAAAAGTTACGGGGTGCCCAGTGTGCGAAACAATATGCTCAAGGCTCCGGGTCGATAACTTTCGAATTTACCGAATAAACAGCGCAGCGAGAATCGCGTTCGTTGAAGTTCATCGAGAAGCGTTCCTTCCTTTTAAATTTCTCTTCGTTTCTTTCGAAACTGTCAGTCCTCGTTCGTTGCAACCGCGATTTTACATTCCCGACGGCGAGTTAATTTTTGTATTCGAATGAATTGAAAATCGAAACAACGCGATGAGCACGTAAATCGCGAATATTAATAAAAATATCTTTATTAATGACGCGTTCTCATTTTGTTTAAAATGTCAGAACAATCTTCAGAGAGTATTCAACTAGTTGGAAGAAAGTGTTTCGCTCACAATCAGATTTTGATTCCTAATACAGCAATGAACTTACAGCAGTGAGAAAGAAGGTTAAGGAATATTCTTGCCCCGTCCGATAGGAACGAAGTCTCGACTGTTTGATTTCCACGAATCTTGGTCGATATCTTTTGCGATAACCTCGTAAACAATCGCGGCCAATATCGGGAGCAGCTCGCTGAGGAAGGAAGACGGGGCCGGTTGATTCGCGGAAAAGTTTTAATGGCTTTATAGGTCGCCGGCAAAAACTTGGATAAATATAATAGCCGAGCCGTGGCGTTACTGTCGAGGAAACTTGTTAAACTCTTGCACGCTTCCACTCGGCCAATCACGCCTCGCCGCATCCGGATTGTTATTAATATTATCACTGAAAGTGACTTTAGCGGAGGTAACCCAGAAAATCGGGCCTCTTTAGGTGCAACGCTGATGCAACGAAAATTAGCGATTGGTTGATTTGGGTCACGTGATTCGCGAGGGGGCGTGGGATAACCTCAACCTCGAGTAGCAGTGGCGAGGTATATATTTATAGTAGGATTTATATATTTATAAAAAAAATATATACATCACGTGAACAAAATGCTCAAAAATTCTTCGTTAAGGTAAAGTACTAAAATTAGAAAATTCATTTTAAAGCATTTCATCAACTTCAAAAATTTTTTTTTGTCAAAGATGCTTTTGCTTTTCTTTGAAAACTGTGAAAATTTAATGCCCCAAAATCACTGAAAAATCTTCTTCGCGATGAGATTCGTCACAATCTTGAAGATTAAAGTCTCTCCTTTATATCAATTCCTTAATACTGCTTTACTACGATTCTTTTACATTTGACATTTTATTGAACGTAAAAATTCGAGAACGTTCAGAGTTCAATAAAATGTCCAGTTTTCCAGATCATGGTAGATTGAAGAAAATTTTTTAACGTTCGCAGAGGCGTTTGAATTTTGACAATTTTCGGGAAACAAATGTATCATTTTCCGCTCTGCACGTTTGCACGTTTTCCGCCTGCCCTCCCGTGAAAGCGTCTCTGAAAAGAAACTAAACGCACGTTCGTCAAAGCGGAGGCTCTGCGAGACCGACTGAATTGTTACGCGACTCTTTTTTTATAAAGTCACAACAGTTTGAAGCGCAGACAATTTTTCGTCGAGCGTGCGAATACCTTCTACCTCTATAATATATACGTACGTGTAAAGAAATTTTGGAATTCTAGAACACGTATACATATATCATAAATGTTCTGTAATTCTATAATTTTAGATGTTATTAACCATAAAATATGAAATGTCAATGTTAGCGCGCCCGGATGCGTGACGAGAAAAAAATCTTATTTTTAATTGTCGAGTGGACTGTATAATTTATTATTTTTGCGCGCTGGTGTGGGTGGGGCGTTAGCCCTCGTTAATCGCGTTGTAGAGGGTATCGCGCTTGCTCGGTTCGGATTCGCGTATGCTTATGCATTTCTCGACACTTCTTTCGACCTTTAATAACGAGGAATTAACGAGTAAGAGGCTTCCGCGCGCGAGGGAGGGAGTATATATCTCCTCGGTGCCCCCACTCCAGGCCGGTCTCGCTGCCCCCACTCCAAGCCGGTCTCGCTGCCCCCACTCCAGGCCGGTCTCGCTGCTGGCCGCGGAGTGGGGTAAACGTCGCACGTCGTGCCCGCATATGGGTAAAAGGACGATTATATTTGTTTTTACGCCGAGCCACGAAAGACGTACGGCGGTCTCTTTGTGGCTGACGTAATCCTGATTCGCGCTGGTCCATACGCCAATAAAAATTTAATTTAACGTACAGCTTCTTCGAAACACTACATACACACACACACACACATACAACGTGTATAAACATTTATAAAATATAAGTTTTGTATGCAATATTATACATGTGTATAATGGACAATGCAATGTAAAATAAATGATTAAAATAATTATATATATATATATATACATACATACAACGAGCACAAATATTTATAAAATATAAGTTTTGTGTGCAATATTATACATGCGTATAATGGGCAACGTAAAATAAATGATTAAAATAATTATATATATATATATATATACACACATACAACGTGTATAAACATTTATAAAATATAAATTTTGTGTGCAATATGTATATAATATAAAATTAATATAATATAATATATAATATATAATTATATATAATATAGTATATAATATATAATATTACTTACTCTAGACAAACTCCAAATTACGCGACGTAACGAAGCTGTATGATCCCCAAGAAATCGCGCGAAAGTTACTTCGATTTCATCACGATCGGAACACCTGCCAGGTCGAGAAAGACGCGGCGAGTGTTTTATTTATATTAGCTAGTCGATGCTACGTCGTTGTTCCTCCTTTTGGGATTACTTTCAGACGACTTTCAGCCCCTCGAACGAATTGTTAATATTAAACGCATCCTCCTCTTAATGCACGAAGACGCAGGAAGGAACGGCGCGCGTCTCGCCTTCGACGCATACCGGAAGCAGCGCCTTCTTTTTCCCTCCTCTCCGCTACATTTGGTTCCTTTGAAGAATTCATACCCGCGATCTCCCTCCGATCTCTCCAACCTCTCGTTCGTTCTTCTATGAAAGCATCAGCCCCCACTTTCTTAAATCCTAAGCGATCGCCGAGCGCAACGGCGAATCTGTTTAATTATTACGGAGCAAGCGCATCTGTCTTCCGGTCGACTTTGACAGCAGCGCTGGAGATTTTACCAGACGTTTTACCCCCGATGTTGTTACTTATATTCAATCTTTACGTATGAAATATCGTTCTCGAAAAGATTTGCAGCACGCGCGAGCACGTTAGGAGGAATTAATATTTGAACGTGTATCGGTCGCGTGTGCGCTGCATCGAACGCTCTGTGCGTTATTCGCTCTCGTGTTTGCAATGCGCCGGCGGTATCTAAACGCAGCCGGCCGTGATTTGCAGAATGAAAATATAATTTTCACAAGTTTCCAGCTGGTGCTTGTCCCAATAATACGTAAAGTTATTTAGAAATCGATCAACACGCGTAGCCTAGAGGTCAATAGAGTCGTGATAAATCGCACGTAAATGTGCGCCGATGCAGTTTCTGCAACGAAAAAATAACAGCGATCTCTTTGGGAGGCGAGTGAAAAATTTAGTGCAAAAAGTACGAAATTTATTTTTAATTCTGGAGGAGCTAACGACGATCCTTCTTGCATCTTGCGAAGAAACTTTAAGCAAAGATCCACTCTTACTGCCTAAATTGTTAATCGTTATGAAATGAAAAATTCCAGAGGAACCTTCATATTTCAAAATTTCTACTCTGTTCAATCGAGGCTTATTTTAATTACAAGCTACGATAATTGCACGTAAATTTGCAATGAAAAGACTGGCGAATGAAAATTTCAAATACTCAAAAGGTACGAGATTTACTTTTAATTCTAAAGAAACTAAATCTCTTTTTCTACTACAAAGAAGTTCTAAGCAACGATCGAACTTTTGTTACTCAAATCGTTAGTATAAACTGTTACTGTAAAGAAAAACTCCAAAAACTTCGAAACTTCTACCCTTTTCGATTAAGCGAGTCGCTCAAGGTTTATTTCAATTATGCGGCAAAAACTTTGCACGTTCTTCCGCCCAGTGGCGGAAGCTTTCAACAACAACACTTTCATTTCGAATACACGGCCCCCACCGAAATTCCCTCGTCGCGTTTGGGGAACGTTGCGCGTCGTGAAAGATTTCACGCTCGCTCGATGTCCGAGGATTTCATCCCATTGGAGGTGACCGAGCAGCGTGCACGTTTTAATGATGATTCCCGTTGTGCAGCGATTTTCGAGCACCGACGCGCCGCCGTGCTCGTCGCGAAATAGTCGTGACACGAGTCAAAGCTTCTTTTCTTTCGCCATGATACTCCAGATTCCGGAAGGCTGAATGCCAACCGCGATAATAAAGGCCGCACGGACCGCAAGCTCGATCCTCCGTGGTTGTAGGAATAACTGTGTGACGCCAGTTATTCGTTTTGCTCGCCCATTTTTCTCAGTACAAATTCGCCAATTTCGATCTCACTAGGTCGTATTTTTATACAATTTACGTAGGATATTTTTGAATGTTACATTTTGACTTTAGAATTGAAATTTCTAATTAATCAAAATATCGGAGTTTTATATAATTTACGGGATATTTTGAATACTATATTTTTGTCTTTGATCGAAATTCTAGTTGGAATTAGAATTTAGAGTTAAATCACTGAAAGTGATTTTAGCGGGGGTAACCCAAATGCAACGAAAATTAGCGATTGGTCGATTTAGGTCACGTGATTCGTGAGGGGGCGTGGGCTAAACCTCAAGTAGGAGTGGCATTGTCTGCTACTGAGCGATCGCGCCTGTAATTTGTTTTGTATCGATTCAAATGTTTGCATATCAATAAAATTTTATGGTAAAAAAAGTCATCTTCGTTTCCTAGTCGGAACAGTTGCTTCTGGGCCTTTTAGTGAGACGAATCGTACTGGGGTACAAGTGCAGTTTTTTTTTTAGATTTAGAATTAGAATTAGAATCTCTACGAGTACGGTTTTTGTATAATTTATTTCATTGGATATTTTTGAACACTACTTGAGTACTACTTTTGATTTTTGGGAATTTTTAAATCATTGACACATCTAACTAACTGCATCTAGGGACTAATAAGATCTCGATTAATTTTAAACAGTCTTATGTTGGTATCTTTGTGTCAGTATATAATTAATAAGTATTGGAACAATTAGAGAAGAATGAAAGAACCAAGCTGATCAGTCCCCTTCTTATACTCTGCGTGTCAATTTTGTTTCATTTAAAAATTATTTAAATACAAGATAACAAAGTTCCTTCTCGCGACACAATCTGTATCATCACGTAAAACGTTTCGCGTTTCGGATTGCCAGTTTAATTAGACGGCCGATTAACCTAATGACAGAGATCGGTGAAAGTTTTGGCGGAGTTTCAACGGAAAAATATCACCGCCTAGCAGCCTGGCGGTAGGATTAAAAGACTCGCGGGACAGAGAATCGAAATTCGGAGGGGGGAAAAAGAGCTCGGAGAGAGGCGTGCGGTGAAACTGGCGGCGAAATTAAGCCGGTCGAATTACAGAGTTGAATTGCAAAACTGCGGCCGGCAAGTACAAAATTACTCGCGCCGCCAGTTTGCCAAGCGATAAAATCGCAAACAGAGATTGTAGTTGCTACGCTGCTGCCGAATTCACAAGAAGAATCCCGCACCGTCGGGAATACCAGAGTATCAGTCGTGAAATTCGTTTTATTTAATTTGTCCTTCTTCACTGTCGTTGTTGTTTCCAACAGTTACGGATCGGTGTGCACTGACTTTATTAACTTTGTCGTCAGTTTCATATTAACCTTGTTCGATTATTTAACATTTAATTGCTTTAATAACTTTGGCATCGAGGCTTTTGCCCAATGAATTTTCCAAGGTAACAAAATTCGATTCGATTGATTTTATCACTGAAAGTGATTTTAGCGGGGGTAACCTAGAAAATCGGGCCTCTTCAGGTGCAACGCTAATGCAACGAAAATTAGCGATTGGTTGATTTGGGTCACGTGATTCGTAAGGAGGCGTGGGCTAGACCTAGTTTTTTTATTTTTGTACACGGAAAAGATACACGATAGAATACACGATAATGTATAAAACGTTCAATTATATCGTCTGCTATAGTTTCAAAAGTTGCGAAGTTTATTTACAGTACAAAAATAAAATTCACAGTCTATTTATTTCTTACTCTATTCACTATAATTTGGAAAATATTTCACGACAGAATTTTTTTTGGATAAATTATCAATGTCACTGATACGTGAGCTTCCACTTTCCTTTCAAAGTCACTTTATTATTACTATCAGAGAATCGTAGAAACCGTAGAGAAACTGGAGAATGAGAAAACAGAAATCGAAATGCGAAAGCTTTCGCTCTCGTGCGTTCGAAATGACTAATAAAGAATCGCGAATGGCCCCGGTGAGAGTGGACGACGGTGATCGAATTCACGATTTATCAAGGCTGGACGCGGCTCGCGTAAATTGAATCGCGCAGGCGGAAGCCGCAGGGGCGGGCAAGTTCTGCCCTGTAAAATTGAAGTTTCCCTTCGGCGGTGGGATAGATTAATTACAAAATCGAAGTAGCCCTGCAGCGAGGTCGCGCGAACGGTTCGTGCGCGTCCATGCGTGTACCCCGGGGTCGCTGGTGTCAAAACTAGAGACATTCCGCAAGTTCTCGCTGGGACCGCAAATTCTACGCCCTCGAAATTCCTCGATCGAACCGCGTCTCGTTGCCGCAGAATCGGTCCTGTAAAACAGAACGTGCCCTGGGATCGAAGTCTGATGAAAAATTCAAGGGGAGTGAAAGGAAACAGAGAGAGAGAATTCGTAATTTTAGCAACGGCGATAGGATCAAGTTCAACGCGAAACGGGAGTAATTTCTGGACCTTTGTGCAATTTCATATTTTTAGAAACGCGATTGAAAGAGTGGAGCCGTTGAATGTTCCGACAAATATGACGTACTGTTTATTTTTATTTTTATATTCTATTTCCATTTTCATATTTTATTTCCATTCTCAATATTTTTTTTTTTTATATTTCATTTCTATTTTTATACATTCTCATAAAATTTCTGATAAAATGTCGAGCAACGAGGGACGAAATGGAAATTCTGCGAAATGTGACGATGTCAAAGAAGCAGAAACACGGGTGCATAGCGGAAGAAGCCATATTTTTGCGTTGAAAACGGTTTTCGCCGGAAATTCTGGTTAATTCGTCGAAATTTTCATTGATTTGCAAACGTTTCGTTTCACGGCGGTGGCGACGTTACATCGCGTTATGGCGCTAAGAGGTCGTGTTTCATTTTCGTAAGCTCTCGGCCATGGTGAGGGAATTGAGTTTAATATGTACTCACGGATTCTGGTCAATTTCGTTGGATGTAAACGTTCAATTTCGCCCGGTGACATTAGATTACCGCTCGTAAGAGGCGATCTTCATTTTCCGTATTTACGGAAGTATTTGCATTACGCCGGGCGAATTGGCGGAATTTGAAACGGGCGCACGATATTCGAATCTCGAATTCGATTCAATAAATGTAAAATCAGTAGAAAGTTACTTTATATTTGATCTCTGAATTCACAGGTAGCTTCTGTCAAATACTTGTGAACGTCTAAATTTGAATCATCTCTTTCATTCCCTTTCTATTCGATCATATCTACAATTTCGAAATGATTTCAGCGAAATTCAAAATGTAAGAAATTTGCGTTAAATCCAATTATCTCGACGTGTCAAACACGTGTTGGATCTGTCAAACAAACTTATTATTTTATCACTGAAAGTGATTTTAACGGGGGTAACCTCTTCAGGTGCAACGCTAATGCAACGAAAATTAGCGATTGGTCGATTTGAGTCACGTGATTCGTGAGGGGGCGTGGGGTAGACTTGGAGTAGGAGTGGCGTTGTCTGGTACTAAGAGATCGCGCCTGTAATTTGTTTTGTATCGATTCAAATATTTGCGTATCAATAAAATTTTATGGCAAAAAACAGTTGCTTCTGGGCCTTTCAGTGAGACGAATCGTATTGAGGTACAAGTCGTGCAGTTTTTTATACTACGTATGTTTAATTTTACATACTTGCTACATGCTATACTATATTGTAACTAAATACAAATTTATTAATAACATTATAAATATTAATTATTAACAATAAGCGATACAATTTTGCATAATTCAATTTAAACTTTAAAATATCCCATAGTTAGCTCAAATCTAACTATAATACTTCACTCCGTAATTTGCACGATGATTGTACCCTCCGCGATCCTCCTTGATTCCCACACAAGTCGATTTTAACAACTGCTTCGACATCCAATTATGTGCTCTCTCGAACTAACAACATAAACTAACTAAACTCGAATTTTACATTCAAAGCTCTAAAACTGCGCTTGATCCCGGCGCTGATCGAACGAAATCTGCGCGTACGTGGCGGCGAATTAAAAAAACAAATTCCGCGATATCAAGATTTAACCCGGCCGCTGTCCGGCGCACGCGGCGGCTATTATCTTTGACCTGTAAATCAATTTTCGTCGGTGGGCCGCGCGCGCGGCCGGGGGAAAAAAACCCCGGCCGTGAAAATATTTGCCGGGAATCGTATCTCTTTCGGCGGGTCACTGTTCGGCTTGCTGTCGCGCGAAATCCGGTTGATCGTCGCCCAGGCCATTCATGAGCCTGAAATGCAATTAATTAACCTCTCGCAACGAGATGCGCGTTTGATTAATTGTCCGCTTTTCGATTTTTTCGCGCCACACCTGTCTCTCTCTCTCTCTCTTCTGATTTTTGGTTTTATTAAAAAAAAAAAAAAGAAAAAAGAAAAACCAGCAGCGAAAAACTAAATAGATTTATCGAGAAAAGAAAAAAAAAAAGAAAGAATCACCACGCCACTTGCATGGATTCGAATTTCGTTGTTTCGCTTATCGCGAGCTTCATGAAGCTTGATACAGTCCCAGCCCCCTGTCCCCCTGTCCCCCGGGCCACGGTATAACCTGTCGCGACAGTGACGGACGATATTTCACGGTGGAATTGAATCAAAAATACAAACCGGAATCCTTCCTTATTTTTTCCTCTTTTTGTTTCGGAAGTTATTTTTCCCACTTTCCGGACGGCGCGAAGAGCAATTTCGAGGAGCAGGTCTTTCGGGGATATGAGCTGTTTTGCCGAAAAGAGAACTCGCTTTTCCCCACTTTCCTCGCTATTTCTCCCGGGGCTAATGGCAGCTTTTCCTACCGTGAATGAGAAAATACGGGGTGTATATGAAGAGAATGTGAAAACGAAGGCTATCAACGATGTCCGATATGTTTTCGTTTGCCGAGGCAACAGAGCCAAAAGTAGCAAAAGCGAGCGTGATGTCGTAACGAGATATTTCCCGAGATGGCCGAGATTTTCGGCTGATGTTCACTTAAGTTTACGAGCTTCACGGTACACGCGAGGATCTAAAATTTTAGGCCGATAGCACGTGTTTTTTTACCACACCACAAATAACTTGTACACGTATTGTCTCTCTCTCTCTCTCTATATATATATTATATCATTAAATTGAATTTACCTTTCTAACTCGAATTTTTCTCCAATAAAATTCAGTATTTCGAATGAAACAATCTTCTGCACACTGTGCAACGATTTAAACAGTCAACGTCGGTTTGTTTAAGTCACTTACACCGTGCGCGCGCAGTGTGTAAATTAAAAAAGGAGGATCTTTCCCGTACGACCATAATTCGATGATCAGGGGCAGTAGTTGTGCTTTATCGGGATAGAATGATGCACGGTATGCTGTTCCGAAAGAGTTAATGGGGGCAAAGCAGGGAGAGAGTGTCATGAATCCTTTCGTATCGTTGCACACTGTCGATGCCGTGTTCGATGGTATCGCGGTCCATGAGCCCCGGGTTCGGGTTATTTATTGCCAGGATCCGGCTGTTTTTCGTTACTTGATCACTGGAGAATTTTTCTGCGCCACTCGGACAGCAAATATAGGCGAAGTATAGTTCGATGGTACACTTGCTCGCTTCGAGTCAACAAAATGTACCAGACGAACTGTCGGATTTCCAAATTCAAAGCTTCCTATAAATTATACATTATATCGTCACCTTCGATTGTACAAAACGTAAAATCAACTAAGTAAAATTGGAGTTAATTAAATTCACTAATCGCGGGATTTTATTGCCAATGTCACGAAGAATCTGGAATGAAAGATATAAAGTTTTAATAATCCACGAATTACTTACCACTTATTCAGGTTCAATTGCAAAAATAGGAAATTGACAATCAAGAATCGTCGAGCGGAGTCTAAATGGACCCCTTTTCCAAAAATTAATTGAAACAATCTTCCACTCGTCAACCAATTGTACTTTTTAATTATCGTCCTTTCTTTTCCTCTCCCGGGAGAGTTCAGCAGTCACTTTCATTTCCTTGCTCGATCGGTAAAACGAGATAGTAGTTAAGGCGCTTTGTTAACGTCCAATTGAACTCTGACCGGCGGGAAATAATTACCTATCGCCGAAGGGAACACGGAAATATCTCGAAGCGAGCGAGAGCTCTCGGAATTAGAATTTCGTTTTTCTAGTTGAACGATAATTCACTTGATAAAAAAAGGAAAAGAGAAAAGGAAACCGACAGGGCAGAGTCTTTAGACTCCGGCGATTGGTCCGTCACGCAATTCGAATGGCACGCGCGCGATCGTTGTTACGAGAACGAGAAAGAGAAGGAGGGTGGAATGGCTTGGCCATTATTGCGTCGTGTCGTGGAAGTCGATAGGAAAGTTGCATTTGAATTTCCGGCGACGGATGAATTATTACGGCCGTGATAAGGAGTTTTGTACGAGCAACGAAGCAGAAGGGAAGAACGCAAGTACCATAACCGCTTACATTCGCAGAGAGATAAGCGGCCACTGCCGCCATCTCGATACTCGTTCCATCGCGCAACATCTGCCATTTCTATTCCATCTTACGCTTACGGATGTTCCCCGGCAATTTTCAGTTCTCGCGTTTCTATTACACTTTATTCCTTTCTCCTTGTCACTTTTGTTTCGTAAAGAGGAAAGAATACTTTTGGTTATTTCGGGGCCAAATTATTAGTATTTACTCGAGCCTCCTGGGACATTTATCGAAAACTTTTTCATATCGTGCAGTGACTCGAAATGACCTGATTTTTTTTACTATTTCAAATTTCCAACAAGTCTGAAAAAAAGTACCAGATTGTCAATTGTATCGTACAGTGGTAGCATTTTCTAAATGAAATTTTGTTTTGCTGTGTTTTGAGGAATAAAAGAATCACTGGCGGCCACAGTCAACGCGTTGAGCGATCTATTTTCCAAATCTTTCGGAATCAAATGTTTTTCGGGATAAAAAAGGAATTGTTTATCAGCGGCGATGGCTCTCTGAAAATTCGAGGTTCGTTTCCACCCGGGACAAATACGTCTATTTATAAAAGTTATCCAATACCGCGGATCGCGCAAGATCGAGCGCTGCATGGTTAATTGTTGCAGTTTCGAAAAACACGGTTTCACCTGTTGAATAATTTCCGACGAAATTTACGTTTGTTTTTCAAACAACGGCCGGCGACCGCAGGATTTTTTTTTTTTTTTTTTGTTAATTCGAGACTGAAAATTACGATTACGCGGCGTGCCTCTGTTTCGTAATTGGCGGTCCACCGCTGTATAAAGCGCGTTATCGTTATAGCGCTGAACAGTGAAACGGTCGGTGTTGCCAACGACTGGTTTCAGATAAATTTCCCGGCGAAGGGTTCGTTACTATTTTTTCTCCCATTGAAATAGAAATTACTTTTTTTTTTTATCACTGAAAGTGATTTTAGCGGGGTAAATAAGCCAGAACAGTAAATCGGGTCTCTTCAGGTGCAACGCTAATGCAACGAAAATTAGCGATTGGTTGATTTGCGTCACGTGATTCGCGAGGGGGCGTGGCGTAGACCTCGAGTAGGAGTGGCGTTGTCTGGTACTGAGCGATCGCGCCTGTAATTTGTTTTCTATCGATAAAATTTCATGGCAAAAAAGTCGTCTTCATTTCCTAGTCGGAACAGTTGCTTCTGCGCCTTTCAGTGAGACGAATCGTACTGGTCGTACAAGTCGTGCAGTTTTTTCTTTTTCACCAATGCCTTTCGAGCTGCGGTGTAATTTCATTGAAAATTCTCGCGTACGTCGTCGATATAAGAGGCAAAACGTGCTCGTCGAATTCTACCGGAATGAAAATTACATGGTGGGGGAGGAGGGATTCATTCTGATTTTCATTTTTGATTTCACGTTGCCAAGAAAGGAACGTACGGACGCCGTTTTATTTCTTCTCTCCTGTACATTTCGATACATATTCTGCCTGTAGTAAATTGCTACGATGAATAATTTATCGCGCGATATTGCAAGGTGTAACATATAGTCGATACTCTCTCTCTCTGTCTCTCGTTGATCGCGTATTCGCGTGTATTTCGTCCCATCGATACGATTCCCTTATTTGCAGTAATAGCCATCGTTCCACTCAAAACGTTCGCTTATGTAATGAGCACGTGGTATTTTTAGACGTTGCGATTCATGGAAGTTAAAGTCGCTTAGGTGTCATTAGAATTCGAAGTTATTCGAAGAAATTAGAAATCACGTTAAGGATCAAGAAACTTTGAATTTGAAGACTACGGTCAATCGTAGAAAGTGCGTCATTGAGAATCGAGATTACGCGAGATTGCCCTATCGTTAAAAAAAATTAAACAAATTGAATAACAAGATTTATTGAAAAAAAATAACCGATGGCGTGAATCTAGTCAGAACGAGATTATTTAACTTTTTAATGGTTAATTGTGTCCTACAAATCTTTCCAATTATATTCCAGAGAGAAAGACAATTTAATCGTCCAACATTTAATTATACTCTATACATTGAATAACAAAATTTATGAAGAACTACACGACGTGAATCTACTCAGAACGAGATCATTTAATTACCTAACAGTTAATTATATTCTATAGAGAGAAAGAGAGAGAGAGAGACAGTTTAATCGTCCAACAGTTAATTATACTCTATACACTCAACAATACTAAGAATACTAAGAACGAGATAATTTAATTATATTTTATAATATACTCTGCATTCCGCAATTTCCCGACTCTCCAACCAAGCTCATACTCGTTCTCTGTTCTTTCATAAACATGGTTCTTTCATTAAAAAAACCAGCAAGAACATCTACCGGTTTTTATAATATAACCCTATGGGACACAATCTCCCGAAAAACGTGATTCGTCCGCAGAAACATACTGAACGAGGATGCTCGAAAAATATATATAAAAAGAAAAAATACAGAAAAATGCCTCTGAGGGAAAGAGGAGAAAGACCGGAGAAAGTAAACGACAGGAATGTCGCGATAAGAGCCGGCAGCGTTTATTTAACCCTTAAAAGCTTGCCGGCATCCAATTTCTTCCCTCCCCCGGTCAAGTTTCACCGGCAAACTCGCCCGGGCTAATAAACATTCACCCGTTGCTCCTCTTTCTGTTGCAGCTCTATCGGCACACGTACCTGGCCCACTACAGGATCGTCAACCTGCAGAACTGGTAAGCAAACGAGCCGCCATTTAACCTAATCGCATCTCAAACTTTTTCCACCCGGCGTTGACTCTTTCCTCTTTTTTGTTTTTCACATTTGCATTTTAATCCCCACGTTCGCTAGAAAAAGAAAGATGGCCGCCGGCGTGCAAATTACGACCGGTTTTCGCGATTTAGGTTAGGTTCCTCCGGCTCGAGAATTAGAGGACGAAATGCGAAAGTTTGCGAATGAATATCGCCAACGCTCGCATAACGTATAACGTTGGTGCACGTTTGCTCTTTCAAACAGGATGTAATTTATAAAAATTGTGAAATTAAATCGCTAGTTTGATAGTTATTTTAACTTTAATTTTACAAAATCTACAAGGTGTGAGAGACAAGGATTCGAATGCAAGAATGCTGCCCCTCATTTTACAAAATTAAGATTAAAAAACATTCTCTAAACTAACTAAACTAACTAAATTTCTCGACATACGTAGATCAGTAGCTTTTTCTAAATCGAGCTGCATCAGAACATATATTATTTCGTCCCCGTTTATAACGTCACGTTACAATATTGGTTGTAAAGGAACGTTATACAGTCTTTCTCTCTTCCACCATTTTCAAAAATTTATGAGCGAAATGCTGGTCCATTACGTCGCGAACACTCCGTAACGGTTGACGCGCGTTTGTTCTTCAACGGGATACGAAACGAACGAGGGCACGGACAGTGCGTAAAGAGCACTGTCGTAAATGTTTCCAGAACGGAACGAGCTTCCGGTTTGAAAGACGACCGGGGGCATTACCGAGACTTTGAAGGGCCGAACTTTCGAAATACGCTCGGCGCGAACAGCGAAAAAGTTCCGGCCGTTTTTAAAACCGTTTTCGACCCTTCTTGAGGGGAGGGGAGGGGTGGCAAAAATCCTCTAACCTTTCGGACAATATTGGTTGTTACGTTTCCGTGGAACTTTCATGCTCCATTCGAAACTTTATAGAAGGCTTCCGCGGCTTTTCGTCAGCTTCCGGTCTAACGTCGTTTGCCAAGCGGATAATCCGCCGGGAATCGGGTTTCACTCCCACCCCGGCGTAAACCTACTGCTTTAGCATTAAGGAATCTTAAGATGAAAACGCTGATCGATACTCGGGGGTAATTAGCGACGTATTTTGAGGAGTTAGCTGTTTAAATTGATGCTGAAAGTTGATGCACACAGGGATTAACACGTTCGCGATCGGCGAGGGGAAATTCACTTCGATCTCGCGTACGAATTTTCTTATCTTTGCGATACTTTCTTCTAACAATTTTCGATCCTAAAGGCACTCGTGTACTTTGTAATATATCAACGCTTTACAAATTCGTTGTTATACGAATAGAATATTATTGTCATTAAATTTTTTTCAATTCGCTCGTATTAAGATTTTTAAATACATGTAGGTTATATAAATCAACGCACTTTGCATTAATTATATTAATCTTGACAGAAGAAGAATAATTGTTCAGTTCTAGTCAGCTATAATCAGTTGTCAATTACAAATATGCTTTCTCACATGAATCATTAAACAGTTAGGATACCTCGAAAAGCATAAATATTCGATGAAAGAAAAATCAAGAATAAAAATTCGTTGCTGCACAGAGTATTATTAAATTTAATCATTAAATTTTTTCAGTTTTGAAATAAATATAATACTCGTATTAAGATTTTTAAATACATGTAGGTTATATAAATCAACACACATTGCATTAATTATATTAATCTTGACAGAAGAAGAATAATTGTTCAGTTATAGTCAGCTATAATCAGTTGTCAATTACAAATATGCTTTCTCACATGAATCATTCAACAGTTAGGATAACTTGAAGAGCATAAATATTCGTTGAAAAAAAAGTGAAATAAAGTCCCGGATAGTCTGGACAAGAGATGATCTATCACTTCAAAATAAAAATCAGGGGTAATAAATTTCATAACATCATCATGCCGGGGTCGCGATTCTGAGCATCGTAATTGCTTTCGTCCAAATAGTTTTCAGCTATGAACGAACGATGGCATAATTGTGTTTCTCGAGCGAGACGCGCGTAGCTCGAGTTAACTGCGACCCAGATAATTTCCCTTAACGTTGCTCCCGGTATAAATACGAACGCCTAAACGGCTAAATCTGCAAGTAGAATGCTACAATTATTCTTACGAGCGAGCGATGGTGTTACGGTGTAGGTAGCAGTTATTAAATATTGATGAGGGATGCTATAGCTCTATGGTTGGTACGACTGGTATCGGAGCAGTGAATACAGATGGCGTTCTAGATATAGGTTAGGTGCAATTAGAAGCCGAGGTGTGAGCAATGTGCGCTATAACTGTTTCCATATCTTTTCCATCGGAATGGGTAGTTTACTTAGTTCAGTTTGTTTCACTTTCAATTAATTCCAATTAATTCATTTAGCCTCGAGTTCGTGCTTTCGTCGGTGCGAAAATCACCGTGTAACAGGATTTATGATCAGAAAAACTGTAGTAGCTATTTTTGAATAGTCAGAAGACTATAATAGCTATTAACTATAATTTAATATTTAAAAAACTATAATAACTATTTTTGAATAGTCAGAAGACTGTAATAACTATTAACTATAACTTAATTATTTAAAAAATCAGAAAAACTATAATAGCTATTAACTATAATTTTATTATTAAAAAACTATAATAGCTATTTTTGAATAGTCAGAAGACTATAATAGCTATCAACTATAATTTAATTATTAAAAAATCAGAAAAACTATAATAGCTATTAACTATAATTTAATTATTAAAAAATCAGAAAAACTATAATAGCTATTTTTGAAGAGTCAGAAGACTATAATAGCTATTTTTGAAAATTAATCCTTTTCCCATGAATGAAGGAACTATGTCAGTTGTGACATACTAGCGATGAAATAGCTTTCCCTCTCTCTCTCTCTCTCTCTCTCTCTCTCTCTATAACGTCGCCTCTACAATGATACCACTGACGAGTTATCTCGCTTTTATTATTAAAAATTTCGCTCTTAGTATTGAGGCCACAAGACGTAATATATTACTGTCACGCGTAGTATTGGTACTGCGAGAGATGTCTTCTTTATTGAGAGGCAGAAATATCGCTGTGACGCGAAGTGTCGCAAGACCGAGATACTTCGTCAGTGGCGCTGCACATAGTTGCGAAATATCTCTCCGAGAGATATCACGGCAGTGAAAGGATTGATGTACCATCTGCGTAACGTGGACGTTTAGTTTCACCATTCAAACGTTTCAATCTCGATTTTTTGCTCAAGCCTCAATAGCAATTACTCTGTCGCTGAATTCCGCGAACATCTCGAGTGCCGCGCGGACCCTTAACGCTCCTTAGCGTCACCGGAGGAAAGTTCGAAAGGACGAAAGGAACTTTCACTCACCCTCCCCCGAGTGACTTGCTCCCCTTTTTTTCTTCGGGAAGAAACGCGCCGAGGGCGCGATGAAAGGGAGAGCTGAAGAGTGGATTTTTGCGAAATGCAAACGGTCTTGCGAGTCAGTTTTAATTAGAGAGCGGTTTTGGAGGAACAGCCGAGGAGAGCTAATCTCGTAGCAACTGTCGAAAAGAATCTACAGTTCGATTCGAGGAACTTATACTTCACGCAGATAAATAATAATGTACAGTTTCAGTATCGTTAAAATCTTCAATTTTGTGGTCTCGAGTCATGCTTGGGTAGTTTGGCAACGTTTGAGAACGTTGTGCAATAATCAGAAAGAATACACATTGATTTTTGGCAAGTGCAATTTATAATTGAGTTAAAGAACAGTTGACGTTCGGAAAGAATAAATCCTACAGTGACGTTTCCTAATTTAGACACGATCGGATCTTCACATCTGTAGTTAAACCTTCACGTCCATCTATAGTTAAACCTTCGATCTATTGAAATAGAGGCATCGAATTGGTTCGACTCGCTAATTCAATTACGATCTTTGGAGGGTATTAAGAACGCAGTTGATCACACGTGCAGTAGTCAGGCTGTCAGACCTTTGATCGGAACATCTGTTAAAAAGAGCCGGAGAAATTACAACTCGATAATTCCGGAGCTTCGGTATTCTCGCTTCCCCTCTAATTCTTCGCCATTTTCACGCCGGCAATTTCGCCACGGCAGATTGCACCGAACGTCAAAAAGAAACGGGGATTCTCTGCCTCTTTGTGAACCTTATGGTGGATCTTTCTGTCCTCGAGATCACCTACTTTTTTCTTTTTAGCGAGAACTTTAATGTCGCGAATGCTCTATTTTTTTTATTATCCTATATATTCTCTTGTTACGAAAAAAGGAAAATTTGTTTTATCAAGGGATTTAATTCAATAACCGAGGTAACTTTTCATGTTCGTCGAGTGCACGAAAGGAAAAAGAATCATCGTGTCATCTGCAAGGTGATCCAGTATTCTCAAAATTATAAACGAAATTACTTTTAATTTGGCACTAGAACTACCGACGATTAAAGAATAAAAATATCCCATCAGAGACATCGAAGACAAAAAAATACAATACTATATACAAGCTCCTATTTATACATTTTACAAAAAATGATTTGCATCTTTATAAAATACACAATACTTACATTTATAAAATGTCTAAATTATAAATTATAAATTGGATCACTTTGAAAATTCTGTTAAAAAAAGCTTCTTTAGAGATTTCTAGATATTCGTTAATAGATCCGTCACATTGCAGTGATATATTATAACGTGGTATTTTCGGATGTTATTCGACAAAAAAATCGGCGAAAATGTTTCAAGCGCGAATATTTAAATTGAAGTCACCACTCGAGATGAAAACCGCGATGAGAAACGAGTGTAATTCAAGATTCGAGGAGGACGGAAATCTCTTAATTTTCTCCAGACGTCATTTTTTGCGGAGATGTCGGACGCGAGACAAGAAGGGTACGCCCGATCGGTAAATTGAAATCTGGAATTCATATCCGTGGCGGCAGCGGCGATGGCGGCACGAAAATTTCATTTTCGGTGGCACGTGGAAAATTCGTCGAGCGTTCCTTAACAGCCTACTGCGAGGGAAAAAGAGAGAGAGAGAGAGAGAGAAAGAGAGAGAGAGAGAGAGAGAGAGAGAGAAATGTCAGCGTCAAGGGAACGTGCAGCGTTCGTTCGTCCTTCTGGTCACGCGATCGAAGTCATTCATGCGCGTTCGACCAACCCCCTTTGACTTTTTGTTCTTAACTTATCAACTCGTTCCACCGCGGCTTTCCCCGTATTCTCTTCGTCCGCGCCTGATCTCTCTGTCGACCGCTCCTTTCACCGATTATCATATTTATGAGAGAGTCGTTTCCCTCCTTCTGCGAGGATCGCCAAGGAAAATTGTATTTGCGCGCCGCGCCGGCGTTGTTTGACACTTGAATCCTCACGTTGGTTGTAAGTGATTGCAGGTGCTGTTGGCTGTTTAAAGTTTCACTTCATTATGAATCCTAACGCGTCACCTGTTGTTTCTATCGGGTAACGAGACGTTTCTAGCTCTCACTTGAATGCCGAAAAACCAAAGAGTTTGTTGCGACGAATTTTCTGCCATCCGGTGTTTTTTCTGTCAAGTGATACGATGTGCAGTTTTTAGTTGAATCCAGAAGAAACGACGAGTAAAAAGAATTGTGGAAGGGAAATCTTTGTCACAAAGAACTCGAGGGAAAAATAAAATCCTCCTGGCTGTTTCTATTTACAATTTTCTTTGAAATTTTCTTTAGGTCGCGCAGTTCTTTGACGAGAGTAAAGTTTCTTAGACTATTATCACTGAAAGTAATTTTAGCGGGGGTAACCTCAGGTGCAACGCTACTGCAACGAAAATTAGCGATTGGTTGATTTGGGCCACGTGATTCGCAAGGGGGCGTGGCATAGACTTCGAGTAGGAGTGGCGTTGTCTGGTACTTAGCGATCGCGCCTGTAATTTATTTTGTATCGATTCAAAATTTTATGGCAAAAAAGTCAGAACAGTTGCTTCTGGGCCTTTCAGTCAGACGAATCGTACTGAGGTACAAGTCGTGCAGTTTTTTAATTCACTGTATCTTTACAAAGCACGTCAAATATAACGAGTTCACATCATAATCGAATATCAGAGAACAATCGAACGGCAAACAGGGAGCAATTAGCATTTCCATTTGTGCAATCTAAGTTAACCAAAGTGAGTGAGAGAGAGAGAGAGTTTCTATTGAAACGTAATGAGAGAACAAATCACAGAACCAGTTGCGATCTACACCGTGGAACGATGCTTATCCAACATTTTCTTTGAACGCGATTCGTCCGATGCAACGCGCAAACGATCGTTCCAAAACGAACGCAGTTTTTTTCTCCTCCATTCCCTTCTTTTGTAGAATGATCTCTTTACGCGATTCACCGATCGATAATGAACCACCGTTGAAACGGCGTATGGAGTTTTTCCAAGCGCGTTCGTCGGAGCGAGAGATCGGTGGAAAGTTCAATGGAAAGTCGCTGCGTCGGCAGCACAATGAGTCTCGAAAATAATAGCTTGAATAACAATAACGAGCAGAACCGACGCGCGGAAGACAGGGGGGGGAGGAGCGAGACAGCAGAAAGTAATGTGTAATATCACGTTATCGAATCAATGAAATCCGATCCATCGCGATCCATTGCTGCAATTCGAACGACGACCGATTATTCCTCGTTCGCGGATTAATGCGTCTGTCTGTGGCTTCGAAACGTTCGCTCCCCGGCCCGAGTTGGTGAATAGCGAGATATTCCCAACGGACGGAGAACGAACCGAAAAGTAAATGCACAGATCCTCTATTTTTTTTTTCTTTTTTTTTTTGGTGGGACACGATCGAAAAGTACCGAACGAATCACGGTTGTGATTCGAGGGCCAGCTCGCCGAGCTTCAAGCTTTGCCATCTTCTCCCCGATCGCGTCTTTCTCTGTTTGTTCAATCAAACCTTCCACGAAACTCGGATCAAGCCGTTCGAACGAATTCGATTAGAACCGATACACCGAGGCTCGTCGCGTTCACGCACGGGGATTCCATCAGTTCCCGTTCCGCACGAATGGCCAACGACATTCGCCGAATTCTGCTCGCAGCGTACGCTGTCTGTCGCTGTTTCGCGAAACAACGTTCCGCCGTTTGATGAAATTTCGCCACGTCCTCCTCCATCGAGGTTTTCTGCGATGCGTTTTATTTGTTGTAGCTGCAACGGAGAATTCGTAGCTGGCGACGGATGTACCGAGGTTTGCGTAATTCGCAGGCTCCCTACGTCACAGTTACAGGTATTAAAATTTCGAGGTGTTTCGAACTTCTGGAACTTTAAAGCGCTGTTCGAATTCCGAAACTTCGGACCGTCGATGTCTGAAAATTCGAAACACGAAAGAGCTCTACTAGCTTCCAGGTTGTTCCGTCTTCTACTTCGAGTCCCCCGGTGCTATTTGTAAATTGTCAACCCTGATCCAGAATTGTTCGTCTCGTCCCGAGATTTCCAATTCTTCCTTCGCAACGATCCCACTCCAAACGCTGTATATTAAACACGTTATCGCGGAAATCAAAGTTCACAGTCTTGTCGGGAATTAGTCGTATCGAAAAGTGCGCGTGCACTTTGTACGAGGAAAGTGGCCGTCATAAACTCGGTTATAAATTCCCTACGCCGCGTGAATACCGGAGCGTCTTTATTTATGACCTCTACCCTTTCTTTCGCCTCTTCGTAGCTTCCGGAACTTCCCTTTGAAGTGGATCCTCTTTAGCTCGCGGAACTTCCCATCGATTCCCCTCCCCCCCTCCCCCCCTCTTCGCTCCACCAAATCCTATTAGCCACTGTGTATTTTATAAATTATATGAAATTCCCCGGTGGCTTCTCCTTAGGAGGAGATGGTCCTCCTGCCGTGTTGTTGCCGCGGCCTTGTTACTGGAAGAATTCCGGCGAATAAGACCGCGGGAAATTGTTCCGCTCCTGTCGACGTTACCCCTTGATTCTAAATGGATCTGGAGATACAAACAACTAACTAGGTTCAGTAAGATTCAAGTACCGAAAGTGGATGTTGCCGCGGTACTTGGTTTGCAATTTTTAAAATTTTTTAACTTTGGTTTTCAGCGCTGTCTACGAGATGGGATTTACTCTGTATTTTCTTCGACTTTCTTGATAGTTCTTCCTGATACTTATTGTTTCTTGGCCCTCAATCTGGTCTGATAAAATTATTACTGTTACATATCTATGTCGGTTTCTATATCTTTGGTGCTCACTTCTTGTCTATAAATCGAGAAATTAGAAACTGTTTTTTACACAGTCGGTCAGTTCTTCTTCCACCGATTTTAATACTAGAAAGTAGTGCTAAAGGAATAATAAAATTTTGCACGAAAATTTCGAGTCACGGGAGAGTTATTTAGTGCGACCAGAGAGAGAGAGAGAGTTTTTCACAGTTTTTTATGCTTCGCGCGAGGATTAAGTAGAAATATCGATGTCGACCCGCAGTTTATCAGATGTTTCGCGAAGATCTGGCACTTTAGGTAATTTACTAGTGACTGTTTTATGGGATCTTTCAGATCTCCTAAAAAGGAAATTCTTGTTACCAAATGCACTCTCAAATATCACGTTTCATTTATTTTACAAGATCAGAGAATTCGTAAGTTGTAACGCGCTCTATCTGCTCGAGTTCTAATCTAAATTAAATTGATGTATCAACTTTATTTTGGCGCTCCTTTATATTTTTGTATTGTACATGGTGATTTTATTTTGGAATTTCTTCAAATAGTTGTATTTTATCACTGAAAGTGATTTTAGCGGGGGTGAGCCAGAAAATCGGGCCTCTTCAGGTGCAACGCTGATGCAACGAAAATTAGCGATTGGTTGATTTGGGTCACGTGATTCGCGAGGGGGCGTGTCGTGAGCGATCGCGCCTACAATTTGTTTTGTATCGATTCAAATGTTTGCATATCGATAAAATTTTATGGCAAAAAAGTCGTCATTTCCTAGTCAGAACAGTCGCTTCTGGGTCTTTCAGTGAGACGAATCGTACTGGGGTACAAGTCGTGCAGTTTTTTATACATTTTTATATTTTAAATAAACTTTGATACGTTATATCAAATACTGTTAAATTATTATTATATCATTTAATATAAATATTGCGTTAAATTATATTAAAAATAAACTTTGTTTGAAACCTTCTTCGCCGTTAACAAGAATTAATCAAGTTTTTCATGTTGCAATGCGAACACAACAGAAATCAGCAGATCAACTTGGTCAAACTTCTTTAATAAAACGCGGCAGTCATTACGAAAAGAGGAAAGACCACCGAAGCCAAGTCCGGGTAATATCCATCTACGCTGTGTATATATATGTATGTATGTATGTATATGAACGTTGAACGTTGTGTTTTAATTTCGCTAAAGTATCCGAGAAAGTTTTCCCGGTCGATTCACCCCCAGGCTGGTGGAGAGGGGAGGAAATAAAAACGGGGGAATCTGCAAAGGAAACGATTCCTCCTCCGCGAGTTCTCGCCGCGACCCCGTAAATTCCTTAAGCCGCCATTTAATTTCGGTAGCCGCGTTTAACAACGTGCCGCGTAAATCTGCCCCGGCACGCGGATTCAATTCTAAAAGGGAAATAATGTAACGCGCTTGCCCAAGCTTCTTTATTACTCGGCCATTCAGCCGGCTGTGCCAACTCCGCGTGAACGTACACCGGCTCGCGTTAACTCCTAACCGTAGTCACCTTTAAAAGCCATTAGCGAATCCCGGCCTGATACCTTTCTATTGCCTTCCGCCGGATGCAGAAGGATTTCAATCAGCCCTATCAATCACCCCGGATATCCCGTTCCCCCCGGTGGGGAAAATTCCACCGGTCATTTAACTAAATTTGGTAGCTTGAGATCCTCGATCTCTTTCGATTCGAAGAACGTCTACTTTAACAAGGATTTTTAGCAACGATCCGAGATTCAGAGCAGGTCCTAGCTTTTGAAGTTTTTCGTACGTCTTTGAGAAAAGTTCTGTTATTACTGTTAATTTCTTTTTATCGAGATTTCATAAATATTACGATTGAGATATAGCGAGCTGGGAAGCATTGAACACTATTAATTTTCACGCGATAAATAAATGAAATTTGATAATCGCGATTTGAAAGTTTCGAATATTTCGCGATGAATCCATAAAAATTTCGATTGTTGACTTTTGAATCTCGATAACCAGAGAGAAGAAGAGGAAGTTCCAGTTTTATAAATTCGTAAACGACCGCGGTTCGAAACGGTCTGTTTGTTTAAGAAAAATCGATCGTCCCAGGGACACGTTGTCCTCGGAATAACAATGAAACTGTCTAGCAGTAAAACTGGAAGAACACCAACGGATAAACGCTCGCCGCGTCCCCAAGGAAATTCCGCCTTCAGTATTTCATTATCAGCGGCGATGTTAATACAAAGATCTCCAATGCGAGGATATTTAACAGTCAACCAAACGTCCGCCAGCAAGACGCGGCAATTTAATCAAGTTCCCATGATCTTGGAAGCGGGAACCAGACTCACTGGTATCGAATATTCCAGCAGAGGGTGTACGTAAACCAAGAATCTACCGACTGACTGGAAAGCTCGAGAGGATCCCCCGAACAACGTTCTCGTAAAACGGCGCACCGCCATAAAGATGAAAAAAAGAAGAAGAAGAAGAAGAAGAAGAGAAGAGAGAAAAGGAAAGGAGAGAAGAAGAAACAACGCTCCGAGTGGAAGGTCCATCTACATCTTGAAAATGTATTCCACCGTGACGAGAATCTGAGGAAGCTACTCCTATTCGATTAAACGGACGGGGCCCTAAAGATTCGGATAATTGAAGCGAGTGCCACGTGCCGTAGAAGTGTGAAAAGTGCTGTTAAAGCGTCGAGTCAGTATTGAATAAATATTTCCTGGTATTTTAGAGTAGTTTTCTTAACACTTTCAGTTAAGCTGCTTGTTAATATTGCGTCAGAATTGACATCTACGAAAATGGTAAAGTTTAAAGTAAAGCTAACTACTGCGAAATTTAGCAAATTAATGTATTTACGTAGCTCGAGTTCATATCCTTATAGGTATAATTTTCAACAGTACACCGTATAGATAAAACGTACATACACACGGACTGTTTCCAACTTTTTCAGTCAAACTGCGGGCAAACCGCGTAACATGCTACAAGTTTGCCACAAAGTTGCAAGCAAATATTGAACGCAGTTTGAAGTAGTATACGTGGTAATGGATTTTGCACCACTGTGTAGAATCGTATATTCATTGCCCTTTTGAATCTCGGCTGCAAAAAGCCGTGCATCCTGCTTAAAAATTTCCTCGACAGCTTCTGACAACAAACGCGCCTTGGCTTGCTTACTTGGATAACTTCTTCGTGAAACACGTAATTTAGAAAGAGTTCAAAGTAGATTAAAAAAAGACACAAATACAATTTCATTAGTTCTCCATTTTCATTTTATTTTACATCACAAAACTACCCTTAAAATTTTCTGTCACCTCATAAAGATCTTTCTCACAGTGAATCAGAAAGTCAACAAAGACTGGAACACAATTTAAAGATTATTCTCCATTTTCTATCACCTTGTAGATATCTTGCTCGTAGTAAATTAAAAAAGTCAACAAAGACTTGAATATAATCTTGTTAGTTTCCATTTCTGTTTTATCTTAAATCACAAAACCACCCTTTAAATTTTCTTGCTACTTTATAAAAATCTTCTTCGAAAAAAACTCAACAAAGACTGAAAACTAAAAATAATCTCGTTAATTTCCATTTTCGTTTCTTCTTAAATCACAAAAAAGTTTCCTGTCAGCTGATGAAAATCTTCCCCGCGCAGTGCACAGTTTCAATTACGCTTGAAGTCTTCTTAACTTCACACTCAACTTCGTAGACAACGAACCAGCGACTCCGGTTCTATCGGAACGCGCGTAAATATTAATCAGACTCCGAGAATCGAGTCCTCTACAGTCGGTATCGTTTTCTGTAACGCGGCAATCTCGGTACGAGCGGATCGAGCAGTGCTTTGGTTTACGTCCGAGCCGCCTTTACTGCCTTGGCTGAAATAAGGATCTCGCGCCGCTGCTCGTATGCATTTCGACGACGCCGAGTAATCGCGGCATCGGAAGCACGCGTTGCTTCTTTCCCTCCCCCCTCCTCTTGTCTCAACGAGCGCGTTTGCGGCTCTCGGTTTCGTTCGGCAGACCCAACTGGGCGAATGGTACTTTCATCCGTAGCAATTCTGATCGAACAGGATCGAATGGCTGCTTGTTACTGCGCGAACGAAGGATCCTCCCGTCCGACCATTTATATCTCGCCGCTTTATCGCGCTGCAGGTTACGGCAACGACGCCGTTTTCTCGCTCGACTTTTCCACTTTTTTCCTCTGCTCCTTCTCGTCCTCCTTCGTTCGACTCCACGATCGTTCCAATCCGCGTTCTCGATCGTTTCTCGTTAATACCGAAGCCCACCCCCGTCGAAGAAGCAGTCTCTTAGGCAAATGGCAACGATATCGTTCGATATCATGTTCAGAGGGTCGAGGACCGATGAATACGCTGATGAGATGAAGAGGTTAAGCCGCGAATAACTTGAGAAGACCAAACCGGAGTTTGCTGGAATTCTCGATCCAACTCTCGATCGAGAGCGCAGATTCAGAACGTAGCGCATCCATCAGATCGAGACCTGTTCCAGATTTGATTCCACAAGCCTATGATCAGGCTCTGGATTTAACCCACGATCAAGTTGCGTGCGAATAATCTCGTGATACTTGGATATGTTATCACTTAAAGTGATTTTAGCGGGAGTAACTTCAAGTGCAACGCTACTGCAACGAAAATTAGCGATTGGTTGATTTGGGTCACGTGATTCGTTAAGGGGCGTGGAGTAGACCTCGAGTAGGAGTGGGATTTGCGCCTGTAATTTGTTTTCTTATCGATTCCAATGTTTGCATGTCAATAAAATTTTATGGCAAAAAAGTCATCTTCGTTTCCTAGTCAGAACAGGTCGTGCAATTTTTTATCGTGTGTTTTGTTGTCGGTTCGATCGTTCTTCGTTCATTAGTGCAACGAATTATTTTTTTATTATATTTTAGATAATACAGTGAAGTTGAACTAACAAATCGTTCCGCGGTTTTTAATTTGTTAAATTCACGTATTACTTACCGTGATGATGTCACCGCGGGTGTGTTTCGTCTTTAATATCAACTTTTAATATTTCGCTCTCTTGCAACGTTATCTTCTTTATTCGATATGAAACTGACAATCAATACCTTAACGATAGTGGGTCGTGTTTATGATATTTTTATATAATTAATAAGTAATAATAGTAAATTGATTAATTATTATAATACGGACAAATAATATTATAAATTAGTAAATAATCATCATCAATATACATAGATTGAATGACTGGGATATAAAGAGTAAAATTATTCCTTCAATAAAAAGTTCTATATGTTATAAAATTATTAGGCTGTATCATTTTATCATCGTTGTGAAATGTTATTAATCGTGTACACATGATCGTTAATACAACTGATATGTTTGAAATAATTAATATAAAATAATGGATATTACATTTCATATAAAATAATGTATTGTAATATACACATACAACTACATATAACATATTTACATGAAATAATATTACATCTTTAATACGAAGTTTTAAATGCGCACTACGTGACTTCGAATTGACTTCCTATCTCCTCGAACATTTCCCGTAACAGATTCATAACACGCGAGGCAAAAACCAAACATTTACGACTCGACGATCTGTTTCTTATGTTCGTAAATATTTCGTGGAACTGAATTTCGAGTTGGAGAGCAATCGAACGTCTTACTGCGAAATATCGTCGTCGTCAGTTTAGCTCGGTGTGTCGTTGCGTCGACACGTGTCGCGTTGTTCCCCCATTTTTCGCTGCGCGTCCTCTCGAAAAACGTCGGCTGTTGGCGCAAGAGGGACTCGTCGCGTTCGACTGTGGCTCGAGCATCGCGGCAAAAGGGATCAAGGTATCGTTGACGCGACTTAATTTATCAATCGCGTGGTATAAACGCGCTTCATTGTTCCTTTAATGTACCTTCACTGTACACAGGAATAGTGTTACCTTCGTTTAATTAATGCGCGTTAATCACGTCGCTTTGAGACGCTTACGTGCATAATCTAAAGCCGTCAGTCGCGTGGCGCACGAGCACGTACTTAACTTTCACTGCTACTTTGTTGTCCGTTTATACGCGACGACGTTATTAGTTTCGTCCAATTAATAACGCACGTTCGTTCGGTAATTTATATCGGTAGGATATTATCGGTAATAATAACGTATTAGGACAAGTAAATACGCACCCTCGCCCCCTTCCCCTTGTTCCAGCTTGAAAATCATATTTGCATCCGGCCGATTATCCGATTTTAACGTAACGAGTTTAGCGGTACACGCATTTATTCAACATTTAAGTTCGACGTTACGTGTTTGTATAATAATGAAGTTTGCTGAAAACAACCGCGTTCGCAGCTACTAACCTTTGGAGTAGGTGGGTGGTTGGGGGGTAGGGGTTGTAGCAGTCGACTTGCGACATTAATTTAAATATGTCATACATAATTGAATAAAATATATCATGCATAATCAATTACGGGCGCATGCATATGCATAATGTAATTAATCGCCGATAATGAACAACAATCTATTAACAGAATAAATACGTTAACGCGGTTAATTAAAACACGTGGATGTCAACGGTGGGCACTTTCGCGTTTTAATTATAAAACTAATTCGATAAATCCGACGGCAAATACGGCCGTCCGTTAATTGCGGACACACGCTCGCGAACGTAATTTCCCGGGAAAGACGAGAAAGACTCGCGGGAAACGCGCGAACGTGTCGCAACGAAAAGATAACTAAACGTTCGTCCGGACGAATTTTTTTCCAGGTCAGAGAGCTCGTTGACCGCGAACGACTCAATTTCCTTGCAACTAGCTACCTGGGCACCACGGGGCAACGCTCTGGTGTACGTGTACCAGAACAACATCTATTATAGACCGGAAGCGGAAGTGGCGGTCGACTATCAAATCACAGACACCGGGGTCTTCGGGACCATTTATAATGGAGTGCCGGACTGGGTGTACGAGGGTAAGTTTCTTCTCGTCAAAACCTTTATGCGAAAGGCATGATCGAATTCATAATACGGGGCAAAGATTATGTACGTGATTTGTTACCGAACTGCGATATTACGAATTCGATTTGTTATTATAAAATCTTTATTATTTATTGTATAACACGTGAACCATTATAGTGGCGTATAGTTCAGAAAGATGACATATGCGAAAGCTGCAAGATTAATTTGTAAAGTTATTCAAATCTCTAATAGTACACTCTTGTTGACCTACGAAATTATGGATTGGTCCTGCAATTGTCGAACGCTACCAATGCGTACAATTGCGTTACAATAGATTTCGAATAAATAAAAATTTTGAAATTGAAAGAATGAATAAGTCAAAGTTTGTTTTATAAAGAATTTAAAATCGTAACAGCATAACAGAGTGTTATACAATTCTTTTTGACTTTGTGAGAAACAAATGAGCCACTGTAATGGCGTAAGATGACACACGAAAACCATATATCATAATGGCGTTTAGTAACTGAGCTAAGAGGTTAATTTACAAAATTACTCGAGTATCAAGTACCTTGTTAATATACTACTAAATAATAATGTACTAAAGTAAAATTATGGATTGGCCATTTTGACGATACGCGAATTGCAATTACGGCTGGAACGAACTTTTGTCGTTCCCCAGCGACGTTACACGTTTAATCGCGTTAAGTACAGAGGACACGTTAGACACGTTCGACTTGGAACGAAATCGACGGATAAACGCGATTTCCAAGTGAATTCGCAAGTTCAGTAGCTGAGTCGGCGGGTTGTTTGCGCACCTTCTACGAGGTACAAGATGTAAGGTGCGCGTGTATCTGTTTGAGGAAGTACATTTACAGGGACCGGGGCGTTTAGACGAACAATTCCATCTGTTCGATTCTTTGCTTTGTACACGGACTGTTTGCCACCACTCTTATCTTCCGCGTGCTTCGCGCCTCCTGCGATCGACTCTCCACTTTTCTCTTTCGTCGCCTTTTTATCTCTCTTTCTCTCTTTTTCTTTTTTCTTCTCGATTCTTGTTCGAAAAATTTCCTTTAGTAACTGCACTTGGTTATTCCACGCGAAAGTTTACTTCGCCGTTCTCCTTTTCTTCTCGGCACTCTTGAATTACCTTCGCCGTGAAGCACACACCACGTACGTATACGTAGTAATATTCGAAGAAGAAGATAAAAGATTCTTTTAGGATCTATCGAGTTCAAAATTTATGGGGCAGCTTAGCAGCCGAAGTTTCTTCTTTTGAGGGACGACTCGAAAGTTGTTGTTTCGCTCCGTCGAGGTCGATTTTTGTTTCTCCCCGTGTTCGTCTGATTGTCGACGAATAACTGACTAATGTTTTAGACTGATCGCCCGAAAAGAACAAACAACGTATCTGTAATTTTACATAATTTTACGAATATCAGATGTGTCGTTGACATTCGATCGTTGTACAATTCAAAGCTATTTAGGCTTCCTTCACTTTTTGAACAACAAAAGTCATGTATCAAAGGAACACGGGGCATCGGGATTTCAGAGATTCGCGCTTAGACGAGGCATAGCTAAAAGACAGATCTGGATGTTTGGAAAATTTTAAGAAAGCTGTTCTGGAAATTTTGGGAATTCGCAGCCGGGATGGGTGATGTGGGAGAATCTTAGATGATAAAACGCGGCTGTAACGCGCGGGCAAACGCGCGTGATAGCGCGGTTTCGTTAATAGCGGGCGCAACCGCTACCCTGGCAGTTCTTCTGGAATAAACAAGCATCACACGGTTGAATTCACGTAGTTCGAAGCGGAAATCGCGTTATCACGACGAGGTTGTTGAGCACGGCCTGTTACCGAGAGGGGGGAGTTGCGTACTTCAAAATTAACTGGACCACGGTGCACAAGCATCGCGAGTAAAGGGGGAGGGGGTACCGCGCGATTCCGCCAATTTTCCTGGGCGGATGATCGCTCCCCTCCCCCCTTCGATTCGACCCGTCGAATTATTTTCAATAGGCGTCACCGTCGTTTGTGGGAAAAAAAAAGAAACTTTTTTAATTGACCATTTATTCCCTCGACGGGCCATTTTTTTTTTCTCCCTCGAGTTTCACAGGTTTTCGACATCCGCGGTTCCGTACCATTTAATATACCTTTTTGTTTTCTCTTCTTCCTTCTGTTTTTTCTTTCTTACTTTTTTTTCTCTTTTTTTTTTGTTTTTTGTTTTTTAACGGGGAAAGTTTTCACGTACGTTATTGGAAATTTGTCGAAACTGCGTTGAACAGAAACGGAAAGTTGTTCCGTTGTTTTTGATTTTCGAGATGAAAACTTTTATTGACTCTTTGTTAGTGTTTTTTCCCCGCCTGGTTATTAAAACATTCGTTCAGACATTTCTGCGGTATTGTGCAGTTTCCATTGTACGGCGTTTTGTTTTGAAAATTATTTTGAAGATTCTTTTGCACAGATGGAACGTGGATGGAATTCTAGATTATTTTCATCGAAGATTTTCCTATCTGATCCGCTATTTTTGTAATTAGCGCAATGTCGCGTCGATTAATTTTTCGTTCAAACTCAAAAAAATAACACAGCAGATACAAATATTCATTTTACGAGTAATATTATTTACTCGAAATTCATGTTTTACATGAAAGAAGATATCAACTTTTGCTTAAAAAAATTTTTCTCGCGTAACAAATACCTTGCGAGCAATTTCAGACGAAAATTTATAAATTTTCGTTTCCACTGGCGACAATTATGTTCAAAGTCTTGATTCTTGTTTGAAAATTTTTTCATCAACATTTGAACTTTGTTTCTTTCATCAAATATTGTACTTTCAACATTCTACAATTTATATCTATAATATATACGTATATTACATATTAAATCTGCAACCAAAAAAAAAGAAACACATAAAAATGGCAACAATTTATACAATTAGCATACTTTATAACCGCGTTTGATTACTCACCTTCTATAATATATTCCTGGCAACGCGACATCATGTTAAATCCGCAATAAAAATAGAAACTGCGCGATAGAACGGCGAAATTTAATTTATAAACTAATATCTCACGAGCGTGCGCGATTATTCACCTTCTCGCTCGAGCTCTTGACACCGCCATATCCGAGAAGTTAACGGATACAGCCGCGCGTACGTTTCGACGTGCACGAGGAGAGAAAGAGGAGAAAAAGAGACGCGATGCTAATGCGATCCTTGCCCTCGGATCGAGCCCGCAGTCGTCGGCGCAATATTTTTTCGTCGGCCCTTTTCAGCGACTCGTGCTCGTTCCGATTCGCTTTGTACGCGCGACTACGCGGGTCGCGGATGAGTTTTCGCTTCGCGCGGAATCGGGAACAATAATGTGTTCCCGGGGCCGTATAATTCACACAGCTGATGCTCCGGGGGACGTTGCACGCGTTTGCATATTTCCCAGCGTTCATCAGCCCTCGTCGTCGTCGTCGTTCGCCCTGGCATTTCGCTAAATCGCGCCCCACCCGAACGAATGAACCATAAAAATTCAACTGAGGCAAGCCAGCCCCATCCATCCGTCTTTCTCGAGCCGTTTTCTCTCAGCACGCGGCTGCAGGATGCTTCGGTATTTTCTGAATCTTCTCGTAGCAGCCGAAATCTCGACAGACAGGCCCCGTTTTCTCGATCTCGTCCTCGCGAAATAGACAATTTTTGATCGTGAAATATAAAAAAATAAAAACAAAGTTGAAGATTTTTCACAGTCATAGTCGTAAAATGAATAATTTATGATTGTGAGAAATTTCTTTTTGTTGAGGACCAAACAACAAAGATAATTTTTATACTTTTGCTGTATCAAGCGCGTATCTAAGAGACTTGCCGACTTTCACGGGGTCAAGGGGTTAAAAGCAGATGTTTCAGAATATTTAATTTTAATTTTACATTGATAATATTATCAAACTCGAAATTCGTCACATTCTTGTATATATATATATATATTTTTATCATTCTTTTCTTTTCTTTGCTAAATGAAAATATCGAACCCATAAATTCCCACGCAGAGTCAACTTCTCCGGATCGAAAATTGCACGAAGATACACGCCGGTCGTTCGTCTTGTATCTTGTCAAATCAGAACTGATAAAACGAATGGGGCATAAAAATTCATCAGAAAATCCTAGGAAAACTATTTATCCATTCATCCATCCAATTTTTCCCTACTTCCTCCTTCTTCCTTCTTCCCCCCCCTGAATAGAGGGATTGTTGGCCTGATTCATCGCGACGCGAATTCAATAGGATCCTCCTCGACTGAGTAAATATTTAAACGCACTCCGCTGTTCCTTCTCCTTATCCTGCTTCTTCTCTTCTTCGATCTTTCAGTCGTTGCTTCCGCTCCTCAGCTATTAACGTCGTCCAGGATCCGTCAGAGTCCTTTGGATCGCGTGTTCTTCGTCCTGCGATTCGATTAGGCACTGCCCCCCTCTCCATCCATCGATGTTGGGAGAATAAACTTCGTTCTGTATTAATTGCTGGCCGATTGTCGACCGATTCGAAACGATTCAATTCGACTGGTGATCCGGATCGGATCCGGGGATTAGCACCGCTGGGCTCTTCCCCTCGTCATTCGTTTACACGAGAAACGGTGTCTTTGATGGCGCGCCACTGCACTACTGACTCGGAAATTGATCGACAAATTCGATGAGTTCGAAGAATTCAGCCCGCGCTTTCCGTTCTTCTCGCAGAAAAAAATGTACGTGCGTGTTGCAAAATATCTACTACGTTCGAGTTTGTATTTTATCACTGCAAGTGATTTTAGCGGGGATAACCTCAGGTGCAACGCTAATGCAACGAAAATTAGCGATTGGTTGATTTGGGTCGCGTGATTCGCGAGGGGGCGTGGCGTAGACCTCGAGTAGGAGTGGCGTTGTCTGGTACTGAGAATCATTTATTGATTCAAATGTTTGCGTATCAATAAAATTTTATGGCAAAAAAGTCGTCTTCATTTCCTAGTCGGAACAGTTGCTTCTGGGCCTTTCAGTGAGAATCGTACTGGCACACAAGTCGTGCAGTTTTTTGGTATTCATCGATTATTATATTCGATAATTTTGCGTTTCGCAGGGTTAATGTAACACCACGTCAAGTTCCAATATTCGTCGAATTCGTAATTTTGTTTTGCTCAAACAATTGTCTCTGTTATATAATTGTAATTATACATCTAATTTATAATTTTATTTTAAAGGAAAGACAGATTATTAGTATTATAGTCGGATTGAAAAAGGGGGATGGTAATAGACAGAGTTGATTTTTAAAGACACTTTGCACAATTAGAGATGTTTCGCAAATAACGAGTCACAGATTGTCGACGCGAATAAATTTTCTTATACAGACAACAGTGGTAGTTTCAAGAATAAATAAAACGAAATTTCGCAATAAAGGAGAGAATTCAGCGTTAGAAAAACGCTGGCCAGAAAAATTTCCGAAAAGTTCTCCATCGAGGAATTCTGTCAATTCCATCTGCGAACAATTTCACCTGGTATTTCCACCCTTCCCGATTGGGAAGGCAGAATTTTTTGCATTAATACGCCGGCCGCCTAATAACAAAACTATTTTCACAACTATTCCCCGGGAATAGTGTGTCGAGTCCCCTGAAATTCCCGGACCTTCAATCGAAACAATTTTTCCAGCCGATAATTCAGCCGAAAGAATCTCACCGAAAAAAATTCCACCCCTCCGACGGATCCTTCGATAAACAAATTTTTTTTTCTGGCGAGGGCAGAAATCCCTCTCGCGTTAAACATTCGTTCAATCCTCGTATCGGTGTTGTTTACAACGCGAAACGTAACCGAATGGGAAAAAAGAGCGCAAGGATATTTTTTAACGCGACAAAGCGTGGACGAGAACAATATTTTACAGTCACTTTGCATATGCATTACTCGCAATGAATCGGTCCCTGGACTGGCAGATCGAGTTTATAGATGCAAAAAAAAGAGAGAGAGAGAGAGCGAGAGAGAAACAGATATACGCATTCGTTCTGCTCCGCGGAGAATCCGGAAATCGATCGGTCGTCGCGCGCGCGACGTGGAGGGATGGTTTCGGAGAGTCGCGGCCGCGTGTAAATCAGCCTTTATCCTAAATTCTTGCCCGCGAAATCCTCCCCGGAGCCACGCCGCCGGCGCGCAACTGGATAAAGTATGCCGTCAGCAGGAAAGTCTTGGGCTGACGGTGAACAAAATACAGGCTGTTGAAAAGTTGCTGGCACGCCTTTCGTCGCGCGCTTTGACACTTTATCGACGTTCTCCGACGTTCCCCCGTGGAACGCGTCGCGTCTCAACCCCTTCTCTCTCTCCTGAATCAACGGGGCATCGACACGCGTTGCCAAGGCTTTTTCTTAACCTTCTGACATTTAGATTATTCGCTTAATAACTTTAATTTGGACTTGGATGTTTGTCAACGCTAGACAACGAAATCGGAGACTTTCATAAAAGAAAGACTTTGTAATGCGATGGAGTATTGTGATACGGTGTTTTATGTCTGTGAAATATCTGACAATTATAAATTGACCATTTTAATCACTCTGGTTGCTTCATTGTTGAAATTGTTTTTCGAGAAATTTAATTTAAGATGCTAACCTTGTGAATTATTATTAAACGAATCCTCATTTGGAATCGATTATTTTGTTCGCGTTCGTAGAGATATGATATTGCACAAATATCTTTAAAATCGTATCAGTGTTAACAAGAAGCTGGTCATTTGTGAATTCGCGACAGGACAGCTAAGACGATTACTCGATAAGCTATTCCCTCGGAGACTCGGACAGAATTTCTGAGAGTAGATAACTTCACAGGGCAAAGCGTTCGAAGATTTTCGAAAGATTTGCTTTAACGAAAGCTGGACTTTGCAGAAAATAATTAAAACTTGGATAATCGAGAAAAGTCGGAGTTTTGCGATCTTTTAAATGAGGCGAACGTAATCTCACCACCCTTGTAGATTCTTCGTTCCGGGAATTGAAGCACCGATCTCACGATCGATCGAGGTCGAGATCGATATTCACGAAAGACACGATACTTACAATTTATATAATTTATATAATTATAAGTATTGTTATTATAATTTCGTACGTAGGATATGTACTTCGAAACGAACGGTCGTGTACGAATTTGAGAAATCGGAGAAATCAGGGGAGGGAGGAGGGGGCCTTGAAATTTCGAGTCGGTACACAAGATCGGATCGCCGTTTAACCGAGGCAAGGTTCTATCGTTTTGCTCGCGTAGTCGCGTGGCTTATGCATCGGGGTATTAGCATCGAGCATGTCGGCCAAGTTACGTTGCCGCATCCTTCTAATCCCGGACGGTATTAAATTTATATGAGGTGGATTTATCTAACGCGGCATATTCGAGGGAGCGGCGTGCGCCACCGGCTTTGACAAAGGTTAACTGTATTTCATTAGCGTCATTAACGGGAACGAGACTGGTCGGTTGGAAACCCTGATAATGTACAATAGCAAACAGTTGTGCTGTATTGCTATCGCCGAATCCATATCGCGAGCGTGTCCAACTTTCTCCTATTCCGAGCGTGAAACGAAAGCTTCCATTATCGTTTCAATTGCTTCGGAGTATATTACCGGACATTTATTTAGGTAGAGGGGATTTACTTTGTTAGGAGAGCGATGATTTAAGCCGGCTGAAATTTCGTTGCAACTGAGAGACATCCAATTTCATAAAAATGTAATTTACATTAAATTGTATTTCATTATATAAATTACGTAAATTGATGAAACAGAATTTTAAAAATTGAAGATGTAAATGCTGTAATTTACAAATAATTTATTGATTTATTAATTTATTACAAATTAAAGAAGTAAATACTGTTTCTTGTACTTATAATTTACATTGAATTATATCTCATTATATAAATTATATAAATTGATGAAACAAAATTTTAAAAATTGAAGATGTAAATGCTGTAATTTACGAATAATTTATTGATTTATTAATTTATTATAAATTAATGAAAACAAATTTTTCAAATTGAAGATGTAAATACTGCAATTTACAAATAATTTATTAATTAATTACAAATTAATTACAAATTAATTTTATAGCGGCCCTACGATTCCTCGACTACGAGTTTCGAACACTCGACTAGCACAAGCCGCAAGTGGCTGCGCGCCTAGCGTCGAGGTCCTACTGATCTTCGATGTTAAGCAAGCAGCGTGCGGAACCCCGCTAGGATGGGTGGGTGTTCGGACCTCAACCTAGCGATGGGTAGAGTTAATAACAACAAGCGTTTTGGGTTTTTTAAGGAGTCGCTGCCATCAACAACAACCCCACAGATGTTGAGTCTAGGCAGTGACTCCGAGACGAAACACAAAATCGCCTTTCTTTCTCACTCTCTCTCTCCTTCCGTCCTTCCCAACTTCATCCAGGGTCTTTTTAAATACTTTACAGTTCCCTCAAATTTATTACAAATTAATAAAATTGAAGAAGTAAATACTGTTTCTCATACTTATAATTTACGTTAAATTATATTTATCGTAGGAAAGAACATTTGTATCTCCAATTTTGTGTTACCACTAACATCCGCAATACCGCATTCGTAAAAATTGTGAATCCAGTGTCTAAAAATTCGCTGTCTATCGCAGTCTATCGCGCGAAGGATGGTGCCGATTTATCAAGCTCAACGTCGCTCCGGGCGCGACACGGTAAAAATCTTCTTCCACGTTGAAACATCCGAGAGGAAATCAGCTGTGAAACGTTGAACAATTTGTCACGTTGTCGCAGCATCGTAACGTACGTAAATATCGTTTAACCGAGTAGAACGGCGCGAATTATTATTGAATATAAACGGCTTGTCGTTAAATTAAACTGCGTTCGACAACGCGAGACGAATCACCGCGTGCTAGTCATTTTCTCGGATTTGGTGTTACACCGCCGGTGCATTGACAAGAAGTATTACGCGGAATGGCCCGCAAAATCGCGTGCCGCTTTGCGAATAACTTGTGCAATCAGACCACGGAACAACCGTCTCTCTGCTCCCGTTGCTTTGACGTTTGCATTCGAGCATCGATTATTAACGGTTGTTCGAAACTATAGTACAACCGGCGGCCACGCCAGTCAGACGTAACAATTTCCTCAACTTTCCACGTTCTCCGCGAAATCCTCCAAACTTCCGCCGCGCTGCGTCGTGTTATTTTTCGAGGCGCTCCTGCCTCGATCGTTTCTCTCGCGAAAACGGAGCGTGGAGAAACAGACGGAATAAAATTTCGCGTTTCAAAAATCATACGTCGTGTCGTTTTATACACTAAAATTTCATCTCGGTGTATTGTTAATTTCAGTTTGATGTTCGATATGAAATATTAAGGTTCTCGTTATTATTCAACATTGATATTAAATATTAATATTTAATTCGATATTCAATATTAAAGAACGCTTTGTACAACGGAGAAACTACAAAACGATAACATATTAACAACTGTGTGCAATTTGAAAATTTCATTGTCGTGGATGGTAGAGTTTATTGCATAAAGCGGTCGTTTATTTTTCCAGTTTGGAAGTTGGAATATAGCACTGTATGCGATAATTTGAGAATTTCATTATAAATTATATTATAAAAGTTATTTTATTATAAAAGTTTCAAATTGTCGTTTTGTATTTTGTCTGTTCTTTTATTTTTCTAGTTTGAAGGAAATATACAGTACTTGCTCCAAGACTTTCGAATGGGATCGTATGATCTTTTCAGAACCAGGTGAATTTAGATAACTGCGAATAAAAAATATTAAATAGACGCTCGAATAATTACGGATAAAAAATTACTTTAGAAACACGTTTCGAGAAAATTGAGAACTCGCCTGGCTCGCCTGGCTCGCGTACTCGATCAATTTCCAAATTTTCTCTCTCTCTCTCCCTCGCAAACGAAATATTCTATGAAAAAAATCTCGTTCCATATTTTTTACTTATTTTTACACGCAGAATAACCTCCTGTCAATTTTACTCACTCCCGGTCCAATCCGGAATTCGCGTATGCTTGACAAATTTCCAAACTCGATTTTCCCGAAAATTAAGTGTCGTGCACAAAAAAAAAAAAGAAAAAAAAAAAGAAATAAATAAATAAATAAATTTGCTCCACATTTTCGATCTATTTTTTACACACATAGAATAACTTCCGCTATCGATTATTCACTCTCCAGTCCAACCCGAAAATTGCCCAAATTTCCGTGTGTACGAGGGGGAAAAAAAAAAAAAAAATTCGTCCTGATATTTCTACGTAGAATCGCGCCGCGATGCGCCAACCGTGGTCATTGAGACGTCGTTTCGCGCACGCGAGGGAAAAGAAAAGGAGTGGTTTTCGTGCGAGAAGTGTAAACGGTCTCGTAGACACATTTATTTCTTGGAAATTTCCGAGCAACCTGCTCTCCTACTCTCCCGGCGTAATTAATCAGAGGTAACAGATGCAGAAATAAACCCGTAGGACTTAAGCAGTTTCTCTCTCGAAGCCGTGGTTACCTCGAGGTTGAGGGAAATATCGTTCATAAACATCTCGGGGAGAAAGGAGGGCAGAGATTCTTCCCAGCCCGCGGTAATACCATTCGCGGTTACACAGAGAGAAATTAAAAAAAAAAAAGAAAGAAGAAAAAGGAAAAGAGGGGGAAGAAGAAAGGAACTCGAGAGATCAAAGCCATTGTGAACGCTAAAGAAGCGTCGTTGAGGTTAAAGACCCGGGAATTCGAGAACGAAGTTACGGTTCGTTCACAAGTTGTTCGCCGCGAAATTGCGAAATTCGATGCGATTCGCATCGTATAGCGTTGCTCGAAGTTTTAGAAATTAAAATCTTCCGTCGAAAGTATCGACGCGCGACAATTTTGATAGTTTAGGCGAGTTCGGTGAAGTTTGAAATGACGAAGGGAACGCTTGGAGTCAATTTTTCTTCCACGACAATGGCTCAAATTGTTTGTCAAACGTCGAAATTATAATCTGCAGTGTGAAAGGAAAAATGATTTTTCTAATCAGACACGAACATAATTTTCAATTTAATAAATTTTACAGCAAAACTCTCTAAACAAACTTCTAAAGTAAATTTTTTTAAATTTCTACTTTTTCAGTCGTGGTCGTAAAAAAATAAATCCGCAATCTCGTTCTCTATTTGTCGAACAGCTTCAGGAATTGGCTTTTCTGTAACTTCTACCAGAAGTTATTTCGAAAAGATTGTCTACCAAAAGTACAACGACATTCTAAATTTTACAATTCGATATACGATGGGACTTCATTTATTTATTTTGAACAAAATTTGAATCGACTTATTGGAATCAGAATTCTTGTAGCGCAAGGAAGAATCAGAAACCTGTCAATAAATTCCATAATTGTATAAATTATTTGTCCTCTAAAAAATTCAACTACATGTTCTGCCATAAACAAAAAACTGCACGACTTGTACTTCAGTACGACTAGGAAATGAAGAAATTCTATTGATACGCAAACATTTGAATCGATACGAAACAAATTAACAGACACGATCGCTGAATACCAGACACTGCCACTCCTACTCGAGGTCTACCACGCCCTCTCGCGAATCACGTGACCCAAATCAACCAATCGCTAATTTTCGTTGCATCAAGTGTTGCACCTGAAGAGGCCCGATTTTCTGAGTCACCCCCGCTAAATTCACTTTCAGTGATAAAATGGAAAATTCAACGGACGAGAAACGAACCAGCGTTCCGTACTTAAACATTCGTTTAATCTCGCGACGCGCTCGAGAACGCGTGAAAATTCGACGGTGAAAATCGCGAGAGAGACTTGGAGATCGATAAGGGCACGCGATAGCTCGTGGAGACGACGAGGAGGAATACACGTGACCGGTTACGTCCGACAAACCGCGTCTTCCACAACCAACTTAGCAGGGAGGAGAGAGGAATTGTATGAATTTTCCCGTGGATACCGGGCGATTTATTCGGATAATAAAGGGGGAGAAGAAAGTATGGTTTCGTATACGGAGCCGGTCGAATCGCGGTCGTCAGAGGGGTGGGAAGATGTATACGCAGGATGCTTCTTCCGTTTCCGAAAGGAAAAAACAAACGGGGAAGGGGGAGGGGGAGGGATCGAAGTTGCCGCGTTATATCGGGAATTGCTATCGCGTTTCCCGTGTACTTTGGCCAGACACAGAAATTGCGTTGACGTTTATAACGCTCCGGCCGATATCCAACGCTCGCCCTGGCCCCGCTATCGTTCCACCTTTTCCACTGGCAATTCGTCCCTCCCAGCTCACCGCGAAATTTCAGATAACGCGACGATCGAAACCGTTCGATACCGGAAACGAGTTCTATCGCTGCTTCTTCGAACGGCGTGGCTCGACTTTCAATTAGGAGAAATTAGGTTTCCGAGCTTATTTATATAAAACGCCTGATCTTGGTGTTTTTTTTTTTTATTTAATTTATCGATTGTTTTCGATAGATCTTGGTTCAGTTTGGTCTCGTATTATATTTGTTTTAGTATTATGGAACACAGTGTAGATACAGTATTTGTCCTGGAGATCTAAAGTATCATCTTGTATATCTAAAAATTTTTAACGTGAAAATTTAGGGAATTTGAAGGGAAATTATTTTTACGTTGTTGGTATAATATTCAGCGTTTAATGTTTAATTGCACTTTCATTTCATTAAGCCATATTTATCTCATTGTCAGTAACAAAAGCAGTTAACGATGGCAAAACGCTCGTTAATCACGCATCGCATAATCCAGAGTATTTGGTTGATTCATTAATATTTACCATCATCGAGATAATCATTGTATATATATATATATATATATATACATGTCATAATCATTGTAAAATATATATATATATATATATATATATTAAAAAGAAGCAAAATACTATATAAATAAAAAAATAAAAAAAGTCGATAGAATTTTCCTTGGCCAGCCAGACTTTGTCGAACAAGAAAGGAAAAGACATTGAAGATATATGTTTCATTTCTTTTGAACTTCATCGATCGTCAGTAATAAAAGAAGGAAACATTTCGTTTCGTATTGAAAATTTTCCAGAAGCAAAGACCTTTGTCGAACCAGTAAATTTTTCATTAATCGACCGTGTTTTTTATTTCTATAAAATTATATTTCCCAATATTAAGAGTTATTAATAAAATTAATTATATCGATAAATCTTGACAATATAAATTCGGGTAATAATTTTCAAGTTCCTGAAGTATTCATAAACCTAGGCATGTATGTAGAAAATAGATTAATATCGTTTGCATTGATATTGCATTAATAATCACATTACCCTATGAATCGATTAGTCATTCGTGGAATGTCGTTTGATTAAAACGCCGAGAGGAATTAACAAGGAAGTGGATTGAAAGTGCAGCTGTAGTAATGAAAATAGTGAGTCAATTATTTACTGCAAAAGTCTCTGATAAACGTATCAATACTATTCGCAATATAGATGTACACAATGCATGTAGTGAAATAGCAACTTATTACATATCTATATTTTATTATCAGATTACAATGACACATTAATATCTGTCTAACCGTCATAAAAAAAAAATAAAAAACGTGCAAGTATCGTCCAATTTAAACGAGTTTGAAACTGCAGGAAATGTAGCAAGTACCCAACAAAAATGATCTCTACATGGATCTAAAAGTAATCGTGCTTGAAGTGAATACAAAAGACACACCCGTTACATCCCCTGATGTGGAACGTTTTTGTTCTATATACAAACTCGTATCAAACAACAAGAAAACAGTTGAATATATATTGAAATATTACTCCTAACAATATATTCGAAATATTCAAAATTTTACTCGTAACGTTAACCAAAACAAAACTAAATAAATTAGGACAGTAGTTTATATTTTTCGTGAATCTCTGAACCACGAGTGTCAAATTTTAGTTATTGTTAGATATTTCGCGCGACGAGAAAATTAATTGTAAAATTAATTGCTATATTATAATAGAAACGAAATTAAGACGAACATCTCGTTCGTAATATTTATAAAACGTCAATAAAAAAAATATATATATATATATATATATATCAGTGAACATGCGTCCTTTGCAAAACAAATGAGTCCATGCAAGCACTGCACATTTTCAACGAGGAGGGAAAGCGAAAGAAGATAATCCTCCTCGCGTCTGGGCGCGAAACGCGTTTCGCGCTTTCGTATCGCCAATCGTAATGGAGAGAGTGACCCGGTCCGGAATATTATCGTCTCCGCGTTAAATAACCAGCAGCAACCGGTTGCCAGGTGTTAGCCTGTAATCGATAAAGCGTCAGTTCTCTCGCATCTCCTCTAATCGAATCAGTTTTATCGGTTTAAAGCGGCGGACCGCAATTGGCCGGAACCGATTGGCAGGGTATTTGCTGTCCGCCGGAAATTCCGATAAGCATTAAATGAAAAATAACGGTTGCTAGCCCCTCCCGAGTTCCAGGCATTTGTTTGCGTCCCGGCAAACGCCGGATCGTGTTTCGCGAATTACGATCGTCGTGTTTCATTTTCTCTTACTGTTCTCCGACGGCCTCCCCCCTCCTTTCCCCTCTCTGCTCTGCTCGCTCGCGCCGCGAACTCTCACCCGCAGTAGCTTAACATCCACGGTTTTTCCAGAGTGACGATAGACTTGAGCGTGGACGCTCGCGAGTGCAGAAATTCTAATTTTTTTTTTTCTTTTTTTTTACGTTAATATTGTACGATAATTTATCTCGACACGATGCGTTTTTTTTTTTCTTTGGGGGGGAGAAGCGTTGAAAATGAAATCGGAACGCTCGAAAGATACAGCACGATATTGGAAGATTTTAATCGAAGAGCAAAGAGATTTTTCACAGAGTTTTCACTTGTTAAGGAAATTAAGTTTAAATATTTTGGTGCACTGGTAACAGCTATTTTGCGAAAAATATTGTACATGTTGCAATAAATTGTGCGATAATTGTGTGTGAAATTGCGAAAACATTGCTTGCTCTTTTAATAAATTATAATCAATAGCTGTTTGTTTCTTTCAATTAATTACGAAAATAAGCACGGCGCGCTGCGGTGTGCGAGTTTATTGATCACCCGCTCGGGGCTCGGTATTTTGCAAGTTTATTACTTATTAAATCCCATAACATTGCAACAACCAGGATGGTATCATCTGATTTTCTGCGGTTGGTGTAACCACCAGCTGTGTTTCATGCGATTTTCAACGATTATAAATTCTTAACGGAACCTGCTGGCCTCTGATGAAGCCTTCCGTTCCCAGAAGGAGCCACTCGTTACAGCGTTGATCCAAGAAAATTAAAACAAAGTATGATTGAAATGTGGAAATCGAATGTACCAGGGAAATCACGTTCACGTTATGAACCAAGCTTGAAACAAATTGTTGCTAATTTGTTCTTAGTACGTCGTACTCTTTGCGTTACACCCGAGTGCTCGAAACAACAGAATAATACAAGAAGATATGGTTATAAGAAGATTTAAAATTCAAACATAACAAGAAAATCACGTCCACCTCGTGAATTCAGTTTAAAATAGGTCGTTCCTAATTCTTGCCTCAACGCGTTGCATTTTCTCTTCAAGTGTTACTCGACTCGACGAACATTTTAAATAATAAAACAGACGCAGCTAATCTAAAGAAGATCTAAAGTCCAAATGAATTAAATAGACTGCGGATTTTTGTGTATTCGTAGCAAATTTCAAAGCGCAGAATTGTATGTGACAGTGGAAAAAATATATTAATATTATAGAAAGCGGTGCATTTTCAATTTATATATAATATATATAAATTAATAATAATAATAGTAATATAAATTATACATATATATATAATGTATTATATATGTGTGTGTGTGTGTGTGTGTGTGTGTAAAATGTATTTATATATTTTTTTTATTTTATATATATATACATAATGTATTATATTATATTTATATATATATTATATATATTTGTATTATATATATCTATATATTTTATATATTTTATATATTTTTTTATTATATATATATAAAATGTACTATTATTATAATTTATATCGTACATATAATATAAATATAACATTTCAATACATATTCAATAGAAATATATACATTTGAAAGTGCACTGTTTTCTGTGCAGTATTTCATAGGCGAAACGATTGTGGTTTTATTTTTTAAATAAATTACGTTCTCAGAGATATGGCGGTGGAATACACGTAAAAATCCGTACTCCAATAATAAGAAAGTCACGTCCGCCTCGTATATACGGTTTTAAATGGATCGTTGCTAACTTGTTCTCGGCTTAACGCCACGAAGCGCCTTGCGTTCTCTCCGGCGTCACTCGAGGTCCGAGGTAACCATTGGAAATATTTAAAGCGAGCACGACTGTATTTTTAATAAACGCGATACGACCGCCGCTGGGTAATTATCGCGCGACGCGATAAACTTGCAACCGGGACTCGACTTTACCGCGTCTGGCACGCGTGACGGGGCTCGCTCGGATGGAATTTATTTGTTTTATTTTCCCCTCTCGGCGAAGGCGGCACGCGTTGTTTCTTTCTCGTGATTTACCGGCGCGCGAGTCAGTTGCCCGCGACACCGTTTAAATACAACCCGTACAAATTGTGCTCGAGAGTGGAAAGGCGAGGTGGAGCAGAGGACGATAAAAATAAGAAAGAGGGTGATAAAAATAAGGAAGAGCAGGAGAGGATGAAAAAGAGAGAGAGAGAGTGGCTGTTTTTGCGTTACACGAGCAAGGATTAAATAGCTGTCGCTGCTCTTTTCAACTTAGCAGCTAACGAACAGTACTTTGCCGGTTTGGTCTCGAATATCTTTTCATTTTTTTCTTCTTTTTTTCTTTCGAACAGTTGTTGATTAATCGAGTCGCGAGTCTGAGGAACTGACTGTTGAAAAACTAACGCCTCGCTAGGGAGTAACAACACGGAATTCATGTCAGAGACACGGATACTTTTCTTTCGAATAAAGCGTCCTGATTTACTGCTTTATTTTGGAAATTGAAAAATTAACTCCTCGTAGTGGATTTCACGTGAGATCGCGGCTGTCGAAACTTGATGCTTTTCTTGGAACGAAGTTTCCGATCGCCGATCAATCGATGCTTCGCGATGGGATGATAATAAAATTTCTATAGAGAAAGGCGAATTCTTGATTTTATAAATTTATTACGCAACGATTCCGATATTTGAAGATTCGCGTAATTTTTCGTAAAATACTGGCACGAATAAGAGAGAGTTACGAGGGGGCACTGTTCGAAACGGATTTATCACGTCAAAATGCACGCGTCATGCGTTTGTGAAAAAACAAAAAAAAGAGTGGAAAAAGCGATAAGTAGATAGTCAATCAATCGTGTTGGAGTAACCGACAGCTTGCTGGACAGAACGCGTCGCCACTTTAGCGAATAAATCGTTGTTGAACTGGGAAACATTAACAACTGGGTCGTCGTTGGGGAGAGATTCAGGGGAAACCGATTTGATGGATGTCGATCGAATTGTCACGTTTTTAATTTACGACTTACATTTAATCCTGCTGCGCTCTTCAAATTGTTCCAATTCAATCGTGTTTTTCTGTCGTCAAAAGAAAAAAAGAAAAAAAGAAAAAAAGAAAATTCCTCGAAAACTGCTTCTTTATGTACCTATTGAAACAACGACCTGCTCCTCTGAAATGTTTCGTTCGAACAAACGCCCGAAAGAATTCATTCTCGAGATTCGTTGTTAAATTTCACCGTTGATACGATCAGACGATTGAATTTCATACTCGAAATCAGGAAGGTTATTTTATTTAAACTTGGTTAATTGTCGTCGTTCGACTTTATCGTCGCCAGTGGCCAAGTTCATTGCCGCTGAATTTCATTGGTATTAAAACGAGCGTGTCGTCAAACTGAAACTTCGTTCCATTTTCGAGCATCGAATCCGCCGATCAACAGTTCGAGAATTACGGCACGGTTAGATCGTCGCCGCACCGTTGTGAAAAGCCGGTGTAAAAAGAGGAGAAATAAACGACGTGGAAAGCTCGGGTCGGGTCTGGATCGTGGGAATCGTGTAACCAGGCTTGTAGCTTCAATCGTGGAAGAGCCTGGTTGTGCCTCGGGATAAGATAGGTATAATTGGGCGGAGGATCGTCCCTTTTCTCCTTTTTTTCTTCTTCTTCTTCTCCTCCTCCTCCACGGCGTCGATACAAGCGACGTAAGACGAAAATCCGCGTTTCGAGCCTTTCTTCTCTTCGAAGAAGCCTGTGCTTCTCCTCTTCTCTTCTCTTCTCTCGTTCTTCCGCAGCCGCCGGGTGGAGTCCCCGACGGCGATGGATGTGACATTAATAGAACGGCGGAGGATTCAGAGAAATCCTTTTCTCGAAATCCGTTCCCGCTAATGGAACCTCCTTTCCACGGGATTCCGATTTCTGATCGGGTTCCGACGTATTCCGACGCCACCCTTCCCCCGCTCTCGCCCGCTGTCACCGCGGGGAAAAGAGAGTACACTCCACCTCCTTCTCCCGCGAGATACGGAACTTCGCGTGTACGAGTTGCGTCTCGTGTAATCTCGCGTTATGCTACTTCCACGCAGAGACGTGGCGGCGCTCGACAGGGCGGCGAATCGCGTCGATATTTATTTCGGGGATTGTTGCGCGAACGCGGACGGGATCTCGGCGCGATTGGGAACCCGCGGGGGGCAGGTGTTCCGATGGAACGTCGTTGTCTCGCCTGTCGAACGTCGCAGGGAGCGCCGTGCTAATTACTTCCGCGCGAACTTACGTTTCGAATTTCGTGGGAATTTAATTCAATTCTGAGAGATCCGATTTCAGGGAAAGTTATTCCACGTCGGGGAGAAATTCGGAGAAGCTTGCACTTTCGTCCGGCGCCTCGAAAAATTCGATTCGCGACGCGGTGACAACGCGACGAAGTTGAAATAACGAGCGAAATGCAATTTCAGCGTCGCCGGCGAAGGGCGAAGGGGCGACCGGAGGATTGAAATCTCGCGTGAAAGTCGAATTTCTCTGCAATTACGGAAAGTTCGAAGGTGCGCGGTAGTGAGCGGATGTTTAAAAGTTAAATTTGTAAAATGGAGTTACATTTACTCGAAGCGACGAACGATATATTAATTCTCTATATACTGGGTGAATGGGAAAAAGGGTTCGTAACTTCTAGGGTTGATAGTACTCGCCAAAACGTCCTAACATGAGTTATGAAAAATTCATAATTGGAATCGGCTCAAAAAGTTTGAACGCGTGCGGGAATCTTTGAAAGAGCACGCAATTCCTTAATATGAAGGTGTCAATCACGCATAAAAATGGAAGAGGTAGAAATACTCCTGCAATCAGAAAAGGAAGAATTATAAAGCAAACCACTACTTACGTACGACACGATGGCTCTTGAAGCGAAGAAATTCGTTTCTTCAATCGTTTATAACTTTGAAGCTGTATATAATACAGTTTTATGTATAAAATATAAGTTTCAAAGTTACAAATGATTTTCGCAATATATATAGCACGTATATATACTGTGTGTATAGAACGAAAACGTGTGAAAAGATTATACGAGTATCGCGTCGATTTTTGTAAACTTAATCTCGTTTTATGGCTGGAAGGGTATCATTCTCGTACAAAAGTAGATAGAGTCCGCGTTGCGTCCAGCGAGAGATACAAAACGTCGCGAACGATGACGCGTCTTTCGAGACGGGAGAATAGAAAAGGGGTTGCAACCCTTCCTCTCGGTTATTCATAGGCTCTTTTGCCTCGCTTTCGAGCGTAAAAATCGATCGTCTTTGAGCCGGAGGTGCAGCGACAGACGAAGAGACTGAAATAGGGGAGAGGGGAGAAATTACTCTTTCAGTGTTGACGTTTTTGCAGTACTATTGAAGTGGACAATACAATAAATTGTACAGAGGACGTGTACGTATTTACTACTGGATTGCCGTCCAAATGTCCCACGCCGTATTTTTATAAATTTCTACAGACTTACATAAACTTATAAACCTTCGCAGACTATGAAATTTGCTAACAAACGTAAAGTTGTAGATATTATATACAAAATTTGACGATATTAGAGAGAGTGCGTTTTTACTGTTTTGGAAAGGGAAAAAAGTCATCGTGACCATATTAAATAATAATAGAATTAAAAGTTTAAATATTAGAAAGAAAAGTTCTTTTGTAACGCAGTTGAAGATAATATTCACAGCGATGGCGAGTAGAAATTTACTCTTCCGGGGAAGAAAAATTTATAAGCGTCGTTTCCTCTATAAACTGTCCAATCTACAGGATTGGAAACTTCCAAGAGCCTATCCACGGCCACCGAGTTCTCCTTCAAGAGTTCTCTCCCACTCCCAATGAGCGCGTAATATTTCCCGCAATCGCTATACCACTGGCAAAGAAGGTTAATCCGAAACAAGAACGTATCGATAAAGAGAGAAAGAGAGAGATAGAGAATCAATGGGTAATCGGGTAGCGGACGCCACTCGAAATATCGGTTCCGCAAAGAAGGATCCATTGATATCTCGCGGTAGAGCCGATATCAAGCTCCCCGCGTGCAATATCCCCGCAGTCAATAACATCTTCCGGACATTTATGCAACGTCCAGAGAGTTGCTATCGGCGACCGTCCTCGCCTGAATATCCAGTGCAAACGTTCTATGCATACCGAATGACCCGTCCAGTACAATGGCCACTTTTCGTCGGCGAAACTTAACCTGCATGCGGCGCGCGCCCGGAAACGTTATCGATACCTAGCGTCCTTGTCGTCGTTTCTCTCTCGCTCTGCAGAGACACTCCTTCCAAAGTGTCTTGGAAATAAAAATGAAATATTAAATATCGTTTCGTAAAAGCATTAAATTTCGCTGAAAGCTTGATTGAAAATATAGAGGAAGTAAAGTTTTATTTTTATTTTAGGTTAGGTTTGAGAGAATTGAAAAGATAAAGGAGCCCTCTATAAGTACAATACACTTATTGTTGGAATTATTAAACTTTCCTGCAATATAATTGCGGATGATACTCGTAACAACGACGAATTATGTTATGAAGGTTACAATTTATTAGAATTTGTAGAATACAATTTGTAGAATTAGGTTAGAATACAATTCAGGATATAATTTATAGAATTAGGTTACAATAGAAATTTATTCAGAATGGAAAATATCGTCGGAGGACAATGTAGTCATTGAAATGGACATGAAAGTTGGAATAATTTTCGGTTATTAAGATATTAATAGTTACAAAGTACATGAGCATCAGAGAGAGCATGTAATCATTGAAACAAAGATCTCAATGTCAATGTTACATATATATTTAAAATTTCTATAAATCAATCGATGCATCTATCAAAGTAAAAGTAGTAGTAAAGCTGAGATCTTTCAATTCTTTAACAATAAAATTCTATTTCGAAAACTGCTATTTCTGTCTGTGTGCATCAATGAACTTAAACGATGACGAATCTAGTCATAGTCATTAAACGTAGAAGTAACTAAATTACAACAAAATAGCAAATGCCAAGAGACATTTCATTTCTACGATCGTCTCTTCGTGACGAAATTAAAACATTACTGGCACAGCAAAATTAAAACTGGCGGGTTGTGCGTAAATTGGCAAAATACTGAAAAAATGTATTTACTTGTTATTTCAGATTTTTATTTCTTTATTTGCTTACACAGCTAATATCAGTGAATTCTTCATGAAAAAAGCACGTCAATTGCTCTGTAATTTACTTTGGCTATACTTGTCGAACATCGTTAAAGAAGTAACAACTCTTTATTTGTTCCGACGAGGTACAAGAATCTTATAGGTTAGGAAGGATCGGGCCAGTGGATTCTAATCGACGAACAAATGGGACGGCTGACGTGTTGTCTTCTCCGGTAGTTGCTCGGCGGAGGCTGTCGGTTCCACGGAGAAAGTTGCGGCGAAGAAGGACGCGGTAACGAGGATGTGACATAATGAAAGTGGATCGATTTTCGGTCACTGGGTCGCCTCGTAGCGACTGCTGGGCGGTCGTACACCCTCGCGCGAGTGATATTGTTCACCGGCTGAGACGTTCTGCGGCGGAAAACGCGTTTACACTTGGGATGGCAGTTGTGTCCGTTAATGCGTTTCAGCTTGCGGTAGAGAAGGGAACTGTGTTCTACGTACGTACACCGAAGCGTCAAGAACGCTTCCACCTTGCCTCGCCATGAATAACTCACGCTCTTAACCCTTGCCGCTCGGAATGCCGCGCGTAATATACTTCTGTTGACACGAATTTTTCTCTCTCTCTCTCTTTTTTTTGCGCGTCGCGTACGACTACATACACAAGCGGTGAGCCGGTTGAGAAATTCTTTGATCTTGGGATTAACATTCGTGAATTTTTTAACTGCCGAGCGATTTACGTTTCTTCCTTCGAGTCTTTGGAAGGAAGAAAAACTCTCTGATCTTTCTCCGAGTCAATTCTCGAAACAGATTCATTTTTTAATCGCGTACGAAGTAATTTACTCTGTAGTTTCAACTCTGATTGTTACACACTTCCTCGTAATTTTCTGTCTTCTTTTCTGCTGATACGAATGCAACGTTCATAAAATTGAAAACGACAATTTCCCATTGGAAAATATTTTAGTCCTTTTCTTTTTTCCTTTTTTTTTTTTTTTAATATTATCACTGAAAGTGATTTTAGTGGGGGTAAACCAGAAAATCGGGCCTCTTCAGGTGCAACGCTGGTGCAACGAAAATTAGCGATTGGTTGATTTGGGTCACGTGATTCTCGAGTGGGAGTGGCGTTGTCTGTTATTGAGCGATCGCGCTTGTAATTTGTTTTCTATCGATTCAAATGTTTGCATACGAGTAAAATTTTATGGCAAAAAGGTCGTCTTGATTTTCTAGTCAGAACAGTTGCTTCTGGGCCTTTCAGTGAGACGAATCGCACTGGGGTACAAGTCATGCAGTTTTTTTTTATAAAATATGCACATTAGCGAAACGAAACACGTTTGCAGCGATAAATATTGGAATACTTTTCGCAAACGCGCGTACGTCGCTTTAGGGAGCAAATGGATCGTCACGCAATACAGAGAGGCGCGCCGTATTTTAGTAAATAGCTCGTTACGCAACGGATACAAGTCGCCGCGTAGCAAATAGGATGTCATCGTACGGAAGCAAATCGTATCTTGGCGAATAAGGTCACCAGTGAACGGGGATCGAGTCATATCTTAACAAATAGGTTGTTATCTAGCGGAGACGAGTTGCATTTCTGGTAAAATAGGTCGCTGGTGAATCGAAACAGACTGTGTTTTCGAGAAAATAGCCGACGTTTTAACAGGAACGAACTGGTGCCACGCTAACAAACATCGTCGTCTCTTTCCATCCGAGAAACCAGTGTTTGGGGACGGTCACAGAGGTCAATTTAATATCTAGAAGGCGAATTTTTCATCTGGATTTTTGGTCATACAGAAAGTAGAAATTTTTATACATTATTCATACGTTTCCAGCATTATTTATAAGTACTTGTAAATTTTGTATATTTGAGCTTTGAAGTAGCAGCCTTAACATTTACAGAGAATTCGCGAATTTCTTGCCAAAAATTACGTCAATTTTTAAGATTTTCTTAATATCGTAACGATTCCTAATATTTCTAAATTGCTAGAAATCCGAATGAAATTATCTCAAATTAATTGAAACCAAAGAGACTTCCCAATGATGATTCCAAATTGAGACTATAAATTTTTCAACTCTCGATAATAAAATATCGCAGTAACTTTCGACATTCTTCAGTTGCTCGAAATCTAAACGAAATTATTTCAAATTAATTTTAACAATCAACGCTCAACAATACTAACTCCGAAAAAAAACTATAAATTTTCCAATTCTCGATAATAATTCCAGAAATTTCCAAGTAACCAAAAGCCAAATTTCCACACATTGAAAGCAAAGGTTTCCAAATTCCCGATATTCCTGAATTGCTCGAAATTTGAACCAAAATTACTTGAAATTGATCTTTCAGTAGTCAACAATGACGATTCCAAAAAGAAAACTGAGACTATAAATTTTCCAATTTTCTCGATGATAATAACTTCAGAAATTTCCAACCAAAAGCTAAATTTCCAAAGAAAAAGAGAAGAAAAGAAATAAAAGAAAGATTCCGGCAAGAGCAACAACGATCAGCCTCAAGAAAATAATCTCTGCCGCGCCGCGTTTCACCGAGCGAGCGTCCGCTACTTAACAGGAACGCGGCTGCGTTATCTATCGTTTCCCAATTTCACCGCAAAACGATCCAACAATCGCCGCAAACAACGGGTCCGTTTCACCGAGAACATCGTCACGGTGCAAGGACTTAGCGTTGCGTTCGCAGTCGCAACGGGGAAACAGATACACATCGCGGAATATTCACGTTTCAAACTATCGCCGACAGGGTGGTGGGCTGAAGGGTCCAAGGGTGTGTGTTGCGGGGGATGAAACCATCGTGTACACACACTTGGTACGGGCACCAGCGAACGGCCGTTTGCTTGTGCTCGACCGTGAGTTACGTTACAAACGTATCGGATGAAACGTAACTGGTGTGTGAAACAATTCAAACGGGGGGGAGGAGGGAGGAAGGAGGAGGGAGGGCGACGTCACCGGGCGATGGGATCAAGTCCAATGTGTATTTACGAATTCGAGTCAAGTTTGATATCTAAGTCCTCGTCTCGAATCCTACTAGCCGCTCGATAGTAAAAACTGATTGCTACACGTTCGTTTTATACGAGACCTGGCTACAAGTTTCGAAGATAAATGCTCACTGATGAATCGAAGTGGCACCCGAGTTTTTGTGCAAGATCAGAATTCTCGCCGCCAGAGCGATCATCGCTGTTTTGAAACGAAATGATCGTGTTGTATGTTTGCACGAGCAACGAATGAATACGCGCGATGAAACGAATATGTTCATTTTGTACCTGCACGCTTCGAAAACACATTACGCGAGTCGCTCGGCCACGTTCGAAACTTTCGTTCTGTCCAGATTTGGCAAACTTTCGCGAGTAGTACTTGACAGACTGATCTTGGAAATCAGAATTAATTCCTGATTACACGCCGATCCTCGGTGTCTCGGTAATTACTTCGTTCATTTCCCATGAATACATATTCGTTCGCAGAAGCAGCAAATAAATGTGCCAAATAATTTATGCATTTATTCGTACAAGCATTAAACGCAGTGAAACGCATTTATTCATTTTACGTGAGCTTTTGTAAACGGAACGAATTTATTCATTTTGTACAAGGTTTTGTTTGCAAGATTCGCAGCTCTCGCGAGTAGTGCTTAATAAACTAATCGGAATTAATTCTCGTTTACACGATCTTGGTTCATTTTTTGTGAATATACTCGTTTATAAAAGCAACGAATAAACATATCATTCCGCGTGTAATGAAACGAACGCATTTATTCGCACAAGATTTCGCGACGATTTGAAACAGAATTCCAGAGAGTGAATCTCGTTCATTCTCTCTCGCTGAAACACTCCGAAACGTTCTCGTCGCACACGCGTGGATTCGTTCGAAACGAGATTCGTTTCTTTTCAATTCTCACGCGTGTTTCCACTGATTAAAAAAGGATCCGAGGGTTGGCAACTTGCAAAGTGCTCGAGCGGCGATACAGCGACGTTCGACGCTTCCGTCTGAACGCGTCGTTGCTGATAAAAGTCCACGGGGGCGTTTAAACGGCACGGAGATTGCGAATTTCGCACGCTGGTTGCTCGTCGAAACGCAATTAGTCGATCCATTCGCACGGTTTCCAAACTTCTGTTTCTGTTCCATTCTGTTCCGCCTGCGCCTCGTCTCGAGACGATTCGCCTCGCCGTTTGCTCCCGCTTCGCTCCACCCGAAATTCCCGCGAACAGAGCGCCGAGTTGTCTTTCGGTTAAGAAAATACCGCGCGTCCTGGTTAACCGACGTGTCGCGACACTCTGCAAATGAAATTTATACTCGCGCCGGGGGGAGATGGTGCCCGCGGATTTTGAACCTCGGAAAATGATCTTCCATCTCGCTCGAGGTGATTTTACCTTGACTTTCCTCGCCGCTTGTTCAGATTAGATTTTTTTTAGTTCTAAAGTTCGAACGTTCGTTTAAAAATTAATCGAGAGATTTATCCTTTGTATTCGAATTTAGATTCAATGAAATTTAAATTTAAGAATTTATTTAAATTCTTCGCTGTTACGAAAGATCTCCTCTGTATCGTCCACCGATGATTATTCTCCGTTGCGAGTTGTTACTCCGGATAAATTAATATTCATTTAACCGAGGGATAACTCTCACCTTTCTAACGTTTAGCATTGCAAATATCGGCGAGAATTGTCCAACGTTGTTATTTCTTGATTCGATCTTCGATCGCTCTCAAAATCGTGCATTTCGACGCGAACAGAGAGGAGGGAGAGGGGTTCTCGATGTAATTGAAAGATTCTGCGATTCACGGGCGCGGGTTTAAGTTGATCTCGAATTGACGCGTTACGCGCGAATGACCGTCGAAATCATTGCGCCTCGACACAATTACGATGCCAGATAACAGGACTGTCGGTCAATCAGAATGGCCATTAATTGTCGATGCGCAAAAACGGAAATCGGGTAATTGGATTTCTGCCGCGTATCGGTAGCAGGCATCGGGTGATGTATCAATGTTCCGAATTATGAGATGATTAATAGACGTTCAAGTGATCATCGATTATTCAAACGTCTTGCTCGCGGTGATCGCTCCGCAAACATTTTAAAATCGAATTAAATGAAATTTTTGTCATTTGAAATATCAACTTTTTCTTTTCGCACGCGTTTCAACATTTTTCGCGCGTCGTCTCGAAATCGAGATCTTTTCGTTTGATGTTTGATTTTTAGCCTTTTTTTCTTTCTTTTTTTTTTTTTTTCACTTGAATCTTTATGAACGTATCGTCTTTTAAGATTCAGCGAGTCGTTAAAAATGGGAGAATTCGTGTGTTCACGGGCTGCATTGAAAATATGAGATAACATCGGAATCGTACGCCGGCCGAAAAATTCTTTTGCGTCGGATAGGGAACGTTTGCTTTAGCAGAGATATAGGAGCGCATAGCTCGACGATAAAAACAATTTCGCTCGGTCGAAATAAAATTTTCGAACATCCGTGGAATCGCCAAGTATTATAATTTTCACGTCAACTCTCGATATAGATCCACACTCGAAACATTCAAAAATTTTTCTAACGTTGAATTTATGCTTCTAGCGAGCAGGCTTTCGATATTTTTGATATATTCGGTGTCTGATATTTTCAGCTTGAACTATCAGCTCGAACATTTAGTATCAATTTCTTCTTGCGTGTAGTCGATATTTTTTACTTGCACGGTAAATTTTCTCGGAATTAAACGCCCGCGAATGCTACGTAAAATTTCTTCTTCTCTGGCACACGAGAGAGAGAGAACGAGATGAAACGGATAACACTCGAGCACTCGTCGAAAGGACGCAATTTCACGCCGCGAAAATAATTATTCTAAAATCAAACGAACTCGGGGAAAAATATAGAAATACGCAATATACGTACTCGCGTGTCTCTTCGGTCTCTTCTTTTTCAAACGAGATATTTTCAATTAACCACTCGCGAGCTGTTTCTGAGGCGAGAGTTTTCATCGCCGATCGAGTTACGAGAGAGCGATCGCGAAATTCGCCCGGGTATTTTATTTATGCGCGCGCGTTTTTCGCCTTGTTTTTCCGACAAATTCACGTTCGACCGCATTAAAAAGCGCATCCCGATCACGTTTCAGTAACATTCCGTCGCGGCGCGAACAAATCCGGCGTTAAACGGCGAATTCGGATTAACGGGGGAGGGGGGCAGGGAGGGGACAGGGAGGGGGGGGGAGCCTTTCTGGACCGGCTCAAAGCGGACGTGACTCGATCCGCATCCCACTGACCGCTTTATACATTTTATACAACAAAACCAGAGATAGAAAGAGAGGGAGGGGGAGGGGGAGGGAGGAAATCGTGGGAAAACAGTGAACTGAAAAAAAAAGGAAAAAAATTCACTCGTCGATTCGCGAGCAGATCCGTGGAAAAAATATATACACCAGGCCGGGCTGAATGAAATTTTTATAGCTCGCAGAATTTTACACAAACGGTTGTTTAACTAAAATGCCCATTCTTTGATTTATCCTTCCGGCAAAAAAACGCGCGATATTTACAGCGTCGGTTTCGACAAATGTGAGAGTGTCGAGTGGAAATGTGACGGGACGGAATAATTTTTCTTTTTTTTAAATATATTTTTCTCAGTTCTCTGAGTTAGTCGTTGGGCTCGTGAGAGTCACCTGAGAAGGTTTGAAAATATTTTAGTTGCAATTTGGAGTTTAGGGATATCGGAATCTCTTGGAGATTTCCCTTTGATAATAGTGATTTGGGCGTTTTTATTTGTAATTTACTCACTCCGGATAATTTTGTTTGGACTCAACGTCGTTTGGAAATTTGGAGAATTGTCGCTGTTTCTGGCGAACACTCAAATTTCACTGAACAACGCAAATTTCTATAAACGTTTGTTAATAGAAGATCACATCCTCTTCTCTCATTTTCGTTTTTTCAGCATCCTCTCTACATAGCGGAGAAACTTTTTGAAAAATTGAAAAATGAAAATCATTCGACGAGACGTTTAATTTGTCTTTCCTGCGCGAGAACGCGGATTATTTATTGTTACTTCAATAAACGCGAGAATATCGCCATCATCCTACCGTCTCCTCTCAAGAGTGCTCTTCAAGAAAAACCGAGAAAGAAAAAGAGGATAATAGTACAAAAATGGGAAGTAGGGAGGATAGTTTCCTGCAACAAGGAGACACTGTTTTTCGCAGGATCCGCAGAAAGGAGACTCAACGGCGGTTACCTTTAATTAGTAAAAAACAACTTATCCACAACCAGCGAGAAAAAGAAGAAACTTGCCGCGAAACTATCCACGAACTCTCTTTACGAAAGAGACACCAGGAGCAAGTCTTTATTTGTAGTCGTCTCTTCTGCGGAGAAGCCTTAATTAATAAAAAAAAAAAAAAGAAAGAAAGAAAGAAGGAAGGGAAGAAAGAAAAAAAAAACACAGGAGAGCTGGGTTTCCCCATGGAAAAACTTTTACCGCCCTGGACCGGGGCGAGTCTGGTTTCTGTCCTTTATCCGGCCGCGATTCCCGCTTGTGATAACGGGAATTCATTTTTAGAGGGACGATTAATATAGATCGAAGGGAAACTGGGATTTTAATTATCAGAATTAAGAGGGGCTCCATTGTCTGAAACGCGAAAGGCGATTATTAAACGACCCCGAGCCTCGCGATCGAGGCTTCTGCGAGTTGCAGATACGTGCAACTTCATTTCAGCGATAAGGAATTGAAATATTGGTTATTTTTTCTTTCAATCTTCGAGTGAAATTATTTAATTATTTTACGGCAGTTGTTTTAGTCAGTATCACCTTTTCGATTGTTTCTGCAATTTTTTTTTCTTTCTTTTTTTAATATGTCATCGATTCTGCGCTGTGTTAATTTAATTTCGATCAGCCAAGTCGGCTGGAAGAGTTTAATAAGATATTTTGCGTTCGATAGTTTCTTTGCTTGACTCGAAATATCTTTTCAAGTTTAATACGCTTGATCTCTCGATAGTCGGGTTATTTAAAATATCTTTGACAAATTTTTCAAAATATTCTCCCTCTCTCTCTCAAGAAAACTGAAGAAGTACGAAAGGTTCTTGTGATTTTTACGTGTCTGACTTGGAAATTTAAGCTGAAAATGATAAATTTCGAATCTTACTGGACATTTTAAAGCAGTGTGTTTTTAAAGATTTAAATAATTTTTTGTAAATAGAATCTTACTTCCTATTGTATTTTTGGACTTCAATGGAAATTTCGTACTTTAATTCTCAGGAGTTCTAGTGTTTAATATAATCGTCACTCTAATAGTTATTAATATATAATAATAATAATCAATAATAATTTCTACATGCTATATTTAAACACGTGTTAAATCTCGGTTCTTCCAATGTTCACATTAGATTCTGCTAACTTTTGTAATTCATTTTTCTAATTGTTTTTGAACAGCTGTCATTTTAGGGATTTTGTTTTCGTTATAATTCCCAATTACTTCGGGAAAATAGAAAAGAATGTCTTTTCCATTTCAAGAAATTGTAGACGATAGATCACTAAGTAATAGATCGTTGTTTCTGTTTATTTACTGAAAAATATTTAGCACGTTTTAAGTTCTCCTGCTTTGTGCATCTCTTATCGTCAAATTCGTTTCTTGATAACGACAGGAAATTTAATAATTAAACAATTACACTAATACAATTATAAATCCTCTAGACTTAGTTTAAATCAACCCTCTGCATCATCGTGTAACTTAAAAATTACGTGATCACACTTACGTGCATCGTTTCCGCAATTAAAAAAAATAACATATAGCTAACTAATAATCTCTTCGTTTAGAATCCTAATTCGCAGTCATTTTTATCGTCAAAATAACAATTATTCAAAAGTGTCCACGACAGTTGGTACACGATAGATCATGATATTCTGGCTGTCAGCGGTTGCTCCCAGCGTTTTCAACGCGAGAGACGGGAAAACGCATCGAACGCTCTTTCGAGCTTCCACTTGCCGCCAGATAAGAAAAATTACTCGCGCCGGAGTCGCCTTAAAATTTTTCCACCTGTCCTCTTCCGGCCGCCATCTTTGTCCGCGCGCAAAGAAAAAGGTACGCCACGTCGGATAAAAGCGGCTAAAGCAAGCGAGCGAGCGAGCAACAACCGTGGCCGGGTTAACAATCGAGAGAGTCCAACAAAAAGGGCCAAAAACGAAATGGTTTCCCCGTACAAAAGTAATTTCCTGCCCAAAGGAGGAACTGTTCGAAAAAAACCAAAAAAAGAAAAAAAATAATTACTCGGTTCTCTTCGTCTCCTCTCGTTCCCTCTTTCGGCTCCCCCCCTGCGCCATAATTCGCTTGAAACAAACGCAAAAGGCGCCTGATTGATTTCGTTGGAATTCCCTCGAAGTGCGCGCTTTGGAAACAGTCGCAACAACGTTCGGTTCCGGATGAATTATCGGATTCCAATGCGAGAGCGTTCGCGGCGCTGTGTTATTATTCAAATAATATACAGGGTGTTGCAGATGTCTGAATCCAGACGTCAGATTTTGCCGATCTTTGTGTCTCGAGTGGAAAATTCCCCCTCTCTGATTCTTTTTTCCTTTTTTTTTTTTTTTGTTATCAATTCGTCGCGTGTCGTCGAGTTGTATGCGATCCCATAACGAAAAGGATTGTACACAATTATGTTGAATCAGTACGAGAATAATATCCTAACGCGACAGTTCTGTCTCTGTCTCGAAAACGAAGATGAATCGATCCACGTCGTATGCAACGCTTTTTCGCTCAAAGTGATCCATCTGTATTTCAAAAATGATTCGTTAATGTTTAATTTGTATTATCAGTATACTACCTATACTGTTGTACGAAATAATTATATTTCCTCATTTGGGTACCGAACGAAATAGATCTTCATTTTCGAATCGATCTTTATTCAAATAATTTTAATATCCTCGTGTATCGACATTGTCACGTCGCATACGCAGATTTCAGATTATTTTACTTGAACTCGAATAATAAATTATAAATAAAAAGTAATAATAATAACAATATAAAAACATAATAATAATAATAATAATAATAACAATTATCATGTATAAATATAATAGTAACGAACAAAAGATAATAATAATAATAAAAACGCTTTTTCCTCTTTGTCACTTTGTCGCTCAATTCATCGCTTCGAGTTGTTCCGCCTCTTTGTTTTTGTTCCAAATACAACGCGCCGAAGCCTCGTTTGTTGCAAGCGTACCACCGATCGCTAGTAGAAGAAAGGTTAATTTATTCGCGTTTGGTCGTCAAGGAGCTGTTCTCCACGAACGACGAACCTTCTTCCTGCCAGTCTGGCTAAGAAGCGATCGTTAAAAAGCGATCTCGCAGTTTATTACGAAGAGATTCGACGGAATCGCGGAGATTGTTCCTCGGTGAACGTCGGAGGAGTCAGTTATCCGATAGACGTGGACGGATTTCTCCTCTCGGGGATCATGGTTAGAACGATTTTTGCGTGGCCTCGAGTTACGTTCGTTCGAGTCGCGAGCAGTCACGTCCGTGAAACGCATTGATGGATGAAAGTTTGAATGAAATGCGCGTTCCTGCTCCAAAGTTCTACAACTTTCATGCTACTAATTTATCAAAGAAAGAAAAAAAAAGGAAGAAAATTATTAAAACTTGGTTTTACATTTTCTGTTTTGGAAAAATTAAAAGTACGTGTATTTTGCAACTACGGTTGTTGACTAATTGGCAGTTTATGGATTTTCCGTCGTATAAAGTGTTGTGTGCTTATTATTTACGAGCGATAGAAACAATTGGATAAAGCGAAACAATGGAACGAGATAAACGGGATGAACAAACGTTACACTTAGTTACAATGGCAATTATCATACGATTTACCCCAGTGCGACGACCAAATATTTTTCATTTATCTCGATGATTTACAAGACAATTATTTCCCGTTCCCTAAAAGTCTAGAAACAAGCGTAACACTTGTCCCAAGATTTTTCAGCGATATTGCATCGATTCGATGAAACGTTAAAATTCTGTCGCAGGTCGTTCTTACTCCACGACCGGAAATTTTATTGATAAAAATTAATTCACCCCTGCGAAGATCCGAAATGAAACAAGGGGACGCGCTCGCGAGGTTCTCGATTTCCACGGGATAATTGCAAATCTGTTTTGCAAAACTGCGCGACCGGTGCCGCCGCTCGGAAATTATTCAAATCGTTAGCCCAGAAATCATATAATAACTCGCGGCGCGGCGTTCCCCCGCCGGAATCGCTTTCGTTTCCGGTGCTGCTGTACTTCCGGGCCACAATTCTGGCACCAGAAAGCGCGCGTGTTCATCGTCGGTCCAACGCCAAAACGCACTCTCGGTATGCGCGTATTCGTAGTCGCGATTGTTAATGAGATGGAAATTTTCCCCGTGCTTCGAAAAATCTCGAAACACGCCGTCGACGGCGCGAACGGGAGAGTTTTCGCAGCTTTTTTTTTTGTAATCGAGCGAGGGGGAGAACGGGAGAACGGGAGAACGTCAATCTCCAGCGAGTTTCGCGTTCGCAACGCTACGAAATCGCATATGAAAATTTTCTTAGTTTTGCAATTTCGCATTTCGTCGCACGTGAAATTGCACGTTGAAAAATAAAAATTCTTGACGTTCGGCTTGTTCCGCCGGCTCGGAGCGTTCAAATTGAATTCACACGCTGCTCCCTACGCTGGAAAGCGTACGAAATTTTATTCTCTCAGTAAAATAATGTTCTCGCATTTTTGAGATAGCTAAAATTTTAATTAATTCGTAATTTGTTTCTGAAAAAAAGTTACACATACACGCATACTGTTTGGACCAAGAGTACGTGTCAGTTGTGACATGGCAAAAGTTGTAAAGATCCAAACATTTGTGTGACAATTTAAGGGGTTCCAAATATCTTCAAACCAGACACCAAAATCAATCCCATCTCTGAAAAAGATGTTTATCGTGCGTTTAGTGGTATAGTTCACTTCGAGTTATCGAAACTTGAAGAAACAGTTATGGTAGACTTGTATTGCCAGCAATTACAACGACTGCACTGCAAATTGTTAGAAAAAACTGCACGACTTGTACCCCAGTACGATTCGTTTCACTGAAAGGCCCAGAAACAACTGTTCGCGATCGCTCAGTACCAGACAATGCCACGCCCCCTTACGAATCACGTGACCCAAATCAACCAATCGCTAATTTTCGTTGCATCAGCGTTGCACCAGAAGAAGCCTGATTTTCTGAGTTACCCCCGCTAAAATCACTTTCAGTGATAAAAAAGGGCAGAAAACGCGTAACGCTCCAACAAATGCAACGTAATTGGTTACTCATGGCTACCGCTAATAGTTTCTTTATTCAAGTTCGACGCGGTGTCCAATGAAGCGCGAAAGAGATTCTCGGAATTTTATTTGCCGAGACGGAGAGAGGGAGAGCGCCATCCGGCATCCAACGAGATGGATAATTAGCATTTCATTGTTGAAATCAAATCAGAGATTGCACCTTGCGAATCAAGAAGTTGCACGGGTGGTTGAAACGGGGATCCGGCTGGAAGTTCGCTACGTGTCTTTGTAAGTCGACTTTGTGAGTCGAACTATCGGAGGGGCGTCAGTGACGCGTGTTTGCAGGATGAAAACGTGTTCTCGCAACTTAAAGCCGATGGGAGGAGAGAGCGGTGTGTCTGTTGGGTGTGTTGCGAGCGAGTTGCTTCAAACGTTGCATAAAGTGTCTCGCTAAAGATGCTTGATAGCGGCGGAACAATTGAACGGGCAAAGGGCATATAAATTTAGAGCAATCCGGTGAATTTGAGGAAGAACAATTGGCAGACTGTTGCTTTGCTACTGTTTAATTATTTTAGCGTCGATGTAAATACGAAATTAGAGAAGAGAGGGAAGTGTAAGGGGAAAATTTTCAACGCAACGAGTTTCAACGAAAAATCACTCGAGTCTCGGGAAACTTTGGAAAATTTCCATGAATCGCATCTTGGTCAATTGGAACTACCAACCGTCTAAGAACGAAAATCTCAAATCTCCGAAACTTCTTCGTTGCAAATCTGAAAAAAAAATATCTCTCGACGGAGAGTAAAAAATTACTCGTTTCCGTCGGCTAATTTCGATATTGAAATCTCGGATATTACTGATCAAAGACAGAGCTCTTCCGCACACACACACACACACATCCACAGTCTCGGACTGCTCCTTGTAATTCTTCCTTTCCTTTCTCCCGAGTGGTGCACGCGAGGGAGAAAAGGAGAACAAACGACGTACATAACGTGTTCCTTTCGGTCGAAAGGGGATGACCCGCGGCGCGTAAATAGCACGCGTTCGAGGAGACGACCAAGACCGAAAGAGACAGAGGAAGAGGAGGAGAAAGAAGAAAAAAGGTAGAAGGCTCTGTCTGGTATATTTCGCGAGGCCGTAGGCGAGCCTGTCGGAAGGTAAATTCTCGTTCGACCCTGCGGAAGCCTGCTAGGGCAACCGGAAGAGGAAAAGTCGCGCAAAGCGAGAGACGGGAGACACGGGAGAAGAGGGTGCACGGGAGACGTTCAGGACGAGAATGGGCGGCGGTGGGTGGTAGCGGGTCTGCAAACACAAAAGAAAAGAGACAAAAAAGAGGGTGGGACACTGTGCACAAAGACACGACACTGCGTTGCGCAGCTAGCTGCACGTGACGAGGAAGAGAAATATCCCGAGGGTGAGATTCAGGGGTGGTGAACGCGAAGGAGGAGGAGGAGAGTGGTCGCGAACGAGACAGAGAGAGAGAGAGAGAGAATAAGGTTGAAAGTGAGGTCGGTGTTGGAAGGTAACAAGAAAATCTCTGGGACCGGCGCGAGTTCCCTTTATGTGTTCCCCTAATTATTTATTCGGCCGGATCGTCCGTGTTTCGCGCGGAATTATTTATCCCGGAAGTCGAACCGCGATAGTGATGGAAACGGGGATGATTCGGTTTGGGAATGGGGTTGACATCGATGAGTACTTCGACGCGTTTAAGCTTTCATTCGGTGATGGATTAAACGGCTTGTTTGAATCGTTGCTGGAAGGGAGGGGCGGAGAGGGAGGCGATCGAAAAAGGTGGTGGATTTGGAGACAGATTTGTACGTTTTATTCACGTCCGCGTTTGTTCGGAAAATTTTGGATCAATCCTTCGTCATTTAGTTCGGATTTTGAAGTTATTAGCGAGGAGCTAACGAGAATCTGTATGTTATACAGCATTACTCCACTGTTCTAACGTAGCTATGTCAAAAGTAATCGAAAAAGGTGAATATCGACGAAGAAAATATTAAACATTTGATAATATTGAACATATATAATGTTCAATGTGTAAGCAAAGAAGGTGTAATAATTTGTTTGGAATATATAAATTATTTATAAGTGAAATTGTTTTTCTCAAATTATTATAATTCATACGTGTGTACATTCGTCCCAAAAATTAAATAACAAAAAATGAAATTGGAATTGGATATAAAATTAGAGTTATTATTGTAAAAGAAGAGCTTGTGCTTTGAGACAGTTTCTCTCTCAAACATCGTTTCGTATGATTTATCAACGACACGCACGAGACAGCGGATAGAGACACAATTAGATAAAAGGGTAAACAGCAAGGACCAAGAAGATTATGTAATTTGTTAATGGTGTCGGAATGGTGCCATAAGCGACAATGGTATAACGTGTATGGCGCCATGCTATCGGGCGCGTGTTTGGAAAGAATACTAGGTTTTTCACACAAACAACGTCAAGTGGACAAATCCAACTGATTAACTTCCGCATTAATAGAAATATAGGAAATTACTTTCTGTCTATGGTTACTCACTGTGGAAGTGTTCGAACATTTACAAATACATTTTATGAATCACACACCGTGTGTCTTGAGTTTTCGACGAAACGCAAGTATTCGAAGGCAAAGTTTAAAAACGCTGAAATCTTTCGTTCAATTGAATTCGCTAATTCTATTTCAAACAAAACACGCGGCAATATTTTATAGTTACCATTAGAAAGTCTCGGTGTTTTTAACTACGTTCAAGTACTTGTGTTCTTTTATCACTGAAAGTAATTTTAGCGGGGGTAACCCAGAAAATAAGGCCTCTTTAGGTGCAACGCTGATGCAACGAAAATTAGCGATTGGTTGATTTGGCTCACGTGATTCGCGAGGGGGCGTGGCGTAGACCTCGAGTAGGAGTGGCGTTGTCTGGTACTGAGCGATCGTCTTCATTTCCTACTCAGAACAGTTGCTTCTGGGCCTTTCAGAGAGACTGGGGTACAAATCGTGCAGTTTTTTGCCATTCGGTATTAAAACAGATCTAAATATCTGTACAAAAATTGACAAGATACTTTGGAAAATCGAAGATCGTATGTAAGATACTAGAACTATTTAAACAGCACTGACACGTGAATTCGAGAACATTTTCCCGTATTGTTGTATGTACGATGAAACGAACGAAGTTAAACGCGAGAGAATTCAATTTACCGATCACCTCGTGCCAGCCCGTGCATCACCGCCACGATATTAATTAACGTCTAATCCCTTTCAGAGGGACAAACGTATCGAGAGGCTCTTTGGAGTGGAGACTCCCCGAGGAAATTCTACCATGCCCGAGGGATAGCCAAAGTCCCGGTGTTTTCGAAGATTTTTCCATTCTCCTCGGGCTCACCCCTCGAAACTTTGCGCAACTCGAATCGATATTCGTGGCACGATCGAAGTATTGTTATCAATGAATCGGCGGGGAACTCACGGCGCAAAGTATCGAACAGCCATTATTACCTTCGATTTCGACCCTCCTCCATTCTCTGGCCTGTGAGTAATGCTTATTACGTCTGCAGCCTCGATAACAAGCGTGGCCTTTTGTCGCTATCGTTCTCGAAAATAGAGAGAGAGGGAGGGAAGGGTGGGGGAGGGAAAGTGTAAGAAGTAGCCAACGCGCGCGTCCGCGATGGAATTACTTCCCCTCTTTTTTTCTTCACTGTCTGCTCTTCGATCAGAGAGAGAGAGAGAGAGAGAGACAGAATCAGCGTGGACCACTCGCGTTGAACATTTCTCTGGCGAAAATTAGCTCGTTCGTGACGTCTCCCGGGGGGGTAGGAAAAGTGACGGAAAGATTGAAGTTTCGAACGATCGAGTGGAATTCGAAGGATGGAATCGAAATGCGATAAGGATTGAAGAGTCGAGGTGGGACTGGAAATTCCTTCGAAATTGGCTTCGATTAGTTCAAAATTAAGACTCGCAATTTGGCGAAACTTTTACTTTGCCGCGACACTGTTTTCTGACTGATTGATTAATCACGACGACAGAGTGAAAATAAAAGCCGATGGAAACATTTCGTACTTGAATCGAAAGATTCTTACTTCTAGATGCTATTCAAAATCGAGCGAATCTAGGATCTTCAATCTCGGTATATAAAATATTTTTATAAAACGAGAATTTTGCCGCGCGCCAGACGATAAACGAAACGATCGTTCCGATCCCTCCGTTATTTTATCACGCTCTCAAAGAGCGAAATATTCTCCTTGGAAACGCCGTGTGAAAGGGTTAAAAGGAATTTCATTAATTTGTTCGCGGATCTCGATGAAATAATTTTGATAGCGAAGGAGGGAAGTATACAAACGGGATGAGGGAGGGAAGGTGGATAAACCGATACTTGAAAAAGGGGAAAAAAGGGAAAATAGAAAGATAGCACTCGCAGTTCAAAGGATTTCCAAGATAGCGGAGCAACGAACTTTATTTTTGCAAGCTTTATTGGATACAAGGGATCAGCCGGTATAATATCTCGAAGCGGGAATTTGCTTTTTACATCCGGCTCGTGCGGAGCATAATGCGTTTATGCCTTCTTTATCGTTTCATTCTGCACGCTTGCTGCGATGCTGTACGTACGAGCCTGTTTGTAGAATACACCAGCGTGTATATACTTTGCCGATTCGAGCGCTTCGATTTTGCACGATGTTTACTACGACTTACGGTGAAACTTTTGCCGATTCAGACTCGGTTTACTTAACCTGTCGTCGGCTTCCTTTTGCTTGAAAAGGAAGGAAGTAACTTTGATATACGGACGCGTGGGATATTTTTTATCTCCCCTGCTCGTATTTTGGTAATATTTTTTAAATGTTGAACGAGGCATCGGAGAAATTATGCGTGGAACTTGGGATTGTGTGAAAGCCTAACGAACGACAGAATAGTGGAATTGTTATAAAATTTGGATTTATCTTATAAATAGAAAAGACTCAAATATAGCTAATATTACGATACCAAAAATAGAATTTCCATCGTGACTTGGAAATATCAGATTTAGAGATTTTCTAGAAATCTTTTCATCTTTCATTAACCCTTCACTTCAGTTTTATATCAGACATTTTCCTCAAAACTTTAGCTTTTTGCTAAACTAGAAAAAAGAAGATGAAAATATAAAAATTAATGTAAACAAAGTAGAGAATTTTTCGCTTGAAATATAATTGAAGAACTAGCACGATATTCTTTCCTTCTAATTCTGTTGTTCTGCTCTCTGACAAATGCTTTCGATAATTCGAATCGCTCATTTCCATATTTCCCTCCCGTTCCGAGAATAATTCAGGCGTGCGAAATTCTTCGAAATCATGCCTCATCGACGACACTCCTCTCTGCCTCGATTCTCCGCCCGTGTATCTCAAGGAGCTTCCACTGTTTTAATTGCTCGATATGACAAAAAAAAAAAAAAAAGGAAAGAAAGAAACAAGCTGTGAATGCTGTAAAATTACTTGCAAAGCGAGGAATCCAATTATTTTATTAGTTCACTGTCTTGGCTGGAACGAGCTTCAATGAAACACCAAACAGAATTAAATCAGTGTCCTCGCGAGTCAGACGTTCCCAGTAACTTTCTTGCCCTCTAGTCGGGGGCTGTTTTCTTTGAGAATGAAGCTGGGACACTTCCAGTGGGACAAATGACGTCTTAACTACCAAATTTTCTGCAAATCGGATTCAAACGAACTGATATACGAACTAAAAATCTGCCTCTGCGATTTCTTTTCGTTTTTTATTTTTATTATTTAAGATTTTATTATCTAAGATATTATTTAAGATTTTTTTTTTATTTTTATTATTTAAGATTTATTTAAGATGTTATTTAAGATTCGTTTTTTATTTTTATTATTTAAGATTCGTTTTTTATTTTTATTATTTAAGATTCGTTTTTTATTTTTATTATTTAAGATTTTTATTTTTATTATTTAAGATTTATTTAAAATTTATTTAAGATGTTATTTAAGATTCGTTTTTTATTTTTATTATTTAAGATTTTTATTTTCCTGTATTGTGTTATTTTTTTTTATACAAAAATAATAATAATTATTTGTATCCATATTTCGTCACTTAAATTATTATTTAGCGTATTATGACATACATAAAAACTTGTTCATATCTATTTATCAGAATCAGATTAAAAAGGGAATGATAAATAAATTGAATAAATTTTCGATGGCGCGAGAAGTTTCTTCTTCTTAGAGTTTCTGTTCAAGTTCTGATTTGAATGTTCCAAAAATTGTCCTCACAGAAATTTCACGATACTATAAAATTCACGTATAAAAATGGTTGGATTAAAAGTGGATCCTCAAAGGGGATGATAAATGAAACAGCCTTTCAACAAAGGGTCTCTCCTCTCCTTGCAACTTCGAAATTCGAATTTAAACATTTCCGCGGTCATAAATTTAAATATTTACGCGCGCACTGTCTTACCATAAATTTTATAAAAGTCGACACCTACAGGTGCTCTCGAGAGGGCAGATTAGCTTTCGAGAGCGCGCGGCAAGTAGCTGCGAAACGTTGTTTCGCGAAGATTTACTAACTCTCTGGCTGTCACCGGCAGAGTTATATATTATATCGGTGGAAATAATTTCGCCTCCCATATTTTAATTACGGCACACGTCTTCTCCTCGAGGCCGTTCGAAACGGCTTAATTAGCCGGCGTTTCGAAGCTCTTCGACGCGCGAATTCTCTCCCAAAAAGGCGAGGTGTCTCTCTCTTCACTGTCCACCGAGGTAAATCGTTAACGATATTTTTTTCCATTAGCTCGCGTCGGAACGGAATTTTTTCTCGTTTTTTTTTCTTTTTTTTTTTGAATTCCACAATTTTTTCAGGAAGTCAATTTCTGTTTCGATCAAATCGTTAACCCTTCGGACAGCGAATGGTTTTGTACTCGAGCGCACATGATGAAATTTCCTCTTTTTTTTTTTCACGTGCCCGCGAGCAAGGCTTTCTACCGAAAATTTTATTGAATATTTGTAGTTTCCTAAATTGCTTGGTAGTCGCGATTAATCGTTGTAATTAAATTCTCCTTCGATTAAAAAAAAAAAAAAGGGAAAAAGAAAACGTGCAATTGGAAGCAAGAGGATTAATCGGAGAAACACTCGCGTTAATTTCTTCAAGAACTCGGAAGAAAGAAAGTGAAGGAAAGAAAATTTTCATTTAATTCAATTAAACAGCTTCCGTGTCTGAAAAAAAATCTCTTTCCCTCGTTCGCTGTCGAATGTCCCCTTTAAGATTTATATCGTTCCGCGATCATTCTGAATGCATTTCCAAGCTGCACTTTCACAAACATATCGCAGATGTATCAGGCCGTCCGCTGAATATGCATCACCGTGTCGTAGAACGAAATTGTTAGCATCTACCGTTGTTCGGGTCCATTCGCGCGACATTCAAACGACGCTACAATAGAAGGTTTCGATTTTTCCTGTCCGATGTTTCTCAATAGGATTTGGATTAAAAAAAAAAAAAAGAAAAAAAGAGTAGAGAAAAGACCATGCACGATATGTTGCAAAGAGAACGCAAAGAGGCGAGAGAAAGGGGTGGTGATGGGGGATTGATCCGCGTTTAGCGCGGGACACGTCGGGATCGCGTCGGTTATATAGAGATATATTATACGTTTAATATCAATCACGATTCGCGCGATCAATTGCGCGGATAAATAGGCGGCTCGTTAGGTCCGCGTAAACTGTCAGATTTATTGCGTCCTTCGGGAGTAATTCCCGTGAAACGATGATTCATATTCGCAAAAATACGCGCGCATCCCGGCCTCCGTTGCGATGCGACCTCGAACGAAATTTTTTAATAAAACGCTCTGCTTCCCCCCGCGGATGAATTATGGGAGACTTTTCGGGACGAATGTATTAACGATATCGCGTCGATACAACAATTCTATATATGTACACACTTCCACTCTGTCGCGAGAGAATATGTTCTCTTATTTCTGTGCACTTTATGTACAGGGTGGAAAGAAATGTTTGTCCTTTTCACAGATGAATTCTACACTCTTGATTTGATGAAAATACATGTAAAAGAACCCTGTCGCAAAATTGGCTCAATCTCGCAACTTAATAGTTGTATTGAAAAATACGAAAAGCAAAAGAGTTTCTTAATCGTTTAACACTGCGGACGCGTGAGTTCTAACAGCGACTTTAGCGTTCTGAACGAGTGGATGTCTATTTTACGTAATTTTTGTATTAGGTTTCGTTAACATTTGATTTGTCACAGTTGTAGCATCGGCGTGAAAATAAATAATCAAATGATAAAACCAACTGTTAACATTATTCGAAATATAAACGTTACACCCACGCGTCTGAATCATAAAGTCGCTGTTAGAACTCAGCGTTAAATGACTGAGAAACTTTTTTGCCATTTTTCAAGAGAAAAATTAGGTTCCTTGGAAAAGTTTTATCTTGATGGTGAGTAGAATACAAGAAAAAAAAATGTTTTCACCTCAAAATTCGAGATCAAGATCAATCTTACGACAGGTTCTTTACATGTCATTTCCATCAGATCGAAAGTGTAAAATTCATTTCCTTTCCATCTTGTGCAGATATATACACATGTATTTCTCACAGTAATTATCTATCCCGAAACGCGTATTATTTGTTGCTGCCACTCGATGTAATTCCATTTCATAAAGTGGCGAGCTGTATGTTATTTGAATTTTTACTTACGCCACTCTGACTCCCGCGCAAATAAATACAACGTTCAAACAATAAATACGCGAAGTATAATATTTAAATAACAAATATTCGTTACGGTCCGACAAGTGTAACATTCAAACGAAAAACAACAACGTTTCTTTACGCAGTTTCATGCTCCGAAGGCCGAACACGGCCGCACGAGTGGAATTATTCCGCGTTTTTCAAATCCGTACTTGAACCGCCCGTATTTCCATCGAAGGATACGCAGTTTTAAATGGAAATTCCAAGCGCGAAATATTTCCGGAAATATTATATATGTATAGACTCCGGCACAAAGCGCCGAAAAGCCAGCTACTCTCTTTCATCTGGCGCGTGTAGGCAAAGATTAAAAAGAAAAAAAAGAGAAAAAGACGACTGCACGGCTATTGATCAGGAATTTACTGCAAGAATATTGAAAAAAGCCTCGCGATGGCGTAACGCGCGGATAAAAATGGCGGTGTGGGATCTGTCCGGTCCGGTGAAATTGCGGGGGTGAAAGTTATGCGTGAAAGCCCCTCAGAGACGGAGTGCATTAATGACGTTGCATTTATGTCGTGCAAATCGAAATTACAAAGTACCACGAGGTATAATCACGAGCCACGTTTCATCAAAAAGGCGCGTTTCTGCCGCGAGATTTCCAGAATTTTCTTCCTTTTTCGTCCTTTCGTTAGGAAAGGTCCAATCGAGAGAGAGAGAAGACCGGTCATTAGAAGGATAATTACGCATCGCGATTGAAATCGAGTAATTTCTCTGCCAGTAATATCTCTGCTACTCGAGTACGCCACTGGCGGAGTCTTTCGAATGGATGTCAGATCGCAGGAAATTCGCGAATTTCACGAACGAGCGGAACAATCTTTTATTTTGTCATCCATTTTCTTCGGCGAATTATGATATTTTCCTTTGTGCGTCGAACAAAAAGTCGAAGCCTTTCCTTTTTCGAAATACCTCGAGTGTTTTGGCGTAGTATGTAACGAGGTGTTGATTTTTTTTGATTGAAATGATGATCTTTGACACGTTTTTGGAATGATATCACTCTGATTCTTATGCCGCTACGATCCGGTAAGCGTTTTATAATTTACTTATCGGAGGAATTTCAAACGAAATTTTAATCTTTAAAAGACCAATGAAAGTAATTGTAAATTGTAATCGTTTTCAGGAGGAAATGTTTCGAAACGTAATATTGCAAAATGATAAATGAAATAAGTTTTCGACTCGTATCGCGATAAAATTGGCGATGTTATAATAACCGAAGCTCGATTTCCAATGTGTTACGGGCTGCAGACATTGTTTCCAAACAAATTGATGCAATTCGCTGTTGTTCGATAATTATATTTGCTACTTAAATTCGGGCCGTCCGTTTAATTAATATTATGAATTATACGTGTATCTATTACACGTTTCGTAAAATTTTCGTAAAATTTCACGCGAATGTTTCCCAAATTTTTATTAATTTGATATTCGTTCTAACGGAGAAAATAACGCGATAACGTGGTAATAATAAATTCAGATTCATATCGTATGCATTGTATACATAAATCATTACGAAACATTATTATTTAATAAACATCATTGCACAATATTGCCTCACTCACGGTTGATCGTTAATCGTTATCAAATCTGATCTCTGATACCAAAATTGGCGATACAAATTTCCGAACATTTCTCGAACGTGAATCCGTCACATTTCTCTCTCTCTTCCCGCAAATTTCCATTTCCAACCTAGATTCGCTGCTTTCTTTCTCGCGTCGATAAAAACCACCTTGTAAAATCCTGCGCGTGGAATTTCAACCACGAGGCGGAACGAATCGCGTTCAAAATTCGGAAATTCGGCCAATTCACCGTATCTTCGTTTCCCAGACACTTGAAAACCCCGCAAGTTCTTGCATTCGGGGCGCGTTCGGCAAGCGTTGGTGAAAATCGCGCGAGCAAAAGGGCACGACGACCGCTAACGACGCGTCGCGCGGAAAAGGGGTGAATCGCACGCTCGCGGCGGCGGCCGCTGGTGGATTTCGTTCGATAACCGCTGTTTGAGCAGGGCCAACTCTTTTCTGGGGCTTTTGCGCCGGCGTGTATCCGAAAAACGACGTAAAAAGAAGCTGTACGTGGAGAGAGAGAGAGAGAGAGAGAGAGAAAAGAACAGGAAAAAGACGGAAAAAAGAAGTGGGAAGTGCTTTCGAGTTAAGCGCGTGTTTTAAAACGGATCGTTTGAGCGTTTGAGGTCAGCGCTTTCTTCTTGCGAGAGTTGTGCATCAAGAAGTTAATTATTATTTATTGTTCTGTATTCTGTGAAATACACAAGGAACGTAGGTATAAATATTGAGGTATTTGGAAAACCAAAAGTATTTAGTATGATGTACTAAAGAGCATAATTGTACCAACAGCAGTGAAAAATTGTGAATAATTTCAACTGACATAATTTTGTATATAGCGATCCACTTGATCACACGTTAAAGAGCGAAACTTCTGTTTTGATAGTTTGTTTCTTTCGTAGATGATTTTAGATCACGTAACAAATGGGAAACTGAGGGCACATTTTTCTCGAAAATCGTCAAAGTTCGAACGCGTGTGAAAATATTAAAAATTTCTTTCTACCACTAGATCCACCATGGTTTTGAAGATTAAAGTTTCCTTTACAATTTTTCTCCAACACTCGCTCTACAATTTTTTCTTTACTGTTCTATTCAACGTTGAATGTTATGGTTAAACGACAAAAACTCGAAAATCCCAACATTCTGTCATCTGCCTCTAATGTTCCAAATTCAATAAAATAGCGAAAAAAAATCGTACAGCGAGTTTTGAGAGGTGGCTGTAAAGAGAAGATTTCAATCTTCAAGATTATGCTAGACTTAGTCCTGAGAAAAATTTTTTAACATTTTTGTACGCATTTGAATTTTGAGAAACAGTTTTAGAGAAAAATGTGTCCTCAGTTTCCCATCTGCCAAGAGGTGTGAAATCATTTTCGAAAAGCACAAATTCACGGCTGTTATAGTACAAGCTTCGTGCTTTAAAATAGATCATTATGTGATCTCTTTTTGTGAAGTTATGTCAATTTAAATTGTCATTGGTACAGTTATGCTCTCCGCCAACGATGAATATTTTAAAGATAGTTTATCCGAATTCGAGATTAATTCGACCATTCAAGTACAAATGATAAAATAAAGGCGGAAGTTCGTGATTTATGTTACTGCGAAAATGAAATTCTTTATAGCACAGTAATCAAACGTAGAGGCTCATTGCCCCTCCAAAGTCATTGACCTCCACTATTATCGAAATTAAATTCTTTATAGCTCGGGGATCAAATGCGTGCAGCGGAAATAGAGGCGAAAGGTTCGTCCGAATTGCACTATCGCCAGAATTAAATCCTTTATAGCTCAAACAGTAAATGCGTATAATGGAATAGAGGCAGCGGTTTGTCGCCAGAGTCATCGACTTGCGCTACTGCCGAAATTAAATTCTTTATAGCTTTGGATATCAAATGTAACTAATGAAATGCCTGCAGAGATTTGTCAGCAGATTCGCTGCTCGACTTGTGCACCACTATCAGGATTAAATTTGTAATTCGGGAAGGCAATGGGTTGTCAGCAGATTCGCTAAACTCACTTGCCGGATTTCTCGGCGTTTATAGAAAATTTCCAAAATACGTATCTATCGCGTCTCTGAAGTGTACTGATTAATAGAAAACGATAAAAACGCGCAGCTTAAAAACCGATAAATAATAACTGAGTAACGAGATGGAAACAAAGATTGGGCAGCGAATCCGTTGACTCGCACTACTAGCGGAATGTAATTCTTGCGTATTTTGAACGACATTTTCGAATATAGTCTCAAAGTCTACAATCACATTCTGCAAATGGTATCTAGCTCTCCTCTAACACATCGTACACACAAACTTTTCCTCTTCGCTCGTTCTCCTGTTTTATTTTCACATCTTTTCCTTACTTTTGTACGTCGTCCCCAATTTTTTTTTTTTTTTTTTAATGAAAACAATTGCTCGAGAAGGCGAACGAAGAGAGATGTTTCCTTATTGGTTTCTGAACAGAGCAGGATATTTTTCTCGAGCAACTTCTTTCGCGAAACATTCTCTTGAGAGAAAGAGAGAGAGAGAGAAACGTATTTCTCGAACGACGTCTCGCGTCAAATATAAATATCCCCCGTCGTCGCGTGTTTCCTCGCTTTTTTTGGCTCACTTCCTCCCTCCGTCGTTGAAAGCAGCACGATTTAAGGGAATAATTTCCGGAAATTCGCGTTTCACCGAGTGAATTCGGTTTCTCCCCGGGGGGAGAGGCGGGAGAGGCGGGACGAACATTTCCTTGAACAAGCGATATGCTGTGCGATAGATGGAAGATTACTTTCACTCGGTAGTAACCTAATCATGCATATGTATCGTATTGGATAAAGGGCGGTTACTTTTTAATGCAAACGACACGATCGTAAAGTACCGCGATAAAGGAACATTGGCAATTGAAGTAGAGACGGGGGGGAAATTCAAATTCAAGAGGCGATTGATTGCCGATCATTGTATTGGAAATTTGATCTATGTATAAAACATCTCAACAAGTCCGAGTCAAGTCGAGTATTCCTTTCTTTTCTTTTTTTTTTTTTTTTATATTGAGAAAAAATATTTAGATCTTTTGTATCAAGAAAAATAGTAAAATGACGGAATCATTTGCAATAAAAATATTTATCATAAGAATAATAAAGTTCTTAAAGCTTTCCTCGTAGGAGAAAAATTGCAAAAACCATTTGGTCACTGTATTTTTGATACATACTGTATCAACACGTATTTATTTATTTAATTTTGGTATACATTTAGTGTTTGGCACAGTAATTCAACGACGCAGAATCACGATAAAACGTATCCCAATGATGTCAAATGAAGATACAACGATCTTGCAACGATCTTTCGAGGAGGATCGTCAAAAGGATCGTTGAACGCGCGTTCGATAACGTTGACGATTGTCGCGCGAATTCGCCGGAATTAATTGATTGTAACAAATACGGGTTGCAAACCGCTATTGTTGCACTATCGGGCCAAGTCAAGGAATTCGAAGCTTGTACACATACCGTGCATATGAACGCGGAACAACCGCAGACAATACGTGGCCTGTTATCGTAAACCGCGGTCTAACGATTGTTCGTTCCATTTCAGAGGAGGTGTTCGGCTCGAACAACGCTTTATGGTTCTCGCCGAGCGGCAGCAAGCTGGCTTTCGGTTACTTCGACGATTCCCATACGCCGATCATAACGATACCGTTTTACGGCTACCCCGGAAGCCTGACGTTCCAGTACACGTCCGCGATCTCGATCCATTACCCCAAGGTAAGCATATACGTCCACGTGGCAAGTCGAAGGTAGACTGACTTTTGTTTATCGAACGAATTTCCTGACACTCTTCTCCAACCCTTGAACCATCTTGATCGGAAAGTTTGCCGATTCGAATCGTTTTTGACGCACGTTGCAGACACAAAACAATCGTTCAGTGATATAGAGAGAAATAGAGGGTGGTGAATGACACAAAACAAAAATAACTTTTACAAGCACGTGTTTTCTTAATTTCCTATTTGGAAATATAACTAATTTCCATTTTTTTTTAATTTCCTTAATTTGGAAATATAACTAATGAATTTTTTCCATTAAGTGTGAATTTTTATTGATTAAAATTTTTTTGTTTCTTCAAACCCTTCAATTTTTCAGTGACCGTAATCTGTATTATACAGGGTGATTCGCGTAAATTGCACACCTGAAATAACTTTTAAATTATGCCAATGAAAAGTTTTAAGGGAGGAAAATTCCAAAGTTATTTTTCTTAATTTGACCGTATATTTTTTTCGTCGTAAATCGAAAGAATATTAAGTTCCGAGTAGAAAAGTATCGGGCCACATTGGAAAAGAGAGGAATTTCTAATTTTTCGTTTATTTACAATTTATTTATTTATAAAAGCCAACACGAGCTTGGCGGTATTTATTTATTATTGGCGAGTGGAATATAAAAATATTGATAAAATTGTTAAATGTTAAAAACTATTAATTTTCACACATTTAGAAGTTACATTAGGTTAGATTGGATACTTTCTTTGAAACGCAGCGTCTGGTTGCTGGTTAATTGAAAGATTAGATCAAAATTCGGACGATTAGAGGCTGAGTTGTTCAATATTAAATTTAATAAATATCAAATCTATTTGTTTCAAGGCGTGAAAAGTTGGATATAGAATAGAACGTCTGTTAACTGGCCAATTAATAGAAGTATCAAAATTTAAATTTTGTTTAATAAATAATTAATTTTGCAATGACTTTGATATTCAACGAATAGACGATACAATAATCGGAGCGAATTTTACAATTTTTCTAAATTCAGTTGAATTTGGCGAATTAGGAAATTAACGCTTCAAGAATTGGAACTGTTCAAATTGTGGACTTTCTAATTTACAAAAGTTCTTTGAAAAATTAGCAACTGATGATCCTCTAGTGTTAACGAGAACTAACAGAGCGTTATAACTAATGACGTCCAAAGATAGTTCCAAAACGAAATTCGACCGAAAGGGCGAATCTTTTATATTCGTCGCGGCGAATTTCGCATTCCGTTTGATGTTTTCGCTGCAACGTGGGTACGGTATCGGTACGGCGGGGGGGTACGCGTAGCTTTTGTGCTTCGCGAGAAACTGCATCGAATTCTAGATAATAATTTGACGCGTGCACGGAGGTAGAAACGAGCGTGAAACGAGCGTGTGTACGTGTCTTCGGTCAGCTTTCGCTCCTTTTCCGGTTATTTCGAGCATGAGCAGGAGGATGAAATGCGAAGGGAATCTGACGGGTGCCGACGCTTTAAATAGAATTTAGTTTCAGCTTGAAAATTTCGGATTAGAATGGCGGAGTTGGAGTTTGCTTTTTCCTTCTCTTCTCTGTTTTTTTTAGTGGTAAATAAATTTGCTAAACGTTGCTTCGTTCAAAAAATGGAGGAGAATGATGTTGTTCCGCGAGTATATATATACTGGTAACAGGTTTTTCGTTCGAAGAGCGTGACGTTGCGTGTCGCGTGGAAAGCAGAAGGAGCGATAAGAACGAGAAACTCGATTTCAATTTAATTCAAACGAGATGAAACGTTCGAGCGAATTTAAATCGAGCTTTAAAGATAAATTTCACCCGCGCGCTCTTGGAACGCTTCTTCCCCCTCTTTCGATCATTTTCCAACTTTTAATCGTGTCACGTGGTGATCTGAACCCAGATTAAGATTGGATCACTGACTGGAGAATTTGCGACTGACTAAAACGATGTTTTACGCTGGTTTTTGTTTCTTTTCTTTTCTTTTTTTAACCAAAAATTTGCACACCCGTTAAAGGACCAACCACTGACACAGGAGCGTCTGATCTCTCGAAGCAGCAGTGACAAAAAAGGAGATTGATGCTCTTCGGGAGCACGTTACGCGAGGGAGAACTTTGAATCCGCCGGATATTCTGTCCGCGTGCATATTCCTTCTCGTTAGCTGAAAGAAGTGCCCGAACAATCGAAACAAAACACCGGGGAATTAATATCATCCGCTCGTGTTACTGCAGTTTCTCCCACTGTTTTACTCCCGCTTGGGATGCCAAAAAGGCATGGAAACAAAGAGACAGAGATGGAAAGAGAGAGGCTCGGTCTGATTTTTGTCTTTCCCGCGAAACCCTGTCAGCGAACTGAAAAGCCGCCCGTGTCCATTTAACGCTGCGAGTTGAAACGTTTTCACCCCTCTTTCAACTGGCCGTTGGTTTTTTCGTTAGAAAACTTCCAGACATTTTTCATTCTCTCTTGCGAACGCGTCAACTTTTGTTCGTAAATATCAAGACACTCGCTGGATTTGTACGAAATTGATGTAGATTGTTAAAAAAATAATCGTCCATTAGAGTTTTCCATTAGAATTTTCGTGTCGTTTGACTATCAAATTGCGAGAGTCGTTTGCAAGAGTTTCTGGAACAAAATGATAAAAAGAGAGCCGAAACTTTCGATGTATTTTATATAAACTTTTGTGTGATTAAATCTCATCGTGGATGGGAAACTTGATGAACAATTTCATAATTTCATCAGTACGCTATTTAAGAAAAAAAGAAAAGTACTTTATTAGTTCTTGGATTTTTGACCGAGAAGAATATTCTGCGGGGGGAAGGTTAATAATTCCCAACGATTTATCAAACGTATAATATATATTTTCTTCCGAGTGTCCTAACGTTCATGAACGATGGTTGCACAGCTTGACAAGCGGCGAACAGAAATTACGTGGCAATTTATTTAGCTCACCTCTGCTCGACTCCGGGAACTTTTCATCAGAAGTTGCAACGATTCTCTTTTTCTAAGCCACTTCAACTTACGTAATTTAACTTACACAATTGCGCTTGGCAATCTTTGTTGCTTTCGTCCTTAAAGCTCACTGACCTGTGTAACCATTGGAACATCCTCGACTCTTGTTAGCCTTTTGCCATAACTTTTTCTTTTTTTCCTTTTTTAATTTCTTCGATTCGGTCTCGATTATTTTGCGCTCAAAAAAAAAAAAAGAAAGTTTTTATCACTGAAAGCCTGAAAAGGGACCGAGAAAAGAGTGGATGAAGATCTTTGGTTTGAAAATTGCTTCGTAGTGCGGGGGATAACCACGTGTTGGCAGCCACTTAATCTCCCTGACGGATGAGCATGAAATATGCACGTGGCTGGAGCACGCTTGCAAGACCTGGACATCGCTCGCCACCGTTTACTATGTATCAATTACCTCCTCGGGGACTCTACAAGTCGGGGAGCACTCTTTGGAAAAAGTTGCTCGATGAGTTGATCTACGGTTTCAAGAGTGACTGTTTGAAGTTTCTTAGATCCTGTACGTTATTACGTATAAAAACCGACGATCGTTCGTCTCTTCGAGAAATTCTCCTGTTTCCACATCTCGTAAAAACACGCGATGGACGTCCGATAAAAATCGCGAACTCGTGCAACTTTGGCGCGGCAAATTCAAAGGAGAGAGACTTTGACTCGCTTTGAAATTTTCGAGAGAAGAGGGAGAATCTCCGCAGAGTTAGACAGACGCGAAGGAGGAATCGAGTGAGATCTCGAAGGGAGAGAATTTCCGCGGGAATTTCGACGTAAATTCGCGTTGATGCTCGGAGTATCTCTGAAATTCTGCCGCGCGGTGCAAGGTTACTCGGTGAGTCGACGGTGAAAGGGATGAAAGGGGTAGCAGCCTGGCAGTCGAAGAAGGCAGTGGAAGCCTCGCCACCTATGGAATTTTTAATGGCTTTTTAGAAGGCGCAGATTGATGCCGGCGCTGGCCAACCAGGCAAATATCGCCTGGTTGAAAAAATGTTCGCCTGCCTGTTTGGCGATGTTTACCCGAGCGATGAATAACATCGTTCCCCTTTAATGGGGTTTCTTCCGTCGGACTTCTCCTGCTGGATCCCCCACTTTTGCAATTCAGACCAGGGACGACGACGCGGCGGATCGTGTATTTAAGCTTTGTTTGCTTGCAGAAATACAAATCTCCGGGTATTCATTTTTCAGTGAGAAACGGCGTGAGAAACGAGCTTGTAACTCGCCTGGAATTAAAATGTTAACGAACGAACGAAGGAGTCTGCGAATTTCATTGTCGTTGCGTATTGCTGGCTCTGCGCCTCGGTCACGTTTGGTTAAAATTGAAACTACCAACGATTACAGTGTAGACACTCTACGCTAGTGCTTCAACCGAGTACAACAAACTTTTATTTGTGTATTTTGTAGATAGAATGTCGCGTGCAAATTTGTGGAAACGTGCCATTTCTAAACTAATTTGTCATTTCGATCACTTTTGGTATTAATAGAGAATTAATGGAATTATCAAGCAAATAGTAGTACAAATAGAATCGTCAACAGAGTCATTGAGTTGCGTCACTGCGTGGATTAAATTGTTTGTAACTCGATAGATTCCATAGTTATTCGTTGTATAATTTATTGAGATAAAAGTAGCTGTTCGTCGACAGATTCATTGACTTGCGCTACTGCCGAAATTAAATCGGTTTGCGACTTGAGAAGCAAGCACACGGAGATAAAGGTACCTCGAAAGAAACCATTAATTGTGAAGAATATTGTAAATGTACACATTGTTGGCCAAAAATCGCCATTTTCATGCAACTGAAAACACCGGGGGGAGGTAATAATCAATCACTGGTTGAAAGTTGTCTGGCAGTGACTCGAGGAATTCTTACCGGAACTTCCCTAAATAGAATTCCATTATTCTCAGAGCACACACGTATCTCCAGACCGTGGTTTAAAGACTCGAGGCAATATTCTACAGATTCGATCAATACCAACCGGTTGAAACAACAAGATTCTGACGTCAAGAGGAGACGGCCGTTCTAAACGTGCATACCCAACATATCCAGAAACCCACTGGCAGACAGAGAGAGAGAGAGAGAAGAAAGAAACGTAACCAACCAAATTACCTAGCCGAAAAAGAGAGAAAAACCAACTTACCACCGCAGTAAAGAAAAGAAGAAAAAAAAAGAAAAAGGCAGAAACATTTTGACAGGAAAAGAAAGAAAGAAAAAGAAAAGACTGGAGAAGGAGGAAGATTCCTCGTGATCGTCTGACCGACATCTTCAGCCCTTTTCTCCTTCTCCTTCCAAGTACGTGTCCGCGAAAACTCATTTTCCGGCGGACAAAGTGGCCTACTTTGATACTTGTCACGAATCTGAAATCAGCGGGAGCAAAGGGTCCATTTGAAGATTACAAAGATCTCCACGGTCACGCAAGAGACAGAGACAGAGAGAAGGGGAGATAAAACCGAACGAAGAGGAAGGGGGAGGTGGGAGGGAAAATCGGATAAAGGACAGTTAAAGGACCAATCTGACGGACGAGGCCTCGACAACGTCGACGAAGATTGAAATTCCCATTTCCTAGCTCGATACACACCCTCTTTGAGGCGGGCGACGTCTCTGTTTGCCCCCCTCCTCTCCGCCCCCCAATCGCACGGACGTTTCTTCCGATCTCTCGCTCCGTGAAATTATTTTCCTCCATCGATTTTACCGCCTTACCCCCTCCGCCCCCTCTCGACCCCCCGTCAGTGTTTCACGTCGATTTTAACCAGACGAAAGAATACTCGATTTTTGCGAAACGAGACGCGCTATCATCTTGCTGCTCCGTCGCTCCAGCCAAAGCTAGCGGTTTTTCTTTGTTTCACGACGAATGTCGCGACAAGGGAGCTTTATTCTCGGGGGGAGAGGGATAGGGGAAGGCAACGCGCCTCGTTTGCCTCTCGAGTATTTTTGCCTCCGAGCCTTTTCCGCGCGAAACGAGATGAAAGCGATTGTTAACATTGGCACGCTTGACTTCGAGTAAATATCGGATTTCGAATTTTCGTTTACCCCGGATCGAACGAATGTAAATTGTGAAATTTACCGGTATTTTAGTATCAAATGATGGCTGGTTCAAATAATAATTAAAAACAGAGCGCGAGGAAGGCTTTTGGAAGGTAAAGCGATAGCGATGAAATAAAATAGTAATTGCAGAGCGATACTGTTACTGCGTTTTCGCGTTTAAAAAAATAAATATCGCTGATTAATGTTTGCAAAATAACTTCAGGAATAAAAGATAATAGTAAAATAATTGTTGTTGCATCTTTACATATTATCGCTGAAAGTGATTTTAACGGGGGTAGAAAATCGGGCCTCTTCAGGTGCAACGCTAATGCAACGAAAATTAACGATTGGTTGATTTGGGTCACGTGATTCGTGAGGGGGCGTGGCGTAGACCTCGAGTAGGAGTGGCGTTGTCTGGTACTGAGCGATCGCTGTACTGTAATTTGTTTTCTATCGATTCAAATGTTTGCGTATCGATAAAATTTTATGGCAAAAAGGTCGTCTTCGTTTCCTAATCGGAACAGTTGCTTCTGGGCTTTTCGGTGAGACGAATCGTACTGGGGTACAAATTGTGCTGTTTTTTTTAGATCATCGTCTCCTCCGTCTTAATTATGAACCGAGCTACGATGGTTTCAATATTAAGAAGCATCGCGTTGCTTACGAGAAATGAAATATTCTCGTATCGACAGTACTAAAAATCGTTTGTCACGCGTGAATTTCACCGTGAAAAAACTCGTTCGGTAAATGGTAATTGCATCGCCGTATTTTCGAAACTGCGTAGACCTGCGAGGGAGAATAATTGCCTGGAAGCGTTAGTAATTTCACAGTTCGAAACGACGCGTGATAAATCGCATTTTCGCGTGCATTGTTCGCCGATTTTTTTCTCTCCCCCTCCTCCCTCTGGTAATAAATTTTCGAGCGTATCGACTCGGTTTCCTACCCCGAGTTGTCCGTTTGATTTTTTGCTTCGCCGGTAACCCTTTCTTTTCACGGCGCGTCCGCCGTCCTTGTTCCTCGTTCTCGACGCCCGATGCAAAATACCCTCCGCTTCTTGTCTTTCTTTTTCTTCTTCTTTTCCTTTTTTCTTTCCTTCTTTCCCCCCGCTCGCCAACGTCGAACATTTCTCTTCCCTCTTTTATTTCGCCCGTCGTTCCCCATGCATTTTTCAAGCCCCCGGTGCATAGTCCTGTTGATTTGCGGTGAACCACAATATGGCCTGCTCTAGAGAAATATCGTTCACTTAACCATTTATAAACCAAATTCTCCGCTGCTCTTCCTTCTCTCCCCTCTTTTGTCTTTCATTTTCTTTTTCTCCTTTTTCCTTTCCTCTCCTCGGGAAAGAAGGTTACTCATTCTCATTCCTTCGCGGAAATTTGCATTCGCGTTGAAAGTGAAAACAAGAGAGAAGTCAGACTCCTCTTCTATTGCGAGGAGAAAATTTCGAAAATATTCAGATTGTATTTGTTGAAATGTCAGAGTTACTCTCGTACTCTGATCGAGGGGTGATTTGAGATCGAGAGGAGCAAATACAACGTCCGAGAGGAGCATTTTGCTCCGTTCTATTAATCAGGATAATGGTAGATCGTGGGAGAAGTTATCGCGTGCAATATAAATCAGCCGCAAGTTCAAGGGTCCCGTGAACTTTCACCCCGAGCCCCACGTATCTCGGCGCTGGAGGATTAAACACGCGGATTTTGAAACTTCGATCTTTTCGCGAATACCCGCGGCGAATAAATTAATTTCCCTCTGTCCCGTATCGTGCTCGACGATTATAAATTTCCCCCGACTGTTTTTCTCGCAGCGACTCGTGTTATTACAGTCGATTTTTCTTTCTTCTTTTTTTTTTTTTCTATCCGTCGATCTCGCGTTTTTGCACCGCGGGAAAAATATGAAAACGCGATTCTATTTCAATCGTCCGTGCATAAACACGGCGGCGTTTTGGAAATTTTATGCCCGACGGAGGAAATTTTAATAAACGCGTTATTTAATTTCGCTGTTTGCCAGGCGTTTCGGATTTCGTTTCCGACCGTTCGGAAATGTTCCCTGAATTTTTCAAATCGGCGCCGGCGGTTCGGACGACCACGCGGGATTCTCGTACGTCCGCGACTTTGTTAACGGCTATTGTAAAAATCCTGTGGAATCACGATCGAACAATGAGCCATTCATCGGCGAAATATTTCCTTTTCCAATGGAATTTCTGATATACGGGCGCTGTACGTCGGAATTTTAATTAAATGTACGTTTTGCTCGTATTTTTCGATTTGCTGCTTTTGTTAAGTTCCAAGCTCGTCTTGGTTATGTCGATTAAACAAGCCGGTACGTAGCACGATATGAATAAATAATAAAATGGATGTACACTAGCAAATAATATGTACGTAATGCATCTAACATACGTAAACAATATATATAATAATATATATAATATGTATTATAAATAATATTATGACAATATATATAATAATATATGTAATATGTATTATAAATAATATTATAACAATATATATAATAATATATATAATATGTATTATAAATATTATAACAATATATATAATAATATATATAATATGTATTATAAATAATATTATAACAATATATATAATAATATATGTAATATGTATTATAAATAATATTATGACAATATATGTAATAATATATATAATATGTATATATATATATATAATATTGTAACAATATATATAATAATATATATAATATTATAATTGTATTATAAATAATGTATGTAACATGTATAAAAAAAGATACAACGCGATATTAATTTCAAATTAATTTAAATGAAATTTGAAAGTCAGAGCAATTTGTGAATTCAGGGACGTTTTCTAAATGTCCATGAGATTCATTTGTTGTTGGCTCAAATCCGTGAAACTCCCATTGGCGGGCTCGATGTCTCCACTCTCCGACGAAGCAATCGCGTAGGGTTTTATTCTAATAAAATTAAGACGCATTCGTTGTGTACTCGTCAGCTTGTCGTCCGGATTATTGAAATTCCGTCGCGTCGAATATATAAAAGACGGGTTCGCCATCGAGCTGATAAAACGTCCGTCGCGATTAAAACGCGGCAGCTATGCCAGCTATTCGAATATTAAAGTCTCTATGAGAAAAGAAAAATCGTCATATATTAAGCCAACGTCCCCATACGATCTTAATTAACAGAGATGCGCTGTCGCGAGTCTCTAAATACTGTTTAGAATTTCCTTTGCTTCAAAAGTGCCTCGCGGAGCTCGCGCTAGACGATTTCATTACTGTCGGTGAGAGAGAGAGAGAGAGAGAGAGAGAGGAAGGAAAGAAGAAAGAAAACGAACGTGGGATGACGCAAAAAAAGAGTATATGTTGTGTCATACGAATATTAAAGAAACGATATAAATCACGACGTTTCCCCTCTATTCGACGCACGTGAACGAGAATTTAATCAAAATGTCGCGTCAAAATTGAATTATTTCCCTCCGTAATTAGCTTCGTTGAAAATTCAAGCGCGATTCGAGCAACACTTGATCGATCGCCGCCAATTTTTTCTTTTTTTTTCTCTCTCTCTCTCTCTCTCTCTCTTATTACTCGGGCAACCCGCAGGGAAAATGTAAGTGGCAGAAAAAAATGAAATTTTTTTAACAGACACGCGAGAAAGGATTTAATGAATATATTAGATCTTTCGCTATTTTTCACTTCGCGAGTAAAATTGCCCTCTACATCGTGATTTGATTAATTTCAAAGTCGAAATTTAATGAACAATTTTACCTAACCAGTCGCAAACAGCCAAAAAATTGCTCGTTTGTCATGAAGGGTTTAGGTTTGGGATGCTTGATGGAAGGATTATTTGAGGTTAGTTGTGAAAGAGAGAGAATTGCGCTTTTATGCGTTTCGTCTCGGAGAAATCACTGCCTAGATTCTCATTCCAGTGGGGCTGATGGCAGGCGACTCCTTTACCCCAGAACACTTGTTATTGTAACTACCCTCGCTAAGGCTGGCCCCGATCACCCATCCTAGCGGAGTTCCACACACTGCTTGGCTTAACGTCGGAGATCGGCAGGACCTCGACACTAGGCGCGCAGCCATTTGCGGCTTGTGCTAGTCAGTGTTCGAAACTCGTAGTTGAGGAATCCTAGGCCGCTACAGTCACTTTTACGAATTACGCGTCGTTTATGACATGTACTAACGTTGAAATTAATTTTGAAATTTTGTTCCTACCTCGAAAATTTGTTCCATCGCTTTTTTGATCTCTGTCTTGTAGTTTAGAAATCAAAGGATCAAGGAGACAAATTCGCTTGTGTAATTGCAATCCACGAATTTCAATTTAAATTCCAATTACAAATTACAACATAAGATTACAACATAGAAAATCAACGATCGTTTCTTCTTACAAATCGTGAGTGAAATGTTGCACTCAAATCACGTGTAATATTTCGTCGAATGATAATAGTAACAATGAGAGAAAGAGCCAGAGACAAAAATAGGAATTCTAAATCACGAAACACCCCCGGGCCTTTCCGATATCTGTTAGAAAGGGAAGACAGATTGGCTGAAAGTTGACCACTCGGCACATTTCACTGTTACAGAGTGGCACGACGAATCCCACGGTGAAGCTGTTCTACGTCGACTTGGAGAAGGTGGTCCACGGTAACGTGAGCTTAACTGAAATCGAACATCCGGACGAGTTAGCCTCGGAGGAACGGATTTTATCTGCTGTTGCTTTTCCTACGGACAATCTCGTGTACGCGACATGGATGAACAGGGAGCAGAACAAGGCGTATTTCCACTTCTGTTACGTCCATGATTCACTGCCCAATTGCACTACCGTACGTATAGACGTGTACACTGTGCACGTGTTAAACAAATATTAATTGTCAAGTCTCCTGAATTCCAATTGATTTTGGATTTTTCTTTTTTGTATTTATGCGTGTACTAAATCGGACTGAGTCAGATCTCACCAAATTTTATATATATATTTATATTTAAGTTTTCGTATTAGATTTTATTTATTGAATATTTCAATTATTACTTAGTTATGATTACATTTTTTAGTAAAATACTAATTCCAGTGTTTAAATTTTCAATTAATTGGAATTAATTACGAACAAATTTTTATATTTGACTCTTCTTTCATTGAACGTTCTTTAAGTTGAAAGAAAGAAAAATCCAAATGAATCTGAATTTCATTTATAGCATATATATGTGTATTTAGTTCACGATTGTACGATTTTTCTTTCGCTCCCGTCACTCGTTCGAGAGTTAAAAAATTCAAAGACAAGAAAAGACCTCGCTACCTCCACCTGCCAATCTTTTTTCTCCTTTTTTCTTTTCGTCAGTTCAAGCTAACCGCGTCAGCAAGATAAATAGGAACCGCGTCGCGTGGTTTTCATTTAAAATTTTCACCGACGGTTTTATCGTCCGTGAAAGACGAACTTTCCCGGTTTAATTAGACTCGCGGCGCGGGTTGGAAGTATCGCGATTCGTTTAGTTCGCGACACCGGTTTCAGCGACTCGTAGCGAGCGAACTCGTAGCGAAGAGGGCGTCATTTCGTTTATTGTTTCACGAGGGAATTCCGCATCGCGGATGAATTCGATCGAAGCGTGTGAAACTTCCCCAAATTCAGTTTCGCTCCCCGTTTTGTTCGACCTAACTGACTCAGTCTGTTTGCGATGTGTATTTTGTGCGTATTTTCACACAAAGTTCACTGTGAAATTTCTGGAATGCAAAATTATCGTACAATTATCGATCTCCTCCAAATCTTGACGTCATCGAATACCTTATTCAGCCGAAATACGAAAAACTTTATGTTCATTTGCAGTTTGACGTTTCGTTAAATCCAAAATTCCTGTCAAATTCCTATTAAATTCAAAGTTTCATCGATTCCAAAATTTGTACTAGAATCGAAATCTGAAATTTGAAATTCGAAAGTGTGTAAAATCCAAAAAAAAAAAAGCAGAGAAATGACGATCGATCCGGGATCGAGATCGCGAAATTCTTCGCGCACCGCGGTGATGTTCGCGGCGAGGCTCGTTAACATTCGAATGGGGATCGATCTCCTCGTCGAGGCACTCGGTCGCTCAATTTCGCCCCGGCACGGGTCGCCATGAATATCGTGGAATCGCGAGATAATCGCGCGGATCCGCTCGTCAAAAGGGGAGTAGTTGCTCGCCGATGCATGGGGAATAGGATCGGCCGGGCTGAGCGGCGCGATGCGCAATTTTTCGCGAGCGGGTTTCCAGTGGCTGCGAAGAGGGCACGGACGGAGGATGGAGCACGGGGATGAAATATTCATTTTTCCAGGCGCTGAAGCACTCGGAGAGGCACGGATGGGTCGAGCAGTTCGAGCCACCGGCGTTCAGCGACGACGGTGACTCGTTCCTCACGATTCTGCCGCAGAGGCAGCACGACTCCAGCTACTGGAGGCATGCAGTCGCAATTACCAACGTTTCCACTGGCAAGCCGAGGAACGTCGCTCTAACTTCCGGCCGGTTCGTCGTCACGGAGATAGTTTCTTGGGACCAGAAGAACTCCTACCTGTAAGTGTGCTACTTAGCGTTAGGTCACTCGCTTGTTAAGGACCAAGTTTCCTTTGCTCTTCCTTTTAACTGATTTTTTAAGGATATCCGACTATTTTTAGTATTCCCCGTTCTCTTATAATTAATTAAAGGCAAAAATAAGACTAGACCATCGTGTAGAGAAAAGTCCATGGACGCTTCATTAAAAATGTAAGTTGCGAGACCCCTGTTTGTCGATGCAAAATTGACGTCGAAATAACTATCAATCCTTCGAACTCTGATACTGGAGGTGATGACAGAAAAAATTTGAAAATTATCACGCTTTGAAAAATTATAAAAACTATATAATAAGAAAATTCATTATTATATAACAAAATTATACGGTAATAATAATAAATGTTACAAAAGACGCGCAACAACGTTGAAAACAAATCGAGTTCCTCAAAGGGTTAAATTTAATGTAATTTTGATTATAAGAATCAACGTAGATTTTTGATTTTTACAGTCTACTTGCAGTTTATTTCGTGCAAATGTTTCTGTATTGCAAATTTCTGCTTTCGAGTGAATATTTCTCCTTGAGTAGAAGCATGAAGGTGTAAAGTTTGGTGAGTTAAAAAATTAAGAGATTGATCCTTCTCGCCTGAAATCCATCGTTGAAATTGATCGTGTTTGACTTTGTTTTTGAGAAAATTGAGTTCGACAATTTGTCTTTGTTTCCAACCATATTGCTCAATTTCTAAAACTTGAAATATTTGTTACATCACGAGAAATCGTTGCTTTCCAATTAGTGCGTGTTAGAAAATTTGGAACTGATTTAACGCAGCACGAGGAAAATAAGATTATTTAGACGCAGTTTGACGAGCTTGTTTGAAGTGGTCGTTGCATAGTTTGCTCATTAGCTGTACTCTTGCGGTGAAAATACCTTTTGAAAGAGAGGGTTTGATTCATGCATATCGCGCAAGCAATCTCTATACAATTTTACTTTATGATAAATCCAGATAAAACAGTGCGCAAAACCTTTTACATTCAAACGAAGAGATATTTTACAGGAATTCCACGATTTAATTAAACAACAGAAGCACATTTATATCGGAACAGTTGCAACAGTTATTTTCATATTTATATCTAAATAGTTACAATAGTCGTTTTCACGTTACGTACAAAATTTTACAGATATTTTTAACCACAGAAGCCCTGCGTATTATTACGTACACTTAATTGTTTCAATGTAATCATTTAAATTTAAATTCGTAGAATTAATTTCAATCCTACGTCCGATTGAAGTTCAAGCGAAGCGATTTCAATTTTTCCACGTTCCACCGTTCTGTAGAACCTCCGGTCTAACTTGGCCAATTTGGAATCGGTCGGTATTAGCCACGGCCCATAAAATTTGCATTTTGGTGAGAATCCGTCCCCTCGAAGTATCCTGAATTGTGTGACAATCGTTCACAATGGGCTAGAGACCCGGATAAGGACCGGTCTCGTGGACCCTTGGCACTTATCGGAACGGTCCCTCAACGGTGGCCCGGCAGCCCCATAAAGATTCTCTAAATGTGCATGGCCGAAACAAACCCTCGAACCTGGGGAAAATCCTTTCCATCCACTTTGCCCTGACGACGACGCTCGCAGCCGGCGAACGTTCGGAAATCCATTTAATGGAAAGCGTCCCAGTTCCACTTTGGTTGTAACCAAATTTGACCGGTCATCTTCTCCGGGATCCGATCGCTACGACCGACTACCGCCACTTTCTGATTTCGTCGCGTCGTCTCTTTCGAACTCGCAGCCTCTTTCCCGAAGCCATCCTTTTCGTTTTCCCTCGAAACTTCGCTTCCTGTCGGCGAACGTGACGAGCCACGATAATTAGGGAGACACTTCGTGTCGATCGGTCGTAGAAAAACACTGCTGAGCGTCGAATTTCCGAGAGTGAAATTATCCGCTTTTAAATCGTTTCGTTGCCAAACGTTTCTGTAATGTGCGATTACTCTCTTTCGAATGAACGCGACGAGAAGCGATCCTGTTTGTTTTTAAATGCTTGCGCAGAGAGTCAAAAATTATATAATAAAATTAAACATTTTCCAATTGGCCCTTTGATTCCGTTTCAGCGACTGCTTTAGTACCATTTGATGATTATTCGCGAAAGAGGAGGCGGTAGAATTACTCAGTTTCGAATTATTTCATTGCTGAATGTTACTCGGACTGCAAGAACTCTCTTTCGAATTGATGCAAAGGTGAATTATTAACGAGAATCCTGTTTGTTCCTAAATTGCTCGCGCAGAGAGTCGAGAATCTATTTTTCAATTGGTCTTTTGACTCTGAAATGTCAGCGAAGTGTTTTGATAATTCTTCGCGAAAGAGGGAGAATTTCACTCGCGAGAGAGTTTCAGTCTCTCAATTTTCCACCCCCTCGCTGTTTTGCGCGTTTTTCAACAGGAACTCGTCGAATTATCGACGATTCAGCGAGATGAGAAATCGTTCGTTTCTATCGGAGACAGTTTTTCGTTTCTCGAAAGTGGATCTTACGATTATTTAGTTCCTCGGTAGCAAAATCTTCGCGACGATCATGATGGAGAAGAGGGGAGGGAGGGGAGAGAGAAAGGCGTTCGAACGTGGACGTTAAGTACGCCGACTTAGCTACGTGCTTCCATTATTTCTCGATAAAATACGACGAGGGAAGGATATTACGCCAGGGGGACGCGTTATATTGGGGATTCCCATGGAATCACGGAGCAAAACGTCTGCCACCGGCAGCGACCATCTAAACGGCGTTAACATTTATCATGTAAACGCACCGTTAGACATTGATACTGCGCGCACCGGCCGCTTAATTCAATCTCATTCCCCTGCAGAACAACTTTGAGCTTGATGCTCGTCATTTCTGTTTAAGCACGCCCCGTGTCACGTTTAACGCGGTGATTCGTTGCTTCTGGAGAAATTAATTTTGCGTCTATCCGTGAATACTCCTTTTAATTGCTTGGAATGAAAAATTCAATTCACCGCTGTACCGTTTCTGAAAGATTTCAAGCAGTGGAGATATCGATGCAATTCGTCCGCGTGAAATTTCCTCTTGAGAAACGAGATTCGGCTCGCGTCGATACCCAATCCATTTTTGTATCCAATATTGCATCGTTCATTCATTTTAGAATTCATTTCAGAAGGTAAAACGAACATCCTACTTATGAGATTTCCAAAACTTTTCCTTCCAATTTCCAATTCCCAATGGAAGATAAAACAGACGGCGGAATTCTTTCTTACACACGAAATGAAAGATGGAATATCTTTTTCTTTCTTGCGTTTCAATTTCAATTTCGCTGGTGAAACTTCACTTTTACGTCCGAAATCAGAGACAAACTTTCCAAGCACGTCCGCCAAACATCTAAAATTTCTTCTTGCAATATACCATGTAAGTAATAAAAAATTCAAGAGTAAAATTGCCCACGGAGGATCCAGCAGCGGATTCATCGCTGGGACGTTTAAAAAAAATTACGCAAACATCGGCGACACGGTGCGATTTACGCAACGGAGGATCGATAGTTGCCTCCCCGGTATCGCGTAATACCTAGAAAATTGTGCTTAAACGAGCCAATATTTTTATTCGACGCTCGCCTCCACCAGAGAGAGAGAGAGAGAGTTAGGACGGAGTTGATTTTCCATGGAGTAGGAGGCTGTACCTCTTGAGCGTCTTGACGCGTTCGATATCGGAGATCGCCTTAAGGGATCGTCGAGAAGAAGGAAGAAAGAAAGAAAAAAAAAAAGAAAATAGCCGGCCAAGTCGGCAAAGTCGCGTTTCGAAGGGGACAGTTTAATAAACGAACGGATGCGAATAACGAGACTCGGCCGAACTTTTCGCGCAGAATCTTCTGCCGGTGGCCGTTTTCCAATTCCGACGCCTCCGTTCCTTTTTTTTTTCTCCACCGGGTATGCTCCTTCGTGCGAGAACTCGCCGTTAGTTTCCCTCGTGTAATTATGCAGCGCCGACTATTGCGCTAATTGGCACGCACGTACGCGCGCGTTCGTCCGCTCGTGCACGCTTCTGCCGTACGTGTGTCGTCGAAATTGCGAGCAAAGATCGTGGCGTGTCTCGTTGCGAGTGCCGTTCGAGTGAAATCAACTTTTTCCTCCTTTTCGATAATTGGGTAGATCGTTAGTTTGAAAGTCTTGGGAAAGCGACGCAATTTAAACACATAAGTTTTTTTAGTATTTTTTCCAACTTCTATTTTGTTATATACTTGAAATACTTGAAAAGATATATTTTATATTTTATACCTGGTAAGAATATTTCGAAAAAGAAACGATTTATAATTTTTTGAAATTAATAATTTAATTTAACGATAATCTATATTTTCTGATTTTCTGATTTTCGAATTCCAAAGTTCCAAGAACCTTCTCTTACGATGCAAGTGCGCGAGTGTAATTCGCAGATAATTAAAAATGTACCCGAACGAGCCGAGAATCCTCCTCTAGTTCTATTTAACGTAATTCGACGGGACGCTCGCAGCGAGATCGGCCCGCGGATAAAAGCACACGTGGCAAGTCCACTTAGGTTAATTATTATCGAGGCCTGGCATTCACCGGTCGAGGCGTAGTCGAGCACGTGATGCGACTGGCCTAAATAACGATCGACATTTTTCTCTTCCGTCTCTCTTGTTTTTCTCTCGTTCTCCTTTCTCCGCGATGATGAAAGCGACGAACGATGATATTCGGCGCGTAACGGGAACTCTGTCCGCGTTGCTCTGCCCGGTGGTTTAATTAACGAGAGAATCGTGACTGGCCGTTCGGTAAGACTCGGTGGAATTTGGTGGAATTTGTTTTTCGAGAGAAGCGGAGAGACAGCGGCTGGTTGGTTGGATTAAGGAGCAATTTGGGAGTTGCTCGTCCAGATTGTTATCTCCCGGGGAAGAAGTTGAAGAAGAAGGAAAGGGATTTTGTCAGGGACCGTGTTCTCCTTTTCGAGGCATTCCGAGCGAGATCTTCTAATCTCTCGGCCATTGTTGTAACTCTGTTCTATCGACGATCGAGTCAGAGTGAAGAATTATGTGAAATTACCAGTTAGAATATTTATCAATTGGAATATTTATATTTATTAGTGCGCGATATATAATTCTTGTATCAGTGACAGATGACAGGTTCTTGATCTCGCGCGATTACAAGAAATCACAGTGGTAGTTTTTGTGATATTAATCGTGAGATTGAAAATAAATGCCACGTACACGGAAAGCTCTTGTATTTTTTATTTCTGGATCAGTTGGAAAATTTATATTTTACTACGTTCGTCCATTCTTGTTTAATAATTCCTCCACTTGTGCATGTGCGTTCATAAATTTTAACAAGATTTATAAAAATCAGTGATCAACGAAAAAAAAAGAACAAAAGAATATAAAATTGGATGGTAAAAATTTCAAATGTCAGGGATCGACTGAATTGTAAATTTATTTATATGAAATTGTTAAAATGAAAAAATGCAAAAAATAGTTACTGTTAACGGTCAAGTCTGTTAGAACGTAGAATTCGCAAAATACAAAAGAGTCTTCCAGGATACAAGTTTTATTTAAGAGCATTGAGGGAACTTTTTATCAATCGAAAAAAAGAGGTTGCAACAGCGCTCGTAAAGAGGTGGAATTTGCTGGCAAAAGAACTTGAACAGAAGTGTAGATTAAAGTGCACGTTTAGCCCAGTAAATTAGAGAGTTTATAGATGCGTGGAGTAAGTAGTACTCATAAGCGGCAGTAGTGTAGCCCGTAAATGGTCAGACCGCTGCCAGCAGAAGGAAAACTGCGTGAAACGCCCTTAGCGGAACGACCATATCTGCATATCTTGCGCAACGAAGAATTTTGGAGAATTTTATTTTCTATTGCCGTCACGTGTTACTTTCTACATTTTCTTTAGAGGCAGTTGGAAATATCTTTGAAATGAAACAAATTTTGAAGAGAAGAAAGAGTTGGGAAGAAATTTGCTCAAAGGATAAAGTAAAATTTATACAAAATCGCGAAATTTTTATGTGACTCGCAAGATATTAATAATCAGAATTATTAAACTGGATCGTAGATCTTTAGTTTCTTTTCGTATTTTAGTATACGAATGCTTTTTCAATAAACAAGATTATTTGAGATTTTTGATGATTTCGATCGATGTACACAAGGTGTTTTAGCAATTAACAAACCAAATTAAAAAAATATTCTTCTTCTCGCTTTACTCTTTGTATCTTCTTTCGTCATTCTCATTTCTGAATTTGGTGTGAATTCATAACACCTGTGTATACATATTTATTTCCATCGTATTCCATTCTAATCAGACTAATCCAAACGTAATTACATTTAGCTAAACGCGATCGATAAACGAAGATCGATAGTCCCGGGTATTAAACAAGTCAGACCACCGGAAACGCTACTAGTCACACACTCAAATCTCGTCCATAGAGCGCATCATTGTTGGCACGCGTTCGAATCTTGTTAAACGGCACTCGAACGTCGAACATCATTACAACAATGCGTTCTCCATTTCGGAATTCAAGCCTCGAACACGAATCATGGAGGAGCGACGTTTCAACCACTCGCGACCTCCTTAGACGATTGCCTAAACGCAATTCAAGAACCGTCTTAACCTTAGAACGACACTATGCAGTTGTCGGCTTCAGCGACTTCGTCGAATTTTCATCGTGTCAGAGTGTCGAGTCTTTTAATTTAAAACAACGCGATTTATAAAATAACAGAGAGAGGCAGTTTTTGTACACTTGCATCATTATCATCAGCCTCGAATCTTCAACGTGTAAAGTATAACTTGAAGTCACTTAAAGTGCTAATCGATTATTTCGAAACAGGACAATTCAATTAATTGTTTTAAATTAGATTTTAAAGTAAGACAAATTGTATCTTTTATTCATTGAAAGACGACATGAACTTTCATCGTCTTTCCTTGAAGTGTCTAGAGAAGAAAAAGTATTGCAAGTTAAATTAACGATGAGTCGTTTCGAGATAATTGATCGATTGTTTTAAATTAAAGCGGACGAGTTTTATAAAGTGAGACAAATTATTAAGACTACATGTAATGATTCGAAAAACTAGAAACGTAAACATAAAATCTTGAAGACCTTCTTTTGGTACAGTTCGGAGAAAGTTTCATCACCTTTTCTGAGATGTCTGAGAGAGAAGTATTCAAATCAAGTTAACGCTGGATTATTTTAAAACATGAAAGATGAATCAATTAATTTTATTCGCTAAAATGCTACGTGTAATGATTCGAATAACTAGAAACGTACTGGAAGACCATTTTTTGGTACACAGTTCGGAGAAACTTTCATCGTCTTTTTAAAGAGGAGTAAAACGAGAATTTTACAAAAATATTCAATCAACGTTTGAATTTCCCGCGATCCGTCGCTGTCGTGCAAATATAAAACAGCGTCGGTGAAGTGAACACGCAATTAAATTCGCGCTCAGCGGCGACGGCCACTTTCCAGTTTGGCTCTTTACTTTGCAAATTACTTCCGTGCCGTTTCGCGGCTTCTATCTTTCGCCGCATCAACCGGATATCTCCGCGGTGTCTCGCATAGTTTCCGCATGGCCAGTCGAAGCGGAGGAGCGGCCCGCGGAACCGTGGAATTCCGCGATCCTCCGAGGTGTTAATTCACTAGTCAGCCGAGGTAGGAGTTGGCCGCGCCGCAGAGTTACACCGACTCCAATTAAGCTGATGGCAGTTGGGTAAATTGCGACCCCTCCCCAGGAAACTGAAATCATTCTATAACAAGTTCAGCTTCTTCTTTTTTTTTTTTTTTACTTTCTTTTTACCCGGTCGGGCGAGATTCGTAGTATTTTCTCGTAGGTTCAATTATTTTTCGAGCAACGAGAGAGATTTAGCGAGCGGAAGAGAACTGCGACTAATATCATTCTCGGGTTTGAACTGGGTCACTTAACGCTGGAACCACCGATAGCTGTAAGTGTTAAATCGTATTATCAGCGAGGCGAGAGTGCAAGGAACAGGAAAATGTTTATCGCGCTATAAAGAACAGAAACGGGTCTTCGATCTGTACTTACGTGCCTGTTCAACGTCCATTCTTTCAACATCAGAACCACCACCAATTTGTAACTTTTGTTGGTAATTTTGTAAACGTAAATCAATCTTATTTTTAGAGATTTAAATCGAGATTTTTCGTGAGATAGACAAGTACTGAGATATACACTGTGTTATAAAGTTCCTCCATTTTGGTTACTTTAACGTCTCGACGAGTGGAAATCTCGTTTCTTGTTTCTCGTTCAAGACGTCCAAAATTCTCGTTTGAAAATATTTGAGAGCAAAGAGTCACTGGGACATTTTGAATAATTCTAGACGCCAGCATCGTTATATCGCGCTATGTCTTCGTCATGAACCCTCGAGCTAGGGCAACAACAAATTATCAACAGGCCATTAGCAGTAGTCGCGTGGCTACCGAGGGGAACGGGACATTCTTAGCATCGTTGAACGCGAACAGCGTAAACACATCGCTAACTAGCCGCGTTTCAGAGCCGAACCGCTTCCTCCTTCGCTCTGTTTACAACGACCTGATGATTAATTCATGCGCGTTACGCGGCACCCGCCATTCCCGTGTAACGCGCGTCCCCGGCGTCTCTAACGAAGTTACTTCGTTACGTTCGTTAAATATGGCGACGCGAAACACCAAAACCTCTCCCGAGTCCCCTTTGTTCGACCGATATAATTGAGGGAAAACCGAGCGGATTTTCTATGCGCATACGTACACACCGGCCTCCAAAAGTATCAGGACACGAAAGGGCAGAAAATGAAATAAATTTGGAAAACTATTAGGAAATTGTTATAATTTCTTAAATTTATCTCAAAGTTAGTTGTGTCAAGCTGGGAGAGGTATACACGTATAGTTTTATATATAGTCGAATAATAACATTAATTTTGCAGGAGAGAGTTTAAATTTTCTTTTCGTCGATATATCCACCGCGTTTTTTAATTATTCGCTCGACTAATTTCGATATTTTATTGGTTTTTCTACTGTTTTTTGGTGCTGTTTGGTTCCATGCATTTTGTAGTTTGTTCCATAAGTCATTTTGGAACTTTGGACACACTTTACGGATTTTCCAATCTAATTCATCCTTAATGAATCTTCTCTATTGGGTTCAGATCGGGGGATTGAGGGAGCCAGTGCATTATTTTTGATTCATCACTCAAAAATCTGTTCTAAATGTTGCAAACAGTCTTTACAAACCCTTGCAGTGAGTTTGGGATCGTTGTCATACATGAAAATAAAATGTTGGCCTATTGATCGCGTAAAATAGACAAATATTGTTCTTTTTTCGGAATCTCTTCGATTTTTATTAAATCACCAACCTATTTACTCCGATACTCTCCGTGTTTAACTGTGGGTACGATACAGTTGGGAATCATTTTGTCTATTCGTCGGCCCATAAAACATTTTTTCCACTCTTCGACTAATCAATTTCGATATTTTTTAGCCCACTGTAGTTGTGTAGTCTTTTTACTTTATTTTGTGGTCTTGGTAATGGTTTTTTTTAGAGCTACGCATCCACGAAGACCAACCTTGTATAAAAATTACAATTAAAAATTACAATACTAAACAAGCAGATGTCCTGATACTTTTGGAGGCGTACATACGTTTCCGGTCCCTCGCGCGAGGGAACCTGGGGGTTTTCTTTGATCCGGTGATTGGAACGGGACAGGTACTCTCGCGAATGTTAACGACTCGTGAGATTTCGAAGATGCTACAGAGACGGCAGGAAAGAAAGAGCGAGAGAGAGGAGGAGGAGGAGAAGCGTGTGGTTTCCGTCGAGGCGATTGAGTTTGCATGTCATTGCCTCGCTAAGAATTCCTTCCCTCTCCAGCTTTGTTCATGCTGATTTCAGCAGCGAGTTTTTGGCCGGCAGTCAAGCGACTGGAGAACCTTTTTTCACGAGGAAACTACAGCCCACGGGTTCCATTTCTCGTGAACGGTCAAAAGTTTCGAAAATCGGGAGTTTCTGACTTTAATCATCGCCGAATTGCAAATTTTTCTGCACGTTCGTCCTCTCTTTTTTAGGGGGAACAATCTCGTCTTCGTTCCCCAGGATTTTTCCTAAAGCAGTTTCAACGTCTTCGTTGTTGAATCGACGAGCTCCGTGCAGATTTATCGTTCCTTTTCTTACCGACTCGTTAGTCGTCGGTATGTTAGTTCCTCTAACTGAACAAAAATTGAGAAGCGATCGAACGAAAATAAAAATCTCAAGCTTCGAAAAAGTAAACGAACGCGTGACGCGGAATGGAAAATACGGGTCTGGCGTGTCTGAAGAGTCGATAAGATAGGAAATCAGCTGCCTTCTAAAAATCGAAAACCCACGAGAGTGCTGCGGAATGACGTCTGTAAAAATATCGAACGGCGAGAAGTTGAATCGTGAAACGTGGAGTAAAACACGAAGTAATACGAAAATTGGTTCCCCATTGGTTATGGGTACCAAGTAACTGGCTACCTAATTTCGGGGATGAAGAAAGGATGAGCCGGTCCCCTGTAGATTCTAAATTATGCAAGATACTTTGATACCACCGCCTTGGCCCCGATTTAATCAGTTTAATGAAGGTGTTCACCTGCGCGGTGCACGTCACACGAGCAATATACTCGATGCACTTGGAGCGCGCGTCGTTCCACCGTTATGTCACCTGTTAGATTAACGAGCCCCGCGCTCATGGCGGTCTCGCGCACCGGCGACCATAAATGGTGTAAAGTAGCCGGGCACTTTGTTAGGCCGGTATGACGCAGAAATGGACCGTGTTACCGTGCCTCGCGTGATTTTCTCATTGAAATATCGCCCCTCGCCTGTTCCATTATTCGTCGCACGACCGTATCGGCAAGCCAAATTCGCTGATAAAACGAATTTAAGTATTGTTGCACGTTGCCACCAGCTGCAAAGGCGAAGGGAAAGCAGTCGAAGAGGCAAAGTCTCGCGCGAGATAAAGCGGAATTATGCGCGTTTCGTGCTTTCGAGATACGGAGAACCGGGGAAAAAGAAAGTGGAATTTAAAACAGAATAGATATTTATACTCGTATCTTTTTTTAAAGAGAACTGAGAAGACTACGTGTTGAATATTTTCAAACTACACGAAAATGCCAGATCGACAAAGATTTCGTTGAGTAATGAGTTTCGAGGCGAAAAGGGAAGAGCCCCGAGATCATATTTGCAACCTCGAACGATCGCGTCGACTGGTTCCACGTGGTTTTGTGTATCGAACGACAAGCGAGCGGGAAAATCTCGATTCGAATTTAGGAAACGCGTGTTTCATTTTTAATGAAATCTCGTCGCCTCCCGTCGGGAAATATTTGTTTTGTCGGCTGTGTATATACGCGTGTGTGTATATTTTTAACAGGAAAATCGTTTCGAAAGCTGAAATTAAATTACCTCTCTTCGGTATCCACCCCGACGAGGGGTGATAGATAAATCAAAAACTTCGCGCCGGATTAGAAACGGTTCCCAAAAACGGTAAATTCGCTGGCGAAGGATGAAGAGGGAGAGAGAGAGAGAGAGTCGGAGAGAGGTCTCGTGGGTGCAATAGCAGCGTACTTTCTGATGGAGTAGGCTCGAGTTTGATTCCCAGAACGGTTCCTCGAGAGCCTTTCCGGTTCCGCGGCCGCTGCAATTCACTCCGAGATCCGAGATAACCCAAATAATTTCCAATTTCCTTTATCGATCCTCCTGCGCGGAATCGTTTAACGAGAGGGGGCAGGGGCGACCCGTTATTTAAACTTCTCATTGTCGTGCGATTAAGTGTGTCAACTCGACCCGTTACACCTGGGACACGACGCGGACTTTCGTATTCTCTCAAAGAAAATTAAACGATCTTCCTCTGAATGTTCCCGCGGAGTTTGTTCGAAGACAAACACGAGATAATTGGCCTGCGTTAGTCTCGCGTGGCTTGATACAGCCGCGAATTTTCAATCTGTTATCCTCGAGATTTCCGTCCTCCTCGAACCGAAGCTCGAGGGAAAGTTCGATCTTGGACTATACTTGGAGTCTCGCGATTTCTAACTCAACTAGTTTCAATCGCAGAAGAATCTACGTATCTGCGTATATTTATCGTCGTGGAAATGAGAAATTAGAAACGACGTGCAAGCGTGGCTTGTTCGTGGAAATTTCATAGATTCTTGGAGATTCGAATGAAAGTGTACAAGTGAAAGCTTGCGTTCGTTATGGTGTTATCATTTTCTTTTTCTTAATAGCAATTTCGTAATTTAAAAAAGAAGTTTATCTGCAATTCTGGCAAAATTCAATCGTTCGTACTTACAGCAACAAGTGTCCGTCGGTAAATTCGTTGACTCGTACTACTTCCAAAATTAAATTCTTTGTAGAACTTTAATAATTGATAAAAAAATTTGAAAGAATTAATAAAGAAGCAGGTATATTAGCGAGATAGAGATACAACATTGTAGATGCATACATTGACTCGCACCACTTTCAAAATTGTATTAAAATTGAAATTAAATCCTCGTTAACGTGTCCCATTTTCGATAGAATTTTTTATTCTGTTACAATTTATTTTATACAATTTTGTACAATTTTACAATTCTATTTTACAGAATTAACGAATTTTCTTTAATTAATTTCTGATAATCCAGAGATATGTGAATCCTGGTACGCTCGAAGGTCTCACGCGAAGCATACGTTGATCGTCAATAATTCGCCAATCTTGCCGTATGGTTTAGCGCCAGTGAAACGGGATCAAGAGATTTGGACGAACTTTTGGAAGAGGGTCGAGTGGCGGTGATTGAGGGAAGGCAGCGAAGGGGAGGGGAAAGGTTAGAGGCACGTGGTGAAAGGAACTCTGAGGGCGTCTCGAAGGTATTCTGTTTGTGGTTTTCGGGGTTGAAGGGAATTTTCCGCGAAAGGGATGTGTCGAGGTTAACTCTGGCTGTGATTCGAGCAGGGGAAGAAGAGGGTAGTACATAAGGAACTCGGTGAGAGTCTTTGAAGTCGCGGAATCGGAGAATTCTTGGACTTTAGCGAGCTTTGAGTCGGTGATTAAGGCTGCTCGAGGGAAAGAAAAAAAGAAAGAGAAGAAGATTAGCGAGATTGTAGCCTCTGGAATTTCAAGTTTGTGGAATTTGAAATTTGGAACTGGTTTGCCTCGGCGTCATGGATCTTTGATCAATTTTTACGACTTGAGAATTTTTATCAGTCGAAAGAGTAATTCTTTTATTATCGAATATTGCTCTTTGAATATTTGCAAACTGCGTTCCTTCTAGTTGTAATTAAATTGGCGGGTTTTATGAATTTTTAAATAAGACAGTAAAAATTCCTCTATCAAATATTATAATAAACATTCTTTTCCTGCCGATTAATTTAATTTAATACGTATTGAATAAATGGAATTATAAATCTTCTAGAATTTGTCTGTAGAAAAATACACTGCTTGAAATTTATATTCTTCGAGCAGCCATTGTACGTTAAAAAGTCTAAATTTTGCGAAATCGCAGATCTCCGATGAAATAAACGTAAGACTAAACTGTGGGAGGTGGAATGAAAAACGTAAAATTTTCGACACTTTGCGCAATCGGGCGTGATTGTCGGCGGCGAGGGAAAATAGAGGGACGGCGATGGAAGTTTCGGAGGATGATTTGCGGTTTCACGGAGGAAAGAACTGCGAACAGGTTTTGGGGAGGTTTAATGGACTCGGTTACTTTAGCCGCGGAAAATTCCGCCGAACTTAGGGGAGTTTGTGTAATCGGTGAATTTAGCAAATTTACCGGATCGAGTCGATCGTGACCCACGCTCCACCAAATTCAAGTTTCACGCCGTAATTGTTCGGGGAACTTTCGTAAATTGATTATTACGCGACGCTTCGTACGTTCGAGAAATTCGATCTTTTTTTCTTTTTAGGTGAAATTCTTTAGATCTTCTTTTAATTAGTATGTTAAATTTCAGAGAATTGATTAATTTCGCGATAATCTTGAAACTTTAACAATTAACAATTAATTAAAATATACAATATACAATTTTTGAAATTGTTTTGTAAAATTGTCAGAGTAATAGAATTGTTCTTTGATAAACTGATGTACAATTAACAGTATACTATAAAATATAGAATTACTTGAAACATACAATTAACAGTTAATTAAAATATACAATTGACAATTCTTTAGGAAATGTACAATTTTTAAAATTGTTTTTTAAAATTGTCAGAGTAATAGAATTTTTCTTTGATATTGAATTTTTCTTGAACTGACGAGCAACTCGCTGAACACAGTTGGCTACACAAAGTAGGATTGGCCGTTCAAAAGATCAAGGGAGCCACGCAGTCCGTTTGAGTTACAAATTGCCCTGTCTTCGAAGTAATAGAAATTAATTACTTTTTCGATACAGTCGCCCCGGCGGTGACCCTGGAGGGCAATAGCTCGCCGTACGTTCGACCCGTACGTTTGTTCTTCGATTACGAGCCCGTAACTGGCGTTATGTATATCGTAATCGAATTAAAATAGTCGCTCGATTTATCGAACACGAACTAAATTTCAATTGAAAATTCGCGCTTATTTCTGCGTATATACTTTTATGTTAAAGTCCAAAGTCAGAGAGACAGACCGGTATCTGGCCTTCGACTTCGGATTTAGGAACGATTCGGACGATCTTCGTAATCACCGCGATCGGTATTGCTAATCCCGGTGTTAAAACAACGATCAAAGTATCGTTACACGAGGGGACGTCCTGCGATTCTAACACGTCCATTCGTTCCGCCGGTACCGCAAACGATTGCACTGAGCAATTTCGCGAGCGGCGGTGTGTTTCTTGCGACGTTGGCGTACCGTAATGGCCTGGAAAGAGGTCCGCGCAACTTTCATCACCGGAACCATTGTCGGCGGAGATAGTCCCGCTTCTATGAAGCAGAAATTCCGGCTGAAAAACTGAAATCGCGTCGTGCGAAAGAAGCGAAGGCGATACGCTCCGAGACTGCAACGTCTCCGAGAGACGAAGTCGTTTCTCCATTCTCTTCTCCCGGGGCGGGTTTTGGCACAATTTTTGCCAAACGGGCACGGAAAATTGCGTACGATGTTTATTATACGAGGAAACATCCAAAATATAACGTGCTTTCGGCAATATTTTAGGTATAACAATTTTTCGATTGTTGTATTTAATAATTGGACCAATTCTGTGGAATATTATATTTTTATGTCTGCTGTTAAATATCGTGACGAGTACGATACTCTGCATTTTCGATTGGCAATATTTCCCGAAAGGTGGCAAGCATGATTGCGTGATTTAAAGTGATCGATACTTTTTCTAGCGCCTGAAACGAGAAAATGTAAATCACTTCACTTGTTTACTTTAACTTTTTTTTTATCACTGAAAGTGATTTTAGCGAGGGTAACCCAGAAAATCGAGCCTCTTCAGGTGCAACGCTGATGCAACGAAAATTAGCGATTGGTTGATTTGAGTCACGTAATTCGTGAGGGGGCGTGGCGTAGACCTCGAGTAGGAGTGGCGTTGTCTGGTACTGAGCGATCGCGCCTGTAATTTGTTTTCTATCGATTCAAATGTTTGCATATCCATAAAATTGAACAGTTGCTTCTGGACCTTTCAGTGAAACGAATCATACTGGAATACAAGTCGTGCAGCTTTTTTCTCAATTTTTAGCGGTAGCTTGTTTTTCGAAACTGTCTACTTTCATCCGGCGGGTGTGTAATCAACCTTCGTACGAGTTTAATAACATACTAACTGTCGCGGCGGCCAATATCGATAGGGAAAATTTATTAAATTGGAATTTCGTAGGCAACGTGACGGCCCTCCAATTATGATCCGACCGCGCGCGAGCTTTTCCGATGCCGATTAATCGGTATTTCAATCGATCGACGTCGCGGTTATCCGGCTTGGTAATAGCGTTTGTCACAAACGACAGATCCGTGATCTATTCGTACGCGAATTTTCAGAGTTTCACAGCTTTCGTTCGTTCGCCAATCCCATTGTCTCTTTTTATCTCTCGCGCGTACTCTCTCCCTTCATTTTTTCCCCTTTTCTTCTTTCCCTTTTTTTTTCCATTTTGGTTTATTTTTCGGAGGCGTGTCCCGTTCCTCTCGAAATTCGCGTGACAGATATTTTTTTCCTTTTTTTTTTTTTCGCCTGCTAACTTATTCATGACACGTGTTTGTTAAATTTCAAATGTTTTTCTCCTCCCCTGCTCCGATCAATTTTTCCGCTTTTTATTCCATTTTTATTGCAATTCACGTACGTCAAACAAGCAAATTTCACGGGGACGTGATTTCATCTTTCCCAAAATCCGAATGAAAAATTAGTCGATACACGCGGCAGATTAAAAGTATCCGAGATTTGTATTCACTTCTTGGCGAAATTTTTTTTTTTTTTTTCGTTTAATGTCATCGGCTTATTATTAATTTTTATTTAATAATATTCATATCTTCATTGAGAATTTCAATGAAAACCAATAAATACAACACATCGACGAATCACCTAATGAATTTCGTCGTATCTAATTCATCATTCATAACTTCGTCGTTCATCAACGTTCAAGGAATTAATACACTTATTTTCCCCCGATGTTTAAACACAGTCCTTGGATTATTTGATTTACAATAATGATGGAAAAGTTGAAGTTTTTCGCTTCGTTAATTCACCATCGGACGATTAGCAAACGAAAAGTACCGTTTCGCCAACAATCTGTTCAATTCCAGCGGCGAGGGCGGAACATAAGGAAAGTTTTATTTACCGTGCAATCCTGTTTTCGACTTTTCGATTAACCAGGCCCGGTTTCATCCGGCTTATACCGGTGTAATCGAAACTTGGTTAACTGTTGCGCTGATGCTGCAACATTGTTCTGCCTCGATGCCTTGTTTCAAATTTTCCATCCCTTATTTCGACGTGTCTCGTCTTCCCAGAAGCGAAATACTCAGACAGATTTTGGACAATCCTCTTTGCTTCTTCTTTCGTAGCAAAATTTATATTTCTCGAACTGGGAGGGGATGAAAATTTGCTGGAATCGTTAATGCGTTATAAGTATTTTTCATTTTTTCCAGCAGTTCACCGTAAATTTATGGATCCTCGGAGCCTTAAATTTTGCCCCGCGGGCGATCAAATTGTAGGATTAATAATTCATTTGTGCGCTGAAAGCTTGATATATTTTTAAACGCATTAGCATTTCATTCGTAATCGCCGCTCGCATTATTTTGTTTCGCCCATTTAACCGGTAAAGAAAAAAAGAAAAAAAAAAAGGAAGAAGGAGCCAACGTTTCCACATCTTTACCGCGCAATTTCACGAGCGTTTCGCGATTTATAAAAGCATCCTGTTCGCGCGCCCAGGAGAATGAGTTACACTCGGTAACAAGGCGGTAAAAAAAAAAAAAGAAAAAAATCCCGACGTGCCTCGTTGTAACGATAATAATAATTAAGGTTCTAATTGCGCAAAGGAACTTTCTTAAGCTAATGAGAGCGAGAGAGAGAACTATGTCGCCTGGGGAAAATAGTAAAAAAAAAAAAGAAAAAGAAGAGAGAGAGAGAGAGGAGGAGAGAAAAAAAACAGGCCGAGAGCAGCACTTTTTTAAATGGTCGTGGAAAAGCACTCTGACCTCACGGACAGAGTCTTCGCTTCTCGTACCCTTAATCAACGTCATTTTATCGTGCTCCTTTAAGAATTGTTTATTTGCGCAATCTCTCTTTGCTATAAGAACTCGCCAGTTCATTTTCTTCCCCAGCCCAGGCTGTGTTTTTCGCCCCTCTTTTCTTCTCCGCGTTCGTTAACGCGGTTAGAAAAATTTTTCTTTTCCTCGCCCACGTTCTTCCCTCTCTCGTCCCGCTTTGCCGCCATTTCATTATTTCCCTCCCTTCTGCTCGAGATGTTATTGCAGCTTTGCACTTAGAAAATAGGGACCGATTTTGTTTCGCGGGAGGATCCGAGAGGAGGATCTTGTCAAAGTGGTTCGATGATTGCTTTTCCAAAAGTTGTGATTGGCTCGATGCGTGCGCACGTTGAAGATCTTGGGATGCAACTCACTCGATAAAGTCTCACTGCACAATTTTCATTTTTTATTTCGGAAAATTCGTGATACTCGCGTGAGAAATCTGCCAAGAGTACACTTTTAAGTGCGCTTCAGTGAATGATAATTGAGGTAATATCATTGTGTTTGCCGAACACGCTGCAACATGTAACGTTATTAAAATAAAAGTACGCATCGATTTCTCTCTCCATAAAAGAGAAAAAGTACGTTTTTTCACGGCAATTAACAGCGGACGTAACAACGTTCGATATGATCGTGCTTGTGAAACTTCGACAAATAACATCGTTTAACATCATTGAGGTAATAACATTCGAGAGAGAGAGATCCGCGTTTAAAAAGAAAAAAAACGAGCGACGCAGCACTATCGTACGTACGCCGCTGTGCAAAGCTTGAAAATTCAACGCGAGAAGAGATAATCCTCGTTTGGCAACAATGAACGCACGCGTTGGACACGCGTTGGACGCGCGAGGAGGGGGAGACCTTCGATTAATAAGGATTAAAATGAGCAAATTGCCACGCGCGCGTTAAGTGTGCGAACCACGCCGTGAATCGAAAGCGTGCGTCTCTCCCCGTTCGCAAATAGAAAAGTAAGTGGAACGTGTAAAACAAACATGCGCGGAGGTATCAATTCGCGGATCCCTTAATTCCTTTTTTTCCTCCCGCAGTGCGCTAATGGTATTATCTGTCCTCATCCCTCCGCGATATATCCCACCCCGACAAATAACGCGAAACAAGCTTACCGAGATTAACGGCCGACTTACTTTCGCGAAGCAGAAAAATCCCCTCCCCGCGATCGCGTTACGAACCTGCTATCCTGTTATGGTCGAGGATTAATCCTGGAAACTATGAAATTTTCTTATTTCCTTAACAAGAGAGAATTTCCCTCTCACTTGGAAACGAACGTGCGACTGTGTGCAGCGAATGAAGATGGAGGCAAATTGGTTTGTCAAGGACAGACTGATGTCGATCGTGCTCCTTGGGATTCGAAGAACAACCACCCACTGACGTGAAAAATTACTACGTGTGTTGTTTGTTAGAAGTGTATTTTACACGAGGAGAGATTCGTGTCTGATCTGGTGCTGACTATTCTACTTGTCCGAATCGTAACTCTCGCCCATTGTATTTCCTATCTTTCTTAATAAATTATTACACGAAAGAGAAAAGCTTCTGTTGCTACGCAAGTTATTCAGTAAATTTACGCGTAAATCTTGAAGGAAATGAAAAATGAGATGGAAGGACGTATGGACTTGGGGTAGTGCCTAGACTCATCCAGTGGCCCCCGTTCACCCATCCTAGCGGAGTTCCACACACTGCTTTGCTTAACGTCGGAAATTGGTAGGACCTCGACGCTAGGCGCGCAGCCACTTGCAACTTGCGCTAGTCAGTGTTCGAAACTCGTAGTTGAGGAATTTGTTTCTCCATCGCGCAGTTGACTGGAAAATTACAAACCCTTTTCCGGCAATCCTCATTGCCGCCCACGTTACGCAAGTATTCCCCTTGGATATCGAAATCATCGAGATTGGTCAGCGAACGCTTAGTTTAATTGCAAAAGTTGCCGGTTGGTCGAATTTTGATCGAAATTGTGCGAGTCGGTTGTGCTGTATCTTGCCGCGTTGCTGTTGGCTCGCGCCGTGATAATGCGCGTTGTCGCGCGCGAAATCCTCGCATATTCAAAGGTGGCTGCGTGACGAGAATACGTATAATGATCAGGCGATGGATACACGCTCCCGAGGAGACCTCGACGGCGCGTGACGCGGATACACCCGTCCCAGCGGCTTGCGACACATTCCTGAGCGCGTCGTTTCCGCGAGCCGTCGCGGACACCGCCGCTCTCTCATCGCCTTGGACACGCAGCACGACAATTGGATTCTCCGGTGAATAACCAGCGTGACATCGCTACCGTCCTCCGGCGCAACGAGAATTTCGGCAATGCGCCGTCTCCCTACTCGCGCGAACCACGCGTTTGCGTTCAGCCCGCGACTTCGCACACGGACTCGCGTGTTTCGAACGAGAAACTGAAGTGAAATCATTGGATCTTCTGGGCCTTTCATCGATTTTTCGAAAGCGTCCAATCCCAAACTTTCTTTTCTTTTCCTTTCTGCTTCAAGGTTTCTAGAAGCTTCTCGATATTTACAGAGAGGACAGTTCCCTCGGAACGTAAAACTGACAATTTCGTTCAAGTGGCATATCTGGAGCATTGTTTTATCCGACGCCGGAATTCCGGCTGTCATCTTCCTTCCCTGCGGCCCATCGCGACCGTTTAAAGTTCGCAATACTCCCAGCAATACTCCCAGGTTTCTGTCCACTCACGACTGCTCGCCCGTGAAGAATGCTGAACCTCGCCCTGGAGTCTCTTCATCCTCTCGAGTCGTCCTCTCTCTGCACACCGATCACGTAGCCGTCACATAAAACACTGGATATCCTCAAAAAAAAAGAAAAAAAAAGAAGGGCGGGAACCTTTCATGCATCGATAATGCATCTTTCAAGCGCCGCAGACGCGTCCCTGGGATATCTTCATTAAGCAATCCGCCAGCGAACTTTCGCGTCCGTGGAAATTTTTGCGGTTGGAAGTCGATAGAAGCGAGAGAGAGAGAGAGAGAGGGAGGGAGAGATTCGTACGTTCGTGGAATTTCTACGGATTATTACGGAAACTGGAAGAGATTTCAGAGCGGGGCTCGTAAGATGAGACGATGGATTAAGTAAATTGTATCGGAGATGCGCCGTTTAATTCCAGAATCAGTCGAATTTCCGTTCCAGTTTTTCAGCACAAACTGAGACTACTGGAATTTAGTCGTAGATTTAGACTTGTCAGTTTCTGAGCAGTATTTAGAATACACGGTTTTAGAATACAAAGAAGCCTCTCTCTCTCTCTCTCTCTCTCTTCCTGAATATTCACTCCAGGTACAGAATAAATTGTACGAATTAATTTAACTAACCTTGCACATCCACGGGAGACTAGAAAACGGCTCTGACATTTTCATCAAATACGCCATCTGTATTCGATTGACTCTGTGCGCGAGTGGTGCCACCATGAACTTCGGCGTAGGGCTCGCGTAAAACACAACGTCGGGAAACTACGAAAGATACGAGCGAATGTATAAAGCGATAAATGTAATTTGCAAGTTATTTCCGCGGATTATTTCACCGTCACGATTTATTTCCCTTTCGGAACCGCGAGCACAATGGGAACGTTATCACTCTTTGTTTGCCTTTTGTTCGACGCCGAAAACAGCTTAAAAAGACATCCACGGATATTTCATTCCCCTTTGTTTTTTCATCTAAGTTCGATAAAATGGTCAAAAAAAGAACCAGAGAGTGGATTTCAAGGGGTCGTTGCAAAGAGAAAATTTCAATCTTCAAAACCACGGTGGATTTAGTCGTGAATTTTAGAAAGAATTTTTTAATATACCACGTGAGTGAATATTGAATTTCTACAATTTTCTACGATGATGTGGAATCATCTTTGGAAAACACAAAGTCACGACTGTCAAAAGAGAAGTTTCGCGCTTCAAAATGAAACCAACTTTCTTTACGAATTTCTATCGATTGAAATCCTCCGACAATTTTCCATCGTCACCGGTACGGTTGTGCACTTTATTGTGCTCAAAAGTAAATAAAATTTCGCCTTCAGTTTTTTCGTGCACGGGATTCATCCGTTTTGCCTCAAGTGCATACGTATCGACGTATAGGCGTATAATATTTTCTGTCGGAAAATACGGGACCGTGACTCGAGTAAGAATCTCACGGCAAACAATCTTCCCTGTCGCGTATAGAATCGATTTTCTCAAAATGGTTTCCTCGTTTCCTGCTCTCTCTCTCTCTCTCTTTCTCTCGACTGTGCCATACATTCTAGCAACGATAGAAGAATCCGCATTAAGCGCTTTTGTCAAAAAATATTTCACAATTTCTCTCTCTCTTTTCTCTCTTTTTTTTTCCTCTCCCCAATATGAATAACGTGTATACACAGAGAGAAAAAGCATTTCTAAACGCGGAAAGATTGAAAGCATTGTTTTCCCCTAATCGCTCGAAACTACGAAAAAAAAAAAACAATAAAATTCTCTCTGAATCGTGCCACGAGCTTGTAACATAATTTTCGTGTTTCTGTTCCGTCGTGAAAGGCAAAGGGAGAAAAGAGAGAAAATTGGCGGAGAGCGGGAAATAGAATTCGTGGATAAAAATTGATGCGCCCCGTGGAATGCGGTGCATCGATGTGCCTCGCGGTTTTTACGGGCGCCCGTGTTATTCAAAAAACACCCAGTATATACGCGGTATATATGTCGGAACGTGCGATATCTGCTCTGCGTTTGCAACGCTCGGCTCCGCTCTATATTGATTCTTTGCTATACGCGTCGGTGTTGCGTCGCCTCGCTATATATTCGCATCGAACAATCTGTTTTCAACTACAGATCGGAATCGCGTAAATCAAATTTAATGATCCCCTGGTCTAGTAACTCAGCGGTATTATGGTCTTAATAAACTCCGCCTTTGTTGTTGCAGTAAAACAACAACGCTGGGTGGAGGAGGGCGGGTTACGCGCTCGAATATTTCAGAGGGGCGAAAAACTCGTCTAATTAATAGCACAAAGACTTGTTGTTACTAGGCGCGCGTGCAAACCAGCCTTGAAAATCGGCTACTGTGTCGTCGTCGATCGTGATTTTCATATTAATTAACAAACAATCAGCTCTGTAGACAACGGGCAATTATCGAGAGGCAGAAGAAAGCTCTTCGTTGGAAATGGCGGCCGATCGTTAATTAGCCAATTTTAATTGTGTGTCAGCGCGTGTCAATTCGACACCGGGCGACGCTTCGATCCAGGCCGACTAAATTAAACGGGAATAGAGAACGCGAGCACAAAGGAATGTTCGACGAGGGAGGAAAATAGACGGATATAGGTTTTTGCGAATTTTTCCCTTTACTCGCGAGGAAATATCAGATCGACGAGTAAATATATTTATTCACAGCGTTCCTGTGATGTATTTTATATTTCGCTCAGTTCGGAAGATGGGACATTTCATTTTTTTCACAAAGCCTGTGATCGCGACATTTCCCACAGGTTTGTCGTAAGAAGGCGCTTTCGGCAACTTGAGAAATTCACTCGACGAGGGAAACAACCGGTTTTCTCACCGCTGTTCAGATACCGAAAGAGATTCGACGCGACGTGATAACAGCTCGGTCCGCAGAAATGAACGAAATAAGTGGAATAAGAGCAGCCCGTGAAAGGTTAATCCTTTCCGAGCAATTTTCACTTTTAATTCTCGCGTTTTATCCTTAATTCCCTCATCGTTGAACATTGAAAATTACAGTAATTTTGCGATATAGATGTAATTTGAATATCGAAGGAAAATATAAAATTAAATAAATCTACAATTTTCATAATCTAACGGAGATTACTATAATCGCACGTAGCTCGTTATATCCGAGAGTTAAATTTTTTTTCTCATTTGTAATCCAACGTAGATTAATTATGACAATCATTTGCGACACACTGTATCTAAGGGTTAAGTCTCTTTTCTTTTTCGCAACAAATTCAAACGATCCAGTAGTTGGAAACGACAGTGTGCGTAGGGAAAGTATAGAGAGAGATTTCGGAGAACAACAGAGTTCAGAGGAACGGCGAGAATAATCTGAAGACAGGATTTATAGAACGGAGGTTGAAACCGATGTTGAATTCCTGCGAAACTTGCACGCCATTGAAACACCGAAACTTGGGTTGCTTTAGCCTGCGTTTAATTAGACTTTCGTGACCGCGACACGAGAAACGATGAAACACATCTAATTCGACGGTGAAAATAGATATATACGCGTCGATTTCTCCGTATTGTTACCCACTGTTCGCCGTAAGCTCTTCTCGTTCATCCACGAAATAACGTTCCGTTTCTTTCTTTTTTTTTCCCAATTAAATAATATATAATTAAGTATATTTATTTAACAATGAGCATACCAGATGTCAATATATTTAACTAGGGACATAGGTTATAACAACAAGTGAAACAGTGTAACATTGTAATATTAAATATATGTAGCATTTAAATTATTATAGACAGCAATGTTTATTAAATTTGGACATTACTGTTTGCAATATTTAACATACGAAACAACTCTTCTACTTCCACAAAAGCACAAATAATATTCGCGAAACTTCAAACGAGGATACCTTTGAGGAATCTCCTTTCTTTTCTCGATTAAATAATACGTAGTTGAGCAATTTAACAATGAGCATACCAGATGTCAATATATTTAACTAGGAATATAGATTATGTTACAACAAGTGAATTTGTAATATTAAATATATGTGGCATTTAAATTATCATAGACGGCAATGTTTATTAAATTTGGACATTTATTAAATTTGCAATATTTAACACGCGAAACGACTCTTCTACTTCCACAAAAGCACAAATAATATTCGCGAAATTTCAAACGAGGATACCTTTGAGGAATCAAAAAAAAAAAAGAGAGAGAGAAGAAAAGGAAAAGTCTCCATTAGTGTCGTTGATCAATTAAACACAGGGTTGAAATAATTGGCCGTGGGGATCGATAAATCACGCGACTTGATGGGAAACGACCGTCGTTCACCCCCTTTGTGCCGACACGCTGCTCAAGAATGGATCGTTTTACAATAGGTATTCACGGTCGGAACAAAAGTTGCCGCCTCCCCCTCCAACCCCCGTCACGAGTAAGCGAGGCGAGGGCTCGGATTTCCGGGTGTGCTTCCACATCCGTGTGCTCGCGGGTGCTTAAAGCTTCACATGCTGCTGCGAGTAACTTTAAATTGCACGCCCGCCCCTCTCGAACTTTCATCGGCCTTCGCAAGATACATAACTTAGGAGGGCACTCTTTGCCCGGGGTTTATACGCCGATAGAGAACCGCCGACGCTGACGATGATCTCCCGCTCGAAATTACCCTCGTAACGCGGCTGTTCGCCGCTTAACGCGCCGATCGTTTTGCTTTCAGCTTTCAGTTTGTTTAACAGAAAGTAACGAACCGCCCCCTCCGGAGCGATGGATAGATTGATTACGAGGAAACGTTTTTACTCCGCGAGGAAGTTTTTTCACAGGTCCGCGACGCTTTGATGAATCGAATCGACCGCTCGATTAAGGGAATTTAGGTACAGAGACGGTTAAAAATGGGGGGGAGTTGAAATTTCGAGGGCTCGAGTTCAAAGGGGCGGAGAGTAGATCGGGCAATTTGTTTTTCGCTTCGTCGAGATGTTTGAACCCTTTGTGCCTTTCCGCGGGAAATTCAAATTCCGCGTCTAAGTTTAAAGCAAGCGAAAATGTGTAAATCGAGTAAGTTTTGTTTGTTAACTCGCGGAATTCCCGGTTCCGTTCAACCTCAACGGAGAAGTGAGGTTCTTTTCGCTATTCAGCCTTGCCTGCGGCTGAAGGATTAATTCTTCCCAAGCAATTTTTCTATTTTTCTGTTTTAATGTTCTCGTACCTTCTTTCGTATCTTGAATCTTCGTGCTTTCCCGCGGAAAATCGAGATTCATTCGTGCAAAATAAACTACATATTTATCACGTCACGTGCAAAATACTGTTTAAGATTTGCTTGAAAATTAATTGAAAGATCATCGCGAGCGTTGCAGCGTTAATGAAATTGCAAAATGTCTTGTACAACGTGAAAATCTTCTGTGATAAATGTTCAAGTATTTTTGGTAAACAATTCAAACTTTCTCTTGTACTTAAAAATGGACACGATCGAACAAATTTTGTCAATTTTGTCGATTCAAGTTTAATTTTAATTCGATCAAGCTAGATTTTACAATCATCCGTGTGTCAAGAGTGAGATTGATTAGGACGTGTTTTGATTGCTGGTAGGTAATGCAACCCTACATGTGTACATAATCTACCGTGATATTATACTAATATTAGGTGAATGTATATGAAACACAGATTTGGTTATGAAATCCGGAAAATCAAGGATCGGCCAGACCGAAGGGACGAATGGATTGAATTTCGATTACTTACGTTCCGGTTGATTCGAAATCCATTCGCTTCGGCTAAATTAAATTGATTGAACGTCAAGGTGTGTTGCGATATATTAGATCGGTGTATCTTTTTTCCGTGCGCGAAGTATTGCACTTTTGCGGATAAAAAATGGAACAAAATCGAATCGGAGGGACGAAAACCACCGATCTGAATTTCATTAATTCCATCCGGGGCTAATTTCGATGTCCATTTAGCTGAGTTAAGCTGGGTTCTGTGATCGCCGGTGATTGAATATTGCGCGAAAGATAAATTAGGGTGTGTTTTGATCGCTGGCAAGATACGTTTGATCGGTGTACGTGAAATATTACTTTCTCGGATTGAAAAGGAGACGTGGGTACAGTGGCTGCGAAGAGACGGAGGCGAGATAAATTGATTTAAATTTCATTAGCTCTATTTCGGTTTCGATCTCGATGAAACTGCATATTTTCCCGCGTAATTTTTCATATATTCGAAAATATTCGTAGATTTACGAGAATGAAAGTTTAAAAAAATTTTACTGTTCTTACAAATTTCTCGTGTTCTGTTCACCGATCATTTTCCTGTTGAATTAGATCTCGCGATCACTGGTAATTAAGGATTAAAGACGAGACAGCATCGTGTTTAACGTTTAACGTCGATTCTGTTTGATCATTCCCCTTGTTTACTACTTAAGTACTTAAATGGACTATTCAGGCCATTGCATATATATTATCGTGTCATTGTTCTGAAGATTTATCCAACTCTCTGTTACCTTGCCTCCAATACCGCGGAGGAAGCTCTCGTTTCCACTCAGCAATCCTTCGTTGTACAAACGAACGCGTAAACTCCAAACTCCACTCAACTCAACTAAAATTAAAAATCCACTCGAGGGGTTGAATCGGCGAATATCCAAGAAGAAAAAAAAAAGAAACTGCTCGTACGGGAAAGTACGAGAAGCCGCGCGCGTGCGCCTCCATTCCTCTCGCATTCGATTAGAACTTCAACCGCAGCTGGGGTAGGTGCTTATCCGCATCTCCTGGCGGGGAAGACATCGATTCCTCGAAGCAGATCGAAGCCACGCGTCCGACGACACTTACCGCGCGAAAATTTTTCCCGCGGACGACGTCGGAGAGACGTTTCCGGGCGCTATTATCCTGAAAGCTAGAGCGGCGCGAGAGAGGATCCATTCTGGCCGCCTACTTCACGGAACAATGGCGGCCCACCGGTGCTTTAAAACCGCCTTCAACCGGAGGATAGGTGCTGTGCCAGCGCGGCACCAGCGTTTTAGCCTGTTAAACGCGTGGGAATTGTCACGGAGTGCTCGTAATTCCTGCAAGAGCCCGGACGGCGAAAGGGTTGGAGGGAGTGAGAGGGTTTGTTTGCACGCGCGACTCCACGCTCTACGCCACGCCACGCAACGCGACACGACGCGACGCAACGGCTTAAGGCTTTTTCTACCGTGCCGTGGAGGATTATTTTCCACGGCTCGCCGCGAAACAAATCGCGCTGATAACGACCAACTCCCCGAACTGTTTTCTATGCCTTGTGTAATCCGGTGCAAAGCACCAGCCGTGCCGCTTCGCTGACGCTGTGGAAAAATAGCAAGAACTCTCCTCTCTCTCTCTCTCTCTCTCTCTCTCTCTCTCTCTCTCTCACTCGTTCGTCTTGTTTCTCTTTCCTAAAACTGTCGAGCTTGTTCTTTTCACCGCGATACATTGTTGGTTAAACGAATGTTCACGCTTTCGCGAGCAGGTTCAATGGGAAAGAGGGGTGAATGGGGCATAGTCTCTCGCGCTCGTATTGTTCCCCGGGCGTATTCCCCGTTCCGAGCACAATTGTCTTTTATATTCATTTCGTTAAGGTTTAAGTGATTGTTGCCGCGATGCTGAGCGATATCTCGAAAATTTGTGAGATTTATCTCCTCGGTTGGGAGTCGGTGGAAGTGTAATATTCGAGGGATGAGGGGTTGTCCGGGTTTAAGGGGTACTTTCATCAAGTGGTGGAGGAAAGGAGGTTGTTGAAGGAATAGGAGATAAGAAAATAGTGCGTTTTACTTTCAGAGGAGAAAAATCTGTTTGATAAGAGCAACCGAATAAACGTGAGATATGCGTACATTGAGAATACGCGAGACAAAAGTGATTTTAGCGGGGATAACCCAGAAAATCGGGCCTCTTCAGGTGCAACGCTGATGCAACGAAAATTAGCGATTGGTTGATTTGGGTCACGTGATTCGCGAGGGGGCATGGCGTAGACTAGGAGTTGCGTTGTCTGGTACTGAGCGATCGCGCCTGTAATTTGTTTTGTGTCGATTCAAATGTTTGCGTATCAAAAAGGTCGTCTTCATTTCCTAGTCAGAACAATTGCTTCTGGGCCTTTCAATGAGACGAATCGTACTGCGGTACAAGTCGTGCAGTTTTTTTAATTTACATTTATATCTACACTCTCTGTCTCTCATGACTAATTTAAAGAAATTTAAGAAAATACGATTCTTCTTCTTCAAGATTTTGAATATTTGTAGACTGCAGCCAACGTTCAATTAATGTTCAATATTAATTATAAAAAGCAACGACCTCTGATATAATATCGTCACATTACACAATGTTATACACGTATAACATAATTTCATCGTAGCTGAAGAATGGATTGAACAGAGATGTTTTACGTCCGATTAATTTCCCTGATTGTATAGAAATTCTATTCAACTTCCGTAATTGTATATCCGTGGAGAATTCTGTCTGAGTTGCGCACGCTAATCGCGAAAGTAATTAAAATTGAACGCAGATGCTCGAATAATATAATTTTATAAGCTCGCTACGGAAATCAGTCTTGGTACTTTCAGTGTCGGAGAGTTGTCAGAGAACGTAAATAACGAAGGGGACACTTAGAATTGAGCAAAACAAAAATGGGAGGGGAGGAACGCGATACTTCGTCGCGGTGTTTCGAAATTAACTATTAAATTTCGGCGCGTGTGAGACGTTGTTTCTGTGCAGATTGAGCTCGATGGGCTGAAACTTACTCTGTTACGCAAACGTTGAACTTTAATCAAACTAATATTAATGGGGAACATTCTTTTACGTTTCATTTTAGAAACATTTTTTTTTTTAGTAGAAACAAATTTCATAGTTTAAAAATATTTTTCCAATAATTTTGAAATAATTTTTCTAATAATTAGAAAATCTCTCGCGTTTCAAAAATTACCTTTTTGACAGTCAGAATTTAGAGAGAGAGAGATGTTTTTGCACTTTCGAACGCAATTCTTTGCACTTTGCAAACACCGAACGCTTGTTCAACACTTTGGAAACTTACGCTCCGCCAAAAAATACACGACAACGCGGCGTCTCAGCGTGTGAGACGCCGACTCCGAAACGCTGAAAACCAACTTTCCACAAACTCTTGCGCTATTGGTGAAAGGGAACGATGACAGAATTAGTCTGAAAACGATGGGAACAGATTAGGAAGCGAATTAGCCGTGTTTGCACAGTCGTCTGCGGAACTTCTAATTCCGCCTCGTTCTCATTACGCATAAATGACTGAGGCGAATGAAAACGAACATTGAAATTCGCTGATTGCACGCGTTCGTTGCGACAGATTACGGTTTATTGTATTGTGCGACAATAATGTAAAGAGAGAGAGAGTATATCCTCATTTATAAAGCAAGAGAATATGTTAGCTTTGCAGTGAATATTATAATTGATTCAGATTGTTAAATGATTTTTGTCTTGAATTATTTAATTATATCGTTAGTTTCCATTTCAAATTTTACTAATTTAATAATACGATTTGAGGGTTAATCAGAGTACGTGATAATAAATTATTAAGTGAAAATTATTGGTAAGAATTTATGTAATTGACATGTGTGAAGTTGAACACATTGTAGAAATTGTTTTTTACGTGCAATTACAGGAGACACTTTGAAATTTCATTACATCAGTATTGTAACAAGGCTCGACGATTTTAATATTTAAAGAAGTCTGAAACACAAAAGCCACAGGACCATTTAGTACAAATGTATATTTTTCCCATCATTCACGCTATTAATACACGATCATCTTTATTTGATTTGTTACTACAAAATTTCAAAAGAACTGAGTTCGTACTTTACGCTATTAGTGAAACAGTCTATCATTTGTCAAATAATCCGTGACTTCTTCAAAACAAACAGTCCCTGGACAATGTCAGAAATTATCAAATAAAGAAAAATTGTAGGCTTCTTTCACCTCGGTTTGCCTCGGTTTGCCTCGGTTTGCCTCGGTTTGCCTCGGTCTCCGTAGGTCACGATTTTATTCGTCAACTTTAACAGGTGGAACGGGGTAATTCAATATCTTGCGAGAGGTAATGGCTTTAGGGTTTGACAGTCGTAGCCCCAAGATGAACGTAAACTCTCCATCATCAGGGGGGCGGTGTAACGGGTGGCGGTGAACGACGATACGGGGACTGGACTAAAACGGGGTAGAGGGGGGTGGAAAGAGAAACGAGGTCAGCCTGTGTAGTTTCGTTGGCAAGATGGATGAGCCTCGGGTCATTCAGAACGGATTAATTTCAATATCCTGTTAATTTGAGCCGTCGCGTCGACCTTAAACGCAACTGCGGCCAGCCCAGGCTTCACCGTACGTTTCATCCCTTCGTGCGGTAAATTTCCACAGAGTGGACGAGGGCGATGGCGCTCGTCTTTTCCGCCATCCGTGGTCACGTTCACGAGCGATCGAGTTTTAATCGTTGTAAAATAAACACTCTGCCTCGTTGTAGCAAATGTTTTCCATCGGCGTTACTTTATACCGTGTATCACGCTCGTTTGCCGCGGATTAATCGCCGACGCGGAATTTTATGGGTTTCAAATTTGTATGGTTTGGATGGTTGAAAATTGATATTCCAGATGTATATATATATATATATATATACAAAATTACAAAAAAAATCCGGTAGAGAATAAATTTTTCAAATTCGAAAAAATATATATATATAATATATTTTATTTATAATGTGTAATTACATTATAAAAGTATATTACACTTATTTTTAATTATATATATATTTTTTCGAATTTGATCGGATTTTTTTTTGTAATTTTTAGTAAAATTTTCGAAACGTTCTCAAAGTTTTCAAAAATATGCGAATTCTCGGTGTTTCGAATTTTTAAACATTCAGACAGTCCGATATTCGAATTTTCGAACGTTCAATCTTCCGAATATTTTCCAAATATTTCAATCTTCAAACTTTCGCCCGAATTTCTTTAAATCTTCAAGCTTGCAAGCTTACGAATTTTCGTATTTTCTTCAGTTGTTTTCAGACGTCCAAATTTCAGAAATTTCGGATATTCGAATCTGCGAACTTCCATCCTCGTCCAAACTTCCAAATTCTCAACCAAACATTCAAATTTCAATCAACGATTTCAAATCGGTCCGCTACCTCGAAGATTACGAATGTTTGCGCAACTCTGAGAATATTCATTTTTCAACTCGATAAAAATAAAAAAGAGGCAGCATCTGTTCCTCCAACGTTCACAAATTTCCAACGTAATTCGAGCGAGCATCCACTTTCGGGGGCACGCGTGCCGTTGGAAAAAGCATAAATCGGCATCGAGCGAAATCGATGGAGTCCACTAGAGTCGGATCGTTAAATTATGAAGGGTTTTTCCAACGAATCCGCCGCGCACCTGTGAAACTTCAACATCGTTGACTGTGGCCATGAATTATTCCCCCGCTCATTATCCTTACCCCTTTGTCGTCGGCTCGCAACGACGAATCGCTTCCGATACATTAAACCTTTAACCGGTTTCGATCGGTTTATCGACGATTCCAATTCTTTGCCAAAGTTTGTGTCAATTTCGATACGAGAGATTCCAGAGAGAGAGGGAGAGAGAGAGATGGAATTTATATTTTACGGAAAGAAGCTTCTTCTCGCCGAAGTATTCGCGATATTTTTTAATTAATTTCGACCTGCTGGAGGAGTCTCGTTCGGAAACGTCGTCCCACCTTTGCAACTCTTTCAAGACGAGACACGCAACTCTTCACAGTGAAACTTTCCCTCGAGATGCTCGACTTTAAAAATTCTTGCCGCTTCTGCTCGTTAAAACTTTCCTCCCGATGCTAAATCTGCTGATTTGCTACGAATCTCTCGCGATTTTTCATTTTCGTGTTAGAGATTAACCCTGCGAAAGGATCGATTCACCCTTGAAATTTCCTACGCGATTCGCGAAACTTTGCAATTTCACCGAAGAATTTTTCATCTCTGCGGCTCCTTCTCTCAACTTTCTCTCGATTCTAAATATAAACTACAATTCTCGAATCTTTAAATTTTCACTTTTCAAGCATCAACTGGTCTACATTAGCGCCCGTAGAATATTAATTTTTTCGAAATTTGATTTATAATTAATTTACGTATTTATATTCGAAAATTTTCTGACTTACACGTTTCATATAATGATAGAAAATCATAATTTTCTAGACTAGATCGTAAAAGTTCTTAAAAAAAGATTTCACCAATAGAAATATTCTTGAGCCAGCGGAATAATTTTATTGTTCCATGGACATTGGTAAGCGGATAATTAAGGATGTTTGTCGATGATATTTCGACGTCCGATTTATCGCATATTATTGGACATTTAACATACGTAGGTACATAGATTTGACAGTCGGTGATTCATCGTTTGTCGTTAAATATTTGCCAGCTTGTTCATTTGTCAACCAGGTGCTGGCTAATTTGACATTGGCCATCCGGTGATTCGCCACCTCCGGGCGACTAATAATTCGGTTTTCGCGGTACTCGATCGATAATCGTAATCGCGTAATTTCTTTGGTTGGGGCGAAGGAATTCGAGCTCGAGGCTGTGTAAAATTGCGAGTGAAACGATCCGAACTTTCGCGTTCGAGCACCTTGTCGAACTTCAATGATTAAAACTGCAACATAATTTTATTCGCGAAATATCTTACCCTCGTTCATTCGTCGAGTTGAAGTTTCAAAATTTCAGGGGATGAAGCAAAGATTTTCCTGATAGGCGGTTAATCAGAGAAGATCGTTCCAGTAGAAAGATCAGGCTTATTAATTTAACGTTTCGCTTATAATTGTTATCGATCGAATTCTACTTTCAGCATTGTGAATATAAGAAAGCATGATATTTTGTTTCCTCTCGATGTTCCTTCTGTCCAGAGAATATTTGAAGAAGTGGTATTTATAATTTATCAAGACAAAGCACTTGGATTAATTAACAATTACTTCAGATTTTCAAAAATCGCAGTGGAACAAAAAAAGTACTGAGCAAATCCTTAAAGTACAACATTGGAACAACGTTCGAGCATAAACGTAATGATATAAATTATAACCAATAAATCGTATAATCGGGTAATTTAATTACTCGTAATAATAGAAATCGTAAATAATTAATCAACCAGTAATAAATGATATAACTTATATTGTTATATGATATTGTATTTTTTTTATTTTCTTCGTTTATTAAATTGTTTTTCCTGGTGATTTAATTGTGTCATTAAAAACGCGTTAATTTTTATTTAACAGAGGATTTGATATTCCATTCGGAAGGAACCATTAACGCATTCGCCGTTATTAAAATAAAGCCGTCTGCTTCCCGTATCTTTTCCATCAGCGTGGTCTCTAATTTAAACATTCGTTTCAACGTTGGTTTCGACTGCTTTTTAAATCCTCCTGTCGATGTGCGTGAATTCACAAATTTTTGTATCTTCGCACGAGCAACCCGCGATTCTAAAGGCAGAAGAATACGAGTGATATGAAACAAAATTAAGAAAAATAGCAAATTCAACAATCTGGATACTCGCATGATATCCGGACTGGATCTTCCAAATGTATCAAACACTTTAAAATTCAAGTTTATTTATAACATTTATACTGATGATCTTTTCTATAAACAAATATATAAAATTAAGAAAAATAGTTGAACTAATCAGTTCCCAAAATATCATCTCTGGAGACTAGACTCTTGATATCGCGACTGTATTTTTCAAATATATCAAACACTTTAAAATTCAATTTTATTTATAACATTTATACTGATGATCTTTTCTATAAACAAATATATAAAATTAAGAAAAATCGTTGAAGCAATCAGTTCCCAAAATATCATCTCTGGAGACTAAACTCTTAATATCGCGACTGTACCTTCCAAATACATCAAGCACTTTAAAATTCAATTTTATTTACATTATATTTACACTGATCTCTCCCGTGAATAAATAAATAGAATTAAGAAAAATCGTCGAAGCAATCAATTCCCAAAATATTAACTGGACACATAACTGAACTTTCAAACATATCAAACTTTAAAATTGAAGCTATAATAATTAACCTTATAATATAATAATCTTCCTCATAAACAAATAAATAAAACTGAGAAGAACCAGTAATCTGAAGGATTGCCAATAGATCGTTTCCGTGGAATAAACTACGATCGTGAGAATAACCGCTTTCAAACCTTCTAAACGTAGAAAGCGGCTGTGGTTTCGCTTGAAAAAGTGTTGGATAATTCGGATCGATCGGGTGCAATTCGCTAACCGCAGGCGGATCGATCGAAATTAATGCAAATGAAGCCTAGGTAGTTTGATGAAGGTAGGTAGTTTGATAGCCGGTTGCAGGCGTGGCCGTGCGGCAGTAGTAGCGGAACGTTATAAATCAGACGTAACAGCTTCGAGAGGGGGGAGCCTCGCTGAACGTCTGACGTAAGGACACTTGATTGCCGGTATCGGAGCGTGTCGCAAGATTGCCATTCGAGGAGGCTCGCAATATTCGTTCCTGTTCCCTCGCTCGAACCTTGCCGACGAAACGAGAGCTCGTTTCCCCCTCCCCCGAGTATAATTTATCACATCGAGTATGCAAAAAAAAAAGAATGAAAAAAAATGAAAAAAAAAAATAAGAAAGACAGAAATACGACGAGATGGAACAATGCAACGCGGCGGGCGGCGCCAGTGCATCGTAACGCGATAGTTTATGCATTTTTCCACGTAGCTGATCTTTTTTTACGGTTATCGAGGCACGGCCCGTGAATACCAGCTTGAACAGTAAAATTACGATCGCCCGTTACGATCGCTACGAAATTGTTATCGAGCATCCGTTTATCACGTTCCGCGTTTCGAGGGGAGGGGTTGAAATTAGTTTTTGCTGTTCGGGACGCCGTATTATAACTCGTTAAAACGTAATGGAATGTTCGACGCGATAAATCGACGAGCGACGGAAGTCCACCCGACGATCCTCTTGTTTTGCTTGCTTTATTAGAGAACGTTTTATCGGGTATCGTAAAGTACAACGTTTCGTTAGATTCGGATTCATGAACTTTTGGAATAATTTTACCATTTTACTGTTACCTCGAAAAGGAAAATTTTCAAAATATTACACTTTATTATTAAATATTTATTATACTTTATTATTACAAAAAATTAATATTGTACTATAATATTAAATTTCTAAGAAAGTCTTTTGGACGCAACAGTTTAAAAAATAGTAGATAAAAAAAAACAGGAGCGTGCTTCGTTTAGAAAATTAGCAAAATCTCACTTGTAGTGTTTGTGGATTTTCCGAGCTAAAGACGCGTGATATCAGAGATGAGTACACACGCATTGGGTATTTAAAATTAAGGAATTTAAAAAGTTTAAGAGTGCGTTCGTTTCTAAATATATTTTATTTCATTTCCAATTGTTTTGTCATTGGTCATACGGACGCTCAAAGTGTTAATGAAACACTCGCGATCTCTAATGAGATGTCTCCGATCAACTAAATTGCTGTTAGTTACGCAGTAGCGAAATTGGGATGCTCGGGGAACGAAATTGATCGTTCCACGTCTCGTTGGTTTATTTAGTTACGTGACTGGCCGGGCACCCGGGTAAGTGATTGTAATCGTTTTCTAACGTTACGTACGCGTGTAAACCGCGTGTAACGACGCAACAAAACTGCGCTGCGCGATAACCCGAATATCCTTGGCTTTATGTATACGTATCAAATATTGATAAGTGCTGAGGAGGAAAAAGAGAGAGAGAGAGAGAGAAAAAAAACAGACAACGTTGTCGCGTCGGAATATCGAAAATCGATTTACCGTCGCTTTGCCTGGTTTGTATGTACCTACGAGAGCTCGATGCGTATTGAAATAGATTGAATTTCCAGTCACAACTCCGGAGGAATTTTCGAAACTGCGCGACGCCTGCGAGAATTTTTCCTTCGACCACCGCTGATTATCGATCGATTCCTTTGGACAGTTTCACCTGCTTATCTTTATTACTTTATATTTTGCACTTTCCTTGTTCAAATTCAACGCTCAACAGTTTTGATAAAAATGTACATAATTTGCAAATTTCGACAAAACCACTTACTTAATTAGAAGAAGTAATTAAAAATTTTAATTTTAGTTTTGCGACTTTTTCTTGCTTCTTTTTCAAAATTTATGTAACTGAGTAACTCTGTGAGTTTTCTTGACGAAAAAGAAAGAGATCTCGCAGATAATTCGATAAACTTGAACGCCGAGTCGAGAGAACATCGACGGCGATTGTTTTCGTCGATCGAAGCGAACTGACGAAAATCGATACCGAGTGGAAAAAGGAGTAACTCGGACTGTTGGCGAATTGATTAACCAGCAGTAATCGATCCGCATTAATGCGAGTAGATCCAGGCGATCTGATCGCGTTACAACCTCCGGTTACACACTCGTAACGCCGGTGGAACGTATAAATCAACCTTAACGGCCTTCGAATCGCAACGTCTAATGTAAAGCCTGTCAAGCTTGACCCTCACCCTGAAAACACTTATGTAACATCCGCCTCTAAATTCAACCCTCGGAAATCTTTCCCCATCTCGGGACGACATAAGCCAAACGTCCGATTTGGAAACGTCTAATCGGAATTGATCACCGCGATCGCTCAATTTCGCCCGATCCTTCATATCCACGCCGCGGATATGTTAATAAAGTTAACTTTTTATTATTGTCTCGGCCAACGGGAACGAGATCGCCCGTTTGTTCTTCTCAAACTTTGTCAAACTTTGTCAAACTCGCTTTAAATCCAGCGCGTCGTGCCTTTTTAACACTTTAGAACTACCCACGATCGAAGCATAAAATTTCCATCAGAGACATTGAAGTCGAATGAAATAGAAAAACTTTGCATACAATGGAATACTGTATTAGCTTTTATTTATATATATTATTGTATATTTATTTTTTCTTTATATATATCTTGTATGAAAAATTATTTAAATCTTTAAAAATGCGCTGTTTTTACGTGTGTAGAATATCTGACAGATATAAAAAATTATAAATATCTAACAAAAATCGTAACAATCATTTTGGCCACTTTGTGTTAAAACTGTGTGGAGTACGAAACTTTCAACGGGAATGAAAAAAATAATTCTCAGGTAAACTAAAGTGACACAATTTGAGAAATTTAATTTCAAATGATAGGTGAAAAATTGAAAATGCAAATGATAGTTTTATATTGTAATCAACAACTTGTAATTTTCAAATATAATGACTCGCGTGTGCTATATACTTTTTACATATTTATTTTATATAAAACATAAAAAAGTAATTATTGAAATAAATTTTGTACAAACAGACTTTTATGTACATATTTATGTACACAGTTTCAAAGTGCAAGATTGCTGATGGATACGCGTAATGAGAAAAAATATGTAAAATATCAAGGTACATATATATCTTCACATAAGCTCCTACTGTTTTAATCAACAAATCTAATAATCAAATTTTATACATCCTCTGTATTAATTATTTCAAAAATTCGCGCGTTAATTCTAGCAACTAACAACAAAAAAAGAACAAAGTCTCAAACAGTGGTGGTCGGTCAAAATTTCCCAAATCTCCCTGGGTCTAATTTCGCGACTAAATTTCCCACCATCTTCTCAGACTCCCGGAAGAACGGCGTTGTAACTGCACGGATCAAAGGTGGGGACCGTGTCTGGAGAGAAAGGTCGCTTCAATTTGTGCTCCTTATCTCGTGGCAGTTCGAGGCGACAGGAGTGTCTGGCGACGTATCCGCGCGCGTCTCACGCCTTTTCCACAATCTAATTTGCCCGCACGAGCGGAAGAGCGAGAACGACGTCTGAGTAATTTCCAAGCGGTCGAGCTTTCGAGCTGTGTACGTTCGACGTGTATCCACGAGTCGGTGAAAAGCGGGGTCGAACCCGGAAATATCCGGTCCCCCGACATCGCAGTTTTCCCAAAACCTGCGACTAATCTCCGTGTCTAATCTGAATCTGTCTGTCTATCGACTTACCGGCGCGAGGCAGCTTACGTCGCGATTCCTACGGCGCCGTACGTAGATCGTAGACGTACGGCGGCGCGGTAATTGAACAAACACTACGGCTCGAACTCGCTGCCGATGCTCCGGGAGTGGTGAGAGATTTTGCGTGTTCCACGAAATTGTCGGCCAGGAACAAGCAACCGAAGCTCGCGAGCTGTTCCGGTTTTAATTCGGTTTTAAGCGAGGCCAGCTCGAGTTAAAGCGATTCGTCTAACGAGTTACGAGTTGATTTTCCCGCTCGATGGTATTAATTTTCGTAATTATACAGTTTAACGATTTTTTTCGAATTTTTCAATTAGGGGAGAATTGTCGGCTGCTTGAAAGCTTCAGGTGCGATCCTCTGGTAATTTAAATCTAGCAACGTTTCCAAATTTTATTTATTTATTTAGTCATTACGAGACTTGAAACGTTCGTTCTGAACCGGTCAAACCAAAAATTCGTACATTTTCCTGCAACTAACATTATTAATATTGTTTAAAGACCAAAGACGAAAGTGTCTCATGGGTGCCCGCGAGTAATGTCGTTTTTTGACTGTACAAAATTTTATTTTATTTAAGAGTTAATACAATTTAAATCTCTAATAATTATAATTTGACAATAAGATAACTTAACTAAGTCAACTTCAATATATTTAATATGGAATGTAGGTTTAGGTTAGGTTTAGGTTAGGTTTAGGTTAGGTTTAGGTTAGGTTTAGGTTAGGTTTAGGTTAGGTTATATTACAATAAGTCACTAGACGACAATGTTTATTAAATTCAAAGAAAACGACATTGCTCATGAGTATACCCATACATATGAAATACAATCCTGGAATGAAATTCGAGCGTACTATCGACATGAAATTACTATAGTCTACGCGAGTCTTCCTTTTCCAATTTCAACGCGGCCGTCCACTTCCCCGGGCTTTATAATAGCCAGTAGATGAATCTACAAATTGTCAATTCTCCGATTGTTTGGCCGCTACCGCTAGACATTTGCATCGCAACAAAATCGATTCGAAACGCATGTCCATCACGCGCGGCCATAGCCCGTTAATCCGAAGTTAATCAACTTCCACGTAACTGGCGCAACAAACTGGGAACAAGCCGGCGCGGTATTTATATCGAGGTTGGATTTTCCCGCGAAAGAATGCGAAGGAAATCGCAGAACTGCGAAAGCCAAGGCGCCATAATCCAGAAACAGAGAGAGACGGATAGTACATTCAGAACTTACTTTCCCCTATCTCCCTCCTAGCCACGTGTCGGTAAGGTAAACAAAGAGGGAGCTCGTTGCAATGCAAATTCGCGACGGTTCTCGCGATTACAAAGCCATTAAAGAGCAGCCTATGCAAATGAAGGCGCGTTATATCCTTTTGCGCTCCGTGGTCGTTCTTTCTCTTTTCTTCCTTTTCTTTGCTTTTCTTTCTTTCTCGCTTCGTCCCTCTCTAACCATTCTGGTTCTCGAATTTTCTGTTCAGCTACTACTTGGCAACGACCGAAGAGGAGTCGGCGGTGCAACATTTGTACAGGATATCCACGAGGCTCGACCGAGACCGGAAGCCCAAGTGTCTGAGCTGCGGCATCGTGCGGGAGACCGACAGGAACCGGTGTCTTTACAACACGGCGAAATTTTCCACGGATCATTCGCACTACGTGCTCACTTGCGCCGGACCTGGAGTGCCTGACATCGCCATTTATAGAGTGAGTCGAATTGACAAATGTGCGAGATGCTCGTGTCGTGTGCAATCATACTGTTTTCGGCAGATTCGTGTTTTTTGGAGTGCAATTTTGGAAAATTTTTTTTAAATATTTTACACGTCTTTCATATATATTCTGCATTCTTGGGAATTTTTCACTTTAATGTTTGCCTCACTCGCAATCGGGAACTTTCTCTTCGAAGAAAGACTTCCTATTTGAAGAAAATTGATTTCGTCGAAACATGTTTGGGATTGTTTATTAGCACGTTGGGTAAATTTTACATATTTTACAAACAGTTAAATGATAAATTCCAAGACAAATTTGAGAACCATCTACGCAACTAAAGAAATTGAATCCAAATACAGACTTGTTTTATTCGTCGACAGTTACTGCCTGAGAAAAGAACACACACATAAGAGTACCATTTTTTAAAGTCCGATTCTAGCATCGAAGGATAAATCGAGAAAATTGATTTCGTCGAAGATGGGATTGCTCGTCGTTAAATAAATTTTGCACGTTTTAGGAACAATTAAATTTGGTAAATTCCGAAACAAATTTGAGAAACACCTGCGCAATTAAAGAAATTGAGATCCAAGTGCAGATCATTTTGTTTCATTCGACAAATATTACCATCGGTCATTGCTTGAATAAAAGTGCCATTTTTTAAAGTCTAATCCTGACGTCAAAGGACGAATCGAGATGCACATCCGAAGAGCCGGGGAATTTCTCTCGATAATAAAACGTCAATAGTCGAACGGTTCTTTTCGAATTTCACTTGATATTTCAGTCTTGCTTTCACGCCTCGGCGAAATTGGCAGACGTATTTCACCAGTGATATTCTATCCGGAACCCCGAAAAGTCTCGTGCCCGCCGTTCCGACACCGCCCGCGAGAATCTATTTGCCATAGATTCGACGAATTTTAATCCCAAACGCGCGACATATACATCCCTATAACTCACGCAAATGTATTTCGTCGTTTCCCAGTGGCAGCAGAGCCTTCGGCTTTGTTGAATAAACGGACTGGCTGACATGTTTCGCGTCAGTTCGCGCCAAAAGGAAGGAAAGAAAAACGAGGAAAATCCCTCAAAAAGTGGAAACCGAAACTGCTAGAACTTCAATTATCTCTGATCTCTCTTTCTCTCTGTTCTATTTTTTTTCTAACGATTAATAATTGGAGAATTAACTAATAATTGGAAAATTTAAAAAAATACTGGACACGCAAATACTTCAGTAGCTAGAACTGAAGGAGATTGAAGAAATTGAAACTTGTCCGAATTAAACTCGTTTGGATTCGCGATCCAACATTGACATTGATAGCAATTGTTCTTCAGAAATCTCATTGTAATCGAGTGTGCAACGTGTCTCGAGCATCGTTCGTTATCGTGCCTTGACAAATGACGTCGTAACACGTTCTGAACGTTTCTTGCCGCTCGGCAAAGTGCGTGCAGTGACGTTAAGTGGGTTGCTCGTGCACGGAAGCTGATTTCCAGCGCCAAAATTACATCATCTGCAACTTACGAAGTGAATTTCCATCTACGAGTTTCTTGCGTTCCGTTTCAAATTTCCCTTGAACCAATCCTGCGGGCAACAGCTTTTCAGTATTTTCCACGCTTGGGCCTCGTGTTAAAAGTAAGTTTGCAAAACGGAAGAGAAGAAAGAATTAAGAGATTAGTTGTTAAATAAGTGTGACGTGTGTACGTGGAACGCAGAGCTCTCAGTTTCAAACATTATCAAACCACAACGCGAGACGAAAGAAAGAAATGTTGAAAGATGAAAGAGCTTGATCGAAAATTTTCAGGTACGTGTGTGATTGAGATCGAGGCGATCAAAAATCGCGAAAGAAATCGGGGAATTCGACGTGGAAGGTTATACGGATGCATAAGCAACGGTCACCGATAAATCGCCGATCCTCCGTGGGCCGCATGATTTGTCAGTGTCCCGGAAAGCGGCGGTGCTCGAGCGACCTCGGCGGTCCTCTATCTATGTTTTATGTCCGCGCTTATTGTCAGGGAAGGTGCTCCTCCTCGTGGGAGAACGAGTCGAATAGACGCGACAGATTTAGACGCGCGAGCAAATCCAACGACTTGACTATCTGGCTCCCTCGATAACCCGAATTGCCAAACCCCCGTGACTAAAACCTTCTTTACCGCATTCCCAGGTCCCCTCGCAGAATTTCAGCCTGGCGAGCTTTATTCGAACGATCTGCCTTCAAACGGTCTCCAGCCGGTGCCCCGCTGTCATTGGGATTTATTATGAGAATACAGTGGAACTCGGTCGTAAATTTCTGATCGATGATTTCTTTTCTATCTTGGAATTTTTCTTTTTTTTTTTTTATTTATTCTCCTTTTCGCGGGAAATTTTGTTTCGATTCATTTTTCAATCAATGTTTTTTTTTTTTTTTTTTAATAGTAGGGTAGAATTTGACGTATTGTACTATGCACAATTGAACGAAACAGATTTAAAGTCTGCTGTATATTTTTTTTTGGAATTCCTCTTGATCTTCTATCTATTTTCTTCTTCTTTCCTCTCCTTTAGCATTTGCCTTTCTCTTCTCTCGAATAATATCGTGGAAATAATTTCGAATTTAATTTGATTAAATTGAACGAATTGACATTCTTCTGTGAATTTCGTGCACTTGAACTTCCTTCCTTTTGTCTATTTCATCCCTCCCGTGAAAATTTGTCTCTTTCTTCCCACAGTGTATCGCAAAAGGATATTAAAAAACGAAATTGATTTCCACTTTCTACGTCTGATCTCGTTACGAATTTTAATCATCAACTTTCCTTTGCGTTTCTCCTCGGCGGGTTTTTGTTTCGTCGATCTGTTTCCTTTCGACGAAGGATAGGAAGTTTGTCTCGGAATGAAACTCCGCCGATCTAATTTCAATTTAATTTCTTAATTTCCATAACCCCGGAGCGGAGCGGTGCGCGCGGCTCTTATCTCAGCCCCCCCTTGGGGGGGCTTTCCCCCCTCCCCCGCCGCGGGTTTCATTTTCCCCGAGCATATTTAAAAGTGTAGAAAGTTTATTTGGAAATATTCAAAGCGAAAATTGAAGTTACCGTTGGCCACAGTTTTGTTTCACCATCGCCAGCTTCTCCCCCCGGAGTGTTCTCGTTCAACTTTCCAATCGAATTTTAATTTAATTTCTTAATCTCTCCTCCGTTTGAACTGGCTCTCCCGGCCGTCTTTTGCTCTATCGCGAGGCGTCCTTTCTCTCTCTCTCTCTCTCACTCACACATTCTTCTTTCTGTTTTTCCACTTCTCCTCTCTCGCTCCTTCTCTGAAAATTTCCACGGAAGGTATTAAAATTCAATTGTACGCCCGGGAAATACGTAATAAAGGAAGAACTAGAAAGAGAAGCACGGACTAAACGGCCGGAGGGCCCGCGTTATTCAATGAATTTCGAAATTATCGCGCTCAACTGTATCGCGGACAACAGAGAATACGAGCCGAGTATTAAACAATCAGGTTATGTGCTTTATAATCGTTTCACAAATCGCCGGAAATCCTCTCTCTTTCTCTCTCGAACGATTTGGGTACGACTACGAGGCAGACAAACGCGGGAGATACACCGTTATCAGCTGGTCGAATTAAATAAATTTTCCCGCTGTTTAACAAATAGGCAAACACGATCCGAAACCCGGCTCAACCATTTTGTTCCATCTCCGTGATCGCGCGTACACGAGTTTCGATGTCTGACAACGATTACATGCATGCATAATGGCGTCGCCGCGTTATTCCAAATCGATACTCTCTCCCCCCTTTCTCTCCCTCTCTCTCTCTCTCACTCTCTCTCTCCCCGCGATTTTTAGTTCATGCATATCCGTATTTATTCACCAACGTGGAAATTAATTTAGATGATTCTCTTGCGCGTTAATTGATCCGCTTTGCCTCTGGATAAGTTCTATAATCGTTTGCTCAAACGGCGAAATTATCGGATTTCCCGATTTTCTTTTAAACAGTTCCTTTTTAAATGGTTCAGTCGTCGCGTAAATTTTTGCGCCCCGCGGGTGTTTCGTCGTTTCGTTTCCGTTACTTCATTACTTACCAATTTCCCAAACGATGCGCGCCGCTATCGTTCGAATTATTTGATAAATTTGGAGATGATATTACGAAACGCGACGCACGCTCTATCGCCGGTAGATAGAGCATTTAAATTCGAAACGAATTCAACACGAAGACATCAAATTAATTTTCACGTCCGACGCGTATTTCGTTTCGTTTTTAATTTTCATTTTTATTTTTATTACAACGCGTGCGTTTTAGTTTTTATTAAATTTTCATCTCGATACAAAATCGATATCGCGTGTACTTTGTTTTTCGTTATATCACGTTCTTCGCCTGACGATTCTATATATTTTCTCGGCCAGTGACACGGCAAATGTTGCTTTGCATAAAAGATGTCGGCGTCTGATTACATCCCAAAGTATCAATTGAACTCAAGTTCGCAAGTATTACAGCCCGAATTTCCCCTGGCAACTATCGTCTGTGCTCCGACGATGCAAGTTGCATCTGTGTGTGTGTGAGAAGGTTTCCTCGCGCCTCACGAACCCAACCCTCCAACTTACACACTTCCGAACACTTCCAAAACGCTTACTTATCAACTTTCGATACACCTTCGTCTCTAATAGGTCAAACAGAAACTTTCTCGTGTTCTGTCCCTCTCTCTTGCATTTCCTCGAAAGCGTCGCGCTTCGCAGTAAACAGCCCCGTTTTCCTTTCAAGGAAGTTTTCACGTTCGATTCGAATCTTCGTTCCAAGATGTCCGCATCTGGTGCGTCGTTTTAGTTCTTCCGAATTTCGACTTCAAATATTCCCTCGAAGAGAATAACTAATTTAAAAAAAAAAAACTGGCGATCGCTTGGCAATTACATTTTTACTAAAATGTTACAACTATCAGCGATTTGATTATTCATAAAGTATATAGAAGAAAGCAGATTTTACTTCCAACTGGTAGTACAATTTCGTGATTTGTAATTACTTCGAAAATTTCGGAATTTTAACTTTTGACATTGAATTCTTTAACACTCTGGTATTATCGCGAAGTTAAATCGAATTTAAGATCGCGAGACTTGTTGCTAAATTTTCATCATCCCCAATGGATCGACAACACCAATTAACGATCAACTCTTCATCAACTTGCAGGACTTGAAGATTTTCCAATGCGTGGCGAAACTTTGAAAATTCTCCAATTTTCCAATGTAAGGAGGATTAACGTAACCTCGTTTAATAAGTGCAATCTTGATTAAACAATTAACAGCCATCGACGTGCTACGTAGCCGTACTGTAATTTCCAACAAATTTCTCACGCTCGAACACGAGGTTCTCCCCCATTAAGAGACGATGAAAGGCGCGTTCCCTCGCGAGGGAAGCATCAATTATCGTCAAGCTCTTAATTAGATTATCGCTCTGGATAGACGTCGCGTCGCGGAATGGATGGCGTTTGTCTTGATCGACAAAAACGAGCATGGAAAAGGACGAAGAGGTGGAGAGTGAAGAAAAAGAAGAAGAAGAAGACGACGAAGAATGGGTGAGGGGGGAGGGGGAGATTCGAACTATTTGGCTTGTCGCAGCGGCACGATTACAACCGATAATTGGCTTTCGTCGCTTCGGACAAACGCTTCAGACTGGTCGGAGGGACTAATTTCCTTTGGAGGAGAAGTCAGCGAACGGAAGTATTCCGTTCTTGCTTGCCCGTTGGCGAACAATCATGGCGGACAGGCGGAGGAGGAAACACTTTGCTCGCTGACGTTGAATCGACGAGCGATTGTACGAGCGACGTGATAAGTGGGCCGATAAGAATGGAATTTTGAAGGGTGTTCGAGCTCGGCGGACTCGATAACGCAAACGACGGGGGTGGTTTTTGCGATACGTTGAACGATCTCGCGAATGAATTTCACGGCGGGAATTTAATGGCGCGGCGACGCTTTGTCGCTTATCGACGGCCCGTGATGAATAACTCAGTTATCGTATCTTTTCAACGACGACAGATTTTTTTTTTAGCATCGTAAAAAGCGACGGGTGTGATCGCTGAATGAAGATTAACTGGAAAATGATCTTTATATGATCCGGCAAACGATCGTAATGGGCCGTGTATATATTTGCAGTTTCGAATTTCCCATAAACGCGTATAAAAATTCACGATCCAGCGATTAGTCTGACGGCTGCTCTGCCATCGAATGATTTACGACGGCTACTTGGGTTTCGTCGTTGGACATTTTTTTTTTCCAAGAACCACGCGATCTGTGTTCTATTCCACCGCGAGGGGAAACTAATATCTCTCGTTTCGTGGAAAGTAGAAATAAAAATTGAAGGATATTTGTAAAGAATAATTGTAATATATTTGTGATGTAATTGTGATATAATTGTAAAGAATTTGTCAACTCGGTGTTTTTCAGTTCCAGTCCAATTCACGATCCAGTTCTGCCACTGAGTGATTTATTCGATTAATTGGGACAGCTACTCGAGTTTCATTTGGGTCGAAATTTTTTTAGAAAAATAACGCGATGTGTGGTGAATCATTGAGGAAGGCTGAAAAATAGAAATTGGACGATATTCGCGAAGGATGATTTTATTTGCCAGTTTAATCGCGTTAAGTGACGTCTAATTAGATTAACGGAGGAAATAGAGAGGAAGAGACGAAAGTCGAAATAAACGAGCGATACGGAAAGCGAAATTCGCAGAAGGAGAAAGTGAGGGGTGGAAAAGATATATAGACTGGAGGGATGTGCGACGAACGCAGGAAAGGAGGGGACACTAATGGAAATAAATTGAGGATGATTGATCAATTTATTAGATTTCTCGAGAGTTCGTATTTAATTATGCTCTTGTCGTCTCAACTATGTAACAGTTAAATGCTCGATACTAATTTCGTCACGCTTATTTACCTGAATTTCGTTTCAATTGGATCTCTCCGTTGAGAAACGTTTCGACCTTGCTCGCTCCGCCTGTTAACATTTTTGATTTTGAAAATTGCAAAAAAAAAAAAAGAAGAAGAAAAAAGAAAGAAAAGCGAAGGGCTGGGAATTCGAATTTAAAATATTCGCAGTTCTTACATTGGCGGGGATAATGGAGGGAAGTACAAAGGCAACGAGGCAGATGCAAATCGTAATCTCCTGCGTCCTCGTGTTTAACTCGCGCGGTGCCACCACCGGGGGATTTGAATAAAATTTTAATCGGATACCAAAGACGGGGAAATCAGAACGATCCTATTAACTAATGCACCAAAGTGTAATTCCGCGCGGACGATTTGTAAATTATCTATGAATCGTGTCGGAGCGGTGGATAACTAAGTCGCTGCGTCCAAATTAAACAAACGGCATAATGCATTCAATTCAACTCGTTGTGTTGCGAGAGCACCGCCCACATTGATCTCTATCGTTGGCTTAAAGGTTGCACCATCTGTTCACAAGGTCGCGAGTACCAAAAGCTTGGATTTCGAACTGTCGCGATAAGGGTTGGAAAGAAGCGACGCACTTTATTTCTCGGCCGACTGTGGCGAATTTTCAGACGCCTCTTATCATTTTCGCGAAACGTTCGAGATGTACAGCTGACAATTAATTAATAGCTAAAACGATCATAATTTCGGAAGAAAAATGCAATTGATGAAAGGTCAATTTGAGGTAACCTCCCCGTGTTAAATTCGACGAATTTTACTCACAAGAGAGAAACGTTGTTAGTTAATTGCAATTGTGGCCATTTAATTCGATTAAAGATCTGGGGTTGATAATTGGTACGAATAAATTATTTGGTATTTTTATAATGATGAACTTCTTGTAATGATCACTCACAAGAGAGAAACGTTGTTAGTTAGTTATAATTGTGGCCATTTAATTCGATTAAAGATCTGGGGTTGATAATTGGTACGAATAAATTATTTGGTATTTTTATAATGATGAAATACAATGGTGAAATAGAATAAAATCTTCAAATAATGGATATATTCTCTCTCATTCTCTCTCTTTTTGATTCGTTCCTTGTATTCCCTCCAACTTTTCACATTTCATGGATTATCGAATTTTTGAGTCAAGTTCCATTCATAAGAACCTGTACACGATATTTCAAATTGAAGTCGACCTGCCTCTGTATTTCATAATCTTATAATCTCCATTTCTATAGCAAATCATAGAAATTATTGTATCTTATAATCCTCATTTCTATAGCAAATTCTTTGTCAGTGAGTGGCGTTGGCTGAATTAAGCGATTAATCTGCAAAACGCGCAAATTCCTGAGTATTTGGCGAGCCGCGGATCGGAGAGGAACAAAGTATTTCTTTCCTCCATTCCTCGCGAGAGATACACTCTCCGTTGGAATAATTCCTCGATGGTTCGTAGAACAGAAAACCTGGCGGAGGAAAAACGAAGGGGGAGGTGGATGGAAAGAGTGGGAATCGGCGAAGCCAAGCCGGCGATGGAAAACTAGCGGGCTAACTACTTAGCAGATTCTATCAAAGACGGTAAATGGTAGATCGAAGCGGTATGTGTGTCTGTGTGTGTGTGTGTAAGAATCGATGGGTAAGCGAGAAGTTCACGGAATAGGAATCACCGTGGAGAATCCTTCTGGTGCCAGAGAGTGGCGCCATGTAGTAAAATAAGGGTGAATTAAAAGGGTCCAAGTTCGGTGGGAGGTCCTCGGGAAGCAAAGCGAGACGAGCTTTTCGGTATCGATTGAAACTCAGACGCCACTGTTTTCCTTGCTTCGAGTAGGAAGGTTTTTCCGTCTACCATTTCGATAAATATTCGAGCCCGATCGTGAACCGAGAATCGCCGACAAGTTGTAATGCGATGAAAGCAGAAATCTTCGGGCCGTCTAAGTGGAAAATATCGCACTTTGGCTTTTAGAAACGAAAACACAGAGTGATTCTTCTCCTGATGTTACTTTACAACTCTGTTGAGATATCTTTTTTTTTAATGAGAGAAGGAATACATTGATTCGCCGAGGATGGTTATCCTAATCTTTTTTAGAATAATTTTTCAAGCAAATTGCATTTGTTATAATTCTCTTCGTTCAGATCTATTTTTCTGATACTTTCTAAATGAATGTACGTGTATAGTGTTTTGTATAATACTCAAAATGAGACAGTTTGTTCGCGTTCTTCTTTCAACGTAAGTGAAATCCTTCGTTTATTTGATTATTAAGAAACAACATCCAGGATATTTATAAATTTTCCTTGCAAAGATCCTGAAACGAAATAACGAAACAATTCTAAGAAAATTGCGTGCTGTACCCACAGGAAGGATCAACAAGATGTTGACATAATATCAAGTCTCCTTTGTACACTAGCATTGGGTTCTTTTTCACTTCTTTCTCTTAATAAGTAGAATAAATTCCTTCGTCTTTAAACACACGTCCAAGTACGATCAATAGAATTCGACACTGATATTGGAACTAACAATCTTGTGACAATAAAATATAGATCAAATTAAGAATTCCAAGCCTGTGTCAATTTAACTCTAAATTTTTATAATCTCCAGTAACTCGTAATATTGAAATAATACAAAATAAGACTTTTTTGGTAATTAAATAATTTTCTAAATTTTTGTCACTTCCAGTAACTCGTAAAAATTAATAATACAAGATAAGGTAAAATATAATGAATCTGAAATTTTCTGAACTGCAACTGGGACGTTTGTCACATTTTCATGGTTTTCAGGATTCCTCGAAGCTGCTGGCATGGGAGGAGAACGACGCGGTCGCCGAGATTATCGCGGAGAAATCGCAACCAGTGGTGAGGCGTTACAAGGTGCCGGTTCCCGGTGGATTCGAGGCCCGTGTCAGACTACTGATTCCACCGAATGCTGATCTGTCGGGCGCCACCAAGTATCCCATGTTGATTTTCGTGTGAGTAATCCATCGGATACTGGTTGACCATCCGGGTCCAAAATCAAAAAGTCTTGGCCCAATGTTACTCGAATTAGAAACTATTCGAACAATTTATCACGTGTGTTACGTTGAGACTTCTGTCGTCTCATTGATAAAGTTTCAAACAAACAATTATATCGATGCAGATATCCACTTTTATTTATTTAGTTTATTCATTTATTTTTGGAGATTTGAATAAATTTTAAAGTAAAGTGTATGGATATATATATATATTTTTACACTCACACACATATATATATATATATTTCTTTTCATTTTAATTTCTTTCAAATATAGTCTCAATATTATGCATTACATCATTTGAACAAACTTGTGGAGATCTTCAGCACATTCTAAAACAACATATACCATAGATTCAAGATCACTGTTTACATTACTAGTCTATTTCCTTATTATAGATTAAATAATTTTCCAGTAAATAAACACTGTTGTAATTCTTCTCGGACTGAAAATTCTACGAAATCGTACGAATTTCGAGACTTTGAATTTTGTTTCAAACTCGGATCATAATCCTTACTCGTCGCTCGCCTTCGTAAAAATCATCCACGGAAGACGTTGAAAACAATTTTCGCGAGCCAACGAAACAAAACAGGGCTCGACGCGAAATTGAAGATTGAATTTCAAGATGTCGAAGCTTGAGAGCGCGACTCGAATAACCCAACCTTCTCTCCCCCCTTTCTCTCTCTCTGCTCCCTATATAGAAATAGAGGAAACGTTTAAAATCGAGCTTGATTTCCCTGGATGTTCCGTTGGCGTGCTTGTTTTTTTCATATGCAAATGCCGGAGGCCGTCGCCCCATGAATACGCTTTAATGTCTTCGAAGCGGATCGGAATTATTCGTGTCGAATGGGCGGCGAGGGGGGAGGAGGGAGGGCAAAAGAAAGAAGACGCGGGCGCGGGGAATACTCGGGCGCGCGTTGCCGGCGCGTCACTCGCAGCCGTATCATTTATCAAAAATTTTTTGCCACCGTCTGCCCTATCGGGGTAGGTGTCGCGAACTGTCGCGGGGATATCGCCGTGTGAAATTCATTCGACGGCCCGTGTAAACGCGCCCTCTGAATTTTTATGAATCCGTCCCGGGATTAATTAGCGAGTCGAATATGAAAATCAAGATTTCCCGCCGCCGCATCTCTCTCCTTTCGCCGAAACGCGGATGAATCGTGGCTAATTGATCGAAACTTCTCCGTTTCCTTCTTCGCGCCTACATTTCTTTGGATTAAACTAAGTGAAATTTTGGCAGTAGTTGGATATTAGTACAATTGATGTCGGTGTTAAATTAAAGTTTGAATTTTTAAATTAAAGTTTGAAAAGTTTTCCAACTTAATGAATAAATATCTGAAAGTGTAATAAAACTGTAATACACGTGCAAATTTATTAAAAAGAAACTCTCTGTCACAGAGGAACAATTATCTTGATTACTTTTACGCTACAGGAAATTCTGCAGAAACTAGATACGTATCGAAGACTTTTAATACTGCGTCGTGGAGTTTTATTATATTATTATATTATTAATGTTTTATTATATATTTATTATATTATAGAGTTTTATATTTTACAAATATTACGAATATTTGTAAAATAGAATGGACGAGATGGTAATTTATTCGAGAGCACGGTTCGCCAGGAAGCTCGAAAGAGGAGGGAACAGAAAGAAAGGAAAAAGAAAGGGAAACGAGCGGGGAAATTAGGATGAGCTGTTGGGCAGTTTAATTGATAAATTTGATCGAGCCGAAATTCGATCAGTTCGAACGTCGGCAGACGTTAATTCGAGTTTCGAGTAAAATTGAATTGCGCGACGGAACTCGTGGCGAACGAATTAGACTGTGTATAAATAGAAACGCACGACTCGATTCAATAATCGAGTTAAGCCGGCTAATTGAATTTGGTTTTCTTGGCGCGTTCGTGCGCAACTCGTTTGATTATCGTCTGACGTGTGCGTGCTTTCTGTTCGAAATCGGACATTGAGCATTTGGAATTTCCGTTGTCCATAGTTCAGAATGAATTTGATCGTTTGAGTCTAATCAAATTAGAGACACGGAGGAAGAAGAAGGATCAAGAGAAAGAGAGAAAGATTATGTATTTCGACAAACGTCGTATCGCCAATGTGCCACAGTCAAGTAAATTCAATCAAACGATAAAACGAAATTTATTGGAAATATCGGCGATCGTGTATCAAAATATCGTAGCGTTATATTACGTGTATAATGTCATTATATATTATTCAGCGGTATTGCATGATACAACAACCTATACGCTTCTTACAAATATCACAGTTCAGCGTTCCATTTAATTATCAATTAGTTAAATTGTTGACATGCATATAATTTGATACCTTCCCCATACCAATGACAATGTAATCTCTTTGACGTCTTTCCTGAAATATCAATGCGGTCTGACCGAAATTGGTTTATACTACTTACTCGGTTCGTGAAACATCGTTATTACTAATTAATTTCATCCGAATCGAAGAACAAAAATCAGAACTGATGATTGCCAACTTTATTAACGGAATTTCACGAGTCACAAATCGAAAATTGAGCAGTTATTAATAGATGTTGCAAAGTAAATAAAACAAACTATAAATACTCTCAGAAAAATAATGAAAAATTTAATAGCGAAACGACAATGAAGTTTCGCAGGTGAACTTTACAAATTTCTTAATTATGACGAGAAATTACGAAATTACCTGTAACTTGTGATTCTCTTGACTGCTAACATCATCAATACAAATCTCACAATTTACTAAATTGGAAAATTATCAAAAAAATATTGTTACAATCTGTAATTTGACTAAATTACAGATTGTAAACCTAACCTAACCTAAACCTAACTTAACCTAACCTAAACCTAACCTAACCTAACCTAACTTAAACCTTCTAGTTGTAACCTAATTCTATTTGTAACCTAAACCTAACCTAAACCTAACCAATATTACGAACTAATAAATTATTGTACAAGCTGATTGTACTTCAGAGACACAAGAACGTTTCTGCTATGACCAGCTCTCCGATTTTTTGAAACAAACTGCATATCGCTACGGCTGGGTCTAAACGACTGGTTGCGCTGCTTGAATTTAACAGAAACACTCTTGCGACAGGTACGGAGGGCCAGATTCGTATCAAGTCACGGAGAAGTTCAATGTCGATTGGGGCACGTATCTTGTAACGAACAAGAGTATCATCTACGCGACGATCGACGGCCGTGGTTCCGGTCTAATGGACAATGGCATGCTGTTTGCTGGATATCGAAACTTGGGAACAGTGGAGATCGCGGATCAGATCAACGTAACCAGGTGAGCATTGTTCGTTCCACGGAAGAAGCCTCGTTAGTTTGCATGCGACATCGCCCGAGATAAGATCCAACCTCCTGCCGCTGTTTCGTTCTTTCGCAAAACGTCTTGAGCGCAGATGGAATTCTAATTTCGAGACGCCAGGGCTGGCTCTAATTCCCCGGAACAGGAAGTTTCGATCGTGTAACGCGATTTTAATACCGTTGACGAGCCTTCAGACTTCTAACTCGATTTTGGACTGCGAATTTTGAACTCGTCGTCAAAGTGTCAGGAATGAACTAAGGCTCCTCAGCTTTAGATTTTTTAACTTTTTTTCGATGCATTGTCTCGATTTTCTAAATCTCGAGTTCGGCTTCGTTGTTGGAGACGTCAGGTTCGGTTTTTCGAGATTTTCGGACCTTCACGTTTTTGGATTTTTAGATTTTTCCGACGCAACAGCTCCATTTTCTACGTCGAGTTCGACGTCGCCTGTATCTGTTGACATGAAAATTGCATTTGCAAGAGAACCAAAGAGTTGAAATTAGAAGAACACGAATGTAAAAGTTTTCGTGCTCGTTACACCCTCCCGTGAAAGCATTAAGAACAATTTAATTTTGAGTTTTGGATTTTCTGCATGCGTATCAGTGTAAGTAGACTGCAAACGTTTACATGCAAATTCGTACTTTTATGAGTGTAATTTGAAAAAAAAAAGAATCTAAATGGAAACTCATTTCACCAATTAAATGTATTGTAACGTGCACCATGTTCTAAACAGACGTTATTTCAGACATTTTCGCGCATTACGCTCATTTTATGCATTTGGCGCCATTTAATTTTCCATAAATGCATAAAAATCTCACAAGTCTCTTTGTTCCTACTTTCAGTTTTACACGCACCATTTATAATATACTTCAACGTATATTATGCTACAACACAATGCACTTATGCAATACGTGCACACGTCGGTAATTAAAAACGAATTAACGATAAATAGCTATTAATCAAAATTGCACGTTGTCGTAAAGAACAACGCAATTTTCCATTTACCAAAAAAACTTGTATAATATATATATGTTTTATTAATATAACAATATATATGATTTAATAAATCATTTATAATATATATATAATTTATTAAATATAATATATAAAAATAAATAAATAAATGAATAATTTGCTAAAAATCACGAAAAATTAAGCCATAAGCGAAACACAGAGATTTTCCACTTTCGTCACCTCAATTTCCGATTTGTTTCAACTCTCGCTGTATGTAAAAAGCAGGGATTAATCAGACTCGTGTTTGCATTTTAAACGGCCGGGACAGTGCTTTAAATTTTAAATATATCGGATGTAATTTGCTCTTTTTTCTTTTTATCAGGAAATATTGTTAGTGTCGGCGATTTGGATAGGGGTTGATGCTGATGCTGATGGTCGCGGAGGATGCAAATGGATTTTAATGTCGTAGTTGCATCGTGTGCTGTTCGCACGGGTTTTGATCGCGACATCCCTAATTTCGTTGTTCTACGATCCATTTTCTCTCTCTCCCTCATTTCCTCTATTTACATGTAAAATGTCCCCAGATGCAATTTATCGAGTGCCGCTTCCGGCTAGTTTAAATGCAAAAAGACGTATTGCCCTTGTTATTCCATGCATTTTTAATGCCCGTACGTGAACAAGCGAGAGAGAGAGAGAGATCGATTTATATTTATGCAAACCATTGATTTTTTTCGACTTCAAGCGAGCATGCAGACCGATGTTCCGACGTCGAGATAAGTCAATTTATGACGCGTCCTCCCACTCTCTGTACCTGTGTATAATAGTTTCGTTTCTTTTTTTCTTTCAGTTTTCTCTCCTCTCTCTCTCTCTATCTATCTTTGTCGATCGGTTGATTTATTGGATTGATAGAACGCGATTACAGATTTAACAGGTACTGTACAAATTTAACGGTGTTTTATCAAACCAGACAAACGTTAGGCGATCGTTAACCTGCAGCCGGTTGCGTAAATCGAAGTTCCCGAGGTAGCATGAATTATTCTACTGCGCCAACGTTGGCAATCCTATTAAAAAGTTATCCGCGTGATCCCATCGTTCGACGCTTGAAAAAGAAAGGGTTTTAGAAACGAACGGCGGAGAGAGCAAAAAATTTCTGCTATTTCATTGTGGAGTTTCGCTCGTCTGAAAAAGTATCCCGTTTTTTGCAAATAAGTGGAGAGACACTTGTGATATCATATTATTTCGCTTGTTTTCTTTATTTAATTGTTACTTTTAAAGGAGCACATTCTCAACTCTGACTCTCAACGAAGAGGATGCTCAACTAAATTTAACGTCATTGTTTTTTTGTTTCTTGATTAGCACGACGATGGAATTTGTCCGCGAAGAATAATTAATAATTATGATCTTATAATTTAGATATAACTCATATCGAGAACCAACAGTTCTTCTCGATCAATTTATGTTACTACGAAGAGGATTCGTCCAATATCTTTTCGTTGAGTCCATCTAGAGTCTGGGATCCGTAACTTTCAGAAATTCTCGCAAATTCGCAGACCCTGATTTCCAATTCGTTTAAAATATTCGCGTGAACTCGAAATTCTGAAACTTCAATTAACACCTGAAAGTTACGCGAAAATAGAGCGACACGGTTGAAATTACGCGTGAATTCTTGGAGATGTGAAAGCAGACCCAATCCAATTCGATATTCAACGCAAACTCCAAATTTGGGAGCAACTTCAGTTACTTGCGACTCGATCCCGGTATCAATGCTCGTCGCCTCGGCGTTCCATTAAATTACAGAACGAAATAGCCAAAATTACGTACGTGAATTCGTGAGACGGCGATCGTCAGCCAAGAGAGAAACAGAGAGTGAGAGAAGGGGCGAGGGGAGGGGGTTGAAAAAGCTGCCAAGCTTCGCCGCGGCGCGGAACCGAAACCGCGACGCGTGCAAAATTAACGACGCAGAAACGACAGCCTCGTTTTTCGTCTCGTCCCCGTTGCCCACATTTCCCAGCCTCGAAATTTAAATGTTCCTATTTTTCTTTTGCGTCCTACAATTGCGAGCCACAGGGGGAGGAGGCTACAGAGAACAAAAAAATAGGTCAGGAACGCGAGAATGGAGAGAGGGGAGAAGACAATTTCTGTCGAAGAGCGAACAGATAGAGTGAGAATGAGCGGTCGTGGGTTTCTTAAAATTCCAGGTGGAAACTGGCTGGCGAATCTAATTACAGAGGGAAACGGTCGTTGGGCCGTCGTGGCGGTCCAGACGCTGACTTATCGCAACCCGACGCGATAATCCGCTAATCCACCTAACAAACTAACGCTGCGTCGTACCAAGGGTACCCAGTCGTCCCTATGTAACTTCTTTCTCACGCGATCGATTGAAAATTAGGTTTCAGTCTATGGACTTGCGGATTGTTATTGGATAGAACGGCGAACGGTTCGAGGAAATTTATATTTTAGTTCTTGGTTCAATAGTATTGATGGAAAGTATAAGAGCGAGTAGGTTGAAGTGAGTAATTCATTATAATTTTTTCTTGGGGTATTTCAAGGGTGAAAAAAATCTGTAGAATGTACCTAATGTTCAAAGACATTTGAAGTGTCTAAAGATTCTTTGTAACGCTTGAAGAAGTTACAACGTCCAGTTTTAATGAAACAAATTTCATTCTTCTCGATTGGAGATCCAGAAATAAATAGATGAAGAACTTGATACAAGAATTATCTACATATACCTATATTATTTAATATATCTATTTAGTATGTACCTAATTTAATATACTTAATTCAAAAAAACTTCAAAGTCCCAAAACAAATCTCCAAATAAAAACCTTCCTGCCATGCAACTACAAAACTACATCTATTCTAAATAGTCTCCAATCATGTACACTTATATTATATAATATATCTATTTAATATATACCCAATTCAATATACACAGTTATCAATTATTTAATATACCTAATTTAAAAAAGGTTCAAAATCCCAAAACAAATCTCTAAATAAAAACCTCCCTGTCACACAACTGCAAAATTACATCTATCCTAAATAGTCTCCAATCATGTACACCTATATTATATAATATATCTATTTAATATATACCCAATTCAATATACACAGTTATCAATTATTTAATATACCTAATTTAAAAAAGATTCAAAGTCCCAAAACAAATCTCTAAATAAAAACCTCCCTGCCACACAACTGCAAAATTACATCTATCCTAAATAGTCTCCAATCATGTACACTTATATTATATAATATGTCTATTTAATATATACCCAATTCAGTATACACAATTATCAATTATTTAATATGCTTAATTTAACAAAACTTCAAAGTCCCGTCGCAAAACAAACCTCCCTGCCTCGCAGCTCCGAAATTATATCTACCCTCCAACCAAGTCTCCAATCTCCTCGAGTTTCATTAATCACACCGGACCTAAATCCCCTCGAGAAAAAGCCGTCGCCTAAAATTCCAGCAGAAGAAACAACAAATCGATCAAGAACGCTGGAATCGATAGGACGACAGTTTATCGGTCAGTTGCACGGGGTGGCGCTTATCTTTCAGGAGTTATTGATTCCGGTTCGGCTATCTTGAGGGAGGATCGCCGTCGAAACGGCGCGGGGGAGAGTACGCGCGATATATTTCGTGGGGTGATATTCAGTTCGGTGAGTGGAGGAGCAAGCGCCTCTGTCGACCATCCTGGAAGCCGAGTATCCACGTTGCAATGTTTTGCTGGCGCGCGTCGCAGCGCGTCCGGCCAGTAAAAACCGAGTCGTAAAATTGGAAGCGGGCCAAGCGATTGCGGAATCGGCCAGCTCTCTTTAACCTTTGCCCTATTGCATCGGGGGAGGGGGCTGTTGTCGGGCCTGCGTCCCTGTCACCCGTTCCTCCCTCTTTGTTACTCGATTCTTTCACCTTTCACGCCTGCTTTTTTTTTAACCCCTCTTTTTCGTAACGAGTTGAAAGTTGGAATTGTCGGAGAGCCGGAAGTGGGATCAATATGATTCTCGCGAATGTCACAGTACGGTACGTTTAATTTTCAATATTGTCGATTGGATTTATCTTATGTTACTCGCGTTCGATGAGGATATGCTTGAAGCGTCATGCAAATAGTTTGACTAAAGTTGATTCGTACTACTTACTTGACTCGTGAAACATCGTTTGTCTATGTATCACGTCAATTAATTTCGTGAACTGAAGAATGAAGAAAAGTTATTAATATCAATATCAATAACGATATTGTCTGCTCGGTATCCTTCCTGAAGTGTATCTAACTGAAGCGTTTCTGTAGTTTGACCGAAATCGGTTTGTACCACTTGCTCGGTTTACGAAACGACATTATCTGTGCTATTAATTTCGTGAGTTATGGAACGAAGAACAACTATTACTAATATTAATGACGATAAAATCTCCTTGATATCTTCTCTGAGGTACCGCGGTATGTTTCTGCGGTCTGACCAAAATTGGTCTACACTACTCACTCGGCTCGCGAAACATCGTTATCCGTATTACTAACTAATTTCACGAATTGAAGAGCAAAGACTAATATCATTAACGAAATATCGTACTGCGAGTGAGCAGTACTGATAAATATTCTTGCCCGATGTTAGAAAGTTTCGACAACGAAACAAATGAAATTTCACGAGTAACGCAGGCAGATCTGACTGATTATCCTCCGGGTTTGATGAAAAATTATCAAATTATCCGAAAGAGATCTGTAACTTTTGACTTTCCAATGTACTATTTATTATATAATACTATTATTATTTACTATCATTATATAATATTAATATTATTATACAATACTAACTTACTCATTTGGACGAGAAATTATAAAATTGTCAAGACAACTTTCTCCATTCTTTCATCTCTGGTGTCTGATTTTTAATCCCTCTTTCTTACCATCCTCTCCTCTACTTTTTTCCACCTGCCTCTTTTTAATCTTCTTTCATTTCCCGCTCATTGTTTTCTATTCCTTTTGCACGCCGATCTCTTTCGTCGATTTTTTCCCCCTTTTTTCCTCGAGGATTCTCTGCACACCCACATCGTTTACTTTTTATCGACGTCCCGTCGTTCCTCATCCCTCCGACATCGCTCTTCCTCCAGTTTTGCTTCTGTCCCATCTCGTTCCCCCTTTCTTTCTTTCTTTCTTTTCTTCCTTTTCCTCCTTCAACCGATTTGCAATCGCTATCAATCTCTCTCGGTGTCTCTCGTTTGTTCTAGCGATGGGAATGACACGGTCGCGATAGATTTCGCAGCAAGTGGTTGATAGAGTCGATAAATAAAAGAGGATTCTTTAGAGGGTTTATCTTTCGATGAGACAGTCTCGGGAGATTCGTTGCCAGCGGACGAAGGATATTTATGGAAATTGGTGTCTTTATGAATATTGGTTGAAATAATGGAATTTCGCGTGAGAAAATCTCAGCTCGGGGAATTCCCGGTTTTTATCTACCTTCTTCCTGCAGAAACAGAAACTTGCAAAGTAAATTATTCATACCTGGTATTCGATCTTGTGCTTAGAAATTCTACTTGCGAAAATGGGAATTTGCACGAGTGCCCGGAGTTTGATAATTGGACCGCGGACTTCCATGCGTTTGCGGGAAGTTTAAAGTGGCAAAAACTACCGTAATTCTTGCTGCAGAGCTTCAGCTGGCGAAACAAACTTTCTAGTATTTTAATTGCGTTCATAAAAATATAAATTTGCGCGTAGCGTTCGGAGTCTAGTTTTTACATTCGTTAGAAAACGGCCGATGCAGCCGCAGCTCTTGCCTTTATTTTTCGTTGCGTTCGTTCGCCGCGTAAAAGGAATTCCTCCCTGATGCGGGAAAAAAACCCGCGGAATTCTGCGCGAATTTCTGCGATTTTTACGACACACGATGCGCAAAAAACAAAAAAAAAAGAAAAAGGAAGGAGAAAAATAACTGTCAAATAAATCTGAAAAATTCGCCGCAAAGAAACGGCCGGAATAGGAGTTCCCAAAAGAACCAGCGAATTAGTTTCATCGGTATCTTGCTCGGTGTCGCGGTTTCACGCGCCCCTATTCTTCCGACTCCCGTCAGCCGCTCTCGAGCTCGTTTCACCAGCGGGGTTTTTACCGGCCTTTGTTCCGTCATCGAACCAAACGATGTTGCTGCTCCTGGCACGCTTGATCGGTGAATAACCGACCCTGTGATCGAAAGATAAATTCTTTTTCCCATCGCGTTGCCCGAGATCCATTTAGGGATGGCCCGACGAGGATGAATATTACGTCTACGTCGAAGGTGAAACGATGAATTCGACGCACGATGCGCCTCTACCGTGATTAGCGGTTTTGGTTTTTCATTTTCGACAGGGAGCTCGTTATCTCTTTCGTCGTTCTTCCCTTTTTTTTTTTTTCGTGAAAAAATTTTTATGAAATAAAAGCTTCACGATCTTTTTGATCGCAGGACAATTATCGGAGATGTGTGTCTCGAAAATTTTGTTTGTCGATAGATCGCGGATTTTTGTGGATTTATGGGAAATTTGAGGGTACAAGAATGCATTACAAGAAGAAAAAATTATGGCGTAGCATGGAAGAATGTTACGGCAGTGTTAGAAAATTTTTTGCTCAGTTCTCTCTCACAGAAATAATTTCACCGCGCTGAACTTGCGATTCTCCGCTAGTATTTTTTGATATTTTCTTCGGAGAATTAAAATTTTCTTAAAAGTAAGAGATATAAAAATCTAAATTAGAATTTAAAATGGAGGTGACGAAGGATGTTATACAAATTTGTCACATCTTCTTCGCTTGTATCTGTGGAAATCTATTTATGGAGATTGATTCACGTAAACAGATGGTGAAAAATCGAGGAATTGTAGAATTATGGAAAATCGTGGAAATTACAAAATCGCCAAGTACAAATTTTAATCAAATAAACTACAGCTCGATAGAGATACAATCATTCGTATAAAAAAAGAAGACTAAATCACCAAGGATCACTCTTTAACTTTGGTACAATAAATTGTCGTTTGTTTCAACACTCAGAATCCTACTGTTGAAAATCTGTTGAAAAATGTGTCTTCCTTTCGATAAAACAACTTGCATTTAAAATAGATTAAATTCGGCTCCGTAGAAATATTGCATATACTTGCAACTACAACATCGCTAGAAACAATTAGATCTTCCAAAACAAGCATGAACAGAACGCGGAGAGGTAGAAATTTCTTGAAATCTTGGAGTATTTAACGAGTACCCTGTGCAAAGGGAGATATGAAGGACGAGGTACAAAGGAAGGCGAAAGACAGAAAGGCGAGATCGCGATACAAAGCGCGGAACAACGCGAAGCGCTGAGTAAAAAAATAAAGGGAAGGATGCAAAATGTACGTGCAGAGAACACGGACGTGTGAAGTGCTGCAGTGCAATAAAAAGTAACAAGGCGTACGTACAAGGAGGAGGCAGAAAGAGGGAAAGAAAATGGACGCCAATTAATCGAGAGTGGCGCGTTAATAGCAAAGGCCGAATTGAAACGTGTTGTTGTTGCGTTTAAATGCATTATCAGGCAAGGATTTCCTGGCTGCGGATGTATTATCTCTCGCCTGTCTTCCTTCCCTTTGATCTGCGCCCGTCTTCAACACCTACCAGACCGGCGCCGAAGTTAATTAAACACAGAGTCACAAAGCGGACCGGTGTCGAAAACAGTCGGGCGTGCAAGCGAACGTCGAGCGCGATTACCCCGCTGCTGATAAAAGAAAATCCTTTGATTGCTTTCGTTTCCCTCTGTAATGGCGAGTGTGACTAGTGTTCGGGGAATTTCTAAAGAGAGCCACTTTCGCTTGTTTACTGCCCGTTTCGAAATTGGTTTGTACGCAGTGATGACGGGTGGAGAAAAAAGAAATAATTAGTAAAAGTGGACTTGGGAAATTTTTAAGTACGAAGATGAAAGCTAGTAGCTCTTTCTGTAACATTTAGTTGGTGAGACAATTTTCTACCTAGGGGGTTCTATTTTTTTCTAAATTATATCCTTCTATATATTAGCATCTTAATGGTTTGCTTAATTTCAACAATGTAAAGGAACGTAAGATGAGAAGGATGCGTGGAAAGGATTTTAGGTAGTGTTTATAGGATGCGTTTCGTCTCGGAGTGTCACTTGCCTAGACTCATCCAGTGGGGTTGATGGCAGCGATTCTTTAACCCCAGACGCTTGTTGTTGTAACACTACCTCCCGCTAAGGCTGGCCCCGATCACCCATCCTAGCGGAGTTCCACACACTGCTTTGCTTAACGTCGGAGATCGGCAGGACCTCGACGCTAGGCGCGCAGCCACTTGCGGCTTGTGCTAATCAGTGTTCGAAACTCGTAGTTGAGGAATCCTAGGCCGCTACAAATGTGTCTCATTTCGTTGATACTCTTAAAAGCACGACGCGACGTTCGAAAATTATTAGAAATTAGATTTACCTTTGCACGTTCGCGATCAATTTGTTCAATTGGAGGTTTCTTTCTAGTTTCGATCATTTCGCATCAATCTCGTGTTATTAAAATAAAATTTCCGTGCAGTTTGAGACTCTTTTCTAACATAGAAATCAATGCCCAATTCAGTAGTTTTACATATCCAAGAAGTAGATGAGAGACGTGTTGATCTCTGAATGAAATGGGGCGAAAATCGGCTTGAAACCTCGTAGATTGTAAACCATTGGAAGGAGGAGGAGGAAGGAGGGGGCGGGTGTGAGTGGAAAATGAACGATCGGAAAATATGAGAAAGGAAAGATTTCTGCTAGTTGAAAAAGAGAATTTTTTGCGGCGGATCAATTCAGCCAGGGGGTAGCCTCCTTCGATTGGTTGTTCCGTTAAAACGCGGGATCACAATGCCGGCGGCGGATAGGGGTGAAAAATTTCAGCGCGATGCTCGAGGAGATGGAGAGGACGCGTTCGTCGGAAAAAACGACGGCTCGATTATTTTCGAGAGCCTCGGATTTCAATTTACCATGTTCACTCACTCGCTCACTCTCTCTCTCTCTCTCGCTTTCGTTTTTCCTGTTGCTCGAGCCAACGTGTGTCGGAGTAACCCTTAATTAAAAAAAAAAAAAACAGGAGGGGGAATAAAATATAGGAACAAGTGAAAAACAAGCCAACAGGGAGGAACGATGGAAGGGGGAGTGGGAGAAACCGAAAAAAAGTGGAGGAAAAAAAATACAGGGCGCGAACAAACTTAACCCTTGTGGCCCGGTGTTTGCGATCGACGCTGCCACTTGCCCGCAATTGCTTTCCTGGCCAAATGGTATTTAACGCGAGTCCTTCCCTTTTCTTCTTTTTTTTTCTTTTTTTTTTGTTTTTTCTTTTTTTTTGGAGGGAGGATTTTTCTCGTTAAAACGATCGCGCCGCGAGAAAGACGAAAAGCAAAGTCGAAAAATTGGGCAGCGCGAAGATTAAATCGAGAGAGGTTGTGACGCTTGATAAATTTATTTTACACGTTACGAACGAATTTGTTTACTGCGTGCGTATTTAACACAAGGTTCATTCATTTGACGAAGAAGTACAAATATCGTGATTTTCACCTCGAACTTCATCTAGACTGTTAACTGAATTATGAAATGAATATCGAATTATGAAAGTGATTTTTGTGATCCAGATTGATAATATTGATATTGGCAATAACAAAGGAACATTGAAACGTCGTAATTAATTACTTCTTATTACTTGTCGCGATCTAGCCTACAGCTGGAATTAAATATAAATTTAATTATAGCTGCAACGCGCGTCGAGTCAAAAAGGCAAAAGAAAATATTGAAAATATTTTCAACCCGGTCGACTTACAATTTCTTTCTTTTTTTCTTTTTCTTTTAAGGTCACATCGATACAATTGAACATCGTTTTTTTAAATTAATAACCCTATAAGTCTGAGTAAAACAAGTGAACTTAAATTCTGCACGAAATACATTTGACTACTAACGCAAGTTCAATAAGAAAGTAATATCACTGTCAAAGATGTGGAAAGTTAAAGAACCAACTAATCGAAGAATAGTTGAGAGTTCTCCAAGAAGGGTTTGGAAACTTTGTTAATTTCCTGGAAAATAATCGTAGCAGAAATTTTCGTGTCAGCAGGCTATGAACTATTTTAAATTAATAATTCTAAATCTGAAAAAATGGGACCAGAATCAGAGCACTTCGAATCAAGTTCGTTGGAAGTACAAATTTAGCAAATTCGTTGCCAAATCAAAAGCTACAATCCGTTCGAATTAAGTACGTTTGATAAGAAGATCGCAGGGATTGAAAGAAACCAAATAATCGAGAAATAGTTGAAAGTTCTTGAAAGAGCTTGGAAAACTCTATTAAAGAGCTTTATTAATTTCCTGAGATAATCGTAGTTGGAATTTTCACGTTAGTCGGCTAGATGATCAGTTTCAGGCTCGTGTCGAGATCCATCTCCCCTATGAGGGGTAAACAAGGCATTTCAAGGTGGAATTTCACAGATCCTAATTAAGGAAAAACCATTTCGCGGATCGCAAACCTTTCTCGACTAGTTTGTTCAAATAGAGGTTCCGATACGTCAGCCGGCATCGGGAACAAGAGAAGCGGAGGTAGGTTTCGAAACTTTGATTAAACTTCAGAGCAGGCTAGACACCTTCGACTAACGATTCTCTTCGATCATGCTCGCCTAGCTGCGGCGAGAAATTGCAATTGACGGTCTTTTCGCTGTTTCATTCTACGCGTGAATACTTTATGCTCGCACAGACGGATACAAATAACGAAGTTGAGCGCAAGTTGAAATCGATCCACGCGGTCTGATTAATTTTCACCTCGTCTCCTCGTTCTCAAATTCTCGTATTCTCAGGAAATTTCCTTGAAATTTTGTGAACTTCGATTTAAATCATTTAAATTTAATCGAAAAAGATTCGTCATATTTGAATGAATGTAAAATACAATCGCGTTAGTAGGAATTTTTCTGTATGTGTTTCGTTCGAACTTGAGATCTTGTAAATGTCATTTTTATGAAAGTGGAAACTTTATGAAATTATAATGGTACATTAGTGTACTAAAGAATAAATTCAACGTAAAAGCGTCAAATTAATTTTTACGTTTGATATTCTTTGAATCTAATCTAAATTGTCCAATCTTTTCTTAAAAGTCCTTTGAGTTTCGAGAACGATGAGACAATTCTTATTAAAGTCTCTGAGTTTTTCCAATTTTTTGACGGAACTTGTTTAATTAACTAACTTTTTTATCAACTCACGTTGCAAATTAGTCATTTTATACTAATTAAATCTAACACTGAAAACGTGTAAAACACGTCTATCTCTTCGGGTCCATTTGCCTCGAACTACAACACAGAATCGCGCAAAATCGATCGAGAGTCACGAGAATAAAGTAGAGCGTGGCCCTGTTAAAGTTCGCGAATGGCTCGTTAAAAATCCAGATCGAAGACAATGCACGTCGTTTGAAAAAAAAAAATGAAATACGACAACCAAAAAAAAAAAAGGAAAAATATGATATTTAAGAGAAAAATAAAACTCGAACGAGAGAGAGAAAGAAACATTGCTCGCTGGAGAAATAGAGTGCGACAGAGGTTAGTTGGCCGATTTACGAGACTAAATAAATTTCGCGAAAAAAGGAATCCGAAGTTCAGCGAAGTGTCTCTCTTATTTCTGTGGCAGCCACAGTTCCCTATGGAACCATTATTATCAAGAACGCGGCGAGACAACTGCCGTAGCAGAGATTCTAAGAAACCGGTTCCTTCTTACCCTTTCCGACCGGAAATCGCGTATTTTCTCCGGGTAGCGAGGATGTCAAATGCATCTTCCAGTTGACTGAGCGGAAATCTACCACAATATTGACCATCCTTTGGTTTCATTCAGACTTTGATACAAGTCCTTTTCTTTTTTCTCTGTTTTATTTCTCTTATCGTTATCAATCGCGAGAGAAAAGCTGAAGATGGTAAGAAAATCACGCTGTTATTCAAACGTGTCTAAAAAGCATTGGGCAATTTTTTGCGGTACTAAATTTGTTATGAAGACAAATTTGAAGACCGAAACCTCCTCCTTGCAACGAGTCCTTAAAAATTGTTGTACGATGTTCTCTCATCGTTTCATTGACCTTTGAACACCAAGATTTTGAACTCGAGAAATTCTTAATGTTCCAAATTCAATAAAATGTGATGAAAAAAAATCGTGCAGCAAGTTTCAGGAGATCGTTGTAAAGAAGAAATTTCAATCTTCAAAACCAGTTGAGAATCTGGCTGTGAGGAAAATTTTTTCCATGTTTTTAGAAACGTTTGAATTTCTACAATTTTTGGTAAATTTCTAAATTTTTGGTACCGTTTTTGGTAAATTGAAGAGTATAATTGAACCAATTGTAAATTAAAATATCTTAACATACTATTATGTCCTAATATACAATTAATATATAATATGTTTTTTTGTATTTGAAATATTGACAATTTTTTGTCATTATTGGTCCAATTATACTCTTCACTGTAAATTAAAGTGTCTTAACACACTATTATGTCCTAATATACAATTAATATATAATATATTTTTTTGTATTTGAAATATTGACAATTTTTTGTCATTATTGGTCCAATTATACTCTTCACTGTAAATTAAAGTGTCTTAACACACTATTATGTCATAATATACAATTAATATATAATACATTTTTCATCATTATTGGTTCAATTATACTTTTCACTGTAAATTAAAAAAATGTCTTAACATACTATTACGTGCCAATGCACAATTAACATATGATATTATATTATAATAATATATAAATATATAAATGTAAATGTTTTAACGTGCAGTTATACAATAACTCCTCAACGAAAATAATAATTCTGACCTTATCCGCACGGGGATCGTATCAATCGTATCCTCACGATCTGAAACGTTAAGACGGTGGAAATTCAAGGTGGAGACGAGGCGCTCTTCTTGGACGTGGAACAAAGTCGACGGGACACCTAAATCCTGTTAGTTGGCAAGTAGAATGTCCTGTCGCCAATCAACGCAGGTCTCGCGTTTAAAGTAGTCCCGACATCCTCGCCGCGGCCCCGGGTTACGAAAAGCGACGAACATCTCCGGCAGAAATCAGAGGAGATACGCGTGGACAAGGTGACTCGGTCCGGTTCCCAAAGGACTATGACCCGGCCAGGACCTTAAATTCCTACCCACCGCACTCTGGACCCACCCTTTCCTCCCACCGCACTGCGTCACTCCGGCTACACAACCGGATCTGGGTTAGCCGAGTGAAATCAAAGTTGCCGGATCTTTCGCGGAACGCCTGTCTACTGTATGCGCTTCCTATAGTCCCAAAATAGAAGTTTCCCAAGACGGACCTTGTGTATCTCGCGACCTTTCTTTGGAAACTATCCAAACGTGCATTTTCTGCTCTATGCGCGGCGAGCGATATAAAAGCGAGGTGACGTTCGGACGTTTGGAAAGCGAATTTTTCGGTTTCTTCCTTCTTTCTTCCTTCTTTTTTTCCTTTAGGCAGGGAGAAGACGCTGAGACAGATTAGTTTTTCTTGTGAAATTTCCTCTACGATTTCTTTCGATATCCAAATGGATACTCGTGCGTTTGTTACTTATAGCATGATGGTGAGATACGTCAGCTTTTCTTCTGAAAATATCTGAATGACGAATTTCAATTTTCTTCTTCGGATCATCGGATTTTACCGTGAAATTTTTGTGACGAAGCAGAAATTACGACGCAGTAACACATTAAGTAGAACTGGGCATAATTTGCTAGAAATTAGGGGATTCACCTTTCTATCTATCCCTAGAGAACTCGTCCGTAATTTCTACTAAAGTGCCTCTATTAAACTAACGAATTTACAAATTGCTACCACGAGCGCCATTCTTCTCGCAACTCGTGCCATCCAATTCAGATGTTAACAGAATTGTTTAATGTAATTCCGTATTTTTGCAACAGATTACTTTGAACTGTATCCCGGTTATATTGCGCGCATTCCGTGGACTTTTGCACCCTTAAACGCATTCCGCACTCTAATTATCGCATTGTTTTAATTAATCCCCAACGAAGAAATAAAAATTCACAGAGAACCACTTCAAAACATCGGCGTGGAGAAACGTTTCGAATTAATTCCTGCAATTTTATCTCCACGACAAAGGTTTCGAGGAATCGTGTTGTATATAATCTCACATTATTCCGAGAAATGCCGTTGAACCGTCTAAAAGGTTGACAAAAGAATCTTTTCGTTTCCAATTTTTCCGTTCTCTCCCTTTATAAACTTGTTCCCCGTCAACAGTCGTTGCGCAAAGCGAACGAGGAAAAGTATATTGAGAGCAATGGTAATAAACGAAGAAAATGTCTAAACGGCCATTAAGCTACAAATGTCCGCAAGCGCCGAGATCGGCTTGCCAGCTGTTTAATAGAAAGAAAGGCAGAAAGGAAGAGAGACACGGAAGAAAAATGGAAACAGAGAGATTTCAACCCTCGACTGGTATCGTTGGTCTCTCGTCGTCTATTTAATTTTGGAATTTTCAATTTCGTTTCATTTCGTCCCTCATTTCATCCTCTGTCGTCAGAAATGTAATGAAGTGCTCCGGATACTCACCGAACGTTGTGACATAAAAATTTCGATATCGTGCGAGGATCTCGTAGAACAAACAACGAACGCATTTATCTTCTTTTGGTATATCATTATAATGTAATATCTTGATATCCTCTCTGAATCTCTGATTACCTCAAATTATTCGTTACACTAAGCTAGGTTAAGAATCTGATATAAATTGTTACAATCTATAACCGAAACTTACTTCTGGTAACAAGAACATCTTTCACTATGCATCACGCGTCGATCGAATACCATCACCATTGACTAACCAGACTGGACATTCAATTTTTTCTCGTGTTCCATGTTTTCGAGGGTCCTCTTACCATTTTTGTGTCGCACTCTGCCATATCGATCTAGTCAGACCTTGCACCGCAGCGCTGCTAGTAATAGGAATTAAAATTAGAAAATACGAACAACGTTGTTACACTGAAGATTATTCGTAAGAGATGACCAATGATCAACTTAATTTTTGACTGTAGCACAATTATTCTTTGCATAAATTAGCATTTGTGTCTTTACTTACGTCTGACCATAACCATGTTGACTTGTACTGCTTGTTTATGTCTGACCATACGTTGATTCGCATCAGTTGCTTACTTCTGGTTATACATCGACTTGTATTACTTGTTGATTTCTGATTCTACACTAACATACACTTGCAGACTTCTGACTGTACGTTGATCTGTACTACTTGCGGATGTCTGACTTATAGTTGATTTATCCGTAACAGATTTGATTTTACTTAATCAACCTGCATCATTTTACTTGACAATCGTTCTCCAATTGGATATTCACTGTTGAGTGCGTTAAAAAACACGTGGTCAGTTTTTTCCTAATTGGCATTCAATGTCCAAGTCTGTTCTACCTTCAGTCAACGCCATCACGCACTTTCCGTTGTCTCTCTCCCGCTTTCTCCCTTTTCTTCCTCCTTTTAAATCACACTCACCAACCTCTAGCTCCTGTAATCCATTTATCCAAGATCCATCCAGCAACTTTTATCAAATTTCGCTCGATAAAAGTAGATGGAGGCGGATACCTGTGATACCTCGGGTCGCGCTCGCAGATCAAACTCGCAGATCCATCTTCTTTATCGTTCGAGCGTTCGTCGGGGCCCGAGGATCACCGCCGGTGAAGATCCATCGGAGGCGAGAGAGGCGATTACAAAAATTGGACGCGTGTTTCGCGAGCCTCTCGACTGCGAGAGGGAACGAACAGCCACTCGATCCCGTTGTATCTATTTTTCACCCAGGATGCCAGGCACACGCGCGCGTAGGGTCCACCCCGTTTCGCTGCTCTGAAATCCATCTTTCTCCGGCGCGGACGGACACACGGACCTCGGATGCATAATGCATCCGGCGGACGAGCACTTAGGTCAGCCAGCGACATTCATTTTACCGCGGCTGTCCTTTGAAGAAGAAAAAAAAAAAAAGAAAAAACGATTTTTACGCGCGTCAGCTTACTGGTAACTGAGAAGATCAGCGACGCGCTTTCAAGCTCCATCGTTGAATTACAGTGACTAACGTTAGGTTAACATTACGTTCGCAGACAGTAAAAATTTCATCGAGCTGCAAAACAAAGAGAGGCGATTTATTTTTAAACTAATTGTGTTATCTAAATTTTTATTAATTACATTTTGTCCGAGTGCCCGGAATGTCACATTTTAATAGCTATATATAATGAATGCTATAGCATTCACGTTCTGTGTTAACAAAATTCAAAATATTCTGTTTTACGTTCTTCGTGAGAGGAGATTAGTGTCTAACGAAAGTTCGAATGAAAAATTCTCGAGGCTAATTAATTAGTAACTCTGCTCGCGATATTCTGTTTGGCAGGCTGCGGATTTCCCCTGCGTTCGCAGGAAATTTTGAAATTCGACTGAATGAAAAATTTTCGAGGCTAGTTAACTAGTAACTCTCCTCGCAATATTTTATTTCGCAGACTGTACCAACGCGGAAAAATATTCAAAATTATTATTCAGCGCTCGTACGATACAATTTTCTCGGAGCTACAAATTCCCATGCGAAAATCCGATGTCTACTGATTATTGAAAGTTCCGTCCATTCCATCGATGAACATTAAGCAATATAAACAACGGCAAGGGGGGAATAGGGAGAAATCATAAAACAAGCGTTCGAACATCCCGTTGAAAAGGATGATAGACATATCAGGATTACCTATAGATATCTACGGCCCAACCATTATATCCGATGAAATATATTTTTCCATTTTTCACCTCTGTGTTTGCTCTTTGTCTCTCTATTCAAATCGTGCTTTTAATGAAACCCGGATAAATCTGATAATAAAAGAGAGAGAGAGAGACGAATCCATAAGCTGCATAAACGAAATAAATCTTCGTTATTGAAACGGATTTAATAAATATATGATTTATGTATTAAATATATATTAAATATGATATATATATATATGATTTAATGAATCATATATATATATATATATGATTTAATGAGGAAACAATTTCTCGAGTTAAAACCGACTGTCGTTTCATCGATCGATTTTCTCGTCGATTGCAGGTACTTGCAACGCACGCTTCCATTCATCGACCATACCAGGACGGCGATATGGGGTTGGAGTTACGGTGGATACGCGACTGGCATGACGCTCGCCATGGATTATCACGGTGTCTTCAAGTGCGGGATGTCCGTGGCACCTGTAACAGATTGGGCTCTTTACGGTACGTCCAACGGTGATAATATTTTCATCTGTCAGCTTGAACGATGTCTGCTACGTCGTTATTTTATGGTCTTTTCGTTCTTTAAATATCGAACATTCGCTTCATCATCGTACTCGTCTTTCTACTCGTTTTATCATTAGTTCGACTCACAGATTATACAATAGTATCGTTGGATTATAGATGACTAGAATAATCTCTGTTGAGTCGTCAAAGTTCTATTGCATTTTTCATTGATTTGAAGCAGCACTGAAGTGGCATCGTCGGATCGTGAGGTGAATTGGTCGAACCAAGAATCTGGGACATTTAATTTTATACATACCACTATACAGAGATCGGTAATAACATTCAATTAAACGAAGAGAGTTTCAGGTTTTTCTGATTAAAAGTTACCCGCGTTACATATATTCTACGTATTTTTTTATACCGCAATATTTATGGTATCTTGAAATAATAATTTCTATTGACTCGTAAACGTGACAATTTCGGCCGTATTTATTAACCCGAAATTTCATCGAAATTTTATTAGCGTTCTGAGACCGTCGACACTGTCATCGTAATATCGGCCAAATTTGAAATTAATCTGAAAATGCATGTACAAATTGCAAACACGATATCGAGCATTGAGGTGTTTGTTAACGATAACGAGTGATCGACTGTTCAAATACTTTTCCGTGAAAATTCCGACTTCGGTGAATTGCAATACAAACCCGGTGTTGAACATCTCTTAAATTTCTGTTGTATTGAATATTACCTTTCATTAGCGACGCTTGGCCACTAGGAGTATGCGGGTGTCCTAAATTTCGGGCATCATTACATCAAAAAAATGTAAATAAACATTGAAAACCAAAACAAACAGACCAATGGTTGCAAACAAAGTGAAATTTCAAAGTTTTCGAAATTCCGATTTGAAATTTTCGGAAATTTTGCAAAACAAATTGCGTTTACATTCTAAGTCGCAGCGAGAATCTGTCCCGAGAGTCTGCCCCTGTTTGAACGACAAACCAGTTAAACCTTCTGCGTTCGACCCTGCGAAATTTGCTCTGCCTAGTGTTCATATTCGGGGGGCGAACGTGAGCGTCCTTAAACTTCCGCAAATGTAATTCCCAAGTGTGTTTAATTCCAAACGATCGTGGAAACACGTGGAAACACGTAGACCTGCTGCAAGGGATACACTTATCGTCATTATCTACGCACCCGGTATTTAGGGTGAGCGAAGGAACACGCGACGACGAGACGCATTGTTCAAGATGAGTTTTTTTATTTCAACGCGAAATATAAAATTATGATATATATACTATAGCAATTTGAAAACCATACAAAATTACAAGCAACTTGTTAACAATGAAGAGAAAAGTATGGTAATGGCAACAACAAGGAAGGAACGGGAACATAATCGATGTCTGTGGAAGAGACAGAAGTGTGTTTTGTGAAGAGACTTTTTAATAAAATTTGATAGAATTTTTAATTAGAGAAATTTCAAACGGGAGTGTGTATACCGTAATCGACGATTTGCTCAAAATCGAGGAGCTCTTATTCTCAACAAAATTGTTGCATTTTTATAATTCCCTTCACATCGCAGACAATTACATTGCGATAATTCACTTAGCTGTCAAAAAAAGAAAATATTTCTCCGAAGGATAAATAATCAAGAGATTATCAACTTTAATTAGCAAGTTTCGTTGCAACGCTTGAAAAAACGAGCGACCAATAGAACAAGTTATAATATCGATAATGATAAAAAGGGACCTCGGAGGAAGAGGGATAAGAACATGGCCGATATAATCGATACCTATAAAGGTGACATCGTCGACGGAAGGTGGAGAGGAGAGGAAGCGAAATAGTCGCGTTAAAAATGTGCATCGACGAGGAAGATCGAGCATCCCCTCCTTCCGAATGCTCGATCCCAGCAGGGACGATGACTCCTCGTCGAGGAAATAAATCTGATATCTGGAAACGCGAGCGTAGCCTGGCTACGACAAGACCCCCGACAATAATTGAATCGATCGAGGCTGAAACGAACCGTCGACGAGTCCCAACTTCTCGTCTTTCGCTTCTGCTCCGTTACCTCGGCAGGAGCCGAGGTACTTACACTTCCACCGTGCAAATCATCGTCGAACCGGCGCTGTATCGCGCTTGGTTCCTCCGTTTTCTATTGCCTCGTCAAAGGATATTTTACCGATTCCCTGCATCGTCTTATCAATATTCTTCTTTTCCTTCTTTTTTTCTTCTTCCGTCCCGCAACGCTTTGCCAATCTTGATCGATCCTCACGACGATTTCTTTGGCGCGATTCTATTCGGATCGTCATGTTTCGTCGGTCCTCTGGCCTCGTATTTCGATAGGTGTTCTTTTCGTCTTGCGGAGTGTTTTTTGTGGAATGTGGATTGTGGTAGTTTAATTCTTAATTAATGTTTCGATGTACCTTTCGAATCATTATTTTCACCTGTTCCACTCGGTTAACAGATTTGATCGTTTATTTTTTTATTACCAATACTTTACCAATTATCTTGCTTCGTATTATTAATATTTCTTTCGTTAGGGAAATTGCCTTTGCCAATCTTTAAAATCTGGTTATTTTTTCTTAATTAATGTTTCATCTATCCGTTTTTCGTTTCTTTTTCTTTTTTTATTTAAATGTTTCTACCGATTTTACACTGGTGAGCAAGATTAAAGAATCGTCAAATTTACGACGAGAAGTTGTCAATGTTTGAGCTGCTATAACTTCGTGGGGAAAAATCGAACGTCGAGATTTACGGGGTCCTTATAAAGGGCAGACTTCAATCTTTGAATTCATGGTGGTTTTTGTCACGACAGAAATTTTTTCAACATCCGCTAGCACCGCTTGAACTCGTACAGTTTTCAAGAAGAAAAGCATCTTCTCTCTGATGATTGTAAAAAGATAAGCTTCGCGCTTTCTGAACGACTGTCGTACGATTTTTTCCCACCATGTTGCAACAGTTCAGACATCAGCAATCGTTGATGAAAAAATTTAGCGATTCTTTAATTTTTTTACTTTTAAAAATGTCTAATTTGATTTTTTTCAAGTGGTATTTTACCATTTATTTTATTTCGGATCGCGATCGTTTAAAAAAATAATCGAGTGGCTCTCGCGAGGCGTGATAAAACCTTCGAGCTAAATGATTTACAGCCGCGGCGGTGAATCGGTGGCATTTTCTTTGCGAAGAAATCGTTCGCGAACGTTTTCGATTCGATTTCACACGGAATTCAATTTCATTCGGCCCTATCTGTTTCTTTTTTCTTCTTTCGTTCTTTCTTTCGTTTTTTGGCTTTTATTTTGATTGGTTAAGTAGGTCGAGCGAAATGAACCAGGCGGCGATACGAATTGAAATTCTTTTCGTGGAAATGTTTACGGTAGAGGGAGCACGTCTTTCTCTCTTTCTCTGTGATATCGATTGAATTTTGGATGAACGATTACGAGAATTCCTTCCTTTTCTCCCCTTTTCGTTGTTTTATTTTTTTATTTCAAACGGATGATCGCCAAGCGCGAAAGATTATCGAGTTGATATCCTTTAATTAATTGGCACGTACTAATTATCGCGTTTCTTGTAATTATAATATCATACTGGCGCCAATATTTGCCACGCCGATCGTTTCAAACAATGCGTTTAATATCTATGTAAATGTTGATTCGTTCATCTTCCTCGCAATAAAATATCTGCCAAAACAACATCTAAATATCGCACCTCTGAACTCGGAAAACAAACAAATTTGTACTAATTACTAACTATTAAATTTTCACTTGTCAAATTCAAATTTGATACATATTTCTTTTTCTTTTTTGTCAGTTGAAAAATTATCCGATTTCATTCTTAAAGAGTTGCAGAGAGAGAATTCTTTTTCAGTATATAACCATATGAACCTGACCTAAACCATATATAATATATATTTTCAGTATATAATTATTTTAATTATTTATTATTTATTATATAAATAATTTTAAATAAATTTTCAGTCGAATCGTACAGAGGACATTCTTTCATTGGATGTAACCATTCCTAAAAGACCTTCAGGCACATCCACCAAAAACCTGGAGCACCCATGAACACCCTTCGTTCAGACGATAATCTCGAGCACTCAGTCCAAACACTCTAGAACCCGGATTCGCAACCTTGTGGGTCGCCACCCTCAAGGGTTAGAGATCCTCTCAAAGGCTGCAAAGTGTTTTCAGCGAGAGTCGGCCTGCGGCTATTTTTAGAAAATTTCATCACGGACGTTTCCAGCATTTATTCGCTTCAATATAATTACACTGCAATATTCTGCCGGCGGTCGTAACGCTAATTGTCAATAAGCGAAGGAAACTGACTCGAAGAGTTCTTAAAACTGTTACTTCAATTGCTCGTAAATTGCCATTTTATTTTATTTCATTTTATTCGCGAAATTGAAAATTTGAAAATCAAGCAATTGACGGGATATGACATCGGTTAAGGGTTTAGGTTAGGAAGGTCTTTAGGAATGGTTACATCCAATGAAAGAATGTCCTCTGTACAATTCGACTGAAAATTTATTTTAAATTATTTTAAATTATTTATATAATAAATAATAAATAATTAAAATAATTATATACTGAAAATATATATCATATATGGTTTAGGTTAGGTTAGGTTTAGGTTAGGTTTTTTCAAGCTCACCCACGCGTCAAACAGTTTGTATTTCTCCTTCGATCTCAATATTAAGTGAATTCTCGTCTTTCAACGTCGCGGGAATTGAGTGGAATTCGAAAAATAATATCGCGCAATTTATACTGTTTTAATTATCTTCTACGGCGTGGACGTGGGCATTTAATATTTAAATTTTAAAATAGCATCCTTTACTTCAAAGAAGATCGTGAAACGATACTTGCCAATCGATCTCGCCAAATACTCGCTCGAATATTATTCTTTTAATACCGGTGATATTACGTCGAGATGAGAATCCATTCGATATTGAAACTGAAGAAGGTATCGCGTAAAAAGTGATATTGAATAATCGATGCATACTTTACAGATTCGATATATACCGAGCGATTCATGGGCCTGCCCTCGGACAACCTGCACGGCTACGAGCAAGGCCAACTACTGAACAAAGTAGATAACATTAAAACGAAGATGTATTACTTGATCCATGGGACATTGGACGACAACGTGCACTATCAGCAATCTTTGTTACTCGCCAAGGTTCTCGAGCAGAAGGATATTCTGTTCAGGCAACAGGTACGCTCTTCCGTAAAAGATTTACGTCCAAATAATTGATTTATTATATTCACTTTGGAGGATTCATTTTTTTTTTTTCCAAACCAGAAGAGAAACAATTTCAACTTGTTTCGACGAGTATTACAATCAGTATATTCTGCTTTGGATATCTTTTTACATTTTTGTTACGTGCGTTCTTTACGTTTTTTTACAAATAAACAAGTTCATTTCCATTTATTTTTTTTTTAGGAAATGAGAAGCAATTGAGAAATTTGAAGATAAATTTTTCGCCAGAGGTTTTTAAATCTTCTTTTTTTAATACTACAACCCTTTGTCTATAACGAGTTAAAGATTAATAAATATAAATTATATTGGACACAACATAACAAATTAAACTCACTGAAATGCTCACTGAAAAGAAGATTAATAAATTAATAAAAAAGAATTAAAAATTAATAAATATCAATAAAAATATCAATAAATTAATAAAAAAGAATTAAAGATTAATAAATATAAAATATTAGTAAATTAATATTAATAAATATAAAATAAAAACAAATATAAAAAGATTAATAAATTAATAAAGAAGAATTAAAGAGTAACAAATATAAATTGGACACAGCATAACAAATTAGACTAATTAATGCTCACTGGAAAAAATTGGAAAAGGAATTTGATACGATGAAAAGTTAAATTTCTAAACTTTTCTTTTGAAATCTCGTTCAATCGAATATACGGCTTATGTTCGCGTCTGGCGAACGTTGTTCCACGTTTGTTCGTGGATACGTCAAAAAGGGAACGAGTCGAAAACGCGCGGCGCGCACCGCGTTATTTCAAACAGCTTACGAGAATTATTATGCTTGGCATTCGCCTATTACGGCTATTTCACGGTTGTTTGACGTTCACGATGAAAATCTACAAAGCGCGTGGCAAGTGCAGTTTATTGCGCGTGAATGAATACCTACTGTTTCGTTTAAGTTCCGCGCGAAATGAAACGAAGCTTTTGTTTGAATGACAATTAGACACGACGCGACGTAGAATCGCGCCGTTCTCGCTGCAATTCGTCCCTATTTGTTCGCCGTAAATAAATAGATCTTCCAATGTTGTTTCATCGTGCGAATAAATTTCGCGCAATATTAAAAGGAAAAAACAAGAAAGGACACAAGTACTAAAATAAATATGCCGACTCGCGGAAATATTTGGCCACTTGCCATGGAAAACTTTTATATCTAAAGTTCATGTTTTGAAATTTTATTAGCAGTGTTGCACCGAACACGACTGTCACGGTTATATTGATCAAATTTGAAGCGAATATGAAAATTCTATTTCGGTACGAAATCGTTTTCCTAATGTAATCCTGTAATGCAATCTTTTTGTTATTTTTATACGATTCCATACGTTTCTTCCCCCTAAAAATTTGAAAATTAAAAAATTCTTGGAACGCGGTTTCCATTCATAGTTTCAGTTAATTTATGTGTCAATATATTGTATAGATACAATGGAAAGTATGTGTGTATGTCTCCAATATCCAAGACTTTTTTTAAATAATTTAACAAACTTATACAGGAAAATCACAGGAATATTCTGATTGTTGCTTGATAAACTGAAATTTCTATGTGCGAAAACTTGTGACAAATATTTGTTAAAATATCTTGAAGTTACTTGCTATGAAACTATAAAAAATGTCGTTCTATTTTTACAGACTTACACGGACGAAGACCACGGGATCGCTCAGTCACGAGCTCATCTCTACCACTCGTTGGAAAACTTCTTGGACGAATGTTACGAAGCCTCATGATCGCAGCGTCGAGGAAAACCGACAATCTAGATCCTTCGCGTCACCTGCGTCACCTGCCTCACGTTCCACTTGTAAATACCTTGCCATTTGTACATACTCGATGTACAATAATGTAATATGAAGCGTTACTGTAAATAACTGAGAACGAAGAATCACGAAACACGCTCGATTCAAACGGAATCGCGGCCAAAAGGACGTTCTATAATTTCTATATCGTGGCTGCTGATGAAGGAATTTTGGCACGTACAGTCGCGAAAAATATAACAATTAATTAATACACTTATACACTTGCGAACCGTTTGAATCGAGCGTAACGACTGATTATTAAGAAAATTTAGACTCGATCCGAAAAATTTTTTTAATCTATTTTTTTGGAGAGACTATTACAATCGTTCATCGAAGGCCTAACGGACTCGAGAGTAAAAAAAAAAATTTCTAGCCCCTTTACGAATAAATGAACTAACGTGTATGAATTAAATAGCGCTACGTCACGCGAAACATCCTCGTAAGATGCAAGTTTCGCGAAACGAACCGAATGTAACGCGTCGCATTAATCGCCGATCGCTCGATCACTTCGAGAGCAAGACGAGTGTTCTTTTTTTTTTTTGTGAGATATATTATATTGTTAACAAACATTAATATTTAATAATAATAACGGACGTTATTAAATATTTTATAGCGAGCGAGGCGAGAATTCGTACGTTCAATTACGAATTTGTAAGACATGTTCCTCTTTCGTTTTGTGCATTATATGCGAGGCAAGTGCGAGTCGTGTGAGAAAAGACGTATAGTTGAACGCTTCGGAGAAGCATTCAGGAAAAGGAGAAACTTTCTCTCTGAGAGGAAAGACCTTAAAAAGAGATGCGTATGCAATGATGTATCATTGACGATAAATGATATTTTATTTCTTATATTTTGGATTTAGAAACTTTTGGTGATGGTATATATATAATTCGTTTTTGCTTTTCGCGTGTCTATTAACAATTTCAAGTTGCTATTAGGTACGTTTTACATTTCAGCATGATTATGTATTGTTTTACATTCGAAATGTAACTTCATAGTGAGTAAGTAAGTGTAATCATTGAAGAGGATTGTTTAAGCGTAAAGATTCCTTCCTGTTGATTTTATCAATGTTAGGATAAAGGAGCCTTTTCAACACTGTAATAGTGTGAAACTTCCATTGTGTATATAACTAAGTTGCTGGACTGGTTGTTGAAAAATAATTCCTCGATATATGATAGCGCGTATCTATTTCTCTTTACCATTAAAGAAAATATAAAACATTATTGTCACTAATAGCTAACAATTAAAAATCTATCCCATAGTGTAAGCGACGTACTAACTCTTTAAATACCAGGATTTTATAATGAAAAGGACCACTGTAATGGTTTCGAAGACAGATTAATAGAAACTTCTTAAAACTAATTGTTACAACTTTTATTCCAATGTATTGTACAAAATATTTAATGGAATATATACAAATATAAAAAAAAAAAAACAAAATACATTATTACGAAATTTTCAATCGTGAATTATTAGGGAGAGAAAAGCATAATGATAATTCAGCGTTATTATGAAAATTATTATGATTCTAATTATTATGATTATTATTACTATTACCTATTCATTGATATTTGTTGAGTGCATCACAAATAAAACTCTATGTTTTATTAACGCAGAGTGTTTCATGTTTGGTCATTTACCAATCATCTAATTAAATGACATTGAATGTAAAAATTGAAATGTGTAATAAAAATTTCTGTTACGAATTCTCTGTCTCTTTGAATCTGAAAATGAAACCTCCTTTTTAAAAAAAAAAAGTTTTCCTTTCCTCTGAAAAACATTTCGTGTCTTCCAGAGAGTAACTTAAAAAAAAAAAAAAGACATACTTGCACTTGGTGCATGTGTAAAATACTGTCTGTCCTTCATCTGCTGATCTCAGTTGCAACGTAGCATAAGACATTTTGTTATTCTGACACTGAGGACATTTCCTTTCAACGACTGGACCTTCTGCCTCTTTCTCTTTGTCATCCTTTTGCTTTGACGAATCATAAACGTTCTTTTTGTTAAAGTGAATAACGTACGACATTTCCATATCTCCGAAAGCTAACCTCAAAGACATTATTTAAAAAGCAATTGTTTACAATTATTCTTTACAATTCTGTGGCAACAAGTATTTCTCACGCAACGGAACGCAAAAGTTTGAAATAGGAATAAAAAAAAGAACAAAAAAGAGTAGCTACCTTCGGGACCCCAAACTTTTTTACAAGAGTAACACTGTACATCGCCTTTTTCTTCTAACAATGGTAGAATCGACCCACAATCAGAACAAAAACCAGGAGTACTTATAAAAGAACCAGTGGATTTACTCTGCGCCATTTGAGATCGAGCAAATACAAGAAACGTAAATAAATAACAACTATACTGAGTCAATGCGTACGTTGAGAAAAAAGGTTTCTGCTTCAATCATCAAACACAACGCATAATCTAGAATGGAAACCAACAAACCGCGGCAGAACAATTGTCACGAGTGCCTTTCTAGTATCTACGTTTTCTGTGTTTGCTACATAGAAATCGCCCTAATGTTAGATATATAGATGTACGCCACACGGCGTTCCTGCGCGTGTGTTTTGCTCGTTTACTCGATCAGAACCGGCAAAATGGACGATATAGCGCTCCGAGTGTCTGATCATGTTTTAGAAGTGATATTTTCCTATTTAGATCTGCAAACGTTGAGAAACTGTTCGCTTGTGTGCAAACGATGGAACCGTTTCCTAAACGATGAGAATAATGAAGCGTGGAGGATGCACTGCATCAGAAAGTTGGCCCAGGAGGCGCTTAGTTCCGATTTATTATCGTCGGTGCCTACTTACAAATCGAAACTCCGTGCGTTTTACCACGCGTGGAACCCTAATGACTGCTCCCGTAACATTTACATTAGGCCCAATGGATTTACCATGCACAGGTAGAACCATGGATTCTGTCATCACCGCGTGTTAAATTCGTGGTTTACGCTGTCAATCTCGGCCTCGGTCTCGGGTTTTCAGACGCGACTTCAAACTCCGTTACCTTCGAACGAACTTTACGTACTTTAATATCAAAGATTAACGAGATACCTAAAAATCTGCAGCTGATTTTTTAATGAAAGTAATTTAACGATACGATTGTAAAATGTAAACCTTCGGGTGTTCTTTCTTTTTTAACATGTAAATGCCAAGTGAGTGCTTGAATGTTTACTACTTGAGTTATAGGAATCCAGTTGCTCAGAGCACAGATGCTTGTAGAGGTAAAATTGGCTTTCGGCATGGACGTCATGCTTGGGAAGTCATTTGGGAAGGACCTCTGGGAACGGTAGCAGTAATAGGCATTGCCACGAAAGAAGCACCTCTGTTGTGTCATGGATACGTAGCATTAGTTGGCTCTGATGAACATTCATGGGGATGGAATCTAGTAGATAATCATCTGTTACACAATGGAAATGTACAAGGGAATTATCCCTTGCTTAATAATGCTCCAAAATATCAGGTACGTTGCATTTCTTTTTATGATAACATTTTTTTATACAGGTAGAAGAATATTCCCTAAGGTACCAAAATTTTATAATTAACAGGTTGGGGAAAGAATTAGAGTAATATTAGATTGTGATGATAACACGTTATCTTTTGAAAGAAATTATGAATTTTTGGGAGTGGCATTTAGAGGTATTGTATCCTATTTGCTTTCCGACTAACAATAGATGTGTTTAATAGGGAGAATTCCCCTTTTTTTATTAATAATAAATTAAATATACAGGGTTGCCAGACAAAAGACTATACCCGTCTGTATCTGCCGTATATGGGAATACAGAGGTATCTATGGTGTACTTAGGACCACCTCTAGATGGCTAACACTTTACTTCTGGTAGAGACATATCCCCTGAGGTTTGATCAAGGCTGTATGTTGAAAAGTCTGGATGAGTGCAAATTTTTTGCATCATACCAAAACGTCTACTATGAAGTAGAACAAGCACACGAATGAACTGTACGATACCTTTTAAGAGAGATGTGTGCCAGTTCATTCAGTCAATAACATTGTAAATAGTATTAGCATTCCATTTCAATCGATAAATCCATGGTAGTGCTTTATACAATGCTAACAGTTACTCGACAAGCAACATCCATGAATTACACTCGAGATCGTACGTTCGCTAACTAGCGATCTGTATACATTTGATAATGAAATTTCTCGTTTCAATTTCACGATTGAAAGTACTTTTACACGAGAAGGTTGAGTGACGTATCACTGATTTCCAAATAAACATGTAAAAAATATTCTTGAGTTAGGAAAAGAAGTTCCTCTGCGAAGAAGTTATAAACGTTCTTCTATAAGCAGACATGAGTCGGAATTATTTTGTTATTTCAAGTTCTTTTTAAATCGTGTAGATTACAACTTTTTAGTTGATATTTATGTATATAGAAATAAGTATTATTCTTTACTCTTCCATGCAGTATTAATATTCGAGTCGTTGTAAAAATATATGCTTTATATGAATCATAAAATCTACTCATTTGCCAAATGGCAAATTCTTACTTGTTTATGAAATAGTCACTGTGGTAATTAGCTTATTTCTTACCACTATTACAAAGTCTACCATTTAACAATACATTTGTTATTTTTGTCATTTTTATGATTTATGCATAATTTTGTAAGAACTGTGAAAGAAACAGCTGTGATTCATTTATATTTTATTAGCATATTTGTTTTTTCAATGACGTCTGCACAGGCGTTTTACTTATTTATTATTATTTTTATGGCTGTTGAAACGCGTTGCGCACGGCTTACAAGACATTTCACATTTAACAGATTAAATACTAAGGCCCTTTCTTACAAAAATTTATGCGTTTCAGTTGTTTTGTTTTTTTTTTTTTTATATATAAGTATTTATACATATTTTAAATTAATATTTATTTCCTAATAGTAAGAAAAGACCTGTTTCTTTTTAATACTGATAGAACTGAAGCAGCGAAATCGTCAAACAAATCGAAGACAACTTCGTAATTACAGTATACAGGGTGTTCCACTTAAAGTGTTCATAGCTGCTTTATTTTTCAATGTATAAAGCAATGTCGTAAATTGTAAAATATCAAATTCCGATCGATTTGTATGATAATTAATAATTTTCCTTTTTAAGTAGAGCGATGTTAGAAAATGAAACTAGTACCTGTGGAATTCATCTATGTAATATCATAGTCGAACTGATTTTTTTTGTTTTGTTTTGTTTTCTACGAAAATTTTGCGTTACGGTATACTGTGTGTAATATAGCTTTATGTGTAAAGTTTCATAGTCGTGAAATCATCATGTATTCATAATCACGGTATGAAATTCAATGATCACTATTGTGATTGATGCACAACAGGTCTTAATTAATGTAATCAATATTTCGATTCGCTTACGCATTTAGTCTGGGAAAATCATGTGTCGACTATGTGTGAAAGTGTTGTATATCGTGCTCTGTGAAATGTATCTGTAGATAGTAATTAATCGGCGTCGGCGATCGACGCTACAACGTCAAGAGATATTTCATAAATCGCGAGAATGGTTTTTTAATGTGTATATATTTATTATTGTCATTATGTTTGTTGCGTGTAGCTTCAGTGAAATTAGGTTTTTCTAAACTTTTGTACAGAATCGTGTACATATAATAGCGATCGTAGAATGTACGAGGGGGAAATAAACCTTATTTCGTATATATCCAATGGTTTCATTCGCATAAATAGCAAACGTTACGAGTCATGGACTGATTTAGAACTAATACCTCTCTTCCGATCGATGATCGATATACAGTTGAGTCTCCATGGGAAAAAAAAGCATATTTCTCGTTTTAGAAAATGCGAAACGTAATATAAGTTACTTCGAATACGAACTACCAATATTACACGTGGAGTATAGTGGTGCCTTATTACAATTCTTTCGATGTAATCTCGATGTGGTTACAATAATACAATGATAGTATTAAGAAGTCCAATTTTAATCGATACGAACCAGTTGAAACGATTCAAATCATCGATGAAAAAAGAAACCAAAGTACATCGTTTTGTAAATACACGTGTTACACGCGCATCATGTAACCATATTCGCGAAACCATTCTGTACAAACGTTTAGAGGAAGTGTGAATTAGTCGTGATACGATTAAGCTTGGAACACCGGTATACTTGCGCGTATATCACAAGTGTGAGAGTTTTAAGTAAAAAAAGGAGAAGAAAAAAAGAATGTACATCGCTCTGTAAATAAATTATTTTATTTTAATGCTTTAATGTTTGTATTGTTGCATATCACGAATTATAATGACCGATAAATGTCAATGCTTCTCTTCTACAAAAGAGATAGAACAAGGGGAGTATTTCGTATCATGATTTCTCATTTATTTAAACCATTTATACAATAAATATTTCGTACAAATCTCTTTCACTTCATATCCCGTACATTTCAATACGATTTTAATATTATAACTCGCGATCGAACATAATGTTTCTTTCATCCCTTGTTCTCTACGGAACTTCACGTTTAGTACCAAATTTTCAACATGATCACTATCGTTATGACAACGATGCTTTCCATAGCTTACAAAAATATAACAGCAATTTGTTGTACATTTAATTTTTATTGCTGTGCAACTTATAGATAAATAAGTATTAACTTAGGTGTACATACATACATTAAAGATTCAATGTTACCACGAATTGAATCATAATTGAAATTATTAATTCAACTGTCTTTGGCGCATATTAGGACATTGAATCTTACACATATACGTGATCCTCATCACGAATGTAAGAGGAATAACAGAGCTGCAAATTTGAAGGGATATAGATTTACATAATACATAATTCCTCCTGTACATAATACACATAATATGTCCTAATCTTTCTACTAAATCTATTAAGAAATAGCGTGAATGCAGATTAAATATTTCTTGTTGCACAGCATCATTCAAATGGCTAATATTTAGTTTTTATCACAAAACAATCATTATTACAAAAGTTCATTTTCTTATGACAATGTATTGAAAATCATAATTTCCAGAAATTATCCGAGGCCTTTGTAATTGCAAATAAAATTCCATTATTCGCATTATTAAAATAAAGATTAGCTGTGTAAAAGTGCACATAATTAAAGCTTCGAAACATAAACATCAAAATATCGAATTTTCACAATAACATTTTCTTTTATTCTATTTTTGCAATTTGATAGAAATATTTAATGGAAATATTTTTTAATGTAGAAATAATAACATATTAAATTTATGACAGGAAAAAAAATGTTCTTCATTGTTAGGCCATAAATACATTTTTTAAAGTTAATAAACTTTATTTATAACATTCTGTGAATTTATTTCATTATTATGAGCAAATATTCACTTTGTAAATTTAAAATTTGATAATTCCACAAAACTAAAAATATAAAAATAGATTTAAATACTGGATATTATGGGAATAATAAAACTGCAGGCAAAGCAAAATTTACAGTTTATAAATTGAACTTTGTTGTTCCGTACAAATTTTTATACTAATTTTTGTGAAATATCTGAAAATTTTTTAACCAATTGTTGCAAACGAATTGCATTAAAAAAATGTAATAAATAAAAGTATTAGCAGTTGCTATACATAAAAATCATCGCAGTATTATCTTTACAATATGGAATGTATTGAAGACCTAAGCTAAATATTTCATTATGTGCACACTATTAACACAATTTATCAAATCTATTTGAAATGAATTAGCAATGACTTTATCAATTATTAATATATTCATATTTTGTTCACATATCACATAATGCAATTAATCATTATATATATCACAATAAATTTGCTTTATTATAACTGGAATATTTCTGAAAAAGATATTCTATAAAGATAATGAGAATTATCTAGCTTAATTTGAAATATATATACATTAAAATAATATTTTGAACTTAAAATAAATCACAAAATTCATTGGTGTGCTTTCTTTTAATTACAATAAGTATTGTACAGTATTTTCATGGCTAAAATTATAGCCACTAATTGTAGTACAATAAGATAAGCATTAAAATAATGTTATATAAATAACGTGTAACCGTAAAAAAATGAAATTGATTCCTCAATTATTCTCCAAAAATAACATGCACGACTAGTTTCATAAAACAATTACTAACATATATGGAAATATTTATATATGGATAATCCCACACAGAAACAAAAACTATCATACCAAAAATATAACATGCGAAAAAATCTCAATACTGCATTTTTTAAAAATGTTATATTTTTAAATAGGAAATGATTTGCAAATAACATTCCTAATCACAGACGCATCAGAAATGCGAGATCATTGGACTCTCGTAATCTCATATTAAAGAATCTGCGGACTCTCTTTTCCACTAAGTGGATAATATGTGCTACATAACAATAGTAGCACCTAGTTTAAAGTTCATTACATACTTGTGTTTGAAATTTATAAATCCCTATTACTATTACAGTTTGCCCTGTACTGTTGTCTATTTACTGTTATCACACGTATAGTGCGAAAAAATAACTACAAACGTGTTCATTTGGGAAAAGAACCTCCAATCTTTACAGATAGTGACTGTACAATTCACATATGACAAACACAAAATAATTTGTGTTCATTCATTATTGACATGTAAATTTATCTGTCTAAATCATGTACTCACTGATTTGCAGCGAAAATCATGTCCTCCAGAATTACGAAATATCGATTTAATTTACGTGAGTATGTCCATTGCCCGAGGTATTTGCATCTTCGTGTAATCTCTCGTTATCTTCCACTCTGTTGTTTCTTGCAAGTGCGCAATCGAGCGTCGGTTTCACTCTAGTTGGCGGAAATTTCGTTAATAGAAAATTCGATACATAGCAGAATAGTTTGCTTAACAATGGACATAATATTCCTTGATGAATAAATGTCCAAACTCGATAATATTGACCTTCAAAAGGATCAAGAATAGCTGCACATAGCATGTGACTTAGATTTACTTGTACTGGCTAAAAAACGGAATGTTAAAACAGAGTAGATCGAATAAAAGACACGTGTAAATAAGAACGTGAGATAATACATACCAAGGCAATGACTTGAATAACCCAGAAATGATAAGCTAAATTTATTCCATAGCTGAAAACAGACCAACTCATGTCTGATAAACGTTCCACATTATATACACCTGAACATAAGAATTAGAATAGTGTTACATAATGAATTCTGTCTTATAACTTTCAAATTAATCAGGGAAAATTGATTATAACTACCTCCGATTCTCAATAAATAATATGGTATCACTACCATTAAACCATGCTGAATATAATACATTGCTTTATCAGCAAATATCTGAAACAATTATATTAATGTGAATTTGAAGCATACAATACATATTTATATATTTCTTAGTAGAACATGATAGTAAAACATGATTTACTCTGCGAGATTCTGTCTCTGGAAATAAGTAAGCTAAAAGTGGTCCATTCATGAAGTTCAAGTGTATCCTGAAGATTGCTGTTACTGTAGGACTAGGATCTGCTGCCAGTAAATATAACTATATTACAAAAAAGGCAATAATTGTGAATAAGATTAATAATTAATAAAATATACTTCTTACTTAATCAATTCTATTAATTTTACCTGTACAGCTGTTGTCACATGACAGGGATTTAATATATATATAACTGTCCTGCTGGTAAACTTGAAACCAATTTCCATTCCTAGTACTAATGACATAATAATTAATAATACTCTTCTACCAACACGATCATGATTTACATATGACACTTTGGTTGGCAAATTAATGTGTCTGTAACCCCAGACTAAAAAGATTACTATGAATATGGAAATGAATAATGTTTCAATGATCCTTCGCTTTGGACTTAGGTAATTTGCACACTCTGGCCCCACATTTCGTGGTATCGAAGCATTAACACCATCATATGCCCATTCAAACATTGCTATGAATTCTTTTTATACAACTGAAATGAAAAAAATAGAATTAATAATTCGGCTGCAAACTGGATCACGTTTGAACCTGCATTATCCGCAATGACGAATTTCAACTTATGACACTCAAAATTTCAACTACCAGCCAGAACATTTTATTAGGAAACGTGAATCGTATTTTAACGTAATTGAACGACTTGCTGGACATACGGAATCATTAGTAAGTAATGATATCCACTGTTTGAGTATCATATTGAAAAATGTAATTATCGATTTACCGAAACGAAGAAGATTCTTTAAATAGAAAAATCATACAACTAAACGTACGTATCTTGTCTGATCCTACGTCGTACTAAACGTGGAAATACTGCAGAACACTTTGAACTGATATGTACGTGCAATAAGCCACATTAAATATAAACAAGCATCACACTTTATATATCGTGTATTTGCTATTGACGAACACTATCAAAGACTCGTAAAATCTCTGTTATCATTTTCCAGTAATTTTTTACGTTACCGATTCAGCAAAAAATAAGATTACAATATAATTACAAAGTGATGTGGTCGGGTGTACTATATCAAACAGATGGCGCTATAACATTCTGCTGGCAGATAATTTTAATGAATACAAGAATAAATTTCAGCTAGACTTGAATGTAGTTAATTGAAGAATAGTTATAATTTGCGTTCCTACATTTTATTCAAAACTCACATATAATGCATTTGTGTACTCTATATCACAGCACAGTCGAGGTATATAAATAGACTAACCATACAATCATTGACTAAAGATAGAATAGACTAGACATGAAATGAGATTTAATGTAAGAGTCTGCAATACCGACCAGGAGAAAGATTGGCTTTTTAGCTCACTCTATCCTTAAGCACAGACGAGGTACATATATGAATAAACCAAGCCATACTTCGTTTGGATAGAGTTAAAAAACCAATAATTTTGTACTATGTCGGTATTTCAGGTCACAGGCCACGAAATCTCGTAAGATGCTTGGTCTATTCATATATGTATCTCGTCTGTGGCTACAGTGCAAAACTTGCCTGAATCGGTACAACAGGACGTAACACGAAAATGGTAAAGGGGGCCTGAGACCTTCCAATCGTGAGCCGAAAAAATACATTACATGCGATGTTTATTCATATACCTCGGCTGTGCTTTAAACAAGAACTATACCAAGTAAAATGATACAAAAACAGACGAGGAGTATAGAAGAAATTAAACTTGTTTAATTGCTACAAACAAGCTAAATAATTGTCGAATGATCTTTAGAAATATAGACAATAATTTAATTGTCATAAATGAATTATTGAAACTATGAAGTAACATTTGAAAATATAAAACAATTAAATTACTGGTTCAATTGTTACAAATAAATAGTTGAAATCATTAACTAATATATAAAAATATCATGGAAACGTAGTTTCGCTTTGCAAAAAATATAGAAATCATAATATTTGTTGTTCTGAAAATCTAAAAATGACTAAATTGAATACCGAGACTCGTATGTAATGGACGGTGCATAAAATTAGAGTCCAGGGTGAGTCTTGCACGTAGTCAAGGTTTTCCAAACTTTAATTTTTGCAAAACAATATCAGTCCAATCTAGACCCTGCAAAATTTCTTATTTTTTTCTTTTTATTTCACTGGTCTAGACTAGATTGTAGATATAATTAGTTAATAAGTAAACTATTAAATTCTCCCAAGGCGGGCCACTGGCCCCGTGGGGTAACGAAAATGTTTAAATGGGAATATCTTGAGAGCCAATAGGTATGTCTCTCTGAAAACTTTAATTTTGTATCAGGAGATCGTAAGAACAAGACACGTTTATTCAACTCTGATCGAAATAAAGGGAAGGAAGCTGATAATAAGAAATAAATGCCACGGTTTTTTAAGTTTCGTTCAGTCAGTATACCAAAACAAGGCTCGAGCACTTAGAGGTAGATAATCTAACGCCACCCCCAACGACGCAGTTGGGTGCCCAAGAATTATAGAGTCGGATTACGCCTTTCGGGCGTTGTTTTGTATCACAGACGAGATACTCCTATATTTCGTTCGTGGTAAAAAAGTTACTCAACATTTTCAGTGACTGGCAAATCACTCGGTTGATAAATACGTCAGCTCGTAGATGTCGCGTGGTTATTTGAAAAAGCAAGCCGAGTATCCACCAGGGACGAAGATCACGCGAGCGATAAAACTCGTGCTTACGGTTACTATTAATTAAATTTATGAGTCAGTGAAAAACTATCTGACTAAGTAGAATAAATTACCGATAATATCTAAAGGATTAATCGATCAGCCAGCAGAAAACGTTCGAGTATGCTAATGTACTTTGTTGTTTAATTAAATCAGCATACGCCAATCCGTACGTTAATTTAACAAACTTTCTTCGAGAAAATTCATTAATAAAATAAATCCAAATCTTTACGTTTGAATTTTTCACGTTGTAATGGAAACGTTTATTCTCTTCAGACGTGGTACATATTGAAAAATTTTCAGCTAACGAAAATGATGGCGAAGGCGTAAAACGGAAGAACGCAGGAGGAATCGCTGTTTGGTTGCTCGAATTGTTTAGTCTTTTCTTAAATAAGATTAATTTTAACATAAAATAATCTCAATGTTCTACAAATACACATTCTAATTTAATGGAAACTTTATCGTATTATATAATATGTAATGTGATAGTATTGATAAATAACGAATTTTAAAACTACAGAAATATCGATATCGTAAAGGAGCGCAAGAGGAATCGCTAAAAAAAAACTGATCGATCGGTGCATTAAAAATCGGTCGTGACGCAAATATAATATAACTGTATATAATTAATAACTAATGTAGTTTGAGGGAAAATAAATGGCAGTGCCAGAGGAGAGTGCAGAATCATCATCATTTGATTAAAAAAAAAAAACACGATCGGTCAGTAAAGGATTGGTCAGATTTCCAACATGGTCCAAGACACTTTTGTACAAAAATGACACGACGATCTTTCAGAAGAGAGTATTTAATCTATAATTAAATGACTTTGATGTAAAAAAAGGGGAATCTCTCATGAAAAAACAAAAGATCGTGATCTTTTGAAAAGCACGATCGACACATATGCGATCTATCAAATTAAATTTTTTAATTTTCTAGCAGAGACTTTCCTTCCTTCCAAATACTGCTCGAGGCAGACAAGACGAATCTTCCAGGAAAGGACAAAGAAAAATATCGTCAAAATCTTCTTAAAAAACCTGAAACCTAATTTTTTATTACATAGCGCAACTTTTACACCCCCTAACAGTATTGTATACTCGTCAACACACATGTAACTATGTCTAATTGACGATTAAAGAGCCCCAAAGCCAAAGAGACGGATCTCCCGCGAAAGAACAAAGGAAAAAATCGTCACCGCCTCAAAACTCGCGTTCGTTCGGTGCAATGTAAAAGGGTTTGAAATTCTTCGGCATTCCCTCAGCTCGTCAATTCGACGCGTGTACGGCGCACCGCGTGTCAATGCAAGGCGGAGCACAGGGTGTATCGGTGTATCGGAGTAGATCCGCGTCGCCAGTGGCCGAACGTGTCATGTGTGCGCGCCGTAAAGTGAGCAGCTTGGCACTTGCAGTTGCAGCCTTTAGGTTTGAATAAGGGGAGGAGCCTTGCTGCATTTCCAACGCAATTATCCCCATTCTGCCACGGCTTCCATTCCTGTTTCGTGCCCACCGCATCTCTCTCTCTTTCCCTATCGAGTGTACACAATGCGCCGCCATCTTGGTCGCGTGCATTCCTCCGTTTTCTCGATTTTTTTCCCCCCTGTTTCTGGCTGCCTGTTCTTCTTTTCCCCTTATTTTCTTCTTTTTTTTTCTCCTCTCCTCCGCACAAACCAGTCCCAGTCCGACGGGAACCAACGATTCGTCGGTTGCAACCCATCTGCAAATTCTACCCGCTTCTTCCTCAAGTCCCATGGATCACGAAGGTGTTGCTCGAACCTGGTCGCACTCGCAGATTGGTCTCCATTCCAGATTTTGCTCGATTCTGTTCTTTACGATAGCCTCTTTCTTCTTTTTTTTCTTCCTTTTTTTTTTTTAAATTGACATCTTTGAGCCACTATATCCAGATTTTTGAGCTACTTGGTTCATCGTGGTCGATGCATCATTGAATATCTCCAAGTTTTCTGCCAAGACGTTGTGGAATCTATCTATATTGAAACTGTTTTGGAGCAAGCGTAGTTCGTTTATTCGCTTGCCGCTTTGTTTAAACGATCTTGTCAAATACAATAAACTGATGGATGAGGATCAGAGGTTGAAGATGTATTAGTCTTAGAAGGTTTTGATATTATTGGAGCTACTTCCGAGAAAGAATGGCTCGTTCTCAACTTGTGAATGGGAGTTTTAAAACACTTGGACCATTACGATGGATACATCTGTCATGATTTCTTGATCTTGTAGTTGTTTTGAGAAAGGAATACACGTTTCTAAGAATTCATGGTAACTTGCACCAACGATCTCGTAAATGCCACCTACCTCGTGCTCCAACGATGAAAAATTGCGACAAAGTTGTGAATGGGAGTTTATTTTTCACCTCAGACGATGTATCGTGACTAAATTCGTTTTCCACCGGCTATTTCTCGTGGAGCTAATAAACGAATCTAATTAACGCTTTACGCAACCATTCCTGCGATGATTATCGAGCCAATGAGCCTCGAAATCTGACATTTTAAGAAACAATATTTCTCCTCTGCGCTGGAATTCGGTATGACATACTTGTAAAAGTTCGCTATCCGTCTAATTAATCTTTCACGACCGACGAAAAGTGTGGAGAGTAAAAAAAAAAAAAAAAAAAAAATTCCGACAGAAACGCGGAATGATGGAAGGATAAGATGATGATCGTGGTTAGAGGAACACGAGGAGGTTTGATCGTTAGGCGGATTTCCCGTTACGAGGCCGTATTTCAGCAGGATGGCGGGTAATAAACAGCAACGGCAGTAACTAGCAAACGGTGTCTCGTTATATCCACGGATTCCGTGCGAGCAATTTCCGTGCAACTGACAACCGTAGCGAGAGGACAGAGCACGGGAGCACAGAATATACATACACGTGACGCTCGAGTGTGATAATATATTTTTTCTCTCTCACTCTCTCTTTTCTTCGCTCTTTCTCTTCTGTCTCTCTGTTTTTTTATATTTTACAACGAGATCCGCGTGCATTCGTGGGAATACGCAGTTGTTACGTTATTGATACAGCTCTTTTATCTCTTGTACGCGCGCGCGCGGGTGTATGTATATATATATACATACATACATACATACATACATACATACATACATACATACAGACACACACACACACACACACACACACACACACACACACACACACACACACACATATATATTTCTGTCTCGAAAGTAGAATTAACTAGGTTGACGTTTATCGATAGTGAGGGATCGACCGTGGCCAGCCGCGTGCATTATTAAGCGCTGTTAACTTTGTACACTTGTGACATACGTGCACCGCTCATTATCGCGATTTAAGCACGTCCGCTATCGCGTTGCATTGGACGGTGGAACAACGGCACGTGAAATCGTTTCGCTGAAACCGCGGTTTAGACAGTGGTTCTAATCTTGATCCCTGGAAACACACCTATGTTTCCTCGTGCTTTTTTTCCCGCCACCTCTTTCCCCTCCGCCCGCCGCGGGTTTCCCCCTCTCTCTCTCTCTCGTTGCAAAGTTATACACATCGTCTTTCTTTTTTCTCTCTATTTCGCGCGAAGATCGTTCAACCGAGATAAAAGTAACGGAGAGAAAGAAAGGTACGAGAGTTGGCGTACGCGAAACGTTGCGTGAAACTCGATGGATCACGCGCGTCGCTGCGAGGGCGACCGATCTCTCGAGTTTCGTTCGATAACACGAGCTTTGAATATCGAAGTCGTTCTTGCCTTTTCCTTCCTTTGTTTTCATTTTCTCGATCGGGAGAGAAGAAAGACAGAGAAGGCTGGCTGGAAAGCTTTCATGACGTCCACACGCTTCCGCCATTTACCCGGTTCCTTGTTTCCGGCTCGCAATTACTCAACGGTTACGCGACTGCCTCGGGAATGAAAAGTTACCGAGGGCACAGTGTGTATTGTTTTCATTAAATCCGGTTTTTGTAACTGGAGCGATGCGGTTATCGAGAAATTTTTCCAGAATTTTATGTCACTGTAACTTCCTTAACAAATTAAAATTGAAAGATGTACTACTTGCGTCTTCGAAAATTTGTGTAATTTTCGTAGATAAATAATATCTTTAGTATTTTTTTGAAAAAGTACTGTATCTTAATCATTGACAGTTCTAGATAATATTTAATTGAATAAAAAACATTATGTTACTTTATCGTCTTCGATTTATTTGACAATTTCTCTCTATTTTTTACGTTTTAATGATCACGTTGACTGAAGGAACAATTTAAAGGATTTAATAAACGGAAGAATTTAATAAAGAATTCTCGAGAATACCTCGACAGCCTCGGGTATACGTCTTTAAACTATACCGATCACTCCACTGTTCTCAATTTATCCGACAATTTCTCAGATCCTCTGTACACTACCATTCACGTCATGGTGATCATCATTTTAATAAACAGGTAAATACATGGGATAAGAGATCGGCGCTCCGTCCCGAGATCGGTTTATCAAAAGGATTGGTTGGGTGGTGGGCGATGATGAGGCTCGCGTGTGGAATAACGTTCGTTTCGAAAGAGAGAAGCCAAGAAAGCGGATAGGTTCGAGTAATTTTCAAATAATTGGCCTGTCCAAGTCAGGTCTAGGAGGGCCGGATCCCTTCGATGAATACGAGAATAAACGTACTTCTTCTGGGTAGCGTGATAGCCTTCACGGCTACCGGCATCCCTGAGGAGCAGCAACAATTTTCGATGGCGGCCAGGTGATTTCAAGCGAGTCCACCGCTTGGATCCTGTCGATCCGCCACGATCTTTTATTCATCAGAAATCGGCCGGTAGTCGCGCGTACGGAAAAAATTCGGAAGCGAAGAGCCCGAGCGACGTCATCGCACCGCAACTATGGCGCATTTCGACCAACACGAAATGAAAAATGAAAAGTGGATCTCTTTCAGAGATGGATGGAAATTTATGTGAGCTCTCTTGGTAATATTTTACAGAATTTCGAGATGTTCAATGTGTGAATCTTTATTTGTAAGTATAAAAAAAGAATGATTGTTGTTTCTGAAGAATGTGATTTGTGAAAGATGTGTGAAAAATAGCTTTCTTTTTAGATTAACTGCAGGTTACATAGTCTCTTTAAAATATTACAACTAGGATTTTCTTAAATAGAATATAGTAATATTCAAATATACGAGGTATAATACTTGAAATATTTTATCATTTGTTTCATTACCTTCTTAGATTTTCCTCTATAATAAGACTTTGTCAAATAAATATCCAACTCAATTCTTCTTCCTATGAAGTACGTAACTTCATCACGAACTCGAAAACTTGAAAAGAATTCTAGATTTAAAACGCAGCTTTAGCTATTTAGATCGCATAGTATCTATACAGAGAAATACGAAGGATATAGACGTGGAATCTTATAATAAATGGTTGTAACCATCTATTAAACGCCGTCGCGTTTTAATATCGAGGAAATAAAATTCCAAGAGTCGAAGGAAGAATTTCTTCCTTGTAACACCATCAGGATCGTTTAAACGGCAGAAAACATGGTATGGAATTCCGTGTAACATTAGCATGGAAATACATATTCTCTCGGCTTGACGCAACGAGAAAGTTCCCGCTCCATTGTCTGCGCGATGAAACGCGTACAAAAAGAGAGGGGGAAAAAAGAAACGAAAAAATTATTACACAAGATCCCGCCGGTAAAACGAGGAGCCGCGTACCTACGTGCACGCGTTAATAATCATGATTAATCCACTAATTATCAACGAGTTCTTTTAATAGCCTGGAGAACGCTGCAACGTTTAATGAATAATGTCACGGATGTCACGCTGCCCCAGTTCTCAAACAATTCAGTAACTCGTAATTGTTATACATAGGCCCTGGCTAACCGAGGCTGTGCAACCGCGTGTCTGAATTAATCCTCCTATGTGACAGACCAGAAGAACGTAACGTCGTTTGCTTTCCTCAGTTTCTTTTCCTCCGGAAAAAAAAGTAAGTCGAGACTTACGTTTCGATACTTCGATGCTCAAATGTTCCTTTGAGAAATGTTCCTCTCATGATAGATTCTTGTATGCGAAATTTCGTCCCTTTGAAATTCAAAGTTCTCTTATAGAAGCATATAGACTCTCTTTTTCAATTGTACCTAAATATTTTTCTATCTCGTAACATTTCGCGCAGTAGCTTGATTTCGTTTGAGAAAATCAAGCAGGCATTGTTCTGAAGCGGAGATTTGAATTAATACAGGTATCGGCAATAATCTTTTCTAGTTCAGTAAATTTTTCACGGAAGTGTTTGAACGAAATGTCTGTCCAACATCCACCAAGATAAAAAACACGGATAACTTTTCTTCTCTGCAGCATTCGCTCGCAACTAAACTGAACTCAGCGTCAGACTCGAAGCCGAGCATTCTTGGCGACGTGTACCGGACAGTCGTGTACGACGAATTTCCTATCTGGCAAACCGGCAACGAACGAACGATCCGCGGCAGGAAGCTAGATAATCGCGAAAACGAGCGAAACAACAGCGATACCTGGGTAGGTGACGAAGAAGAACGAAGAAGAACGAAGAAGAATCGGCGTGGAATGGTCGCGCGAAGGTGGCCTTGAGACCGCTTAACTCCGCAGATCCTTTCATCCCGGCCGGTAACTCGTCGTATTCAAGCTCAATTTACTCATTATCGCACCTCCGCTCTGAAATTCCTCTGGTTCTCCGCCGCCTCGCAGCCGTCCATCCGGCCCCTTTGCAATCGTCGGCTTGCTGGCGGCCATTGCTGTTTCGCCGAGAAATGCATTGACGTGCCGCGTATTTGAAACATTTGCGTAGAAGCGTGATGTACCGGTTGGAACGCGGCGCAAATCCGCGGATACATGAGAGCGATCATCTCCTTCGTGTCCTGATCTGATATAATTACGAGCCTTCTCTCGATACCTTGCTACGATACCTATCGATCGGTTATTAAATCGGTGTCTTTTATCTTTTGGTTTTTCTTTGGAATCAACAGCTTCTCGTGGCGACGTCGGTTGATAGTCATGTTTCAATTATCGTGTGAATACTGCTGACAATCGGAGAATAGAAAAGAGGCTGCTTGATCTCGAAAATGGATTTTCATATTTGTACTACGTGATAATTTGAGAATAGAATGTTAAGAGTGAAGTACTCGCGATGATCTAGCGAGCGAAACGATTTCATTTCCTTACTGACGTACGAAACTGTATAAATGCGAAGGTGGACAAAAGAGTATTTAAAATTGATATTTGTTCATGTGATGAGTACAACATTCTTTTGTACTCATTCTCAACAACTTTTCCTTGAGAAACAGACAGTTTGTAGTAAAACGTGCAACAATACGAACTCACGTTCTGATAAATGAATCCCAGTCTAAACAAAATTTGGTCTCAGCAAACAGCTCTCGGGGATAAATAAAATTCCCCTGCATCAATCGTTCTTCGTTCGCATAACAAAACAGACAAGAATTCTATAAACTGAACTGTTGTCCGTTACAAATTTTTATAGTCAAAACTAACAAGAACAGTCTGGTGTCCATAGAGTTCCACTAAAGAAAAGATATCTATCCATCTACCTGCAAGATATGATCCCAGATTCCTTGATCCGCGTAAAGTTTTGAAACAAAAGAAGAACGTAAAGTATCGAATGAATAAAAAGTTTGATGTACGATCGACGAGAGGATCTCACGACCCGTGCGGTCAGCGTTGGCGCAATTATAGCGTCTCGTATACGAAAGATAGGGAGAGAAATTTTGTATCGGAGCCGATCGGGGCCAAATTAGCCTGGACGTTGAAAGTGATTTCCTTGTCAGGGTTGAAACGACGGGTCAGACGAAAATCCGGGGCCCCCCTAATAAACGCCGCAGGCCGCGCAGTACACACAAAACCGAGCCAGTGGTCGCCCCGGTCTTTATTCGTCCCGCACAAAACTCACTCTCTCGGGGATTCTGTGGAAGGAAACAAAACCGTCGGCATAACCGAGCGCACCGTCCTCGTGCCTTGCTTTTATATCGTGAAATTGGCCTGTTAAAGCGTTACTACGAATCCGTGGAACCGCGTACCATTCCGTGGAAGCTCGAGTCATCGTTAATGATCCAGGTCAGACGGTTTCCTCCCCGGCCGAAATCTAATTGAACCCGGACATCGATCCAGGTTTTTATATTAACCCCCCTTTAGCAGCGTGACCTAAGAAAGTTGTCAAATAATCCGTAATGATTATACATTTTTTTATTTTAATCCTGCTGCGATTCTTGGATTTTTGTTCGTATTTTTGCAAAAGCAAGCTTGGATCTAAAATAAGTCGAAGGATAGGTTCAGTTTTACAGCACACCCGATTGGAAAATTTTAGAATAAACAATGTATAGGTGCTTGGAATAAATACTGGAATAAATACTGGTAATATGTGTTAACATATTAACACTTTTATTGTATTATAAGATACACGTGCAGTACTGAAGTAAATTCAAAATAAAAAGTGTGCTACATTAACAATTGAAAATGTGTATCTTTTCTGTCTAATATTAGACAGAAAGCGAATTTTATCATACTATTAAAAAATTAAATCTTTTGACATCTAATTGTCACTGTAATACTATTCTTCGCTATGAAATTTCATTTATTTTCATTAATTTTTAATATGAAACTGAAAGACTTGACTCGTAACTCGAAGAGCATGATATTCCGAGCGTACATGGAGAAACTGAAAATTAAAATTGGTTGAGCACATTTGCGTCACAAACAATGATAATTATTTCTACGTACAACTTGAAACTACAAGAGAGACTCTAGGTGCATGAATAATTTCCTTCGCGTTTATCTGATCTGCCGGAAATTCAGAAAGCGCAATTTCGAGCGAGCCAGGGCTTCGAGTGGAAAAAAGAATCGCAAGTGGGAACGTTCGCCGATCGGTATGTCGACAAAAAAGGAGATAAAGAAACTCTCGGTACGCGAGAACTCTTGCGTCAAGAACGTATGCTTTAATTATTGCAAGCAGTGGAGCGCGATGCAAGACGCGGCCATCTTGTTCGTGCCACGACGCCATGGCAAGCTCTGCCGATTTTTTTCCGTTTCTTGTTTCTTAATCCCTCTACGGACGATTCATGCCCATATTTTAGAAGAAGAAAAAATTCGCAATTTGTTGCAATCAACATCATGTAAATCGGCCGTCATTACACAGCTTTTAACTTTCTCGAGTTACGTAAAAACACCTTGATCGCGCGATATCATCGGAAGGAATTAGAAATTCTTCGTATAATACGTGAGAAAAACGTGGAAATATTAATTAAATTATACGGGGATTATTATGAAAATTGTAGAAAAACATTATATCTCGCCGCACGCACGTCACAGAACCGCGAATTTCAAAAGTGCCTCAATCTCGGAGGAGACTCGCGCGGAACGAGGAAGATCAGATTCCGAAATTCAACGAGGCGTCGCCCATCGAATTTCGTATCGTGGATGGAACAACGGGAACCGCTGACGACGCCGGAGGCATTGAAATCTCTGTATCGCGGCGGAATCTCGCGTTGGAATAATAAACAACAATTAAAGACGCGGCGCATATATGAAATAAAGTCTCGATTATCGGAATTATGCGCATCGCGTGCATGCTGCACCGTGTTTCTTCTGGTTTCTCTTCCGCGCTCGTGTAACACGGCGGCCAACTATGAAACTCGGGATTAAAGAAAAAAGAACGAGAGAGAGAAAAAAGGTAAAAAGGGGAGGAAAAGAGGAGAACACGGAAGAGAAGAACAAAAAAAAAAAGGGGAGAAGCCAGCGTCGGTGACTCGTTCATTCGTTTTCAGCGAATCGATTAGTCGCATTAAAATTTTTTTTAGCGCTTAATACCCACGTCTGCTCGTCGCAGATGTCGGCTCGACTTCGCTGCGAAATTATCGAACCCCGGTATTCTGCGAGTTTTTCGCAGAGCAACTATTTCTTCTACGTATTTCGAGGGATGCGTCGGGATAAATGTTATACAACGAACAACTCCGGATCTTCGATTAAACCGATGACTTTACTTTTTATTTATTTTCTAATTTCAATCACCGTACTACGTTAATGGAAGATGAAGTTATCTTTAATTTCTGAATTATTACATCATTCCTAAATGGAGTGATGAAAATTATGATCGTTAGTCCACCGTTAGTTTTCATAAAATAATAATTTGTATTTATTATTATTGATCATGATCTTCAATCTGCACGTATGGCACTGCTATTCCATACTAGATTCAAACTAGATCAAGTGGATAAATTACAAGCAACAAATCATTGGACAAAAGAGAAGAAAGGGAGAGCGAAGCTACAAACTGTCAGTATCATTCCCAAATTCCACTTTTCCTCCGAACACACACGCAAATACTGTCACTAGTGTTCCAATTGTCAATCTGCAAGAATTCCACGAAACTTAAACCAGATTACACATTCAAATTACCTTGTGGACTTGGAACGAGCAAGTGGACAAAAGAATAAACGTGTACAAGTTTGAAACTGACTTCGCAAGGAAGTTCCGAAAGAGAAAAAAGGAAGGAAAGAAAGAAAAGAAAAAGAAAGGAAGAAAAACGCGAAGCGAGAGGGTTCGCAATCGTAGAGAATGGTCGGTCCCGAGGGACAATCGGGAGGGACGTCTGCGTAATCCCGTGAAAGGTTGGTAGCTTGAGAAAAGGGGGAGTAGAGAGGGTGAACGGGGGGGGGAGGTAGGGCAGCGAAGTAGCAAGGGAGAGCTGGCAGGCAGACCGGCTGTCAATCAACCGCGGGCTAGACTACCAATTTCTTCGCTCATAATTTCTGATAATTTCTCGGAGGGCCGAGCGAACTGTGGCGGCTGCTGACTGCCGCCCCTCCGTGCCGCGCCGACGACTCCACTGCCACGAAAATCATCATAAGAAGGTAATTTCACCAATCACGTGTACAAGCGGCTTGTATTTATCCTTGTTTTATTATAATAACAATGTAACGCGCGCTCTCCACGGGCCCTCTCTCTACCGAAGCCCCGGGGATAATCATCGGTTCGAGAGCACCACGTTCCTGAGTCTTCGATGATATTCCTTCGGCCTGGGTAGTTGCTCCTCGAGCAATTAGATAAATGTTTAACGCGTAACCGCCACGTGGTATATATCGAAGAAAACGCGGATCTTTCTCTCTCGGTGACCGGTTCTTTGATGTTCGGAACGATCTATCCTCGCTATTCTATGAAACGTTTCACGAGTTTTGACTGACGTGGAAATATACGTATATACACAGGTATAGATGCGCCTCGAAGAACACGACGCAAGCGATCGGGCGAGTAATAAACTTTCTCGGAAAATTGTTTTGCCATGAGGTAACTCTAAAGTTTCTTATCTCACACGCTGTTCTCTGGTCCTTGTTCATCGATGTTGGGGAGCATCTTCTCCATAATGGTGTTCTACGAAACGAAGCAAAATTTTCAAGGGAATTTCTCTGTTTTGACTGACATGGAAGTACGTAAATACTCCTTGAAGAACAAGTAATCGAGGCAGTCAACAAACTTTCCAAGAAATTCACAAGCGAACGCTAAAGCTTCTTACCTCGCATGCTGTTCACTGATCCTCGTTTTCCGATGTTGAGAAGCAATATCTCTATAACGATGTTCTATGAAACGTTTCAAGAAAATTTCAATATTTTAACTGATCATTTTATTTTATGGGGATGCATACTTTGCGAACGCGATGTTTGAAAATTACAAATTCGTAAAACGAGGCAACAAGCCCTTTATTATCGCTATTTTTGAAACTCTAAGGTTTCTTTCTTCGCTGACTCGCATGCTATTCGCCTTATTCTGAATATGTATTCTTCTACGAAGAGATCTGCACATTGGTCAGCTGGAATAATCGTCGCACCGTGATTCCATGAATCTAAAATTGTTCCGTTCGGCCGTTTTGAGGTTCAACGTACCCCGAACCGCGTATTACTTGTCCCAATGATCGCATGTCCGCAATAAGACCTGCCGCTAGCGAGCATTGCCGCTAATTTGAGGGGGTCCCGGTTGGTGGCAACGGTTCAATGTTTCGTTTGACATGCCGCTTGCCTTTGACTTACGACGCGGCTCTAGCGACCGACATCAAAACACACACTGCTCCTCCACTCGCGTCCGCCCTACAAACCGTTCTTTTCCTTCGTTTGATAAAAATAACAACGCTCCGGCTAATAACCGATGCTATCGTGCTAATTATTTTAATTAAAATGGAAAAGTGCGATTGTTGAATTTGAAGAACGACGGCAATTATTATGGTCGAGGGGAAGGAGCATTAATGGTACACGTTTCTCATTGGCCGACGCTGTCCTTTCGATTCGACAATTCGTCGTACAACGCTCCCTGTTTCTTTGTTTCAGTCAACGTATGATTTTAAAAAAACACTTGTACAATTGAAATTTTGTTTGCACGTTAAGAAACGAAGAGGAACAAGTTCAACGTCTGGTAGTTGCCTTGAGCACGAGATAAGCCTTGTCTCGGGGAAACCTAGCAATTTGAAGGCACGCGAAACTTCAAGAGTGGAAAAATCATAAAGTATCGTTTGAAGTGTAAGTAATCGTTCGATTTTCGTGGAACTCGATCCCCTGGGGATTTCCACGAGAAAATTAGTATCGGAACATGTGAGAACTCGGGACTTCGCTTTATTGCAAATCAAGGAACAAACGCCTTTCTCACAGAATCGGAAGAGCCGAGGTACTCTTCTTCTTTCTTCATTCAGTTTTACATCAATGCGAGAATAATCAAAATCTAAAATTTAGGATCTAATCTTTAGATTTGTGTGCAAAGGTAATTTTAGTCCAAAGACTGCTATCATTTATTCTTATTTCAGTTATTTCAGTTTTCAAATAATACTTTTCTCCAACTCAAGTCCGCTGCCCAGAGAGAAATCAACCAAAGAAAATCTCTCAAAGTTAAAAAACACGTTTGATCCAAATATCGAGGAGATAACATAAATTGTGAGCGCGGAACTTTGACGCATTGGCGAGTGGAAGAGGACGATGTTAATCGCGCAACGCGGGGCGCGGCCATGTGATAAGCCCTGCTATTTCTCAGTTTTACGCAGCATTATGGTGGTTGACTACCCCTGTCCGTCCGTTGCACGAGTAATTATTCATAGCACGCAATTACGCGAGCGCGGTGCGCGCGGCGTGTCGTTGATATCGCGGCATCAATTGCGCCGCGCTGCTCGTGGGCCCTGATTGCGGGTTTACGTCTCAAAACAATGATTTATCTAATTAAGCCTCTGGTTTTGCATTGTTAGCAAGGCTTTTGTTGCACGGCGGCCCATTATCCCTAGTTGTCCATTATTCCCGAGACACGGAATAGCGACAGATCGGCGGGTTTCGTGCAGCCGACGTGTTTCAAACGAAAAACCACCGGTGGAACACGTCGTAAGACACAGAAAAGACTTTGAAAATCGGAGATATTCCGCGGAATTAACCAAAGTGACTCACTCGATTTTGTTGACTTTGCTCGAATATGACCAGTCGTGATGGAAGTTGATGGCTTCTGTTGATATCCGGTATCGATCCTCCACTTCCGCTCTTCGGTTCTACCGGTTGGTAATCCTGCAATTACCGAGAGGGAGATTGGTGACTTCTGGAGGCGGCAGATGGCGCGAGAATTCGGTCTGCATGTGACTCTTTCCTGCGAAAGAATTTCAATTTTTTACTTATCGTCAGTCCTTGGAATTTATTTTTTGACTGATAATGAATTGAATTGAATGCTAAATTTTTTATTTAGGATATAAGGTGTGTGTGTGTGTGTAAGATTGTAAAGAAGATTGAATGTAATTTGAAAACGCTTTGATCTTGACAAGAAATGAACAATTCACGTTGTGAGAAAATAGATAGAAACGAACTTTCGCAATATTAATTATAACTATATTGTTTCGAGTTGATTGTTTCTGGAAATTTTACTATAGAGAATATTTTGTATCTTTGTTGAATTTTCAAAATTAATATACTAGAACGAATTATTGATCAATATCTATTATGATTTATAAATGTCAAAATATAAGTATCTTCGAAAATCGTGCAATCAGAGATTAACAGGCATTCTTGTCTATAAAGAAAGAAAAGTAAAAGTTGCCAAAATTCGATTTCATCCGAGAAGTAAACAAGGTTTGCGGCCAAATTGAATTCGCGTGACCTAGACCGATAAAAGGAAACGAATGGGCCACAGTGCCAGTGTGTGGATGTGCAGAAATGATGTGAGCAGATGGAGGAAGATGGCAGAAGAAAATATTAAATGGCTATGTTAGATTCAAAGTGTGTCATTTTCCAAAGAATGGAAATTTGGAAAAAGAAATTAGGAGAATTTAGAAACTCCTACGATACCTTTCCTAAAAGAGTGTGCGTAATTTAAAGTCTTAATTTCCAAAAGTACCTTACATATTCCAAAATTGATCATTTTTGAATATTACTTGGATACATGAAAATGGTAATCTTTAAATATTCTTTCTAATTTTGAAAAATTCCTTAAATATTCTTGAATGAGATAAAAGTCTTGAAATTTACGAAGGTTAAACGTCCTAAGCCTAAGAGACCTAAACAATTCTCTAATTTTTCAATTATTCTCTAATTATTCTCTAATTTTTCAATTTGTCAATCGAGAGTACAGTTATGTCCGCGAAGAAACACGAAAAGAAGGGGAATCGAAGAATCTCGAGTGGAGTCATCGATGAATGAAAGGGAATGGAAGATAGTCAGTTGAAGGGAGCCGGTGTTTTTGTTGCGTGTAAAGAAGTTCCACGAACGATAGCATCCATGTCTGAAATGCATGACTGAAATGAGTTCTTAACGCGATTGGGATTTTTCGTAAGAAGGTGTATAAAATAAGACCGCTATTACTACAGCCACTGTTTGTCAGTGAATAAACAAAATAGCCATTTATTTTGCTTAAAGAAAATTTCTTACGAATTTTTTTTTACGATTTCTTCTTTTTTTTTCTTTTCCAAGCCTGACGGAAAATATTATTATTTGCTTGAAATACACTCGACTAAATGCAAGCAAAAGTGAGAAGTTGCTAGGAAATAATTCATAAAAGAGGCAGTCGCGAGCAAAAAACAATTGTAGAAAAGCCTTGGGAACTTATAATTAGGTCTACATGTTTTTTAGATAATTGTAGCATTATGGAGTGAACAGTGCTGCAGAAGAAAAAAAAGACCATTCGATACAGACATTGAAAAGTTTAAATTGAGGCGAACATGTTTTACGTAATGCCAATGACGACGATGTTGATCACTTATCGGAGATAATCCTTCTCTTTTCTTCTTATCTTTTTGTTTGCATCAAGACCTTTGAATAGTCCTTTTGATAGACTTTAAATTTTAAGGAATGCTCCAATATGTATAATGTTAATTTACAAATAACTTAAATTTCTTAGTGTTTGCCTTATTTGAAGCTCTTAAAATCCAACTTTACTTTTTATTAATTTCTTAATTTTATTATATTCTATCGCACACAAGGTTATCCAATTCTCAAGAAACAAATGATTTATTTCCACAATTTCAGTAATCGCGGATGGTAAATTTTAAAATGAATCAAGGAAAAAACATTTTCACCAATATTAATAAAAATACTAAAGTCGATTGAAACAATATCTCATACTCATATTTATATTCATATTCTTTTTCCACTCTTGCGCGTTTGTACCCGTCGTAACTACGTAAACATCCACAATCTATCTATTATTAAAGAATAGAATAGAAGTCAGACATACCGAAATAGGATTTATCCCTGACAAATAGTGATCGAGACACCCCCGGTACGTGTTTCACACATGCAACTTCGATTTCTACACGTGATGGTATATAATACAAAGCGCATTTCAGAATCATTTTCCCTAGTATCGGCCATCGAACATATTCTTCCAACAAACGATACACAAGAGGGGGCAGCCTGTGACTAGGTATCGAGCGATCTAAAACGACGAAGATAAAACAGACCGTCGAATCGCATGTCACCGAGACGTTTCGATCTGTTCGCAATCTGTTTACGATGAAGCTCGCTGTGATATCGGCCGCAATTGCTGAAAAATGTGTGCAACGTGTGCCCAGTGATCGCGACGGTGATCGGTTCCAGCTTAATATCACCTCGATATCGATGACGCGTCACGATTCCACGCCTCGAAACGATCAACATATCTGAAGTCTTCTAAGACTGCGTGTTAGAAGAAATTGCACACGTGTGAAGAACCGTTCGAAAAATATTTGGCGATGATTGATTACTATTTTGAAAACGATTGGAACATTAAGAAATAGGAAAAGGTAAAGAAAAAAGAAATTTTTTACATAAAAAAGATTGAGTTGATTCCTGATGAATTAGTTATTTCGTGGAAATGTTTGATAACGAACGATTATTATTGGAATATTAGAAAAATTTTATGATTGGAATGTTGGAAAAATTATTGTCGATGAAACAGGAAGTTTTTAAAAAATTAATCGTCTTGTGAAAATAGAGGAAAACCGACTTTGATGAAACAGTTACCTAACTGTTAGTGGTTGTATAATAATATCGTGGTAAATATACATTAGTAAAAATTGTAGTTTTTAACGAATTGTAGCATAAGAACGATTATTCACTTAATAACTTATTCTTGATGTTAAGTTTTTTTTATGTAAATGTAATCCTGTAGATTCCAGATTATAAATAGAGTAAAATATCCGGTATTTGTACTGTACTCTTGTTAAATCTATAATTATTTCATTTAAATAATGATTAAAGACGTTTTTTTATAATGCTTTACATACGAAGAACATTAGAATGACTCGTGCAATTAATCTGACAGAAATATTGCGTACTTTCATCATTTATATGATAAGTGGAATTGTATTTTAAATTCCGTCGGACTATTTCAGTAACTATAGGTATGTAACGATGTCATTAATCTCAAAAGAAATATTCTACTTTACATTTTTTTACTGTGTAGGTAACTTCAGAAATATAGTTTCACAGATCTAAGATAAAATTGCAATATTTCAAGGAAATTATGATGCAATAGCCTAATAAACGTTATCAAATAAGTGCAAATAAATTCATGAACGTTTTCACTTCTACCTTTTATTCTTAATTTTAGAAAACGTATCTGTGAATATGAAAAAAAGAAATTTGAAGATTACTCCGATATAATTCCGAGTCATTCAGAAGCTAAATTCCATCAAGATCAAATATTTGGTTGTTAAATATATAACTTAATCAAGTACTCCAATATTCCAATTACTCTAATACTTCGGTATACTCTGATACTCCGATACATCAATATATTCGAATGATTCAATTACTACGGTATTAGTTACTTGAATATATTCCGATACTTTGATATTCCAATATACTTCAATAGTGACTCCAATACTGGAGTTGATCGAATTTGAAAACATCCTACTTTCCACACGCACTCTCGAACTCCAAACTTCCGAATCCCGATCGACCCCCTCGACGGAAACGAATTTCCCAAGAAATGGCCCGGGACCTGCGCTCGCCTGCGTTCTCGAGTGATCGCGAACGCGGATAAAGGCACGCGGATGAACCGAGCGAAGCGTTGAACATAATAAGCGGTGCTCTTTGGAATATTGCGAACGACAACGGCTAGGTTCAACGAAATTCCCAACTTCGCGTCCTTGAGCGCGAGGAAGAGGGTGACCAGTGCGTAGGAGTGGCCGGTGTGCTAGACAAGGACGGAAGGTCACCAGTGGAATAGGTGTAATCGTTTAACCCGCGCGATGGTATCTTCGCGACCGGCGCGGGTTGGCCTGGTTAGCGCCATGCTGGTTGCACGATTGGTCGGCTTGGTCGGTTCGTAGGAGTGGCTATGTCCGTTGGAAGGGATTCTGAAAGTGACGGGGTAATTTCAGGGGGTAGAAGGTGGCGGCCGATCCGAGGACGATCGCGTCGAGGTTACTCCTCTGGCCGAGGAGGTGAGTTCTACCACCACCAGCCGCCAACCACCACCCGATTCCCCGTTCGGATCTATGCCACGGTCTTCTGACTTATGCTACGCCCGGCAGGGCCGCCAGTACACGATACGCTTCTACCAGGCGAACACCGGGTTCTCCGTGGCCGCTCTACCTCTACCTCTGTCCTCTACCTCACGGTTTTCAGCACGGAAATCGTGCGGTTCGCGGGCGGACGGCGGCCGCGAATCCGCGTTTTTCACGCGCGTCGCGTCACCGCAAAGGAAAAAGTGTGTGTTCCGATAAGAAGGGGGGAGGGAAACGAGCTCCGGTCCGGCTTGGGAGGAGAGGGGAGACGTGGAGAGGACGAAGGGAGGGAGTGAAGTGTTCGTGGGTGAGAGAGGGATGCACGGTTCAGTTTCCGCGTGCACGTGACGCGATTTGATCGAGAAAACGTGCCTCGAATGATACGCCGTGTCGACGATCGCACTGACAACACACCGACGTGTACGGTGCGGTCCGGTTTTGAGGTTAGAACTGGGCTTTTTTTCTGTCACGTGACCGCCTCGAATGTGAATCCCTCGCGTCGCAAGCACAGTGAAAGTAGCGAGTAGAATACTTACCGAGTGAGTGTTGATTTGTGTGTTGATAGTGATAGAATTCTCCAGTGGACAAACATTGTTGGATGAACGTGACAATGAACGTGACGTTGCAACGATATTACACACGAAGAGACACGACGTTGCGCGCGCTCCGAAATTGCGAGATAATCGGAGCAGGATCGTGATCGACGTTCGTACTGGCGCAGTGGCCACTCGTCGATGTTCGATTGTTTCCGCGTGATGCGCGCGCCAATCGACGGTGATTGACTGTTCCGTGTCTCGATTGTTCTCGCGCTGACGAACCAGTGACAGTGAACTCGTAACCACGCGAACGGTGCACACCGAAAGCGTTCGGAGAGATCTTCCCGCGGGCTGTGGAAGATGATTTTTCGTTGCCGTGATCCGACGGGATCCGATACCCGTCAACGTGTCACTCAAAGTGCGAATCCGGTAGCCGGTAATTGATTGGAGGTTATCGACGCGGTACTGCGTTACGAGTGATCGGCGCGCACAGTTGTGCGCATGTGTCGCTGATCTCGAATCTATCGAATCCCTATCGAATTTTAACTCTCGTTTAGTATTATCGAACCATTTCGCAGTCCGTCTCCACGTTTGAGAGTCCGTGCAAGGAGAAGACACGTAAATCGTATTAGTAATCGTCGAATACTAACTGTCGCGCGGTTATCGACAAGCAATCGTTGCTGCGCGAAATCTACGCATACTCGGAAGAAAGAGTAGCGTGGCGGTAGTGTGTGTGTTTTTTTTTTCTTCGGCGCGGAAAGAGGTAGAGTGAAGTGTCGGTTATCAGTGGTACGTTGTTTGAAGGTGAGCAACAGCTGTCGCAGCTGCATCGTCCTGACGCCGGGCACCGGGATCCAGAGTGGAAAGCTCGACGCCGGCAGCTGGCCGACAAGCCAGTGACAGACAACGATGACGTAGCGTCGGCAAAGTCAAAGAAGAGCGTCACGGTCTGCACAGTGTACGCGCTGGACAGGACCGCCTCGGCGGGGCTGGGGGTGGTTGGGGGTGTTGTCGGTGTCGCTGGCAGTGGTGGAGGAAGCGGAGGAGGAGGAGGAGGAGGAGGAGGGGGAGGAGGAGGAAGTGGCGGTGGTAACGGGACGAGCATCGGGGGTGGAGTGCAGGGGGTGGTCGCCGGGATTTGTGGACCAGCGAACGCGTCCCTCGCGGCGACGGATTACGTGACGGCGGCATGCTATCCCCCGGGACCCCAGCTCACCCTGACCGCCTCTCACCCTCAGCCCCACGTCGTTGATCCCGCGATGACGCCCACCTCGGCGCCGGTACCGACTCCGACCACGGCGTCGGGACCCAACAACCCGGTCGCCATGAGCCAGCTGGGAACCGTTTATGCCACCAAGAGACGACGTCGGAATGGAAAAAGGTTGGTAACATTGTGTCTCGTATTGTGTCTCATTTGGATAAATATATCAATACCGATTCGTATATGCACATACATGATCTACGGATTTATAGTGACACTTGTCGTAAAAAATTTTTGGGCGCATCTTGTGTATGTTCTATGAAATATTTCGAAATTTAACGCAAAATAAATGTATAGAAGGAGTATAGTTATAAGATTGCATAAACGTAAACCGTTGAAATAGATACGTAAAATAGCAGGTGGCGCCGGGTGGTGGTATTCTAAGGAAGTACTAATATTTGACACTTATTTCCATTACAGAGAAATTACGAGACATTCATTGCAAACATAGATTTAGTATAAAATTGATATCTGTACAACACGAGTAACCTTTTTAAATTTTAAAGACATTGAAAATATAGTTTCGTAGAATACGAAACTTAGTAATAGTATAATGAATATACCAATAGTGTTCGAATACTTTCGTGAGAAACTATATATTTTTTAGCAATAAATTTTAGCAAAATGTTGATTATGCGAATGTCAGTTTCGTGAGTTAAATACTTTCGCAGTACAGTAGACTTCCGCTTAATTTATAGAATATCACGGAACAGAATCTTTGATCAGTTTGTCTAAAAGTCTATATAGGTACCAATTATCATTCGTCGATAAAAAGTCTACCTAGTCAAACGAAAAAGAACAATCACGAAAATACCGATCGGTTCTGTCCAAATAAAAACGTGAAAGTCTACTATATCTACGCGCAGACACTTGTAATCCACAGCAATGTTTCAATCAGAATTTATTGAACTTTTTATGAGATTGGTCTGTCCAGATGGTTTTCCAGGAGATTAGATCGTACAGTTGACGCGCTTTTATGTATGTACGTACATCAGCAATTTAGAAAGTAATTGACGTTTTACCATATCGATGGTGAATATTCGTGTGCATGAAATCGTCTGCTCTGTGCATTATGGAAATAACATTGTCCGTATATATAGACTAGATGAAAAAAGAAAATTGTGGAACGTGGAACGAAAGTCGTTTGACGAATTCGTTAGCGACGGCCGTAAAACCACGGAAAATCACACCGCAGCGAACGTCGTTACGTTAATTGCAAGCGTTTCAGTCGTTCAATTTACATCAAATTTATCTTCTTGTTTCCCTCCACATGTCTCGACGTCAATCACCAACATCTTGCGTAATATATAACTAACAAAAAAAAAGACAAAAAATCGCAATTGTCTCTCTGTCATAAAAAGAGGAATCGTCGATATATTTTACATTTGCCTCTGTTCTCGTTATTCAAACGATCGTTTCTCCGCGTTTATCGTGACCTGCGAGAATAACCAAAAGAAATCTGGAAAATGAGCTCTACAGAGACAGGTGGTTGGGGAGGGGTGGGGGTGAGTGGGTTTCTCTTTATTAGGCGCGCGCGTGCAGATCTGTCGGACAGTTTGGAAAATCGGAGAAAGGAAAGCGGGGAACGTAAAGGTACTAATTTGTTAGCCATTCAGGAGAACGATAGACCACGGAGTATCGTGACGCGGCGCATATACAATTCATGTGTCTAAAGCCGGTGCTAATGGGATCGAAGAAGGGTGTTTGCACGTAAAGCGCGTCCAATGGTGGACTTAACGTTCGCCAGTTTCATAGACATACATTTCATCCGATTTCAAGCCTCGAACAGTCTATAGGCGATGTTTTTCACATGAACACGATCGATTATGCGCTAACACGACGCTTAGCCGTATGTATAGATCGTAAATTACAGAGCTCGGTCGAGATTCGTCATTATTGCACTACGGTGGAAGGCTAATAGGAGAATCTTTCACGTTGAATGCCTATCCACTTTGTAATCACACCGTGATCTGATCACCGTCTTCTTCGCGACACTGTTTCTTGGTGTTGTCACGTCGCATCCTCAGATTTGGTATTTTAGACGAACGCTCGTCTGCTCTCTTCTGTAATCCAGTGGCTAGAGACGTCGAATTAGAGTTCCGAGTGGCGAGAGAATGGTAGAATTAAAATTATCGCAGAATAAATCGTAAAACATTGAGAGCCTTGCTGTTGGATCTCTAACGCGAAGAATAACAACATTGAACGGTTGAAAACAGTCTTTGTAAGTTTACCTTCTCTTGTGTCTTTCCGCATACAACGTGGCACGTGTATTCCAAGAATTGTGGATATACGCAGAGAAGTAGTCGCCGTATTATAATAATATTTTACAAACCTTGAAAGAGATTAACTACTTTATGACTTTGAATCAATGTTAAACATTTCCGAGACCATGCACAATCGACATTACCAAAGTGCGTTTACTCCAATCTATGTAGATATATTTTTATTAAAGTTCAGATTCGTTTCATCAAATTCTCAATATTACACTGATTTGTTCAATCTCAATTATCTGTAGTCTATTCTATATTTCAAATCTATATGAGAGACAAACGTTGTCCACTATTCTTCTGAAAACAGAAATTTTTGCAAAAAAAAAAATATTCCAAAAGAATAAGATAGTTGAAAAGATGCAAACGATGCGGAGATATATATATTTTGGAGGACAGCTGGATTAAATTGAACAAGGAGAGGCAAAGATGGCACGAATAAATTGACAAAACACGAGTCTGCTTCGGACGTTTCGTAATAGTAGATAGGACAGTTTAAGCAAAGAGGGCAATACGATCCGGCGACTTTTAATTTTCGCGTCGCGCGCGGATACTTACACGGAAATGCAGGCGAGTGCACACGCGCGTCTCGAACGCGACACTCGCGCGCTCTCGCAGCTATATCAGACACGCATAAATATAGGCGCAGGTACTGCGCGACACACGATACATATACGTGTGTAATGTTCGATACATCAAGAGAAAGATAGACCGGGGATAACCGGTGCTAAGCTGACAGAGACGGAGTGCGGCACTGATTGCGAATAAGGGGAAGGCCTCTGGCTATGGAATATCCGCCTGAACTTTACTCGAATCGTTTGCATACGTTGCTCGTAATTAGTTGAGATATAGCCGAATCGGCCTAGCTTCCTCGCCTTCCACTCTCTTTTTCCCTCCGTTCTTTTTCATCGCGTGACGATGCCAGCATCGTTGGCTCGGCGAATAGAAAATTTTTGATAGTACCTCGATTTCGACTGTTCCTTGGACCGACGACGTTTCTTAATCTAGTTAAAGCCCCTAGAGGGGCTGAGTTTTGAGAAGATGAAATCTCGAGAAGTTGAATAGGAGCGTAGTTAAAGAAAAGCTTGATATCTCAGAGGGTTTATCTTGTTAACGAGGGTGAATTCGTCATCTACGTTATTTACCTCTTTAATCTTTATGTCGGCAATTAGAAGTTAGATTAGTTGCGTTTATCAAATGTATGTGTAACCATTTGAATTTTTATGTTTGAAACGTTTATATAAATTCATTTAATTACGATATTTTTGTTGAAAAATTCTTGTTATAAAAGAAATACGGAAATCGAGTATCGAATAATCGGTAACGCCAGAATCAGTGATGTATAATTGTGCGGAAAAAATTCAAATTTTACATCTTAAACGTCGTTGTACGTAAATTTTAACTTTCAGCTAATTGAGAATTGAAAAAAAATTTAATTATTGATATTTATTTCCTATTAAAAGTTATTTAAAATACGCGTTATTTAAAATCGAAAATCTGAACGACAGGTTGGCATGTAATTACTTTCTAAGTACCATTTTCAAGATCCTTTATCATTTTATTACACTGTTAAAGACTGTTAGTGCCGAAAACAGTGTCGCGTACGAGGAAATTTATTGGGCCGAGTTTTACAATTATAATTACAATTATTTATCGATAACCGGGCATGCATATTCATGACAGCATAACGAACATAAAATGAGCACGTGACATAATCGGCCAACTGGATAATTTAACTCAACAACGCTGGTTTATTATAATGACTCACGTTCCCCGAATGCATTTTACATTTGTCGATATTTGTATTTCACCGTATTACGTATATTTCCCTCCTCTTTTTTTTTTCTCCCTTCGGATGCGATACGTCGGGGTTGAAATATGCTTTTCCCTCTTGCGAAAGAACTCGCGAAATGACATTACTTCCTGGATCGCTAATTTGAATAAAACTCCGATTATCAAGAGGATAAAAACGTTCGACATGCCACACAGAAGTCGAAGCTTTCGCGTACAAACCAAACCGCGCTCGTTATTTCGCAAAAAGCCATTTATTCCGATCGTGGTTCTCAGACTTTTTGTCAACAATCTGACTTTTTGATGTTTCTTAAAAGTTTTTAGCATGCAATTATGCCGAATTATTCTACTACCCCTGACAGGGATAAGAATTTATTTAGGGCAAAAATTTTCGCTCGAACGGGTGTATTTGAAAGTATTCAAGAACATTAAAATGAAATTTCAATATTTTTGTATTTCATTACACTGCTTGTCTGTAAATTTCTAATAATAAATTTCTATTCTTTCTTATTAATTCTATAGAAATTTCTTACATTCATACATACTTTATAAGCTTCTCGAGCAGTCCCGATATTAAATCCACAGTCTTCTGACCAAACAGAAAAATATTCGACGAGCATGCGCGAGCTTTCCTCTGCTTCAAGAGTAACAATCTTTCAAGAGCGAAGGAGAGCTTAGCTCGAAGGGGTTGCTCCCTTTCGATCGTCTTTGATTCGTAGAACATCCGACGATCGGCGATCGTTCTCGATTCGAGTTTCTTGACTTGAAAAGGTATACACGCCGTGCGATCAAGGGGATCACGGACGAACAGCGTAATGGAGTTTTAAACGGTGTTTCGAGACGTACAGTCGACGATCCTCTTTCTGGTCCGTGCCCACTAGCTTCCCTTTGATACGATAAAGAACGGAGGAAAAGAATGAGACCGACTATCCGGCAGAGAGTGGCCTCGAGGCATTCTGTCTGGTTCATTCTCTACTTCTTCCTTGGCTCCTTCAACTTCTATGGATCCAAGGAGTCCTTCCCTCGGGCTCTGATGGTCCTAGGCGAGCGTAAGTTCTAAGGACGCGCCACTTTTGCGCATTTCCTCCGGCTACATCACCGATTTTTGACTTCGTCACTTGGACGAACCTCAGAGATTTATTTTCGAACAGATGAGCGCTAGTTTCGAGTTTGTTTGATTATCCGAATTGACTTGGAAAGACCAGAGATTGAGAAATATTGGACCTGATGAATTGTTTTAGTTAGGAGGTTAGAATCGAAGGCTTTCAAGTTGGAAGCATTCGAATTCAGTAATATTTAATATTTAAAATGTTCAATTTGGAAGCTCTCTCTATTTTTCAGTATTATGTGTATTTTTGTACTCTTAAATTTCTCCTAAAACTAATCATCTTGCGACAACTTCCAATTTAGTGTATAACCCATTTCATCAACGCCAGTTATACACTCTGTGTAGAGAAAGACGTAAATCCCAAGCCTCTAAAATGACACCTCTGTAAAACCTTGGAACGAGTGTCTCGCAATTAGACATGGTGTCTTGGATATCGTGTAGATCCCGTGGCTCACACCTTGTAATTAACATCCTGTACGTGCGTTTCGTTCGCGACAACAATCTAAAAAATTACGGGCCGAGAAAGACGACAGGTCGGGTAATGCGAGTTCTGGTGAAAATCGCGGGAAATCGATCCCTCCGTTCGAGCGTTCGACGACGCTAACGATCGACGAGAAGGGGATGGCGGGCCGGCGAGTTTCCCAAAAATTCCCGAGGGTTCGGGGAAGAAGGTGGCCCGCGATGCACGGTGCTCACCGTGGCCTAATGACAGCAGCTTCTATAATTTGGAGTTTTTGAGCGAACGGCCAAATTACTGGCGAACGAAGGGATTACTGTTATTACATGCGGCCGCGGACTCAGTCGAAACCTGATTATACTTTAGTCAGTCAGTCTCTCTCCGGTGTTCGGCCGTTCGACTGTCAGCTTCGCTCTCGTTCGAGCCCGAGAAGGGGCCCCCCCGATCTCTTTTCAAACGATCCATCAACTACGCACACCACCGAAATCCCGCCGACTAACTCGGATTTCTTTTTCCTTGCTCGCGAATTCGCTCGCGCTTTTTTAGACCCTCGGATCCAAAGTTCCTCTTCCTCTCGCAATCCTCTCGGATTGATCCGGGTACTTTTTTGTCAGTATCTTCGGTCGTTCGCGGCTCGAAAAATATAAATTTACCTTTTGATCGTTATGACGAACAATTGCAAGAATATATGTTTGCTCAAGTCTTCAAAGCTTCAAGGCTCAATCTTAGAGACTTTTTAGAACTATTACAGCACGAAGCTCAAGATTTCAAAACATTCCGGGCACCAAGACCGTCGAAGGATGCTCAGGAGCTCCTGAAGACTCGAGATTTATACAATTACTGCTTTGAGTTTTTTAGAATGATTCATTCCATACTCCGGATGAAAATCTACGTTCTGAAACCGTAGGATAATTCATTTCGAGGAATTTTTTCGATCTGTTTGTAATCGCGCTCGGCAAGGGAAAAAGAACGAACGCTCGCAACGTTCCTATCTTTTAATTGTACCGGGCTCAGCCGAAAGCGTCTACTAACAGGGCTCGAGAATTGCCGGAGCAACTAAAGAACCATTCACCGAGAGGTCGATGATTTCTTGATGGACAACGCGGCCATCGTGGCCGGGTTTCGGCTGATTTGTTCTTAAGTAATTGCCGCGCAACCTTATGGTCTTCTAACGTGCGTTTATAGTCTTGAAACGAACCTGCTTCCGAGGCCTTTCTTCCATTCAAGCCGGCCAAACGTCTTCGGGTTAGGTAGCCTCGTTCCCTGCGGATTTTCTCTTCGCCCTTATGTAACAATTATCCGACACTTGCAAATTAGAATTACTTTTCATCCTCGTCTCTTCTCGGAAGTTTAATTAAAAATTCCAGTCGATCTTCGTAACGTTACGTAGACGATAAGTCACAAGCAAATGTTACAACTACCAAGTGAATTTACGGTTTTAAATTGAATGAAATTGTTTGCAGACTTAGGATACAACTAATTACGTAAATTTATATATAAAAGATATCTGCAAATGTTCGAGTACTTTCGCGAGCTTGTACTCGATCCGAGTGGAGTAACTTTGGAATTTAACAAAGTTCACGGAAGAGACTCGGCTCGCTGGCAGAGTCGGCGGGCGGTTTAGATATCGGTACGATCGGGGCAAGATTTAATTCCGTAGCCGAAGGAGGATATCGTTTACCTACTTTCTACGTCGCAGCGAGCACACGCTGTAATTTAATAGACTCCCCTCGCGTTAGTCGGCGCCGTGATGCGTTTCGCTCGTGCGAGAGATATGTATAGCCAGTCGGAGCCCGCGACAAGACCATTATTGCTGGAACACTCATAACTCCCGTAACCAGCCACACCCAGCAGATTTAACACCTCGTATCCAATTATAACGATGCCCCGTGTCACGTGTATAATTGGTGCCCCATTACATATTGCCATGTCGCTTCCGACCCTGACTCCTCGAACGTCTCTCCGGCTCGCGACCTGCATTTTCAACTGTCTGTCGGGCTCGATTCCCTTTTCGTTTGGAATATTGGACGTGGAAGAGGACATCAGGTCGCTGAGAGAATGTTCAGTGAGATCTTCTTCAACCTCTGTCTGAGCAAAAGAGGAGATATCACATTGATTGATATCACACAGTACAGGTAGATCTTTTTATGCAGTTAAAAATGAAGATGTACAAACATGTAAAACAAATCATTCTTTAGGCACTACATTCTGAGGTATTTCCATAAAAGTGAGAATTTGAAAATCTACAGTCTATTTATGAGAGCTTAGTTACATTATGTTTGTGCAAATTCCTGTTTTTGTAGATTCTGTAAATTTTCCAGACAATGTAGAAATAGCTTCTGGAAGTATTTGTTTGACACTGGAAGTATTCTTTGTTCATCAAAGTGAGAGTAAATAAGGGTGTCATTTCTCTTTTCAATGAGAGGAATTAGAAAACTGCAATGCAGTAATATGAGATATCACAGTAGCAAGTATGTGAGAAAATATAGGAACGTGTGCATGTAGCATGAATGTACAACGGACAAAAAACTGCGAAGTCACGAGCGGATCTTTTCGTGAGATCTTAAAAAATAATTTAATACGTTTAGAATTTGATAAGCTTCGTAAAAGTTGCTTTTTTGAGTAAGAGATAATTGCTCGTTAACTCTGTTTGAATATCATATCAAGCATACTCTATCTCGCCTGTATTAATTGTTTAATTACCAAACAAAAAAACAAACCTGGTTCTTTAAAAGGAATCCTGCCGGTCATTCTCTGTTAATTTTCTGTAATTGTATTTTCTTTTGCTCTTATGAATAACAAATTAATATTGGTTATAGTTTTCCATAAGTTAGGAAACTTCCATTTATTTCATCATGAAAAATTTATTAAGATAACTTGCAACTCGTTAAATTTCACTAATAATTAGCTGTGGGTGTTTATACACGGTAAATATATAAATATGCGCGAAAATTATGCAAATATTCCTGCGGTTGGTGCATATTTGCCTATTTTTTTTATACATGTTTGTATACCCCTTTTGCATATTTGCAAATGATTTTTACATATTTTACGTGCATAATCATCCATGGTTCAATTACCGCCTTCATTTATTGTTTAATATCAACATCGTTACGAAATATTGTATCGTCACATATATTATTATATATATTATAATGTTAGTGTCATGCAACGTTTTGACAATTTTATTCGTAACCAATTACAGTGAAATAGATATGTAACGCATACGTGCATATGCCTTTTAATAAAAATATGCGAAATATATTATTTTACGCGTTACACATGTGGATACCAAAGTATGAATCTCAAACATCCGCTTGCTAATAATAAAAAGCAGTATGAACACGATAAATAAATAACAAAACAAAACAATTCTCTCATACAGAGATAAATCATCATAGAGAGTCACTACCAAATTTACCAAGATATTTATCAATTTTGATAACATATTTTTACTGATAACATTACAATAGTAAAACAAGGAACGTCGCGTCGTTAGAAAAGATCAACCAATCACCACCCGAATAAATATTCCTGTTCTCGTTCGAAGATCTATTCTAAATAATTGTCTATTGTGAATAACGTCCGGTCCGCGTAAAAACAAAGTTTCCACGAAGGATATCGAGAGAGGAGGAGAGGAGAGAAGAGCGGGCACGAAGCGATTAAACAATCGGCAGGACGCGCAGTGCATCTTCCACCCGCGATCGGGGTTGCTGGGCCCAAAGGGACCCCGGCCAATGGTGAATGGGCCGCACAGCAAGGAATATCCGTCCTCGCGGTTATGGCACTGTGAATAGAGCCATAACGAAGTGAAACGTGCAGGTGAATTTATGCCGCAGGAACGGACGAGCGCCGGCGTCTTTCGCCTCGCCTTTCCTCTTGAAAAAGTCTCTTCACCGCCTGGACAAGAGCATTAATCGACCACTCGAAACTGTTCACTGAGCGTCCCTAACTGCTCCAAATTGGAAATCGTGTGGACAATTCGCGGAAAGTAATTAACTTCAGCGTAAATATTGAAAATCTTTGAGAATCGCAGATTTTCTTGTTGCGAGAGATTTCGGGAATTTTGTAATTTCCGTGGTTCGTTATAGCACTTTCCAATTCTCTTTTTTTTTTTCGATTAATAGTAATTCCAATTGCAATTTTCGATCAATAGTTTCGGAAACTTTAGTTTGGAAAGGATCTTCAGTCGAGAAAAATCGTTTCCTCGGATCTTGGGATTTTTTTAAATTTCAGCTTGGTCGTAAAAAAAAAGACTGCATCAGCAAATGTGTTATTTTAGAATATTCAAAATACTTTTCAATCTCCTGTTTTGAATTAACTGCCTCCGTAATTCAGGAGAGTATCTTTGTTCAAATCTTTCCCAACAAAGTAGATCGTCAGTTATCTCACTCGGCGAAGAATATTATTAAGAAGAATGCGGGAAATGGGCGAAATACGCGAAAAGGAAGCGGATGACAGGGAAGCGAGATGGAATCGGAGATTTCGCGGCGAAACAAGCGGCCCTGATCGCGAACGATGCACCGATCCGGCTTTGGGCCTGGGCTCGGGGCGAGCTGGCCCCGGTACGGCGCTGTGTGTTTAACTATTCAATAATTCATCCCGCCATTCATCACCAGCCAAGTGTAAAATTTATCTTATTTTTATGTATTGGCCCCCTCCAGCTCGCCACCATGTATCAACTTCTTATTAGCCACGATTTGTTTGGCGCGCGCGGCATTCCCTCGGTCCTCTGCCCTCCTCCGCCGGCCGATTTTTGTCCGTGTCCGGTAATAACGATGGCAATTCCCCGCCGTTAAACCACTTTGATCGATCATCCAACACCGATTCGAATTCTTGTCCATTGTTGGCCGTTCATTGATCGTTCCCAAAAATTCGTTCACCACTGGTTCTCAATTGTTACGGCAGAGTGATGCGAAGACAACGCGAGACGCGATAATAACAACTCTAAATTTTGATGAACTTTATCTTATCTAGATGCTAGACAAATAAACTGGTGAAAAAATTTTATTCGTTTTTTGTTTGTCGGTTGCTTCTTACTGTTTAAACTTTTTTAAGGATTTCAGTTGTTAATAATTTCAACTTGCTCCGAGCGATCGTTGCGTTAATAAAAATTGTATTCTTGCGTCATTAAAAACTGATTTGCTATTTTAATTAATTTCCTGGTTAAAGCGTGCAGTTTCTTAAAAAAAAAAAAAAAAGAAATATTAAATAAGAATTACGAAGAATGATGAAGCTTGGTAATTATCAGACTAACTGTGGATCTGCAATTTCATATTTTTACAAGCGTAAATAAGAAAAGATAATCTAAAGAGAGATTTGAATTTCGCTGCAAATTTTCAAGAAAAAAGCGACCAACTGAAATTCTTAATGAACATCGGAATACGAGGCGCTGCAGCATCTGTGTCGGTAAATAAACCCGCGACTGGTTTCGCGTAACTGTTCATCAATCATTGAACAAAATGAGCATAAATCGCGCTAGAACGTTTTCCGAACGACCAATCTACTAAATCTTGCCAACAAAACCGTGACAGAAAAACGCTTTTTAAACGAATGCACGCCTTCTTTCTACCGGGCTATTAATTGTTTCTTGTACCTATCTATTTTAATGAACTGATATATTTATGTACACCGCTCTCCGTGCAACCATGCACGGTAACTCGTACAATTTATGTTAAAAAATTAAGGAAACGCCTGTTGCTTCTCAGGGTCGTCCGTTGTAATTTCACTTTCTCTCCCCATGTATTTTTCATCGCGGGAATAATTCAATTTACAACTAACAGTATATATTTTCTTTTTTGAGCCATTAGTGCCATCTTCTCTCTTAGAACATTTTATATTTTAACTCGACAATTAGTTCGTAAAGCACTTGCAATCGTGTGGCTTGTTTGCAATGTTCTGCGTGTAAACTATAATTCTCTAACGATAGTTTAACCAATCAGAAATAACACTCGCGATAAAAAAATCGTATTCCATATTTTAGAGTTATTCTCTGAATTACCAACTCTCAAACTCAACTCTTACGAATCGCTGCTCGCTTAAATTATGTAAATTATTTGCCTAAATGCCTCTTGAATTGCAAACCATTCATCTTGAATATTTTTTTCCTTTTTTAATTCTACGCGAAGTATTGTTCTAAAAAAGAAAACAAGATCCTTGATTTTCTTCTCATTTCGATTCGAACTACTTCCCACCAGTAGTACGTACATATCAATGTACAAGTATATTTTGTTGTTCATCTCGAGTATCCCTCGAAACCGTACTAACCAGTTCGGTCCACGGATCGGTTCAAGTCCCCGATCAATCGAGCGTATTTTCGAAACAGATCGTGCACGCACGCGCGTATCTGTTTAAAAACGTCCTTCTCGGAAGCGGCTCCGGTGTAATTACGATCATCAAGCCCTCTATTCTCGCGGTGAGAAAAACGGATGCTTAAAAAACGAAATGACAGCCTCTGGTGACGTAATGACAATGAGATGGCCGCCTCCTGGCACCGGAAGTACCTGTTACCCGAGGACCAGGCACCATTGGTCGGTGTCATACGCCATCGTTTTCTTCTTCTTCTTCTTCTTCTTCTTCCTCCTTCTCAGTGTGTAACGAACAAATAACTAAATTGCCGAGGAACGAGGCTAATTATCGAGCCTCCGAGCAAGAAAACAAGTATCGTTCGGCCTGCGTACGCGTCCAACCAATTTTGGAAGTTCGACTAGCATGATTACTGGCTTTCGCGATGAAACGTCCGACGATTTCCTCCGAGCTGACAAGAGGAAACGTTTTTAAGGGCGAATGGAGGCGGATGTGGCACGGTTTAAGGACACGTAGTGTGTACGATTCGGGTACTGAGTCCATATTGGAACTATACTGAAATAGAATTTTATTTAGTTTATTGGAACTGATGATAGTCATTGATGATCGATTGACAATTGCTTCTTAGAATGATTAGAACAAAATAAACTTGGCCAGTTAAATTGGCAAATTAAATTTTTGACTATGTGAATGATAATATTTTTCTCAAGATAGAAGGTTCTCAGATACAATTAAATTTCTGCGCGAATTTCTGCGATAAAAATAATAATAACAACAATAGTAAAATTTAAACAGAGATTAAAATTTTAACAAACACTCTGCTTTGAATACCTCGTATATTTTTGTATATTAAAAATTGTAACGAGTACTTTATTCCAAATATATATATAGAATAGAATTTTATTTAGTTTATTGGAACTGATGATCGTCATTGATGATCGATTGGCAATTGCTTCTTAGAATGATTAGAACAAAATAAACTTGGCCAATTGAATTGGCAAATTAAATTTTTGACTTTGTGAATGATAATATTTTTCTCAAAATAGAAGGTTCTCAGATACAATTAAATTTCTGCGCGAATTTCTACGATAAAAATAATAGTAACAACAATAATAAAACTTAAACAGAGATTAAAATTTTAACAAACACTCTGCTTTGAATACCTCGTATATTTTTGTGTATATAGAATAGAATTTTATTTAGTTTATTAGAACTGATGATCGTCATTGATGATCGACTGGCAATTCCTTCTTAGAATGATTAGAACAAAATAAACTTGGCCAGTTAAATTGGCAAATTAAATTTTTGACAGTGTGAATGATAATATTTTTCTCAAGATAGAAGGTTCTCAGATGCGATTAAATTTCTGCGCGAATTTCTGCGATAAAAATAATAATAACAACAACAGTAAAACTTAAACAGAGATTAAAATTTTAACAAACACTCTGCTTTGAATACCTCGTATATTTTTGTATATTAAAAATTATAACGAGTACTTTATTCCAAATATATATATTTCATACCTTTTTTGAATATTATATCGCGCATCTAGATACATTCAAGTTTCGCATAATGAATAAACATCCGCAATCCAACGACAGACAATTAAACGTAGTTTGTCTCTCTAGTTCGGATAATGGAATTTTGCTGTACTTTCGTCTAGATATGTATCTATAGACGGCGATAGTGCTCATCGTGTTGTATGTATGCTCTTAATAGGGGAGTTTCACGATCGAAAGTTTAATTAAAAAAAGGAACAGAGGGGGGAGGAGAGAGGACGCGTGTACCGTTTCGAGGAAGCAGGAGGATGTAATTTCGTGGAATACGCGAAATAATTATCGAAACAGCGCGATACGAGGGTCGGTGTTCCGCTATTTCGTGTAATTAGTTTGTCGACGGTATCATTAGTTCGAGTATCGTTGTTACTCTTCCTTCGTGGACCTTCATTCGATTCGCACATTGTGCCGCGTGTTCGCTCGTCGGTATATCCTGACCTCTTTCCCGCTGCCAAGGTGTGGCTCTGTTTTTCGACGCACGATGAAGTCATCCACATTTTCATTCTTCGATTCGTGTTTGACATTTTTTCGAGAATTGTTTGCTTCTTCGTACAGGATAAATACAGTTTAAATAGTTTTTATTCGTATGTCGACAGGTAGGTCCAAAGAGTCGTCAATTTTGAAACATCTCGACTCATAGTTGGAAAATGAATTTCTTTCCTCACTGATTAATTTTCGAAACTCTGCGAATCGTCTGATAAATGACTAGGAAGTGACTTCTCTTTACGCCAAGTTAATTGCAAAAAGCTGCCTCCTTTTCTCTTCTCTCTTCAATTTTCTAAAAACAAAAAAAAGTAATAAATCTTACCTTATCAACTTGCTAAAAGGCCACGAAACCGCAAAGTATCTTCGTTAAATGTTCTCTTAATTTCTCCGCTCGTCTCGCGATCCGTAGAAGTTTTTTCTACGACCTATCGGACCTTGGGCGAGGCGAAGCAGCTTCTGGCGGAGGACAAGTCAGCCACCAAGTGAGGCCGCTGCAACCCCCTTCATTTCGCTATCCGCTCGTTTCGGTAGAATTTGCATTCGAGGAACGCGAAATTGGGCGGTGCAAAGATATAGAGCTAATGCACGCGGGGCGGACCACCGCGCCGTGTAAACACAGGGTAGTCGATGCCTTTCTGGCTTCATCATCTTCGCCCCGTTGCATACACGCCGCCGCGTTTGATTTTCCAGCACACCGCGTCGGTGTGCGCCCCGCGAGAATTGTGGGATCGCGAGATTGCGAAATTACGAGCTCGTTTCGAGCTTTCTGCCAGGGAACTAGTACGCGTTATAGTTTGCTACCTCCGACTGACTGGCAGGTACGCCTCGCACACATCGTCGGACACTTTGTTCGTTCCTTTCGTGTTCTCCAAGATGTTCGTTTTATCTTCGAACAATGTGCTTCCCATCGTGCTCATTACGTGCAATAACTGACTTTAAAATTCGAATCTGCAGTCTAGCCTAGGATCCTCAAGATCCGCGTGTTAGCATAGCATTTCCTTCAATGTTGTAATAAAAATCTCGTTCTCGTATCCTCGATTGATACTCTCGGTTCCTCCGTTCTTCAATCGCGCTTGCCATTATTTAGATTTCAATGTAAATTTCAAACGAATTTCCCAAATGAGTTTTTCGAACGAAATTAAGCGATTGCAAGGATCTTTATAGCAATGATTTTCGTAGTTTTTAAATTTTCGACCGACTATTCTTTTCTTTTTTAAATAGCAAATATTTTAATATTTGCGAATACCACGCGTACATGTCTCTGTACGTTAAAAAGAGCCAAAAATATTTGCAAGAGTCTTTTTTTCTTCTTCTTGCACGTTACTTCGTCGGAATACCTCTCGGCGACTGTAAATTTTCCCTTCGTTAATTAGAGAAGTCCGTGGGTACTTAAGACTTTATATTTCGCGTAAAAGGGAAAAAAAGAACCCGCGGAAATTGCCAATTATGGCGTAGCAGATCTTTTTAAAAAGGCATCGGCTCGAACGAAAACAGAAAGAAGGAAATCGTTCTGGCAGAAGGATCGCGTGACGTAGATGATAACCGATCGCTGGATAGGAATTAAATGTTAAGATCGAAATGACAGTGTATTAAAGCGTTTTACGATAAACATTCGGCCGCCGGTTTAGCGAAGACGCTTGGGCATCCGCGGCGCACGGTAGGAATTAATTAATGAAAAGCGACGCGGTACAGATTGCCGTGAAATTGCTGGTTCGCCGTCCGCCGAAATAACCGCGGTAAATAACCAATATTCTTGTCGCCGGGCCGGAATTTCGAAATAAATATGAACGCGTCGATCAACGTGTCATTTCTATGCTAATGGACGCGCCACGGTTGGCACTGCTGGTTAAAGGCCGATTTACACGTACTCGGGCAGCCGACTCGCGCTGCGATTTTACAATTACGACCGCGTAATAAACACCGAATAACAATTGAAGCGCAGTTTCAGTTTCATTATTCCTCCTTTGCCCCGAGAAAATGAAATAAAAAGAAACGACGACTTTTTAAAAAGCAGCTCCTTCGAGCGCATAACGTGGAAGATAACGAGTTGGACGGAGGGGCTAATGGCGTCCAGCCGCTGTTCTTGCAGTAGCTAATCGTCACACTCTGTATCGAACGGGTGAAATTTATGTTCACGAGCCTTTGTCAGGGGCATTGATAAGTCTTTTTTTTACGAAAAAGTGGTAATTCGTGTGTTTGAAGGATGATTTCGAAGAAAACTCAAGAGCTGTGTTATTACGGTGTAACTTCTCTCGAGAAAAGAGTTACTCCGTGTTTTTGGACGAAAAGCGGGGAAGGAAGTAAAGAAAAAGAGTTGGGAGAAATTATAGATGGTCGTTTGAACAATTGTAGCAAAATTTCCCTATATTTTGTTACTTTGTTTACAAAAATGGAAAATCAGCTTTCATTTTCTACTTGTTCCAATTTGTTGAGTTACGTTTTTTAAGAAAAATTAATACGCGTACTGAAGATATAAGAAATTGCTTAGTCTTCGTTTTAATTTCTGTATCAGTGTCCAATTCCAGACTATCTAACTATTATCTGCTAATACTCATCGTCAGCCAATTTATTCAAGCGCCATTGGTTGCGTACTACGAGTAGAAAAGAAGCTAATTGAAAAAAATATATTAATAAAATCCAGAAACTCCAATTCTTATCAATAATTATACCGCGATACACATATTCGTAAAAACCACATGTTTCATCTACACTCAGCCTTTATTTCGTCGACGATAAAAGCAACTGAGAACTACTATAAAAGCAGTATTTACTTTTTATCGAAGATCAGTATAAAATCTTATAACTCTCCTATCGATCAGTCACGTTCGATTATACGTACCCTCGCAGAAACTACTCACAATGCCAATTGTCCTCTCGCCGTCTTCCGCGCAACGAAACTATTCGAAAACGTCGAAAACGTTCGCAACCCAGGTTATCTACGGTCCGCATCTTCGATTTGATGGCCGGCTTCTACCGATATGACACGCCAATTTGCCAACTGCACTCGGACAGGACTGCGGAGGACCATTAGATCGTTCGATCCAGCTTCGAAAAGCCGGTGATCAGGAGGTAAAAATGAAGTCTTCTCTCCCGCGCAGACTTGTCTCCTGGTGATATGCAAATTTCTGCGGCGCATATCGCTGTTACAAATTCGATGGTAGACCGAGATGGGATGAGAGAAAGAGAGAGAGAGAGAGGGAGAGAGAGAGATCGGCCCGTAGCCGCAGCGCCGACTTCGTAGACGTGTAATCTTCGAAGCTAGCCACTAGGCGGGGTAATAATACGCTCGCGATCACCGCGCCGGTGTATCAAGATGCTAGCCAGCGGAGCTGGCCGTGCACGTAGCGCGAAATCGGTAGCAAGTACCTAACAGGTGAAGAACTTGGAGTGATTTTCTCTTTGTGGTGTGCGCGATCCGGGCCCCGGGATCGGCGTGTTAGCGGCGTTTATTTTAACCGTTTCGACCCGCGATACCGATTATTACGATATTACCGTAGGTGTGTCGCGGACCAGCGGAATTGAATGTCGGCCGATGCTTCGTGGGAGAGATTCGAGATTTGCACAGGAATTGCATCCGTCGGGGATCTTGGAATGCTTGACTGATAGAATTTTTAAGGGAAAGAGAGAAAGAGAGAGAGTTAGAGAAGAAGAGAAGAATAAGGAAACCGGCCTTGAGTGAAGATTGGTTTTAGGCAAACTGTAGTGTCTAAACAGTGTCTGTAGTGTCTAAGCCTCGTTTTTCCTCGGACGAATGAATTCCTTCTGACTTCTGATCGTTCAACAAGAAGCATTCGTCTATTTTTATAATTGTAATCCGGTCGTTTCGATCTTAATTACCCGATATAAACACACTTTACACTCGATAATTTTTGGTCGAACGATCTTTATCTTGTATCTTCGCGATTGTCCTCAGGTCTCAGAGTCGACGCATCGTTCAGTTTCCTTCGATCAATTATCACGTATATCCTGGCGCGTAGCATAATTATATTTCTCGCGGATCAATTACATGCCAATAGCTCGTGTCGCGTAATCAATTATTATTACTTTCGTTCGATCCGGCGGGTTAATTTGACTCGGGCAGGTTAACCGGCCTCTATTTATCCAGGCTGTTCAATTTATTTTCATTACCGTTATTTGCTTAAGTATCGATCGGACGGATCCACGCGGAATGCCAGCGGTGATATCGCGTCGCGATCGCGTATACGTGGTCCCGGGCAGCCCGGCGGTTTTTTCTTTCGTCTGTAATTTTATTAAATAAATCAAGTCGCTGCCCGGGTTGACGGCGGCGGCTGCCGGAAACGAACTCGCTCTTGTCCCACCTGCCAGCCGACAGCGCGCCTGAAATTATGCTAATTAATACGGATCGAGCCGGCAAAAAACGCGCGGCACCTCGCCCTCGAAAATTTATACGAACGTTACAAAGGCGCGTGATATTGTCCGCGCGCCGTAAGCCGCTCTTTACGATTACCCGATATCGAAAACATCAACTGGGCGTTTATGCCGTTAGAAGGATTCCGAAAATTATCAGCGCGCGTCATACTCGTTCCTCGATGCTCGCGTGGACACGCGAAGGGAAAATGATACCAGGATCGCGTATTTGATCTTTCGTCAAATCTCCTCTTAGGGAAATCTGGTGACAATCTTGTCACTAGGATGCGTCTACTCTAGACAACTGTAACTGCAAACGACCATAAAATCGGTTGAATTACTTTTCTATTTCAATTTTGTGTCAAATCAATCAATGTAATGTTATCGATTGATTATTCTCTGTAACATTATTCGTATTCTTGCCATTTTATTCTTCTTCTTTATCCTCATTTTTTAATAATCAAGATCGATTGTCTTTAAACTGCGGATTCTTATACAACAATACGTGGAATGAATATAATAAAATATTCAAATGAAATTTTTAGTAACTAGAAACCGAAACAAATCTCTATTTAGAATCTTCTTTAGAATTTCTTCATTTATTTTCGTAAAGCTATAAAATTGCGCAAAGGTTTATAGCCTGGTTATCGTCAACACGTACGAATATACGTCAAGACGTATATTCGCGATTGTCCAATAAAGATCAGTATAAATTATTTCGTAGACCTGTTGACTGACGTATTTATTACGATCAGCGGTTGCTCAAGATAGGATGGAAAAATATATGCATCTATATAGGTGTGCGTACGTGTGCCGGTTTGTATGGGTGAATAAGCAGGTTCCTTTGTCAGTTCGATGGACTTTCGTGGAAGGATATTAAGATCGACATCGATTCGCGAAGAGAGCGAAATCAATTTATCAGCCTGGCTGACGAATGCGTTTCTGAACGAGGCAACACCCACGCGCCGACCGGCCACCGCGCGATCAATGTTGTCGGCGTAATTAATTCGCTGGCATTACGCACACACCGACTCGCCGACGATTAACAAATCGATTTATTTCGCGTGTGCTCGGCCATCGGCTTCGAGACGCGTGTCTTTGCACAATTGTTCAATGCGACACTGTGAAATTTATCGGCGATTTATCGTTGTCACTATCGATCGCAATTTTTGTAAATAAACTAGAGGTGGAGTAATGTAGAGATGGAATTAGTCGAGATCAGTCTTGAATTTTGCGTAGAATAGTTAAATTTTGAGACATTTTGTTTTTAATGTGAAGAGCGCGTAAAAGAGCGTAACAAATCTTGTTGGATTTTTTTTTTTTTATACGTAATCGAACGAGAAATAAATTTGTGAGAAAGAAAGATTTTTGAGGCTTTCAATCAAGTAAGAGGGCAGTTTTAGCGAATTTAGTGGAATTGTTTACTGAATTTGAAAATTGCACTTTGAATGATAATGAAAGAATGATAACGAATGAGATTGGAGGATTATTCGAGAGGAAGAGGCGTGAACGAACCAGGAAAATTCATACGTATTCATTCTTCGTTTATTCCAACGGTTTTTGTGATGTAGCAGTCGCCGACCGCTTAAAAAATCGGCCGCTTTTAAGAATAATCGGTAGACGCGGTTGCAACATGATAGTCGAGCAGCGGTGTAAGTACGCACCAGTTACGCGACCGATCCGGTATCGCCATTTTAGTGACTTTTCCCTCAACCTTTCTTCTCTTTTCCTCGAATCTCTGTGCTTTTCATCCGCTTTCCTGCGCCCGACGCTTCCTTCTTTCATCCTCTCATCAATCTTTTGCACTGGTAGTGTCTACAAGTGGTAAGAACAAAAAAATGTGAATTACTCGAATTGCAGTCTTTTAAAAAAATCATTAAAACGTTTATAAAATACACGTTACTCGAAAAAGCACAGATTAAGAATTAAAAGAATAACAACAAAATTCGAGACATTTGTGAATTTATAGGTACAACGTGAAACAATAAATGTTCTATCTTGTTTTAAGTGATATTCATAAAAAAAAAATATCCACAACGTGTTAATATCTAAACTTGAGGAATAAAATTGAAAATAGAACCAATAAAGACTTGAATCGCCTGAAACGTTCGTTCGTACACTCGTAGCGGTACGTTGCTTCTCGCTGGAGATTTCAATGCCCGGGCGTTCGAATAGGCGCGATCGTCCGATTTTTCACAAGCCAAACCTCGTCCCTGATAATAATTTTCCCCAATATTTCTCTGAAAATTTATTCGATACAATGCTCAATTTCCAAGTTAGTTAATTGTTTTCCAATTTAACGATGATTCCAAGTACATCCTCGGATAAACGATGTCGCTGGTCGGTATCTCAAGATCGTTCAAGAGCGAACTGAAGCGAACGGATAGCGATTAAAGAGCGAATAAAATCGATAAAAAAAAGAAAAAAGAAAAAAGGTAGAAGATGCTCGAGCGAAACGCTCGTAGCAGGTGTAACGTAAAATGCAACGTGCTAACGGGAACGTTTGGTAGAAGAGAACACCCCGCCGAGCAGTTTAGGTTCACCGAACGACTCGAATTCCATCGCCGCGGCGCGAGAAAGAGTCGCGTTTCGCGAATCGGAGGAGACGCGCGAGAGTTTACCTTTACCTGGACTCCTCCGGCCTGTTGCAGGAACCAACTGCAATGACTGCTATACGATCTACATACCAGCTAATAGGTGTAGCTAACCGGAAAAAGAGAGTCACTCGACCATTCGATGTCCGTTTGTTTACATAGACGTGAGTGGCGTGTGCATTTTTATAGGGAGGATCGGATATCGGGGCGTCGAGTTAAGTTACCATCGGCCTTTTTCTCTCCTTTCTATCGTTTCCCCCTCTCTCCTGCACTTCACTCTCTCTCCCACTCCTCTCTCGCTCAACCCTTTACTCTTTCTTCCGTACCCTTTCCTCGCCTTATCTCCTCGCTCATTAGTAACTAATCCAGTGGTTATTGCTCGGCATTCGTTTGAAATTTTGTCTAATATTTGCGGTTTTCGAATATGTGTGCTCTGTTCTTGCTCTCTGTTACGGGGTAATTTTATTGTTTTCTTTCATTTTATTGTCAATTTTTCTTGTATCTTCCTCATTTTTTTTTTCTAAATTAGATAAATTTCAGAATCTCCCAGATCTCATTTTTTAAAATTACAAATTACATTTTAAAATTACCGTAAAATTACGAATTTCTACGAATGCAAATACAATCTGATTAAATTAATACCCAAGATATGGAAATCCTGCAAAAAATTATCAAGTTGGAAATATTTTTTAAAAAGATTACAAAAAAGACTTGGACGCGACGTTGATTTTCCTCGTGGGGAGGTAAAAATTGAAGGCTTACTCGTGCCTTTGCAAGACGCGAGAGAGAGAGAGAGAGAACGACAGTGATTCCATTAAATGGCCGATGATTTTCCAACGAGTGGTCAGAACGTCCGACTTACCGACAAATTCTTCAGTCTGGACGTAAGTAGTTTAAATTACATCCTCGATTACGAAGTACAGAGACGCGTGGGACGGCGAAAGTCTGTCACAAAATGTGCTCTAATCGCGACACAGTCGCGAACTTTCCAGCCTTTCGGATCTCCCTCCATCTCGTCCCTTTACCCCTTACTTTCCGTATATCGCGACGTGATTGTTCAGCGTGCTTGCCGCTGGAAAACAGACACGACGTGCGCTCGGAGGTGTTTGTAGTCAAGAAAGTGTAAAGAATTGATCACAGTATTCTCTTCGCGACATACATATTTTCTTTTGCCTCCTTGTTTTCCAGGCAAACTTTCCACCGTGGCTGATAGACTTTGATCTCACGGAACTTCGGAGATCAACGGATCGATCAGTTCCGTCGAAAAAAGCTTCTTTTCGACTGCAACGAACGTATTTTCGAGTGAAATTGCACGAAAGTGTTTCATTCTGTTCGATTGAAATTAATCAACTGAAGACCAGACGACGGTCCTTCGATGTTCAGTTGCTTTAAATTTCGTAATTTCATTGAAATTAAATAAAATAAAATTTTAAATTTAATTTTCAACATTAAATAAAATGTTAGTTGGAGTTACCTTTGTGAATTTATTTGTACAATGTATTTTCCAAATTATAAATTTATTAATATATGAAAATTTGAAGAATATATATAATATATATAATATATACAAGTATTGAAATTATATACAATTCTAAATTAAATCATAGGTCTAGGGTTTCGAAATTTTTACTAGTTACCTCAAAAAATATTTTTTTTCGAAATGTACTCTTTTCGTTCATTATTTTTTGCTAATACGTGTATAGATAGTTTTTACAACTCTTTACAACTACACAAGTGAGTCGTATCGATCTAATTGTTATTTATCGATCATTAAAATGCAACATACAAACAACAGAATTGAACAAAGAGCACGTTGAAAATGAAGTTGAAATTGTTCCCTCGCCGACGTGATTTTTGTAACAAGTTTCATTGGAGTTGGTCGGACGTTTTGGTGCAACGACACTTATGCTTTATGCGTTCGATACGACACGACGACGCTTTTCATTAAATCGATATGCTGCATTGCGCACATTGTTACACGATTCTCTGCTCTTTATATTATACACAATTATTACACGTCGTTGTATCACTGGGAAGCTATACATAGGTTGCGAATGTTTGCAGTCCTCTTATGACACATTGTCACGAAACATGCGAACCGTACGTACACCATTGTTTGTTACTCCGTTCTTTTTGTTCGTCTTCCTCGCGGCTGATTCGCCGCGCTGAAAAATTGCGTTAAGATTACTTATGTCCGCCCCCGCGATTTTTTCCACCGGTGATTTCTTATTAAACCTCGTATATCGCCTCGTACATCTCTCGGAAGAAGCATGAAAATAAAACCGTGAAATATTGCGGTGAAAAGAAATAATGTCGATCGTGCAAATTTCCATCGACGAACGGGTCCAAGTGGAAAAAATAGAAATTTAGAACATTCCTCGAATCCGAACGAAAGTACGTATTCTGTCGCTATTTTAAAAAATGCGATAAATTGTTTTTGGATTAGAAAAGACGTTCAGTATTAAAAAGCAGGTAGATGAGGTACCAGAATGATATTTTAATGACGAGATGTAACAAATGAATTGATAAATGGAATAAAAATCTTGCGAACATCATATTGAAGACATCAGTGCAATCCTGATAATATCCAGCGTAGTCTAAATAGAATGACGAAGAGTTGCTTTTAATCTGGATAAAAATACAGTAATTTCAATTCTGTAATTTCTTTCGACGAGCAAGTCTGATGTATGAAAGACGTCAACATGCAACTGAAAAATTCCACAAATCTGGATAAAGTGGTCGATTCTCTCTACCGTCTCACGTAATCTAACTCTTATTGATCGAATTGAATTTCCGCGAACGAGTGAAAGCTCGGCGAGTCGGAGCTAGGGAAAAAAAAACGACTCTGAAAAACGGGTCGCGGTTCGTAAATGCGGGCGCGAGCGTGGCTCGTTGGCGCCTTACGGCGGTACAGTTTTGGAATTAACCCATTAGCGCTAATGAGGGAATCTGAAGTCAATTAAGCACGCCGTGATAATATGGGGCCGATAAGCGAGAAACCGATGAATATGCAAACTATCGCGCGGCCACCTGCCACATGCCTTTCCTTAGAAGCCGCGCCTGAGGAACGCGCGTGCACACACGCACGCGGGCGTCGAATTTTCACGGAATTCACAATATTATACACGTCGGGCGAGATGCGAGAACATACACGAACGAGAAGGATCACGATAACTCGTTTCTCTTTCTTTCTTTCTCTGCTCGCGACGGCAATTTATCTCCGCGTGGACGCTCGTCTCAACGAAATCATCTTAATGAGGAGATAGGTCGTTTTACGTGTTAGTGATGTCTGAATTAGGTATTTTTTTTTTATTAGCGCATATTTATCATTTCTGATATTTTCGGATCGAGGGTGATTTGTTTTGACAAATTATCTTAATGACGAGCAGTGGACACGATTGGTAATTTTTTTGTTGGACAGATTGTTTACTGCGAAGTTTCTTCGTGGCTGCAATTTCGAGTCTGTTACTTTTGATGATAGAAATAATATTAAAGTGACGAACATGATGTACGAGTGTTAGGGACGTGCGGGTACCCGAAATTTCGAGCTTTTTATCCGAATTACGAATGTCCGGATAGCTTCACTCTTCCATAATTTGGTTCTTTCAGGTAGCCTGGTGATGTTTCCAGACTCAGTCGAAAAAAGTCAGATTCGACTTCGGTCAGAGTTTCAGCGATATCCAAAATTTAATTCGACATTAATTTCGTTCGTTCTAATCTGCATAGATAATCGATCAAACTCTTCGTATGTCTCGAGTACTCTCTCGAACTTGGCGAAACATACTTCTAACGAATCTTGATAATTTTCATAATGTAGATAGTTTTTGAAATTTATTTACATATATCATTTTTGAATTCTCCAAGGATGCTTCTAATAAAAAAGATTGATACAAATATCAGCAATTTTATATAAGTACAAAAAAAAATTAATTAATTTCATTAGCAGAAACGTACACTGCGCCTCGTATTGAAAGGTTTGCTCTTTTCCAAAAATTAAATTGTAGGCACGAAAAGGTTAATTACAATCGTGCTATGAAAGTATTAAATTTGAATTAGATTTAGATAGCATTTAAAAAAGTGCCTATAATCCAGTTTCACCGTATGATTTTCCTACTTTTGTTGCAGGTAAGTGGCTGCAAATTTTCTCAGTATGATTCTTGTCTGCGGACCGGGGGCAACGAGCTTATTAGCTTATTCTACAATCGTTAATGTGCGTGTAAGTACACGGTTGATTTAGCCATTAAAATTTCTCTTTCGATAATATTCAATCTCTCTATCCGGATTCGATGATTTATGCACGCCCGACTCGTCGAGTATATAAATATTTATGCCCAAAAGATAACAACGTTATATTTCACTGAATCGAGATAAATCGAGACGGGGAACTGAAATATCAAATTAAGATTGAGATAATCGTAGAATTTGCACAAACCCGTTCAACGGAGAGAACAAGTTACGCCATTGCCATAGTATTATATTTTTTCTTCTTCACTGTCAGCGAGATTGATATATACCAAATCGACACTCGTCTCGTCTCGAGTCTCTTTTCAGTAACGTTACACGTATCCTCGGGATGTCTTTTAATAGTACTATTATAATTTTAAATTGAAAGAACCACGTTATTGTTAATCTTGTCATTAAGATTTCTGACTATGAAAGCGTAATGAAAGACAAAAGTATGGTAGAAATTTTTATGTTAGTGAATATATTTGTGTAGGTGCAGTTGTATTTTTTATGGAAAAGAATGGGGAAATATAGAAGCAAATTTGAGACAAAGTTGAAAACTTACAATTATCTATAATAATCAGTAAATGAAAATTAGTTATTTGTAAGTTCATGAAGTATTAACAGGAATTCAGCTCCTCAGAAACTAAATTTTATTATCTGCGATTGGTATTGTATTTTTTAAAAATTAGTGCAAAGAAAAGAAACTTATTTATTGCAATAAAATGAACGATATAAATTTTTAAATTCCAAGGGAATTTTTTAAACATCACAACATTCAACACATATGCAGTTAATCAATTCTGAAAGCCATACGAACAATTTTCTAAATGTCAGTGTACAACATCGAAAGCAAGTACTTCTTTTCTTATTTCAAGGATAAACCAATTGCATCAACACTATCGCTCTCGACCGCATCTATTCATTTTTAAAACAACACGCGAAACACGCTCCACTGGGTAATTACAAAGAATTCGTAGCAGCGACAATTTTCATAATTTTTTGACGACCGTAAAACTCGTCTTCTGTTTTTTTTTTCTTTTTTTTTTCGCTCCGACGAATTCTAGCGAAACAGAAATACGTATCCGCATACTTATTCCGCGAAGATATGGAAATCAAGGCGGCGGTGAATTTATTTCCGGGCCGTGTCGGCACGCGCCGCCCGTTTTTACCACCGAAATTCGTTTGCCTCTCAGGAAAATTCGCCTGTTTTTTTAACCCCCCCTCCCCGTCTAGACCCCTATTAGCGACACGTGAGTGGATTTTTTGGCCGTTTCCACGTTTAACGAGACCGCGGGATTTTTCGTGACGAGACTGTAACGTACGTAGAGTATCAGGCGCCGGACAATCGTGAGGAATCGTTTCGTGACGCTTGCCGATTTGTCTTGCGACTATTAGCGCCGCATCGGAATTTCGCTGATTGTTTGGGTAATTAGCGAAACACGCGGCCCTCGAGAACGATGGTACCGTATCACGATGCTCGATGACGCGAACACACTCCCGATTCGATTGCTTCGCCGATTCACTTTGATTTTTTATCGTTTGCTGGTTTCAACAGCACGATTTTCAAATGTGACACGAGTTGCGTTCAGGATTAATCGCGGTTGGCCAACTGGACTTTTATTTGGCCAAATTAGTTTGCGCGAAAGGGGGACCTAGATGGAAATCTTAATAGACTGTCAGGCTGTTTCGGTGTTTGATGATTTTATCTGTGATCGATTTAATAAGAATAGTTCCTGGATCAGTTCTTTCGTTCAGTTTACATTCGTTGTTTTGTTAAATTAGAGTTGGAGAAACTGTTTATTGAAAATTTATGTGAAAAATATAATTTTCTAAATGAAAAAAAAATAATCTCCCCGGCGGGGAATCGAACCCCGGTCTCCCGCGTGACAGGCGGGGATACTAACCACTATACTACCGAGGACTTGTTGAAGGCTACGTCTTATGAATTTGTGAAAAAGATATTTAATTAAAATTAAATTTCTATAAAATTTATTTAACGTAGAATATATCAATGTGGAATCAAAATGAAAAAAATGGACGAATAAAATAAATTTTCCTCTGCTTCTCCAAGTCTTACGTACGCATGCGCTCATACACATACTTGTACTGTTCACTTGGTTATCACAATATAATTTTTCTTATTTAAACTTTTAATTTTTATAATTTTCTTCTTTAAATATCACACTGTCTTCATTTTTTTTCGATTTACAACTACTGAATACTATTATATTCTCCAACTTTTTCATTTCTTGGCTGCCAAGTTTTTATTCAGAATATTAATGTAGACCATGAATCTATGGCTATCTATGGACTAATTTATAGCTATTTATCCAGATAGAAACAAGTAATTAAACATTTTCAAACCTAAGTGTCTTCAAACGAAACTTTATCGTTTGAGTTTCACTTTAGAACTGAAATTTTTAATATCACTTTAATGTCACATATACGTAGAATGGGAAATTTGCATATTATCTAAGAATATTGTAACTTATTTATTAACAGGCGATCGGATAAAAGATCAAAGAAAGTCCTTATAACTGAAAAAAATATTCGTTCACTTTCAGTGATTGTTGAAAATTCGCTTCGTAATCTCTGCAATCCTTTTTCTTTTTCTTTTTCTTTTTCGCGAATTTTCCAAATTATTCACGCGCATATCGCATCATTCCCTCACACGTATAAGTATCACATCTGCAATCAAAAAATTATTCATTTAATTATCAAATGTATACCTAGAAATAAATAATTTAGAGACGTGAATGCACGCATAACCAAACTGCAATAATCACTTATATTTTCACTCGCATTTCACTTTGACAACGAACGACGCGTTCCGTTCTTTTCTTTCTTTCCTTCCTACGTTACAAATTCACGAGAAAAAGCATATACCGCTGCTGGAAGCAGCACTGTGAAAGTAAACAGAAACGTGCAGGCTTCTTTCTCGGGAGAGACCGCGAAAGAAGAAGACGTACTCAGAGGAAGGCAAACTGCAGAATGCGATTATGGTAGAGTCATTCATGGGTCTCGTTACCAGACGTCTGCAAATCACTTGTCAAGGGTCATGTCGTAAATTACATCGTTCCGTGGCCCTGAGGAGTGGACTGTGCCGCGTGTATCCGTGTCCCTCTTCAACGTTGGACCGTCTTTTCTTCCCCTCGCCGCTGCCCGATCTGAAACGTCTGGAAACAGCTTAAAATCTTAAGAACCTGAGCAATTCAACTAGCTGAAGAACCCCTATGTAAAGAACGTAAGCAACAGCAAAGCAAAGAAGCGCGAGTTTTCTTTCTCGTTATCTTTAAGAAGATAAACTGTGCTTCTCGCGAATGCAAATGAACGCACAAACGTTGATATATGTTGTCGCAAAGTGTGCAGCTATACAAGCAACTTTTTCGAGGGATTTTTGAAATTGCAGCCGATATTGACCTTTTCGGTCGGATTTTCACGAGAGATAAATGTTAAAATAATCTTAGCTTTGTGAATAATTTTTGTAATTTTCTTTGTTGGTTCAATTCGTTTGGAATTGAAGGCAGAGTTCTGTGAGAGAAAGTCAGATGTTTCAAAAGTTTAATACGCTTTTTAGGTGTCATTTACACTTTTCCATTGTTTCAAGCATTTTTAGCGAAAAAAGGGTGAACGATATCTGTACAAGTATAAAGTATAAAGTTCAGGAAGTATAAAGTTTAGGAAGAAGGATAAGAGATTATTAGGAAAATAATAGGAGATTACATAAATTTTTAAATATTTATTTAAAAGAAGGATATTTTATTATTAATGAAATAAAGATATTACTTCGGATATTGTGTAGATGTAGCTATATTTTTCTATTAGTGTTAGAACATCAAGGATTATTTAATTTTAGAGCAACATTGAAGAATGCCTCAAAATTCTACACGCGCAGCAATAACGTAGAAAATAATTAACACAATGCAGATGTTCAGTCAACTGTTGCTAATAATTATTTTTTTAACGGACGCACTTTGAAATATGTCGCATTGACAAGGTAATAAATGGAAATTTACGAAAGGCAGGGGTTGCAATTAACCTGGGGCTACCGGCCAAGCCAGTTTTATTTTATATCGCACCTTTCGCCACATTTTTGTTGTTTCCGGACAGAATCGGCGGGTCCGTCGATGCAACGGGGGATCAACAACCGGACAACAAGAAAACAGAGTATTCCTTATTAATCGAGATGTTTATCGCTGTTTAACGAAGAGGTCCTCGGAGTAATTAGGTTGCGGCAACGGGGAGGAGGAATGGGAAGTAACGAGCCACCTGCGTGTTTTCAGTTTCGCGTTAAAACGCCCCGACGAAATAAATTAGCGGATTAATAGTAAACGATATTTTCGATCTTCTACTACGTGCCGTCCCCCAACATTTTTCTCTTTCGCAATAGTATTTTCGGGAATTAATACACAAGAGTATTCGTGCAGCATTTAATTTCAAAAAGTTTTGTAGAATTGTTCACTCGAAACATATTGGCGGACAAAATACGTACACACACTTTTTCTCAATTTCTCGTCATATTTCTTTCAAAGCGTGTCCTGTATAGAAATTTATTAAATACAGCGTGATACAATTATTGACCTCAATGTATCATGTTTCAAAACTCTTCAACTGATACTTATCGTTGCAACGAATGTTTATCGATTCTCTCCAATGTTCAAAGTCCGTATTTAAATAACCGGATTTAAGCAGCACAAATTTATTTAATTGAACACTAGCCATTAGCCAGAATTTCATTCGAACAAAGAGCACAGGAGAACTCATCGTTCTTCGTCTTTCGTGGACGAGCAGTCTTAAAATACTAAAGCACTTTTAAATTTAATTTTATATCACTAAACATTGCTCATTTTGCAAGTTGTTTGACGATTCGTCGTATCGAAGAACAGATAGTTGACGAGAGACGTTCGTAGTTGGAACAGAGCGTAGAAGCGAACGTGCAACGACGAACGTGCGACCGACTGTTTGCAGACTTGTGCAAACGCGTTTGCGAAAACGCGAGTACCGCCCAATAGGCGGGGAAACAGCAGTGTTCCGTAGGTAGACGGCACGAAAACTTGTTCATTTTTTCCGAAAGATCACACGCTAGCCACGCCATATGTTCGCTCGGTTGTTAGCTTTACTTTTAACGGTGCGCTCCGTTCCGCGTCATCTGTCCACGAAACTTGCAAAATGTCCGACCCATGTTCGATGAAACATTGTTTTGTGTGCTTGGGGCACACGTGCAGAATGGTTGCAACACAGCGGAAAGGCTCAAGGGTGGAATTAAAATTTATTTTTTGGTGTTGATTCTTTTTCAAATTATCATCTTATTTAATCATTTTTAAATTCTACGATGTACCTATTTATACCATCTGCACATTTTCGTGACAATTTAAGGAAGGGTATTTTACAGACATTTTTTCTCTGTTCTTTCATATTAGCGATTGAGTTTGCCTTTGGTCTTTTAATTTTTCGCAACTGAAGTAGCATGTTAAGTCCAAAATGAAGTGGCTCAACGTGGTAGATCTGAACTAATAATAACAATAAATAATTTCTCGAATCGAGAAACTATTTACAGGATTTTCTTCTAAATTTCCATGTAGGTTATGCTATATAGGAATATCAGTGCAATGAAATGAAACGATTTCGAAGTTTCTCTTTGTTTCTTTCTTTCTTTCTTTCTTTCACTTTCCTTTCTTTTTTTAATAAAAATTTATGCGCTTTTCGTTCGACCGAACCCCGGCGACACACGCGACGGAACACGGGGTTGCTTATTACGTGAGTTAAAATGTGCCAACCGCTGATAAAGCGTTTTAAATGCAATCATTAATTTCGCGTCGCTGTTACCGCAATTAGAATTTGCATTTTATAAATATGCAGCCGTGCACCGCGTCTTTTTCCATGTTTACGAGCGTGCCACCACCCTCAATCCCCCTTCTGTCCTATTGCAATTGGCGCCAGTTCTTTTTCTTTCCGTCGATTACACGTAAGGCCCGGTACGGATTTTGCTCGGTTGGCCTCTAACGAGCCTAATGCTTGCCGTCCCTCCCTGGTTGTTATTACATAGCAAACAAGGAACAATGAAAATACAAAAAGCTACTGATAACGGAGCGGAGAGAAAGGGGTTCGTTTCTCTTAACAGGCGGGGCTTTAGATTTTTAATTCCATTTCCTTCGAGATTGCTATCGAACGGGAAAGTTACCTCAATCGATACACCAGAGTCCTACAAGGTGTAACATACTTTTCTTCCTTGTCCACTTCTTTTTGTCTATATTTTTCACTTGCTCGTTGACTTTGCCTTAGCTCCTTGGGACATCACGTCATTTTCGAACTAATTCTTTCTTTGAGGAATTAGGTTAGGTTTAAGTTAGGTTAGGTTAGGTTAGGTTAGGTTAGATTCGTGGTTCGTGGAATTTGTCTATCTAAAAACTGTCTGCAATCCAAACTTCTGACTATATCTATATAAGTATTTTGTATTTTGTTGTTCTTGGATCTGATCCTAGTTTCCATTCTTCTCTCATGCGACTTATAAACTCCGGACATTACATGTCTAGAGCCTATCTGCTTCATTTTATACGTCTTTTAAATTGTCTCTAAGTTTAAAGCAAGGAGTTATTATTAAAAATTAATAATAAATCTGCAGCAGATATTTAAATGAATATAAATTATGTAAATTACGCAAAGCGAAATAGAAGAAATAGCAGAAAATCGTTATAACAAACTGCGATAATCAAGTCTCATTACAAAGTTAATGGAATGTCGAAGTGTTTTATACGACAACGCGCGTTATGTATTCGCAAAAAGTTTCCGCAGGCGTCAGAAAAACATCATTAGCACGTCGTTGCTGGAAGCTCCTCGCAATTCACGGTTAGTCAGATTGGCCGACGAGGATCGGTAAATCGCGCGATGACAACGGTACGGTGCAACCGTGGGATTCCGCGCTAAGGATCTCTCGTTCGCTCGAAGGACCTGCCCTCTACAGCCTTTTTGACTGCCGTTCTCTTCAATCTTCCCTTAATAATTGTTTTTTGCTCTCGTGTTTACGAGGACCGGCCAATGATACGCATTACGCGTGGCGCTGATTGCTCGGCCCTGCTTCTCTCGCGTCCCTTCGTCCTCCTTCTTGCATCGTTCATCTCCTTCTCCCTTCTTCGATCCTTTCACCTGGTCAACGAGAAGCAGGAAAACATTCGTTCTTGATTTTCCTCAAAATACACAGATTGCTGGCATTTTTCAATCGTGACAATGATTTTTATTCATACTCTCAAAATCAACCTTCTAACTTCCAACACGCAACAACCATTTTTCTCTTCAACTCTTGCAAACTATAAGTTACAATTTTTCTCAATAAAATCTCAAACTAAATTCGATCAAGCACCGACTCGAATATTTATTCGTTACAATTGTCAAATATTAAATATTAAGAAAAAAGTTAGAATTATTAAAAATTATTGAAAAACAAAAGTCTGTTTCAAACGCAGATGTTTCAAATTAACACAGTTCCTCAAATTGGCCAGCAAGAATATGTCGCCAACGGGACAGTGTTCAGTTCGCGTTGATAATTCGTTCGTTTCCAGTGAGCTGACAGCTTCATAGAAGGTTCCTCGAGCCACCAAGTCGCGGTTATCGGTGAAAATGGCCAGGTCAGAGGAGAAGTTACACGAAACGGCGTAAATAAGAGATAATCGGTAAACGAGCAGTGGTTAGTTTTACGAGATGGACGAAGCAACAGGGTTAAAGAAAGTCTCGTTTCTTACACGAGGTCTACCTTCCCGCTGTCGGCGACCCGATTCGAGATCGGATTCGACGGGTTACGAGCTGGTTTCCGAGACGATCTCTCGTGCCGTTCGTGGAAACGACGAACCGCCTGTATCGTAATCGTTTCTTCCTTCGCAGCTAGCCATCCGCCGATTTCCTACAACGCTTGCTGTCGCTTCGGTAGAAACTGATTTCCGGATAAAGAGGGATTCATTGCCGGTTTTTCTTTTAACGAGAGCTGTTCCTGTCTCTTTCGTAGATCTGCAAATTCGGTCATTGCCATCGGCATCTTTCGAAGGAATCTTCAAACTGAGCTCGAGCAACGTAGAATTCTGTCAGTTCTTGATAGAACTGAACTAAAGAAACGGAATTTAAATCGAAATTTGTCTCATATACTAAATACATACTCGAGTATTTATTCGTTACAATTATCAAAAATTACTAAAAAATGAAAGTTAGCTTGAAAACTAGCTCAAATTAACAATCTTGTAAATTTGTCATCTAATAAATGTTCTACCTTTCTTGGATTTTTAGGAATTCAAATTCTAGTTAGGATAGCGTGAGGCAATTGAAATAAAAAGTATTCGATTAATTATATCTTTCATCGTCTCATTGAAGAAAATTACACAAGTTCAAAGAGTTTATATTGGACGAATAACAGATCGACGCCGGCTGCAGCCCTCTAGAACGTCGACGTAAAATCTGCCGGATCAATAATCCCGATTCGTTTCGGACCATTTTCCGTTTTTAATTATACGTGGGTTAGCCAGGGTTAACCCCATTAAGTTCGCGATGCCCCAAGAAGCTATCGTGATTTTTTATTTCTGTCTCTGTTCCGCCAAACATCCCATTATGCTCGTTTGCGTTAACATTTTTGTGCGTGCCACCAACACCGGCACAGGAAGCTGCCCCCCCCCCTCACCCCTCCTTCAGCCTGTTTTCTTTTCTTTTCGATCGTAGACTCACGCACGATCAATTATTCGCGCGCAAATAGAACCCTTGTGCATGCGCTCTCCTCTTTCGACTCGATGAAGCAATTAGCTCGGAGCTCGAGATCGACTTTTTCTCTTCTTCTTTTCTTTCTTCGCCGATCGGTCGTCGAGTATGGAAGGAAATTCGAAATTGACAAAAGCGTAATGCTTCTTACTAAAATAAATCCGTAATTTTTTCATTACATGTTATTGAAAAATGATTTTCTCCTTACAAATTAGAGATCAAAAGATGTTTAAAAAAAGAAACACTTTTGGCCCACCTTATATTTTAATACCTTTTCAAATTACGTCCGACTATTCTAGAATTAATTAATAATAAACTTTTTTTCATTCAATTTAAAAAAAAAAAAAGAAAGAAAGAAAGGAAAGAAGCATAAATTTTCAAGCTTTAACGAGCATAAAATTTGAAGAACCGATTCGCGATTCGGTCGCGAACTGATCGATTAAACGAATGCTCGTTACTTGGAGCTCGCGGTGAGCTAAACGCGGTGGTTGGAAAGAGGCGAAGGAAAGCGAAAGAAGGAGGAACCGTTTCGAGCTCCCAAGGAATCGGAGGCAGGGTAGAGCCCCGGTATTCAGATAATATGCTAATTTCTTGACAGGTAAGTAAAGCACGTAGCAGATTAGCCCCATACTAACCTCACAATTCAGTCGAATCGGTAATGGTTATGGCCGTTAATGGCTACGTATTTCAAGTCGAGCGACGATCGTTTCGCTATACACTACCCAGTTCGCCGTCTCCTCTTTGTTTGTACTTAGTCGACGATAGGTAATGCCTCCTCGGCAGATATTCCATCCTACTAATTCGGTATGCAGTTTCGTCTGTTATCTTGCCCTCTACCCGAAATCTCATTTTCAAACGAGAGGCGAGACGCTCGGCCCAATATCGACAGAAAGAGAGAGAGAGAGAGAGAGAAAGAGAGAAAGAGAGAGAGAGAGAGAACTTTCCAACCGTGCAACTTGGTCCGGATCGTGTCCAGCTGCAGGCTGAATTCTTCCTTCTCGCAATGTTTAACCAGTGTTAAATCAATATCGACGGTGGTGAGAAATTACTGCCTCTGTATCATATCACCGATTCCCAGCCGAAAGGAACGAAGAAGAAATTGTAGGTTCCTTTGAAAGTTATGAGGGAGTGTAAGAAATGCTGAATACGTCGATGGATGTTGCGAGGATTTGATAGTTATTGTTATTGCGTTAATGTTAAATCTTAAAATAAAGTGGCAATCAAGTAGAGAGACGATCGGTCTGAGCAGATATTCTTACTCCACTGGCGCGTACGATCGTTTAGAAGTTTATCAAAATACGAATTTCATTATTGAAACGCAAATGCACAGAAAATGGTATAAATAATTTCAAATTCTAAACTGATTTTTAAAAAATAACTTGATCCTCGCTTTTTTTTAGTATTTTAAATTATAAATGTCAATTTTCTATATATACAGATTACACTCCTAAATACAGAGTAATTTGTTCAGAAAGAAATTGTGAAAAGTCGTTCGGATGATTCGTTCAGAATTGATCGAGATCGATTATCATGTAACGGATGAACAGATCTCGCGGCAGTTGTTCAAGGGGAACAGAAAGATCAAAGATCAGGTTTTCCACTAAAAGTAGTGGCGATATTGAGCGTGGAGGATCGGCGGTATTGGTTTCGATATTAATTAAACGGCGGCCAAGCGAAAACGGCTCGTTCGGAAGAAGCATGAAACGAAGCGAGGAAATTAAATAGGGCTCCGGTTCTGCAACACAACAACAACCGCGAGAGGTCGACGCGTACCCAAAGCCAAGGGACTTTCTGCCAATGATGCCGGGGCGGACTGTTACCTCTTCGTTGCCGGGCATTCGACGCACAACAATTATTATTATATCATCCGAGTGTCAAGAGGGTCAAGCGTGCCGCGACTACGTATAGGCATAATATCGAGACTTATAGAGAGCCGCGCGTTTCTCCGCCCCCTGTACGCCTCGATACGTAATTATCTGGCTGACCAGGCTCCGCCAGATATTTATGGGATCGAGAACGAAAAGATCGAAATCGATTCGTGGCACCGTGTAGCACCGGCTAGCATCCATCTGCTTCGTTGATCCATCTCCCTTGTTTGCGCCCTCGTTTCTTGTCCCTCGAGTTTGCAGATTCTCGCGTATTCTGGATAATTGCGAGTAAAACGGTCCGGTATTGATCAGACTCGAAGCTGAAATCTTGACAGATCTCGTAGAGATCCTTACGGTGCTTCTGATAACTGAGCGTGTGATCAGTGAAACGGCTCGGTGTTGGTCAGACTCGTAGTGCGGGACTTTCTTCTTCTGTTTACTATTGAAAGTAACAAAGTGAAGCTGATGATGCGAAATAATAAAGGAACGTGCATCTACACATATACTGGTACGAGATACTACAGGATTAATGAGTTAAATACTGAGTAAAACATCGTTAAAAGAGCGACGAAATCTTCATACGATATATTTTTGATAATATCACAACTGATCAGTGTTAGCCAGACGCAAGATCAAAGTTAAAAGTATATTTTTTCCTCAAAAAAAAAAAATATTTTGTAGTAAAGTATAATCAACAGTGAATCGCAATTTAATTGCAAGTAACGATCGATCGTTTGTAATTCCGTTGACCAACGTAGTAACGTAGTAACGTAGTCTCGATCGGAGGGTGGGGGTTAATCGGAGTCGCGAATTGTTGCTGCAGCGAACTTCCTTCAACGAACGAAGGAAGTTGGCCAAAAGCGTCTGGGTCTAACTCGGCAACTTTCACGCAATTTCACCTGGCCTCCTCTGTACACACACACACATACACACACATAGAGATTGGCAACACGATACCGGGGTAAAGTAATCCCGCGGAGGAGTAATCGCTGCGTTCCTGACGTATCGATCAACCACCGGATATCCACGGCACGTCCTGCGCGAAGTGCGCGTACATGCAACCATCGCGTCGGAGACCCGAAGAAAAAGGGATACAACGCGCCTCGTGACGCGAGAGACGTTGCGTGCCTCGCCGATGCCTTTACGCCGAGCTTCGATATTAGGTCGACACTTGGATATTAGTTCATTCGGTAGTTGCGTGCCACCGGTGATCGTCAGATCGCTGTCATTTCATCGAACCGTGTCCAATCTTCCTCGTACGATTCGCGGGGCTTGAAGTCTTCGCTTCAAGGATTTTGTTCGGTGACTTTGAAGGAAAACGTTCCAGGCTAGCTTTCTGCAACAGCTACGATTGATCGTAGGAGCTAGTTTAATATCGTATGATTTTTAATATTAAATTCAGAATTGTTATTACCGTCGACGTTAGATTATGTCTGATGCAAAGAAAGAGAAAACGAGAAGCAGAGGATAAGATTGTAAGAGTGTTAATAAATTAAAAGAGCTCGAGAAAAGAGCTCGGCGTATTTTACGAATTATCCACTTTCAGGATAATTCAGACTTCTGAATAAAGAGGAATAATCGAAAACTCAGTTTTTGGAATTTCTTCAAGAACTCAGCTTGTCGTGTGTCATACACGCTTACTGGTCAAACTGAGTGAAACTACCAGTGTCTAAAGTGTCCTGTACGCTGTATCGAAGATGGATGCAAAAATCTCGAAAAATCCACCGTCGTGAAATCCCTTTCGAAAACGATCCTTTCATCTTGCTCACCTTCCACCATTCCGTTAGCGATCCTCTCGAGTTGCTGAAATTCCCGTTCCTCCAATTGCACAATCCAATACGGAACAAAGGCGAACGGTGAACTTGGCACGCAAAGTTGGCGCGTGCAGCAGGACCTTGAATCGAAAGGAACTGGCGCGGAGTTAGTAACCGTTGATGAGGAAGGACAACGGGGCCGTTGTGGATCGCATGTATCCTTTCTTTCGACGGATGGATTTACGAGGGCCGAACGATACGAGCCCCCGAGTTTATGCCCCGGACATACATCGGGGGCTCATTCAGTAGCGATGGACGCGCGGATAATGGCGTGCCGGCAGGGATGTCGGTTAGGTCAGGTTTTTAACGGTCACGTGATCACGTCATCGTGCGTGCTCGTGCCTCGGACAGAATGGACCACGCGAATGGCCACCGCCCTGAAACGTCACGAACTCGACTCTCAAGCCGCGAAGCAGACGATCTTCGTCGCGCCGGCTTTTTATCGTCGCGCCGGCTCTGGCCGGAGACCAGTCGGAAGACGCCTAACGGTCACCAGCTCGAATTAACGAGCGAAAAACTTTGAAGGCGAGCTGCTGGTTTGGTGATGGGATCCTCTCGGTTCGCTACCTGGACGACTCAATCGGCGATCTGGACGGCTACCTTTAAAGCGGAGAACATTTTTGTTTCTTTTGTCATCACACCCGTTTCTGACCCACGTGTCTTTATCGTTGTTCACGAACGAGAAGAATATCTGCGGAACGTGGAAAGATTCAAACTGACCGAATAGAGAGAATTCACGGTAGGTTTGATCGCCGATGCAAGTTCCGCGTTCGTGTCAACGCGCGAAGTAAATAGACACGAGGGAACTCTTCGTAGTCTCGAACGTTTGTAAACGTTTCTTAGCAATTTTTTCGTAAAACCATAGAGTTGTCTCGTCTCGTGTACCTCGTGCCTCCTGTTTTAGAGTGAAATTCGAAAATCAGACCAAATCACCTTCTAGATTCCTGCTAGTATCTCGTTCAAGAGGAACTGCCTGAGTAAATCCACTCTCCACTTTACACCCGCTGTAATTGCGTTAATCTAGGAAGGCTCGTCAAACGTTTGACCCTCATGATCAAACCCTCATTTGATTTTGATATTCTGTCGAGAAATGTGTCCGGCAGATCCGTGAAACGGTGAAAATTGAAGACACACGGTTGCCCTTGTCATGAGACTGTGCGACGATCGCTCGCCACTCGATCGCCACTGATTCGCAGCCTCGGTCTTCCTGGCCCAAAGTATCATCAATGTCGGCTTGGGTTATCCGATTCAATCCGTCATTCGACGCTGTTTCAACCGGTAATCTCGGTATCTAATCTTTCGAGTAGCGGTGTCATCTTATGAGGCTAATCCGGCCTCGAAAAACGAGCGGATTCCGACGTACCGAGGGCAAAACCCACCCTAGAGTCAACTAATCAGATCATACGCCTCAGCTGGCACCAGGGGTGTCCAACATTCCGCGAATATCCACTTAAATATTCGCTCAAAGGGAAGCGTGCCACTCCGTGTCTGTCCGATTCCACGTTTTCTCTCGCAAAACCACCCTTCCCTTTCACCCTGACGAACAATTTCATTTCCCCATCGCGCACAGGACTCTGAAAATCATGAGAATCGTCGTCTGGTCTTGAACAAAGTAGCTTCGAGGGGTCCGTTTCGTACGTGTTTCACGCGTCTATTGGCCGTTTAGGGGCAAGTTGGGACCACGGACGATATACGCGGCTTTCGAACGATTTCAATCGGTTTTTCGAAAAGGACCCGAAGGGCAACGATAGCCAGGGATGATAGGGCGTGGTTTGCCCAGCCCTGGTCATCGGGGATAGGCTGATCGGGTGGGTGGCAAACGAGATTACTTTGATCCCGAATCCAACAAACTCAGTCTGATGCCTGCTAACCGCAGCTCTTCCACTCGTACGCCTCGAATAATCCAATAGTTTTACCATGGTCTGTGCACACGGGACTGTATGTACACGTGGTTGTTGGTCGGATAGCTGTCCGACGACCGATATATCCTGAATTTTTCCTGGCTGGATACGCCGGATTCCGGAACGGCCTGCTGGTTTAATGAGCCGCGCTCAGCTCAGCCAGTCGGAAGACCGAGAAATGTCGGGCTTGCAACCCCCCCGCGACCTTTCCACGCGCCCGCTACCATACTGGATTATTCCGTTGATGGATTTTAAGAAGGCTGCGCATTGTAATCGGCTGTCGCCGACTTTGCCGCGATTTCTCCTCAGTTTTATCCCTAAGGCTCAACACGATCCGGCTTCGAAATCCAGCGCAAACGTGATTCGAGACTCGTGACAGATCATCGGGCTTCGTTTCCAACACGAATCCCGTGAGGGATTCCTTTCGCGTTGGTCTTTTGAAATTGTTTTCTTCCAGGGAAGAAGTCAATTTTCCGATTTGGACGAGTTTTGTTCAAATTGGTCGCGAGTCTGTTTCGAAATCCGTACGATTTCTTTCAAGTGTCATTTCCTTTTCTGCCAGCTTCACGAGGAAGATGAAGAAAGAAACCTTTTGAAGCGAATTTGGATATTTGTTCCAATAGAATTTCGCGTGACTTCTCCTTTGTTCTGTTGATTGCTTGAAATTTTGGAGGAATAGGTCAGGTTTGAAGATTGAAATGAAATTGAAAGCACGATTTACCAAGAAATATCTCACGAGTGTGAAAAAAGTGTTGGTAAATTTATGACTGATAGTCCACTGATTGCACAATCGTTAAAAGAGTTGTTTGTCTTAGGGACACGAGGCTATAACTATCGCCCTAGATTCTCAAACGCTTCATTCAGTAGATAATACCATGTTTGAGTCTGGCTAAGGAAGTTCTGACAAAGTTTCTTTATTCCAACCGTATGAAATCAATATTTTTTTCTATAGACGGCTAAGGTTGTAATCTCAACAGCACTAACGTCCGTCAGTCTTTAGCTACAAAGTTCCACTCGATGCATAATATGTGGTTTTTCTTTCACTACGAGAGGAAACGTGTGGAGCGCTCTTTAAAGGAAACGCGTAGAGCGTGTCAACTGAGAACGTATTTAAACCGAGGAGTTGTCCTCTTTAGTACGGAAAACGACACCGTAATCCTGCAAGAGGGATTACGGTACGCAAGTAGAAACTCCCGCAGGTACAGTTTTCCTCCGGTTAGAGATTAGGTTGCACCCTTAACTGGTTTGCGTTTCAATCAATGCACCGACCAACGTCAGTGTACAAAAGCTCCTTGCTGTCACCGGCCGGGGCGCAGTTTGTTCGTATCATTGCCACGGTTCGTCCGAACCTTTCGTTCTTCTCCGCGACAATGAAGCTAGTGACCGTGCGCGTTCGGCTGTTCGAGGTTCAGGTTCGTACATTCGTATTTTTCGGTAACGATCTGTCCAATATTTAATATTATTAATTAATATTAAATTTTAATTCATCGATCAAACGTTTAATTTTTTGCAAAGTATCAAGGTAAAGTCACGTGCATCGATGAATAATTCGAAAAAGAGTTGATTAATTTGAACATTTTCCATCTCAAAGTATAAAAATTCGAGAGAAACGAGTGACAACCGAATCGATCGGAAGTTGATGTCGCTTTTTTGGGCAATTAATCGAACATCTGATTAATTTAAATTTCAAGGTATACGATGATATATCGATCGGCTCGATAAATCGTCGATTCAAGGAGGTTGCTTCGGTCGGACGGGATTGGAATTGATCATACGCGAATAGGATTGAATAAACGGCGGCTCGCTCGAGATTCCAACGAATCGTGAGCAGGCAATCGCGTGGAGAACCGCGGCAGCGAAGGTGTAGCAGCAGGTAGAGGTCATGCCTCCGAGTATCTCTGTCACCCTGCGAACACCTTCTAAGAAGAGAGAAGATAACGGTGGTCGGTGACAAGTGCGAAGCCATTTCAAGCGGTTTGCTCGGCACGGCACGAGTTTCTTAACCCGTTTACGCTCGATGCTCGTAATTAACCCTCTATAAACACAGTTTAAACAACAGTTGAAATCCAATTTCACGTGAAAGAAAGAGAAAGAGAGAGAGAAAAAAAAAAGAAAAAAAGACAGAGACTCTAGAAAAGGAAGAAGAAATCCAATCTCACGCGGGATCAAGCCGCATGAAAATCACTCTCTGATCTACATAAATTCCAAAACTCTCCTCGCAAACACTCTCCAGGCAAACACGAGACAGAGACCACAAATAAAATACAATTCTTCGCTGAAAATCGAGAATCGCGATCACCGATCGGCCTGGTTGCCCCGGTACGCGTTATCTCCGTGGCGAACGTGGTCAAACGGAGCTCGAGTGTGAACGTGATTTTCGTGGCTGAGTGAGTGAATTCTGTACGCTCGGTGGCGCGAACGACGAAGGGAGGAAGGACGAGACGAGACGGGACGAAACGGGACGAGACGAGGCGAGACGAGGCGAGGCGAGGCGAGGCGAGGCGAAAAGATGCGCCGGAAGATAGGTGGGAGAAAAAGGGACGAAACGAAGGAAGAACGGAGAGAGAAGTGGGGGATGGACGGTGGTTCGAACAGGACTTGGAAGGATACAAGGTCCTGGTATGCGGTGATATCAACTCATTACCATGCCCGGTGCAGACAGCAGGGTGTGACTTTGCATCCATTAGGATAATTGCTGCTCTAAGTCTCCCAGTGATTTCTTCGCGAGCGCTGATTGCTTTACGCGCGCGACGCGCGATAATTCATCGATTGGCGCCACCTTTAAGCGCGAACACGCCAGTTAACCGCCTTGTCGCTCGTTCGAGAAGGAACGACGAACACTCCCGCTGTATTCTGGAATCTCTGGTTTCTCAGGTTTCTCAGTTTCTTCGGGAAAGTGTTACGACTGTATTTCGAAATTTTATCAAACACGTTCGCAACATCGGCACGGAGTGGAATAACGGGACGCGAGTTTCAAACCAGTCTAAATAATTTCATATATTTATTACAATCACAAGTATATACGATACGATTATCGTGTAACGGTGTGTAAAAGTTGTCAACGATAAGGAACTTGAGGAATCGACCATGCGTAGTAATTCGTTTAACTACCATCTGGTTACAAATTACACGTATCAATAAAATTAATTCTTCTTGATACTTGAAATTTTTTAGTGCAACTTTATTTAAAAAATGAAAAGAATACCACATTACTGAGGATAAACCTTCCCAGCAACGTTTGGATTGAAGAAAATATGTTCGAACCTTCTTCCGAAACGGAGAAGATCGATCGATTCATCTTCGACGGACACAAACTTCCCCCCCCCCCCCCCCAATGACGGCAAACAAACTTTCGCACGAGAAATTCCGAAAAGAGACACACCGGGACACCGAAACAACCCTTCGGCGATCCGCTCCGAGGGCTCAGTTTTTCCCGCGTGTCTCGCGTCGCAGCTTTAAGCATGGGACACGAGAAACGATTCCATTGGATAATTAATTTCATCCTTAATGAGCCTGCGGGGACGTATGTTAATGCGGAGAGCGTAGGATATTTACATTTACGGTAGCCAGCACGAGCGTGGCCTCCGCTTTCGGACACTCGTAACCTACACTCCTACCTACACGGCCCGAAGAAACGGAACAGATAACTCTCGTCCGTGTGTGTTTCGCTCTCCTCTCGTCTCTTCTCTCTCTCCACTTTCTCGGCTCGATTCGTCCGTGTAGCTCGCCCCTCGTGTTTGCGGCTCGAGCGACTCGCAGGAAGACCGAAGTCAAGTGAGAGACGTGTCTCTCTACCGTTCGGGGGATTTCCTGTGCAGCGAACGAGCACGGGAATTAGGACCACTAATCTTTCCTGCTGGCGAAAGAGCGACGAGAACCGGGCCAACAGCCGACAAATGCGTTTGCCAGCCCGTTTCCACCCTTCCTTCTTCCTCCTCCTTGAGAGGAGGACCCGCACCTCTCGCAAAAGGGATCCCTTTTCCCCTCTCCCCGCGTCGTCTTCGTCGTCTGGCAGTTCCATGTACCTTGTCACGGGAATTCGGTAGCACGGACCGTCGACTCTGTTCGCGGTCCCTTTCTCCTCGGCCGAGCAGCCGAGAGGATGTTGCCCGAGTGTGATTAAAGACGCCGTTAGAAAGCGTTTAGAAGAGGAGTCGATGCCTCGCTCGTTTGTCAGGCCGTTCGACCGTCCTCCGTGTCCACCTCCGAATTCTAGACAAGACAGCTCTCTGTCCTCGGGTGTTGGGCAACATCCTCTTGGTATTTTAGGCGCGCTTCTGCCTAACAGCGGTAGTATCGAGATGACGTATGCAGTCGCTCAGCGCCGATACGATCTTCCAACTCTCTCGTGTTTCGATCTTGCTTTTTGCTCCGACGAGAGGGAAGGATTCGTAATTCTTTAAGAGCACGAGATAATGATGTTTCGTGCTTTCTTTTTGAACTTGCCAATATTGAGAATTCGCTTAATACCTCTTCGACAGATATGTACTTTTGTATCGTAGAAAATTTTGTTTGTACTTGTAACGTCAAACTTGTTACAACGCATTTTATTATTTTGGACATATTTTTTTTTTAATAATAAGTGGAAAGTGATGCAGCATTTCAGTCGCAATTCTCTTTCAATCAATCAATGACCGAGTATTCGATCTTGCTTTTTCGGCACAATTGCAAGAAGAAAGGCCAAGCATGCATTTCTGCATCGCAGAAAATTACCTCACCTTCGAATTTTTTCACCTGATAATTTCCCCATAAATGTACAAAAATCCCTCGATTGATCGACGAAATTCGTTCAAATCCAGTCAATTCGAGGAATTAGCGCGAAACGAGAGGTTCGAAGCTCGCTCGCGCGCGTACTATTTTGTAAACGTATCGCTTAATCAACGACCCATAAAGCGAGGGTAATCTCGACGATGAATCCACGCAGGGAGGCAATTGATCGAGCCAACGCGTTGCAGGCGAGTCGTGCATTTTCCGCGGGTTATTAATGCGAGCCGGGTATCTGGCCTTTAAAGTGATAATTACCCGGAGAAAATTGCTATCTGCGCGGAGCGGAGGCGAAAAGCCACCGAGGATCCGCATGGACGATGGAATCAGACCGGTTTCCACCGAGCGAATCGACTAATCGGCCGTGCATCGCCGCGAAACAATAAATTTTATTATCGATTGCCTCGATCGCAATTTACGCGCCGCGTTTAACCGCGTTTTAACGCGTCGGACTTCATCCGGCCGATACGCTCGCTAATCTCAACGTTCAACCGAATTTACTCTCGCCGCGCTTGATGGTTATCGATTAGCTTTAACTGATGGATAGATAATGATAGGAGTTTGATGATACTGTTAATGCTGTAACGCCGCGCAGTTGACGTTGTCGCGTTCTTTGTTGTAAATCAAGACTTTCCGTGTGTAACGAAAATGAAAGTTTCAGCGATAAAATAGAACACGTATTGTGGGATATATTTCAAAAAGTAGATTATTGTTACCGATGTGACAAAGAATACAACGTCTCTGTGAGACTAATAATGTTTCAAATTGTAAACACATTTTTGTTTTCCGAAAAAAATGAAAATTTCTCTCCTATAAAACTATAATAACGAAATATTTTTCTGTATAATTGCGGGTACTTTAACTTCAAACAAAAGTCTTCCTTAAAGCATCGAAAATCGCGACTCGTCAAACACTCGAGCATCGCAAAATTCTTCTCCAAAATGAAAAATATTCGAGTTGCAATAGACAAAAGTGTCTCGAAATGCCGTGAAATATTAAATTTCATCCTCACCTAGCAAACGAAAAGGTCCGAGAGAGGCTTAGAGGCTCGTCCCAGTTTCTAGAGGCCTAATCCCGTGCACGGTCGACGCAAGAGGCCTGTACACAGAGACACAGGTCCGTGACACACACGCGGCATGCGTGTCCCATGCGAGAGAACCAGCCGGCCGCTTCGTTCTCGCACCTGTTGACTTCTAACTCGACCGCTTGATTAACGACTCTCCTTCCTAAATCACGCGGTCTCGCGATTTCTTACTCCATCACGTGAGCACCGTCGACACCGTCGTTCCGCACCGCGTGCTTTTTCGCTTTTCAGCTTCTGCACGAGCAGAACCGATCGGCATTCGCTCGCAGGCCGTGGATCATACGTGGCACTCGTGCAAAGAGAGTACCTGGGTAGAGGAGATGATTCTCTGTGACAGTGATTCGAATTCTTTGGTTTTGGTAGATTAATCGTCAACGAGTGACATTTTGTATTATGATGTTATTAATGTAGGAAATTGTGTAAGATTTTGCGTTGAAATTAATTAGACGATACTTTGTCGTGTTAGAAGAATGAGTTGTTTTGGAGAAAGGGAATCAAAGGAATCATATTTATAGACATTTATATATCGGTTTTTTGCGGAAATTTTTCAGAGAACATTTCAGAATTAAATCGTTCAAATGATGTAATAGAAATATCAAAGGAGGTATAGATAAAAATGAGTGACTTGCAGTACATTACCTTGCTTGGAGGAAGAAAAGCAACGATTCGCTCGAAAAGATGCTCGAAGAAAAAGACTTTGACGAAATCGTAGTGCTCATCCTCCAAGATGAACGAAACGTGGAATTACGTTTGAACGTTGAAGATTTTGGACGATCACTTCTAAGGAATCGATGCTAGCGCGTAAGATCCAGAGGGAACAGGGTAGCAAAAGGGCGAAGGTGGAAGGATACGATCTTTCAAGATCATGCTCGACAATTATCGTTGCGCAGCTGCTATTAGGAGGTTAGCAGCCAACGAAGCGGCCGAAGGGTATGATTAATAGATAATTGCGTCTGAAATAGCAAATGCGCGTAGTAATGACCGAACTCTGATGAGACGGGGAGGGCAGTTGAGTTATCGAGAATGGGCTACCGGTTAAACGGATGTACGTACGCAGCGTACGAGCGGGTATGTGTGACGCTTGATGGGTTAATTAGCGGTAGTTTATCATTCGTAAAGTGTCCTTTGAGGATGGGACCACACATGAGCCAGAACATCGTACGATCATAAATGATAGGCGGTACATCTGACGTTCATTATCTCGTATTTATTATTTTCCCATTATGGAACGAGAATCGCTCTCAAATTTGATAAGCCGAGGCACTTGCACACGGGCAAATGTATTTTGTCGCAGTATCGCAGGACGATCGTTTCGAGTCCAAGAGTTTGGACTTTGTTATCGATCGTTGCTTCGAAAGTTACCAAGATTTGATTAACAAGAGATACTTTTCACTCGAGGTGCGTCTCGATGGTGCCCGAGGTGTTCGTTCGAGGTGATTAATTAAACACTCGCGTGGCAATTAATCGATGATTGGAACGCCTCTCAACTCGAATTATCATCGCCGTCGTATTTTTTCGCGAACGTTCGTCGATTCGTCACTGCGATAATGTTAACGAAATTGTTACAACGTAGGATAATTAGCATCTGGCGGCCATCAAACGAGTATTTTCGTTTTAACTGTCCAAGGAGGAGAACCCTTCGCATCTCATTAGAACGTACGCCATTGTATGCACATCAATATGCACGTCAAGGATATACAAAATATACATATTAAAACGCGCAAGTGGCCGCATTTGCATGCGTGCATACGCGGTCGCCGCCGCGTCTAATAAGCCTTCGGCGCAATTAAGGGCGCCGGAAGTTCCCCGGTTCGAGAAGATCGCCCGCATGTTCCATTTTTAGATTTCCACTTCGTTCTCAAGCCAATTATCGCAAACGAAAAATTTTCGTTTAGACTGGTTTTTCACTGCCGAGTGAATTTTATAATATAACGTACGTGAAATATTTTTTAAAAATTCCGACGTCCTTCTTTCTTGCGACTGGAGATTACAAGTGGGAAAATCTGATGAAAAACGTGAACTGTTTTTGTCAAGTGGATATCTGTCTTTTGAATAAATATCTTGTGGAAAATTTATGATAAGAGTGCCAAATCGCGTGGAACGTAGTAGTCCACTGAAGTGGAGTATTCTTTACACAGTGAAACAAATTTCCATTTCCAACAAGTAGCTAAATACAACTCCGTTGATTCTCCGTCGATCTTGGTTAAAGTGGTCAGTCAAATCAAAAAGTCGAAGCCGCACCCTAGAGCTCGAAGGGTGGAATTCCGCGAATCGTCCCGGCCGCGGAATTTATGTCCGCGGGGACGAGGCTAGATGGCCGCTTATTGCAGAAAATCGAAGATATCGCGGCGAGGGGATCGACGCTCAATCCGCACAATTAACGAAGATCCGTGAGACTTTCCATTCGACGTCCCACGCTTTCAGCCTTTGTTTACGGTTCTACCGGCGACGTTATTCCCTCCCGCGATCCCTATCGAGCATCTCTCGCCGCGGACTTGCCACGAAGACCAACACCGGATCGTGCCACCAACCCTTCACCCTTTGGTCGCGATATACTCTAATATAATACATGAACGAGCAATCTGCTGACCTCTAAACTCTTGTCGACGAAAATATCCTCTTTTCTTCGTTTTTCCACTCTTTAGTAGAGTGAAATTTGGCAAAGCTGGTGAGAAGAAAAGCAAAGGAAAGAAGGGTAGGAAAATACTCAAACTGATCACGAAGTGATCATAAATTACATAAAATAAAAATCACGGAGTGATAATAAATTACATAAAATAAATTACATAAAACCAATAAAATAGAAAAGAAATTTTCAATACAATCTTCAGTAAGTTTTCAATAACGTATTTCTCTAAATTAGAAATGTAAAGAGCACAGATTAACAGCTAACATACGCGGTCACAACTCAAATAAACTTTTTTTAACAACTCGATCAACTTTTTTTCACAACTCAATCGACTCCGTTTTTTTCACTCGCTTTTCAAACTACTCTCACCACGTTTCTTGCATTTCTTCACGTTACAACTAGACGCAACATAATTAGAACTACAAGAACCTATGATATCACAGAAATTCACAAATATTTTTCAATCTTCTCGAGAAGAAAAATCTTTCGAGTCTCTTCTCTAGAAGTTCCTAGGCGAACTCTACCGAATCTCTGAATCACCGGTTGCGGGTCGTCGCGCGGCGTCGCAGGGGAAGAGATCGGCCGGCGATTCCGTTTCGAAATCTCCACGCATCGGGATCTGGCGGGCGTCCCACGCAGCCGCGAGATCGGCGAGCGATCACTCGGACATCGACATTACCTCCTCTGTTCGCGTGATCGTGCACAGGGGCCTCGGCGAGGCGGCGAATTTCGAATTCAGCGGAGAAATTTATGGCGGCGCGGCGCGGCGCAGCGCTCTGCCCGAGTTGGCCCTCGACGCTAGTTGTCCAACGACGAACCGAGCCAACGAAAAGAGAGAGAGAGAGAGAGAGAGAGACAGCTTCCCCTCCTCCTCTCCTCCCCCCTTTGCCGACGACTTTTGCACCCGTTGCGTTTTCGGCAGCCGGAGAGATTTGTGGTGGCCGGGTATTCGACGATTTAGATGTTCATTTAATTTAGTCGTCGTCCGTCGCTGCTCCAACAGCCGACGGACCCGTGCTTCATTAATAGTCGAACCAGGCAAATAAAGGAGCTTTGATTTATGCGGTGGCCTGGCCCGCGCGTACGCTACGAACGCTGCTTCTTCCACTTCCAGCCGAGGGGGCCCCGGGCTTGGTTAATTAAATTGTTTATAGTCCTCGTGGTCGTTTCGCTGTGCTTTTCTGGAATTAAGGCTACATGACCGGACTTTTCGGTTCCACGGCGACGGACAACTTGGAACTCTCCAATTATACCGGCTGATGCTCCTTTCCCTCTCTCTCTCTCTCTCTCTCTCTTTCTCTCTTTTTTTTCTTTGGTTTGAATTTTTTAACTTGCCGGAAAGTTGAAGGAACGAGGAGAAAAGAACCTGGGAGGAGAGCGACTGATTTAGTTTTAATTGCAATTTCGGGAATTTTTGATTTAGACTTCTAGGAAGAGAATTACCATTTCCATCTCACCAAATTTTAAATTTTAACATCAATCTTTGCGCCACCACAAATTTCCAATTTAGTCGTGTCGTTGCAACGTGGTTTCTCGACAAAAGTGAGCAGAAATTGAACGTTGCTCGCGAAGCAAACGAGAGCAACGCGGAGCGGTTCGCGAAGGGACTTCCTTCCGAACAGCAGCTGCGACGATTCCGCGAAACGCAATTTCACGGGGCCCCGTTCTCGCGATCCGAGACGGAATAATCCCCGCTCGGTACTCGAAAAACTGTCTCAGCTCGTACACTCAATTAGTTCCAGCAGTCGCGGTGCATCCCGGCGAGGTGTTCGTCCTCGCATAATAATTCCGTTTGTCACGCCAGTTACGCGCTCTACATAGCCGGACACGGAATCGCCGAGCAGGTTCGTTCCTACTGTAACACTAACGCGAAACGAGCGAAACGCGCGCTCGAGCGAGTTTTCCTCGAGTTCTGCGTTCGAGTCTTCGAAGGTTTCTCGATCGCTTGGATCCGTCGAAAGGGGAGAACGTGTCTCCGCAAATCTTTGGAGCGAATCTCGTACCGTGTGATAATGATTGTAAGATGCTGGAGCGGGATCCTTTGATCCTCGGCCCCTGATGTGTCTTAAATTGCGCGGTAACAGTGTGTAATTCTTATCTGGCAGATAGGCAAGCGATCCTCCGCGATTAGATCGTTCAAGGCGATTCACACGGAGATACACTTGCGTACACTTGGACTGTGATCCAAAGCGTACGAAGATTAATGACTGACGCATCTATTAGAATCGTCGATCGTCCTCGGTTGTCGGCAAGGTATATTTGTAACAAACAAAATAGGTACGTATTCGTTCGTTCCATTGTCTTTGTATAACTCGAACAATTTTGTTTCCCAAGAGTACCTTTTCTCGAGAACCAAGTACCTCAAATTTCTCAAAATTGCAAAATCCAAGGAATGGAAGGAATAGCAACGAAATTCCCCCCGCGTGCAGTCATTAAAAAGCAGAACGCCGGTGTAACAAATCAATCAAAGAGAAAAAAGTTGATAAATGAATCGTTGCGTTAACAGGTCGGTGCCGCGACTCGTTCGACGAAGAAACGAAGAAATTGGGAAAAAAAGTGAGGCTGACTTACCAAACGGCAAACACTGTCGCGTTGCGCCGCGAGTCAAAGATCCGAACAACACCCTTTTTTCTTTCAATCAATCAATTTCACCCGGACGTATCCAGCGAGACGCGTCGTCGTCGGAGGGGGCTGTAAATGAAGGCAAAACAGCGTCTGGGGCAACAGATTTCGCTGGACTCGCTCGAGCAAAAAGCTGGAGACTGGCGGATCGGGCCCGCGGCGCCGCGCCGTGTTTACCCGGCGAATCGCGTGCGCCGCGAGAGAAAAAAGAAAAGGAGAAGCGGTGGTTCTCGCTGCGTGGCTCTCGATACGCGGCTGGCCGATAGCAACCGGCCCCGGTAATTAATCCGGCAACGATCGCGGTAATTAATTCGCGACGGTGATGAAGGAAACGGCGTTTCTCGCGACGCTCTGGTTGAACGCCGGCTCGCGTCCGTGTAATGCTAACCGACGGTGACCGAGACGTTTGTTAAGCTCGCTAAATGCACGTACACCGATCCTTTCTGCTCCCGTTAGCATCGGCCATCCCGTCCGTTTCTGGCACCGTTTTCTCGCCGCTTGGGAAACGCGCGAGACCGCGAGACTGCGCGAGCGCTGTACTTGCCGAGAGAATATTCAGCAGTTTTACGTAGTTTTTTCTTTTCTGGAAAAGAACTTTCTTTTTTGCTAACCTTTTGACATCTATCGACACCCGGCAGATGTTGACAATAATTGTAACAAAAAAATATTGAACTCTAATTTCAACAATTGCATCTTCGGTTAGTATATTGTTCAAACGTGGTTATTTTACAGTTTTTTATTTTATCAGTAAAGGTGTGGTATAATAATGACGAACAACGTGATCTTGAACTGAAATTGAACACCGTCGACTATGAGATTTTTCACTGAAGGAAAACAGGCGTGTTGGGAAGAAAAGGGGGAAGCAGTGCCAGCGATGGAACAGTTTCGACGTCCACACGATGGAGAATGAAACGTGGAGGTAAATTGGCGACCGCGAAAGCAGCTTAACAGCTGCATTTGCATTTTCGCTGTGGAGAAGGCCTCTTTGACGAAGACCACTAATTCTGGCATCGGCCGACATATGGTCGATTATTCGCCACAGGATGTCGAAAGTCGCTCCGGCCGGCATCAGCGGCGCGCTCTTTCTGCTCGCCGCTTACGAAATACCACGTTGACAGGCGAATGCACTTCCGCTCGTTTCGTTGCGTGGCCGCCAGCAAATTTCGTTTCGCGGGCGTCGTTCGAAAAATCTTCTCCGAAAGGATAAAAACGCAGCGTTTAAACACTCGCGAGCTTGAATATCAAATCCTATTAATTTTTCCAAGGTCTCCATACGTTGCGAGAAATTTTAATTAATTTTCACGCGCAGAACGAAGTTTAGATTTTAGAATTTTAAGAGATTCAGATTGCAATTTTTAAATTTTAAAAATTTGTGAAATGATATTTTAGAGTTTCCAGAGACACCTACAAAAGTACTTACGATATATACTCACAAAATAGAGCGATTTTTAAATTTCGAATGAGAAATGATATTTTAGAGTTTCCAGAGACACCTACAAAAGTAACACACACTTACAAAATCTGCAAAGTTAATTCTCAAAACAGACAATCTTCTTTGAAGTCATAAATTTTGAAATAAAAATTAGTGATAAAAAAAAATGTTACAAATTTACTATAACGCGTATAAAATCGAATAAATTTTTGCGCAAAGAACAAAGTTGAAACACTCGAATTCCAAAGAGGTTGAGATAAGAATTCCAAGGAATTCAGATTATATAGTAGTTTTTAATTCAAAGTTAAAAGGTAGATTTGAAAGTTCTAAGAAACTCGGATCGATTGACAAAATTTGACAGCAATTTTTGTTTTTCAATTCAAGTAAACTCATCGAAATCTGAAATGAGAGATGAAACCGAATAAACTCGGAAAAGCATGACGAATACATTCCGAGAATCCCAATTCCCCGTAGTTATCGAAAAAGAGGGGTGGCGTCGTTTCTGGCGAATTCTGCGGGGCGAATTTTTCATTTTTCCATTAAAACGCGATTATCGCTTAGCAGCAGCCGGCTGAATCGTTATCTGCAACGCGGCTGTGAGCCGTAATTCCTCCGGCCACGTGACCGATACTCGCTTATCGTTCCGCGAGATCTGGCTCGATAAGATCGATTTTCGAGAAGCCGGCCACGTGAAACGTAATTAATAAATGACGATGAAATGCTGGTAGTCGACGACAACTTCTGATTAATTGCTCGGCGTATTATTAACTTTTACAATTCATTCGCCTTGAAGATAACTCTTAATCCCGAATTTACGTCCGGCCGTTTAAGAGTTACAGCCTGTTTTACCTTTCGTACGCGAGTGTAAATCAATTCATCTTGTTATTAACGTCGAGAAAATTCAGCAACTGTTGAAACTAATCGGCAAGTTGAAAGTTATGACGATGCAGGTAACAATTTGGCGAATTCGAACTTGTAATTGACCCCTGTAGTTCGTCGATCCGATAAGTTTTTACGATGGAGAAAAATATAACAATGAACGTGGAATTATATTTTATGAACTAGAAACGATGGTGACTGATTGTTTTAAATTACACTCCTTCATCGTGTATCGTAGACCAAACGCTTGAACAATTTCTAATTAATTAACAGACGATGTTCGTGGACAAACTAAAAATACAAGACACAACGATGAAAAAGAATCCTCAACTTCCATTTCTTTAGTTGACAAAAACATAAACTCGCATGAATTTTTATCACTGTTTATTATCATTTTTTTCAAGTCCCAAATTTATGTCCGCCATTTAAAAATAACTGCTTCGCCCTCCATTCCAGGAGGGAAGAAACAACCCCTTCGCGCTACATCAATCCCAAAGAAATCGAATTGTGTTTCCTCGTTCAACCCCCGGGGGAGGAAATCGAGCCCTGAGAGGCTTACGGTTCGGTTCAAGGTCGATGCCAGGCATTCCTAGACACCACCCCCATCCCCGTTCGCCGTCCAACCGTGTATATATCACCATCCCAGGAAGCAGGCTAGCATCCCTCGCGCGGTGGGTGCCTCCATTGCTGCCCCATACTGTCTGGTCACCCCGGAACTTCACTGGTAGAGCGTTCTCTACCCTCGAAAATCCATAGTGGACCCACCCTTGGCGCCTGCGCCGTCTCTCCCCGTTCCGTTCCAACGATCAACCCCCTTTTCTACCTGCTCTTGGCCTGGCCTCTCTCTCTCTCTCTCTCTCTCTCTGCTCTTTGCGAAGGACGTCAACGAAGCAACCGAGCTTTGATGCGACAAGCCATTAAAGGGCCAAGAGAAAGGGACAGAAGTAAGAGATACGCAGACATTGTTGGGTCGAATAAAGGGTGGATGCATTGCTCGGTTACGGAGATTTATTGGAGTTGGGGCCAAAATGGCGAACTTTTGGTGAAATGGTTTCTCTCTTGACGATCAGAGGATGTTCCAAATTGGTCTGGGTTTTTCTTTCGAGTTGAGAGGCTTGTGGATATTACACTTTAGTTGATTTAGCTGCGGACTGAATTTTTGGAATTTGAAATTATCTTTTTTCACGAAATATGCGCTTCTTTAAGTATGTTTAAAGATTGGAAGATTTTTTTTTTAAATCGTGCTCGTTAAAAATATTTAAAAATCATTCTTCCTACGTTTTCTCTGACCAAACAGTTCCCTAATTCCAATCACCGTTGAAGATAAGCCCGGAGTAGCCTCGAACACTGTGTTCACTTGACCACGTTTCCTGCTTGCGTCGATTTCGAGGGGACACGGAGTGTTTGCCGAAAAGTGACCACAGTTCGGGGCCAGAGTAATCCAAAGGGAGATTCGTAGGGCTGATGGATTCGAGAATAGCGTGTTGACCCGTCAGATCGCGTTATTTAATTCTAATCAAACCTGGGTCTCGTTTCTATTTGTCCTTCCTCCTCACACCCTTCGCCCGAATCAAGCAACGCAACGCAGAAGTTCCCATCAGAACAGAAACCTCTTTCCTTTTCAAAGCGAAGATTTTCTCTACACTTTGAGAAAATCGTCGGAAGCTACTCGGAATCGTGGTTTCTCCGAACGTGCCGTTCCTCTCCAGGGAAACGCGATCGAAAGCAAGGCTGCCAGCGAGGAGAGGGATGGAAAATTGCTATAGAGCCTTAGGGTAACGATCGCGATAACGCAGCCGGCCATTAAACAGCGGCTTGAAGTATGCGCGCACATTTCGAGTGCGTAACCGTGTTACGGTTCGTAGAGTCGACACGCATCTACGCAATCGGTTAGGTTCGGCTGCCGAGAGGGTTGTTCGAAAAAAAATCGAATTACTTGTCGCTTTATCACCCGGTGAAATATACGAATATCCTCTGGATATTTTTGCGTTCTTAAAAAAATCTCTCCGATGGACTCTGACGGTTTACACAAGGATTGAAAGCAGTAAGAACGTTTGTTTGTTTGATAATATTTAATCAATTCTTTGCAAATGGAAACATCCTCTCGTCGTTCCAAGTTTTAGCAGAACGTCGTTAGTCTTAACGATTGCAATTAGTGTCGTCAAAATTGCACGTAGTCGTTCGCGATTGCAACCTTGACGAGTTCCTTGAATGCGCGCGTCGCGTCAGGTAGCTTCAGGTTTGCCTGAAAAATTTCGTCTCTTCTCCCGAACTAAGTTATTACCGAGTTATTACCGTGGAACATATCGAAAGATCAATCCAGAAATAATTCAATTTCAGCGAAATTTAACGAGAATATAGTAATTTTTGTAACATTTGTCGCTACGTGAAATCATTCTTTCTCTTCTGATTATACTCCATGAATTGCTTCGTGTATTTTCGTACCTTTACATTTCGCGGTCCAGTTTAGTTTTCAAAAGAGAAACTAATGCTAACAGTTTTCGTTCGATAAACTCTCGGATGTATTCGATACACGTGGTAACACGATCGACGTGTCACGATGACAGAATGCACAAAAATGGGAAAAACAAATTATAGATTTCGCGAAACAATGTCGCAGAGGGAACCGATGAATGTGACACGCGTTTACGTAACCGACTTTTGTTCTGCCGCACCGTGGGAAGAAAGCAAATCGCGAACCGTGCAATTTGCGCGGCAGAAAACTACATTTTCAATGCGTCCTGAAACTGCAAGTCCGCCGGAGGACGAAACCGATGTGACAATGAACGCAATTGCACTTTTTGCAATTTTCCACTATTCGTGATAAATGTCACAAATATCACAGTGATAAATTCGTGATAAAATTTTTAATACTTTTACAATTTGTGAAATTTGTTAAATTCGTTAATCAATGAGGACATTTTCCTCCAGAAACAATTTCGAACGACGGACGAAAGTTAGCGCGAAATTTGTTTCGTTGCAACGATTAACCATCGCCGGTTAATCAGCTTATTCGTAACTCCCGTAGGTAAAGGCTGCCATTAAAACTGAATTATAGTCGCCACGCTGCTGGTCGTTACTAAATTTGGACCACAGCGGCTCTCACAGAGGTTAGCCACCATCTGGCGATTATTTTAATTACGTTTACCACAACAGCCGCCTATCAAGGTACGTACACAGTTCGTAATTCTCCCGGCAATTAGTAAGCGCGCGATCGTTACTTTATTTCTTGCCGGTTAGTTCATGCGTGAAGGATTCCTCGAAGCTGCGCCGCAATTTGCAAGTCTTCCCTCCTGATTTCAGACCATTAGAGGGACTCGGCGTTATCAACTTTCGCTTTTTACTTGCGACTTGCAGATCGGAAATTCGCTCCGAAGACTCGAGTTTGCGAGATTTTGCACTTTACTGGGTCAACTGGAGATTAAATTTCTGCTAGGAATTTAATTCTTCTCTCGCGTGTAGCGTCAGTTCTGAGCAAAATTGGAAAGAAATGCGAATGGAAAGGAGAAGGGGAGAGGCAAAACGCAACGTCCACGTGGCACTCCTTTCCTCTCCTGTCCTCGTCCCAATAATTAACCGTGTTTTGCACGCCGGGGAACGCGCGACCAGCCAGCGAAAGAACAAAAGGCCGGCCTTTGGGCCCTAATGGTATCTGAATGAGACTATTCCTCCGAGGACCTCCGTCCGTTCCTCGTCCCGTATAATGGATTCGGTGTCATCTAATAATTAATAGAGTTCTTCTCGTCGGTGCTGCCGCGCGAACTCTCGCAGGCACCGGCCGCCTCCTACATGGACGGCAATCTCATTCATCACGCTTTCTAACCCCTAAGCATTTTAATTAAGGCCATCGCCGTTTTTCCCTCCGCCGTTCTTGCCCCCTTTGCTTCTTTCTTCGGCCGTCGTTGCCCCTTTTCCTCCCAACCGGATGCGATTCGCGCGTCACTTTAGAGAGGAAGCTCGCTCTTTTCGATGGATTCAAGGACGTTGAAAATGGAGAGAGGTTCACGTCTGTGGGAAGTCTGAAGAAGCAAAAATGTATGCGATGTCGTTGTTTTTACTAGAAAAATGGAAAGTTAAGGTTTTTGAAAATATTCTGTTATAAATTTACCTTGTACATGTATGATATTTGTAATTGAATTTGTACATTATATATATAATAGATTATAATATTTGTACAAATGTATTCGCAGTCTGATTATTGCTAAGAAAATCATAGGCGGTGCCATGTCTTTGATGGGGATTCAGCACTCCGCCGTGCGGCATGGGGTCCCAGTTCCGCGGTAAACGGCTCAATTAAACAAATAATTTGTACTCGATTCGTAACGCTTGATTTTGCATACGCGTCTGGTCGCACTGGCGTCGAAATTTCTTTCTTCCTCCACGCTTTTCCATTTAAGGAGGTAAATTATAAAATAATATTTGTAAATACAACGTAGGAAATTTTTACTTTAACTACACATCATGTCTCGAAAATGCATTCTACTTTAAATATACCTGAATAATAATACTTTAAATACACCTGAAATAACTTTTAAATTACGCGTCCAACGAAAAATTGTTGTATGGTTTCAAAAGAGGCAAATTATAGCGTATCAACTTTGTCGAGGGTGTTTTTCAAAAATTTCAAAATCCATAAATTCAGAAACATTCACGTATCCTCGATCTGGATCGATATCAGTAGGACTATTTTTTAGAAAAAGGTACGTGTTCGTGGTTACGCCATTGGAGACTCGGGCCACCGCATGGTAGTCAGCTTCCACTTGTCATAATCGTCGAACAATTTATGCATCTTGTACTCGGACATACCCGACGAAAGAGAAAGAGACAAAAGCAGGAAAGGATACGCGCGGACGGAACGAAAGGGAAACGAGAGAAAGAAATTGGCAGTGAGCGCAGATGGAAGAAGTACTTTGTAATAACTATACTTATCCCGAAGAATTCCGGGACTGTTGAGTGGGCATATCGGTCCGCAGGGTTTCCTCTCGTGTCAATCAACCCTCGGACAGTGGTCGCCTTTAATTATCGAGATCCTTCGCTCGTAGGCCGCCTGTTGTTCGAATCTCGAAGGTGGCCGAAGGAATTTCTGCATCCAGTCGAACGCGAACACCGCAGGCAACGCGATTATCTCCTCTTGCCCTGGCTAATTAAATCGACGTCACTCTTTTTCTCCTTCTTTTTCTTTTTTTCCTTTCCTCTTCTCTCGTGGAAATCTTAGACGACGACGATGGTCCTTCAATGATACTTCAATTATCGTTTTCCATTTCGCGTGACTCGCGTCGGGGTGTTTTTTAAAAGTTTGATGCGAAATTGTGGGAAGGAATTCAGTCGACTCAGTCATTTTTTATTATTAGTTCGACCGTCGATGTGATACATTTCTTTCGCATAGATGATTAAGAAAATGGACAGTCGGAGAACAACGTGGAGAGGATGGAATATCTTTGTGATCTTCGATAAAGATAAATACAAATGAAACTCTATGAAATTGAGAATTTTGTAAAAACCAACAATTTTGTGATCAACCAACATCACCTCTGTCTCTTTCCGTTGCAGTTTAAAACCACCGCAAAAGGACGGGGTGACCAAGTCGAATCCGAGCAAGCGGCATCGCGAGCGATTGAACGCCGAATTGGACACGCTGGCGTCGTTACTCCCGTTCGAGCAGAACATTCTCAGCAAGCTGGACCGGCTCAGTATCCTCCGACTCAGCGTCAGCTACCTTCGAACGAAGAGCTACTTTCAAGGTAACTGTCTCTAAATCCATCGCGTTAATCCCCTTGCATAAATCTCAATTTCACTCATGAATATGATAAACCGTCCCCAACGGGGAGGAACGAAAATTCCATTAAGACGATCAAGACGTTGATACTCGGACTATTAATTAACGCGAGAAAATCGCGGATCTCGCGAGGCAAGATGGCGAACGAACAGACAGATTTCTCTATCTCTCTATAGCTACTCTCTCGCCTAACATCGTTGCTCATCCAGGAGCATTAGCATCCTATTCGCGGTGTACGGACTTAGCGGGCACGCGATGCTGTCGTTACCCTGTCTCCGAGGGGAACAATAAGATTCAAAAACAATGGCCGCTGTTCTTCCGCGATCCTTGCAATTCGTCTGTTCTCCGTCGAACTTTTGCGTTTCCTCGGCAACCATTGTGATCCACGCCCGGCTATTGTTGGATCCACGTCGCATTGTGCAAGCCGTTGCGGGAAAAGCGGTCGACGATACGCATGCAAACGCGTACGCGCTCGCTTCCTTTTGGATTTCGGCGAATCTTTCGGACGTCCTTTCCGCGTTAACGTCACGTCTGGATTTTTGCGGGGTTTTCGTACGTTCCTGACGAAATGCGGCGAAAGCGCACGCGGATTTTTAGCAACGATCGAATCGATTGATATTGAGATATTAATTCTTATATTGTGACATTTTTTAATTTGACTGTAGCTGAATTAATTATAGCACTTTTAAGTACCTATTTTTTTAAAGTACCTTTTTTTAGGTAATACCTAATAAAAAAGAATATAATATCGTTATAGTTTTGGTTTCGAGAAAAAAGCAAGTTGCTTCAAATTGAAATGGTATTCAATAAATATAAATCACAAATAACGTTTCAATCGTTTTACATCTAGAATAATGTTATAATGTACGATAGATAACTCTTACCTAAAAATTGAAAATTCCAAGACACGAGGAGTCAAGTAAACTTCTTTACTGAGAAATGAAAAGAAAAATTTGTGAGAAAAATAAAATAAATATTCCAACGGGACAAAGTGCGATCGACGTGAATCGCGGAAAAAGTTAGAAAGGAGGGAAAAAGAAATCGCGTTAAACGCGGTTAAACGTCAACGAGAATTTCCATATCGATTCCTGAACCGAACTCTGTCGTCGCGGGACAGACGAAAAACGAGTCGAACCGGGGAACGAGCGGTACATACTCTGTGGAACATAGTCAGGCCAAGCTTTGCCAATCAATAGCCTGAAAATTCGTCGTAAAAAGATAAGCCCCGGTTGTTACGAGAAACTCGCGGCGCTCATTTGCCCGAAGGTTGTAATTTCTGCACAAAGAAGAGTTTATAATCCGTTCGTGACGCGGAATCGTAACATTGCTCAACCCATTTGCATTGCTTATTCATAATTAGTCAAGATATCCGCGCAGCTATGACATTTTTAAATTTTCAGGTCAGCTTAAAGATACCGTCCCTGTTATACAACGATACGCTCTGCCAGTGATCGAACCGCGTCGATGATTTGCGTTGGAATTCAATTGACTTTGTCTGGTTCGGTGACTCGATCCGACTTCTCGTTCCGATTTTTCCCTACGATTCCGATTCCGTTCAATTGGACGACAGAGATTAATAAATTAATTCCCATCGACGTGACCCAATTTTCTTTCGAATCCGTGGTTCCTAATTGCGTGACTGTTTAGGATTACAGTGTTTTCAAGGTTATTTTACTTATCGGCATTTGTTAAAAAAAGAAAAAAACAGTGGACATTTAAAGTGTGCAAGGGCGCCTGTCGGGGATGGTAGAAGGGGAAATTATAACTTGCAGATTGGAGCAAAAATTGCCATCAGCTTTAGATGCGAAAGTGTGCCGTGGAGCACGAGCGAGAGATACTCCGAGGTTATAGATCAGGATTAAACTGTTGAGTTAGAAAAAAGATTTATCGATCGATGATGTTAATAGCAATTTCTCAAGGAGCGATTTATTAGAATGCAAGAAGCTGTCATCTTCGACTAGAAGAATTTTTAAAGGGAGAAATAGAGACTCTAAAGAACGCGCTAGATCTTGCCGTGTATATAAATTTCTTTAGATCGTGAATGATGATGGAAGAGACGTAACTGCACAACCGACATGCTTGTAACATATTTCTGCGTGAAAGATTCTCAAATTATCTTTCGACGGATTTTTTCCACTGAAAACACGCTTCTTGATATGACGTCGGTGACAACGTTCGATCGAAGGAAGCGTGAAATTCCTTCTTCCGCCGAAGAAAGGTAGGAAAGAAGAAGAAAGGGGCCAAGCAGTTATGCAACTGCATCGGGTGGCGGCAGGAGCGCGGTTTCCTGCGCCGCGGGTGTGCAATCTCATCTGCAATCGCAATCAGGTGGGGGCCAATCGAAGAATCGCCGCGGAATAATGGGTAGACGTTCCTCTTTCTTCCCGTCCATTATCTTCCTACCCCGGTCTCTGGAGGAGTCGCGAGGAAGGCAACTCCAATCTCTCACGACGAACGTGCGCGCGGCCTCTAAGTGTGCCCACACGAAACCCTCGTAATGCGGCTTCTACACTTTTATCGATTTAACGCCGCTAAGTACTGCGAACCTGGCCACGGACGATCGCTCCCCTCTTTGGCTCCCTTCTCTCTCTCTCTCTCTCTCTCTCGCTGATACCTAGACTGGTGTCCTGAAACTTTGATTTTTTCGATTCCTCTCTCTCCCTCTCGCTCGAAACTTGTAGAAAAGGACCGTCGTTTGATCGATTTATCTTTGTTGGTCACTTTGGAATTTTTGTTTTTTGAGTCGAGTGCTGAAGCTAAATTATGAAAGGAACACCGAACACACAGTTATTTCTGAATTCGGGCAGCGCGAGTTACGTAAACTACAGAAATCCTCGCAATCCTTGACAAATCCTCGTGCGAAACGTTCGCTTCTCGATCTCACCCAATTCGAATCTCGAATCCTGTTCGCTAGTGTGGCTAGTGAGTGGAAGGTGAGTGGAAGGTGAGGTAGAAGAGAGGACGAAAGGACGCGTGGGTCGCGGCGTATGCAAGGTAATGGACACGAATCCGGATCGCGGGGCGCGCGCGCGACCGGGAATGCGAATGCGGCTGCGAGGAAGATCGGAGGAACGTGGAATGCGAACGCGCGAGAAGAACACGCGGGCACTCGCGACGACGGTTCATGCTGCGCCGTGTGCTACGCCGTGTGCTACGCCGTGTGCTACGCCGTGTGCTATGCCGTGTGTCGGGGGACCCGTCGAACAGAGCGAGAGAACCACGTCCCGATATCGCGGATCTCGCAGTATATCACCTGCGGGCCACAAGAGGTTGGCCGGCCTCTACTTAGCGCTCTTGTTGCTACCGGGGCCAGCGATCCTGAGAGCGAAGCCACGGCCCAGCCCCGGGGCATTGTTCACACCGTTTTAATAGGTATTCATTGTCGGACCTCAGATCTTTTCCGAAGACTCCCGGGAGAGTGTCGCCCGATGCCCCGATACCTGGGAGTTCTTGCGCATTACCAGCTCCTCACCTGGCTCTCTCCCTACCTCTCAACCCCTCCAACCCTCCTCCGGCCAACCACCTTCTTCCCCTACTCTTCACTCGTCGAGTCAAGCTCCCAAGTTTCTTCGGGTTTGTTGCTGCGCGCGCGGTGGTTCGCTAATTGCGAAAAATGCGTGCCCTCGTCTAATAAGGGAAGCTCGGGATATGGGTCTTCGTCGATTTCGATCGAGCTGGACGGGCTAATGGTTTGGTCTGTGTGCGTGTGTGCGTGTGTGTGTGTGTCTGTGGAACGGGTGCAGTTACGATTTTAATCGCGGATGATGGTCAATCAGTTGCAGCGAGAAGGATGGAATTCAAAGTTTCGGGAAGAATCGTTGGAACCCGATAAGTAACGACAGAAATGTAAAATGTCGTTTCTCGTCATTCGTATCCGCGACAAGATTAAGTAGATCAATAAAAAGCACCGCGAGCGATTAAGGGTGAAGTTTAAAGTTTCGGAGAAAGTTGTAAGGGAGGAACACGCAACTCGATAATAATTACAGTTATAAATAGATCGATCACAAAGGTCAGAGGTGCACAGTTTCCCGTTGAAAAATATATTTACCCAATTACTCGCAATTTCTCTCAATATCCAAAAACTGTTCTCTCAGAGGACAAAAAGATGCAAAAGAAGAAAAAAAAAAGAAAATACCACAACTAAAATATTGTAAAAATATTGTAAAAATAAGAATAAGCTTGGAATCGAGATCGGTCAATCAGAGAGAGGTGGCGTCGAATCGGGAGCAAGAGGAGAGAAATAAAAAAGAAACGGGGAAACGTAACACGGGGACTGCCGGCAATAAGATCGACGGGGAGGAGGTTAATTACCGAGACTCGTCGCTTTGGACCTTTTATGGGGTCTACGGAGAACGGCGAAACGCGCGAGAAGGAACGGTAAGCGTTAGTAAAAAAGCGAAAGAGGCGCAACCCCCACGATCCGCTATCTGAATCTCCTGCAACGTTCGCCACCTTCTCCTTTTCTTCTTCTTCTTCTTCTGCTTCTTCTGCTTCTTCTCTTCCTTTCGTCGTATTTTTCTTCTTCTTCTTCTTCTTCTTCTTCTTTGTCGTCGTATTCTTATTAGTTTTGCTAGCTAACCGGAGGCGAGGACGCACCACGTGCCCCGCTTGAAAAATCAGCGCGTTTACCAAGAGGCTAATTAATTTACATAGCGGACCGGTTCTCCTTTTTCCTTTCGTAGACTTTCTGGAATTGGAACTGTGGGAAATAGACGAGGCTGCTCTCGATTTCTTGGGAATCTCGCCTTGCAGCTCCGTTGGCGGAACGGAATTCTCAAAGGAAATTTTTTCGAAACAGCATGAATACCGACAATTGTATAAAAAATTTACAAAATCTACGTGAAATATACGCAAAATCCACGCAAATGATACAAAATGAGGTAGAAGAATTTTATCAGGAGCTCGTGGTTATTTGGTCAAACGTCAAAAGTGTCAGTGGAGCAAATTGAAAGGAGGAGAGGAAAACTGTCTCGGGCGGGAATTCTTTTTGATCGATGCTCCTAAGCAGCATGGCAAAGCGTCGCGTTCAACAGTGCAAAGAATTCATTACTTTACCGCTAACGTCGCGTCGTTACTCCACGTGTGCCAGGGGTTTTGATTAAGGTGTCGGAGGGTGACGAATTGTATAATGAGGATTTGATGCCCTCGCGCGGCAACTAATTAGTCCACGGAGATTATTAATGCCTTGAACTAACAATTTCATCAAGGGACCATATTCCGCTCGGACGCAATTTCGTTTCTCTCCTCTTTGTCTATCTGTCACACGCAGGATCAAATCCCAATTATTCCAGCTGGCAAGCCGTGTGTGCCCTTAAACCGCGCCTCTCCTCTCTCCTTCACGTTCGCTCCGCGCGTTATTTGTAATTGTTCAAAGATTAAAGAAAATGATTAAAATTAAAGAAGGTCCGTAGAACATTAACGTTTCTCGACATTAGCTAAATCGGCAGACTTTAATATTGAGAAATCAGACCATTTCCGCTCTTCAGTCTTTTTGATTAAATTCCTTTCTTTCTTTGATGAGATGAGAGTAGAAAAATAAAAATATACAAAAAATCAATTCTCCGCTTAAAGTCTACTTTTTAAAATTATACTCGTGAAAATAATCATAATAGTGAAATATAAAGTCTGTTGGAATAAATTGGAGTTCCAATGAAACTCGAAAGAGACGAAAGAGAGAAAGAAAAAATTTTAATGAAAACAGAGGCGTGAGCAATTTAGACTTGTAGATTAGATTTTTAAAAACGAGATGGTTCGAATCGATCGGCCAATGATATTTCCTCGCGGAGCAGCTTGTATCGCGGTGCGCTCCCCGTCAATGTGACTTGTAAACGCGTAGCATGAACGTTGATGAAGAGATACACATCGGGAACAGTTACCTTCTCGTCATTACGACTCATTTACATTTTTCATTTCGATCTGACACCTGGCGGAGGAAGGAACAGCGGGAGAACCACTGCGTGACGGGAGAAAGGAGGGTGGGGAATTTAGGAAACGCTGGAGGAGACACTGGCTCAAAGGCAAATGAAGAGGACGGAGAAAACGAAGAAAGAGGGCAAAAGGAACAGGAACAAAGGAGGGACAAGAGCAGAAGAGGAAAGCGGCCTGTGGAATTCTTAAGGCGGACGAAAGAGAAATTGAAAATCCAAGAGTGATAAAACAAGGGTGATAAAAGAAGAGAATGTAAACGAGGATCATGAAAGAAACGTGATAGAAAACTTTGAATTTTCACGCGGGATTAATAAAATGGGGATGGTAGAGGGAAATTGAAAAAAAGAGGGCAGAAGCAGCGGACGAACCAATAATTACAAACGATTCAGAGATACAAGTGAAGAATTAATCAGCCAGGGGTGAAAAGAACACGAAACAGGAAACGAAGGAAAAAGGCAAAGGGAGGGAACAATGTTAATAAAGGGTAACGAACGTGCCGGATAAAAAAAAGCAAACGAAGCTTCGGCATCGATGCAACGAAAATTAGCGGGATAAGGAGCAGAAGTACCTAGAGTCGAAACGAGAACAGCGTAGATCGTGGTGGAGCGGAGAGAGAGAGAGAGAGAAAGAGAGAGAGAAATCAACAGAACGGATCTCTGAAAGTCGGCACGCTGGAGAACCGGAAACGGCAGCCGGATTATGGAAGATTGTAAATCGATTAAATTCGTCGGCGCAACCGAGCGGTTCGCAATTATTTAATTTCGCCGATTATCTTCGCCCGAGTTCATTTTTCATGCCATTATCGCGATGCGCGGCACCCATGTGCCTTTTATGATTTCCCATCTCCGCGTACGAGCGCGCCGTGATCGCGAGCCGTCATTGCTAGTGAAGTCATCAGCCCGAGGCCCGACGATCGAGCGCGCACACTCTTTGAAAAGTGATTTTCTTTCCGCCTGTCGCCAGGGGCTTCGTATCTCATCCCTTGCGTTCTTGCGGCCACGCGACGCGACAAATGATTTTTTTTTTTTTTTTTTTTTCTTTTGAAAGGGAATATTTCGCTGTGAGTGTAATTTCTCCCGTTTATTGGTCTCTTTCTGTCAGATACTGTGACTGATGATTGGAGTTTTACAGATCTCGGACAAGTTCCGTGGATGTAGGAGCGGTTGAAACTATACTATAGCAGGGATGCTTTTAAATTTTAAATAAAATTTATTTTATTTTTGTTAGACGGAAAGGAATGATTTAATTGAAAAAGTAGTTTTTGTCATTCTAGGAAATTTGAAATTCCATCTTTGTTAATTTGTAATTTTATTACAGGGGTGATCTTTCTTTTATTATTATGGGAAATTTTTGTTTCGTTCCCGTAATTTTGGAATTCAATTACTAAAGTGGATTTTGTTGCAACGGAAAATTTTATCTCGTCTTTATTACCCGAAGTAGTTTGTCTAATTACGATTTTATAGACTACTGAACATACTCGGGGTTAGTGGTAATTTCTAACGAAAAATAAAACGAGCGTTCATTAGTCTTTTATTAGCCCATTAATAACTAATCAGGACACTTGATACGGAAATATTTTAATACAAGAAAAAAGGAAAGAGAGGAGAAATCCTATCCCTTCTTTATCGTTATTACAATAATTAAGATTCAATTAAAATTTTTAAAGCCTGCAGTAAATTTCAACGGCGAAGGATTATTAACGTTTGAAATTAATAACCTGGAAATAATTTCGTTGCCAAGAATGTAGAAAATAAAATTTACCATTATTGGATAAATTGATAATTACCAATTAAATCGAATTAAAACTAAACAATCAGAGCAACCGTAAAATCCAAGCTACAAAACTCACCGTCTCCCTAATTTCTGCGTAAAAGCGCTCCTCGTCCGTTGATCGTCGAGGAGGGACCTTGAAAAAACGTTGGCCGCTCGATTCCCTGAAAATCGTTCGTACGTGTCGTCCGAGTGAAACCTGTCGGGGCCGAATTCGAGCGAAATAACCGGTAGCTAACCAGGTTTCTCTGTCGGTGCCGATGAAGATGACGAGGAAAGGAAAGGTGTTCCAGCGATCGAGAAACAGTCGCGCCGTGGCCCCTGCCACCCCGTATAAGTCGATATTCGCCGCGGTCTAATTGCCGCATTTTTAATAATGACGTTAATGAGCGATAGTTATCGCGTGTCCGGTCGGCAGAAGCGGTCGGCCGCTCGGTGTCGAACCGATTAAAGGCAAATCGGATGTTGCCCGTCCGAAATGGAGGACCGACTGTCCAGTTTCCCCCCGTCGATACCGATCGCCACGCGTGCCATTCCTTCCGTGAACCAGACTTCAGGCTCTCCCTATCAGAAAAATGCACACACGGTTCCTCGGCCTCTTGGCCGCGTCATTTCATCGGGAAGGGCTTGATGGCTCGCGGCAGATGTCCCAACGAACGTTTTTTTTTTTTTTCTTTTCCTTTCTTTTCTTTTCTTTTTCCTTTTTCCTTTTTTCTTTCTTTTCTTTTCTTCGCCGTTATCTCGATCGGCGCCCGTTTCAGCGACAGATCGTCCAGGCCGTCTCGATGACACGTCGAAGATGTGTACGTACAACAGTCGAACGATCGTCTTCCACTGAGTGGTTTTAATGAGAGCCTATTTACTCGCTATCGGCAGCCCGTTTCTTCAATTTTAATTTACCTGCTTGTTAATTTACAATTCGGGCATACGCGCGCCCGTACTTTGGAATCTAATTGTGAGAAACGTACCGCGTCGATTCGCAGATTAGACGCGGTCGGTGATGTTTCAATTACCGCGGGGAGCGAAAATTTTGGTTAATTGGACGTAGCAAAATTGTTACAAGTGTTGCGTCACACGCGCAAAGTGTCTACGTAGCTACGTTAATTAATATAAATTTTACATTCGTCGTCTCCCTCGTTTCATCGTTCCGACAATTTTTACAAGTTTCACACTTTTTTTTTTTTATTAAAATTAAACACTCTCGTTAAAATTAGCTCTCCGACTTTTTCATATTCAACAGGCATCGCTCTAATAATTTTCGAAGAAACGACGAAACGTGTTCTTCGTGAAAAGAGCTTATCGCTTATCGAAGTGATTTCGTTGAAGAATTTTATTCTTTGCTTCGTCGTGTGGCGCGATATCAACGTAGTCGGCAACTGGATCTGCATTGAGATTTTTTTCCCCATTAAGAAACGCAACGATCGTGATCCAACTGTATCATTTTGATCGTCTTCTATTTTTTTTCTTTTTTCACTGTCCAGTAACAACGTTATCGTCAACCGGTGGTCACGCGAAAGGAAACGGACACGCTGTAACGTATCCGTGTTCTCCAGCGCGGGATAATTCACGCAACTAGAGGGAAGGAGAGTAGATACGCAACGATTAATCGTTTGGATAATCGAACGTAAGAAGCGCCGTTGTTATTCCGTTGCCATACGCGGAGATCCGTATCTTCGTACAGTGTGTTTAGACGCGTTTGCGGTAATGAAATATGATGCAAATCGCCGTGCGGATGATTGCATATACGCGGCTATGAGTAAATGTCGCAGCGAACACGGCGAGTGTCTGTTAGATATCGTAGAGAAGAGATCAAACGAGATTAAATCCGCGATCCAGGACCAAGATTGACCAATCGATTTTACCAACATTTATTGTGGAAAGGACTCAGTTTGTTTTTTTTTTTTTTTCAAATTGTTGGAACATTGGGAGTAAAAGTGTTATTTTTAATTTATTTTATCATTCCTTCTTGTGTTCCAAATTTTTCACAAATACGTATTAAATGTATTACAATTATACTATCATCGTTACATCATATACATTACACTACACTACAGCTAAACTTTATTATAATTTACTCTCATCGAAGATAAATGTCACCATCTACCAAGGAATAAACAAATTTATAAGCGTTCGTTGCTGCAACGTTTTCAATTTCCACTCGCGCGATACAATCGGAAAAGAATCCGAAACGAGTTAAATATGGTGAGAAATGGTTTGGATTTGGATTTGAATGGCCATCCAGCTGCTGATGATAACAGGATTCCGTTGATAACGAAGTACTTTACGAGAGCGGTGCAGATGCTCGGGAGGAAAACCGGAACCCGAAGTGAACGACGAGTTACGGGACTTGGACGCGTCGTCGCGTACATCATCGCGGGCGGCTGAACGCCAACGTGATGCGATCGATCGTGGTGATCGAAAGCGGTAGGAAAATCGATTGTCCTGTGGACGAAGGTTATCGGTCCAGCACCTGTTTACCCCGGCCGCAATCAACTCGGATCGATCGAACGTCGGCATTAACCGACCACCGATCCGATCACCGATTCGATTAAAGAATTAATAAACGACAACGGCTCATCCAGTGGAAATACCGAGAAAACGGGCCACCGCGCCAGCTGATGCCGATAATTGCTCGCTCGAGATCATTTTTCACCACGGCGATTATCGAATGATTACAAGGAATTAGGGGATATCGAATATGACGCGTGCACGCTGATATTTCGAAGGAATTTCGGGGGAATCTTTGTCTGGAGAGATAAACTTTTGATGATCATTTGACGCGTGATCAACAAATGGAGGTGAAGATTGAGAGTCTTTAGGATTATTTACGATATTCGACGTGGATCGTGAATCTTATATTGTTAATGTAGCATTCTGTCAATTACGTAGTGTATCAATTTCGGGGGGGTATACATCTTCGTGAAGTAAACGCAGTCTCTTTATTTTATGAAAATAAATTGATAAATTATGAAAACCAATAGACAAACGTAAGATGTGAACAAGTGAACTACAAGTGAACATGTAGTATAAACAGACAGATTATATAGTAAAATGAGGAATAAAAAGAAAGTGTCTTCATCTAGCAATCGTAGACTAGATTAAATAATCTTCATGGAAGCTTATCATAGCCTGCGGATCTTCCCCCAAAATGTTTCCAAAATGTTTCGCTCCCCCATGTCGAACCACTCTCAGGATGATTAATCACTCAACCTCATGAGGTTGGCCCAGCAGTCTCAATTATCACAACCTCTAGATTCCTCGCACTTGGAATTGCCCAGATTGTACCGAGAAGGAAAGTTGCGCGAAGGGTTTCGGTGTTTTTAGGTTCGGGATGCATGATAGAAGAACTGCCTAGACTCATCATCAGTGGGGCTGATGGCAGCGACTCTTTAATCCCAGAACGCTTGTTAATTGTAACTACCCGGGCTGGCCCCCGATCACCCATCCTAGCGAGGTTCCGCACACTCTGCTTGCTTAACATCGAAGATCTGTAAGAGGAATCATAGGCCGCTCTACATTGCGTTTCAAATTCAGATCAAGTGGACAATCCTAATGGGAACGAACCCTATAACTCTCGAGATGATCGATCTTCCCTGAGAGACATCCTACAGATTATCGCAACATCCTCGCCCGATTCTCGGTAACACCGAGAGTGAAATTGCGCTTACAATTTGGAGGAATAATCGAAGGGGAGCGTGGCCACATGACACCGTATCGTGGCCACGTCGAAACGGAGAATCCACGGAAATTAGCGAGCGATGCTCGTTGGCCGAGACGATGCGCCGGTCCCGGGCGTTGCACGATGATGAACTCCGATAAGAGGCGGCGTAAGGGTGTTATTAGCTGAAAATACGAGGAACACCAGCGGGCATCGGGCAACACTTTTATGGGAGAAAGGGAATCATAATTGCGAGAGTTTAGCCGTAATGTCGGCAATCATTTTAATTAAGAATAACCCCTTCCCTCCTCCTCCTCCTCCTCCTCCTCCTCCACCGCCTGGGTCTCTGTGTTTCCAGGTCTGGCTTCACACTAATTGGTGTGTTTTGTGTTTTACTGCGGCGTCTTACGCAATTGGCCTGTCGCGTTTCATGCTGCCGGCGACCGATGATTCCGTGAATCATCTCTGCCGGACCCCATTCGAACCGATGGGATATTTCCTTGGAAGAAATCTTGGATTTCTTCGTACCTGTCGGTCGGTCGCGCCTTTCGGGAAAGTCGCTCGTCCGAGCAGTCGAGTATCTTCTGTGATAACGTTTGCCGATCCTTCAGTGATTTTTAATATAACACTTTAATTTCTGCCACTTTTTGTACTCACTTTTTTATTTTCGGTGGACGTAACAATTATGAGACCCAATGAGATGAAAATGGGAGGACATCTGTGTCAACGGAAGGAAAATCATCAATTCAAGGATCAAATATAGATAAGAATTCAAAAAACAGATCGATCTTTTTCTAACAATGTTTCCAAGGAAGGTTCGTGAAATTGAACTTGTCTTCCAGTTTCACTTGATACTTGTAGATCAGTCGTGACTTTGAGGGAAATTTCGAGGAATCGAAAAGGAATTGAAAAAAATATCGTGCATCTCGCGTGAAATGCGATGACCAGTTGTACCCTCGGTGGCTAGGTGCCTCGTGAAATTCGGTTTATCGCGAGATTTCTGGTAGAGTGGTTCGACGTCGGCTGACAAGCTGGCCGATCGTACGCGTGATATCGATAACGTTCGTTGCCGTTCGCGTCGGCCAGGAATGACGCGTAATAACGTCGTAACTCGAAAGAGCGGTCGAAGTGACGTTCGGTCTCGATAGGCCCAAGTAAATTACGCCGCGTTCGACTTTATCCCTTCAGGATCTGAGCGTATCGACAAAAAGCTGGCTCGCGTGCGGCAAAAACGAAGGACTCACGTGGCCTTTCCGCTCGACACCGCCGCGCTGCGTCCCCGCAATCGTACTTTTCCCTCCTGGATTTTCAACTGTCTCACTTTCCTACCGATTTTTCTCGTCCCAACGTGTACTTCTATCGAAGATTCTTTCATCGACTGTGTTTGTCCAAGGAATTTCGGACAAAAGAACAGTGCGCAGCAGTGTCGTTTCGTTCCGAGGATCTTGCAGTAATTAAATCTGTCGAGGTTTTAGATACTGTACGTTGTGTATCTATGGATTTGTTCATATGTTTTTTGATGACAGTATTTAACAGTAGATCTCTCTCTCTCTCTCTCTAATAGACCTGTGTTTTAAATTAATTGCGAGTATTTGTAGAATGCTTATTCGCAAAGGAGTCCGTGAGATTTCATCTTTAATTAAATAATATTCTCAGCAGGAAAGTGCAAGGATTTAAAATGTATGCCACGTGGCCAACATTTGCATAATGACCATATAAATGTCTGATAACTGGTTCGCCATTTTTTAAGAAAAAAGAAAAATAGAAAAAGTAGCAAGATAGATAACACTGGTGTAGAAGGTCACAGTAATTTTCAGACATAATACGTACGATCTTTAAGAAACTTGAGCTAGATCGAACAATAGATCGACATATATCAAACAGTTCATTAATATAACATATTTATCACAAGGATCATGAATCTAGCTAATTTTTCCATTTTAATTACCCACTTGCTCAATACCTACTTCACAAAACAGCTGAATTAATCCAGCTAATTATTCCAGATCTAATAACTCAATTAGAAACGTAACAAGATTTGAATATTCTGAAAAAGATAGACTTCCGAGGATATTTCATCACAGATCCAGCTAGAATAATTTTTAAAATGCTGTAACTACCCAGTTCTTCGTCCGATTAAGTCAAACTCGATAAGTCGCTGATAAGTTCCACAGACGCAACGTCGAGCCAGAAGGCTTAATAACAAGCCTGACGGAAGTGCAGAGACGACAAAGCACGAAATCGCGAGTCCCCGGAGCGTGAAGCGATCGACGATCTCCTCGACGATTCTGGCCGTATCGGAGAACGAAAATCCAATTTGAAACCACAATTCGCTCCACAACTCTTTCTTCTCTCTTCTTTAAATTTCTTTTTTCTTTTTTCCTTTTTTTTTTTTTTTAGTTTTCTTTTTTAACGGATCCGTTAGTCGTTAGCATGCGCCGAGAACCAGCGCCGGATAGCGATCTTCGCGGGCACGCGTTCACCGACCATGAGAGTTCTGAATATTTTTATATGAAAATCCAGTCGAGGTGAAGCTAGTTAGCGGCGGACGCGGCGCGAAATTTTCACGCGCGCGCAACGCGTTTACGTGACGGCGATCTGTGCCGATCTGCGTTGTCCACCGCGTCGTTACGATCGCGATCGAAGGGGGGAAAAAATTGGTTTTTAAGCAAGAGCCAACTGGCTTTCGAAGGCTTTGAAGCGGAGAAAAGAGCTTGTTAGAACCTTGACTAGCCCGACCTTTTCCATTTATTTATAACTCCGTTGTAACGTTGCAACGTCGGCTCTCTCGTTGGTGAAAATATTGCAGATAACTCTTTCTCCTCGTGGTTTGTGGTCAGCTGTTTCAGATAAAGATATCATCGACGTATTTCGTGTAGTTTATAACGTACCTAAAGAGCACCGCGCAGGAGATCGCCGAATAAATGTAGAATTTCTTAAGACGCTTCAACTTAAAATATAAATATTCTAATTGCCGAGCTGTCAGAAATGAAAGAAAACATTGTCACGAATGGAATTTGCATTTGTTGAGTCACGATCTACGGAGAAAGAGTGTCTTGCTTATGAAGTGCAATTAGACCATCACTGAAAAAACTCACGATTTTGATAATTGTCGCGACGAATATTGTAACTGGACACGTTTCTTTCAGACTTCCTCAACAATTTTTCAAAAACAGGTTCAGAGCGGCCGTTTAATCCTCCAAACACCAGCCGCACGATTTTCGCGATCGGACAACGTAATTGAACGATCAAACGTCCGATCAACCGTTTCTCAACCTGCCGATTATTACCCGTTAGTCGTCGCTAGTTCCATTGATCGAACGATCGAACGATCGAACGAGACCCGCGAAACCGCCTCGCCGCTCTTATCCTCCGCGGAGCTGATGTTTTATTAATGCAAAGTCAAGACTGGTTATCCACGAGGGTATCAATTATTCTTCCTCTAATAATCACCGTCGCTCTAGATCATTCTAATTAAACAATTAGGCGCCAAGTATCCTATTTTTCATATCTGTTTTATCGACGAGCGGATTCACGAGCACGGCCTAGCATGCGCCGCGAACATTCTCATTAACATATTCAGGAAAAAGAGGTTAGTTGCGCGTAATTACAGAGAGCAATGGAAGAAAAACGAGCAGATTCGCCCGGGAGAATCCCTTTAACAAGAGAACCTGCCATCCGTGGCATCGCGAGCTAGTCTCTCCCTCTCTCTCTCTCTTTCTCTGTCTCAGTCGTCTTCCAGTCTTCCAGTCGCCCGCTTATGGAAATAAAGCACTGAACAACGCGAACAGAGATGAATCGAGAAATTGAAAGAAAGACGGAGAGAAAAAAAAAGAGGGAAAGAGAGAGGGAGCGTCCTTAATGTGGAGGAACTGGTCCAAATAAAGACGAACATTGGGGTAATGTTGGTAATGTGGATCATCGCGGTGCTTCCGTTTCATGGTAAACTTCGTTGCGATTATCGTCCAACGAACTGCTCGTTGTCGTGCGTCCTTGTCATCGTTCTCTTTAATTCCTCTTCACGCTGCTCTTTTTTTTTTACGAGCTGGAAGCACGAAGATATTTCATTCAGAAAGAATGGCTGTTTGGATGACGATGCACGCGTCGTTACGTCGGATGGTAGTTCCGTTTCAAACTGCAGATTTGAAAACACACGTGCCGAAGTGAAATCAGATGTTTTGGAATTAACCAATTAATTCGATTTGACCGCACGTTTCGCGTAGTTGAACAATATATCTGTGATCGAAAGAATCGAGATCAAATACGAGGAAGATGAAATTCTCGGTTTGTATTATATTATAACAATATATTTCTTTTTTATAGTTTTATAATCTGAATGAAAATGTATTCAAGTACATTCGAGAGTATTGAAATCTTTTGCTTTCGCGAGTTAAATTTAAGTTTTATTTCCCCGTGTAAAGTAAATAGTATTTTATACCTCAAGAGATTTCAATGTTCTTGAACGCTTTGAAGTTTGATCAAACACTTTTCGCCAGCAAGAATAACAGAATGGGACAGCCAATTATTTTTTAATTTAAACGCGCGTGCAATCTGTTAAAATGAAACAAATTAATGTAACATTTATATTGTTTAGTCATTTGTAACATCGTTCAGTAATTTTATTATCAACTGCATTGGAATTGACAAATTAATGTAACATTGTTCTTTTTATTTTATATTGTTTAGTCATTTTTAACATCGTTCAGTAATTGTATTATCAAATGCATTGGATTTGACAAACAGATTGACGTAACATTGTTCTTTTTATTTTATATTGTTTAGTCATTTGTAACATCGTTCAGTAATTTTATCATCAACTGCATTGGATTTGACAAACAAATTAATGTAATATTGTTCTTTTTATTTTATATTGTTTAGTCATTTGTAATCGTTCAGCAATTTATATCGATCAGTAATTTTACTATCAACTGCATTGGATTTGACAAACAGATTAATGTAACATTGTTCTTTTTATTTTATATTGTTTAGTAATTTGTAATCGTTCAGTAATTTTTATCGATCAGTAATTTTATTATCAACTGCATTGGATTTGACAAACAGATTAATTTAACATTGTTCTTTTTATTTTATATTGTTTAGTCATTTGTAACATCGTTCAGTAATTGTATTATCAACTGCATTGGATTTGACAAACAGATTGATGTAACATTGTTCTTTTTATTTTATATTGTTTAGTCATTTTTAACATCGATCAGTAATTTATATCGATCAGTAATTTTATTATCAACTGCATTGGATTTGACAAACAGATTAATGTAACGTTGTTCTTTTTATTTTATATTGTTTATTCATTTGTAACATCGTTCAGTAATTTTACTATCAACTGCATTAAATTTGACAAACAGATGCTCGTCAGTCTCACCGATCGTAAAAAGAACTGTAACCAACAAAAATCATCGATTAAGAAACGAAACGTAACACTGGCGATAGTTTCAAGTCCTCGTCCGATTTCTAATTATCGGTTCGGACAAAATGGCGGAGAAGAGTCTGAGGATCGCAGCAAATGCGTCGTACGGCTCGCTCTTTAACAGAGTAATCGATCCATTGACGATTTCCTCGGACGTTATTCCCGTCGACCAATCACCAATTGGAAAATAAACGAAACTCGTTAACCGGCGGAGCGCATAAAACATAAACGCGTCCGCGCTCGAATTTCTTTGCGCCCGGCGAGTCGCTTATGGCACTCGGCAGAGATTACGTTGCGAACATGTTTCGCAATACTATACGTATTAATTACGAGGTAATTACTGGCAGTTGGTAATTACCACGGCCGTATTCAGTGGTAAACACCAGGCCGGGTTTTACGGGGCTGCTTGCAAGTCGCGTTTCGCGTGTCGCGTTCGAAAGAAACAGAAACAGCTTTCTTTTTTATGCGTTTAACAGATCGATCATCGTGGATAGATACGGCGTTGGGCGAGGGCTTTTCCACCGCAAGAAGAAACTTTGAAAATTAATTGACATTGGAGTGAAAAAAAGTTTCTAAATTTTAATAATTTTTTAATTAAAAAAAAATATATATATACAACGAGATGATTTAGAAATTTTATCGTGGATGAGAAGAAGAAATGTTTAACATCTGAATGTCCTTAAATTTTAACAATTTCATTATAGGGGAGACAAAAGTTTGCAAAATTTTTACTAAGTGAAATTTTAGTTAAAAGAATCGCGTGAAATCGCGGCGAGAGTGTCTTCAAATTTTAATAATTTCATTGCAGGCTTACATTCGTTGAAAGAGAATCTGCTAGAAATCATTCTTAACAAGTTAACGAATCGCAGCGATGAACGCCAGCCGAATTCTAATAATTTTATCGCGGGCGAGATTTAGAAAAATCGCCGGACGAAGGTAGATTCAGGCGGATAAGAAATGAAATTACACGGGCCGACGTGGTATCAGTTCGAATCTCTTTGTTTTCAGTTTTTAATGAAACCGCCGCGGCTCGCCGCGCTCCGCGTGCGTTTAGGATTTTCCCTTTTTCCGATTCGACAACTCTTTTAGCCCGGAAAAGTTTCCCGTTCACGGTCGAGGTGCTCGTTTCTTCTCCGCTTTTACGGGGAAATAATAATTGCGTTCGTGTAGCTAAACGCCGGTTATTTGTTTTTACGGTGAACGATAGAACGCTCTGTCCAATTAAAACCGTGATACATTTTAGACAGCACGTTTGTTTAACACATCGCTGGCCTCTATCGTTGAATCAATGATAAAAAAAAACGCCGGCCTCGTTAATTCGCTGGTAATACCGAAGATGATCGATCGACGTCACGAAGTTTCGAGGCAACGAGAGAGAAACATGGATTGCAAAGTAGCTCTCCTCTCTTTTCCGGTCCGAGTACTCTTGAATTTTTATAAACGCGCGTGTTTAGCGACACACATATTTCAATTAGAAATTCCTGTGTAAGTCTTCGTGTAAGACAACGTTGTAGTTTTTAATTAATTAATTAGCAAGAAACGAGCGGCAGAAAAAGAGGATCGACAACAGTTTGCGTTTTCGACAAACTGGAAGATATGAAACAAAAATTCGCGATTTCGCTCTTCTGCAATCATCTTAAATGACGAAATCAAGCGAAATCAACGTGTTTCGAGTATCACGATGTTTTCGTTGAAATTGACTTTGAATTTCAAAAAAATCGAAGGATGTTGAAAAATCTTGAAGAAACAAAGAGAAGACGGTCGTTTTCCAAGTTCGTTTCGTCGCGGTGGAAATTCTCTTATCGTTATCGGCGATGTACGGCCTCGAGCGAATTCGTGAGAAAGGGCGAAGGTCTTGGAAATGCTCGGAGCCGCCTTTTGTTCCTGGCGAGGACGATTAGAAAACCAGCGATAATTACCCGCGGCCCATGCATATGGAAATGCGGCAAATTGCTCGTAATAACAGTGGTTCGAACTTTCATCGAGCTCTATTTATCCGGACGAAAATCTCGCGGCGCGTCGAAACGAGCATCGTCCAAGGTTGATATAACGCGCGGCTGATAATAATTACTAGTTGTTATTACAGTCCAATTCGCTGGTGGGTTACGGATACACAGCCATTCTAATTACGTAGCGAGCAGGCATGCTCGCTGATTCATATTCATGTACGACGGAGCGGCTGGTGAAATTTTATGCGCGCGGAACCGCGCGGACGCGTTATAGGCGGCTATCTCAGTTTATTAGTTGGCGCGCAACTTCCCGTCGATGCTAATTCACCTATATCAATCCGAGAATTTTGCGGGGTTATGGTGCAGAGCGAGGCATGACGAGCCATCACCCTCCTCCGCGCTCGAATCCAGAGCACGCTCTGGTATCCGCCATCCCTCCGATGTCCTCCGCAAATTACAATTTCGCGTCGATTTTTACGATTCTTTCAGATTTTGACTTTCGCGTCTCGTCGTTGATAAACTTGATTCTATGTACATGTACGTGTCGAAGAGTATGAAATTAAGGTCGTAATTATTGAAATATTCGGGACACGAGTGATACTAGGCTCCGGTTGGAAAATATGGAAAGGAGATGTAATGCTACCTCTCGGTCATTTCAAATCAGGTAGTTGAAAGACCCGCAATTTCACGTCTCGCAGGAATATTTCAAACCGAATGATACAACGAGTTTGCTTCGAGCTACTTGACTGATGAGAACAGTCGTAGAAACTTGTATTTGAAGAACATGTATTTGAAGCAAGTAGAGGTTCACGGCTGAAGAGAGAGGAACGTCAAAAAATAGCACGAGGACTGAAATAAAATAAAATGGCGACTGCGAAAGAAAGGCTGAGGATCAACGTTAACTTTCAAACAAAGATAAAGAATGAACGAGAAACTTGCAAAGACTGAAGAACCTGGGGCAAAGAAGAGAAACTGACAAGTAAAGTAAATAGCTAAAAATCAAACTGAGGAAAATTGAAAATAAACTTTAAAAAGGAGTAAAGAGTTATAATTGGTACAGGGAACTCGAGGAAGGCGTTCTTAAATAAGAACGAGACCTTGAGACGAACGCCGAGCGTTCTCCAGAGCGTGCTCCGAAGCTGGAGACTCTCAAGACGAGGCAGATCCGAAGAACACGAGGGAGGGGGGAGAAGTTTGGCGACGGTGGTGCAGCTGCCGTAGTAAAACTCCGACCGAGTAACCCGAGACAGTATCATCGCGATATAAATATGGCCGAGATGGTATCGCCGGGTGTAACGTAGTGTACGCGACGACCTTCTAATTCCTCGCGAGGTATGCGCGCGTGCACGTGCATACACGCAGCCTAGCCGGCCACAGATATCGAGTGTAACGGTGGTATATTAGCCGAGAATTAACGACCGCGGTAATCAGCACTCGCCTCATAGCGTTCGCCGCGTTACACGGCCAAGGTTATTAACACTTGCACGCCGACCACCCTGGATTCACCGTGGCCTCCCCGCGCCACCACGCGTCCCCGGGATCCTCGTTTCGACTCCATTATCCCCGAGGGAAAATGCTGGGACTTGCTCGGCTTGCACCTTTCCTTCTCTGGGAAAAGGAAGGGAAATTCGGGGGAGATAATTTAGAGAATTTCTAAGTAATAAAATTCCAAATAATATGCTTTTCAGAGGAACTAATTCAGATAATTTTTGTTGAGAAGAAACATTTAGAAATAATTTGGAAAAAATAATTTTCACTTTGAAGAGAAAATTGTCTAGGTTTCGCAATTTTTTTCCAATCTCGGCGCGATTCTCATCCGAACGCGAAAACGCGGCAGAATTAACATCGTCGGAAACGGCAGAAGTGTGAAGGAGGAGGAAAAGCGAGACCGTCAGCTGGCCGAGAGGACCAGTCGATGCTGGTACTTTCTTGATCTGTCGCGGCTCCGTACGTGAACTTCTCACGCGAGCGGAGGGCAAGAGCGGATCGAACGCACGCACGGAGCGGCACGGCACGGGGCTTACGATCCAACAACGACGGGGCGAGGATCCATCGGGATCCACGATAACGGGGGCCACGGCCTCCAGAAGCTCCGCGTTCCGTGCGGCTACAGCACGCATCACGCCAACACGCCATGCCGCGATCAGCTGGATGCCCGGAAGGCTTCTTGCCACTACTGACCCACTGAACGAGACACCTTTGCATGAGCTCGCTCGTTTAACTTCACCCCACGCTCGCCACCGCGTTCGCTAACACGCGTGCCCAAAGACGACCGGCCAGACTTTTCCTTCGGATGCGTCGATAGCTGCTTGGAGTTTCGCCCGTAACGCGAGAGTCAGACAGTCGGATTGCTCGTGGTAGTTGGTCGGTTCAACTCTTCGAGGCACAAATTTTTGCCAGTGCTGGGAAATATTTCAAATATTGGGCGGTGGAAATTTGACTTAAATGAAATGTATGAAAATTATTTGATTACGATCGAGACACGTAAAGTAAAAGCAAAACAAGTTATCGGAAACGTGCACGAGTTTTTCCTTGGCTACGTCTGCTGCAATGGAAAACAATAATACAGAGAGCCGGGTAAAAACACTTGTATTACGCACCGTAATTGATCACTATCGGACGAGCACGCGTGCAAACAGCCACTTTGCAGTTCTAACCATCTCCCGGATAAAATAACTGAGTCGTTTCCCCGTCCAAGTATACATGTAATTCCAACGACTTTGTTAATTGTCCAGTTCTACTTCGTTCGTTTTCGATAGATAGAAGCTTTGAATTGTTTTTCTTTTTTTCTGTAATTATCCTCGACTTTCTTCAATAGGTAGAAACTTTGGACTTTTAGATAAACAGAAGATTTGGATTTTTTTAAAGAAGTTTTTATGGTTTCGTTATGATTATTCGAATAGTCGTAGAAATCTTGACGATCGTTACTGTGATTTTTCGGAAGACGGAAGCTTCGAATTTGAATACACGCTTCTTTGATTTTCTCAAAATCGTACGTAGAAGTGAGGGTAATTGTATGGTTCTTAACCTATTTGATCCACTTGCAAAATATGCAAAAACATAGAAGATATTCAAAAACTGCACGACTTGTACCCCAGTACGATTCGTCTCACTGAAAGACCCAGAAGCAACTGTTTAATTTTATTGATGTGCAAACATTTGAATCGATACAAAACAAATTACGGTACAGCGATCGCTCAGTACCAGACAACGCCACTCCTACTCGAGGTCTACGCCACGCCCTCTCGCGAATCACGTGTCCCAAATCAGCCAATCGCTAATTTTCGTTGCATCAGCGTTGCACCAGAAGAAGCTTGATTTTCTGAGTTACCCCCGCTAAAATCACTTTCAGTGATAAAACACTCAAATAGACAAAGTACCCTTTCACGAACCAGTGTACCAGCTTCCTTCCATCTACTTCCATTCCGTTTGATTAATTTTTCGAGACGATTTAACGTTGCCGCGAAGTTGATTTAAGGAAAATTAAGTAAATCGTTCAACGTTCAAAGCTCGAAACTCTGCTACACGATGAATTTAGCAAATAAATCAGTGGTATCCTCCTCACCGTAGATCTACGCGAGGCATTAATTTCTCATTACAAAGTCGTTTCACCGTTGAGTCTACAATTTTCAGGGAGGATTTTCATCACAAATCCAAGAGGTGTTAATTATATCAGTGATCGCGTAGCCTACAGGCACAATTAATCATTTCGCGTTATCACGTACCTACGCGAAAGCTCGTAGCCAAGTAAAACCAGGTGCCAGGAGTCGATTTTAAAGAATGGTTAAATTACAATGATTACATTTCGATGATTATAATAATTCTCACGTGGCGTACCGTGCACAGAGCGAGAGAGAGAGAGAGAAAGGGGTGGAGAAAGGAAGGAAAAAAAGAGTGGTAGAGGGTTAATCGCTTCCTGTGATAAGCGAAACAATATCGGTCGTGTCCTGTTCAGCGACGTAATGCCAACCAACGTTGATAAATCAAAGACGTTTTGCTTACACATCTGGATATCTAGATCGCGAAAAATTACGCCATGCACGTATGCATGTGTGTCTGTATATAACACGTATACGTACGCGGCTTGACCGCGATGATTCAGTTAATTACCGGTTTGTGCAATTAATGTTTTTAATCAGAAACGGCAGCCGTCAGTGTGCCACTGCGTTTCATAATGATAATAATGACCGGGTGAAAGCGCGCCCCGTGCTTTATGCGCAACTTCCGAGGTGGCCACCGTGGTTTCGACATAATCGCGCACCTCGCTGCAACCGTATCTCGATTTTTCGTCGGTGATACCTTTGAAACTGTGGACAGACTGCGATTTCCTCACAGATTTCTCGCGCGTTGTTTTTACTGCTTCTTTAGTGGTCGGTGGAAGTACATTCCCATTACTTTTCACATTTTCGTGGATACAACTGCGAATCCGTTGAAAACTTCGCGAGAATTAGTACAGTATGTTCTCATATCGTTATATTCCTTACAATTGTATCCTCACTGGGAAAAAAAGATTACAAGCTGATTGTAATTTACTCCAATTATTGCACATTCTATAATCTTGTCATTCAAACACACGTATACGTATACCTACGTAGTTTTCACGACGTCACACAGGATGAACTAATTAATTAAATTGTATCGTTTCCTCGTTGTATCTATCCACTTGTGCGTCACTTTGTACTTTTTTTATTTTTAAATTTATCAAAATTGCCTCGGTCAAAAATGTCTTCTATCCAAACTTTTTTAAATCCCAAGATTTACTGAGAACTCTATTCCAAACACTCCTATACCGATAACAAGCCAATTCCCAGCATTCCAATCCGGAATCAAAGTAAATTCGATTTTCCTTATTTGAAAATTTCAATCACGAGATTATCTCGGCAGACAGTACGTTCGGAAGGAGGGAGGGGTGCTGATATTGTGGCGCGGAAAGTAATTTCAATTCGATTACGGGCAACACCGTAGACCGACTGGTTAGATAAGGTGTACAAAAATCGTTACGAGAAATATTTATTACGGCGAAGCGCCAATGGAACGGAGGGGTGAGCAGATATTTATGAGCGAACGGTGTGCCGAAGGGTGGGGCATTTAAATGGGGTCACTCATACATCTTCGAGGGCACAAAGAAATTCATTAGAACAGAAATAACACGGTTCCGCGGGAAAATACGATGTTCTTCGAAGTCGTTTCCTTTTACCGTGATACTCTTTTCAGCGGATCGCGCCCGCGATTGCGTGAAAAGAATTGAAGTCAGGGCGGATTTTGATTGCTGGTAATTCGAGAGAAACGTCACTCTACTCGTCACCTGTAACTCCAAGAATTCAACGTCGAAGCATAATATTCAGCAACGTGACTATGTCAAAGGGGTGCATAAAAGAGAAAGTTTTGCAGGGGTGCATAAGTAAGCGGCTTAAAAAAAAAGAGAAAGAAAGAGACAGAGCGAGGCTATATCCCCTTGACTCGGGAACAGAGAATACATTGACAACGATTTTTCTAGTAATCGCAAGTTTAAGTACCGTGTCGTCAACATCGATACGCGTTGTCAACGCGGGAAAAAGAAATTCAAAGTGGCGAATAATAAACTTTACGTATTTAATTTTATGTATCTTCCAATGTTGGCTCCCCAATTTTGTAAATCGCACAATCACCAGCAAAATTTGCCAAATATACAGCCTGATAATAATTTCGTCACAAAGTCAATGTGTGACGAAAAATTTCAACTCAAACTCGGATTCAGTCATTAAACATTCTTCTCAAAAGTGGAAGAATCATCCATTGATGTTGAAAATGGACGGAAAATTATCTTCCAGCATTGCCAAAAGTAGAAAGATCAACGATAAATGTTCCCAAGAGCCTCAACTTCGATTGAAATATCGAGGTCAGCGTCGTCGCTGAGCAAAAAGTGATAACCGTGAAATACCTTTGCTGAAAATTGCTCTAATAACGAGAAAGGAGAACAGCAGAGCCCGTTTAAGGCGTCGTCCCCCCCAGCCCCCTCTGTGCAGAGGACGTTTCCAACAGGATGCAATATTTTCTGATTCTTCTCGCAGTGCGTAGAGTGGTCTCGCATCAATCTCCGGCTTGGAGGCAACGGGCGATGAGACAGAACCTTTAATCGCTCGTCAAGAGTCGCCCGATTATTTAAAGGCTGGGCCCTTTTGTGACGTCCGGCCAGTCCACTGACTAATAATCGTCATCGATCAACCGGTGACTTCACACGGCGCATTTAATGCACCGTGATGCCGTCATGATACGCGTACTTTGGATTAGTTCCACGATCAAAGGTCACGGCCATACGCGGTCTCATTCGAAGTCGGCTGATGTCGGCTCTTCAGGCCATCGTTTCTTCCCAAGACGTCCTCCCCCCCTCGCCCTCTGAGACGATCTTCAGACGTTCGAGATATCAAGTAGCGTTCTTCGATGGAATTGCGCAGAGATCGATGCAAAATCAGTCTCGCGTTATCTGGTAAAATTTAGTTGAATTTCTTAGTGTAGTTCTATTAATTGAATACAAACTGAATTTCATTACGCGAATTTAGGATCGATAGAACGTGTAAATCTTCGTGCGAAATTGTTTGTACAAAACTTGAATCCTTCGTCAAAATTTCTAAACTTTCAAATTTTCATGATCGTAACAAAGTCTTTCGATCATCTTCAATATTAATATCCTTATCTGAAAGACACGTCAGAAGGTTCTCCCGTTTTGCGATATAAAATTCCTCCTTTCGATTGTCTTCAATGGCAACGACATCCATACATGAAAGATTCGCGAGAAACCGGAAGCTACCCCCCCTGGAACCACCCCCTATCGAAGGAAACGTAGAAAGCTCGTTCCAGGGAAGTGATTAGCGTCCTTAATGACGGACGTTGGCGAGGGGTTGCTTGTATAGACACGGCGGGTCAAACGATGAACGTATAGAAATATAAATACGTCGTTTCCCCTGGGCGGCTGAGGGGCAGGAGGAGTGGAAGCACGAGGGGCTGGCAGGTAACCGCAGGGGTAGCTGAACGAAACACGGGCTGCAGTGCCAGCCCGTGTAACCGACACCAGTCATTCGCCTCCCCTATTTCACCACCATGTTGTGCCACTTGTGCCCTCCCGCCACTTGGGTCCTCAGACACAATCCCTGTACTACCACCGTTGTTCTCTCTTCCCCCTTTGATTCCCCGACTCTGTTCGATTCTGTTCGACGTCCACCGCTGAAAACGATACGTTTGCCTTTCCTCTTTCGATCGTCTCGAACCGATGGATGTTTAATTGGCTCGCGTGGCAGTCAATGGACCCCGAGTCCCCCCGGCTAATCCTCCGTTTTGCGGGATTCGATCTTCCTGAATCTCTCTCCTCTGTCTCCCTGATCGCTTCCTGGGGACGTTCGTCTATAAATTGTGTGTTCACACAATACAATACGTTGCTGCGAAGGAAATTTTTTTCTTACCTCTGTGCTGCTTGATTTATTATCGTTCGATTTGCACGACTTTAGTTTCCTTGATCAATATTTCATTCCGGTTGATCTCTGTGGCTACATTCATTTTGATAAATATGACACATTTATATTAATCCGATGGAAAGATTAGTCTGACACGTGAAATTTTGTATCACAAAATATACGTATGTACGTATGTAGGGTATGTATATTAGCAGGGTAAGATTAATTTAGCAGAGTGACGAGAGTATGGAAATTTATTCAATTTATGGACAGGTTTTAAAAATAGCTTATCCAGTATGAATCAGTCGGGATGAAATGTCAAATGGTATTTAGACTGCAAAGAATGAATCGAGCAAAAGTGAAGTCCCCAACGCGCATGACTAACAAGCAGATAGGCAGTAACAATGCGGCACGCCGATCTTCGCTGTTCCGTATATTGTCCTCCATAGTATGTCGTACATGTACTAATGTTATTCCAAATCGTTACAGCCACAGACGTTTTATATTGCTTGTACAAAATTCCCATTTCCTATCTTTGTCTCTAATCTCTCTTCATTTTTATTTGATTAAACTTTAATTTCATAGCTCTCTCGAATCCCTTTGTTAAAAAATATTTTACAAATCCTCCCATTTTTCCAATTTAGATAATAAGACTTTTTGTTCGCTAAATATCTTTCGTACGAACTAACTTTGTTAAAGAGATCAATTTCTTCAGCGTTCTCCCAATTTTTCATCTTTCTTATTAATTAAATAAAAATTATGTCGAAAATGCTCGTTAAAGGAAAGTTTTCTACTCGTAAACCAGGCACCGTGTATCACTGCGAGGTTCGGCTAATGCACGAACGCAATCGGTCGCCAGGCTGGGCGTCTAAAAGCTAAGGTTCTGGTAAGTAATTTCGCCGGTGTTGTCCGCTAGAACAAAGGCCTGGGAATTAATTAGTAGGCGCGTATACGGCGAGTCCCCTAGAGGGCGCAGCATATGGCGCGATCGCATCATCGCATCACCACCTGGCCCTCCCTGTCTCCTTTCTTTTTCTCCTGGCTTCTCCGCTCTTTCTCTCTTTCTGCTCGTGCCTGTCCGAAGGGGGCCGAAATGTTGTTGGCTGGATGGACAAACCAACGGTCGGACAAAAAGACTAGCTGCGAATCGACAGGGGTTGGCCGGCCGCAACCCTCTTTCCACTCTGTCTCTCCCTCTCTCTTTCTCCGCCGCGACGTTCATGACCCGTGAACGCCAGAACCAACGAATTCGACTTTCCAACGTGCCTTTCGGCTCGCATTGACGGACTTGTGCTCGTGTGCGGAGACACGGGAAATTAAATTTCGACGATTGGGAAAGAAAGGTACAAAAGAATCCTGGGGGTACATTTTCAAACTCGAGGTTTTCACGTTTTCTTCCGCGTCCAGGGAACTTTGGACGACGTGGAATGCTGAATTTTGATAAATGGAGGAAAGAATTTTAAAATTTTAGAATTTAATCGTAAAGACGTGAAAAGTAAACTTTCAGTATTGGAAATAAAGACACGAACGGTGGAAAAATTTTATAGAACCGAGAAATGATAGAATTATTAAATAGGGATACTTAAACCTTAATCATTCGGGGACACGAGAAATAAAATTTCGTTAATTAAGAAGAGAAGACTGAAAAGGAATTTTCTAGAGTAAAATGAAAATAGAATTTCGATGTTGAAATAAATTGGTTATTCATTATTTCTCCATATTCTGACGCGACTGTTATTAAAATTGGGAAAGTTTATACAAATTGTTATATCGTATGTTTAATTATATTTTTTAAAACCTACAGACACTGGCAAATTTTACATTCTGTAAATTTTTGTACGAACGATCGTGGTCTATTCTACGTCCATTCGAAGTAGAGGAAGATGTGGGTCTAGTTCAGTGACGTTTAGAGGTGCGGTTTTTCCAGCGACTGTTTTGTACTGATGTTAACAGAAATAGAAATTAATATAGTCTCCAGAGACACCATCGCTATCGTGCTTTTACCCGTTTCTGTTATAATAACAAACACTAATTGCACGTAATACGAGCGTTAAAGCATGACGAATCCTCTCATATTAGCTCTTTTCTTATTTTAATCTCTATTTTAATTAATTTTAACTTTCGCAGTCTGGTCGAATTCTCCAAAATTTAGGTCAATTGTCATGTTTCAATTATTATGTACTAACGTTCCTTTTAATCTTTATGAAGTACACGTGCCTTTGACGTAACATAAAATTGCTTCCTACCGTCTTCCGTCTCGACAAAAAAGTGACAAACGTTCCCTGAATTCCTCAGAACTTCCCACATCAAGGAAGAAGCTCACGTTTCGGCGTAACGTAAAAAGCCTGCCGCGTCTCTCCCCCTGAGTCGCAAAACGTCCAGAATTTCCCACGTCACGCAGGAAGCCCGCGTTTCCAATTTAAGATTGGCTGGCGAAGGCAAAACCTAGAGAGTTGGAAGACCAGGGGAGATCGACGATGATTCAACTGCGTCGTCTCGTTTTTCGCGATCTCGTCCCGCTGTCTTCGGCGCGGACCCGAGACAAGGCAGACCGAATCGCGGTCGCGGGGGGGGACAGATTACGCGTCGTATCGATTACCATCTCTCGCGGCGTGGCGTCAAGGTAAATCGCCGGATATCAAGCTAAAATATGATGATCGTTGGCTGATGATCGCCGCGCGAGACGGTAACGAACTCGCTAATATTCCATCAGCGTGGCTCGCCGCGTCGCTTCTTCCTCGAAACGGGAACAGAAGACGGCGGCAAGGACGCCGCAGAGGCCGCATCGGTTCGCAGCGATTTCCCGGTTAAAACGCCGCGCAAAAACCATCCCCGGGACGAATCGGAAGACGAATCAGCCGCGACCGCGAGACTTCGGACTCGCGTGAGAGAGACTGATTTACGATCTCTTCGGCAATTTTATCAGGCGGGGGAATCTTCGTGGTTTACGGAGCTCGTTTGATCGACGAGGTGAATCTACGATGATGACGATGGTGCAGAGAGTCGGACCGAGAGCTTAGAACGTATTAGGGCTTCTGTGCTTCATTCGTTAAGAAAGGAAGCAGGCTGAAAATTTACTTTTGCAATTACGAAGGATCGGAACTTGGCAATTTTAGACTGCCAACTTGTCAAAATTTCCCTTGGAATTTTCCTTACAATTAGACTTTCGTAATTCGTATGATAATTTTTCGTTCAGATTGAAACGAATGAATTTCAGACCAGCAAGAGCTCGATAGTTTAAAATTTGGTGTAAAACAAACGAAGCAAGTGCCATTGTCAATTTCTGTACTATCAGTCTCCTTCTCGAAGATCTGTCCACCAATCGAACCAACTAAACAACGTCTCTATCAAATCGAAAATCATTTTTGACAGGAATTCGAGATCGGCGTGTGAGATTTCCAAGAGTGCTCAGAATCTCATCTCGGTGAGATGGCCCGGGGTCTCCGGTGCACCGATATCTCTGCGGTTTCGTTTATTTTAAGTCGGACGGTATTTTTAAAAGCTGGATTGTTCGCAGGCTCCGGTGGTGACCGCACCAGAAGGTGCAAACATCGGTTCCTTATTCACTTACCCGGGTGGCGGCGGCTCGGTGATGGAAGAATAAAGAAAAAAGACGCGGAAAGGGGAAAGCGGACGGTGTCTCGGCGCGTTGCTGGTCCACGGCTCGGTCCAAAGTCTCGGTCGTTTTTCGAGGCTCCGTGGTCGGACGAGCATGAAAGCTGAGCCGGCTGCCGAGTTACGCTGAAAATCCCCTTGTCCGGCTCTCTCTCGGATCTATCGAAAGGGGCCAAAGATCCCAAAAGCAGAAGAAATACGTCTGCGGCTCGGTGTATGTATGCACACGTCGCGCCGCCGCACGGCACGTCACTTTTCGCCGGTCGTTCTGCTCGATTCTCGAGCCGACACTCGAGACACACGACTCGTCCCTCCTTCTTTTGTTTCATTTTGCCTCCGTCGAACGGTGGCTCTCGAGCCTCTTGCCTCTTCTTTCTCTCTCTTTCTCTCTGTCTCTGTCTCTGTCTCTGTCTCTGTCTCTGGCTGGCCGAAGAACAGCCAGATTTTCTGGAATTCGTTCGGTCTCACGTAACACACACACATACACGATCTACTCGTTCTCTCTTCTCGTCTCTTCTGTGTTGTGTTGGTCAATGGGATTCGGTGAGTTCGTGGGAAAGCGGCCCGTTGATCGGCCTCGACCCCCGTACAGATCGATCGCGCCGTGGTCCAGGCTCGCGGCTCGCGCGATCACGCTCGTTCGCCCGGAAGATCTGCCTGTCGGCTCGTTCTCGAACGTCGCCTACGCTTTCCTATCCTTTTCTTCGTTTCTTCCTTTTTTTTTTTTTTTTCGGACTTGGAACGTCCCCGTTTGGCCGCTTCCTCTCGCGGCAGCCTTCCTAGAGCCGCTTCAACCGATCTCGATGATCTCGTGTTCCCTCGGCGAGAAACGCTGCTTCGCTACCCGACCGACCGTTCCGATCGTTGCTCGACTGAGCGTATCGTGGGGTAATGTTGGAACGAGTTGGTCGCACAGAGTTTGCCGAATTTTAGACGAGGCTGGATGTAAATCTCGTTCGAGCATCTTACTTCCTTTAGGAGGTTAATTATTTCATTATAATCTAGTTATTTTATTTGAAATCATAAAATTTGTAAAAGTTTCCTAATAAATACGTGGTCGAGTGATACACTTTAATTCATTGGAATTTTCCAGTAAATGTAGCAATTAAATATTTCAATACCCATAATCGATCGCAGCAAGATTTACGAATTGAAATGCTAAATTAGTATCGTGATTCATATTACACGCAGTTAGGGGAACTTTGCGGGACATTCGGTGTTTTAATTTCAAACAACGAGATGCGACAAACGGATGTCGCGTACGAAACCCGGGCAACGGGAGAAAAGCCTGAAAAACGGGTTAAGGTGACACGGTATCGCGTTTCAGCCACCTCTTTTGTGCCACTTAGCCGTCGCTTTTCAAGAGTTAACGTTTCCATGATATTTCTTCCGCGCGACGGCGGATCCCGTAAGCAATAGGCGTGTAAAATGATTCGCTGTAAATCTATCATCTACCTGGGGGCAGCCACCTCCATGAAAAACACCTGGTGGTATCTCACGGTATCTGCGAGAGAGGGTGCCCCGAAATCGTTGCGTTCTTTCCTGAATATTCGAAAGAGCCACAGCTGCGTACGAACTACCTCCCGCGTATGTGCCTGTCGATATCGCCCAGCTTTATTTCCAACTCCCGCCCACTCGTTGATTACCAACGATCGAATGACTGACTGATGGAACAGAGGACGGAGAGACGATTGTTTGAGGATTCCTCGTGTGAGAATTTTTGCACCGTTGATGAAGATTACTTCAATTTAGGACTTGATTATCTTGGACTCCTGCGCGAAAGTACATTGACTTTGGACTTTGCTGCTTTAAATATTTCTTTTTCACTGAAATTTCATCAATTTAACAGTGGAACTATCAAAGCTATCAAAATGAGTAATTTATAATTTTTGTCAGATATTTTACAGACGTATTTTTAAAGATAAATACTATAAAGTTTCTCTATTTTTTTTTTGACTTCAACGTCTCTGATAAAAATTTTGTTTCGTCTAGTGTCGAATCATTTCCTGAAAAGATCACTCGAGACATTATCTCTCTGACATTAGCATTCACGTCAAACAAATATCTATCGACTGGTGACGATGCACTGTCGACGATATCAAACGGAGTGAAACCGTGAATTCCGATGAAGCGAAGCAAACTCCAAACTGAACTCAGGCCACGCCTGATCCTCTCGAATTGGCGCGTTTCGTCGTATTCTGTAATCGCGGGCCGCCTTTGACAGCGCCATTCCTCTCTCGCGGCAAGAGCCAGGCCGCCAGCCGTGGTACAGGTCGTTTCACGGTGATTCCCGTGACCGATCCGAGGGTTGCGTAGCCTGAAAGACGATCACGGTCGTTCGGCGTCCCGCCGTGGCCAGGCCTCGTGTTACCTAGAGGCCTTCATTAGACTGACACTGATGGCGAATCGCCGCCACGAATCACGTAATCCCCACGACCGGTGCCCCTCTTTCATTTGGCAGATCGGGCAACGGGGCCCCGAGTTTCTCAGTTTGCTCGTTGCCGTCTCGTTTCTCGGGCCATTCTCGTCGTGATTCTCGCCGGGGCCGTTTCACTTGAGGCGCAGCCTTTAATGAAAGGGTTCTTACGGGACGACGAGAAACGAGACAGCGCGTACTCGATTCCTGAGAGAAAGAGAGAGAGAGAGAGAGAGAGATTCTCTGCTTTTCTTTCGTTTCGCTTTGTCTCTGTCTCGCTGGTCTCCATGCTCGCTAAGAGGCCACGAACCAGAGGTCTGTTTCCCGGGCGCCACGAGCTGGATACCAGAGTGAGATCGTAAACACGTTCCACGAGAGTCGTAAGATTTCACGAGACTGAAGGCGGACGCCGAGGATTGACGGATTGGATCGTTATTGGGTCGTTTGTGTGTCTATCCGTTTTGTTTGGATCTGGGTGTTTTGTGGGCGTTTGTGGTAGAAAATGAAACTCCTCGGAGAAGATAGGTTCTTGGATTTATTTACAAACTGTTCAACTACTTAGCCGTTTGATTAACTTTCAATTTCATTCTGATTTGAATAGAATTTTACGATTGGATTCAAGTACTTTAACCTCTTGCGCTGGAATGACATGCCACGCACGTCGAGATTTTTTTTGTTCCAAAATTGCAATATTTTCTCAATTTTAAGTATATTTGAGTATAACACAGGCAAGACAAATAATAAATTTATTACTTTTAATTTCTATTCAGTGATATATCGACGAGTTCAAAAAGAAAGCGACGAATTACTGTATACGGTTTGGTCACTCGTTATGGTCCGCAATCAGTTGCCAGCGCAAGTGGTTAATCAAAGGGTGACGATGTAATAAAATGGCAAAGAATTTAAAGATGAAGGAGGAAATAATTTACATTTCTATGTAAATAATGAATACATCTCATCATCTTTTGTTTTCAAGCATGATTTAAAAGTAACATTTGAATTGAAAAATTGTACCGTTACCATTTATGTATTTATCACTCTATGGGTAGAGTTGGAAATTTCTGTCTGTAGTTTTTTAAAGACTTCAATCCTTTTCAAACAGTCTTCCAGCTATTTTCACGTTCATTATCGACATCACCTGGTCAATTTAAGTTCGATCGAGGGTTCACGGGGTCGGGAGAGCTCGCAGCTGTAAAGATGAAAGCGGCGCTAATCGCTCCTCACCCTGTCGCGTTAACCAGCTCGCCGTGTCATTTTTCGTTCGTCACACCTTGTGTTCAGCATTCTTGCTGATTCACCCGTTCGAGTATTTTGATTTCTGCCGTTCTGTATCGTGAAACATTAAACATTAAACTCGCATCTGCCGATCGATCTTCACAATCACAATCGAAAGGATGAAACTTTTGAAACGCTTCTTCCAATCGCGATGCAAGATCGTTCATCAGCTTTTCACATCTGAAACGAGCTAATGGAGTTCTAACGAGGAAAAGTTTCCAACGAACTTTGATATTGAAATAAATTTATAACGAATTTTCATATTAATCGGAAAGAAAAAGAATTTCAAATATTTGAAACGGCATTACGTAACTAGGAATTTAAAACTCGCTCTCCGACCGGGAAACCGAGGCAAATTTTCAACGAGAATTCGAAAAAGAATTCGAAAGGTATTCGAAATATTTGGTCTCGATGGCAAAAAAAAAAAAGCGAAAAGAGAACAGAGATTTAGTGGACGAGTCAATTGTTGAGCGAACGAGGCGAATGGATCGCGGGTATCGACCGCGGGTCGAACGGAGCTCGACTCATAAATATGCATCGGCGCGCGGGGAATTGATTCGGGCGACGCGACGCCACGAAATCCCAGGAATCGGCGGAGAAGCGCTGAAAAAGCGAGGAACAACCGGAGGCGACGAAACGCGTCACGCTATGGAAATGTTAATTGTTCTGCCGGAGGGCTAGTTCTTCTTTTTTTTTGCGCGTGCTTGAGCCACTTCTCGAGAGCTTTTCATTCTTCTCGTAAACGTTAAAGACGCCTTTGAAGTTTTAATACTCACGCAAATCATCATCAGAAGAATCAATAATAATTCATCGATCTCGCGAGACTTTTTCCTTCGAGTCTTTGGCGAATTGGCAGTGGCGTCAAAGCGCTGATAAATCATATCGAGACGTCTGGTTCGAACTCGCAAGTGACAACGTAAATTCGTGAACAGCGTTAAGAGATAATTTTAGATTTTTCCAAGGAGACTACGAAGATTACGAGAAATTAATCATCCTATCATCTGGACGCAGTCATTAGCCAGAAGTCAGCCGGCCCGATTAATTCTCAATGCTTTTATTCCAGCCACTTTGTCCTTGTCCGTGGCCGCGTACCTGGCACGTGTGCCTTTCTGGAATCGTAACAAAGTCCCCCACGACCGCCGTACCTACGGGATACCGCCCTTTTCGTATAATTGCTTTGTTTATCGTCCCCAATCAGGGCGCCGCTATTAGCATATAGGCGAGCCTTGCGTTCCCTCTCCCCTCCCGCCTTCTTTTTTTAAATCTTTTTTTCCTTTCCTTCTTTCTTTCTTTCTGTTTTCTATCTTGTACATTTTTATCGTCTAGACCGAAACGCCCTTTCCCTCGGTTTTCGCATTTTTCCACTAATTTTGCTCCCTCGTGCGCGAAACGAAGGTGACAAACTTTAGCTGACAAGGTGGACTTTTCCTTTTTTAACTTGTAACGTAAGTCGTCTTTCGTTACTTTGTTCTTAAGTTGAACGACGAGCTGTTTTATTCTTATACCTTCCATCAGATTAATTCCACGGATTTGAATGATAAATATATATTTCAAAGAAGAAATTATTAATCTTGTATACTTTATGTCAATCAAGAAGATTCAGACAGCTCTTTAAGAATTTCCAATTGATGATGAAACTAGTCATCGGTAAAGTACAGTTGTGTCGTCAATTTAAAAACTGAAAGTATAAATTTCCAATCGACGTTGATGAAGTCACCGAGTCAAGAGGCTAGTAATTCATCACCGAAAAGTAGGGAAGCCCGGTTAAAAGGCTTATTAAAATATGAGTTTGTAAAACGCGAGAAACAGATGAAGAATATCCGGCCAGTGGCGTGCGCCGCGTCAGTAGAAAACGAAGGAACAACGAGAGTTGACATCAGCGACGGGGTGGCGCTATTAGAAATTCGCAACATGTGTTTCAATGTAGCGACAGCGCGAGGCATGCATCACCACGCCGTTGCCCGGATCTCTCATGCAATATGAATGACGCCTGGCACACTCTGTAATTACCAGCGAATTTCATTAGGGCCATTAAACGATTCGCCGCGCGAATACATTTTTGCTAATGCCGATCAGCGTGCTCGTCCTCTTTTCCGAAACCGAATTTTCGCCAACCAGAAATTAAGGTCAAGAATACTTTCATGATGGTTTGTAAGATTAGCATTGCCAAGCACAATGGCCAAATTGATCGATTTTTTGAAACATCAACAATCTTTTATATTTTGAGAAAATACAGAGATGTTGGGCAATTTTGGACGTTTCAATATTTATAAATTTTGTGTCCAGATTCTTTTGTTCGCGTAATTTTTCGCACAAGCACAGAGATCTAAAAAAGAAACAACGAAAACGATGATATATATTTTTTTTAAAAATTCAGAAACTTAAAGGTGGCACGGCTGTAACAAGAACTCACGAGCGTCTACGCTCGTTCGCCGACCTGACTGTCGAGAAACGACAAGGAATGGAAACAGGCGATCGTCGAAGGCTGTCCGAAACGCTCGAAATCGAATACGAAGATTTATGTCGATCGCGGTTACTCATCCGGCTACCGAACGATTCCTGATACTCGTTCGTAGCCGATTCGGTAGCCGAGCCAAAGGGTTAAAAGGTGTCATTAATATCAATCGAGGGCCACGATTGATCCGTAGGTAAGGCAATGCCAGGCTTGATCCCGCCGAAGGATTTATAGATCTCATCGTCGATCCGGGGCGTACGGGAACCGCTGGTTAAAAATGCCTCCGACCCTTGTCGCTGGGTCTATATTTCTTGGGAATTCCCCTTTCTATCGACGCCAGCCACGTGGCCGCCCCGCATGCTCAGCTGATTTCATCGTTCTCCTTTCCAAGTAATTCACTGACCAACCAACTGAACGTTCCAACTACCACGTATTTAGTCGTTCTTTGGGAAAACTTTGTGCGCAAATCCTTCCGACATTGAACTGATTAGTTTCGCGAATTTCTCAATTTCGTTAGTATTTCAGTATTTGAGTTTCTTTATTTTCACTGGTATTTTAATTTCAGTTTAATTTACCAAATTATTTACTTTTATTATTATTTTATTACTATTTACTTTCATTTTAATTGAAATGTTTTTCGAATTGAATGAATTTCTGTAATTTTATTTGAATTTGAATCGAAATCTGTTAGTTTTGATCGTAGCCTAAATTTATTTACCGCATGGATATTTATATATTTTATATCCAAAAATTTCTTTACATCTCGAAATTTTAAATCTGTGAATTAATAAAGTGAAGCTTTTCTAAAAAAAAATCTCCGATGATTCGAGCGTTAAACCAAGTTCTTCCAAATTAAACTCAATTGTCAGACACTGTTATTACGTAAACTGTTTTTCGTCCAATGGTCTCAGTCAAATCACGAATCCCGCCGCGAATTAATAATTACTATTAATGAGAGAATCGAGATACCGCAATTTCTGATAATGACCGACGTTAGACGACGGCATAGCTATGTGATTTCATTCACCGCGATTTCATGGACCATTTGCTACTTAATGGACGACGATAAAGCGCGAACGAAGCTCCATAAATGCAGGTAGTCCTTTGACCTAGAAACGGAATGGCTGCAGGTAGGATCAGCCCCCGGGGGCTCACCCCGTACGCTCCGCAAATAAAAGCAGTTTCTTCGTGACCGGTTTAATTAGACACTCCTCTAAATAATTAAACGAATCTACCAATCTTCCGCGTCACTCTTAGTCTTTCGCTTCCCCTCGTATCTTTCATATTGCATCTCTCGGACGCATTCAGATTTCATATTCCTAATTTCACTCGCTTCGACGAGAAAAATATTGTTGCAGTTTTATGCAAGACAATGATAATTCGTTCAAATTATTCTTGCTAATTTAAAAATTAAAGCTTCGCAGGTTATTCTTGATAATCTTCAGAGATAAATCTCTATTGATCGGGGAAAACTCAGAGAAGTAAAACTTGAAATCAATAAGCCAAATTTTAGAATCGGATAATCAGCGAAAGTGGGTTGAAGAGTGCAGAGAAATTTAATTTTGTTGTATTTCAAATTCAAACTTTGAAGTGTTTGAAAAAACTGCTAAAAGAGAAGAAGGAGAAAAAGAATCTAAGCCTGAACCTGAAGTTAGAAGTCTAAGAAAAAGATGAAATGGAATTATTATAAAACTAAAGCAGTATGAAAGAGATGAATTCTGATGAACCAAAGTCAAGAGCACGCAATCGTAAAATGGCGTCGCGGAGAAATTGATAACAGGTCGGTTTACACGGTTTGCATCGGGATAGACGAAATCGATTTTCAGGGACGACGAGAGCCATTTCAGAAGTTTACGATTAGAGAACAATTGACTGGCAGAGTTAACCTGCGAGGAGGGTTGCGGTGAACCTTCTCGGTGGCAGACTTTATCGATCTCCCGTGGCCTGAAACGGCTATCCTGGTACCTTCTTCTTCCTTCTACCATTCTGACGATAAAGCGACTGGGGCGTGTTCGTCCTATCCTTTTTCTTATTCTTACTACCCGCCGATGTCTTCTCGAAACCCCGATCCCGCTCTCTCCTACGTATATTCCCCTGTTCGTCCATCTTGAATCGTATTCAACGTGGATGCCGTATTTGAATAACGTCACCACCGACTGAGGAATTACATTCAAATGCTCTGACAATGCGGTTGGCAGGCTAAAATGCGCACGATACAGAAGAATACGTAAAGTGTGCAAAGTATTATAGCTTATAGCTAGCTAGTATTATATTATAGTTAGCTAGTATATGTGCTTTCTATAATATTTTCATATATTTCATATTTCTCAAGAAACGTAAATTTGCATAAAATTCTATGACTGATAATATATAATATATAATATATAATAAATAATAAATATATATAATATATAATATAATAAAATATATAAACGATAATATATAAAATATATTTCATTCCGAAATTTCTATTCATTCTCGTGTGACGTGCAAGCTGTAACAAACTCGTGTGTACATCGCTTTGCCGATTAGAAATCGTAGGCAGTGGCGTTTGTCACGTAACGCGGCCTAAGATCGAGGTTCGACACCGGGAATTAACTGCGAATTCATAGGATCGCCTCAAACGTCCTTCGTAACATACATGATCGAATGTAAACGAGTTGCCGAGTTTCGCACCGGCGCTGTGCAATTCGTTCGGCGCACGGAATTCCAGGTTTTTGGACGCCCGATGCAAGTCGAGGGTTGGGTAATTCTCTTGTCGAGAATCGGTGGTCTTTAGGTGATTTCAAATCTCGAAATAGCAGTAGCGTAGTCTGTCGTTCGTAGCTGCGGGCTATTTGGCATGATAACATTTATTTTTGGCAATTTATTCTTGCGTTGCAAAACTCGGTCTCTACAAGTCTGAAACGTTCGACTTTTATTTCCACTGGCGGTAGATTTTTTTATTTTAACTTTCAAACTATAGATAAAATATAGTAATATTTTTTTATAAAATTTATCGCGATTAATTAACTGTTTTTTCATCTTCTTTATTCTTTATGTTCTTTTTTTTTAATTTTATGACACTTATCAATGTCCGTGCTATGTCATACAATTATTTCCAACACATCCAAACTCGATTAAATGAAATCAAAAATAAAGAATCCAATGGGAGATACTCAGGAATAAAATCCTTGTCAACAACTCAATTTGCTTATAGAGGAATAATGAATTTCATTTTAATACGTGTATCATTTTAAATAAAAAGTTTACAAGGCGACAGCAACTGACACTCTCATCGACGTTCGAAACGTTTTGCATCTCTTTCTTGCAGTCGCGTGTCGCGCGAAAATCAATCAGAGGGAAAATTCTTCGAGACAGTCGTTCAACGCAGCGAGCATGAAAATTTCGAGGGAAGTTGGCTCGTAGCGAAGAATAGTTAAGCCTAGTAGCAAGTAAGTAGAAGCTAGTCACACGTAACGAAACGTCTGGCGATAAATCAACAGTCGGCGCACACGCGTCCCGTGTGCAATTACACTGGTCCGAAATTACACGATACGATCGGGTGTCTGAATAAGTGGGACGACCGAGATTCCACGAAAATTCTGATAAGCGGCTCGAACTGAGCAATTAAATCGGGCTCCTTCGTTCCGACTTCGATCCGATTCCGAGAAACTCATTGGTCTTTCAGTGTTCCGCGGATCCCGTTGATTGTGTTCCAAAAGTGAACAACGACGAGCAACGAAAGGAAAAAATCTCGCGGTTAATGATACCGGGCCTGGCAGTTTACACCGAACGACTTCACCAGCGGCTGTTCCTTTCGTGTCAAGGATCAGTTACAATAAAGCAAACCATCGTTGCTGTGTACTTAAACCGCGAATACTTTATTTAACCAAGCATTTTGCGAAACTTTTTCCTCCGGAGGTACGTCTTTCGAATTTCTTTGCCTTCGTTCAGAAGCACGATCAAGATTGAAAATTTCTGCAGAGACTGAACCCTCGAATGTGTCAATGTCGTTGATGACTGATGATTACTAATTTCAGACGTTTGATTTGTTTTACGTAGATGGAGATTGGTTGAATAAACTGCGAATTTCCATGCAGTTTCATACCTTTTTGGGGACAGTCGGTCTCTTAAGAACCCATTCAGTCCTTGCTCCTTTTATTTTCTTTCAGTTTCTATTCTTCATTTCCAACTGTTTTTTATTTTGTTACATAAGCATTGTAAATTTACGTGAAACAGTTCTCTTTCGATAAAGAATTTGCATTTTAGAAATTATACACGCAGAGTTCCAGTAAATATTCCTGCATAATCTCACTTTTACGGTGGAATTAAACGCACAATAAAACATTCTTTAGAATTTCCTATACCTTTGTGCATTTTTCTGCATTATTTCTCATCCTCAATTTCGCAGTCTAGAAATAAAATTTAATCGAATGAACCAAGTAACTCGACTCCAAATTTTTTACGATGGTGATGGGAACAATTTACAAATTGAGTATCCCTGATAACAAATGATAACAAATGATACGCAGCACGCGGAAATTTTTTGAACGATAATGTTGAAACGGCGATTGGCGATGTTTAAAGGGCGAGTTTTCACGTAGCGCGAAATAAACGCGACAGAAAGAGTGGAGATAAAGGAGAAGTCGGCCGAACCAGGCCTCGCAGAAGCGTCCAGGAAAATCGATACATCGGGAGGAGGTACGATTACGCGAGTGACTCAGGCGGTTTCCGGTGGACGCCATGATGGATTTAAGTACTTCCGGCCGGAGGCGCGTGCGCCAGCCTGTCCTGCCTGGAATTATCGAGGCTGCTCTCTCTCTACACGCGGAGATCGAGTCCGATGTCGATGTCGACGTACGACTCATATCCAAGAAAAAAAAAGAAACAGAACCGAATTCGGCCTTTCCATTTAAACATTCATCTAGAAATATCGGAATTTGTCCTCAAACATTTGAAAATTCTATCTATCTCCATCTACATATGTACTTGTATATATATTTTACTTTTCCAAATATTCTTTCTAAAGTCTAACACAGACTTTAGATTTTTTCAGAAATTCTATTTAATTTCATTCTGCAACTATCCACAATAATTTTACTCTTAAGCTGTATTTTTTCCAAATATGGATCTTTTAATTTCTCTTCAATTTTAATTTCTCTTCCTTTGGAAATTTTGATTCCGATCGTCTGTGAACTATCTGTGACAATTTTCCAAATTTCTCTTTAGAAACTCCCTTAAAATTTTGCCTCTCGAGCTTAAAAATTCCGTGGAATTGTCTAGTTAATTTGATTTCCAAGTTATTGCCGTTCTGACCATTATTCCGTCTCGTAAACTTCCAATCGAAGCCGAAAAAGTCTAGCGGCTGGCAGGAGGAAGGAGGAACGATCGATTTTCCGATGCATTGTCGAGGAACGGCCGAGCGTTCTCGGAAGAAACGTCCAGATAGTCCGCAATCGGCGTGTAATTAAAGAAACATCGCTTGGCCACGGTGCTTGAACCGGTCGATAACGATCGATATTGGCCGAGAGGGGATCAATCAGCCGGTTCATAAACCGACCTCGCTGGATTCCCATCCAGATGCACGGCAATTGCTAGACATAAATGGAGGCCTCGCTCTTTCGGGGCACATCATTATGCAGATGATTTCTCTTTGTCTCGCCTCGCGATGCTCTCTGCCTTTCAACTTTTCATTCGTTCTCCAATGTGTCTGGCGTGTTACGAACGTGGCTGAAAATTTTGCGAAATAAACCCTAAAATATGTGATTCTACAATTTTCGGAAGATATCGATACCACAGTATTATAGATGATTCATTTTTTATTTCCTGCAACGGGACTGAATTTTGTTGTATCGATGCAACGTTTTGTTCGTAATTATTTTTAGTTGATCTGTAATATCGAATTGTATTTTAACATCCACTTTGGTGAATCGTGTTCTTTGACTGTTGTTGTGGAAAAGAATTCCATTCCTTTTATTGCTATTTTTATTTTTATTTAAATGTAATTTAAGTGTAATTGTACAAAGTTTGAAAGGATTGGGATAAAATAAATTTTCCCTTCGTTGATTAGAAAAAAGGGAGAGAAAGAAAGGGGGAAAAGGAAGGAAAGGAAAGAAATCCTAATATATAATTTTTATACCTACCCTTATTGCTATCCGAAATTTTTATGGTAGAGTTGCAAGCTTTACGAGCTTAATGCATTGACATATTCGTGTTTCATATTTTTATTATTCACAGCAAAAGTAAATTAAAGGAAATTCAGACAAATTGTGTTTGATTATTCGAGAGAAAAAATGAATTACAAAAGTCAAAGTCTTGATAACAGAAAATTAGGGAAAAGTTAAAAATCGCAAGAGTAATCGCAACTATTCGATACTTTCGCAGTTGAGAAAAATGTTAAATTGATTCGATGAAGAGAGAAAAATAATTAACACTGCCATTCAATAACTAGGCTCGAAGTCGCGTTTCTGTTAGTCATTCTGTTAGACCCGGGACAGGTGATGGCGAGGAACACCGGCTGAAACCGCTTCAAGGTGGTCCTCGATAGACCGCGATGATACTTTATACCTTTTATCGCTCGACATCGTCGTTCTTTATCTCATTATCCCGAACGATACCTCGACGAAGAAACACTCCGATACATTCGTTCAAGATTTTTCCTCAATATGTTACTCTCGAAACAATCTCGTACGGTGTCTCGTCTCTCTAGCTGGTAACACGCTGAAGCTAAGAACAGATCTAGAGAGAGCACGCGGCCGGTGTGGTCCGAAATCGAGGAACGCGATGTTACCTTACACCTTGTTGGCGGCGCGCCGCGTCGGATATATACGCGCCACCAATACGCATCAACTACGCGACACGACATCGTAAATACCGGCTCAAAGACATAGGGGCTCGTTATTATGATGCTAATGAGCGATCCGCCCGCTGGAATCCGCTTCGAGGCCAGATTCACGAGCGTGCAGGTGACGCGGAACGATAACGCGACCCGTGAATCCTTCCAGACCGAGAGGCATCCCTCCCAGGACCGAGCGAGACTCCTGCCGGAGTCGTTCAGAACTCTTTTCTTTCTGCGAGGAATTGAGCGATCGGTAGCAGCTAGCTAGTCCCTTCGCACATTCTGTGGAATTTATTTTTTAGATAATTTTTCATTTTACACTTCAGACGACGATCTTTTCTTAAAAATCACAAGTTTTACTTATTTTACGAGATTTTTTTTCTTTAATGACAATGTAGATTATGACACGAAGATTTGTCATTTTATTCATTCACAAGATGTAATTCTAATTAAAGAATTATTTTTAAGATATTATTTTTAAGATGTGTTTAAAAAAGACGAAGAAACGAGAATCTATATATATGCAGGATCGACGGAATAAAACTATAGGATCGGCGAAACGGGGATTGTAGAGTTGTCGCGCGTAATCGGCGATCGAGCGCCAGGAAAGTTTGGTTGGTGACGCGTTCTTCTTTCTATCACGGCCAGTGGATCATGCCTTTCACGTCGGATCTCGCGCTTTGAGAAGATTTGCGAATTAGCCGACTCGTCTTCTTATTTACGGTGAAACCGAATACGGGACAGTGTATTCGACATCGGATACCATAAGTGGATTAGCTGTAGATCCGCGCGTCCACGCTGCGATCCACCGCGAAAGGTTTCCAGTGTCTTAGAACCCTGCGAATGTGTTGTTCTTGCGTGCCCGCGATTCTTCAAAACTATACTTATTTATCTATTAGAAAAATTAACGGACCCTCTCGAGTTCATTTAAGCTGCATTTCATTTGTTGGAAGAATTAGTAGATTAATAAAATTCTTGATCGTTAGTTTTTGGAGCGTTGGGAGAACATGGAAATTCGGTATCTAAAATTCGTAAATTTCTACAAAGTGTTTCTTTGCAATGTGAAGAAGATGGTGAGAATTTAGAAATATTCGCAACAAAGAATCTATTTTTCAGTGTTTGAAATGGCGAGCGATGATCGAGGAACGAAGCGGCGTGTAGGTCGTAAACGTTACAAAGCGAGGCGTGTTTCGTGACGCGGAGACTGAAATAAACGGGCGCGCGGGGATAAAAATAGAGGGAGAGGGTATTACTCGTTCGAGGCACATTAATTAATGAAATTTTGAATTCGAGTGATATCACGGTTTGCCGGCTTCCGGCTCTGCCCGTTAATTGCGGCCTGATTTCGCCGCGCGATAACTCGCAACCCCCCCGAGTGGAGCTCACCCCACTGGCTGGCTACCAACAGTCGACGACGCCGCGCTGGAATAACGATATCTCCGGCACTCGACGCGATATCTTCGATTCACCCGCTAGATCGTCAATAATCCAGTCCCTTCTTCAGAAGGGAAGAAAATCCAATTACCATGCGTTGCACGCTGATCGAGAGAGAAACTAAATCGAAGAAACGAAATTTATTCGCAGTGAAAAGTAAATAAGAAGATATTCTTCTTTTCGCTGATTGAGCATTGAATTTCTTTGTATTGGAATCTCTGTAATATTAATTTAGTTATTTTATCATTACTAACTTACCAATTAATATTATCGTTAATATTACCGTGAATTTATTTTATTTATTTACTAATTATAATATAATACTAATAATATTAATAATGATGTCATCAGACTAATGATATTAGTCATTAGCAAGTTATAAATTTCCCTCTCATACTTTTACAATTTCGCAATTTTCAAATTAAATAACCGCAACTTGCAAAATCTCGCAAGGAATTCCATTTGAATCATTGCCAATATTATCTCGCCGTTGCGCAAGGGTAATTTAACAAATTGATCTGTAATTCCTACGAGTTTCGATTTCATTAACAACGTTGATTTAATGACGCAGGGGAGCTGCGAGAGTTATTTCACGAGAGTTTCCTCCGCCCCTCTCTTTTTCTTCGTGTTGCAAGAGAGTTGAAAGATCACGCGAAACTGGGTGATTTCAATGCCCGCATGCGAGACGCACGTCGTGCAAAATTTCATCGTTATTAAATCGCTGTTCGAATCGCGAAAATACCAATTTTCATACCGCCGCGAATATCGACGTGGATGGAACTAATTAAGGGTATCACTGATTAACTCTGTTACGAGTCTTACAGCCGAAGGGCGGGGATCGCGATGATTTACCGCAGTCGTAATCTTTCTGCGATTGATTCGTTCGCCGTTGTATCTCCATTCCGCTCGCTCGCGGCGCATTAGCGGCGTTAAGATCGAAGCAGCTTTTCGCTTTCGCCTCCTAACGAGCCGGGCAGATTATTATCGTAATCGGACGCAAAAACGGTAATTTAGAAGTTCGTTAGAAATCGCGAAACAAACAGCTGCTGAATAGAGCGGCACTTACGCGGCGCTAAGTGGCGAAACATCTGCCTAGAGACGCGCTCGCGACACTTGGACGCGATTCGTTGAGAAAATAGCCGAGCATCGTCACTTTGGAATCACGTTCGCCCTACTATTCTAGCCTCAATAGGCTGTCGCGGGTGAAAAATGAATGGAACTTCTAAAAATAAACTGTACGATGTGTTGTGTCTAATGAAACTTTGTAACAGATAATTCCAACACTCTTCGTAAATTGTTAGATATCTGTAATACGTCTCAAAATCGTTATATCACATTTTACACGTGTAAGATATAATATCATCACACGTTATATACGTCAAATATTATCGTAGATTCGTATATTATAATTAATTTCTCTATATAAATAGATTTGTTTTACAACAGTGCGCTTGCAAATAAATTTTAAAGTCTGTTAAATCTTTGAGAAAATTTACAGATTGTCAATTGCGATCGATCTGCCAGTTCCAACGTTGACATCGGGATGACGCAAATTCAAGGAAAGGGCTGGAAGAGGTGTGTCTCTCGCAGTCACCCTTTCATTACGGCGGGTGTTTCTTGATTAACACGCGTTTAATTCCGTTATCTGTCGAGTCGCGTTGGCCGCTGGAAATTCCGCGTTCGAGCACGGTAATACACGGTTCGCGAAGAATGACAGAGCGAGAGAAAAGAAAATTGCGCGCTGGCGGGCTTGGGCCGGGGGTTAATTTGAATTCGGCAGCCAGCCGCGCCGGGCTCACGTGTATCAGCGGGCACGCGAACTCTCAAAGAAGGCAAAAAGTCTCTGCCCTCGTGATACTACGAAACTAATTAAATTACAAATTTCATTTGAACTGTGTAATCGAATCAACCTGTACACGCCTCCTTCTGTGTTTTTTTCTTTTTTTCTCCTTGTGAAAGATCAAACGCGGATTCACACGATTCCGCGAACTATTGTTTCTTCGAACTGTGGGGGAGATTGGAAAATCTTGGTGAGTTTGAAATCGTGTTGGAAATCTTCGAGAAACGTTTCTCTCTTCGCTCTTTTCTCCTTCTCGTATTTTTTTTCCTTGTGCTGTGATTTTCTTAAAAGAAACATGGATCAAACATGGATTCACGGGATTCCATGAATTATTTCTTTGAATTGGAGGAAATTGGGAATTTGAAAGTGTATTGTTCATGTGTATTAGAAATTTGCTTAAAAATCTCTTATTATTAAAATATACTAGAGACTATATGTGAGTTTGAAGTGTAAAGTTCTATACTTGAAATATACAAATTACGTGGAAGATTTCTTTTACAACATGTCCGTAAGCAAGATTGAAATATGAAAAATTACAACGTGATTAAAGAACATAATTTTATTATTGTATATTTATTACAGCATTCGTCATATTAAAAATCACTGTGACTGCCTCCCAATAATTTTCCAACCTTTTAATTACAACTTAGAAATCTTTGTCTGACTACTTCGTCACATTCCACTCAGTAATCACGCAGCCTTTTCTTCGCAAGAAGTTCACTTTTAAGCAATATGCGCAAACAAATTCGTCAAAATTATCTCTTTATCTTTGTATCAACCAAAGTCCTAAAATTTCTCCATGTTCTTACTGAAGATTGATAAAAATCCGAGACCTTCTCCATTTCGCTTCGTCCCGCAGAACGAGAAATCAGGAGAAATACTGTTTCATCCTCACATGTAATTTAATCCCCTCGGTCTCTGTAATACGCCAGTCGCCGAAATAGTCTGCGGACGTTTAAAAATTGGCGCACGTCAGGTGACTAGACAACGGACAATTTGGCCAGCGTCGCATCACTCGATAAAATCTGATTGCGAGCCGGTGTTGGTTCGGTTTGCGAAATGTCGCGCTCGCGAGAGGATACGTGACGAACGTTAATAAAAAAAATGCCTCGATCGCTTTAATTCCTTTAGTTCAAACAACCGTTTATTATTGCAAGCTGCCACGGTGTATTATTTCCATGCGAGAAAGCACGCCTGTGAGCAAAGGAAGACACGCCGCCGATAAAAATCTGTAATTGCTGGCGGGCTATTTTTTAGTCGATGTCTCGATGGATCTGTCCCGCGTTAAAAATCCATCGTGCGCTGCCCTTTTCTTTTTTCCATCGGCTCCCGTACGCGTTACGCACTCTCTGTCATTAGCCGATCGTTTTTACCGTAATCGACGCGTGTTTGCCTAATTAATTGCTACACCGAGGATGTTTATGCAAATTGAAATTTTCACGTGTATCGTTGATCTTTGAGCATCTGCCGTAGATCATGTGTGAGATTTTAATTTTCGTTTATTTTTATTGTATTTTTATTAGTTCTTTCTTTTTATGTATTTGGTATTGTACATTTACGTTTGGAATTTTTATTATGGAGCAGGAGCGATTGAACTTGATCTCTATTCGCTACTTGGGTAATTCTCGTTAATTGTTACAAACTACGTTAAGGAAGAATAGATTTGCTATAAATCAGACAAGTAGGACGATTGATAAAAATATTAAGACTATCACGAATATCACTTTTATACAACTGTACAGTTCTGTGAAATGGTCACTGCATGTTCACTTGTGGGTAAATTTAAGAGATTTTAAGAAATTTAAGAAATTATTAATTTTAATACGAGAAATTTAAATTAATCTTAATATAAGAAATTTAATAAACTTTAAATTTAATTGAAGAATTTAAGAAATTTAAGAGAGATGAAATTTGAATTGATAAATTGTTTGAAAAGGAAGCCGAAGAAGCAGGCTTCGTTCGAAGCATTTTTCAATTTTAAAATTAACAATGAAACCACGCGTAGCTGTTGAAAATATTGGAAAAGACTCGACAAAGCGTACGTTACATTCTAAGAAGGATATCCTCCGGTTCAAGATTTATTTGGAGAAACGATATTCATTATACAAAAAGCAGGAGATAAGTACGAGAAATGCGATGGGGGGACGAAAAGGAAGGGCGAGGCATTAAGAAGCGGCGAAACCGTGAAAGCACGAAACTCAGCATGGACGAGTCCTCGAACGGGACAAAATAATTGCACACGAGGGAAGAAGAAGAGCGCGCAAGACGGATTAATCGAAATTTAATGGTGGCCGCTCAGTGACTTGGAGAGAGAGAGAGGAAAAGAGAGAGAGAGAGAGTGGCCAGTCACGGTCATTGCCTTGGCCGGTTCGTTTGCTAATTAAATTCGATAAAATCAGGCGGATGACGTAGGCTGGAGAGCTCGATCGCGAAACGGTCCGGATGATCGAGGACAGACGGCCCAGCGACGAGGGTTGAACCACAGAGAGAGAGAAGCCACAGCCTGATGCATCATGGACAACAGCTTGCGCTCGTCCTGTAATTATTATAATACGGCCAGTTAGCAACCTCTACGACGAGGAAATGTCTCTCTTGAGGCGTGACTCTTCGTTCGGGGGGCGATTTTGTCCGTTTCACTCTGCGTGAATACGTTCGTATTCCCTTTGGGGGACAGAGTGGAGTGTATGGCTCTTGCTCGATCAGTGAAATCGTTGGAAAATCCATCTGTGTCGTTGGTTGAACTCGAGGAGTCACGAATCTTCGTACAACACGACATAGAAAATTTCGATCGGATGAAATCGAATTTCGATGCAATTTCTTAACGACCAAGCAGTTTGTGAGAGTTATCTAACGTTCTGAAATTCGAGGCACCTGGTTGAAAAATGTATCTAAAGGATACCATCGTTGATACCATCGAAAAAACGAAAGATTGAGAAACGAGGCTCGCAGGATTTCTGCAATTTCCGGGCAGATCGTTCGAGGATTGTCCAAAGGGGGAGGAGTTCCGCTGGTCCGTCGGCGGAACGACAATCACAAATCATCGAGGGGCGATCATGAAGTCGCTGGAGAACGGAACATGGAAACAGGGAGACCGGTACAAATGACTCGGGATAATGTATTCCCACCTTCCGTATTTTGTCAGGCTCGTTTGCCTGGGCCGGGAACGGTTTCGGTCAGCTGAAAAATTATGCCGATCCATTCTAGTTAGAAACTGCGAGAAGGGGCACGCTGTACCTTCGGATTCCCGCAGGCTCGCCTCATCGATGATCCACGACTGTGACTCCCGTCCGTACAGTCTGAATGATTTCGCGCGCGCGCCACCAAGGCGACCCTTACTCCGGTCGCCAATAGAAAATTGCCCTTTGAAACAAGATTTCTGAATTTGAGAGAAAGAAATTTTCGAGATTCGAGAATCGGCCACAGTGATCGATCAATTGCAAATACAATATTTTCTAAAATTTAGATCCCCTCTTCTTTACTTTGAGATGATTTTTGATACTGTTAACGTAGAGAAAGTCGGCGGTGCAATAAAATTCACATAAAACAGACACGAAAGAGTCTCGGACCCTCTTCGGAACTTACGAAATCCTTAGAAGGAATAAGGCTGTTACTTGAAGACTGTGAATGAGGCGCTTTTGAATAAACGTCGAATTGTACAAGTGTAAATTGTACAATTATATATATACGTTCTTTGGATTAAATCTTACATCAAGTTTAAGTACTTGAGTCAGAAATTAGTTGAGCAGATTTGACTTTACGCGCGTATCGTTTCAACATTGGGAAATATCAGCGCGAAATCGGAAGGCGATATTGGTTTTGAAGATAGTAGCGCCATCGGGGCTTTAAAATGCCGGCTCCTGGGCTAACATAATTATCATTCGGGATATTTGAAGAAAGTGAAACGAAGAGTTCGACAGCGAAGAGGATCGACAGCGAAGCGAACAAGCAAAGTACATTACCCTTGGCTCGATTGAACCATCGCCACGAGCAGCGAGTACAAACGAGTGTTTGCACAGGTTTTCGAGTGTTGGCACATCGCTTCCGAATGAACCAGCATACTGACCGTGCTGCGTCACTTCCAGCTCTCTTCCTCTCCCAAAGAAGTACACCTTCCTTCGATTATCGTACGAAGTAAATAGAATCGACTTCAAACGAATACGGAAAATGCAAAATATTCTGGAGTTTGTGTATTTTGGATCTGCGAAAACTTTGAGGGAGAGAAAACGGGATCAGAGTGAATCTAAAAAGAATGGAAGATGAAGAAATTTTTTTTGATAATGATGAATTTAGAGAAATTCAGAATACTGAAGACTACGGAATAATATGAAAAATTTCAAACGAACAAGATTCGGAAATCTGCGACGAATCTACGGAAAAAGGCGAAGACACGCGAGAGAGGGGGAGGGGGGGGGGGGGAGGATCGTGTTCTCGACACAGGGGAGACACAGTTAATGGCTAATGGAAGCACAGATTAATCTTCAGATCCGCGAGGTTTTTAATGCCGTTAGGCGACCAGGCCTAACGACGACGCCCAAGCCCTGTTTACCCGGACGGGCCGAAAAATTTAATTCGGTTATGAAACTCATTAGGTAATGTAGAAAAGGCACACGAACCAGCCAGCCAGCCAGCCAGCCAGCCAGCCAGCCACGGAGCCACGGTGATAAATGACGATGTCGTGTCGCGGGGCAGTATATGCCTGGCCACCGACAGCTGGCCCTCCGCCGCTGGACACCGTGCTATAGCCGCTTAGATAGAGACGACGGAATGCATTAATACAATTTGCCCTCGTATCTACAGCTGTACGCGCTAATTATAATGTGATTTGCCTTTCGAGCCCCGTGGTCTCTCGTTGCTGTTTGCCTGCGTACGCCTCCCTCGAATTTTCGTCTTACCTCGTTCCCCGAGTCTCCGCCTGTCTCGCAGCATCGAGATCGCGATCTCGAAGAGGGGCCCGGTGCGCCAGCGCACAGGGTAGTTGATGATCGTTGTAGGCTTTAGATCGGAGATAGTAATTCTTCTGCTCCAATTAGAACCTTTTCCGCGAGGTTGAATTGCAGCGATAGATGGCTCGCAGCGTTGTACAACGCAGATCGCGCAGCCGTAATTTGTTAATTTGCAACCGGAATATTGTGCTTAGTCGCAAGAGGGGGGGGGGGATTATTTAGAGAAAGATTAATTCATTGCAGGTATTCGGTTCAATTTAACACGTGGGAATTTTTCGGTCAACGAACTATTTTAGAAAGTGAAATTGTGAGATGTTGATAGAAAGATATAAGTATGTATAGAATCAAGTGTCGTCCAGTCATATTAAATGGAACATTTTCATTTGTTATACGTAATCAGATTTTTGCGAGTATAATACAAGAAATGGATGTCAAATTGTGAAAATTATACAACAAGCGCCTGTACATTTTTGTACAGTTTGTCTTGGAGGTCTAATTATGAACTTCGGGACGAATCCCGAAGAACGAACATTCGTTACGTATCTCTGAGAAAATTATGAAGATCTCGAAACAGCGAAATTATTCAGTGGATTAATAAGCGAACGTTGCACACATGCTTGCAAGTTTCGAGTCAAGTCATCGGCGGTTAAATATTCCTCGTTTAACGAGCTATTCAGAGAGGAGACCCTATCTCGGTAGATTGATCGCGTTCTCAGGCATAATCAGTTTTTTACAAAGTAATTCGCGTCGCTCGAATTACCATAAAATCCAGCGAACTCCAGCGAGGGTTTTAGCAGCCAGCCCACCGGCTTTAAAATATTTTTAAAACATCCTGACACCGCGTTATTTATCGGCCCTCTCTATCGTACCGTGCTCCTACACGTAAGTCGCTCGCCTGGCCTACTTCCACCTCTTTGGCGTCTCGCGTTGTTACCGCCAGACTCTGAAAAGTTCGGAAAGCTGTCACGTTGGGAAAGGAGAAGCTGCGCGGACAAGGTAAGAACGTTCCTCGGTTTTCACTCGGGTGACATTCTTGAAACGCTGCGAGAGAATGCTACGACAGCGATAAGAAACTTTAGACACTGAAGAGTTTTGGGCGATGGATGCATGATGGAAGGATGGATAGATTTTGAGGTCGTGAGAAAGAGAAGAAAGTTGCGTTTCGTCTTGGAGTCACTACCTAGACTCATTTAGTGGGGCTTATGGATTCCTTACCTCAGACGCTTGTTGTAACTACCCGTTAAGGCTGGCTCCAGTCACCCATCCTAGCGGGGTTCCGCTCACTCTGCTTGCTTAACATCGAAGATCGGTAGGCACACAGCCACTTGTGGCTTGTGCTAGTCAGTGTTCGGAACTCATAGTCGAGGAATCATAGGCCGCTACAGATATAGTCGACGAACGCAAAGTCCAAAGGAGGTAAGAGCGACAACCAACGAAGACCGCGTCGACGATGGTGATGGGTGGTCACGTTTGTGTGCACCGCGTTTCCGCTACGAGATTGCGGGTGTGGTCACTTTGACACGAGTCCATCGGCACTGAAGATTGCCTCCCTGCGACTCTGTCACTTTGATACTGAAATTTTACCCCTCTTTTGATGAAAGGCGTTTCATCGTTTTAAATAATTCAAATTTGGGTACTTGGATATTGAAATTTAGTTTGCGATCTAATAAAATTTTCACGGAGGTTCGTTCCCGCGAGATTTAAATTCTCCAAATTCTTGCACCACGTGACCATGTAATCCTTGTAGTAATTTCCCAAACAAAGATTCCAAGTTTCTGCGTCCTCTCCAACAAATCCCAATTTCGTGCGTAAACAAACACTTTTTGAACACGGCCAATTTTTGAAAGTCTCGCGATTCAGAGTACAAGACGAAATTAATTAAGAAATCAACGCGTCCGCGCGGCAAAACAGAAAATTCTTGATCGAAACAAGATTCACGATCCTTGAATAATTCGCTGTTAGTAAGCTAATCAACAATAGATACAAATTGGCACGTTAGTCGCGTTTATGACACACGCGCATGCTATGCCGCGTGCATGTTTCCTCCCGCGAGGTGCAATCATTCGTAATTGCAGCCGGTAACGTGGTCCTGGTTGCCGATTGCCACGACGAATGTCAATCCGCTTTGTCATCAGCCCAGAACGTTTCTCTCCCGATCGTCACGTTCTTTCCATACAATCCTTCGATCGAACCTTTTGCGAAACGTTCGAGATTAACGCTCTTTGCCAACAAAGCTGCGCTTTGTGAAACTCTTGCTCAATGCCGCGCGAAGCATTCGATCAGAGGTCGAGTCTGTGCCATTTTGTCCTCGGAAATCTCGTTGTTACAAGAGCAATTGCTTTTCAAAGCAGACAATGGTGATAAGCAAACTGTTAATTTCGTGTGAATTCGTGAAACGTAAAGCACGTTTGTGTTACACCATTTTCAAAATGTTCAGAATTCGTGAGCTTTGTTGTTATAAATGTAAATTGTAAATACACCGGATGGATGTATTTGTGCAGATTTGTACCACGAATATGTTAATTTACACGCAAATTCAATCAATAGATGCAATCGAACAATTTGTCATGGCGATCTTCTACTTATTTCGATATTTTGATATTACACTTCAAATACTGTTCTATATACTGCACCTTCATAATATGACAAATTTATTGGTAATTCAAAGTGTCTGGAAATTCGACGCTTTTGTTAAAACGTTTCAACCCCTTAGAAAATTATACGCGCATAACGTGCGTGTTGTGTAAACTTTATTAAATATTCGCAGCACTCGGAGAATATGACAAAAGTCAATTCTAGCCGCGTACTCGAATGTTGGAAGGTTCGAGCAAAGTTCGTGCAAGAGACGTTGAGAAGACAAGCTGGAGCGTATCGGCCCCCTTTGCAAAAGGGGTTGGTCACCGCTGAGACACGTCGAGTCCCGAAATGAAAATATAAATTTCCACATACGTATGGTTTATTAGAGTTCCTGTCTAAGGATAACAGTCTAGCCGGGCAGAGGGTCCGTTTCGTTGCGTAATGAGAGATTTTATCGCGGTTACAGGGATAGGGCGGGGCAACCGCACTCATGCATTATCACCCCACTTCTGTCTGACGGATTACTTTATACGGTCACTGTACACAGAGAGAAAGAGCGAGAGAAAGAGCGAGAGAGCGAGAGAGAGAGAGAGGCGGCCAGAGGCCGGTCGCGAGCCGCCGTGTATTCGTGGCGTCGAGCACTAAAGAGCGCTTGCAAAACTACTCTCTTCCTCGGCTGTGCTGCTGCTGCTTGTGCTCGTCGCCTCGATAAAAACTGCCGGCGTCTGGCTCTGCCCTGTGCCAACGATATCAAGATCGTGTATTGTGTATACGCGCCGAACATACCCCGCCGCGAACGCAATTTCTTTTCGCTTCGCTCTTCGCCTCTCGATTTCGTTCACGCCGCGCCCTCTCCGCCATTCGGGGGTTGAACGCACCGGCTAATGCGTCGAATTGAAACACAGTTGTTTCAGGGAAGTACGTTGTTTCGAACGAAGCAATTCTTCGTGAATATTTTATGCTGATCGCTGCGTATGAAACATTCTCCTGATTTTGTTGAAAATTCAAAATACAGACGTGATAAAATTCTCGATATTATTCAAACTGCTGTAACTTTGTTCAAGACAGAGTCATAGAGCCTCTACGTTGACAATTCTGAACTCGTTTTCTTTTTTTTTTCAAAGATATTTTTCTGCATTATCTAAAAATTGAAAAACACCCCTGTTACACTAATTTATTATCAACCTCTGAATTTTTAAAGTTCCACAACGAAACGTTAGAATTTCTTGAATCTCCGTTGTCCAACCCTGATACCCATATTTCGGATTGACATCCAAAATTTAAACAAGAAGGACGACGCTCTTTCAATGTTGGAGGAAATCTGTCGAAAGACTTGCCGTGCCACCGGACCGACCGCAAGCTCCGCAGAGTTAAAAACAAAATCCCAAGCGATCGTTGGACAAAGAGACGCAGAATACCGCGCTGGCAATTCACGATGGGGGGAAAGATGGATTCGTATGGTTTCCAGGATTTGAGAAAGGGGACAGGCGCACAAAGGCGGCCGGGATAATTGGTCGTTGCTTTTATAAATCGGCGATCAACAACGCGAGCGTACGTACGCGATCGCTCGTTACACGACCGGTTAATAATCTCTCTTCACGGCTATTATGTCCGTCCGACAGAGGTAGACCGCGAATTAACTTCGTTTCCTTCCAATTTATCCGCTTCTTGGCGACGCCGGAAAGTTTGCCGTTTCTTTCTTTCGTTACATTCTTTTCTTCCTTTTCTTCCTTTTCTTCCTTTTCTTCCTTTTTCCTTTCACGTAAAATCGCCTCCCTTTCGTCCGCGCCGCGATTTCCGCTCTGGTAACGCGCGCCGGACGCGAAAGAATCGGAATCGCGGCCTAATTATTTCCTCGAACCGGTAGTCGGCGGTGGTTCGCGTGAACCGCGTCAAAGACCACCTCGCTTCGCACACACGAGCAATCGCCTGCCAGAAATCTCCAACGCCCTTCTTTGCAAACACTCGTCTTATTAATTATCGCGCGGTGGCCGTGATTGATCAAGCGTCTCGAGCATCGATCGAGCCCGGTGTTTGTGATCGTGCTCGACTGAAATAATTCGATACTCGAGGGATACTCGATGCTGGAGGAAATTAAGCGCGAGAGAGTATTATGTGTGAGATTGGCGCGATAGTCTCTGAAAGAATCGTTTACTGATGACTTTATTTGAAAATCACGTGTATGTTACTACCTCGAAAATTGCATACGCCGTTATCTCTGATAACTTTAGTTTACCAATCTTTCGCATTAGGGCGCAGTAAGTTCTCCTTTCCATGGTACATAGTTCGACGAAAGAAAGAAATTGCAAAAGAAACACTATTGCTAAATATAACAAGCAACAAAGTTCACCACTCGATCACCTCTTAATTATCACGAATTACCTCTATCTCTGCTTGCGATACAACGTTCCGCCCACGTTTTAACAAGTTAAAGCAAACAATCAAGTAAAGAAAAAAGAAAGAGATTTTTACACGCCACTGCAGATAGCTCCGTCGTGCAACCGCTTTGTCCAAGTCTCCTTCGACGCCAAAGTATCTCTTTGCCCTGAACTCTGAAACTTTGGAACGAAACTTGCTTCGCTTTTCGCCGACTGTGGCGGAGCGCGCCGCGCGTTGGACATGCCCGCGAGCGAAACAGATCACGGACTTTAGAACGGGCAATTAAAACGTTCGAGGAGCCTATAGATCCGCGGCCGAGATAAATAATGGCCGAGAAGCATGGCGGAGGAACGGCGGCAGCGAAAGGTCACGACACTATGGAACGCTGGCCGCGGAGGTAATTGGTTCGCGTGGGGAGGAAGAATACGCGATAATTGGCCGGGATAAGGGGATTGCGAGGTTCCTTCCTCCCACCCGGGCTGGTTAAAAACGGCAAGGATCGTCCGGTTTTTTCCGAAAAACGATCGAAAAAGACTTTCTCGCGGCTGCCGCTCGATGAAAACCACTTGGTCCGCTTATCGCGCGACCAGCCATTCGTTTTCGCGTCGCAATCAGCCGAGTTTGCTTCGCACGTGTGTATGAGTATTGTGTGTGTGTGTGTGTGTGTGTGTGTGTGTGTGTGTATTAGTGTGCGTGCCTCGGGCCTAATCTTTCATATTCGTCCGCCCCGGAATCTCGCGCGACGGTGATGGCGACGATTCTGTCCTACCTCCCCCACCGTTGGCGCGCGATTCGCTTCCGCTGCTTTGTCGAAGCTCACAGACCTCGAGGCCCAGCGTCGAATGATCGATCACCTGGTTTTTGGATAGAAATTAAGATGTTCGTAAGATATTGGTGATTAGTAGGGGAGAAGGGAATTTTGGGGTGGTTTGACGAATCGGACGCAGAAGTTGGAGGAAATTTTTTTTTTCTCTCAAGACCGGAAGAGGTCCCGGAATAAGATCATCTTCATAAATAAATAAGCATAATTCGTAAGGTGGAATTTCGGGATTATTTCCAATGAGATTTAATTGGAGGGATTAGAATTTTAATATCAGATGCAAGGATTGAAGCAAGTTCTTCGTTAAGGCTTGGAAATGATCGTGATGAATTAACAATTCGTGAGGATTGTTATTTTCACGAATAAGCATAATTTTTCATTCACACGCGCGTTCTTTTTTTCTGTACGTGTGTGTATATTGGAAACAATCGCAAATTATTCTTTCTAGATTGTTTCAAGATATACCGTTACCAGCACGTTACTGAATTTCCATATGAATTTATATTTTTTATGATCGCAACTGAAGAAATAGAACTCGAATAGAATTACAATGAATTAGCCTGCTTTGGATTTTATATAATTCTGCATATTAAGCGAACTCTGCGTATTTACGCATGTTGGAATTTATGCATAAATGCATAGAAATCTGCAGTCTGATTACTAACTGTAAAAGTATGTCTGCACTTTGAAAGCAGACACATTACTTGTCTTCTGAGATTACCGTTTCCTTGTATGTGTAATTCGCACAACTGATTCTCCTCACGATTGGTTACTAATTAACCGGATGATTGTCAATTGCAACAAAACAGAAGGAAGAAAGGGAATCGAGTCGATCAAACTGTCACGTGTAAACTATCTTCATAAACCAGAATGTACGAATCCGAAGCTTCCCTTCCTTCGTCGATCCTCCCCGTTAAATTGCCAAACAGAATGATCTTGACGAATGATAAAGCGAGAGAAGGAGGCTCGATTTGGCGAAAGTGGCGGACAAAATTAAAAAATGGTCAGCGGCACGCCCATCGGATCGCACGAGCCTCGTGGACTGAAACAATCAAGCGGTGGCACGCGTATCGACGCGTTTGATCATCGGGGACGCTTCCTAATTGGAACCGCATCCGACAACCGCCGATCCCATTAATCATCGATCGATTATACGCTCAAGAAGATAATCGCTTACTTAACCATTCACTTAGGCCGGGACGAGCCGGGACGAGTCGGCCTGCGTGAAACGCACCGTCATCCTGCCGAGGGAACAGCAATATCTCGTCTGCTCGAAATGTTATTTAAACTCCGATCACGTCTAAATAAGACAATCAAAAGGAAGCTCAAACAGGATTTTTCGTTTCAGAGTTTACGTGTTTTTCATTTGTAAATGTTTGTTTCGTCCGTTATTGCTGTTTAGCAGTAATTTTGTTGTAATTTTTTGATGGCGTCAAACGCGAGGATTTCAAACTACGTTTGAGTAACAAGTAGATCTGGTCGGCGCGAGTCTGGCGCAATGGCAGCTCAGACAAGTAGATTCATCCAGCACGGGGGGACGCTAACTAGAATTTCGTTCGTACAAGCAGAATTCTATTACATTCTCTGGACAATTTCTCTGTTAGAGAAAATTAGACGATAAGTGGATGATGGGCATGCCCACACCCGATAGTCAACAGTTTAATCGATTCAATTCCTGTCGCTTTAATTATCATTCCACGCGACGACTTTTGTGTCAAGTCGGACTTCTTTATCAACCACGTCGGTATTCCGAGTGGTCGGATGGAATCAGCGCGGACGGAGTAAATTTAACAGAATTCTGCGACGTTCCCTCAGAAACGTTCCATATCAAAGAAAATTAAACGGTAAGTGAATGATGGACACGTCCACACCCGACGGTCAACACAGCTTGACTAATTCAATCCCCGTCACCTCTCTCTACCTCGGTGGAGCGTGTCTACGCTCGAAGCGTAGCCTAAATCGTTCGGCAAACAAGCATGACGAGTAAACTTTCGCTCCCTCGTGTGCAAGATCGTGTTTCACGCGTGTTCCGAAGCGTTGCGCACACGAGGAAGATCCACGCGTCGATGGAGAGTACCTCCGTGGGTACGCCATCGCCTCGATGCTCGCGCATTCCGATTGGTCTCTCTCGTCGCTTTTTATTCCCTCGACTTCCGGTCCGGTCCGTCGGCCTCCTCGCGAGGCCGACCTTGCGCCAACAAGCGCAATTATTAACGCACCGATCTCACGGACTCATCGCGCCGTGCACCTATCTCTCCCGTTGTTCCACGGATTGATCCTAATCTACCGGCACTTTTCTTTATTTCGCGTTTCTTTCGTTGCGTTTCCGTGACGTGCGCGACATCTTTCTTCCGGTGACGCACACACGCGCGCGAACGCTCGAGGTCTTTCCTTTCTGCGAGTCGCATTTCTCCTTTGTTGCGAACAATTGTCAAAGAGTGAATCGAATTTGGCTCTGATATATTGAGATTGTTACGCACTCAAATTTCGAAATTGAAACTGATGACTGATAGTACTGTTCCTTCTTGAAATTTTAAGACGTTTATACGTAATTATAACGTGGAATTTCCCCCTCCCCCATTTTTCCTCCTTCTTCCATTTCTTCGATTGACAAACTTCACAAATTTGACAAAGAGAGACTTTCGTCGTCAAATTTCCAATGAGAATAAATGTAGTCCGTAGTTCGGTCGTTGTTGGTGGACGTGAGAAAATGGAGGAGCGAGGAAGAGGAGCAGTAACAGGTTGCTCCGGCGAGGAACGGGGGAAGAAGATAAGCGGCGAATTGTCGAAAAGGAACCGTTCGAGAGAAGGAACGACGCGTGCAGGAAGGACGAGCAACACGGAGGTTGTTCACTCGTAAATAGTGGCACGCAATGGCCGCGCGTTTCTGCCACGCGACCCTCCGGGACAGGATCCCATTTCGGACGACCGACGGAATAACGGCGTACCGCAGGATACGACGCCGCGCTCCCGCGTTATTTACCCCAACGACAATTCGATTTTCAATGCTCTTTCAATCCATCTACACCGGCTAATGACCGTGGCTAATGCTTCCCCCGATCGACGACTGTCCGCGCTTCCGTCGGGATTCCTGCACGCGTCAAACGACCGTGCACCCGACTATTTGCCCAACGATCCATCGATCTTGCAGGGAATCGAGTGGCAAGTGGTCGAATTCAGCGATCGCGACGACTCTTTGTCTTTGTTGCAGCTGGAACATCTTGTTCTTTTCAAACGAAAAACACGAAGTGTCTCCATTCCTTAATGTGACTAATTAGTCTCGGTAGCTTGAAATATTAATATCGCAATTTTAAAATTCCTCGAAGCATCCGGAAATATACTCTTTCCCTTGAAGGGAAACTCAAACCTCTTGAAAGAAGAACTCGATAAAATTCCTGCAAAGTTAGTTATAATTTCTTGTTAAATATAAGCACCTCCGAGTGTAAGAGAAATTTTACAGCGTCGGCCAACAAACAAACCGCGTAGTTCCGCAGTTTCTTAGATATCTAAGAAACCTTAAAGTAGAAAATTTTACAGAGAGCATTGCTTTCGATAATTTCCCAGTCGGATTTTATCTACGCTCATCCGCGAACGAAGTCTCCCTGTCGTCGGAGCGCCGAGAAAACAATTCGCCGGGGCGTTCGAAACGTGGAAGTGAAACCTGTCGCACGGCGTGCACGGGTAACGTGGTGGGCCCCACGAGGTCGACACACGATTTTCGTATCATTTACACGAAGAAACCGATCGCGACCGGGTAAAATACGATATTTCAGGAGTTCCAGGCCGAGGCGAAGTGAAAGCACCGTCGTCGTATCGCCGCGCGTCGTGCGTCGTTCGTCGTCGCTGATCGTGCACGAATAAGAACAAGACCACCTGCGAGCACCGCCGCGTCGATTCGAGAGAGAAAGAGAGAGAGAGAGAGAGAGAGAGAGAGAGAGGATGACGATACGAGTCTGCCGATGCGTTTCGAAAGTGAACAACCTCCTCCGTGGAAGCATTTAGCGTCGAAGGGTATCGATGCGTGCATGAAAGATGCGCGACTTGGCCGATGGCCGTTCATAAAAAGGTGCACGCAATGCTCCTCGCATGAAGCACGCGTACGCCACGCGACCCTTCAGGCCAGTTTTCATCGTACTTACATACTTGGTGCGTTACTATCCTCCTACGATATTTCACTTTCTCTCTGCGAGTGTCCACTCTCCACGCAGAGCATCTTCCACGCAGGTTCCAGATCCATCCTTGTACGTTCTACGGTGCTCCTTTGTTACGGTGTTTGAAGAAGAATTTCACGCTTCAAAAATTCAGTATTCGGGATTTAGGATCTCGAAAGAAATAGTGTCTTTCTCGTGTAGGCAATTTGAGGTATTGAAATTGTGATTTCGTATCGTGGACGAAGAAAAAGTATCTCGAAACTTTGAAATTCGTCTCCTCAAATGTTTCGTATAGTAGTACCTACACGTAATATACATTTGTTATTAATAGTAATCAAGATAGCTCGAGTTTTGTTTAATCAGAGATGCAATGCCGGATAGAAGGAAATTCCTTTGCTAATTCAGTACTAATGGAAAAGAAGAGTTTTTGCAGTGTATATAATCAGACATTTCCTACCGTCTTATCATCTACTTCTGTCCACTCATTGCTCTTGTAAAACACGATTCCATTTCCCAAAATTACAGTTTATTCGTCGCTACATGCTCCACCACGGTAATTCAATTGTTGTCACACAGTGCATGACTAACCTCGTCCTGATTCATCCACAAAAAATTCCTAAACCGTCTTTATTTCGAGCGATTCGTTTCACTTCACCTTATCTAACGCGAAGGCTAAAAAGAAAGGAAACTTCAACGAAAGGATAAGAAGAGAAAGAGAGTGGACACGACTGAGTGGTGTTCAAGGAATCTCAAACCTTCTCTATCTTCTCACATCGAATCCTTTCGCGCGAAAAGAAACGGACGACGTCGTTTCGAAGAGTCGTTGTTATCGGCCTGTGTAATCCCCGTCGTCGATCGAATCGAATCGTTCCGCGAGAGAGAAGGGAAACGAGCGATCCGAACGGCCGAAAGTATTAAACGACGGAAGGAGATTAATGGAGAACGGCCGCGGAGAAGATCCGGCAATACGTGACAGGATGTGAGCGACACTTCCTTTTAAGCCCTATAATAAGCCGTCGATCTGTTGCCCGTCACACCTGCCCGTCACTACCCTCCTCTGCTTAACATGCACGCTGTAATTGCAAAGCATACGAGAACCAGATCGTCCCATTAAACGCGAATCCCGTCGAATGTGAAATTCCTCCAAGTCCCTTCGCTCGAATTTCTCGTTCTTCCGCCAGCTTCCGTGAATTTCTTGATTTCCAGCGAATTGAAAGCTCGAACTAACTGGAAAAACATTTGAACTTTTCTCTGTTGCAGTGGTGATGCACAAAGACAAGGAAGAGAATTCGCACCACCGAGCGAGAGAGTTGGCCGCGTTTGCCGCGTACGACCATCATCATCTCGATGGCGAGATGTTCCTCCAGGTGAGTTTTTCAAGTTGACTTTCCTCCTTGGGAAGTTGTTTTCATGAAAACATGAATAATTGGCAAAGTTTCACTCTGCGAAAATCCCGAAGGATTATCCTTACTTTTCTCTCGCCAAGTAAAAAATTGAATACAATTAACGCTATGGACAGATGTTTGATATATCTCTCCCTTTGCTCACTGACGTATCTTGCCGTATCGAGCTAATAACTGCTCGTCGAATTCTCCAAAAGTCTTAAAACTTTGTCCGTTTCTCGCTGCTCTTTTCACGCTCGAGATGTATCAAAATCTCTTCGAGAGGTAGAAAAACAACCCCAGCGAGGTAAACTGAAACCGATGCTGCGAGTCGAAAGTTTCGGTCACTGGCAGCGAGAGGAGGCTGCAAAGAAAGAGGCGGGAGGGGAACGGGGCGAAATTAAATCATCGCGAGTGAGAGGAAAAGACAGGAAGAGGCGAAGAAGAGCCGAGCGGGGAGAGATATCCGGCTGATGAACCGGCTATGAAACCGAGGCGTACGAGGTGTCTATTCCTCCAAAGTATGGAAGGGTATATACACGGATTAATGGCGGTGTATCATGCGAGGCTATTACGTTCCCTTTCCTGCGTTTTAGCTGCACACACACACACGTACGCGCGCACACACACACGTACGCGCACACACACGCGGGAGAAACGGAGCGAGGGTGAGGCTATCATAGTGGGGGATACGATAGCCAAGACACTTTGGTGGGGAACCGTGGAGCACGGGGGAACACAGTGGGGGTAGAAGCGATATTGCTCGCACGTACGAACCGGTACCCGCGATCCCATGCGATCGAACGATTCCTGCCAGCATCTATAACGGCCGGTTATTAATTGCTCGCTGGTTAATTGCGTTACGTAGCTCGTGCCGCAAGCCTGATCCCTCCGCGGGACATTCTGACAGCTTGGAACGCGAGCCGCCGCCATTTTTCCACACGTCGCGCGTCGTCACGATGCTTGAAACTTCGCTGCGACGTGTTGGACGTTTCTGACGAATTTCTTCTGGGTCTTGGTCCTCTTTGTAGTTTAGATTCTTCTTCTTCTTCTTTTTCTTCTTTTTTTTTTCTTCATTGGCGGCAATTGATTTTTGACAAGGTGGAAAAGTGAGGATGAAAATATTAATTGAATAGGAATGATGTTGTTTAGTGGTGGTTTAATGAAAGAAAAAACTGTTATGTTAGATTAATGATGGATTAGTTATTTATTGTACCACTGAGACGTTGGAACATTTGAGGGAATCTAGCAGCAAGTGATCGCAAGATGAAAACACACTTTCCTTCGAACGAAAGAATAAGGAAGTATGAAGCGAAGCTCATAAAATAAAATACCTCGTACTTCATTGATCAAACAAATTTATACGAAACCAACAATCTTCGATGCTCTTTCAAAGAAACACGAAACCCAAGACTTCCCACCTGAATTCGAGCAAGCTGAACGCGTATCATCTTCGCAGGCAAAACGAAAATGGCAATCCATCGCCATTTGATTAACTAGAGACGCAGCTTCCAGACCCTTTAAGGCATTAAAGAACGAAGAAAAAAATGCAATAACAACGATCAGTTTGGCAAAGTAGCTTCTGCCTACGGAGGAGCGTCGGTACCGCCCGTGTAGAAACAGGCGAATCGGATAAAAGTTTCATCCGCGAACACTTTCAATAATTCCACGAGATAGTAGCCAAGGGGTAGCAGAAATTAACCGTTCAGCCGGGCCTCGTATTTTCTATAATTCGTGGAGTTCCTTGAACCTGTCTCCTTCCGAGGACTTCCTTCGGCCTCCTACGCCTTTCTTTTTCCCCTTCGCCATTGGTCGCCTCTGCCTTCCACCTCCCCCTCCTCTTCTCTTTTATTCTCTTCTCTTCTCTTCTCTTCTCTTCTCTTCTCTTCTCTATGCCCACGTTATACACCGTTTTGCCGATCCTCATAAAGTTCACGAAGCCCGACAGTAAATCCGGTTTATGACAAGCCGACCGCCACCACCGGACACTCTCGAAATTACGGCTGAACGATCGAATTTTTATACTCCACCTTACCAACGCCAATTATAGCGTTTCAGGGAGAGAGGGGTGACTGGATGTCCAAAGGACGTCGTCTTTTCCAGCTTAGAGTTCTATGGCTCCTTGGTGTAGATAAAGCGTGACGAAGGAAAGAGAACAAAAATTCGGCGACTTTGCAAATATATTTCAGCTTCGCAAACTTAAATTAGTAGGCACAGGGCATTCTAGCATTCGCTTTCTTATCTTAGCCAAAAACGTGTGAAAGCGCAGATAAAATTACGTTGAATTTAAATGTATAAATTAAATTGTAGGCACAGAGTTCTAGCATTCGCTTTCTAATTCAATCGCGAAAACGTATGAAAATTACCATCCGAAGCTGTTTGGAAGCAAAGATGCGTTTCATATTGAAATTTTACGAAATCTACCTGGACGAAAATGCTGGCCGATTTCCAGCGGCGTGCCGTTAAATAATTCGCGTTCCGTCCGAGACGATTGAAACGGGGAAGGAGCCGGCCGCGGCCGGAATGATAAAAAGAATATCGTTGCATAATTTACGCGAGTCCCTTGGAATATTTAAGGCAATTTCGCAGATAGCGATCGCATCGCCGCTGCCTCGCGGAGATAGCGTGCAAACGGATACTTTTCCCGGTGTGTGGATACTTACGATTTTCTCGGCGGCACGCGGATGCATTACTCCTGGCAAAGGTTTCCTAACGCGAGACAGTTACTGCGCGTTTTCCGACACTTTCGGCCGCGTTTTAACCGGAACGATGGCGAATTTTGCCACGCCGTAAATACCTGGCCGCGGCTCGGTTCCAAACGGCGCGCGAGAATCTCCCCATCCTCCTCCATCTGCCCCCCTCGTTCCCCCCGCTCGTCGCCTTTTTCGCGAATTAAACGCGAGTTAAGTACGTAACGAGCCCCGCTGCCCCGATATCTTTACGGCCGATCTCGATGAACAATTACTTATTAATAGTCGCGCTTAATGGGTCACGCGACCTATTTAATCACCGTAATAATCCTCCGTTCGCATTTTTTTTCAGCCGATTTATGCTCTCGGAATTGGAAGTCTCCGTAGCATCGAGTATATTTCGAAGATTGCCGCTCGCCGGGGGCACAAATTTTTGTTACCCGTAATTTCGTCTTGGGAAGTCTTTCGAGCCCTTCGAAATTAGAATTCTGTAGACGTTGTATACACGTGTAATGAAACTTGTTGTTTAATTAGATAGTCGTTTACGGCTCTAATTGACTCTAACAAAGTCCATAATTTATCGTTCGACGTTGTAATTCCAACAGATAAATATCAAAGTATCTCAAAGTGTCTATTGTTTCTGCAACTTTTCCACGAGATTGTTTCTGCCATTTGTTTCATCCGTGCGTCGCGAAAGAAACTGTAAAATTTGCAAAGACTCGTCGTACATTGATTGAAATCCAACGGAGGGAAAGAGAGAGAGAGAGAGAAAGAATTGTTGAAAAGAGGAAAAAGAAGGATGGATAGTGTTTTATTTTTCCAGGGTGCATCGTTCGCCGCGGTCGCGAAAAGGTCGAGAAAAGTATGTTCGAGTTCTGCCGAAGGAAAGCGGGGGGCGAGAGGCGCGCTCTCTCGACGGGGGGGCGCGCGTATCGTGCGCTTTGCTCGGGGTGATAATTTGCAAGAGATGGCAGAAATGGATTGGCGAACTACGTTCTTCTCGCCGATTGAAAAATCCCCTTCGCGCGGGCCAACTGCGAACGCCTCTTTCGTTTAGTTTATCCCTGGCGATTCCATCGCGCCCCGGTACCCAACTGATCAACGTTGAGGAGTTGTTTGCACTGGACCTCGTACGAAACTCTGCCGTTATCGTTAACGAGAAAGCTGTTTAAATTGGTAATTAGGAGATACGAATAGAACGTCCAAGCTCAAAGAATGTTTCAGCCTTCGGTATTATAAAATCGAAATTAAATTGCACGCTCGGAGGTTTGAGATCCGGTTTCAGCTAGTTGGAAGATTCTTGAATTTTCATGCTGGAGGTTTCTTTCCCGAATTCGCAATTCAATTTCAAACTTTGAAGAATCTTAAACATCTCTTTAAGGTTTAATTCTGATAGATAGAAAATTCTAAAATTTAGTTTTGAAGATTGGAATACTTTGAAATTGAACGCTCTGAACTTGAAAATGACCAAAGAGCAACCAACTAAACTAAAGTCCTTTCAAATGGAGTGCTTCGAGCCTAAACAAGTCTCAACTAACGTATCGCCAAATTTGATCGTTTCCCGAGTTCTGCAAACGAATAACCGAGCTGGAAGAATCTCGGCTCGAGATTGGAAAGACCAGCGAGACGTAGGCGGCAATTGGAAGTTGGTTGGCAAGCCAGTGGCGTCTACGCCGTGGCGCAGCGTGCGGCGGGGCAGAGCTCGAGAGAAGGCAGCAGGAAGAAAAATAGCTCGGTTATGATTACGGGTTACCGGTAGCGGGGGTTGTTCCTGACCACGACCCTCTTTTACCGCTACTGCGGTGTGGCTGGCGTATTAATGCGATACACGATAGCCTGCTGGCTATTAAATAAAAAATATGAGAGCAAAATGGCTGCTTTCGCGGCGATACGTCACCGAGAGGCGTGATTTGTACCGAAGCGCTGGCTAAAAATCGCTCCCTCCCCCCCCCCTTACTGCCGGCCGATTCCGCCGCGCTCAACAAAAACCGCTCCCGGGACCTCCGAGTGAATTTCCGAGCCGCGTTTCGTCGGCTAATGCACAGGTTGCCGATTCGCCATTCGATGAATTCTTAACGAGCGAGCACCGTGCGAACGATCGCCGATCGAGGGGCAAACGATCGGACGCCTTTTGGGAAATCGTTTCGTTTGGAGGTGATTCTCCGTGGCGGACGAAGATGATAGGTCGAACGCGGCGTGGAGAATCGGCAGCCGTTTTGTTACGCTGCTTTGTGGGATGTGGCGTGCGAAAATTTGCTCTAGACAGATGTTGCGTTTAATTTGAGAAAGCCGCGAGGGAGTTGGATTCTGTCGGAAGAATTATAAGGTTGCAACGTTATATCGTTTGTGACAACTTTATCACAAGTCATTAAATAGGCTAAGAAAAAGTTATTTGCCTTTGATAATTTATAGAAGTCTGTAAAGAGAGTTGGAACTTTAGTAAAGAAGCTGGAACTTAGTAAGAAAATGTTACCCAAAGTACGAAAACAAATAAAATACAATTATTTTAGAAACAACGTTCAAATTCGTAATTGACATTCTTTGACGACGATACGTACAAACCACTTTCCTCTGGATTATACTCCAAGCTTGTCCTCTTATGAATGAAATCAGCGTACTCAAGCACTCCGTAAGCAAAACTTGCCGTGGGAAGAATTCTCTCTTAGATCAGGTTGAGGTCAACGAGGAACTAGACTTTGAAGTTTCATCCTCGGTTCCATCGTTAACATAAGCGTTACGTAAGAAATTCACTTGGCGTACTTACTTTATGTAAGACCCCAGGTTCCAGTTGATCTAACCGAATAAACAAAACATCGGCGCCGTTGATGTTCGTCGGACGCAAACGTTAAGCAACGTTGTTACGCGAGATGGGTGCCGTTACTGAATTGGCTGATCGACTCGCGAGATTGGAAACCAAGAGTTGTCGGGGGGAGATGGTTTTTAAAGAATTCGTGAAGCGAGACGAACGACAGGGAAACAGACAGGACGAAGTTGAGCAATCAACCAGGAGGCAAAAGGGGCAGACATGCAAGCATCAGCAACAAGTAAGAGCTTGGATCTGCTGCTCAAGTCGACGGTGGAACTCGCACACCCACTTTACAGATTCAGTTTCACCATTCAATTCCCCTTCTTAATTACTTCTTACGCGTCTTAACAATCGAAATTCTTCCACTTGAATAATTTTTCTCATATCGATTTACTTGGCAAATTTGTCTCTCGAGCACGATCACTTCTTCATTCTCCATCGTTGTCCAACTTATATTTTTACGAATGTAATCGAAAAAACAAGCTGGTAATAGATAGGTAACTATCTGTTTTGTCTATTAAATGTTCCAACTGCGCTGTACTTTAATTAACGGTGCGGGGACATTTCACACAGATTTATCATACAACGTACAGATAGCGTTCACAATCAGAAATGAACAAAATAAAAATCAGCAGTTATCGAAATTGAAATTCGATAAAATAAAAAATTTGTAGAATGGAATGAAATAAAATAAAAATAGGATAGAGTTCGATTGTTCGTAAAATGAAACGTCCACAAAGTTCAAAGTAGAATAAAATCAATAATTAGACCAAATTTTGTTTATTTCGTATTTTCATGCGTCTTTTAACTGTCCGCAAGCAACTAACAAGTTCGCGCAATTTCTGCATAAAAATTCAAAGAGTGCAACCACTCTGGCGGAATGGTTGAGAAGGAAGCGGTGCAGCGAGGCGCTCGAAAATTGCTCAAAGTCGCACGCGTTTCGTTACTCCGTCCGAGGAGCCGGTATCGAGATTAATCAAACAAGATAGGCGGGTAATCTGCACTTGCGATCGAAAACCGTCGCGCGAAGAGGAGCGCCGAGTGATTCGACAGAGGCAGGTGTCGAAACTCGACGGAGAAAAAGGCGAGCGTGCATCGTCCATAAGGAAGTGGCAGCCTGTCGACGATTAAATGAACTTTTATTTTCATATTGGCCGCGTTTCACGCCAAACCGGTGGATGCTGTCTCGTTAATGATCGTACGTGCACCGTGAATGATCTCGTGTAACGAATCGCGCGGAAAACGTGTTGCGAACGAAGTTTACGAGGTGAAGATATTCCGAGAAATTCGTTATTTATTGTCCAATTAAATTGCTTCTTCTTCTTTTTTTTTTTCTTTTTTTGCTGTGTAGAATGCTTTGGAAATTGAAATTTTATTGAAAATTCTGTGGTAATTCTTGAATAGTTATAGATAGTTGTAAAAATTGAATTTGGAACATTAATAACCTTAGGCTTTGTATTTTTATGTATTTTTGTGTCTTCAAATTTTTCTGTAAATGCATGAAAATGTATAGTTCAATGATCGTTAATAGTAACGAGAATAATTTAAAGTGACGTATATTCACGTAATTTCAATTTCGGAGTAGATGGATACTCTTTAGTCACCATGCGTACAGAATTTACAGCCGTTTCATTTTTACTCAATGACGCATCATAGCGGAGACCTTGCAACTACGAAATGAAGATCCAAACGAGAAGAGCTTTTATCAAAATTAAAATACTAACGATCGAATAAACTTCAACGTCGGAGAAACAGTGTCACATTATTCCGCACGTTCTTTAAAAAATTAAATTCTGAGAAAGTCGTCACCGTGCGTGCGTCTGCAAGAATTTTAGCAATCGCTGAACAACGCGCAGGCAGAAATCTCTCCAATTTCGGAAGAATCGAACCAAATTAAAAATCAGCCCCAAGCAACGTCCCTTCGAGGCAATATCCTCGAACCTGTATGGTAGCCGTGTAATCAAACAAATAATTCCGACAGCCGGCTACGCTATTGAAACAACAACGAAACGCGATTGTTTTAAAGAAACGTTGAAACCGCCTATGGTAGTAAGGGGGTTGGCATCGAAACAGCAATTTCTAGCCGGTGATTGCGTTCTTTCATAGCGTAACGGTGGTTAAGACTGATAACCGGAAGCCGGGCGCAAGGGAAAACGGGGCGATCGGCAAAGTGTAGTGAGTCAGTGAGACACGGGCTGAGTCAAAGGTAAGTGTAGGTTAGGTGGGTGCATGGGATGGGATGATATGAGGTTAGGTTGGCGGTGGACGGGGCTCGCCTTGGTCTGGCACCGCTAGTCCTTCCCGTATTGATCGCGTGCTCCTTTCCTCCCTTAGATACCACCCCCTTTTGCGCCTTACGTATCGCCAGCATTTGCTCTTGCCCTGGCTCGTCCACGCCGAACGAGACACCGGTCATGGATCTTCGTATTAAATGCTGGTTCGATCCTCGAATCGTCATTCGTTCGATGATGGCTCGCGAGGATACTGCTCGATTTTATTACTCTTGCTCTTTCTTTTCGTTTCCAGTGGATTAATTCGATTTTTGTTCGCTGTTGGGCTTCTTGCGACGCGACTGGTTGATCGGTGGTGTCAGTGAATGGACGAGCTACGAGCATTATGATTTTATAATTACAATGTTTGGACCAGTTTGGACCAGTTTGTGGACCTTTCTCTAGAGATTTTACGGGATTCGTATCCATTTCACGCAGTAGTTTTCACGTTTGATTGAAATTAATTCTATAAGATTCCATAAAGTCATTGTAGAAATTTCCTACAGAGTAATTTCCCTACTGGAAAATTTTATTAAATAGAATTCATTAGCTTGTGACTTGCCGCAAAATTTCATTAACAACATTGATCCAATGGTGTAACGAAAAGATGTAATCAGTGTAATTTAATTGATTCTTCCACTTCTCTCTCGTTTCGCTTGAATCGCTGAAAGCTTCGGTCGTCGAAACAAATGAAAATTCAATGACTGCATGCTGGAAACAAGAGAGCGCCCTCGCTGCGGATAAGATGCAGATACGATTAATCATTGGCGGGCATAAAACGCGGCTGAGCAACTTTCGCTGGCGGACATTTCCCGGAAGCGCGCCGTCTAGCCATCTTGCTTCGTTCAGACACGAAAAAAATCGCGGGTTGATGATTTTTTTTTCCCCTCATCGCCGAGAAAGGTCCCGTTGCCTCGCGACTAGGTATTACTTTCGCGAACGCGCCCCAAGCCACCCCTCCAATGTCCATAATTAATTACGCCCGTGCATGAAACCCATCGAGCAAACCATTATATTATCATTTTTTGCGTCTTATCACTCGTACGTTTACTTTAGACATTTCTCGTTGATTCTGGACCGAGTGATTGATCTCGATTTCTCGGAATTTTTATTAGTTTATTCGAAATTAAATAAAGTTTCAATTTGGATACTTGCAAGTTGAATGCTGAAAATTTTCAGTAAATTAAAACACTGTTAAATTTAACACCTCGACTTTCGAATGAAACGTCCTTTGCCTGAAAGCGTTCGACTTTAGTGTTTGGAATGCTCCAAAACTGTACACTTGCAACGCGAAAACTTTCAATCGAAATGTTCGCCAACTGAGATATCATCGAATTCAATACCCTAGAGTGAAATGCTCAAACTGAAAATGTCCAACTCGGATATGTTCGATTCGAAGTATCTTTCAATTGAAATACTTTCATAATGAAACAACAATTCCATCATAAAAGTTGTCGATCTGTATATCTCGTGTTCCAACTTCTTAACTTTCTTCTTAAAAAAAACGAAAAATTTTTAATTCTCGAGTGTGCAACGTTCGAACGTGTCACGTCCTCCCGCTAAACCACACCCATGGTCGAAGAAATGCCGCGGTGGATGGACGCGTGAACGTTCTAATCGCGTATTACAATGCCTGCCACGTTGAAATTCAAAACACCTCTCGGCGACTGAGTTCGCCAGAGCGGAAGGATCTGTCTGGTTTGGTTTCGCGTACGATCGAAAGGGGTGCGTGGCACATCGCGCGCGACAGCTTCCAGCGAATTGCAACTTTGTCGTTCGTGCGTACGTCGCTGATAACACGGGGGCCGTTCGTTCGGCCCGTCACGGAGCACGAACGCGACGGAGCAATAATTTTATGAATTTATCGCTTTCCACGTGTTCCGCCGACGGCGGATCGTGATTGCTTTCCGGATTTCGTTAATTAAGTCGTCCCCTTACGACGAACATCGCCGCTCAATGGGCCGTTTAATTGCTCGCAGGTTAATGAGCCACGTCTCCACTAACTGTCGTCGTAAAATCCGCTTGTGTTATTGAGAGAGTTAGAGCTCCGAGAGGCAGAGTCTAGCTTCGAGGCAGGCGATTGTATTCGGAGCGCGTGTTCGCAAACACTGGCAAACTGGTTACGACTGTTTGTTCGAGTGAAAATTGAGAAGATGGATATTGAAAAGTTTCTGCTCTGAATGATTTTGGACGTTGAACAGTTCGATTCGGATGCACGGAAGTTGAAGGATTTAAAATTGAGCGTCTCTGAGATAGAAGTGTTCGAGTTGAATCGAGAGCTGGGTAAATTGAACGCTTGATAGCCGGAAGATTTCAATTGAACTGTTTCCAGTTGAATTAAAGCCTCGAAAATTGAAAATTTTCCAGTTGAAGAATATATGTATCCTACTTTTGAAGTATTTCAATTAAGATCGTTTGATCTTTTAAAAGATTTCGACTTGGAAGCGCGTGTATATGGATGAAATGCGAGAGATAATCAGTATTAAAACGTTGCAAACTTTTGCAAAGAGATACGATTTATCTACAATCAATCAAATTAAAACGAAAAAAAAACAGCTCCTTGTAGATGCGAAATGATTTCGCTGATAAACGTATACATTGTAAGGCAAGAAACTTTATTCTCCATTTCTCGTGCATATGCGCCTAATTCATCATCTGTGACCGATGATGCCATTTCTATAAAACCGACTCGGTATCGTGGAACTGTATTCACCGAGCGTTGATTTATGCACTGTGCTGTGTGTGAGCCGACTTTAATTGCCGGCTCTTAATTAATTATGTGTTAATTAAATCGCAATGTGTGTGCGCTTAGTAGCATTAAACGGATTCCCTACTCGCGGAATAAGTCTCGTCCGTATTCGTATTAATGAAATTCCGCGAGAGGCGTTTGTCGATTATCTGATTTATACGTACTAGACTCGGTTACGCGTAGATTCGTTAGGCTTTACGCGAATGAAGAGGAACAACGTTCCAATTAACAGTGAAACGTTTTATCTCGCTGTCTAATTTATCACGGCGTACGTTGTCTTTCGATTGGTATCGCCGCCATCTAACACCTGCCATCATACACAAACTAGAAGAAATACAAATTGCCGTTTAATATGTGGCGGCTCAACGTTCGCGAAACGTCGCGTTTCTGTAAATTTAATTTGTTTAGCAAACTTCGAGCTGGGGGGTCTCGCGTTTGAACGGGTTTGCGACGGGTTGATGTCTGTTTGAATTGAAATTTCGTAAGATCGGGAACTTCTAAGTTGAAACTTTGAAGCTTCAAAGTTTCTCAAAGTTGAAACTCTTCCAAATCAAAGAAATCTGAACTTATCCTCGATCTTTTTCCGAAGCCGAGAGATTTGAAATTCAAAACTATCGCGGCAGTGTGAAAGCTGAAACTCGAAAGCGACAAGGAGAGAAACAAACGCGGGATAAAAAACAAACGTAAATTGTACGCGATAGGAAGGAAATATGCTAAGAAGGTGATATACCCGGCCGATTAGATCGTTCGCTCGAAAAATTGGAAGCAAGTTACGTGTGCGGAAACTTAAGAGCAGCTCAAGTCGAAATAATAAAGGAACTATAAATTCAGACTGTGAAGTAGCACGCGAGTTGCGCGCTATCAATTCGCGAGAGGTTTGCGAAGTGGCGATCAAAAGAAACGCGATATCCTTGGCTGTTAACGTTTTATCCCCATTTCTTTCCCTTCGCTGACTTTTTTCTCTCTTTCCCTCCGTTTAATAACGTCGTACTTTCATACCGTGCTTTGTTAATTAACCGCCAGTGAAAAGTGATAATGACGATATTTGTATCGCTCTCGCGTTCTCATTTAATCACAAAGTGTCCGATTTTATAAGAAATTCAAACTCAAAACGTTCGAATCGCAATGTCAATTTTAATAAAATTCCAAATCGAGAGAATTACGCACGACTCCAATTGAAAAGTTTCGAATGACAATTGAGATTTCAGTCGCGCTTCACGTCACACCTCGATGCTTGAAATTTTGCAAAATTCCTGAACTCGAAAATGTCCAACTTCGATCCTCTCGATTCCAAAAAAAAGTTTCAACGCCGACGCTTTCAATTTTGTGGCGAGTGCCCGATAAATTCCGCGACAGTTACGCGATTCGAAAAAAGCGTTCGCTTAACGTCGTACACGAACGAGAAGCGAACTAAACGGGAATTGATTATAAGAGGGGAGATAGAGGGAGGCGAGAGCATCGAGAGAGGTGTAATTCCGATTCAGGTTTCTTCGTAGGGTATCTGCATACCGGCCGATCGTGCCGCGGCCCGTGTCCGTGCCCGTGACTTCTAGTTGCATGAGCGAAGAAAATGGAAAGATTTCGTGCGTGAAGTATTATTGGCGACCCGCTAATACACCAGAGTCAAGGTGAGGATGAAGGGGTATTAGAAGTTCACGCTTGGACGGAACACGCGAGTACTCGCACACTCGGCACGCGACTGATTCGCTGCCGGCCAGCACACGCGAGAAATAAAAATCCATCGATTTTCTTATTCCTGCTCCTCGTTGTCCTCTCTCGTTTTCCACCCTTCGTTGCTCTTCCTGGATCGTGTCAACCGTGTCAAACTCAACCTCGATGCGAACGACACGAGAAACACTGCTCTTCTTTCGCTTCCTTTTCCTCTCCCTCTCTCTCTCTCTCTTTTAATTCGTACGTTGAATCGCATCGATGTCTGTTTCTGGAAATTTTAAAATGAGTGGAACGAATGCAATACAATGTAGGATTTTTAGCGATCAATTTCAGTTGATAATAGGATCATGAAAGATTTAGTTATTTATAATGGATTAGACAGAATTGCAGATGAATTGTTAGAAGAATAGCATCTATAGTTAAAAATTGAATATAGAACAGTAATTTATATTATTTATATTAAAATATATTAATATATAACTTATAAATATATTATTTATATTAAAAATTTAATACAGAATAGTATCTATAGTTAAAAATTTAATTCAATTAAATATGGACGATTTAATTTTTATTTTGATACTTGTACAGTTACTGATCGTTTCTTTCTATAGATGGTACAACTACACATTTTGTTAATTCTTAATAAATTGTTGTCAGCTTGCAATAGATGAAACGGATTTTTATCAATTTCTGCCGTGTTCTAAATACCTTTGTCTACCGATGGGTAGGAAAAGGGGATGCAATCGCGCCGATTAGGCCAAGTCTCACGGGAGACGGCGCGGTTCACAGAAATGGCCATGTCGGCCATTTCGAGGGGAAGGATCGTAGGCAGGCAGCGAGAAAATCCTATTACAGCTTATATTCGTGGTACAGGGGCTCGGGGAGAGACTCACCCTCCGCGCGGATCCGTATTGACGCGAACGGGCCGGAGAGAAACCCACCCTCTGGATCAACCAATCAAATCGCAGCATCCGTCGCGCATGCGATCACTTCGATAGCCATCCCCTGGCATTATCGGTGACGTTATGGTGTTCTTATCCTGTCGATGAATCCTTTACTTAATTTCTTGAAACTTGGAATTAATTTCATTCGCGTCGAGCTTCCATTTCCGCGGAATCAAATTTCAACAGTGCTTCGTTTGGCGAGCATGAAATTGGAAGCTCAAGCATTCAATTTGCTAGTTTTTAATTTGCATATATTTGATTTGAAAACATTTCGTCGTCGAGCGCAAATTTCGAATGCTGTTCAATTCAGAAACTTTCAGTCTGCGAGCTTTGGAAGCTTCCGACTTCCAAGCGTTCAGTTTGCAACACTTCGATTCATAAATCATCCGAAACTCCAATTTCCAAAATCTCTATCTCGTTAGAATCTAATTTAAAAGTCTTCAATTTCCAAGTTTTCCATGTTCGATCCTCTTAAAATCCCGCAATTCTCGATCGTTCATTTCTTAAAATTCCCTCTTGAATAAAAGAATCCTTTATCCTCAACTTGCGTTGAGTCAACGCCAAGGCGAAAAAGAAATCATCCACGGACGCGGCGGGACGCGATGAAATCCGAGGAATCAGGGTTCCCTTCGTCATTTTCCGACCAATAAAACCCAGTCGGACGTAGTGCCTGGCACGGGCACCTACGGCAACGGGTCGAAATAAAACAAAACAATACACATTTAGCTCGGGAAACGGGCGAGCAGACGAGTACTTTAAACGACCGACTCCCCCGCGCGCCCCCCGTTTCTAACCACCAGCCGTTTAAACTAGGACAGATATTTCGGGCTTCGATACGGCTCGTTCGAGTTTCCAGCTCGTTTTGGTATTCGAAAGCGACCGCCATCGGGCGCGGGTCGATAAATGGGAAAACTTTCCGGAACGTTTTCGCCCGCGGTCGCGGCGATTCCACGATTTTCGGAAAGGAAGCCGCGAGCTCGTTTCGCAGCTCCTCCCCTTTGTTTCGTAGAAATGAATTATCACCGCGGAGAATTTCTCTATTTTTTTCTTTCGCTTTCCCTTCCGATTTTTCGTCACTGACGATCGCAGGCTCTCCATCGACGAATCGAAATAATTGCAAATTACAAGTTGTAGATCATTCGCTTTTCTGAAATTGTGGATTCGTATTAAATGAAGTACACAGACGTAGGAAGCGTTCCATTTTGTTGTATCATCTTCCTCAAGCCGTTTCCTTTCGATAAATATTTCCAATTTTGCGAATATCATACATGAAATATCACGTACGTTGTAATTAGATTGCAGATCTTTCAGAATGACAGACACTTTTTGGAGTGTTTAATTAATTGCAATTTTCGCAGAAAATTGCCCAAATCTAAATCTACGATCTTTGAAATTAACTCGAGGAACCATTTTACACATAGCTTGCAAATTAAATTAAATTAGAATTAAAATCTCTGAAACATTTATCGAAAAGTTTGTGAAATTAACAACTGCGACGTGTGATTCGTCTGTTACAGGCGCTGAACGGGTTCCTGCTCATACTGACCTGCGACGGGGAAGTGTTCTTCGCCACTCACAGCATAGAAAGTTACCTTGGCTTCCATCAGGTAACTCTCCGACATATCCTTTCCTTTACTTTAATTAGCCGGCAAGTTAAATATTCAACCCCTCGAAGAGAGCAAACTTCACGCGAGGCGAGTGTTCATCGTGTCAAAGTTTTCGCATTTTAACATATTATTAACAGCCGGCGTTGCAGTGTAATTTTCACGCACACCGTCTGCACCCTCGGTGTTGGTTTATCTTCTCACGTCCACACCCAACACCGGCCGGTCACGTCAGCCTCGTCAACTTCTACGTGTCACGTTTACGCAATCATCATCCCCCTTCCGCCCGAGCTAACGCACTTTTTTCCCCTCGCCTTGTCGATCGTGGATTTTCGCGATTAACCGTTCCAGTTTACGCTACGGACACTCTGCTCGCGATTACGTTTCTTTCTTTGAAGAACACCGAGAACATCCTTGCACTCGTCAAGCAACTGTCTCGTACTCCCGTCGTAGAATTATTATTCATGATTGTACGTGACACGTTTAAATAATTTCGTATTTCGCGGGTAAACGTCGTTAAAAGGAAATATTTGAAACAAGGTCTTTTAAGAAGTTTTCCTGCCCTTTTTTTGCATTATGCGAGAGTAATTTTTATTTGGCGATATCGTCAATGTGAAGAGAAGCAATATTTTCGGTGTTTGATGCGTTTTTTTATTTCCTGAAAGGAAGAAATAAATACGTATCGTTTTATATATAAGTTGAGCGAAGCTCGTGACTGTAATTCTTTGTTATTTATAAGACAGAGATTTTATTCTTATTGCAAGTTGCTGCGTGCGAAATATTTAATTTCGTACTTTGCTGAATCCCAAATAATTGAAAGATACGAGAGGGATATTTACGACAAGATGATTTTAAAAATACACGAAAGAGATATTTAAAAGTATGAATTCCAATCATGTTCATGATCTTCTGTTCTATCCTCTCCACCTAAACCACTTAAGTCAGTGCATGTTCGAAACTCACCCTAGCGCGATTCAAACGTCCTCCAGTCTACTTTAGAATAACTCCAGAACTCGATGGACGTTCCACGAGCCACGATAGAACAATCACGATGATCAGCGGCCAGAGGTAGAAATAACGAGCGAAATGAGGGAAAAGAAGCGGGATTTAACGAAGAAAGAGCCATTTGCCTTTCTATCCGGAACAGAGCGATATCGTTCAACCCCCTCCGGCGAACGCGCACCGAAATGCGATCTGCACGCAGACGCAGCAACACGCACGCCAATTGGAACAAAGATAACAAAAGAGAGCAGACGCGACGGCAGAAAGGAAGAAGGAACGAAAGAAAGAAAGAAAGAGCGGCGGAGAAAGACGGGGGAGGGGGAAAAAATGACGGATGATGATTTCCCGACACACGATGACTCTACGGGGCCTGAAACGCACGCGAACGCTTTTGTGCAGAAGATCGTAATTGCAGGAAACGACAGATGATGATTTTCCGATCCGATGATCCCGCCTATCCAACAAAGGGGGGAAACGCGTTACAATCTCGCGTTCCTTGTAAACAAATTTCAAGGTACGATCGCTCGGAACCGAGCACGCTTTTCCTCTTTCCCATGGGCGCGCCCCTGTTTCTCGGGAACTCTTCTGATCCCTCTCTTGTTGGTAGTTTTCGATGATCGTTACTCAATTCGGGAGCTTCAAATTTACGATACTGGAGAAAAGTAGTAAATAATGTCAAATTTCGATGAATTTCTTTGGAAAAAAAAAACAATATCTTTTTTTCTACAAAAAAAGTAGTAAAATAATCTTAAATTTCGACGAATTTCTTTGGAACCTCAGTAACGATTCAATATAGAATAATACAATATCAGAATGATACAATATAATACACCGGTGCTGAGCGAAGCTAAAAAATGAGAAAATTACGGAATGTTGGGCTCTTTCGATACGTGAGAGCGTTTGATGCATGCCGAGCCGCTTAATCGCGTTTGCCGGATAATTTGTTTATATAAAAGAAGGAAAAATCGGGGGCGGCGAGGATAATTCCTCGGCTCTTGACTTGGCGGGCGGCAATTCATTGAGATGTAACTGGGCACGCAAACGGTTCGCACACACGTCACGATACACGGTCGACGGGGGATGATTTTTCCTAGCGATTGCGGCGACGTGTGCAGGAGAAACGGAGTGTATCGCGTACTAATAAGCGACGCAGCGTTTTTTAATACACTTCCCATTCTCTTTACCGATAAACAAATAACAAAAACACTGTACTTACGCCCGCCTATCAATTACTTTCAGCCCTTGTAACTGGGAAAAATACACGCCCGGTTCTCGTTTCGCAAATTTCGAAACTACCTCCTTCGAGGACTAACGAGCTATTGTAACAGATACTCTCTCGAGTATCGCTCTGATCAATTGGAATTTTGTGATTTTTTTACACGAGCAGCTACTTTGTAACGGAATGTGCTTTTGCGCTCGTTCGATAAAGGGAATGAAATTGATTGATAGGAGGCACGCACGTTTGTATAACAAGTTCCAAGAGTTCTTGGTACATTGTCCACTGCATCCGGCAATTCCTTTCCCCGCGATTATCAAGTTGTCAAGTGATGGAGAGACAATATTCCAAAAAATTCTCGTATTTGCATTTTCTACGGGCGAAAGTTCGTTTACAGAGCAGAAACAGAGAGGTAACGAGAGAAGAGGAGAAGAAAGAGAGCTGGGGCTCGATGATTTCTGGACTCGATGACCGTGTATCCGACGCGACGTAATCGCGGGGCGTTTCGGGTGACGCGATTACACGGGCCTCTAACTTCCGCAGACCAAGCCAGCCCTCCCCCTCCCTCTTCGTCGTTCGCCCACCCTCGCCTAGCCTAGCTGGAAAAACCGCGTAATGACAGCGTCCGCCCCGCAACAACGAGTTCCTCGGCGGTAATTCACCGGGCAGCGAACGCTGCGCGTTGCTCTTTAGTTCGATATCTCACGCGAGAAACCTCGCGAGGGGAGGGAAAAAGCGCTTGTGTCGCGCTGCAACACCGACCGGGGGTGGTCGGACAAACACGCGGGGGTGCGACTGTTCGCAGAGAGTCGCTTAATTGGCCTGATAGAGCCGATTCTGATCCACGATCCACGGGTCGTTTGCACTGGGCAAATCCCCCTCCCCCCGTGACCGACGTCGGATAAAAGCAATAACTTAAGCGAAAGGTCAGGGGACGAACTTATCGCCAAATGGAGAACGAAGTAGAAAAATCTGCGGCTGGGTTGGTTCGGGGAAGTAAGCGAAGAGGGAAAAATACGTGGAGGTTGAATCTCTGTGTGTTACACGATGAACGTGCAGGTGTAATACTCTCGTCAAAAAGATCTCGAGACAGGGTCTTTAGTTTAGGTGAGGACTTCAACTATGGAATTCAAACTTTTGCAGTGCGTTTCTTCGTGTTGCATCAAGTATCAAGTAGTAATAAATAACAGAAGTTTGTTGGCTATTCTCTTGACAATCTCGAGCCGGTTTAACAGTCGCCGAGTTTTCTAAGCGCTCTATAAACGGTACCTAATTTATGCACGCTATGATTCAAGCAGTGTCCAAACAAGCAAAAAGAAACCAAAATCACGCAAACCCCAAACGTTTAACAACTTCCAAAAGGAAGACAATACACCGTCAGAGAATTAATTCCTCGTTATCTCTCAACGATCTCCATCCACCCACGAACCAAGAGTCAACAACCACCCAACGAAGACCCAAGACTCTAAAATGATCTGCCCCGAGGCGAGCCTCCATTAGGAATCAATTGACCGCGTTAAGTTTCAACTCTGCTCTCGGATGCAAGAGGAGGGGAGATGAGGTCGGCTGCTCGTTCGCACGCGCTGAATTATGTGGCACGTTTTGACAATTAATAGCCGTTAATGAAGACGCGATCTCGGGCCTGACCCGAAGCTGTTCCCCTCTTTGTCCGCGCTACGTTCTCTCTCTCTCTCTCTCTCTCTCTCTCTCACTCTGGGACCACTTTGTTAGAGGTATACCCCTGCAACACAAAGGAGAATCGAGGGGGTGAAAGGCGCACGAGCGTCGTAATTTTGCGAGCGTAATTGAGAGCTCAACATTCGGTATCGGGCTCCGGTGTTCGAGCTCGGCGTTATCGCTCTCGCGCAAAAAACGCGCGCGCGTGTTGCCGGTGCAGCGGCGCGGCGAGAGGATTTCGTACGCGCGCGCGCTCGCGCGAGCGAACGGCGAAGAGGGCGTGGAGGGAGAGGAACGTGGAGAGGAAAGTGGACGTCGTTCGGGCGGCGTTCGATAATTAATGCGGCCCGCGGATTAATTATTATTAGCCGGCTGATTTGTTTCAATTTGTAGAGGGTCCTTTGATCGCGCCGAATCGTGTTTCCGTCGATTTCACCCGGCGTCCAGGCTGATTTATCACCGCCGGCTCGCGTCCCACGGGATTTACGCGAACGCGATTCGTTCGGTGTTGTTCGCGGGTCCCCCTGGCGGACGCGCCTGATTGGCTGTTGATCTCGCGGTTCGTCCAAATTTCGCGCAATTTCCTTTGCCGTGTCTTTGTCGTGATTACTTTTTGCCAGAAGAATTCGCATGCTTCGAATTTGGAGATGACGATTTTGGAAATTTCAAGAACGACTTCGAATCGAGCGAATTAACATCCGACTGCGTCAACTTGGATTTTCATCGAAATATTTGATACTCCGTTGCTACATTTCTCCAAAGCATGAAAATCTGTGACGACTCTGTGACAGAAAATGAGACAAATTTCACTACAAAGATAAAAGAATTTCATCTCTTTTGTTGAAAATGCAGTTGAATTTCAAAAAGGAAAAAACTGTTAAATCTTTTGGAAGAGCAAGTGCAACGCAAAATGCGTGAATATTCTCGAAAAAGGGATGAGAAAGAGCCGGCCGAACGAAAGAATCCGATGAAATCGAATCCGATGTTCGTGAAGGCATCGCTCTCGTCATCGTTGTTCCGCGTCCGAGGAAAGAAGAGGGACGGACGACGACGACGACGAGTGGAAACAGGACGAGAGCAGACAGGACACAGAGAGACGACGCGGCCGTGGTGAAAAATAAACGAAATGGAGAAAATAGAGCAAAGCGAGGCCGGGGCCTTTCGCATTCTTCGCTGGAATGTAAATCAAGCCTGCCAACGGAGCGCGGGACCGCTTCGATGCCGGCGGGGGTGCGCTAGCGTCTCCACTAAATAATTACAAGCTCTTAATTAACGACGAGGGCCGATCGTAAAGCCATCCACGAGTCGGGCCGCTCCGTCCCGCGGATGCATGTTTCGAGATTATTTAAACGAGCAATGGTAACAAACGTTACCGGACCTTACCGGCAAAACCGCCCGTCGCTGCTAACTGGCCGCGCCACGGACCAGAAGATCAAGTGAGAAAGCGAGAGAGACAGAGAGAAAGAGAGAGACCGAGAGAGAGAGAGAGTGAAAGGGAAGAGGAGTTCCATGGGGAAAAATGAATGTGAGCGTGGTCGGGACACGGCGCGGAAAATAAAAGAGGGCGGGGTCAACGTATTTTGCGGGAGGCTCGTTCCTCGAACTCGAACACCAGGCTGGCTCCCTCTCCCTTGCGATTAGGAATTTTTCGACACGTCCGACGTCCAAGTTGAGATCGATCGACAAAGTTACCAAGGATCAAGCACCAACTACGAGAAACTTCCAACTGCGTATTTCACATTGCGACTGCAACTGCTTGAAAGTCGGTTCCCTCGTCAAGTCAAAATCGTCAAAAATCGTCCACCTGTGCCAAACTCTGCTCGTCTGATTTCCCGAATTAATGATTCAGATATTCCATTGTTGCAGCGCGTTCGCGGCAATTTTAGCAAAACGAAAGACAAAGAGGCGCGTTCGATTAAAGTTTCCAAAGAGCTCGTACCATTTTCTCGCGGGTTTGGCGAGCTCCGGAGATCTCTCGAAGAGGCGTCGATATAATTCCATAAATCACGCGTCGCCGGAATAAATCACGTATTAATGAAAATTACACGTACGGCGGTTGGCTGGTGGTTGATATACGCGGGCCTGGCACCGCGCACGAGGGAATAAAATTGGCCAGAGCCATGTTGGCGGGGCCGGAATAAAGGGCAACGCGGAGCAATTACACGTCGAGCGTGTCCCAATGAAGTATGGCCGTTGCCGGGGCACTTCGATTACCACGGAAATCCTGTGTAGGAAGGGTTTAATTAAAATTAGAGCAAACGGAACGCTCAGCAGGGTTGCGGGACTAGGGAAAGCCAGGCGGTCGAGCCCGTCGACGAGATCCCTGAATTCGTCCAGGATCCTGCGGCGAGCCGGCCGGACCCTTTCCGCGGGACACTCGCCTCCCTTTCCAAACGAGAAACGTACACGCTCTCGCGACTTCGCGCTGCGCGTTCTCCTATATTTATTGAGAGATCGAGTTTTATGGCCTGGCCGTGCACGGGACGCCCGGCGGTGCTCGCTGTTACCCCGGTGTCTCTTTGTCTCTTTCCTTCGTTTCTCCGCAATTCGTGCTCGTTCCTTTCCCCTCGTCCATCGACGTGCTTTCCCGTACGTGGAAATAAGAGGGTGCAGGTTCGTCGGAAGTTTCCAGGAAGAAAAGAATGGATCTTCGTGGTTAATGCGTGTAAAATATACTCGCAGACGTTTACAACACCAGATGTACGATATCTCACATTGTGTGATAATTTTAACTTTTAATTCCTTCAAAATTCACACCGCAATGAATCGTTGTGATTAGACCGAGGATTTTTAAGCAAATTCACAGATACATTCATAGATGTACCTGTATACTCATTTACTAAATACATCACATCAACAATTACTTTACTTTGAACGTTTTATCATATATTCCTCCGTGCGTGTCGCGCGTATTTTTACGTTGCGTTGAAATTTGAGAGCAGTCTGACTTTTTGAAGAAAAACAAAGAAAAAAGAAACACGTCTTTCGGTTGGATAGACGGTTGCATTCCATTATCGTCCGCGAGTAATATCGCTAACATGAGGATGGTGTGAGTAACATGGAAGTCGTGAGATCCGTGCACCGGCGACACGAACGTTACGAGAAGGTGCAGCTACGTGCAGCTACGCTGTTCCACCTATCGGAAATGCAACGTAGTACCTCGAAAGCTCCCGTTCCCTTCTATCGTGTGATTTATTATATTATTCCCGGTTAACCGAGCCCTCGGACGACTATGACCAGCTAATGGCCTATCGCGACAATTCGACCAGCGCGCTTATTTCGACGCTGACATTCGGGCGCTGGTCATCGTCGGAATTATGCGACTTCTCTGCCTCCTTCATTTCGTGAAATGAGAAGATTCAAAGACGATTCAAAGTTGATTTTATCAATGTCAAACACGGCTGTCAATGATTGATACCGAAAAGTCAAATGAACAATGACCAAGATTCTATTATTTTATGTATAACTTTCTTGACTTCTGTATCATTTTTTGGAAAAAAAAAATATATATCAAAGACTTTGACAACTGAATTCCGAAAATTTTACATCTTTCCTCTCCTTCGAAGCAGCGAGAAATGCTGAAATTTAATAATTCAGTCACCCATTGCCAACTCACTATTGAAAACTCGATGCCGTGGCGTTTAATTTTGCATTTAAAAAGTAGCAAGCGCTGCCAACAGACCACGGTTGTACAGATAACGCTCGTCCAGCGAGGGGAACCGATGGCCTCTTCATACAGGAACATCGCTAAGCGCCAGCGTCTTCCTATTTCTACCAGAGGGCTTACACGTTCCCCGAGCCCGTGGTAAGGCGAGCCCGCGTCCGTATCATTTCCAACCTGGTGATTTATCACGTTATTCGAGGCGTCGAAGGCGGGACAACCGCGAGTCCACGTATGGTGTAGCCAAGGCCTGTTAATTCGATCTATTTTCTAAGCTAGTCCCCTCGAACGGCCTACGGTGCGTGGTGTTCCGCTGCCGATTATATCCGATCGAGCGCTCATACGCGAGGGCGCGAGTCGAGCAAGAAAGAAAGAAAGAAAGAAAGAGAGAAGGAGAAACAACAGACGGAGAAAGGGAAGAGTTATTCTCGTGGCGGTCGTTTTTCTTGAACGAAGGAACGAGGAAACTATGGGTTTCTCGTGCATCGAACGGGGCTCATCGTCGGTCGCTGCCTAGGCCGGATTAATTATGCGCGATAAAGTGCGTCGGACACGTGTAGTTACATGTGCCGTACGTGCGCCTATGTCGCCGTCGCGACGTCACGACCGATCAGATATTTCCTGAAATAATGCCGCTGCCTTTGCCATGTCCCCCTTTCTCCACCGTGCCCGCAGGACGACCGTCTGCTCGTTCGGGGCAGCTCCAACTGTCTCAGCCCCCGTTGCATTCGGGGGTTGTTCCATGGCTCTCCACCACTTTTCGTTTCTGTGCTTGGCATTTTAATAGAAACCCGTAATTTAATTGAATACGTTTTTTTTTTTTTAATTTTAACGATAAAATTCGTGGAACTTTATATCAAATTTTTGTAAAACAGCAATTTGGAATTATTATTATTCGACGAGTTTGGATGTTTCACTCGATACTTTGAATTTTATTTTTATTGAACTCTTGAATTTGAAGAGTCTATCGAATACTTGGGGAAGAATGATACTTGTAAATTCGTATTGGCACGTTGTACGTGGGAGTTGAATTTCTAATATTCAATTTTAATTATTCAATAATTTGTTAGATAAATTTTAATATCCATCAAAAAATGCGGCGACGAGATAAAATTTAACGAAGCGTATGCATAAACAAGTTGGTTTGTGAATAAGAAACGTCGGAAAAATAATTAGTAAAGAGATTCAACGATATAAGTATATGTCTATTGTCAACGTACAGAAAAGAAAAAAAAAAAAGACAATTACAATTTTGTCTTTAGCAGAGCGTGGTTTCGATCCACGGACCTCTGGGTTATGGGCCCAGCACGCTTCCACTGCGCCACTCTGCTGTTCTGTCTTTCACTTCGTTAAGGATAATTTTATAGTACTTAAGGAGACTAAATTAAAATGGATCAATAAGTTCAAGTTGTCAAGATTGATTTGGTATTATAGAATTTTCAATAATAAGAAGCTAAATATATAAAACAGAGAGTTTGTTTGAATATTATCGTTCGCATGACAATTGTTACGGAATTCTCCTCGTCACCAGACATAAAATATAATGCATATTGCAATATTTTTTTATGTAACAGATAATAGTGCATTCTATTAAGGAATATAACTTTTCACGTATTCGCAAGTATGAATAGCGAGGTTCAAGTCTCGATAAACTAAAATATACTTGCATCGTGAACTCTCAAACGCGGAATTACAAATTTATTTAATTAAATGCATAAAGATCAAATTATTTAACATCTGCCGTCATGAAAAATTATTAAAAAACCACCCTCACCAAGCAGAGTGGCGCAGTGGAAGCGTGCTGGGCCCATAACCCAGAGGTCCGTGGATCGAAACCACGCTCTGCTAAAGGGGTGTGTTCTCTTTTTCTTCCCTTCTTTTTGCTCACACATATTTCTGTAACTTACAAATACCTACAATTACTTTTTACCATTAAAATTTAGCTAAAGTGCGTAGAATCGAAAAAAAATTTATATAAAAATTTTGCACCAATTGACTGCAAGTAATTTGGAGTAAAAAAAATAAAAAAATAAAAAATAAACGACCTGAGAAGAAATCATCCCTCTTAGCAGAGCGTGGTTTCGATCCACGGACCTCTGGGTTATGGGCCCAGCACGCTTCCACTGCGCCACTCTGCTTCGATGTTTTCGTTTTTCAGAAGTTTCAGCGTGTTGCGAAATTTTATTTCTACACGTTCACCTACATTTTTACATATTCGTCACTTCTCAATACGTATTCACGTGTGATCAACTTTAAAAATTTCCTTTCTAAAAGCTTTGCAAAGCGCAGCTTGTTTGTTAATTATCTCTCTTTCTCGTTCGTTTCAGTCCGACATCGTCCACCAAAGCGTGTACGAGCTGGTCCACAGCGAAGATCGAGAGGAACTCCAAAGGCAACTCATGTGGAATTCTTTTCTGCCAGCCGAAAATGCGAGTCTCCCCTTACACGACGCTCTCTCACCCCAGCACAGTCATCTTCTGGAGCGCAGCTTCACCGTCCGCTTCCGGTGTCTTCTGGACAACACTTCCGGCTTTCTGGTGAGTTCACTGCCCCGTTATTGCTCGCAGAGTCCATGGAACGTTCTCTTCGCTATCTTCGTAAACTACAAACATACACGACTAAATAAATTATTTTATCAACGTTCAAATCTCTCAGCGGTCATCATCGATAAAAATCGTTCAAGGTCACGCGTAGATCATTTCAAGGCTATGTAAAAGCTTTGCTTCCATTTGAAACTCGTTAAATGTCGTACAAAGTAGATTTAGAACTGGGCAAGGGAACGACTGCAAAACATCTCATCGGTACCGATGTATCCATGTAGCCGAGGCGTGCCCGTTTCTACCAGCAGTCGAATCGATACACCGGGTCTTTAGCTGTGCGTATCTCGCATGCCTGGTCACAGTTTCACGTTCGTTTAGTGAATGTGCAACGTAACTCTGGTTCATTCATGGAAACCTTCGTACACAAGAGAGTCACGCGAACGAGGATGATCCGTTAACCCATGCGGAGAGAAACAGTTTCCGTTCTGGATATATCTTCCCCTGGTATCCCGAAAATCGTTCTCCGTTCCGACTCTCTGCCGATATGCAGTCCGAGAGAGCGGCTCGAGCGAGTCACAGCGATGGACTGTCGCGAGGTGTATCGATCCGATTTTTACGGCATCAAATTTTCATAATTGCCAGCGTGAGCCACGTTTAACCCCGTAACTCACGATAATAGAGTTAATTGCGGAGGAGGGAGCTAGTCCCCTCCCCGGTTCGACCGTAATTATCGCGTGTTTCTCTTCGACATCTGGCGGTTGGAATTGCAGCCACCTTCTCCTCCGAGAAGTTGCCTCGCACTCGTCACATTTTCATACCTGAACATTCTCGATCAGCAGTTTCCACTGCTATTTCTATCTTAGACGTTGTTAGTTTATTTAATCTAGGTCTTGGGGACAATAAACGATGGCTTCTTGATTTTTTAAATTTTACAAAATCGCAAAAGATAATGACGAAAAAAGTATTGGGTTAATTTTTAAGGTTCCTTTTTATAGCTACATATAACTTTCATACGACATATTGCATTGAGACGTTTGACTCTTAATGCGTTAAATAGTGTATAAAATAATTAGAACATTGAAAGACCATTCTCAAAAAGTTGGCGAATTTTGAGTGGATTTATCGTCGAGTAACCTTTGTAATCTCCGTAATACGCGAATCTCAACAAAAACGCGGATCTTATCGCATCGTGTCGCAAAGTGGAACGTCGATTAGGATGTTTCCCTCTCGTCGTAAACCTTTTACGATTACAATTTCATTTTCATAAACGTTGAGGCGGTGACCTTTTTGCGCGATTGTCCCGTGACCCGGCCAAATCACAAGCTCCACCTTTTCGTTCTTCGTTATAGCTTCGAGAGCCTACTTGTCCCGCGTGTACCTCTGTATTTGCTAGCTGTCTGGCTGCGAGATAATTGGTGTTTTGTCGCGTTGCGGCTCGCCGCTTGCCAAAGGGTGAACTCGGTTTTGTCCACGGCTTTAATTTACGTTCACTCTCGGGGACGATGGATAACTACCTTTTTAGTTGAGGCTGCTCTGCTCGAAATCCGCGAGAAAATCGCGTCTTTCTTTTCCGTTGCCTCTTTCTTCCAAGTTGAGTGTCTGCTCTTTTTGCAGCGTTTGGACATCAGGGGACGAGTGAAGATACTGCACGGTCAAAACCGAAAGACGGAGGAGCCACCGTTGGCTCTGTTTGCCTTGTGCACGCCGTTCGGACCACCGTCGTTGCTCGAAGTTCCGCAAAAGGACGTGATGTTCAAGAGCAAGCACAAGCTGGATCTCGCGCTCGTGTCGATGGATCAACGGGGGAAAATGTTGCTGGGATATTCGGACGCGGAACTCGCGAACCTCGGCGGCTATGATCTAGTCCATTACGACGATTTGGCGTACGTCGCAAGCGCTCATCAAGAACGTAAGCGTTTCTCCAATTTTATTTAGATCTCTGCAACGTTTCCTCTACCGTAATTCCTCATAACCAGATGTTAGCGAGTGGTAAAACAGTTTGTCTCATTTTTATATTTATTACATAAACTACGTGATACATGTTGATATCCGAGTGTTATCTGGAGAAAATATATTAAATCGAAATCTGTCTATGACAATTTTCAGTACTGAAGACCGGAGCCTCGGGAATGATAGCGTACAGATTTCAAAAAAAAGATGGTGGATGGCAGTGGCTGCAAACTAGTTCCAGGCTAGTCTACAAAAACTCGAAGCCCGACTTTGTCATCAGCACGCATCGACCTCTCATGCAAGTATCTCCAACTGAGCAATTTGATCTGCCATCAGATTAATCGTTTCCAAAGAAATAACAATTTCCTTTAACCTTGTTCTGAAATTATCAGGGAGGAAGAAGGCAGGGACCTTCTCGGTAAACGAACAATGGACTTCAAAGTGAGCTACCTTGACGCCGGTCTGACCAACAGCTACTTTTCGGACAGCGATAGTCTCACAGGTTCCGTGATGACGCCGACACTCCCCAGCCAACCGACGTCGCAGAGAGTGAACAGGCGGTACAAGACCCAGCTGAGAGATTTCCTGTCGACCTGTCGGAACAAACGTACCAAGCTGACCGCACAATCGTCCGTTTCCCCGCCAGCCACACCTACTGTCGCATCCGTGGACTACCTCGCAGCCGATACCAGCGCTGCGGCTGCAGTTGCAGCCGCGTACAGCAACCTGAACACGATGTACCCGACTGCTTACGCACCCACAGCGGTCGCAGCCAGCACGGATCCTTCGTTGACCACGTACATCGGTCACACGGGCAACTACCATCAGACTTTGTACCCGGCAACTGCATTGGACAATAGGTGAGGATGGTTCAATGTTAAACTTCCTTTAGTTCGTCGCTGTATAATAATTAAATTCAAGAAATTTCTGGAGAATATAAAGTAATCGTGAAACGTCTTCGCATCTAGATATCTCACCGCAGCAACGGAGAACTTGTTCCAATACAGACCTTTAGGCTCCTACTACCCAGAGTACCACACGAGCACGGCGTACAACGGTTTCATCGATGTCTCGCTGCCCACCTACGAAACGCACCAACTGACGAGCAAAGCCGAAGAGAAGCTCTACTGTCAACAGCTGGGCGAGTCTCCCAAGTACAGCTACGTGGAAACAAGACACCCCAGCAGTGTCAGTGGCTCACCGTACGCAGCCAGTCCTGTCGCAAGCGCGTCAACGATGCACACCGCAACAGCGGACATCAACATCGTACGTGCCGGCAGCAGGCACTCCCTGGAAGGTGGAGCTTCCTCCAGCAATTCCGCTGGAAGTTCCCCGGTGACCGGACCAACGAACGGCGTGCTCACTCCGAAGATAGAGGACGTGAAGCCGGAAGTCTACGGCAACGAAGCGCCGCGACAGACCGTCCTCATGTGGGGGGCACCTCCTGCTCGTACTCCGCCAAGAAACAACGGCAGCTACAGTCCACCCACGCCACATTCCACTCATTCCTCTACGCACTCCACTAATGCCACGGCTGGAGACCCGCTAAAGTCGCTGGCGGAGATGAATTCAATGAACGGCGAGTGCAAATGGCGACAGACGTCGCCCAGCGAGCAACAGACCACCGCGCCTAGTTCACCGAGGACCAAGGCGCAACCACAGCAACAACATCAGCATCATCAGCAGCAGCAACAGCCACAGCAACAGCAGCAGCAACAGCAGCAACAGCACCAACATCAGCAGTACCCGGTGACCACGTCTCAGTATCAGGCAGCGGCGGCAGCGGCGGCTGCAGCCGCGGCCGCAGCGGCCAGCACTATCGGATACGCGCACTCGCATCCAGGCCATGGCCACGGGGAAGCGGGCTCCGAGGTATGGCAAGGAGTGCAACACCACCACCACTACCAGTACTATCCTTACCACCATCACCACCCCGCACCACCAAGGCACGCGCCCCAGTGAGTGTCACTGCTGCCTCACAGATTTTAAAACGTACTAGACGCAAGGTGGTGCAGCGAGGTTGTAAAATCAGTCAGTGGTTTTGATGTTTGCTACTTTTAACGAAAGCGGTGTTGAGTCGCACGCAGGCACTTGCGTCAGTCGTTTGGAGTTAATCTTTGTTATCGGTAACAGTTGCAAACAAATCGAAACTCCTGGAATGGAAGTTGAAAAACGAAGAGATAATTCTATTTAGATACGCTACGATGGAAGAACGATCGTCAGAGCCTAGTCGAGGTAGGTATCATTGAAAGTTGCAAACTTTAATCACTGACTAATTTTACGACCTCGTTGTACCGCTTCCATCTACTCTGTAATTCTTCCAACGTCTGGAAACGAGTTTAAGGTTACGAATGACTTTTTCAGGTAGTCGTTAATCCCTCTAGGATAACTGAAATATCGTAGAACTTATTTCATTGGAGTTGTTTCAAATGAGCTGAGAATTCTTGGTTGATTTGATTTTATCGTTAACCTCGAGGGGTTAAACAAGAAGGGCGGGGAATTCTTTATTAGAAGCATTACACAAGCGTAATATCCATCAAGATGATTGATAGACTAAAAATAGTCGCGCGAAAAGTGATATACCATAGCTTCGATACCTTTGATATTTGACTGTTCTGGGCATGCACGTAACAAGTAATGCACGAAACTTCTCTCAAACGTACCACTATCGATTCAATCATACTCTGCATGTCCACGTTCATTCGTTTCGAGGCCCGAACGAACTTCTTTTTTCGCATTGTTTAATTTGACTCTCACTGCACTTGGAGGAGAAGAGGATTACGCTTATGTCGTTGAACGTTCGAAAAAGATTAATATTGTTGTTAATGGATTATGAGATGTGGCAAAGAACGCAGATGAAACGTGGAGATCCGAAAGGGGTTGCAAATAACGGGGAAACGCGCTCTTTCGGTTGCAGCACACCGCCGTCAGCTGTGGGAACGGGGACAGGAATCGGCATGGGCATCGGCCCGGACAGCAACACCAGCAACAGCAACGCCTTGTACCATCCTCCGCACCACCACTCTCAGCATCAACACGCGGTGGGATCGTCAGCGGCGGGAATGGGTCCAACTGTCCCTCAGATTCCAAACCGGACGCCGGGAGTCCTTTGTTGTCCATCTCTGAGGTGACTAACACCCTGCTCAACCAATAGTCTCTTCGTTACCTCGGCGTCGCTCGGTATCAGTGATCAAGGTAATTTCGTGATATGGTAATTATCAAGCTGATCATTTTTATGTAAGACAGAATTGTCTGTAGATGTTCGTCTAGATTTAGGTTTCTCTGAATTTCGTGAATATATGTGTGTAAATGTAGGTATAATACTATGATTAGGGATGTGCGGATACCCGCACACTCCTAACTATGATCGAACATCCGCAGTCCAATGATTACATTCTATGATATTTAATTAAACTATCTTCCTAAATGTCGTCGTCTTGATTGTCCACAGGTATCAGGAGATAGTTTCACCGAGACGAATCGCAAGACGCGTGACTGTATCATATAGAATAACACCGGTTGAAGCTGTTAAGAGTGTTCTCGCTACATAACGCCACACATTTGCAGTTAATGTCAGACGTTGCTACGACGAATACATACGAATGTATGTGTATGTTACGGTTGATTACGTTCGTTCGACCGTATTGTTAAGTTTTCACGAGAATCCTTCTGTGTAGTCTCCCGCTCGTCGAATTGTGAAACCGCGTGAAAGGTAATGATTACGGAGATTCTCGTTTAGCTAGATTCGGCTGGAAACCGACAAGTGTCCACAAAATTTCTGCCAGCCGAAAGATTGTAATTTAAAGATACGTTTGTGATTAACATATCAATAATATTTGGGTTCGTAATCAGCTATTCATTCGGAGTGTGGCTAGCGTGTCTCTTCAAATCCCAATCGTATACATTTTTGTAAGTTTTCCTTCTATTTTCTTCTAATTATTAAAAATAATTAACGATACACACAGAGGAGCCCCGCCTTCCACAAAAATTTCTTTCAAGCAAATGCTCGAATCGCTCTCGCTGAAGGGACACGGTGACCACACTTCCGTCCTCCATCCATCGAGCGAGAAGAAAGGAGCAATATAGATTCTGTCGAGGAGCACAAAATGAATCGCCTCGATCGAGCTACGAGAAACGCAACACATGTACGAAATTTAGTTTTTAATTAGGCCTGCGTATATCGTGTGATCGTGCTGTATGTACTATCGTTGCTTTATTCTTTCTTTCTTTGTTAATACCTTGCGACAGAAGGATACCAGATTTAATCGGGTATCGGATCGCGGAACATTCTCGTAAGGAGTTAATCGTATCATTGTGTTTTCGTGCGTGTAATCATTTTTTAAATGGAATACACATGATTCTGTGATATGTGTTAGGTAACTTAAGGTGCGGTACTCTTCTAAAAGATATTTAAGATTCATGTACGCGGAACTGAAAATGGGGGGGAAATTGTGGGAAATTAGAGAAACGTTCAATGTTCGCCGCACTTAGACGAGGAATCGAATTATGCCAACGCGAAATGTTCCATTTCACATACTGAAAATCCTAATCATCATGGACCAAAGTATATATAACGTATTAATGCATGGCAAATTCTTTCTGCACTTATCCATCGTCATCAGACTTGTGGATGTTTATGTAGAAATTTTAAGGATCTAAAAATCTACGCAAAACATGTATAAAATATTCAGAGTAGAACCGCTTGTTGCGATATTCGAGTGACAGACGAAATAAACTTCTATTTAGAACCCATTTTTACAGTTACGTTCGCTAAAATATAAATTTGCATAAGCATCCGCGGTTTAATTGTCATTCTATCGCGCGCTGTTGTTTCATTTGAGAGAAAGAGAAGAAAATCTGAATAATTCGATTCCCAGATCACACTGTTTGCGTTTTCCTATCAAAGAATGTCAGAGATGATACAGTTGCGTATTCCGTTGAATGGGCCAAGACGAGAACAAAAAAAAAAAAAAAAAGAAAGAAAAAAGGAAAAGGGGGAAACTCTCGATTCGGTTGAACCTCAGTCTTGCCAATGTTTTTTGTTAATAAGTTTGTAGTTTTTGTACTTAATTAATTTATACGGCTATTTATGTACACGCGCGTAAATCGACGGTCTAGCGAAGCTAGGCGAACCTTCCATAATTTTAGACGCGTAGCTCTCATTTCGCGAACGTAACGCCCGTGTGCTCGGTAAACGAGCGAAGACTGCGTGAAGAAAAGGCGAGGAATGGGGGTGAAATTTTGGGGGAAAGGGTAGTACCGGAAGTCTCGATCGACTTTCCGTGGCATCGAACTGTCCGCGTTTCAAAGAGGAAACCAAGAGTGATTTTTACATGCTTCGAATCTCCAGGCAGAGATCAGAGATAACGCGAAAGAAAAGAGGAAAAAGAACGAAAGAACGTGATTTTATTTTGCGCATACATATCAGAACAAAATGGAGGTGAAGGGGAACGTGTCGCACTCCTTCCCCTTCTATTGCAATCTTGATATATATATATATATATATACAAAGAGATATATATGTATACATAAAGATATATATATATATTGTATTATTTGCCGATAGGAACGTTTTAAATTCGACGGGGTAGCCGGTAACGATTTCTATCCGGCTACCCGGATGAAATCCTCTTTTTTCCTTCCGATCCACGCATCCTTTTTGAAACTCTCGAACTACGATTATTCTGTAACTTTACCCTATTTCATGTCGTTGTAGTGTTATACAATATACGAAACTATTTTGCTATGAATTCTTTGTAAACATCCAGTCCGCTGATCGGCTTTGCGACGCAGGACGAATCTCGCGAACCTTGAACACTTGTTACTGATGCTGCTCTTCGAATACAAACGAAGATCGTTCGCGATTTTTGGAGTTTTATTGGAAACAAAGGGAATTTGACAGAATGATGAAAGAAAGATAATACAGACAATAAAAAAGAAAAAACGATACCAAACATATCAATTTTTACATATCTTTCTCTTGTAACTTCGAAAAAGAAAAAAATCACGAAAATCATATGACATTAAGAAAAGAACGAAAACGTCAGTAACGAGTCTCGAGGACCCACATTGTAAATTCACATTTTCGACCGTACAGCTTAAAACTACGTTTTCTTCTTTTTTTTGCAATATTATATAAAGATCTATTATTATAAGTAATTGAGTCTAGTCCATACATAAAGCGAATTAATGATATATCAACTATGCTTAAATTGTAACAATGTTTTCACTCGCGAAGCAAACCCTTGCAGACAATCTTTGCTTGGTAAACGAATTACCTCTCCACTGTACACATGTATCTATACATAAACCCGCGTCAACAATCCCAAAATCGTTCGTCAATCTTCGAATCGTTCGTCAGTCTTCGATAAATAATATTTTAATTTAATTTTCTCAATAGCGTCGGCCGTCGTTATTTTTTATTACAAACTTAAACAAAAAAATGAATAGAAAGCATTGCACCCGTATTTTTTAAAGAATCGCTGCAAGAAACTTTGCGATGAACTTTTAAAATTGAATAAAATTCCGACGATTTGAGGATTGACGCCTGGCCACCCCTTCTTACTCGATCACAGCGGTGAGAATATTCTGACAGTTTAAGCATACATGTATATTTACTGTATATTTAAAATAAGGTATCTTCTAACGAGCATAGATAAGATTTAGTCGATATAGACGATTCTCCCCATAGTTATCCATATAGATCAAAATACGTACCTTATTTTATAGTGACCGGTATCTGCAGACAACATGCAATTCAATCATGGCCCTATCGAGTCGGATGACACAACTAGAAAATTTTTTATCGTCAACGCCACGTTTAGATCGAATAAAAAGAGCGTTCGATCGCGATCGACAAAAACATATATCACCCCGAGTGCCTGTTTCGATCGAGAGGACTATCAGACCGTTGAGACCAATATTTGTTGATTTCTTACGATGTAAAAAATAAAAATAAGAAGATGCACTATTGCGCGTATCGAATAAATGTAAAATAAATACGAACTTGGTAGCTGATCGCCCCTTTCTCAAAAAAAATCTCTGTGAGATAAAACATAATGAATATCATTCGATGAAGGCAAGAATCTTTGTAATATCGTCACGTATCAGTTTTTTAAGAAGTCCGATGTTCTAAAATTTACGGACTAACTCGACTAAACGACATTGCTCAATGAAAGAAAATTTACAAAATTTACACTTTGCAGATACCTGTATCTCACTACTTGTAAATTTCACTCGATTATCTTTGGGCTTGAGCGAAAGAAAGATAAGCAAAACGACAAAAAAAAAACACATATATGTGAAGCCCGCTTTTCCTTTTCTCGAAAGGAAAGGAAACTCCTCTCAAACGCCTCGTTCTCTGGCTAAGGTGTTGCATCCTGTTCTGCAGATGTTCTTTTATATATCCGAATGTATCAAAGTGAACACGATAATCATGCCAAACCAAACTTTGACTCTCCTCGATCACTCCATCCAATTTATCTCCGATAATATTCTATAGAACCTAATTACTTATTAACACTAAACTACTAAATGCTAAGCTCTACGAAATGAAATTTTAAAACTGTATCAAATGTTTATATGAAATAAATTATAATAATGCAATAGAACGGACGTTCTATTTTCACTGTGTGGCGAGAGGAAAGAGAGCAAAAGTAAATCAGAAAGAACCGAAAGTTCGACTGTAGGTAAAAATATTCGACTCTGTCTTGTTCAAGTATGTTTCGTCTTTTTCTTTCTTTTCTTTTTCTTTTTTTTTTTCGTTTTATTTATTTCAATTAAAAATGACTCGTTACACTTATCATAGCAGTACGTATGTAAGGCTCTTACATACAATACATTGAAATCATCGGTTTTAACGTACGTCGAATGTATATCAGTACATGTAACTGAATCACAGATAAATCTGTGTATATATGCGTGTACGTGTTAATGATGCGTCGCGGTTTCTAGAATTGTAACAGTTCGTTTTCACACTGATTCGCCTTGACGAAATGTCACTCGACAGACACAAAAAGATATGCTCGTGATCCTCTAAAGAAACAACGGAAACTAAATAGTCACGATTTCTAAAAAGAATCATACCGATTCTCGAATGCACTCGTTTGCACCTGATTAGTTGCATTTTACTGGTGATTGGTAATAGCACGACGCAGTCAAGCTTGTACGAGAGAAATAATGATTCGTTATTTACTTGTGAGACATAATCGACGCCCGGCATAGTTCGGGCGGGAGATTCATGCTAGTCTACACGATCGGTTCGAAATGCAGTCTAATATTCGTTTGTATAAAATGGATATATCGTTACAAAATAATGGTATCGGAATCGGATGAGTGAAAAAAAAAGTTCGCTAACGTACATGTATCTAATCGTTTTTCATAAAAGCGGATCACTCAGGAATAGATCGTATAAAGAAAAAGAGAAGAAAATCAATTTGTCTTTATACAGAAGTAACGTTATAATTAGAAATCTGACTGGTAAATTGAAATAGTTACAAACTGTGTTCGGATATACTACAGTTAAAAATATATAATCCGAATGAATCTAATTAAACTGGAAGAAGATGACCTAATCAATATCCGACATCACTAACGCGCGCGCAAGTAGTAGGAAATTTTCAGAACGGGTGATTACAATGAAAATTTTTACTTTCGATAGTGCTTTTCTTATCTATGGGCAACGAAAGATGTGTCTTTCCTTTTTGTATCATTCTCTTCCCGTTTTGTTTTTATTTATTTCTTTTCTTTTTTCTTTTTATTTAATTTCGTGCGAATATCTCGGCAAGTTATTATTTAATTATGAATATGTATATACAACCTTGGCTAGAAGTTTGGTCAGGTTCAATTCCTGTACCGATGCGACGACGATTTCTTACCGTCCCGATGATTCGACTGTCTTGATCTCGATCGTGATTTTCTATGATCCCTAGATCTAGATCGTGTCCTTCTCTTGCTCCTGGAAACGTAAGATTGCGAACGTTTTCGCTCCTTCGAACGTGTTCGAGATCTGTCTCTGGCCCTAGATCGGGATCGCGATCTTCTTTTGTCTCTGGCGCGAGATTTGCTGCGTCTTGTGGAGTACGACCGACTTCTTCTTCTGCCTCTCGAATGGGAGCGCGATTTCCTTTTTCCCCTGGAACGCGAACGTGACCATTTTCTGGTAGCCGTGCTGGATCTAGATCTGCGACAGCTCCTCGAACGAGATCTGCGCCGTTTACGATTTCTCGATCTCGATCTGCGCTTCTTGCTGGACCTGTAATTGCTCGATGACCTTGAACGATATTCTTTACGAGACTTTATCGATCTAGATCTGGACTTGCGTTTGTGGCCACGCTCGGAAGAACGAGATCGAGATTTTCTGCCTCTCGATTTGCTTCTACTCTTCGTCTTCCTCTTTCGATATTCACGATCACGAGCCTTGCTCGATCTTTTCTTCTTTAACGAGTTACGGCTCGAGTCAGAGCTCGTAGACTCAGAACTGCTAGATTCGGAGTCGGCCGAGCCTGATGGAGTATTGGTCTTTGCCATATCAGGCGGCAATATTTGTTGCTGTGGACTTTGTCCGCCGCTCGACAAAGTTTCAGACGCTTCTCTTTGATTATTTATCGTTTCTTTTTCATCAACTAAAGTAGTGATGTTACGAAGTTACGTTTAATGATGTAATGACGACATAGTTTTATTATATTTCGAAACATACCTGACTCTTTGCAGCTTGTATTACCAGTATGATTTTCCTGTTGTTTATTATACTGCTCCTCGTAACGTTGCTCCTCTCTCTCATCCTCCTCCGCCAGACGCGCCTCGATTTCCTCCTCCGTCTTTTTGAACGCTTGCTGCCGCCGTTTCACCGTTTCCTTCAACAGCATAGAACACGATCGTTTACACGCTTCCTTTCCATCTTTCATATCGAACATAAATACGTACTATGAGCTCCTCGTCGCTATCATTGTTTTGAGCCTGGACGTGTTCGTTCTGCTCCTCCTCAGACTCGCTGTTGCTGTCGCCATAGATGCCCAGACCTATATGAAACGAGATGTTTATTATCATCGTTCGACTATTCTGTCGTGCGTTTTTGTCAAAATAAAGACATACGCTCGACCACTAAATATGCTGCTGCTACGATTGAAAAATGTCCTGAAAGACATCGTCAGTTTCACGAGAACTTATAAGCGAGCATGGCTACAGAGAGAGAGTGTATGTGTGTGTGTATGTATAGTGTATGTGTGTGTGTGTGTGTGTGTGGTACAATGCACGAACGCATTTTTTTTTTTAAATGACTGCGTGTACACGACCGGTTCCTAGGATGATCGTGCGTTGAAGATTGTAAAGGTGTAGCGACTTACCAAGCTTACGAGTGATCTGAGCAAGAGGGGCCGTGTTGTTGAGGGATGCGACGGGGGTCTCTCCTGCAGGGACTTACAATACACACGCATTTAGTACCAATGGCTAAGTGCTATCATCAGGATACCCCCCAAAATTAAATGGTACTGATCACCGATATCACAAGGAGAGTCGATCCTGCTTTCAATCCTCATATACCTTAAGAAATCTTTAATAGAAATCCATTTAGATATACGAAACTGAAACTGCTTTAGTAGAATAAACATTAGTAGAGGAATATATCAACAATCAGTTTACGTGCAGAGCCATAAGGTAGAGCAAGATATCAGTAAAAAGAGATACGGATAAGACCGCATGAAAAATATTATACTAACTACGATATAAAAAGCAAATAAAAGATAAACAGATCTCAGTAAACGGGAAAGTAAAATTAATTCTACGTGATTTTTCTTTATTATATGTCTTTAATAATAACTGCATTTTTGAATGTGATCCGATTGATCAAGAAGTGGAATGAAAATTCGTTAAAGTATTATATTTGCCCTTTACGCGTTTTTTTTTTTCGCATATAGTAACTATTTATCGAATCTTATTATATAATTTTTCTTACAATTATATAACTTTTGCTTCCTTTTTTTCCACGAATGATTTATTCTTTAAATTCAAATACAATTTTTGGATTTTTAATAAATAATAGAAAACGATTCGGTAAAAAACAATTATTAAACTAATTGTATCGAAATCGAAAATTTCAATAAAAATTGGGTAACGTAGTTGTTTTATAATACTATTTGAAAAAAGAAAAAAAAAAAGATAGAAATATCACTTATAGTACGTGTATACAAAGTCCTGGAAAAAATAAAGTAGGATATCCTGAAATCATCGAATAATTAACTCTATGAATTGAACAATCTCTGTTTAATGTTTAAAAGCTTATATTACACAAATGGGCAAATAAAATTCATCGCAACACTGCACGAGACTCATATGAATCAGATTCTGTGCACTGGTGAGCGAAAGTATGAAATATATCAATTTGTTAGTTGTATCGTGTGTATCTGGGGTACCTTTGGCACGTGTGCGGCTCCAAACCTCTCTGCATATAGATCCAATTTCTTCGTTCGTTACCTCCAGAAGAATTTCCGTCAACGATCTCCGTACCTTTAACATCTACACCGAACGAAATCTGTAATGTATCGAACCAAAACTGCAATCATCGATGAATTCGATCGAGATAATATTCACCACATCCTGCAGTATCTCCTCTCTCGTTCGCTTCGGAGTAGCTATAGTCGTGTTAGATACGGTTGGACTTCTATCTATATGCGTATGCGCATCAGGCGAGTCCGCATCTCGAAATCGTGATTTCCGTGGACGAAGAAGGATATCTGGAGTACGTTCGAAACTCTTTTCAGTCACTTGTTGATTACGTACCCCTTCATCATCTTGTTCTGTTTCTTTCTCAGAATCAGAGTCCTGTATTTTAAAAGAACAAGGATTTATAAAAACGACATGTCTCGAGGATATTCGACGTGGCTTCATTTGCGAGAGAAGCAATTAATGCATTTACTCAGACACGTACAAATTTACTTTTACAAGGATTCAATACTGCCCGAGCTTCATCCTCGGCTTGCTTTCGGGCTTCTAACTCTTGTTTCCTTAGTATCTCCTGTCGTTCTCTCTCGACAGCTTTCTGTTTCTCTTTTTCCATCTTTTCTAAACCTTCCCTAATCCATGCTGGCAATTGTCTACGTTTTGCCGCGTCTAAGGTAAAAGTAACTTCATCGTTTTACAACGGTACTACACGATGTTAATTACCGTATACGTATGGGCATTTATTAATACAATCGATTGACCAAGACAGTTGTGCATTTGATTTTATATACTTGCAATTATTGGTGATTGTACCATTATTATTAAGATACATCCATACAGAAATTATTAATACATTTCATCATACACGTTCTAGACTTACCTATGGTTGTCGTTGTATCTTCCTCAGGTGTTTTTTCCCTATCTTCTCTACACCTTACTGTATCCATGGGCCTCATATGTGGTGCTCTGTTCGTACATCTGACTCCTTTCATAAAAGGAGGTGGCTGAGGAGGTATTGTAGTAGGTGGTTCTCCAGACCAGTAACTAGTTACCTAAATATAAAACACTTATTATCTGTAATTTCAGAATCAATTTAGATTTCATCATAGAATGTTCAACTTCACAAAAACTGTTTTATCGCATGGTACTTTAAATCTTATCAATTGGGAAATATAAACAGAAGTCAAATTCAGAACATAATTCAAACTACAATATGTCAAAACGATATTTTCTCTTTTTAACTTTATAATACAAGTATTTAAGAAAGTAACGATACAATTTTATACATAATTCCGTTTTGCTAAGCCTAAATAAGATAGGAAGTGTAGGAATTTTTGGACTTCTATATTACATTAGAAATACAATTTTAACCTGACTATAAGGTTGTGTTGGAGGTACTGAATTATAAGAATACAACGACGGTGTTGCTGGTGGTGGCACACTAAATTCTGATGTTGTTGATATAGTTGGAGCAGGTGGAATAACAGGCACTGTAGGAATCCCCATAGGTTTTCCATCAGAACCTATAGAAACACCAGGGGGAGGTACACCAGTCCATTCCCAAGTACCTGTACCAGAACCTGAAGTATTCCAATGGCCCCACTGAGTCCACTGATTCCAAGCTTCAGCTGGCATTAAACAAGACAGATTATAAAAAAATATTGTGCACATAATTTAAATTGTCACTTAGTAAGCGTAACAGTTGTAAATACAACATAGAACTAAAATCATTCATACCAAATATTTTTTGCCATAAACTGATATTTTTTGTAGCAAGTATAATTAAAACAAAAGAAATCTTATACAACTATATTATATATAAGAGACCAAAATTAGTTGAAAGATTATCTTCTTTCTTTTACCTGATCCACTGATTGTTGGTGCAGGCGGTGCTGGTGGTACATCATCTTCCTTTGTATCCATATCCATTGGAGCTTCTCCGCTACCATCGGTTCCAGGGCATATAGGATTAATAGAAGGTGGTGGTGGTGCTGGTGGCACTACAGTCTCTTTCATTTTGATCCATTGCTGAGCTAATGCTGCCCAGTCAACTGAATGGCGATCGAGAGTTTTGCATGACAATTAAATGATGTACAATCATGGCAAGAAATGAATCACATATATACTGGATACTGAAATACTTCTTATGCCATTTACCTTGATCGTTACTCATATTTTGGTAAGTGGAAGGATTTAGTGCCCACTGGGTTGGGTAATCCTTTCCCTCAAACATATCTCCACTCATTTTTTTCTCTCTCTTTTTTTTAATCTATTAATGCCCCAGAAGAAAACAACAACTACGAATCAATGCACTTTAACCTTGTGTGTGTGTGTAGCATAGGCATTGGTTAGCAATGAGAACTTAAAAGACTACTGGATACAATAAATCAGCTACATGATGTAAAAATGCTTAAATCTCGTTACTTTTTACCACTTTCACTGCACCGATCAATGTTTTAATACACTTCGAGGCGCCCTGTTGCAATATATGTTACTATATCGTATGTACACGACGATTAGACACGATTCATGAAAGTTTATCGCGCTCGTAGCAGCGATCTAAAACAGAGATTAACATAACCTACCCAGGTTGAATTAACGCGATTTTACATTTTCTATGTACTTTATCTTCACTTAATGTCTTAAAAAACTGTTAAACTACTTTACCGGAAAATATTACATCTCCACTTAACGGTGGCCGCGAGGTGTCACAATTTATCTCATGGTGAATCTCCATTGATGAGAGCGAACGCAGCGCCATTACTAAAGTTGTCGCGACATGAAAACGAACACTAGTAGGAAGAAAGAACGAGAAAGGCGTCACGTTGCATCGTACAATCTTCTACCAGGTAATTGTTATTTTCTTCAATTTATATAGTGTAATTCAATTGTACAAATCATTCACAACCTTGCAAATTATCACATGTGCAGTCAGTGATCAAAACAGAACGATTTCATCGGTAAGAACGTTGAAAGTCGTTCAATATAGTTCAAATATATTGCGCTCTTTGCACTTTGCGCCAAAACTCGCCGCCATTGTACGTTCCCATCTTCCGAAAATTCAAATATGATTTCGAAAGATTAAAAGAAGTTTGTCAATATTTTTTATTTAGAACTTTATTACGTTTTCAGTGAAGTGTACAGACGTGTTGATTTCTAGTTGAAGAACAAAACAATAGGAGAAGTAATCATCATTCTGTTTCAAGACTTTATGAAAAAAACGGCAAGTCTCTTCTCATTAATGATTAAATAAGTTTTTGTTTTATACGTAGAGAAATATCACTTGTGAATGTTCCAATACTTTTTTCATAAGTTCTCCACAAATTTCTTTATAAATATATTACTTAATTATTCAAGCAAGTTCGACGAATTAAAATGGCAAGAGTCTAATTTAGGAGTTGAATTGTGTTGTCGAGGGTTACGGAGCGAATTAACGGTTAGTGGGGATAAATGTACCACCTTGTGTCAGGTGTTGTGCCACGCGGTCGGCTTGTCTTCTCAATAACATTGTAGCTTCACGGACATTCGGAACAATTATGTTTTCGTAAACGTATCGAGAACCATTAATGATTTCTCCTTGCTCTATAATTATTTAATGAAAAGTATTGTATCTCATGACTTTGGTAAATTAAAAAAGAAATCTGTAGCATAATTATTGTATGAAAATATTAATTTTATTAGAAAAAATTAAACCTAATACTTAAATCTATTATTTAGATTGTCAAGAATGTCAACTGAATACTTTCTGAATATTTTACCATCCAATAATGTGTCTCGTCAATTGGCACACGCCAGAACTGCAGTTTCTAGGAGACTGGAATTCTGAGGATCATTGTTCTGTAAGTACTTAGCCTATATATGTATTGGTTACCTAATTATGTTTTTAATTGTAAATTATTATCAACGCGGTACCAATTAATACTCTCTCACGCAACGGCAGCTAGGCTGAATGTCACTATTCGGATTTAATTCTGTTCTGTGTAATGCAACGGATTTTTAAAGCAAGTTGTTGAGTTAATAAAGACGCCGGTTGAATTGCGCCGGTTCCACGTTTGTGCGCCGCTATTCAGACGATCGGGCACAATACCGCCAATTTGCGCCCTTTCCTCTTTTGATTCGTCCTCGGCGCGACGCTTAAAAGTCGCGTGGAAATATTCTCATATCGATAGCGCAATTCGAGCGTGTTTGATCGAAATTGGAACGCGCAGGCCTCGGAATATGATCACCCAACGACGGAAACAGTTTTTTTTTTTGAATAGTCGACTTACCAGAATCGGAAGAATACTCGAAGCATCACAAAGGAGTTTATCTACGAGAAAGATAGAGCACAACAGAATCGGCGTTGAGAAATCAGCTTGGATAGCAAGTGGAGAATAGATTTAGGTTAAACGTTTTATCGATTGCCACGGACGCTCCGAAGGAACGGCGTGTTTCATTCGGCCGGATTCTTCAGTGGACACCTGAGCAAGTCCTTAACTGGCTAAGGATGTCAAGGAAACGATGAAACTTGCCTACTAGGCAGTATGTATAATTCATTTGCTCGATTTGGTATAGCAAAGAAATACCACACGCACCGGAAATCACGGAAGAAAGGTATAAAGTTACACACAGGCGTGCGTGCACGATGCCATGGAGAAGGATATTCGTAAATTCGACGGTCTTAGAGCACATCGTATCGATTTACTTACTTTCGCGACCTAGAAATAGACAATTCGTATCGACATTTTCGCACGTGTGCCAAGGGATGCGTTCTAAAGTTCGCGAACAGCTGAACCAGTTGGATTTCTCGCACGGGTTATGTCATGAACTTTATTACGCTTCATAATGATGTGTATATATATATAGGTGTTGTAACTCTATTCGATACTCGTAAAAGTCTTATACTGATCATTACAGTACGAATGTGCCAACACATACTCGATAAAACTACAGTCGTAAACGAGATCTGACACTGATTATTTCTATCACTGAGTGTAACTTTAAGAGGCAGAGATTACAATGTAGTTGTTGTTGTTTAAGCAGCACGATAAAGAAAATTCTGTCATGAAATGACAGTCAAGTGACAATTAGTATGTTTTATGCAACACGTTGCATCCGTGAAGTATCAATCTGATTGTAGAGCGCCGCTAGTAAAAGACTACCTCGTTACATTCGACAGAAGTCATTTCACGGTTCTCGACTATCGAACACGCCAGCGAGTTTTCCTCTCCTCGCCAATAAAACGGCAACATGTGCTTTACGCTTGTTTTATAGCCACACCAGTTTCAAAACTTTTTATACCTTTTTATATCTGTATTTCAGGTATCCGTGAACACGGGCATTAACACGACTCTATATCATGCTGTGTGTTACGATATGTCAGATATATATACTCTGTAAACTTTCCGCATCGATTTCGTCAGGAAACTAAGCCGCCTAAGGAAACCTCAATTCTAATTTTTACTAATTTATTCTCTTTGCGTGAACTTCTTTTTATTTCTAATGACATAAAAAAAATTTAGCTTTAATCAACGATGTAAAGGCTGTCGGAAAGAGAATTCTTAAGAACAATGAGATAATAACTAATCCGGCACTATAGTCCGTTTCCATTTTAATTTTTTTAATTTTAATAATATACAAGATGAATTTTTTAAATTAACATTGAAGATACAGGATTAATATTACAAATTCCAGATTTCAATCCTAGCTAACTCGATGGAATTGATCAGTTTAGCTTCTCCGTGGTTCGATCTGAGAAAATCCATCTGCATCAAGGTCAAGAAAATCAGTCAACATTAAAAACAAACTGGTAAAACAGCTGAGCACCACTGAAACGCCACATTTTTACTTCGACGATTTCTTTCTCGATCAGCACTTCTATCGTCTCTCTCTCTTTCTCGTCAAGGTGTCTCCCCACCCGATTTCACGAGCAAAACGCTTACCTCGTCTCACCTGTTTTCTTAATTTCTTGACTACGCGCATTTGTGATTTTTGCATCGCGACGTTACATTTGCCGACGCGAGATCGATAAAAGTCAGTGAAATACGCGGTGGGTAAACCGCGTCATCATCGATCCTCTTTTTTCTTGCTCGAAGCGAATAAATCGACGCACGGTCGCGAGAACGAACCACGATCGCGAGCAGTTTTTTTTTTTTTTTCTTTTATCGTGAATTTCAACGTCGTGCAGCGAATTAGCTTTATCACGGTGATAACGTTCAGTGAAAATGTGCCGCGATCGATAAGCGTGCGGATTCCGCCGACTACCGAACCAGCTGCTTTTTAATTCTTTTGTTTACCATAGAACGCGGATTCATCGAGACGGATCGAATTAATCGGTCCGATCGCACCGCGTCGATTCAAACGCTTCAAACCGTGGATCGTGTGAAAACGAGAACGAGGATGAATTAGTAAACCGTTAAATAGTTTGGAAATTAAGCGTAGATTCAATGGCAATAGATTAATCGCGTTAGATCAGTCGAGATCAATGAACTGTCACACGACGGTTTCGTATGTGCGTATACGTGTGTGATTTGGTTATTTTCTTTTCTTTTTTTTTGCAATTTGCACCGTTTCTCAATCGGGAAAATGGTTATCGGTGAGAACTGTAGAGAACGCGGTGAAACCTCGAATTCTGTGTGATTTATAATCACCGGTCGTCATCACGATCGCGGTTGCGATCGCGGTCGCAGCTCGCGCGATCATCGTGCTGCGAAATCTGTGCAAAACGGTTCGTTTCCCTGTAAATTCGCAAAACGTTTTATGAAGTGCTGCAGATTCGTTTTGGAACCAACTGATCTCCCAAGATGGAACATATTCCGACTATTGTATAGACCTCTTTTTGTCGCGCTACGTGGTATTGTATCTGTCTAAAGTCTACTGTTTTTACGCCAGTGATCTTCCTTGTAGAATTCATGCGCCATTACGACGATCGTTAAACATCGGAAAGTTGAAACTTTGGTTAAATTCTTTGAAAATACTGATTTGTCGTTAATTATGAAACGCGTGACACACGTAGGCCGAAAGTTTAAAGGATACAACTTGACGTAACGCAACGCAATCGTCAGAAATACCACGCGCGTAATAGTTTTTCAGTTTGCTTTTTGTTAGTTTTAATCTAGCGAACTTCGTTCCACCTTGAATAATCTTATCGGCGCATTCACGAACGTAGCAACGCATTACGTGGTGCATCGATTTAACTAGCGTGAAATTTTCAGCGAGAACGAGCTTACGAGGCTGATACCAGCGAGTTTCGTGGATTTTACCCTACTCAGCTCTGCCTGTCTATTTTTAACCGACACGCCGCTTTATCGCTTTATATCAATAAATTACCATTCCATTATAAAATGTGGTACGTATCATCTTGAACGGGCGATATACTCCGTTATTTATGTCTTCGTTTCTCGTTGAGAAATTATTATATGGCGTTTCCAACAACGGATGAAAAATTGTGCTTGCGAGTCGAGAACGTTTCCACGTTCCTATCAACGGTCTTAATCATCGTTAATTGTTGCATTTTTACGACGCTATCGAGGCGCAAACACGTTATCGCTCGTGACGCTCATCGTAAGCCGGTGATAACGTCGTGATACGCCGTTACCTTTACGATAGTGTTAATTGCCGGTGACGAAACGCGATCGTGCATGTATTCGCGTTTCGCTCGAAACGTTGTTTACCGCTAAAAAAATTCAGTGAAACGTTCGTTCCTTCTCCTTATGCAAAAAAATCCACAAAGCTTTACATTTGTTTCCTACTCCATAGTGATTCGAAGTCCAGAAGATTTATTCGGTTTATTCGGAAATTGCACGATGGTTTTGAGACTGCAAATTTTTCCGGCTTCTTGGGAAAGGAAAATGATCGAGAACGATAACGCCGATATGGTTAATTCATGTCGCAACGATAAGACAAAAAAAGGCGATAAGAGAAAGAGCACTGATATTGCTTAAAGTGCGTTTCTAACTGCAGCGATTGCGACCACGTCACATGGAACATTCTTTGATATACAATAATATTTATAAGAAAGGAGAGGTTTGAGTAAAAACGATATTGCAACGTATATACATACAAATGAGAGAAAGGTAACGGAGGAAAGTCTATAATTTCTCAATCAGTGGGATATTATCGGTCGAAAAGTAGGGTCACCGATAATGAGGCGATAATGAATGCGATATAATTTCGTAATGGAATTTATTAATCCAGCTGAAACTTTGGTTGAGCCGATCGCAAAATCAACGGCAACCGCCGGATTAATAATCCAGCTATTGCTACAACTGATAACGATTTAACATCACTTAATTAATTATTGGAATTACTTCGCAAGCAAATAGCATATAATAGGATCGGTAACCGCAGTATTTATTATGGATTAGCCTTAACATTAATATATATTTAATTAACCATTATTCTGGTGGTTTTTTAAACATTCTATCAACTCTCGCTTTACACTGAAATTGCCGAAACAGTTAGTATATATGTGTACATATTTAAATAATTTCAAACTTTTTAGTAGAACTTTATTTTCTTGAATTTGCGTGTTTGAACGAATGCATGAATTTTTTTCGAAAGGCATACCAACGATATATTTTAATGTTTATTATCATATGCACTTATTGCTACATTTATCATTACATAATACTATGTGTAATAACATTGAAGGTCTTGTTGTTAGTTTAGATTCCCCGTAATCTAATCGATAAGTTGAAGAATGTGGTGATAAAAAGCTTCTGGGCTAAAAATATATAATTTCGCAAGGTTCAATTCCAGAGTCATCAGTCGGGAATTGCAAAAATCTTGTAATATACCGAGTAATGAAATAATTCTGTATGGTTTTCCAATAACAGACATAACAAACATAACTGCGCGTAGTCTTGATCGTTATGAAGAATAAAATCAATGAATTTGAACTTTTTAATTTTTTTCCAATCAATACGCATTCTTTCGCAATTATCCAGATACTTCCGAACGTAATCATACTTCCAATAAATTTTTATTTGCTGTTTATTCGCGATTTAAGGGTGAAGCGGCTCGGGGAAGGAACGTGACGAACAATCGAAGGGAGCAGCTAGTCTTAGAAGAGTATTTACTACGGAAGTTGGAACATTGTTTGGTCACGATCGACGCTTAGTGCCGGAACAATAAACGCTGTTTGGAATGGAACGATCTCTTGCGGCGAATTTGTAACAATCGCGCGACCATAATGCGAGTCTATTGATCCGATTCACGGTTTGTAGCTCGGACCGGCGAGGGAGAAATTTGCAATAATCGGAAATCGGCGAAAGCCGCTTAATTGTTCGCTCGAACGCGCGCTCGTTCTACGAGTTCGGTGTTTTATTGACGGTTTATCCGCAGTGCTTCGCGTGATTGTAGTTACACGTGAAAGGGCCGTTTATCTACACCGTCGTGGCCGACCTCGATGAAGAGCGGTCAATTTTGCCTGGCAGCTGAATACTTCTGGACGAGCGACCGAAACGCGGCCAATTCGTCCAGCTGAGACAAGGGACAATTTTTTAATAGAATCCTGCAGCTGGAAAAAAAGAAAGGACTCTCGGTTATACGTATGTGTGCTATGTGTGTGTGTGCATAAAGATATATCGAATTTGGCACGATGACAACGCCGAAAAAAGATGAAAAGAGGACTTCTAAAAAGTCGAAGAATACCGACCAAAAAATCTCCAGTCGCAAGACGGCGAGGCAAGTGCCTTCGAAGAGCAACGGGACGAAAGTGCGAACAGGTGGAGTATTGAACGAATTTCGCCTTTGAAGTTTTCAACTCGCCGATATTACGCTTTATCATCTGCCGACCGAGAAATCCTTCCACCAACTTTCTAAATCTGCAAACTTCTCAATTTCCTCCTCTGTTTTTCTCTGTCTTGTAATTCCCTTACATGTATATCGGATTATCTAAGATTATCTATCCGGTTTGTTTCAGAGAAACCACGAGATGATCCATCGATCCGCGCCGGCAATGGCGACGCGCAGGAGGACGTGAAGGAGGCGGGGGCGAGCGGCAAATTCGAACGGAAGTCGTTCCGTCGAAAAATCGGGTCACTGATAAGAGGTAGCGCCGCCGAGTTACCGGCTGTGATAAATCGCAGTCTGCAGCCGATTAGGCGTAGCTTCAGCTTCAGCAAGGACTTGAACCGTCTGCACGAACCCTCGAAACCTCGCAAGGCGAACAGTGTTCATTGGTACAACAGTCTGGTGTCTTTGGCCGAGGATGAATGTCTGGACGAGCAGGATCACAGCCCGCCGGGGAACAGCGTGGCCGAGGAACTATTCTCACCGAAGGTTCAAGTCACCAGGACGCAAAGTCTCATCGATACCACTTTCGTAAGAATTACTTTCGTACAAACCGAGTCACTCGTCGCGATCTATCGGAAACAACAGGGTCGCCGCGTTGGCGGATGGATTGATCGAGTTTGTAGTTGAATTAATTTGTTTTTCTTGGCAGACGATTAAGAAGGTTGGGTAAATAGGATTTGCAAGAGTAATTTGCTTGTCATTGACAATTTAAGACGGTTGATTTATTTCGTTCCATCGACGACCGAATTCTTCGATTTGCTCGAAAACGTACTACGTAATTACGTAACGTTAACCCTCGCAATTAAAACGGTAATGAATAAAGATTGAGCAGACAGATTTTTAAGCATTTATAGGAAATTTCACGCAGTGTGCATATAATACGCAGAAATATATAATAAAATATCCAAAGTGGAGTGTTTATTACAGTAATTAGTACTAATGGTTCCATTTCTCTAATTTTGCAAATAATATTTGTTATAATAATCAGCAAATAAAACGAATTTCTGCTTACAATTAGTTTTCGTTTCTCTATTTATGGTCGCAGAGATGTAACAATGCAAAATGTAAAAATTCGCAGTCCAATCTGATCAAAGGAATTTTAATCGAATTTGAAATAAATATCGAGTTGTTGGAAACGAAATTGCGGTAGCCATGTCTCTGACTTTTAATAATTTTATTCACGAAATCAAGACTCATCAAATAAATAATTCATTCGCTATGAAAATTCTCGTTACTGTATTTACGTATTTATTTTACTTTCATTTCGAATGAATACTCGCTCGATAATGATTTGCAAACTAAATTCTTTGACAAGCCACTCGAGCTCGGACGCATCTTCCCGTCAAATGAAATTAATGTGCGCATCGACTTGGAGCCATTAATTGTTCTATATTAATAGCTAGGGAAGATGGAAACAAAGCGCTGACAATTAGTAAACTTTGAATGTTACGTTTTTTAAATATGATAAAAAATATTCACTTTGGTTTTTTTATTTTATATATGCGACAGTAATAGGAATGGTATTTCCACATTTATAAATGCCATTTATGAGTATATTACGTATGCCATTACTATTACATTGGTAAAGTTAAATGTAGTTGTATAACATGTATCATATATTTATGAAGCTACGAAAAGTGTCTAAATACTTTCTCATGATATGATTTATACATATCGTGTGTATTTGCGAAATGCAATCGCAAGGTCTGGCGTCCCTTTTGGACATATTTCCAATAAAACTCTTTGCTTAGTGTCGTATTAAAATTCCATCCGTTCTGACGTGAACTCTTAATAGAACAATAATAATATTTTCTCGTCGCGTCGCTTAGATAGGGTGTGTCCAGGTCGTATCGATAAGATTTGCTGGCAAGTTAACGTTCAATGAAATGTAAAGTTATTTGCCTTTGCCACGGCGAAAAATTACTTCCTCTTAAAATAGCGACTCTCCCTTTTCAATAATCCCGTAATCATGTCTCGCAGTTGTAAAAGCAAAATTAATTCTACTAAAACGACGTATAAAATTTTACTTTAAAAAAAGAAGCGTAACAATGTTGAAATCCAAATTATAATGCTTGATGTTTTCATCAGCATAAATGCGCAATACGCATTCATAAACCAGTAATCTAAATATGAATGAATCTGAAGACTGCTTGTCGCTCGCTGCAAAAACTTGATCAATAATTTTTCCCTCTCTTCGTCATCTAGTCCAAGGATAAATATTTGCTTGATAGATTAATTCAAGATTCCTTACCCTAGATTTCTCTCCTCTCTTCGTTCAACATAATTTTCTGTTAAAAAAGAAAAAGAAGAAAGGAAGAACCGAATCAGTGAAAATGGAGGAAAAGACAGAGTGTTATACCTTGATTCGCCGCGTGTAATCGCGTTTGGACGTAGGAGGCGCATTAAGAGGATGAAAATATCCACGTCGGTAAAATGTGGAAACGGAAGAGATATTTTCTTTAATCACGCTAGAAAAAGAATCGTTAGGTCGATGTAAATAGAGACGAGGCTTTCAAGTATCGCTGTAAATCCCGCTTGGCTCTATTCTTGCACGAAACAAGGATCCTCCGTCCTGTTGGGGCGTGCATCTTTTATTGAAACAGCGGCAAGATGAACTTGCGCGAAACGATTCTCTTCCCAACGTCTTTCGGTGTTCCATTAATTTTCATGTGCGCTCGAGTATCAGCAGATTCGATGTAAAAGAAATTGCATGTTCCAGCAGACTAGAAGTCCGAGACGACGAGTGAACGAGGCACTGAATCGGACAGCCCCTTATGGACGGCACAGCGACCATTATGACTCCACTATAGGTAATTTCGATTTTTTTTCATGTTTCCCTCAAATACATAGAATACAAATCAAATAGCGTGATGTTCGATTGAAATAGTAAATGATTATAAAAAAATGTTTGATTATTATAATTTATTTTATTTTTAAATTTTATTTTGTTTTATATTTCATTTTATTTTATATTTTATAATTTTTTTATAATTTATTTTATATTTATCTACATTTATTTTATATTTCATTTTATTTTATATTTTACATTTTTCATAGACTGCGGCTCTCTGTCCAATGTTATATTTTCACGAGCACAAGAACTGGAATCTGAACCGCTGAATCGAAATTCTGAAATTGCTTCTTCTATCACATTACAATATTTTATACAAATATTATTCAAATATTACATTTACAATATTTTATACATATATTTCTACGTTTTTAAATTTCCCCGATCCGCGATTTTAGTAACAAAATTTAATTTTAATTTAAGAATTAAATTTCAAATTACTGTGGTCCCTTCGATTATAACAATTGCGAGTTAAGAACAATTGCATTTCCAATATCGCCTTGGAGTGGATTTTCTAATCTCGCGCGATTGCTCGGACAATTTTCCTTTCCCAGCACAACTTTGCAAAGAATTAATTAAGGATTAATGAACTTTCCTTCTTTTACTACGGCGACTGAAAGCTTGCATATTCTTCCTTCCAGATTTAAGTAATCCGCCCTGCGAGGCTAGTAGCCTTCCTGCTCTTGCGCGCATCGCCACGGATGAGAGTTACATCGAGCCACGATCCCCGTAAGTAATGCAAGATTTATCATTTTATTGAAATTGGACCCAAGGGGGAGGGGAGAAGAAAGATCACGAAAAGTAACAAAATTTCCCAACTTTTTTCCTTGCCAACGCTTTTAAAAAAGAAAGAAAAAAGACGTTCTCGATGAAACTTGCGACGAGCTGAGTTCTCCAACTGTTGACTTCCGTTCTTCTTTTAATTAGAGCGACAGCTATTAATCCCTCGAGACGATATGGCCGTCTGTTATCAACGACCAACAGTTTGCCTTCTTTGCCCATTAAATTTGCCTTACTTACTATGGCCAACAGCGGAGATGTCTCTCCATTGTTCAAAGGAAACCGAGCAAATTGCAGCTTCGAAACGGCTTGATTTACGGGGTTAGGGCCTCGTAACTCGTGTCGCTCGACATCGCGTACTTCGTTGTCTCTTGCTCGATGTCAGTAAGCTTGGAAAGTACAGGAGATTGGCCACCTCGCCTTAAACCATTAATTCCAGAGTGGACCTTTTCACCGATGAAAAAAAAATACGGGATAGCTTTGAAGCCACTTCCCGCTGATCGATAGCACGACGGAAGAAGAAGAAACCTTAAATCAATCTGGTCACGTATCGACGCGAAGAGCGAGGCAATCTTGTTCCGATCTCGAAGTCGAACGTCGACGATGTAACATCAACGAATCGTTTCGAAGGTGGAGGAACTCGTACAAAAGAAAACCTAACAAGCCCCCGATGTATCTTCTGATCAACGCTCCTCGCTCCTTTCCACTCGAGTTTTGTTTCAAGGCACAGGATCTGTGCTCCCTTCTCTCGTCTCTTCTTTCCTCCTTCCGGCAAAGAAGTCATTCGTTACCATTTCGAATCACCTTGTACTACAAAGGCATAAGTTTACGTGCCACGTACGTAATTGGTTCGACCCAGTTGCTAACAATCCCGAGAAGTACCGAGGCTGACGCTAGCCCTCAGCAATTCCGGTTATTCTTTCTCGCGGATAGAAACGAAAGGAATGCGCTACACGATGAAATCCCTTTCTTCGTCTCTTCCTCTTCTTCCTCTCCTTCCTTTCTTGTTTCCCCCTCTCTCTCCTAAAAAACAACTGGGTTAAAAGCAGCGACATTTTTGACAGAGACTCGAGAGCGATAAAACATTTTCCTGGACTTTCAATTCCACTTTCGAAGTAGCAAAACGAAACGGATACCACGACGTTGAACGCATTACATTTAAAATCATATTGCGACAGCGGAGGTCGTGGTCTTCGTTCGTAAATTCCCTTGGGAGATGAAATTCTTGGTACACGATAGAAAACAGGAGCAACACGCTGTCTTGTTTCTTTAAAGATAGAACAATGATGCGGGTCTGACTGGGCGGTGTGGCATAAGTAAGATCCGGCTACAGTTAATTTTCCTTGAAAGGACTCGAATGGAGGAGCATGCGGAAGGAAACATTTTCCCCCAATCTCGGTAATGCCTACGCAGCAGCTCACACAGAGGCACGTACACGTACACATGCACATGATTGTCGAAGGTTCGAGCTCGACGCGAATAAAACAAGGGGCGAGGCAAAGAGGTTTTAATCAGCACCGAACTGTAGAGAATGCACACAAGACGCGACTCTTAATGCGAGTTCGTGGAATTCGCTGTAAACGCATCGACGAGCGGATGAAATGGACGAGTCTGATAAAAAGGCTCCGTGTTCTATTCCTTTGGATCGAGACTCGGCGGCATTTATCTCGCGGCGAGATTAAAACAGTCAGAGAAAGTATTAGCGAGATCATTTTCACGGAGCTGCGAGGAGAACCTGTCTTTATCTGCATCCTTTCTTTTCTCGTTCCTTCGTTCCAACGTGACAGAAATGGAATTAACCAATTAACATTCAGGTTCAAACAATAATTTGTTACAATATTATGATGATGATAATTATTTGTAATTATTTTTTATTATTATAATATTATTAGTTAACTTGTTGAAAAAATTATCAGTTTGTGCAGGTAGAAAATATCACGACGAGATTCTTTTCATAACTCTGATATTAAAAAATAGAATTTGACAGTACAAATCGATCGAAAAGAACTGTAAATGACGTTGACTCTTCGACGAATCAATCACTGATCGTGAGTTTAGATTTTCCCGCTGTAGTAATTAAAAATAATAGAAAATAGCCGGCGCGCTTTCGCGCAAGGTCTTTTTTCTCGTTTTTATCGATCGATCGATATGGAATCAATCTCCATCGCGTGACACGCGTAACACAGGCCTGTTATGCTGGAAATACCGGCGAAGCGAATATCTTACGCTGCAATTTGCTAAATTTCGGCGAAATCGATCGCCGAATCGGCTATTAATCACTCGGAAAGTTCATCAGCGTGACAATATCGAAAACCATTTCATTTTCAATTTATCCAACGTCATCCATTACACGGCACGCGGATAATTTAAAAAAAAAAAAAAACACAAAAAGAAGCGCTTTCGTTTGGAATGATGAATTGCACGGATGATGCACGTCGTGATGAATGGCCCGGATGAAATTCTTAATGAGAAGACAAAGATCGAAATTCTTTTAAATCGGTTAATCAAGGCTATTTGTTTCCAGAACGTATCGTTCCTTGCTTCGTTCCTCCGTCTATCATAATCCCATTTGTCGCGTCGAAACGTTAATTTATTTTCGGACGAATCGATACATTCACCGGTTTATCTTAAGGTTTTCCCTCTGTATTTATAGAACCCTTCGCCCGAAGGTTCATATTTAACCAGGGGACTTTTTCTTTTTTCAGCCGTGAACGGCAGCAACAGGTCAGCAGCGAATGGACCAACCTGAAAGCGATTGACCGAAATTTGTCCCTGCTGTATGTCAACCAATCTCTCGCGAAGCTTCATTCGGTAAGTGTCCGACAAGCAGTTTTAATCAGTATTCGACGCCTAAACACGGCGCTCAGCTTGCATCTAGTTTTGCTCACTTTGCAATCCCCGCGAAGCGAACTCGTCTCGTCAAACAGGGTTTTCAAACTATTAATCACACCGCGAAAATTTCTTTTCTCCCAACCGGTGCGCGGAGAAATGATACCTAGTTTCTGTCACACGGAATGCTTGGTCATGCTCGCGATGAAACGAAATTATTTCAAGCTCAAGTTCCAGATTGTTTCGAAACTGTAGGAAACGAATTGAAAACGCGAGATTGCACGAAATGCAAGATAAATCGTTGGGAAAATGTTGGACGATATCGTGCATCGAGCGACCAATTAAAGCCAAGGAAAAGAAAGTCGATAATCAGAAAACTTTAATAGCGGTGTACATTAACGACCCGCATTAACCTCGGCTCTTCGTTAAACAACAAACGCTCGGTGTTTTCGTTAATTAACAGTAAAGTAACAACCTAACAACGACGTTGATAGACGCCATTCATCTTCTCTTTGCTCGACGAAGGTCTTTGTGAATTCGAAACTTTCTAATGAACATGCGAAGAAGAATTTTCGCGTCGATCCCACGGCTGTGACATACACGGACGGCGGGATTGGCTTTGAAACGTTTGCTGTGGATTCACGTGCTTTGACCCTGATGGGACTCGTCCGCTCGACGAACAATTCTCGTTTTCGTGCGGAAGGGACCGCAAAAAAACTCCTCGCGGCATCAACTCTCTCTGTGCTTTGGCCTTTGAGATCCGCGATCAAAGAGATACGTCTTTCTTCTGCGCGTCTGTCCTCTTATTAGGTAAGTCTCGAGCTGGCCTCGTCGTCCGCTGCTTATTATTCGCGATAACTGTGATTCGGCGTGACAATCCGCGATCGCCAAGAGAGTCGAAACGCGGCAAAGGAGTACGTCCTTTCGAAACGAGGATTTCCTTTGAGCTTGTTGTTGCACAACGGGAGTAGCCAAGAAACGTACGGAGCCGAGGGATTTTTCCGAGCGTGTTGGTAATGGCTTCCGCGAGCCTTCCTTTTCAAACGTTTATCTCCGCGAAACGCAAAGGACACGAGGCAATTCCTAATATCTGCGGTGGTTTCTGTTTCGTGCTCCTGATAATTTGGAAAACATCCGAACGACCTTGTCCCTTTTCAGCTATAGAAGACGCAGCTGCGAATACGAGATACCCTAATCTTCATCAACTTCGTCCTCCGCTCTGAAAGCTTCTATTTACCCTCACCTTTGCGCGAGTAAAGCCCGAGCATCGTCGATTCTCGGTAACTCTTGCTGAAATTGAAAACGAAATCTTCGTATAATGGCGGTAATAGCCTCTTTTGCCGCTCGGGAAAATTAATCGCACTCTTAATTAGAGGAGAAGGCGCGTAATACCTATAAAGCTATCAAAGCGGGGAGCAATTATTCTGGCCTTCGTTTACGTGCTTGCGAGCCTCGGAGGAAAATTGCGCGTCGCTTAGGGCGCAACGAGAACGGATGAGGGGAACGTGGCAAAAATGGAAACGGAGTTTCGAAAGCGCGTGGAATCTGACGTGCGACCACCAGGAACAAGGACATCGAATCTGGCCTCGAATTTGGCTCGGAATACGAGTCGCTCGTTTATTGTTTCGATCGTGTTGACCCTCGTGTTCGCCTCTTCGGTCTAAAATCCGCGTTGATTTCTTTTTTCTCTCCCGCGCGCTCTGAATGATACTCCACCGGGTAAATACAGGCGGATCATTAAATTCGCCGAACGGGAAACACGATCGCGTGAAAAGCTCGCCTTGCAGAGAGGCGTTCGAGCGTCGCATTCATCCCTCTGCTCCTTTTCGCCCCTCGCACTCCTCTCTCTTGTTCCTTTCTCCCTCTCTTTCTTTTTTTTTTTCGTTTCCTTTTTTCAAGTAGAACCGACGAGAGATGGGTAGAAAGAGCCGCGGACAATGAGAAACACAGATCGATGAAGAAATTAATGGGCGTTCTCCTTTAATACGAAATTCCCGTCTCCGTTTCACCTGACGCCTCTTGCTCGCGAGCCTCTCCGACAGCTTCCCACGGCCGGTCGGTCCAAAAGCACAGAAGCGTGGCTACATCGCCACATCGTGATTTCTTTTTTTCCTTTTCTCTTCCCTTTCTCGCTCTCTTTTTCACTCGTCGCTCTTTGTCCTCACTTTTCGTTTCTCCTCTCCTCGTTTTCTTCGTCTCTTTTCTTTTTTTATCTCGGTCCACTCTTCTCTGTTTCATTCGTACTCGTTTCACCGAATCACATTTCCCCCCAGCAGAAACGATTCAATCTGCCCACCGTTCTGTGTTACTTATCGTGGCACTCGGTTCGAACGGTGTTCTCGCGTCGACGAGAACCACGAACGATAGAACGAGCAACTTTTCGACACCCGGGCCGCCCACGAACAGGAGGAGAGAACCTGGCGGCGTTTCCATCGACGTTGCTCGTCGATTTAACGCGAAATTTTTAATCAACCGCCAACACTCGGCGGTGGGCGCTATACTCTCGGCAGAGATTTACGCGGGATCGATCCGTTCGACGTGCAAAGAGCGGGAAGAAACGCACAGCTGTTTCCACCGCGAATTATAGCGCGGCAAATTCACAGCTGCGAGTTTTCCGTTAAATCTAACGTTTCAGCCCGGTTGAAACTGTTGCCACCGTGCAACCTTCGTACCGCGAGCCGTGGGACACAAATTAAAATGAATTCACGCGGAATTGGTTACACCTCGTTTCACAATTGTGCAGGTTCCAAAAAAAGGGAAGGAAATTGGGAGAAAAGGAAACGTTAGCTGGCAATGTAGGTCAGCCCAGTCCGTTGGATATTTTGTATTTGTTAAAGCCTACGAAAAAAAAAAAAAAAAAAACGAAGAAGGAAAGAAAAAATTGGATTGACTTTAAAGTCTCTTCGTTAGGATTATTCCGCGCATCGTGCGGCAGGGAAATTAATGAAAACAGAATAACTGTTCTGAAGCTTTCGTCTGGAAGTTTTAATGAACGGTTAATTCAGTGCCTGTCGGTGATTTTCTTTTTTTTTTTCCAAGCCGCTTGAGTTTTTAATTAAAAAATTCGTCCGAAATCGAATACCGGTCAAAGTTAAAAGTTGCGCGTCTCCCTATCTTGATGAAATAAGTTCTTAACGCGTACACGAGGGAAGGGAAAAAATGATTCGCAGGAAAGATATCTGAGGAAGTTTTATAACGGACGAATATTTCTTCCCCGAGATAGCGCGCAACATTCGAAGATTGAAGAGATATCGCGATGCTTCGATTTTGGATAGGAATCGAAGTCATTCCTACTGGCGATGCACAGTCGTAGGAAATTCGTAGGAAATCTTAAAATGGAAAATTACACAGATTAAATATAATACCTAAAATATGCAGCGGCACGAGATATATATTTCATTCAAATATTACAAAGAAATATTACAAAATGATTTCAAAAGGTCCGAAAATTATCTTCACTTGAAATTGAAAAGGAAATTAATCGAGTTAATTCGATTAATTTTTCAAGTTACTGTGTTAAAACATTCAAAGTATTATGCTTTCTGTATCGTTTCTTTTGAATTATGTTCTTAAAAATATAAATTGCATTCGATATTTCAGTGTTTGTACTGTTTTTTTTTTTTTTTTTTTTTTGGATCAATCAATTTTTTAAGTCACTATATTAAAACATCTAGTATCTATATCACCTTGTTTCAATTGTGCTCTTAAAAACATGAATTTTTCGAGTAATTCAGCGCGAAAGTTCAATCGACCAGCAGCATCACCGACTTGCGATCGATCGTGACCGTGTGACTTTCTTCCATGACGTTTCGTCGCATTTAACGACTACACGTGTCGGACGTCAAGCCAAAAGAAAACAGTGCAAACAATGTAATGCCGAATGCAATTCGGTTACTTGATAAAATAACAGGCGAAATGTCGCCGTAAAACAACCTGGTTTATCCAAATGTTGTCGTACGCTTTCGCTACGCGCATCTCCATTAGCTCCCATGTAAAATACTGGTTTTTGTAAGTACTTATAGGTTTAGCAAGTTTAAATGTTCGTATATCAGCTTCCGAGTTGGAAAGTTCGAATATTGAAAGGCTATGTCGAGTAAACTAACCGCGTAAATAGACTAATATTCAATTTCGATTAGTCACATGAGACGACAGTTGAATACATGTAATATTATCTTCCGTGCATTATAGTATCACATACGACGCAATAATAAAACATGTGGAGGATGTGGATTTAATATCGTGCACACAATGGCTCATTTTAATCTATGCATACCGGCTTATACTATAAAGAGAAATTAAAAAAAGAAAAGAAAAAAAGGAAGAAAGAAAAATGAGTAATCCTGAATGCTCAACTTTCATCACATCGACAAAATTTTCGAGTGGCCATTTTCTTTTCCCGCCGCTAACCTTGTAATGTGGCCCTTTTCGCTATCCGCGCTATCGATTTTTTCCCTCGCGAATTTCTGCTGACCTCCTCTCCAACCCGGGTATACCAAATTTTTTTCGTATAATCTCCTCTCTGTATGGACCAGCTATTTATTCTTCGTACAAGGTAATGCAAAAGTAGAGCAACGACGAGCTGCTTAGGTGTTTAAACAGGAAATCATTTATTGTTTAATATTTGAAGGAAATGATTACACCCTCTGCTTAATATCCGAGACCGATAATTAAATCGCGGATTTTTCATATCATTTCTGTATCTTTGCGAACGTAATTAAACATACACGTTACACATTACGTACACACGTCGCGTGCATTTTTACACGATCCAATTTCCCATAAACGTGGTAAATTCACGGTCTAGAGAACGGAAGCGTTTAATCATTGGAAAAATGCATTGAGCAATGTCCAATTAAAATATTATTTAACAAAATCTTATACTAACGACGAAACACGTACAGCATTTATTAATTTTTGATACTGGAATCGAACAAAATTTCCTCAACGAGGAAATAATTAATTCACTGGGATCGTAAAATTTTATTCTTGTCAGGTTCTATGTCACATCCGATGAAAAAAAAAAAAAAAAATTCTCCGAAATAGTCGATGCATTAGCGAACACTTACCCACTGTGTGATCGATCCCTGAAGAGAAGCGGAATATCGCGGTATCGCGCGTAATTAAATGACCTCGGTCCCCTGATGCGTTTTCCCCGGGTGAGCGCGTTAAAGCGTGGCCGGAGCAGCTCAGCTTTCTCGCGTTTCTTTGTGTTTTCGGAAAACGGCCGCGTTCCACCGGAGGTGGCCGCTGTTAAATAAGAAAGATGAGGGCGGGAGGAAAAGTAAGATCTATAGCGAAACGTGGAGTGGCGAACGGGGAATAAGATGCGACGCGAGAAGGGAGTAGAATACGTTGTTTATTTCCTACATGCTTACCTCTTATTTCCCGGTTGATTTCTCAAGTTCCACTATAGCGGAAGTCGAGTATCGAACAATAGTATGCACTTATGCTTCCCACTGGCTTTCCCCTCCACGCTTCGCTCCTTTTTTTCTAATTCGCACGCGTGTCTCCACGTCTCCGGCTAGTTTGTGTACAGAGTGTTCCAATAAATGGCAAGGTGAAGTAAAAAATAAATTGGAATGAAACTCGTGACGTTCGTTCGACGCCGAAGTTTGAACATTTGTCGAATATTTTTGAATTTGGCTATAATTCTGAGATCGAGAAAAGCAAGTTTCTGAATTTCTTTTTATTTGCAACAACTTTCTACTAATTATTTAATCGCACGCAGTCCTACATTCGCGTATACTAAATAAATTCTCAAATTCGTTTTCATCTGAAACGAAGCAGCGAATGGGGAAATTATCTTTTTCGCGTGGAATCACACTCTCGGCGATCGTACCGCGATCACTGAGACGTCCTGTACACTCGCGGCAAGTTTTCTGTAATGATCTTTCCGTTTCCCTCGCGAAAATGGTTTTGTAAAAGCTTTCGCTGCTTGATGCGTTTAAAGTATCGCGATAACAAGGGTGGATGGTTCTAATATAAGACAACACGCCGAGGGAGAGTCTTTTGGAAAATGGTTGCCCGACCGAGGTTTCGAGCACGCGGATTATCCGCCTTTCCCTGGCAAGAAGTTTCTTCAAACTTGACGTTTAATAAGTGAAATATGAATAGCTCGCGATCGTTGTTTTGCATTGCAGATTAGGCATCGATCACTGAAGTATCACGCGTCAATTCCGAAGTGATACAACGTTCGGGATAACATGCACGAAAATTATGACGTTACGTTGTATGTATGCGCACGACGCCTGTGAAAGCAAAGAGTAACGAGCTTCTTTTTTTCCTACCTTCTGTTGATCGCATTTTTAAAAAATGCGACCCGCATGCAGTAAGGCGATTAAAATAATGAAAAGGCTGGCTCTTCTTTAAAAAGCTGCAGACGTCTTAATTAAAGGAACCTCAATTAAAATAGGGCCTTGCTGCAGCAATTAGCATATCTTATTTCAACCGGCATGTTCGTACACACGTACGTTCGCAAATGAAACTTTCCAGCCGAAATTCGTTTTTAAAAAGGAAAGAAGATCCTCCGTCGCGAGTTTTATTAGACTGTCACATACGAAATCTCATTTTTCCTTCAAAGCTTGCATTTGATAAGATAACGTCCATTGAACTAATTTTACCCTAGAAGAACTAAAGAGGAAATATACTGCGGATATTTGTCAAAAGAAAATGTAGAAAAATTTATAGAACATGCACCTGTAACACGGAGGAACGTGTAATATGGGAGAATACTGAACACGAAATTAAAGGGAACTCAATCTGCATAACGCAAAATCAAAGGAAGTCGGTCAAGTCTATTTAGAGTATATTTACATTTTCAGACTTCCAAACAAGAAATTTTAAATTTACCGCAGTGTAGTCACGAATAATCAAAATATTCGTACGATTTTCTTATACGAATTTAAACTTGGAAGGAGAAAATATTACTGTCTTCTTGCTAAGACCAAAGTTCTCTCGAACGTAACTTTTTCACATTACTCGTCATCTACCGCTAAAAAACTTATACCTCGAAACTAAACAGATTATTTCTCTTTTTTGTATCGTGTCTTTTCAGCCATTAAATAACCTCATTGCTAGAATTAAAAAAAAAAAAAAAAAAAAAAAAGAAAAAAATTTCAATCGTCACATTTCTCCCTTATAATCTTCGCATTCTACCCAGCAACCGAGCAAATACTACGCACCGCGTCCGAATTCTCTGAAAGCTTTCAACCAGACAGAGGGGTTGAAGGAAGATTTGTCCCGGCTTCTCACCCCTTAAAAAACAGACGCTCGACGAGTAGCGAAATCGTCCTACGCGACCTTTCCTCCGCGCGCAGACAGGCAATTTCTACGTTTCTTCTTCGTTTGCCTGTGCGTCAAATCTCCAAAGAAGAGGGACAGACAGAATTGACGAGAGAGAGAAGAGGGGTAAAGAGCTGCGTGGCGCAAGGGTGGGAGGGAGAGCGTAGGGACGGGGATGGCGTTCGGTGTCTGCGCAGTCCCGAGCCATCCCCGTCTGGAGAGAATCGGCACGGGGAGGGGGGTCGAGTTCGAAATGACGGAGAACGGATTTTCCCTCTAGTAGAACGCGCGACCTCAGCCCGGTAAGATCGACGCCGCCCTCGCCCCCGAGACAACACGAGACGCGGTGAAAACAGACCGACGAACAGAATTACGCGATCACGATTCCGCTTACGGCTGGAACCATTGCCCGTCCCTTCTGTCCGAGCTCTACCGAGCGGGTGCAGAATAATTTTTCCCTTTGAGTCTCCCGACTCTTGCCAAGTATGAGAAACTCGGTCCGTTGGTCAGAGAAGAAGAGAGCTAGGATTGCAAAGTAATAAAGGAAGCACAAGACAAAGAGAAAGAGGTCGTCGTAGGGAGACCGAGTGGCAAGAGTGTAGGAAACTCGGTTCGTTGATCAGAGGAGAAGAACTGAGAATCACGACGAGACAATAGAGAAACGCGAAAGAGAGCGAGAGAAAGTAGAGTAAAGGTAGAAGAGGAAAAACTCGAAATCTGATCTGAAGACCAATTGAAATTCCGGTTTGAAAGAAGAGATCGCTTGATTCTAGATATCAGATCTTGCGCGATCGCCGTGCCGGAAATGACCAGGGTCGCCCCGTGCGCGAACACTGACGGCGGTTGATTCGCAATCGAACGCGAAGGCGAGATCAAAAGAGAACGTTCTCGGTGTTCCCGAGATGAGAAGGAAACGCATGAAAAGATTCGAAGAAACGCGCCTTCGGGACACGTAGGATGTCGGACTGATCGGCTGTACGGGGAAAACAGAGAGAGAAAGAGAGAGAGAGAGAGAGAGAGAGAGAGAGAGAGAGAGAGAGAGAGAGAGGCCAGAAGTGTGACGCAAAGAGAGAAGGGCCGCTTGTAACCACTCGCCGCTGCTGGGCGCAAAATCTCGATCGAAACGGAGGGACGGACGACGGTCACGATATCGGTTTTATGTAGATCGTGCCACGTTCCCGTGACGGCGTCGTCGATGAGAGTCGAAGGTAACGTTGCTGATGCATTTTGCCTGTAACGATTCGTAGGAATTTAACCAGGGAAAATCGAGTCTCTCGTAGAGAAACGTTGCCGAGACGTTGCGAGCGATACGTAATACGCCGAGCTTATGCTCGTTTCACCCAGCTGAATCTTCTCTAGAGCGCTATAACGCGTTTAATAAGTAAATAGGGAAGCAATTACGCGCGGAAAAAAAGCTTTCTTTTCTTTTTATAGTTTCCTTTTACGCTACCGCCACTAGAGCCAAGTCACGATTTCCTGCTGTTATTGACTCTCGTTTTAGATTTTCTATTTTCGCGTTCACGATGGAACGCAACGTATCGCGTCCAAATGAAATGGACAGGCGATAGGCCGTGGGTATAAAAGTTCATCGAGTTGAGGTTCGTTTTGTAATTTCCGTTTGAACGTTTTATATCCCCGATCGGATCTCCCTCTTATCGCGATTTCGTGTATAGGAATCCAGACGTTCCCCCAGTCTCGTCGGCTGGAATTCATCCCTGTTCCCTATCACAATTGATCGAGTACCATTTCTATACAGTCGATGGTCGACGCTTTTACACACAAATAAAAAAAAAGAGAAAGAGAGAAGCATCCGTGACACGCTCGTGGAAATAAAACTTTCACGTCCACGAGTCAGTTACCAGGCGACCGATAGTTTCGTTTTTAAAACTAAGGAAACGTCCTTGTGTCGTGTGCGTACACGAGGGGGCCCGCGAAGTTAAAGTTCCAAGGAAGTTCTTCGAGAAATGTTACACCCGATACGTGAGCTTCTATCTTTCACGATTAAAAAGAAAGTCCCGTGGCGCGCACGTTCAGCAACGCGCGGACGAACGTAGGAAAATTTCATCGGGAATTCATATCGAAGTTTCGAGGAACTTCGGGGCGCCCGGAACTACGAGCGAGCTAAACGGGCAACGTAATTGAAGAATTTCTTGTCCACGTATTCGCAGTATCGCGGGAAACAGGTGGTAATGGGGGGAAGGGCAAGTAGATCGAGAAGAAATCGCACTGAGAGGTGCAGAGCTGGGATCACACGACTCGGCTGGTAAACATTTGTCTTGCAAATTGGCTTGTTGCTGATTCAAATTCAATTCATAAGTTCCAACTAATCTCGTTCCGGTCGAAATCGTAAGCTCGTCTTGAATACTTGCATGCATTAACACGTTAACGCGGGTTAAAATCGCCAGTGGAATAACGAAGATCCTTCAAAAGACAAAAGGAAGTTCTCGCGAAGGATCGAGCGAGAAACCTCGTTCTAATCGACTTACGAGCGATTTATTTTCTATGAATAATTTCCGACATGGACGGGGAGACTTGGGGATTGTTCAAAGCGAGAGAGTAATTGCGTTCTTTTTAATTAAATTACACCAGCTCGAGAAAGATCCGAACCTTTCTTTTCATTTAATCGCGTGATCGGTTCGACAGGGAATCTTGAATCGCGTGTTCGACGAAGACGCAATATACTCCGAATTCGTCGAACACGATCTCATAAGTCGATCGTTGAATTTTGCTGATCCTTTTTAATTAAACAGGTCTCGATTCTATCTCGTTCGAGCGGAAGCTGAAATTTTGTATCCTTCTGAAAAATTATTAGCTGTACGTGAAATATTACTTTTTCAATATTTGAATTTGATGAATTCTTTTTTTTTATCGTTTCTGCAATAATATCCAATAAATTTGAAACGTTATGAAGAATTGTTAGACTGACGCATATAAAATATCGCTTATCGAAGTTTGAATTCGATGGGTCAATATTATCTTTTGATGATATTCATTCGTCGAGCAAAAGTATCGTGCCAGCTTCATTATTATATACATTCTTAATATTTAATTAATGGCAAAGTTTTGTATGACAGTTTCATTTCAACGATCAAAAAATTTAACGACCCGAAGTCGGTTAAACGGCTGGAAAAATCCAATTTGAATATACCAAAAGGCGAAATACCAATGCGTATCAAAGCGAAATAAAATTTTTAATCAGGAAAGAACGGCAGCTCCCTGATCATAAAGCCGCGTGATTCGAACAATTGTGCAGCACGCGCACGGTGGTTCCACGGTGACCACCATGAGAGCGTTGACAAAACAGAGAAAAAGGCCGTTGAGCAAATTAGCGATTCTTCGAAGTGAAATGCTGCTCTCGTCGAACTGTTGACCATCGCTATTCATTCGATTTGCCTCCCACAGACGCGTCGGTTTGGGAAATATACGCGTCTAGCAACGAATACTCTTTTTTTTTTCCTTTATTATACGAAAATTTTCTCCGCTACTCCGCGAAAAAGAAAAAAACTTCGTCGCCAGATGTTTCGCTTCACGGTGTTCGTTCGGAGATTTGTCTCGTACAAAGACGCGAGATTCGAAAGCTGGTTTTCGCCTCTGTTTTCGAAACGCGCGTAACGTAATCCCGGATGGAGGTTTTTCAGAATTGTACGAGAGCCAGCACCGCGATCGATGGGATCGCGACATGCCGCGAAATCAAGCCAGCGAAAGCCTCCTCCTTTCTGATGGATGCAGAGCGCTGTTTTTTCAGCCGTGTAATCCCCTCCCGCCCCTCGAGCGATTATTTTTGTTCCAAGCTTAAGGTAATTTCGCGCGAAAGCGAAAAAAGAGAAAGAGAAATTTCGGCGATACAGTGGTCACGATTTTATCGGCGGAATTTTGTTCTACGATGCGAAGAGTAATTGAAATTCCATCGCACATCCGGTTATTCAATACGTATCGAAGTATGATGCGTTCGCAGGCGTTTCAATTTCGCGTGAAAATTCATCCCCTGGCGGAATGTTCTCGGCCGGCTCTTTAAATTGATCCGGAGGCTAATTGATTCGCGCAAATTTCGAGAAACGCCTCGCGCCTGGCCGACGAGCCTCTCCCCACGGAATAATTAATTATTGACGTGTAACAGCGATTATCCATCCGGAGGACGAGTAAACTGCCGGATATAATTTTATTGGTCGTCGTGACTTATGTATTATCACGAAATTAGGGGTAAATTTAATAATTACCGATCCGTGGTGAATTTTTGATGTTTACCGGAACATGTTATTACCACATATTTAATTGATGGACCTTTTTGTGCGTATCGAGGTGAATAACTATCGTGAATAATTATTATTTTTGATTGGAGGACAATGTATAGTACAGTATGCTCTCATAAATATTCATTATTTTGGCATTCGAATTGAAATTACCTCTCGAGAAACATTTATTGCTCAAGTACTTGCATTAAGATTGGAATTTTAGTTGCTTCGTAACTTGGCTGCATTAAAAATAAATTGAAAAATCGTCGAGAAGGCAAAGAGTTTGCAGAAAGTTAGGGAAATAAATTCTACGTTCTTTGACCAGTAGCTGCCAGTTTTGTAATTGTGTATAAACTTCTAAACTATTAAAAATGACAATGTCTGTTATACACGGGCAAGGCGATTCTTTGGAACAAAGACGCTTTAATAAAAAGTTAAAAAGTAATTTTTTCTCGTCGATAATCTTTTTAAAGGTCTTGAAACAACTTGAAAGTGTAATGATAAACATCGGGCACGGATCACGAGAACGCGAGTGTTAATGAATTTCACAATGCCGCGATGTTAGCAAGCAGAATTAATAGGAATAACAACCGGAGTCCAAGAGTGACTGTTAATTAATAAAATAGAAGACGGAGCTCGCGTTGCGGAAGCGGGGCCGGAAAGGTTTTCTCTATACACACGGTCCGTTTCTAGGAATTTCATTTCCATATCTAAACGTTACACGAACAAAGTATGAAAATTCAGCGTTCTCATCGCCGAGCAGTTTAATAACGATCCTTTCTCGCTGTCCATCGCCAGAAGAGATTCCGTTGGCAGAAATTAATCACATTTTCGACTCGTCAATTTCTTGGTAATGGTCGGGTTTCGTTCTTGTTCGACGTCAACCTGCCACTCTCGCAATACTTAATATTTCATCGTAATCGCATCACTGAACGTCGTGTTCAGAGACGCCGTCATTGTTCGATTCGTACGAATCGTCGTGAACTCTTGGAATCGTGCACTTGATCTGATATTTCTTTTTTTTCTTTTTTTATGTGTTAACTCTTAATTGATATCATCAGGTATTGAAAGTCATGGCCTTTGCGTTAATTTTTAATTTGATTTCATTTTATTATCTGTGAAGAGTGGGAGAGTGGTAAAGTACAAAATACAATCAAGTATCCAAAATTTTAAGAACCTAATGACGGATTAATCGTCTGTGTTTCAATGAGAGTTACGATGAACGGAATGTAGCATTCATAGGATCTTTCGATTATCAAATTTTAATTCTAACACGGCGCAATTGAAAATAAAGATAGTCTGTCAAATCGAAAGATACGTGGAAATCGTTATAACTGTTAAAGATAATAGTATTTCAATTTAATACGACAAATGATATTTTAATATATTTAATGTTCTAACATTGTGACATCTGAGTTTTTCAAATTTTAAAAAGAGGATAAGAAAAAGTATTGCATATTTGCTTCTTGTACGTACAGAACCACAGACAAATAGAATTTTTGTAATACGAGATAGATCGATAACGTGGTCAGTCTCGAGAAATTCTTGAGAAAAATAGGAAAGGTGCATTTATCGCGTTCTTTCTTCGTAATCCCCATTTTTATTTTTATTTTTGGAATAGTAGAGGATTCAATAAGAAAAGAATTGTAATAGGAAAATAGGTTTGACAATACAATTTGTCGACGGTACATTTCTGCGATAGAGATTTGGCTCATCCATAATAAAAAGCGCCCGTAATTAACGTAAAATGGGGCAGACTACGAAAATCATTACGAAAGCACGGGGAAAGATGAATATTTGATACTTGTATCTCGTAATAATACACTGGGCTGTTTAATTATAATCTGAACGCCGAGGAAAATTAAGTTTCACTCCCGATGATTTATTTATAGCGTGGACTGGCGATTTTAACGTAATCTCAAACTTACGTTACTTTACTTCAATTAACTCTCGATAGTATAATTTAGAAATTACATGTACACACAGTGACGTATTCGTACGCTCACTGAAAAATTATCGACACTTTGTGAAAAAAAATTGTTGTAGAGGGGTGACTTCAATCTTCAAGACCATCGTGGATTCAGTTATGAAAAAAATTCTTTTACTGTCCATAAAGACGTTTGAATTCCCAGAAGAAAGCTTTACTTATCCTGTTTCAAAACTTCATTTTAGCGGACTTTGAAACGAATTCAAATAAAGCGTTGTACAATTTTCTCTGACAAAGTTGCAAGAGTTTAAAACATCGATAGTTTCTTTTTCATACGAATACTTTCCGCATTCCATTTGAAAATTGGAAACATTTTTTAAAACATTTTGAAAATTTTATTATCGTTTCAATATTATATTATTGTACACTTATCTCCGACAGTTACTAGTTTTTGGATTAATAATTCTTTTCCCCTGTCGATAAATAAAATTCTCGTATAGAGTTAAACAATTATTGCTGGGCATTCGTACAGGACAATTCCTATCTCGCGAGCTCGTTCCTTTTTTCAGACAGATTAAACTTATACAGCCTGTTAACGGCCACGAGATTACAGTGAACACGTTTCTGGAATTACTCTTGCCGTTCTTTCCTTGATCGATAGCAACGGCAAGTAAATTTGTTCTTGTATAAAAAGATTAAACGTGCACGTTGGGAGAAAATAGGGAAGAGAGATCAACGGAACTTGGTTTCGCTTAAATGTGAAATAAAGGAGAGAACGCGCGGACAAGGAAATGAGCTTTTCCTAAATTCCACGAGAAATATCAGCCGTGTCTACCTAGATTCGTAATCAGGATAAAGATCTCGCCGTCTCGTACTTCTCGAAATTTTATCTTCCACCTACCATTTTTTTCCCCGAAACGAAACTCAGAGTCTCGGCAAAAGTTATCACTTACTTTAATTAGAAGTGCTTTTGATTAATTAGATGAAATTGATATTTAAAATGATTTAAATGGATTACCTCTTTTTTCTTTCTTTCTTTTGTAGAAAAGTTACAAGATTCAGGGTGTTGACGACTATGTTAATCATGAGATTAAAATTATGCTCTTGCGATCTTCTAGAATATTAACTGAAATAAGCAAAACGTGCTTGAAAAGCTTATATCTTATAGAATCCATCGAGATATCTCCTTCTTCGACCATTTCATATTAAAATTCCTTCCTTTACCCACCAATTGATGAAAAATTTAATAAAAATGAACTTTTAGATGTTATCGTATCTTCGTACTAGTAGAAATGAAAGACTAGAACAAAAAATGAGAAAAAAGGAACTTAGAGTAAACCCAAAAATCATTTATGATTACTCTTTGGGTAAGTTTTCTTACTTCTGTTTGTTAACTTTTTGGGTTTACCTTGCCAGATCGTTAATAAAAATCCATGTTGTTAGCAAAGCTGACCCCAGTCGCGAGCGTCAAGAGAAAAGTAAATTATTGCGTCCAAGGGACGTTGGCGATCCCACGGAGTGACGAGCAAACCCACCGTCCTCGGATAGCAAGTTAAGAGGGAAGCTCGGTTTTCATCTTCAGTGTCGCGTAAACGAGCCATAATTCAAGGCTTGGCGCTTCGAATTCGGAAACTTTCGCCCCCCTCTGGAAGTTCTTCGTATTTTATCGCTTTGTATCATCCGACGTAGTTACAGCGGACTCGTATATACGTGCCTCCTTTCAAGTTTTTTCTCGGTGAATGTTCGTCCCTTCGGAAACGAAACCGCTCGCCGTTCCTTCGTTTGCCCTCCTGTTGCGGGGGAGCAACATTGAAAGCAGCAACGCCGTAAATAATAACCGCGACGCGTAACGCAACGCTCGGCCCTTTCCGCGCTCGTCGCTCGTTGCTGCTAGCCGGATGTAAATGCGGGCGTAAAAAAAGAAAGGGAGGGAAGCACGTGGCGCGCGACTTTATTTAAAAGCACGCCGCGATATACGCTTCACCGGCGAAACTTTGGATTTTTTCTTTTTCTTTTTTCTCGTTCGCGAATAAATTGCACTGGCTGGCTGGTTGTAAAAGGAACGAACGCGGGACCGCTCGCGGGAAACCGGCGGGCATTTTTCGTGCGCCTACCTCGTTAAAATTTATCGACAACACGAGCATTCATTGACCGCGTTCGAACCGCGTCCCTCGACTTCCGACTTTCCACGGAAATTTTCGTCTCGCGTCTCGCTCGCCATTTGCAATTAATACGATGTGATTCGACGCGGTAATGAGTTTTGTAAAAACGCGAGGACGGCGGATGCCGAGTGGGAATTGATTTTTCGCCAGGGGGTGGTAGGAGGGGGGGGATGGAACGACGAACACGCGAGTTAATTGTAATCTGAATATCCGCGGGAGTGGAATGACGAATTGTCCGAGTAAAAGTAACGTCGAAAGGGAACGGGGGAGGGTTAGAGAAACAGAGAACGCTCGAGAGTGGATAACTTTCGAGCGCGCGGGCTCGAGGCTTTTATTTTAATGAAGATTGTGGGAATTACGGATCGGCGGCTGTTCGGCAAATGGATTTCCCGCTCGTCGATTTTAAAACAGCGTGCAAATCAACGATAATCGCCGAGTAAGATTAAAAGCTCGCGTGGGCCGCGCGTCCGATTGATTTTCCTTCGCGGATTTATCGGGGTCAGTGTTTCAAAGTTCTAACGTCGAATGTGTCGACGATTCAGCGGGGGAAAGTATCTCGTCAATCTGGCAGACAGTCGAGAAAAATTTTAATTAACCTCGAATCGCGCTCGAATTTCGAAGATCTCCGTTCGAGTTGTCGCTGTTCCGTGTATGAATTTGAAGCGCGTCTACGCTGCTTTATTTTGTCATGCAAATAAAGTCAAGTGAAATACGATCGGTTTTTACTTGTGTATACAGACTGCGTGTTTTTTGGTACAATATTTGGCCGTCACCGTTTTTCACACCGCTCTTTGTCGTTTAAAATTTCACGCCAAATTTTTATGCTCATCTGCTATTAAAATCACATTCTGATTAAAAAAAAAAAAAAAAAATACTGCAAAGCAAAATTATCAGGTTTTCAAAAGTATTACTTTAGACTATACCAGTCTTACAAAAATATTCAAACGTTCGTTCATACTGTATAGTAACTGCTCACCGAATATGTCTTTTCAGTAAATGTTTTACAACTTCTAAACGTCAGATCACTAGACTGCAAGCTTTTACGTGAATTCGTGAGGGTAAAATTAAAAACGGTGAATGTCGGTAGAAAACTTACCCTATAGAATGCACATGCCAACTTCGGATATTTTAAAAATTCCCCATAAATGCATAAAAATCCGCAGTCTATTCGTATGTAAATTCTCATGCATTTTGCGGAAGATTGATGCTTAAATACACGCAATGCGTAATTTGCAAAAATATAGAAAATATTTGAAGGTAGGGTGTTTTCAGATATTTAAAGTGCGGAAAAGTCATTTCTAGAGGCGGCAAACACTGGCGGCGTGGGGCATCCAATTTTGCGCTTAAAAATTTCTACAAATGCCAAAGTGCTAACGAAATATGTTACTTCTCGATACGTCGTAGATGTAATGGTAGTTGCCTACAGTCAAGTTTACAAATACTTTCGTGACCCGAGCGTAACTTGAGCCGCAAATTGAAACCACGCAATTCGGATTATCGAAGGGTTTGGACGGGGTTGGGGGGTGGATCGAAGTTGCCGCCTTAGACGTTTATTAAGTCAATATTCGACCCTCGTTCGACCTTGGCAGCACGCGATTATCCGGCGAATACTCGGAAACGGGCGGAAAGATTTCTCGAACGGGATCGGAATTTACCTAAAGAAGAAGTTAATTGAGAAATCTCCTTGGCCCTTGCTCTCCGCAGCGAGGTTTCGTCGCGACAGCTCATAGGGGCGGAATTAGATTCGGTAGGCGATGATCGATGAGGATGACTCACCCCCGGGGACGAACGAGAAACGCACTTGGCCTATAATCGATGCCTCGCGGAGCACGTGGCGACGAAATACGTGCTGAAATTCTGGAGACGTGACAAACGACGTCCTTTAATGTTACCTTTTGTGCTTGTTATTCCTGAAAGTTGCGTGATTCAGTGCTGACAGGGGAAGTTCGGCAAGTGAAAAATTCCGAAAAATTTGAAACATTGCACAAATGTAGTTCACAGTCAATTTATTTTCTTGCTGAAAATGGATTCTATGGATGAAAACATCCCCTCACCCTCAAGAAATCTTAACTTTTCGTGTAACTACCTATTGATATAACAGAGTCAAACATGCATTGCTATTTAAGCTGACAATTAATGATGAAGACAATACTGAAAAACGATCGACAGTACACTTTTTAGTTCAGAGACTTTTGATTTGACAAAGCATATATCTGTGAGTGACGCATTTAGAAAATACCACCTCAACGTACAGAAATAGAGATCGATTAAAAACTGTTCGTAAAGTCATACAACGTAAATTTGCTATATAATTTTTGAAAGTTTCTCGCAATGTAGGTCGCAGAAAACTTTTAATTTCACTCTTTTCCTGTGTTTTGGATAGTTTTCTAGACTTTCACGATAATATGGAAACTTGAGGTTCTCTAGGTCTTTTCGTTCACACCCCTGGGATCGGGCTTTCCAGCAGGAATGGAAGATTCCACATTTTTGCACGAAGCTCCAAATTTTTTAAAATTCTCCAATTACCAAACTTTCATCCTCAGTTGGCGCATTCTTTCTTTTCCAAAGTTTCGTTTCGTTTCGTTTCGTTTCGTGGGTAACTCCATTCGCGGAACTATTTTGGAATGTGTTATCAAAGCAGTTGGAAAGTTAACGGACAAAAAGCTGCTGAAAAGTTCGAGGTATTCAACGATAGTAAACGGTACGAGTTGTGTTCGATGATGGAATTTGATAAATTTCGTTGGGAGCTCGTTCTCTGTGCATAGTTTTACCTTGAAATCTGTTACATTCGGTACAATATCGAGTTAATCGTACAATGTAAATTGTTTCTGTAAATTTGTAAAATTTTTCTAAATTTCGTGCGTTCATAGAATCCCCGTAACTCAGGAGACAAAGTAATTAACTGGATTAATTGCGTGGGAAATTTTAGTTTTTCAACACTGTAACAACCCTTGAAGAGCTTCGTCCTTTTTATATTTGCAAAGTGAATGAAATTGTAATATGTTCATTGCTTCTTCAAAATTCCTTCTCACGAGTGATCGTTAAACAATTCGAAGAACATGAATATACAGGAGAAAACTTTGAAGCTGTAGAAAGATAAAATGCAACAAATCAATTCACTAAGCTGGTCAGTTGGTCATCTTGATCGAAAACTGCGTGCCTCTAGTACCAATAATGAGCGGCAGGGATTTTTTACGCTAGGTCGGCTCCAACAACTTAATTTCCTCCGTATAACCGTCCGCAAGACGATTACGAAGTTTCGCGCAACGTGAATTAGCAACTTATGAAATTTGCATCTGAGAAACGTCGAGGGACGTGAAAGGCGAAAAGTGCACGACGAAAATGGCAACGGCGATGAAAGTAGCCCTGGGACGGCTTTCTAAATTGTGTTCACTCGATGAAAGTGTAACACCATCACGAAGCTCGGAGCTATTGTTGGACGAAAAATCGCGAGTAGATGATTTAAAGTGGCGCATAATGCAATGCGTCGCGTCGCGCTGAATATGAAAGGTTTTAGAAGCGTTAAGCATTTAAAGCGAGTAACGAGTGAAATTTGAAAGTGTTTTCTCACGCGCGTGTGCTTTATCCCTTTTTTTTTTCTGTTTCCTAACAAAAAACAACGCGAACGTTGTTTCGTTTGTACTAACGCGAATCCACACTGCGACACTAGTGACAAAGTTGTTAAAACCTTTTAATACACCGCGAGTGTCTGTCTGTGATTAAGCGAGCAGTACCAAACTATGAATGCAAGCGACAGCGTATATAAAATAAAAATATCGAACGTTATGAAAACTCCGAGCTGTTTCGTCCAAATGTCCATCTACAATTTGTCAAACACAACTGTCGCTTTGGAAGAGAACCGGTTGAAAACACCAGGAGCGTTTCTCTTTCTCTCTTTCGTCCGCGATAAAACTATCTCTAGCTCCGTCTTAGAGCACCAACGCGATCGAAGTGGTGCGAGTTTGATTACACAGAGTGGCTGTTTATTACGTCTGAGAGACCTTTTATGTTTGTTGACACTGTAACGAGACACCAGATATTGACAAAGTTTGTAACACACAGAAACGGCACACACTATTTCGCAGTGGTTGCAAAATATAAAAGATGAAAAAAATACGAGAAACTTTCTAACATTTCCCGACTTGTCAATTCGCTTGTCAAAATTAAATTTGATATGGCGAATAGCGTCACGAAGTTGTTAGATAAATTTTGTTTGAACGAAGGGACAAAAATTCGGGTCAGAGGGAGGAATACGGAGTTCTTCGTGTGATCAGAGTCCTAATCGATCAACGTTCTTTAATGGCTGCCAAAAATGTCTGGAAACTCGCGTGACACGATGATGAGCGCTCCACTTTTTTTTCCTTTTTTTTACACAGATTCTTCTTCTTCAAACAAAGTTCAGTTTCGCAAGGTTGGACAAACTAAGAGCCAATTAATTATTCCGAACGTTATTTTCTACTGCGAGGCAGGAAATTCGGCGTTGCCCCGCCGAAGAATAATTGATGATCTTTGGAATTCGTAACTCTTTCGTTGAATCAGATTTCTTGGGAGGGAACCTTTGGTAAGAGCGATTCCTCGGTAGTAGATCGATTCGGATACGCTTGATCAAGTTTTCATGAATGGCTGACAAAAATATTCCCGGGATGTACGAGCGCATTTCCTTTAACACTTTCGGGAGTTTTCTTTCATTTATCTATCGCGGATTGTAACGCGATATTCGAGGAGGGAAGCGAGCTGCGCGCAATTTTTAAAACGTAAATGTACGTATTTAAAATCGTATTCATAATGGAATTATTCTTCGTTTCAACGGTTATCGGCGATATCGGGAAATTTATTACAATTTAGTAATCGAACTTCCTCATTAGTTCCGAGAGGATATTTTATATATGATGTAATATATGATCTTTGGGATCGAGTTACTGACGTTCAAAGTCACGTAGCAACGAAACAATTTTTCGCGTATCTTAATCGGATGTCGTTTCCTCGAGAGTGGACGAGTACTGCTTTGAGAAGGACCAGATTGTTGAAAATATCTTCAATCCCGGGGGGGGTGGGATCTTCCTTCTATGTAACTTCCCTAACCTTAGTTCCGCTCGGAGCGCACAGGAATGACTTTGAGTTGAATCGAATTTCTGCAAAGAAAGGGAATACTTCCAACGGAGCACGTAATGCTCGTCTTCGTGCGCGACGAGGCACAAGAGTGGCGACACAGGAGGGTGGGACAGAGAAGAGTGTTTTAAATTCTCTTCGAAAAACGATTCTCTCGCCATCGATCAGCCACGTGACTGGCTAATAGCGACGGAACAAAGAAAGAAGAGAACAGAGACCACGGAAATGGACTGTGTCACTCCGACCGAAAGTGTTTAAGAGGAAAGTGTTCCACTTCACTTGGCGGCCATCTATCAGATTTTCGTTTTTAATAGGCAGACCCCCCCCAGCTCTCCTCTTGCAAACGAGCCTCGATAGGTAGATTCCTCTCGAACCTGACTATCGCCGTATTATCACAGGCATTTAATTAATTATTACGTATACGCGTATTAAATTTATTTATGCGTGAAATTTAATTAGCAGGTTGTTTGAGGAAACTTCGAAACGTCGCTGGCGTGACACGGTCAAATCGGTTGTCAGCTTTTTACGTGGAATCTCGATCGAGAATTGCGAAATTCGCAAGCCTCCTACGCGCCTCGATAATGTTACCTTCGTGCTTCGAACGAGGCAGAGTCTTTTCATGGACTCGAAATCAGGAAAAAGTAACTCGATATCGCGTCTTATGAAACGCTCTGTGGACTGCTGATCGTTCCACGCGAGTTCCATGCTTGAACCGCGAAACCGAGCTAGTTACTGCTTTATGTATCGAGAATACCGAACAACCACTAGATCGATATTACCGAGACTTTCACGAGAAAGAGAGAGAGAGAGAGAGAGAGAGAGAGGAGAGAGAAAGAAGAACAAAGGAGGAAATACATTCTCCGAATGATTCCCGGTGCAACCGACCGTAACTTGTTGAACGTGCAAGCGTAAACGCGATACGCGAATTCGCGCTGCAAACTTCGAATCGCCCCGGCGATATCAGAGAAATTTCAATATTTGGAAAAGGCGAGTAGAGAGTCCGCCCGGCGAACAAGGATGACCGCGAACACGTAAACCGTTCGACGATCCGCAACCATACTCCCTGCCATACTCCCTGGTTCGTTTATCAATTTCATCCGTGTGGAATTTCGATCAGGTCGGACCCCGATCGGCGGAATGGACGCTCACCTTTTTCGAAAGCGCTCCCTCGTCGCTCGTCGAGCATCGCGGAGGTTCGTTTTAGTCTCGAAGTTTTATTTTCAAACCGGAGAAGACAGACGCAGTCGCGAAGCTCGGCAATAACTAACTCATCCCTCGCCGACGAAGCAGATTCGTTGAAAGGTCGTCGCTGTTAATCCCGAAAAAGTAAGGTGGATATCTCGGCTGAAAGCCGTGCCCGTGTGTATACACGTCTGATTCTACTTGCCGGCAGTTTATCTCGCGTCGCCTCGAGTTCCACCCGTTATAATAACTCACGGCCTTTTCTGTGAAGTCGCTGCGAGATATATTGCAGATCGTGGACACTGGTTTTATTAACGGTCTTCGGTAAATACCTGTGTATGTCGTTTTTGTCGCAAGACTCAAAACACGGACAAATCTCGAGCGAGATTAAATTTTCTAATTACGTTCTCTTGGTAGGGCTCATCTCGATTAATGGAGTGAAATTTCATTGATCCCATCAGAATTTGGGCAATGTCGATATAACGTTGGTTTCTGTAAATTTTGTAAAATTTATTCTATAAAATTTATAAAGCGTTCTGGCTCGCTCCATTTTCTAATCGATGTCGCGAGAATACTGGATTTTAAAATCATAATTCAAAAGAGAATCTGGCGAGCGTTGTTCCACAAAGCCGTTGAGTAGAATGTCGCGTATATTTCGGTTTATTCTACTTGCCAGGGCAACCACGTCGCGTCGTGCGTAGACTGAAAAATCGTGAGCAGCAACTTGAAACAACACGTGTTTCTCGAGCGAAGAGAGAGTTTTACGGGAAGACAGTCTCATCTCATCTTTCCCAGCCATGGTCGCGGAATTCTAACGAACGTTTAATCGACTTCATCGCTCCGGTTCTTGGTAATCGCCTCTTTTATCCGTCCCTCGAAAAAGACGGAGGCAGAAAAGCGCTGGAGCGTTTAAAATGATAATTCAAACTCGATCGAATCGATTTCGTCGGTAGATACCCAACTTTAATCGAACGAAAATACGTTTGTGCCTCGCGTATCCGTGACAAATTAATTTCCCATCTCCTTTCGTCTCGCTCGCGATTCTTCCTCCTAAATTAACCGGCACGACACGGAAGATGAAAAGTGTGTCGAAACAAGGCCTTTGATCCGACTGTTAATTGCCAGATAATGACGCAACGATTCCTTGCGATTCAACAAAAATCCTGTGACGAAGCTCTGAGTGGCTTTCCTCGTCGCACAATACCATATCCCGTTCTTTGTCTCTTAATGAAATTCTAATTAGGCGGTCGCCAGTTGTAAAGGGATTACAGTGTGACGCATAGATAACGAATGCTGACCTGAATCGAATCACGCGCTCGATTAATTAGCTTTCTCTTGTAGAGGCGAGGGAAATGTTTCTCTTCTCTTGCCGAGAGAGAGAGAGAGAGAGAGAGAGTGGTTCGAAACTTAAAGAGTCTTTAATTCCGGAGGTTTCTCGTCGCGGCGTCGCGTTTCGAAATTCAAAAGCGATCGCGCGACAAGTGGCGAGATGGAGATCTTTTCATTCGAAAATCACTTGGATTCGAAGTGAAGTAAAATCGGGGTTAGAAAAATATTTGATTTAAGCCGAGGTAAATTGATCTGCCAAGTCGTTGCGAATTTGTGTCTGAAAGATTGATAGATGTTGAACTCGTTACTAGTGGCACGATCAACAGTGAGATGTATCGTGTGCTTTCCCAAGGTAGATTTTCTAAGGAAATGTAACTTCTGATTTTGAAAAAAAAAAGAAAGTAATGTTTCAATTAATATTAAAATTCTTAGTGGTTCATATGAAGTTACGTTACTATAAAATCTCGTTTCTAAAGTACGTAAGATTTTTCCATTGCTTTTTCGTTTAATTATTAAAAGAATTAAACTCCACGTTCATAAAAACACAAATTCGCAAGAAATCGTCAGTTTCAGCATCATTGTACCAATGACATGACTCAAGATTGAATCTCAGAGTATTTCTATCTTGGCACACAGTTGATTTAGAAAGGCCTGTTTCCCGCGAGTTATTTCGGGATTGCGTCACATTGCAACACGTCCACATTCGTCAACAAATCGATTTTTCCGTGCTCGCTGAAAATCCACTGGCTTGGTCCGTATCCAGAAGGTACGGTAGAAATCCTAACCGAGTGTTTGCCGGATATTCGCAAGCAGGAACACGTTTTCCCACTGTGTGCAGCGATCCGGCGAATACAAATCGCGCTTGCTGGCAGGTGATCAAAACCATAGCGAATAACTCGTTTCCCACCACCTCGAGTGTACTGTATAGATCGTAGCGAACGGTCCTAGATCCGTAGCGTAGATGTATCTAGTAACGAAAGACGATGGAGATCGGAAATACGTTCGAATAGCGCCATTCTCTATAGCGGAGCCACGCTCGCGTAGAGTCCAAGTGCTCTTTAGCGGCAATTTAGAGCGTAGGAATCCTCGTAGTGTGCATAGAGTAGAATTTGGCCTGATGAAACGTAGATGAGTGACTGTGAATACCTCCGATGGGAATGGGATATACCGAGAAATTTCGAGAGGCAGCGTGAATTGCGGAGGGAGAGGTGGAAAAAAAAGATGAATTTCCGGGGCTGAGAGTAAATTTATCGAGCGAATCTCTCGAACAGATAACGAGAAGATGCTCTGTAACCTGACGTAACAAACTTGATGGAAAGATCTAGCCGACGTCATTTTCGACCGGCGTAATTTCAAAGGCTCTTACATATGTACGCTGCGCTGGGATCTGAATTTAGTGCTTCGGGATCTTTGCTAGCTGAAATAATTAAGAGCTCTTCGCTAATGAATTTTAATACGTCAAGTGTAAACCAGGCAATGGTGTAATAATCCGCGTTTATCGTACGAAATTTTCGTGACAATGAAATTTTCGTTAGAAATACTCGGCACAGAGATAGAAATTAGCGTGAATCCAAAATTGACGAAATTCCTCGGAAATGTAACTCTAAGAGAATCTATACGCACGCTGAACGAATCATCATCTTTTCGAATACAAAATTAGTGTAAATCTGAAATTACTTCTCAAGTTTCTTAAAATGTAACTCTAAAGAACTTAGGAAATAATAAATCTTCTTTCTGAAGCTTTCCTTTTTTTTTTTTTTAATTTTGTTCGTTCGTTCGTTCTTCGCTCTTCGTTCGAACTGCTGCCGATTTTAAAAATATGCAGGCACTATGTATTCGGTGCGTGTGTATGCATCTTAAAATGTTGGGGACAAAATTGGCCGATTTATTCTTCCGTGCGGCTTCACTTCAATCACACGTGCAAGCTGCACGAATCGTCGAATCGATGCGATGCACGACTATCGAAGTATCTCGTTCAATAAAATTTATTCGTCGTTTAGGTTCGCTTTACCCGTCGTCGCAGCGCGCACACGTTACTTACGCGTGTGTGGCTCGATAACGCGAGAAGGAAAATTTGAATTTCGTCAGAAATTCTCGGACAACTTCCTCGCGCTTGCGGAGGGAAATGAAATCGTTTTTATACATCGCCTCGCGAATGTACTCCATCGGCTTTTACGAATGTATTATACGAAACGTGTCTTGCGAAACATCCCGATACTTCATTGACGCTGTTGTAGATAGACGTACAAGATAAGTAGAAGCTACGAATTACTTAATATCTATATTTTGTAAAAATCGCAAAAGTAGCAAACACTTTATATTAACTTTTAATCAGTATCATTGATCCATGGGAACTTAGGGTGCTTATTTTTTATTAAATATACATTTGCAATAGATATATTATAATTTCTGTTCGCAAACTAGATACAACCGTGACAGTTTCAATAGCTAAAATTTTTCTGCGGCAAACGTTCAAACATTCACCGGCGAGCCAGTGCGCCTTCGCAACCGGCGAGAACACTGAATAGAAAAATACGTAATTCACATACGTGCTCCCGTTGCTTTTGCAAGCGCATGTGGCAAATTTGAAATTCAACGGGCAAACGCGCGATTCTCAGAGACTTGACGCGAATGTAACTTAAACCGACGCTCTGAATAATTAAAAGGACGAAAAAGTTTTCTGGAAAGCCGGTCGCGGCTTTAAGGTAGCTTTACTTTCAGGTCAACAACTCGTCGCGACACGTGTCTCGGCTCGCTAGGCGCTCAGGTGTATTAACATTCCTTTTTTACATATATGTTCTTTTCCTTTCTCGCTGGTAAGCTTCTCAGAGACTCGATTTTCCAAGCGAATTCCTACGGTCAAAGATTCACCGCAAAACAGGGCAATTTCCATTCATTAGATTCGTTGGTTACACAGATGCCAGACAACGCAAACTGCCACGCGTCGCTCGCGAACGTTGATACCGACTCATCGCTGAAGACCTGCAAACGCGAGAACGACGTTGCGTCACCGGATCAACGGCGTAGTTAACGAAAGAAAAGGACCCACCCCGTACTGTTCAAAAGAAAACATCGACTTACTCTTAAATAAGGATCAACCAACAATATACCTATATGCAAGCAATAGAAAATTTAACGGAGCACTGCACAATAAAATATCTAAAATAAAACAAAAGAGAACGTTTCGAGTATCTGTTGAAAGCTGGATAATTCTCGCCTGGATAATTCGGTACGATAGCTTAAGGTGAAGAGAAAAGGCAAAGGAGACGTCGCTTTTAAGAAGTATCAACCAAGTTCCATTAGAAGTTGATTGCCAGCAGGACCAACAGTCCTTCACAAGGCGTAGCCTCTGTCAGAACGATCGATCTCCGATTTTCCACGATTTAAGGAACGACCGAAAGATTGGAAGGTCCCGAAGTCGTTTCGTAAAAAGAAAGCAGACCGCGTTCACGACCTCGCGTCGTCGTTTAACCCTCCTACCGATTCCGAAAAGAGCTATCTAAAGTTTTCGTCGGTCTTCGTACGACGGAAGTTGAAAAGGCCAAGGATTCATTGTGCGATCCGAGGCAGTAGTCGAACAATCGACCTCTCCTCTACCGAGCCGAGTTCGAGCACTCAGGTTTGGACGTGAAAAGGGGAAGAAGAAGACCGACGAATTCGACGACCTGAACTGGTTTGTCACGAGCAAGATCAAGCACCTGGATCCGACACCTCGATGTCCTAGGATCCATTGTGCTGGCAGCCAATATTAAGCCAATATTCAGAGGGGCTCCGTATTCTCCAGCTAACACTGTTTTTCGATGACCGTCGAGCGATCCTCAAGAGACGTTTCCGCGAACGTTTCGAGTTCCAACTCCCGTTAGGCAACAACTGGTGCTATCATCCCGGAGACGTGCGCGTCCTTCAACGGAAAAGCGGATTCGCGTGTCTAATCGTGGCACGCCCGATGCAACGTCTCGTTGAAACGTAACTCCCCATGAAATCAACTCGCAACCCGGAGTACGTGGCCAGAGTATCAACCAAAGGGCGCATCAGTTAACGCGCAAAGCAACGTCAAAGCAGTTTTCTTCCCCAAGCAAGAATAGATTCCGCTTCTTGTCGAAATTTGTCGAGAGTTCATTACCAAAGACCAACCCCGGGACAATAGTTCCCGAAGACAATAACAGATCGAAGCGCGATACTCGGCATTCTAGAAAATATATAGGAACCTAGTGAAGCATAATTTCCAATACCGCGTCGATTGATCCGATTATACGAGCAACAACAGGGCTCATCCTCGAATTGGAGCAACGAAACAGGCTCTGGCGCCGCCAATTAGACATTGGATGGACGTTAATCGTCTCCAACGTTCGAAACGGCAGAGGAATTTTCAAAGTTTATCCCCGAAGCTTTTTCGCCCTTTTCGAGCCGGGAACAACGAACACGCTTCCAGAAAACTGTCGATCGGATAGATCGCTAATTTCGAATGATCGACGTTAATGGTCTCCGAAGTTCGAAACAGCGAAAGCAATTTCGCGTTCGAGAACCCGAAGAACCCGGAAGATTTTCCACTCGTTTGAGCATTTCTAATTTCTCCGTTAACTCCGAGAAGAGAACCTTCGGGAGAACCCTGTCAACCAGATAGAACACCGATTACGAACGATCGACGTTGACGATCTACTCCAGAATCTTCCCTTGAGAAAGAATCTCGAAGAACCTCGAGAACCTCCGTTCGTTTGATCAAATTTGAAACTGAATCAAAGTTTCCAACTGTCGTTCACCCGGCTCGCCCGGCACCTATCAATCATCACCATAAACTGGAGTATCAAGGAGGCCCTGTACTTCGTCGGCCAGCTGGGCCAGAGTGTGGAAACGCCGAAGGAGAGGAGTCCGGACGAAGGGGCCGGTGGAAGGCAGCAGAGGAGCAGCCTGCGTAGCCTGGTCCGTCGATTGAGCATCAGCAGCGGAATCGGGCGTTACGCGATTGGTTCGTTCGGTCAGGGTGGGGCAACCGGGCCCAGCGGTGGCGGCGGGCCCGCGGAGAGGTTCGCCGGTGCTGAGGGTACGGAGGCGAACGTGAACGGTTGCCCGGGTGGCTCGCAGCCGGTGGCGGGGCCTGGAACGAGCGGCACGGTGTCCGCATCGGCCGCGAGAGACGGTCGTGGTGTCGCAAGCCCGCGGTCGAGTCGCGACCAGAGCCCCTCGAAATCGTCGGAGGGCCAGGATGCGCCCACCCACGGGGGCGGGGGTGGTGGCGGTGCCGGGAGCGCATCCGGTGCTGGCGCAACCGGTTCCGGACAGGATTGGCGAAGGCTAGTCGGCAGCATCAGGCGGAAAGTCCGCCGGAAGACCGGCCAGGGCAGCGCCAGCATCTCCGAGGCCGCGTTGCACGAAACTAACCGCAACCAGGATGACTTTCTCAAGGCCACCATGAGAATATTTCTGGTGGTGTCGCCGCCGATGGGCCGAGTTCAGGTATCGTAATCCTCTCGACACCTACGTCACGTGTCAAGGAGATTTCCTTGATATTTCGCGTTCGACGATTCCAAGAGTCGTGTTGAATCGAATTGAGGGATTTTTGAAATTGGACAATTGTTTGAAATGTGGTATCAAGATTGATGTAAATTTCTTGAGTATCTAATATATAGATGGCTCGTGTTCTGAATAATTACTCGATTGAGATAAAATCTTTTTTCAATCAGAATGATACGCGTGGAACACTTTTACTCTCTCCCCTGAGTTACACACTCATCTTTTTACTCTGTTAATTAATCCCGTGTTATCTTTTTATTTGAGATTTATTTATTGTCAAATTTAAATAGCACTCTCTTTTAAATGTGCCTTAAAATTTGCTATTGCGCATAGGACAAATTGTTTTATCTCTCAAGAATTGAACATTGATTAAAATCACAAAAACTGGACGAAACGTGGAGTGGATCGATTCAGCGTCTGAAAGTTGTTGAACCTTCTTCACCTCGGTGGAAAAAATATCGGTACGCAGCGGAGACAATAAAGAAAGCTGGATCTCGTCTTATCTCCACGCGCGACGTGCAAATACTGATCTCTCAAAGCCCCCGGACACCGGACGCGTTAAGAAGAAAATTCTCTTCGAAGCTACCGGATGCTCGAGTAACACCTCTGAATCCTGTTACGTCTCTGTATCTCTCGCTGGATATTGAACGTAAAGTCCGAGGGTGTGTTTTCAACGTAGTCGCCCGCGTAATAAAGTTGAAAAGGCAAAATTTAATCATTCCATTCGGTGGATATTAATTCGTTACACCTTCGGTTATTAGCGGACAGAGTGTTACCAGCTGGCACGCGCGTGCCGACCTGAAATAGACGCTGCGAGACCTAAGGATTCTCGAAAGTTTCCGCGGCAGCGATCCAACCGGCGACCTAGTTCCGCGCGATTCGCACGATCCGCACGGAAGTCTACCACTTCTGCAAGCTGATCGCCGGGAAGAGATAATTACCTCGGGAAATCGTGATCGAAATGGGACGGTTTTTCGATCGATCCGATTCGGCTCGACACAGCCGTAAACTCATCGACCGTCTCGTTAATCGTTCAAATCTATTATCAGACCCGTAATCAAGTTCCTCTCGTTTCCTTCTACAGCCAGCAAGCACGAACACCGAGCACCGAGTCTAGCGAGAACAAAGATTATTCGAGTACGTCCCATTACGGATCGTACAGTGCTTGAAAGAAAAGAAAAAGGCAAGCAAGGTATAGAGGAGCAAACAACTTGAGCCTGAATGTCATCTTCAACGTGTTCTCGTATGTCACCGGTTCGAGACGATGGTTTTCAGGTCACGCGGATGCTACCAACTCGAACATAACATATTCCTCCATGAAATCGCAAACTTTTTTAATTTTGACGTCGTGGCACGACGATTAAAAACTGACGAATCTCCGGATGGAACTTGCGAGGGTTCGAACGATCTAAGTCTTTCGAAGCTTCACTGAAACAAGCGCTAGATTGAAAGTTTTGAAAAAGACGAAGAAACATGGATTTGGTATCGAATCTAAATGAAAGGGAGGAATTCTGGCGTGTAACGCAGAGACGAACTTTTAAAAAACTGCTTGCCCGCAAACGAAATAGACAAGTTTCTGAAGACGACGCGTTTGGAGAATAATAATAAGAATCGTTTCGTTGACAAAGATATAAATTTGCACGAACATCCGCGTAACCCAAATCCGGATTTCCAGTGTACGAGTTAATCGCATCAGACTGGAAAACGAGCACCGCACACGGTTAACAACGGTGTTGCTTACGCTTGTAACAGCGTAACCTATTCCACCGATAAGCCATCCGGCAAGATCGATGTGATGTGGAACACGCGCTCCTCGAGTTGCTCATCTCGAGGATACCGAAAGGAATATTTCATCGCGCCCCGTTAATACAGAAATTGGGTCTCATACATTTTTACAGCTGCGCTGTAACGCGTTACGAAACAATTTGGAGCATCGTCTATCAACATTGCGACGCTTCTCGCGGCGTGTATAACAGCGTCGCTTAGAAATTTTAAACACTCGCAACTATGTGCGTTGAAATTTTCGAGACTCTTCGATCTCTCGCGACAACGTAACGGTATCGCAACATCAATACGTGCATCATTACGAAACTTTCGAAAGCGGGATAGGGTGATCAAAGAATCTATTTTCCTGAAATTTTAACAAGACCAACGACCAAAGTAAACGTGAAGATAAAAATTTATCTTAAAATTAAATACATCGTAATTGAAATGAAATTACAGAGTTGACGAGTTGCCGATCTTGTTTCTGGCCAGTGTCGCCTTTCATCTTTCTAATCGCCTTTTCACGAGACACTTCCACAGGCTCGTATCCGAGTCGTAAAGCCCGTCGATCGTTATCTAAACGATTTACCAGCTTCTAGACCACGAACGCGATTACCCACACGGACAATTAAAACGTTGTCGAGGTGTCTCGTTGAAAGGCGTGTAACTGAGTAAACAAGATCGGTTCCGAGCGAATCCGCTGGCTGAAACGCCGTAGATTGTCGACCTGAATACCGATTATCCATTAGTCGAATCGATCAGTGCCAATTGGAATATTCGTGTCAGAACTTCGTCCTAGTAACACGGAGATTATCCTTATTCACCGCTCCGTGACTTTCGCCGCTTTAAAGAACGCTCCCTCCTCGAGGGAATTCCGTGGAAACGAATTCTAGAAGCTCCGCTGAGCTCCACGTTGCTTGCCTTGGAATATATTCGCGTTGTGTGTGTCGGGTGTGACATTAATCATTCCGATTCCAAATTCACTTCGAGGGATGATCATTTCAACGTCACGGGAAATTGGCTGGTGCCTATCGCGCGTCGTCCTCTTTTGGGACTTCACTTGGCTTTGCGTTCTCTTCTGGGATATTTGCGCTGGTTTCTTATTCCCAGTTCAGTTTACGAAATTCAACGATTTCGTATGTGTTACTAACGCTGTTGTAACATTGTTGTGTCGGTAATAATGAAAAGTAATTTCGGAACGTTTTGTGCAACACAATGTACGATGCTCGGACATTAAAATTTTCTGTGCCTTTGGCGAACCAGTACAGTAGAAGAGTAGTTGCAGCAAACGTGTTGTTCAGGCGGTAGCTTCCTCGATACGAAATATTTAAACGCATGTGTCCGGGATGCGAACGTATGTAATTAGTAAGCGACGTGACTCATCAATAGTGCAATTCCCGTGGTTCAGCCCTGCAACGATATTATCGATCATGCGTGAAAAATTGATGAGACAGGCGATCCGATCTGCGGCCGTCCGCTGAATAGAACGATAATCGCTTATCGACTGGCAAAACTTGCAAAGTCAAGGTGTAGCCAGAATAAAATTTTTAACTAAGATTTATCGCGTTTCAAGCGGCGGGAAACCGAACGCGTATTCTATACGGCAGGTATATTAAAAAACAGAGCGATCTATAAGTCACTGTCAGACGTTATCGGTTTCTTTGCACACACCGCTGAATTTTTTATACGGCCTGTACAGGAAACTTTCACTCTATTCGATTTCGCTTTAAAAAAATCATCTAACTTTATATAGCAGATGGAAAATTTTCTCTCCCTCGAGAAAGAGAGAGAGAGAGAGAGAGTGAAAGATGCGAAAATTCATTTGACGCCTCTGACTTGCTACTTGATAGATTGGTAATAATCAGTGTGAAAGTACATGCGGTTTAACAAATAATTCGGGAGAATCGGCAAAATTGCAAGCTCTTTGATTGGACGATACGTAGAATATCACGATCTTGCGCTCGAATATTGAAATTATTCACATTTGAATAATAATAATCAAAATAGTCAAAGATATTTAACTGAATATATATATCGTTGAAATGTTCACGGAAAAACCCAAGTATTTATTTATCCACGTGATTGGCAGTATCTTTTTATCAAAATTAATAACTATACTTATTTATTTAATTTTATAAAATTATGTCTTCCGTTACCCACTGTAACTTCCTAGAAAGAATAATCAGCGAGCATGTCGACTGAAGTACCAGTATGACTTATCGTCTGACGTAACGTTGACTCGTACCACTTGGAACCGTTTTCAAATGTCATTTCAAGCCGCTTATTATTCCGAAATATCATCAGTAGCTTAGTCGTCTCAATTGCGTCAACGAGAAAATACCGAAAACGGTTGCGTCAGCCATGAAATTCTCGCGTACTGCTCTCTTTCGTGACAAACCATCCCCATCCTCCACCGCCGCTGACAAACGGTGGAAAGAATTATTGCCACTGGCAATTATTGCCCGCGCGCTCAACATCCCTAATGCGCCAATGAAATCCCAAATTACATAACCGATGAAGCTTCTCTTTCTGGTGTAAAGAAAATTTATGGAGCCGTCTCTCCACGACGATTATGGCCGGGAGCGTTTTACGCGCGCGGCCCAGAAGAAGCCTTTGCTCGGAAACCGAGCCACCACCTCTCCCTCGTCGAAACACTTTATAACAAAGCACCAGCTGCACCGGATGTACGCTGAACTTGGCTAATTCCTATTATCATTGGCTGCCTCGGTTTCCATGATTCCCGAGGATCGACCATAAGCCGACCTTATAGTTTACATGCTGCACAGAGATACATACGTATAAAGTCGTTCGTTTTCCCGAAAAGAAAATTAATAAAATTCCCTCGGGGGAACCAGAGCGTGTAATATTTCTAGAGTAATACAAAATATTAATCAATTATATTTATGTTCATTATATAGATATCTCTACTATTACTATCGTCTCACTTGCTTTTGCCCACATTTGCATTTCTTTCAAAACCGAATTCTATAAAAATGCACGAAATATATATTGAGTTGATTAATAAGTCCATAAGTTCGTAATTCGTAATTACGTTTCAAAGAACGTTTCAAAAAATTGTTTAAAAAATATAAAAATACAAAAAAGATGAATCTTTTAGTAAGAAGAGTAAACAACTTCTCGATTAAACAAATATGCGAGTGATGATGCTTAATGCGCTTGTTTAAGAATTAACAATTACTAGGATTAAGAATGAACTTATTACTCAACCTAACCTAAACCTAACCTACAACCAATATTATTTCGCGTGTGTGTTCAGAACTAAACGAAAATGCCGGGCGACCTATCATTTTGTCCCAGCCTATATGTTCCCTTTATCGATTTCACCGTTGACGTGCTTCCTTTTATTTCAATTCCTGACCTTTATCTGCAGCTTTTGTCAACGTTTATAGCTTTCGAAATACCCACCCGTCCCACCGACACGGTTAAACCCTCTTTCGCCGCGAGAAAATATTTGCCTCACGATTGTCATTCAATTACAATTTAATATCCCCGGCCCTCTGTGTAATACGCGTAAAGAACGATTGCATCCTTAACGGTCGCTTGATTTTCAACGAACGGGCGTTCAAATTCATCGGGACGAGAGCAGGTTTCACCCGGCGGCAGTGCCAGGGAAACGACTTCTGAAAATTCGCGCGGCAAATTGAATGACTCTGTAACGCGGGACAGGAAACGTGGCTGATGTCGTGACAACGCGGGGGGAGTGAGTAATTTTCGGTTGGATGCGCCCGGGAACGCGATACCGGGAATCGGCATCTGCAACAGCGATGCTTTATATCCGAATTTACGGCGGACAAGACTGTCATGCGAATATCAAACGAAACTAATTTCGTTTTAAACAAAATCTAACTTTAACTTTGACTAAAGTTATTTCTCTTTTCTTTTTCCGAATTCCTAACGCGAAGCTTATTAACGCTCTTTGATTTATCTTTAATTAATAAGGATGAAACAATGCACGTATTCTGCCTTGACGTTTCGATTAATAAACTAAATCCACTGGCCCGTTAGAGTTTTCCTTCTTGTTGATTCATTCATGCTCGAAGAGTATTTGGGATGACGTGTATTTCTTTGTAAATTGTAAACCTGCTTATTGCTGTTGTTCTTGCTCCAATAGATTGGAAAATCAGGATCTATATGTCATCAAGAAAAATCAGTATCACTACATTGTGATTGGAAAAATTGTTTTGTTACGAAAATGAACTATAATTTTGAATTTTTGAAAATTACAATTTCTTGATGTTGATACTGTCTGACACTGTCTGAACACGTTCGTCAGTCTGAACACGTTCGTGCCATAATTTGATCAATCTTTATACGTGTCTTATAAAAGTCATTTTTGTCTTTTTCTTACTGTACTGTCTTTCAAGCCATTTTCCGATATACCTGCTGCTTCTTCTATCTTACACTCGATATCATAAAATAAATATTAATTATAACTGCAGTACACAGTTTATTATAATCAGACTGATTATAGATAATTTTTTTTAATGAATATGTAAAATAACGTTAAAATCTTAATGCTCAGTAGCATCCCTTTTAAATAATTTTCGTGAAAAGTGCGAAAACATAATCTAACTTTGTCCCATTTAAGCGTACTAATATCACTCCAGATATATAGAATTGTCTTCTTCCAGTGCTTTTACAATCTTCTCCCGGGATTATTTCAGAATTGTCACTGCCATATATCTGAAATGGAACGGAATACTTCAGGATTAAATTAATTCTGACTAGGAAATGAAGACGACTTTCTTGCCATAAAATTTTATCGATATGCAAACATTTGAATCGATAGAAAACAAATTACAAGCGCGATCGCTCAGTACCAGACAACGCCACTCCTACTCGAGGTCTACCCCACGCCCCCTTACGAATCACGTGACCCAAATCAACCAATCGCTAATTTTCGTTGCATTAGCGTTGCTGAAGAGGCCCAATTTTTTTGGGTTACTCCAAAAATCACTTTCAGTGATAATAATAAAGCGTTTCAAATTAGATTAATCAAACGTCAGAAAGCAATGTTGAAACAGTCGAAGTTTCCAATGGAAACAACAAGAAAGAAAGAGACTTAAATACGTTGATGACCGATCCATTTGGAGAGTCGAGGGACTCCTCGAGTGGACACTGAAGCTCACTGAAGAACGGTGACCGCCGAAAACAGATTGAAATTCAGACAGAGTCGCGCTTATGAATCATTCATCCCAGTGGATGATCGCAGCGGACGTAGGCATCGGTATTTATCCACGAAATCGATCAAAGGGGGAAATCGACGAGGCCGAGGTTGCAAGGGATCAGAAGGATTTCAATAGCGAGGAGACTTGTCATGCCAGAGAGTTCGCTCATTTCGGTTATGAAGTCTCCGAAAGAACGATGCCAGGGATAATCTTTGGCTCGGTTCCAGGCATCTTGAGGATCGACGAAAGCACTGCCAGCTTATCTCTTTCTCTCTCGTTTCGTGGCTTCTAAACCGACTCCTCGCCGGCGTCAAACCTTATCGGCCGCGCCAGCAGTATTTTTTACGCCTCGCAGGAAATATTTCAACCTCTGTCGAAAGACATCAGATACGTGTACCCCGTCACGGCCGTGTCTTACGGTTTTTTAGGGAAAGTATTAAACGACGAACATCGAACGATGTTTGACAGAAAATTGTCTATTTTAGAATTAATTATATAGATTATATAAATCTATATTATCTGTCTAGATGTGTGTTATTCTATCTGCCATTCAGACCTTATGGCCTTTTTTCTACAAAATTTTGTCCCTCGTCGATTGAAAATATCTAATCGTTGTTTTCTAACAGACTGCGTTAGGTAATTTTATTTAAAATAATTTTCGATAGAACAGTTAAATAATATAATATTTCGTCATTTTATAATATTTCTGCAAAATATGGTCTAAAATCTAGTTTTTGCATCTAGCATTGACTGAGATCAACTTGTTTAAAAAGATCAACTTGCATTAAAACGAAAGAAATTATTCAGTTAGTAAAGTAAAAATTGTAGAATAAATCGTCTTTAAATCGTTGATGATCTTTTCGTAAAAAGGATAAAGTTGCTATTTTACTTAAAAATTACGAGGACACGCTTATCTTACTTTAACGTGAAGGATAATAAATGAAGGAAGCTCATCCATTGCGAACAGTCTTTTCAAAATCAGTCCGTCGCGAACGCAATGTGCTTCTGAAATGTCACAATATACCTTGGGAAAATGAAAATGATATTACATTTAATAGAAAACTTTTTCATTTGGCGAGAAATGAAAGTGGTGCATCGCGTTCCAAAGAGTCAAAGGTCGATACTTCTTCCTCAAGTGGAGTTCTATATCCTCGTGTGTCTCAATTTTCCCTTTGATTCATTCCAAGAAAAGTGTCGGGACGCTTGTGTTCGCCAGATCAACACACACTATCTTTGATGGCTACCTGCCGAAAATTTCCATCACGAGAGACAAAGATAAACACAAAGTAAACCTCGTCGTAACTTCATTTCCCTCTTCTTTCTTTCTTTTTTCGTGCGTGTGTCGGCATTTTCGAGAGTAACAAAGTAATACACACTCCGCTGGTCTTTGAGCGAAAGCGGAAACGCCAAGTACAGATACAGAGAACAAGCCTCAAAGGAACCGGTATTATTGATCAACAGCGAAAACACTCCGAGCGAAAGAGGAGCAACAAGAACTGGCTGATTAAGCGAAATTCGTCTGTTCTACCGGCGGTGATTCCCTATTTTAAATGCATCTGGGTCACTAGCACTGTACGTCCCGGGGGCAACATGTAACAGAATTTTCAATTAGATTCTACGTGAACAACGAAAATGCACCCATAAAATACCAGGGGCGAAATCAAATCAATTAGATTGTTCGAAATCAAGTTGCGACTGTAGTTCTGATTTCTACGGATTTGCATTCAACATGTAACAAAGAAACATATCGCTAGACCGATTAGATAGATTTGAACACTGCTGTGATAAACTTGACGACTGATCAGTTCTGGACGATAATACTTAATTTCCTTCTTTATTTCAAAAATAATTTCCCCCTTTTCATTAAGTGTTCTACTTTTGCCAAGTTGTGATTTTTGTCCACTCCAGTCCAAGTTAGACAACGACGAAACTTGTTGGATCGAATGGTACTGCACGATTCTCGCCAGCTCGCCTTTTTGGCGGCGTAAAGACAGATACCACAGTGTATCAATGATCCAATAGATCGCGCTCGTAAAGAGGTTAGCGGTTGAAATACAGGCAGGATTCAGGCAGCCCACTATATCGGCGTTTATAGCGTTTTAATGCGATTTTACCGTGCAGCTGCCGCGATACGCGAACAAATTCGCAGCGTGGCCGTTCGTCATTAATTAACTGGCCATGAAATAATTCGCCGTTGTGCCGCGGCGCTATCAAATCGAAACGGCGCGTCCTGTTTCGGTTTCGAGAGAGCGATTCTCCTCCGCCATCGGCCGTGTAATTGTGCCGAGGCTCGTGGACGGCCATTCTCCCAAAGACAATGCGGGGACGTGCGGGGATCCCGCTAGGATTAATCGATTAATTACTCTGCAACCTCCGACGCTCGATCTGAATAGAGGACCGAGTAGAAAATGGAAATTCGGGATCCTTCCTATTTCCTCCGTTTTCCTTTATTTACCTTTCGCTGCAATACGATTGCTCGCGAAAGTATTCGAACACTTATAGGATCTTTTTCAGAAGTATATTTTGATGTTTTATGTAAAGCATTAAAGTTTTATCGGATTGTTTATTACGTCAGTGAGGCGTGAAAATTGATATGACACATTTAATATTTTGATGTATGCATTTGTGCTCCACGTTCTACACGAACAAATAATTTTTACAAGACTTTTACTTGTCTCTACGTTATGACACTTTACGTACATGTTTGACATATGTAATCAGTGTGATATCTGACTGACAATATCAATGAATTAACAAGTTGCACGGATTGTAAGGTACGAGTTACAGATCTTTTCCTTGTATAATATAATATTCTGTGACAGTTGTGACAGTAGCTCGTTTAATCATTTCAAATCGTTCGTTTGAGAACTGGGAAGCTTGATCCCTTTGATCACAGAAGAAGTTTGCATCAGAGTCCTTTGTTCCATCTGCCTGTACATGAGCCACTAGAGCCATCCAGCGAGACGCTACCGTAAATTCATTTAGACAATTGTAGGTAATTACCGCTATTAATTAAACAGCGAGAGCGTTCCCCGGAACGGCGCGTTAATTAATGTTCCGCGCTGTGTTTTGCGTCGCAGGTGCGCGAGCTTTGATGTTGCGACATAAAGATTTAACTCGTTCTTGATTTACTACGCGAAATTCAAATCCACTTTTTCGCAATAGGATCCCGCAGGAAGCCAGGCAAGGCTGTTTCTCTTCCTCGAGGAGCGATCGATCCTCCGCCCGAAACCTCGCGACCATCGACAATCTCCTAGAAACAATAGCTCCCAGGTTAAATTCGCGGTACAGAGAAAGCAATCACAGGTCAGAAATGGTTTCTCCGGAGGAATCCTTTCTTTCCAAACCGCCTCCGACAGAAATTCTCGTCTCGTCTCTCTCTATTGGCGTGCTCGTTAAATCTCGCTTTAACATTTTCGTATGCGAAAATTTTCGAACGAAACCGCCCAAGTTTTGACGATCGAACCGTGTCAAGCCTCTGCGATCGCGGTATCGGGATCGAGTGATTTTCGAGATCGCGGGGAAACTCCGTTGCTCCTCGTGGCATTGAAAGTTCAAAAGAGCCAAAGGATCTCTTCCCCGACCGCGTTCTCCACGTTATTTGAAATGACCATTGAGATATTTGAGGATAAAGTGGAACTTTGTTGCTCGAGAGGAGAAGTTCTTCCCGTCAAAAAACTTGCATCAATTAACTTTCCAATAAACTTTCTCACGATCTTCTGTAAAGGTATACACGCGATGTTAATATTCTGTAAAGATCTCATGATTCAATGAGAGAGAAATCAGGTTGAAAAATTTGACACGTCAATTTTTAAAAAATTAATTTTCCAGCTATTTCACACGCGAGAGTAAGTCAAAAACGTGGAATAGAATCTCGTCGGGTTTGAACAAAATGGAGTTTAAAAAATCTGTATTAATCGAGGATTAGTCGAAAACGGGATTTGAGAGAGTTCGAAAAATTTCATTCCACGTTTTCACGTGTAAAATGACTCTCTATCCAAATTATCCACTCCTCTCTAATTGAAAATTGAGCAAATTCGCGTACGCTCAACACTTTCGAAAGCGAATCTTCCGCCACAATTTTATTATCCTTAATTCTTCCCTTATTTTCACGCCCTTTATAGAATCCCGGCCCCTTTCGCGAGTTTAGAAGCACCGAGGTATTTTAATCGTCGTACGCTAATGTTAAATAGCTCTGGCTGGTAGTCGTTAAACGATAACAGCACAACCTCTATGAATATTTATTACCTCCGCCGGTCGCCTTTATATCGAGCTCGTGATCTACTCGCTTCCTCCAGCGATCCCCCGTCCTCCAGGGAAATATTTAGCGACGAAAGTTTCGAATAACTCCGGCCAAGTCGATAATTCTTAAACGGCACGTGAGAGTTGGCTGGTTACAAGGTGTTGCCGAAGCGATTCCCAGACGCGGCCAACTTCTCATTAATCAAAAGCGTCGGATACTTCGTTACCTCGCCGGGAACACGAGCCAAGAACGTGTGGACGACGAGCCACCGAACTCGATCATCGATTCGGGCGTTTTCTTCCGATCGAAGCAAAAAGTATCACGTTTGACGACATAATTAACAATGTGACGGTCGTATGATTTTCAACGATTGATATTGCAAAACAGAATTGCAGAAAAATCTTTTTTTAGACTACGGTCCACTGTAATTTAGGCTAGATCCGTTATGTAGCTGGTTGGAAACTCTCATTCGCGAAAGTCGTACAAGTTGCAGCGTCTCTAGAAAAACGTCGAAAAATTTTTTCCGCGACTGGTTCCATCGCGGTAAGATTGAAATTTTCTCTTTACAGCGAGAAACCCTCTAAAACTTGTCGTACAATTTTTCTTCGACAAGTTTTATTCAACTTTGAACATTAGGGTTGGGATTTCTCGAAGTTTTCTTGTTTTATCGTAATATTCAACGTTCAATACAACGGCGAGGAAAAAATCGTACAAGTTTCGAGGGATGGTTGTAAAGGGGAAACTTCGGTCTTTGAGATCATGATAAATTCTAATAAAAAAAATTCTTCAGCGTTTTTAGAGACGCTTGAATTTTAAATTACAGTTTTCAGAGAGCAAGAGCGTCTTCACTTTTTTCCACTCGTTACATCATGTAAAAAACTGCACAACTTGTACCCCGATTCGTCTCACTGAAAGGCCTAGAAGCAACTGTTCTGACTAGGAAATGAAGACGACTTTTTTGCCATAAAATTTTATTGATATGCAAAACAAATTACAGGCGCGATCGCTCAGTACCAGACAACGCCACTCCTACTCCAGGTCTACCCCACGCCCCCTCGCGAATCACGTGACCCAAATCAACCAATCGCTAATTTTCGTTGCATTAGCGTTGCACCTGAAGAGGCCCGATTTTCTGGGTTACCCCAAAAATCACTTTCAGTGATAATATTATTCTCTTTTACGAAATCACAACGGTTTGAAGTATCGATCCTTCTTCGTCATTGCTAATAGATTATGTTGTTATTTGTAATGTCTGGTAAGAATAACCAGACTCAAACGTGAGTCATCCGACGCGAATGCGTTGATAGAACTTGTCAACTTCCTGGCGAAAGTTACCCGGAGAAAATAGCCGGTCGTTACAGCGTTAATGGTCGAGCGGAATAAAGTTTACGTTTCGTTTCGTGCAGCTTTCTGCTCGATTTGTTATGACACAAGGGAGTGGAAGTAAGGACGACAGAGGGAGAATAAATTCGGTCAAGGGTGGCTTTATTGCCTATACCGTGGAAGAGGACAAGCACGAAGGGAGGCCTCTCCGAGAAAACATCGATATGAATCGTTTTTGCGAAACAACCGGGGCCGCGCTTGAGGGAGAAGACTCCGAGTATCGAGTGAGTCTTTCTCGTCGGACCAGTTGGAAAAGTATGATGGCTGGAACGTTTCATTGGCAAAAGTTCGACAGATTTCACCAACGAGCGCAATCAAGAATAGTCAATCGCTGCGTCGTTTAGCTAACTGAAGGATGTCCTTTGTCACATAATCGATGCTCGTTAGAAACCAGGCAATTTTTAAGGTTCGATATGTATATTTGAAGTGGACAGTTTGGATATATTGTTCATGCTTATTGTAGGCTGACGTTTCGCTACATGTTAATTATTGTACATTTCATTTGGTTATATTATACAACGATGCTCACATTGGCATATTCATCAGATATTCTAGATAAGGAAATCACTACTGATATTGGAAAATCTATGTATTTCAGTCAGATTTCTAAACATTTTTATGAATATCATACTTTATGAGTATCTCATGGAATATTTGAATACTTGTGGAAATGTTTTGTGAATACACATCGCACGTGTTACACGGGACATTTTGAAATTTGACACTTGACATTTTAACGAGACGCGATATTGGAAAAATTTGAAGCTTATTTTACAATTTATTATTATTTACAGTATCCTTTTGGAGTGGAATAATTAAAATAAAACTGAGTTACTTGGTTTTTAGGAATTTTAAGGAAGAAATCTAAAAAATATATTTAAAAAATGGAATTGAAATCGCATCCTGCGTCACGTATATTTCCAATTCCAATTTCCAAAAAGGAAAAAAAAATATCGAGCAAAATTATCCATGCTGTTATCTTAAAATTCGTTGTAAAAATTTCCAGATAACCGGTAGAAAATACACAATGTATATGTATTCCAATTTGGAGTGTCGTTCGAAAAACAGCTATCTGCAAAGCAATTTATTTAAGCGCTTTTGCATGGATATCGATTTGTAAACGAGACACTTCTCGAAAGCTTCGAAATGTTCAATTTATGCAGCGGTGGTTCGTTATCGGTGGTGGTTCGGGTTTTTTCGCGAGAGTGACAGAGAAAGAGAAACAATCGCGTATAATGAAGGACCTTTGGAAGAATAATTAAGTCGCATTCGCAGCTGAACTTTACCATTTCTTCGTCGATGAACGAGCTATCCCTGTCGAGAAGTTACTAGTCCGTGAAACTTTCGACACTTCCGGCGAAACGTGTTCCGGTGCCCGTAAATTCGAGCTTTTTTCCAGTGGTAACCATCGTGCTCGATACTTTCTTTTCCAGTCTTTCGTTTTACGGTGCTGGCGATTGAATGTTTAACGCGAGCACGATAGAAAAGGGTTACCTCGCCGTAAACCTTCGTCACCTATCATGTTCTACATGCTTTTTGTATATGAAAGGCACGAGACGGCTTTTAATAGTCGCTTGCACCCTGCATGTACACGACTCGACATTCAGAGGTAAAAAAAAGGAAGGTGTACGCCATTGTTCGGGTCAAGATGTTGGAAGTTTATATTCAATCGCGTGTTTTAATTTTAAAAAATTCCTAGTTAAAAATAGAAAATATAATACATTTTTTTTTTTTATGAGAACGCCATTCCACACTTGGAAGAATTTCAACAAAATCACTTTAGCGTCTCTGTACAATTTACATATAATATTCTAATCCTGACTTTTAATAAAAATCAGGATTGAATCCTCGCACAAGACACGCCCATTACTCAATATTAAACGTGTAGCAGTTGTATATTGTTTCAAAAAATTAAAAATCATACACCCTTCCAACAATAATAGAATCGCACTAAACCAGATATAAAATCGAGCCAAACGAACCACTAACAATACGATATCCGGCAATGTTCTGGATTTCTTCGACGACGCGAATCTCCCATTGCCGCAGAAAGAGAACTTTTCGATCTTCTACCTCCTCCTAGCGAGCAGAGAGATCGCTATTTTTGCGTAGACAGAGCCAAGATTGATTCGTTCTCTCGACGAGAATTTCTTGGCTCTTCCGATCCGGCACGATTGATCGCGAACGGATATCGAGAAGGAGGGGCAAAAACTGGCGGACGGAGGGGAAAGAAGCAAAAAGCACAAGAGGGATGAAACATCGTTGTCATCCTCGTCATCTTTTTTCCTACGGGCTTAGGATGTTTAACCAGATTACGGTGTATTGACGTATCCTTCGGCGCCAATCTTGGCTGATTCCAGGACGCGAAAGATAAACGAAGGAGGCTTATGGAACGCGGACCGTAACGAAAAACATTCCCTTCCACCCTTGGCGCAGCGAATTCACGCTCAATTGTACACATTAACTGATCTACTTTCGCAATTATCGAGATGTAATTTCTCTAGGAATTTGAAATTGATGACGATGAAAATGCCATACGATGGTACATTGGAATTTGAGGTCTTGGACGTTTGAGAAATTCCAACGATTCACAAAGACACAACTTTCAGTGAGATGGTGGATTCGAGACACTCTTTGACTTCATATGTTCGGAAGATTTATCGATACATAACTCGTCTATGTGCGAAGTAAATTGAGAAACAAGATTTTATTTCTGAAAATATATTTTTCACCGTTGCAATATAGATCATAAAAAACAATAAAACTTTTAATTGAACTTTGTTTCTGTATCTCATACAATTACAGCAGGTATCCATTTCTAGGGTCGTTTTCTAGTGGTGAAAAAGAAATTGTTCCGTTATTGGCATCGCGTGAACTATATTTGCGCAAAATTTGAAATTTTTTTAATCGATCTTGAAATTACTTTGGTCAATGATTAATTGATCTTATTCAATCTTGAATATGACTTATAACTGTAGCTAATCGATATGACTAACTATGGGTAATTAATCCAATAATATCGCTGGTGACTAATTGGTTAGTATGATCAAAGTATAATAGATGATTGAAGTATATTCAAATGGAAACACTAAATGCTACATACTAAAAGTGATGTCATCAAATAAAATTAATGAAAATGATATAATATACAACGACGAGCAGCGGAATATAATTTGATGCGATAGTAAATAACGTAGAACGTTATTTCGTGGAAACTTGCGGCACGGATTAACTTACATCATTTTGATTTTGATAGGCTTCCGATTGTATTTGCATACGCATTACAACTCCGATTGGAGTTATGCTTCGAATAACCAGAGAAATTCGAGAACAAATGAAAATTGAAAAACCTCCCTGCTCGGTGAATTGTAGTATTTTATTATTTCATTGGCAAGACATTTTCTACCATGGACAACGGATTTCATATAAATTACACCTCTCAAATTAATCGACACATCGAAAATTTCGAGATACTGAAAATTTAAAGGTCCATTAGAAGGCTTCCATCATTACTTCCCTATTTATATATTGCCATTCACAACCTTGTTGTCAATTATTTGCTGCAATTCATAGCGTTTCTGATGATCAATTGTCGTGTTTCATAACTCAAACAAAGAGAGGATTAATTTATCTTGGGTTATCTGTCAGAATAACAGAGTACAACAAGCAAAGTGAAATAAATTGGTTGTCAAATATAGTAAATAAAGTAAAACGGCTAGAAATTGTTGATTAAAGGGAGACTTTCCAATAAAATAGTAATTACGTTAAAAGCTTCGAATTTTAATTGAAATATTCTATTGCACTTAAAATGGTGTCGTTCGAATCCCTTTTATTTTTACTTTTGATACTCCGAAACTGAACATGCTAAAAGCCTGTCAAAACTTCAAAGAATTGGCCAATGGAAAAGATAATAATTTTTTTAGAAAAGCAATTAACAAGCTATCCGTAGAAAGACGATACGTACAATAGTTTGTGAAATTACTTTGAATGTTTTTTTTTTTTAATATTTTTACATATAAACTGTTCGGTTAACTTTTATGATCGAAGAACACCTATGTCTAACGTGACATAGTTTTGAAAATAAGAACTTATTGCGTCTAAAAGCAGAAGTTTGTTCAAGAATAACTTACAAGTTTTGTAATTGAGAACAAACAACAAGAAATAGCTTAATCTCTCCAACATCACTGCAGATTACGTTTCAACGCGTCGAATATTTTAATATCATGACAAGAAATATTCCTGAAATTATGAAAACACGCGTTTATTGTCAAAACCAGATAAAAAGACAAATTTGATATCTAATGATATCCAATAGATTTCCATTTCTTTTAGATTATCCGATTCTACTGAAATATGCAGGAAAAACTCTCAGTCTGGCAATCGTATCACACGTTTTCCATCTCAAAAGTACGTACTGATAATCAAGTATGTTCAGGTGACCGTGGCGCGATACAAAGTTGCCGGATCCCGATCGCAGCTGCTAGGAGATTGCGAATTAATCAAATTGCCGGTTCGGTGTGCTCACTTAGCCTCAGCAATATCCTTAGTCTGGCGCCGGTGCGGCTCTCTGACTGTACAATTACGTCTTCGCGTCATCTTTCAAAAAATAAACGCCAGAGCGATTCCGAAAGCGCGTTCCCAAGTAACTTTGACTCCTCGAAACGCCGAATTTCCAGGGAAGTCGACGAAAGTTACCCTCGTTCCTTTCCGCCGTGAGTTAATGAAAATTCCAACTTCTCCTACGGAAGGCCTGGCGTCGTTTGGAGAAAGTACGAAGAGAAACTTCGACACCGAGAGAAATGCCTCACTCGAAACGATGCTTCACGCGGCAAAGCCAGCAGGCGTATTCCTTCGCGATTTTCGATGTATTGTCTGTGTGCCCGCGGCGGAAATGACTTTCCGCGGGTCGACGAGCGACGCGCGGAAGTCGCGCAGACGGAAGAGCAGCACCGTGAAATATCACGCGACTACTTAATGCCAAGCGTTATCGTTAAAGCAGCGAGAGACATCAGTGGCCTTTAGATTCAATTTGCCCCCCTTTTTTTCCCGTGCCGTGTTTGCCTCTTCGTCTCCGACTCTGCGAGGAGAAAGGTCTGACAACTGAGGAAATCGGAAACTTTGCGCAAATACAGTACAAGCGATAGTAAAGGAACTATTTTTTTTTCTTTTTTTCGCCCCTCTTCGCAGAGGAGGAACGTTCGAAGGAATCTTAACTTTTCGCATTATCGCGAATACTTGCGAAAACTGTGCGAGATACAGGAAACAAGTTCAATCAAAAGTTGCATCGTTTCTCACGATTCGTATTGTGCCGGTGAAAAATTCTCAAAAATTAGAAAAAGGAAAGAAATTTGTATAGTGCAAATTGTACGACAGTATAGCTAATTAATTTTCGAATCTCTTTCTGTATCTCAAGATGGGATTTTCTATAAACAATCAATCGTTTCCAGCATCGTCTTTCTTTATCGGTTGTCAAGTGAAGTTACAGCACCTATTTGAAGTAATTTTAACAGCAAACAACAAACACGAGAGCATTTCATGCTCTGCAACGTTTCGTTGCAATCGGTGGAAATTCTAAAGAGAAATTGCAAGAGTGGAATCGTGGAAACGAGAGAAAATTGGAGGGAGAAGAGGTTGTTTCAATTAGCGAAATTTAAAATAAGCGGCCGACAAGAGCCACCGGTTGACGATTATGAGTGAATTAACGAGCTTGTTACACGTTGTTGGTTGTTGCGCCGAAGTTACCTCAACTAGTTACCATATTGCTCGGTAAGTTGCATAAATCAACGTGCGATTACGAAGTAAGGAGAGACTATTAGTTGTTTACTCGTTGCGACAAGAACAGCAACGAACAACGCTTACACACGGTGGACTTTAAGCTACGTAACGGGTGTATTCGGTCGCTTCCGCAAACTTAACCGTAATTAAATGATACGGTTCTACCGTAGACGTATATACTGCCATCGGTTCCCCACTGTCTACATGTTCTCGTCAGTTATCTCGAATGAACTACATCGTCAAACATCGAGATCGAACAAATTTGACACCAGTCTTCTCAATTAACGACAAATTACATTAAAATGTAGCAGCTGTAGTAACTTTCAAGTTTTCATTTTGTAAAAAAAAAAAATGCATTTTTCTTTTTATGATAATATATTATCAAATGGAATGGAATGACATGCAAATAATTACATCAACGCACGACACGATCGCCAACTTCAAGTCAGACTAGGGATCGGGTTAACCACTTGCGCTGACAACTGATTGCGGACCATAACGAGTGACCAAACCGTATACAATAATTCGTCGTTTTTTTATTTTTTAATTCGTCGATATGATATCACTGCACAGAAATTATTGAAAAGTAATAAATTTATTATTTGTTTTGCCCGGGTTATACTTAAATATACTTAAGACTGAGAAAATATTGCAATTTTGGGACAAAAACATTCTCGGCATGCATGACACGTTATTCCAGCGCAAGAGGTTAAATTGAAACAATTTGGAGAAGAACATTGTTGTCACAGATGGCTCGGTTTGAATCCGCAGCAAATTTCCGACGCGATTACACAGGGAAAACAAGACGGGTCAGTTAATAATTTCGAGAATCGAATATGGGTCATACCACAGGGTGCGTCGCCGCTCGGCTCGCCGGGTCATTCGAATGAGCTGTCATAGGCTAATATGGATTAGGGTACTAAGCTTCCGTTGAGAGACGTGGGTCACGAGATTGGATATGAACGCGTGTCGTGCAAATAGAATAAGCACGTGCGTTGTCAGACGATGGCGATAAGCGTCCCGGTTCGTTCTAATCTGCGGGATCTGCGTATTAAAAGGGAGGAGGCACCGCGCGTTGCTGCTGCGACGTGTCGAATGATATTCGCCGGACGAACGAATCACGTTTATCGCGTACACCGAGAACACCGATAGGCGGGAATAGCGCTGATAAACCGCGACAATCGCGGTGAGTTTATGGCGGCAAGAATTTAACGGACAACGACGCGCAACGAACCGGGTCTCCAGCTAATGACCCGCAATGAAGTAAATTCCCCCGTGCACCGAGCGCCATTAACGCCTCTGTCGTTTCGCCTGCGAGAAGTTTGCTTTACGAATCGCTCTACACCGTTGTCTAACGACCGAGAAAACGATAACGAAGTGTGCCTAACGGCCTTTCTTCGTTGCTCGTAAAACGGGAAAGAATTTTTCTTCTCTCTTCTCTCTTTTTTTACGTTCGTTACGCTCTTCGTTCTAATGTTCTGCAGCTCGTGAAATTTTTCGCGACGTTTATGCAGTGGCTGCGAGATTTTATTAGATGCAGACAGACAAATGCAGTGAGTGATCGGTTAACGAACAATTCGTTAGCAAACATCGTCTTTGAACGAATTATGTTCGTTAATCGATCACCCACTGTAGATTAGAATTGAAATCGAACGAGTATCGATACAAATTGATACGTGCGTAATGTGACATATCGTAACTATACGAAAAAGAGAATTTACTTAAACGTTCATGCTGAAATATGGATGGTGATCGTCAGAAACGATTTGTAATACAGCCGTAACAGGAAGGCTGGGATGTACATGTCGAAATTTGGCTACACGTGGCAATCCCTCGCGCGTGTGGAACCTTTAAAGCAGTACAAACATGCTGCATCGTGCATTAGCTCCGAGATATCGTATAAGTATTATATAGGTAATGTTTGCATAGTAATATCATTTCGGTCGCTTGATGAGCGACAAACGTTATTATCATAAAAGAAACGCGCGAAACGTCAGACTTTCCAACTTGAAAAGAAAAAGCGAAAGATACTTGGCTAAATTGAACTGTAATGAAACTCTTCTCCATCTTACATTATCCATCAAAAAGACCAGCTATTCTTTTGGATCCTGGAAAATGTATACCGATTTAAAGGTCAGTCGATTACAATACATCAATTTGAAAGAACTTCAGTATTCATAAATCTACTCTTACACGAATAAACGTTTAGCATAGCCATCATCAATTCGGCAATAAAATCTACCATTATTCAACGTTAACGTGACCTACGTGGTTGCAACGATGATTTCCTCGTATCGACCCGGTGATTCGTGTTACCACATAAAATAGCCGAGCAATCTACAGTGATCTGCGATGACTTAGTACCGTGATTCACATCGGCTCCCGATAGCATAGCGTTGCGGCTCATGCTAGAATAGAACTTGCCCACACGCACACATTCGCGCATCCTTACGTCTATTCTGTATTATCGATCAACTTTCTCCCGCGAGTTTTGCGTTCGTGCTCCACATGCAGAAATCGTTAGCGGAGGGAAAAGTTAGTCGGAGTTTTCAGATTGTCGGAATAACGAGTATCGTGACACAATGAACGTCTTCGAGAATGCGTACCTACTACTTAAATTACCTTGCGTCATATCCGACGATTCTACCAGCTGTCGTGGCATCACGTCTGAAACGTGCTGCGAAACTCTTTAAAGAAGCACGCTGAAATTTTTATTTTATTTTTCTTTATCCTCAGGAACTGTTTAAATATACTGGTACATTTATTCTTATATTATGTTACATGTAACTCAATTGTTTTCATTCTTAATTATTCTAAAAAGAATGGAAGAATTTAAGAAATTCGTACAGACAATTTCGAAGCATCGAAAGAAAAGTTTTCGTGTATCTTAATCTTTTTACTTTCAACGTCTCTTTCTGAAACGAGTTGAAAATTCGATCGAGGATAATTAATCTGGCGCAGGATGTATCAATTCCGAATAACAAGGGCAGACAAGATGCAGAAATTAATAACGACAAATATTTAAATGCGAGCCTTTGTTCCTGCATTCGTGAATAATTAATGCACAATGCACGTGCGATGAATTATTCGACATTGTCGCACGATGTGCTTCACGGTATACATCGTTAGACTTTAATCCAGTTTATGCAAGATACCGCGGCGGAAGAAAAATGGCATCAACTTGATACCATTGTGAATTTACACGCCATTCTTGTCTCCGCTATTCTCCAGAGTGTTATTTGACAAGGTGCATTTTTATCAAAGTATTATGGACAGATAAAAAGCGGTTCCTGGACGTTTTGTTAATAACTCCTATCTTTCTCTGCTTTATTGTCACTCATTTACAAATTCTCCGTCAAACTTCAAACACCAAAATCAATGTTACAAATAAATATTACTTTACGACACTCTAGTCGTTAAATTTTATACGATTGCGAAGGTAGATTGTTTTACGTGCGACAATTACGAAAATCGCAAAGGTAACTTGCCTTTAATTTAAATCGTTGATTAAACGCGAGATTTCGGAAAAATAGCGACGACCAATGAGAGATATTTTTTATTGTAAATGAGCCAAAGTTTAAATTCAAATACTTGTGAACAATAGTATGCAAGTGACGCGTAACGGGCCATAGAAGTATAACATCGTGCAACCGTACGCGGTATTCAATTCCGAATGATAAATAACGAGCTCGCAAAGGTTACGCGTGCGAGATATTTCAAATTAACTCGCAAATTAGATTATCGCAAAAAATAAAATCGTTAACGCAGATTGCGTTTTATTTTCATTCCGTGTTCTTTAATTCTACATCCCACGCGATAAAGGGCAACAATTTAAATGTAGACTCTAATATCACGTCATCGATCGAAGCTTAATTCCGCCACAAAACTATCAAACTATCAAAAAGTTATTATCGCGAGATATAATTGGCCAGTGGGGGGGGGGGGGGGGAATTATCAGACAGGCAAATTGAGCAAATTCGAGGGCAGCGAAACCCTTCGAGCAAATTCGAGGGCGAAGGAGGTGAAAAGGGTGAAAAGGGGGGGAGGGAAGGGCGAGCATTAAAACGAGGCGAATTTCACTTAGTTGTCGCGATTTAATTAGCGCCTGATAACCCCGATAAAAATCTGAAACATCTGCACAGTTGTTGCTCTCGCTGGCAAATGATGGTTTTTCATTAAGCAACATCGCGGACATGTTAATTTATTATAGCAATTCAGTGTCGTCGCCGCGCGGCCTAATCGCTCCACTCGTCACAATCAACCAATTAACCGTGCATTTCAATTTATTCGCGACAATGCGACGGCTGGCCTGAAAATTTTGCATTAAATCGCCGGGCAAACAATCGATGCGAATTCGGAGATTTAATCGCGGCGACCGCTCATTAGTACTTTGTTATCTGGAAATTGGTTTCGTGCCACGGCGTACTTGAGAAACAAGCGGTCTACGATAATTTCGAAATTTGTAAATTTCAATCTCTGCGGAGTGTGTGTAATTTGGAAAAGCTCGATTAAAACTCGCGATCGGTTATCACAGATTTTCGGCGAGGCGAGCAATTTTGCAGAATCGCGATCGTCCCGTGATAAGAGAAAGATAAGAACGGACGTTCTGAGAAGCCGAGGAGATAATAGTTTGATAATTAATATACATATATTTTGCACAGCTGGTGAATTGCAACTCTGAAGTTTGCTTCTTCCATACCTACAAAGCAAACTAGAATTTTATAAAATTATCCGATTAGAAGTTACGTATTAAGTTTCGTTTAAATTCGCAATATTTGAATATTAGGCACTGCAGTGTTGGAATATTTATTATTTAATATTCCAATATATAATATATATTTAATGTTCCAAATTTTTTAATAAAAAAAATGCAAACTCTTTTCTTTTTTAAAAATCATAGCACGCGCAATATCAAAAGTCTACCGTGCTAAACCAGTCACGATTCCTCTTTAGAAACTATTTCCGGATTTTCCCGTTCTTCGCAAAGAGTCGAGGAGAGAACTTAATTTCACTGTTGATCAGAAGCAATTCGCAAGCGCAAACGTGCACGTGAAGAACTCCTCGGGAGGTGGAGTGGCTGGTGATACGTCGATTGGCGAGCGTTTAGAACGTTCGTTCAATGTCGTGTCAAGTTTCCCCGTTTCTGGTGGAACCGACCGTCGTCCGCGGTCAAATTTGCCGATTTATCCAGGCGAACATCCCTCCGCGACCTCTCTTTCCTCGCCCTTCCCCGCCTTCGTGAAAATTTTATTTGTCGACGGGTATCGAATTCCTCGCGAACGACGGTTTCTCGCGCACCGTTTTCACGAGAAAACGGCGCAAAGGATTGGCGAGGAGAGCGAGGAGACGTCGAGGTTTCCTGACGTTCGTGGTTAGTCACTTTCCAATTAGACCGGCCGCCGTTACAACTTGTATTAAGGATCGCGATTAAAGCGAAATTAACTGAACAACCAGGCGTAATCTGGTTGCGGGGGTGGGAATGGATTTCCGAACGTTGCCACGGCTGTTTGCAGAAGCGTTTTAAAGGAACTTTGCTTTCAATTCCTTAAACGCGTTGGAAGTGCGTGCTAGAGGAAATTTAATTGGTTCTGAAAGTACGCTCGTTATAACACCCGTTTGTTCTGAGTATCGCATGTATGCGTTGCTCAGTTAGAGGAAATCTCTTCCAAAGCTACGTAGTTTAAAACAATGTTATCCTTGAACAGAGGTTGCACCAAATTGAGAACTATTTTAGTTTCATTATCGTTCGAAAGTTTGGAGCATCGAATATTTGGTAAAGATTGCATTATTGAAGATAATTGTTTATGAACCGTACCGTACAATAGAAAGTTTGTATATACGTTTATTAATGGGTGCTTTAAACTTTTTTAATGGTACATGTTAAATACGTGATGATGAAACGTATTATATACGAATCTTCGTTTAAACGATAATACGTAATAATAGGCGATCGTGAAATTTATTAGCAATATCTCGCGATGGAGTTTCTCAGACGCAATCTGTTATCATATTATGGTATCTCATAATGATTAAATGCGAAATATCTTCGTTTCATTTATCTGTTTCAACACTCCGCGGTAGAGTATTAATTCAGAGTGAAATAACTCGATGGAAAACATTGCATTACATTAGTTTTATAGAAGGACAGAAAATTTTCGAGGAAAAATTAAAAGAAGTTCAGAGAGAAAGAGAGAGAGAGAGAGAGAGAGAGAGAGAGAGAGAGAGAGAGAGAGAGAGAGAGAGAGAGATGAAAATTCATTCTAAAACGACTGAAAATAAATCAAATAAGACAATTTGCATCAAATAAAAAAAATTCCAATTTCATCGATACTCGCTGCTCAATGGAGCATTTATTCGCTTCAGCATTCGTGCTAACACGTTCCAGTTACATAACATGTCTCTGGGATGTGTTACATAATCAAACTTGAATTTTATAATTTCATTCACATTTCCTGCTCGAACTGTCGTTTTTAATATATCACGCGGCTGTGACTTCGTCCCACGCGTACGTGTACTTGTGCGCGAATTAGTTAGAACGAGCGCCGTAAAAGGTGGAGCAGTTTAATATTAAACGTCGGGCGGCCGGGCCGGCCGTTTCAATTTTCGCCCCGGCGAGATTCATCAAATTGGACAAATTTTATCAAACCAAATACATTTCGATCAATTTTACATCCACCTTCGCTCCTACGCAATTTCCACGTGCGTGTTATATTGTCCCGTCGCGAGTTGCAACGAGTTCGAGTTTTACAATTACAATAACGTCGAATAACGCGATGAACTTGACCGCGTCAAAATCTACTGTAATATGATGGTGTTCAACAAAGAGTAAAACGGACGTTCAAATATTCTCGGCAATGTTGATTCTTTTTTTTTTTTCTCCTCTTCATTTTTCAGTTTTATAAAACTCCCGCGGCAATGAGAGTTCCGTTATTTGAAATTCAGAGAAACTTTTGGTAAAACTCGTTAGATCGTTCCGGACCTTCGTTGCAGACTATTCCAACGTGTAGAGAACCCACGCGATGGACAAATTAATTTGCAAAATATCCAAAATCCTACAGTCTGACGATTTTCTAGGAAACGTCTACTTGTCTATAATAAATACCACAATGAATTACATCGTGCTTTCGAGTAATATCGTCAGAGGGTTCGAGAGAATCGGGATAAATTCGACGATAAAAGAAGCGAAATTGCAGGCGGAAATCAGCCACGTGCCACGCGAAAAGCCCTGTTAAAAAGGACGCGAACCCTAATGCTTCATATTTTATTCAAGCACGTATATATATCCCAGTCGGAACTCGTCGGCCACCGGCTGAATCGCCACTACGTGACAAATGGACAACGTACCCTGAGCGACGTTTCGGCCAAATAAATAAATAAATAAATGAAATACTGCACGATTTGTACCTCAGTACGATTCGTCTCACTGAAAGGCCCAGAATCAACTGTTCCGACTAGGAAATGAAGACGACCTTCTTGCCATAAAATTTTATTGACACGCAAACATTTGAATCGATAGAAAACAAATTACAGGCGCGATCGTTCAGTACCAGACAACGCCACTCCTACTCGAGGAATCACGTAACCCAAATCAACCAATCGCTAATTTTCGTTGCATTAGCGTTGCACCTGAACCGATTTTCTGAGTTACCCTCGCTAAAATCACTTTCAGTGATAATAAATAAATGACCGGACGAAATTTGGAGGAAGAGAGAGAGAGAGAGACAGAAAGAGAAAGTAAAAAGAAAAAATTGCACGGGTAACCACCGCGACTGGCTGGTTATTCCGCGGAGATTCTACTTTTCCGATTGAATCTCATTCTCGGTTGCCTGCGCCGGTCTCATCAGCCCTTGGAAATTACCCATTTACCAGTTCGTCCCTCGCGTTTTTTCCTCTCCTCATTATCTCCGTTAGTTTCGCGAAGCTTGCGATTCGCTCGTCTCTTCTCATTATTAAAATCGTCCGCCGATTGCCCATCCCCCGTTTCTTGCACCAACCCTCTCGGTTACTGCTCGACTTGACGACTTTCAAAAATTGTTTCAACGTCACGAAAGCGAGGAACAAGCGCGTACGTTTCTCACGCCGTGAGATAGAGATGTATTTCATACGTTCGTGCAGTTCTGTCCCGGATAGCAACACAGTGGAAAAATTGCAAGACACCGAGAGGGCTAAATTACATCTGTAAACTATCTTCCGGGCCATGTCCTGAATATCTCGCAAGAGCGTGTCTTCCACGTCGTCTTCTTTATCGCCAGTTATCTTCGCCGGGGCTTACGATGGGTTTGCTCGTTGTCTTTTCATATCTCATTGTCCCGGCTGGATTTCGCCGGGAAGAGAGGGTGAATTTCCGCCCGGCCAAATGGAAACAGTCGGGGGCAAGAATCCGTGTAATGAAATTCTCCGGGTCGCTTTGCTCTCTGCTCATTTATTACCCGCTAATGGCCGGTCGTTTCATTTGTTTGCGCAGACCGGGGGAAACCGGTGGATAATTGTATCGCGTCACTTTGCACAGGTGGAAAATGGCATGCACGATGAGTGATACGACGAGAGAGTGGCGTTACACAGCCCCGAAGGGGATAGAATCTCGCATTCGGCCGCACGCTGCCCCGTAGATTGTGTCGCGCCGCGTTAATACGTGGATTAATTGTTAGATTAACGAGCGTTTGCAACGCTTCTGTCGCCGTTTCGCCTCGTTCGAGAAGAATTGCTTCTGGCGTAAGTAAGGATAACTCGATCTCGCGTTGATCGATAGAGAGTGTTTAGAGAATGGATAGAGAAGAAGATTCGGAGCTGTCGAGTAAAGTCGATGGAAAGAGAATAGTCAAGACATTTGACATTAGGAAGACTCGAGACGACTCGTGGACAGCTCGTAGATATAATTTAATGTAAAAGGATTTATAATCCTTAGCACCAGAAGCATGAATTCGTGAATTTAAAATTGAAAATATTTTAAAATATTTTTAAAAATTGAATTATTGACAAGTTGTTGCCGCAACATCGAGCTATGCTTCTTTCTGTCTCGGAACATTTACAGTGGATTATCCCACATGTCGTGAATTTTGCACACGTGCATGTAAAATTCGGGTGTCGTCTCTGCACTCACTACTCTGCATCCAGTTCTTCGGTCTTTCTAAATATCAAACAGAACCGCGCATCACCGACCGATGTACAAAACTGAAACTCATAAAAAAGTCACGAGATCGCAGAGAAATCATAATTTTTTTCCCTCTATTGAGATTCATTTATATCGTAAATTTAATTTGCTTTTCATCGAGACTAGTTCTGGTAATAATAAAAAGATCCGAAGTTATCTTATCAGTAGATAATGTGCTGTCAGTGTGCTGATTTTTAGAAAACTGAAAAATTGTATTCAGAATACAGAGTACGGAATACAGAATTCTAAATGCGGTAAATTTTGACCAACCCAGTCTCTGCTAGTCTCAGTAAAAATGCATTCAAATTCTCATGTGAAATTTAAATGCACAGCCCTGATAAAATTTACCACGCAAGAAACAACTCACTGCAAATATCATTTTTCACGAGTCATTCAAGTAAACCGCGTACGTAAAAGAAATGGAAAATTTCGAAATTTATTTATCCGCCTGCAAATAAATTTGTAGAGGGGAATTATTTACTTTTCAAAAGTCGAATATCAATCGTGCAATCTACGCATTGAAATTTTCAAAGCCTCGTTTCATTTTATTATATAAACAGCTCCGCCATTTAAATAATTCGCGCATCAACGTCCTAGAATACGTTGAAGCTTGAACGAACCAAGAATTTAAAAACGCGAAATTATTGAAAATGCGACTTTCACCTGCGGTCGGAAAGCGGTGTTTTAAAAAAATACACTGCACGACATTTGCTTGTACGCGATGACTGGTGAATATACAAAGCGAATTTCGGACAAGTTCGTATTTTCCCATTCAGCAACCACCAACTGCATTTCGAACAATGACCGCAGTCCGAAAGGTATTGTAAGGATCTTTATGAACCAAAAATTTAAAACACAGACCCGGTAGAAAATTATTTTACATACGAATGAATGTAATGTAACACATGCGAATGTAAATATTAGATATGACATAGTACGAAATGCAATGCAACACGAAATAGTTAAAGTACGTACTGCAGAATTTAACAGGCGAATCTTTTAACAAGTTTTCAACATTTTATACATTTTTCTCATGTTACGTGGAATTCTCTGCAATTGTGCATTTTAATTTTGCTACAGATGTGTAAAACTTCGCAGTCTATTTACGCCGATCTTCGATCAACTTGATCAATTCGATGAAGAATCAATTTTCGTTCGTTTCCAAGAACCAGAATCTTTAAACGCGTACGAAGATTACAATTACTCCAAGTTTGCTCTCTTTTTGAAACGTGCATGGAAATTAATATTACGGATAGAGAATTATATAACAACTGTAGTAATTCGTGTTGGAAAAATTTCCAAACGTCCGCGAAGGAGTTAATAAATTGCACGACGGCTGAGTTTCAGCGAGCCTCAGCGAAACGTGCGGCTACGAGCGTAATAGATTTCGGAAATTGAACGTGTCGCAGGGACGCGTAAAGACTAACGATAGAGCGGCGGAGAAAAATAACGAGGTATACGCACGAGCTATGTGAAATCGGTACTTGCCGAGAGAGAGAGAAAAAGAGAGAGAGAGAGAAAGTCCACGGAGAAATAACGTTTAGCGATCCCTTTGAAAAACGAGCCGTATATATCTTTTTCCGTGGTCCGCCCAATATGTACGAACTGGGTCGGTGTCCAATACGCGGGTGCGTAATCTATTACGAAAAACTTGCACAAAAATCGTCCACGTGTTTTTTCCTATTTTTTTTTTTTTTTTATCCACTCATTTTTTCTACCTTTTTTTCTTTTTCCTAGCCAGCGGTGATGCATCGTTGAATAGCTGCGCAAAGGAAAACGATACGTGAAAAATGTACGAAAATATCTCGGAGATGAACTGATTCCAACCTGTCACATGTGTTGCTTGAAAAAAAAGAAAGAAAATGTAACTTTTTGTAACCAGCTCTCTGTGATCAACTCTTTGAAGTTGCTAGTTTCTTAAAACTAACTTCAAATCTGGAAACTGATAATTATCACGATGAAATATAGTAGCGGAATAACAAACACAAAATATTTTTAATCTCGTTACACGATGTTGCAGGGGGTTAAACACGTGAAATCAAAGTGTTAGCAATGAATAGAAAGAATAGAAAAACTGCACGACTTGTAGCCCAGAAGCAACTGTTCTGACTAGGAAATGAAGACTTTTTTGCCATAAAATTTTATTGATACGCAAACATTTGAATCGATAGAAAACAAATTACAGACGCGATCGCTCAGTGCCAGACAACGCCACTCTTACTCGAGGTCTACGCCACGCCTCCTCACGAATCACGTGACCCAAATCAACCAATCGCTAATTTTCGTTGCATTAGCGTTGCACCTGAACAGGCCCGATTTTCTAGGTACCCCCACTAAAATCACTTTCAGTGATAAAATGTGCAAAAGAAAAGTGTACTATACTGTGACTGCAATAGAGAAAGAATATTTGCACATTATTGTATGTGTGTTAAATAATTCCTACGAATATTTGATATTTATCGATGGAAATTAAACGTAGAGAATCTAATAAAAAAGAAGTTCTTCATTGAAAATAAGAGTAAAAAACCAAAATGAAAGAATACAAAAAAATACACAGCTATATTTTCAATAATGAGAACGCGAAAAAATTTTCTCTACGTACGCGATTCGTCCGAGGAGTTCCCAGAGGACATTTTTCTTTTAAAGTACTAATTACGTTCTTCGTGCGAAACAAACTACGTACACTCGCGGTAGACGTTTTAATCTAGTCAAATTTTTAGCATTCGGGATTCAGATTACGTTGAACTTCAAAGAGTTCTAGAACGCTCTATAAACTGTTTGCCGAGATGGACGAGAGCTACATGGAGAATGAAATTAATAAAATTCGTTTATGTGAAGAATGTACACCTCTATTGAATTATTCCTGGGAACTTTGCGGACAAACTGTGTATACTCAGGCGGCACGGGAAACCATCTTATTTTTCACTCGGGGCTCGCTCGATACGAAATTGCCATGAAGCTTATAAAACACTTTGCGAATATGTGCGCGCCAGACTATATACGAAGCTGTCTCTCTAAATATATTACCGACACTATAATACTTTTCTAAATATTCTATATATATTCGGACCACTTTGTTTTTCTTTACAATTTAGAAAATTATTCTTCATTCAAGCGCACAGCTTGTTTCAATACAAATTTTCGAGTAACCTATTATAAATTCTACACGGACGTTATACGGTGATTTTTATTATTAATACTAGGATACCATAATGTCGAAAAGATTGTTACTTTACATTTTTTGTTTTGAACAGTCTTGTTCCATGTGTTTGTAATTCGCTCCAATTGGTAGAAATATAAATTTAACGCATTCACGCAAAAATACCCGGGCAACGAGCACGTTACATTAATTTTACGTTGCGTTGCAATTATAATAAATTGCGATAAATTTTTAATAAGTTATTATTACAAATTCCATTACAAATGAATTTTAATAAATGCGTACGCAAAACGGATATGAATTAAACAAATGCGCATTAAACGGGTAAATTTATTTTAATAACTAGGATAAGTGTTTCAACGTATTAAAAAGCAATTAATGCAAATGTAACGAGCATTAACGTATCAATTATAATACTAATATATTGAAAAACAATTAATGCAAATATAGAGCAATGATTTCTCCAATATCCGTTCTGCGCGGATATTAACAAGGTCCGACTACGAGTTTTTACACGTTTTTTCGAATTCAAATGCTATTGTTGCACGTGCGTCTGGGCAGAATGCCATTACGTTCTTCCATCTTCCAATTAACAGTAACTTCTCGCGTTTTGCTTTTAACTTTTCGCTTCGTCCCTTTGTAAAATGTCCACGCCAAAGGACGTACAGATTGTTACCGGATTGTTACATCCTTCACGTTTGTCTCTCTCTCTCTCTCTCTCTCTCTCTCTCCACGCGCGAAACGTGAAAAGCTCGGAAACTCGAAGTTAACCAAAAGTACAGAAAAATATTCACGAATCGTGCGAAAGTTTCGTGCAGTTTCGTTCAATGTTCCCGAATGATTTGGCAGTGATTGATCAATGCAGTGGCCCGAAATGTCGAATTAATGTGCATACGCGTGAAACAAGGGCAAAGAGTAGGCAAGAAGAATATATTCGGCAGTCGAATGTTCCGATGTTAATCGAACCGGTGGGGGAAAATGTCGAAGGATATTTCAATGGGGCAGCCTGATTACCCTTCTGAAACTGCTTGACCTACTTCGATATTACTCGCGAAGCGCAAAGCGAGCCTGATTAATTATACGCCGCCTTCTAGTTTGAAAGAAAACGTCGACGAAGTCGTCGCGTACCGAGGATACCGAGCGAAAAATTCGCCATTTGATCATGAAACAACGATAAATGGCGCACGACCTCTTCGGACGTTCGATGGACGAAAGGAGTTAAATCCTTTAGCACGGCGAAAACGTTCCATATTCTGGAATACATTCTCAGACGCGTGCTTTTTTTTGTATATGCAAAGGTACTCGTGTTTATAGCACAGAAATTATGCGTGTTATACATATTACACAAACTGAACCACTCGACTTGATCTCTCGATCAATTTATCTTTTTCTATTGTCTCGAAGTGATTTCTAATATTTTTATAGATGAACTTGAATCATTTAGACTGCTCATCAACGGATCACAGAGAAATATCTTTTTCATTTGATGCATTGTAGAAAATAATTAGTCGTAGATCACTCTGTCAAAGCAGAAGTATCACGTTTTAGAATGAACAACCTTTTTACACAAAGTTACACAGAGTTCGAAGATCGACAATTTTTCAGTTTTATTAATTTGATCCTTGAGATCGTTTAAAATTTCACCGATACGATCACGACGCTCGAGCGTAATTGCAGCAGAAATGAAATTTCAAAACGTACAAGCGTGCAACAGACGTGACGTATCGGTGAAAAAGTGCACTCTCGCGCCGTGCGAACAGAGGATGACGAAATAAAATTTTTCACCCGTGAGAAACGTGCATCGGTTTATCGGCGACTTGATTTATTCAGAAACGCGGCACCGTGGACAGTAACTAACGCCGCTGCCAGCTGTGATCTTCGATTAATTTATCGCGTCACGGCGGCCGTTTCTCTCATTCGTGAGAAATTGTTGCAACAACCCGTGTACTCACGGTTGGTCTCGTGTGTGAAAAGCTGATCGCAAAGCTGTTTCTCTGCCGCCGCGTCGTACTCCGTTTTTTGACAAAAATACCTTCCATTTCCTCGCTGTTCTTCGTCCTTTGCGCGGCTTCCTTCATTTTTCATTCTCCTTCGCGCCACATCTTTTAACATTTCACGACCAAGAAACCTTCTTTTGACAGATAGAAACACTTTCTTCGAACCACATATCATCCGGATTCTTTACTCCGTACGGGGTCGGGCACGTACGTAGGCTCTTACACTTACGTCTGACCCAGCGCGTCATATACTACTGTCATCTGGCTCGTATCGCTCGGATCTAAATCACAACGAACTTGGTAGATTCCGATTTTATTGCGCGATATATCCCACTGTATCGGGACGAATAATCTCGACGTCGAAATATCCGCCGTATTTTAGATGGAGATATCCACTAAATGACATTCTTATTGCCAGGCAATATAAATTTCTACTGGTTCAAATTAGTTTCTTTTTCTAACGATAACGCGAAATACGAAGTTTCAGGAGCAGTTGAAATATATCGTGACACTTTAATTCAATTTCTGCAACTGAAACTGTTCACTTTCGAAAGTCTTCTAACAAATTTTTAATATCGTAGCGTCACAGATGACTAAAATTTCTTGATCTTATTAAGATGCTTTGCACTCTTCATGATGTAGAGTAATGGTTTTAACAGACTACGAATTTTCATGCGTTTGTAGGAAATTTTTTCAAATGCAAAATTACATGAAAGATGCATATAATCTGAAACAACAAGCAAATCAAAATGTAGTAGTTTCTGTAACATGAAACAATTCTCTTTCTGCTTTTTTCTCAATATAATAATAAAATCGAATTTCAAATTTAATCCTAAATCGTTTTGATCCCCTAATGCTCGAACGACATCAGTTAAGAGTTTATTCTTAACTATATCACTCTCGCCGACCGAATAAATCCACCTTAAGGTGCTTATTTGGCACCGATTTAGGCATGAATCACGGGATACTGCACGAGACTGAACGATTCAAATAATAGCTCTCGCGCAAGCGAACGTAGACGCGCGAGAGTAACAGAAATTTCTTTCGCGCGATACTCGATATCGTTGTGAAGCGAGCCTCCCGATTGCAGAACAAGCATCAATGGTACTCGAGCATCATTTCCAGATTGGAAATGATACATGGCGGCACATAGCACCGATGATGAAATCAATATCGGATCGCAAAACCATTAACATCTCTTCCCTGTATATCGCTTTGTTCGCGGTTCACCGCAAGCAGAGAGCGGAGAGCAGAGAAAGAGAAAGAGAGAGAGAGAGAGCGATTAGAAGCGATTTTCCAACGAGTGATTCCGCGAAACAGGTCGGTCGAAAGAAGTCGCGGCCTACGGAGGAGACTGATCGAACCGAGAGGGTGGAGTAGGGAGGCGGGTAAACGAACAAAAAGTGTTATAGATAAAAGCAACGGAAGAATGCTCCGGCTAGATCGAGATAACGAAGGCCCTCGAGAGGGATGATCGATACCGGCGGAACCTCGGTCGATCGTCAGTGACCCAGTTACCCGACACGAAATCTCCTCCTGCGCCCTCGTCGAATTTATTTTTCGCCACGTGAAGCCTACGCCGAGAGATCTCACGGAGATTTCACGAACCCTTTAATTACTAAACAATTTGTATGCAATCTCTCTCGCCGGGCTTGCACCGACTCTCGCGCTTGTTAAGGCATTTTCAACGAGATCCTACGACACACACACGAGACACACGCGACCCAATTTTCATCCGCCTCCTACCCCGGCACAAATATTGTTCTTCCTGTTCCTGTTTGCCCAGTCAGACACGGTCTATCTCTACTTTCGCGATAGTCCGATCGAATACACCGCCGCGCCGCGTGCTCTACTTTCGACTACTTTCCGTGGCGAAGAACGAGTCAACGACCATGTTTGTTTCTGTCCGCCACGCACGTTTTTAATCGATCGATCGGTGATAAATAGTTTTGATGCATTTGACGGAATATGATGGAGCTGCGCCCGAGGTGCTGAAACGTGGAGATACGAGGTGATACGCGATGTGATTGCAGGTGCGTTCGAGGTCGTTGACCCAGCTGGACGCTCTGGGCAGCAGAATGCTGGACACGGGGGAACACCATCTGGGGGGTGGCCCCTCGCAGCAGCAACCCCATCACCTTCACCACCATTACCAACCTCAGCAGTCACAGCACCACCCCCAAAATGTGGAAAGTAACGCGCGTCTGCTCGTGCCCGCCGCCCCGTCCGCCGAGGGAGCGCACCAGAATCGCACCAGGCAAAAGCTGTCTCGCTCCCAGGTACGTGCACGTTCCAAACTAATCGACGAAACAGTCGATCGAATGATTTACCTGTTGAAAAAATTGTCGCGGACAATAGTCAACGTCCAACAAAATGTGTCCAGCTTCATCATAAACACTTTAAGCGTTTATAAAAATTTTAGAGCTAAAAAAAAGTATATATGTCAGTATCTACACCTTTATTAAAAGGTCTTGGGACAACTTGGATGTCTGATACAGACTGTCAATGAAATGTACTGTCATTAAAAAATTCAACGACGCACAGAATACCCGAAAATATACAAAATATCCAAAGTATACTACGGGTCATAAAACAAAATTTCTCTAACTACATTTGCAAAAATAGTGAATTTACATAAATCAATTTTATCGGGAACTTTGTTTAGCCCATCCACGATTCGTCTTTAATTTCAAAACGAATATAACCAAGTCCTAAGACCTTTGTGCCGTTTCGCGTACATGCAGATAATCCGATATCTGTCGTCCGCGGAGGAAATTTTTATTCAGCGACAATAATTGCTGGACAGTGCCAGCAGAAATACGAAACACGACTCGAGGGCATTTCCAATTTGGGAAGTAACAATTAAACGTCCGTCCTAATTTTAGGAATATCGCCAGCTTACGTAAGCTTTACGATCCGTCGCTGTTGTTTCCCGGACCGATCAATAACAGCAAACAATTCCGTACATGCTAGACAAGAAATTAATCTTACCGTCCGACTATAAGAGTACACGTACTACTGCCTGGGCACCGCTTAAACCAGTCCGTTGGAAATAAACTGTAGACAAGATCAGACCTCGTTAGGAACCCCTCGAACCCTCGGTATTGGTTCCTTCTATTTTTCTTTCTGCTCACGCTCCGAGAAAGCGAATATCATCGTCTTATTCCTTCATTGGGAATGTTGTTGTCCCATTTAATTTTAAATTAATTTCCATATTACTATTTCCATAGTAATATGGAATATGATATTTCCATATTACGAGAAATCACTACGGTGTAACTTGCGTTGTATTTCATCTCGTAATTTTATCTTATCCTCTCTGATACAGATTGATAATGGGAAGTTAAATTAAAATGGAAAACATTTGAAAACTCGTTAAACTTGTTAATACCGTCAGAGATATATTTTTACGCTGTGAAAGAAACTTCGCCAGTTTTTACTACGTCCCCTTACTTCCTCTTCATCGTGTAAATGAAACATAACCTCCGATTATTCAACTAAACTTGGAAACCCGCTCGAGGGTTAAATTCGCTTCGCCGAGGGAGAGGAGTAGTCGCGTATTATTATTTCGATAAAAAGTATTATTTCGCGACGGGAAGGGAAACCCCGTGAATCAAAGCACAAATGACAAGTTCGAGCGTCTTGGGCGAGGGATTTGTTATGGTCCAAGTGCCGCGTGAAAGGCGAAGAAGAAAAGGCGTGAGAAAGTCGAAGAAACTTACCGTTCGATTTCTTCGAAGGTTTTAGCCTTGCCTCGCCGCACTTCCGCCGGATCTGTATCTCGGAAAGGTTGGAACGGAAACGGAATAACAAAAGATCTTGTTAGCCCAAGTAACGCGAGGGAGATCGCTGCCAATTCGAAACAGCCGGAACCGATTCGTTCTATTTAAATCACCGTGAACGGGAGGCGATATATTGCGGCCGGCGAGACAATGAAATTGCCACAGAAACGCAACGAGAACGGCGGTGAATCTTGTTTTTTCCAGCGTCTGCGAGGAAACGAATGGCTCGATTTCTAAAATGCATCGATACGACGTTAAATCGAGTCGCGAGTTTTCCAGTGAAATTTTCCGCAGATTCGCAGAGTGCATTTTTCGAAGATTAGGTTTCCTTTCATTGGGAGTATTTACGCGGTGCATGTAGATATTTTCAGCATAAAATAAATTGTACGAACTTCTCTTTTCTCTCCCTTTTCGTTTTTGAAATCGTAACTCGTATCGGTTAAATAACGAGTCATACGATATTTCGGGCGAGATATTTTGCAACGCTAGCATCGTTCGCGCAACATTTCGGGATATCTCGCGTGTTTTTTTTTCTTTTTTTTTTCTTTTTTTATTGAAACTCCAATGTTTCAGAACTTGCGAGACAATGCGTTTGTGAGTATGAAAGGAATTAGCGATTCAACTTGGTGGAAAATGCTTTGTTCTTATAACTGAATTATTTCATTTTTCTGGTAGAGTAATTTGAAATGAAATATGCATGTTTTCGTACGTGTTCTATCTCGATTCCTTTTCCTTTCCAGACATTTGTCGAAATTGCACGTAACAATTTTTCGTAGCATTTTTCGCAATTTTTCGTTCTTCGCACAATGCACAGTCGCAGAAAGGAGATTTGATAAATTTTCATTTACGATCAAAAGTGATTAATAAATTGGAATCAAAGATATAATTATTGAAACTATTATATTATATTTTAACGTTGTAATAAAATTTTATGATTCAGCAGTATAGAAAGAATACCGAGCTTAGAAGCCAGAATTTTTTTGGAAAAATGACTCGACAACGTACGAATTTTGAAACCGTAAAAATATAAGAAAATTTCACCCATTCTATAATCTTCGTACCGTTAAACAACTTTTGACACTTCGATTCGCAAACAATTCTCGGAACCCGACTCGCAAGCTGGCTCCACGAAGATGCGAAATAAGCAAACATCGCTGATTAACTTTCTAATTTACGATCTGTCTTTCACCGAGCAACAGCACGCCTACGTCGTTTCCTATAGATATCGCCGAGAACATCGTGCGATCTTGCTCACGCCTTCTTCCACGCTCTCGTTCCACGATTAATCGCTTCGTATCCAAGGTCCGTGATGGAGTTCCAGATAAAAGCCGGCCTCGAAATTGAACAAACGAACGGGTGGTCCCTAAAAATCAAAGGGCAGACGAGACGAAGAGAAGGAGAGAAGGAGAAGCCCGGTGGCGTGACTGGAGAGGACAGAGGAGAAAATTGAAAGCAAGGGCGGCAGTTTCCAGCCGGCGGTAAATGAAATTACGCGCCGGTTGCCCTTCGAGTAATGCGAGAGAGAGAAAAAAAAAAATTAAGGGATCAGAGAAAGAGAGAGAGAGAAAGAGAGAGTGAGAAAGGGAGTAGATGGCAATTAATTTCAGCCGACCGAAACGAGACTGGTCGGGAACGTAAATGGCTCGTAATCGTCGGCATTACGCGACGACGCACGAAACTCGCTCATGGCCAGACATTTTATCGTCTTATTTCCATCGTTGACTAACGACGTTGAGTCAGACTGCTGTCGGTATAGCTGGCCTGCCATTTGAATTGCTAAGCGGGGGCCGATCCCAGTCAAACACCTGCCACTTGCTGTGTCTGCGCCGAGGGTGCTTTCCCTCTAATCCCTCCTGGACAAAGGATTTGCGTCCACGGAGTTGCAGACAATCGGCAAGCCAGACCTCGCAGGCGAAAATTCGCTGTGGATGCTCTCGCAACTTGGCCGAATCTCCGCCGTTGATTCGTTTGCCTCGTTTCGACATTTCTCTGAATGAAGAGAGAATTAACAACAGTTTTCGAATATTTTTCAACGTCGATCGATACGGAAACGATAGGCCGCAGGTGATTGTGCGTTTCTGGAAAATACGTCAGATGCAAAATGTTCGAAGTGAGAGAAATTGTTACGATATTGAAAGGGCGAGAGGAATTTCTGTAAAAATGTAAATTTTTATCAAAAAGAAGGATGAACAGTTCTCCTCCCCAGAGGAATGCTCCAAAGAATTTGATTCTACCTAAATCTTTTTTTATTTTTTGATAAACGCCGCGCGCAACACGCTTGGACGGATTAAACTTCGAATGGAGAGCAATTCGATTGATAAAACTGATAAATTTACGAAACGCTCCGGAGCATTGTAAGGCTAAAAAAGGACGAAACTTCCAAAAGAAATATTGCAGTTTCAAGTTCGAAAAAACTGCCTCGTCTCTCGTTAAACGACGAGAAAGACTACGGGGTCGCTTGCGAATCGCGAGACAGTGCAAAAACTCGAAAAAAGGAAGATTTGAATAAAAAACGATCTTCGTCTCGCGGGCGTTTCCGCTCTCGACGAGGGGAACGAGATTGAAAGTACGATTACACAGGCGGATTGTTCGACGGAAGGAGGTTCCGTTTGTCGAGCACACAGATGGCCTTTCCGTTCGTTGCTTTATTATTAAGCATCGCGGAGCATCTCGTCAAAGAAAGTGGGCAAAGTTGGAGCGAAGGAAAAAGGCTCGCCAGATATTGTGCAAACCGCGAGGCGCGGCGTGCCGTTGTCCGTTTACGATAACCCAGGCTCCGGGAGAAATATCGATGAAGATCGGTTAGCTCGAAGGGAATTGGAGCACTTAAGTCAACGCGACGTCGTTTCGGCGTTTCCGACGATGGGAAAAGAATCGATATTACAGACGTTGCATGCTGAACGACTCCACTCTTGTTTCCAATTATGTAAAACAGGCTGAATAATTGTAACGGGAAAGAGGAAATTGCGTTTTAACGCGTGGAGGAGCGTGTGCACGGCGCGTTCACCTTGTTGTCGTGGCAAATTACGAGGAAAATATTTCTTTGAGTGCCGCTTCGCTAACGCGACCGATGATTCATCTGAATACCTTTATTCTATAGTGACGAAGAAAATGTATGAAATATCTGTTGCGTTGGTTGCGCAACGGTACGCGAACTTTATGAAATTGTAGGGTGTAATTAGTACCTGCTGCTCTATCTTGTCGCGCAGTTGATTGAAGAAACTTAGCAATGACGTACGTATTTTTTATTTATCGTGTATCAAAGATTTTATTATTCGCCAATTCGCGACGCAGAATTTTAATCGCCATTGATCGCCGAGAACACCGCAGAACGCAAATTCAACGGTTTGGAGACTTATATCTGACGAATCGATACTGGCGAATCTGCGGTCCGTTTGCATGTAATCGATTGAACCCCCGGGCCGAGGAACGTTTCGCCACGATCCCACGAAGAGCCACGATGTCCCGTAATTCCGTCACGGCGTGTGCCGTGGAAATAAATACACGGGCGCGTGACAAAGCTGCAACAAACGCGCTCGTTACGTCCAATCAAAGTTTCTTTCAAAAATCCCCGTAGACTGAAGACGGCACGGGGATGGACGACGCGATGACGTCCGTGGAACGACAACGGAGCTAATCGTAGAGAAATCGTGAAAACGATGGAGCCCCATTGCCCGAAATCGATCATTCTTCCTTCGCCACTCCCTTCTCTCTCCCATTTCGAGCATTTCCCTTCGCTCAGACAGCTTTTCTACTTTGCGACGTATTGAGTTGCGGGCTTTCGCCGTTTTTTTTCTTTTTTTTCTCGCGAAAAGAAGGTGAATTTCGCAGCAGAAAATGCGTGCGTTGATATCTCATTTCGCAGACCGTATTATATTCGGTTTTTCAGTTCTTGAAATAGATTATTTTATCATTCAGATTCGTGATATTTTAACTGTTTGTATTTGTAAATATTTATTACTGCCACAACTACTCTCTGTAGATTTACAGTTCTAGTCATAGAATTCAGAAACGTCGCGTCGGATTTGACACACTGAAATATTATCTAGCTGGAACAGCCGAGATACGTTCAATCTTTCCGAAGTGCAAAATTTATGGTTTCGCTAACTTTCGTAGTGCATTTTTCAAGTCTGAGTTCATGCCAGAAAATCGTACGAACATTCCGATCGATAAGTTTTGATATTCGTACGACATCGAGTACGTGCGATTGATAATTAAAAATCTAGTTTCTCCTTCCAGGTATTCCTCAATTTTTTCTTAATTATTTAGTTAGTTTCTCTTTGAGAAAAATAGAAAAATTAAATGTAAAAATTCTATGTAAATAAATTTTCTCAAAATTATCAGAAATCGAAACTTACGTGATTTCTCGGTTTGAATCGCGCATCTTTTTGCTTCGTCCTTTGTCCCGTGCGTTTTCCAAAACTGTTTTGGATCATCTCCTCAAGCGATTACGCGAATAAAAGTAGCAGCAGCGTCGTTTACAAATCGACTTTATACGGGCTCGTTCTACTTGCTCGACCACAAGCGCGTTCATTCTACTTGACCAGCCACTTGCGGCCCCATTTTACTTGTCGGCTCGTATATACCGCATTCCGGCGGAAAATGGGCGATATTTCCGTGGCACGGATCCCACCGGTGCATTAATTAAACACCCGTGGAACATTAAGATCGTTTAATGCAATTCGGCCATGGAACACTGGCCGAAATCCAATGACGTTTATTTGTGCAACTCTTGTAATTCTCGGGGAGACGAATGGAAGAAAAAGATGACGCGCGAGAACGCGAGCGGGAAAAGAAAGAAAAGAAGTAATTCTGAATTATTTAGCTGCGACTTGCTTAAATTTTAATAACTGTCGCGAAATACGAGCAAAAGTCAGAGACGAAACGTAGATGCGACGCAGCTGGAAGTAAGGAAACGGAGAGAGAAGGAAGAAACGGGAAAAGAGAAATCCAATGACGTTTGCTGCAACTGTTGCAATTCTTCTTTCAAACGGGAAGAATCGAACAAACGATAATGCGTGAAAATGAGAAGAGAAGGAAAAGAGATAACTCTTAGAGGTGTGCGGGTTGTTAAAATTTCCGAAAATTTGAAATCGGAATTTCGAAAACTTTGTAACTTTGTTTTGCAACTTTGTTTCGAAAAATTCAGCAGGAAGAAAAGTAGCGGAGATCCAATGATCTATATTCGTACGATTTGCTGCCACTGTTGTAATTCCTTGGGAACGTAGAAGTGAATGAAAGAGAAGATGAAAAAAAAAAAAGTAAGAATGAGATTGGAAAAATAGAGGAGAAGTAATTCTGAATTTTTTAACTCCAACTTATTTGAATTTTAATGATTTTCAAAGATAAGAAGAAGTGTCAGAAACGAGATGTAAATGCGACGGTTGGAAACAAGGAAGTAGGGAGAGAGAAGGAAGAAACAGAAAAGGAAAGTAGCAAAAATCAGAGAAATGAAAAGGGAATAAAGAGAAGAAAGCTAAAATGAAGAGGACAAACCATTAAAAGTAATAGTTTACGTGTTTTCTGCTGAGTCTGGGAATTAAGCGGCTGACATACAATTTTTATACGCAAACTCCAAGGCTCTTCGTAAAATTCAGTCGCGAATTTTAACCGCAAATTGCCTGTGCTTTTCTGGAATTTATTACTGATCCAGATCAAGCAATAATCTAATCTAATATAAATACTCGGACTTGTTTCAACTTCACAAAATCGTAGAATCTGTGAATGCAAGAGACGTATTGGAGACAGAGATATTAAAAATAAAAATCCTTGGAATTTCCTCTCAAGAGCAATTTATCAAGAAAAGTAAAATTCAGTGATGCAAACGTGGGAGAAGAATTGCAAGTGAAACGTTCGTGCGTTGACGAAACGTCGATCCTTTACAATTAATAATATAATTTATAGACATCGATCGCTTGTTAATAAATTTCTAGCTGTCGAAACGTTTTGAATTTTTTGAAAACTGGCCAATGGAAGTCATTCTACGAGATTAATACTCGAAAGTTTGCAAGTGAATACTTCCTGTCCGTAGTTCGGCATCGCCGCGACACGATATCGATAAAAGAGATACGCGTAAAGATTACGTGCCATAAGGAATACGGGACGTGCACGTGTCACGAAGCATCCCGGTGCTGTCGCGGGGAGTTGCAACTGTCGCGCGCGAACGTAACGCCGGTAAAATCCTTCGTGACACGATTCGAAACCGGCGAAGGGGAAGGAGAGGGGCGACAGGCGATAGTAATATCGGTTAAACGGAGCAATGAGAAAAATACGAGCGGCAATAAACGGGAGGCGATTGTAAAACTAAGTGACAGGGAAAAGGTCGCGGCAAATGAGCGCGATCCGTTTTCCATGTGGGGGGCCGACGGGTTCATAAATGAAAGCCTTTCCCTATTTTATTGCCTATCATGGCGAGCTAGCACAGAGTTCAGACGGGCACTCGGCGTTTTCGCAAGCCACGCGCTGCGACTCGCAAGTGGTTTCACGCTTGGCGCGATTCGATCGAAATTTTAGCGTACTTTCAGTACGCCTTTACATCCTTTCCTTTCTCTCTTCTCTTTGTCTCGGTGTCTAACAATGAGATTTTATTCTTTGACGAATTCAGATTGAAACATTAAAACAATATTTGAACAGTATTTATAATATGGAAGATATTGTGTTTGTGTCACGCACAGTGAACACAGTTTCGAAATTTCATCAACGTTGTAACGGGGGACGAAGCTGTGTTATGATTATATTGACAAAATTTGGAAACAATTTGGAAATGAACAGATAACGAGAGTAACGAGATATTTATTATTATTATTATTATTGCAAACGTAAAATTGGATAATTAATTAATTAAGTGCTCGCGTGATGTCTTTTGTAAATATTGTACTTTTGTATTTATACATATATATATATATATTTCTTTTCATTAGATTGGCTTCAAATTTGACACATATAATAATATAGACTCTTTCGCTACAGTTAATGAAAATGTCAGAATACAACGCACATAAATGTGTGACGCGCACTGTTGAAACGACACCGGAGGCCAAGATTAAAGAATTGAAAATTTCATCTGCAAATTTTACATTTTACACGATTTGCACGGCTTATCAGGCACGCCGAAAATTTCCCAAAGCCCTGTCTTTCACATATCAAACCCCGGACACGTTTTCGCCATGTATTAACTGAAAATCAACCTACGTGCATAAAATCTCGCAGGGTAAACTGCGCGATAAATCAAATTCATCCTCTCGAGCTGGCTCAATTTGAATTTTCGAAATATCCGGCTGAAGAAGCAATTACGAAGAAGCGTTACATAAGTCAAAGAGTTCCGCGCGTTCCGAGGAACGTTCCTGCCGGATTCGCCGCCTGTAGTATTCTTGAGTTCCACTTCCGAATCCGCGCACCGTAATCCAAAGTTAGACGCACAGAATGCTTGAACTCTCGGTTCGACAGTTCGAGGCCGCCGGCACTAAGATCGTTTGGCAACGTCGAGCAATTCCTTCGAATAATCGCGCTGCACAGCAACGGTCGAGAAACTTGCCGAAAAAGAGATATCAATTTTTCAGGTATCCAGCAGCGAGTTCTTCAGCGTCAGCTTCGACCTCTCGGACGATTCGGGCAGTCTGGACCGGGACGAGCTTCTACCTGCTGCGAAGGGCACCTACTTGGCGTAAGTTCACATACACATGCACCTTCGGTTTGAACATGTAACAAACGTGTCTTTTGGTCGAGGGAGTCCTCGAATGTCACAGGCGAACAGTCGATTTTCACTGCAACAGAGATATCGTCCATTCGACGAAAGTCAATATATCAATATCATAATTATGTTCGAAGGAATTCTGAAGCTACAGGACAATTAGTAAGATACGCATAAAATTCGCAGAAAATTCTTCACTTTCCCGATAAACCTCGATATTCGGTTGGTTATTAGATGATTAAAACGGCAATTTTTATGTTAAAGACAAACGGATAAATCAAAATTCAGCGCGGTCGATCTTCGCTGTGTTAACAAGCGGTCGAGCAATTATCGGGGCTCCGGGGGCGGAAAAGAAAAGCAACGACGAAAAGTGTCAGCAACGTGTCACGAACAAATGAAACTTCGAACGATTTACGCGCTCGTAAAAATAGCGACCGTAATTCGAAGAAATTCCACCGTAGGAAAAGACTCCGGGGCTCAGCGTGAATTTAGTGGCAATCTCGCGAGACAAGGCTGTCCCCGGAACGAGTCCTTTCGAGGGACTAGACTCTTGACGTCGCTTAATAATCGCCGGTAAATAATGAGAAATGCCGACAACGATCCTCCGTGGAGCTTCCGATGTAATCTTATGAAAGTTGCTCGCTCTTTGCGACAGCGTTACAACGCAAGGTATCGCGCCCAATTCGCGCGGTACTTGGGCGCCTTCGGGCTAGGGTATTTCTCGAGAGGCCATTACGCGGAGTCGTGGCACGTTGTTGTTGTTGTTGTTGTTGTTGTTGTTGTTGCTGTTGATCCACTTGCTCATTCCAAGCCGCGTTCATTTTTCACGTGTGCATTTTAAAGCGCCAAATTGCAAAGTTCCACGAATGCGTGAAAATCTTCAGTGTGTTTAGAATATTTAGTAGCAGAGAGTAGTACAAAAGTGGAGAAGCTTGACAATATAGTACACACGTTCCTTTTTAAAAATTTCAGCTCAAATAAACTTTCATTTAACAAGATATTGGCTTCTGAAATAAAATTATTCGTCCACCTATTACCAAATGACGAATTTAGTTTAGAATGCAAAACGTTGAGTTGATCGGTCAACTACTTTGGTCCAACAGCTCGATTTTCGTTTCGTCAATGATACGAAAATTACGCGAAGGTGCAACACAGCTGTATACGGGCAATATCGAAGGCAATTTGCTTCGTTCGTTCGATCATGTTCACTCCGTGAAATGGAATTACACCGATAAAGCTCAGCGAAACGTTTGTTACAGGGAGGCGTTGAACGCTGCCTGCGAGAGGCGCGGAATCGACATGTCGCGGATCGAGGTGTTCGATGGCTTCTCGCAGTCGTTACCGATCCACACCACGGAAACTTCGAGCCTTGGTGGGAAGTATTTACGAGTAACAGGTGAATATGCGGAGAACATACGGAGAAATTATCGCGGGTCCTTTTTTCATCTTCGTTATCGAAAATTATGGAATGGAAAGCCGAGGTTAAACAAAATGTAAGATCAGTTCGGCTTCCGAGGGACTAAAACTGAAGATTATGTTTGAGAAAAACGAGTCTTTTAGTTAGATAAATTTCCAATTTCCAAATAATCTTTTTTAAGAATCTCAAAGAGCTCGCGTTCGCGCGGAACGCGTATTCTTTCCGCGTACATTTTCCAAACGGTCTCTTATCGGTAGTCCGATATAAGCGTTCGCTCGACTCTCTGTCTCTCTCGCGGTCCATGCAAATTTTCGTTGCCACGGTAGGTTAAACTTGGCCATCGATATCCCGGTGCGTCGCGAGACTCGGATAATCCGGTATATTTATCGTATGCACCGGGAACAGCGCGGTGCGATTAAAAGAAACATCGAACGCAGGCGGTGAAAGTTGCTCGTTATCGCGAAAGTTTCGCTCGTTAAGCTCGAGAAACATTTGCATTCCCCGGGTTCGCAATCTGCCGCTGCCCGGGTCGCAACCTTCGGCGAGTTGAAGGTAACGGTTCGACGAGGAGGCGAGAGCGCGAACGCCGTCTCTGTAATTCATGCAAAACCGATATAACAGATAGAATCGTGGCCGCGAGATTGAAACTGGTCCTAATTGATGTTCGACCGTGCACGCGACGAATCGTCACTGCGAAATTGATAAGTTAAACGGCCCGAATGAGCCTGGCCGTCCCCGTGATCACGTCCGTGTGAACACGCGATCGTAATTGCATCGCGCTCGTTACGAGCCTGGACTTTGGGTCGCGGTGACGTACGAGGTGAAGAGTCAGTCGATTATTGGAGGAAAAAAAAAAAGGATTATTCAGGTGATTGTAGTTGATGTTGCAAACAAGTCGTGTTTGGTATTTTTGTAACGTGTCGTCGATTATTTGACTCCAGAGTTTTTGATTGAATCGAATTTTGTAGACTAAATCGATCTGAATTGTTGAAGGTTCAAAATTGTGAACAGAAATGGAAAATGTTCGATAAAGCGTCAGTTGTGTAATGAAATGAAATTTTTTACGATTCGAACGCGTATCTGTACGTACGCTAAATTCTACCACTAATTCTAAGTTTAATTAAGCAAATGACAAGATCACAACTAATAATTGTCATTTTTGAAATTGTATTTAAAAGTTAACAAATATGAAGAAAGATCGTGTCTGTCAATTAACTATCGATATACAATTTCTCTGTCACGATGACGTCTCGATGAAAAGGACTTTTTAGATAGAAAGGAAAGGTGACACTTTTTCATTGATAACAAAAGGATATGGAATGAATGGATAAATAGATCAAAACAAAAATAGATAAATAGATCTGTTGAGAGAAAAGCTTTACTTCGTCTGAGAATAATCGGGTTGTACTACTTAGAACTCCTAAAAAGGACAAAATCTTTTGATCAAGATATGACGCACGATCCTATTGTGCACGTAACGCGAAACATTTTGAAATTTCATTGTCATTACGAGACTGGACTGATTATATTATGTTGACAGACGATTTGAACGGTATGTAAATCATTACATTAACAAACCACAATATTTCACGAGATCTATTCATGTATTACAATGTACATTTGCAAATATCAACTACGCGTGTTTGCAGTAAATACGTAAATTGCTTTTATCTACAAATTCGGACACGATAATCGTAAATGCGCTTGTTGACGAGTGTAATGCGAAAAAATACGCGAAATAACTAAATTAATTTCCCACCGACGTTTCCAGTCGTATCCCTGAAAACAGGAATTCGTACTCGTTGCAGTATCGATGAGATTTGACAAAATTTCGTACAAAAAGCTTCTCGCGAGCCATTGTGGCGAAATTTTATTTATCGAAATTTATTCCGAGGGTAATCCCCTTTGATTCTCACGCGCTGATAAATCTCGGTCATCGGCGAATCAAACGTTTGTTCAAACCTAAGCTATTTGCGTGTTATTACGCAAATCTGTTCGCGAGAATCGCGATCGTTTCAAAGCAAGGAAGAGCCGCGGGAATTTCGCGAACAAACGCAGACAAAAACTGGAAGAATTTACCTTTGCCATTCGATCATTTCAAATCGACTGTGGCGCGATCACAAAAGCGAGCGAGAAACAGCGGCAATGTTTCGAATCGTCGACTGGAATTATTTATATCAAGTTTTTTCTCTCTTTTTTTTTTTTTTTTCAACCGTTGTGACGCGCTCGAATCGATTTTTATCGCTGTTCCACGTAAAACGCGATATGCCATCTACAACAATATAGGATAGCAGTTAAATAAAAAAAAAAAAAAAGAAGAAAAAAGGAGGGAAGAAAAAACGAAAGAAAATGAGACGATGGATTTGTACGGGCACGTGTCACGCGATGAATCGTGGGCTGTAATAACATCGTGAAGGCTACGGAAAGGCTATAACTCATGGTGGTCGGCTAATTTGTCTGGTGCCCTTGGGAGTGTACGTCGAAAGGGATTTGCAAAGAACGCTCGATTTTTTTCTGCGAGCAAAATTTCAGCTCTCGCTTTCTTGCTCGAAGGGACGGGATGTCAAATGTCGGGATCAAATGGTGAATGGATATCTCGTCACGAAGCAACAAGGCAACGTTTAACTTGATTAATTGTAACCAGTCGCAACAATAGACGTGCACGTAACGCAACCAACCTCCATTCGCAACAGTGCAGTTATCGAGGGAAGTTCCATGCAAATTTCCACTGTGCGATCCCTTGAATGTCGATTTAATGAATTTTAGTCGGTATTAACCCATCGGGGAAACAGCAACGTTCGAGCTACGGGTTTTTATGAGTTTACGGAAATTCGACGAGCGATCGTTTGGATGCTGACGCGAAAGACTACGTTAAATGTTCGAAACAAAATATTCGGTAGATCAAACGATTGCCTAGGTTCTCTAGGAAATGTTGGTCTTCGCTGGATTGTTTCAAGTACCATTTCCCTCGTTCTGCGCGGTGAGAGTCAGAAGTAAGCAAGAACGGGAAAAGAAGGTAGTGAAAAACGTGGAAGCGCGAAACGTGCTGGCAGAGGGAAAAGGAAACAGGGTCGAAATAACTTTACGTCGTTCGAACGAAGAAAAATTTCAGAATCGTTATTTTCCCTCGTCTTTTCTCGCGAGTTGAGGACGGCTCTTGGCGAAAACCGCAGAAATAAAATTCCGTGCTCGGACGGTCCAATCGTATTTTCGCATTTTCCCGGGGATTCCGATTCTGATTGTTTCGGGCAAGCAACGTTTTAACGACAAACATTATTTCCAGCCGGATCTGAAACGCAAGAAGAAACGAAAATTGAGAAATCCTTCTCGTTCCATTTCGTCGTCGCGTGGTCTACTTTGTTCTATTCGTGGAAATCCGCGTGACAAATTTAGGGTCTCGGACGTCGCGTCCTTGCGATTGACGCAAGCGAACGGAGGTTCGCCCAGTTATTCACCGGTTTCGGATGGATATCGCCCTTGTAATAACTACTCTTTGCCGCTTTACATCGAAACGCTCGCCATTTCCCGCAGAGGCACAACGCTAACGAGGGGGAGAAACGCGCGATCAGATACAGCCGCTTAAACGCAAGTGGGAAACGTCCGTCATTGGTCGGCCGGCCACGCGAGACTGTCACGAACATCGATAACGCGCTGTCTGTTTCCACTGGAACAAACTTGAACTCGTCGTAAAGCTTAACTCCTGGAATTCCAAGGCTTGTTTATCAATTTGGAACGTCAATCCTGACGTTCGCTGCTTTCACAGTGACTGGCGAAGCGACGCTTTCAAAGACACGCGCAATATTTATCGCGCGTGTTGTACAAAGTATTTTGAAATTTTACTAATTAACCATTGTGAAATTTAACGATCGTCTCAAGTATCACGACAAGTCACAAATGTTGAATATTCTCAAGTATGCGTATATTTTCCGATTTATTGCGCTCGACTCGAGATCTCGTTAAAACTTCATATCGTTTCACGCAACACGCAGCATATAAACAAAATATCGACAAAAATTTGCGACGAACGTCCGACCACTTTCGCGAGCAGTTGTTACAGACATTTCTCGCGAGGAACTTGCTCCGCCATTAAACTGTCATGGGAAAATCTTTCCGGGCGTTGTAAAGCTGTACAAACAAAGTTCCGAAAGTAATCGTCGGTTCCTTCCGATCTTCCTCTTTTCTTGCCCCTCGTGAAATCGATTGGAACGGAAGCGGATGACAAACGACTACCGCGAGAGAGAGAGAGAGAGAGAGAGAGAGAGAGAGCTCTGTATATCTCGCGGAGAACTTTAGTTTTCCAAGTGCATTCAAACACGGCTGTTCGTTTTTCTGTTCCAGTTAAGGACAACGAGAAATCGAACTCGAGATCGTCGAGCCAGAGAAGCAACCAAAGTGTCCCCCTGAGAAAGGCGAGCGGGGTAAGGTTTTCGTGGTAGTTACCCGAAAGTGAAACGAGGTACCGTTTAATTCCTCTAATGGAACCTCGAACACATCCCGACCTCGGCCGAAAGCGGCCGGAGAGGGGCGAATCAACGGCTGGGAACAAAGTTCCCTTGCTTGTCAGTAAATTGCGGATCTTCGTGCAATTTCACGTTTTCACGAACTGAGGAATAAAGAAGCGCGCGCGGGCCTGAGCGGAAATTTTTCTCCGCCGCGAGATATTACGACAAATGCTCGATTTGTACAGCACAGTTTCAATATTTACCAGCAATGTTTATCTGTGATAAAATGTACAATGGAATATGAAAATCCTATTTTCGGAGTACTTGCAATAACGTTTAGCGGACGAAACGAATTTCTGCTTTTGCATCTTTGAATCTCCCAACACGTTTTCACCCGCAATCTACTTGTCGCGTCTCCGCCGTCACTTCTTTGTACTCATCTACGTACGAATCTTGAAGTCTTACCTTGTCTTCGTTCGACAGTCGATCCTCGCTCGTCCCGTTTCGATCGGCACAGACTTTTTAATTAGCGCGGATGCTGCCGCGGCGGCGGCAGAAAAAGCGACTCAAACGAGGCGTTCGCCGGTCGCTCGGCTCCGTCAACTCCTCCGGCAGCGCATTTCCCGAGGTGTTTGATATCGGCTGGAAGCCGATGGCTCATTGTTCCGTCGGGGCGAAAGCTGACACACATTCCCGCTTATCGTCCTCTTTCTCTGATCTTCGATCGACCAACGTACCCACCGTACCGACCTACGCGGCTTTAATAAGTCGGCGGACAATGCGACGACATCGGAGGATTTCTTGAACCTTGACCCGCCGCCCGCGCGGCTGCAAGACAAATTACGAAACGAACAATATCCGCGGGGCTCGACAATCGATGCCGATCCTCTTGTTACACCGGCGTGCCAGATTCTAATGGAAGGAGTTGAATTCACGCGGACAGGAACGCGATCCTCTCGTCAGTTTTCGGCGTAACACACGCGCGTGCATCGTGCGTACGTCGTGTTTGTCTATCGTGTTACGATAATCTGCAAAATGGATACTTAACAATGGTCGGATGGTCCTTTTCACTGCTCGATTCTAATTAGCAGATCGTGGACTGCCAATTACTCGTGCGTATATCCCTCTTTAGTTGGCGTGTACTGATTTCGAAGAATGCTGTAAAAATTATTACAACGAGTAAAAATACAACGAGTGACTTTTTTAACTGGGTGTAAAAATGAAAGAAACCTGAGATCGTCTCTCGATGATCGTAAAAATTGAAGTTTGCTTCAACAGATTCGGAGAATCATCTCGGTTTCCTGGAACAAGAAATTTATCTCCGTTATATATCGCGATTGTTATAACTTTGCCATTTAATCGGCGATCGCATCTGCGTTTCTGGTATAACAAATGTTCTTCCACCGCAACGTCGAAAACTAGTAGACGAGGGAAACCGCACGCGCGTTGATTTCCAGTCAGAGAATAACTCGAATGTCCGACTATTGCCAGAGACAACTACTTCCTTCGACCGCACGTTCGTTAAGTGACCAGATATCTTCGAGCAACTTGCCAACTATTCGATGTAATTCGGATATTTTACACGAAAGACGAATTATTCGCGTGGTTCGTTTCGCAGAGTTATCGGTGTCGCAGCGGTCGTTTCTTCAGCGTTTCGACGGAGGACTCGAGCGTCGACTCCGAGGTCGGCAGCAACACCACGCTGACGTCTGGTCGGAGCTCCGCTGGGGCTGCGGGGCTCAAGACCAGCAAACAGCGATGGAGTGGCTTCTTCACCAATACCAAAGGCACCAAACTCGATCTACTCACCGCTCAGCTGGACGACTACGACAAGCACGGAGTGCCGAAACTTTCCGAACCGTCTTACGAGCTCACCTTCAACGAAGATGGTGAGCAATTCCTCGATTAATGACTTCGTCGCAGGATTACCAAATCCTGTTTCGGAGTTCGACTTTTGAGAATGTCAACGACAAGTAGACACGAGTGGATTCTTATGCATTCGTAGTGGCACAATGTGAAAGTCGCGTCATGCAAAATATTCATTGTAACAGGTGAAACGTGTTTCTATTCAAGTTCTACTTAAACTTTAGTCCATGAAAATGCATAAAAGTCCACAGCCTGTGAAATAAAATTTGTGCAATGCGCTTTGTCCCATTACGATTTTACGTAATATTAATTATTAAAATTCGCTACTTTGTCCATTCTATATGTCGGTGTTATACACGGATGATTCGTAATTAAAATAGCACGATAGTGAGATGATAGAGGGAAAAGAAAACTTAGACACATTTTGTACAACAAACTTGTATCTGTACCCAATGAATTATGTTATATTGGGAAAGATTTCATATATATATTTGTATAACATTGATCGATGATTCCTTTTTTTCTTTTTATATAATATAAACGATGCGCATGGTTGAATAAAAATACTTTATAGTCTCGTTCGATGAGCTCAGGTGTTGTCATTCGTGAAACGTAACGTGGAATTTTGCCATCGCTTCGCAGTTTTGAAACGTTTCGGGCTGAAAAAACAGAAAACAGCGCGACATATAATAATTCCATTAAAAAATATACGCTACGAGTTTAATTACACGTTAAAATTGACAAATGAATTTTATTGCAGCCTTGTACAATTTAGAACATGACTGGCGCGATATCGTTCACAATTCGGACCAACTATCAGAGAAGCATCAACAACAGCAAACTGCTCTGTGGGAGCTGGCTCAAACGGAAGTAGCTTACATAAAGACTCTGAAGGTCGTGACAGACGTAAGTACCCTGATAAATAGACTGCAATTTCTATGCAAATTCATATTTTTGAGAATTTGATTATGACACTTGGTGGTGAAAACAAGTTGCTTAAGCTAAAAAAATTGCATAAAGACTCGCAGTCTCGCTCATTTATATTTTCACACTGAAAATATAAAACTTGATTTTTCACAAGGTACAATTTTTCTAATTCTACTTAATTAATACTTCCAGCTGTTCATGGCGTGTCTCTGCAGCCTGCAGGCCTCGAATATCCTGAACGAGGTCGACAGGACGAAGCTGTTCAGCAATATCCCCGAGATCTACGCCGCGAATCGCTACTTCTGGACTGAGTGTATTCTAGTGATGCTGAATACATCGAGGACCACTGGGCAACCGCTCGATCCTGGCCACCTTCTGCAAGGTTTCGAGACGTTCGAGCAAACGTTCGCACCTTATACCAGATACTGCGCGGAGCAAAGCAAATGTCAACAGTATTGCCGGGACCGTTTGAACGATAATCAGCTATTCACGGTCTATCTGGTGGTAAGAGTCTTGGAAAATTGTTGTCAATTATTAAAAGAAGAGAACCTGGAGACTATATATTTCTCTTTGTTTGTCAGTGGTGTGAGACTCAAAAGGACTGCAATCGACTGAAACTGCTCGACATACTGGTGAAACCTATGCAGAGGCTGACAAAGTACTCTCTCCTCTTGAAGGCTGTTCACAAGAACACGGAGAACGAGGAGCAACGAGCAGAATTGATGCACATGGTAAGAAAGTAATACTACTTACTGAACAGTAATACTCTGAGCTAACACTCTGTACAGTGTTAATGTTAATATCATTGTAACGTCACTGTGAATCAGATCAAATCTGTCGACGACTTCGTGGCATCGGTGAACGCAGCCTTGAGGAGGAACGAAGAAACAGCGCGGTTGGCCGGTGCCGCGTCTCGAATAGAGAGCTACGACGTGGTCGAATCTAGAGACGAAGAATTGGAGAAACTGATTAAAATTCACAGCACGTTCGACATTACTACCGTTCCAATGCCAGGCTGTCCGAAAGACAGCTTCAGAATACTTCTTCGCGAGGGAGATTTAAAGTTGAGGGATGCTGCTAGTAGCAAGGTAATCGAGCCATCACAACCAGATTGAATAAATACAAAGAACAACTATATAAATTAAAAGAATAACTGTCCTTCTCAGATGGAAGTACACGTGCTTCTACTGACAGACATGCTATTGATCTGCAAGCCATCGACCAAGAAAACTTCGTCCAGTGGGCTGGCTGGCACCGCCGGGGGTGGTTTGAAGATTATAAGACAACCGTACGTCATCGATCGTATCCGAATACACGAGTTAAAGGAGCCAAGTAGTTTAGGCTTGGTTTATCTGAACGAATACGGAGCGGCATCAGCCGCTTTGGTTCTCAGCGCCGGAGAATCAAAATTAGCCAAGGTGCGTTCGTGCATCGAAGCGTCTTTTTTCCCCCAAATTTAATCGCAATTGAGAAAATTAATGTACAATTATAACTGAGAATTGAGATTAACGTCGTTGTATCCCCCGTCGTTTTAGTCTTGGATGGAGTCCATAAGAAAAGCTCAGCAACAATTCGCTTTGATGAAAGTGCCACCGCTTGGCAACACGATGAATTTAGGCACGGTCAGTAGACAACCGAGCACCTTCCTCGGTGAGGTGGAATTCGAGCCGGAGGAATGCGAGGGTATACCGAAAACGCCTCGAGGGAGTAGCAGAGCGTCGAGAGTGAGCAGCCTCGCTCACAGTCATAGGTACAAGCTCCACTTTGATTCACAAATTTCAACAAAGCGGTAGACAAGGATATGAAATCTTTAGCCCTAATAGTCACGAAACTGCTTCCAGTGGAAGCATAGAGATGGAGGGTGTTTCGCCGGGAAGCAGCAGCTTCCTGCCCAGTTACAACCCAAGCAGAAACGTCAGCGTAGAGACGAGTGAACCGCCGCGCGCCTCGAGCGTATCGTCGGAAGAAGGAGGTGAGAGTTCTGGCCACAACCACAGACCCTTGCAAATAAGGTAAATACGTCGTGACCATCCACAGAAACGTTCACAAATAACACATGTGTTTTAAATGCAATCTGACCAATATTTGACCGTTATTCTAGTCCTAACAAATTTGATAATAGACGATATCCACTGAGTAAGTCACCGACGCCTAACACGTTGAGCGTCCAAGTGCCGGCGTATTCTAGCTTGGGCCAATCGCTGCCAAATTTGACCCTAGCCACTTCGCCACAAACGTCAACCGTGTCTCCGACACCGCCAAACTCGCTTCTAATCGTACCCCAAATAACAAAGAGCAAGGACACTTTGCTTTCACCAGGGCACCGAGGTAGCAATTACCCACGCGGGAGTATATCTTTTACAAACCTTCTTACCCCTTAGAGGTCTGCTGCGACCAACAGATTCACCGGCCAACGTAGCACTGTGCATGCTTGACAGAAACGTAGAATAGGAGAATATAGAATGTTGAAAAATTGAGGGATCAAACGATATCGTGCCTAATTTATTTCTTCCTACTGCACTGATCCGACTTTCGGAAATAATTCATCCCGTTTTTCCCTTTTAAAAGCTTTTTCCGATCCCACGAACAACGATGTATCCACTGCTTGATATTAGCACGAAAGAAAAAAAAAATAAGATAAATTGAACGAAGTTAGGATGTTAATTGAAAAAAATACCATTAGGTATCTCGTATCCACCACCGTCGCCCCCGAGAGGGGCGCTTAGAAGAGCGTTCGCGATTCCTCAATCGCGAAACCCACCTCTCGTTAAAACAAGACACATAAGCACGTCTGTGACACAGACGATTCAGCCTACCATGAACCTAGACGCGGAAGCCATCGAGGAGAGAAGAAGAAGGCTGGAACCTTCGCACCGAATGCCGTCGACCAGCAGCATCGCGGAGGAAAAGGTTCACTGTTTCATCTAAGATTACAATCTGACAGGCAATATTGGTCTTTCTTATATACATATATATATATATATATATATATATATATATATATATGTAGTCAGCAAAAATAGTTCAATAGCAAGGTGTTTTATAAAATGGCTAAAGCTTGTTATTAGTAACGAAATTTTTTTGCAACACTCTATATATCTCGTGAATATTCAAACGACACACAAACTGCACACATCAGCTAACGCCTCATTAATGACAAGATGGAAGCATACTGAAAATCAATACCAAGACATTCACGATACGCTTCTTCTTTTCCTTTGATTTTACATAGAGCAGAAGAACGTTCCAGATTTTCAATTTGAAAAAAAAAAAAAACATCATAGAACACCTTGTGTTTCGACTTTCTTTTCTAAAACAAAGAGCTTGGAGATGCATATATCTCGTTTTTTCGTAGAAATGACTAGAACTGGGATACAAGAGTAACCTGCCGAAAAGATAAATTGCTACGGACCATCTGCATTTGATGAGGGTGTACGTGATACGTCGTGTTTAGAAACAAGATGTTACTTTCTGTTGTCTGTATGCAAGTGCTGCACACACTTTCATACAGGATCAGAAAAAAGGGTTCAAACAATTGAGAATGGATTCAACTTGAATAGGTGAACGTCTCGTACTCCCTGTGCCTACAATATGAATCGAGCAATTTTATAATCGGTGAGTACTCAGAATATTCCAGTTATTTCTGTGAAGAACGAGAAACACAAAAAAGAAAAGGAAATAATAAATTAAATCAAATTAATTGTTAAATGCTTTCAGATTGGGGCCATTCGAAATCAACGTGAAGTTTGTACCACGACCGTATCATTGTAACTAATTTGATTCTAGCTGTGTAACTTTTAGATCTCATTTTGTAATGAACTCGTTGTGGCGGGTTGAAATGGCCACGTTTCAATATTACTCTAGTTCATTTAGAATTCTAAGCGACGAACAAAAAAAAGGCCTACCTAGCGTAATTAATATTACAACTATTTATCGTGATTTAAGTTTAGATGACTATTAATAGTTGGAGTAAGACGCCTTTAGAGCAACAATTTTAAACTAAACGAGTTCGAGTTTTGTGAATTAACGATGTAAAAAAACAGGTACGAACATTTAGAAAAAAAAAAAAAAAAGAGGACACACACGTAGAGAAAAATCACACTGTACGTAAACAAAAAAGAAAAAAAAAAGAACAAGTTAATCTCTCGTACAAGCTTCGATTGACACACGATTATGGGGAGCACGAAACGAGAGCGAAAGACACGTTTACTTTAAGTACAAATTCTATTTCGCAATATTTTGTTCAAGAGACTGAACTAAAGTGTCGGGCTGTCGACGAATGTCACCTAACTAGAGACAACAATATGTAGAGAGAAAACAAGAGCAATGATTTTATACGAGCTCCTTTACATAATGTTTCTTTCAAATCCTCCCCTTCCCAAAATTTGCGCAGCTTGTATTAAGCTTAAAGTGTTAAATTTATCATTAAAAAGAAAAAAAATTGATTGTGCGTGTATGTACGATCATTCACGATCAAAGTCAAAATATAGTACATAATTTATTAATCATGTCTCATTTAATATTCAATATCCAATACCTAATACTCCTTTATAGCAAAATCTAGTATCTATCAAAATCTTAAATTAATTTTTAAAGGTGATATTAACAAGTTGACAACTGAAAGAAATCTCTTTATTAATCATCTTTCATACTCGTTGAATGAAGTAAATGTTACACGGGTGATTTTAAGCGATCTAACAAATAATTTTTTATTTGATGTTTTTTTTTTTACAAGAGATTTTCAACAAATCATATATTTTATATACAAATAAATTAAATACTCTAAAGAGATCACAATCTTTGATACTAGCTTAGATGGTTAGATTCAACTTCTGCATTTACATACGCGCACGATGTTTCAAATTTTTCAGACACTCGTCTACCATGTATCCATAACCCAGAAGGTAAAAGATGTTGAATGTTGTTAGAATGCTGTATTGCACACTTACTTGAAAGCTCGAGGGCGAAGGCAAGTCCCAGCTATGGGGACAACGGTGCGAACTCGAGATCCGTCAGTAATCATTCGCCATGTCCTGACATGTTCGTGCCTCGCTACGTTCGTCAGCCAATGCTTCCAAAATATCCAATAAAAGTTCGCGACTTAATTGCTTTAACCTTGGTAGCCTCGCAACCTGTAACGAGGGAAAATTACGATATTTACGATAAAAGAAAAAGCATTTTACGTTACGAGATAAAAATTATTGCAATACGCGTACCTTCGTAAAATGATGCACAATGAGATTCAACGCATATTTCTTCATATCAACAGCTTGTATTCTATCCGTAGCTTCTAAGATCTGTATAACATTTTCAAACGTGACATTCATCTCGAGATTTTGCTTGCAAAACGCTTGCAATCGATTATTCGTAAAACCATAAAAAACTGGTGCAGTAAATAAGTATAACGAGTCTTCAGGTGGCATTGAAACGTCCGCGCAATAAATGTACCTTAACAGAGAATCAAATGACTCGGAAGATGGAACCGTTTCACCAATTTGTATCTGCAGTATTGAAATTGTACGTACTGAATGTATTTAATAACAATAAATAAAGAAATATAAAGAAGAATCGGCAACTTACGTTCACTGTATTATTTTCAGGCATGAAAGATCGGAACATTCCCTCAAAATAACCACACCGTGCCGCAAGAATGGCCTTATGAGCCGGAATTGGCATACCATCTAATATAAGCGTTATATCACAGAATTCTCTGCCGACACTTTTAAGAAATGCCTCCATGTCCTCTTCTAATGTCGAGCCTACAATAAAACATAAATTCAAGTCAGAAAAATTATTATTTCAGAACTATCTCGTCGAATTTTACCTGTAATAAGATCACAATGTTTAAGAAATACACCTCTTTGAGGCATCTGTCTTTTCCTGATAATTTCTACCATCAAAGGTTGATCCAAAGTCTCGAATTCCTTGCTCATTACAATCTCATTGTAATTGGTTTCCTTCACGATAAAAATCAGGCAGATCTCCTTTATAAAATGTAAGTTTAAGGACGCGGCGTTATGCAACGCTTTCAAAACGTTAGCGTTACTTATAGTCGCCTTCAAATATTGGACACATAACTGCTCTAATCGTTTCATGTTGAATTGCAAAGCTAAACGATAGACATCCATCATAAGAAGCACGATTCGAATGCTTAATGGGTCTTCGGCACGATTATTTGATCCGTCTTCGCTTTTTCTTGTTGGATCGATACGATCGGTGTAAATATAATTCAGAACCATTTCAAATGCCTCTGGTACAGCATCTTTCAGTCTTACCTGAAATAATAACAAATTATTAGTATTTTATAACAGATATCAAACGAATAGTTTTTTAATTTAAAAAAATTTGCTTACTTCTAACAATGGCATATCTTTGATTGGTACATTCACAGTTCCAAATACTTCTTCTAAATATTTCTCTCGGTCTTCTCGAGCTTCTCTAATGCGCGACCTAAGAAACTGTGAACGAGCTGCTACTATAGCTATGTGAGCGGGTATTTTGGCTTCTGTATCGCCTACTATAAATTCTACATCATAGAAAAGATGTCCGTTCAACAACCTTCCGAAATCATCGTGCAAAGTACATTTTGGATACGATGAAAATTGGAATCGATATGTCTCTCCGGATCGGACATTGTTGTCGACGGTTCCACCGAAAATAAACATCGCTTCTCCAATTACTGCCGCTGCATGAAACAGTCGACCAGAAGGAACCTGACTGTCAGCCGATGGCAAAATAATATTCCATGTTTGCGTATCGAGATCGTAGCAATGAAGATCGTTGGGTAACGTAGAATCAGCTGCACCGCCAAACACGTAAAGATGTCTATCAAAGCTGACCATGGTGTGACCATATCGTCGCGCTGGCGGAAGCGGGGCACCACGAAGTATGTGTTCCGTTGAAATTCGCGTCCATCTAGTGATATATATTTCATTAAATGCGATACAACTTTGAAATACAAAGCTATGAACTTACCGCTTTTCTTGAAAATGGAATTGAAAGAGGCTATTTGTGATCTTAGCTCCACTTTGGCCACTAAATACAAACATACATTCACGTGCTACTGCAACAGGAAAATTACAACAGGTTGGTGGACAGTCACCAGACTGGACAACCTCCTCCCATACTCTTGGCTCTCCAGGCTAAAAATAATAAAAAAAAAGATCAATAATCTGTCATACTGTTTCAAATATACTGCATTACTTACTAATAATGATATTGTCCACATGTCATTTAATCTTGCATTGCCATCATAACCAGCAAATATCCACAATTTGTTATCATAGACAGCAGCTCCATGTGCAGATCTAGCTACAGGAATCCTACAAAGAAATGAAAAATTTATATTTTATATAACTGTGATAAAAGCTTTAAAAAGCACTAGAAAGTAGGAGAAAATTGAATGAAACAAGTGAAACATACTTCCCAATAAATTTCCACTCTGTCCATTGGCCAGTTTGGAATCGGTACTCAAATAAGTCATTTTTATTAGTGAGATTCGAATTGGAATGTATGTCACCGGTGTAACCACCAAATACAAACATAGAAGAGTCATGCACAACTGCAGAATGATGATATCTTGGAGCAGGAGGTGTTCCTGTTGCAAATGCACGTCCCCAGGACTTTTCTTTCACATCAAATCTTAATAAATCATCCAACATTCTTTTACCATTGTCACCACCAAATACATAGATTGCATCTTTGTATGCTACAACAGTATGTTTGCTACGCCTGTGTATAATACAATACATTGAACTTCTGTACAAAAATAAAACAATTTTCAACATAACATTTAATAAATGAAAGTAAAGAACAATAACAAAATACCTTAGCCTATTGTAAATTGTATGTAGTACTATTGTATCTTAACTATAAAGAGAAGAATTACATTGGTAATAATTAAAAACTCTACAAATCATTCATTATCATTTATTTATAATAATCAATTAACAATTACAAATAAACTCTTCGAAACAAAGTTATAGAAAGTAAATCAAGAAACTGCGAAATGCTGGATATAACTGAAACACTGATACATAATTCTTATTATTGAAATGCTGCAACAAAATTGTTGTACGTTATGAAAAATTAAGAAACATTTTAAATAAATCAGAAAGATTGAAAAATAATGCACAATTCAAGTGATAAATTAAATCAATCGTCAAATTACCTGGCGCCAACAAATTCGTCGCATTCTGGCATACGTTGCCAGCGATGAACAGTTTCGAAAGGGCCAAAATCAAGAGTTAAACACTCTGCCATTGCAACGTTATCCATTTTTTTTCTTTTTTTTTGTTACTTCCAAATAGAATCACTTTGAAAGATTCGTGTTTAACCTGTACGGTAATAACTTGACCATAACCTCTATCTACATATCTTCGAAACACTCGTCAAATAGAAATAAATCTATAAATGCATTCGGATGCAATGTTTCAATGATATCGCGTCGAAATGTTCAAAATTTGTCATATACTATCCACAATCTAAACCTAAATCACCGACTGAAAACAGAACTGTCAAGAACGTGTGGTCGCATCGATCGAGTCGGGTAGAATGCGACCGAGAACGCAAGTTGAATTTACATACAATTATTTCTCTCACGCATAACTAATGATGGATAATTGATAACAGCATCTCCTTTAAATTATACCTGACGATGTGTACGTTTGTCACTCACGTGTGTACAAAATGTAAAATACAAAAATCATCGCGAGGAAATTGATTCTGTTATCATCTTTCTTTTTTTATCCCGTCAGTAGTACCAAATTAATAAACGGGGGGAAAAGAGTCGGCGTTTTCGAAAGGATTTTATCGTGTATCATTATAAATTCATTTAAATGCAGATAACATTGTAAACGCCTTTCACAAATAATTAAGATTAGGGGCACTTCGTTCGAATGATATGATACGATGTATGTCATGCGGCGAGGCGACAAATCGTGAAACGAAACGTGCACGCGGAATCCAAGCCGAGAAAGTCGGCTTTGTCTCTCAGTCCTTTTCACCGAACAAAACATTTCGAGAATAATGATACGAAATGTATTTCGAAACGGCCAGAAGATCTTTTGGATCAGTTGTACATGTATCGGCACGTACATCGCATACCGATATTGGAAAAAGCGAGAATTTCTGGCAATAGACGAGGGTTTTGAAGAGGTGTCTAAGGTTAGAGTTCTGTTTTTGTTGTTTGAGACCATTCCTAATTGTTTCAAGCAACCGATTTTGTAATATCGTTTCGTTCACGTTCACTCGCTGAATGTAAATACAGTAACAAGCCTCGTTACTTTGCTTTTATAGATCGATGATAATCATGAAAAACGGGTACTCCTGTTAGGTTTAGACGGAGCTGGAAAAACATCGATTATAAACCAAATATGCGTTGCGAACGGCGATGAAACTTCGTACACCGTCCCTTCGAAACCAACAGAGGGTTCTTCTGTATATAGAATAAAAAATGGAGTCCTATTTTACAATGTTTGGGATAGTATGTAAATCTTATTGTTCTACGGGTTTTCGTTTACAATATGATCACGTTGGTCAAATATGTAATTATTCAATGTTTTATTATTAGTTGGAGGTTCAGACGCCACTAGAAAATACTGGACTGCTTTCTTACAAGACACAGATTTGTTATTATTTGTAGTAGATGCGTCTGATATAAAAAAGTTATCTTCCGCTGCTTCTATTTTGAAACAATTGTTAAGTGATGCAAGAATGGATGACGTACCAATTTTAGTAATTGCTAACAAACAGGTAAATGTTTTTGACAATGCTTATTCTAGAATTTACTGTGTCTAATATATTTGTATAAATATCAGGACTGTCCCAATGCTCTGAAACCAGAGGAAGTTAAGAAAGCGTTAGATTTATTAAGTATCTCTCCTCATAAGCACAAAGTAGAAATAATTGGATGTCAGACAAGACCTCTTCCTGAAATGCCATCAGAAACGACCGAGTACACTTGGTACCATGCATCCATGGATTCTGTTAGAAAAAAAATATTCTATATGGCAAAAGATAATGTATCTGCTCCTATGTTTTGTTAAAAAATACTTTATACGAAAAAGCAAGAAAAACTAGAGGATTAAGAGAAAGAAAAGAAGGAAGTAACAATATGCTTAATTCAGCATATTGTGTACAATTTTTCAATGGATACGGTTTGTCCAAAATGAACCTTTTTAAAAAAAAAAGTAATTCAAGCTTTAAGAAAAGAAATGAATAAAAGTGTGCAATTTTTAAGGATTTTTCAGCATAATATGATCATTTAATTTTATGATACTTTTTATACTGTTTTCTTCAATATACATATAGATATTTATTTATTTATTTCTCTTATTTTTTTTGTTTTAATTATGCACAATAAATGCTACATTAATTTTTGTAACTGATATACAAAATAAAGACTTAGAGACTGTATTTAGAAATAAATATCTATTTTATTCATTTGTAACATACAGTATTATACATAACATATACATGATATGAATCTGTTTTTTATACAATAAGCATTGTTTTGCGTTGTCTAATGTTTTTGTACTTACCTAATTAACAATATTAATTAATTTATTCCTTTTATACTGCTATATTTTATATACGAATTTGTATTAAAATTGAAATATACTTAAACAACATAAGAAACTAATTACTATTATGTGCTTTTTTTGTTTTGAAGATATTCATTATATTGCTCAGGAATGCCTTTAAATATTTTAATTTTAGCACGTATTTGTTTCCATGTTAATTGATTGTAATTCTTCCTATCCAGTGCCATAGCCTGTACCATAATTCATTTAATAATAAGAAGTATTTTGAGTGTGAAATAAACTGCTGTGTAAAACAATATTACCTTGTAATCTTCTCCGTACTTATCCATTAAGTAAGTAAGAAAGTATACTTGGTTATTTGGTAGCCTAAACATTTTCCTTCTTGGTGCCTTTGCTTCTGCTTCAAGTTCTTGTGCCACATGTACTTTTGGAGGTATCATTTCAACATCTTCTTCTTCAGTTTGTAATTTATCTTCATCATTCTCGTCTTTTTTCTTTAATACTTCTTCAATAAGCTCTCTCTTTGTATTGGGTATCTGTAAAGCATCATTTGGATCATATGCTAATCCCATTTGGTTCAAATTAGTCCGTGTAGATTTTGTTGCTTCCCACGATTGCTTTATTTTAGAACTAATAAAAAAGAAAATTTAATTTTGTGTCAATAATAAATCACGATGATGATTTTGGTTATATTTACCAATTTATTGTCGGCAATTTCCGCAATTTATTTCGCAATCGTTTATGATTTACATTCGTACGATATCTCTTTCTACGTTTCACCTTTCTAATTTTCGTCATTTTTATAAACTTAAATTACCACGTTGTTCTTAGAAAACAATCGGTAAATTTTTAATTCAAATTCACGTGCACATAAACTAAGCTTCTAGCAATGTAGAAATATAGAACTTCAGGTTGCATGATATGTATTTTTCCCTAGTCTCTAGTTTAATTCCTAGAGAGAAATTTTCGCGGTAAGATAGAGTGGTATATCTGATGGCGCGCTTATATTTAAAAAGAATCACAGATATTTCATGAAATGAAATTTTTTATATTAAAACATAATAAATACATTTCAAACGTGAAAGTTACTTATTTTACTCGTAAAGTTATATTGAAGAATCATACATGATACATTAAGGAATAGAAAGTTGAAAGAACATGTCCCTTTCCAGGAATTTGGGTTGAAATTTCCAAAAGTAGATAGAAATCGATTGTTTCGTAAAAGTGGAGTTTCATAAAATTTGTCCTCGATTTCAATTCGTAGAACTTGATTGTCAAAAGACCATCCATTATATGCTAATGTTCTGTTGGCTTTAAAATGGAAATGTCTTGCAGTCAATACATGATAGGGAAAGTCTTTTTCACGAAGCACAATGATGTTTGAACACGATCCACTTCCATTGTTGTTTTGTGGTCTTTTGTTATCATTCTCTATAGAAATACTATTTTAGAATGTTTATAAAACAAGCAAGATTTTATTATTCAACATGTAGTCTAATGCATTGAGCCCAACAACAATTTAACGGATGCAACGAATTATATAGTTCACGTTTGAATAAAAATAAATCGGAGATTTATCATTCAATTAAAATTACATCATTTTATTCATTACAGAAGCGTAAATTAATATCGATAAGAAAGATTTGTTATTTTAAATGGAACAATGGAAAACAAATGGGAACGGGAATATTCATTCGATATTTTTTTATAAATAAATTGCGGTAACATCAAACCGAGATTATTATTATGAAGTTATCTTTGTTTCAGAGGAATGGGGTAAAATTAACAACATTATTATATATAAGAAAAAAAACAAAAATTTATTTGTCAATTCGAATAGAAATTCGTTGAAAAATTCTTCAGAATTAAAAATATGTATAATATAAATAAATGATTATAGTCTACATTTATTTATGCACATACATCTTCCTACAAATCGTTTAAACACGTACAATCCAATTTTACCGTCCTGATAACATGAAATTGTTGGAACCTTTATCCACAAGTCTCAATCCGGTTCTATTAATCCTTCAGTTACTAATAGATCATCTTGATCATTCTCAAAAAACAATACAATCTTTAATAAAATTCATAAACATAGTCGTAATATATTTAAATTTTACTAAAGGAGAAATACCTAATCTTTGGAATCATCAAACCTTTGAAACTTCATTCAAAAGATTTAGGATCCCAAAGACTTAATTAAAGTAAGATCTACATTCTCAAGAAAAACCGGAAAGCTTAACGTATGGTATCACAGCTTTACCAGGAATAGCTGGAACCGAAGCCACTAAAACTGGTGTGTGAATATGGTATGTGTTCGTATCCGTAGGTCTTGGAGGCGGCATAAGAGTGAAGAGGAGCTGGAGCGATGGAGGCAGCAGCGAATCCATGAGCTGGTGCAATCTTATCAATGGTTGGCACGTAGGAAGTATATCCATAGCTCTTAGCGAAGAGAGGAGCAGCTGGTGCAGCGTAGGACAGAGGAGCAGCCGACGCAGCGTAGGACAGAGGAGCAGCCGACGCAGCGTAGGACAGAGGAGCAGCCGACGCAGCGTAAGACAAAGGAGCAGCAGCGGCATAGGTCTTAGCAAGTAGAGGAGTAGCGGCGTAAGCTGGAGCTGCATAAGTCTTGGCCAAAAGAGGAGCAGCAGCAACTGGAGCGGCATAAGTCTTGGCCAGAAGAGGAGCAGCAGCAACTGGAGCAGTATAAGTCTTAGCCAAAAGAGGAGCAGCAGCGACTGGAGTGGCGTAAGTCTTGGCCAAAAGAGGAGCAGCGTAAGTCTTGGCCAGAAGAGGAGCAGCGTAAGTCTTGGTCAGAAGAGGAGCAGCAGCGACTGGAGTGGCATAACTCTTGGTCAGAAGAGGAGCAGCAGCGACTGGAGCGGCATAGGTCTTGGCCAAAAGAGGAGCTGGTGCGATCGCAGTCTTGGCGATTACAGGAGCTGCACTAGCATAACTGTACGGGGCAGCGTAAGTATGGCTGATGTCGTAATTGAGGAGAGCATCGTTGCTGATGCTATGACTGCTCACGCGGACAAAGGAGTGAGCAGAGTCATCGGACTTTGTGTAAGAAGAAATCACGTTCTGACCACCGAGACCTTTCTGTGTAGATTCCTGACTGAAACCGATGCTGCTGAGATCACCAGACGCCGTTGCAATGTCATAGGCAGCTGGACCACCGGCATTGGCTACTGCCAACAAGGCTGCGAGTACTATGAACTGCAAGAAAATTGTCTTATTATTTGATGTAAAAATCGCTCGATGTGAAACGATTGTCTGGCTGAAATTTTTCTTCGGAAGTCTCTAAAGTTTGACAAAGGAGAGATCCATGAATCGAAAGCTACTTTTAGAAAAATGATTTGTCTCAATAAATTGTTTCAACAAAGATTTTTCCTTGCGATCAAAAACTTCAATAAGAATTCTCTTTCATGGAAACTTTATGTTTTGTTATGCTGTACTTAAAGTGTTAGACCGTTGTAACCTGGACGTTCAAAGAAACTTACCTTGAATGCCATTTTACTTTTGAAGGAGTCGCTATGTTCTGACAGAATTCGAAACTTGGCGCAGTATTTATATACAGCGAAGATTGCAGGGAGATCGATCGAATTTGGGGTGCCACTGTTTCGAGTGGGATTGGGTATGGCCGAACAAGGGAGAGGGAAACTGTACCATAGCACTTTTTTTTTGTAAGATATCATTAAGAAAGAAGGAAAGTTGTGAAGGATAGCCAGATTGAAGGCGAAGACCAACAAACGTGGGGTGTGGATCAAATTCAATTAAGATCGCCAATTCTATAAGCATTATATTTTTACATGATCTTAAGGAAGAAATTTCCGTAAAAATTTTTGTTATATTATAAAATTAAGTTTTGATGAAATTTTCAATATCTCGTTGGATATTTATCCAGCTCATCAACAAAAAAAGTTACATTGCCAATGACATGTAACACGTAATAACTTCGGTGAAGATATTTATGTTATTGTACGTTACACCGTGATTGCACGACTTCAGGTTTATTCCGAATTACATAAAAGAATGCTGCTACGTCACATAAGATATTTAATTTTTTTTTGCTCTTTATTCTGGCCTTCCTTTCGTTTATGTAATATGGTACATATACCAATGCCGGGTCGTGATATTGTACAAGTTGTCAAGGACGCACTTTCTCCAAATTGTGGCACTGACATATAAAGCCATGCATACTACTGGTTGGCTTTGTATAATTTTCGTCCATGTGTCAGTGATCTTGTTATATTGTTAGATAAAATCGACTATCCCAATGTAGACCCGCAAGCGAATAGTTCTGTGTTTAGAAATTAAAAGGCGTGGCGGTGCCAATTCTAAACTGAACTGTCATGATGTAATTTCAAATTTTGATCATGATCAAAATATGTCATAATCATAAAAAAATAAGCTTTCTATTTCTTTGTTATCAAAACTTGTTCAACTACTCTTACATTTTCCATATCTGAGAATAGTAAAGAAAAAATGAAAGTCGTCAAAGAATTTTTTTCTATTAGAAGCAATTTGTTATTTACGCTTACTTCTTTCCATCGATTTTTATTATGCACTCTTTCCTTCTCTTCGCCAGGATCTGGATCTTTTTTACTTTGACCTGGAGCAATTACCAAAAATTGCTCTTCTTTCGTCATCCATTGTTTGACGAGCTCCTTCATTGTTTTATCGTGACCTGCATCGGCCAAGGAAAAATCAGAAAATACATCGTTGATCTGAATTATCTCTGAACAAGGTCGTTCGAATGAAGAGTCCTGAACTGTTTGCAAAGTGAACCAAGGTGATTCAGTATCTTCCATGGGAATCTTCGTCTTCACTAATGTACGAGATTCCGTTTCAAGCTGTTCCTTTTTGGACGTTGATGAGTTTCCTTTCGATCCTTTCTTTTTCTCCAGATGTGCAAATGTTTCTTTATATGCATCGTAATGTTCAATGACTTTTATCCAATCTTCTCCATTTATATCAATATTTGAATTATAACCCCAGTTTAATTTGTATTTGACATAAAGATCCTTCAGTATTACAGAAGTACGCGGCGATAATGATTTACTCGCAATGAGACGCATAGTCATTTGAAGATATTCTTCTATCGGTGATAAATGTTTTGCTGAATCTGTGGCATGACTTTCGTTGAAATAATAAGAAAAAAACAAGTCATGTGTACATTATTTAAGATTTAATTTACCTGATAAATTACTTGATACAGTTTGAGGATCTTCAGAATTGCTAGTAGAAACGTGGAAAATTTTTTTATTTATTAATTCAAGCGATTCTGACGGTCTTGAAATTTCGTTTCCCCAAGATGGTCTGGATGGTCTTGTTTTAGAATTATATTCTTCCGTTCCCATTAATTTTCTATTTTTCTTATGCAAAAAATTTCTTTGCTCATAATTAAAATCATAATTAAAAACATTTTTTTTATTTTCTATATAAATAATATAAATATATTAATGCATTATGAAAAAAATTGTTAAGAAAGATTTTAAAAAGTAACAAAACAGAAATGTCGACGAGGATGGGATTCGAACCCACGCGTGCAGAGCACATTGGATTAGCAGTCCAACGCCTTAACCACTCGGCCACCTCGTCGCATGAAGAACCAATCTTTAAACGTTCTTGATAAGGAGTAATTATTTAATTTAATATTTAAATTTCTTTCACTTTTCAATTAATTAAATATATTCTTATTCTGTCTGTTTGTACACGATTCTATTATACAAAATGTTGTTGCATCTTTTTTGTGTTCCATATACACTACGATATATTAGCAAACAATCATATTATATAATCAACGATAATGCGTGAATCTGTTCGTATATTTAGATGTATGTTTAAATGTGCGTTGTCAATTTGTACAATTGCCTTTTAAACTTAATAATATAATATTCAATTAAACAAATCGAGAAATTGTCATTTTTAATTTTTAATTAGATTTGTTATGTTTTAATTAGTTTTAAGCGATTTGTTGTTTATTTACTTCAATTTTCCAGCTCTAGTATATTTTACGTATTTTTTTACGTAGTTTTTCTTTTGTAAATGATAATTATGTAGATAGTGCAAGCTATTTGTTTGTCATTGTTTAATTAAAAGTTGAATAGATATAAGAGTTAAGTATCGACAATAGAACGATTACGTGAAATCCTTCGTTAGAGTCTCTTAAAATCTAAAACACAGTACTTAGAATTCTTATTAGGTAATCCTTACCGCAATACTCTCGTCAGTGTTCTCGTGCACGCACATGATGTAGATTATTGTCGATCTTGTCAGTTACTTTGCATATTATTATTAAACAATGGAAAATACGATAAATTCAATGCCTTTGTACACGCAAGTATATAATGAAGAAATCATGAAAAATCTCGAAAATAATTTTTCAAGAATTAAAGGTAAGACAATCAAAGTGCATAATTTTGCACAAACTGTATGGTACAGATTCAAGAAGATAATCTTTGTGCAATAATTTGTATTTTTATACTGCCATTTATCTTTCAGAGGAATGTTATTTGGATCATGCAGGAGCAACATTGTATTCTGATCTGCAAATAAAAAATATTGCTTCTGATTTACAGAATTCACTTTATGCTAACCCACATTCTATTGGAACTGCAAGTAATGCAACTCAAGATATCATAGAGCATATGAGATATCAGTAAGACATTCTGAAGATAAATAATACTGTTAATTACTCAAGTATGACGATAATTTCATTCTTGCAGGATTTTGAATCACTTTCATACATCTACTGATGAATACAGTATTATTTTCACATCAAGTGCAACTGCATCCTTGAAGATAATAGCCGATACGTTTCTTTTTAATGAAGATGAAGAAGATGTCTCAGGACACTTTGTCTATACACAAGATAATCATACTTCAGTCCTTGGTATGAGAGAAATTGTTAATAAAAAAGGAGCAAAGATAACTTGTTTGACTCATAATAATGCCTTTAAAATCTTCAATTCTTCAAACTCTATGTATTTCTATCCACAACAGAACAATTCAGCCAAAAGTAATTCACTCTTTATTTATCCTGCCCAATGTAATTTTTCTGGATTAAAATATCCCTTAACATGGATTAGAGATGTACATAATGGAGTTTTATCTAATGCTGTTTCTGATACATCTACAAAGTGGTATATCTTACTTGATGCTGCTGGTTTTGTATCAACAAATGATTTAGATTTATCTATCTATAAACCAGACTTTGTTTGTTTATCTTTTTATAAAATGTTTGGCTACCCTACTGGAATTGGTGCATTATTAGTAAAAAATACTAGTGCAAGTACACTTCAAAAAGTTTATTATGGCGGTGGTACCATAGATGTTACTTTGAGCTCTGAATTGTTTCACATAAAACGAAAAATTTTCCACCAAAGGTATAAATTCAGTAATCATATCCTAAACTTACTCGTTACTTTTTACTGATATATATTTGTTGCAGATTTGAAGATGGTACAGTATCATTTCTCTCTATAATTTCTTTGAAATACGGATTTGATATATTGTCATTTATTACAATGGAAAAAATTTCAAAACACGTATTTTCTCTTGCAAAATTTTTATACAAATCTTTATTAATGCTTCACCATAGCAACGGAAAACCAGTTGCAACATTGTACTCTGATACTGCTTATGATAATCAAGATATACAAGGGGGTATTGTTACCTTTAATCTTATGCGGTCCAATGGTGAATATATAGGATATATGGAAATTTTACACATGGCAGCTTTGTTCAAAATACATCTAAGAACTGGTTGTTTTTGCAATCCTGGTGCATGCCAAAGACATTTAGCATTATCAAATAAGGAAGTTCTTCAGAATTATGAGGCTGGATATGTTTGTGGAGGTTCAGCAGATTTGATAAATGGAAAACCAACAGGTGCTGTTAGAGTTTCATTCGGATACATGTCTACAATCAAGGATATTGAAACTTTATTACTCATGATCAAAGAATGTTTTGTTGATGGATCACCAATAAACAAAATTCCAGATTGGTGGTTAGATTATAGAACAGCTTTACATAAAAAATATAAACAACATGATGCAAATGCAAAAGATGAAACAAATTATATCACGCGCAATGACACAAATGAAATTACAAATACATTAGAAAATGTAAAACTGTCAGTTTCTAGACTAATAATGGATACTAGTTCAATTAAAGAGAAGTGTACTTTAGAACAATTGTATGTATACCCAATAAAATCATGTGGTGCCTATAAGATAATAGGTTCCTGGAATTTAAATTCAAAAGGTTTACAGTATGATAGAGAGTGGATGATTATTACACCTTCTGGCATTTCTTTAACACAAAAGCAACATGTTAATCTCTGTTTGTTGAAACCAATAATATTTAAAGACAAAGGAATCATGCAATTACATTATCCAGGTAAAAATTTCAGTTATTTTATCTATTTATTGATCAATTTAATAACTGAAAAATATTTTAGGAATGTCTACTATAGGAATTCCTTTAGATAATAGCTTTACAAACATTGCAAACGAAACAATATGTCAAAGTAGAGTTTGTGGACATAAAGTACAAGGTATTGATTGTGGTTCAGAAGTTTCTAAATGGTTAAGTTCAGCATTAGGTCTTCCAAATTTGAGGCTTATAAGACAAAATGATAATGATAATAAAAAGAAAGGTATGCTCTATAACATAAAATTGAACTATGAAAATAATTTCATTATATATCACATTTTCTTTTTGCAGAAAGCACTAAGCCTGAATTATCATTTTCTAGTCAAGCTCAATATTTATTGATAAATAAGGCAAGTGTATTATGGCTTAGTGATAAAATATCTGATAAAGAAGTTCAAAAAGATACGATCATACATAGGTTTAGAGGAAATATGATATTAAATGGTTGTAAAGCCTTTGAAGAAACAGAATGGAAACATGTTTATATAGGAAAAAATAGTTTTCTGGTATGTTTTTAGAAAATTGCAAATAGACTTCATAGTTCTTTTATTAAGGAATGTTATATTTAGGTAACTGGACCATGTACTAGATGTCAAATGATTTGCATTGATCAACTCACTGGTAAAAAGACAGTAGAACCATTACGTACACTTACAGAACAATTTCATGGAAAAATGAGATTTGGTATTTATTTAACCAAAGAAACTAAAGATGATGGAATTATTACTGTTGGAGATGCCGTTTATATTTCATAACTGAGTGATTAACATTATGATCTTCGAATACAAATGAAGGTAATTATAAGGTTATGTGGAAATATCATCAGAATTTTACATAGAAAAAAATAAATATGTTTTACAAACCATATTTACTGTGTAAATGCTTAATATTAACATTAATTTTTGTTATGTTCATTGATCTTTGCATGAAAAAAGAAATTCATTTTTTTGTTCTTACTATGGATATGACGTATCGTTGTTACCAACATTATAAAATTTATTTAAACATGTTATATTAAAAAAATTAATATTTTCTTGCATGCATACATGCATGTGATATATAGAAAATAGACTAGGATAGTAAATTTGAACATAATTCATTTGACTGCAAAAACTGAATGAAAAAAATTAAAGTATATTTTTATATTCATAATCTGTTTATAACTTTGTATTTATGATTTTTTTAAATTGATTTCTGTTTTAAAAAAATAAAGCTCAATAAACATATAAGAATTATAATTGTTTTAATTACTTTATCATATTAAATTACATTCTTCCGAATTTTTTTTGTGAATTTTGGTACCACTGTAATTATCAGCAGTATTCCGTTATTCAATGCACACCTGTCATACGTCACTGTGAACGAGGTTCAGTATAGTCCTTAATTTTCAATAAGGTGTTGATTTGTACGTGTTTCCTCTCTTTATTTTCGATTATGGAACAGTAAAGTTTATAATATCGAGCTTTATTATATACCGAGTGCTTTGTTTCGAAACGCGCGAACCTTTTGAAAATTGTATACGTAGGCAACAGGTGTCTAATGTCGCACATGTCTCTTAGTTTGTAGCGATTATCTCGAAATTAAACATAATCGTGCAAAAGTTACATATTTTTCGGAGTTTGAGTCATGATAAAAACGGTCGATAAAATTTTGTATGAAAGTGTCTGTTTTAACAAAGATTCGCAATAGAAGTGTCACAACCTGTCAATCATTAACACGCAACGATGGAATACGATTATCTCATTAAATTCTTGGCCTTGGGAAATTCTGGAGTTGGCAAAACTAGTTTTCTATATCAATATACAGATGGCACGTTCGAATCTCGTTTTATATCTACCGTTGGCATTGACTTCAAGGAAAAACGTGTGGTAAGAGATTATTTTACTATTGATTACCTCGTTACTTATACCATTTATTATTTAACAACAAGTTGTTTTCGTTGATTTTTACATAAATTTCATTTATTTAAAACATCTTGGTATATGTAGGTCAAATTATGAATTCATATATAAATACTTTTAAGACACATATGGTATCATTTACAAGCCAGAGTCATTAACTATTACAGATATACCAGACAGCGAATGGTAGAACTCAACGTGTGCATTTGCAGCTGTGGGACACAGCTGGTCAAGAGCGGTAACGTTTGCTATAATAATACTTTTTAGAACTTGTACTTTATAGTAATGATGCATACCAAACAAGGCTTTTAGTGTGCCTTATGAAATATTTAGAATTTCTTACATCTGTTGATATGAAAAGAACATTTAATTATAAAGTTTAGCAATTACTTTTCATAATAGAGCAATGGTATTTGATGCAATTGCTGCAATGCCATTAATATCTAGGTTCAGAAGTCTAACTACAGCCTTTTACCGGGATTCCATGGGTTTCTTACTAATTTTTGATCTGACCAATGAGCTGTCTTTTCTTGAAGTAAGAAATTGGCTGGAGCAGCTTAGGGTACTCATTATTTTTTAACATAATTATTAATGTAAAAATTATGCAATGAACGATCATTTGAGTTAATTTTCCTGTGAATGCAGATGATCCATTAGAAATATCAAAATTTTAGTTGGTTTTATGTGTGATGATGATTTCATATATGTATGTCGCATGATGTAAATTAAGGCTGTAGTGCAAAAATTGTTGATTTTAGAATAGAAAGAATCAGTAGATTGTGCATGGGAATTTAGAACATGAAATGTATTTTATGTTGCATGTTTGTTGAGTAATAATTGTAAACAAATTGATTAGATAGTAGATAGTAGTTTATAGTAGTAAATAGTATTTTTTATTAATATATACTTCCTGTATATTTGCATGTAAAGGACTCAAACTATCGTTCGATTTCACTAGGATTTAACAATTAAATGCAGAAATCACTGAATTAAGAAATTTGCACTCTGTAATTAATTTATAATTATATATCGATAATTAATATGGTCGTTAACGTGCTGCGTGTAATATCGCAAGGATCGAAAGGATATAGCGCCTTAATTTGAATTAATCTACCGATTTTTTTGATTATCGAAATTATACCTAATGAAATTCATTCGTAATCAAGTTATGAATGTTGAATGCCGATTTGTCTAGAAAAATTGGCAAGAATTTTTGAAAATTTCATTCTTGAAGAGGAAGAAAATTCTAATTGAAGAAATAGAGTAGTGTCGTGCACTGTGTGTTAATGCACATTTTTAATTGGAAAGGGAAGAGTTTTGTTCATAAATTTACTGTGTTGTCTTTTTTTTTTTATATATATATATATATATATGTCATCGTAAAAGAATATGGATTAGAATTTGTTTCGTCGTCAGATTTAGTCGCAAGCTCTTTGTATTTTGCATCGTGGCACGTTTCTGTTTCTCGTTGAAACTCGATTCCTTTGTTTGATCGTTAATTCATGTCTGTACACATGTAGACTCACGCATATTGCGAAGATCCAGACATAATTCTCTGTGGAAACAAATCCGATCTCGAAGACAAACGTGTTGTTAGTGAACATAAGGCACGGGAATTAGCGGAGAAGCATGGGTAAATAACATAGTACATGTCATTTATTACGTTCCTTATCAGCCACTCAGTGATTAACTCAGTGTTGTTCCACTCGTCTTCCTTTTTACTTCCCATTCCGAAAACCGAATAGAATATAAACTTCCAGAGTTACACACGTAACTTCCCTCATAGCAATTCCCAAAACCAGATCCATTCGTCCGATTAGTATCATCTTCCAGTCGTTTTATTTAACCTCCAGTTGTATTTGTTCATTGTTCCATTGATACAATCAGAGGAGATAATTACGTAGGACCAAATTGCAGTTTATACTATTCGAAACTTCCAGAGATGTCTGTGTGCGTAAATTCGCTACGCAACGATTTACGATATATATTCGTGAGATTGTTTAAAACACACACACGTGGAAGCCTGAAACAGTGTGAACTGCAAAGAAATCTGCAAAGATTACAGAAAAAGATAAAGAATCTGAATGTGCTATACTCCTCAGCTTGGTCTATTTGGAAACGAGTGCAGCCACAGGCCAGAACGTGGCACGCGCCGTGGAGATACTTTTGGACCGGGTGATGCGCAGGATGGAGACCAGCGTGGATAAATCACTGCTACCTCACCAAAGAGTGTTACGATGCCACGAGCGCGACACATCGCCTCCGAGTACTTCCTGCTACTGCTGACACTGTTCTTACGTGTAGCGTAGCTGAATAACGAGCTTGCGCTTTATTCAGCTAACAACGTGGCCCCGACTGACTCGCACTTGAATCTCCACGGTCGTTTAAATGTCACGTGATAATACTACTTATGCCTGTTCATGGTAAAATATCTATGACGTACAAATTTCGGAGCACTAATACAAATTCGAAAGTCGGCGTACCTCCGTTAGAAGAATTTCCAATCGGGATGATCGATAGTTTATTTGTACAATCGCAAGAAAAAAAAAGAAAAAGAGGAACCGTACCTTGTATGTTATCACAATGTTCGTGCATCGTTGTATTCTGAGAAAGGATTCGCGTTGTTTCCCGTATTCACGCGCACACTGTCGTCTTCCATTAACTGCTTCCCTCGGTATAAAACTGAATGTCTGACGAAGAACCGACGTGTACCTTCGACGCGTCGTATATCTTTCACACTTCTCCGCGATAATGTGATCTACCTGTTAACTGTTGTACGCACAACGTGTTCAATATCATGTCATGTTTTTGGTCTCTGTTCATTCGCCAAAAGTTGTGATACGATAGCATTCCGATTATCTAGGACGAAACGATCAATTTTCGACGTGTATATGTATTTTTGATGCTGTTATTGTACCCATACCAAAGATTCGTACGTCTAGTCGTTAAGTATACTACGCTGAATACAATCAAAATGTTGTTTGACGCACCGTTTATACTGTCGTTAATCGAATACTGATGTGCCCCTGTCAAATTTTCGAGCGAAAAGATACATCTTGGATATCTTGCGGAGACTATGTGTCAATCTTTCTAGTTGTTAAAGCGGAGCATCAGCGAGTGTTTTATTAGCACACGTTGCGAAGACTATATGTGGTGTTTCTCTAAATTTTTACATCCGTTACACGAGTTACGAGTGATTGAGAAATGTTCGAATATATATATAAAAGTATATAAAAGTATATATTTGTTCAACACCTATAAGGGTGGGATGATAACTTTCTGGTTGTGTGATATTATATAGACCGTTGTAAAAGGAATGGCGCGAAATTGCAGTATTATAGGAGTGTGAATCTTGAAACTTGACACCTCTTGAAAAGACGTTTTCACAATATTTCTCTTAGCGTAAAAATTTTGCCGGGAATGTTTGAAACGATAGAGACATTCCGAGTTATTGCCCTGTTCTATGTGTATCGTGTCATACGTCGACGTAATAAAAAGAGATTGCACGAGTTATAACTTCTCCGACCGAAATTCCATCGCTCATTTTCAGTTTGCTATGATCTCGAGAGCAAAACGGAAAATGAAAATGCACGTGGACGATCGATGCAACGTCGGAATTAGATTTAGGTGGATTTTTGATCAAACTTTTCCTCGCGTACGACGGAAATCGCGAAATTTGTAAATTACGAGCGAATTCTCGAATTTGTTCCATTTGTCACGGGGTGTGGGTCCCGATGTGTTCAATTCCGACTGGATCGTAGCAAACTATGATCGCTATTCGTACGGCGAATTTTTTGCGTGTCGATGTGTGACTGTGTTTTTCGAGACTTTTCACTGTACACTGTTCAAAGTACCGCTCTCGTCTAATAAAACAATTTGAATCAACCAAGCGTGAGAGAGACGCGAAAAGCGTGCTCTGCTATGTATACGTACTTAACCAACTGTACTTTGTGAAAATTCTGTCTGAAGGATACGCGTTCGCACAGAAATTTTCATAAAGAATATCTCTCGCCGAGCAAATAAACGCTCTGTAGTTCCGCTTAAACTAGCCTATCAGTTTATCCTCGAATCCTCAGCCTGGCAAGGCCACGAAGTAGCGCATCCACGCCGGATAAGTCGAAAACGGAAGGAACTCTGGCCCGCTAAAAACTCGACGATGCTTCAAAGTTAGAGAAATGCGAAGTTTCAAGCAAATTTTCGATACAATCAATCAAAACGTGATACCTTGCGGGCGTACCTTACAACGTTGGTTGTTGGAACTTTATCTTTGTTAGTTATCGATGGTTGAGAAAACGTGAGCAACTTTCTTGCTGCGAGGTTGGGAAAATGTGAAACGAAGAAAGGAGAATAAAACGGAATAATTTTATTCCTGTGGAGGAATAAACGGCAAGTGTTCTCCGCGTAGTTTCGCGTACTCCATTGGGGCTTGGAATCAAATGCAAACAGATCGGCTGTTGGGAAAAGGCCGGCTAGGAAACATTTCGAATATCGAGCCGGTGAAACTTCGTTTCATCAATAATAGGAGAGAGAGAGGAAAACGCGCAACCTGCGAGCCTTCGTTCGGAAAGTTTCGTGCGCGGAAAACTTCTTTTATGGAAGTTCGATCGAAGTTTCTGCCTGCCTTTGGCTGGATTATTAGCCGACTATTTATATACAACGCAGTTTATTGTTTACGCGCTTTTTAAGCTCTCGCCGGATCGGGCGAAATGTATTTTTACGGGCGGAAGTTGGAGCGGCGTCGTGCTTTCACGAGAATCAGCTTGATCATTTCGCGATCGAACGAACTTTCATCGAGAGGGATGCTTTCAATGAAATACGTTTCCATGCACATTATTCGAGGTAAAACTTATCGAATTGATAAAGAGGCAAAAAAATGGCGAAAACGAATGTAAACGACGTCCAGTCGAGTTTCGTTCTGTCGGGTAAACGGCTGTTTCATGACTGTTATTTTATTTTTTTATTTTTTCGCATTCTCTTTACGCGTGTACCGCCTCGTTTTTTCGTACCCGTAACCATTCACCGAGCCGGTGCACTTTGGAAAACACGACAAAATCGGATAATTTGCATTTATTTACAACCAATTTTTCAATCGCGTTCAGAATTTCGAATAATTGGGATCCCAATTAAACCGGTTCAATCAGAGTATCCCGTATTAAAAGCTATATCCATGACGTTCATAAAACGCGTACACCTGAGCCTGTATTTGTTTTCCGTATTTAAGATTTCCTTCGATCATTCCTATTATTATTACGTTACATTTCCTTCTAATATAGATTACTAAATTCCATCTTTCAAGATAGTGAATAAAATAGAAAATTCTATCATTAAACCTATTATTTCCCTTCGTTACATTCTTCCGCAAGTTAGAATCTCCTAGAATATCAAATTTGATCTCCACGGTGAATTTGAGATTTCCTTCAATTATTTCTGATGGGTACACCTTCTCCCAATAATGGATTCCATCTTTTAAGGAAGTGAATAAAATATAAAATTCTATTACCAAATCTATATTTGTCCATTATATTTCAATCATTTCCATCAGTGACGTATATCCTAATACAAGTCACAATTCCCCAATACCGGATTTCACGTTTCAGTTTCAGAATACTGAATAAGAGAATTGTGATCATATTTGGCAGGGTGATCGCGTTCACCGCCAGTCGATATTTTGCTATACCCCTCTCCTTTGAAAGCACGCCGACCAATCGAACGATTAGGCGTTCGTAGCTTTGGCTCTGTCAGGAACGTGCCGTTGATATCGGTAACGACCACTTTGAGACTAGCAGTTAGGCCCCTGTCCCTCTGTGCCGCCTAATTATTACGCGGACCCTCAAGTTCATTTGATAGCGGCTAGACAAAGCGACGGAACCGTTCAAAGCGTGGCAGGACTATCAAAAGGACGCTATTTATCGGACCGTGGTTGCTCGTCGCCCAGACACGCGCGTCTCTTTCCATCTGACTCTCGTGCCACCCAACTCTCTTGTTCTCACCCTTTTATTCCCTATTCACGGCTGCTGTGGCACGTTCGAAATTTCCCTCAAGGTGAAACCCAAGTTTCCGCGACACAGTGTCAGAAACTTGTGTGACCGGAAGTTTCGCAGAGTCATCGCGCGGTGTGTGGTGACCCGGTTCTGTCTCAGTTTACGGTTCCTCGCGAATAAACTCGCCCGGAGTTCTCATGAATGGAGACCCCGTGGTGACCTCGAAGAAATTCCTCTTAATTCCTACAAATCGTTCAGCGTCTGACGCTTTGTAATCACGCGGCATCCATCGTTCGTATCGCGAGATTATTCAGCCTTGCTGGCTCTCGCGAATCTGTGGCATGATTAGCCGGTATTCCGGTTTCAACGTGGCTGGTTCACAAGTGAAATGAAGTTTCCACAGGGTGCAACGTCAGTTGCAAATAAGCCAGGAAGCCGATGACTGCTATCAAAAGCAAGACCAGACAAGAAAGCAGAAGTTGCAGTCGAGGTCTCGGTTTACGTATGAACGTGATATTGTGTCAGAGGAGCTGGCGTAACTGCGTAACAAGAGTCAAGTCCCGTGATGGGCAGGTTCTCGATCGTGGAAGTGTTCGAAAATTAAATTGACCTTAAGAGGACTTGCGTGAAATTGGGACTATCATGGGCAATTGTCGATCGCACGGACAACAGTATGTCAGGATGAATTAACCATATTTAACTTTTAGAGTCATCGCGAAACAAAAACGATTACGTGGAGCGGATACAGATCGTGCTCACGCGTCAGATCTGCATCTACGTACGATCCTTACGTGTCTTTGTTCGACTTGTCAGAGGGGCCGAGGAAAGAGGAATAGTTTTAGTTGGATATTGGACTGCCAGATAAAACGAAATTACTCGGCGACCTCGAGCGCTGCCGGACGCTGGGAATCGCTCTTCGGTTTTCTGGGTCGGTGCTGCTGTTGGCTGATTTATAACTTCCGGTTGATACTTCATCGCGGAAAGTGGAATTGTACGACAGAATTGTGGACAGAAACCGAGAGATGATTGAATGAACGCTGCCGAATGGAGAAAAGTGATTGGATGACTTTCGGTCATCGTGAGGAATATCAATCTGCTTCCAAACTTTTTTCGTTTCTCTGGTATTTTTAGAACTTTAGATTAATAATTAATTATAATTGCCAGAAACGGAGAGATGACTTTAGGAAAATATTAATCTTTTGAGTCCTTTTTATTTCTCTGATATTTAGAATTGCGAAAAATTAATAACGATATTTTTGTGTTTAACTTGCTAACGAGATGGAGATTGGGTAACACCCAGCTGTGTTCTGCGTTCCTGTTCTTTAGAGAGTGTTCCAACGGAATAACATAGTGACATCAGTGACTTTGTTCGAAATTCTTATCAACTGCCGGTTGACCTCGTCCATAGAGATACCTCTGCTAATATCTTGTACTCCTAATATCATCGAACCAAAGATACCTAGACGTTACTGTTAAAGCTAGTACTGTTTAACACCTCCATTATCGTTCTATATCCCTATTAACATTATACAGAGTACTAAGACGTTATAACGAATGTTAGCAACATTCTTTTTCCATATTGTTCTACTGCTCTTTTTGTTTAGTTAGTTCATTGTCGTTCTACATTCCTGTCAGCATTGAAACAATAGTAGCGGAAGTGTATAATCAAAGGTGGAGGTGGTTTCCTCGTTTGGCTCCTCTGCTACCGTTCTAGTTTCCTGATAGGAAAAGCCATTCCTCGTTAAGAATATACTACGTTACAACGTAGAACGTTTGGCGAACGTTTCTAATTGGAAAGAAGGTTCCAAGTGCATAAAATTATAACAACCGTCTCACGTTTCACAGTTGTTACAAGATAAGACGCCGAGTTTAATGTAATTCGGAAGACTCGTTTTCTTTCTATCGTTGCATTTGACTTTTTTTTCTCTGCTGTTTTTAAATCGAACGAAACTTTGATTCAAAAGGTTATCAATCGCGTCGAAAATGGTTGAACGGTCAGATCGATAAATTACAGATTCTTACAACTGGCGAATGGAAAAGTTTTTCTCGTACCAGAAACAACGCAGACGATGCAATCAACAGCCCGGGGAAATTGTCTTTTTGCTTTCTGAGGGGAAAAACTGAATTCTCCGCTCGAGATTGACCAGATAAAGCGTTGACAAATAGCTCGTATAGATCTGCTCCGGAAATTGTTGCGTGCGCAAAAAGCTTGAAAAATTAGACGTTGCTCGCCGGAAGTCGAATTGTTTGACGGCCAATCGTTGCTGTTTACGTCCAACGTTTCGATTCGTTTCGATTGAAACTACCGAGGTTATATTGACTTACAATGCTGTATAGGAAACAACAGTTGTATTAATCCATGTCAAATTTAGTTGTTTTATTTCGAAATGTTTGCACGAGTTATTTTGTCAAGAAAATGGACAAAACTTCCATGCGCGTTCGAATGTCTCCGCTAGATTGGTTGTGTGATTCAAAATTCAATTCAAAAAGTGTAATTAACTTCAAATACGATTACAATATGAACAACTTTAATATCGATATACGCGAATCCAAATGAACGCGCGGAAAAAATAAATGAGAAAATTACGGGTTAGAATACTTATGTAAATTCGCAAATGGGTTATTTGTTATTGATACGCGAAAAAATGGAAAAATTAACGCGTGGTTCGAACCGAAGTGGATCGAACTTCCATGTTCTTTATCGGTGCGTTTCCAAAGCTCGACTACAGTTTACAAAATTCTCTGCCACGTCTTTCTTTTATCGGAAAAAGAAAAAAAAAAAGAATTCTTCAAAAAGACATGCACGCAGTGACGCGATTCAAATTCTCATCGGATGCGAGAGGCATTGCTACTTGCTGCCGACCTTTATCGCAGTTTTTAGTAGTCTTGAGTAATCGCGATCGACGATGGTCGGTATCGTTTCGCCCGGCGTTCCCGGCGAACTTTCCTATCCCCCTATTGTCCCGGGGATCGTGGCGCGGATTTACCGGAAGAGAGAGAGAGATGGCCAGTCGCATCCGGAAGCAGCGGCGGCTTTTGCGATTCCCCGCGCTGCTCTAAAACAAAGCGGAAGTGGAATAAGAAGTAGCCGGCACAACGCCGGTTCAACTTTCCCGCCGTTGTAACGCGCGATCGTGAGACGCTTTCTCGATCGTTTCACGGCCTCGAAAGTGGCCCCGCGATAAGGATAACGATACCAATGGAAACGTGACGTTAATTGGAAGACGATCGCCTTTCTTCTACTTCTTCTTCTTCCACCCCTCTGCTTTACCGCTGGAACGAAACTTCTCCATTTCCTGCGAGTCGATCAGCTAACGACCAGCCTCTATCGCGAAACGAGGAATCTTTAATTGTTTCCTACGCTCGGGGAATAATTTCCTCTTTCTTTGCGCGTCTTTCATTGCGTCATTACGAATTGCGGAGATTAAAACAAATTCCGATCGAGCGACCACGCTGCATTCTGGAAGTGAGGTCGCTTTCAGGTTGAGAGAGATCGGGCGAAATTGAGCAGTTCTAGGGATTGTGGTGGAAATATGTAGGATTCGATGTTGAAGAAAATATGTGATTTTGTTTCAAGAATTAGCGCGATCTAGGGTTTCCGAGTCAAAAGAGTAATTGGAGTAATTTACATTGTAACTCGCGAAGATTCTCAATTATAATTATTGCGATTCAACGGCGTCTGAACGTTATTTGTTCCTGCAAGTTGCTCAAGACAGTTTGTCGCAGGATATCCGAAGGCACTTTCCTATTCTTTAGCCGCTACGTTAAAAGCTGACGGTGCCTCGTAATAGCAAGTTTGATTATTAATCAAACAAGTTCGGATTTCATTATACAACAAGTTTGGTTATTAATTTTAAGCTGTTGAAGTTTAAGTGTCTCAAATAAACCTACTTTGCTCTGCTCGAGAATGTTAGAGCTGAGAGATCCGAAGTTGCGAAAGAAGTAAGGAGAGAAGCGGGAAACGTGGTGGAAACTCCCGCGGAGGGTCTTTCCGGTAGGAATGAAGTTACGTCGGCTGAAACATTCGGCTGAAATAATAATTCGCTCGGTCGTTTGGATGAAATTTGCATTAGGGAACAACGCGCCGCCGGTGCTCTACACGCGTACTTTCCGAAATTTTCCGATCGAGAAATAATTCGACCGTCCGGCGACGATATTTAAATCTTCGTGTTCGACAGGTACCGGAAGTTTCGCCGTTTTGGTAGACGGGGGAGGGGGGAGGAGGAGAGGGCGCGACGTGGAACCGGGCCGAAAGAGAGCCACGGGCGAGCTTTTGTCTGTGTGAATGAAAAATGACCGGCGCGCGCGTATAAAAATTCCGCTATTTGCATATCGCCATCGATAGGAAATCGTTTAGCATCGATGGGAAAACATATTTTTTTTCCCTCTTTTTTCTTTCTTTCCTTTTTTCGCCGTGATGGAAAAGGAAAATAAATCGAGAACCAGGCTCGGAAACTGGCTCGCCGGAGTTAAGAAAATTGTTCGACAGGGATTCTCGAACTTTAGAACCAGGATTCTCGTTCGATATTCTCACATGGTAATACGTTTCGCCGGAGGGACATTGACAGGGCACGAGTTTATACACTTTAATGCGGGATATTTGAAGAGGGAATAAAGATGATATGATTGAAAATGAGGAAAAGAAAATAAGGGAAAGAGAAACAGATAGGGAGACGGAAAAAGGATGATCAAACTTTAGAGAGCACGAGAATATTGTTTATGATTTTTAGATCATTGATAATAAATTAATGTTGCAAAGTCACAAATTAAATTACAAGTGGTAATGTTATAGTAATGATAATATCCATAAAATTAATTATGGTGTAATAGCGTAATTGTGTGACCCAAGTTCTTCGCTAGTTCTTCTCTGATAAATGTATAATTCGAATCAAGATATCGAATATAGAATTAGTATTAACATAGTAATTTAATAATCATTGAAATAAATCAAGCAATTTTTTGCCATTAATACATCGTTACATTGATTATTAATGTATGCATATTAAAAAAATGAGATAGACCAAAATTCCACGTATTTTTATATCCATCGTAAAAGCGAAACCTCGTAATAAGATATATCAAACAGATATAAATATTTCAATGTTTATTTTACACAATAAAACGTTGTGAAAACCTGCCAGTATTCTTCTAATTATAAATCCTTCAGTTTCCGCTGGTGAATAAAAATAAAAGGAAAAAGAACGGCGCGCAGGAAACTTGTTCATATGTGCGTTGTGAAATTTCAAACAAAAAAAAAAAAGAGAGAGAGAGAGAGAGAGATCAATTCACGAGTTCGTCAAGCCACAGAGAACGTTCGATTCGTGATTTTTTTTTTCATCTTTTTTTTTTTTTTGTTTTTTAGTTGAAAAACACAGGTCAACTGGACGAGATCGCGTATTATCAATTTGAAGCGCGGGACGATCGAGCGCGAAAGCGTATTAATAGGAGATTTTTAATTAAAGCTATTCAGGCAAAGTGTTCCTCGTTGACGGCGCAAACTTTGTCGAGAACGCAATTTACAGTTCCAATCGGGGAGGAGCAGGCTGCCAGTTTGGCTGTGCAACAATTTCTAAAGCACGGCGGAGCCTCGCTTAATGCGATCCAAAGCGTTCTGGCTTCGACGATTCGATTTTGATCCGGAGATCAATTCGGTAAACAATTCGTGAAGCGGCACTCGATGAGATGTGACACGTTTACACCGGCTTGCCTCGATTCGAAATTGATTTCAGCTTTGACCTGGGCTGGGTTTTTCGAATTCACCGACTGGGTCATCAAATTCACCGTCGATTTCGCGCGTCCGATAACCTTCTATATATGGAAATGAAATAATTCGGAGAATGCAAATGCCAAACGAAAGAATCCTGGCTGGTCAGATTGTTTCGAATCGAATGAACGCGGGGAATAGAGAACGAGACAGGCAAGAGACAGTAGGCGAGAATTCTTCCATCTTCTGACGAGCGATTCGTCCGGGACGTATTCTCTTCTTTCTCTGGCCTCTCTGTAGCCGAGCTAGTTTCTCATGTTTCACAATCTCCGGGTGAAACAATCGAGCGCATCGCATTGTCTCAAGGGACACAGGGCGAATGAACATCAGACCGAGAGCAGAAGCGTACGAGGAGGAGGCTCGCGAGAAGCCACGTAGAACAGTTCTTTCTCTTGGAACGCGACGTCTGTTCCATCGCGTCTCCAGCTATGCATCGATCCTCCTTCCACGATTGTCTTGCAGACGGTGAATCCACGCCGAGGCAAGATTGTTCATTGATTCGTGGATTGAGCGAAAACCGGCTGGAAAACTCCGCTTCCCCGGAACGGATAAAAGAACTGCAAATCTACCGTTTTCATTCTGCCGGCGAATATCTTTTCTGTTACCTCAGGAACGGTGCTCGTGTCTGGATAATTAAAGCGGTACGTCTCGGAAGATTGTGAAATGTCATTTATAAATTCACATTGAAAGTTTTTATTTGAAAATATAACGTCACTCTATAACGTAATTTGTCAGAGATGGTTAAAGTTTCGCATGTATGATACGATTGTTCTTCAAGTCGTACTTTGTATAAAGGGAAATCGCAAGACAGAAGCTGCAGTCGGAATCTAGAAGAATCTATTATCTATCACACGTCATTAAATATTATCGGATCCGTCGAAACCAACGTGCTTCCAAATTTCACTGAAACCTGAAAAACTGCATCTCTCATGCCTCTGTACGTAATTCACCATACCATGGTCATTAGACCATTAGGTGGCATAACTTTTCCGTGAGCTCGGTTCGTGAGCCGGCAAATTGATCCGTAACACACGAGATCTCTGGATCGTGGAACCGTGGTCCGACGATTTCAGGACGAAGCTGCGATTAAATTGCGAGAAATCGCGCGGCGATGGCGTAACTAACGTGTCGTTAAGAAGCGTAGCGGCGAGGAGTGCGCGATCCGCAAAATCGGATCGCCGTGCCAGAGGATCGGCGGGGACTGGGAGATTTCCATATCCCGCAGCGATCTTTCGGCCGCGCCGTGACTTTCGGCGATCGTGAAGCGCCGCGAGACGTTTTATTTCGACATTATAAGCTATTTCGCTTCGGAATGGGACAAATGGAATTGCCGTGGCTATCGAGCAGCGGGGTATGGCCGTGCACCCGCCCTCCCACGACCGAACCTCTGCCAGAACTCGTTCCGATCCACCTCGTGAATATGATTCCCGCGAAATTAAAATGTTCGTTCCGCTCTATCCTCCTCCGTCTCTCCGGTACTAGTACCTTATCCCTTAAGGAACTATTGGAATCTCGAACGGCGGTTCGAGATTTCGTGCGGTGGCGTCTTGATCTGGATGAAAGATATGCCCCCCTCTTCCTTCTGACCTCGTTAAGATCAGATCGATCCTGATATTTATTCCCCCCTACGTTCTTCTTCTCGATCCTTTCTCGGTTTTCCTCGATTAGAGAAGGTTTTTCAGTGCTATCAATTGTTATTGCGGTTGAAGATCGCAGGCGAAGAATACAGTAACAGTTTCCCGTTCTTCGTGTGCAAAGATATTTCTTTGATCCTTTATCGGAGAATTTTAAAATCTTCTCCGAATTTAACTCGTCTAATTGAGCGAGGATCTTTGAGACTTGATTCGTAATTAAAAACTGCCGTTCGCGTAGCAGACCAAATGAATAATGGTTCTCCCTTCGGAGAGGAGAAGATTGTTTTCTCTCGATAATTCACGGAGGAGAAATTCCGGTGGATCAGTGGGTGATTAAGAAGAATCGTTCGTTCCTCGGAATGAGATTTAGCACGGCGTAAGGAGTGCTTTCGACAATGTGTATTAGGTGACCCGGTCCTCGAAGGATTGTTAAGGTCTCCGGTTCTCTCCGGGGTCTCGAGCAAAGTTTCAAATTCCTCCGAAAATCGCGAGCGCTGCGGAAAGTTTCGCGGAACGTTCGATTTACAGAAAGTTCTCGCGAGGTGAACTCGAGACGCCCGCGTTTCAAAGCATCCCCTTTTCCGTCTGTTTTTCCAAACGGCGCTTTCTCGCGCACGATGACGGCGACGCGCGACGCGCATTCGACTTTGCATGTAATTTACGATCGCGGATGCCGAAGCGTCGCGTAAACTTTCAGGCGCGGTGGCCACTTTAAGCTTGGAACCGGTTCAAAGAGCGCGGGTATTCCCCGATATTTCTCCGGCTTAATCCTCGAAGCATCGTCGCGCACGATTTCATCGTATCGTTTATCGCGCGAAAATTCCTTCGCCGGGGCACGCTGCTTTAAAGACACGCGGATTTTTTCCCTTCGCTGATAAGTTTAGCGCGAGGACGGTATGCGCGAGTCGTCATAATCCATTGTGGTGGCGAACTCGTTGCGGTGGCCCTTAATTCTAATTCTGGCTTCCGTTCTGGCGCCACTTTGCGCCGTCCTTCTCCCGCTGTTAAAACAGCAAACGTCTCGTGTCCGCAAGGCCAAAGTGCAAATTCAACTGTTCCCACCTATTCCGCGTATGAGAACTCCACTAAAAGCTGCGAAGCACGCGAAAAGCTTCAGTTGTCCGTGTCCTGGTCAACCACAATCCAGCTGCTGACGTTGCACACTTTGTTAATATCCGTCGACGTTTTTACGCGATCCCCGGCGTCGTGTTCTCTTTTTCTCGTCTTTTTTTCTTTTTTTAATTCACGCAAGCAGATTTCTCCTTTTTTTTTTTGAATCTTCTCTCCTTGAATGATGTCTAATTACTCTCTCCATTAAGTGAACTGGCTTTTTTTTTTTTTTTAATCCTTCGAACGTCATCGACGTCGAGCGCGGAGCGAAGCAAACGAGACGAAAGAAGTTTCACGAGAGTCGACAGCTCCTCTCGGTTCTCGTCCTCCTCTTTCTCCCTCATCCCCATCGTTTCGCGCTTCGATTCCAAGGATGCAAAATTACGACTTAATTAAGCAAGAAATCTTTCGAACGAATGACCTCCGTCTCGTAACTTGATTAGCACATTTCAATTGCAAATCCACCCCTCTCGTCTTTTCTTCCGGTTCACCGTGGAAGGCCTTGGACACCTCCCAGTTCCGAATGTGAGTCGCTGATAGTTTTAATCGCATTTAGAAACGCGGCTGAAGATTTTCTATAAATCGGACGACGACTTGGAATGCTCGTTTAGCACGGTTGTACTTTTATGTGACTATGCTGTGTCATGCTAATGGGAAAACGTTTGGATTCATCTTCTTTTAAATCCTTTAAAACGCACAGTTAGCTTGTTCAAAAAAGGACGTAGTCTTGGTATTTTTAAAAAACTACGGAGGCAAATAATTCTCTGCGCTAACTTTCGTATATTCGTGAATAGCTTTCGAAATGTTCAGAAATAATTGACAGCAACGACACACTTACCGAATTTTAGGACCCATTTAAGGAACTTAATGGTCGTCGCAAAGTGGAGTAACCAAGCGATTACAAGCTTTAATCTTTTCGCAAAGGAGGAGTTCGCCTTAAACCTTCTCGTGGTTGCTCGTTTCCGCGCGGCTAATTCGAGATAAAGCATACTCGTCTCGCCGAATCGTTGGTCGGTGTGTACACCCACGTAACTATATCAGATCCGAGGGGTAGGTTGGCGCGCAACCGAGGCTGCTTATTTTCTGCGGTGCAGAATATCGGGCGATAGACGGTCGAGAAAATTAGGTTCGGATGGTAAAGGGTGGTCGGTAGGGGAAAGGGAAGGGGGAGGAAACGGCGAAGATAAGAAACCGCGATTTTCGACCAGGGGAATAGCCCGCTGCGCGCAAACAATCGATAAGTAATCAATGCTCGTCGCTGCCCGAGCTTTTGTTGCATCCCCTTCCCGGCCGTGCACCTTTCTTCCTCGATTCCGACGCGGGTTTAAGGCGGAAAATAACCGCGGCGTCGGTAACTGCTTCTCCGTGTAACTTCTGGTTTTGCTGGAAGATTGCACTGGCGAGTGCATTGAGCACGTCCGCGATAAATCATTCCCGGCGTTGGTCATTAATCAAGAATTTATGACCATGATACGTTCGCTCGTACTTCCGATTTTCATTACCTGGCGCGCCCTAACAAATAATTTTCCATTCCCGCGATCGTGATACCTTGCACGCGTCTGTTCGACGTAAATTGTTGAGACTGGATTGGTTTGACAATCCTGAGTTCGTTTCTCTCAAAGGTACAGCAAGGGGTTACTTTTATTCTCGAAAATTGTAAAAATTCGAACGTTGAAAGAAATTTTTTTCGTAACTAGATCTACCATGGTCTTGAAAGTGTAAAATCTTCGCTTTGAAGGTTGCCGTGCGATTTTTTCTCACTACTTTATCGAATTTTGAATGTTGGAGTTTTCAAGAAATCTCAACATTTCGTCGTTTAATCCCGATGTTCAAAGTTTAATTAAATGGTGAAAAAAAGAAGAGAAAAATTTCAATCTTCAAGATGACGAATTACACTTCTTGACGTTTCTTAACGTTCGAAGATTCACCCGCGTATTCGTCGAAACTTTAATTCGTCGGAAAGCCACGGTGCTGATAGCGACACGTGCGAGTAGTCAAGTTTCTCGACGCAACATGAAACTCACTGTGAGATCGCGTCACGCCCCTTGTCCGTGATCTAAATCGTCGATCGCGACGTTTGCTGGGAAATCTCAAAGATCCGTTGCGAAGCCTGTCGCCAAGATATTTTCCAGCAACTACAGATGTCTGGCACGTGAGTCGGAACAATATTAAAGACAAGGGGGAACGTTCCTAGGTGGTGTCATAAATCAACCTCCAAGGTGTGCCTCCATAATCGTATTCAATCGCGTAACCGCGCACCCTCGTTGAATTCTCGATATTCGCGAGCATTTCCGGGAAACGAATCGCCGTTTCGCGCCTGAAATCTTAACTAGACGCAAAAATTCCCCGGTGCACGAAAGTCCGCGTCCACTACCACTCTCGGAGCTCTCGGAGCTCTCGGCCGTGTCTGAAATCGTTAAACATCGATTAGATCGATCCTTTCAGCTCTCAGAAGCTCGAGGAACAACGCACGTTCGTGGCGGCAGATTGCAGCCACGATCAGTCAAGTTCCGAGTCTCGTTACATTCAAATTATAGGAATTCCTCGTAGCAGCGGTGAGCGATGTTTGATAACGATTGAGTCGCCTTGGTGAGCGATTCACGATTGACATTCGTTTACAAATGAAGTCGCGCTTGGTACAGGTAGACCTCATCGCAAGATTATATATAAAAACTTAATTTTTGTAACGCAGTTTTAAATTATTATACGAGGGAACTAAGAGACCATTTACTTTTACTACACGCTTCACGTCTAGAAACACTTCATAGATTCCAGAGTAATCAGCGTGTAGAGGTAAGAGGGGTTTGGCCAAAATAGGTAGTTACTCCAAAGTTACTCTAACTACTCCTCTAAACATCGGAAGGATGTCCAAAATTGACCATCGATTTTTGATCTACCCGAAACGACTAAAAAATTCCATCGAGCCGTGCCAGCTTCCCTGGAAAGTTACGCTTCTACCCGTAAAATATTTCGATGGAGGGCTCGCTAAGCTGCGACCGTTGAAACCCGCGAACTAATAAAATCTATCAAACAGACGTGTTCATGGTCGAACGGAACTCGCCAAGCACCGGGAGTAACCCTTTTTCTTCGCTGTGGGTAGCGGTCGAAAGCGTCCGCTTTGACAAGCGTGCACGAGCTGGAAGCTCGGGACCCCGGGCTGATGTGCTCTGCGCAGCCATGTGGAGAAACGGAGGAATTTTGGCAGTCTCCGGCGCGCATAAAGAGCGCGCCGGTAAAAACGCTTCCGTCGGGACCATATTTCACCGATACTACTTATTCCGCGGCTCGCGTACCATCGTTCTTCGGTGGAGCTCGCCGCGCGGAAATTATATGCGGGATTCACGCCAGGCCGCGATGGCCCTTGGCCATCGAATACACGTTCCGCCGCGAATTAATGCCAAATTCCGCGTTCGCATCCGCTGATTTTTCCGACCAACCATCACCGCGACCAACCTGGAAGAATGCGAAACCTGTTCCGTGCAAGTTGCTCCCCTGCAGCGTGTTTTCCTAGTTTTCCACTCGGTCGTGTACCGTTGCGGCTCTGTTCATCCTCCTGTTTTTCTTTTATCAAGCTATTGTGTTTTCGAGAGCGGCGAGCTGCGGTATTTTGCTGGTGTGTTTCGTAAACTTTTGTTAGGAACAATCGCCAGGAATAAACGATTTTTGTTACACCGTTGATTCCTTTGTTTGAGAACGCAACCGGAATTTCATTTGTTTGTCAGAGGAAAGTTATTTGCGCCAATTTAACGCCTGGAAACTATAATTGTAAATATAATTGTTAAGAAACAAGTTACGACGTAACTGACTATTCTTGGTGATTTTGATATTTTGATTAACTTCGCTTCAAGGAAATAAAACGTCGCGTCTTCTTTTCGTTACACGCGTTTATTACAATTTTTCATCTTGCAACGATATTTCTGTATCGCACGGAAAGTTCATAGAATTCCATCGAACATTGTATTATTACACTGGCAACTTCGTTAGGGGGGGAGTGTAACTTTTCGTTTGATTGTTTGCCGTCCGGCGAGTTTCGCGTTGCTGGAAACACGTTTCGTTACCTGGACACCGGGCGGTAATTCACTTACCTGCGCCGGAAGCTTAACTGTATGCGCCAGTTTCTGTCCCTTCGCGACTACTGCTAACGATCGAGCATTGAATGATAATTCTTAGTGGACAGTTTGTTAGCCACCGTCTGAATTCAATTCCTCGAAACCATGGTAACCGCATCGGCGACTAGACAATTCTCTGTCTAGGTTTGCTCTATTCTTCCTCGGTGTAAAACCTTTCTTTCTTTCAAACGGGCCACTTTCGTTCACAGCGTCCTCCGTGAAACTGCGTTCGTTTCGCGCCAGTAGCGGTTTTTACACGGGCGCTGAATGATCGACGCGATCGAAAGTTGCAGACTTTTTCAACGATAACTGTCGATGACTGTAAATTCGCGATTTGCCACGGTTTCCCAAAACGGGTCACGTGCGTGCGCCTGATTCGCGCGATTGCCAGCAATTTTTTTCACGCGCCGGAGCCGTACCTACCCACTGTAGCTGGGCACTTTCGAAATAAACTGGCGCAAGGGGGAAGCTTTTTCATCTCGCTTTTTAATTCACCGCGACAAAAAAAACGAGACACCCAGTCGATCGAAATTTTCACGGAGTACGAGCTGGTCGATCGTCGTTTCGACGTCGGTTCAATTAATCAGCGCGTCAAAAGCCGCCGAGATTCTATCATCTTTCTCTCTCTCCAGCGTGAAACTCGAAAACGGGGGTGGCAACTGCCATCTTCGTAACAATGTACGAACGTCGTTGTTGCGCGAAGGAATTTCACGAGGAGGGTGAATGAGTGTCTTTCTCCCTCTCTCGATGTTAAATTTCGTTTCGATTTGTCACTGTCTCGCTGCTTTGTCGGCCAGGACGCGAAAGAAGTCTGGCTCGAGTTGTGACGTCATGTAAAATTCGTCTCGTCTCTCTCTCTCTCGTTCCGCGAATCTATGCATTCTTGAACGAATGCCGTTCACCTTTCCCCCGTTTCTCGACGATTGTTTATTCAGTTATATCAAGGAAACGGTCCATTCCGCGTTTCGTTTCTCCTCTCTCTCATTTTCTGCTCGCTTATATCCTCGAACGCTTTCACGGTCTTGCGCGTCGACTTCTTTTCTCATTCCCCGTTTATTCCGCGTTTTCTTCGTTTTGTAAAACGAACGCGTAAGCTAAAGAGCAAATTTGTTGGAGATTTTATCACTGAAAGTGTTTTTATGTTTAGCGGGGATAACCCAGAAAATCGGGCTTCTTCAGGTGCAACGCTGATGCAACGAAAATTAGCGATTGGTTGATTTGGGTCACGTGATTCTTGAGGGGGCGTGGGGTAGACCTCGAGTCTGGTACTGAGCGATCGCGCCTATAATTTGTTTTTTATCGATTCAAATGATTGCGTATCAATAAAATTTTATGACAAAAAAGTCGTCTTCGTTTCTTAGTCGGAACAGTTGCTTCTGGGCCTTTCAGTGAGACGAATCGTACTGGGATACAAGTCGTGTAGTTTTTTTTCATTTAACAGCGGTAATCGTATGGTATCTATGGATTTTTACAAGAGATTCGGCACAGATTCGGTTTCTCTGAAATCGTCAATATTACATCGAACAGAGTCGATTAATCGAGCATTAATTAAAACTTAATTGCTCCGACATAATAATTCATAGGAAACGAACGTGATTCTATCCTACAATGGATCCTGCTGTAATAGTTCATTGCTAATAGAATATTTGCATAACAAAAAGATGTTGCGTAGGTTAATCACCCAAAATTGGTGTATGACACGTTCAGTTGAAAATTATAGAAAAAAAAAATAGAATGAGATTTGCAGTGAATAAATGAATTCTATTGGAAGACAAATGGATATTTTTAATATATAGCTCCTTTAATTAAATTTAATTAAATTTAATTATATATACCTTAATGAGGCTCTATCGTTCAAGTTGAAATTTTTCGTTTGTGTTCATAGAATGAGAAATAAATATCAAAATTCAGCGATTGTTTTTCTTGTCGGTCAATTGGTCTCGGAGAGATCGATTGCATACCTGGCCACGCTCGAATCGGTTATTCCCGGTTAGGCACGACGACACACGTTCTACGGCGGACTCGTTAAGACGTCGACAGTCTGTGTTTGTTGGGAAACTTCCAAATCAAGTTTGATAAGGCGCATCCGAACAAAGTTGCCAACGACGTCTGAAAATGTATGAGCGCTAATTCCGTATTCTTCGCTGGCGCGAATGATTTGTTATTCACTCGTTGCTTACGTTTTCGTTCTTCCCCTCGTAGCTTTTATCGACGTTCGATAAAGGCAAGATTCGCATAAAGGGTGAAATACACACACAGGGTCAGAAGCTAGCAGAGGACGATACAAAGGGCATCGGTTAGCGGTCCAGATTCGGAGGGGACCCAGGGTAGATGTAACTGGAGCGAATGGAATTAGCGTAATTCGCGGTCTGAGCAAGCGCGTCCTTTAAGTTATAGTGCTCGGCAACATAGAAATTCCCGCTCGTCGGAGTTGTAAGTTCCGTCGGAGTTTCCTCTCTGCCGTTGGCTTAAAATTACACAGCTTCCCACGAACTGCCGGCTTCGCCTCACATAATTTTCTTTCTGCCGCGTGCGTTTTCCCGCTCTCTCCGGCAACTCTCTTACATCAAAGATTTAAGATCATCAAGTTTTCCCTCGAATTACAACCGGCTTGGCCCCGGCCAACTTCTCCACTTCTCCGGCGAATCCCCGAGTTAAACGCGCAAATAAAATAAAAAAACACAAACCGCGTCGGAATAGAGCGAGAGAAAAATCGATGCACTTTCGTTATTGTGATCTCCGGTGTTTACATTTTTAATGCGGTATACGTTCAAACAGGGTAGAATCTCTCGTTGAAAATTCTTGCTTCAACTATCACAATTTCTTTTTAGTAATTTTTACGTTTCTGGCTGATGATACAGATCTCGTTACACAGATCGATATGCTCGCACTGATTGTAAACAGATTATGGTTCTACCGTGACGCATCTTGCAGTAAAATGATTTCCTGACGCACCGAGACAGCAAACACGAGGATCGACGATTCTCGTCTTCGTCCAACTGAGTCATACAACCCCCTTTGATCTGTTATCCCGTGTTTCGTGAGAGTTCGGGTCACCGCGATGGGGGAACAGGGACTCGTTCCCGGTCTGGATAATTTAACAGTGGCCAGATGAGATAAGGTATCCTGATGGTCGTCGAGGCGGCGGTTTTGCGGTGCGCCTTGCAACTCGTCCGTGACGCCGACCAGTTTCCCGATTTTCTCCTGTAAACACGTCGGCCCGCGATGCAACATTTGTTCGCGCCTCCGGATCCCGAAGGAAATTTCCGCCTTCCCGGCCTCGAACGCGTCTGGGACATAATAACCCGCGACGGTCAATAGAAGAAACCGAGTCGGATGGTTCCTTCGATGGATATTTTATATTCGTGGAATATTCCATTTCGTTGCGCGGTAACTGTAAATTATGACACGCCAGGGGATCTGATATCCAATCTCGCCTTTTCGAACTAGAGTATCTTGCGGAAATTGCACAAGTAGAGAGTCCATTTTCATTGAATTTTAGAGCAAGTATACATTGTGAAAGAAATGAATTGGTTATTTTAACGTTGATTAAAGTTTCTCACCGATACAAAAATATTTTGTTGGATAATTAGAGCGACGAGTTGGAATCTTTTTCCGAAAAATTTCGGAAAGAAGAAAGTTAGAAAAGAAGCAAACTCGTAGCGTAATGGCTGGATTACGACTGTCTGAGATCGGCGCCGTACAGGCTACACCACTGCCGCTCATAGCGCCAACTTCGTGCTCCTAGAGACCATCCATTGCAGTTGATAGAGCTTAAACTTCGGATATTTTTCCATCGTTTCCAATCTTTTATTGCGAACAAGGTTTATTTACCGCTACCGTTGAATTACCCTCTCAACATGTACCTTTAGATCAGTTTCAACGTTTCGTCGTAGCAACCATTTTTGCGTTTCCATACGGAAGTTTGTTCGTAAAAACAGTTTACGTCTAGCTTATCTCTAATCGAAATCCACGTAATTATCGGAAATAACTTCTCGTCTTGGCGCGAAAGGGACGTTTCGTCTCGCGGGGGATGAAAATCCCCCCTGTCGTCTACATTCGCGCAATGGGTTAAACAGCTCTCTGGCGCGCAGAGACACGTGGCAGTTACGTAGCTAGGCGATCAGACAGGGACAGAACGGAATTACAAGTACCAGGTGCTGCTGGAATCTCGATAATGTCAAAGACCGTCGGCGGAGGGCGGCTGGTTGGAAACTCCAGATGAAATATCGCCGCAGGGGCCATGTGCTCAACTTCGAATATATCATTCGCGACTACTTACCGATCTGGCCTCGCGCGGATCCCCGTAATTCTTCGACCATCTCAGGCCATCCAGGGTGGGACGAGAGTTTTCAGTGAGCACGATTCATGAGCGTACTTCTGCACCGATCGCTGGATGCAGGAAAATCCTTCCGCCCGACAAATGTGCAGTTCTCGTGCTGACGGCGAGTGGAACGGATCGAGAGGGAATATCCTTTTCCTGCCAGGTGGTCGGGGCTGCAATTAGCCCTCCGATCCTTCTTTCGCCCTATCCCTCTCTCTCTCTCACTCGTTCTTCGGATCACTTCCGTTTCTCTTTTTCAATTCGCGTTACGAATTTCGAGGCGATCCAACGTTTCGGATTGTAATTTAAACGGCGATTAAGAAGGGGACGGGATATCGCGCGGTCGGAAATTGCTCGACCCAGAAAATCGGGCCAAACGCCCGGCCATTGATTTTTTACTTAGGATTTTCTTCACTCTGTCTCGGAAATGGATTCCGTTCGTACTGTTCCCTCGGTCCTTTTCTCGACACGCGAGAAAAACCTTTGGACTCTTTTCTCGATGCTAGTAGCAGCTAGGAGCCAGCGGGGTGGCTGAAATGATCGATTCGCAGGGTTTTATGGAAATTTTACGGATTTGCGATCACAGCCTTCTCGTTACAAATCGCCAGGCACGTTGGTTTAACCGATATCGAATACCAATCACGCTAATGATTCTAACAATCAAAATCATATTTGCTTGTAAACAATATGTAAATTTGCTCACGGCGCGGCACAAACGCCGGGCGCAATTCCCGCTCCGGAGGAGGGGGCTGTGTCGGGAGGAAACAGAAACATTAACCGTGACCATTCATAATACGCTGGCATTAATTATCGACCGTAAACGAGAGACGAAGCAGCGGTTCCGCTGCGGAATCGAAAGTATCGATTTTGAAGCGGTCGTTGTGTCGCTGCGTACGTACGAGTGCCTTTGAAAACCTTCTGCTCCTTCCTCCGTTCGCTTCGCCCTTTCGGAAAACAGCCGGGATGTTTCCGAATTCTCGAAATTATCCGGAAAGTCATCGCCGCGGCGCGCCACTCGTCGAGTCATTGAAATTCGTTCTCCCTCGAATTTACGTCGAAGAGTACTCGACTGGGTCCACCTTCGTTGCGGCATCGCTATTGAAAAAGTGGCGCGCTGATTGTGGATTTGCACTGAAATAAATAGGCTGTGGTTCGCGAACTTTGCACCCGTCGAACAAAGCCCGCGCCCGAGTTATTGTGCGGAGGGTTTCTTTTTCCATTCTTGTGCGCGATAGCTCTCGTGTCGAGTCAATGAAAGATCAAGCGTGCGAGAAAGTAGCTTTAATTTCTCGTCGGTTTTTAGTACGGTCTCTTTTCAGATTCGTCCGTTGATCGTTACGATCGAGTTTGGAATTACACACGCGTTACGTTGGTCTCTATCTAAGAATAACAGTTAAGAAGTGTAACTCTTTTCTGTGAAAGAATTTTCAAATTCAGATCCGTTACTAATCAGACTATCAGATTTTATGAGAAGATGGAGGTTAAGTTGCAACAAACAAACAAATGGATTAGTTTGGTTGCTCTTTGTAGCGGCCGATGATTTCTCGACTACGAGTTTCGAACACTGACTAGCACAAGCCGCAAGTGGCTGCGCGCCTAGCGTCGAGGTCCTGCCAATCTCCGACGTTAAACAAGGCAGAGTGCGGCAACTCCGCTAGAAGGGTGATCGGGCCAGCCTAGCGGGTAGTTACAACAAGCGTCTGGGGTAAGGAAGTCGCTGCCATCAGCCCCACTGGATGAGTCTAGGCAGTGACTCCGAGACGAAACGCAACCTTCGTTTTCTCTCTCTCTCTCTCTCATACACCTTCCGTCCTTCCCTCAAGCATCCCGAACGTAAATACTTCACTCTTGAAAGATTAAACACAGTGGGAGATGACGAAAGATATCAAGACTGATTAAATTCACGATTTAAACGATACTTAACCTACATTACTGAAAAAGACCAGTTGTTCCGAGTCTTTGCACGCACCGTGTATTCCACGTAGTATCTTTATTAATCGGATAAAATAGCATTGGCAAAAGGGAATGTATTTGTTTTCACGAAGCAGCTGGAAGATTTGCGGCCGTGCCGGGGTCCGGTTTTCACGAAGTTTGTAGGCTAGTACGTAGGCGGCAGCCTCGCAGCTGCAAACAGGCGTTAAAAATGTTAAGCCAGGATTATGCCAGACACTCATTGCTCGCAACTTCTGCCTGACACTTATGAACACGTCGTGCGTGTGCGAGCGACAAAGGAATATAGAAAGCCGGAGTGTTGTCCGGGTGTGCACCGGCGTTTCCCGGCGGGAAAAAGGGGCAATATCTTTCTTGTAAATTCAACTTTAATTAAGCAACCGTATTACGTCCTCTGCAGTTTTGTTCGCACGCTCGATGAAACGCAACTTTTTCCGCGCGTGTGTTACCCGCGTTGGCTGGGCGCGCGCGACAGTACAAGAAAAATACGAACCGGAAGGCAAGATCAATACGGAGGAAAGCGAGGCCTCCCCCAGCGTTGTTTCTCCGACACATGAATATTGTAAATTTTCAAGGATTTCCATGGATCGAAGGGAAGACGGGGGAGGAGGCTTCGCATGAATCCTAAAGATATGCACCGGAAAATATGCATAAAGTATACAGACGAGAAGGTTCCTCGGGAAGGAGACTCGGGTCGTTCCTGCGTGCGCGAGATTGTTTAATTGAAGCCGCGACGAGACTCCGCGGCAGGAATTTTCGTTGTTTGTTCATTCGACGTATAGCTGTATTCGGCTGATCTAATTCGGCTGGCCAAAAGTTGCAATTGGAAAGGATATTTTCTATAAAAATCTTCCCGATGTTTTTCAATTAAAATTTCGAAACACATTACACGTTGGACGAAGAATCTTAGTTTATATAATCTTAAAATAGTGTAATAAAAATTAATTGCAAATATTTCTGGAGAAACTATATTCATAGTACGTTGTATGTTTGAAAACTACGAGATGAAGAGAAATTTGTTGAACCTTCTTGCCATCTCTCTTCTGAAATTTAAAACATGCAATGATCGCAAAGTCTTAATTGGAAATCATCGGGAGATACAAAAACATTGTCTTCCAACGGCGCGACTTTTAATCAGCCGAATTAGATCGTCGGCCGGGTATCCTACCGCGCTGGGATACTTTCAACTTCTAGAACGCTTCCCGCTGCTAACGTAGCCTCTAGCGTTAAAATTTATAAGGCGCTTTTGTCGACGTTAAATTTTTCATCTGCTGTTCTCTCTCCTCTCCCTCGCTTTTCTTTCACGGGAAACTCCGTGTCTCTTTGTCCTTGGTTGCCTCTTTCAGTTCGAATAGTAAGCTTACGAATTCTCTCTAAGGAGAATTTTTGCTCGATAGCGAGAATTATCACATCGCGTTCTCGGCGCATTTGCGGTTTGACATTTAGAGTTAGCTCGCTGCTCGGTGTCATTCCGTTTCCGATACGCGAATAAATACATTTCGGAGCTGCCTCTTGTGTCTTCAACTATTCAGCATCGAGCGAAAGTAGGATGCAGAGGCAGACAGCGTTTGATACGCGCGATTCTTGACTCGTGCTACTGTTATCGGGTTACTTTCGATTGTCGGCGTCTACAGTTTGTGCTGGGAACCTTGTATAGACTGCTGCGTTACACGTTACAATTTACACAATGTCCCTTGATGCTCACCGAGCAACGGAGACATTGCAGCGTGATGAAATTGATTCGTTTCGTCGAGGCTTGACTCGTACTACTAGCGTTGAAGTTACGTACTTGGTTACTTGAAAAGATGGCAGTCGGCAATATTGTATATGTAACAGTTGCTACTGGTTACAATTGTATAAATAACAGGACTCTAAGCGTACTGAGTATTTCTCTAATTGCCAATTTTACCAACTTGCGATCTGAAGCACTGAAATTCTTGTATTAATAAATGCAACATCCATCAAATCCTAGTTAAACTTCGGGTAACTATCTCGGAATTTGCGAGCACTGAGTCTCGGGATACTTATTTCCCGAGGATCTCTTACGAGCGTGATAACTTTGTTCTTGAATACTACCGCGGAATAAATGATTCCGGGACTGTTTTATCCGGAAAGGTATTCAACGCCGTGAGTTGCCATTCGCGGGCACAAAGACAAAAGGTGAAAACAAAAACTGTTCTCCCTTGTTTGTTTATGTCACCACTGCTACGGGCGCTTTCTACTTTGAGCATTCGGTATTTCGGACTTTTCAATGGCGCAAATTTTTTTATGACACAGTCGATAATAATCTCTGATTATTAACACTGCGCAGATCGTCTTTTGTATAGAGTGTCATTTAGCGCGTTAGAATTGTCGATGATTTGTATCAAAGAAATTGAAGCGCAAAGGAATGAGAATGTAGTAGAAATACACGCGAATTCTTATAAATTTACAAAGATTCCACAAAAAATTAATTTGACAGTACCAGCGAGTTAGTTTCTGCAATTTTGTGGCGGATACAGTGTTCTATCCTAAGGTTTTCGAGCGAGTGAGTATATCACGGAGCACGTGGCCAATTCACTGACGAACTCCATTTAACGAAAGTGTGTGTGTATATGTGTGTGTGTCCTCGCCGCGTTACACGGCCGCGTGTTACGCACGCGTTCAGCTTCCGGTGCGTCGATCATTTTCAACATTCGTTAACCATCGTGGCTATTGGGACAAACGTTTCCTATCAGCGGGAATGAATCACGTAGGCAGAAGCGTGTCGTTTGTTCCGTAAACCGTGTCGGCCGACGTGTTTCCTGCGGCATCACCGGAAACGAGAGTACCGGCGACATTTTATTGCGTCGACGAGTTTTTCGCGTGGAACGACCGCCACGCTGCCCGCTTTCTCCGCGTCGATAATTCATTGTCCACTTTATCAAAATCTCCGGCTGTTTTTCTCTCTTTCTCTCTCTCTCTCTCTCTCTCTCTCTATTTCTCTTCGTCTCTATGAAACCGAAATCGGCTGCGATAACCACCGTTTCGCGGCAATCGGTCGCCTGGTGGTCGCAAGGGCCGGGGCGGCCGGGCCGTGGATGACAGTTAGTGAACTTTCAATCGTTGCCAGCTATTCCGCTCGTATCGATTTAATTCATTAATCCGTTCGTGGGAAGTGCGATCTGGTGGAAAACCAGCGCAGCTAGCCTCTGGGAAATAGAGGAAAAATACAAATCGTTTGCCCGAGTTATTAATTCTCGCGAGAACTTCCGGCTACCAGCTTAATCACGGCTATCGACAATCGATATACCGCCGCGAAAGGACTTTGTCTATATCGTTTGTCTGAGATTGATTAATTCCAGCCATTTATACGTATCGCTTCGACCATTTGTAAAAATATTTGGACACTCTCGAGTCTTTCGTTTTTCAACCGAACCTCGGATTTTGCGAAAGTTCGAGCTATTAATGACGCTTGATTACAAAATTCTCGTCGTAGATTCTCGTCGACTCAGCTCATAAATCGACGAGACAATTCCGTACAGACGAACGATATTTTCAAAACTGCAAGGTTCTTTTCCCCCGAATGTAGAGATTCAAAATAATTCGACGAGCAAGAAGCCTCTCGATCTCGATACTCTTCGATCAACGATACGAAGGGACGAGAGGGAACACGCCGGTGCGCGATGGGGCTGTGGAACGCACAAACGGGAGTTGACAAAACAGACACACCCCTGACGCAATCGTGCCCCCTAGCAGAGGCACGAACATTCTCCCTCGGCTGATCTGCGCCCGAGTAAATCGCAGATGACGCGTCTGTGTATGAGATGTACGTACACGCGAACGAAGGCGACGGGGCGGAGGGGCGGGGAGGGGGAGAGGGATGGACAGTGCGAGGCGAGCAGCAATAACGGACCGACGGGGCGAACGTCCGCACAATGGACTGGTCGGACGTTGGTCTCCTCGATATATCTGGCCGGCTGGCCGGCAATGGTGCCTAGGCGAAGGGAGGATATATTTCGAATATATATTTGACCCAGTGCTATCGACGCGCCGGTAACTGATAGCCGGCCGATTTCGGCCCCCTCGGACGCGCCTTTGTCCTCTCGGCTTGAATTAAGCCGCCATTAAAATAATAATCGGCGGCCGCGTTTCCACGCGTTGTCACGATTTTCGCGCGCGCCGTGTCGCCGTGTCCGCTCCATTCGCCAGCGATAGAGAGCCGAGGCGCCGAGAGCCAAAAGGGAGAGAGATTTATCGTGAAAACCAGCGCAGAGCACTGCTGCCCGATTATAGGCGATATCGTGCTCGGTGGCGCGGCGAGGCGACGTGGAAAGCGACCTGCTGAGGGGGAGGGGGGGGCGGAAAACGCGAGCGGGCTAGAGCGCAGGTTACAGGCAACACCCTCCAACGAGCCCGTCCCCTCGGCCAGGACAGAGATCGACGTGTATTTATGGTTAAAGGTTTCAACCGGACCGGATTTAGAACGATGTTGCTTTTGATGGCTTTTGTGCAGCTTCGTTTCACGAAAGCGCCCTTTGTCGGCCGGCTCGCGTCGGGAAATCGATGGTGTTTAATGTCGTTTCGAGGACCTGCGACCATACCTACCGGCGATTCTCCGATTTAGATTGCTTCGTGTAACAAAGAGTTCCAATATTACGTCCCTTTTTTCCCCACCCACTCCCTGTTAAATCTAATGTTCCGGATGAAACTGCTTGTTTTTTTCCCCGTCTCTCGTTTTTCTTTTTTTCTTTTCTTTTGCTCTTTTTCCGTTTTTCGAATTCGATAGCATTGGCGAGAGATGCGTCGCGTGAAAACTCGAAAGCCAGACGGTCAGGGGGCGTTCGTTTTGTACATTGCTCGGCGGTTTCCAGGATGGAAAGAGAGTCAGGAAGCACTTCTCTCCGAGCTGAATCGAGGGAACTTCTGTTCCGTAAAACCGAAATTCTGGTTCTTTGGTGAAACAGCGAGGTCTGGGTTCAAGGGTCTTGGCGCGAATGAAGCGCGGCTGGGGCGCGAGCGTTTTCCGCCGCGTGTCTGTACGCCGAAACATAAATCTCCGTGTCGAATGGAAGAGAGAGAGAGAGAGAGAGAGAGAAGAACGAAGAATTTTCCTGGCTTGTGCGTTTCGAAATTGAATCGGCAAACGACCTCTTAGGCTTGCTTTACGCTGCCGGCCCAGTTACGACATCGTATACCTTCCAGTGTTATTCAGAGCCGCGGAGCGTGACTCGGGCGCAAACGTTACGGGCATGTGACGGCCGCGCGCGACTGAATCGTTACAGCGAGTCAAGCTTGAATCAAGTCCAAGTCACGGCTCGTAGCTTCGTAGCTCTAGGTTAAATATTGCTTAATACCCGCGCGTGTAAATCGTCGCGATCTCCTGGTCTCCTTTTTTTTTCGCACCGCGGTGCGATCGCGCCAGTGGCGATGGATCAGCCATAAATGCATCCCGGGAAACATTGTTTCTTGAAACTCACCGTGCCCGCTAGATTACGTTTAATCCACCGGGCGGGTATTATAATTTTGCAGCGGGATTTACGCTTGATGCGATTAACTAACGTTAAGAGGGCTTGGGTGTATACAGATCTTTGCGCTAGTAGTACGAGTCAAGCTTCAATGAAACGGGGATCAATTTTAATACGCAGGAGGAGTATATTTAATACTCGGTTCGCTGCGCTTGCTGCGCGCGTTGTTTACGCAATTTTCAATAGTTGACAGCCACTGTTTGACCAACGCGGGTCGTTTTGTTGATTTTACAAACTGGAGTTTCCAACTTTTTTTTAATTCGCACTTAGCGATCAATATATCTTTGTATTATACTTTCGTAATATCAGAGAAATTTTCGTAATTTATATATGGTACTCTTTTTCTCTTTTTCTTTCATCTTTTTCGCGTATCTTTAAATCACGAAGCGCGTGCTCCGGAGTTAAATCACAACCGGCTGCCATCTTTTCAATTCCCAGCAGAAATCTCGAGGTTTGATCGTTGGCTTTCCAAATATACAAACATACACGAACGGGGGGGGGGGGGGAATTTACATCGGTAGGGATAAGCGTGTACAAACACGGCTTTAATACCCGAAAGAATCTGTGGAAGCAATAGAAAACATCGAACGCGAAATGTCAGGATTTTGTATTTCAACGGCGGCGGCGCGGTGAAATAATAAACATTTTTCAAACCTGTCCGTGTTTCTGCGTTTTTCAACGACCGACAACAAATGGCAAACAACCGGACAAACAAACAAACGAGTAGCGCCCGTTGGAAAATCGAACCGGGAACCCGGCGAGGTAGCGCAAACTCCCGTTTGCAAATTTCACCTTCGCTTTGGAGATTTTTCGGGATGAAAGACGTACTCGATGAAACGAGTACCTTTGGCGGTGGGTGGTGATCGGTGCGTGACGGAGAAAAAGGGGCGTGGGACGCGGCGCGACACGGGAGAGACTCGACGAGAAATCGAACATGCAGAGAATGGATATGGATGCAGGGGACACGGCAAGAAGCTTTCGACGTGCTTAATGGCGGTGCGGCGTTGCAGTCGGCCGAATGGTTGCTGCAACTTCGGGGATACGTGGCGACGTTGTGTACGGTTCGAACGTTCGAAAGTTCGTCGGTATCGGTGTTCAATGAGCCGTATCACCTAATTGCGAAGCTCGACGAGACATCCTCGGATTCGATGTCGCGCTGTTACGTGGTTTTGCCGCCACGCGACACCTATCGCGCTTCGTGTTTTTTTTCCACTGCCAGTGTCTGATTAATCATCGACGCTGCTACTTCGAATACTGTCGCACCAATGAAAATAGTGGTCTCGATCATCCAAAAAACGACGCGCGAACAAAAAACTGAACGAACGCACAAACAAATGAAATATGTAAATGCGAGTGTTTTTGTTTTTTAGCGAATGTTTCGTTAAAACGATGGCCGTTTTTCAGGAATTCGGGTGGATGAAATGAGAACGTCAGTCAAGCGTTTCGAAAATAATAATTACACGATCGTCTTGTTTTATTCTTCTTATTTCTTAATTACTTTCGATCTGTTTCTTAATCCTACGAGAGCGTAAAAGAAAAAGATACCAAAGTATCTTGTAATACCACGCAAGTATTGTACTATTGTACCGTGCAAGCTCCGTGAAATATAAAGAAATATTTGCAGTATTGCGACATATTGGGTTAAAATCAAAACTGGGTTAAATTGGCCGTTGTGATGACGAGCGTCTCGATTGTGTGCGGTACGTGATTCGAAATCAGAACTTCTGAAAGTTCGTGGAAGTGTGTACAAGGTTGACGAACGATTCCTTTTGCACAGCCGAACATCCCATCACGGGATGGCAAATTGAAGTGGCGTTGCCGGAAGGGGTACGGAGGTTCGCGCTGTGAAAAAGGGTCAAGGAAGGGGCGCTCGATAAGGAGAGGGAAAGAGACCGAACGAGCACTCGCTACTTTTAATAACTGAGATTTCCAAGCGGGTTATTAATGAACTCGCCGAGTCTCCCAGTTGAAAATTGAAGACGTTCGGGTTTAAAGAGAACGAGTCGAAAGACGAGAGATGAAAGTGTACAGGATGACTCGAGTCTCCTCGCCGAGATGGCTTTCTGATTGCACAGCGTACCGGTGAATTTATCATAGCCGACGAGCTATCCACGTTCAAGGCCGATCGAGAAAAAAGGAGTTCCATTACGCGGACAATGGCGGTGTCGTTTAAGCTGGTCGAGATAAGTGCCTCTTTGTAGAAGAGGTGGCTGTATCAGGGACTAACTGAGATGATCCCATTGTCCCATCGGTTTAGGTCTCTGTGTTTTCAAACTTTGATTGACTCGCCAATACGAAGTCTCAATCATCCATAAGTATCAGTGATAACACTTGAGAAACTTTGACTGTTATCTTGCACAGTATGAGTGCCATCAGAGAGTGTTGATTTTGAAATTTTGAAATTCTTTACGCAACCGAATTTTATTGCAATTTTTAGTAGTGTAACGTAGTATACAGTCACGGATAAACCGTGGAAATAAATTGTTGTCCGCCAAGATTCGATCTCATCCAGCGGGAATATCTTTCTGAGAGAATTTATTCATTCGTTAATTGTTAATTAACGATCACAGCAAAGAGTTTGTCCAAGGGTTTGTCAGTGGTATTTCTTTTTCTCCTTTTACGTTCCATTTCTCTTTTACGCTGAACGTTTATCTTCGATCGAGCGATTTATTTGGAGCAGAGGTGGGGGAGGCAGTGGGAGAGGGAGCTCGCGCGCGGCAGAAGAAATGAAATTTCCAAGGCAACTGCGGATGGAATTAATTGTCGTCCGAAAGAACGGAGCGATGCTCGGTTTTGTGCTCGATCGCCGCCTGTCATTTGCAAGGGGTATCGAAGAAACCCTCGAGCTACGGATACAGGAGGGAAGGAAGAGCGGGTCGGCGGCGTGGGGAGGGAATGGGGTGGGGGCAGCGAAGCCAGTCGAAAAGGAACGACGGCTGAAAGAGTTTGCATAAATTCATTTCCACGGAATCCTTTCCGCGGTACACGACGGATCTTCGATTATATGAAAAACGGAGGTCGGATTATGATCGATCAAGGGAAGCCCGCTTGTGCGCGAAATGAAACGTGCAACGACGACGAACGGTTCGAGAGGAATACGCGCTCACGCTCTGGCGACGTTTGAACGTGTGAATGGGCGATTCGAGTGGCTCACTCGAACGGATGACGGACGAGCGGAGAATTGCGATAAGATCCGACAGGATTTTAATTACCACTTTTTTCTTCTTCTTTTTCTTTTCCTTTTTTTTTCAAATTATTCGCTCGTTCGTCTGTTTCGGATCAACTTTCGTCCGATTGAAAATGTTACATCCGCCGGTTATATATAATTTTCATGGTCGTCGAATTCGAAAGTTTCGTCGTACGCGAAAATGGAGCGCGCGACGTTTAATTTCCAGGGAAAGGGGAACACGAACGGCATCTTTTTTCGTCGGAGAGGAAACTTCGAATCGTAAAGTCTCGCGGAGTTGACGAGTCGACTGTGTCTAGGTAAGCAGCGCAAGTCCGTAACGATATTTAAAATTCGAAGACAATTTGCTCCTTAATCAACGGCCGAGTTTCCCGTCCCCTTTAATTAGATACAAACTAACGCGAGTGGTTATCAACTAATGCAGCGCACCGTTCTTTCGATTAATTTCTATCCTTCTCGTCGCTTCTCGTCGATTTTTTCTCTTTGGAACATCCTTCCTCGTTGCTTCGTTCTTCAATTGAAAGAGAATTACGTTCGACACGGTTGCACCGCTATTATCGTCATTATTTTAAATGAAATGAATTGAAAATGAATTGAAAATGAGAAAATGAATTGAAAATAGTCCACAAAAACGGTTCGCGCCAAGTATAACGAGAGTAACCTACATCGAGGAGAACCGAAAGCAAACATTTAGAAACTACCGGTATTTTGCCAATGTCCGCCGAGATATGTCCCATTTCGGAATGCACGAAACAACAAGCTTAAAAACAACAATTTCAATCGCGGACAACGTAGCTGCTCCGTCCGTCTGTTATCATTTCGCGCATGTGTGTTTCGAGCAAGAGAACGCGATGTAAACGCGCGGGATAGGATTCCCCCCTCCCCCCCTCCCCCTCATTTTCGTCATTGGGAAGATTGGACCGCAGAAGTTTCGACGGCTAAATAAAAAGGGAAGAAGTTTAGCTGGGACATTGCAGCCGGTTCGGGTTCGTTGCGTCTAAGAGGGTGCAATAAACGAGCAGATTTTCAACGGAACGACCGGCGACTAACGAACCGGGAAGGGGGTGGGGCGGGGGGTGGGATGTAGTTCTGCCCCGGCTGGCCATTAGCGTCGGTTCTTTTCTGTTTATTTTTTTCCTTTTCTTTCCTCCCCAACGGCGTGATAACTCGCGATACGATCGAGCCAAGAAAAACGATACGACGGTGGCGCAGTTATCGACACGCTATTTACGAGTCGCGCCGCGACCGGTTCGCAATAATGCGGCCGAATCAGTTACACAGCTATCGATTGATCGTGTAACGGCGGTCTTTTTGCCCCGCGACTTTTAATCTCACTGTTTTGAAACTTCTTTAGCCGCGATTACGTTCGTATCTGGCTCCCTATAATCGAACGGTGTGATCGTGTGACGCGAGTTCAGGTTCGAGCAAGTGGATAAAGATTCGTTTAATCGAGCATCGACCGAAATTTGATCGAAACGTGTGAAATCCGGGGTTCTGCTCTACCTGAATTGGATTGCCGCGCGTGAAACGAGGGATCTCGCAAGCGCGCGGATTTGTTCAGTGTTTCGTGACTGAAAGCGATGTTGCGCAATGTTTGCCGGGCATTGATTTAAAGCTCAAAGTTTGTCGAATTCAACGCGGCCGGTATTATGAAGAGGTAGATTATGCGTCGAAACGAACCGAATTTTTGATAAAATTTCGAGCTTCGAACTTGAAAAAACAAACGGCGTGTTGACAGAATGGATGACTTATCGAAATCACAAAGAATGATTGCAACGTTGTTTCACAACGAGACGCGCTGTCTCCTGTCGAGTTTGAGAATTTGTTATTACAATAATATTTTCGAGGAATTTATACACGTTGAAGCTTAGATTGAGAGTTTCGCCACCTCATCTGCAAACAAATAATCGACATTGTTAATTATTTTTCGGGAACGACTTTGAGTTAAGGATGGAAACCGTTTCCCTTCGAAACGGCAGTCCCGGTAATTTACAGTAACTGTCGAAATATTTAAAGGATGAATAAATCGAGCGTGCTTTGCATAAAAGATGGACGATAAAGAGGGAGAAGCGAAACAACGGGGGGAATATTACGAGAATGAGCGAGGAAGAGTGTATTACGAAAACAAGACATAGGTTTGTTGACGTATTAGATTGTCGTTGTTTGAGTACCTTTTATAGCTGTTTCGATATAATCACGATAATCATTAACAAAATGTCGAAATGTTCTATAAAACACACGGACAATACATCGTACATGAGATCAATTGTTAAGAACAATTACGTTCAATCTTCAATTCATAAATACTTTCGTTTCTCTACGTCGCTAGAAAATGACAAAAATCCCCTAAAAAAAAAAGATTCTCGTTCGACGAGAATAACACGCGAATGTTTCTTGGAAGAGACGTAGCCAGGATTTTTTCCCCGTGCATCGCCGATGGATTAAAAAAATCAATATCGGAAGATTTTTTCAAATATTTTTCATGACACGGTGAAACGGCTGTCTCATCGTCGACTGGTTAATATTCAATAGAGAATCGCGGAAAAGCCTCGTTCTCGTCGTATCATTTCACGTATCTATATACACACGTGAAATGAGAGGAAGAGAGAGAGAGAGAGAGAGAGAGAGAGAGAGAAAGGGAGAGAGATACGAAGCGGTACGGTACGGCTGATTTTCAAACGCGTAGCATTTTCAAATGCAGCGCGCTCGTATCCTCTCCCGTATTTGCATTTCGTTTCGTCGAAGCGGTGATTCCGATCGGCGCGGCCGTGTGTGTTCCGTCTAACTTCGCCTTCCGGCGGCGGTGCACGGTTCTCTGGTGCCCACGTGTGAACTCGACAATCAACATACTTCGCCGGTTCTTCGGCGGATCCGAGGCGCGAGCGTGACCCAGAATCTCACGGATACGATAAAGTTGACACACGCCGGCGCGGAACCGAGTGGTTAGTTTTCCGCCCGAACGGCCGCGAAAAATTCTTCTCGCTCCCCGCGCGCTCCGTAATCAGTTATAACACGGCGGGGAACGCCGGAGATGTAAAAAGCGTCCTCCCAGCGAATGCGAACGACGAAATTTTTGCATATGCCCCATCCTGCTTTTCAGCTCGCGTCGTTCGCCTGGAAGGAAACATCGGCCCGTCGAACGGCGTTTGAAAAGCTTTGAAGATTCTGGCAAAGTTTCCTTATGGCGGTCCATCTCTCTCTGACTTTGATTCTTCGAAAATGGTGATTTTTCAAATTGCCAACACGAACGTTTAAACCTTCTTGGAGCCCAGCTGGTTTTTACTCTATCTTGTTTTATTTTATTTACTCGATCAATAGACGTGGCAAATGTTGAGAATCTTTGAGATCAAAGTTGAGAGTAAGTTGATGATAGAAAACTTGATAACAGGACGATGGTGTGATACTCAATGGCGGCGTGAATCTCCCAAAGAGGGGAAATTTTTTGAAATACCCGGAAGTGACATTTATATTTTTACAATTTTTCTAACGTTAGACGCTTCTTACGCAAGAAAGATAAATTTACTTTCTATATCGTCTTTGTATTCAACCGAAAGAGTGACTGTGCATTTACGTTGTACTCTTCTCAACAGCTTGTATCGTGCAGAGAGATAAAACAGAGACAATAGACGCGCGTTCAGATTTGCCTACGGTGTTCGTTAGGATCTTTACGCATCCTGCTCTCGAATTAAACATTTAAAACCCCGAGCGGAGAGACGAGGGGGGAAAGGAGTTGGGAAAGGAGGCGGGAAGAAAAAGTTTGGCTGATCTCTGTCGGCGAGCTAAGGGGATGCTGAAATATTGCGAGAGCTGCCTTTGGCGCGCATTAAAATCAGACAAAATCCCCGATAAGAAGCTTTCATCCCGAGCGGGAGTTTCAATCGTCATTGACTTTGGCCGTTGGGGAAGTTTAACGCCGGGAAATTTGCGCGAAACTCGGATTAGCGGAACGAGACTCCGAGGAAGGGGGAGAAACTCCTTATCGCAGCCACGGCTATTCGACAGACAGTTTGTCACCAAGTTTGCTGATGTTTTAAAGGATAATGACGGGCGGGAAGCCACGCGAAATCGTCCGGCCTTTCCCGATTTTTTGCTCCCGGCGAGCGGGACGCGCGATCAGCTATCGGGATCTCCGGAGATTATGCCGCGGCTAACTCCGTGCCTGCTCTTTCCATTCCCGCGAAATCTCAGGAATCCGATTGCGATTGTGTGTGAAAAAGAATACACGATCGAAGGGGCTCTCTCTCTCTCTCTCTCTCTCTCTCTCTTTTCTTCAGCTCGAGCGCCGAAACGTAAAACGTGAGATTTCGAACGGAGATTCCCCGGCTCGCCGTAGATTAATGGTAGCACTCGGCGCACATGCTACTGCGTGCTCTACCTGTTTCCTGCTCGTACAGATTCACCTAACGTTCGTTCTTTCTTCTCTGCTATTTTTGCAATCTCGGTCGCAAATTGTCGCTGGGTGGACAGCTCTCGCGTGATTTTTTTCTGCACAGTCCCCGAACAGATTGAAACTGATCGAAAGAAAAACGTGGACGAGAATGAGATCCAGTTTCTGGCGAATTGAAACGCGTGCTCGATCTATCAAGTAGTAGTAATTTGTCACGGATATTACAGGACGCAATGTCTTTGGAACATTCTCGCAAAACTCCAAATGACAGGAAGGTCTAAATAAATTTCGTTCGTGTTTCTGTTTAGATTTAGATTTGGCATGAATTAATTGACTGAAGTTACAAACGTTTGCAAGTTTTAATGTTTGTCCTTAATAGGGTAGTTTGTTATTTCGATGAATTTATATTCCCTCGCATGAATTCGTTAAAAGCGTCGTCAGACTTTTACTTGTCTGGCGGTAAGTCGCCACCTCTTTAATCGTGTGCCAGGTAAATTGTGCTTGGTTCTCAGGAAATTAGTACGGTTTCCGTTTCCCCATGCGGTAGACAGTCAAACGGAATGCCAGAACAACGAAAACTACGTATTACCCTGCTGTGTCACATATTAATGGCGTGTTCTGGATCAAACATCATTGCATTAAGCCGCATTCCCACCTTCTCCCTTCACTCTGTCCCCTGTGAAATGTCTGCAGGCTTAATTGCAGCCACCGACGTAACCTCAGAATTCATGCCTCACAGTCGGGTCACGTATGACTAAGTGAGCCATTTATTATTTCTACAGGTATTTAAATGTTATTTTTTATTTTTCTTTGGATTCCTTTTCGCGGCAATCTATGGAAAGATCGTTCTAGAAAGCGTAGAATTAAATTCCTAACTTAAGAATATCAATTTGTGTATTTATTTAATTTCTTAATTTAGTCTGAGACAAATCAATCTTTTTTTGCATGTAATTAAAAAAAAAAGTTTTATTTTGCTTTCTGAGATGAAAATTTCGAAATGGCGCGACTTTATTCGAGTTGAAGATGATTGATTGAGGCGTAGTATCGATCTTAAGTAGTAGTGATAGTATTTGGTCAGACGCGCGTTATTATCTCTTATTTTTACTCTAATTTAAAAGTAACAAAGCGTAGCGTACATTCCTGTGTTTACAACGTCTCTGCATTAGACTGGGAATAGTGCAACAAATTCTTAAACAATCGATCAAAAAAAGTGCACGAAGCGTAAGAAATATTCCGAACCATCAGACAGTGATTTTGTCCAGTCACTGGGAAAAATTGAAGTCTCATTCAAAACTGATTACCGGCGAAGGCATTACGAATAGATCGCCCAAAGATACCAGCTGCACACTGCTGCAAGGCACTTTGATCGCATTTCGATTGATCCTCCACTTTATTTCCCACTTTGCGCTACGATTAAAACTGTCGTCCCGATTAGAGAACAAAGTGCGCGTTCCAAAAAAATTGCGATAGGTCGAGAGGTTTTACCTATCGCTGCTCGAGACACAAGGCGAGACTCCTCCAAGATCGAGTATATACCTCGTCGAGTGGTTGCGCTATATTTGCGCTTGTTCACGAAGACGAACGCTTTCCTCGAAGAATCGTCTCCTCGAGTGGCAGTTAAGTAAATGGAATCGATTGTGACCGGTTGCCACGACGAATCGGCGTCGAACTTTTCAAGCGTATTGCCGCTAAGAGATGAAGTGGCGCCAGGAGAACGTTCTTTGCTCTCCAGGAGCAGGCAAACGTCTCCGGGGCTTCGACCAAGAAGCCGTTCGTTTCGAGTTCGTTTTCTTTTCGGTCGACGTTCGGCCTGTCCGCGGATTTCTTCCCGCGTGTGTTCGATACACACACACACACACACACACGTGTTGGATGATCAATGGAGCCTGCAAACTGGCCGTTTGCTTTCTTCGTCGAGTTTGGACACGATCCAAGCTACCAAGTTAAATATCTATTCCGGTTTTATCGAATATAGTTCACGGTGCGACGGCGTTGAGACTTAAATTTCGTTTTTTGCGAGAGACCGAGTTGGAAAACTCTGGCGAATTTTAGGAAAGTTTTTGGTGACGATTCCTCTTCGGTAAAAAATATGTGTGAAATTTTATTGCAAAGAGCATTTAGCACAAGTTTGTTTGCCAAGCTGTTGCAATTACGAATAAACGAACATGTAATTTTACTATACTAGCGTTAATCTCAGCCTTTTATGTTAAATTTGTTTCATATTATCTTTTTTATGTTAGCACCTTGATGTTAGAGACAAATTTGAATTTAATGGTTCATTCAAGCACTTACGTTATTTCAATTACTGCGAGTTGAATACCATTATATTTTGCTTAAAAATTTATTGATCGTCTTCGTCGTTGTTATTATCACTGAAAGTTTAGCGGAGGTAAGCCAGAAAATCGGGCCTCTTCAGGTGCAACGCTAATGCAACGAAAATTAGCGATTGGTTGATTTGGGTCACGTGATTCGCGAGGGGGCGTGGGTTAGACCTCGAGTAGGAGTGGCGTTGTCTGCTACTGAGCGATCGCGCCGAATGTTTGCATATCAGTAAAATTTTATGGCAAAAAAGTCGTCTTCATTTCCTAGTCAGAACAGTTGCTTCTGGGCCTTTCAGTGAAACGAATCGTACTGGGGTACAGGTCGTGCAGTTTTTTACAGTCTACTCTGTATCCCACACACGTGCATATATAATAAATTTCATCAATAAATAAACATTCGATGATATTTCTAGACAACAGGTTCTTAAATCTTGTCGAGATGTGACCAGCATCAAGGACGTCGTTGATCGTGATGCTCGTGGAACTATTCGGTTCTTCGGCTTTTTAAATCATGAGATAACAGAGCCCGAGGGGAATTCCATTGTCATACATCATTGTACAGATATTTTCTCGCATATGGTTGGCTATTTAACCGACAGCGAGAAAGATTCTTGAAGCGAATATAGGTGGTTGGATTCAAGTCGATCGTGATTGGTGCTGTGAGAACCGTGGTTGGCACGTGAGACATCGAAGAAATATGGGACACTAGTTTCCGCGTAAAATAGGAGACAGCGTTTCTCACCGGCTGTTCGATACTTTAGTCATGAACTCTCGAGTAGTTTTATTAGCAATTCTCGAATAGTATCGTTGGGTTACCAGATGACTGTAATAATTTTTGTAGGACCATAAAAATTTAGTACATTTGTATTCTCCGTGATTGAGGTCGATAATAAAATTGAATTGGATCGAATAATTCCAAGATTAAATTAAAGTTATAATTAAAGTTCTGTTGTCTTCGGTGTCCAATGATAAAGCTACGTGTATAGAATGAGACATCGGTATTTTCTTCCATTGTCGACAATTCTTAACACATTGAGCGCCGGCCCCGTGAAAACGCGGGTTTCTGAGTCGATCGCTTCACCGTCGATCCCGCGATGTTGCGGAATTTTTTTGCTTGTATGGATGCATTGCACATCGATTTGCATTCACTTGTCTTGGTTACGTCGATCTGCATTTGCTATACTCATTGTTCAGAAACTCGCGAACGAGACCAGCGTTTGGGCTTCAAATGTCTCATATGCCGCCGGCGCGCAATGTGTTAATCATGATTTTGTCTTTTTTTTTTCGTCTAGGTAATTGATGTTCCTTGAATAAAATAAAACTGTGCATGGAACGAACGAACGTGCACCAACGCGCCCCCCTTTGTTTTTGACAATTTCCGATCGTCGAAACTGCCACGCTATATTGGTTCCCGGTGTGCAATGTATTTTCGTCCTGCGCGCAATATTTCCGAATTTCAAGCTACGAATTTAATTTCGAGCGCCCGGCAACTTCGCCAACACCGAGAAACGTCACGGGGTGTCACGTTTCCCTGACGGGCTCCTAAGAGAACGGGGTTCTATTTAAACCTGATGCAAGAAGACGGGTCGATGCTCCGCGCCAATGTAAATACGACGGTCCAACGAACAGTCTTTCTTTTGTTTCCACGGAAATTCTCTGCAGAGATCTCTCTCTTTACATCTCTGCACGTACATACGTACGTACGTGCATGAATACATACGTATATAAACAAAGCTGATGCTTCCAAAATGCAGAGACACGACGCGAGACAAAAACTGATTTAACCCGGTTGGACGCTCGAATAAAATATTCCATTACTTTCGATAGATCCGAATTTTCCAAATGTTTCCAGGGGGATCGTGCATTTTCAGGATTTTCTAATCCGGACATTTGCCCGGAGTTACGAACTAGAGATCTCTTTCGATATCCGCGGATATCAATTTAATTTTATCCGAGCGGACGGTCTTTGTTTCTTCTCTTTCTTCTTCTTCTTCTTCTTCTTTTTTTTTGTTCTATGGGATCGAACTTTGGAAGCGAACTTTGATCGGATTTGACCGCGAAACGCTGCTCGGAACTCGTGTATTTTAAGATTAATACAAGTCGCGTTCCCTCGGCCAACCCTTTCGCGGTTTTGCGGAACGGCACGCCGCAGATTTACTCGCGATTCGACGCTGCGTTCGCGGTTCGCTGTTGCCGCGAAACGCGTCGCGCTGCGGTCCAATTGCGATTCCGCGGTTCGATTTTCAAAAAGATCCTCGGAAACTGCGCGGCTTCGGTGTTATTTTCGAATTTCATTAGATCGACGTTTCATTCCCCGCCTCGCCGACTTTGGGCGCAAAGGCAAATATTTCGACAATAATTTTCCGCCGGTGGAAATATCGTTCGATAGCTTTTGCTAATTCCATTCGTTCTCGTTAGCGGCGTTTTCGAAAATTTTCGAAACTCGTTTCGAAGCTTGCAAACCACGTCCACTACCGTTTTCTACGTCAGCCGACAAGAGGAGTTCAGAAGTTAATTAATTAGACGAGATGACATTACCGCGTTGATTTGCGCCATTATCATTACTCGCAGTTAGGAATGTTACAATGAAAGGTAAATGGTTTCGAGGTGTGCGTATTGTGATGAAAATATCATACGGGAGTGAAGGAAATAGACTCTGCACGCGATGTGTGCTGTAAAAAACTAAAATTAAAATTGAAATTAAAATATCTCTCAACTATAATAATTTCCCGACGTATAATTACACGACGGTTTAGTATTTCTTCATAGAGCATGCCAAGCTGTATCGATCGATGCACTCTGAAACAGTTAAATTTACAAATCCTCCTAGATCAAGAAAAGATGAAGAATGTCAGAATTTACGCATAACATGCTTGAACCTATTGATCGTTGCAGGTAATGATGATGATAGTAATTGCAATACTTAGAGTAAACGAATAAACGAGTCGTTCCATCATTGGATCGCTCGATCTCTGCTCGCTTGTGAGTGCTACTCGCGTCGCCGATTTATTTTTCAGTTTAGAGAAATGGCGCGAGAACGTTGATACGGTAGAATGCAGGCGCGTCAGCAATTCGGATTTAAATGAAAATCTAATTTCAAGTAGTGTATTATACAACGGATATAATGGCCGGGCGTTGATCGAACGGTATTAAACATCAAAGTATAGATCGCATTTGCAGCGGAACGAGCGTATTTACCGGGGAAGGGATCGCCGCCGCCGCCGCCGCCTGCTGTCCCGAATGATGGAGGAGTTCATGAAATATGCAAAACCGGCCGTAAATTATTCGACGCAATTTTCGAGGCTTTTGTCACGAAGGTCCCGATTACCTCCCCCGAAACGCTTTTCCCCCGTTCTTAATAAATGCAATGCACACGTACCTTTTATCCCGTTAAATTGGGCTGGCCTCTACCACCCTCCCCCTCCGACCCCGTTGTTGTAAATTTCGGTCAGCTCACATATTTGAATATCATACTTAAGTGTAATTAAAGCTAATTGCACGTGGTTAACGGTAGCCTCGTACGAATACCCTGTGTAACTGGTCGCCGAAACGCGAGCGCGCGTTTTAACAGTTATTATGCCGGCCCGCTATTCCAAATTGTTTCAAATATATTTCGCAACGGAGTAGAACGTGTCCGTTTCTGTTCGGGCAAACCGTACCCATCAGCGAAACCAGCGTTCGACAAACCGACCGAGTTTCTGACCGATCGTTCATAGCCGCCCGTAATTATTATAATAAATCTCACATCAATTTCAACTCCGTTCGCCGTGAATAGAACGGCCAAATATTGGATAATGCAGGTTTTGTTTTGGGTTAATTGAATATTTCGGTCTAGTTAAGCAATTTAACTTGCGATTCGTTAAATTCGGTTACGAACAATTTGACAGCGATCCGAACGTTCGAGGGGCAGACCATTTCGTACCTCGTTAATGGCCTGTAATAATGAAATACGTACGTACGTACGTACGTACGACATGCACGTTTTTGACGACGTCAGCTGGACAAAATACGCGATATATCAATGTGTTTTGAAGGTGTACTCTTCACCAAAAGGTATAAATTCTAATCTTCCAACGGAGTAAAGAGCTCGCTTAATGTTCCGTATCGCGTAATATTTTCTCTCTTGATTAAAGGTCATAAATTAATGCCGAACGCGGATAAATTTCGGAGAAGAAAGGGAAAAAAATTCGGTAAATTTGGAATTTTAAGGTTTCAGATTAATTTTTAATTTTCGAAACTTCAATTTATGACGGAATATTTAATTTCTAATTTGTAATTTACGGTAGAACTCTTTTTTCCTCGCGATAATTTTTCATTTTTTCCGTGCTGCAAGAGAGGAGTCCAAACGTAATATTTATTGGACATCAAATATCTCAAATTAAAATAAAAATCCTAATTATTACGATTAAAAATACCTTATATAATATCCAAACTTTGTTATTCCGTACGAGTTCAAGTTTTGAACTTACTACGTCGAACCTTAATTGACTAAAACCTTGCCTCATCCTGTTCGGTGGTAAAATAAAAGGACCCCGTGCAATGAAAGGATCCTGTCATCGATACGTGACTTCCACTGAAAGTGTCTCTCTGACGCGGCGCGAATCGGCGAGGAATTTCTTACGCAACAACGATCGCGAATTAACGACAGTCGGGCGCGAGTTCCGCCACGGAAGAAACACTTCCGACGTCATTAAGCTGTTTTCGTGCTTGGCTGCCGGGTCAGGAGAAATTGAAGACCCCCCTCGCGAAAAGAAAAGAAAAGAAAAGAAACTTGGCCGTGCCGTTTAGCGCCTCCTCGCGCGGCGCCTTTCCTCGAATACCGGGATAATGGTGTTTCTTGTTTACGCGGCCCGGGCATCCATTTTCGGCGGGTACAATAGCCAACATCGAACCGCGTTACTTTCGGTGAATATTCCGAAGCGAACGGTGATAAATTTTGCCGGCTAAACGGAACTCTATCCTCCCCGTGGCTGACCGGAGATTTACTAGCCGGTTCGGGCTCGCGTTACTTTTCATTTTTCCTTGGTATTGCGGCATCCGCTGGAGCGTTTGTTTCGACGAAAACCCCCCCCCGGTGATCCTCGTTAAGGAAGAGCGAACGTTTGTTCTTCGAAGACCGACGAGGCGAAGAGTTGCAGAAAAGTTGCGGGAAATTAGACACGCGGGTTTTTCTTTATTTTTGAATTTCTCGAGATGGAGAGCCGTGACAAATGATCGAAATGGAGAATCTAAGAGAGGTCCAAGACTCTGAGGCCGAGATCGGGTTTCCAGCTAACGACTCGCGGGCAATGAAATAAATAAGCTGCGCCGAGGAGATACGTTCGGAGGAAGTACGCTAGCTTTAAAAATATATCCGACGGATGAGTTTTTTCCTGACTGCAAGCACTCGTCGATCGCATAAATTATTTTATTTGGAAACTCCGCATTGATCGACTCCGTGTATCTATGGAAAAGCGGTAAGAGATGATGGTGAACGCTATTTCTTAAATTTATCTCGGAGTTTGCTGTTTCTTATCTCAGTTTCTTCTCATGAATGAATTCGTGGAAGCATGTAATTTGTTTTTTTTCAAGAAATTTTCAAGAAACGAATATTAATCGTGTAATTTATGTAAGGTCAGGACTCTTGGTCAGTTTCGTTTCACTTTCTCTTTTACTTCTCTCTCTCTCTCTCGAGGTATTGAAGCACGTTTTTTGATAGTGAACTGCGGAATGACAGCTTGGACGTAGAGGAATTAAAACCGGCGATGGATCGCGGCGATTTGTTGTACGGAATTGCTGGCAGCTCTTCGTTAATTAAAATATGTAGTTCATTTTAGTAACGAATTTGCACCCGTTCTTTCAAACTTTCAATTCATTCGGATTGGATTGTTTAATTGTTTTACCGGTATGTGTATTGTATACGTGTAACTTCCATATATATTCCTATTTTTTTCCTCCCTTACCGTATGAAATTTTCATCGCGCGATTAAAATGTCGGAGTTTATTTGACAATGTCTGACGTTTCATTCGAAATTGGAGCCCGACAAATATCCGCTATTTGCCGTTATTTTTCATCACTCGGGTGATTAAGACGGTCAAATTTATTTGGAAAAATAATGTCATATTGTTCTTTGAATTACACCAGAGCGACTCCAAATGACTAATTTAACTTTTTTTTTTCTTTTTTTTTTTTTTGCAATTTCTCACGTAAAAATTCTGAAACGTCTTGACTGAACTAAATATTGTAACAAGCATTCTTGCTTTCGATGTTTCGTACGTGTCTTTTAATTCCTGCTTGCATTCTCTCTGTATTTTTCTCTCGCAGAGTACGCAAAAATCCGCTGTCAACATATGTACGTAGTTCTCTTCAATCAAGTTGTAACATAGAACATTTCATACCGTAAAATCGACAAAAATGACACGAGATAGACTGTCGCGTTCAATTTGACAAAGAGTTCATAATCTCCCGGTTGTTTTTCATTTGAAATTCCCTTCCCTGTACAAGCGCGTCGACGAATTTCGTTTCCGCCGGTTCCTGCTCGATCTGGAACGATCGTTGCGAAGTTGAAAAGTAGTCGATTTTTAATCCAAATTGCGCGCGAGCGGCCGTCGAATCGACGGATAATTGGCGGAGAAACCAGCCGGGTTTATTAGCATTCATAACACACCGAAATGGCGAGCGTGTAAATCTTGACTTTCTCCGCCGAAGTGTATTTTGCGCAGTTTCTCTTGCGAACTTTGCCCCGCGTCCATCAGGCGAACGCGATTAATAATTGAAGGAAAGGTTGCTTCACGCGTCGGGTGTGCTCCGAATTATATTCTTCGACTTTCGCTCGTATTTGTCGGACGCGGACAAATGTTCGGCATGTTTCTAAATATTCTCCGTAAATATTCAAGGAGGTCAACGTCGTTCCGTTTCGTTTTATTAAAAGCCACATCCGACACACTTGCGGGAACTTTTACGAATATATTACGCGTGCTATACGAAACGTTTCGAAATTTCATTAGCGCGTAATCGGGGCTCGACTATCGTGATTAACTTGCCGAAGTTTGGAGAACAAGTTGGAGAATTTACGTGGAAATTGCAAGAGTTATTTTGCAAAAACGCTCGAAAGAGTCAATTATCAACGCTAATAAATCCACGCGCACGCACATTTATTTACGCTTTGTGCCAATTCTACGAGATACGTGCAATCAATCACGTGATTAATAGTAATCACGTGTAATCACGATATTTGCGTCTTCTAGAAAAAAGATTGATCTCATCATAAAAGTAGAAAAGTCCAGTTCAAACTTCCGAGCGAGGGTGTACGTGTACATTTTCGGATTCGTTTCGAATTTTCCCAATATAGCTAATGAAATTTCTGAATGTTTCACCCAACAATTTTTTCCCGCCGCTCCGCCACTCGCTATTTTAATTCAATTTTCGAGCCACTCAATCGAATTTGAATTCGCCGTGACAAGCGGCGAACCTCTCGGTTCTTCGCTCTTCGCGGGGTATTTTAGACCGGACGAATAATTGTTCGTTGAGCAAACTCTGGATGTAACGAGCGGCATTAAACGCGCAACGAATCGGCAACAGATTAACGTCGCGATCTCGGTCCTCGCTTTCGTAACAAGGAAACGAGCTCGCACGGTAACCGCTCCCCATTTCCATTCTTGCAACCGGTTCTCCATTTTCGAGAACGAGCGAGCAAGACGATTCGATTTATTTTCAAATTATCAACGAACAAAGAAATGGCCCTTTATCCGTGCCGCAAGAAACACGCGGGCCAGCCTTGGAAAGCCAGCTTCTGGGAACAATATAATCTCCTTCAATTTCACAAAGAACCGGCTAACCCTCTTGAGTCGCGCAAAGTACGAAGTAACAAGCTTTCGTTCTGCTATGAAGTACCCGAGAGTAAACCCGTTCGCCTCTATAGCGAACGAAATAACCTATTTTCCTTCTCTTTCGGCGGGAAACGAAATAGTTTTCGACGGTTCTCAACGTACGAGACAAAGAGAATTCTTCCTCTCTCTCTCTCTCTCTCTCTCTCGCTCGCTCGCTCGCTCGCTCGCTCGTTCTTCCTCGCGAGAGGAACATCTTTTGATTTCATCCTCGAAATCTGACTAACATGGAGGCTACGAACCTGGTGGTTACGAAACGGAACAAAGAGAAGCTATTTTCCGTTCCTACGCGACGGAACAAAAGAACTTACCCGGCTGCGTTCTACGCGAAACAAAGAGGCGACTATTTCTCTCCTCGCGGCTCGAGAACTAAGCAAACCTGCCCTTACTCAAAAGAAGCGAAAGTATCGATTCTTTCTAAAGCGGGCCAGCGCGAGCGAATCCCTTTCTCTGTTTTTTTCTTTTTTGCTTTTTCTCTTTCTTTTTCTTTTCTCTCCTCTCCTCTCCCCTTTTTTTTGTCCATTTTCTAACGAGCAACGCGAAGACGCTTATTTTTCTCTCCCGGTAAAACGCCGGGAAACTTTCCGTTTCTGACCCCCGCGGGCGAAAGGAGTAGCTCGTTTTCCCTTTCTCGCCCAGTCGATTGATCCGTTTCCTCGCGAAAGAACCAAGGAAATAGCCGGACCAATTTCTCTTCCCTGAAACGTCACTTTACCTCCCGAGTTTACGTCCGTTGTTCAAACACTGACAAACGCGAGATCCAACCGAACGAAATTCCCTCCGAAGATGTAGGGTAGGGTAGGGTAGGGTTATTTGGGTCAGCGGGATGTTTGAACCCGGGCTAAGTAGCTTGGCTTGTAAAATTCTCCGATTTTTCAGCGATCCAACGTTTGGAAAAACAGACGGCTGCTCGTTCGATCCGTTAACCGCGGCGTGATAAATATACGCGAGATATACTCGTATTTTTCCACCCGGGATCTAATTTTCACTCGCTGAAAAAGGGGAACAGGTTTGTTTCGCTGTTAATATCCTCTGTCGTAATTAGCGAAATTTGACAAATGAAAATTAACGCATAAATGTACGTTATTACGTTTTTGTAAAACTGCGCGATCCCCGAATCAGGTAACCCGGCCATTTTCTCGCTTCTGGTATTCCTTTTTCCTCCGCTGGATACAAAATACACGGCAGTAATTCACATTCCTTCGTTGTTACGTTAAAAACGAGCGGCGTGTCCCTGGTGTGTATGTAACTGTACAGCGAATATCCACGGAGATTCGCGTATTTTCGCGAACGTGGTTGAAAAAAATGGAAGCTAAATGGAATTTCGCCTCTCTTTCGCATCCGGCTTGCCCCCGACATTTTTCCATCTCACGGATGCGCGAGTAAGCTCGAGATAGAGTCGGAAGATATCGAAACCTGCTTTGCTACGTCTGGATAGGTAAATAAGCAAACAGGTGAAAGATACGCGCGGGAGAGGCGAAGGAGAAACGGAACGAATCGCGACAAACACGCGCGTTCGAGCCATTCACCCGAAACGCACGACCCACGTAATCGCAAGTTTCGAAAATGCGTCGCGTCAAGTTGGGAACAATGGCTATGGCAATTGCCACGAACGAAACCATGGCGACCGTTTCGCTGCTCGGACATGATTTACCAGACCGCGACGAGGAGGGATTTTAAAGGCGCATCCGTGACTCCATTTTATTCTGTAACCCGATGAGAGAGCAAGCGAGTGGTATTCCGCGAATATCATGCTTGCGCCGCGCGTTTTCGCCGCGGGATTTGCTTGCTAATTTGATCCAGCGATTCGCGTCTCTGGCGTGCTTTTCAACGAAGTAACAAAGTTTTTAAGCTCGGCTATATACTGGAACGGTTTCGTTGCGCTTTCATAACGGTATAATGGCGGCGTAAATTTCTGTTACGGTGCTTTATAGACGCAGATAGCGTATACGGTTGGTGTGAAAAGGGGCAGACTTTCTTAAAGAGTGGGAACACAAATAGAAAAATCGAAGAGAGGCTTGCAACATTGGTCGCATTTCGCATCCCTAGACTTTTACCTGCGGATAATTTTCAAGAAATGAAACGGGGCATATTAAGTCGAAGATCGAATCTATTCTTGTTTCGTGGCATGGTTAATCGTTAAATTCTCGGGTTTCTTCTTCTCTCTTCTCGATAAAACTTTCCTATTTATTGAACGAATCTTCTAACGATGTTAGAACGATTCTACCACGTAACGAATGAAATTAAGATTGATCGAAGGGACGGTTCCTCTTGAAATTCCAGAGCGAAGAGAGCCGATTACGGACAATTATAACACTGAGAGGAGGTTTTACCAAGCTCGCGAATTTTCCGTGGCAAGCCGACGACAAATCAGGCCAAGCTTCAGCTTGCTTCCTCGCGGGAACAAATAGTAGGATTTTCTCAATTAGGCGCATCGCAGATAGCGATGCATCTCTCAAGAGCTTTCGATGTACACTTGTCATTCTCGACTGTTACAGAAAATCATGTCGTGAGCAAAAGCCGTGCTAAGAGAATATCTCGAACGTTATTCTCTGACTAACGACTTTAGGCTGGAACGAATATCGCTACATTTCTTTTTCTCACCATCGAACAAGAACCCAACGTTCCTGGTTTCTTTATCACCAGCAGTTGTGCATCAATCAACCTCCATTCGCTCCATCATTGTGCAAGTTTCACTTCGCTTCGGGACAACCTGTTAATATTTCCTTCTGCCAAAGTTCCATCTAGTTCTATCGGTGCGAAGTTTCCGCGATTCTTTACTCGATTGGCTCTCTGCTCTCGATCGGAGCTCGAAGCAGTCAGAGCGTGCCAGCTTTGTGGCGCGAGAACGATGAAGTTCCAGCTCGTTGGGGAGGAGCAGCGTGCATTCGGCGCACTCCGTCTTCCTCTGCCACGTGCCTCGTGTAATTTACAATGCGATCCTTGCGGAATGACTTTCAGATATGCCACGTCGCAGTCGTGCTCGCCTCGTACGCTTTTAGGTGTCGTAAAAAAATCGAGTTTCCGCCGTCAGATGCCCGACGTGGCTTCCCAACGTCACGTCAGCCCGTGATTTTCAGCCAGCGAACTAATATCTCACGGCAGAGTTTTTCACTCGTCCTCATCGAATTTTTACCACCGTTCGCGCAGCGTCAACGTCGATGTTTCCTGTATTCGTTACTTCAATTATTTATCTATCGAACGCGTTAATTAGACTTTCTTTGGAATATTTCAATTCGGAGTTAAAAAAAGAAAAAAATAGATATTTAGGTTATTCGAGTGTGCCAACTATTTTCTTTTGAACTCTGACGACAATGTGCCTTTAAATGATTTAATTCCACCAGTTTTGATATCTAGGAGCGCTAGGAGAGTGGGTCGCGTGGTGGTAAAGTGAAAGAGTCTGCAAAGTTTCGCGCATGGGAGAAATGGGAGAAGAATTTTTTTCGAAGCGCACGAGCTAGTATTCTATTCCCTTGGTGCGCGAAGTGTAGCGGCTTCCTATATATTTAAGCGAGATAAAATGAAAAATCCTCGAGGGTCTCGGGCGTAAGCAGCCGCCAAGTGATGGGCACTTCCACCAGTTAAGCCTAGTTTGTTTGGACATCGAGGAAGTGAAGTTTTTCAAAGTTCCTATCGGAAGACTTCAGCGGTTTAGATGGACATTAAAAGAGATGAAATTGGATAGAGCAGCGTCCCCCGGTATTAAAGGCTCTCTGAAAATCATCGCGCAAACTAAATCACAATTTTTTTTTTTTCGCCAAACTGAAACTTTTTATCGCGCAAGCTGTTGTGTAACAAACTTCTTGTTTTGAATTGTCCTTTTTTTATTTTTCGACAAACGATACAATTTTCCGTGTATATAAAGTTCCGAAGTCTCTCTACCAAAAGACTTCATTGGTTTAGACGGACGTTAGAAAAGGAAATTGTACGGAGCGGCAATTAAAACATCCGACCACGTAGGAGCTGTACTGTACTCTTCAAAATGTCTGAGCGTGCAGGGGCTTGTTCTACTTTTAAAGGAGTTTTTGAATTCGAACTTTGAAGCGTGGCGGAATAAATTTCGCACGATCGCTTTTCGATTCCCGATATTTCCAATGGTCCAGACTTCTGCCGCGAGCAGAGTTTGTCGAGTTCTCTGGAACGCAGCTTTCCTATCGTTCCCTACCTGGCTTCGTATCCCATTCGCCACGAAGAAATTGACGAAGAGGAGGCTCGACCCGGCGACTCGTCAAAAATATCCAATTCTCTCGGTCTGTTCTTCGATTAGAAACGAACGGGATTTTCGAGAGTGGGCGTTTCGCTTTCCTCCCTGACGTTCGCAGCCGGTTTGAGAGAAGCGGCGTTCTCTTCTTGATATTTCCGGCAATGATGGATAAATGTTCGCGACGAAACCATGTTTTTGACGTGGCGTCGGGGAAAATAGCGTTGCCAGTCGGAATAGAAGCGAAAATAAAAAAAGAAAAAAGAAAATTAGAACGTTCTCGTCGGCTGAATTCGAAAGCAATTTCGCAGCAAAAATTAGAGAAAATAATTGGAGGGAGAATTTTTTACTTCCACCGCGCTGGAAGAACTGCGTGCGAAAGGAACGGAGTAGTTGAAACTATTGTTCTTTTTTTTTTGCATCGGCGAATACTTATCGACATCTCGTCACGGGAAATAGAAAGAGCCGAATTGCTTCGTGCGCAATATTTTTCGAGTTTAATACATTTGGCTGAACTAAAAGATATTGCGAGCGCCGCATGGATGAAAGGGCTTTGCGCCCCCTTTTAAATCGTTCTACAGGTCGAACGAAAAATGCATATTTACTGTTACCAATCGTCTGCAAGCTTACCGCTAGGCTTTGCGCCCGGGCTGGCCACGAGAGCGTGCTTTCGGTCGAATTCTTGCGTACTCGAAATTGCGCACTTTGAAAATACTCCTCTTTGGACAGAAGATTCTGAAACTTGCAGGCTCCCTTTCTATGTGTTCTCGAGTAAATGCCACTGATTAATTAAGACTCTAATTAAGACTCAAAATTTTTCAAGGTTTTTTTTTAATTCCCTGGCTGGTCGTGTTAGTTGATAGGATCAGATGTTCAACGACTAATAGTTTTCAAATTTATTTAATTGTCGAAAAGTAATACATTCTAACATTTACGAGCATGTTCGCGTATCTGCTATATATTCTCACGCATTTTGGATATTTAAAAAAAAAAAAAAAAAAAAAGAGAGAGGAAAGGGAGATTCAGGTCGAGGAAATCGTGAATATAAATGACCATTCCGCCGAGCGACCACATCGGGCCGCCATTCGCGTCGCGCGTTTATTATGCAGTCTAAATAGCGTAATGTAGATTACAGGTTTCGTATAAACAGAGGAAAACGGCGGCCAATTTTTGAAAAATACGCTCGGCTAGCCGGCGTATCCATAAAATACCAGCGGCGCGCGCGTACCTCGGACGGCCGTAATATGGCCGCACTCCAACATTATTATTTGAGCCCGAAACGGCGCCGCGCCGCGCGTAACAAACGTCGAAACGTTGTATAAAGTGGCTCATAAATATTCACGGGCAGCGGCGGCCCGCTTGTCATTACTATTCCGCGTAACACACATACACGCGACCGGCTACTTAAGCTTCGCGATGAATCCGGAAAGTTATCATGTTGGCCAATAATGGAACGGTGGAATTTACAAACCGTGGGAGATTTTCCAGCGTCTGCCAGTCCACTTTTCCCCGGGAAAATCCCAGATCAGCTGTAATAGCGACTCGCGACTTTGGAGCTCGAGAGAGAGAAAGAGAGAGAGAGAGACTAATATCTCGACCACACTGTTGTTCGCCAACAGCTCGCCGGACCTGGTCGTCAGTCTCCTGTGAACTGTAAGCAGGCTACAGTGAATTTGTTTGCAGGTGGAGAACATTGTTCTCCGAGTCTGAATCGTAACGTGAACAGATTTGTAACGCTGGATCCACAGTGATATCGGTTGTTTGCCGATGCACAGGAAATGTTCGTAAAAGTGTCTACTGGCGGCGATTAGATCCAGTACATTGTGGTCTCAATGAATTTTGAGTCGTTCGGTCTGCAAGTAGCAAAGATCAATCATCAAGTCAACCGAAACACGAAAGTCGAACGATCGGCCAACCACTTACGTTTGTCAGAGACGAAACGCGTATTTTACTTGCAAGACTGGTTCAAAATCCATCCTTTCGAGTTTCAAACTTTTCCTTTCGAGTGCGCACGAGCAGCGTCTAGAACGAACCGTCCGCAAATAATCAGCGAATTCTGCAACCGCTCTGTTGCGCGAGCCGCAGCGTGGATACGTACAGCGCGTTCGTTGTTTGCGAACAGCTCGCGAGCAGCTTTAGCCAGTGTAGATGTAGCATAACAGCGGCGCGCGAGAGTTGCCGCTGCCATCGCGCGGAGGCGGCTCTACCCTCCCTTGATGCAATATCTCGCAACTGGATTTCCCCTCGATACGCCGCCAGCGTATCGGTGAAATTTGTATTACTTCGACGGGCAAGAAGAAGTACGGATAAAATGGTAGAAAGGGGAAACCGAAGAGCTTCCGATGGATGTGTTTTACAGTAGCTACGGAGGAGGATTCGATTCGGCAGGGAGAAGGAAGTTTGTCGAATCGATGTATTTTTAAGATAGACGCGCGAATCGAAAGCTGATCTACGATTCTTTTTCTTTTTTTTTTTCTTCTTTCTCTAGACGGAAATAACAGGGATCTATTACGCTCTTTTTTTTTTTTTTTTTGAACTGGAGAATAAATCTATCGAGATTCGGAGACTTTGCTGAACAGAGATAAAAGAGGAATTTTATCGAACGGTACCGGGTATTGCGTATTAGAGCGAGCGCAAAGGTGCAATTCCCGGCAATTCCCGTGATTCATGTATTCGATTAAAAATTCAATCGAATCGTAGAATTGGCGAAATGATACATAGCAAGCGTAAATAAAAGCGGTTAACGAAGGAGTTTCTTCCGCGTGCCGCGGCCTGTGCCGCTAATTGATGCATAAATATTACCAAAGGCGGGCGAGAGCGTATCGACGCGGGAGATTCGATCAACAAATTATCGGTCCAGTTCTACTTAACGATTCGCAGCGTTTTGTTGCTTTGAAATAAATAAATAAATAAATAGATAGAAACCTCTGACGAAATCGTGCGATAATCGTGGATTTCCCTGCTGATCGGTCGAGGGATGCTTCGCGATACGCGATGCCTCTGCGTCGAAAGAGACACTCGATAAACTTTTCGGTTTCGAATTTTCCGTTCCACAAAATCCCCCCGATGACAATCTTCGTTAGTTCCAAAGTTCTTGGCCACGAAGAAGTTTCGCTTACGCCTGCGCCGGATCTTTGGGGGCGAAAATAATATTGTAAAAGTTTTGGAGGGGAGGAGGGGGAGTTTTCGCCGGGGTATTTTCGAGGAAATGTAACGCCACGTAACGGTGGCAGAGGTGCCGCGGCGTTTTGAACAGCGTCGTATTCAAAGTTTCGATAAAAGGCCGCACGTCATTGGCAGAGCGTCGACGTGTCAGGATTTCCTGGCCCCCGGTTCCACCGTCTCTCTCTCTCTCTCTCTCTCTCTCTCTCTCTCTCTCTCTCTCTCTCTCACTTTTCGCTGACGGCTGCGTGGAAAATAGAAAATAAACAAACGCACGCGTGTGCTCGACTGCATCAATTCAGGATCAAAGGAAGCCACGGGTATTCGTCCCACGGGTTGAAAATGTTTTTCGAGTGCCGTCCCTCTCTATCGATCGGTCGGTACGCGCTCGCCCGCCGCACTATTGTGCTCATTATCGATGTATCGACGTCGCGATTTACATGTGTTAACGCCGACCCCCAAAATCGAACGCCGCGCGACGAACAGTCGTCCTGTCGCAATTAATCGACGATTGAACGTTCGGATTCCAGCCTGGATTCGCTCCCCGATTCGAGAAAACTCGTTCGACCATTTTTCCAGACTTGTTTTTCCGTTTCAACACACTTGGCGCTTGGTCAGATTCTCCTTTGAGAATCCTTTTGATTGTCCTTTGACAACTCGAGACTCGTTGTTGGTTGTCAAATACGCGGAAAGAAATTAATTGTAATAATTTTTAGAAAACGTTGAAATTCTCCAAGAGTCTACAGTACAATAGTTTCGTTTATTCGTGTCAATTTCTGATTATTTTTTAATACAGATTTAGAAAAATGTGAAATAGAAATTTGCCTTTGCTACCGAATGTCAGTGAAACGAGCACTCTGTTCTACATTTTTATCTTTTTCATTTTCTGTATTTTCGCGTGCTTCGAATTTCACCCGAACGCCCAAGGATCCGCAATCTGCTCATTGCGGAGGAACTATGGATCTTTTAACAACCGCTCTTAAGGAACGCCGATCATCCCACCTCGATATGCCGAGGGTTAAATCAACACACGGATTTCACCCGTCGACTCTTGACGTTAATTAAATTTGTATTAGCTCCAGCTGGAAATCACAGGTATTTCCAGTCTGGTACTTTGCCCTAAGAAAGACGACTCGTCGGAACGAGCGATTCGTCTCGGTAGACAAGGGAGAGAGGCAGCAAGACAGAGAGAGAGAGAGAAGGAACATCATCCTCCCTGTAACGTGCTCGTTAAGTTGATTCGTTTAATTCGCCGTCGTTAATTCTCGGTTTAATTCGCCAAGAGCCAGTTTCATGGTTGCATTAAAATTCGCTCGCGGAACATCGGCCAGGATGCTCGCCGAGATGAACGTTTTCGCGTCAAGGTTTGTTTTCATCCGATAGAGCCGTCAAGTTTTCCATGACGTCGTGTCGTCGACAGTTTAATTACAGTTTCGCGGCTACGTTCTACGTAGCAGCGCCGAGACGTAAACGGTTGTCTATGCTACGCTCGTTAGGGACTGCACTATCTGATCTGCCAAATATCAGAAACCTCGAGACGGTTGTAAATTACGAAAAGTTACACCATCGCGCGACTAACGATCGTCCAGGCTGATACTTTTTAACAAAATTATTTCGGCAGTTATTAATTTTTTCTTAGCGCCGAAAGAACGAACATTTTTCTAAATATAAGAGTAAGATTGGATTATCTCGCTTTTTTAAACATGCTTCGAATAATTAAACTTGTACGTTATGAGTAGATCGATTTGGATTTGGATGGGGTTGTTTGATCAGGTAAGATCTGCTAAATATGTTTCAAACGTTTTCAATAGAAAACCTTTTCTCCGACTCGATAATTCTACGTCACTATACGCACACATTATATTAGTTTCAGTGTTGTCTGCTGAAACAGTATTTCGATTTCAACGCGCAGCAAAAAAAAAAAAAAAAAGAAAAAAAGAAAAAAACGCGTCGTTAATTGCGTAAAATATTTGTAGTTCGGGGACAATGAAGTGCACTCATAACGTGGGTGTCCTCTGTTAATTCGCTGCAACGCCAGTAATATGAACTTTAAACTAGGTCGAATGGCAACGCGGCACGGACGAAGATGGACTCTAACTGAGTTATCAATTCCGATAAATTCAGCCGGGCGTGAGTCGCGCGAATCGCGTTGAATGATTTAATTCCCGCGGGGGCATTAATATAAATCAGAATTCATAAACAATTTAAAACAACGATCTGAAAAGACATTCCCCCGCCGTTCGTCCACCAATATCGGCGCGTATATTTAATCGAACGTTCGTTAATCAACCGAGTGGATATTCCACTCGCATTCGACGAATTCTCTTTTCCCTTGCGCTCGAGACGCTTCGGATTAATTGCGGACCAACTTTCGCCGTTCCTTTTATCTATCCCGTTGCCTCTCCCCGGGAACGGGAGGTAATTTTCATTCGCGAACAATCATTAAGGAACACTTCATATTTCCCGTGAGAGGGAGAGAGATAGAGAGAAAGAGAGAGAGAGAGAGGAACGGGACGTCGATGGTTGGAAGTTGAATCGATTACGGCTGCGATTAATTAATCAAGGGAATTCGTACGAGATCGTTGGAGAAACGATCAAACTTCTGGATGCTTGTTGTTCGAGAGTGCGGAGGTGTCTTCGCTCGTTGCTCCGGTAAATTGCGATTTGTCGCTGGGCGGACGCGGGCAAGCTGTAATTAAGACGAACGGCCATCTTGCGCGCCGTAAGAAGATTCCTTCTTCGGGGCGTAGCTCGTGAAAAATAACGAAAAATAACTCGCGTAACTCTTCTCGGCCGGTGCTGGCGAGACCGGTGCTGCGAGACCCGGCCAGATGATTTCCACGATCGAAGATTCCTTAAGTAAATTCCCCAAAGATATGGGACTGTTACACGGTAACTGGAAGAGAGTGCCCTCTTGGTATTTACTTTGAGAGAACAGCTTGTGCAATCAGCGGTAAATGTAAGTCTTCCATTCAACTGCCCTTATCGTTCACCGGTGCTGCTGCTACTGTGCCAGTGCACGACTGTTCGGCGACTGTATACGGTGACGTCCGCGGTCGAAGGCAAAGCGAGCTTTTGTTAAGAACGCGCGCGAACGGTCTCGTCCGGGAGGAAAACTCTTTTTCCACGGCCGTCGGTGTGTACTGTCGCCCGCTACTGGTGAAATCAAGATTTCTTTCGTGGAAAACTCCTTCGAAGTGTCAGACACTGGAACAGAAATGTAGGTCCCGGCCGAAAGAAACACGCGAGCGTATCAAAGAACGTGACGCGTTGCTTATCTATTCCGCTCGCGCGGGCTCGACGAGGAAGAATCCACCAGAAAGAGGTTTATCGGGAAAGTAGACAAGAGAAACGCAAAAATGCAACGAACGAGAACTGCGTTCTCGTTCGAGTCGGTCAATTACGAAACGTCGATTCATTTTCCTTGGCGAAAGCGGCAAAGTTGTACAAAATTGTCGGCATTAGCTTAGTCTCTTGGGGGGGTGGGTGGAGGAAGAAAAAAAAGCCGTAGCCGCTGTTAGCTGCGGAAAGAGAGATCATACCTCATCCATTTCTGAAATTGATTTTCTCGTTCGGCGTGTTTGGTCTCGGTGTTTCGCCCCCTTTCCTCCGCTCCTCCGGGCCTCCTTCCTTTTATCGCCGACAAATCCCATCAGCCGCAGCTGATGAGAACTGGCTTGCTTCGCACCATTCGTTTCGTTTTTGGCCGAGGGAATGGTCGCGCGAAGCGATACCACTGTCGATATTTGCCGTGAACGCTCCCTCCTTTTAAAAAGCTTTCCCGTGCTGTTGTTACCCCTGCAGATTACCGATAACGTAATCTAGAAATCTCGCTAAAATTATACCGATCAATTTTCCTGGAAAAGTCGAACGAATCGAAAACGATGAACAGGAAATATCGAAGGGAAATAACATGTCGGTTTGCTTCTTCTTCTCAGCTTTTAAATATCGTTGTTCCTCGCTTTCTACGATTCATCGATCATTCGGTCTGTGTAATTTTCGAATTATTTGACAAGTTGTCGTATCCCGTGAACGAGTCGGTACGTCGGTATTGGCGAAAATACAGTTGCGTTCGATGGGCGAACTGTTTTGTATTCAGTTCGCCTGATCAACCAGCCTCTTGCTCGGTGAATTCTGTAACGAAAAGCAGCCGCTATTTACTCGACGCTTCGTTTCCTCGTTTTTCCGCTTTCTCCGAGGTGTGTCCACGCCAGCCGGCGTAAAAATAAGATAAAATAAAAAGGCTGACGGACCGACGAGCGCTATTGGCCAGGAAAGGAGAGTCCGCTACAACGAAATTGCCCTTTTTCCAGCGCTCCTGCCAAGGGGAAACCAACAGAGAGAACGAGAAGATAAAAAGAGAAATGGCAGAAAACAAGAGAACGGAGGAGCGAGTGGAGAAAGAAAATGGTGAAAAAAGGTGAGAGAGTGGGCGGCGGAGAAACGGTGGGGAATCAACGATTATAGGACAGTCGGTGCGGATGCGGTAAGATTGGTTCAGCCGCGGCAACACCGATCGACCAGCTTTTTCCGGTTGATAAACTTTAACCAATTAACGCCCATGGATAACTTAGTTGGACGCTATAAACCGATAGACATCGAGAAACTTGGGCTGTTGGCGCGCTTGGTCAGACCAACTCCAATATCGCAAATTGTTTCGAATTTATCTCGAGTTCTGCGACCGGTTCTCCGAAGAGAAAGATAAGGTCGTCGAGTATAGCGATCGTTTCTGCCCTATTAACGATACATATTCAATTCCGTTATTTCTTCTTCGACGATGAACAGCCACGAGTCCTCGAGATCCTTTATCGATTTCAGAAGGTTAAAGAAGGAAGCCTTTGTAAGAAACTGGCGCAGAGGCCAGTCGGGATTCCGTGGCAGGCAACGATTCGACGAACGTTTAAAAGCTGCATCGGCCAACGACCCGGTGTGTACGTAGCCATCTATCTCCGTGTCCATTATGAGCGAACGAGCGAAGCAGAATGGAAAAAGAGAGTTAAGAAGCGGAACGGTCTTTCCGCTTGTCCGCGAATTCCCTCGGCGAGATTCGGTCCCGTCACATTTCCAGTCGGTCGACCACACTCGCTCGACTCGCCGTTCGATTTGCAGAATTCTCCGAGAAAAGTTGGTTGTATTGTCGGCCCGGTGACCAATACAATGCGGCCCAGCCGACCTGGATTCCCCCAAATTCTTACGGTCACTTCCCGCCTCGGCCGTGGTTCGCGCTTCGGCACCGGACACCGGAAACGGGACGCTGTCGAACGACGCTGCGCCGAGGAAATTGCTTGCCGCGGCACGAAAATATTTATTCGCCTGAAATTTCTCCTGAAATAACGCCGTCTTTCATCCTGTCAGTTCGTTTCCCCTTCTGGATACTTCGACAATAAACCTACTCGCTTTGCGACGTTACTCGCCTAATTTGGAAACTGGCGTTTTATTTCTTTCTCGTACGTTGCCGAGAACGAGTCTCGGATACTCGCGAACGTTCTGCCAAGGAAAGACTCGTGCAAGATCGCGGCTAACTGAATTTCCTTGGTCGGCCAATTTGCTCGGAGGTGGGTCTCCTCCGTCTCGTCTCGAAGATCCACAAGTCTCAACGACTTTCCAACGAGGCTGGTGCGCGATCCACGGAGTTAATCTGGCACGAGTGAAAACAGCGATGGAGAACGGCGCGGTGTACGTTCCATCCACGGAGGATGGAAGAAACGTCCCATCGGAACGAGCTACGACGCGACTAGGAACGACGCTGCGAATACGCAAACCCGTCCGGCAATTTAACTCAATCTTACGTTGCGAGAGACTGGCGTCTCTCCCTTCTCCTCGCCTCTCGCTCGCGATAGTTTCAGCGTGGCGTTGCCGTTAAGCCTCGCAGCAATTTCGTTGAGCGTATCCTGGATTGGAGCCGGTATTAAGGTAATGAGAGTTCTCTCGTAGCTACTCGCGCTTTCGATAGCGGTGCTCGCGAATTAAAATGTAATTTTCCATCGCGGGCCAATGATTCGAGCCGCGAAATTGCCCGATGGAGAATTGCTCCAACCCCTGCGCTATCTCCTCTGCGCTCCTTCCTCCTTCTACTTCCTTCTCGCCTCTTCTCTTTTCTCTCGCTCTTTCTCTCCTTTTTCTCTGTATTTCGTTTTTCCCTCCTCTTCTTTTTTTTTTTTTTTTTTTTTTTTTTTACGAGGGACCAGGTGAATATCAATTAGAAAGTTTCCGCGCCACGGTTCCGCTGTTTCAATTCCTCGGGACCTCGGGTTTAATCTCCGGGCGATGCAACGCCGGAACTTGCCATGGAACGATAAAAAGTCAAACTTTCGACGACTTCTTGGTAACGCGGATTGTGTTTCGCTCTTAACGGAGGCCGCCGCTCCCAGTCTCGAGTGCACTCCTGATTGAAAGTTGCCCCTATTTGATCAAGGGGTTTATGAGCCTCTTCGTTCCACCGGAACTTGTTCCCTACTTCGGTGTGCTGACCACGCGAGGGTTACACCGCCTGACTTTGCTCTACCTTTTTTCTCTAGTAATATTCGAAAACACTCTCTCGCAGTGACACGAAAGTGACAAAGTGGTAAGTAGTAACACTGTTGGAAATCTATTCATCAGTGTTTTTTTTTACAATCGACGCTGCAATAAACGAATTATCAGACAGAAAAGTCAAAATAGCGTTCTTTCGAATTCTGACTTAAAAGTTGTAGAACTTTGGAAATTAATCAAAACAAGTCGGTACCAATCAGTCGAAAGTTGAAAGTGCGTGCAAATTCAGCGACGAACGGCAAACAAAGTATTAAAATGAAGTATTGAAAACGATAAAATAATGTCAGAATCTGTTATGCAAACGTTTTGCGTCTCTCTTTTTTTAATTTCAGTCACGTTCACGTACCTGTAGAATAAGCGAAAAAGATCTAGGATTAGAAAACAATAACGTGTCGTTAATTATCGAGCGAGGATTCTTTAGAGATTCGACGCGATTCGTAAGTAACGAGTCATGAGCGTCGCTCGAAAGAGGTAAGAATCGAGGAAGGGAGGAATTAACGCGATCAATTCTTGCGCGCCGTGACAAAATAAGGGTAAACGAAGCGAATTACAGGGAGGCGTGGTGGCTCATTTGATCGCGCGGATGAACGCGACGCGCATAAATTCACGGCGCTCAATCTTCGCAATCCGGTTGCAAGTATGTTGCCGCCGCGTAATTTTGATGAACGCGTATGTAAATTACAACAAGCGACTGTGTCGGCGCGAACGTTTCCCGCGAACGTTATTTTCCTTCGTGCGATTTATGGAATTGAAATTTTCGGTTCGCTCCATGGGAAATCATTCGGCGGTCGTCAGTCAGCGGTGCTCGTCCCTCGTAAAAATCCGATCATTATCAGCGTCGTTAAATGTCGTGTTAAATCGCATTAGCGGCGACCACGAGATCCTCGTTATTAGATTTCTCAATTTGAACTTCTACAAATGACGCAGCCTCTGCCTTGCTCGTTTTCGAATGCTTTGACAATAAAATTTCACTGATTTCCAAGCTTCGAAACCTGTGATTGCTGGTGCTTACTTTTGATCGAGGAGTCAGCAAGTTTCACGGGAATAGACTTGCTCGTTTCGTAATTTGGGATTCACATTGAATCGCGTTCTAACAACTCCGGGCATTCACGTGGTCGTTTCAAAGTTTCAATATTCGTTCGGTTGCGACGAAACGAGTCCCGCTGAATGGACAGGCCAAACACCGAAAGAGGTGGCAATCGCGAACGTGATGAAAAAATATTCGACGTGTTTCTCTCTGTTCGTTGACGTCGTGAGAATAGTAAATCAAAGGGCGGGTGAAATATTTGGCGAGAAAGAGTTGAACGGCAGGCAGTTACAATTGAGGAACGAGACAGACACGTGTCGTTTTACGTAATCTCACAGTTGCCGGGACTCTCTTTGTACCCGTGCACAAAGCCGCCACCTCCATTTCATGGAATGCTCGACTTTGCATGCGCCGTCTGCTCTCTCGAATGCGTCGTTACAGAACCGGAAATGTTTGTTCGAGGCTCATTGAATTTCCTGCGCCGGCAAAGGTTTGCCATTCTGTACGACAGGACACGGGTATTCCCGTTCGTATCGTTCGATCCCGCGTAAATATTTCTACGATTTCGGTTTCATTTCGAGCTGCATCTGTCGCTTTTTCCCTCATGAAATTAATTTTAGCGCCAAGTTTCGACAAGTATAATACATGCTTGCCAGCACTCGAATTATAGAACACTAAATTTTTCTTCATACGCCGATTCGAAATGATATTTGACAATAATACGAATCTGTTATTTAAGTTCATGCGTGAAAATTAAAATTGAATAATTCAAATTCAAATATTCAATATATTTGAAAATAAAACGTAAATTAATTATTAAAGGCTAATGTGCGCAGAAATTTTCGCGCATAGCGTCACAGGATGACGACCATCATGGCGACCGGCTGTAATACTCGCTTGAGGTACGTAACATATTAACTGCGTAGTATTTCGTAAATATTCAATATGTATTACATTGAATAATGTAATAAGTATTCAATAAGTATTTGTAGCGTTAAATACATTCTTTTTTCTGTAATTCGTAATTTGAGAGAAATATAATAAAAAAACGTCGCATACGAAATTTGCCGTGTAGGGATTGCGCGCGAAAAGGGAATCAGGCCCTACGCCATATTGGAAATGTGCGCAGAAATTTTCGCGCATAGCGTCACAGGATGACGACCATCATGGCGACCGGCTGTAATACTCGCTTGAGGTACGTAACATATTAACTGCGTAGTATTTTCATTATTATTTCATGCTCGTACATACACAGCTATTGAACTCGTTTAATTAATACACGTTTCTCTAATAATTTGTTGAATATTGTTCTATTGCATGTATATATTAATTGATCATGTATTTGGAAGTTAGCGTCACCAGTAGCGTCACCAGTAGCGTACATTATTTGCTTTCGAAGTAGCATTTAATTTTAATTACTGTTTCATTTCGATGTAATTGGCTTTGCTTATGCATATTTATTTTAGATTTTTGTTCTGTACAGATTAATGGTTGATCATCGAAATAATAGTGGCAGGAGTTAGGGGTGTGGACGCCATTTTGGTTAACGACCAAGTTGATGATTTTGTGGCATGGTAACGTATAATTTATTATAACAGAGGCAGACGTATATCTGTACTTTTATCGTAATTTAACATACGGTTGATATATATTTGATGAATAATTTATTTGACAACTTTACAAAGACTTTACGAGCAAAATACTTTACTACTTCTTTTTTTCTTCTCTCATTGCCCCTATTAATATTAAACTTTATTTTCAGCGAATATTTGCGACTACGCGCAATGTAGTTGGTCGAATCAGTGTTTGCTGCGTAAGAGTATTTTTAATATTTTTGAGAGCACAATAGCTCTAGATTTAATTTTAAAAAAGTATTAATTTATTATCAGTGTATTATACGTGAAAATAGAGTCAGTGTTTGTTCGGTGATTGTTAATTAAACGAGCTCGTTAATAGTTTAATTTTTATATCTTTATGATATATTTCTGTTTTAAATATTCGTTTTCGGTATTAGAGTCAGTGCACAAGATGAACCAGCCTCATCAGGAATATTCATGAATTGTAAGTATTTACGTAAACTGTATTTTATTTTACTTTTTTATATTGCTTGAATTATTATTAATGAAAATGTAATGCTCCTTTACTGACATAAAAATAATGCAATTTTCAATTTATTTATTTAAGAAATATTATAATGTTTTATATTTTTTTTAAATTTGTCACAATCTTTTTATTTCCTGTTTGCTGGAAAGGTGATGCTCCAAAAAAAGTTTTACATATTGTATCTACATCTTTCATTTTTATCTTTTTTAATTATTTTTAGTTATAACTTTAAAAATAAATTCTAATATTCCATTCTTTTTTATAGATTTATTAAAGTCTTTATTTGCTTCATGGGAGTTGCTCCATAATTGGCATTTTGATGACTTTTTCTGGATCACGGAAACATTGATGATAACGTTCAACGCATCTAATCGTGAGTCACATATATTTTTGTTCCTCCGATCACTCATTCGTGTCGTAGGATGAAAACACTGAATCGACATGAGTGATTGGTTGTACTACGTAGAATTTATTGCAAGCATAGTGACCGCGTATATCTGCAAGTATAAGAGTAACATTTCTTTTTGAGTTTTATTCACTAATTTAAAATAGATCTTTTTGCATGCCGTGTTTTTAAATATTCATGATAAAACATTAATTAATATTATAATATCATAAAATACATAATTGATACGAACGATATACTATTCATAATTAGTTTATATATATTGTAATATACATAATATTATAATATACATAATTGATACGAACGATATACTATTCATGATTAGTTTATGAATTTATAGTTGAAAATCAAAATACGTGTTCACTGATTATTTGCAAAAATGAAATATCCATACAAATATTTCTATATAAATAGACAAATATTTGAATGGACAATTAATATGTAGACTAGATTCCATCCAACTGATTGCGCGAGATCATTTCGATCATTAGTGTTGCGAATAATTAAATATGAATGCAATCATTGAGATTTTCTGTAATTGGTTTCGTGGTAGTTTTCTGTCTTTCCATATTTCTTTCTTCTCAATGATAAATTTATTAATATTGCAAACAAGAGAAAAAACTTTCCACAATTTGTTTTTTAAAATTTTGAATTTATAACTGATATTTACTAAATCAGTATTGTGAAATAGAAACGATATTTCGCAGTTTATTTGATCTTAAATCGTATAAATGATTATTTTTTGTAGTATTTTTGACTATTTTTATTTCTTCTTCAAATCCTTTATTATCAGAGTATTTGTTACTGAACATACTGAGAGAATGAAAAAATTTGCCTTTTTATCATTTATTCGTTCATGATATTTTCAGGCTTTTTAAATAATAATATTGATTACATAAATATTTGAATTTGTTATGTAAGAATGAAAATTCATTTGTTGATTTTAAAAGTAAAAACCTTGCATGAAAAATGTTGTACGAATTTTTAATATGGCTCATTGTGCTGATAATGGAATTGTTATTTCTATATTTTTAATTTTTCTGCGGTTTGTTGCCTTTTGTTTATAACATAAAATTACAGTAAATAGCAATAAAATACGGTTATTTTAATTTTGATGTTTTGAATTAATAAGTATTATGGATATTCGCTTGTTGAAAAATAAATCATGTGGTTTCGATTGGTTCTTTTTACATCTTGTTACTGAAAACAATTAAGTTTTGTTCAATTTAAATTTAAATCCAAATCGAAATTGCATCATATTTTGCAATTTTGATAAAAAATATAAAAATGATTCGCTTGCTTTGAAGAACTGCAATTAATGTTATATATAGTAAAAAAATAATTGAATTTTCACAATATGAAGAACCGTTTTGGAATTTTATCATCAAAAGTATTTTCTCTAATTTGAATCTGTCTCAAGAATTATTGTGGGATCAACCATTGTCGGATTTTGTGGAAGATCCGATCTAATTTGTGCTTTTTATTACATTTAATTTAAATTTCGACTTTTCTTAATGCTTTTTCTGTTGTTTGTTACGCACAATGGATCATTGGAGATTAGACATTGTGCAAACACACACACCAAAAGGAGCATTTATTCGAGAATATCTATATATATATATATATATATATATAAATGTTGCATGAAACAGAGTAAATGAGTCCGTGCATGGGAAATGTATCCATTCGCAGGATGTTATCATTAGATATAGGATTGTTAATTGTATCATTGGTTAATAACCACGATACAATTATAAATTATGTAGCAAGTTATGCGAGCTAATTGGTTGCGATCGCGATTGTGTTTTTATTAGTGAAATAATATATACTTGATATAATATTTATTAATAATACTTTCTATAAATAATAATATTTACTTGTTAGCGACATTATCATTAATTTTTGAAACATATGAAGAAATTGAAATGGACAGCTTATATAACGTGTTAAAATTTTTCACGTAATTGTCAATTAACATCGAATCGTGAAAAGCTGAAAATGGTGCGTCTGCTTTATACGGACTTATACTACTGCCACCTGTACGTACCCACTCTATTTGACGCGTCGTAGACTTCAATTTTTTTATCGAATTTTTATCGAATTATTTGAAAATCGAAATCTGAAACGATTTCTCAAAATCGCGGATTTATTAGAGTTCCCGTTGCTCGAGCGTCGAGCGAGTGTGTTTCTTTTAATTTAGCCGAGGAGACACGATGAAAAGCAGAGTCGGAGGAGGAAGACTGTCTTTGGCGCAGACCAGAAGTGGCTTAAATTGTCTTTGCCGTGGTGCCTCAAAAGGCAGGCTGTTTGCCGTGCGTCTCTTATTTGCCGTCTATTTCCTCGTCGGATTCTGAATTTATCCGGTCGTCCTCGGTCTTTACTTGGTCTAATCTCTGCGACGTGTATACACACATTCTATCTTCCACCATGCTCGATCCTTCCTAATGAAATCACTCTTGTTAGTCGTCTGTTAAACCGGAGTAGTCAAACTTTGGAACATTCGTCAAATTTTCCTTTCTCAAAGATGTAATATCACTTTGCTCTCCTCTCCGAATCTACTGTCGAAAGTAAAATTTTCCAAGGTACATACAGAGATATCGGAAATTTGTATTATCGATCTTTCGTCGATGGATAGAACTATCGCCGGTTACGATTTCCTCGAAGCGCGTAGAGATATCTCTCTTTCAAACTGTTTTATCAAACATCACTGGGGAGGGTTAGCGCAGAACTGAGAAACTGGGACACATCCACGAAGGCGAGAAGTCTTCTTTCCGGCGAAATTTGTAATATCAGAAACTCACGGGGAAAGAGCGTGTAACATTATCCCGCGGGAGCTTCCCCAGTTCCCTCGTTATTCCACGTGTTTACGTTCAATAACGTAAACGTCCGTGCCCCGGGGAATTCTTTATTCAATCGTAAAGTTGGAGAGTCGACGCGAGACGAAACGGAACGCGAGAGACCGTCGTTTTGCATGGAGAATGATGGACGCGTTGAAACTGTAAACGGAGCTTAACATACGAATTTTTAGGGGAGAGAGCCAAAAGAAAGGAAAGGAAAGCGAGGGATAGAAAAAATTTTATCGTTCGAAAACGAATTAAAATCACGATGGGAGTGAAATTGTATTTGACGAAAAGAGAGAAAGAAATTGTTCAAACCGTTCGACCGGCAGGATATTTGCTCTCGTCGAATTTAGAAAGGTCGCGGAATCCTCGAGATTGGCAGGAAAAGAGACACGAAGCTATTGGCCGTTTATCACGCGATTCTTGGCGAGGCTTGTATTATTCTCTTTTCACGCGGATCGATCCCCATTTCCCGCGGAATAGTTTAAAAAACCGTCGAGTCGCCGGAGATTTTCCGAGTTTTACAATCGTACTTCGAGATTCCCCGTGAGATTTTCGTCGGTGAAATTTTGCGTTGCCGAACGAACGCGCCCGGAATCTTAAGCGCCTCGTTTCTTTGAGACTCTCTATCTCTCATCCCATCTGGCTGCCCTGCTAGATATATGTATCTACATAGGCTCTCGCACGGTATTCTACCGCGTTATAGAAATGAAATTTAATTCGACGAAAATGACAATCGTGTTAACCGCGCACGGGGAGTGCTCGATCTATTTAAGTGTGCGTAATATATTTGCCGGAATTGCAAAGCAATTAATTCGGACACCATTAGCCGCAGGCTAATCAAATTATAGCAGTGTTAGCGCGTAATATCGGCATCCGAATGCCATGTTAATCCTTTTAGGGCCTGAGTGACTATTAACCCTTTCGACGTGGACAGTAATTGATGAAAAGTGCTGTGGGTGGTGTGTTCGGAGTATCGATAGTCTCGCAGAATATCGAAAATTCCTCACACATTGTCCATTATTTCGCCTGGCAGTCGAAGATATCGCCCGGCTCTCTTCGAACCCGGATCACGGCATCCGATTATCTATTGTTAACATTTGTTAACGTTTCAAATCTCTCCACGATATTTCCTATCTAAGGCTAATTTGCGGGAAAGAAGCGAAGAAGAATGCGACGTAGTCCGACGGAATCCGAATGAATTGTTTCTACAGGGAGGGAAGTCGGGTCTCAGCCATCTTCGAGCCAGCAACCGCGCGATAGAGAGATTCGTCAATGGATCACAGGAGCATTGTACGTGGTATACTCTCTCTTTCATGCCACTGGAGACACGGCGCGTGACCCAAATCCCAAATACTTCGTCGGGGTTTTGTCGCGAGCCTGCACAAGTCTGTGTGCAGCGGGGGATGCTCTCAGTGTCTGGCGAGGAACCCTCGGCATCCACCACCACCATCACCTCCCCTTCTCTGCAAGCACAACAATGGCAGGGCCATGGGAACGATGTCTGAGAGTTCTCGCGCATAAAAGCCGGCTGGTCTCGTTAAAGTCTGTTGTTCGAGATATTGGCCGTGCATACATTAAGAATAGGCCCCGTGATGAACGATCTCCGAGGATCGCAGCGACTCTTCCAACTTTCGAGGACTTTTCTGCCTCCTCGATTATCACAGTTGTTCGTTGTTATCGGAGAGAATGTACCGAGAAATGGGAGATGCAATTATAATTCGTCGTTTCGATTTGAATGGGAGAAAGAAACTCTGGCTGAACGGTAGAATTTCAATTAATTCAGAAATTGTCACTCTTTCAAATCTTTAGGAAGATTTCGCACACATTTTTCAAGTCAAATTTTTGTCACGTATCTCGGCTTGTTTGCACGTTTTTTCCCCAAATCAATCTTCGTGCCGAATAAAAGTCCGTTCAGTTCGTCACGTTCTACGCGGCACGAACTTTTCTCGGGAATTCTGTTTTTCGCATAAATTCGACGTGCATTACGCTTCATTTAATTATTATTTGTCTAAAAGCGACCCAGTTTTTAATATCCGCGCGTGGACGATGCGATTTTGCGGCGGGGCCACGGTTTGTTGTTCCCTCCTTTTTCATGACACGCTGGCCTTGTTAAAAAAGATGGAAATGGGACGAGTGTATTTTTCCCGGCGCTGCGTCATGGTGGCTACTCCGCGCGTATGTAAATGCAATTCGTGCCACAGCGTGCTCAATTTTATTCTCCACGTTGACACAGCGCGGTGTCGTTTGTTACTATTTATGGAATTAAATTAGCGATTAAATAGTTTAAGGGGCCGCAACGTTCCATATATAGAGGAATACACTTTGCTTTGAGTGTCGACACGCAGAGTGAATTTAAGTTATGAATATTCATTCGCAATGTGTTTCTTTCGGTTCCTTTCTCTTTTCTTTCGTTCGACTTCCTTAATTTTCGAAACCTGAAAGATCAAGGAAGAGCACGCCGAGGGATTTCATCCGTTTGTTATGCTTCCGATTGGAAGATATATTCTAGAAATTTTATCACTGAAGGTGATTTTAGGTGCAACGCTACTGCAACGAAAATTAGCGATTGGTTGATTTGGGTCACGTGATTCGTAAGGGGGCGTGGGGTAGACCTCGAGTAGGAGTGGCGTTGTCTGGTACCTCACCACTGTGAGGTTTGAGACACAAGCATAGGCAATGAATAATTTTACAAAAATTTGTAAACATATTTCCCGTTTTCCCGACGGTTGAAACTCGAAGCGTTTAGTCGTTAGAATAAAAAGGAAGGCAGATCGGTGACCAAACAGCGTGGATATTCAGGGACGAAAGAGAAACGGACGCGCAACGAAGGAGATATGGAATTCTGAATACAAGTTTCTCGTTGGGAAGTACGAGCCGGAACAATTTTCTTGCACGGACGAGACAAAAGACGGCGGGTAATTTCCAGTTGACTTGGTGCCGCTGCCAACGACAAACGGGTTCGCATAATTTTCGCGTGGAGCGCGCGTGGTTTGTCCGCTTTTTAGCCGTCCGCAATTATTGTTCTCCGGCACGGTGCCGCAAATTTTCTAGCCGATTACGCGCGATTATGCACTAGAAACTCCCCGACGTCGCCGTATTTTCGCAATCACGCCTACTGTTGTCCTGGATTTCCATCTCAATGAAAATCATCGATATTGTTATCGGGTGGTGGGAGGAGAAACGTGTTTTCACGTCGCCGTTCCTGAAAATGGATTAAACGTGACGAACCAGTGCACAGACTTTTGTTGAAGGTCGCTGAGCTATCCGAAGAATGTACTTGTATACAGGACTTTTTGGAATGAATTTTTCACACGAGAAAAATACTATAATAATTCCGTTCTTATCGATTTTCTGACTTTCGCTGCGTCACTTGAAGTGGTCGCGAAAGAGAAAAGTGTGAAATAATAATCGCGATTATTTAAAGTTTAAAGATGCGAGCTTTATACAAACATCTTTTCTCATTTCGATAAAGTTCTGCAAAAAAAAACCAAATGTTTTACACTAAAACAAGCAACGTTTTTATATCCTGCATACTGTAATTTCCAGTTACAAAGAGAAGCAGTACGTACTCAATCGGGAAAGTCAGATAAAAAGTCAATTCAACTAACACGCGCAACGTGCTGAAACTTCGAAGAAGAAATTCCCACCGGAACAAATAAAAGACGTGTCTTATCGTGTTCTTCTCCTCTACTCCCCAGAGTATAAGAACCAGAAAAAAGAAAAAAAGAAGAAAATGTGACTTGCCGTGATTTCTTGCACAACGCGCGATACAAATTCACGCGAAAGCCGAGGAAGGTTTGGTTTCGCGATTAATTTCTGGCTGCGGTTTCTCATTCGAAGGGAGGGGGGGAGAGGAAAAAAAGCGTCGAGCAAACGGGATCGAAGCGATTAACCAAGCCAGATAATACGATTATCAGGTCGCGGAGCGTGTATCCTCATTGCCGGGTGTCCCTGAAACAAGCCCCTTCTGCCGGCTGGAAATGAGCTGGAACAACGGCGTGTATATCGGCCGCGCATAATGGAGTTATTGTAACGAGTGGTCGCGGCGGGCTACGGTGTTATTCGTCGTTATTGGAGGGCTGGCTGGTAAAGGTGGCGCGATCATAACGCATGGGAATGTCAACGGGGCACATTAATCGCGGCGGATGAGCTGTGCCGGCTCCATTTTATTGAATTATATTAATCCATTATAATACGGCGAGGTGGATTTATCGCGTTGCCGTTAGCCATTATTCCGAACGAGAGATCGCCCCGACCGTAAAATTAGACTATCGAAACGTTGGCGGCAGTTATCGCTTGTACCGCGATTACGTTCCGAAGAGAGCGCGATTAACGTTATCGATGTTTGACGTATTGTAGGAAAGGGGATTACCCGTAGTCAATGAACATTACACTGTTCACTACCTACACACACGCATACATTCTCTCTCTCTCTCTCTCTCTCTCTCTCTTTCTGTCGATGCGTTGTGAATCGCGATCGCGTGAATCTCGCTGTAATCGTGGCTTCGAACAAACCAGGTTAAAAAAAAAGAGTTAAGCTTGCTATAGCTCGGTGTGTCGCGCCCCTTCTCGAGCGAGAGGTACCTACAGTTTCGAACAATTTGCATTTCGGATCGGAGATAACGCGAGTTCTACGAGCGCGAGTTACGTGCACGCGTGCACGTTCGTGCGAAATATGAGCTTTATTGTTCGACATCAAACAACGTTTTGTTTGATAAAACGGTACATGGGAAGGGAATAAAAAGCAGAACAGCGGAGTTTGACGAAACGTAAATTGAGATTCGAAATGCGTATTTGATTTTGTGAATGCTTGTGAAGTGCTTGCGAGAGCGAGGGGGTTATTTCCCAACAGATAGTGAATAAATATTAATTATCTGCTATTGGCTGAGCAACGTGTAACCAGTTCGCTCGGCACGGTTTCGCGAAAATAATGCGCGCCGCATTAATTTTCGCTCTCGCTTATCCATGTATCGTACTCGGTCCCTCCTAAATGTATTTTTATCACTTTTATCGAACATCGAAACACGTAATCGGGAGTATGACTTTTGCTTCATTCGTCTTTTGCGAATCGCTGAATTAGGACAACACGAGATAGAATAGACGAGTTACTTCGTTTCAACGGAGATTCAAAGATTCCTTTTGAAATGAAAATTGAACTTTTCTTGTTGAACTGGTCGGCAGGAAGATCATTGATCGTTCTTTTTCGTTCGTGTACTTTTCACATCTTCACCAAATAATTGTTATACTGTATATTTTTTAATTAATTGGCCAGACAGCTTTTTTTTCAGTCCCACGACAGCTAATTTATCGCGAAGGATAAAAAATGAAAAACGCGCACGTGAAATAAATTGAAAGCGAGCGGACAGAATGTCCTGTCAAATTGATGAGAATAGCATTTCGGTAAAAATTTGTAACAGCATCCGTAAAATTCGGTATCCGGTTAAAGAGAGGGAACGCGCGTGAGAGATACGGACTGCGACGTAACTCGCAACCAAATAAGACGCAGAATGCATTACTGCGTAGGATAAGAGTTGCGTGGTAACGTAGCGCGCGCAACATGATACACCGCATCTAGAACAGAGAGAAGTCGCGCTATCATTTATGGAAGTTGGAACGGGGCCGCGTCGTTGAAGAAGCCAGAGGCGGCAGAAGAGACGAGGCGGTCGCTTCGCGGAGACGTCGGAGTCTCAATAATTCCGCTCGCGGAAAATAGATCGTCGCTTAACGCAGAGCGGACGTATAAGTAATTCTCAAGTTCCATTAACGTTAAATCCAGAAGATCTATTGTCGCTGCTATTTTACCGTTCGCGCGCGTTTCTGCCGCATAATGAATACTCGCAGAAACGAGACAATAGGGTGTAATTTAGTAAACGGCCGAGGTTCGCGTGACGAGCAGCCACGGCTCGGGGAGGCCGTTACTGCCGAGCTATACCGACGAAATTGAGACGTATTTCGAATGGATTGCCGCACCGAGAAACGAGCGTCTCCCACGGAGTATCCTCGCTTCCTTTTTCGGCTGTATTCTCCAGGCACCGGGCTATTTTGTTCGCCTCGGATGGACCCCCACGGGGTGTGGGCCAAGAAAATGGAATCACTCCAAATCAGATTACGTCGGGCATTTAAAACGGTTTCCATCATCCTCGCGTCGTTTAGCGGGCAACCGAGCATTTTACCAGCGTGACAAACAGCTTTGGTACAAAGACGTACGCTTCTGGCGTTCGATCTTCCGATTCTTGGCATATTCGCAGCTACCCCCCCGAATCGATCGACGGTCGAGCAACAGCCGTGTTGGGGAAACTAGTCGACGATTCGATATATTATTCGAAATATCACTCATGGTGATTTATTTCTGCGAAACATTCGCGTTTCCCGTATATCGCGACAATTTTCCCGATCCTGGAACGAGAATTAACATTAAATGCGATCGGTGACTGCGTAAATTAACGAGCGCAAAGAAACGCGTACATTCATTTTTCGACGATCGCAAACCGCGGCAACGTCAGCGTTGACAATCACATTTCACCGCTTGTCATCAGTGTGTTAACCGAGCAATTGTTTGTCGTAATTCGGAATAAATAACGCAGACAACTGAACAAATGACGCGAAACTAAAACAACTGGCGCCAGAAAGAAGCTGCGAAAATGTCGTTTACGCGATCGTCAGCGAAATAATTCCATCGGGTGTTCGAGAGAGAGAGAGAGAGAGAGAGAGGAAAATTTCAGTCGGACTCGATGCGCATCTCGAGTTTGCTGTTTCTTAACAAGCAGAAGAAAAAGGCAAGAAGAGCGAAAAAAAAGAAGAAGAAAGGGAGGGAAAAAGGAGAAATGGTGGAAACAATGAGAGGAACGAAAAGTCGAGGGCAAAAACGTGGAACAGTGGAAACGGTGGCGGATAGAAGGAAAAAAAGAGTAGAAATGACATTGTTGGTATGAGAGAGGGTGGCGATGTAGCGGCAAGACTCAAATACTTGGCTCTCTCTCTCTCTCTCTCTCTCTAATACAATTGCTTCTGCAGCAAGTTGCTCGAGTATGGAACCGACGGGTTGGGTTGGGGGCTATAGAGCTGGCCTTTTCTCCACGAGGCGATGCTCGTTGCATCGTGACTCGAGGTATCTTGCCAGGAGTGCAGTTACACTGCACGCTCTAACGGCGTGCTGCACTCCTTATTAATAGGTGCACTTGGAGAACTGTGCGCGCCACCGCCGGACTCTCCGCCGCACGTTAGCCTAGTCTGTCCAACCGAAAGGTTAACAATGGGCCCCTGCACGGGCCAGAACGAAGGAGAGGCTCAATGGTTCTGGTTATTATTTATAACACGTCGTTTGAGCGGAGAAATGGCCCCGGCGCTCGCAAGTAAATCGTCCTGTCGTTTATTAACGTTATCCACGAATTCATGGCGTCCTGGTGTTTGATGAATTTGCGCGCCGCCAGCGTGTCACTATTATTTCCCTTCCCGTGAAATTATGGCTGTTGGGACCGTTACGGAATTCCCGTTCGCGAAAGGTTGGTCGTGCAGTATTTATGGAATCGTTCGGAGTGAAACCGAGTGCGGCGGGGATCACTCAGGGATTCCTTTTTCATACAGCGATACTGCTAAAAATCTTCGTACATACCAAACGCATACGTACATATTGTACTTGAATTGATAACACAATTTTTACTTTTTCGATTGAGCTTCAAAAAAAAAAAAAAATATTTCTTTCGTAAATTAGAACCATATTACGTACGTTCATAATGTTATACATTGTATAATTAAAATTAAAAAACACTTACTCCAGTATCGAAGAGTCAAGAGAGAAATAGTTGTCGTGATTTATCCTGATCTTTGTTCTTTATTCAGATTTCCTGTGATTAGACGGTATATTAATGGAACTTACGTTACTTGATCTCCAAGGTACGCACTCAGAAAGAAAGAGAGAGAGAAAGAGAGAAGAAAGGATCAGAGCGAGGCGAGCTCGAAGGGATATTGCCTTCAGATATTCATTAATCCTTTTCGTCGAGCAATCTCTTTCGCTGGGGTGCCGTAACACGGTTTACCCCGGCAGTGGTCCAATTTATTTTAACAGACGTACAAACCGCCCGTAGCTGTACTTACTGTCCAGCTGGGTCTCTCGCAGCGGGGTGGCTTCTTATTAATAGCCGTGCTTAGAATCCGAAGGTCCCTTGTAGCACCTTGTACTTTGCTGGGGGTTAACAATAGCTACCGGATGAAATGGTATAATGAGAGGCCACCGAGGCCAATGGCAGTGTTACCGAGGACTTAGAGAGAGAGAGAGAGAGCGTTTTACGGGTCAGTGTTCCAACAGAATTTCACTGGAAAGTCTATAATCGACGGGGGATGTGTCAGAAACAGGCTGCTGCATCGTCCTTATTATTCCAACATTTATCCGATTAATCTGACACTTGTTTCGACTCTAATGCAGTATAATACAGTATAATACCCTTTCTGCATTCAGTTTTAACAATTGATCCATACAATACCTTCTATGTACATTCTATTGCAGTAGGTTCTCGTTTACACGAATCGAACGTGATTTTGCTTACTGCTAGAGTGATCTCTCGCCGATCGAATCGACTCTAGACGTAAATTCTTATTATACTATTAACATCTATTTTAACACGAATTTTAATTATATTTCTTTCAAGATCGAATTTTTTCCCAACCTTCTAAAAACTAAATTGTGTTTTCGTCAATTGTGAATCATGGAAATACACCTTTTGCGTAATATTCTGTTAAAAATTCGAGATCAATTCAGTTTCATGAAATTACGTTACACGCAAGATGAAGTATGAAAGGATTAAATAAACTATGTGCTACACATACAAAAAAAATTTATGTCGTTACGACACACAGCTGTTTAAAGCGAATTACAATTTTCGAAGGTTTATTCAACCCTCTTATACCACTGACCTATCTCAAGCACCTGTGGGCCTGGTCACTGACAAACGCCGAGTCAACAATTTTTTTTTTTTTTGCCACTACCGCACGTGACGAACGTGTTTTTGGAAAAAAAATATGGGTCACGTTGCGCACACTAGCTCGAATTAATGTTCAGTCTTTCGCGCGCGCTTTGAACGTTCCACTTCGAAACTGCGCAACTCCGAAATTGCTTAAGATATCGTTGCGAAACAAACGTCACGAACGAGCGTGAACTTTGCTCTACTTTCCGACCGTATTTGTGCTAAAAATTTAACTTCATTTTGAATATGCCTTTCGTTCAAAAGTTTGCCTTTTTCTGTTGTACGTGAATTTTGGTTAATCGCGTGCCCTTTTAGACAGATATACGAGCGTCACAAACTACGCAGGTGTTGATTCAACGATAAAAAAGATTTACGTGTGAAACTGTCGCTCGAGTTTTACAAATCGCACGTAAAATACCGGTATTAAGTGCTGGTAAAAAATACCGGTACTGATAAATCCTTTTATCTAATGAGAAATGAAATTGTCCACGCTCAAACGCTGTTTACTATGAAATTATAAAAGAAAGATCTGCACCTTGTAACTTGTCAATTTGTCAATTTGTTAATTTGTTCTCGCCATAATATAACCCAACAAACGAAGCTGATCTCTCGCTCACAGTGAGATCTTGTATTTCGCACACAGCGGTAATTAAACAAAAAAAAAAAAAAATAAAAAAAGCAATTTTCTCGTTTTGAAACAATAACTTTCCATGCTTTATTTTGGACGGAGTCTCGTTCTATCTGTTGATGAAAAATAATAATGGAGATGTACATAGTTCGCCAGGGGTATTGATAGCTGACACGCGTCAGTTCAATGAACTCTCAGAGTTAATTACGCTTGGTAATTGCAACTCCCCGGACCCAGGGCACTGTTAATGTACAGGTTTTTCCGGGGATCTTCTTTCACGAGCTTCGAATCACCGTCGCTTTCACGCTAATCCCATACATCGGGGAGGATCATCGGACACGCTCATCGCGGCGCGCGTTCGTTCTTCGTCGACTGGCTCGATGGTAATTCCATTCGACGGTGTTTGAGACCCCGGCCGGTTCGAAAAATCCAATCAGAAAGTTGCGATTTGTTGTCGAACCTCTGTACCCGCACCGCCCGTCGCCATCGGGCGAAATTTTGTTCATTAAAACCGGAATTCAAGCCGGCGTTGTGTTTCGTAGCTCCGTGAAAAGCATAAAAATACAAAGAACGATCTAGTTTCGCAACCAACTCGGAGAAATTGTCTAATTCCTCAAGAGGCTCGACTCTGTTTGCACCAGCCGTTTCATCCACTCTCGTCGGCGCGCGACGGTAAAAATGTAATTTTTCACGAGATATTTCTCGTTTCTTCGCGTCAGTCGTTGCTCGTGGATCGAACGTTTTAACGGGTTTTAACTCGTATCGAGGCGGAGGTGGGCATTATCGAAGCGAGCAATTCGATATATCCCCGAAGCGGATTGTTTTGGTTTCGACGTGCCAGCTCGGAACTGATTGACGCTCTGGGGATATACTCGGCCTGACCCGGAGTTAATTACGGAACCTAAGCGAGCCGCAAGCTCGCTCTAAGCTGCTACGAGCCGAACCCCCCATTATAATTAATTAATTAGCCGTATGAGATGTGACTTAATAGATCGTCGACTATACATCCCGGAAATACCATTCGGTTTGATTGTCGGTCGGATCGGTATTTACTTGTACGATCACGTGGCGCCTCGCCAGCGAAGCGAAGATGTCTTGGATATATGACGGAAGCTCGCAGGATTCGTCGGCGAGAAATTTCCTGGCAGAAACGGAATTGCCTGCAATTAACGCTTCTAGGATTTATACTCACCGTGACGGCAATTTATATTTTTATATTTGGAGTCGTTGATCGATCGATCAAACAGCGTGAAAGCGGAGAACTGGAGAATGCCATTACCATGTAATGGAATTTATTCCACAAACGTCGGCTAGATTATCGTCCGATTGAATCTTGATTGGGCCATGTCTGCAAGACGATTGAACCAGCCAGTGTAAATTTAGCCGTCCCCGGTGTGTAGCGTATATCTCTTCGTGCCTGTCCGGGCAGGGTTCAATAGTTGAAACACCGGTTGAAGCACAGCGTTTGACGTCGAGCCGGGGGTGTGCAGGGGAAAGGGGTAAAAGGGAGAACGATCGATTAGCTTTGGTGTATTTTTATTAACCGAAAGCCTATGCTATAATAAAGAATGCTATGTGTATACATATCCTCTATCTATATACAATAAATCCATCTTCCGCAACGTCTCATCCCGTATAACACATTTTGGCAACTCGAAACCGAATTCTCCGTTCTCTCGTTTCTTGGCAGGAGTGACGCGCCCACTTGTTTCGGTCGCGTTTGATTCGCGAGAAAATTTCGCGTGCCGGACGATCAACGACACGCGGTGGATACACAAGAGTACAGAGAAAGGGAGAGAGAGAGAGAGAGAAAAAGAAAGAGAATGGGAGAGAGAGGAATAAAAATAGAGAGAGAGAGAGAGAGAGAGAGAGAGAGAGAGAGAGAGAGAGGAAAGAGAGACAGAACCGCGACGGATTGGAATTTCTGTTTTTTCCTTTTTTCCTGGCAGCGACGATGTTGTACGGTGGTAGGTGGACGCTTTTAGAGAAAAGAAACGTTGAACGAACTCGCGACTTCTAGGAGACTGCCCTCTTAATTAACTTTAGTGCTGATCGTCGGGACTATCGATTAGAGTAAGTGTAATATTGCTTGCGCAGCACTAGAAGGACAAGTATCCTCGTGGTAATATTACGAGAGATATCGTCTGTGCGAACGTCATTCTTTTTTTTTTTTCTTTCTTTCTTTCTTTCTTTTTCTTCGTTTTAAGTCACGATACTTTATACTCTATTATTTACAAAAAAATTCTCACGTATCATACATACAGTATATAATACGAGCATCGAAATGGCGTGGGATTATTTTTTAAAAGATGGTGTGCGTGCGTGTGTGTGTGTGTATGCGTGTGTGTGTGTGTGTGTGTGATTGGTGGGAGGGCGGGATGTTTGAAGGAACGGCGGTTTAAAAAATCAGTCTTCCTAGGAGAGATTCGAATGTTTCAAAAAGGGGTCGTTTATATCGTTGTTCGGTTCGTACGAATGGTCGAGAAGGATCGATCGGTAATTTGTCTCTTTTGTTCCGTCTCCTTTTTTTTTAGAAAACACGACGAGAGTCTTCTCTGCTACTGAGCAATACGTTTTGTTGGCAAGTCTCTTGGAGAGAATCGCGCCTCTCTTCGATCCGCTCGCGAAATATTTTTTGGCACCTGTTCACGCTCTCGTTTCTCATTGTCACGTTCGTTCGCGCGGATTAACGGACACGTTGCGACGACCGGTGGAAGCCAGGCGGCCAACAAACGCGTCTCCCGGTACGAGACTCGCGCGCGTCTTCGATTTTGGCACTTTTTTTCTCTCAAGTCTGAATTGCCCGGACTGGATCCGGCAGTGAACGGAGGAGATTCCTGCGAAAACTGAGCAATTCTATTTTTCCGAATGGTGCCCGCGAGTGGGACGAAAGAATTTGTCGTATCCTCGAACGTTGCATCTTCCGCAGGACCTCTGGTCCTCTGGTTTCGGCGATTCCGGCTAGCCAAAGATACCTGCACAGGTGGGCGAGTTCTTCATTTCGATCGCACGATGGTCAGCCTCTTTTCGAGACTCCTTTGGCTTGTGCTACGAGTTCAACGGCGTGGTGCCGATATTGCTGATGAAACTGGGACACGCGTTGTCCGCTCTGTCGCCGCTTTGCAACGAGAAATGCCTGTACGACATGTACGCCTGCGGATTGGACGAAAGTGGTTGGTCTCTCTTCTCGGTGGACCTCTGCTTCTTCATCTTCATGTAACCAAGCACAGAGATCAGCACGACGAACACCACAAACCCCATACAACTGCCGACTATCAGGCCTAATCTTCTGGTCAATATGTTGGCCAGGCCTCCCCTGTCGCTCATTGTTCCGTCGCCGACGATCGAATCAGGCGCGTCTAGGGTTCTAACCTCCGTGCACTGACTGGTGAGCGAGTTCACCATCGCCGGACGGGCCGAGTCCTCGATCACGTCGTCGTGAGAAGCGTTCCATTGCCAAGAGCCAATGTCCTCCGGGATTGACGTGCCCCAGCTGCCTAGCCCGAGCACGCAGATCAGGTACCGGGTGTCCGAGGCTAACTTCGTCAGCCTAACCGAACGTGCTTTAGGATCCAGCAGCTTGCCTCGCACCTGCAAGTCACGCGCGACAGAAAACTTGAGATCTCTCTTCTTCTTGGAACAAAAAGTCACGCGACTTGCAAAGGAACACCGACAGCCTTCACAGCGGAATAGTTCCGATTACTCTTCTCATCGACCAAAAATACCGCAGTTACTCGAGTAGCGTTTCTAACAACCTTTCAAAGAAACTTTCAACTCCACTCGGAACGGAAAACTAGAAAAATTATTAAAGAAAAAGAAAGGAAGTAAAAAAGATCAGATTTTTTCTTTAGAATACATATACTACTATTACTACTGGAAGGAAACAATCGTTCGATGATGATCGATGTGGCTGTCTCCTCGGTAGAGACTCTCATACTCGTCTCGTATAAATAGAGTTCAGATGTAGCACGTACGGCGAATGCATCAAGGAAAAGCGTAACATACAGACCGCGGTGAAATTATGCGGTCTCGAAATTTATGTAGTCGGAGATTCAAATATCCCGCCGTGATTTATCGAGACTTTTATCTAAGCACGGAATGAAGACGCGCGGTTACCTGGCAATTTATGGGATAGAACAATCCTCATGGTGAAAGAGAGAGAAAGAGGAAGAGAAAGAGAAACGTACCTCATCGCTGTCCAGCGCGTGGTAGGCCACTTGGTAGCCGTGAAGGCCAGAATGGTTTCTGCTCTGCCAGGACACAAGAACGGAGAACGGTTGGATGTCCTGAATCGCGAGCTTGAGGATCAACGGTGCGGAACAGAACTCATGGGGATCGAGATCTAGGAAAACCAGACCTTGCAATTCCGGCGGCTGTTGGCACTTGAGCAGACCGTCCTCCACGTCGCCGACCCCGACACCGTTTCTTCCGCGACCACGGCCGCCTCCCACCCCGCTGACCAGCTTCTGGTGGTCCCTTAACCATTCCCAAAGCTCTTGAGACTCGCAGCCGCAGACCAGAGGGTTCTCTGTGGGTATCGATGCGAAACTTAGATATTAGGGCTTGCGATCGACGAGAGGGATATAATAATACCGTGAAACGAAGCACACAATCGGTTAAACGTTGCGAAGCCGCAACACTACGTTACTGTCCAGTCGTCGAAAAATTTTCGACTCTTATTTTTGAAGAATCGAAGAATGGTTGATTTGCCAAAAATCAAATGTTTCTCACACTCTTGTGATCAACCTACACGCGCGAAAGCAAATTGACTCTGCTTAAAATTTTTCAACATTCAAGGGGAGTTTCAAGAGTATCAGCTTCTTCGTCTGTCTGAAATTGTTTAATTTCGAGATCGTCCTGTGTATAGAATTGGGGAACGCACGATAGAGACGCGAGCACAACGAGCAGAGAGCAAAGTGGACGAAGACCGGTCAAAGCATCGATTGATGAAGACAGTACGTGGACAGAAACCGTACGCTGGTGCAACTGTGTGTATCCATTAAATTTGAAAATCTTTGAGGGTGGAAACAGAAGCAGGATTAGAGAATGTAGACGACAGGCATTATACCGTAAGGGACTAGTTTGCAGACTTGGAGAAGAGGAGGATGAGAGAGAATGGCAGAGCGTGTTTGATTGTTCAGATGTTGAGTATCGATTCGAGACGATTGTACGTGACCAGCGATATGATTGGATTTCCAACACCAGTAACTCTATTTGGATCGATAGCTTCGATATATACGTATAGAATTATTCTCTCTGCGTTTGGCCGGCCGCTCGTTGAACAGAAGTTATGCGAGCAAATGAAACATTGATACTGCGTTAACCCATTCCCCACTGCCGGCTCTTCCCCCCCCCCTTTATTTTTCTCGTATTTCTTTCAGCGTCATTGAACAATTTTTCGTCTCGTATATTCCCGTTAGCTGCGAGCTTGAAATCCAAACTGTCGGGACGAAATAATTCCGAATGCGACAAAAAAAAAAAAAAAAAGAAAAAAAAATAAATAAAAGGAAAGAAAAACAATCTTCCGATCCGACCGATTAATTACGCGACATTACCTTCGGCGCGTAAACTCCGAATCTGTGTCTCGAGGGGTCGGAACGCGTTCAGCGGCAGGTTCTCCAAGTAATTCCTACTAAGATCCAGCAGTCGTAGCTTCTTGAGCGGTCTGAACGCCTCGCTGGAGATGGCGTTGATCCAATTACCATAAAGATGCAGCTCCACCAGGCTGACCAGATTCTTGAACGTCACCTTGCCCACGATGCTGATTTGATTGTACGAGAGGTCCAATATCTGCAGGGACTTCAAGTCCTCTGGGAACTCGTCGAGCTCTTTCAGCAGATTGTGGGTCAGATTCAGGATCCTCAGATGCTCCATCCCTTGTAGCCTCTCCTTCGGCAGGATATCCAAGTTGTTGGTTCCCAGATGCAGAGTTAAGAGGTTGGGCAAGCTTCTAAATGCACCCGGCGACACTCTCGATATGCAATTCTGGCTCAAGTACAAGTGAAGTAGAGCAGGGAATGTCTCGAAGTCCTGGGACGTTACTATGCTGAGGTTCGTGCCTGATATGTGCACCTCTTGAAGGATCGGGTATTTCGCTTCCGACGGGAGAACGTGAATCCTGTTCAACGGATTTCTGGTTAAATTCAGCCAAGTTAGACCGGGAAGATTTTGCCCGGACAACGCCACCGCCGGTATCTGTCTGAATTTGTTCTCCGAGAGGTCGACTCTGCGCAGCATCGAGGAATGAGCGAAGAAATTCGCGGGAAGCGCGTTCAGATGGTTGTGACTGAGGTCCACGGAGACGAGGCAGGACAGATTGGCCGTGGCGAAGCCGGACATCGTCTCGATTCGATTGTGGCTTAGGTCCAATTCCCTCAGGTGTTTGAGGCTGGCGAAACTGGCCACGTCCACGTTCACGATCTCGTTATTGGACAGAGTGAGAATCTCCAGGTTCAAGGCGTCGGCCAAGGCCGAATACGGAATATCTTGGAATCGATTGTGGTCCAATCTGATCTCCCTGAGGGACGCTAATCTGTCGAAGATGCCCGGCGGTAAATTCCGCAAGTTGTTCCTGTTCAAGTGCAGCCGTGCCAGGTTTCGATTCAGTACGAAGATAATCTCTGGCAACTGAGAGATCTCCGCTCTGTCCATGTACAATTCCTGCAGAGACGGCAGGCCGTTCAGGCTGTGCTCTGAGATTTGACTGAAGTTGTTCCCGGACGCGACTAGAGTTCGCAGTCCCGAGACGTGCAGGTTGAACAAGGCAGGCGCCGTGAGATGATTGTCGTCGAGATTCAAGTCGGACAAGTTATTGAGTTCACGGAACGCTCCGCTCTCTATACTTGTGATGGAGCAGTTCTTCAGATTCAACGTTTTAATTGGCAGACTATCTTGAAAGATGGCGTCGTGAAGGACAGTCAGATAATTATTCGCCAGATCCAGCACCTTCAGCTTCTTCAAAGCTGTCAGAGCGTAGGGATCCAGCCGTCTGAGACCGTTGTCCTGAAGATACAGTTCCTCTAATTCGTGCAACTCGGAGAACGTCCGCGCAGTGATATGGCTGAGCTTGTTCATGCTCAGTTCGAGGAATTTCAGAGCTTGCATCGGTTGAAACGCGCCGTCCTCTATCCTGGATATCGAGTTATTGGTCAGGTAGAGTCTCTCGACCAGCAGCAAATCCCTGAACAACGGTGCCTGCAGATGTGTCAATTTGTTATGACCGAGCCACATGATCCTGACCGACGCCTGACCTCGTAGAGAGTCGTTGTGCAACACGGCCAGCCCGTTGCTGTCCAATTGAATGGAGACTAGCGAACTTCCGCCGGAGGACGACTCGGAGGCGGACAGCTGGAACACGTCGCCCAGAACGGCGAGCTGATTGCCCTGCAGATTGACGTGTTGAAGACTGTGCAGCGTGCTCAACGCGCCCGTTTCCATGTCGGTGATGGCGTTGTTTTGCAGATGCAGCTCGAGCAACGACGGAAGCGGCGAAAAAACGCCGCGCTTCACCTCGGTGATGTTGTTGTCCTGCAGCCGTAGCTCCCTCAGCTGATGCAATTTGAAGAAAGTGCCCGGCTGAAGCTCGTGAATCTTGTTCCCGTCGAGCGACAGGGAGGAGAGGTTCTCGCAGTGTTCGAGGAATTCCCGCGGCACCTTCTCGATGTAGTTGTTGCTCAGATGTAATTGAGCCAATTGGTTGAGACTGGTGAGACCTCTGCCGTCGATTCTTCTGATGGCGTTCTGCTGGAGATAGACAACCGCGAGGCTCACGCTGCCGATAAACGCGTCCCCCGGGATCTCGAGAATATTGTTCTCCGCTAGGTACAATTCGCGCAATTCCGGCAACCTGGCGAACACCCCGCCGATGTAATGGATGTGATTATTGCTCAGCTCGATATTGCGCAGCCTCTCGTTTCCCTTGAACGTTGCCACGTCGAGAAACACGATCTTGTTGTAGCTGAGGTCGATCGATTCGAGCTCCTTCAGCGAGACGAACGCGTCCTTGTGGATCGTCTCTATGGAGTTGTAGTAGAAGGAGAGCGTGTGTAAAATGGGGCAGGATCGCAGACAATCCTCGGACAGCTTCTCGAAGTTGTTGCTGCTCAAGTCTAGAATCAACAGCGAGCTCAGATGACTGTAACTGTCGTCCGGCAACTCGGATATTTCATTCCAGGCGAGCCTCAAGGAAGCGAGGCTCTCCAGTCTCCTCAGCGGCGCCATTGGGAACAGTTTCAGCTTGTTCTCGGTCAGATCCAGATCACTGAGACTGTCCTCCAGCCCGGCGAACGCGTACTCCGAGATCTTTGATATCTGATTGCCCTTCAACGTCAGCTTCATCAGTTTCAACCCGTAGAAACAGTAGGACGATAGGTCTTGGATCAAGTTGCCCTCGAGGTCCAGAGCTGCGAGTTTACGCAGATCGGCCAACGATTTCTGCGGCACGTGGAGCAAACGGCTGGAGAGCAGGGCCAACGATTCTAAACTGTCCTTGAGATACGCGAACGCGCCTTCGCTGATCTCCCGAAGCGACGAATGAGATATTTGCAGATGCCTGATCTGCGAACCAGGCGGGAAGCAGCCGTCCTTCAATTCCTCCACGGTTTTGTCCAATTCGTAAACGCTCAACGACTGCACCATCGTGCCTGTTCCTGCAAACGAAAGGTCCGAAAAGGTGCTGCCATTAATTTCGCTAGATCGCGATAATCGCGAGGAGGAACGTGGATGAACGATTGGATTCAAGTTGTTTAAATCTCGAAGCATTTTAAAATGGTTTTAATTCGTTCGTGTTTAACGCTTGCAAATATCGCAGACCGACTCGATGGAACCCAACACCACGGCGCAAAGAACGCTTTTGTGCCCCCCCCCCCTCTCCATACATTTTCCATTATTGCAATCGGTTGCGACGTTGGTCAGCGGTTTCAATTCCGCCGTTTAATAATAGTCTGTGAAACAATAATAATAGTTTGTAAAACACAACGGTGGCAACGGTGTCGCGGAAACAAAACAGAATTATTGCTCGCTCAACGACCCATTTGATTGACTACGAATTTTGTATCCGTCGGGGGGAAACACATGCTCAATTTCCGGGCAAGCGCGCTCGACGTGTCGAAATGCAACCGTCCGACGAATCGGAACGATTACGCTTTGAAGAAAGAAACCGTTTATTGCCTCCGATGGCACCACCGGTACGTGAATTATTGAATCAACCGGTACGTGACCTCGTCACGAACTTGAAACGTTTAGAACGGCGCTGTCGCCGCGGCGTAGTGGCCCATTAAACCCTAATTGATCCGCTGTACAGGACTCGCGTTCCCTCCCTCTCTCTCTCGCGCGCGCGCCCCCTATTACTCCCACCCCCCGCCACCCGACAAATGGGCTACATTGTTATCCTGATTATAATAACAATCTCTCGGAGCGTGTTGGCGACGTGTTCCGATGTAGCTCGTTTCGTTAACGAATGAAAATTGGACTGCGAGGCGCGCTATATCGGGGGAAAGTTTTTACGACCGGGAACTCTCTCTTGCGCGTTTCACATATTCTCTCACACGGAGCGCGGTGCGTCTCGGCTCGGCTCGGCTCGGCTCGGCTCGGCTCGGCTCTCGCGATATTTGCGTTGCGTTGCGTTTCGAGCGTACCTCGGTGTGCTCGCGTGTACTCACCGGACGCGCTCAGAACGCTCAGCAGAGTGCTCCTCAGGGTGTCCTCGGTGGCTCCGGCGCATTCGAGGAAGAGGCCATCCTCGAAATTGTAACAGGGACAGCCGGGAATGGTTTCCGGGGGCGGGCATTCGGCTATCTGGCCGGTGATGCCCGTCGACGCGAAACTCTGCACCAGCAGAAGTTGCAGGATCAGCCGGAAGACGTTGGACGGCCTCCGTCGCCTCCGGGATCGCGTCATCGCGTCGTTGTCGTCGCCTCCGCTCGCGACCGGTCCCCCTGAAACGACAGAAACGCAGAAAGAATCGTTGAGAGACGATGGTCCCCTTTTGAATTTGTTTCCTTATCGTTGGGCGATCGTAATTAAAAATTGCTCGACGAGTTTTATAGAGTAAGCTTCGAGGTAGGAATCGATTGTGCGATTGAAAGAGATTCTAAAGGTAGAATATCCGGACAAAAAGAGAGAGAGAGGGAGAATTTCTTTAGAAAGTCCTTTGAAATAGCCTGCATATCGTCAATTATCGCGATCGATACAGCATTCCGGACGATAATGAACCAAGCCCGATAATAAGAGTGCCATCTCCACCTCTCTTTCACGATATTTTTTTTTCTTCTCCCTTCGATCCTCTCGTCGTTCTTATTTGTCTTCGACATCGTCCACCGAACTGGAAAATATGAAGAGAGAAAGAGAGAGAGAGAGAGAGAACTGCCATTACCGGTGTCTTGGTGTTCCGTCTTTTAATTACAACGAGCCTGAATGACTGCCGCGCAACGCTCACTGCGATTTAATAATCTTCTTGTTAGCTTAATGATAACGTCACTCCTTATCTGTTTGTCTCGTTGACGTTCCCAGAAATTGCACACACACACCCTCGCCCCTCGGCGAACCGTACGCTCGTCCTTCGTGTTATTTACTCGGCGTTAAAATGCGATCGCAACAACGAATCCTCCACCTCGTTGTCGCGTTCCTCTCGATAATTCTCGAGCTTCCTCGAGAATAGAATTTCCAACTGTGTCCGCGCCTCGACGTTAGCGATACTTTCTATCAGAAGTTTGAAAGTTTCGAAAAATGTAGTCGAAGGGGGGGGAAAAAGTTTGTAGCGCGGATCAGAGAAAGAAACAGGGAGAGAGAGAGAGAGAGTATTCGTCAGACGAGGGAATAAAGGTGAATCAAAAACCGGATAATTATAGCGGAGCGGGCTAACGCTTTTTATCCGGCGCGTCGCGCTGCAGCCTCTACTAATTAAACGCTAATTAGCTAATGCAGGCTGGATTGTCAGAATCGAAAGGGGTCGTCGGAAAAGGGAGAAAGAGAGAGAGAGTGAGAGAGAGAGGGGTGTGGAAAGGAGGGAAGGAGGGAATGTAGCCGCGGTATCTTAACGCGCGTTTCCGCTCGGCTCGATCCGTCGATAATAATTTTGCGAGGAAACATCCTATCAAGAGGATCATTTAAATAGTCACCCGCGGTGACGTCGATGATTCCTAATGAGTCCCCGTCTGTGCGGCGTCCGGCTTTCACATACCGGAAACACGCGATTCAGTTATCGCGATGCTCTTACTTCTCTCACTTTGTTTTCACTCGTATTCTGTTAATATTCTATTATGCTAGCCGTGTGAAAATTTGTTAATTATTGCGGAAAGTTACGCGCAACGAGTGATAATTCATCGGGTGTTGCAACGACGAACGATTAATTTTAACAACTCAAGCGTCTCGAACAATTCTCGCAACTCGATGACTCGCTGACGGAAATATTACTTAATTGATGCTGCAATCGCGTAGGTCTTTTTATACGAGTTGCAAAAGCATGAAAATATATAGGAGAACGTGTCACTGACAGTTGTGGTTTAGGAACTAGGTCTATTTTTCTGACGAATGGCCAACGAACTTTGGGTGAAGAGTTTCGCGAATTTATTTATCAACCCTCGGATTTATTTAAAACTCTGATTGTTATATTTTTTGGAACAAATTTTGAGAGTCGAAAGTATCCAATATTTTTCTATATATTTTTAAACAAATACAAATAGCTTCAATTAAATTTGATTGATGCAATAATATCGACGTGTAAAAATATAAATAAACGCGGTTCCACTCTAATGAGAAATATTTTCTTCGTTACACTACACTGTTTCGAAAATCGAAACTGTTCTCGATCGTTTATTCTCAATCCTCCGTCTTTCGATCACCGTTACATCCCGGCAATCCGTCATTTTCAGCGTGTTGAGTAAAGTTTCTTTCTCTCGGTGAAATAATTTCTAGCTTTCGTTGACCGATTTCAGCGGTTGTAGATTGCTCGGCCATCGTTAATGTATCACGTAAATAGCGATCTTCCAGCGAGCTGCTCGGGATACACGGGTTTCCGTACGAGACACGTTTCTGAATACAGCGATTTCCTGCAATAACAATCGCGGAATTATGCATGCCAGTTGCGTAGGCCGCGGATCCGACGCTCATTCTGTCGCATCTGCTGCACTATGCTGGTGCCCGCAGCCAGAACGACAGGTGCGCCATGTACCTGAGGATATCGGGCAATTTTCTGGGAAAGCGATCTCGAAATAAACTCTGCAGTTCCTTCCGAACCGTGTAATAGACTGCGAATTATCTCGCTACTTTGCTGTGAGATTAAAGCATCTAATAGTTGCAACAACGTAAATTTGTGGGTTTTCTTCTTGGGTTTTTCATTAGGTAAATTTAGAGCTTTCGTTGTTAATTCCTTTTATCGCCAATTGCGACGGAATCTTCCAATTTCTTTGATAATTTTTTAGTTAATTTCCGAACCGTGTAATAGACTGCGAATTATCTCGCTACTTTTCTGTAAGATTAAAGCATCTAATAGTTGCAACAACATAAATTGTGGGTTTTCTTAGGTTTTTCATTGGGTAAATTTAGAGTTTTCGTTGTTAATTCCTTTTATCGCCAATTGCGACGGAATCTTCCAATTTCTTTGATAATTTTTTGGTCAATTTAAATTTCTGATTCAACGAGTTTACAGAAATTCTGGAAGAACGTCGCAAAGAGAATTCTCTAAAGTCCAACTATGCTTATAATACCGCGACGAGCCAAACTTTCCTATACCGTCAAATTTCTGAATTTCTTGCGAAGCTTGTGTACATGATTTATTACCCAACTGGAAAGTTCCGCCAATGACCAACGCTGCACTTAACGTGTTAAGATTTCGCTCTCCGGTGACCGCTAATTGAAAATTCGGAACAATCCGGGCGCGCGCGAGCTCGTGCAAATTGATAAGTTTACCTTGTAAACCCGCCGATAAGTTTCGAGTTTAAGATGCCGCGGAACTTAAATTTCGATACGCGGTAACTGGCAAGTTTACACACGTTAAAGTGCTGTCTAATGAGTTTCGAGTCACCGTCCGCCACTCGAGTTTAAATCTCGCTTGAATTAAACGCGTTCGGAGCGTTTAAGAGTGGAAATTCTACCTCTGTTTCTCCTCGATCTTGACCTAATCCCCGTCCGACTCTCCGAGCTTCTTCCAACCGAAGAGCTGAAAAATCGGCGAGACAAACAAAGTTTCCTCCCTGTTTCTCTTCTCGCTGAGCCGGCCGACTGAATACGTATTCGCCGCGACGCAAGAAGCATAATTTCCGGGGCAAAATGTAGAGGCGAGCGCCCCGAGTGCGGGATCTCTTTTTTACGATCTGCGCGCCGAGTTTTCGACACGATGCTAACCCCCGTAACCACTCAGCGCGTTAAATGGCCTACCCGTGTTCCCCCGCCGAGGTTCGTGCGGTCGAAACACAAAAAGCGCGGGAAACCATTCGCAGTTGCAGCTGCATAAAAACCGCCAGAGAACCGCTTATTTCGCGGTTTGCCTAGCGGTCGGCGTTGCGTAATTTTCTTCGCCTCGTAGTTCCACTAATATAAACGATAACTGCTACCACCGCGGCAAGATGTTCCTTCCACTTTAACCTGGAAGTCGCAGTCCCCCGGATGAAAACGATCGCGCGTTTTGCTGTTTGATGAAGTGACAATTTACCGAACGCCACGTCGCAAGTATCCTTGGTGGGTAGTATATAACACTTGATAAAATACAAGAAAGAAAATTTTACCATCTTGTTACTGTTCGCCATTCTGGCAGATGCAAACAGTTTTCGTGGAGTCAGTTCAGTTTTCTACCGCAGTTAATTTCAATGAAAAATTATCGATAATTTTATAATCTTTAAACTGTGTAATTTCAGATTCTTACATGATTTTATTTTAGAATTCTTCATCATTTTTCAGAAGTTGAAGGATCTTGAATTTTAGACGACAAACACCAAAACTTTTGTCTGCAAGCTTCCATTAAAATTGCACTTTCGGTTTTTATGGTATGATAATTATTATATGCGCTACATAGAACAATTTCGTTCTTTCGTTCGTCTTTCGTCACTTTAGATTTATCAAATTGCTATTTCGGTAGACTAGAAAGTCGTTCCCTCGGATTAGCGATTAACTTTACGATTTCGATATTAAGCTCCACAATTTGGCAGTTTAACAGTAGCTACATGTAGGATCAAAGTTTGCATTACATCGAGTAGATTTAACCCTGCAAGTGCTCTAGGTTCGCGTCATAAGCAGCAGTAGTACGATCAGAATGGCGCCGACTTTGCGGCCACGTATTTGATATCTATAGCAAACACCATCGCAACCATTATCGATCCGATATAGCTATAACATAATATTGCAATTCTCTATCAGTTGTCCAAATTCTACTTGTGTTTCAAACTCGTATTCGCATCGTAAATTGAAACTTTTTGCACGATTCAAAGTACGAGACCATCTCGTTCGCTATATAATTTGACACAATAAAATCCAAACTTTCTGTTTCCTGTTTTATTTTTATCTCCAATTCCTCCAAAATTCTCCACTTTTTTTCTATAGTTGCACAAAGCAGAGAAAAGTACAAACTTGTGAAATTCGATTAATATTTTACAAGCTCGTCTACTATTTTTCGGATTAAACGCCTCCAAAAAAATATTCCGCCTCCGCTCGATCAATATCACGCGCAGTGATTTATTCGACGGCAGCAACGAATAAATACGAAATACGCGATTGTCGCTAATCTGGTAAACGAATACAATATTGAATAAATTATTAACACTCAAACTATCCCTGTTGCGAAGCTTCTCTTTTTTGTTTTATAACGCGAATTGTAAGTTATCAATCTATCGATATCATTGCCTCGCGAAAAGATGGAAGAAACGTTTCGACGTTTTCTCTCTCTCTTTTTCATATTTGTCTCGATTTATCCAACTTTCGCAACCGATGTAAAGATTTCTTCATCCTTCCATACCCGTGTTGCGAGTTCCTACTCCGGTACGTGGAGCGAATTTCCGCTCTTATCAACGCGTTCGCCTACAAGCTACGGGAAAACGATGATCGATGCACCGGAACGAGCCGGATCAAAACTCGCCGTGTACTTGGAACGTCTGATGGAAGGAAGACAGCCCGAGCCGGCGGGTGATCGTTCATGTCAGCGGACGCCTATTAGCGCGGACACGTTACCTCCATTTCCGGTACCGGTAATAACATCGCGAATTCCTGTCTGCCTTGGAACATTACTTCGCCGAGCAGGAGTTGTCATTGCGTCGCGGTGGGGGCCGTGGCGCGTACGACGCCGCGCTTGTAATCCGATGAAAGCCGCGCGACGCCGCTTCTTCGCGTAAACGTCGTGTTTTTTTATCACTGAAATTGATTTTAGCGGGGATAACTCGGAAAATCGGGCGCTCATGCAACGAAAATTAGCGATTGGTTGATTTGGGTCACGTGACTCGCGAGGGGGCGTGGCGTAGACCTCGAGTAGGAGTGGCGTTGTCCGGTACTGAGCGATCGCGCCTGTAATTTGTTTTGTATCGATTCAAAATTTTATGGCAAAAAAATCTTCATTTCCTTGTCAGAACAGTTGCTTCTGGGGTACAAGTGCAGTGTTTTTACTTGCCACGGGTGAGACAGCCATCGCTCACTCTCTTAGCAGCGTTTTCCTCGTTTACACGACATCGTTTCGCGATTATTGGCTGCGTCTCTGACGACGAAAATTCGGCACAAAGACCACGCCGTGCAATTTCTTTTTTTACGACGCGAAGAAACCGTGAAGAAGTCAAGTGCGCGTTGTTCTCTTACGACGAGATCGGTAATTTGCTCGCGAAATGGGGAACACGGGACGCGTGACTGATGTTTCTCGTTTTCTACGTTTCTCTCGCTATTAATTCTGATTCGGAGGATTGCGCGTCTTTCTCGTGGTCTTGCAACGATTAATAGTCGGAATCTGTCTCCGAGCTAATAAACGTAGATGGATTTTGATTAACGAGTTTGATTAATTCGACGACAGTTGACAAATTGAACGTGCCGCCGAATGAATTTCAGTAATCTGTGGCAATCGTCCAACGATACCACTTGAATAGTACTTTCGAAACGCCAATTAGAACCCAACTCTAGAATTTAATGTGAAAATTTCCCCACGCACGTCGGCGTGCTCGTCGTAACTTTCAAGTTAGTTAGAAAATCATCTTCCCAGCGGCGAGTAAACATTTTCGAGCGTCGTTTCTATCCCCCCATTTCATGGCCTCATTTCACGTACTACGCAGAGATTAGAAGAGCTTATCCTGTTTCGTCTAGAACGAAACGTCCTCGCGGGGCTTAACAATCGGAGAAAATCTAGTTTCCTTTGCCCGCCGGTGCAAACAGAGAATTTCGAAGCAGCTGTTGAAGCAGCAGCAGCAGCTCCGAGAGACAAGCTCGCGTTTGGCTCAACGTTTGGCCGCGGGAGGGGAAAAAAGTGACGCGATCTCGGCGTGATCCCGGTCCTCTGGAATTCAGATACCTCCGGCACGTTTCACCGTGCAACCATGATAAAACGGCAGAAACATTCGCGGGGGTCATGAATCCGTAAAAACGCGGAAGTTGAAACGCGCGTTCGGCCGAGCTGAAATTTCTCTCTCTCTCTCTCTCTCTCTCTCTCTCTCTCTCTGTCTGGCAAAACGGGTGACTCGGTTGTGCCGCCGCTGCCTCGGCCATTCGGAATAAAAACCGCCTCGTTTTTCACGGCGACGAACGCGCGTCTTCGTCGCGTTCGATTCAACTGCCGCGTTGCCGCGTCTTTCTTTTGTTCTGTCTTTCTCGTTTTTTCTTTTCCTCTTTTCTTTTTCGCCCCCCTCCTCGTGTGCCTCGTTCGTCGGCGGTTTTCTTGGTTCTTTTTTCTCTCTCTCTTTCTTTCTTTCTCGCGGTCGTTCAATCTCATTCGCGACCGTTGATTGCGGACCCGCACAAAACAAATATGAGATAAAAGTATTGTTTTATGCGGCGGTATTGTCGGAGCGATTCCGACGAGTCGCGCGATTGTGACAGCGGAACGAGCCCCGAATTGTTTCGAGACTCGAAGCGTCGAGTTTCGAACTCCGGCGTGACCGTAGGGAAAGGAAGCTTGAATTGGTCGTCGCCGCGCGAGCGATAAATTTGAACGCTTTCAGCTGTTTAAATACATGCCCGCCACCGCTCGTCCGTATTTAAATGCTCCTCCTGGGAATCCGTCACTCGCCAAAAAATCATTCCGTTTGCCTACCATGCTTGTCCGCGCCACCTTCGTGTTCCCGACTTGATTCACCGTGCGACAATCGAGTAAACGCTGTTGAAACACGTAAGAAACGTAGTTTATCGTTTCGTCGAGTCAGAGATAAAACAAAGTCACGGAATGAAATAACTTCTTCAAATTTCATAGAAATCGTAAAACTAAATAATAACAACAAAATAAAAGTGAATATTTCTTGTGAAAGAATGTAAATCCTTCAAATTTACGTTTGCCAATTTGGTAATTGCAACGAGACGTCACGAATTAAATAGAAATCGTAAAACTATAATAAATAATGATAATAAAATAAAAGTGAATATTTCTTGTGAAAGGATGTAAATCCTTCAAATTTACGTTTGCCAATTTGGTAATTGTAACGAGACGTCACGAATTAAATCACACACATCAAACTCCGTCAAACAGAATTTTCTTGAAGAGAATTTCTCTTGCCGGTATGCTCGCTTGTTATCAGCCAGTATCAACACGACAGCCAACCACGACGAACGGAGGAATCGGCAGGCACGATCACGAGGTGTACTCACGCGGAAGGGACAAGCTTGGGAAAAGTCGATCGGGAGGCGCTTAAGAAACGGTTGACTCCGTGAGGGATTCCCGAGCATCGCTCGCCAGCCAATCGTACGAAGATTAATGTTTAAATTGAAAACGTTGCCCGAATCCCAAGTGAGATCCGGCCTTAATCGGCCACCACCACGAAATAACCACCGGCAGTTTCACAGTGGAACAGTTCGATGGCAAATAGAGAGTCAGGGCCAGGGTTCGGCAGGTTTGGTTCGTCGTTCGTGCGTTCCATTCGACGCGTAACAGCTCGTGTAATCGGTAAGAGGCATTTGTCGGCGGAGATCCCCTCGGAGATTTTTTACGAGGATCGAATCGACGAAGAGTCTTTAAGGAAACGTTACGCCGGGCTTTATGCGGCGAGAGACGGTCGAGATGTGCCTCGGGATAAAGCGAAGCAGAAAGGAGGAGAATCTCCGAATTTGTTCGGGGGTTTATCGTCGTACGTTTGGCATTGCGCTCGTATATGTTATGAGAACGAAATGTCGAGTTTGATAAAAGAAACTGCGAGCACGTACTTTTTGTTTCCAAAAAAAAAAGAAAAAGAAAACTGAAGTGCAGCAGTGAAGCGTTTAGCTTTCAAAAATCTTGAGACAAAATCACACCAGAAATTAAATTCTTTAAATCTTATCTTTTTCGTTATTCGACAAAGTTCTTTAAATATTACCTAATATCGATTAATACGAAATTTAATATCGGAAACATTGCCAGGGTTAACCCGAGAAACGATTGTTCTTCGCGTTTCAAATTCGAGAGTTGTGCGTAGACTGTACGATAGTTAATGGGAAAGGAAATACGATGTTTTAACGGGGCATAACAAGTGCATAACAAGTACAAAGGGGGCGAAAGAGAAAGAGAGGAAACTAGGAAAGGAGAAAATTGAAAATTTCACTCGGCAGAAAAATTATTTTCTCATTTTTCGTGGACTTGCGAACCGAGTTGAATCGTTACACGAATCCCGGCGCGCGTTACGCCTCGCGCAACCGTATGCGCGAGCAGAACAGTGTTTGAACGCAGTCGGAGGTTTTGATTTAAAATCCGTAATTAATAATTAAACAGCGGCTTATTTATCAAACACTTGGAAGCGGTAGTTAAACTCGTTGTGCCGAATCGATCCGGCGGCAGGGGGAGGGGGAGGGGGAGGGGAGGGGGCGTGAAGAGGGGGTGTATTTAATTCAAGTAACAATAACACCGGCGTCGCTTGGCGCATTCGTGCCACCGGATTAAATTATAATTCATGTCTTTCGGAGAATGAATCGCGCAAATAGAAGCGCGTAAACACGGAACTTGGCCGGACTGACGATCGCCGCTGCGAATCTTGCGATACGGAATTTATCGGCAGACCGGCCAATCATTCCGCCGCGATAAATTCTGTATATATACGCCGGTTGAAAGAGGCGAAAGCCTCGTTTCGTTTCGGCTCGTTCCAGATTCCGTTCTATTACATCAAGAAGAGTTATCGTGAGAGAGAGCCGTGATTGTGATTTCAAAGCGAGGGGCAGGGAAACGCGGGGCATTATCTCATCGAGAATTAATTAAATGCGGCGCGATCGAACGATAACCGAGCGAAAAAAGAAAAAAAAGAAAAAACAGGATCTGGTGGTTCGACGTGGTTCGATTTCAAGGAGTATCGGCGCACGACTCTGAGAAGCTAGTCAGTGCTATTTCATTTGCCCGCGATTCAGACAGCTTTCCGAGAGAGAGAGAGAGAGAGGGAGAGCTTTTCTGGCGTTCTGGTGTGCGCCTCGCCGAATCGAAGCTTCAAAAGATGGTCCGATTGCCAGTGAGCACAGCCACTCACGATCAGAAAGGGATCGACTTCTCGCGGATATTGCTCGCCGGTGCATCGGCTTTTAACCGGTTTACCTTGTTCTCCGGCGGTGGCGGAGAAAGGTTAAAGGCTCCGAGTTCAGTCAGTTCCCCTGGCTGGAAGAAGCTTCCAATTTCCGCGTTCTCGCGTCCGCCTATCCTCTTTCAAACGTTTTCACTCCGCTCGATGGCGGAGATCTTTCTCCGGCGGCAAGTGACTCCCGTGGAATCTCGGAAACTGCAGGTTTAAGTGAATTCGAACCGTGCGAGCTAGCTAAGATTACCACCTTCCCAATTTCGTCTTTCGCTCGCGCGAGACCCACCCCCACCCTCTTTCTCTAACGGTAAGCAGCTCGCTTCGGAATTCCTCCTCCAACGCCTTGGCATCCTTTCTCTCCCGTCGGTTTCAGTTTTCGGTTTTCCTTCCCATTCGTTGCCTCGGAATCGGCCAGAATTGTTCAACTCGAACAGAAGACTTTTACGTGCGCGCGCGTCTATCCTGGCTGATCGTATTCGTCTCGAGTGTATGCTGTACGTGCTACACCCGACCCATCGTCCGGGATAGCAGGCTCGTTTGAAATAGAACTCGATCCGACGACGAACTCAAGCTCGTTGCTTGACCCAAATCGAGTCAAGATTATGACGGTTAGGGGAACGTCTTTCGAGATCTCTCTCGATTCTATATAGAACGATCCTCGGGCAAACAGAGATTAACGATGTTGCTGTATTAGTTCCCTCTGATCCTTGCGCTTAGGCGAGGCCGTGATATGACGTTCCCCTTTGATTCTCCGAGTCTCGGTTTGAGTTATACTCGAAAGATCCACAGAGCCTCGAGGGGGTGGTTATTTTCCAACCAAGTTCTCCACTGGGTCATTTAGTCGGGCCGGGTGGTCCGATGTTAATCAAGAAGGGGGGACCACTCTCTCTCTCGGAGGTTGTCATTTGTCCGCTGAGTTTCCGCCAGCGTGGAAACGAAACGAGCTTGCACAGTTTCGGCCCCGGTTATAATTGCGAACGAGTGGAATTTCCGAAGCTTTGAAGTCGCCGCCGCCACCGCCGCCGCCGCCGCCATTCCGGTTGTACGTGTATATGCGCTGTTTCTTGCGTACGTTTACGATTAATTGAAACGCGCGGCGGGCGGGCCAAGTTCCCCGACGTTCGCACGCGACTGTTTTCAACCACGTGGCGCGGTCTGTTTACACGAGCTCCAGCTACTATCGCCCGGCTCGGACTTGTCCGAGTCACGGATTGATAAAAAAAGCACGGACAAAGCACGGGGATATAATAAAAATAGTAAAGAGAGAGGAGGTTTGTCGATTGGCAAAGTCAAAGCTGTACCGACTGCGCCGGAGGATTAATTAGGCGAAGTACGAAGCGGATTATAAAGAGTCGGGAGACTCTTGAGGATTTGTCAAAGCGCATCAAGCGTCGTGCGCAAAAGAAATCGCGTGCGTCCTCTGCCTGTGTGTGTTTTTTTTTTTTCAATTATAATCCACGATAAATACGGCCGAACGAATTCTCTGTGACGTTTAAAACTGGTTATTTTTATTTATCTTTGCGGAGAAACTCGTACGTGTAACAGGATGAGGATGTTTAAAACGTATTGATAGAGGAAAATGGAAACTTTTCTGAGTATTTTATTCGTGGAATTGAAATTTGAATTAATGCCCGTAAGTAACGTCGTTTTTCGATACTGTACAAAATTTTATTTCATTTAAGGGTTGAAAGAGTTTCAGTCTGTGATATAATTTAACAATGGGCACTAAATGTCAATGTAATTTAACTGGAATATAGGTTGTATCAAATGTTTGTTAAATTTGAAGAAAAACAGCATTATTTACGGGTACCCCTAATATCTAAAGTTCGAAAAGATCTTCTCTCGCTGGAACGTTAATTTTGAAGTTCTCATTCATTTTAGGACCATCCGCTAGATCGTTGGATTATTACACTTTCTGCGCAAATATATATATATAACGTCGTGAAAGTTTCTTCTATCTGGCGAGGCCGAAAATCAAGCACTGTGCGTTCGTAATTGCAGCGCGGTATATGCAATAGCAGTCAGACGTAAAAGTCTATATTGGATTCTGTCGAAAGAAAACAAGTTGATTATAATTGGAGGGAAACTGCACACGTCAATGGTATCGCGCACGAAATTAATCAGCCTCTTTCCATCCTTCCGTCAACTGTCCACTGTTGATTCGATTCAGCCGCGTTTTAATCTCAGCCGAGCCGATTTCTCGCGATCGGAAATCGCCGCGTGCCAGCTCGGTTTCTATAACGGCGGGACCGGGTATCTCCATCGCGTGGATTAAAGCGTCTTTTTGGTTCTGACAGGCAGCTGTCGAACGAGATGAACCGGCCGCCGGGGAATTCCGTGTTTCTCGAATTAGCCGAGTCGCGTTCTCCGTGCTTCTTCCGCCAGGCAACACAACACATCGTTCGGAATACCTCACTGGGTGGGAGCGAACCCAGGACGAGTGCAGACGTGATTTGAATGCTTCGAGTGTCGATGGGATCCAGGGACGAAGCAGTTTCGCGCGCCCTTTCTTTCTCGGAGTTTATGCCTCGAGTTTTCAATTTTTCGTCGCGTCGGTTTCTACCTTGGAATTTTTCAACGCTTCAAAATCTTTGGAATCTTCGAAATAAATAAAAATCATTGCCGTTACTGTCGTGTCTCAATTGGTAAAGTCAATCGGTTTGGAGATACAACACGCGGCGAGTCGCACAAGTGTTTCGTATCATCTTGAAATTGTCAATTTCGAACGATTCATATTTTTTTTACCATATAAAATTCAACGAGAATTGTTTCAACGCACATGCGTCGTTGACGAGTGATGACAAATATCCTTGTGACCTACCGAGCGTAGATCCAAACTCGTCAGGTCAGCGATGGAATTCAGGCGCTGTTCGATTCCCACTCGTCCGTACCCTCTTCGAATATTCCACTAATTAACGATTTTCGTTTTCCCGGAGAATACCGGAGCGCAAACTTCCATCCGGGCGATCGAAGTTTGCGCGATTCCTTGGCCGTTTCCTCCCGGGCAAACAGGCGCGTGGCGCGCCTCTTCAAACAGCCCTCGCGACGATCCACCGAGGCTGAATATTGAATACGTTCGTCAAGTCGACGGCGGGGGTTCCGGCGGCGGTGGCGGAAGAATCGGACGGAAACAAATGCGAGATATTCCGGCGGAAAGTGGCGGCGGTCGATCAGCGAAAGTCGAGGCTGGTCGAGGCGTGGGTGGAAACGACCTGGTCCTCCGGATTCCACGACCATTCCCCACATGTGTAACCCCCTTTCGGTCTCGTTTCCCCGGAAATCGCTGATCTTCGAACAAGCGAACGTGTCCCTCGCCTAACCCGAAGTAGTTGCCTCTCCTCCGCCTCTCCTTACGTGGAATAGCTTCGCTCGCGATAGCTCCCGAGGATTTACCGCCCCTCGTCGTCGTCGTCGTCGTCGTCGTCGTCGTCGGGCTACGTGCAGTAACTTAAGGGGTGGCGCGCGTTTCGATAGGAGCCACGACAGAAAACACGCTCGTCGCTCGCGCGATTTAAACTTCTCCTGATTCGAGAGTTACGTCCGCAGAGAAGCACGAGGAGGAACCCTCTCTCCGCAGCGTCTCATGTCGAATACCTTTCTTTCTTTGACGACGCAAGCCCTCCCCCTTTTTCGATCTATGATGAGAATCGTGACGCGGCGCGATTGTTGGAAACACGAAACATTCCGGGGGTTGATTTTGCGAAAGGAAGTTTAATCGAGGTTCTTGTATACCGTCTGCTTCTCGTGGGTGCTCTGGTGAACAAAACCCGAGGAAATTGATTGCCGGGAACGTGTAATTAATTTTTTCCTCTCTTTCTTTGTTGCTTCTCCTTTTCCCTTCCTTTTTTATCTACGTTGCTCTTTGTAACGTGTCGCCGTGGATATTGGACGGACGATTTTCTCAATTGAGACAATTTGTGCGGTGACGAGACTTGTTATCTCCGACTTGGTCGAGTTTACACGTACAAAAACTGCAAAGCTTCTTACGGAGCAACTGTTTCAAAAATTCAGTACATGGTCGGTCAAAACGCAAACGCGATCGTCGTTCGTCGGCTAGTGGATTGTTATAAATTTTCACTCTCTCGCGTATAGTACGTTCGTTCTGTTCAGTCGTTCTATTTTGTCTGTATCTCACATCTGCATTTTCGAGTACACCAGAAAGTTGGCATTAAAGCGCCGAATCCTCCCGTTATAATGCCGTCCGTGCAAAATTCTTACACATCCCAGCGGAGCAATGAACGATCCTCCATTCCCCGCAAAACCGGAGGACTCTGACCACCGGAGCAATCCTGATTGATTCGCGGCCAACAACGCGACAACCGCAATCGATCAAACGCCGATATACGCCGCCTCTGCTGCTACTGCTGCTGCTGCTGCTGCTGCTGCTGCTGCTGCACGCAGCTGCATGTTCGGGCCGAGTGCACAGTCTGGCCGAAAAATCAGCGTCAGTCGGGGAACGAGAGGATTCCAGCTGATTGCCAGGTTTCTGCTGGCGAACACCGATTACCCGGCTCGTAGCCGAGTACCGATCCCAACCGACTATCGAGCTGCCGCCGATAAATCCTCAGAAGTTTAAAGGACGCCGTAATGGATTCCGGCTATATATCTCCGGGAGAGACGAGACGAGCTGCTGCTGGTACGTGGATTCGGATCGACGTGGTCGATCTCCCGCCCCGGATACTCCCGGCGATCGAAAATTTTTGCGACCGGCGAACCTCGACGATTATCTTCGCTCCCTTTTTCGAGTTTACGGGTTTGCGAGTGTGCTCGGCTAGACCAGAGCGGTTTGGAGGAAGGGGGAGCAGGAGGTTTTCTTTCGCGAGGAAATCTGACGGAAATTGGCCGGGGTCTCGAGCGCGTAAAACGGAATGTAACAGCCGAGTCGTAAAACACGGAATGGCTGATGGAAGATATACACGGGCAGGCGACGCGCGAGGTCGGGTTTTTTTTTTTGGTTGTATTTACCGGTTTTTCGATTCGTGACGAACGACCGATGCCAGATTCGTCTGACGGATGATCCGCTCGCCGTTCCGGACCGATATTGTCGGAGACAATAACGTATCACTTTCAATTCGGTTAATGCGCGGTTCCTGGTAATGTGTCCCGTGCTCTGTCGAATACGGGGAAATACAAATAGGGCGTGTTGTTAAGTAATTTGCTAAATGAGTACTACACAGACCGGTACGGTATCGAATCGACCGGTTCGCGCGGAATCGCGTTTCTTACAGTCGATCGTATCGTCGATCGTATCGGGAATTGTGGCGTTGTCGACACAACAATATACGGAGGTAGAGACACGTAATGCACGTAATTGTTGAAAAATTGCAGAAGCTGAGAAATTGGAAGTTGGAATATTCGAGGGAACTCGCCTCGAGACTGGCAGTTTTAGACGATAATGTAACGTTCCCCGCTTCCTTAGTTTCTCTACTCGGCGTAATCCCCTTGCGGTAAGACCCGCGGAGATCGATATCGCTCGCGATACACAGGAATTCCCGCGTAATCGTGAGCGATGGCGGGCTAATTGGCTTCGAACTTGCCGGATTCCTTGAAATACTAGGCAGGTCTACAACAGCTTGATAGCTACTACGTCTAATACGTTTGCCTATAACGAACCGGATGGAAACGGAACGCGAAACCTCTTTGCGAAAAGTAGAATTACTTGTTACGATTCTCTTTCTCGTGAATATATTCTCCGTTCGTTCGTCAAGATGCCTCTATTCATCCACTTCTACTCACGTCACGGTGTGTTGCTAGTAGCGCGGTATTACACGACGGTGAAAGAAAGGGGTTAATCCCCTGAAATTGCTATGAATAGAGATCGCACGTAGATATATACACGTACTCGGCTGGCACAGGTTTATCGCGCATGGCTAATTAATCCATCCAGATATCCTCGTTATGCTTCGTGCTTCGTACGCGACTCGCGAGCAAGTCCTTTAAAGAGATGGAAAAATTTTTAACTTTTTCCTTTTTTTAAATGTACGATCGTTTGTTTGACGTGAGCATGATTCAAAGGTGAGGCAGATGTTGCGGCGCAAAGATCGACCAGCGTACGTTCGTCAAGGGCGAGGAATGAATAATTAATACTTTGAGGGAACAAGTTGTCATCGGGCAGACGCAAACGAAATTAGATGCAGGCTGCAAAAGACTGGTCGCGTAAAAGAGATCGCCATCATCGTGACACGATGACTTTGGCGGTCAAAGTCTGCTTACGGTCCAGTAAGCTGTGCAATATGCATGAACTTGGCGCGAAACACTCTGAAGATCCGTTGATTAACACCGAAATTGGAAAGCATAAAAAGCAGTAATGTTACAAGCTATATTTTTTCTAATTTATCTTGGAATTTTGCGCGACGTGGATAGGACAAACGAAAATGTGACGCGGGTGGCTCGTTCATTTCTTATTTTATCACTGAAAATGATTTTAGCGAGGGTAACCTCTTCAAATGCAACGCTAATGCAACGAAAATTAGCGATTGGTTGATTTGGGTCACGTGATTCATGAGGGGGCGTGGATCTCGAGTAGGAGTGGCGTTGTGTGGTAGCAATCGCGCCAGTAATTTGTTTGCATATCGATAAAATTTTATGGCAAAAAAGTCGTCTTCATTTCCTAGTCAGAACACTTGCTTCTGGCCTTTCAATGAGACGTATGAATCGTACTGGGGTACAAGTCGTGCAGTTTTTTTTTTTCTTTTTGAGAATGAACTTATAACGAAATCAAATTTTTTTTTTCACATCCTACTTTATATCATGAGAGGGCAGTTCATTCTCTTTTTGAGAACTGAACGTTTGCCAAATTGTCCACTCGACTATTTTTAAAACTCTACTTTTAGACTCCACTTGTCGAAAACTGTGTGTCACAAAGAAAGGCGAGGCGACACTCGCGTGATTCATCCGTTCGTGGTTGCAATCTTTCGTCTACGTTCCTGTCGTTTTCATCTTCCTTTCGTTCTCGATCGATGCGAGCGAACGGAGCAGAAAGACCAGAGCCGGTCGATTAGCCGGATGAGACGAGCGCGTGCTTACGCCGGGTCGACACGAGAGCCCGTTGGCGTTTATTAGAAACGGAATTCGACTTCATCTGAACGACGGAGCTTTGAACGAGTCGAATTCGTTTCACAGTCGTTTCTCCCTCCTCCTCTTCTTCTCCGTCTCCTTCGTGTCTCGGTTCGTTTGTTCTGGCTTCGAGAGACACAATGGAGATGGAACGGCAAAGAAAGAGAGAGAGAGAGAGAGAGAGAGAGAGAGAGAGAGAGAGAGTGAGTCAAGGATAAGGAAGAAACGGTGGGCTGCCGTGGAGGATGAAAGGATAAAGAATCCCCGTGGACGGGTTAAAGTATGGCGTAGTACAAAGAGTCGGAGCAGCTCAGCACTTTGAAAAGAAATATCGCCTGGGAGATAGGAAGGGCCGCTTCGGAAGAAGAAGAAGAGACGAAGAAACGTGGCGAGGAAAGAGAGTGAGAGAGAGAGAGAGAGAGAGAGGGGAGGAGAAAGAGAGAACCAACCAAGGAGAAACATCGATAAAAGGAGACAGAGGAAACGCGTGTAGCGGCGACCGGATACGAATAAAAGAATGACTGAATATCGATTCGGCTGCGCGTATCCACGCCTAACTCTTTTCAAGTCTACTGCCAGAGCAGCGCATCGGCGCGGCATGGCGCGGCGCGCAATTCCGACGATCGTTTATTCTACCGTGGACAGTTTAATCGATTCCCCATGGCTTTAATCGGTACCACCTCGTTGTTTATTCTGGCTCGTCTGCAAATTACGCGACAGGTTGTTGCGTCGCACAGCGCGGAACGACGTGAAAAGGAGTATTCCGACCAATCTTCGAGACTCGAAGCTGACTCGTGAATCGGCATGACGCGTGGCGATTGTGCGTTTATTCCGAGTTTCACAGTTTGTGGTGCAAACTGTAGATCGGCAGGATTTGCATTGTTGCGTCAACGCGTTGTTATTTCAAAGTATGGGAATCGTAATTGATCATACAGGGTAGGCCAAAAGTCGCTTTCCACTAAAACAAATGAGTAATTTTTTTAAATTTACGAACTAACGCTCTGGCGGTCAACATTTGAAAGAAATAACTTTTAAAACATAATGCTTGAACTTAAATTTAATTTAATAAAATTAATTTCTTCTCATATTTTGATGTTTCATTAAAAAAAAGGAACTTTTATATTTAGGAATAAAACTCGTACGTGTGATAAAACATGTACAAAAAAGTGTCATCTTTGAATGCACAGTTTAAACTAAAAAGAATCGCTAAATAAATAAATAAATGATCGATACCTCGTCGCTACTTCGGCCACGACGGGACGAACCCTCGATCTTCGTGATACGTGCGATAGATGCTTAGACTCGACAGAGTTCCTCCTCGTTGAACGCAATGAGATTCAAAAGCGAGATCGCGCGGGCTGGTTAAAATCCGATCGGATAACGGTGGCAAGAAGAACCGGAAAGTTTTATTAAATCAGATGGAAGTGCGCGAACCCGGGTACACCCGGCAGGTAGGTTAACTCGGCAGCAGAGAATTTTATTAAAATTCACCCGTAGCGATTGTTGAATCGTAATGCGGCGGCGGGCAGATGGATTGACACGGTCTCTCGATCTGCATACGTTCTCGCTGGAAGTTGATGGAGAGAAAAGAACGGGTGGAGATTGGCGAGTTTCCGGGATGGAGGGGGACACAATTTTCGTTGCCTGCCTCCTCGCGCTGCTGGAAAGAATGCTTCGACTTTCAACAGGAAGATATATAGAAGCAACTCGCCGCGAGACGTAACTTTCCGCGATAAATATATAGTACAATAAATAACTAGAGTAACGTACGTTTATGGAATTTTTCTAGCTGTATTTCTCCGAATGGCGGTTGGCCGTCTCCTTGTTGATCGCGGGTGAAACTTGGCCGAAACGGGTCTCCGTTACATTTGCGTCAACGCGTGGAGATCGCGACGCGCCGAACTTGGATCGAACTTTTCGCGGAGCGGTCGAATTCGAGGCCGATACTCGCGCGTTAAACGGAACGGAAGCACGCGCGGCCACGTGTAGCCAGCTCGCATAAATTAGTAGCCCGGCTTCGCGAAAGTTGCCCGGGACGATCATAATGGACGACGCTCTAAAAGTGGCGCGGCCGAAGTTGCCGTATAAATTAGAGCAACTTCGCCGTAAACAAGATGCACGCCGGCCTTTTCTACGCTCGGCTGGAACAATCGGGAGAGGAAGTATTTATCGTCCGTAGCGTACGCCAAATAGCGGGGCGATCACCGAGAAACGAGTTTTACGAGGAGTTTCTGTTGCACGCCAGCCCCTCTCGCCGAACCGACGATTCTGCTTAGCTCGAAACTCTTTACGTATTGCTGATCAAACAGTCGTACACTTTGTCTTTCGGCCGACCCTTATTCCGATCCATTTCCCACCGGAACGACCGACCGTCTGATTTTTGAAGGAAAATCTCTTTCGTTCGTACGGTGACTACGGTTTGGAACTAGGATCGATAGAAATGGATCTAGCACCGTTTTACACAAAAAATTCGCTTAATATTGCTCATTAATGTGCGCTGTATTCTACGAAACGTTTTATTTCTTCTTGTCTGAAGGGAGTGATTCGAAATTGTTTCCACCGAAACATAGGATTTATGACGAGAATCATACTACGTTTATTGTATATATATATAAAATCATTATTTTTTTCAAAGTTATGGTGCAGTTTAATTAACTGCGAACGGGGCGTTTTCGCATCTAAATTCATCTCCCGATCAAATTTTGCAGCGGTGATGATTTTTCAGTCAGTCGTGTTATTCGATGGTTGTTTTCTCTTTTTATACTTTTTTTTTCATTTTTTTTGTATCGTACGACGCGCAGATGAAACAATCACGCGGGCAGACGTACACGCGACGGCAGACGCGCCGCGCCGCGAATGTCGATTCATTATTCAAAAAATATCCAGGTTACATTTCCCGGGCCCCTGAAATTTTATTCACCGGCGGGCGAATTAATTATTCAGCGTATCCCCTGCGAGGTTCTCGCAGCGACTCAGACGGAAGTGGATCGGCGAGGGATCGTTGTTCGAGGACCGCATCGTTAATTTCGCGCCGCTCATTAATCCGAGGCTCGAGCCACGACGACGCCGCTCCGTGGGTCTAGGGAGTATAGACACAGAGCGAGAAACCAATTAAAGAAGGAGAAGGGAAAAAACCATGGGGAGAGGGGTGAGCGTACAAGGTTCGAACGAAGAGAAAAGGAAGAGAAAGAGAGAAAAAAAGAAATACGAGAGTTTCCCCACGCTTCGGAGTAAACTGACAATATTCACCATGCGAGCGTGTGAAAAACGAGCAAATCGGATTTCAATTTTTCATCGCTGGAACGCTATTGCAGCTCGATACACCTAAGCTAGTAAGCTAATTTCGAGCCGGCTGGAACGAGCGCGAGCCACTTTCGCGTACCGTGACCGATGCTCGTTTCAATTTACAACGGAAGAACAGCAGAGTCGACGCTGTTTCAACGAATTAACGAGCCATTTCGTTGCGTCGGGACGTAAACGGATTACCCGATGGGAATGCAGACGATACGCGAAACCGAGCTGAAAGGTTCGCGAATTTATTTGCCGCTGCGCGATTCAGCCCGCGCGCGTTCGTCTGATTGTGCCGAAACTCCTCTCGGAATTTCTCGGCGCGCTCCCGGGGAACGAACTTGGTTCGTTCGTTCGTTCGTCCGTCCGTTCGTCCGTAGTTGCGCCGCGGCAAAGTTCTATTAGTTGCTGTTCCGAAGATTTCGGAAGTTGGCCGAAATCACAAGTGCCTGTTAATCACGGGAACCCTTCCAAATGAGGAACCCCGCGTAGTTCAACTCGCAGAATCTTCGGGAAACAAAGATAGTTCGACGTCGGTGATTTCGTTTAAACGTTTGCGTTTAATCAGGCTCGGTTTACAGCTCGGTCGAAAGACGAGATCTCCTCCTTTTCTTCTCGCGATGTACGAGTGAGTCACACCTTTCCACGCGATCTTCCTCGTTAAACCCTTCGTTTACCTCGTCGAGCTCGGAGTTTGGGTTCGAGTCTGCCACGGCACGAGACTGCCACGATTATGCGGGCGGCCAATGAACACGCAGGCAGCATACGGAGAATATTATTTTTAATTAACCGTTCTCTCTGGCTGTTCGCTCGCCGGGCCGTCGTAAATCCGGTACAGCGCGACATTATCGGAAATCCGCCAGGCGGATAATGTTATTATCGACGCTTTTGTAATTAAAGCACGAGCCTTTCTCGATTTGTCCTTTCGCGTCGTTCTACGGACGTTCGCGTCACGGCGACGTTTCATCCCTTCCCGAGACCTTTTAATTTCTTTCACCTTCGGCTGTCGTTCTTCTCGCAATCAACCCTCCGTTTTCTTTCCCCCGTGGCCGCTTTGTGAGGAAAATGAAGGTTCGCAAAGGCGTGCACGGCCGTTGCCGAGTGTTTATACGCGAGCAAACGCGCCTGGGCGGTTGTGTTTTCTGGAAACACGGGGAAATACTCGATAAAAGGGATTAAAGGTCTTTTTTTTTTATCATTTATAAGAGTCTCGCTCGAGTGTATAACAGTTAAGGGTGGTTTACTTTCCGCCCGTTTGTTCCGTTTCATTGTTTCCTGTCCGCAAGTCGGGAAACGCGACGACCGATGCGTTTGGTTGACGAAGAAATCGCGTGCAAATAAAACCCACCCTCCGGGATATATCTCGGATTGATTCGTGGACAGAGCGGATTATTTCAGGGTTATTGCTGGAAAGGTGGAAATTTCACGAATTCCCGGAACGTCACGGAGGTCCTCTACGGAGGTCTAAGACGCTCGGGGGATCCCGGTTTCAATGTCTCCAAGTTCTCTGGGAAAGGTTCAGTGTCTCGGAGCTGAGGGATAATTGTCGACGTTCGTTACGTGCTTTTTCATCCCCGATGATAGATGTCGTTGACACACGTCCGAAACCGACGGATCTTCGAAAGAAATAAAGTAAATAGAGTCGTGAAATGAAATGAACGTGTCATGATCCTCGTCAGGAAAATGTCAAATTACTCATTTAGAACTTATTACTCGATTGCGGTCATATTTCTGGTTAATACCAATAATACCAATTATCGTGGTCTTATTTTTACTATTTTTATTAACATAACTACTATTTTTTTAACACAACTGTACTGTTTTTGTTAATATAAAACCTATATATATATGTATTCATTTTCGAGTCTTATCTTACAAAATTTCCTCTATCGATTCCAGTTCGAGGACTGACAAAGAGTAGTAACGTTACTCTCACGTTACTCATACCACACACACACACACGTGACGCAGATGTTGCGTCTTTGGCCGCCGAGCAGAGACATTTAACGCGCCGATGTAATTCCGAACTTTTTTCGAGAAATTACGCGCGACGGAATTCAACGACGGAACGGACGAGCCCGGGCGGACGTTAATTTCACAAGGGTTAATGAAATTACCGCGTGAAATTTACGTCCGTGTCCGTGCGAGCGATGTTCTTGCGGCGACGCGTCGAACGCCACTCACGAAGAATTTGATAAATGAATTGAACACATTCGCGGCCGATCTGACAAATTGAACGAACGCACGGAAAATGCCGGAGCCCGGTGTTAACGGCAAATTGTCGCTCGGCGAGGCGTAAATCGCTTCTCGTGAAATTCGTCAAAGTTCGTCAAAGTTTGTCCGCCTGTTACGCTCGACGCGACGTTCATTTGCATAAAATCCCGCGATTCCTTTTGTCGTTCCGATGATTTACCACTCCTCTCTCCATTCGTCCGCGCTAGGATCACGCGGTTTTCGCCGCTTTCAACCGGAATTTTCGAAGATTATTCCGTAACAAGGTCCTGATTCCTTTTATCGAGCATCGTCGCGAAAGAATGGATTTCCGACGAGAGGATACTTGGATGAGAATTTTCTTTCTTCGATTCATCCGTTCGAAAAACAATTTTTGTTTCAACGGCGCCTCTTTTTTATTAAATATTCGAATGTTATTCTACAAGCTCTTCATCGATGTTTTCTACCCGAGTGTCGTCGCGAAAGAATGGATTTCATGGCCCGGAAAAAAAGACTGTGAAACGACAGTGTCAGAGATAATTTATCTCTCCTGCGAGAGAGCGCGAGGATCGTTCGATTTTCTGAAAACGACCCCGCTTTTCTCTCGATTCGTCGTCGTTCGTGGAACAATTTTCGCGTCCTGACGCTCTGTAGGAACGCCTCCCTTCCGAAAAATATGGTTCTGCTCGGGGACGTGGCTCCATAAAAACTGCCCGAATGCCGGCGAACATACATCGTGGAAATACAGCGTGCTACGCGTCTTTTTTCTTTTTTTTTTTTTTTACGACCGGTCCCGATTCCGCGTTCGATTTTCCCGCCAGACTCCCGAGAAATATTTCTCTTTTATACTTTCATATAGTTTTGGCAGACCCGTGGACAGCGTTCGCTGAGAAAAGTCGCGGATGATAACCCGGATCGTAGTGACCATGTTGGGTTTCAAAGATTCTCTGAGAGAATGTTCCTACCTGTCCATGATTTTTCTGACAAAAGTGTTTTTTATCACTGAAAGTGATTTTAGCGGGGGTAACCTAGAAAATCGCCTCTTCAGGTGCAACGCCGATGCAACGAAAATTAGCGATTGGTTGATTTGGGTCACGTGATTCGCGAGGGGGCGTGGCGTAGACCTCGAGTAGGACTGGCGTTGTTTGGTACTGAGCGAAAAATTTTGTGGCAAAAAAGTCGTCTTCATTTCCTAGTTAGAACAGTTAGTACTGGGGTACAAGTCGTGCAGTTTTTTTCTCTACTCCGTGTCCGCGATGGCCGTCTCGGATTATGCCTTGTTCGAAGAACATGTTACACACACGTATCGTGCTTGGTTTCGAAAAGTTTGTTTCTAAGCGACAAGATGATTCACACGGAACACACTCGACTTTCTCAATGCAATCACAGCGCGCTCAATTCAGTTGATGAACTCGACGCACTTGCGCTAATCTGATCTGCTTGCTCTTACCTTGGCCGGTTATGTTCGCACGACTATATCCCACACGGTTCAATCTTTCACTTAAATAGCCCCTCAATCAATTCTCCAAGACGCGTCCGACGATTCGACGTCATCGCGGAAGGAACGCGAAAGAACCGAGATACCGAGTCGACGAGAATTTTCAAACAAAAAGTATTTCGCTCGAACGTCATTTTTCTCGTAAATCAAAGATTGTTCCTCTGCGAAGCTACGTTTTCTCTTGGGCAAAAGTTGGAGAAAATTCGAGGAGCATCGTCGAGCAGAATCGCGCGAAAAACGCGGACGGAGGGAGGAACAATTGGTCGTCAGTTTAAAAATTCATAAGCGCATTAGGAACGCGTGCCGACGTGGAAAGGCGGAGCTGACGCGACAAAAGAAGCGTCTCCGACATCTTCCCGAAAGAACGTTCCATGAAATTTCCCAACCTCTCGTCCTGTTTTTCCTTGTGGCGTCGCCCTGTTTTACGAATAACAGATGCAATTACCGGGAACGTTGCCCCGCGACGGCTTGTGTATTGTCGGCGAGAAATCGCCGTTTAAACAGGCGTCGATGCCCAAGCTTTCGTTGAACGCCGCCCGTTCTGAACTCTACGTAGATCTCGCCTTCTTATCGAGACCTGCGGAGAATTTTCAACAGCGAAAGGAGACAGACAGAAAGAGAGAAAGAGAGAGAGAGAGAGAGAAGAAGAGAATAGTCGTCGCACCGTGAAAAGAATTGATATTTAGAATGTAGAAGAGCGAAGTTTTTGCTCGGCCGCGAGGCAAGAGGTATTCAGAACTGCGAAAAGTGACACTCTCTTAACAAAGGCGTTTAACAAGCGCGAGCGTCGCACTCGCGGAAAGAGAGAGAGAGGGGGGGGGGGGGGGGGGGGGGGGAAAGACTGACTGGGCTCGTTCTCACGGAATTTATTCATGAGACTCGACTTGTTTCGATGATAATGACGCGTCGGATCCTTTGTGGATTCCTCGGTAATGAAGGAACGGGAAGAATGAAACGGGGGCACGCTATCGATTACACAATGCGCTATTGCCTCGCCGAGCCTGAGATCGGTCGCTCCATTACCTCGGCGTTGGACGGACGGTCAAAGTCCGTGAATTACGCGGTATAAAAAGTACACCACCGGCGTCGAATCGATCTCCCGATCTGGCCGCGGAAACTCTCGTGGCCGTCGAGCTTTAATCCGACCACGCGGAAACGAGCGGCGAATTTCGGGCCAACTTTCGGGTCGATTTCTCCGATTGCCGTTCCCTCCGATCCATCGCTCTGTAAACGTTAACGAAGTTGTCTCGAATAAATTGCTCTTCCGACCCCCCCCCCCCCTTTACATTTTCATAGAGCCAATTATTCCATCTTTTTACCTCTTTCCAGTTTCCTCGCTTCGAGTATCCTAGAGATTCAATTTGCCGGCGCGGCAGCGGGTAATTCGAGATCTGAAATTTCGCCGAGAACTCGAAAGTTCGTTTAACGATTCGCCGACTCGAATGTGCGTGAAAGAGAGAGAGCTGAAAACGTCACTAGCTATCTTACTGATAGGTACATATTTCGTTTAAAAGGGCCTGGGACACAATGGCAGAGTATAACGTAGGTGGCTGGTAAACAGAGCACGATGTCGATTCGCGAATCCAGTATCGCGGAAGAGATACTGCATATGAGGCCTGAATATTTAACGTTCACCGATGTTCTCTTCCGAGGCTCGTCCCGCTGGTTAGATCATCGAAAAGATAAGCGTTTCGACCGGTGGAACGAGGTGGCGCATCCCTCTTCTACTTTTCCTCTGTACCTTCGAGCAGTTTCCCCTGCTGCTTAACGTTGTACGTAACGTTCTACTCTCTCGAACACCTTCCGGGTACTTTTGAAGTGTAATTTATCAACTGATAATAGCAGCGAATCGACAAGTTGCGAGTCGAGTAGAAAAAGAGTAGTAGAAGAGTGTTGAAAGACTTTCTTAAATCTTTTTGCATAACAATTTATCAACTTTCCTCTTCTTGTCTCCATCTAGCCCCGAGCAGTTTTCTTTTCCGCCTGATGCTCTACGTACACCCTTGCGTTGGGTAAATTTCTGTGTAATTTACCAACTACGGTGTGTAACATTAGCAGTAGTAACGTTGTAAATTGGATGTCACACGAAGAAAGTGAAACGTTTCTCAAATCTCTCAATGGCATTCATCATACGTATGTTGTGTGATTTGTGGATCTTGTTACATCTTCAACTTACAATACAACTTGCTTGTGATTGATAATTGCGAATCGCGCAACGTGGCTGCAATTTGTGACGAATTTAATAATCGAGGGACGGGGAAATAGAGACGCGAAAATTGTAAGAGCGTTGCTTCTATTATTAACATAATACCCGGGGAGAGATACGGAGATGATAAATTTCAAGGAAGACTCGTGACAAGCTGGGACACGCTGTTATCCGTAGAAAATTGCCGCATGGCAGGAGGGTATAATACCGCGATAGGTAACTTCGACCCACAAATCATCTCCGGCAATTTTTCCATTAATTATATTCAGTATCTGGAGGTACGGGTTGCGGTTGCTGCTGCACAGCAGAACTTGGGAACTGGGTAGACCAGTTCGGCAAACTATAACTTCCGCGCGGTTTGGATATCGGTAACTTCGCTATAACTTATATCGTTCAAATTAAGATTGAAGCTCGGATAATAACGAAATTACTCGGTCTTTTCGCTGCAACGTTTTATTTCGTGCCCGGGTGGCTGGCGTGTTTATTTGAAAATTCGCGGGGGAGAGTGGTCGAGACGAGGGAAACGGGGGGAAGAAAAATTAAACGAGAACGAGACGAGGAAATAAGTAGAAGCGAAATGAACGGACAGGGAGAGAAAGACAGAATCGAGCAGAAAAAGGAAAGAGAAGGAACGAGCAACAGAGAATTGAAAGAAAGAAGAAGAAATAATTGGAAGTAATGTTTGTCTGATTTATAGAATGCCTGTACTACTTTACTATTGCACCTGCGTTAAATCTACATTAAAAATTTGCAGTTTGATCGTGACTCGATTGAGACTTTCGATAATTTGTCCTCCACCTGAAAAACGATCGCGGAGCTGAAAAACCCGATCAGACGGATTAGTTTTTCTCGAATTAATCGCGGTGCAATTAACCGAGAGACGCGGTTTAACGATTACGCGAAAGGAACGTCAACGAGGCGGTACAGCCAAAGCAACCGGTCGGTTTATATCAGTTAATACTCGAACAGTCAGAATACTCGTAGTCACTGAGTGGAAACAGTGACTACGAGTATCTCTCGAAGCAATCAGCCTCCCAGCGATCAATTAATGCGCAGTCAGGCTCAATTTACGCAGAACCTCAGACAACAAGTAGGTCACCAGATACCTACCAATTATTTGCGTGATCCTTCGATCTTCTCTCCAGACGACGGAACTCTGGTTCGACGCCTCGCCGAAGGCGCTTTCAGTCGCGAACCATTCTGATTTAATCGATAATGTGCGCAGAAATCTCTCAACGCCCCCGCCTCGTCCTATCGATAACAGGCTCGACAAACGCTACAAATGCCGCTACGAATTCTAAACGAGAAGTTCGCCTGCAGAACTTCAGCGTTTTATCAATCTTATAAATAGACCGTGGATTTCTGCGTGAATTGGTACTTTATAATTAAAGTGATCTGAGCAAAAATTTGTTTCGCTCGCCAAATAATTAAATGCCGCGTTAAAAATCGAATGTTAAGTTCGTCGTGAATACGATTACAGAAGCGAAACCGAGGTGGTAAAAATTTGTTTCACTCGTCGAATGTCCGATATTCTTTTTTTAAGTACTGATTTTAAGTACCGAAACTCCGCGAATCAATCAAAGAGACAAGTTTCTAAATCTATTTAGATTTCGGTTCTATGGTAATTTAATTTTGGTAATGTCTCCGTTAATAAAAATATAGGGTCTCGTCGTTGTCTTAAATGCACAAATATCTGTCCCGTTTAATTACGGAGTCTCGATCCAACGTCCGCAAGAGATCGCGAATGCTTCTCTTTGGTCACCAAGTGGCATTGAAATTCAAAAGGAAGGAAAGGAATTCAACAGAGATGTACCAGACTTCTCTTTCGTAACTTTCCACGTTGTTAGGGAATATTCAACGCTCGCGTCTCTATCTAAACGACGAGACGAACGACAAACTGCCGTTGATCCGTCCAAACGCAGACGCTGTTAACCAAGTATCTCCCCGCTTGTAACGTTCGCGTGTTAACGTGGAAATCGCGGCGCTCGCGCGCGCACCGCCACCCGTATAAATTACACTCGCAAGTTTCTTCGGGGGAACGACATTAACGCCGGGGCTGGATCGGGCGCCGAGGTTTCGCGCAGACACGCCACGGATTCACCCCGCGGTTACCAAGTCAGTCGGGGCCAAACGGCCAGGCAGCCTCTGCACGGGGAATTAACCTGGCTGAAATACAATCTGAAATTAGAGGGAACGCCGCGTAAATGATGCGTCACGTCGCAAACTTGCCGCCGCGAAACATCGACCGTCGCCGTGCCCGAGCGTTACGCCTGGCAACGGCTTGGCAATTTCCATCCCACCCTCTTCGCGCGCCGTTAACGGGGGGGCCCGGGGGGGAGGTCGGGGGTTGTTCGCCGGTTGTCGCGAGCGTTCGCGAGCGGGCGACGGCTTTTTTTCTTCTCGCCGCGAAACGCCAACGCAGTTCGCAGTTTCGCGCGACTAGACTACACCGCCTGGATGGTAAATTGTTCCGGATAATTGCTTCTTCCATTGTCGCTCGTGATCTCGCCGGTTTATGGGTTTCCAGATAGAGGTTAGGGGAATTGCGCGCGAGTTGTGGGATTGTTATTGAGATATTTCGTGTATTCTCGCGCGCGTGCAAATTGAAACTCGAAGGCAGACGAAACGAAAATGAAGAAATTTGCGAGGCGTTGAAGTGGCGACGAGGATGTTGACTAGAGCGGTATGAAACGTGTGTGCTTAACGAGGAGGTAGAAGTAGATTTCGTAATTTTTCTACGAGTCTTTCTTCTTGGTCCGTCGATCGAATCGTTACGAACATGTATCCAGGTTTCTACGTAGATTTGTGTATACCTACAGTCACATATACACGCGAAAATGTGCGAATTAGCAGGAAGGTGAATGAAATCTTGGTGAATTGCTATCTCGTTTGAAATCTTGCACCGATCATTGTAATCGATTCGAAACCTTTTTAATGAGGTTTAAGTTACAGGATTGTAACTTACTTACGACTCGTCTGTTTTCTTGATTATATTTTATAGAGGACAAAGATATTTTTTAATAGAGGGAAAGGCTCTTCAATTGCGACGAAGTGTCTTTTTCCTCCTCATTCTTTCGTCACTTTGTAGCCATACCTTTTGCTTGCTATAAAGTACTTTTCCATCCTCCTCGTTATTTTATTATTACCGAGGGCATTTTCCTGCTTCAGCGATCGCTCGTCTCGTTAAACGTTACACTCCCTTCTAAACAAAGGAATTACCTATGAGCGTTAACAGCGTCGTTACGCGATGTTAATCACCCGCAGTTTCTTTCGACTCGAACAGTGACAAACGCGCGCCGTTGCAATCCATCCAGGGGCCGTAATTATCGATGTAGTGCAGCGTCTTATTAATTTTGCTTCGTTATTCCAAACTAGATTGTCGGAGTAACAAGTAAGCCAAGTTTCGCGAGAATAAGTTTCTACGGGTAATGATAATGAACAACGAAAAGGAAGGAAGGAAGGAAGGAAGGAAGGAAGGAAGGGAGGAAGGAAGGAAGGAAGGAGGGAAGGAAGGAAGGAAGGAAGGAAGGAAGCGGACTACAAATGCACCGCGAAACGACTGAAACTTGCGCAATAATTTGTTTCCGTATCGTCGGAGACGCACGAAATTATTAACGAGAACAAACGCTCGCGTCATCGGCGTCTTTCTTCCAAAGGGACGCAAGACGCCTTTTTCCGAGGATGATCCTCGCGACTTTGCCTCCCTCCTTGGAGAGAGTCATCTCGAAAGGATTATGATTATAGGAGACGCAAGGAAATACTCGCGTGAAACACGCACCTCCCGCAGATGTTTTTCGATAACTTGCATTATTGAGCATTCCCCAGACAACAAGGATACAAGATCCGCGACGTTCGTACGGGCGCGGAGCAACTCGAGACTTTCTTCGCACGTTCTCGCGAATTTGCCTGCTCGCGTCGTCGAACGTCGCGATCCGCGACTATCCTGTCGCAACGAAAACCGACCGACCGACTCGATGAAACGCGACTCGAGACACCGGAGCTACACGTGTCGTTCGATTTCCGATGCGCGCACGAGCTACAAAAAGGGAGAAAGGGAGAAGCAGAATCGGAGATACGTGATCTGGCGTCCCGTTTATATCCGTCTGAGGCGGTACTCGCGTAGACGTATCGACGACGCGATAGCTCGTCGATTCTTTCTCGACGCGCGTCCCGCGTCTACATATTTGCTTCGTTTTTCACGAAGAAGAGGAACAAGAAGAGGAACAAGAAAAAGAAGAAGAAGAAGAAGATCCCTTTTCGCGTGGTGTCGCGTCGCGTAGGTAACGTTATTGCCATCGGAGATCCGGTCGGAAGTGGAGTCGCGCTCGCTCTTTCTCTGAGAGACATCTAATCCGGAGATCGGAGAGACCGCAGAGAGAACCCTGCGCTCGTTCATGCTGCGCCGAGCCTCGATCGAAATGGAATTTCCAAGCGGAAATGAATGTTTTCGTATCGCGGCGTAATTGAACTCCGCCGGCTACCCTGCTCGATCCACGAGGCGTCCACGGACACTAATCTCGCGCCTTCGGAAATTTCCGACCGATCGCCATCTCGCGATCCGGCGCGAGTCTTCATTTCAGATAAGCTTATCCGCGCCACGCTGTGGTTGGTTACGTTCCAGTCGTCGAACGACCGCGATCGAAACCTGCTGGAATTTGTCGAGAGCGTTCCGGCGAGCGGTTCGTAAATTTCCGGGTGCCTTTGTCACGCTCGAGTTCGGTGAAATTTTATGACGACGTCACGGGTGCCGCCGCGTTGTAATACGTCGTGTGTATTTACTTTGCTCCGTTGGTGTCGCTGCAGCGTGTGTGCGCGCCGTGTGCAGCTTTGTACGCGACATGGACACCGAACGATGTTAAATCTGGCGGAATTCAACTCGAAACGGCGCAACACGCTGGAACTTTTTCGCTCTTGCACACGTGGCTGGCGCTCGTTGGTTACCAGACATTAAGAATTGTTTGCGCGTACGCACGTATGATTTTATTGGTTGTGTAACGATTAAAAAAAGAAAAAACTGCACGACATGTACCCCAGCACGATTTGTTTCACCGAAAGGCCCAGAAGCAACTGTTCCGACTAGGAAATGAAAACGACTTTTTTGCCATAAAATTTTATTGATATACATACGTTTGAATCGATACAAAACAAATTACAGGCGCGATCGCGTGTAACGCACCAGTACCAGACAACGCCACTCCCACTCGAGGTCTACTCCACGCCCCCTCGCGGATCACGTGACCCAAATCAACCAATCGCTAATTTTCGTTGCATTAGCGTTGCATCTGAAGAGGCATCATCCCTGCTAAAATCACTTTCAGTGATTGAAAAAAGAAATCAGAAAAAGAAACAGGATACGCGACGAAAACAAGAGGGAAATTGCAAAAGAGAGCACTGTCGTATTATGTTACAGAAATTCAGGTGTTTCGCAAACGACGGCCCGATCGAGTGTAACGCACCCGTTCGCTGTTGTTTTTCGCGTGGGGAAACATGGATTTTCGAGGATAGTTGAGAAAAATTTGAGCGTAACGGACCGGACAAACGGATATTTGCACTCGTGTCGTTCGTTCACGGATTGTCTCGCTTGTACTACGAAACGCCGGACAAAGCGTGATGAATGTTTTTAATAGTTGCGTGGACACAGGCTACAAGAACTGACGACCATGTCGAGAGTTTCTCGTTTCTCTTCCCTCTGTCGGTTCGATAAACCTACTCGACTAGTGATTCTTGTAAACGAAGATGTAAATAAACAGCTCTCTTTCGTCTCTTGTAAAAGCTTCGAATAACACCAAAAAAACGAAAAAAGAAAAAAAAGAAAAAAAAAAACGATTGACTAAAGTGATAAAAAGGAATAATTTTAATCTCATCAGAGGAATATTAAATTCCAAGAAACAGGAAGTTTGCATCTTCGAGAATCCTCGAGAGTACATTTCGAAAATTTCGATGGGAAATGATGAACGAGTAGCAATAGTTGCAATTTTGAAGATTCGGTGTCAAGGTCTAATCCGGCGAGTTCCCGGCGTCGTTGGCCAATTTCTTCTGTTCCGACGAATTTATCTTCGGCAGAGTGACGAAATGAAAAATGCAGCAGCTTGTTGCTGAACGAAATATGTCCGAGAGGAACGGGGGCTTCAGCCGGCAACTTTCATTACGCGGCAGTCAGAAGGGCGGGGGGAGGGAGGGAATTTTTCAGGGGACGTGGAACGGGCTGCCTCTCTCATCGAAAATCTAATACGATGGTAATCAGGGCCAAGACTCCTTCGATTCTTCGGTTTACCAGCTCCATCCGCCAGCCAAAGAACCGAGCCGCGGAGCATTGAAAATTTATTGGACCCAGGTTCTCTTCCACCTCCTGTCTTTCCACCACCGTAGCCCGCCGTAGCCCGTCGTCGTTGTCGCGCGTCCTTCCTTCCAAGACAAGCCTCTCGATATCATAATAATCCCGGCCTGCTCGACGTCGAATCCCGTAATCGTCTTTTCAGTTTCCCAATCGTGTCCCGCGATTTTCTTCTTTGGTCAGCACGACGGAACCGAGTACTCGAGCCTCAGTGAGAAACATTGGTCGAAGTTTAACAGATTTCATCAACGAGGCTTACGTATATTAACTTGGCACCGTAATAATTTAACCTCGAATATTACTATTCTACTTTCTTTTGTTCGTTGCACGGTGTTGATATATTACTGGCTAGATGCCCAAGTCTCTTACGCTATTATAGACTCATAATCGATAGTGTCTTACAATTCTGCAACCAATGACACTTGGATGTTTATTAACTGAGACACGTCATGCATTTCTTAGGTCCAGAAGTAGTGTCGTTTTTCTCAAATTTAATAAACATTGCCATCTGGTGATAATAATTAAAAAAAAAATAAACTTTTGTATCAAACAATGATATTACGAGCACCCTTGATTAATTTTGTGAAAATTATGACATTTTGCAGTATAAACGCAAGAGCGTAAAAACGATCCTTATTAAGTTTGCGCAAATGAAAAACAAATGTTTTCACGTTTTGGTGATTGTCGAGTTTCGTTTAATTCGTGTGTCAAGAGATCGAGTCTCTCTCACGAGTGAAACAGTGCACGCCGTGTGAAACACCCTGTACGGTTCATTCTCACTCTGTCGCCGAGAGACAAAAACCAACGTGGGCGATTAAGTTTGATGACGTGAGCGGACGAAGAACGTTCGAATCGCGTAGCCCTGTTTCTTTCCACCTATCGGCGACTGTGTGGTAGTTGTCGAGGCAGTTAGCGAAGGAACAAACACCATTTACGACCACGCGATACGAAGCACACGCGCGCTTGACGAATCGCTGCCACGCCTGTCTGCCGGGACTGTTCACTGATCAGGAAGCCTATTCGCCGACCGGACAAATTGTTTCGACCAGCCGAATCGATCTCTTCCGCAGCAATCTGTCTGTTACGCCGGTGAAATTGATGTCAAGGCCAGCCACGAGGCAACGCTCCAAAATCACCAAACGAAAAACCCTTTTGTCCCGAGCGAATCCCGATTAGAATGTTAACCTCTCGCGCTTCGTGATTGCGCGCTTGAATCGAGAAAGTTGGAGGAAAATGAAAATAAAAATATTCGAATGAGGAGGATTCGTGCGGGAATTGTACAGTTTCCATAGCACACGCGTACGCAATAAAATATGAGGAATGATCCTCGTTCAAGGTTTCTACTCAAAAATCAAAAATAAACTGCGACTCGAACGTAAGACTTGGCGGAATAAAATTCAGTTACGTTGGAACTGTAACTCGCGCAAAGGAGTGTAGGAGTTCGGAGGAATCGAACATTCCGCTTGGTAACACCTCTCCGTCTGTCTGTCACATCGTGCACATCGTATCGCAGCTCTCCATTATCAGAGAGTCGGATGTCGATGCTCGCCGGGGTCGTAGATAAAGGGAAGACGTCGCGAGAGCTTGCGAGTCTCGCCATTTTCGTCGATCCACGGATAAACTGATAGCCGTGGGTGCAGCGATAGCGACGTCGGTCTGGTATTCCATTGTACGCCTCGACGTTTTCCGCCGTACAATGGCTGTATATCCAGCGTTCGTAGCGACGACGACGACGCCGCTGAACTGAACCGCCGCGCTGGCTGAGGCTGAGACCCACAGTGAACAACGAGGACACTTAAGATTTTCGAGAATGCAGTCTGCCAGACTGCGTCGTAAAACAGCGTGTCAGACAGGGATAGGAAGAGAGGGAGAGAGAGGGGGGGGGGGAGGGAGTGTGTCATTAAAAGAACGATATCGAGCGTTTGGAATACCTCGCCTTTGTGTAATCGTTGGTCTATTAGCTGGTTTTCAGGGTTTCTGTTTCGGTGGAATTCCGCCGGAATTCGCGCTTTCCGGCGCTAACGACGCTGATTGCGACAATTCCATCGAGGGTCCCTTCTTTTTTTCCTTTCATTTTTGCTTTCGTCTTTCTCTCGTGGAAGAATTCGTTTTATCGGTTTTGCAAGACGTTAACGGGAAGGTCCATCTCGTTCCGTTTCTCTCGATGGAAGTTGGATTTAAAAATACTTGCCTCTGTCCTCCTAGTAGCCATCCATTATTTAAAGCGAATCAAAAGAGTTTTAAGCAGACAAAACTCGATTTAAAGGTACTTAGGTCCTTAAGCAGCGGCGGGTTGGGTTGAGCAAGTTCGAAGCGGAGGAGATCCAAAGTTCGTCCCCGAGAGTTGGAAAACGTACACTTGTTCGTACAAATCTGCTTTGTCGGCCGAACGGAGGAGTCGTTCTCATCGTCTCGCGACAACGTCGGATCGTCGGGTAAGAATTATTGGACACTGAAAAAATTCCATGGAAATTGAGAACCGCGCGAAAGTCTCATAGATCACGGCAGGATACGTGACGTGGCGGGATTTATCGTTCAATTTTCAGCATCCTTTGACGAGCTCCCTCCCCCCCCCCCCCCCCCCCCCCCCGATGTACCGTGAAACGTTGGCGTTAAAAAGCAGCGGGCGTTTCAGTTGCCACGGCCGCCGTTAATGGGACTAAGCGATCCGGGCACTGTAAAAATTTCAGCACGGCGAAACGCCGATAAAGTATCGCGATATACATCCGCTTCTACTCGCTGCAGTCGTTGATGCCGATGGAATCGTAATGGGCACCCTCGACCACCGCCGTGACTGGAGTGGCAATTTTTATTTTAGCCCCCAAGTACGAGCAAACCGTGGAGAACGGAGAATTCGTGGATTAGTCCAGTTTGACTAACAGATTTAATTTCTTCTTAACTTATGGTATGCGTATTATTTATAACTTATTGTAGGAGGTCATTGTCTGGATGACAGTATCCTCTGGGCGGGTACGGATGTAGAATGCAAGGGGAAATTTGGGCAGCTGATAGTGTGGTGTGTGTGTGTCTTGAAGACTGTCGTGCGAGGAGTGGAGGACAGAACAGCGTAGCGTCGGAAAAAACAAAAATCATATCCTTTCTGTTGCCTACCAAACATTCCTACATCATAATAGTTTGGAAGTTTGCTGACGATGATTAATATTTCAAATTTCTCGATTCACAGTACGCGAACGTGTTACATTAAATTTTAAAGAGCGCCTAAGGAATGTTTATTTACGGAATAAAATATGGGACAGATTAAAACCTGTGCCTGATTTGACTCTCTAACGTTAGATAATTGACCGACTGTTTCGTGATCGTTTGTAATCCAACATTATTCGTAGAAATCGTCTCAAGCGGGGATCGAAAGCGGTACGCTGGCTCGCGACGTCTTGAACGGTGAAAATTCCATTAGGACTCGGTTTTCGTGAGTTTGAAGCGGGCCCGGAGCTCGGCTCGTTCCTCTGCGTCGTTATTGTGAAAACGGTAAGCGTCGCGACGCCCCGGGGTCGTCATTACGGGCGGGCAACGCGCGATTTCATTACCGACGCCCCCAACCTTGGGCTCCCCGGCTCCGCGTTATTGCACATTGTATTCCGCGCGTTATGCAGATGCGAGTCCCGCATTACGCCATTTTAGACAGCAGCACGCAGCAGATCTGTATCAACGGCGAGAATTTTGGAAACGGGCGCACTCGTTGCTATCTTCGATCATTCCTCGGACTCTCGAGACTATTGTCGGTTCCGTCAAATTGTTTCTTCTTGGTTCGCGCGAGGAAGAAAGTTGCGAACGAGGGAAAATTATTTTAGCTGAGATGGGATAATTGAATTGAAATTAATTGTAAGCAATTTTCTTAACCGCAAAGATATCTACTGTTCGTTGTGTTTATTGAGCTAAAACATATATATTTCGATTTATTGCTCGACTAATCGCTTTCGTGATATAACCAGAAAGTGAAATTTCAAACTTCTTGAAAAGTTTTCATTGGAAAAAAATGTACGAGCGAACGATATTTCGAGGTTTGATTATTCCGATCGACTTTGGTGCGTTGGAAAATCAAAATTGGAGCGTCACTGTGAAGTTCCGAGGGACAAACGCCGCGGTGAACGATCTCGCGCGACGGTAACGTCGATACGCAAACGAGTAGAAGTCGGTTACGTGGCAAAGTCTGTATCGCAGTTGGAGTATCTGAAAGTTGGAAAAGCATCCCGTAGAATTCTCTCTCTCTCGGTCTTACCGCGAAAGTTCGGTGGCCGACGATTTCGAGAACTCGTTACCGCCATCGAGCTAGCCCCCCGTGACCGGCGTCCCGGAATTTTGATATTTCTCGCGGGGGAAAACGGAACGCACGCAGCACGAGACCGCTTTACGAGAAAAGTCCTGATAATGCCGCGGAAGGAGACGAGTTTCACGTTCCGCTCTTGGAGAGGAAAGAAGCTGAAGAAGCGTACGGAAGCCGAAGAAGCATAGAGAAGTTGAACCACGCGTAGGAAAGAAAGAGGGGGAGAGGGAGAGGGAGTGAAAGGTGGCAAGAATGGAATGACCCGCAATCTGTGGCGATGTGCACGGCTCCCAGCTATGTATTATACATACGCCACTGCACGTGGAAATGGACGGAGTGAATGGAAAAGGCCCCGGCTGACAAACTCCTCGGGGAAAGTAGCTTTTTCCTATCGTTCCGCAATGCTCGTTCCTGACCGCGCTCACCGCTCACCGCTCACCGCTCACCGTTTCAAATTGCGTATAATAAACCTTGGAAAATATTTGATTTCGCTTTAAAAAATATCGATATACGTCAAATTACGTTTCTTTAGAAACCAAAATTGTAGGTTGAAGTACATACTATTTGATCATCTACTCAAAGATACGTCGCGCAGTCGGCGCCGATTTCAATTTCAATTAAACTTCGATTCACTTGTCAAAAATACCTCTCTGCGTAAATTAAAGCTGTGTCGTGTTTTTCTTTTTATACAATATATTTTATAGATTATTATTTTTGTTAAATCTGCGTACCCAACACTCCGGAAACTGACTTTTTCGTCGCGCGCCGCCGTGTCACGCTTCACGGGGCAAAAAGCTTCCGCGAGGGGGTGAAAGTTGCCGAAGAAAATCGCTGGTTTCTAATAGACGCAAGTTACGGGCGGGGCAATAAAGCTGCACGAGCGAGCTCCTCGGTTGGCTGAATAATCGGCGAACTTGCGTCGCAGTTTCGGAGCACCGAGAAAGACGCCGGGCAACTTGCTGCCGGAAATCTTTATTTTGCATCGGCGTGTATCGACCAACCTCGAGAAAATTTGTTATTTTCGCCGAATTATTTCACCCCCTCCGGGCAACGAGAGGAGGCTTAGCCAGCTAGTTCAGCCACGGGTTTTTATTGGAAATAATTGGATCGTGAGTTGAATTCATTTTGCAAATCGAGCCAATTCGAGACTCGACTCGACACGGCCGGTCAAATTTCGATGCGCGATGGTGGCACCGCCGGAGTGCTATCGGTATTTCAAACGCGACCCCCGGATTTCCTATGCTTCGCTGAATATTAATTTATCTTTTGCCCCGAAAATTAATCTGGCCGCGCGCCTGCGCACGCGCTGGCTGGAGCAGGGCTGGAAATTCAGTATCACGATCCTTGCATAAGATAATAAGAACATCCGGGAACCGAGGGACTTTTACGGCTGATCCATACAATTCATTACAGCCGGCACAGGTATCTCTTACGAGCTTGCAGGCTTTGCATGCGAGCGTTCCAAGCCCCGTGCTTCACGGGGACCCGAGCACCAAGTGTAGTTTCTGCCGGCGTGACGAGCGATCCTGCCGGATAAGCTTCGAACCGTAGAGCGAAATCGCTTGAAAATTTAACGTTCTACGTGCTCTAATAATCGTCGAACCCCCTGGTGAAATGTGCGGCACAGCTGACTTGTGCTCGCTGTCGTCGTATCAGCCTCACCTTCTGATGAGGGATTATTATCGAATTCTCTTACTTCATCAAGCTCACCGTCCCGCGAGGAAGCAAAGTTTCTTTAAATTTTAATCTCTTTGCTCTCGAGGAGAGCACGGTTCGAGACGTTCAAACGAGCCACTGAATTATTTATACAAATAGATCTATGTACATTTAAGAGTGTTGGATCCATTAATTCATTAATAAGCTTTCCTGGGATGTAAATGTCATTTATTCTAGCTTTCCTAGACTGTAATTAGAACAGAGATCCTTGTCGATTTCAGATTTTACCAATTTACCAACGCGATCTAACTGCTGGTTAGTAGCATTCTTGAATATTCCAAAGCGTCGTCCGAAATAAAACGAAAAACTGCACTACTTGTATCCCAGTACGATTCGTCTTACTGAAAGGCCCAGAAGCAACTGTTTCGACTAGGAAATGAAGACGACTTTTTTGCCATAAAATTTTATCGATATGCAAACATTTGGCACGATCGCTCAGTACCAGACAACGCCACTCCTACTCGAGGTCTACCCCACGCCCCCTCGCGAATCACGTGACTCAAATCAACCAATCGCTAATTTTCGTTGCATCAGCGTTGCACCTGAAGAGGCCCGATTTTCTCCCGCTAAAATCACTTTGAGTGATAATAAAAGAGAGAAACGAACGAAGGAAGCGATTCGATCTTGGTCGGAATAGCGAGAAAACGGCGGTAGATGGTTGTCATAAAATACACGACGGGGATAGGGAAGAGCGATGAAAGTGTTTTCGCGAAATAGCATGCCATCGAAGCGCGACAAAGTTTCGCGAGTCGACGCGACCCATTTTACGCGAGCGCGATCGCGAACACGTACTTGGCGAAACGTAACAGCTGGCTGCATATTGAAATCTGATCTCACGTTACCAAACATCGGCCACACGCGGTTCTTCGGCGCGTGAAAACCTACCCTCCCGTCTTTTCTTCGATCGTTCGATTTCAAGTGGAACGTAAAAACGGCTGCTCCTTCGCGTATACGTGGAAGCTGGTTCCATACTTTGCGGACGTTATTTTCAGCGCGTTCGTCCTACTTGTAGTTGCCGTCTGCTCGCAGCAGGTTTCAGGTCGCTCGTAAAAGTTCAACTCCCGATGGCTCGAGCTCCATCAGGACACGGTTTAATTTACAATTTACCGAAAACCACGCGGCGAAAACTTTGGAGCAGGGCCGAACTAATCGCGCGTTTGGACAAAGTTCCCGCCTTGGACGAGTCGTCGAAGCTTTCGCAACTTTATGAATCCTCCGCTCGGCGGAAGACCACTGGCAAGATCATATCTCTTCCTTCCCTTTTTTTTTTTTGTAATTATCTCCGCGCGACCGAGTTCACCCTGTACTGTTCAACATTGGCGCAAAAGTTTCGAAATTTATTAAACGACAATGATGAACTTACCTTGGTCAACTTCTACGATTATCGGTATCAACGCGAGAGTTTCGAAATTTATTAAACGATCGTGTGGAACTCGCTACTGCCCGAGTAATCTGGTGAATTTTTACAATTTTACATCAACGCGATTTCTACGTTTTTCTCTTTCTTTTTTTTGTCGTATATTAAATAAAGCGAGGAAACTTTCGGAAGCTTCTCCCTCTGGCTGGATGACCAACTCAATTATTTCGTTCCCTTGCACGCGCGATAACTAATCGACAATTTAAATGGAAGGGAACTATCCGGGCTTTCTGGAACTTTGTTGGAGAGGAGATAGCGGCGGAGAAATTGATTTGCAACGAAACGGAAAAGGGGAAACTGCGTCCGGGTAAATAACGGCGGTGAAGCGCGCGATATCAGTCGAATTAATGATTCTCGGAGCAAACAACGAGCCGTGGCGGGCTAATAACGTCCCGGGCTAACAACACGGCCAGAACTCGCAGGAATTGGTTTATTCCCCGGTGCTGGCCGAATGTTAAAGTGCATTACATAGATTTCCGCGCGGACGGCCGCGGTTCTCTCTCTCTCTCTCTTTCTCTCTCCATTCTTCTCGGCCCTCGGGGGAGAGGTAAGTTAATATCGTCGGCAGAGGGGTATCGAATTTACGCTGGAAAAGAAAAACATGCCAATGTAACTGTCCGGCTCGTTGCTTTTCCACGAGAAAAACTATCAAAACTTCAATTTCCATCGGGTGGTTCGTTCTGTTCCTGTCAGTTTCTATTGTTCTTAGGTACAATTTGTAATGGTTATATCAATAGATCGATATTTTTGCTACGTTTTTAGCTTTCATGATCGAAGATTGTTTCATTTTATCACTGAAAGTGATTTTAGCGGAGGTAACCCAAAAAATCGTGCCTCTTCAGGTGCAACGCTGATGCAACGAAAATTAGCGATTGGTTGATTTGGGTCACGTGACTCGCGAGGGGGCGTGGCGTTGTCTGGTACTGAGCGATAGCGCTTGTAAATTTGTTTTGTATCGATTCAAATGTTTGCATATCGATAAAATTTTATGGTAAAAAGGTCGTCTTCATTTTCTAGTCGGAACAGTTGCTTCTGGGCCTTTCAGTGAGACGAATCGTACTGGGGTACAAGTCGTGCAGTTTTTTTCTCTTTTTTTTTTGGAGATAATTGGACTCGAATGATCTTCAGATTTACAATTTGAAAGTCATTGCAGTTGCACCGGTGATAAGTGATTCGCGGTTATCCGCGAAATTAAAGGTCTCTCCTTTGGACAAGCGGCGATTCATTCTCTATTTTGTCCCCTAGACTCTGAGAGACTGAGTCCCCGAGAGACTGTTCCGCGACTACGCGTTTCGGAACAAATGAATTTCGTTCGCGTGTTTGATACACAGTTTTCGGGAGATGAAATAGTTTTCACATACGAGCGTCCCATTTTTTACTAATTGAACAAAACGATACGCTGCGCGAGTGCACGTTGAATTTTCAAGTACGAAAGTGATATACGCAGCTCGTGCACGATTGTCCGGCAATCTGCGGGATATAAACTAATTTTTCATTTTAGAACAGAGGAGTCGAACCCACTGGCTTATTAATGAAAAATGAAACAAATTCGATTACTCGTATCACACGCGAGAGCTACAATGCTAGTCACATTCTCTATTTTCTTTTTTTTTTTTTTTCTACAGAAAAATTACATTTCAATTTTTCGCGTGCGGAAATTGTTTTTATTCAGTTTTTTGAAACTAAATACCTACGTGCTTCCTCGTTCCTCTCGCAATACGTTTGATTTTGATAATTTTGAAAGTTTTAGAAAATTTTGCTCTCTCGTCGTGTAATTCATTCTCCGATTTACTTCTATTTTCAATTGTATCGCGTCAAAATTCTTCAGCGATTGTTAAATTCTACAAAACAAAGTAACTTTAAAATTAGAGAATTATCCACGATCCTGCGATAAGCAGATAAATTTTTCCCAGGAAATAAAACATTTCCCAGGGAATGAAACGAGCATCGAGCTCGAAACGTTCGTCGGACACATCTGTAAAAAGAAAGAAACGAATAAACTTGAGCGAAAGAGGTAACCGCTCGGCGAATAATTGTTTCGATCACGATCAACCTCTATTGCGAGAGGTGTCGCTCCCCCTCTGCAATCCCACGGGAGGAGGCGGTTGTTTTTGCAAGAAATTGCGAACCGTATCTTTTCCCCGGTTTTCGCGAGGTCGTAATTGTCAGGGAGCAGCGTGAGCGAGGTTACAGCCGAGACACGGCGTGTCCCGAAAAACAAGCACCGGGAAACCATCCCTCGGAACTGCCGCTCCGAAAATAACCCGGTGGCCGAAGTGGCTTCGTCGAATCATCCTATTTTCGTTACAGGCCAAGCCGGCTTACGGAGTGCAGCCGCTCCGCCTCCCCGCGGACGTGAAAAACACGTCCTTCCTCCGCGGGGTTTCCGCAGCGCGAAATTAACGACACTAATGATCGCCGCCGCGGGGCCAGCGCGAAACCGAGTTAGAAAAATAATTACTCGGCTCGATGTCCCGTGAATATTAAGTTGGCGAGGTTTCGCAGCTGCGCTCTGTATCCGCGCGGATTAATGCCGAGTGAAAGGGACAAATTAATCCCTTTCGCGTACCTGCAATTTCGCGTACCAGAGCCGGCAACACGCGTGCAGTCGCTCACGAAAGAATTCGAATGTTTATGGAAATACCTTTATGAACGTATCGGACAATCAAGCAAGTTCTTTCACCATGCAGAAATTTCTATCTCGACGAGTGATTTTTTTCTTTTGAAACAAGAGAGTCTGCGTAATATCCATCGTAATTTGCATGCTGGACAGTGTCCTGTTTTGCAGGATGATCAAGAAAGTTTCACAAAAGGAACGAGGGAAGCAGTGGATGCTTGAATTTTTTAAAATTTTACAAAATTACGATGGTAAAACCAAAAATTGGAATCAGTGCTATCTTCAACAGTATCGAAGAACCGGATTTGATCGGAACAAAGCTTCCCAGAAGGAATTAAGAGAATCAGTTCATTTCAAATTTCACAATTTCAGCCAACAACGGCGTGGCGGCGCTTGCAAGATAAGATCCGGTTTGTTGGCGCGTTGCGTTCAACGTACGTGTAAACGTTCCATTTCACCGAAAGCGTGGAAAAGGATGGCGATCGACCGTGTTATCGTTACTCGGAACCCGAAGATTCACGAGCCCTCGGGCTCTGAAACTCACAGTTTGCCCGTCTCGCGCGGTAGTTTGGGTGAATTTTGAACGAGGCGTGTAACAATGCGCTCGATAATGATAACGCGAAGTTATCGCGGTGAACGGGCACCGAGGAGATGGAAACGGAGATGGGAGTCTCAAAGCGGAGATTGTTTGTTTCACCGCCAGGCAAAGTATCGCGGATGCCACCGTTGCCCGTTCTGCAAGTTTCGCCGACTCGTGCGGCGGCGGGTAGCTTGTTCGCCCACGTGTACCGCCGTTTCATTTCCCAAAGATTTCCTCCGGTCGCCGGAATCCCAGTCGCGTGCATCTTGTCTTTTCGCCACCTCGGTTGGAAGGACGAGCGCCGAGTCATCCTCGATCCCCGAACGAAGATTGTTTTTCCACCGACAAACTGACTGAGCGAGACTGCTCAGACTTTCTTCGATACATCGCGAGAGAAATCCAGTCTCTGACGGATGGATTTTGATCGTTCGTTTGCTGTCGTTCGAGCTTCTTCTCCGTCGAGCTGATCTTTTCATTTCAATTTCGTAGGAAAGTTTAAGGTAAATTGAAAATACCGTGACATCGGTCGCGTTTCTATGTTTTTCAATTTACGCAGTTTATTTTTTTTTTGGAGTAGTTTCCGAACCGATGTAGTTTTTCAATCACGGGCCGAGTAAATTGCGATGGAAGCTGCGGTTGTAGTTTTGTTTTTTTTTCTCCCTTTTCCTTTCGTGGATTAGTTACGTGTCGATGGGTGATGATCTCTAAAATTGCACTATATAGAAAAATGTACATTCGGCGATTTGCTTCAATGTTTGGAGAAATATTTGTAGAATGTATTGCACGCGTATATACATACGTATATTTTATACGCGCAATTTCTGGTTCATTGGGTTCACTGACGACAAACCGTGTTCGCGCCACTCGGTTGGAAACGAACGAGGCTGCCGAGCGAAGGACGCGAGTCGCGTCGAGACTCTCGCCGGGGCGCAGTCACTTTGAAATTTCCCGGAGACAGAGAAAAATAACGCGCGAAACGACGTTCGTCTGGGAGCATCGGATTATCCGTCACACTTGGCCCGTGCTGTTTGCATTTAGAGGCAACAAAACTGCAACCCTCCCGCTGCATCCTCCGGCTGCATTATCATCGCGAACAAACGACCAGCCTCCGCTGTTATTCCGCGTTCGTTTCACCTCGGCACACGGCTATTACGGTCACCTCGTTCGCTCGCGATCAGCTCTGCCTTTTTCTTTGTTCTCTTTGAGAAACGCAGAGCCGATTTCTCCACTCTCCGGGATTAAAAGATGAGCTCGGAGCAAATTGTTGCAGCGTTTGGAATTGAAAAAAGTCACGTTGGACGTTGCTTGACAGAATGAACAAGCTAACTCGGAATTTCCTTTATACGGGAACGCGATGCTCTTGCCAAGAAATCGTCGTTGAATTGTCGGATTTTAAAGGGAGCTTCTTGCGAAATTCTGAGAGCGCCTATTCTAAAGTGAATTCTTTCAAAATTTACATTGCAATTTCTCAGTTGGTTTGGAGTGAATCTAGTACTCCAGCAACAAAGTTCAAGTACGAGTAGTTTATTTATTCGATATCTTAATTTAATCTCCAATTCTTCAAACCCAGCGCAGTTCTCATCCGCGCTTTCTTTGCTTACAAAGCTGAACATTTCCCTCGATTACAAGCAAGCGAGGGAAATTCAAATTCACGCGAATACCCGCCATCTTTTACTCTGCTAATTTCCTCGCTGACCGAAATCAATGACAGTCTCTCCGCTCTTGAACCAGTGTAATTTGTCCGTAGCTGCAAGTGGAACACGAGTCCTCCAGTATAGCTCGCTCCTATCGATCCCACGAAAGAGACCTCCGTCTCCAATCGGTGATTAGTATTCCAGTGCTCGCGTCATAAACCCTCGTCGCCCTGGATAGATACAGCCATCGTCTCACGCTCGTCAATTTACCTCGTGGAAGGAACAAAAGAATCGTCTCCTCTCCGTCTCGTTTTCGTCTCGCAGAGATTTCACGATCGCAGCCGAAGACAGTCACGTCGATCGCCGTTGATCGAAGACACTTGGCCCTTCCATTTCGACCAGTTTCCTCTCGACGGAGACTGGCTCGTTACCACAGGCGCAACGAATCCTCTGGTGCCCAGGGTGCACGTGATGTCGTTAAGTGGTTGTAAAACGGGATTGAACAAGAATTGAGTTCGCCTGGTTGCCTCCGCTGGCAAGTCTCCTTCAACTCGGCCTGTTACGCGCGACGTTCCACTCTCGGGAGGAAAAATCTGCGTTCTCATTGTGATTCCGTTTCAAGGAAGAGCAAGTATATACGTATCTGCTGACGTCAAGTGTTTGCTGAAAATTTAACATCGACTAAGAATGTAGCGAGTCAACAATTTTTCTATAGATTTTAGACTTGCAGCATGTAAATTAATTTTAAGCGTATAATTAGATCTTCCACTCAGAAGCGTGATAATTATTCGTTAGTTGGCTCTGTACTTTTCGTGACCGCGAAAATTTCCGACTTTTCGCTCGTCGGTGCACAGGTATTTATCCCGCGGGGAAAATGATGGAATGCGTAGAAATGATCGTGCGCTCGCGATGGGTTTCAAAGACGAACGAGGATGAAATCTCGGTCATGTTGATGGAGGACGCCTCGTTCTTCCACTCGTTTGTTTCTCCAGGGGGTATCGGAGGAAAAGTCTGAGTTATTACGCCGGTTCTCCGTCGATGTCGAGCAGGGAGCTATGGGGGTTGAAACAATATCCCTTGCATTGGTTTGAAAGTCAGAGACAAAGTGTTCTCTCCTTCTCTCTTCCGACTCCAAAGCTCTTCTTTTCTTTCGCATTATTAAGGCCAGACATTGTGAGTTGCAGAAACTTTGGGCCAAGTTCGGCCCCGCAATATGCTCTTTTATCCTTCGCTTCTCCGCTCGAGTCTTTAACTTTCTCCTGAAAGACGACCCGAAGTTACGGGGAACGACACCCAAAGGCATTCTTTCAGAACACGTCCACCATCGGTCTCAGAATCTTCGAACTTCGCCGCTGTTGCATTTTTCCCGCACCGCTGCTGGACACGTCCGTTTCTTCTGCAACGTCCTCTCTGTTTCGTCGTCTCGTTTTTCTCCTCTCCCCTGATTATTCTCGTCTTACCGGTTCTTAAGTCGACGTTCGCAGAGTTACCAACGTTTGTTGGGGATTGTTGCTCCGTGCATTGGTAGAGTTGGTTGCTGGTCTTTTTTTTTTTTAAACACCGCAGACTGTGTAACTTTTAACATATTTCTCGCACAACCCGAGGTTTTCTAACCTTCGAGGAGCGAGTCTTCAAAAAGAACTTCACTGGTTACACCAACGACATAATAACAGGAATAATATTAATAACGTTAATTTTCAATTTCCCGCAAACGCAGAAAAATCCACAATCTATCTCTGTACAACAACAGTAACAATTCGCCGATATCGATACGAATACATACGTATCTTTTTCGAATTCAATCCCCGTAAATGACCAACTTTTATTAAACGAAACATCGATTCGCAGCGTCAATGTTATTCGACAATTTTTCCAGAATCTCCCGGAGAGTTCCACTCTTTTTTTCTTTTTTTTTTTTTTTTTTTGTATTTCCGCGTTTTAAACTCTCCGGCAAACCTTTTTGCCAGCGACCGCGCGCAACGCGTTTTAGAATTCACGGCACGCGTGCCTTTATTTGGCGGTGTACGCGTATCGCGCGCGCGGACGCGGAATCTCCCCCCCTGCGAACGCGATTACAAATAGCGAACCGTTTGAATGGCGCACAAGTCTGACGTAAGGCCGGGGAGTGAAATACGTACACGCGCGCGTATGTGGCCTGTGCGGTATCGCGGCAGAAGACAGAAAGAAGAAAGAAGCGGGAAAGAGGAATGCCGCGCGGTTATAAAGCGTCGAGTAATATTTTAACACGGGCATTGTACTGACGGAATTGTAAAGGAAATAAATTATCGCGTCCTGGGAGAGCCACCTCTCTCCCGCCGGTGTGTTTCCTCGCGTGGTCAGAACAATTCCACCCCAGAGTCTCTATCCTTTCTCTCTCTCTCTCTCTCTCTCCACGATTTTCCTTGTTCTTCCTCTCTTTTCCTCGGACTGTTGTTTTTCCATGATGGAAAAGTTGCGAGAGAAGAAAGGAGGGGGAGTTAGAGAGAGAGAGAGAGAGAGAGAGAGAGAATGCACTCGTAAAATCGTGTTTTCAAGAACCGCCGCGTTATTCATCGCCGAAATATCGCGAAACGCGTTCTTTCTTTCTTTCTTTCCTTTTTTTTATCGTTCGTGCTAGTAGTAAAGCTCCTCTAAAGCGCGGACGTGAGGCTGAAATTGTTATTTATGGAAAGACACGCGCGGTTAGGGAGTGCACGCACTCGCGAGACGGTAATACGAATTTGCCCCTTCCCCCGGGACCCTTCCTTCTGAATCTTTAGAATGAGAAAATCTGCCCTGCTTGAATTTTACATTTTTTTTTTTTCTCTCTCTTTTCGCCACGTCTTGGAAGTTCAGTGTCGTAGGAAACGATAAAATGCGGAGACAAGAAGACGGAGATTCGAGGTAATTCTCCTCGAGATTTGAAGAGAAACGACGACTTTTTCCGATCGATATTTTTCACTGAATTACGTCGAACGATCAAAATTGCAATTGTCACATTCGAAAATAGACGCTACGATTATCTGTTCAACGTCGCGACTACGAGTTACGCAGTTCGAGCTAAAATCGTCGGGGGAAATTGAAAAATTCTCACACCTCGAAATCTCCCCGATTCTCGCAATTTCGTCGAGTTTCGGATTTTTCCATCTCTCCCAATTCTTCGTCTCTTCTTTCCTTTTTTTTGTTTTTTCTTTGACACTCGCACGACGATATGAATACCGAAATTCGAAGGGCGGGAGAGTGGAAGAGGGGGCAAACGAGGCGAAAACGAAGGGTGGACACAGTGGCGAGCTGCATTTCGCATTATCCCGGATTACCCGCGGGGAACACGCGCATTTTTTCGAGATATCCGTTGATACCGTGGAGCGGTACCGGAAGAGGATTAATTCGAGCGCCCTAACCGTATGACGCGCCCGTCACATTTCGGAGCCGGTGCTAAGCCGCGCGCGGCACCTGTGCCATTTGAAATTGGATAAATAGCGCGGTGCCGGGCAGCTCTCATCCCCCCGTTTGTCCGCGGCGAGATTTTCCGCCACTTCTGATCGGGAAATATCTCGCTTCGCCGCCATAGCCCTCGTCGTTGTCCGCTATTTTTTTCGCGCCTCGACGCCGCTCCCTCCGCCATGTGTTCGCACTGGTCGACCGCGAAATCCGCGCGGTTTTCACGCTCCAGAAAATACGACGGTGACTGGTAACGATGATCGACGATTAAACGATCGACTAAAAACCGGAGTTTCCGTTGAAATAACGAAACGCTCGAGTCGAGTCGCGTTCGGCGACTTTCTTCGGGCGACTTGTGGCAAATCGCACGTTGCGAGAGTATTTTTGTTCCGAGAGTTACTCCCTGTGGGCGCGGGAGAAGAATAGACCCAACGTAATGCCTGCCTGTCGTAAAAGATACTTTGAGCTGCGGTATCCAGCAAAATTCCTTACTTGAAGCGAATAACACTGGTAAAGTTGACGCCCCAATCGCGTCCGTCCGATCTGGGAGTGTAGAAAGTTATGTTTGCGTACGCTCCGAGATAGCAGACCCGTCGATTCGGCTTGCCGAACCGAGTTCGCATCAACCGTTCAAAAATATATGGGGAATGCCAGTAATTCTTGCAACGTGTGGCTGGGAACATTCTTCGTGTCGTTACTCTCGCGGAACACACGTCGGAATGATTGCAGTTTCGGGTAAAGTTGCTTTTGAAAATTTGCAGATACTCGCGGTTATTCATTATGGGTACACCGTGTCTGTTGGGTACGCGAAACATACTGAAATTTCAGTAGCGATGCAATAAAGCACCGACTGTTGCGATTACATTGGTTAAATTTCGAATCAATTTGAAATTCTATATAGTAGTCATACGATATTTATTGCAAATGTACGTTTCGCTGAAATCAATATTCACTGGTTCATTCGGTGTTTCGTTGTTTCACGACCCTCGTCACAATACCTTTAAGGTGGTTATTTACGTTTTTAAATTCAAATTACGCTTCATTGTAACACTAGTGAAACGTAAGCTTCCAAACAGATGCATACATTCGTCAAATTTTAATAGTAAAAAAAAAAAATAGAGTTTTGGACATTTTACACGTCTCGATTAATTTTTCTCCAGAAGCAACTGTAACAGTAGCCTCGTCTACATCTGTCCGAAAGAACTTGGGAACGCTCGACTCGTCTCTAAATATTACAGACGTACATATATACAGATGTAAACGGAAAACAAATAGCACGCGTTCTCTATTCCATTTTATTTTCAACGACGCCAATTATCAACTTGCCAAGCACAATTCGACCGAATAATTTATAACTTGCCGTCTCGATTCATCGGACGTATTTACCCGGGGATTTAAACCACCGTAAACCGCGGAAACATGTTTATCTGGGAAAATATCTGGGAGAGAGTTATCTTTCTCCCGACAGGAGTTTCCTCTCGGTCGTGCAATCACGACCACGTCGAGCTTTCCCTCGCGAGAATTTCCGTAGCCGGTACGCTCCTCGGTTATGGGGGCCGTCAAAGGTTCCCCTTTTTCCGTAAGAGAAACGTTTGTCGCGCATATTTACCGTGGATTTCGAAGCGTGTGTCCCAGTCGTCTGCGCCAGCTTTCTTCGCGACGATAAGTTAGGCGAGAGAGAGGACCCCCCTCTCCCCCAACTCCAGACCCCCTCAAAGCTCTCTTTCATCGCGGCCACATATCTATTCACGTATAGAAATCGCGAATGGTTGTGACAGTCGATTCAATGCTTTCCGCGCCTTTCCTCCGCGAGGCAGGGGGCGGAAACGCGAACGCCCTCGGGGCCCGTCGTTAATGCCATCGCGGTTATCGACTGATCAGCACGGTCTGCCAGCCGCCATTGTGTCGTTTTCGTGTTTTCGCCCGGTTATCGCCCCGCCGTTTTGTGTCTACGCGACGATGAAGACGTTCTCTCGAGACGCGTTTCGCCGGTTCCGCGAGGAAAATGTACGATCTCTGAGATTCAAATGTACGTTCTTTGAGATTCAACAGCTTACAGATGATGAAACGAATTTTTAATTCTTCGAGGATGTTAATGCCTCGTATTTTTTCTTTTTCTTTTTCTTTTCGTACTTTGATTCTACAATTTGTCAAAATGCATTCGGACTAATATCATTCGTTACGTATCGATCGCGTTGGAGTCTTCGAGCTTTCGACGCATATTCAGGCACTAAATTCCGAATGGCTTCGTCGGAATCGCGAAACGAATCAATTCGTACTTTCCTTTTTCTTCCTTCTTTTAATTTGGTTATGAGATATTTCTTTGCTTGTGAAAAAAATGAGTATATTTTTATACCCCCTTTTAATTAATCACGAAATAACGTCAGAGTGAAAAAGGATCGTCAAAACTATATTGAAACTTTCTTCCTGCATAATCTCCGAGTAATGCCAGAGTAATTTCGATGCGAAATGTAAAGTGAAATAAAACGTACAGCGTCGTGGAAACGGGAAAGCAAATGACGGAATTTCGCAGTCAATAAGAGGCCGTCGCGATAAAGCGCGAACAATCAGCAAACAAAAGTCCTCTGGTCGGCTGTTTCTCCAGCATCTGAAAAATTTATCGGGGGGTTCCGGTGTTGTTCCCCGGCAAAACGTCCAGAAAATCAGCGCTCTTAAATTTCTCCGCGGAGCATAATGACGGGGGGAGGGGGAAGTCAAAGAGAGAAGTCAAAGGCCGTGGAATTAATTAGCGAGTGGTGCAGCCGGTTTTTCCTACCCCCTACGCTACGGAACAACGGAGAGAACTTCCATACGGGAGTTTCTCATTGTGCTGAATATTTTATAATTAATAATCGCCATGGGAATTGACGGTTTTCTTCGTTCATCGTTCGTCGAACGTCGCGACGGGACGTCAGCTGAAAGAAATCCATTTGTCTGGGTTTGATAATCAAGCGTCGGCGCGAACGTTCCCGCGCCCGCTCTCCGACCGGTTGAAATAACGTTCGATTCCAATTGAAGGCGCTTTTAACAGCCGTTGCGCGCGACTTTCGCCGATATACATGAAAACTCGCGTCTCCTTTCGAAACCTTTCACCGGAATTCCTCATTCTTCCCTCCTCCAAAGTACTTGGAAGTTCGTTTCAATAAACTCCTCGTCCCTCTCTCTCCTTTTTTCCCTTCAGAGCTCCGAAGATTTCTCGTCATCGATTCGCATTCACGGCAGCCACCGTGCGGTTCGTTGTATTTTTTCAGTTTATTGCGCGGCGTCGCGCGGAATTCAGTAATGAAGCGGAAAACGCGTCGCCGTCCCCTAACCACGTCGTTTTCAACCGCACCGCGCGGATGAAAAGCGGCCGAGGTTTCCATTCGCTATCGTTCGCCGCGATTAACCAACTGATCACGCCCCGATCGCACGTTCGCTCGCGCCTTTCGTGAAAAAGCCCCGGCAGCCTCTCCTCCTCTCCGCGGAGGGCGGAACACGTAACGGGAACGTGTTCCTATAAAATAACATACAATGCCGGATGATTGCGGGCGTTCACCGTATCGGAACCCCTCGTCCCGGCAACCCTCCACCCGTTTCGTCCCAGGGGTGAAACGAAGTTGCGAGCAGAAGCGCAGATTTATGTAACACCTTAAAGAGAGAGAGAGAGAGAGGGAGTTCTCGCTGGGCGATTGTTACCTGCGGTAAGTGTAACAACGGTCACGTCCCTCGTTCCAATTCTCGTTAAAAACGAGACGGATTAAATCATGCGCGCGCCTACGTACGTACGTTCCAATGGCACATGCTCGCGCGAGATGCGAAACCTGACGATCGACCCGGATTATTCGCATCAAGGAAGCGTTGAAAATTGGAAAATTTGTGAAAATTGTTCGAGAGAGTTACTCGAGGGACTGCACACCGGCGATTGTCTTCCGAATCTTTTGCATTTCAGACGAATTGAACGAAGAAGCACTCGGAGGAGTGGTGAAATTTCTGAATGGAACGAAAGAACGAGATAAACGATAGCTTAACGAAAATTAACGATAGCGAGAGGGAAATATTTAATTCCATTGTTTCGTGTCAACTAGATCGCGGATTTTTAAATTTTCACGAACGTAATCGGAGATACGCAGTCTACGTACAAGTTTGTCTCTGTTATTAAATATCGTATTCTGCTTTTGACACAAAAAAATTCGCTGTCTAATCGTAACGATGGTGCACCGTGTAAATTCTTTACAGCGGAACCCTTAGGAAATAATAATCGTAAAAAGTTCGAGTTTCTAAAGATGTTGTGGCTCTCTGAAAGAGAGAACAACGCGAACGCAGGATTTAATGAATTTCGAAACCTCTGACGAACCGTCGTTGCTTTGAAATTTAAGGGCGGAGGGCCCTAAAAAAGAACAACAAAAAGAGAAAAGGAGAAAAATTAAGATTGAAAGAAGAAAATTGCAGATTCTTTTATCGACTAAATAAGAAAGGATTACGGGTTCATTATTCTAGCATTGTTCGGATGCCTTTCAGGGGGACGACGAGAGAAAGGAGATCGTTTCAATAACGATCGCGCGGCGCAATAAAAAAATATCTTTGCTTTGGAATAAAAGCGATCAACGTGGGAGAGGGGGGGCACGACGCGATTTCGCTTCGTCTCGTTTCGTTTTCTCGCGTGCGAGAGAAGAAAGGAGAGCGTTAAAAGCGCTGCACGGAGGCTCAGCGATGCGAAACGAGCCGCGAATCGCGGTGTTAACTTAATTAAACGCAGTTTTAAATTGGCGCCGCGGATAGACAGAGAGAGAGAGAGAGAGAGAGAAAGGTGGACGCCGGCGGCGTGCCTTCTGCCATCGATTAATTTGCTAATTTATAACGAGAAAATTCTCCCGATGCAGACTAATTGAAACGTTGCCGCGTCGCTGAGAATAATGCACGCGCTTGTTCCGTTTATTTCCTCGTGGCACACCACCGAGAATTCCCACTTTCCCACACTGTCTGTCCGTCTCTGTTCCCCTCTTTCCCATTTTCAGCACGTTAAAACAACTTTTGCATAATTCCGTGTTCGCTGAATATTACATTTTACGCAGGCCGCGCGCGTCTCGTTTTTTTCATTCGATTTGCGCTGACCGAGCGGCTCCCCGGCGACGAACACAAGGTGTAATCAGCCTTTTCAGCCGCGGCACCAGCGCGGAGATCATGCAATTAATTGTTGTTTAAAGAAGAGGCGCAGCGCGGACAGACATTGCGTTAACAATTATTCGTCAAGTGGATGTTTATTTCTCTACTGGTTCGGTTACTCGCCAAAGGAGTGCGTATCCTTTTGCACCGTTGAGAACTGACAAACGTCGCGCGATCGAGTTGAGTCGCGCAAACCACTGTAATTAGACTGCGAACGTGTATTTATGAGAAACTCAAGTCGGCGTAAACTGCAGCGATTCGGATACGCAACGTTCTAAAAAATATGCTCGAAATAACGAGAGTAGTATACTCGTCACAAATATGTATTTAGCGAGCGAAAGAAATTTTCATTCAAGTCCTACTGCTTTCGGTGCATACATTATGAAAATATGAGTTTGCACGAAAGTCTGCGGACCGTGTTATCTCACACAACACACGCTGCAAAGAATATTCTCAAGATAATGGGATTCCTTAAACTAGTTTACCCTTGATATTCTTGTACGTTCTCTGTATTTTTCTCGCAAATGTACGAAAACCCGCCGTCTAATAATTAGTCGCTCGTAATTTACGTAATAAACTGTAGGATATAAATGGAAAAATACACGACTGAAGAGACGTTCCTCGACTCGAAACGCTGAACGAATCGTCGTCGCATAATCTGGGAATTTTTTCAAAGTCCGTCTCTTATTCGAAACTGTTCGTACGAGTGATTCACCATTTCTTTAGTACGTTCGGAACAAAGATTCTTCCGCTCGTCCTTCTTTTCTTTTTGCGAAACAGATATATCTCGGAAAGGTTATCGGAAAACAATAGTCCCTTTTGTTCGAGGATAAAAATGTCGCATTTGATGAACGACCGTGCTGATACGCGCAAGTTTTATTTCGTTGACGTTTTGTCTCGCAGGCATATATAGAGCAAGCAAACCAATTTTGCATAAAATTTATGGGCGGAGGAGCGTCCTCTCTAGAGAAATTCCCGTCTGCATTTCTAGCGAACGTTTGTAGAGATAGATTTTACAAGGGAACGAGGTTGTCTCCTTAAAAACTGCTGCGCTTACGGCGGGAATAGAGGGAGATCGCTCTCGGCAGAGACAGAACGGCGAGGAACCGGAGGATGATTTGCGTTTCCTTTAATCATCGGTTCTCGTTCGCGGGAACGTTAAACTTCTAAAATTGACGAGGTGGTTAATCGGGAAAATCGTATCGTCGGCGTCGTTTCATCAACTACGAACGCAAATGACATGGCAGGTTTCCTATTTTTTTTTGAAATTTAATACTTCGTTGCGTGTATGACGTATTACTTTTTAAGAGTAGCGTTAGTTCACACGGGTTAATTATTTATTATTTCATTTTTCACGCACCAAGTGGTGGACGTTAAATTCCTCCTTCCTTCCTCGTACTACCTTCTACTTTTTTCTATCTCATTGATATTCCACTGTTCTCGTCGAAGCAAAGAAGAAAAACGATACGTGTTTCGTCAAGAGCAGAATATATTGCCAGAGTTATCCTGGCGGCGTCCCGTGGTAGAGAAAACTCGCGCAAGACGTAGGAACGAATTTCAGAGAAATTGCTCGCGACGCGGATTGGAGAGAGAAAAAAAAAAAAAAGGAGAAAATCAAATCAGGTCAACGGAGTGGTTTCTTCCGAGGTGCCACTTTTGACTGATGCTACTAAAAATCGAACGACGCGAGAGGAAGAACGTTCCTTTCGGTTTATTTTCCCATCGAGGTGCTCGAACCATTCAGCATCCACTCTCTTTGACGTTCCGCTCCTCTTTTCCATCTCGCTCCCGCAATAATGCAGAGCTGTAATGAAACGATACAAAAGATCCTATAAACGCACCTGGCTCGTGTAAACGTTTCGAGTAAAACCCGGTACCCGCGATGTTCGATTTTTCGCTTGATTTTCGTGAAATGACATTAAAGTACATTTGGCCGGTCCTCCGTTTCACATTCGTTCGCCCAGCATTCGTTACGAACGTTTGCACGTAGCAATCAAACGACGTATAAAAAAGGAAAGGGACGATTTGCAAGCTGTAAATTAAAAAAATTAAAAATAAAACACGAAAACTATCCTATCGAAATTTCCTTCGAGGCACGAAATTAACCGAAATTCTCCTATTTTTTGGACTTTACGTCGCAACTCGCAAATTGGGGGGAAAATTAAAAATGGGGAAACGATATATTCGAGACCGGCAGTAATTACCTGTTTTGACTAAAATGAAGCTTGAAATTTCGATTCCGTTTCTATGATCGTCCTATGATCGATATTTCGATTGGTCGGCGAGCATGATTTTCGTGAAATGACATTAAAACGCATTGGCCGGTCCCCCGGTTTTAAAATAATTCGCCAGCAGCGCGCGCCGTGTGCGTGTGCTCGTGTGTGGGCCCCCGTCAGCCCATAAACCAGTATCCCGTCCGATGGTGGACGATAATTTATATCCGGGAACAGAGACTGGCTGACAGAATTGAAAGAGAGACAGAGAGACAGAGAGGTGAAGAGGAGGCGGAGAAAGAGAGGGAACATTTACACAGCAAGCTAGTAGTAGATCGACGCGCTTCAGATCAGCCCCCGTTCGCGTTCGAGGATTTGTGCAATCTGATTTCGGGCTGAGAGAGGGTTATTTCTCTCCATTATTTCATTAAAAGGCTGAATCGCGCCCGGCTACGATCATACAGTCGATTTCAACGATTTGACTCTCCTTTTGTACGTCGCGTCCACGACCCACCAGGGTTAGTTTTTAGTTATTATTTCGGACGATCACTGATTTTTGTCGCGTTCGGGGCATTACCGGCTCTGAGCAACAATTTACACGAAATATTTATTTATTTGGGCAAAGTGGGATACACTTTTGTGTAAAATATATATAAAACGCACACGATGTGGAAAGATACGATGTGAAATATCCAAAGTACAATGTTTGCCATAACAAACTTGGTGAGTGAAACAGCTTTTGTTCTACCGAATCAACTGCAGAGTTGTATTCAAAAACACGAATCTGCATAAAAACCCGCACGATGTTACGAATATTCAATCTGTTGAAATTTCATAAAATTCAAAAATTTCATAGAATTTCGATGGGAAAAAATCCTGCAGAATTTCGTTTCCCCAGCGTCGATGTTCGAAGGACAGAAAATTTGGCTCCTCCGATGCGTTAAAATCATAAGTAGCCAATAATTTCAATTAGGCTCTTAGGTCACGTTTCGAGGAGATATCGCGCGAGGCGTGTTCCGGCGCGCGGTTCGCATAGAAAATCACGTTTAATCGTCGCGCGATAATGTGACGTATCACGAAATATCTCCCCGCGGATGACGTTCCTAGAGACGATATTTTAAACTGGCTCGTTTATCAAACTTTTTTGCAATAAGACAATGCCGCATCTTAACGGCTCCTTGACTAATATTTTCACCGTGATTAATGTCTTTCGAGATATTATTCCTCTGCGCGCGTTCGCCCCGATGCTTTCCCGTTTTTCTCGTCTTTTCCGCGCTCTGTCGTAAGTACTTGCAATCCCTCACGTAATCACTTTAAGTTGCATTAAAATGATATGGCTCGTTTAATTCGAATAATATTGACAAATTACTGCGCGTCGTATCTGCGATCTGTATCACGTGCGTGAAAAGTATATGTTAAACTCGAATGCAGTTGAATTTGCGTTGTTTGATTCTCTGAATTTCAACCGAGTCTTTGCTATTCTCTACTACAACACAACCGCCCAGTCTCGTTCCCGTACATATATTCGCCTATTTGTATTTACATTTACACAGAATTGTATTTATACTTCTCCGCGTTTTCATCATTAACCATCCTTTTTAGTCTGTTTATGTCTGAAAATATACATTTGGTTAAATTTCCCGGTGCAAGGGTCATTTATCATTCCGTTGCCCGCAAAGTATCGAATTAATTTCGCGTTGATGCATCGCACGCATTGTCCGAGCACGTCGTCCGGCGTTGTATCTTCGTTGCGAAATAAATAAATAAGGAATTAATTGTGAAACTGTTGTTTGCAAGACTATCGCGTATTTACGAGGAAACTCGTTCGAACGCGAGAAATCATAGGCGGTAAAGAGAATTAAGTGGAGTTTCATTATACGAACGACCTAGTTATACGAACCTGTTTGCGCCTCGATTAATTCATACAAACAGGACTGCGTTTCACTCTGTTCGACATTCTGTCGCGGATAATGCTCGAAACTTTTGTAGACTTTGTTTCATTCCGATTTTTGTTTCATGTTTCGCGCGACAAAAGCCGTCAAATGCAAATAAGAAATACGATCGTTTATAATGCAACCTATAATGCAGTGCCAATTGTGGGTTAAAAAATGTCACCGAGAAAATACTTTGGTACCAGTACGATTCGTCTCACTGAAAGGCCCAGAAGCAACTGTTCTGACTAGAAAATGAACAACGACATTTTTGCCATAAAATTTTATCGATACGCAAACATGTGAATCGATGCAAAACAAATTACAAGCGCGATCGCTCAGTGCCAGACAACGCCACTTTTACTCCACGCCCCCTCACGAGTCACGTGACCCAAATCAACCAATCGCTAATTTTCGTTGCATCAGCGTTGCACCTGAAGAGGCCCGATTTTCTGGGTTATTCCTGCTAAGATCACTTTCAGTGATAAAAAGAGAAAAAGAAAAAGGGAAAGGTAAACTCATTGAGTAAATAACAGACGAAGCAGAAACTTTCTGCAGTCGTAAACGTTTATCTTGAGAAGCGCGTTGAGAAAAATGATGAAAATTCGAACGGAGTCGCAAACGGAGAACCGAAAAGGAAAAAGCCCGGCGAAACGGTGAAAATGCAAATGACAACGAGAGTGTCCTCCTCTCCTTCCGAATAACCGTGTATTTTTCAATTAAACACTAGCTATTTTCGTTTCTGCGCGACGCTGCCCGGTACAAAAGGATGGCTCGTTAATTAGCGATCACTTTGCCCTCCCCCTGTTGCTGCAACGACGAACGAGCGACGATGGACCGAGGTGGCGATGCAAAGGAGGAGAAGAGGGTCGATCGACAGTCGGTCCGGTTAGAAAAACTACTACGACGACGACGGCGACGACGACCGTGCAGGAAGCTCGCGAGAGAGCATTAAGTTTTTGTATCGTTGGAGATTGGCAGCGGCGTGAATCTCTTTCGCCGTAAAGTACAAAGAAGCCTCTCTTTCTCTGTCGGTCCGGGGTTTCTTCGTTCTCGACGCGTTCTCTCCACCTATCTCCGGGTGAATGGAGGGCTGTGAGCCAGGCATATGTAACGATACGTCGTTGATAGAACCGGCTGCGATATCTGATGAGAGAGAGAGAGTGCTCCGTTAACTACTCGAGCAGCAGCCGGCTACCACGGAAATCACGGCAGCGTCGAGATGAGGAATAATTAGTTCCTCGAGACGACCGGTTCGTGAACAGCTTCGTACTAATAACCCCTTTATATCGGGACTCTCCGGCGGATAACGCGGTGGGAACGAGGGGGCGACGAGCGTGTTTCTTTTTTTCCCTTGAATTTTCAAGTGCCACTTAAGCGTTATTAATCGAGGTAGTAGTCGGCATCGCCGACTAATTTTATTAGTCGAGCCAGTCACCCAATTTTCCCGCGTTATTTATTCGAGATTTATTTATGGAACGTGGAAAGGTATAATATTTCGGGACGAAAGTTGCGCGGCGATCTTTTTGTTATTTTTTTCCCCCCTCGAATCGCGCACGCCATCCCCGAGTTTTTCAAACTCCCACTTTGCAGACGCAGTTTTCTTGAATATTCAATTGTCACTTTTGCATTATTAATCGAGGACGTCTCCGAACCGAACGTCGGCACGATTTTATTCACGTATTTTTGCTGCTCGTATCGTTGAACGTTTCACGATGACGTTTATTTTCTTTTATTTTTTCTTTTTTTTTTTCGACGTTTCGCCGTCGTTTCTCGCATTGCACGCGCGCACGACTTTGCAAATGCCGGATATACCGTTGTTCGCGTTCGATCGAACGCGCGAGAATGCGTCCAGACGACGGAAATTCTGACGATCTCGCGTGCGATGCAGTCGCTATCGAGCGCAGAATGATAGGCGTCGTCAGCTTTGATTCGCCGCGCTGCTTTCGACCACTTCATTACGATATTTGATCATGCAAAGCCAACGTATCGATGAATCAAGCTGGAGGAGCCAGTGCAGACTTTTCGCGTTTCCGGTTACCAAGCTCTAACGATGTCGTCCCCGCGGCTCGTTTCCCATCCCGGTCTCTCCTCGTTTTGTATCCCGAGCTCGTCGATATTCGCGTCCGGCTCGTGGCCAGTCTGAATATCACGAGCAATGCGTTGATTAAAAAAATAGGAAAACAGAAGGGTGGGGAGTTATTTCGGCGAAAGAGACGGCCGACAATACCGGCTATTTTATCAACAATTCCCGCGATTCCGCTACCATTTTCGTCGCCGTCGACCAAGTTAAATTAGATTCGGGAACTTCAGAATTCAATTAAGAAACAACAACAAACTTTTCTCCGTTGAATCCAGGTGGAAATTGAAGGAAAATATGTATTTTTTCGCGTTCGGGGCGGGGTGGGAAGGGGGGTCAGGACAGATCCAGACGCAAGATAGATCCAGAAATTTATTGTGAAACGACCGGAGGCAGAGGGGAAATGGTTCGTCGATGTACGAGAGACGAGAACACCCCCCGAGAAAGAAAGAGAAATCCACTTAATTTGATTCCGATAAACTGGGAGACGACTTAATGGGATCGTCTTTGGGAGCGTTTCAAAGTTTCGAGGAATAGCTAGTTTCGCGACAGAGGACGACGCGGGGCATCTTTTTCCCTTCGTTCGCGGCTGTTCGTCGAAGCAAGATAAATGGGAATAAGAAGGCAATGTGATTTCTCAGCTTTTTAATTGAATTTCTTTCCCTCCGCCTGCGTCGACTCCGTCCCTCGGCGTCTCTCAATTAACATGATTTTTCCTCAGGCAAGAGAGCACGCGCGTTCGATGGAATCGTGTCGCGATATCGATCATCTAAAGCTCTCAGGAAATAAGTGCTTGAAAAGTGAAAACGCTGAGAATCTTATGTGCGTTACCCAGTATGCACGAAGTAACCAATGATACTCAACCATCGACTCATTCCGCTCTCAAGAAACAAGTGTTTGAAAAGTGTCACATGCGTGCAGCACACACGCAGCTTGATCATGAAATAACCCTGATTACGTGCGTTGGAAAGCAGAGAAATGCGTGTTCAGCATCAACTCGTTCACACAGGGACACAACGGCACAAAATTGAACGACGCTTGGACTCGAAATTACACCGTCCACTTTGTGAAAAAGAACTTTGTGCTCTCTGGAGAAAGAGAACAAAGAAAGTTGGAAAAGTTATTATAACCGTGGAGGATAGTCGTATCCTTTCCAATCCTCCTTTGAGAACGCGCCGAGCTAATAATCACATCAGGCAACGATAACTAACTTGCGCTCAAAGTTGAAAAATTACCCCTTAATTTCGTTTCGTCACTCTGGATGGAGGCAACCTGTCGAGCGTTCTCGAAAATGAATTTCGAGACGGGGCAAATGGGATAGAAGTCGCCGCGTATGGACAAAAGCCAGCCTCCTCAAACAAAGGGGTTACAAGTGACGCGAGGACGGCGTTTCCACAATGGCCCGCGGCCACGAACGGCACCGATGGCGATCGTGTGTCGAAGCATAACCAAGGATACATACGCGAGGGTAAGGGCCGCAGTACCACCACTCACGACGGGCAAATACGAGTAACAGTTACGTAACCCCGGGACCAGGAGATACGGGGGGACACTTATGAAACAAAGTAACGTCGCATTAAGTCCCCTCTAGGTCCGCGGCTTGCTTTGTCCCCGACAAACCCTCCGGTTCCCTTTCATCTGTTCATCGACCACTCCCGCATTATCTCGCCGAGGGAATGCCGCCTCTCGTGGCGATCGTTTGCGCGTGCTACACGTGATAAGCGGCTAAGAGGACTTTGGATGGTTGGAAGTCTCGCAGAAGCTTTCCGTTCCGCACTGCGTTTATCCAACCGGTCCCGGTTACGTTGATTTCAAACTTTTCGCCATCGATCTTTCAGGCTTTCTCTCTCTCCGGTTGCTGCCATGTTACACAGGGTGTTTGACACAACCTTGCGAAAGATGGTGATTTTGGTTTCTTCGACAGCCTTGTTATCTGTAAAATATAATTTCATATTCGACAAGAGCAAGAGTTCCTCGAGTCAGAGTCTGAAATTAGCACGAAGAAATTGAACTTTCGACTCGTCTCTCCCCCTGCTATCAGGAGTCAGCCTGCTACTAGCTAGATCACCCTGTACATCAGTTAATGGCAATCGGGAAGTGGTATATATTACCAAACTCGGTACACGACTGTTCCCAGAGGATCAAAGTTTCTGCCCGGCGAATAACGAAGCTTATTTCATGGGACGGCGACGGTCAATGCCATCGTACGAATAATGAATCTTTAATAATCCAGCGGTGCTAACGAGGAGAGCAAGGAACCAGTCCTTTCTCGCTGCGATGTCGCCTGAAGGCGTCGCTTCGACCTAAATGCGACGCGGCCAGGCACACACACACACCCCTTTCTTTTTTCTTTCTTTTCCTTTCTTTTCTTTTCTTTTCTTTTCTTTTCTTTTCTTTTCTTTTCTTTTCGCCTCTGCTTATCATCAGGAGACGAGACATCAAAAGGGGGGAGGCGACCGCCACCGACGCGGCGCGCGAATCACGCGCTTGATACGCGCTGAAATACCGAGGCCAGGTATTAACGAGTCTCCCCTCGCGCGAGACCGGGCGACAAAAAGTCGGATGCGACCTCGCTTCCGGCCCTTTCACCACCAGCGGCCGACGTTCTCTCCTCTCGCGAGCCGACCGACGCTGCAATCGGCTCCCGCTTCCCTTTCACCGGACTTTATTGTGACGTCTCTTTTCAGGGGGAGTGTGTCTTGACATCGTCGCCGATCCGTCGGCCGACTTCTGAGTGGCGTTTCGTGTCACCGCCACTCGGAGATTCACCCCCCCGTGTCCCCGTGTCTGCTCTACCAATTTTCATTTCTCGAGTCCGCTCGTCCATTCCAATCTCAACGCTTTCCGCCAACGAACGCCCGTTGACCGGCGTTCTTTGCAACATTTTCGGAAAACACCGTGAGATGGGATTTTTGATATTTTTTGATCGAGACAGAAATCGAACGTAACATAAATTAGAATTTATCGTTCCGTTCCAATTGATCATTGTATCTTACTCGATCGGTCAAATTTATTACGAACGCAAAATGGCTAAAGCAAACAAGAAGCCGATTACATCGGCAGCTGTCCGTGCGTGTCACGAGCACGGTTGTTCGTTTTGGGGTTAATCGGCTTTTTGCGACGCTGCGATAAATAAAATAATAACATTGCGAGAATTATAAACGGCGATGAAACGGAGAGGGATCGGTGGGATCGAGACCCTCTCCTGTATTTTAATTAAAAATTCGTAGTCGTCCTCGAAAGTTAGCTTCATGTAACGTTTTTTCCGCGCGATATTTAAACCCAACGAGTGAATAACAACACCGCGCGAATTACAAACGATAACGAAATTAAAGCATCCCGCGATAAGAGGAATCGGGACGACGTAACCGAGCACTGGCTCGAATTTTAATTTAAAAGTCGTAGATCTTCAGGAGTAATTGCATGCGTTTCCTCGTCGAAACGAGTCGGTGCATGTAACAAGCTGAATCGCCGAGCGAGTGGCTAAAGCGTTAATACAGTCCATAATAACGCAGACGAAAAACGATGTTCCACGGTGTGTGGTGCGCGTTAGCGGTAGCTTATTTCGCGACACCGGGAGCTCGCCGGTCGCAATTGCAAGAAACGTTTAGAATTTCATAATTCGCCGGCGAACCGGTGGCCGAGACCGGCCAGCGTACGTCACACAGAGCCACGTTATTTCAACATCTAAATTTTGCCCGGTTTAATCCCATGATCTTAGGATTCCTCGTTTAATACCGCATCAGAATAATTCTCGACTCTGGTGATATTTCCCGTTGGCGAAGGAATTTCGGCCACGATTCGAAGAGCTGGCTCGTGGAGATTTCGTACGACCCCTCGTTTCTCTATCTCTCTCTCTCTCTTTTCTCTGTGTGTGTCTCAATTACGAAGAAATTTCGTTCTGGCTTCCGAATACCCGAATAGAACGAGTCGAGATTCGCGTCGCGATTTTCGTGGTACGCGCGCTTGTTGAGCGAGTTGCTTTGAGAAACCCTTTGAAGAAAAACTTTGGCAAACTGTAAAAATCAAGTTATCTTGCCGTATTTTGAACCTCCGTTGGTGAGCGTCTCGTCGTACTATGCTTGCTCGTGTTCTAATTTCCAGACTGTCAAGAATGAAGTGCGACAAAAATTTCGGCTCAACGTAATAAAATTCTTTACAGTCTAGTCGGTACTCGAGTCAACTTTTTCAAATGTTTCTCGAGAAGAATAAAAGCTTATTTCGGAAAATTTCGCTTGGGTATAAAGAGATTAGCTTAAATATATATATATTAAATATTAATTTTATCAAGCTTAAATAAATATATATATATATATATGTAGATGTAAAGAGGTTAAATTAGATATACATTGATACATATGCTGTGTTTAATAACAACTGACGATAAATATGTTCGCAAACATATTGCTCTGTATCTCTGCTACTTATCAGCCATATATTAGCACGTATTTAAGTTTTTAACAGATACGTAAATCCGTATCGCGCAGTACTGCAGAAAATATCCACGATCTGCCGGGGGAATCGGAGCCGGGAAAATCGTTCGCAGAGGATTAAAACCCGGGCGGCGATAATGAACGGCGTACGGAATGCAAAATAGGAAACGGGGTTAACTATTAAAGTAAATATCGCCCGGGCAACATTGGTTGCCAGCCAAAATTGAAACAAATCGAAATCGCGGTAATTAGCCGGCGAAAATATAAAGCTGATCGGGCAAAGAGAAGCCGGGCGACCGGCGGCGTCGCGTCGTGGCCATGATAATTATAAGCAGAAATTATTGTAATTAATTATTGCCAAGTATTGTTTGGAGACGGAAAATAATAATGCAGTTTAATGAGTTTGACTGATATAAACCGATGGAGATCGTCAATTTGATATTTACATGATAATTATTAATTACCAGCGGTAACCGTTGAAATAACGAAAATCACGTTGCGATATTACCGAACGTTGTACAATTATTATGTAATTATTACGTAATTATTGCGTAATTATTTAGATTCACGACAACGTTCGTCATTTCCTGCTCGATGTTGGATTCCATTCTCGCGATCTTTTCTCCCACGATTTGCTCATCTTTCTTCAAGAGTAACGCGTCAAAAATCAATCAATCGATATATTTTGTATTTCTGTATCTCGCGAAGTAAATCATCAAGTAATCGTGACATTCGATATTCTTATAATTCGTTTAGTTTTGTCACACAGGTATTTGAACAGAAATTTTATCATTCATTGGACGAATTTGATATCAATCTGAAACTGTACATAGAAGATCCAATATATCTGTTGCATTCGATAAAAGATACAGGATGAACAGACATCGTTTAGACCATTAGAAATTTTAAACAGGTTCTTACTGAGAATATTAAGGCTTTTTAATGAAACGGATAATTGGCTATTTAAATATTTAGTTGTATCAGATATCTTGTAATTTATATATATTTGAGATTCGTTTCAAACTTTACCATAACAATTATGTTTGGTCGTATCAAATATCTTGCAATTTATATATATTCGAGATTCGTTTCAAACTTCACCATAAAATATTTATTCGTAAAAAATTCCGTATATGTACAAATATCCGAACACTTTCGCAAATAACGTCACAACGTTCTTCGCGAACTCCACAATCTCTTCATAACATTCTGATAATAAACCAAGATGCGGATTTATCAAAATTAGCAGTAATTGCCGATCGGATAATGGAATTTAGTTTACCGCAAATTTCAAATATAGATAAAACCAACATGGCGACTTCCCAAAGCCTATATAGAACTGATCATAGTCATATCATATTGAAAACATCATGATGGATAATCAACAATTAAAAGGCAACTTGGCGGCCATTCAACACCAACTGGCCCGATTAACATACAAAATTGCAACAATGGAAACTAATTTTTCTCGTCAAAGATCATTCCAAAGAAGATCTCAATCCCGTGACCGACGATCTCCAGCTCCACAATATACACCAACAGAAGGACTATGTTATTACCATTTTAATTTCGGAGCGCGGGCTTATAAATGTCACCTACTACTACTGAAGTGAAGCACGTCCCACAGTTCGGACGACGCTAGGAGACGTAGTACTACAAAGTAGTCGTCTAATCATTTGACGAACTGTCAACATTTCGATGTCACACGAGACCGCCCGCGCCCCTTCCGTTTAAAGTCGTTCGAGGAAACGCCGGACGACGTTCATCTCCTCGAAACATTCAACAACGATAAGCGGGAGCGCGACTTCGCCATAACTGAAATCTTAATTACCCCCCGAGAACAATGGAACGGGTTCCCCGTTTGCCTAGCAGCAGCGACCTACCGAGGAGGACGAAGAGAGAGAAGACGAGAAGAGTTGATTAGTAAGGAGACTGGAAGAAGTCACGGGACACTTTCACAGCCGTGGTCCTGTGAACCTGATGAAAGCTGAGAAGCTAAGGCCGGCGACGAGCTGGCGACAGAGTTACCAGCGAGCTTTTCACAAAGTTCCCTCGTTATACAAACGTCTGCCTTTCAGTCGTCCGACGCAGCACACCGTCGAGTGCTCGAGATTCAGACGCCGGACGTGTACACGCGCCGAGAGCGCCGCTCTGTTTCCTAACTGTTCGCGGCTAACAGCTCGAATTCGTCGGTCTGCCAACGCGAAAGTCGCGATAACCGGCCACGTCGAATCTCCGCGCGCGAGACCGTGAAAGCGTTCGAACGCGAGCTGGATTATCTCTTACGGATGTAATATCGTGATTGTCCATTTTACTTGAAACACACTCACGTTTTAGCTACGTCGATATTTCGTTGTGTGCGCAAGATATGATTATACTTTGGCTCGGTTTCGTATTTTTCGATTTTGTTTCTTTCAAAAAGTTTACATTCGTTGTTACCTTTCAGTTTCGTTCTTGAAAGGTTGTTAAAAACTTCGAGGCAGAGTATTCGATTTGAGACTACGTCGCCATGATTTGTACAAATTTTGTCGACGATTTCGACAATTATTTGCTTTGAGATTCGTTATCGCGACGTTGCAGTCTGTCGAATTGTTAACTGATAATTTTTGCACCACGCAATTCCGCAGCCGGTGTAGTAGTTATTTTTACTTTCGTTTCATTTCCGCGGTACAAAGCACGGGGCGACGTTGCGACGCATCTTGCATCGATTCCCTCCCGTGGTGTAAAAGCACGCTGAAATTTTAAATAAAAATCCTCGCATTATACCGGTTACAAATAGCTTCGTTTAATCGCGCGGAACTAATAAAAACCGATCTACGTACGCGCGCGGTGGTATTTTTGCCTTCGTTGCCATTCCCCGTGTCCCGATTCCCAGATTGCTTCGCGGATCGAGGAGAGCGTTCTTTAATTTTTCGTCCCGATTTTTTTTTTATCCTCTCGGGCTCGCGTTGCACGCTCGTTCGTCGAATCGAATTGTCCGATGAAAGCGGCGAATAGCCCGAGAGGGGCTGCGACACACACACACACACATATACTCAGCCCGATGACGTCGGCGATGCCCGCTGCGCGCGCGAATAAAATGTAGGATTTCAAAGCGGCGGCGCATTAATTCACGCCAGTAATGAAAGAAACACGTCATCGCAATCAATTACAGCCGGGCGTTACAACTCGATAATGAAAATGATTAGATCTGCGAGCATCGGCGCGGTAGTGACGTTGCTGCCCGCGGAGCCAACAGAGACTCGCGTTGTGTGCACGCTTCTGCCAACGCGAACGTGACGAGCGTGTTATTTCGCGTGTCATTATTCCTGCGCGCAGCACGGGTTGTTCGAATTAAAATTTTTACGGCGGCGACCCGGGTCGTTTGTTTTCGAGCGAGTTGAGTTTTTCTCTGTCCCCGGCGTTATTTTCTTTTCCTTTTTCTTTTTTTTTTTTTTTTTATTGGTAATAGTTGTCAAAAGGTTTGATTTTTTATCAGTACGATAACGTCAAGCTAGGGTAACGTCGTTGATCGATCGCATTTGAAATTAACGGATCTGCATAATTCATTACAACACGCTGCACGATGTTTTTTCCCCTCGTTCCGCCCGCGAAATGGAAATCACGGATGCAATTTAATTTTGTTAACGCGCCGTTAGATATTGATTTCCTTTGACGCGGTTCAGTGTGGAAAAAATCGCGTATCCGGACGGTGTATCGCAAGATACTTCTCGCGGTCGAGAAATCATTCAAACAACGAGCTCTTCGTTGCGTTCGTGAGACGAATATATATATATATTTGAAATCGCGTCTCGTTACAATCTCACTGGAACTTTCAACCTCCGTCAACTATCTCCTTGTAGTAAAAACTTTCCCTACCAAGTCCAAATATTTTCGCGATACTCAAAGCCAACAAACAAAATTTTATCCGTAATTTGTTTACAATTCCAACGACGTAGCAGTTAAACGACGGTTAGCTTATCCCCAACTTGTCCGAGTCCTGATCTCTGTTATTTAGCCACAGCGCAAACCATAAATGAAACAGCGGGGGGAGGGCTGAAAGCCGGTCGATCCAGTGGAAATCGTGTCATCGGCGAAGATGATCTCGGAGGAGAGAACAGGGAAATCCGCGGAGGCGAGGAAGTCACGATAAAGCCACGGAAAAGCCGGAGCGTGTCACAATATTGGTGGAAAGACGGTGGAGTGCAGTGCCCTCGGGCGCGTCACCGAGTCTGCGGCAGGGCTGTGTGCTGCACTTTCTCTCTCTCTTTCTCTCTCTCGCTCTCTCGCTCTCTGTGCGAGCACATCGTGTTGTCTCGCCTGGAGAGATATTCATAGAAGAGAGGGCTCGAGCGAACTTACGAGCTATTCGTGGTTTCCCATAAAGGACGGCAGACGACGAAAAGGAGAGAGAGAGGTCACCAGAGAACGATGGAAGCGACGTTTTATTTTTGACGCGCGAAACCAGAGAACGACCGATGAGAATGGACCGCTTTCGTTTAATCCGTCAGAGATTCCTCTTTATTCCGGATAGAGCGTCGATAGAGCGTGGAGATCGTTAAAATCGATCGATCGTTCGTTCGTTCACCGACTGGCGATCGACGATGCTCTTTTGTACGGTGAAATTTATGTTGACGCGAATATTGCGTCGGTGAAGTGTTTTTCCGTTCTTGAAATATTTTTTATAGTGAGTTATCGCACCAGTAGAAACCGAGTTGTTTGAATAATTAGATTTGGTCCTGTTTTTCAAATATTACTTATATATCTTGAGGTGTAATGTAATTTTATCACTGAAAGTGATTTTAGCGGGGATAACCCAGAAAATCGGGCCTCTTCAGGTGCAACGCTGATGCAACGAAAATTAGCGATTGGTTGATTCGTGAGGGGGCGTGGCGTAGACTTCGAGTAGGAGTGGCGTTGTCTGGTACTGAGCGATCGCGCCAAATGTTTGCATATCGATAAAATTTTATGGCAAAATGGTCGTCTTCATTTCCTAGTCAGAACAGTTGCTTCTGGGCCTTTCAGTGAGACGAATCCTACAAGTCGTACAGTTTTTTTATCTATGTTGGTCTTTGGTACTGGTTAGATTTCGCTGGATCTTATTGTTAGTCGAGTTAAAACGATTTTCTTCCTTTTTATTCCCGTTAGGATCTAGTGCTGTGTAGTAGAAAAATTCAGCGCTGGGTTATGAATTTTAGTGATTCTGTTTGTCGCCCATATTTCGTTCCACGCTTTTTCTGCAGTGGATTTTATTTGTCGAGTAAAGAGATCTTCCCGTGAAATAGGGTTAGTTCTCTCGCTCCGCGAGGATGATGCCATTTCATTTTACGATCACGTCAGCTTCTTCGTTACCTATTATATCTCGCTGGCCGGATATCTGGAAGATGTAGCAGGATTTTCGCTAATTCTGTTCAACACCGTAAAAATCCTCCGTAAATTCTGTTTTCTACATTTTGTTTCTCAATATTAAAATTCTTCCATCTCTTTATTCTCTTTTCTTCAAATTCTTTTCGTATCCGTCTCTCAACGTTACGAGCTGCTCCTTCAATATTCTCGTTAAATCGCTCAACAGACAGGAGGGTAAATCAAATCACCTCGGCTCGTTCTACTTTCGATATGTTTGCTTTGAGCGCGTCGAGGCACCGAGTTCCGCGAACTCGACGAGATATAAACGCGATGAAATGACTGAGTAATTAGCGGTTAATTGCTTAAACGTCAGTCGAACGTTACGCATCTCGATACTCCTTTTAAGAAGTTCTCCGCGGCGGAGCTGGAAGTTTCGATGGCCGAACATGCACACAAGAAAGTATCCTGTCTGTCCGAGGGGGCTTTATGGGTGCAAAACGCTGAAAGCAATTAACTTTCTGCGGCGGCGAGCAGCGGCGAGCGGCTCGATACCGATTTTGCTCTGTAATTACTTGAATACTTGGTCGACTTTTAATCGTTTCACTGTCGAACACTCTCGCGCAACTCTCCAACCTCTCGCTTGTATATACCCTCTAAGAAATACTTCCGCCGCGATAGATTCGACTTTCTAATTACGATAGACGACGTCGTCTTTAGCGCCGTCTGTGCCGCGAGTCGAAGAAGGAAAGAAGATTTCAAATACTTGAAAATTTTTTTAAAAATCATTTTTACAGTATTATACAGTATTCTGTCTGACAGGAGCAGTGGATAAATATAAAATGTACTTCGGAGCAGATTGCTACATAACTAGTGATATTTAATGCAATACTTGGTAAATTATTAATACTCAATTCCACAGAAATCACAAAACTATTTTAACATTAAATTATTCATTAACAGAGCTCACCGTACACTGAATCATGTAACATCTTCAATTTTAAAAAGATAATCGATAAATTATTAGTAAACAATTAATGTATCTGTTGAATAGTAACGTTTAAACTTGTTATTATATGAAACTAGAGGAACGAGACCCTGAAAACTCTCTGAAAAACTTTGGTTCATAGACAAAGTATTTTCGAGCTGGGCTCGGTCTCTGTTTCCCGAGACGAAAGAGGGGAAAGGTCACGGTTCACCGAGGCTGATCCCTGCTTACGCAGGCTCTTTCGAGCAGCACACTAAAACTAGACATCAGTTTATCAATTGGTGCTCTATATTTTCTCATATCTTAATTTCATTTTCGATATACTTATCAAGTACAATTCTATTAATCCTAAACGTGTATATTTCCTTATCACTGGCCTCTTGACACATTCGATAACAAGACTGTGATTGTCGTTTCATCGATGCTTCGCTTGAACCAGAATTGGTTGCATTATATAGACATTATATAGTAAAGATGTAATATAAATAGTATAAATTTATAATTTATACTATAAATTATAATTATATCTCTTTACACTGTAAATGACAATCGTAATGTTCATTTCTGAATATGTCTAAATCTCCACAAAAAAAGGGTTAAACCACCATAGAAATCGAAGTTTCAACTATATTTACTCCCGTTCTCGTTGTCGTTAATTACCAGAGGCACACGAATCGTCCGTTAAAACGAAAGATAAGCGAGAGGCCGTACGAGCCGCGATGAACGTTTTAATTTCGTGGAAACAAAGAAATAACGGGTGGAGAATTTGAGTCACGTTATGTCGCCTTATCACGCACAGGAGCGCGCGCGATGGAACGAGGGCTAATCGTCAGCCGAGTATTTCATTAACTCGATTGGTTAATTGACTTTATCGGTGTACGCCGGCCGTCGTTAATTGCGAGAAGAATTCCGCCTGGCTTTGGCCTCGGCTCGCCGGCCCGCCTTTGCTTTTGCCGGCAAGCCGAGCAAGAAATTTGGCCGAGCCGGCTTCTGCCTTTTTGCCAAGCTAGTCTCTTAACTCCTATTTCGCTCCTCCTCAGTTGCCCTCCTCATCGTCCGTTTGCGCGATCTATCGCTTTATCCATCGTTCGCAGCCACTTGCCCTCTTACAAATGCCCCTTTCGCCGCAAGAAACCCTCTTGATACTTGCCTTGAGAGGAACGTGCCTTGATTTGCAGATATTTCCAGTTGAAATTGAAAGCGGTATCGTGTTTGCTTCTTATTGGGACAATTCTGCATTGATCCAAGTGCCGTCATTTCTTTTTTTTTTTTTTTTTTTCTGAAAATGACTTCTGTTGTGGAAATTTAACGTTGGATTCTATTAGGAACGTGCGTTTTATTTTTAAAAAAGCGTCGACGTTGATGATTTAATTGAAAATTTAATTTCGACTGCATTTATTGCACCAGTGAACAGCGAAGAGCTTCTACACTGATTTTTATGTAAATAATATTGGAGACGATCTCCAGATGTAGTCTACATTCTCGATGCAGTCTAAATAACCTTCGAAGAACATTTTATATATCACAAAATCCAGTAGAAAGGGAATAAACATTAAATCTTCAGCTTCAGAGAAATGAAAGAATAGGAAAAAATTTCGCAAGACGACAAAGAACTTGCTGTAAATTTACGAAATTTTCGTTGGCAATCAGTCATTTTAACGATCATGATAGTTCTAGTGTCAAAGCGACAAATCTTCATAAATCTGTTTCCACTTGTTAATTCGCGAAAGAAAGCGCGAACAACCAGCTGCAGGTCCATCGAAGTTCCGCGAGTTCGCCCAAAGACGCAGAATTAATTAGCGATGCAAATCAGCCGATTTTCCAATTTCACTCGGCACACTCTCCCCTGGAACGCAAAATTGCTTTGCCACTCGGAGTTCTCGCAACCCCCTGGGGGTTGAACCACTTCTCCAATCAATTTCGAGTCATCGCCGGGTCCTCAAAAAAATCTGCTTAAGAACCAGTGTGATGTAGTGACAAGGGGGGAGACGGTGACGTAAATTTGATAAAATTCCCATCTCAACGACAATTGGCAAAATTGGTCATTTGCAGCCCCCAAATTGAAGTCGCGACGACCCGATGTATCAACCGATTTTTCTTTGGATGGGACGATTGTTGGGATCCGCGTTACATCTGTGTAAATTACATTTGTACAACGGCCGAAACTCCTAGATGCTAGATGCCGAAGAGAAAGTGGATTGGATAGGGATTTGTTTGTCGGACAACTACCCCAATCAATTGAGCCTATCGCAGACGGCCGACAAATAGCTGCCGACTAGAGCCTACCACCTACGCCACAAATCTTGCGCAGAAGTTTCCTCGATCCACAGGGTGTTTGCTCGACGGACATCCTGTTTGCTTTATTTCTTTGCGGAGAGAAAGTTCAATGCAATTCATAAGCGTAAGAACGTCGACAAATGGTCTGTCAACTGGGACTATTTGCTAAACGAAGCGAACTAATTTCGAGGATGCAGCGAATATCTCACGAAATATTCGAGCATTTTTTTGTGCAAAATATAAGGGACATTTTGGAATTTTTTTTAAAACTGTAGCGAAAACTGCGGATTTAATTAAATACAGGATAAACATAGGATAAATAACGATAATATAAGATGTAGACAATATCGAAAATATCCCAGTCTCAGAAAAAATTTGTCTTTGAAGAAGATATTAATACCTTTAACTAGCCAAGCTGTAATTGACCTGCGAAATTTACGATCGCCAGAAATTTAAAGAGAAAATAGCGATTGATGCAGATTGAAGGTTGCTTCGATTAGTTCCGTCGTTCGCCGACGTCGCCGTCTCCGCGAGTTCCTGGCGCAGACAAGTCGATCTCATTGTATCGAGAATCCCCCTGGTGATGGAAAGATGCCCGCCGCTTAAACGCGGGATTCACGGTTGCTCGGCGAATCAATTTCCGTCGCAGTCCCATTAACGATCAGCCACGGTGGCGACCGAGGGGGGTCAAGGGGAAAGCGCCAGCTCCTTTGCTCTCCCCCCTGGAGAGATCTCCAGCGACCCTTGGTGAATTTATTCGCACGAACGATCGCCACGTCGCCGAGGAATTCCATTAATCGACGCGCAGCCACTTCGAGGCGACAGAGCAACCGCTTTATAAATGGCGGTGAGCGTCGTTTAAGCTCGGATTTATGCCCGGCTGCAAATCCGAGCTTTCTCCCGTCGATACGCCGCGGAGGGTCACGCGGAGCGGCGAGGGGGGCGCGCAACCCTCGGAGCCCTCGATCGATTTCCCTTTGCTCGTCGGCTGGAAAACTTGTTGCACAATCCGATCGATGCGCGTGCAAAATTCAACTCGCCTCGTTCTCGATTCGCGAACCTCGGCTCACGGTAATTGCTCGTTAGCGGCGTGCCCGCGACCTTGCCGTCGAGGTTCGACGCTCGATCCGGATCATCCTCGAATTTCGTTCGCACGTGAGCTCGATCGACTTGAAATTAGGGACAGTGAGAGTTGGAGAGTGTCGGAGACTTGTTTCTGGCTTCGTTGCCAGAGTAAGAACGGTTCCGCGTAGTTCCAATTAATGAATACGCTGAAACACGCGTGATATTTGTTGTTATTATTACCGAAAAATTTGCGAGGATCTTTCTTTCGGACTTGCACTACGCGCATAGTTACTCTGTAATGAGATCCCGATCGCAAGGAACGCGCATAGAAATTTCATGCGACACTGAATTATTCGAACCGTCGGTGGTTATTCGTTGCATCAATAAACTAGGATGATCGATGAAATTGTACGATTAAAACCACTGTTCAACTATGTATGTATATCCCGTGACTTCTATGTGCTATATTTTGAGATTGGTTATTAGACGAGTTGACGAAGTCTCGAAAGTTTCATAAGAAACGTATCAGAGAAATAATCAGACTTCTGCGAGACCAGAATTAGAGTATCCAGAGTGTTTGGTATTCGAACACTGTCGCCGACCGCTGTACATAACTCATTGATCTCCGTAAATTAAAAAGCACAGGACATGATTTTTTTAATTTCATCTTAAAATTCACCGTGTTCGCCTCTTAAAAACTGAATATCAATCGCGTTGAATATTAATGAATCAAATGCAGAGTCGATCAACTTGCTTTCCATGATGTAACACAAATTGAAAACCGCGAATACAAGTCATCAACTCAGGACGAATTGCCCTTTCGCGGGGAATAGTTAGGCCCGTTCCAGTTAATTTACCGCAAGTGGAGTATTTGGGTCTGGGGTCCGCGAATCACATGAGCCGAGCGAAGCCGAGCCGAGCCTAGCCGCGAGCAATTTGGCACGTGGCGGATCCGTGGATTCCCCGACGGCGAAATTTCGGTTAACTGCGTCAGTCGTCGAAAGTAGCGCCGGCGGACAAAATGCCGTAATTAGAGCGGTAATTGCCCTGGTGAAAGGACAGAGAAAGAGAACGCGGCGTTATATCGCTCGCTGGGAGCAAAGGGCAGGGAAAGGGGAGAGGGGAGAGGCGAAATCAGCCGCGGTACCGGGGCAATCATGGTAATTACTCGCGAGCATGTTCATTACAATGGCGCTCTGTACGAAAGCCAGGAGAGAAGAAGGAGCGCCTAGGAGCGGCTAGACTTCCTCCGCGCCTTATTGCGTCTTGTATCCCATTTCATTCTCGTCCGATAAAACGAAGATCGAGAACTTACAGCGTCGTCGTGACAGGGACACGTATTCCAAGGTAAAACCGCCTGCCTCTGCACGTACAGAGTGTGCCGCGGTTTCGCAGAAATTCTGGATTTTATCACTGAAAGTGATTTTAGCGGGCGTAACTCAGAAAATCGGGCCTGTTTAGGTGCAACGCTGATGCAACGAAAATTAGCGATTGGTTGATTTGGGTCACGTGATTCGCGAGGGGGCGTGGCGTAGACCTCGAGTAGGAGTGGCGTTGTCTGGTACTGAGCGATCGCGCCTGTAATTTGTTTTCTATCGATTCAAATGTTTGCGTATCTGGAAGAACAGTTGCTTCTGGGCCTTTCAGTGAGACGAATCGTACTGGGGTACAAATCGTGCAGTTTTTATGCATTTTTATATTTTTTGTATACTTGTGTCACGATAAATACTCTACGTTGGATATTTCACGTATCCTACGAATACACACAAATTGCAATATATTACAATATATTACAGTGGCTGAACGAGAAGTGTTACCGATTAATCATGTCGTAGCTTTGTCACAATCTTTCAAGAAAATTCCATTGTGCAAACACCATGCATATAACTCAAAATAAATGTTGCAACAAGAAGAAAGAGTAATTCGACGAAAGATATCGATCTTCTGCACGAATAGAATGGTCCGTCTGTGTTTTGACCAGTGAACAAATTGACAATTCAACGGCATGCTCGAGCAACATGCTCATCACGCAACCACCGTCTCCCAGAGAAACTGAGTAATTCTTGATCTTCCATTACTAACCCGTCGCAAAGTCGTCCGTCGCCTCTCGAAAATTGATCGCGGAATTTCGTAGCGATACGGGGGGATTGCGTCGACACGACGCGTGCTTCGTTCCACTTGGAATGCCTCTCGCAATGCCTCTCGATTTCTCTGGCGTGACGCCGCTCGGGACAGCGGAGGCGGACGACGTTGAAAGAAAAATTCCCCCGGGGTGTACACGACGAGGTCGATCAGAAAAGAACGCCTTTGAATCGTTTCGCTGGCTCGATGTTTCGTTCGTGAGCGAGATCAGTTGTTCCACGGCCTGAGATGAAAAGCCAGCTCCCCTCGCCAGCTCGCGAACAAACATACAAATGTTAATTTCCCGTTAATAATCCAGAGACATCGGCCAGCACCCGCGGGCGTTCGAGCGTTCCCGAGTTTCAGCCGGTTGTACAAACTTGTCCCGCCGTTGGTAGTAATTTCTCCCGAGCAAGTCGAAAGCAGAGTGAGAGGTGGCGCGGGTGGCGAAAGTACTCGGGTTATTAGACCGGCCCAGCGCGGTGGGTGTAACGTCCGATGCCGTCTCTCCTCGCCTCGTCTCTCCTCGCCTTGCCTCGCCTCGCCTCGCCTCGCCGGGAACAAGAAGATACGTCATAATAGACGATGTTAGTTTTTAATTACACATTAAACATTTGCACAGCCGTGGGGATTCGCGTTCGTTCCCACGAACGCTTTCAACGTTTCGTTTACGCCCTCCTTCCCTCCTCCCACCCCCATGAACACGGGGTCGCTCCTCTCTTTTCGCGCTCGATTCGTCGTTCGATTCCTTGCAATCCTCTCCCCTGTTTATATCCACCGGCTGGTTATCGCGCGTTTCTCGTATTTTTCCCTCCCCCTCCCCTCCTCTACGCTGTCGTACTCTCTCGGGAGTAACCCTTCCGTTCCAGAAGCGACTCGACGATGGAGACTTTTGTTTTTCCACTGCTTTGCCGGTGAATTGGGACGTTCGTTTCGAGGTGAGAACTGGATCGGGAAGGGATTCTTCAGATCGTTAACGCGTTAAGGAGCGACGGTAGCCAAGTGACGGCGACGACAGGGGAACAAAAAGTGTGACGCGCCGTGACGAAAGGGAGGAACGAGTCAGTCACGGTAACTTTTATTAGAAAAGTTCGCGGTGTCGCGTCGAATTATGCGGACAATGATCCTGCAGGAAGGCATCGATGGGAGCCTCTTCGAACGGAAGACGTCGGATGACCGTTCTCACGGCGAAGGAACTGACGGTGGATTTTAATTGTTTGGTAACTGGACAGTTCCGTCTGAGTTAAAACTGAGAGCTGATAAATGGAAAATGCTACTGGATTACTGTCTCATCGTGAATTACTTGAAATTGAAGTCAAACAAAGACATACGTAACAGAAGAGATAATTATAAACATAGTAATTATTAATACACTTGTTAATTTATCACGCCAAACTTTCGTCTCGCGATCGTTCCCGGTTTTCATCTTTCCGTTTTATAATATCAGGTTGGAAATACATCATGAACAGCCGATACAATGCGCGTATTTACGCACGGAAATCTTCTTACGGCAGTATTTCACGCGCGTGGACAAGATCCTCGGGGCCGGAGCTATGACAAACAGCGCGAAACCGACTTCAACAATAAATTATTCGAGTGCGCCTCGATTGCCAACGACCAGATTGCACGGTCGGGCACGCGTGAAATTTCATTTTAATCCGATTTAAAAGGTATCCGCTGCGACTGACATCGACCACTTGTCAGTTAATTTAATTTAATAGAGACACCTGTTTTTCCGCTGTTAATCAGCGGAATTTTCTATCCACCTCTGGCTAAACAACCAAATAAATGAAATTTTCCGCGCTCGCGCCGCCTGTTGTTGCTCTCTAAATCGCTCAAAATAACAGTGTAACAACAGTGACGGGAGAGGTGGCTCGACTCGCATCCCGAAACGACATATTCGAACCCGATACTACTGTAAATTTAAACGCTTTGTCAATTAAGAGCAAAAGAGAGGTTGTATGTTCGGCGATTATAATACTTGCTACGTACAAATACCTCAGCCACTGAATTTGGATCGCTCACTATTTTTTTCAATCTTGGACTCTTCTTTTTCTATATATAAGTTTACTTTTTGTAATAATAACTGTATAATAACAAATTTTGAAACAAACAACCACGTTGTCGAATATGGGTAACGAACACATCAATGATGGATAGTTCAAATTATGCTTGTACGATTAACTCTCATTCAAAGAATGATTTAAAAGTCAGAGTATTCTTTCCTTTCTTTCTTAATTTTATCACTGAAAGTGATTTTAGCGGGGGTAAGCCAGAAAATCGGGCCTGTTCAGGTGCAACGCTGATGCAACGAAAATTAGCGATTGGTTGATTTGGGTCACGTGATTCGCGAGGGGGCGTGGCGTAGACCTCGAGTAGTCTTTGTATCGATTCAAATGTTTGCGTATCTGGGAGAACAGTTGCTTCTGGGCCTTTCAGTGAGACGAATCCTACTGGGGTATAAGTCTTCCAGTTTTTCGAAATTGTCCGATGTGAATCTCCGTTTTGGACTCCGACATCCGCCTTGCGCGGCTCGTAGGTTAAATTGGCCAGCCAACAGGCTTTTATAAATCCTGCAGCACCGTGAAACCGGACCGGTCGGTATCGGAACTCGCGCCAGAGAGATCCGATACATCCGTCGGTTTCGCCATGTGGACGCGATTAAATCGTCCGGAGTGAAATTTTTACGAGCCACGACTGTCTGCTCTGCTCGGGGATATCGCGAGACTGGGCCGTGTGTTTTGCAGACTATCGAGCCGGGCTCGATTGGCCGAAGAAAGGCTGGAACGTGGCCAACGCGGGTTCCAGAGGCCGCGAGTTTTGGCTGACCTCGGCTCGTCCGTCTCTCGAAGATGGATTTCCATCCCCTCGGGACCTTTGACCCCCACCAAGCGGCTGCGATGTCGCGACCAGCTGCATTCTTCGCTCGCGGTGCAACCGTTCCGAATGCATCTTCTCCTACTGGCTGATGCAGAAGTAACTTTGTATCGAATATTTAGATCATCCTGATCATTTAAGAGCGACGTAGAATCTACGATTCACGTAGAATCCTCCGTGTGTACGACTTGCTGTATTTACAAATTTTGATTTCTGACTAAAACGATTCAATTTTAGTAGCGTTCCTTTTATTCCATTCTAAGTACGCAGTGATTAGCTGTGTAGATAAACGGACAGATGACAGCGACTGGCACACTGTTGCTGTCTGAAAGGGATCTTAGTTGTTTTGGCATCCGCCGCTGGCTATTTGTGCCGTCGATCGAGTCGTCTTTGCGAGGAAAGAACGTTCTCTTGCCAAAGTTCGAGATTCAACGAGCAAGGATATGCCGGGACGCAAGAAACTTGGGAGTTTAATTTGTCGACGCTGTTAGCTACTGTTACACCGGACAGCCCGTTGTTCGCGGGGCAAGTTTCGAAACTTGCCGGAGGATCGCCTACGAGTTTCACACCGTGGCACGACGCGGTGTACGTGAAAAGAAGCGCGTACCGTCTCACACGCGTGTTATCGATTTATCTCGAAGCAATTTGCGCGAGACCAGCCTCGTTGGTTCTTTGATCACCGGCGAGAGGAGGCGAGTTTAAAGACTTTGAAGCGAGCCGGCCGCGAGTGGATTCATAAAAGCGGATTCACCCCGTTGAATATAAGCTTCATTATAATATTACCCTTTGTAATGTGTTGGTCATTCCCTGCGGGTTTTCGCGATAATACAAAAGTACGCTGGCACATGCACGCTGGCTACGTGTACGTACGTACACACGTGTACCTGTATATGGCGCGTACGACATATGTACATGCACAACACGCGCATTTCGCTCGTGTCAATGAGCCTTTTCGCTTTTTCCTCCTTTCCGCCGGAGCGAAATCCCCGGCCGACTATTTTTCGCCGCATTATTGATATTCCTCGTTGGCTCCTTCCCCATTGTGTCCGCGTTCCTCTCTGTTTACGACTCGGCCGAGAGGTAATTTTTACAATGCCGGCGCATCAGCAACAATACCATTCTATACGGCTCTCCCTTCTCTCTTGGTCGTCGTCGCGGTATGTACATACATACCGAGTGTAGATTCGCGCGAAGATTCGCCGCGTGTTTGAAAAGAGACAACCGAAATAAATCTGAATTATTTCACACGTACTCGAACTATAAAGTTTAAAGTTGAACAGTTTCAAGTGAAAGAATTTAGAATTCTCTGAATTCGGACAAATTTTCAGATTTCGGTCAAAATTTATATGAGAACCGTATAAAATTTGTCTGAGAACCGCGAATTACCCATTCTGGTAAATTTATCGCCGATTTATACTCCAACAGAGAATTGTAATTAGTTGGTCTTTTTTCCTCGAGAGGAAAAAGAAAACGACTTCATCTCGCGTAGAATCCCCGAAAGGTGCTCTCAAATTTCTCCTCAACCCGCGTGAAAATCGAACGAGAATTTTGTACATTCTCGTTCAGTTCGGCTCGGTGCATCCCCCGCATCGCGCGCTTGCGCATGGAGCCCGATGACTGAAAGGGATGACACGGCATACAGATAGCGGCAGGTGAAAATTCGCGACAAGGAAAGAGTATCCGATAGATAGCACCGGCTTTACGTCATGCGTGAAAGCGTATCGCGCGGGAACAGCTGTTTCAACAAGGGGCATCCTCCTTTCTCTCGTTGCAACCACCCTCTCGCAACGCGGGCGGCTGCCGTCGTCTCGTTCTGGCCGGCGTGTTCGTTAGCACGTTCCGAGTCGAGGTCAAAGGTGGCCGATAGTGCGCCGGGTCTCACGGTTGCGTGGCTCACGATGCGCCATTGCTGCCACGACAGCCAGCTAGCCAGCCAGCCAGCCAGCCAGCCAGTTGTACGCTGTCGTGGCTCACGATGTTTCGTGCATTCGGATAATATAGGGGAGCCGTGAGTCACGGTTCTTAACTGCGGTGGAATTGCCACGATCACGGTGGTGGGTTGTAACAGGGTAATCCATGGTTAGGCTATTCGTACGGGCCACGAATGTATCAAGGCTGGGCTCGCATGGTGACCCGTAGATCACCACGTTGCACGGCGAGTAGACGGTCGCACAAATCAAAACGCAGAGTTTGGATGCTCGAGTTGAACTAATTAGTAATTTGCTTCCCAACGAGTTCGATTGTTCGAACGTTTGATTTATTATTAGGCTTGTTAATTTCTTTTAAGGGGGTACAGTTTTTACTTGTGAAAGGAAAAGAAGTTTATTTTGTACGAGAGAAATTTGTTATTATTAATTTTATATAGATTGCGATGTTGTGTAACAGCTAATAGATAGTTGCAAGATAAGTCATTTGGTTATGAACGAGTTTTAAATGATCCACGTTTGAAAACCTTTTGATTTTCTGCTCATCGAGAGAAAATAAGTCTCTCGGTTGTAAGAAGATATTTTCAATTATAATTATTATTATATATAATTAATTTTTTTTTTATAATATAATTAGTTACTTTTGCAACTTGTTCCGTGGATCTGAAATACGCGACAATTTCTCATTCCTCCACCATTGTATTAAAATTCTATCTAACGAAAGTTTCCCGAAATACAGAATCGGTTTCGATTATGCTTTAAAATTGAAAATTACGACACGTCGAAACCACACAAGTTTGTACCGATCACCCGTTATCACCATCGCGACATTTTTCGCGACACAGTGGCGAATGTAATCGATAGCATCGTACTCGATCGCGCTTGTCGCTGGCCGCAATTAATTAAACCGAAATCGACATTATATGTGTCACGAGTGGAAATTGTTCGAGATCTGTTCGACACAGGCCTGCTGTTTGACATTAATTAAATCACCGATTTTCCGCCGCGCGTTGGAAATTCTAAAATCGATCGTCGACTTTTATTCCCCTGGTAAAAGCCAGCCGTCGCGTCTACGAAGATGCAACGTTAGATAAAAGTATCGTCTCTCGAGCATGATTTAACCGTTCGTTTAACGATTTTGCGTCCATCATTGTCGCGAAGCACGTTTTTGCTTGGCTAATAAAACGAGAAGAGTGAGAGAGAGAGAGAGAGAGAGAGAGAGAGAGAGAGTAGAAGCGGCATCGTCGTCGAGCAAAGCGCGATCCATCAAAAAAGGAAAAAAAGAAAACGACGAAGCTCTCTCTCTCAACGCTCTACAGGTACTTCGTTATTTTTTTCGAGCCGCTTCGTTATTTTGTTTTTTCTTCGTTCGCGTCTGGCGATGAAGTTTGCTTCATTAACTGTGTATATATAAATTTTGGAGAGCCGAGTAAGAGAAGGAGAAGGAGCTGGCTGAAAGACGGAGAGAAACACGAACAAACGAAGGAGGAGACATTGATAATGAAAGAGGTCGCGCGGCCGACGCAGGAGGCGAATTTTACGAGTTTACGATCGTTGCAAAACGTCTAAATGCATTCCGTTTGCGCGACCACGCCTCTCGGCTTTCGCTGAATAAACGTCTGACAAGAAGCAGCGGGGTTACACGCGCGCGGATTAATAAATAGTATTTCCGCTGGCAACGTATATACGGGGCGCCGCATTTTAATTCATAAATGCAATTATCCTCAGATGCGTTTGTTGTTTCAAGAAATGTTTCAAACGAGACTCGTTCGGTTTCAAAGGAGGAGCGTTGGGAACAACGCAGCGTAATTTATTTGTAGATGGACATGTAAAAGAGACGGATCAACATTATACATATTTCATCGAATTATTTTATTACTTTTCCATTCGCATAAATTCTGACAAACCGTACTAAATATTGCACTAAATATTTCATATAAATATTTTATACCGTACTAAATATTTGAACCTGAGAGTCTGCAGTGAAAATTGGATCGATCGAATTTATTACCGACTTTGATTGTTATTAAGCAAAACGAATGCTATTTTTTTCCATGGCTAAAAATAATTTGTATAAAATATCATTTGTCTCTCCCCGTTCCAAAAAAAAAAAAAAAAAAAAATGTCGTTTGAAAAATTAAAGTACGTATGTACAATGTGCAATGAATCATCAAACTCTTATTTTTTTGATGTTTATACGTAATACGCGACGTGCAATCTGTTGGACAAGCATGAAAAACAAGGGAAGATACGGGCGCTATTCTTGCATTCATTTTCCCCTAATCACGAACACAGCTCTGGAGATAATTGCGTTCTTAAACGCCGCGCGCCGTGTATACGAAGCGTAAGGAGATTAGGAACGTTCGCGTCAGACAATATCGCGGTTCTCGTTCCTGCTGGTTGCACGAAACTGCTACTTACTCGGACGGTGGAAGGTGTTTAACCGGATAATTCGATCTCTCGCGAGCGGCGAATGGTTACAATAACACCGAACGGACAAAGAGGGAGATAGAGAGAAAGATTATTAGAATCTCGTCTTTATTTCGTTCTCAATTAAAATTTTATGCGCACACAGGCGCGCTTTCAGCTTTCGCGCGGCATGCTCGGTTCGCGGAAAGCGAGCTGGCGATAACATCGGGTGGCTCGCTTAATTTCTGCCGCAGCCGGTAAATGAGCCATTCGTCAAAGGACGCGAAGAATTCAAAGATAACGGTTCGCTGGAAACTTTTGCCAGCCCCCGGGATTTGATACAGCGTCCCGAGACGGGATATTGTCTTGCTGAAAGGTCTTGCAGAAGCCAGCACCAACCGCTATCAAATTAATTACCTCGAGCTAGCTAGCACGTGTCATAGTACGGCAAAAGAGCGAAAGAATATACGCGCGCGAATACGTCAGAGTTCGCAAGGAAGCGGAGCGCAAGTTGGCGCAAATTTTCATCGGTGGCCGCGATGATGTAGCTTACTTCGACGAACGAGCACGGGGTCCACGGTGCTCGAAGGAAAAAATTCGCGAAAGTCGAACAGAGGGAAGCGGTTGAAAACTGTTTCCTCGCAGAAACAGTCCGGCAGCGAGCGTTTTTCCCCCCGTCGCGGTTAGACGGTCGGCGAACGTCGCGCGCGAGCAAACTGCGTTCCTTGTTAAATTACTTCTCTATTTGCCGAGCGTCGTTCTCAAATATTAATTACGCTATTCGGCTGCTGAAAGTTCTCGACAAAAGGAGACGGCCTAGTAATCGGAGAGACGTTTTAGCAAATGAAACCGACGAGAGACGAAGAGAGAGAGAGAGAGAGAGAGAGAGAGAGAGAGAGAGAGAGAACTGACAGTTAAAGCGGCGACGAGTTCGCTGTCTCGATTAGTGCCAGCCATTATAAACGGGACGACACCCGGGCACGTTGAAAGGAAGAAAGAGAAGCGACAACGGGGGCCGACCGAGTGAGTACCGTTGAAAATCAGTTTAAGCCCCGGCACGGCGAGGAGAATGCGAGGACCGCGGCCGCGCGAAGAGAGGACGGAATAATGGATGGTAGGCCGGTAGTGTCACGTGCAGCATGCCGAAACCGCCGCCGTCCACACGCTCTCCATGGTGTTAATCAAACGGCGTATGAGGTAACCTGCTGGAAAGGCAGTTACGTTGCTCGCAGAACTCCCCCGCGACTCCACTCGCTGAAAAGCCAGCCAGTTTGCAAAGGAACACGTATGAAAGGTACTTTGCTTAACTCGTCTGGCTATTTCGGTTTGCCGTGGACACGAGCGAGTCGTTCGTTCGTTCGCCGGTTACACGCGGAGCCCGGGGAGTAACGCGGTCCTGTAAGCAGCCAGCGTGGAAGCGCTTGAGATAGGAAATCCTTACACGGCGCGAGATCTATCTTTCTATGGACGAAGATTTCTCGGGGCTTGCTCGTATCCTCATCCGTATCGTTTTTCAATTCCGAACGACGGTCTCGCGTCGAGAAACGGTCTCCGTCAGATAACACGTTTCAATATCCACGAGCCAGGAGGAGGGAGGGGGAGGGGGTGGGGGATATCGAGTCGGCACTTAAGTAAAAAATGCCATTCAGGATCAGCCACGCATCCGCTTCCCCCTTTTCTCGACGAGGCTCGTTCATCATTACGGCGCGCATCTTGCTCGCGTTTCAACGCGATGAAAGCGTCTTTATACAGATCCCGCTTGGCCACCTTTCTCCGCCCGATCCTCCGGATCGATATTTTTCAATAAATCCACGCATCTTGTCGCAGCGACGATCACGTCTCGCGTTTCAATCACGTCGCGGACGCGGATATGTACCACCTTGCGCGGATGATACTGCAAAGCACGGCAGCTTGGAATTTCGCAACGTGCACGTGGCAACGTACGTTGTATCTCCTTCAACAGGCTGTCCATCAAAGCGTTAAGAGATGGCATACGTGGCCAGCACACGATGGAAATCATTCATCGCGATGCGCAAGTGGCAGAGGGGGCGGGCTTGGCCCTGCTTGGTTCTGTAATTCGGGAGACCCGATCATCTGTAATCCACGATCGCCACCGTTCTCCATCGCCCGAACGGATTCGAGACTCGATTATCACACGCGAGATATTATGCTAGCTCCCGCTGACAGGTCTCCGTTGGCACTCAATCAAACCGCGAAGCGGATTGATGGAGTTCTCGTTGCCCGGCCATTGCCGCGCTTCCCCTGTCCCACTGCTATTACGGCCAATATGGTACGCGGTTTAAAGATACCCTGTCGGTACCCGATTATCGATTTGGCTGGCCTAGACGACGAGTAAGGTCGATTATCGAATCGGCTGTGTCCGGATAATTACAAACGTAAATTGTCGAGTTGCCTGTATAATGGATTCCTCTTCAACGGGACCTGGCGGAACGAGTCTTCTGGAAATACGTGCCAATTATCGTTTATCGATCACCTTGACACGAGAGTTTCTTTCGCTTCGCCAAGGAGGACAAATCTCGAATCTGACAATTGCAAACTTTTGCCATCGTGTGTGATCAATATTTTCAAATGTTGTAAGAGGTTCAAGTTAATTTAATCTATTGTACAGCATTTTGAAAAAGTAACGGTAGACCGTGTTTTAAAACGAATAAAGATTACGATCAAACGTACGACAGATTATAGTTTTTTTTAATAAAATTAATAATGTCTGTAACCTACGAATCATCTCTGAATCAACAGACTCCAACTCGAGATTGATTTTATCCTCCAAATACTCATGAATACGTGAATATCCGCAATCTTTCGACGAGTACCGATTGCACACCCCCAAAGTTTAGCATCAATTTCGCTCTCGCGATTTCCAACTTGCGGAACAATTTTCCTACGAGTTTCGCCATCGGGACAGTCGTATTTCGGAGTATGAATTTCGTATCTCGAACGAAACTTTTTTGCACATTCACGAATGTATCCCAATCCACGTAAATGCCACGTGAGAAGCACGATTGTTCGTTTCAATGGCTCGTAAAAATCGCAACCGATCGAACGAGAGACGAACATTACAGAAATGAAACAACAAGGCGAAGAATGAGAAGATGCGAGCACAGGTGGAAGGGTTGCGAGGGACGTGACGACGGGCGCGCCGGCGTCGTCGATGAGAGACCAATCGACGATGAAACGCGAACGTCGAGACGCGACGTTCCAGAAAATTTCCACGGCACTCCGGCTTCCTCCTCGCTTATCTCCACGAGTGGCATTTTATCAGGATATTTTGCAGAAGAAGCGGGCAAAAGGAAGAAGGACGCAACTCGTTGCCCCGTTTCCCTTACTTCACCGCACGGCAACGAGATAAAGTCAAACGAATACAATTACCCAGGTTTCGCAAAAAGTAGAAAAAGAAAAAAGAAACAAAAGAGAAAACTCCCGCCTTCTAATTTGAAAATATCATTTTATTCGTCCGCGAGGGAGAAACGCGATTCGCAGACAATCTGGACGGTGCAACTTATTGCTTCCTCCATCGGCGCGCACCCGTGGCTCGGTATTTTCCCCGGGATTAATGGTCTCGATGTTGTTCCCGGCGTAACTCGCGTATCGCCGTGCCGACCGGGCAATTACCTCGAAGTAACTCGCGTAACGCTGCGAATTAATTAGCCCGACCGGTTCTCCCGAGAGCGAACACACCTCCACGAATGCACCTTTCCGTTGATTATTTTGTTCCATCGTTTGCCCGATTCCCCCGTGGAGTAGCTCGAAAGAAAAGAAAAAAGAAAAAAAAAAACGAAAATTGAGGCATCGAGACGAAAAGATGTTCAAAGTTTCGCAAGTTTGAGGATAATGAATATTGTTATTCTTGGGAGTAGGTCACGTGTGCAACCGTTACTCGCGAGTCAGTTACACCCATCGCTAGCAACTCGTCGAACCTTTTCTCTCGGTGGAAACAATGAAAAGAAATCGGAGAACGTACCGTTAAGCGTACTCGCGAATTTACCAACGATATATTGAAAGTATTTCACTATTGTTCTCCCTTTTTTTTTTTTTTTTTCTACGAAATATTTTAGGTTACGTCGAGAGGATATAAGGAACGCATTGCACGGAATATCGTTGAACAGAGCTTTGGTTCCTCCGCATCGGGGTATAATTTTCATCTTTCTCTTCTTCTTCTTCTTTTTTTTTCTTTTTTTTTTTTTTTTTTTTTTATTTCGCCGGGGAAAATAAGCACATACATACCGGCGCTGGCTGACGTGAATGGAAAAATTCTGCTCTGTTTGCTCGAGCAACTTTCGTGCGGCTCTCTGCCACGCCGGTTTAGCTGTTGTTCGTTTCACGGGGTTGCTCTTTGTTCCACGCACTAATAGCCACTCCGTACACCGAAAAATAATTTTCGAAGCTCAACACCGCGGAATGAGAGCTACTGACTCCCCGGAACAATCGCGATCCTGCCCTCCTTCTAATGACCTGATTATTGTTTCGCGTGTATTGGTTTTTAATCAAAACCGGCCGTGTGTTCCTCTATAAAAATAATCCAGCAACGCAGCAGGACGAGCGCACACGACTCGATCGAGATTCGTTTTTCGCGTGCCTCCACCTATGCCGGGGTGGATCCTAATCCTTACCGGTCGACCCGTGAAGCTCGCGCGCGGAAAACGTCGATACGCCGATACCGATACCGATTCCCGCCGATTTTTCCAGGAGAAAAGCGCATCGGAAAGGAAACGGGCGGGGGTTTACAGTCAGTTGTTTGTTCATTATCGACGAACCGAGTTACAGCCGGAACGTAAGTCCGGCTTCCGTGTTGCATTTGTAAAATAAATAACTGTTGCATTTCGAAATTGTTTCGGTTTCGCTGCGATGATCCGTTCGAGCGGTTCTCGCGATCGCGTCAATATTTGCCCGATTGTTGGATGAAGTATGGATCAAACACTTAATGCCTGATAAACGTCCCGGTTGCGTAACGCGTTCTGCCTCGCTGAAACTGAAGCGATATTCAACCTCGGCAACCCCCTCCGGGAGAATTTCGGTTGCTCGCCTGGACGAAAGAATTCTGTTGGTAAACTCTAATTATTTGCTCCAATTTCGAGTCCGGGGAATTGATCATTTGACGTTTTCGTGGCGTTGAGAATCTAATTTTCGAGTCGGAAGTTTCTCGGATTCTCTTCGGTTCCAGCGGCAGATGGAAATTACTATGCAAGAAAGTGAGCACTTGTAACGCTCAAGTTTGGAGCACGGTGTTGGATCTCGGAATTTGACCCGTCGAGGAAATATCGCGCGCAAAGTGCAAATCGGCCACGCGGGGGAGTGTCAAAACCGCGATTCCCAGTGTTCACCGCGGACTTTGTCCCGCTCGTTGGGCAAGATTACATCGGAGTCATTAAAAATGCCGCGGCAAGAATTACGCGCCGATAACTAGATTGGCCGCAACATCCATCGCGCGCATTATCGGGCACGAACGGTGCCAGATAACGGGTGGCAGTCGCGGCAATTACAAAAATCGGCAGCCGGTTTATCGAGGCCGCGGCGGATGGATGATCGCGGAGTCGTTTCGGGTGGCAGGGATCGCGGCGATCTGACCCCATTGTCGCGCGATAATGAAGCCGCCGACGAGTACACTCGCTTATCGGCTAGCCGGCGGTCAGGTTATCTGGCCAACCGCGCCAGAAGCGCGGCCTCGGCGAACGCGCGATTGCCGTTTCCGCGAGCCACGCACGCCCGGGCCGGACCTAATTTGTTACGCGACCGCTCAGCTCCACCTACCACTTAATCGGTCTCCGACGACCGAGACAGCTGTCGCGAATTAATTTGCCTCGCAGGTGTCAGACGCAGAGCCGCGCCGTCGCGTTGTCGGGCCAGTCGCGACGATTCGACGACTTCCGGGATAGACCGCCGCGTTGGCGAATTGTCGTTCGTTACATATGCGCGTTGCACCTGCTTCGAGTTGGAATGTTGCTCTTTGGGAGCAAAAATTCAGGATCTGTCTCTTTCTTTTCTTAATTCGTACATTTGGAAAACGGAGATCGAGACACTCCTGCCTTTTGTTTTGTAGCGGCCTAGGATTCCTCAACAACGAGTTTCGAACACTGATTGGCACAAGCCGCAAGTGGCTGCGCGCCTAGCGTCGAGGTTCTACCGATCTCCGACGTTAAGCAAGCAGTGTGCCGAACAACCCGGAACAACTGATGAGTCTAGGCAGTGACTTTGAGACGAAACGCATCAACCACTTTCCTTTACAACATTCGTCCCTTTAGTTTTTAACGCTCTGATCACGGGCAAGCAAGTGACGATTAAAAAGAAAAAAAGCTGTCGAGCTAACGGAACGTTCGATAACGTGAATTCGTAATCGCCTCGTTAATTCCCCGACGGTGAAATACATGAAATACATGACAGTAACGTGGCTCCCTGGTAATTACAAGGCACGTTCGTCTGTGTGTAGATTTTAATTCGCGGGAAATTCGCGGCAAGAGCTCCCCGTACGTGGGATTCGACTTGGTTTTAACGGGGAGAAGTTTGGATCCGAGGAGGAGCGGGCTCGAGAGATCGGATATGACGACAGAGAGGAGACCCCGCCGCGCCGGTGCTCGAGAGTGCAGCCGATGCTCGTGCGCCGCTAAACGTTTCGCGAACAATACCCGAACTGTTAATAATCGAACAATGAGCCAAAGAGCCACAGGCAATCAGGGACGGTCGTTAATTTCAAACTGGGCGTGATACTCTAACGAGCTCGTCAAGATAGCTTTGTTGAAGCATAACTTATATTCGTTAGGAGTTGAGTAATTAATATTATGTAGTACGGCGGAACAATGGCTCGTTGAAAGTTTGGGAATGCCCGTCGTTTCGATACTGTTTGTCGGCCTGAATGCTGATGGCGTCAGACTGTCACTCGCGCTCCCCCGCGGGTTTTCTTTCCACGTTCGACGAATTACCGTAATTACTGTAATTAATTGATTATGAGAGAAAGAGAGAGAGAGGTCTTTCTTGCCGCGCTCGAATGGGTTGCTTCTTGCAGTTTTGCAGCAAACTTTCGACCGATATTTTTCGATCGTTTGACGCACGGAATGGCACGAAACGACGAAAACTGAAAAATAACATGGTGGAAGTTTGTAATTAATCGAACTGAGCTACATTCTCCGTATTGAGAAAGTCGAAAACTTTTTCAAAGGGTTTCGAAGATTGAAGCTTTTATTAAATTTCTTTAAAAGCTCCTTTTTCTTTTTGCTCAATTTTGTTAGTACTCTACCGTTCTCAAAGAGACAATTGCACAATTCGAACAATCGGCATCAACGAAAAATATAAGCACGCGTGGTGTTTTATTTTACTAGTCCCTGTTGTTTTATTCGTTAAAATTCGGCGAGCAGCGCGTTTGGAAAGGCGATACGCGCGTAAATTTCGACCTCGACAAGCTCGGATCTCGGTGCGGGACGGTAATGCTTGCGGTCGTGGAGGAATGCAACCGAGAAACCCTTAGAACGCCGTTTACAACGATCTCTTGCAATTACCATCGCGTTGGCCCCCTGTTCTCTCGGCGAGATCAGTCGACTGACAGGCGTTTCGCTTCGGTAATTCCCCCGGAACCGTTTCGTATGCCAAAGAATGTCATTAAAGGCGCTGTTAAAGGGTCCCGAGAGCCAGCGCCAAACATCTTAGGAATTTTCTTGACCAACCTCCGCGATAAAGGCGTTTCTCCGGTCGGAGACAAGAAGAGAAGAAAAAAAGGAGAGAAATATGAAAGCTTCCGGCCGTTGAACGTCTTCGACGTCGTGCGACTCAAAGGCAAGATATTTCACCAATTTTCGTTGTTTCGTGAATTTACGTTGTTACGAAAATACCAAACATTTTTTCACAGCTTCGCATAGTGTGATACATGTTTTTGTACATGTACTGTTCAAACGTGTCAAATGGATCTGAGTGGCTATAATGTGTCGCGCATGTGTGGCTCTGGATTGTGAATTTCCTACTGTGTAGCCATATGAGTCACGCATACACTCTCGCTCAAAAGTCTCTTCCCTTAGGACATTTTTACTTTTAATTCTCAGTACTTATCGTGTACACGTATTTTGTATTAATGCATTAACAGAGTCTCTGTTAAATAGGATAAAGTGCGTGTTATATTTATTTTGTACAATTTATAATTTACATTGTACTATTTTTATTATACAAACACAGCACTTGTCCTATGATTACTAAAGGGAGCATACGTCAGATAATTAATAACAAACAACAAAGATAAAAGTTTTTAAAAAATTATACAGAAACGATAAAGATGAAAACACACGTTTGAAAATGTATTATTTTGCAATTTTTACAATTGCATACAATTGCGACTAATTGCCTCTGACAGTGAACTTGTCAATATCCAATATTTTGAAATGCCGGAGTAAATAGCTGACAGAATTGACCAATATTTTATTTACCTGTGGGGGGATAACGTATGCACGTACTCATTCGCCACACGCCGGATGTCCCTACGAGTGGACAGATCTCTTACCATCGTGTATCTTTGTTTCAAATGAAAGGCGAGTATCGTCGACTGTCAATATTAATCCAAGAGCGCATCCCGGTCCGGTTGCACGTCGGCAGCGCACAATGTAAACTCATATTTCGCGATGCACGACGCAGCCGTGCATAAATCTTTCGCCGTCCGTAGATAAATTATACGGTAATGCATCGGAATGGCGGGACGTCGTCTTGCGTCGCGGACGTTTCTTTGGCCCCGTACCAAAAGTGCGCTGCACTTTCGAGTGGCCGGCAAATATCGCGTTACCGGACCACAATTCAAACGTCACCGGGCAATTCTTCAGCCGATAGCAATTTTCAAACAGTTTAATTAATTGCAGTTTCGTGTACCACGGGGTGGACGAACTATTCGCCGAAATATCTTTCTCTCGGCGCGAAAATTGAAGGCGCATTTTTGTCTCTGTGGTTAGAATTGCTCGAGTCGAAGCGTCGTAAGCACGGTGTCGCTCCAAGTATTTCATTCGTAGTCATCCCCCGTTTGGTTCAGTTTCGAAAATTAATTATAATTGCAAATATATTATATCAATAAACGCAAGTATTTAAACTAACAGTAAATGTATCTCTTTGCAATCTCGTGGCTTTCACGCACTGATTTCATTTTGTAGCCTTTATGTCTGTTCCTTGATTTCTGAATTTTATCAAAATAATCAAGACAAGAGTCTTATTTCGTTACAGTATCAAAGAAACACATGGCAAAGAAGCTTTTGATTTTCTATCTCTCGAGCATACTTCTCGAACGGAGTTTTGCGAATTCTCCTCCGCCAACGTTGTCGAGGCTACACGTCGTTGTTTCCCGACTCGAAGCAATTTCCATGGGCGAGAACAAAATAAATGCCGATGTATGTCCAAATATTGACCGAAGTCAATTATTTGCACGAAGGGGAACAGCTTTCCATAACTTGTTCGCACTTGGTTCGCGCGTCTATTTGTTCAATTAGCGGAGGGAGTATTTGTCGCGGCGGGAGGAGATTCGCAGCTAGCTCTAGAACGCTAGACTGTTCATTAATTTTCTAATTGTTCTCGCAAAGTGCGCTCTCGCGACGTTTCTGTTTAAAAATATGGCGATTAATCCAAATTTAACTAAACGTCCAGTTAAAATTTGTCAAAAGAAAAAAGTCGTTTAATCGATAGAGCTAGAGTAACAATACACCAAATTATAATAACTGTGTATATTATAATCTTTTAATTTAAATTTTGTCATTTCTAATCTAAATTTTATTCCAATCTCTTAAAATCATGGTCAAAGTAAACAACAAACGTGAATTAATATTTCCTCGTACGAGAATATTATCACACGTTTCAATCGAAGTAATCGATCTTGACAATTTTGTTAATTTTACGACTTTGATCCTTGAGATGAACACGAGATTTCAGAAATATTTTAATACCTACAAAAGCGTAAAACTCTCTCTGGCGAGTTCCAACAACCCCAAACTCGAACCGATCGTCGCAAACTAGCGAAATTCGGAATCTAATCGGAAAGTATCCGATTAACTTATTTCATTTTCGTCCGTGAAACGCGGCCGTTATCTCGGCGTCGGGGCGCGAGTTCGATAAAACAGGCGAGTTCCCTCTGCTGTCTGTGGAATTCGAGCCGGACAGTTTTCGTGCCCGTGAATCGTTTCTGCTCTAACCGGATTATTTAACGACGTAATCGGGGGGGGGGACAATTAATTACTCGAAGGATTTTCAACCATCCGGTAATTTGTTTTGTAAATTTGACGAGGAGCATACTGTTGATAGACGCGATGAAACGCTCTTCTAATTGCCATCGTTTCTGCGATGCGAATTCCTGCCCGAGCGTCGTGTAATTTCAGGGTTACGCGACGCTACTCCGTTTCATTGTCCCTCCTGGTTTTTCGATCTTTTCGCGAATTTTTACGCATCAACTGGGAAACTTTTCAATGGAAAATTGCGCGGAACACGCACCGTGCGCGAAAGGGAATATTGCATCGTATTTTCTGTAATATTCCCCGTCACGAGAAATCATTTTTCAGCGAGCTTCTATTTTTTTCAAATCCACTGCGAAAGTCCGCGCAGTTAAACATAATAAATACGTGCAGTTTCAGAATCGTGGAAACTATTTTTCCTTTTTTAATTTTCAATTCCATGGATTTAAAAAAAAAAAAGAAAAAAAAAAACGAGACATTTTTCAGGGAATTTCTGCGGATGGTTGTCTATAAAATGTACAAGTGAAAGCTTGTTCCTCTTTTTCGTGTTTCTCGTCGTACCGCGGCTTTGTATCGCGGCGATAAACAGGGCAAACAAACAATCGCAATTTCACGTGCCTTTGCACGATCGATCGATCGATCTGGTAACGCTCCACGCTGGAAAGTGGAGCGAACGGTTTAGGGAAAGAGACGTGGCGAAAGAAGTTGGCGCATTCGCGTGCACTTGCGAAGAGGACGAGAAAGTTTGAAGACAAATAGCGTTTGTCACGCGTGCGAAGTGTGATTACGTGCTCTCGATCGGCTGCACCAGGGACCCGTGTGTGATCCGCGAACGAGTAAAATGTAAAACAATTTCCGACACTTTGATGCATGGTGCGCACTTTTCCTCGTGAATATCGTCGAATGTCGCACGTTCCACTTTGAGACCTGTCTCGATGGTGTTCTCTCTCTCTCTCTCTCTCTCTCTTGTTGTCTATCTAAATATTTAAGATCCTCTGTTTCCGAATTTTCGTCCTCGACTTCGGTCCACGCGCATCGAACGTCGAACACTGAACGTCGAGTGTCGAATTCAAGGGGAAGTTCAATTCTAACTTGACACGATTGTCCAAATATTTGACATCTTTTACGTTCAAATTTTCGTTTGCGCCCTGTGGTGTGAGTTTCAGCGAAATATTTCACAGCTACGACGGCGATTACTGCGAAACATACAGAGTGAATCACTTCCTACTGAAATAAATTCGTAATCGGCCATCAACAAGAAAATCAACTTGAAATTAATGATGGTTTATTTAAAAAAAAAAGAAAGAAATAAGTGGGAAGAAACATTTTTCACGTCCAGTTCTATCCAAACGAGATACCGTCGTTTTTAAAGAACGCAACCCTGTCTGTGTCCGAGCATCCGAGATCTCTCACGTGCGATCAAATTTTTCATTCGCGCAAGCTCCAGCGAAACGTTCCACGCGGTAATTCGGCGTGTGCCGACTGGATGATCGAATTTCCTTTCCCCGGATCGAAAATCGAGGCACGCCGCGCATCGAACGCACTTAGCCGCGGCCGGCGCGGTCGCCAGGGACAGCGAACACACGGGGATGCTGGGGAACGACGGGGAAAACAAACAGACGCAAAGAGATTTTTAGCCTTATTCCGGCTGACGGTAACGCGGGAAATTCGGGGGCTCGGATTCGCAAACAAAGGGAAAACTAGTTATCCGGCAAATGGACGGGCGATCCGTTTGATTGAAAATTTCCAGTCGGTTCCCTTTTCGGTAGCGAGCCTTCGACCTCGCGGATATAAACGGATTAAGGGCTCCCTCCCCGTCAAAGCAAAACACGCGGAAGAAACAGAGGCAGGTGAATCGTTCGACCATAGGCGTGGCCCGTGAACGTGTCGGACCTGTCGATCTTTTGATACTCGACGCCGATACCCTTCCCGGATCGAATTGGCGAAGCTGCGTCATCCCGCCAGAGTGCAGGATGAAATTTTGATAATATTTCTCGCGAAATTCGTGTTTCGACGGTATTTTTTTTTAATTTGTCGAAAATTCTAACGTCTAAACATCCGCAGCAATTTACGTTACAGTCTGCCGTGATTAAGGAAGAAAAAAATCTTCTTAACTCGATTAATTCAACGAATTTCAACACTTGTGACTTGCGGTTCGATCATTTGCCGCGATATAATTTGGAAACTTTTAACCTTGTTGCGAAATTTCCATCGGAGAGAGAGAGAAATGCAATTCCTCTCAATTATCAATGTGTGCAGGAAGTGCTCTAACAAACTAACAGGCATATCTACAGCGCCATGCTGTTCAACCACCCGAAATTCGGGATCAGATTTCGCGAGGTCGTGCATTTCGCGAGGCGCGACAAAGCAACAGTTGCAGGCAAAGCGAGGCGAGACACTTACCCGTGGAAGTAGGCAGGGAAGAGGGCGAGAAGCGCGGAGCACGTCGCGAAGACATGTCGATGCACATCGGCGTAATTCCACTTTGACACTGAGGCAAGTCACTAGCACGCGCGACCACCAAGATCAATCGTCCCCGGATCGGTAACACGGCCAGCCATGTCGCTGTCGCCGCTCTAGTAACGATTGGCCAGTTCGATCGGCATGATCGCTGCGCGACAGTCGCGCGACGGCTTCGCCCCGAGCCGGGTCCGCCGGTTGGATCGATGATTCAACGACGTTACGGTCGGAGGACGTCAGTCACCGTGCCGCTCCAAGCAGAAACACTCGATACGAGAGCAGGGTCGAGCATCGTCTACTTTCGTCCGACCAGGCGCGAATGAAACGTTCGCGCGCCTTTACGCGCGGTTCTCATCCCTCGTGATTCCCCGCCGATGAATCTGGCTGGCTACCAACCCAGGTTTTCGTTTCGTTTACCAGATTCTAGCGGGATCGCGGTGGAAGACCACCGATCTTTGACGCATCGATCCTTCTTCGCTGAATTCTCTCTCCCTCTCTGAATTGGTAGACCGGTGATTAAGGATCCAGGTATTTTCCAGCTCTCCCCGGAAGATTGGTCGAATTCCTAGGATGATTGCCGTGGATACGTCGCTGCTCCTCTAGACTTCTCCCTGCGGGATAAAGAATACGGTGATTTTCGCGAGGCATTGTTCCTGTACGTGGTAATTAATCGTAGGGGAATGGGAGAATCGCACTTGGTCGATTAGATCGTTCCGAATGACGACGATTCCTGCGGGTTCTTTGCGGGGCGAAGACGCACGGTGGTTTACGAAAGTATTGGGGAAATTTCGATCGAACGCATCGTTCTCTGAAATTCACTTGTATCGTTTAACGTAACACGCGTTCCAGAAAGGTAGAGGAGAAAGTAACAGACCATGGATTGATACAAAAATTAAAAAATGCAAAAATCGTTTATTTAAACACTTTCGTGACTTCTCTGTGAGAAGATATGGGCACGTACTTTTTACAAAGTCAAACTTTTTAATTCTACCGTACATAACGTGATCTCGTGTCGTATAAATTTTTCAACACATCCATGGAAAGTGCTCCACGAGTGTTCGCGGATTAATCCGACTCGCGGGGAAAAATTATCGAATCGTTAGCTAGACAGGATTGATTAAAGTAATACGCATTCGTCTGTCGCGAGAGAGAGAGAGGGGGGAAATGGCGGCGGAATTGCACGGGATGGAAAATATTGAATGGAATTCGTTGTTTTCCACCCCCGCGTTGCGAGTCCTCCCGAAATTGTTCCACGGATGGCGGAAAAGTGCGGGAAGATAAATCGGCGACAGTGAGCGCGGGATGGTCGCGAGGGAGGGAAAAACGGAGGTGATAGGGGCGATTCGATCGGGTTTAATCGTTAATTCGCGGCGTATCCGCTGTTCCTCCGAATTTTCGGTCACGGCGAACGAGTATCGTGTACATTGTTAATTGCCAGCGACCGCTAATTGAAGTTCGCGCGCGTGCGCTGACGCGCCGGGGGATTTCTCGCGTCGAAATACCGTTCGCCCGTTGGAAAGCTAGCTGGTTTCCCAACTAGAAAATCTACCTATCCACGGTTAAATAAATTTTGCCGTACCATCGATCAAAACTTTGCGCTTCCGCCGAGTTTTGGGATAGAAAAAGAATAATTGAAAATTTCATAGCTTTTCCTTTCCTTTCTTTTCTATCGATATAGATGCACTCCTCTTTTTTTTCCGTCCCCCCCTCTGATAGAATTGAATCTTAAGGGTTGGTGATGGGAATATTGATTTTAGAAAAGTTTCCTCCCTTTCTGACAGACACTCGCCTTTCCTACCGACAAAATTTACATCTCGATCCTTGTAATATTCCGAGAAAAATGTTGTAACATACGTTCAATTATATTTTTAGTGCTGTAAACACTATGGCAAATATTTTAATAGAACGAGCAAAACAGAAAATTCACCTATCGACAATGAGCAATCTCCAAAACTTATATTCCGAAATTTCGTACCTCGACGAGTTAGAAAAAAATAATCAACGCAACTCTCTGGCCAAACACGGACGATTTCTCACGTTGAACTGTAGCGCAACTGTAGTAGCCTCGTCACCCCATTAAAGCAGGCTAATGCGTTCCTAAAGCCGCAAGCGGCGGTTTATTTTATTTCGTTGGCGCGTTTCGATCCATCGAGGAAGCGATCTCACTCACGGGGAGTTGCATCGATCTCCGAGCATTTCCGCACCCGGCTTTTCGAATTTGCGCGGTAATCGCGCCAGATACGAGGACCATCCCGCCGCCCTAGAAATGATTAGCAACGGTCGTTAAGGCTCTCCTCGGCATTCATAAATCGGCGCGGTTTATCGCGGCGCCGTTCAGCTCACTTTGTTCAGCCTCTGGTATCCACCTCGTAACGGCGCCTTAATGAAGCCGTAAAACGTTGGCAACCCCCGCCACCTAGCTCCCACCACCCCCCCTATCTGCGCCAGCTTCCCCGGTTTTACGGTTCTGATCGCTGATCGTTCGAGGCGCGACGCGCGATACCGGTCGAAGCGTCGCAGCGAGTGGGAAACTGGGAATATTCCGAGGATCGTCTCCGGAAGTTTAATGGCGCTTAGTGGACTTTGCAAGTACCGCGGTGTCGGATTTACCTGAACGAATGATTAACTTAGACCGGCTTTCCTTTCTAATAGGTGACAACGGAGAGCTGCATCGCGATCCCGGTTCTTTTCCGCCGAGTTTGAATTTTCCGAGTCCACGGATAGGGGAAACATTGATTTCTCGAAGGGGATTCTATCGTAACTTTTCCTTTTCCTCTTTAACAGGTGGTAATGGAGATTCTTGCCGCCCCTAACGTAATCCCATTTTTTTCTGTCGGGAGAATTTGAATTTTAAGAGCTTTCGAGGCGGCAGGGATTTTTCCTTTTTCTTTTTAATAAAATATTTATATTTCCTTTTTAACAAGTAGTAACAAGAGAATATGCAGCCATAATTTTAACGTGTCCAAACTTTTGTCATTTTCGTTCTTCGGATGATCACGGAAAAAGAAAGTTCCGTGTCTCTTTCAAGGGGGAAATTTCACGTCCTAAAATCATGGTAGATTTATGTATTACGTTACTCTACTCGTGTAGAAATATTCGCAATTTCTAATTTACAACGGAGCGCGAGACACATCTCCCATTACTTTGAAAATAATTCGAAAAGAAAAATCTCATCTCTCTTGAAAAAGCGTTATTTCCTAAAATTACATATCACTCAAAAAAAGAAAAGAAAAAAGAAAAAATTACGTGCGATCTACTCGAGTCAAAAGTTTCATAACTTGTCGAAATTCTCTCTTAAGTAGATCGAGACAGACGCTGATCAGACACGAAGACGAAATGAAATCGGCGCGATTGGTGTTTGAGAACCGTGGAAACGGTTCTCCTCTCTCGGAGGAGAGACTCGAAAAAGAATGCACGTGCGTGCACGATGCCCGGTCCGGATGCGTGGTGGTGCATCGAAATGTGACGGAAGGAACGCGATCAAAATTCAGGCGGCGACGAAACACCGCTGTCGTCCCGGCTATCGTTCTTTCGATACCGACGAATTCCGAGTCTCGTGACGTCAGCGATGTCCCCGGCCGTTGTTCTCGGCGTTGATCGCCGCGATATCGCGATCCGTAGATCGTCACCGCGTTTACGATGCAAATACGTCGCGTATACATATTTATGCGACGAGCGACGCGTTGATTCATTCCTTTGACAACGTTCCCGGCGAGTGGTCCCATCTTTTTTCTCTCTCTCCCCCCCTTTGATCACCGCCTCTTTACCGTATCTGTTTTCCACGACGGATTCACTGGGTCACGAAGGTGATTTCTAAACAAGAAACATCGACAACGTCCGATGCTCGAAAGATCGGAGCACCTCTGTGAGATTTATCGCACATTGCGACGAATATGCGTAATTACTTTCTTCGAGAAAGCTTCGACGAGAGCTCCAAACTTTCGAACGACAGCGCGCAGTTTCTAGACCAGCTCTCGACCAGTTTTTCAGGGGTGCGAGATGCAAACTGCCTAGAAACGAAACCACTGGATGCGGGGTATCCTGGCGCTTCATTTGTCACGGTACGTCACTTCCGCGCGAGGAAACCCGTGTAACGACTCCGGGCGGCCGGGGCACTCTCCGCGAGCCGAACGAGCGTTCGAGGATCGATCGGGACACGCTTATCCGCGCGATCTCTTTCCACGGAATGGCAGACTCGTACGTTGGCGCGACGAAAAATCGCGCGGGCGTTTGTCACGTCGGGGGGGGGGGTCGCGACGTCGCGCCCACGCACTCGAAACGACGAAAATCGCTATAGCACCGCGCCGTTATGATCGATAATAATCGAGAACGTCACTGCGTTCGTTGTTCTCCTCGTCCGGGGTGAGGATGATCGCGTCGTCGATGACGCGAAGCTCAGAAGCGTTAGAACTGGAGTGAAATCGATCGCGGCGCGAGTGTATCGGTGCCCCCTCCTCCCCCTCGCCATCGCCCTCGCCATCGCCCTCGCTCGCTCGCTCGCGGGTAGGAAGGATAACGCGTATTATGCCACGACGTCGATCATCGATTTTCTCTCGATTTCAACAATCGAGGCCTTTGATACCGACGAGAGGCGCAACGCAACGAAAGATCAAAAGTCGGGGGACGTCTATGGCTGGAGCCTGCGGTAGCTATTCGCGGCTCTGCACACCCTCTCCGTTCGTTCCTATTTCACGAATCGCAGCCACGAGTGCATTCTTCTTCCGAGGAGCGAGAGAGCCCCCGAACGAATGGTAACAGGAGAGGGGGGAATTGCCACAATTGGAGCTTCCGCCCGGGCTCGATAATGTTTCTGACACTTACGTTCGTTTCCTTGGTGAAAACACGAGTCACCATGAATCACTTACTACCGCGGATGAATCTTCATCAACTTCTCAGTCCACTTTGCACCGAAGTGTGTTTCTCCTCGATCGGCGACCAAATTGCACCAATCACTAGCGATACTCGTAAAAGAAACGCACAGCTTCCTTTTCTTATTATTTTCATTTTAAAGAGCTCCTTCACGTCACGAAGATGACAGACAAGAAGACGGAATAAAATCTCCGATTTATATAAAAGTGTAAACCTTCGTTGCAATTGTACATTCTCTGTTAATTCGTCTAGCAACTCTTTTCAACCGTCACAAACTTGCGCCTTTAATCAACCCTGTCGACAATTTTTCTCAACATCAACTTGAACTTGATTCTGCTAATTTTTCCGGCAGCTCTTGCTTCGATCATTCGAAGAAGCGATCGTCGCGGATTTACTTCGCGGCGACGGAAGTTTGTCACAAAGGACACGTCATTGCCCGAATGAAACGAATAAACAAATGAAGAAACAGACGGAAGGAGAAGTCTCGCCGCGAGGAAACTTTTCCACAAACGAAATGTCAGAAACAGTCTCTGTGAACGCACGTTTCACAGATGACAGAGGGTTAACGCACGAAACTCACCCCTGGCCGGCGCGAGGATTGCGCGTTTTCGCGTAACACGTAGCAGCGAGGCGCGAGCCAATTCCTTTCTCCGTTCGGAGCGGAGAGCCGACGGGTCGCGAGACGAAAAGTTCTCGGTAAGAAAGTTGCCGGCTGGCAGCGCGAATCACCCTCTGTAACCGGCTGCCTTTGTCAAACTCGCTCGGCCGTGCGCCGCCAGGTAAACGAGGTTCAAACGTTTTTGAAACGCGACTCCGCCATCGTTTAAATTTAGATCGAACCACCGGCTTTACACCGTGTCTCTGTGCAACCGCGAGAATATTTCACGGGTCACCGGTCCCTCTTTTCACCCCTCTTTGACGAGGTTTCGCGATGTTTGAGTCGTTTCCATGCCTCCCTCCGTGGCATTCGTTGACAGCCCTTTAATTAGCTCTTCGCCGACGAAACACGGACGGAGAAATGTTGTTGCGGATAATAAATTTCCCCTCGCGTTTTCACCTTGCTTCGACGTTTTCAACGATTACACCGTTCTCGCGGTGAAAGGAGGTTCTTTTCGCGAAAGACACTACGCCGAAAGCGCGAGAACGAGAAGGAACAGGTGAAAGTCAAAGCTCCGCAAAAATGATCGCAACGTGACCGAATATTTCCACCTCCGAACGTATAACCACAAACTCGTCGAGATTCTTCGGTCTAGCCGTAGTACCGCGACCGCGAAAGATACCTCGCCCTACGTTTACCTGCCGCAACAGCGGCAGAGCCAACCCATCGTCGTCAGTCGGTCCTTCCCTTCTATCGCGGAACGAACTCTCCGCGTTTGCCCCGCGAGAGCAAACGGAGAATCGGCGACAACGACTCTCACAGACCGCGAGAAGAGGAGCTGCGTACCAAGAGTACAGACGATCTTCGTGCTTGAATCAACGACGAATCCTGTTGCGTTTCCTAAAACGTGGACGACGATGTGCTCCTCGCAGCGTGGTCAGTGGGAAGCAGCGTGTGAAAGCGAGCGATCGTGGTCGAGCGGCGTTGGAAAAATTTTCGAGCGTAACACCGGCACACGACGCGCGACGAGACGAGACGAGACGAGACGAGCTGAGCTGAATCTCCCGTGGATGATTCTCCCCGTTCGGTGAGAGAACGGGTGGACCGTTGATGGATCGAGCAGGGACACGCACTCTTGGGCACACGCATTTACATATTTCGGTCGACGGAAACGTGACACCCGGTGAGAACACTCGCCCAGCCACGGAGCCGTCGTTCTCATGGAAGAGTCGCCGGCGGACTGCGAGCCTGCGACTCGGTTGGGAGCGGTGGAGCCGGCGCGAGACGCGAGGGGTGGCGAGAGACACGGTGGGAAAGAGAGCGCCGAGAGAGAGGGAGGAGGCTCGATTGAACGCTGGACGAGAAGCCGGGGCGGCGTGTGGGAGGGCGTTTGGACGAGCAGAACGTCGACGATGGGGTCCGAACCCAGGAGAGACGGCGAGGGAAAACGATAGCAAGAGAGAGAGAGAGAGAGAGGGAGGGATAGGGAGAGAGAGAGTGAATGAGAGAGGGCGACGGGAGTCGGATCGGGAAACGACGAAGGGACCGGGATGGTGTAGCGATGGGCATTCGATCCTCTGTGTCGCGAGTTTTCGAGCGATTTAGTCGTACAGAGGTTGTGTCAGTCGTCGTCGAATTTAAGGGTGTCGCACGCCGGCGGCCAGGCCTCGTCAAGTTCCAACTCTGCCGTCCAGTCGCGGACGAACCGGCGATAAAGGGCTCTGCTTCTGACGAATGTTGTGACACGAACTGCCTCGGATACGTAAAATTGTCGAAAATTGTTCCGCAGGATCCTTGGGGAGTGTGGAGAAGTTTGAATTCCTTTGTCGAGTAAAGTTTGAACACTGTCTGTCTGAACTCGAATCGCGGAAAACAAAGGGGTGGTTCTGACGAATATCGTCATGTGTATCCTGCCTTGGATCGAAGACACTGTCGCTCTGGTTTCTTTTTTTTGAAAATTTTCGAAAATTGTTCAGGCAAGATTCTCGGAGGACGAGGAAGTTTGAGGAAGTTTGAATTCTTTTGCCGAGTTGAAAAGAGTGGCAATAAAGGGGTGGTTTTGACGAGGAGCGTTCGAAGACCGTTTGCTGCTCTGTTTTTCAAAGATTCAGGCAGACAATTTTTCCACTGGAAACGGATTCCGTCCGTGGAGCTCCATTGAACGTTGAATTGTGTAAATTGTTAGTCGTTCCACGGCTAACAATTCCATATAATTGGAGCTCGTGCAATAGAAACTGAAACAGGTGGATTCGTGCAACAGGAGTTCGTTCGATTGAAATCGAGTTGAAATAAGTCGAGTCCGTGCACAAGTTCCAGCGTATTATTTTTTTTCTCGGGCTACGTTACGTTCTGATGACATATTCATCGACTTCCCTTTCCGATACTGTGCCGTTTCTTTGAGATTTCTAATAAGTCGCCAGAGACCGCCATTATCCGCGGATATACCGGCTCATGAAATAGCTCAAAGCGCTCTTGAGCCCATCGCCGTCGAGCAAGATGGCAGAGAAAGAGGAAAAAACAAGGCACGCCGTATAGAGGGGAAGCGAGATGAAGAAGAGGACGGATACAAATAACATTCGAAGACGGAAAGAGAAACTCCGCCGAGAGGGTTCTTCTTCCACCTCGCTTTTCTCTTCGTTTTCGATGCGTTTTTCTCTTCCTGTGGTCTTCCACTTTTTCTCTCTCTCTCTCTCTCTTTCTCTTTCTTGGTTCTTCGTACTCCTCGAGTATGGTTCACACACACGCTTCTGACCTCGCTTCTTTTAACGCGTTTCCTTCCCTGACCATCCTCTCTCTCTCTTCGTCATCGTGTTTTCTCCGACCACCGGCGGTTTATCGCTACAGCTTCATACGGTGTACGGAAACAGTAACAAGTCTGTGTCGGTTCTCCTTGCGGAGGTATCGGGCGAGATACTTTGATTATCGAAGGAAAACGAAGAGGGTGGTAATAGAGGCGAAACATCCTGTTCGCCGAAGGGATGATCCGGATTTCCAAGTGCTGGACAAACGTGTTTAGTTCCTCGTAGGAAGCTCTTGCTTCTCTCCATTCTTCGTGAAGAGAGAGAGAGAGAGAGGACTGCCCTCCAGATATACGGAAATCGTGAAATCGGTCAAAGTTTACGTATTCGTGGTGGCCAGACACGAGCGAGTTTGTAAAAGTACAGGGAGATAAGGATTCCGAAAGTTTAGTTGCGAAGGGACATTGGTGACTTATGTGAGCATGCCGATTTTGAACCCTCCGTCGGGGATCGAGCAACGATACTTTCACTCGTCGAATAAAATCGTAGAAAAAATGGCGACGAATGAATCCTCTTGGAATTTCCTTTTTTTCTTTTTTTTATTTATCTTCTTGAGATTCGACAGAAAATCAATCGTTTTATCGTAATAATAGTAATAATAGTTGTCATTGCGACGAACATCGAAGAGCTTATACATTCTATTGCACTCGAAAAATTCAATTGCTTTCCATCTTATTATAATCCTCGAATTTTTGCACTCCAATTCTACGTATGGAAACGAATTTGGCAAACAAAAGATCGTCGTTTGACAAAGTTTGGCAAAGATCGAAGAAGGAATTAACAAGAAACAAAAGCGATTTTACGGAAAACTATCGAGCCATCAGAGCTCTATTTGCATGTAAATTACAACTGTCGACGGAATCCGAGAAATTCCATTCTGTTCCTCGCCAGTCTGCCAGTCGGTTCTTTCACGCTTTCGTCGATGGAATCCAACGCGTTCGAACGCGCCACGCCAGAGTCGTCGAGCGCAGAAACGTAAAGCCGAAGGAAAGTCGAACGAAAGACGAAGACGCTGTCGCGATAATCGTGAGTGGAGCACGAGGTCTTCATAAAGCGCGGCGATTTAATAGGGATCTCTGGGAGGCGAGCGGACGTGTTTGATCGTCTTATCGTGTTCTCGAGACGTGACGGTGTATCCGGGAAATTTTACGATCTTGCCGAGGCAAAAGTGTGTCTTTCTGTCGAAAGCGAGGCGAAGCTGGCGCGGGGGAACACGCGTGCCTGCTCGTAGCGTCGATATCCCACGAAAATTCCTCGAGATGCCGTGTAATTTCCGGCTTAGCCTTAGTCGCTGGGAACGCCGACTCGCTGCAAATTGTCTGTCTCCGAAGTACCCGAGGCTCGCAGGCCACCGTTGATCCTCTTCTTCCGCCCAACTTCTCGCTAATTGACGAAAGATAGTCGATTACGCTCGGTTTATCTAGGCTAGATTCTCTGGACTAGAAGAGGGAGGGAGAGGGTCGTCGGAGACAGAAAACTACGGCGCTCGAGCATTCGGCTCCTCCGCCCTTACACGGTGAAGACACGTTCGCAGTCGAGGGTTGCCGGTTAAACTTATCGCGTTAATTCGACCGTGAATATCCCATACCGCGATTCGCGCGACTGCAGCTTTGAAAGTGCGTTTTAAAGGGATTCGCCGGAGGGGACAGCGGCTTCGCACGCTGTTGCTGATATTTCTGCCGGTTCGTGGTTAAACTGCGTACCGGTTAATTTAGAATCCTCGTTCAGTTACCTGTATCTAATATCCGTAACTAAGATTTCGGAATTCGCAGTACGCGCGAGCAATTCGACTACTACCTTCCCGCGTGTGGGATGGAGGATCAACGAGGATTTATTCTTGATCGATCAGCCCACGTCTCTTTTATTAAATTCTGCGTTTCAGTTGTACAAAATGATGGTGTTCATCCAATTTATGGGATCGTTTGGTATAATAAATTATTGCATATGAATCGAGTCTTTCTTTTAATTTACACATTTATTACTGGTATTTATAATACAAAACGGGAGGAAAAATTCAAAAATACGTAAATAAAATTCAAGCCACAGTAACAAGTATATGTATGTACGAACAAAAATCCAGAATCAATTAACCAAGAGAATAATTAATTGAAAAATAAATAAAGCGTCCGTGTATTTTTTAGCGATAACGTACGCGCAAATTTTAATATATTGGGTTGTCCGGAAAGTTCGTGCCGATTTTGAAGGAAAATTGAAACGCAGAAGATTTAAATTTTAGCATACATTTATTAAATGTATACTAAAATTTATTAAATATTGAATTTAATTTATATTATACATGCCGGGTCCGAATAAACGCAAATAAAAATAACTATAACAATAACAGTTGGCAAAGCATGACAACTTCCACTCTCCGTACGACTTTCTGAGAAAGGGTTCAGACGCACCCGGGCAAAATCACGTGCACCCAACGGCGTGTGTCCAAACCAAAACCGGATATCCAGGGCAGCTTCGCTCGATTATCCAAATCGAGAGCTTGCTCCGTAGCAAACAGATACATGGAATTAATGAAACGGCCTTCTTCGAAGCGAGCCAGGAGTGTGCTGTCAGCACGGGAGACACGCTCGGTTCTCGACTCGGAGGAGACACGCCTATCGATTCACGTTGGAAGCTTTTTTTTTTTTTTTTAAGAAAGCAGCGTGGAATGCATATGTGTGTGTACCCGTTTCGACGACGCGCGCACGGGGAAGCGCGAGAGACAAGAAGTCGAACACGAGCCGCAAGCCTCGAATTTTCCATGGGCTGGAGGAAAAGCTGCGCCGGCGAGATTAGGTCAGCCGGCAATTTCCGCGCCAGTCTTTCAAACCCACCGCCCCCTCACCGACGCCCGGAGCGATACCGAATTTTCTGGCTCGAAGTTTGCGCAGGATCCGACAGCGCCAGTGTTGCAACGACATCCCTTGAAGAAAGAAAGAGAGTCAACAAGACAGAATTTCCATGGCGTGTCGCGTTATAACGTGGAACTAGCCGAGGATCGACTCGCTCGTGGTCAGGTTTGTCTCAGTTTTTGACAAAATTTTGACACTCGACCGGCTCTTTTTTACGAATTTTGTCGATAGACTGTTAATCGTGCATCGAGTTTCAACGTAGTTTCTTAGTTTCTTCTTCGTCATTTTTCAACTTTAGAGCAAGTATAATAACTTGCTTGAGATTTCTGAGTGAAAAACAATCGTCATACTTTTATTAACTTAATTCAACGACTAAATTATCATCACATTTTAATCAAACGTTATCAATTCGCTTTCACTCGTTTAAATAAACGTGCAGTCGTTCTCTTTCTATATTCAAATTACACCCCCGTCACCGGTCCTCAAGTATCAATGCTATCTAGCGCGGATTCACCGATACAGATTAACGTTAGACTATTACAGATACGTTGCATTTCGCAGCAACTGGCCAACGATCGAATTTAATGAAAATCAAATAATAGCGCGTGCACGAGCTGCCGGCGACCGAAAGTGTCAGTGAAACGGCGGCAATATTTTCCCGTCTGTCGATGAAACTCGGCACAAAGGCATCGAATTTCAGTGGGGAACATGTTTATGACGCGTCGAACGGAGCATCGTGGACGGCTGGACAGCCGATGATTATGCACACGTCGTCCACTGGGATTCTCCGATATAAAGTCGCACCCGTTTTGCCCCTGTCGTCGTCGTCGTCGTCGTCGTCGTCGCCGTCGCCGTCGCCGTCATCGCGTACGTGACGCCCAGACAAAAAGTCGCCTGCTGGTCCTGCGAGCCTCGCTGGATCGGAAGTGCCGGACATCGGGTGAAATACGATTGCACGTTGTCGAATGTGTGTGCCTGGCGAGAAAACGAGAAAGAGCCTTCGACGAAACCGAGCTCGCTGCTATTTCCACTTTTGACGCTGTGCAGACTCTAACGTTTCGCCTCTCGGAGAACGTTCGATTACTCTTAATCCTCGCTGGTTGGAACTTTCGTCCGATTTTCGGAAACTTGAAAATATCCCAGAATCGAACTGTCATTCTGCAATTCGTGTCGTGATCGTTCGGTGACGACAAATGCAACAAATCAAAACGCAATCAGTGAAAATTTGAATTCCAAAGATTCGCTTTTAATATCGGCGTCGTCGATTGGTCTTAATTTTCGCTGGTTGGAATTTTTGTCCAATTCCGATAATTTGGTAACCTTTCAAAATTGGACTACCGCTCTGCAATTCTTATCTTGACGACGAACGTTTTGGAAAACATTAGGGGGTGATAAACGCAACAAATTATTCGCGATTCGGTGAAAATTGGAATTCCAGAGATTCGCTCGATGCTTCTTTTGGCAAGACTTTGCAGTTTCGTGATGGTCTCCTCGTTGGATTAAAGAGAAAATTGCACTGCTGTACGAGTATTTGAGAGTACTATAAAATATCAAAGTCAACGACCGGCGACCAATACAGAAAACTCGAGGAAGACAATCGGTCTCGAGCGATATCCCGGTCGGACGTTTCTGGTATCTCGTACTCCGAGCACGTATACCTTCGCACCCTAAATTGTATAAATTACGAGGTGAGAAGACCACCCTAACAACAACGATATTCCCTCGATTTTTTCCATGGAAAAATTAGTTTCGATTGAACCAATATTGTCAGGTATTTCCAAAATTAAGAACCAAGCAGTTTGTCGTTCGTCACCACGAACACAGTTCGAGTAAATTAAAATCTACAAGTAGAATTTCCAATCGTCGTCATTCTCTTTCGCAGTTGCGAAAACTGGAATTCTACGACGTAAATCGTTGGGAAATAATTTCAAACGAAACGCTGCAAACGTGTAATGGATTAAAGGCACGGCGAATGGGAAGAAGACGGTCCGATTAATTCCCGATCGGTCGCAAAGAGGGTTTGAAACGACGTTGCCCAGGGAAGAAAACGCGGCAGCGATTCGCATGAATATTCCAGCGGGCGCGCACCTTCCTTTTCTAGCTCTGTTTAACGAGTCGCTCCTGGCCTGTCATCCGCGTCCGTCGCTGAATAACAATGAACGCGATACACGCGCTGCGTCCATAAATCCGCGCGTCGTGTGAGAAATCTCGAACGAGGTCGGTGGGTCGATCGTTGCCGAATGCAACGCGTTAAAAGCGGCGAAACGACGCGAGAACCGCGGATCGCACGCAGATTGCACCATCGCCCGACTCGGCCAGATTTTTCCTCGCCAGGCGGGGTGTTTTTCACACCGGCGAAAGAATTACATACCTCGTAACCGAGCAAATGGCGCCAAGATAAGCAACCACTCCGATTTCCTTCCCTCCGCGTTCGGCGAAACGATTTCAAGCCTTGCAAAAAGCTCGACACGGTAACGGCTGTGAAAAGGATCCGGGGAACTTCTCTTTCTTTCGTTCTCGTCGTTTCAGAGATAAGATTAAATTGATAGAAATTCATTCATCTGCGAGGGAACGGGTCAACCTGTTCTCACGTTTCTTTCAACTCTGTTTTAATTTCCCACCTTCTTCGCTCGAATGCGAAGTATTCGTCATCGAGTGGTACGGTATTTTCTCACCGGACAGATGAAAGATTCTTTACTTCGTTTTACCCCAGACTTGCGATTTGTCAGATCTTACAAAACGTAAATCCTCTTAGAAAAAGAAGATTTTATTCTTTCAACGATATTCGTCCTCTTTGCGATTAGCAATCGTACGTATTTTCATTCGAGGGACTAATTGCAAATTCACGCCGCGAATCGAGCAATTAATCGGCGAAGCAAATCACGCGAGTCGCCGGTATCTCGCGGTGGAAATTCCGGTTCGTTACGGGCAGCGAGATGAACGAACGCGGATCGTTGGTGGCCGCGTTTACACGTCTTCGACCGATTGATATGTATCATCGTCGGCCACTTCACGGATGAGTTTCGACGGGGATATTCCACGGGCTGTTCATGGGCCGGCGTGGTCGCCAGCGCAAACAAACCAGTCCATCGAATATCGGCGTAACATTGTTTCACACCGGGATGAAAACCCACGGGAGAATAGCGGCGGCGCCGCGCCGCGTGACAATGTTTTGCAATTCATGCACTGAGGGAGAGCGCGCCCGGTGCCGGTGTACCGTCGAACAACCATTGAAATTTTACTCGCAGCGATACAACGGCGGGAGGATGCGTGTAGCTTGGACGCGCGACAGCTCGCGGGAAAAACAACCGATCTAAATTCGTCGGGGAAACGGGTTATTAGGGGAAGCAGCGGACCGATTCCCAGCTCTGGATCGCGCACATTCCCGCGAATAGTCCGAGTTTGCAAGTACCTATTGTGCACGCATTGTAGCAAAGAAGACAGAGAAGGAAGGCTCGAAGAGAGAGACAAATATTGTAAAAATTCCTCTTTCTAATCTTCACTTGGTATTATTATATGGTCGCAGATAATCTCTAAAGTCCCGAACGAAACGTGAAAAATCGTTCGATCTGAGTATCGTAGATTCGCGTTTGAACACAAGGAAAATACCGCAATTATTAGCTGTCGCGTTTAATTAAGTTGGAAATTCCGATTCATGTAGGATTCTAGAGAATCGAAGCAGCATCGTTTCGCGAGAAATTAACAGAGTCCCAACGAAGGAACGAAAGACCCACGTATCGATTTCATTGGATGTCGAGCGGGTCTCGCGTACGTGAAACGTGGTTCCTTCCGAAAAGATGGGTGGTTCCTTGCCCGTTTTGGTGCAACGACTGCACGCCCTGTGTGGCGTGCACGCTGGGGGTCGAATAATAAGCAGCCGAGCGGAGAAAGCTTCGGCCCCGGTAATATTACGTCGGATCGTGGCTGCTAGATAGTGCGCCGGCTCTTCGTCTGGCAAGTTCCTTTGCTTCCAGAGCAACGGGTCGTCTCGCCCGGAGGGCGGCTTATCGTGGCCGAGTACAACCGCTGTTCGAAATTTCCTGGAACGCCTACGACTTCGCGAGCGAGCGAGAGAGAGAGAGAGAGGGAGAGAGGGAGAAGTTTACCGGAAACGTGGCAGGCACAAAGCTCGCTTTCGGGCGAATTGCGATTGAGCGTTCCGGCTCGCTACTCCCTCGCAAACACGCCGCGACGATACCGCTGGGATTTAATTCCGATTCTGAACCATGCGAGCACCTCCTCCTCCTCCTCTCCTCTTCGGGAAGGAGCGTGCGTTACTTCGACGTGTGACGGTCGCAGAGACACGGGGTCCAAGGCAGATACGTTAATGTAACGGAGAGGGCGTGATTTGTCGGTGCAGTTGATAAGTTTGAGGAGCTGGGGAATTTTATGCAACTGAAACTTCAAAGTAAAAGTTCCAATCGGTCGTCGGAATGTGTCGATACGTTGATAAGGCTCTTTGATCTGTGGATTCCCTTCTTTTCAGCCTGAAAAGTCACTCGAAGTGGTATTCGAATTTTTTTCATAGCAATCGTCAGACTAGTTAAAAATCAGTATACATTTTTACCTGTTTAATTTGAAAATCCAAGTCTGTGAAACGCAAACTAAATTTTATCTATTTTAAGCAAAACTGTAAAAATTTATCTACGCAAAGTGCAATCCTGTTGGAGAAAACCAACGATATCTTGAACAATTATCGAAGGAATTTCCCGATAGAAGTTAAAAGTGGCTTGGGAGAGACGCGGATAACTAGAAGTGGTATCAGAAGAACAGGAACGTCAGGAGAGCGATACACGCGGAAGAAGAGATTCCGATTCGCAGGCATAATATCAGGCATTTATTACCTTGGCAATAATAGATATTTCGTAGGGAGTTTAATGGTATTCTATTAGCGATCACGGCCAGAGGTAATTTTCTACGCGTAATTGTATAACTTGGAATTCGCATAAATTTTCCGGGGCACGATCTGTTCAACTCATAACCGGAAGTTTGTTATTCGATGCATGAATAAAACCGATAACGACGAGGTGCTTAACCTCGCGTAATGCAATTCAAGTAGGATCTTCGAGATTATCATAAATTAAGGCGGCAACTTTGTCAGATACAACATAGTTGGTGTTGCGCCGGTGTGTAAAAAGTGTGCATGCCGCGGAATTAATAGAAGAATTTCCAGCCTGGCCCCTCAAGGCTGGACGGACGGACGTCAAGGCTGTTGCGCAGCTTCTGTATCAATTAAATTTCAACCTCCCTAAAATATTTTCTCGTTGAATTAAACACCGTTGAGACAAGTCAGGATCCTTCTTGACAGTTTTTTTTTATCACTGAAAGTGATTTTAGCGGGGGTAACCCAGAAAATCGGGCACTAATGCAACGAAAATTAGCGATTGGTTGATTTGGGTCACGTGATTCGCGAAGGGGCGTGGGGTAGACCTCGAGTAGGAGTGGCGTCGTCTGCTACTGAGCGATCGCGCTAATTTGTTTTGTATCGATTCAAATGTTTGCATATCAATTGAATAGTTGCTCCTTTTAGTAAGACGAATCGTACTAGGGTACACGTCGTGCAGTTTTTTTTTAGAATCGAGATGCTTTCCTAGAGAAGGGGTCCTGAATCAAAAATTCAAAAAAGTCGTCAAATATTATCGATTCAACGAATCGAATAATAAATTCGATCCAAGTTTTATTCAAATTGAATCAAACAACAATTTATCACTCGAAACTTTTTCATTGCGAGATGCTGAACAATATGTTTAAATTGTCACGACTTGTGAAAAAGAAACATCGCACAATGAGTTCCTTCGAGCTCGTTTTAAAGCGCAAAGCTTCCACTTTCCGAATGCTTAGTTGGTTTTTCTTCAAAAAGGTTTTTACATCGTGTCGGGACTTCCCTTTCGTGAAACTTCACAGATTCGAGCGATTCCGCCCGCGTAGAGAAAATTCTTTCTTTTTTCAACAACTAACGTCACCGCGAATTTGAATAACTGAAAATCTTGCCTTCAGAACGACTTCTTAAAACTTGACGCACGATCCTTCGTCGCCGTTTTATTGAAGTTTGAATGAAAAGGAGAACCGAGCGCCGAGATTGCGCGGTATTTTTCGTCGCTCCTTCCCTCTCCGCTCGATAGTTGCGCGGATTCACGCAGGATTATCTGCGTCGGCGAATTTAGAGCAATCTCCTCCGAAGGAGTCATTATTTCCTTTGAGATGCAAACGTGCCTTAAATTTCCGCGCAACAGCGCGCTACTGAAGCACTAAAGTAAGCTTCTAAAAAATCAGAATTACGCGAGAACGTAGTTCCATCGTTTTATCTCGCGTGTATGTATTTCACCCTTCCGAGTTACTCACTTCCGAACAAGTATTTCACAGGTATTCCCAGAAAGTTGCCCGGGAATTCTTGTTCCCTTCTGATCTCCGCGCAGAATAAAAATACTAAATCGGGAAACGAGGGTGGAAATTATACGCGTACTCGGGGTTTTAATACCCCCTAGAGCGGGCGCGATATTTTCCGCGCGGTAAACAGCGGGGCCGACCCCGCCGCACTCGATATATTATAACATCGAAATAACGTGTCGCCGAGCCGCACGCCGCGGTCCGTCACGCGAACAGCTTATTAATATTTATGCGAGCTGCTGCGCGATATTAATACATTTCGGACAAACAGATTGTTTCGTTCGCGTGGCAGAAGCTCCGGCAGGGGGGCTTCATAATACTATAAAGTTAGAGTGTATCTCTGTAAATATTCACGAGACTAAACTGCACGTGTGCGCGAGACGCTTCGGAATCGCTTTGGCGGCGGACCGGACCAAAGAGGACCGCGTCGCTCTCCTCTTTCTCGCTGGTGCGTTAGGTTATTCGTTGTACGGCGAATATTTTGCAAATTAACCAATAAAATTCTCGCTCGAGCGTGGCCGAACAATTTCGAATAATTTCGAATTTACGAGAGGTCGTCAGCTTGCGAGAATGGCAATGAAACAAATTTGCAAATTGCAAGATTTCCGGCGAGCGATCTTGCCGAAGGAGCGCTTGGAAATAAACGAGTAACATCGGAGAGTGGTTTGTTTAATAGGTATGATTTCGTAGGTACCATTTCCTCGAAATCTCGCGCGGAGGAACGTTGGACGAAGGAATGTCGCGGGAACGGGTAACCCACGAAATTCAGTCGAGTACGTGTAAATTCGCGAAACGTTGCTCCGCGCGAGAGACTCGACGCGAGATTATTGTAATCGGTGAAGTAATTCGCGTGCAAAGCGATTCAACGTGGTAGAAAGCGCGATACTTTTGTCGGTGTCCGCTCGCTCGCATCGTCAAACGACGCTTTAAAATCGCGCGAATCGAAATGGAATATCGAGAAGCATCGATACGCTCGCTGTAAATATTAATCGTTAGCTGCTGGTAACGTCGAAAGTTATTAAAATTTTCATTGATCGAAACACAATCCTCTCGCGCGCATATAACGTTTAAGAAATCGTTCGCGGTAATTATTTGCAATAATAATAATTAATAAATATTAACAACGCTGTTAACGTTAATTATGATTCTTAATGATACCCGAAATTATTAGAATCGTAATTAACGGAACTGCGGAGAACAACGTACGTTCAAAGTGCCCCTTTCCCCCAAAACGTAAATACAAACAACACGTGCGTGTACAACGCATACCTACCTTCGAGTCTTATCTGTTTATGCCCCGTCCCATTTACGCGTTAGTTCGATCGCGACGGTCCTACAGATCACACGTGAATGTATTACAGTTTACCGTTCGAACGCGAGTACGTGCGCAGTTATCTCGTCCTTCGTTCGCAGAAGCAACGTGCGTGAGTATCGTGTCATATTGCATCGCATTATGTTTTAACATTTCGCGAATCATTGGAAATTCACGGGTCTTGTTGCTCCGCCAACTAACGCGATAAAACGAAATAAAACGGGATCCCTCCGTCGTTGTCTGACTCGATATCGCCTTGTCACCTGTGTTGGTAAAATGGATTCCTTCCCGCTCGTTTATACAGCGATTCTATTTGACGCATCATCGAACCGCCATTTATCAGTTTGCACACGGAAGACAGATTCACTAGTTATTACTTGGTGCCGATCATGCACGCCACCGGGGGGGACAATGCCGCATAATACGACGCCCTCCCTCTTCAAGCCTGGTCACCCCCAGGCCGTTCCCTTTCTATTCGTTTTCGGGCGTGCTGGCAGCGCGTAGCGTCGCGACCGCAAACAATGAACTCGATAGGTGTTGCGCACGCGAGGTTAAACGGGCCACGGAGTATAAAGGTCCATTGTGAAAATCGGTTAATTTATGCCGAACTGTTGCCGCTTGCCATCTGCGTTTCGGGCGTCGCCTCTTTGTTCTTTGATCGGCGTCGATGGTTCTTTTGATTAATTGGAAACTCGCTAACATACCGCGAGTGAATTACACGCGGTGGGTAAATGATGTCTCTGCTCTCGCGAGTCGTTTAGATCGACTAAAGAAAATCTGCAACCGATTCGGGAAAATTGCGAGTTCTTTTGTAGCCGCAGTCGACTCTGAGGGGTTTGGGATTGTCGCACATTTATATCATTATAAAAACACTGCGTGTAATTTTCCTGAAACGCGGTTCCCTCGTTAGTTCAAAAAAGCATCAATTTTAATTTCGTCGGATACATCAATTCCGCGGCGAATTTAACAATTTAACAATTGACATCTTCAAGCTATGAGCAAGTACTTATACGGGGAATAAAGAAGCGTGGCTAATTAATGGGCAAAGGGAACGTTGAAAAGTACAACCGAAAGTGTGAAAATTTCGCGAAAACGGAAGAAAAACGAGAGGGAAGCGAATTCTCTTTTTTTTCTTTCTTTTCATTTTTAGCGTATTAGCGAGCAAAAGAGATATGTATTTAGACGATCCTCCCCCATTTAGCCGCGCGACACTCTGCGTCTGATAATTAGATCCGCGCTAACTTTTCGAACAACTTCTAATTTGCCCGGATAGAGTCGTAACGCCGGGTGCCGGGTACCGGGTAGTTACTTTTTATGCAAATCGAGTCGCAATTACGCCCTGGGTGAAAGATGGCCTCCGCAACAAGACCAATTAGGGGATGTGCGTCCCCTCCCGGGGTTCTCCTAAGCTGCGTTCTATTCGCGGCCATTCGCCGCTGGATATCGGTGTATGATCGTTAATGGGGCTTCGATTATCGATTCCGTGGCCCCGAGGACACGGAGACACTCCGCGGCAATGAGCGCGCGGTCCCTGGAATAGGAAACAAGCTGTATAATCTTGTCAAGCGACGTTTGCGTTCCGAACGTTCCCAACGATGCATTCTTAAACGGTTCAATGAAACGTTATCGCATCGCGTGGCGGGATTTCTAACGCTTCAATTAAGCCCCCGTTACAGTTCAATTGATAATCGAACCGCGGTAGGTGGTATCTGCCGGCCGTGAATCGCCAAAGATTTTCTCGATCCGGTGGAACGCGATACTCTGTCTGTCGTTGTATGTCGATGGTGTGGCACCTCGCCGATTGAAATGATCCGGCAACTACGTCATACATGTCACACGCTCTGATAAGTAATTTTAGTTACGCGTAAAGGACTCGGGGCCAATCGACGCGAGTCGTTTTTCGTTAAAAAAACATACTTTCGAATGTCCAAATTCCTTCAGTCGAACAATTGCAGATATAATGATTGTATTGATTAAACGATTAAAATGTGCCATTTGAAGGATATTTCTGCGTGACACAGATTGTCTTTGATCAGGATTTAGCGATCGACTGACCGAGCCCTCGAGTATATTACTAAAATCAAAGTGAAGAGTACCAAAGATATCTCGGGAAATAAAGCGGAGAACTTTTTCATCCGTGATGTTACATCGGCCGGGAAGCAACTACGCTTTTTCCCCGTGCAAATGAAAGGTGAATTTTCCATGAGAGACAGAAACTTTATTAGACAATAAATTGACCGTCTTTCGAGCAACTTTAAAAAAGTTATCTTCGGCAAAAGAAAGTTCCAAGAACGATTTAATATCCCCAGTAGTGAAATTTAGCAAGCCAATTCTGACACTGACACCGTGATAACTTTTTGCGAGCAGCTTTTTCTCTTTTCCGAAGCAGTACACATTTTGCAAAACGCGAAATAGGGAAATGTTCCTTTTCGAAATTGGCGCCAAACGAAAAAAGTTTTGTACACACACACATGTGCATTCATTGGAAAAAAAACGCAGTTATTTTTCGGCCAAGCGAACGATGCATTGTACAAATTACGATTATGCTAAAAAAGAAGAATGAAAGATTTACAAAGGGCAGCTCGAAATTAGCAGTCCTTTTTTTCACTCTCTGCTTTCTTGGTCGAAAAAAATGTTGTTCGCTCACCCGGTTCTTGTTCTCATCCCGCGTTGATACATTTATATTCGAGTCTCTCGTCGCGACAACTGAAAAACCCACCACTCGTTCGTTTACCGCTGCCGAAACAATGCATCCTCTCTTGACCGTGTTGCAAAACAGGGCGTCCCTGTAGAATTCATAGCTTCGCCGCGGCGAACGGAACCGGGGGGAATGTTGGCCAGCTTTGTTTTGTCGCGATTCGCGTCCGGCCGCTGGAGAAGAGGTCCGCCCGGCCGGATTCGACGGAAACGCGAGCGGAGAGCGAGTCGGCCCGTGGGTTGGTTGCGGGGGTTTGCAGCGAGGAACGACGTGGCGCAACGACGGAACGCTTTAAACGCTCGCTTCCAGGCGACGGCTGGACGTAGCCGAACCACGATCCTCGCAGCTTCATCCGCTTTTCGTTCGGCCATGCGTGGCCGTACGCGGACCTCGGTCAAACGGCCGCTTTGTAAACCTGTATTCCGCTCTGCGCGACCATTGGTTGACATGGTTCCGGTGGCTTCTGCCATGGTTACGCGTTTCCGTTCCACGTTGCGACCTGGAATCGACGTATCGCGCTCTGTGCCGCCCGACCACCGACCAACCTGCCCATTCGCCTAATCGCCGATGCAAAGAACCGCCGTTCGAACACACGTCCTTCAAATACCTACGTAGAAATTCTGCTCCAATTCTGCTTCCATTCTGTTTTTCCAACCTGAACCTTTTAACGAAGAACATACACACGCGTACTGCGACAGTGTGCGATGTGTCCACGTATGTGTCATCGCGTATTGTGCTCGAGTAATTTGTTAGGATATTGGTACATTTGTGACTGTGCCATGAGGTGACATCTGACATGGGATGGAGTCTAAGTTCTAAGAAAAACAGGAGTGAGTATGTGTGTTTTGAAGAAGTACGTACTAAAGAAGAATGTGTAACAAGAAATATTATAAAGAGTGTAATAATTGGAATAAGATGTGGAACCTAATATTGTAATAATTACATTAGATAATAAAGCCTTTGATTATCATAATTTTTAAATTAAAACTTGAATCGCTGTAAAAGTGAAATTCATTAGTTTAGAGACGGGAGAACTCGATCGTGTAGATGTGCGTTCATGCCGATCGTCAAGGAGGCGCAATTCTCGTTTCGCGAGCAGAGATTACATTTTGCTAGAAACATGCTTGAACGAAAGGACTCGTCTTCTTTCTGTGAAACGGTGTTTCTTAATTTCCCTTTTTACGATAACGATGACCCCTCTTTTCACACGAAACAAAGATGTTTCGATAGTGCGAATCGGCGTTGAAAAGTTGCCGTCAAACTTCTCAACTCAATTAACTCGTGATTGGGTATCACGATGCTAGGGATGTTCCAAGAGTAATAGAAACGTCCGCCGTTTCAGGAAATTTGTATGGAATTCCTTTCGGTTAGGGCGTACAAGCAGATCTCGGGCGATATATCACGGCGTTGATTTTGGCCAACTAGGTGGCCGCGAAAGCTGCTCTCTCGGTTTCCAACGCGCGCAATATTTTCACGTTAATTCGTTGATTCTCCCTACCGGGTACGGAGATTTATAATGAAAGTTTATTGGCGGTGCCCGCGGACGGCTACGTGGACAAACGAACTTCCCCGGTGGATCGCTTCGTCTTTCTCCCCCTCCCGGCCGGGGGGACACTTCTTCAAAACTCGAAACTCTCGAATCACGCAACTTTCCCGAGACGATTTTTCTCCGACGATTAGGAAAGCCGACGGGGAAAGTTGGCGCGGATTTTTACAACAAGATTTTCAAATGTCAAGAGCAGCACGGTTGTCCCATCGTTCGATCATTTTGCACAGATGATTAAGCCAAGTTGATTCATCGTGTTGTGCAGCGTCTGCTCAGATCTCTCGTGTTTGTTGAAAAATCATCAGGCTACAATTTTATACTTTCACGTACGGTTACTTTTCGATTCTTAAGTTTCATATTTCCACTTATTTTACAAAAAGAAATTATCCATTTTACGATTAAACATTGTAAAATGTTTGTGCGTTATGTTGTAATTGTACACGCTTGGACTTTGGTTTCGAGCTCGTACTCTCTGCAAAAATGCAATCAATTTCAATTGAGAATGCTGCCCATCGAAATTCCAGTGATTTTCGAGTGCCACATCATTCCAGAGTGATTAAAAAACAATGTCATTCCTGATAATTCGCCGACACAATCGCGATGAAATTTTTATTTCCTACTAAACAGCGCTTATTCAATCCGTGGTTGCTCAACCGCGAAGTTTATCAGCAGGCAGAAGCCAGTATTTGACGTTTAATATTCCGACAATACTTGAGCAACGATTAGTACAATTTGTGTAACAAACAACGAATAATTATCCCAGTCAACCTTCTTTCTTTCTTTCTTTCTTTCTTTCTTCCCCCGATTGTAACTTTTTTTTAATTTGGCTTTCAAACAAACAGCGAGCTTTTCTGTTATCAATAACAAAAAATAAAAAAACAAAAAACAAAAAAACAACGCGAAGATTGAAATTGCCCACGCGTCTGGAGATACGAACTTTTTATTGGGCAATCACCGGCTGAAACGAATCAAACCTAAAACAAAATCAATTTGCGTTATTAAACAGTTGATACGAAACTCTCTGTGTTCGCGGGAAACAGTTCACTGGGAACGACAACGAGTTAGCTTGATTGATATCAGTAAAAGATATCGGGAACAATTTATCCCCGGGTTGTTGGGGATAAAACCTCTATCGGATTTTAAACCGTTTTCGCGGCTCGCGCTTTCTGGATTATTCGTTTGATTCCCTTAATGTTTCCTTAAAATTTCACCTTAGATTAATCGTCGCGTACAATTTCCTGCGAAGTTGAAACGCCTCTGAAAATATTGTGAAATTTTCCTTTCTTCGTTGTCGGATGCGCCGTGGTCTTCAAAAAATTGAAATTGAAATTTCCTCTGAAACTCGCTGTACGATTTTTTCTTTTCCTTTTCTCGTTGAACATTGGATATCACGGTTGAACGACAGAAATTCGAGAAATCCTGATGCTTCGTCGTCTAACCCTGTCTAATGTTCGAGATTCAATGAAACGCCGAGAGAAATCGTGCACGGCAAGTTTTTCGAGGGATCGTTGCAGAGAGGATCCGGCGACGAAAGAAATTTCTTAAGGCTTCCGGAGAGACGTGAAATCTTCGTGAGTAAAAATATCATCCTTACTTCTCATCCTTACGCTCTCTGCGTAACATGAAAATATTTTTGAAAAAGGAAAAAAAAAAAGAACGGACGCATGACAGTGAAAGTAGGAACTTTACGCTCTTCAAATGATTCTTTCTCGTACAAAGTTATAACAGTTTAGAATATCGACAATTTTTCGTCGTTCATCCAGTTACGTTCCTTGCTGTATGTGCAATTTCCAGATTTGCGCAACCCCGATTTCCAGGTGTTGCAATTTTTTTTCCTTTTTTCCTTTTTCTTTTTTTTTTTTTTTTTTTGACGAGCTCGTGCAGCTCGCGAATGGACGAAAAACTCCGGCAGAATATTCTTGAAGCGTTTCACCGGAATTGAGAGTGGATGGGAGGAGGGGGGAGAGGGGGAGGGAGAGACCGGCGCGAGAACTAATTGCTTCGAAACAATCTTTCGTGGATTCGGTTTCTGCTCGATACCCGGTGGAAATCGTGGTCCCGAAAAAAAACGTTTTCTATTTCGTTCGCCGGTTACACGGGGGATTGAAATATTTCCAAAGGGAAGGGAACCCTTCGCGGAAGGGAGGTTTGGACAATCTCTTTTTTTTAGATCCACGGATAGGCGGGAATTAGATTACCCGGTCACGTTGTAAACCCCGCAGCGTAGAAACGTATTGCGTTTCTCACGCAGCGCGATTTTAAATCACCGAAGGAGAATCATTTTCCGTTAATCGTCGGAAAACGCACTGCGAGGTGCGATCGACCGCGCGAATCGCGCGTAAACGAAAATATGTCGTTCATTCTAACAGAAGCGAATCAGATCATCTTTTGATCCATGGACGGGATTGAAGGATCGAGCTGAACCAATCGTTAGTCGAAGATGGAGTAAATTCGGATTGAGTTTCGGAAACGCGTCGTTTTGACGAAAGAGTTTCAACGAGTTGCGAGGAAGAAAGATCGAGAGAGCGAAAGGGAGGGAGAGAAAAGGAGTCTCACGTGGTTTTTCGCTGATCGAGTCTGCATTTCGGCGAGAGGAATCGAAACCGGTCGCACGCGGATCTTTATGGCGGGCCGTTTACGCGAGAAGCGGAGAAGTTTCGCCGGTGAGAAATAGATTCCTCGGTCGGGGCGAGGAAAAAATGGCAAACGGGTAAAGGGGAGAAGTCGCTGTCGGATCTTCCAGGCGTCTCGAACTTAAGCCTCCTTGGCTCGACGTGCTCAAACTTTCGTCGTTTCGTGTATTTTCCCTTTATCCCCGCAGGAGAGATAAGAAGTACGTGAATCGTGCGATGGCGGAGAGAAAGAAACGATACGGTGTATTTGCAATAGGAAAGTGGAGCAGTTTCAGCTTTTTTCATTGAATTGGGATCGTTTGTTGAACTTTTTATTAATTTTCTCAGTTGATTTCCCAAACTTCCGTCGCTCTTTCTTCCGAATCGAAGCTAGTAGATTCACGGGAAAAATTTCAACAGCCAAGCAGAGTAAACGCAACTTTTCTATTCAATTTTTTATCGCTGAAAGTGATTTTAGCAGGGATAACCCAGAAAATCGAGTCTCTTCAGGTTCAATGCTCTAATGCAACGAAAATTAGCGATTGGTTGATTTGGGTCACGTGATTCGCGAGGGGGCGTGGCGTAGACCTCGAGTAGGAGTGGCGTTGTCTGGTACTCGCGCTAATTTGTTTTCTATCGATTCAAATGTTTGCATATCAATAAAATTGAACAGTTGCTTCTGGGCCTTTCAGTGAGACGAATCGTACTGGGGTACAAGTCGTGCAGTTTTTTATTTTTGTCCATCTACCTTCTTGTCTTTGTCCCGTCTCTAATTTTATTCTCCGTTTGTTTCGTTTCCAGTTGCTTGCTTAATTTTAATAATTACGTGCAGTCGTTTAAAGGATTCTCACTTATTCGTTATTACAAAGCAGCTAAATAATATAACAGCTTACTGTTAGAGATCCATATCGTTTATCTCTTGCAACTGATACTCCCGATAATTCCATCGTTCTCGCGATATCCGATGCTAATGAACATATAAGATATCGCGTGAATTATTAATACGTGTCTGTGTAATTCTTCGATGCTTAATAATAAAACTTGCAACAAAGTATCGTTCAAACTCTTTGATTTTAATATTAAAGAGACATGCAAAACAACCTGGGGGGGGGGGGGGGAGAAGGGAAGGGATAGAAATCGTATACGATTCTTCGTGTTTTGTCGCGTATACGACGCGGACACGCAGAATAAATTAAGCGAGCGTGTGACGAAAATAGAACGTACGTAATAAAGGTAAAAAGTTGTCGAGCTTCCTACTTCCAAAAGTAGGAGGGGTTGACGCAAGTGCAACTGACAGGAAGTGCAACGTAGGGTCAAGAAGAGCGTAACTGACGTAACACGAACATTGCGTTGAAAGCTTACGTAATAAATGTGTAACTAAGATAGAGGGATATAAAATATCTACTAGTGAATTGTCTTACTTTGCGAATCTTTATTGAATTGATAACGTAGTTATACTTATTATTATAGAGTAGCGTAGTACTCAGATTTCCAAAAATTTCCAAAGAATCTAAAACTCTACTCTTCGATCCTTCGTTTCCATACTTTCGACTATTACTGTTTCGAAAAGTTTCTTTAAAGATTCCTACTTGACTGGATAATGAGTTCAATGACCGCTATTATATAGTGACAGAATTGTTCAATCTAGCCATTCAATGGCTACAAATGGCTATAATGATATAATTATTCAAACTACGTTCTCACAGAAGAAAGAACGGCTAAAATCCGGAATGAATACGATTTTAATTTGAAGCAATCCTCGGCCAGAAACAAAAGACAGAAGAAAACCAGGAACCGTACGGACTTTGAAACTCGAACGTTTCTGACAATTCTCGATTGTGCCGTCCGCTTCGTCGAAAAAAGAACCGAACGGGGCAACATCTGTACAGATGGCAAGTGAATAGTCAAAGTGGGGTGTAAAGTAGAGAACGAGAGACAGAGAAAGAGAGAACGGGGGTGTAGTGACCCGACGGAAACGAAAACCATGAATCCTGGCCGCAATGTCAACGTCGTTGCCGGCCAGGCAAGCTTTCTCCCGCGCTGGCGGACGCGCACGTTTTCCAATGAAGATCCCAGCTGCGCGATAAAGTTCATATCGCCGGCCGACCGGCTGCCAACGACAGTATCTTCTCCTCTTCTTTCCGAGCGGAGAGAGCACAGTCGAGAGATATAGAGAGCGCAGACATCCAAGCGCCTAACGCGCGCCAGCGAGCGAGCGAGCGAGCGAGCGAGGTCAGAGTTCAAGAGGGGAAGAAGGCGATTATCGCGAGCGGCAACCAGGCGAAAATTGAAATTTGCCCTCGCCGATCGCGGAACAGCGGAAAAAGGGCGAGGGTGGGGAGAGAAAGGAAGCATCCAGCGTCCATCGATTCGAAATAAGTTTCGTTTTCGATAACGGTGAAACGAGAATGGACGAAGTAATGAGTTCTGAAATCAATCGTCGTGAATGTTGCATCCCCGGGCGTTTATTGAAAGTGGCGCGGCCTGGCAAGGAGACGTTTCCCAAATGAAAATATGACGGTTCTTCTGAGCCGTGGATTTCTCATTACAGGAAATGAGAAGCACGCCGGTGGGAGGAAGGGGGGGAGGGCCCTCTCTGGTATCGAGATTAATTGAAAATCATCTAGAGCTCGAAACCATGGAAATTACAGTCCAATGGCTGTTCGCTGCTGGATCGATCGATTCGAAACGATTTTATCGATCTCCCACCGATACACGCTGAATGAATAAACAAACGAACATCACGAGCTCATTTTGTTCATTTCCGTTCCGAGCCACGCATTTTTCTCAATGCAAATTGTACGAAAAACTCTCAGTTGTCGCGAAATAGCTGCTTATCTCCGCCGGCTCCGTCTTCCTCGCCAACGTTCGTTAGCCAGGGAGACCGGTGGAAATTCGCCCCGGCTCCGTGTATCGCGTACCAGCGTCGTAAAAATTCGAGCTCTCCCCCTCGAAGTTTGGTGCTTTCGCCCGCGTGTTTACGAAGCGGTCGCTGGAAATGCGGGACGAACTCGGTGCGCCACTTTGTCGGGCGTATATAACGTATCTCGTCGCGTCGCGAGCAAAGGAGAGCGGCGATTTTCATTCGTAAAAAGTCAACGCACCTTCCGCTGAAATTTCCATCCACTGTCCGAAACCAAAGTTCGAGCTCGAATATTGCAGGATTATTGCTGGAGAGCGAGCAAGCACGATTCACGAAGATTCCAATTCCTTTGATTTCTCTCCACTGCTCGGATATTTGTAAAGATCGAGTTCGAGCACGGCACACGAAATCGAAAAAATAATTTCTCCGACTTCTCGTCTAATTGTTAGGTCGAGCGTCGTTTGAAAGAAGGTATACATATATCCGCCTCGTTTAGTCGTCGTGAAAGTTGATCGAGAGCAGAGATTTCGAAGAGCCAACGAGGCAACTAATCAGAAAGTCGAGGGTAGTGTTGCACAGCGTTTTCTTGAAAATTGGAAAACTCTGCCAAGTAATTTTAAAATCATAAGTAAAGCTGGTTTTCCTTCCGACGAGATAGAAAGGACGAGAGAGAGAGAGAGAGAGAAAGAGAGGGGGCTTCTTCCGGGTTCTCGAAAAATCACGGACAACGTAGCTCACGCTGGACGAAGTACAGTGGCCATTGTCAGCCTTTTAATTTAATTTAAACTCTAGCTTAAACTCTAACAAACTTCTGCTCTAACGAGCGAACGAAGGATCACGGGGAATAAACTTCGCTACTTTGCCCCCCAACCGGCCCCCCTCGCCCTCGGTTTGGTATCGCCGTCTCATTTATGCGAGGAGATCAAAGACAGGAGGCAAGTTCGACCGCCGCTTAACAAATCGATCCTCCGGAAACGATAATGGTCGGTTAATTAAACGAAGACCAGCTCGCGCGCGCGTGCGCGCTTTCAATCGCGAGTCGCTGCTCTCCAACGATTTTAGTAATTAAGTCCCCGTTCTGCGTCTGGAAATTGACGAGTTTCCTTTTTCGGAATTACCGTTTACTTTAGCGCGGCCAAGCTTAATTGCTGGCCGATTAAATACATTACGCGATTTCCCAGGACAAATTGATCGAGCTCGTATCCCCGTAAGATCGTTTTCATTCGAATTTGTCCGAGGAAATTGGAACGTCGTCGTCGACGAACGAATTCCCATCGAATCCTCGTGTAACGCAACTGTCCACCAGTAAATTTATCTCCGTACAGTGAAAAATTGTGTTGCGTCTGAACATTCGTGAATACATCACAACGGCGTGTGGAATTTTATCGACGCTGCAGTGAGGGTCGACTACTATAATTATGATGATGGACAAATTTAAATATAGTGATTACAAGACACTTGATACAAGCATGTACTTTACAGATATCAGAGAGATAGTATTCTTTGGAACCAGTTTTAATATGTGTTCTATATTTAAAACAATTAGTTTATGTCATACAGTATTTAAATATCTAACAGCTACCATATTCATTCCCAAATTGCTCTTAAATTTCATCAATATGATCACAATTAACCATTCCTGATTACATTGAAATTTCGGACAATGGTATTCCTCTCAGATTTTCGATTTTTGAAATATTCGATCATTTCCAAATCTAATCTCTTCCTTACGCTGCTGCAGCCGTAAAGATTGTCGTAACACGCGCGTCCAATGTCGAGGTAGATCATGCTATTGCCGACGCATTTAATAAATTATAAACACGATAATTAGTTTTATTGGAAATTCCCTCGTTTGTAATTTATTACATATCTCTCTCTCTCTCTTTCCTTCTTTGGTTGTGTATTTTTTTCAACACAAACGAAATCGGATATTCGCGAAATATCGGACACCGGCAGGGAAAAGTATACCGCGCGTTTTCGAGCGAATGTACCTCTAACCACAACGACACAATGGGATTCCTCCTTCAGGAATATTACACTCGAAGAAGCCTCTCGTCAAACGTCGTTGCTCCGACCAATGCCTCTAGAACGCGTTCCACCGCTTGTCCCGTAACCAGCTTCACCAACTTTCACGCGAGAATGCTCCAGCCACGCTTACCATAACGTTGCCATTTTCGCTCAAAGTAGCGCGAAATGCCCGAGATACCCTTCTCTCTCTCTCTCTCTCTTTCGATACGTGTGCAAACGAATTTTTCTATGGTTCCGTAAGCGATTCCATGGCCGCAAAAATAGCTAGCTCCACCTTCCCTCATCTTTGACATGAAAAGCGGCAAAGGCCAATATCTTGCGGGAACGCGCGATCGCCTCTCGCATTCCCGCTTTACCGATTTTCCACCGGGTCCAGATAAGAAGGAAGGCCAGTCAACCGTGAAAATACCACGGGGAACGAGCATAAATTCGCGGAAATATTTCGCCCGCGAGCGCCCAGCTACACCTGTTCCTCCGGTTGTTCCGCCACACTTCGCGCGCACGTGGTGCGCGGTACGCGATTCGCTCTTCCCATGCCTCGCGTACGTACGTACGTCGCGGATCTCACGTCGGAAGCTTCGTCGAAACTTTTACGTTTCGCGTTTCGCATTGTCGGATCGACGCGACGCGTCCCTTTGACAAACCGACGCTCGTAAATAGGGAGAAGAAACATCGCGACTCTCGGTCGCGACGTTTGTCGGTAATTTTTCTTTCGTTCCGGCGACGATGAAATTCCCGCCGCAACCGATCTGGGCGTCGTTTTATTTGAATGTTATTGGCCGCCGCGTGCGCGTTACGACTCTGCTCGTCGGCTGATATTGGACGCGAGTTCTCGAATCGTCGAATTTCATTTATAATTTTCCGACTCTCTCAGTTGACGTTCCTTATATATATATATATATATGGTTTTTTCTTATTAAAATTCGGGAAAACCAAAAATAATCGTCTTCAAAGTTTCTACGCGAGAGTAGTTATTTTTAAAATTCTCACGATCCTTTGAAAATTTCAGCGAGACGAAAATGTCTCCAAAATTTCCCAGATAAGTGCATTAGCCGATTTACATCGCGAAGCGGAATATTCCGCGAATAAAAATAAACGGAGTGCAGGATATTTCGCGATTAAGAATCTTATATTTATTAGGCTCGAAAGTCAATTAGTGCGAGCGATTTCCTAAAAATTTAAAACTGCTTGTATCGTACGATCGGTGGAACAGTTTAGTTACAGCAGTAAGTTTAGTTTAAACAGCAGCGTCATTTCGATCGTACTTTTAATAATTTTAGTTATTCTCGGCACAAATCTACGCTAATTGGATTATAAGCTCCCCATACATAATCTTATCTACCTTGTCTCGTATTCTGACATTTCATCGCAATTAGTTGGTATTAACGGAGAGCGGTAAACGTCTAAATCGTGATTCAATTACGATACACGCGGACGTGTATTTCAAGTCACAAAAGCCAAGTCGCGAGGCAAGTGGATTGATTTAAATTTTGTTTTAACCAAGATTTAAGGCCGAAAGATGACAGCTAAAACTCGTTTTCGCAAACACTCACCGTGAATTTTCAGCGAGTCTTCGATTTATCGCGACACAATGTCCAATTAAACCATCGAGCCGCGTCAGGTTGACGAAGGAGATCGAGAACGGGAAGCGTAACTCGATGTAAGTAGAATTGGACGCTATCTGGTCGAACGCAGAGTCAGAGCGAAGTAGGTCGGTTAGTAGTGAAACCAAATCATGCGACAGTCAGACAAGCGGGAATAGAACGATTCGCACGACGAAGATACCATGTAGCAACCAAAAAGAAGGAGACAGAATACAAAAGAGAGAGAGAGAGAGAGAGAGAGAGAGGAATCGAGTAGACAGAAACACAGTAGTTAAACGCTGTGGAAGAACTTTCGAAAGACGTACTTTAGTAAGAGTAATTAACGCTAAAGTTGTAGCGGAGATGCATGTAAAAGTAGCTGCAACAAAGGTCCCGCTCTCGCGTGGGAAAAAAGAAAAGAGGCCGCGTAATTAGTCGTACCGGCTACGTAGTCGGCTCTTCGTTGATGCGTAGATAGATGGAAGTAGCAAAAGGAGCGTTTGAGCGAGTAGCAACGCGTTAATTAGACAAGTTGAAATAAAGTTGCCGTAGTACCGGCCAAAAACGTCATAATTAACGTATGAAAGTCGAGCGTGGCGCGTGGCGAGCGGCGAACAAAGATTGAAGGCTGAATAATTCAGCCGGTTGTGTGCAACGTCGTTGAATTAACAAAAGTAGTAGTACGGGGAGTAGTGGTCGATGTGCGAGATGGCTCGAGTCTCTGGTTGAAAGACCGAAAGGACGAAAGTTGGAGGGAGTGAAACATTTAGGAGAGGAACGTGGAACGGTAAAAGTAATCCGGAAGAGATGTTTCATTAATTGTCGGGTGCGTAGCAACACCGCGGGTTTGCCGCCATTAGCCGAACTAGACTCGAAACACGGACTGCGAGGAGCGTGGATCAATGTTCGGCTCGCGCGAGTCGTTTCCCTCGCAGAACTTGCCCCTTTTCGCGTGGCCGAAGAGATTCTTCCCCCTTCTCCCCCACCGGAGTCCGCAGACTCATTATTTTTCCCTCGGTTGGTGAACCGGCCCGGGCTAAATCTGCCAGAAAACGCAAGGGTTTCGGACGACGGAGGGAAAATGGGGGCCGGCCGTGTCGCGCGATCACGGACGCGATAAATTCGCGAGGCTGCGGCTCGATAAATTTTTCTGGCGACTACCTTTCTCTTCGATTGGATCGAGAACACCGCGGGCAACTGGTGTCTGCGAATTTTTAACAACCGCGATACACAGCTACCGCGTGTTTCGCGGGAACGGGATCGAGAGGAAGAGGAGAAGAGGATAAAGTTGCGAGATGGGGGGATACTGAGAAGGTATAACGAAGCTGAGAATAGAAAAAAAAGGAGGAAGGAAAGTCTCCTTTTTACCAGCCGAATCTCGGGAACCTTCTTACAAGCACTCCCGCGAGCTGGACTAATTGAAACGCGCGGCATTGTAAGTGTGTCGAGGAGACTCTGAGGAGACGGCGGCGAATTCAAACGATGAATATCGAGTGCCGTCGATTCGATCTCCTTCGCTCATTATCGAATATCGACACTGATTCTAGAAATTACATTGTACAATGTAATTTCGCGCGCCACACTCGAAGATTTGCTTCTGACGCGAGGTGATGTCGAAGCAACGAGTTGCTTCCGGTCACTTGGTCGAGTTTGAGAAATATACCACAACACCATCGATATTGTGAATGAATCTGCGTTGTGTAATAACCTTTTATTTCGAGTATTATCTCGAGCAGATGAGATTCCAAGTCCTCGTGCCCGTTCTTTTGCGTTATGTTTCTGACAAAGAGACGAAGGATCCTGCGGGACGATGACTTTGCAGATAAGAAAAAAAATTCTAGAGAAAGTTCCTTCAAAGTGGTGGCCTGGTAATTTATCCTTTAGAGGACTTTCTCACAAAAGTCGTGGTTTCCCTTTCAAAAAATCCAAGTTTATACGCATCTGCTATTTGCACGTTTTATCGGCGTAGAACGTAAAAGAATACGAGTCGCTGATGTTCCTCTAAATGTTAAAAAGCGTTTTCGTTTGCTTTGAAACATCTTCTCCGTCTGTAGCACGGTTGCCCAATCGCACGTGTAACTCGTGCAACTCACATTCGCCTTCGCGACACGACGCGACGAGTAACAAGACGGGATACAAGATCCGGGAAAATTGGATATTTAGCGTTCTCTAATTTGTTACTGTTTTACCAGCGATTTCCCTAAGGAAATAAGAGGATGGCGGATATTAGTGGCACCGACACGGGGAGTAGCCGTCGGTCTTTCAGCGTGGCTCTGAAAAATGAACGGCGCCTCGTTTCTTTCCCATCCTTTTTCACTGTCACAACGCTCTTAACTTTAAACTAATTTATTCATGTCTAAATGGACAGCCGGAGGATCCCGGTGCTCGCTTTAACGATCCCTCGAATCGAAAGATGTCTTATTACCATCACGACGAAACGTATCTTTGAAAGCTTTTTTCCACCCATGAATTATTCATTTATCGATAACATTGTTAATCCCCCCCTCTCATCCCTCCGTTCCAAGAGGAAAAATTCCTCGCGGAACGGTTTCGCGCGACTTTCAAATACCAACTTCTCCACCCCCCCCCCCAACCCTCTCCTCGATACTCGCCCGGGCGAAATTGTTTTAATTAGACGGTCTAATTGCGCGAGAAGGCAACGCGAAACACTCGCGACCCCGCGAGAACCGGGTTGTACGGAGGATTTTACGAGCGTGCACGCGTCCGTGATAAATCATAATTAAAAACGGAAGAAAGAGAGGAGATTAGCGGGGAGCAAGAGGAAGAGGAATTTCGCGGCTAGTGGTTGCTAGCGCGAAAAAAAAAAAATAAAGAGAAAAGGAGAGAGGAGAGGAGGAATGGAAGAAAGAAGAACGAGGGTGAAGAGGTGGGCAGAGGTAATAGCCGGACGAAGAACGCGAGAAGGGGGAGAGGGATTGTAAAAATGGCGCGCCGAACCCCGACTCGTCGTAATTTTTACGGTAATTGTTATTAAGTGTCGGTCCAACCCTCGCGCGTCCCTCCGCCCGGCCTGATTGTAATTCACGCGAGACGCTCGCGCGTTCAGCGAGCACAGCGGAACAACAGCGAATTAAAGTAACACGCGGATGAAGTCGTTGCGCGCGCCGATCCCAGCGTCCGTATCTCTTCCTCCCCCGGTGAAAAATACTGCGAGTTATGAACCGGAAGTTAAATCGAGCGTCGAGCAACTTTTAAAACCCGGCCGTCGTAAGTTTCCCCCCGGTTTCCGGGAGATAGTTTTATCGCCCGATCTCAGTCATTCTCCGACGATTAAGAGCGCGATTTCGTCGATTCGCCGCGACAAATTTGACGACACTTTTTTATCACTGAAAGTTTTGGCGGGGGTAACCCAGAAAATCGGGAAAACCTATTCAGGTGCAACGCTGATGCAACGAAAATTAGCGATTGGTTGATTTGGGTCACGTGATCCGCGAGGGGGCGTGGGGTAGACCTCGAGTAGGAGTGGCGTTGTCTGGTACTGAGCAATCAAGTACGAATATCGTACCAGTAGGTTAATATAATTAATATAATTAATTGTAATTTCGTTACTTGAGAAGAAAGTGTGGAAAAGTTTCATGTTTCAAACCTCTGTATGTTTCCGTAACGTTGCGTATGAAATTCTTTTTCGGTGACCGTCAAAAGTTGGAATCTCACTTTGGCATCTTTTCTTGGCAATATTCGAAATGCTATCGATCACTCTTAATAAATGAAACGAATTTTTATTTAAACTCTACAATTACATTATAATAAACGCTCCAAGTTTGATCGTTATTGTCCTTGATCTCAAATCTTGCTACACTGGTTCAAACTTAAACCCTCAAGGTCGGTTTGAAGCAACCGATGAAAATTCCTCTCTTTCAAAAAATTCCCCTCGTGACAGTCCATTAACGATCTCTGCTTTGGATTTCGCAGGTTTTCATCCCGTCGTCAGACGCAAGCTAGAGCTTCGTTTCTCAAAAGGAGAGGGAGAACGTTCGACGGCGAAAGGGTGAGTAAATAAATAGCTGATTGCTGGGATAAACGGAGGGTGAGGGAATGGTGAAAGGAGGCGTGCATATACTATCGATCAAAAGTTTGGATACACACCAGGAACACGTATCCACGAGTAATGTACCGTGAAATGTGCGGTTATTTTTTACTTTGGGAAGCACGCGAGCTGACTCCTAACGCGGCGCGTGTATTCCGCGCGAACGATCGATTTTTATTTCCGATGCGGTGTAACGCCCGTCCGGCTCGGAAGATCGCTTGCCGAGAAAAGTAAAAAGAAAGAAGCTACGAGATACATTAACTGCTGATTACAAACAATTTCGCTCAGTCACTCCCGCGACGAGTTTGATGGACACGTAGGAAAACGTGAAACTCAAATTGATACTTTTAGCCAGAGATATAAAGATTCGATCTGTTTGTACTGTTTGTCGTTGCAAGCGAGTGTTTGTGCAAATTTTAGAAATCAACACCTTGGAAGTATTTTGAAATTTTTCGAATTTTAAATAATGAAATTTTGCGTTTGAAGAAAAGTCGTAGAAATGAAAGTATGAGTGGGGGGTAAAATCTCGCGAGGGTAAATAATAGACAAGGAAGCGACAGAGAGTGGATGAAACGCTTTATGAAGCATTTCCAGACGTGCGAGGAGTGCAAGATGGCCAGAGTTAACCGCTAATTGTACTTGGCAAGAGAGAAGGTAACAAGCACGTGTCCGCCGCGCTCGATTTTCCGGCATTCGGAGCACGGTTTCGTCTCGCGCGAATCAATTTTTCTGTCAGTCTTCGACCGATTGAGCGATGAATCTCTAAACTTTAACTGCGCGCGAACGTTGAAAACTCTCTGGCTATTCTGTCATTCGATCGAGCGGATTTATTTCAAGATGATTTGATTTTTCGAACTTTTCCAATTTCATTTTCGATTTGCACTTGAATCTGTGTATCGGAATTTGAATCATCTCGAAAAACCCGGGGAATTTTTTTTATAGTAACTTGCACCAGCCTTGATCGAAATTAAAATGGAAAGAAATTAATTTAGGACATGGACTGTGATCTTCTTTTTATTAAATATTACAATTACAACTTTGAAGTTATCGCTGCTCTAAAAAAAAAAAAGAAAAAAAAAATATTATAAGTAAAATATACATTTATTTAAAGAAAAAGATCACTTCTTGTTTTCGGAATTCAGAATTCCTAAAAGGAGAAATTAACCGAGGAACAAATTCAAAACACGAAACTGTTGCATTATCGCAACGTTGATCGCCGACTCCTTGTAACAAAGCCCGAGAAGAAGTGCGCTCAGAGTTTTCGAAGACCTTAAAAGGATTAAAAGTCCAGAGTTGGGAAGCTAGTTGGAGAACCTTGAAAATCTTAACAACCGAAAGCCTCGGCGACTCCGACCCCGTCAAAATCCACCAAACTCACCGAGATCGGAGCTCAGCTCGAACGATCGCTGCTCTCGAGATCCTGTCTCGATCGCTTCTACTCGAACTCGACAGCAGGATGGCGTGCGCGCGAGCAATTACCAGCTGGACACGGAAGAAAAACATAGAAAGGTGAGACGCGAATAAAATAATTCCGTCCGTGAGCTGACCAAACCTCCATCGATCGCCGAATTGCAGCCTCTTCGGTTCGTTACGTCGTTAGCGCGGCGGCGGTGGCGGATTCAATATCGATTACAACCAGGAGCCGGGGGGCAACCAGGAGTTTCGTTGCCGCGTTCGATTTACTTTCAATTCGCTATCCGCTGCGGCACCGCGACAATTTCTCCCTGGCAATTGCTCGCGCGATTAATCGCTGCTCCGCGTTGGCATCGAATTATCCGAAAATAAGGCGCCAAATTCACTTTTCAAATATTCTACTTTGGACGTTTTCCATTATTCTATTCGAATGTCTCTTTTTTATATACTTTCTCTTATTCTTGTTCTATTCTTGTTCTTCTGCTCTTTTCGATCTTGAAATTTCCAGGAAATTTCCGTAATTGACAAAAATTTCAATTTCAATTCCAACGTGGCAACGACTCCCGAGATCCGCGAGATTCGACGCGAGCGATTGCCGCGGAAGCGGGGAAATGCTTCAGATTCGTATTATTGGCGCGGCACTGTCGCGAGAACGACAGGTAATCCTGGACGCAGGTAACAGGAGGTAGCAAACAACGTTTCACGAACAACAACGCGCTGTAATAGAATGGGCGACGCCAAAGGGGTGGCGGTGGGAGAAAAGGAGGGAGGGAGGGAGGTGTGTGTGCGTTACGTTCGACGTGTAATTTTGATTGCATTATGCACATAATGGATAGACGGCCGGGAATGTGTTTAGCGTCTAACGAAGAAATGATTTGATCGGAAAGCCGCGGTTGATGAGGCCGCCCCGTAACGCCGCGCCTCTGATTACGTATCAGCTGCGAATTACAAACACGTTCCGCCTGGTAATTTTATTTGCCCCGCAGGCAAATATCGATGGGAATCCGAACGCGATTCTCTGTCAGCGACACACGTTCGTCCAACTGTCCAGCGGCTAACAACCTTGGGTGCAATCGTTTCGCAGGAAATGCCAGGAGACGTTCGCGCCTATGGTTAGCGATTGATCGTTACTCTTCGATATTTTTGTTCTAGATGTCACGTCTCAGTCGTCTCTGCTAATGTTAAACATTATTTCTGTTGTATCGGTTGAACGGTGAATTCGGGAGATGTAAATCGCAGTTGGAAAATTGTAGTTTAAATGTACATTTTCTACGTGAGCGGTCAAAATAATAATAAATGACGGAAAATACCATTGATTTTCAGAGAACGCGAAAAATCAGAGTTATTAAGCTGCGTTGTTCGCGAGAGTCACTCCATAGTTCGCGTATTATTTTCGAGCTACTTTAAAACTCTTTGTTCGGAGCGTACGTGACTTACCGAGATTAAAAGGATTAATTGCAACAAGGATAACCGTATTTTCTTCGGGGAGAGGCTTTCGACGGGCTATTGGGATTTTCGTTGAACGAAATTAAAATGGCAACGATATTTCCCCCAAAACGGTCCGACCGTTCTACCTCTCGCGAATCTACTCTTGAAAAATCTGGCGTCTTCCGTCGTGGAACTCTGGGAGCAGTAAAGCTTGGCAATAGCGGAGAGACAGCGACAGAGAAATAGAGAGAGAAGAGGCTCCGGTCGCCTGAGAAATTTTCCAGCGCGTCGAGAGACGGTTAAGTCGCAATCTATATGCAAATCCCCGAAATCTCGGCTTCTCCATTCGACCACAAACACCGTGATTACGCAATTAAGACGGTCCTGCTGGCTAGTTACGCGAGACGCGCCGTGACCAGAAGAAAGAATGAAACTCCCCTCCACCCGTTGCGAGTCGTGAACCAACAGAGAAGAGAGGGAGATAAAATGAATCGAAGAAAAGGCCGCGGGTAGAAAATTTACAGTTGGACGCTGCGACGCGACGCGACGCGAGTCACCGGCGATAAAGGGTAAACGAAACTCCGCGTTGCTTCAAAGTCGTCCCCCCCAGTTCGTGGATCTTAGTTTCCGGCCAGCGAAAGCTTCTTCGTTCGAAGAGTCGTGCTGTACCAGCTTGGTCGGTGGTATCAGTCTCGCTGACGCACGATATGACCACGAGCAGAGAACAGGGGAAAATAGAGAAATTCCAACGAGGAGAGACGGAGGGGCGAGGTTGATAACACCGACCCCGAGGTGGGAGGGAGAGGGGGAAGAGCCGCATCTCGCCGGGAAGTTTCGAGCAGAAAAGTGGTCGATGCTTTTTGCCGGACGTGCTCGGGCTATTCTCTCGCACGGTCGTCCTCTCTTTGCTCTCGTTCTCGGTTAGTTACGCGGAAATTCGGAATGTGCCCTGCGCCCAGTGCCAGCGATCGCGATTAAGAAGATGTCCGGACATTAGCGGGGCGAATTAGGTGCACCGAGGAAGAATAACCGGGCGGAGAGAGGCGAGGATGGCCTTTCCTGTCGGCGATAAACGCTCCATGGTCGGACGCGCCTCGATTTTCGAAGCCGGGTTAAAGCCGGCGAAGGTGGTTGCCTCTTTTGTGATTCAACGGCACGTGAGGCGATGCGCGAGTATCTCTCGGTGAAAATGAGGGACCGCGCGGTGTGCGAGGTTGGTTCCTCTCCTCGTGCAGACTCATTTTACGCTCGCTGAGTCCCGCGTCGGCTGAAATTGAACGCAACTCGACGTTTGGAGGCTTAGTCGTCGAACTCATACGCTGTATTACCGTCACGTTGTAACGAATATTATTATTACTCCAATATGTATTACAATCGTGTAAATATATATATTTGTTACATTATTTGTCACATGATTGAATTGAGCGTCGATGATATTGATCCTAGTTTATAGACAGACAGATAATGTCATAAAATGGATAATACTCTCAAGAAAAATAAAGAGTTCTGGAATTCGAATTTTCAAGAAACTTTTACGATCTACAGTTCCGATACAGACGGATGATATTGTAAAATGAATAATATTCTAAAAAAAAAACTGCACGATTTGTACCCCAGGACGATTCGTCTCACTGAAAGGCCCAGAAGCAACTGTTCGATACAAGACAAATTACAGGCGCGATCGCTCAGTACCAGACAACGCCACTCCTACTCGAGGTCTACGCCACGCCCCCTCGCGAATCACGTGACCCAAATCAACCAATCGCTAATTTTCGTTGCATTAGCGTTGCATCTGAAGAGGCCCGACTATCAGTGATAAAAAGGAAGAGTTCTAGACCTCGAATTTTTGCGAAAACGGTACTTTTAACGAAATTTTTCAGCAGAGACTCGAGACACTGAGACTTCCGCGATAGTTCGTGCGAGCTACCCGATCCTATCTTGATGCGAAAGGGCTCACACTCGGAATTCTTGGACAGCGCTGGACAATTGTCGACGACGTTGGACGAATATCCGGCGAAACGAGGCGAGCAGAGATTTTCTTTTTCCTTTTTTTTTCTCGGGCGAGAGCGCGGCGCGGTTTCTGACCGCGTACCGGGCGCAATTAGAGGCAGGCCACGAGGTATAAACGACGCGGGTGAAATTCAATTTGGCGTCGGAGGACACAAAGGCGTGACAGAACGCGGTGGAATTTATTACCACGGGTTCCCGTGTACTCGACGCCACCACCATCACCACCGCCGCCGCCGCCGCCGCCCTCCGCGAATTAACATTATAATAAGCTAACGTAAATTCGTTTCGACAAACGGCCGGGAATAATCGCGGCCACGTTCGACCGGTGCGGCGTTTCGCATTGATTATTGTAGGTCAGCGCCGCGATCCGGTTTATATGTATTTACCTTGCAAACAGCCGGACTAACGCTTTGTGCGATTATCCTGCTTCCCCGTTCATAAACTTCCACCTACCTGTCGTAAATTACTCGCGTAACGTATCGCAAATCGGCCGCTGCCGATAACGGTGTCGCTTTGTTAGAACCGCTGCTTTCCCGCGGATTCTGCAGATCGCGAATGTTCCTCGAATGTTTCGTTCGCGTCAGTGAATTACAGTGATTCACTCTACTCGTTGAAGCACCTTGTATCAAGGCCGTAAAGCGTAAGGTACGTAACACTTGTGACACGAATGTGCTCCAAATTCAGTACGTTATGTTACGAATTTCTAAAACATTTGTGCGAAGAACTCGCAGGTGTAGGCCACTTAGAAAACTTCAAACTAGGCGATAAGGTCTTCCGTATCATATCGTAAATTCGTATCGTGTATACGTTTGTATTGTGCAAGCAATGGGATAGTTTCCAGAAGAGGAAGGGACCATTTTCCAAAACTGCCCGAGTTGGGAGATATTTCAAAAACCTTTCCCATACTTTCTGATTGATGTCAACACATTCTCCGCTTCACAACTCCTCAGAGCTCAGAGTCCTTTGGAAATGATAAGACCTTGATATAAAAGAAGACATTTCACTCGGAACGCAAGATAAAATGGAGTGAGAAAAAGGAAAAAAAAATGGTTTCGAACATTTTAATCAAAGCAAGAAGCCAATCATCAGATGTCAACCAACCAATAGTCGACTAAGGGTATCTTACGAACTCAGTCGCCAATACCTTCGTCAATCAGGCAAGCCAAGCTTTCCGAATCTAGTAGAAACTGGTCAGGTTTATCGCGAAATAAAAATACTGCAAATCAATCAGAGCCATTTCCTACAATCAGTGGATAGATCTTCAAACTCCAAAAGATATACGCAAAGGTGCACGATCGATACCTCGATACCTGAGTTCTTGACACCTTCACTTTCAAGTGTTCGAAACCTACTCGAGTATTGAACATGACTCGGACTTTTAAACACACATTGGACTCGATTTCTACTCGCACGTCATCGAGTAGAACGTAAAAAGGTTTATTCCACTTGCGAGAACGCGTGCTGATAAGTAGTTCACCTTGCGCCAGCGACAGAAGAATCGGCAGAGAACACGTAAAAGGACCAAGGACCAGACGTTACGAAGATCGACGTGCTTGCGTACGTGTCGTTTGAAACGTCCCGATGCAGAAGAGCGTCGACGAAACGAAGCAGCGTCGATCGGTTACGCCGTATCTCGATGCGACGGGCAACGACGACGATCGTGTAGGACAGCAGCGATCTCTGGATCTGCCGACAGACCTCGCAGTTTAGGCAGCCAGACGAGGCGGCAGGATGACAGGCAACCAAGCGATCGCGAAGGAGAAACGAAAACGAAAACGGACCAACGGCAAAAAGAAAAGGTGGAGTCGCGCAGCCAACGGTTACATGTGACTGAGATACCGGGTGAAAGACTGTGACAGGATTCGGCGAGGGGTTGAAGCGAGGCAAGGAACCAACGGTGGGGGGAGGGGGAGGAATGGGTCGCTGTTATTCAAACGGGCATGTGAATCTACTGGCGGAGTCGCGTACTCGGGCCCCTGCGCCGACAAAAGACATTCTTTTCGTCCGCGATTGAATATGCGATTCCTTCTATCCCTCCAGCCTCTATTCACCCACACCGAGCATCGCTAGAGGCACCTTCTGCTTCCTCTCTCTCCCCCTCTCAAGCTATTCTTCTATTTCTTCGTCTCTCGGTGCTACGTTGTCGGTGTTGGTCCTCTTTTTCTTCTTCGTTTCCGTGCGATGACCCGGTACCGCTTTCGTTTCGTTTCGTTTCGTTTCGTTTTGCTCGCTCGCCAGCGCGGAGCAGGAGGAGGAGGACAGAAATGGTAGGAGAGAAGGAGAGAAAACTCCCCCGTCGGAGGAGAGGAAACAATAAAGCTCGGGACCACGTTTATCATACGCCACTGGATACCACGGTGTTCCGCCGTGGACCACCCTGCCGCAGGAAGCCCAGCTTCCTGGCGTGACCTGGTTCGCTCCATTGAAAGGAGAGGTTTCGCTTCGGACCACGCTCGCGGGATATATTTTTAAGTTCGGCCTGGGACGCGTCGTTTCGTTTCGTACCTTCGTCGCGGAAAATTCGTTTGGCTGGCTTTTCTCTATCCCCGATAGATACGCAACATGGCTCTCGTCATTGTCGTGGCCAACTCTTTTTTGTGCGGCTGCTGGCCTATTGTTCCTCTCGATGCCCAGCGGGATCGGCGCGGGGAAAAAATTCTCTACGCGTAAGTTGAAAACAGCGTGTAGCGCGGGATTTATTATGAAACTCCGTCGGTTGGCTCGAGCTTGGTGAATCGGCGATAGCAGGGGCCATTGTCGCGGCCATTGTACCGAATGCATGTGGGCAGGTTGGGAGACGGGGACGAGTTGACACAGCGAGATCACCAACAGGCGTTCGCGAAAGTCTGCGCACGTTCGCAAATTTCAGACGTTTAAAACAAATATAGCGAACAGATTGCAGACGCAAATTTCGTTTAAAAATTATTCCGTAGATCAACTCCTTGGTCCTTACCTAACGCCAAAGATATTCTTTACTTTTTTTCATTTCTTTTAATGAAAATTATACAAATATTGAAAAAACATGACGGTATTCTATAGATTAACTCCTTGGTACGTAGCATCAAGGATATTCTTTACTTTTTTCCATTTCTTTTAATGAAAATTATACAAATATTGCAAAAAAAAATGAGGGTATTCTATAGATTAATTCCTTGATACGTAGCACCAAAGATATTCTTTACTTTTTTCCATTTCTTTGAATGAAAATTATACAAATATTGAAAAAAAAAAAGAAAAATGGCGGTATTCTATAGATGAACTCCTTGATACGTAGCACCAAGGATATTCTCGTCTATACATTTGGAAAGTGTTTCGCTCTTCATTTTTCACCGTGTCATTCATATGCAATTACATTATAAGCAACGTCGCTGAAGTATAATGTATTTCGAGTAACGAAAGTAATTAAGCATCGCATAATGTAACGAAGTGAATCGATACATTTTAATACTTGGCCAATCGAACGTTTCTCAATTTACTACACGTACTCGTTTTCTTCTCGAGCTTCCATTTAGAGTACATATATCTTAACGAGCAATTAATTCGGACGAAAATCGCAGAAATTGATGGATGAAACGCGTCGACTTCTCTCCGATCTTTATTTCAACGTTAGCGTTCAAACCGGCGTAATTCGATCGACATTGAACGGAAAATGGAAGCCCTGCAGGAAAATCATAACTCTGCGCTTCGAAACTCGCCGTGGTTGTTATTACGTGTCGTGCCCGGCAATAAGATCGATCCTCCGTGTAAAATAAACGAGCTGAAATTTGCGAAAACGAGCTTTCGGGAAACGCGATAACAAATGAGAGAAATCGATTCTGGGAAAAATCGGCGCCCGGTATAAAATTCACCGTCCGTGAATTTTACATCGTCGTCCAATTTTCGAAAGAGTAACAAACCCGGTGAGCGTTTTCATCTGCGATGAAAAAAAAAAAAAAAAAAAAAGAACAGGCTGTCATAATTAATTCACGGTGCAGATCGGTCGATCGGTTCACAATTAATTCGACCGATGGAGCGCGATCGAATCGGCGACGACGATTCCGTGACTTGTCCGCTATTTACCCGGCCATCAATCGGATCGGATCGGATCGTCCTAGGTAAGAAATCTAAGAGAAATCGCGATTTGCGAGCTTGGCGCGGAAACGTCGCGGGCCACATTCCCTCGCGGAGGAGATTTCCTCCTCGGTGGTCACGCGCACGGACGAAGTTTAATTGCCCCGATAAGCCCGCCTGAATCGACAGTTTCGAAGCAGAGTCGAAGTGGTTTTCTTCCGGTCGGTGAAAAAGGAACTGGAACTCGAAATTCTGTTAACGATCGATCCGCCTCCTCGGTACTTTCCTCCGCCGAACTATTCCTGCGTCCAAACTTCTCGACTCGAGAAATTGTTCGTGTCCTTCGGAATCTTCCCCGAGCCGAGCTTGGTACGTTCTGTCTAAAGTTTGCGAAGTTGTAACACGTTTGGTTTTACGTAATTTCATTTGTTTACGGGCGGAGGTAAAGAAATTATATTGTATCAACGCGTGACGATTTGATAAAAATATAACACTGAAACGTAACGAGCTTAAACAAAGTCGAGTGATCTGCCAATTGTACTCCTATCTGGCTGATAGTGTGAATGGAATAAAAAAAGGGACGACGTAATATTAAAAATATATATTTAACAAGCACAATTAGATACAAAACAGTAAAGCTTTAGATTCCTCATTCTCTTCACTAGTCTTAACTCGCTATTCTTTTCTCTCAGTTCCTCACACCGCGGTTTCTTCTTTACGACTCGACTCTTACCGGCCCAGTAGTACCGAAACAGTAATGACACTCATACCATACACGACATACGTATATATGTCACACATCTATACCACAGACTACACTCACAGATAGATCAGTTTCGCGAGAGCAATCAAATTCGTAAGATTTAACAAGCTAGGGAAGCGAGGGTGTAAGCAAAGTGAAGAAGACAGAGGTACTAAAAGTTTTTCGGAATATCGATCGATTCTCGCGAGGGGAGAATCCATCGAGAAGGGAAATTCAACGAGAAGCGGGAAAGATTCGATCGCGACCGAAGGGGGACGGCCTATTACGCCGATAATTCAGAAGTCGATGAAACGCCTATGCTTTTCTATCAGCCCCGAAACGAATACACTCCGCGGCTGTTATTGATAGAGAACATAAAGTTCGCCGTGGATTATTATCTCAGGGCGCATCCATTACACCGTCGTAGATTATAGATTCCTGGGTTCGTGTTCAATTTTCTCCGACTACGTCATAAATCTCGCCGGGAAAATTGAAGGCACCATCCCGGTTCGTTCGATCGTCCCATCGGTGGAAGATGGCCACCGAAAACCGAGCTTTTCCCTTCTTCGGCTCTCGTCACCGCTATCTCGGTGACCACCCGGCGGGAGACTTTGCCTTTTTAATTCTATCGTTTCGGTTCTATCGCAACAATCTTATATACTTTCGATTTAATTTAATTGCATTTAATTATTCTACATTTTAGCAACTACTTTAGGTCCGATTAACTGCTAGCGGAATTTGTAATTCGATTCAATTATATTTAATTGTTCTAAATATTTCATCAACGTAATGTGAATTATCGTTAATAGAGTTAAAATCTAAATTGCAACAGTCCAACGAGTAAATCAATTGGTCGGTAAAAAATTACTACTTTTATAATAATCAAACATAGTCGATAATCAATAATAATAATAGTCAATAATAATCAATAATAATAATAGTCAATAATAATAATATTCAAACATAGTCAATAACAGTAGTCAATAATAATAATCAAACGATGTCATTCAAGAGTTGAAAGTAATACCCGGAAACTACTTGAACGGTCACGCTTTCCCGAAAGAAGACAGATTCCAAATGCCGGTCTCGCGCGTCTTTTTTCAATGTTCCTTTATTTCGCGTCGGTTGTCCAAGCTGCACGTGGAAAAATGTAAATTAACCGGGATCTCGAAAGCCCGCAAGCGGAAGCTCGTGTCCTTTTCGCGGTAATGAGACGTTTTCTTGCATTCTTAATCTCGTACTCGACTTTCTTCTCCGCAGTCCGCCCTCTACATTTTATATTTTATTTGTACAAGCAAAGTATTTAACGATCTCGTAACCCCGACATTACGGAGCCAAATTTAAATTTAACGCTCAACTGAACGTCATCTTGACAGTGCGCGGTTGTCTTAATCGTTTTAATCGAAAGAAGAAACGCAAGAAGGCGTTTGCGAATTTATAAAGAATGAAATAACCGCGAAAAACGTGGAACGAAAATGGATGAAATATTAACCGAGGGTCCGTTCTTGCAACTATCTCTGAGGGAGCGTACGAAGATTAAATTGAAACGAATAATGTGATTAATAGTCTTGAAATTTTCCACCTTTCGCGAGAACTTTTATACCGCTTCAAACGTTATTAGTGGAGTACGGATTTTTATGTGTTTGTTGGAAATTGGAAGTGCACGAAACGCACATGCTTTTATAATTATAATTAAACTACGGACCATCACGCAGATTTCCACTTCTGAATATAATTTCGAAAGCGTGTTGCACCTTTTTGACATTTTCTAAAAAATCAGTCGTGCAGCCAGATGTTTGTTCAGCCGTAAAATTCATCGATCGCGATACTCGGTATGAATGTCCTGTTTAAATTCTACTCACCCAAAGCATTTCAAGTATTCCGAAAACGATTATTGTTCCAATAATTTGTACAGCATCGAAGGATGATGCAGCGCGGTTGTGCTACTGTGTCGTGGAATTCCGCGACTTGAGGCGCTCGGAAATGATTGGAAATTCATCTCGTTCTTCGGATCGGACGCGATACAAGCGGAAGCGGATACGAGTGGCAGGGAAACCGAGCTGGAAGTAAGCCGAAATTAGGAATGCTCGGTTCATCGCTCCTTCGAACCGATGACCATATTTTGCCTAGATGCACGCGACGTTCGAATCGTATTATCATCTGTGGGGAATGAAGATGTGAGGGATGCATGGAAAGGATTTGAGGTAGTTGAGAGACAGAGAGAGAAAGCGAAAGTTGCGTTTCGTCTCGGAGTCACTGCCTAGACTCATCATCCAGTGGGGCGCTGACCCTAGAGACGCTTGTTGTTGTAATTGGCCCGATCACCCATCTTAGCGGGGTTCCGCACACTGCTTGCTTAACGTCGGAGATCGGCAGGACTTCGACGCTAGGCGCGCAGCCACTTGCGGCTTGTGCTAGTCAGTGTTCGAAACTCGTAGTCGAGGAACATATCGTTTTGCAGTTGGAACACGCTCTAGATTCGATCTAGCGTGGCGGTGACTGTTGCCGATTGGAGAAACTTCTCGAATCGATCTAATCGCGGTCGTATTCTTCCTCGCCTCGTTGCAGCGTTGTTCGTTCTGTCTTGCCCGAGAGACGTAAGCGAGTGGGCGAGCAGGATGGCGGTGGGCAAGAAATTTCTAAATTGAGTTTAATATCTGGCGGCGTGTTTTCAAAATTAACGTTTCCCGGGTGAAAGGGAGCAGTCGGGGGGTGGGGAGGTAAGGGAAAGAATTTTCGAGAGTGTGCGGAAGTTTTCGAGGCAGGGTATCGCGGGGCGGAAATGATTATCTTGCCGTGGCATTCTTCTAATATCTCGAAAGTTTCGGGAGATCGCGGGATAAAGACGAAGATTCAAAATTATGAAAGTTTGCTTGGAGGAGTGGCGAGCTTAGGCTCCAGAGCGCGGGATTAATAATGATCTTTTGCTTCTCTTTTTCTTGGAGTGGATTCTTGGGAATTGAGAGGGAGAATTCGGTTTGTTGCGTAAGTTAATTTTAGTTTAGTTGTTGTACAAGTCTTGGGGAATATTTTGTGTAATTCTCCCTTCCCTTTTTTTTTTTTTCCTCTTTGCAGCATCACGCTTCGCAGCTACGCTTTTTAATGATAACTCTCATTTTTCGCAGGAGAAAATTTTATATAAAAATATTTATATTAAAACAATGTTCGAGTATGTACTTCCCAGAAATCCCATGTGCGAATGTTGTATAGAAACTAAAAATACCATGTGTCTGTTATTTACGCCATCGCGGAAGCTCTCAGTCATTTTGTGAAACAAAAATGTTGCTCGGGAATAATACAATGAATTTTACCCTTTTTCTGCAGCAAGAGAATGTTATTAATTTTACTCGTAAAAAAAATTCTCGTAAGAAAACTTACACTGTGACATTTGTTTTTTTTTTTTTTTTTATATAGGACCGCGCAAAAAAAGAAAAAAAAAACAAATAGAAACGAAATGTTGTCCGCTAAACACTAAAAAAAAAAAAGAAAAAAAGAAAAAAAAACCGGGATATTTTCGATAACGTGAAACCGTGAAATGAAATTTATATTATTACTGGCAGCGTGACGTTTCAATTACGAGATGCGTTTTGTCGGGTCCAATTTCATTTGATCATATCTGGCCGATCTCTCGTTCTGATCGATTTAGCGAAATTGTGTACCGATAAACAAAATTCCTCAAACATCAAACGGCCGCCGAGTCTTTTCCAATTAGTGTAATTGTGACGTACGTATTAACGCCCGATTCGATGAATGGAAAACAAAAATGGCGTATTCACCACCACCGGGCAACGGCCAGTAATTCCTGCCCCGAATTATCGATGACCGAAAGGGGGGAGGCGTTATTTCATATTTCACGAAACGCTCGGATATTCCCAAAGCAGCGGAAAACACGGAAGACCGCTGAATGGCGGTAAATTTTTAATCAGTTGTTACGTCACTGTTGCGCCCTCGAAATTAAACCTCGAAACGCTGAATCGGTCGGGGTCGGGGCGAATTTTCAATTCGTTTTGCATCGCATCAGGAGTGATAACAGTTGGTCATCAACGCGCTCGATCTTCGCGTGCAACGTTCGTTCGTGTAACTAAATGAATTCGCGATTCAGAACTCGTCGACGAGATTGAATACGTACGATACGTATGTACGTTCGATAAGTATCGGAGTATACTCGGTGCGATTTCATCGGAGAAAATCACATTTGAAAAAAATCACAATAGTCATGTGATTTTTCATCTCTGTCCATAGAGCGGGAATGAAACGTTCAGTTGAAAACTGAAGCGAGTTTGTAACGAGTCAACAAAGTGTCGTTTAACGATTCCTAGAATTCATCTCGAAGAACGCGAATTCCGTCGATTCGCCGCGATTGTCGATCGTTCGCTTTGATCCGTTCGAAATTTCGACCCGCTCTGCAAATAAGAAGCTGGAATGGTCGCGAAACTGGAATCCCGCGTTGGAACACGCCTCCGTCGAACGCAATAGTCGATTACGGGGCAAGACAGTTTGCCAATAATACGCGAGGGAGAAGCCAACCGCTTCCTGTAGATGCAGAGCAGGGAGCGAGGATGGAATACGACAATAATTAAGAGGTCTCTAACTCGCGTTCGACGGAGGATCCGTGCAGGAAACCAAGACCCATCGACGCGCGACAGGACCTGCCCTGGCATTGTAGCTGGAAATTAATAATCGCGCATAATAGCCGGATCTCCGAAGGGACGAGGCAGTCTGTCTGTCTGCTTCTCCCCTTTGGTAACTACTGAACGCTCCTGAGAGTCGTGTACAGTTTCGTCCCGGGGATGGTTGTTCGAGATACGCTGTTCTCTCTCCGGATTCCGATCGCGAAACGTCACGGAACGCGAGACGTTCCCGGGGGACGATCAAACGAGAAGCAGCCTCTTTCAAACTTGTTGCCGAGTTTCGCCTGGGTGGTAAGCTCGCGAGACATTCGACGGTCTTTCCAACCGGTCGTCGAGATAATGTCGTTCGTCTGGCGTGGTTACGGCGCTGATAAAAACGGCGGAACGGAGCGGAAAGACCGAGTTGTTTAGAAAAGAAATTTGCCGGACAGTGTTCCGCGAACAGGGCGTTAATGGACCGGATAACTTGGTTTCCCCGTTTCGCGTTTCGTGAAAATCAGACGTTCCCTCCCGAACGATATCTCTAGCTTTATTTTTACCGTTATTCGCGGGTAATGGAAATTCTTTAATGCGAAAGGTAGACGGTCGTTTGCCGGATAGTATAAGTATAAAGTTTGCGAGCATAGATCCTCCGAGTGAGCGAGGAGAGTTGCTCGAAACGTTCGAACACTGGATGGAAGGAGTTGGAAGGATTACAAAGCCAATTGCGCGATGATACTTTGGAGTAATCAATGAGTACAGGAGTCTGACGTCGGTTAATTGATACGAACAATTTATACGAGCCGAAGAATGGAGCCTTTTCAGAGAATAGAACCTGAAAGTAGTATCTCTGTATCGATACGAAGAGCTCGTTGCGTTTCAATCATCTATGCCTCGCGTTTGCCGCAACGGCAAAGCGGAGGAAGATCAAGAAAGAAGATTGTTTCCGTTGAAAAAGAAAAAAGGAAAAATACATCTACAGAGAAGAAGATTTATATTTCAAGTTCTCAAGACTGGTTAAATACCAAACGGAGGCGGAAATTTATTTGAGAAGCCAGCATGATTCTCTCCGCGATTTCTTTCGACCCTTCTTCCATTCGTCTTCCGCCTGGGGTCTCCGTTCGCGCGTTTTTCTCCCTCTTGCTACCTAGGTTTTTCCCAGCCTCGAACACTCACGCCACGAGGCGTATCTCTTTCTTCCTTCGACCGGCTCATTTGTTCACGTCACGTCGCGTTGACGTGGCATTTGGATAATTTCTCCTCTTTCTCCTTCTTTTCCCCTACCTACCTCCCTCCCACCCCTCTGTTTTAATCCGTGAAATCCGACGGTCCACAATAAAAAAAGAGAGATCTCCTCGTCTCTCGTCGGCCACACGTCGATTTTTCGGCTCTGTTATATCGATAATCGTCGGCCTCGGTTGAAACAGAGGCGCGAAACGCGCGCGTCCGAACGTGGATAATTAAACGCGAGCGGAGCCAACCCCCTCGACGCTCGTAATTAATGGACTTTTTTTTTTTTCTTCTTTAGCGGGGCGCTGGCCAAAAGTCTTCAGACGCGTCTGAATTCCCGCGTAGCTACCCTTCGCGTCGCGTTTCCCTCCGGCTGCATTCTTTCAACCGGTTAAAGGGGAGAGGGCGAGGTCGATGCGCGGCCTCCGTCTCGAATTGGTTTCGTTCTTGCTGCAAACATGCCGTACAAACAAATTGAACAAAACCCTTTTTTTTTCGCGTCAAGTTCGTTGGAAAATTCTTTTTCGAAGTGTACCAACACGACAACAATCGCTATGGGGGTTCGTCATTATTTCGCAGAATTATAAATCATTACTGCGTCGATGAAGAATTTTGGAACTCGCGGCTCGCGGAGGAATATCAGCGATTGGAAGAGAATTTTGCACGGCATGACACGACTATCGCGATTCGACCGGCAAAGTTTCAAACAAATCTGGAAATGCGCGTTTGTGTTGTGAATGCAAATATTCGTTTAACGTTGGTGAAACGTTCGGCTCTTTAGATTTTTATTTTCGTAATGAAATTGATCGGCAGTTTCGCGTAAATATTATTCGATGTTTCTTCAACCGTGAACTGTTGATGAAAATTTCAGCTGTTTTTAGATTTATTACATTATATTACGCGTTTGCTCGTCGTCGGAGTAACGAAATTTTTCATTTGCGCGAAATTTCAAGCGTACGGTAACGCGCGGAAACGTATCTCTGCCTGAGTAGACCTGTTTCTTTCTCGTAGAAAGTCGATACTTGTCACAGCACCCACTTGTCACATTCAGATTTTATCACAAAGTTTTACCTTTGTCGGCGATGGAACGTTCACCGCGACGACACGTCGGATTCTTTGTCGTTCGTGAGCGTTTACAAATCGCTCTCTCGCATAAATAAACGGCCCTCGACTTTGAAATTACACACACGGGTGGAAACGTCATTCATTTTCATTCGTCGCGCGTCTCCCTTGATCCTCCGACTCTCCGATCGGCGAAATCGCCAATTTGCCAAAATCAAACGGAACGGGAGCGCGGCCGACAAATGGGAATTTCAGTCGCCGCGGACGCGAGAGGCGGCCCGATGAAATTTATTAAATCGCGCCGCGGAAATTTTCGACCAACTACACACTTTCGGCCGCCGGTTATTATTCGGTCGGGGCGTTTTGCCGGCACGTAAGGCTAATTTTTTGCGGTAATTTTTCAAGGGAAAGTGCACGATCGCGCGGAAAGAAAAAGGAAGGGGAAAAAGAAGTGAAGAGAGAGAGAGAGAAAAGGAGAAAACAGTGGCGGGCTCGTTGCCGTGAAAGTGGAACGCGTCAGCCCCGGGAATGAGCTATGAATATAGCTTAAACAAGAGCAGCTTTAAACGTGCAGCGCGCGTGCTCCCGGTGGCTCGGGGTCTCGTGTCTACTAATTTATCACCCGGCGTTCATCCAGTTCAGCCAATTCATCTGGCCGTCAATTACAAAACAATCGATGCACGATTAAGTAATCGTTCCGTGCAATTAATTAAAAACAGGGTCGAGCCCCGGAGGGGGGGGGTTTACCGAGATTTACCGTGGGCGCGCATCGATTCACCGGGGCCCTCCGGTTTCACCTCCGTAGGAACATCGCGCCTTTTCCTCGAGGAAACGTAGCCAAGATTTCGCCAATATCTAATTTAAAGTTATCCACCGGGTCCAAAGCGAGTATAATCAGCATCCGGCGTGGCGGCGGTGTCTCGGCGGGAACCTAATTCTCGCCTTTTGCCTCGCTCGTAATTAGGTTTGACCGAAACTTCAACGCGGAGATCTCTAACTGAAACGCGCAACTAAATCGAGCCAAAACTGAATGCAAGTATAATATATACGCCGAACGAGAGAGACGGAGATATTCGCGGGAGACATACCTCCGCGGAGAGACAATCAAAGTTCAGTTTCGTCGAATTGAATAGTCCGAAATGGAGAAGAGCTTCTGGCTCTGTTGTCTTTACTTTTTTCCCCGGTATTCCCCACACGTTTACAATTTACAACCTCGAGATCATTCGACGATTATATAATTCTACACGGAACGCTCGAAATCGATCAGATAAATTCACAGGTCTCTGTTTTGGACATTTCTCTGTTTGGACTTCTGCGTTGTTGCGTTCCTAATTTTCTCGTAAATTCATCAAAATCCACGGTTGTAAACTGCAATTCATTTTCCGCGAGTATTTCTGTAAAAGACACAACCCAGATATATATTTAGTAGTGTAAAATAAAAGCTTTCAAAACACTAAAATTTCCGCTATAACTGAATGGAGAAGAGCTTTCTACGCAGTTCTTCCGGCTCTGTTGTCTTTACTTTTTTACCCCAGTACGTTTACAACAGAACACAGAACACACGAAATCGATCAGATAAATTCACACGCGTACTTCTGCGTCGCATCCCTAATTTTCTCGCAAATTCATCAAAATCCACGGTTGTAATTGCAATTCATTTTCCGCTATAAATCTCGGTGACTTATACTCTCGAAAATAAGACGGACCTCGTCTCGTGCATGCTGACACTACGTTCTTTATTCCGGCGAGCAGATATATTTTCTCGGATATTTCCTTGATAACGGCGGGCAATTCATCACGGAATAGCGCATACGTGTCTCGCGGACCCTCTTTATTGTTCTTCGCCCCGGTTGGCCGCCCGTGAACCCTCCCCAATAGTGTCCGGCACGCTCTGTAACGGGCGTATAGTTTCCATTGTATGACAGCTTCCAATTAAAACTTTAGAGTTGCCAGCTTGGCATTTTGGTGAAATTATTACTACGATTACAGTTACTATTGCTGCGTCAAACTCCCACCTGTCTGGGCCTGAATGGGTATTCGATTCTCTAACTACCCGATACTCGCACCTTTGCCATCCTTTGTCCTTGTAGGTTCTACGAGGATCCAGCACTACGATATATCTTTTAACGCGAGGAATTATCGAATGTTACACACGTTGATGGACGCGAGAGAAACTTTTAACTCGACGAAGCATGTTCCTGTTTGAAAGTAACGTACAGGGGGACGTGCTTCTTCATTGTATCGGTATAATTACGTTCGATGCCCTTCGTTCGAGATGGAGATTTCTTTGTCAGAGGAGAAGAGGTACGAAATTTTATATTCAAAGAGTAGTAACTATAGACGTGCACGTTTCAGTCGGAATGTCCAGGACATTTTTCGTATCTCTGAGATCCAATGTTCATTATGGGTAGTCAAATCTTGTAACTGCACAAGTATTTTACAATGTAATTGTTTTTCTCGTCAAAGTCTTTCTCGTGTAAAATTTGATATTTCTAACTTTGAAATAATTGAGTATATTTAATATCTAAATACACATGCCCGTATTTAACGTTGCACGTTAATACATAATTCAACATGCGTATTTGACGCAATACACACACGTACATACACGAAGCTGCGCGTGTTTCGATCTGTACAATTGAAGGGGAACTCGTTTCGTACGTTCGACTCGAACTTTTCCAGCGACAGGAAGACAACGGGGATCCGCGACGACAAGTTAATTCTAGTTTACGAGAGCTGGGAAAATTATCGACGCGATCGAGAAACAGGCGAACGGTGCTGTTACATGCCAGCTCGGCGATGGATTCTGGGGAATTTAAACGGGGCGTGTTCGACGTGAAACATTTCCGTCCGATGACTTACAAAGACAATAGTTACCCATTCTTCGATCGATCGATCGAATTTCATCGAGTCAGCGCGAGGAATTGTGTCTCGAGTTATCAAATAATATGGCTTTCGCAGTTTCTCATCCTCGATTATGACCGTTTTCTCCAATTTAGATCCAACGAATCCAGTAGAATTTAAGACATAAGTTTTCTCACGTTTCAACTGGGTTCGAATAATAGTAGCTTGGATCGATTGATCCTTTTGCTGGATCTATATAGCACAATTTCAGGCGTTCTGCTTTAACTTCACATTATACAAATAATCTCTCAATCTTCCACGAATAGTCGATCGCAAGCAATTTTCATTTGCTTCCTTTCAAATCTTTCAAAGATTGCAGAAACGCAGCCATAGTTACAGGTAATCAAACATTTTTGTCGTACATTTTTCGAAAGTCTGGAACAGTAGAAAAAATTGAAAAAGACACGCGAGCAACTCAACTTTCTTCGCTTCCTCGACAGCGTAACAGGGTAACCCGCGGTGAGTAATTCGCTGATATCGTTAGTTTTCTTTCTCTTCCGCATTGGCAGCGAACGAAGGATTAGAAGGAAGGATCTGCCGGTCGGTGAGATCGAGTCGAGAGACGACTAACGAATCGATGGCGTGGAAGACTTGATTATACCTCGCCGTCGTCCCGTGGAAAAGACGGTGCCCGAAGCACGAAAGACGTGCTTCACTTTGTCTTGAGGGAGGCGCGACCCTGTGAACCTGCATACTCTTAAGGATACTTGTTGCTGGTCGAGCTCGCCGGTACGGCGACCACGCTCGCCGCAGCTCGTCATCGCGAAATCGCTTTCATTGCGCGACGAGTTGTGGCCTCGTAAACCGCGGGGCAGGGGATTCGCCGAGCATTTCGCGTGATTTCCTCCGGATAAAGTCAAAACTGAAATTACTGCTGGCTGACTGGATATTCAGATTTACGCGGCGGGCTCGCGGTTTTTCGTGTTTCGACTCGTGGCACTTTGAAAACGCCGGTGGGAGAGGGATTTTCTGTTGGCCTCGGCGAAAGAGGAAGTCACGGCGTGGCCCGACGTGTGCGTTTGAGAATACTATTTTTCTGCGAAGTTTGAAATAAACGACGTTGCGAAGCACGTCTGTAGATTGTATGTCAATTTTCAATATTATAAAGATCCGCAATCTAATCACCTAGATACTGGAATTTTACGAAATTTAAAAAAATCAATATCTGTGAAATTATAACTTGATGTTTAATAGCCTCAAGCTGTTAATAACATTCAATTAATCTTAAACTCTGACAACGTGAGTCTCGAAAGAATTCAGAGACATAGCAACAGGAATATTTCGCAGTCATCCGGAAACGATTACCAAAGTTGTCACCGATTGTCTCGAAATTGTTCGTAAGATTTGATGTGGTATTTTAGAGCTGCAGGAATATTTTGAAAACAAGTGGCCGACCGATACGTCGACGCTCTCGCGTCGAGGTCTGGATTGATTTCCTCGACGCGAAGTCGTAGCCACCGCAGCCGTATCTGTCTGCGAGAGAGGAGACAGGTTAAACCGAGGCAGACTAATTAAACTGCCTTTCGACGTTACGATCGATTTCAATCACGCTCCTTATACCGGTCTCCTACTCCCGGCTCTAAGTATTTGCCTCGACGTCGACCATTTTACCGGGCTGTTCGCTACACTAATTGACTAAACGACATCTGTCACTCGCTCCTCGGCCGGCATCCAGTTCATCCAAATCGTCGTTGTTTTTCGACTCGAATCAACTTCGACGCGAGTACTTCGAAACGAAATGTTTTTCAATTTTTGTCCTTATATAACGGTGAAACGTTAGGTTGAATTAGGAAGAATACTGTGAGGATGATCTTTTGATTGATCTAACCCAATTACTTATAGAAAATCTGTACATCTCTGTGTAATCTACAATCTATATTATTATAATATCTCTACAATTTATACATGAACGGGGTGATTTTTCATTCACATATTGAATAAAAACTGTATGACTTGTACTCCAGTAAAGAAGCAACTGTTCTGACTAGGAAATGAAGACGACCTTTTTGCCATAAAATTTTATCGATACGCAAACATTTGAATCGATAGAAAACAAATTATAGGCGCGATCGCTCGGTACCAGACAACGCCACTCCTACTCGAAGTCTACCACGCCCCCTTATGAATCACGTGACCCAAATCAACCAATCGCTAATTTTCGTTGCATTAGCGTTGCATCCGAGGCCCGATTTTCAGTGATAATAAAATTTAACACATCGATGAGCTGACTTTGATCGACTTTCCAACCTCTCACAGCCTGGACGCCTTATCGTGTCTTTTTAATATTAATACATCTTTGTAAGCTCCAGAACACGTTCTCCACCGCTCATTCTTATCCGTTTTAAATGTATTAAAAATACAAATCGATCCTTTGACAGAGGAAAGCCCTCTGAACTTGTCTCGCTACCCAATAGTTAGAACGCTGTCACCTTCTTCTTTATCTGCTTCGTTGTTTCCCTCCTCCCCCACTCGCCCTCTTTTCGCAGGCGCCTAACGTAGCTCATTAATTCGGTGGCCGGTGTCAAAAGTCACAGCGACGCGGCGGTCACCGGTGTTAAATTAATCCCAGTAGGAGTCGTTTCACTGCTTCTCCCCTCCCTCCGCCGCGCGCTAATGGCCCGCCACCGGCAGCGCCCCGTAACGCAGCCATAAATTAATCCTGGCCAGTCGTTACGTTGCCTTCGAATGGTTGTCCATCGCCATATAGTGTGGACGCGTCCGCGCCATAACCGGGTCGACGCTAACGTGACGCGTCGTGCAATCCCACCGGCGAACTCGGGCTGTTTCGCCAGTTTTCAAAACTGCTGACGAGCCAACCGGCCCAAACTCACGGTTATCCTCGCGTGCATGATCCGCTCGTTCGCTCGCCTGCTTGGTTCGTTCCGCGCGGCTGACTCCATCGAGAGAAAGAACCGGAATTTTCGAAAAGAGAGTATTACGGGGGAAGGATTTAGGGATAGATCGCTGGGATCCTCTAGTCGGGATTATAAGGAAACGGCTTTTTCGGTCGTTCTTCTTAGTTTCGGCGGTCTTTATCGGAACGTTTATCGATCTCTTTGCGAAATGACGATGAATGGTATATTAGTATTAGACACATATATATATAATTTTGTTCAAGAAAGTACAGAAACACCTTTTTTTGGATGTAAAATAAAGTGTTTGTTAAACAAAGCATCTTAAAATTTTATCGACACTACGATGAAACACGACTGTCGTAATTACATTGGTCACAAATTTCAAGAAATGTACAGAAATCTGTCAAGATATTTAGCGGATATGTATTTAAACAGTCGCAATTCATTATACGTTAAAATTTAATTTCTTACGTGTTACTGTTCATTTTATAATACAGTCGTGGTTAGACTGCGAATTTTTATGCATTTTAAAATATTGAAACGTAACAAACGGAATCCAAATAGAAGTTTGTTCCTTCTGTTAAATATCATAATAAATATTTTAGGTACTTTGTACATTTTTGCCTAGTCAATTTTCATAAATGCGTAAAAATCCGCAGTCTAATCTCGACAGTCATCTCTGTGTCATTTCAAAATGTTCCACGTTCACACACACGATCTTGTACATTCGTGTACGAGTCTTCCACACACGTTCCAAACACAATTTTTGTGTTGTAACTATATTTGCCGTTTGAAGGAAAATTCGATGGAAATCGAACGATCGCGGGGGCAATTTCGAGCGATTGCGATTGTAAACAGAATTGTCTCATCTTTCGCGCGAATCCTGCAGAATCCTATAGACAATAAAGTGTCGGTCCGTGTCTTCGACGCTCCGATTACGTTCTCTTACGTCGTCGAAAGTGAAGCGGCGAAACGATTTCACGGCGAAGATTTGTTTCAATTTGTTTCACGCTCTTGATTTTCTTCTTTTTTCTTTTTTTTTTCCTCTTTTTTTGACAAGAAGCGTTTTAAGCGAATCGCCTGTCTCAACAAGTTTCAAGCAGCTGGTATAAATTACACCTTCTTTCTCGAAAAGGCCACCGTCCTTCCTCTTTTCGTCCTTTCCTACGCTGTCTCTTGTGGAAGCAGACGACCCTCCTTTGTACGAAGTAGTTAGCCGGGTATTCAAATCTTTTTCGTCACGTTGCACCTTCCGCTGCTTTTAACTAACAAGACGAAGATGAGACTGAGCGTCTTGTCACCTGTAAAATCTTACGAATCTAACACGTCGCAGTATCGTTTTGCCAAGATTTTATTTTTATTTTAATAATATATAATATTATAATATTATTATAAAAAAAAAATAGACGATTCATTTATAAATCCTAAATTGGACGAAACTCGAGTTACAAAGAGACAATCGCAAAGAGATAGTCGTGTCTCGTTGCAGCGTTAATGAAACTTTGAAGTGTTTCTCCCGCTTCTTTCCACGGTAACTGCTCGAATGGAAAATAAGGGACGGTGAAATCACGGCCATTATTCACGTATGTAAATATTGTTTCCACCGGGAGGGATCGCAAGAGGAACAGAGGGAAAAGCGAGTAGAAATATCCGTGACGGGCAACGATAAATAAAAGTTTGCATCTCGCGCGCGACAGTGGCGCAGTATTGTCTCGCCGACGTGAAACATGTTATAATCCGTGCACAATGGATCTTTATACGGCGGGCGACATCGACGAGCGCTTGACCAGCGAGATGAATGAAATTAAAACCACCTCCGTGGCGATGTATAAAATTCAACCGCGAGAGCATCGCTGCTGGTAACGCGAATTCCCCTCGTCACGGAATTCGATGTTTCAAAGACGTTCCCGGCCGTTCGTCCGTTCCTCGATGTTTAATCAACCCCTCGGTGAACAAAGCTTTAACTCTGTAATAACGAAATACTTTGTTGGAGCAAACTGCGTCGACAAACTTTGTCGGTATGTATTTCACGGATACGATCGAGTGAAAAAAATGTCAGAAACACGTAAATGCGGTCCAAAATTTTAAATTTTACTTGTACTTTACTTTAATAAATCAGTTCAAAATCAAAATGAAATTTGGAGACGGCTGTTCAGTATGCGCAACTTTCTTTTCGTTCTACACCTGCTTTGTGTAATCTTCAAGATTTTTTTAAAATAAATTTTATATAAAGATGTGGAAACACGGAATACAAGAGAGAACAAGACAGAGGATCTCTATTCAGCCTCGATTTCGTTTACTCACGCTCGTAAAAGTGAGTAGTTTTGATGAGATTCTTAACCAAATTGAAACTCTCGAAATGAAATGAAATTTTGAACGATTCACATTTACATAAAGCGACTTTGCGCGGCACGCGTGTGAAGTCAAAGAGGAGCGCACGGTGTAATATCAAATCGCGAGGTAACTTGGTGCCGCGAAAGCCAGGGCAAACAACCGTGGATGTTAAAATAGAACAGATTGAAGCGAGTGATACGCACGACGCGTGACGCACGGTTGTCTCCGTGTTAGGCTTAAAAAAAAAAAAAAAAAAAAAAAAAAAGGGGAAAAAGAGACAGACGGTCGCGAAGTAGTTTTCAGGGGTTGAAATAAACAGGGAGAAGCACGCACGCGGGCAAACAATTCCAAGCGAGGGTGGCCCGTTTACATTACGGGCCGAATCCCCCGGAATCCATAGGGGCAAGAAGTTCCGCGATATCTCGAAACTCCAGGGAAATATGCTTATCCCTGGGAAATGCCGATCGGGAGATGCTAAAACGAAATAGGACCGGTCGTTTCGATTCCCTTTTGCTTCGACCTTTATCCCTTCTCTCTCTCTCTCGCTCTCTTTTCATCCCCTGACCACCGATTTTCGCGAGACCACGCCGAAAAATCGGGTCGTTGGAACTTTCTGCTCTTCCTCGGTTCGTGCACGGGTTGTGATCGAACGACCAACCGTGAACGAACGAGCCTTCTAATCAATTTGGCTTGGCCAGGAGCGAAAGCTTTTCCCCCTTTCCAATCGGCTGGACTCGCTTGTTTCTTCCTGGCTCTCGGTAAATTGCTTATCGAGTCAGCATCTTTTGTTTTTCCCTTCTTTCTCGTGTGAAACGACCTGCTCGATATATATTCCCGCGTTCTTTCGGTTTCCGATATACTCGTTCTCTGTACTCGGTCGGTGCGAGTATTCGGAAGGTTTGGACGTATGTAGAAATTACGAGATGTTCCGTAGGAGTGTAGCGTTTCCAGCGGAAATCTATATAGTGGTTCTTCGATTAAACGAAACTTTGGAGAAATTCCTGCAACTCTTTGTCTCAATATTCGAAAAAAAAAAAAAAAATTGAACAGTGTTGCAATTGTGTTATACTTTTTTCGTAAATCTGTAAATCTGTAAATATTGGATTTTAAATCTGTAAATACTGTGAATCTTAAAAGTAATTGAATCTCAAAATTAACGTAGGACAAGTCTGACTATTTTGAAACTGAATTTTGACACCATAATCACCGGTGATCACGTCATCGTAGCGTGGCGTAATCTTCATCTGCCATTCTTCATTGCGTTCAAATGCGTCATGGGTTTGAACACGTTCGCGGTATCAAATATTTTATTGTTTAAAGAATCTCTCCAACTGGAGTTCGGTTGGGGCATCGCCAGTTATTAAAAACTTGGAGTCATCTTTAAACATTATCGTCAACGTCAAACGACGAAAGAAACGCGGTGTCCCCTTTTTCAAAGACCATCTGAGGGGGTCTGAGGAAAGCAAATGAGTCATCGACGTGCCTGAACGCCGGGTAAACGCGTTTAATTTCCCCCGAGCAGGGGGCGGAGGGGAACAGATTGACTGGAGGAGCGTTCACAGTCAGACAGCTGCCAAGTTTCGAGATCGCGACGGCGCCACGCCGCTCTATCCGGGGCTATTAATTCCATCGATGGAAGAAACCGTATTGACACGAATGGCATCGAGGCCAGGAACGCCGAGGACGACGGGGAAATCGCCAATCGATTTCCACCCGGATAAGGGCTCGTAGTTCGGTGAGTCCAGCTCCGGTGTGCCTCTCTCTTGTAATCGTCGGACCGTGGCTTTCGCGTCTCGGTACACGCGAGCGTACCGAAGAAACGAGCGCGAGACACGCTCGACTCGTCTCGTGGATAAAAAGAGGCCGCGAAAGAGAGAGAGAGAGAGAGAGAGAGGGAAATGGCTGGTTGCCAATTCCATCAGATATTAGCATGGAAATGGAGTGTGATTTGTGGATCGTAGTTGCCGTTGCTGCTGCGGCTTGCGCGCGTGCTTTCGCGTATTCTCGCGTACGTGTGTACGTGTTGCAGGGAAAAACGCGGCGCGAGTTTCCGTTCGCGTTTCGCCTCGGCCCAGCGTCGCAGCTAGCCAGCAAGCCAGCAAGCCAGCAAGCCAGCCAGCCAGCCAGCCAGCCAGCCAGCTATTCAGCCAGCCAACGCCGGTAACAAAGTTAAAGCGACGCCAAGGGGGAGGGAACGACGATGATGCCCGGCGTCTTAGCAGCTGAGCCGACAAACACATCAACGATGTATACCCACGAGATTAAACGGGAAATTTATGACTCCTCTTTTCACGTGGATCGTATATCGATTCGAGGCGAAGTCGGCCGAGAGACTGCCGCGAGTCTCTTTTAATCCTTCAGCGTGTGTGTCCTTGGTCTCCACGGGCGAGATCTCCATTCCAGCCCAGTTTAGGGTAAAATCGTACACCGATATCGACCAACGTGAAAAATCTACGAATTTGCGAATCGAGAGCTGAAACTGAGACAAGAATTTTTTTCTCGCTGAATGTTGCGAATTATCGACGAATTGTAATTTTGCGATTACTTCGTTTCTCGCGAGCACGCAATAGATTGCGAGTTGCTTGATCTTGGGAAAATATAATCGGTACCGTTGGAAATTTTCCAGCCGTTTCCTCAGGAATGAATACGCGAGAACGGTTTTTCCCCCGATCGAGCCAGACCACAATATCGGGGAACTTCACTTCCGCCGATTGATTTCCTCCGCTCACGCACGCTGGAAGGCCCTCCAAACTTCCGGCGAGCAACTCGTGCCGGGCGCACTTTATCTCAGTTTTCTTCGTTGCAACTTTAAAAACAGCTAAACGCGAAACGTGTCGGGGGAAGTTGGGATCTTCGCGCGATACTCTGATGAAAATCTCCTTTCCCCCTCCCTCCAGCGTCCACGTTGAGTTCTATCTCGTTGAACGCCAAGTATAAAATCGGTTCGAACGTGTCAGCTATTGACAGGACACTGACAGACTTTTACACTCGCCAATTCTTCCGACAAACACGTACCTTCTAGAATCTCGTATCTGTAGATATTAAAAAAATATTAGACGAGGTGTGGTTTCACTGGGGATCATGGATTTCTCACACGCGCAGAGAATAACCGAGAGAAAGCAGGTTCGCACACATTTTATTGTGAAACAAAGCAAAAATAACACGTTATTTAATTCGTCACTGTTCGACTTTTATTACATTTGAGAAAAATAAAGAAAAGGTCTCGAGTATCCGTGGTAACTGAAAGGTTAAAAAAAGAGAACACCGCTCTGAACTATCGAGCACGAGATACACGCGAGATACGAGGAAATAGAGCGAGAGAGGTCTGGTTGAGAGGAGCGGGCAAAGAGCGATCAGTATGAACGCTGTATCTTCGGAGGAGCTACTACGAAGTCTCGTCATGTTCAACACGGTGCCAGGAAGTCGGTGGGATGAGAAAGGGTGGCATACCAACGAGTTCCCGCAGCGACTTGTCCCATGGACCAGCGGCACCATCCCCGCGTGTTCCTTGTGTTTCGTAGCGGAGAAGAAGAAGAAGGAGGAGGAGGAGAAGGAGGGCGACTGTTAAACGCCCCCGCGTGGTCCGTTAATATTGAAACCCCTTATGCGTCGCCGTGGCGGTCCCCACGGACCACCGACAGCGTCGTAGATTTACATAATAAAAGAAGCCGGTACGTATGACAAAAGGAGAGTAAATCCTACGCGGGCCGACTTGGCTGACCTAGAAACAATTGGCCTGCAGAAACAATCGCCGAGTGAATCTTCGCGGGATAAGTACCTGGTACCGTGTATGGCAGTCTTCTTTTGAACACGGATGATCCATGACGCCGACCAAAGTCTTTTTAGTTAATCTTCCAGCGCGATCTAAAGCCGATCTACAGTCGACAACCGCCGTGTGTATAAAATCGTTTTATCAATCGAAAACTATGTTACTCGAAATAATCTTTTATTAAGGTTCAAGTTTACAAGTTACAAAATTGTAATGGTAAGTATCTAATTTGTAAGTAACGTTATTCGGTTATCGTAATTTTTAGATTCAAGAAAGTAGACTAAGCGAGGAATTGCAATGGCATCTGATTTAAAAGTTGACGACTCGAGATCTTAAATCGACTCGATTTCTTTCCAAAAATGTCAAAATCTTCAGTTTCGAGATTAAACCTTCAATCTGACTAATTTCACATCGAAAATTACGTCGCACGTTTGTCTGTTTTCGCCGCGAAGCAACGCTGTCGGCGAAGTTGAGGATGGCGCGAAGAAATCGGTTGAGGTTTATTCCGAGGGCGGTTAACAGCCATAGACAAAATCCCAATACGGATCGGGGACTTGGAACGGCGTGGCTGATAGTTGTCAAGCGGAAGTTTCGCCGCTTCATGGTTTCGCCGGATGCGGGGCACGGTCGATCCCTGTTTCGAGGCTTCGTCACACAGTTCGATGAACTTCTAATTCCGGAATTTCGGAACGCTCGCGGGAAGTAGGAACGTCGAGCGAAGTCTAACGAGTTTCGAGTTTCTCGTAATGTCTCACGGTGTCGGAGTTTTAAGTCCTAATGGGTGCAAACGATCATCGACGGATTCGTGTACAATGTCGCCCCGCCAACTGCAACGTCGAGGAGGGAAAACGTCTTGTATTACATCCCCCTCGAGATTCGAGTCGCTGTTTCCGCGATAATGTAATCGACAACGCAGCTGCAGTGTTTGTTTGCGTAGGGACGTATCCTCTTCCTTGCACGCATCCGATTTCTTTACGTAAAAACAACTCGAAGAATATTTCAATTTTTCCTGACAAATGAATGACTGACAAATTCAACCAATTTCGCCAATAATTTTTAGAAAGTATTCGATGCACGCAAGCAAAAGAGGAAAAATGAAAATAGTGCGACGACTACTTGTGGAAAAGTATTACACGATTGCAAACGTGCAATCCTCGAGCACTTCTTTCTAATTTCAACCAGCATAATTTCAACCAGTGGTAGATGTTACACGAATGATATTCGTACAGCACTTACGCTAGCTCGCGGGAAAAAGTGACTCAGCGGTAATAAGTACGACGCAGGAGGATCGAGATGAATTTGGAGCGCTCCGCGGGAGCAAAGTGAAATCACGTTTCCCCATTGCGAGCGCGGCCACCGTTGGTCCCCGTATAATTCCTAACCCGCCTTTTCTCCTGGCTGCTCTCCACCTGTATGTGTATTTTGCCTGTTACGTTTTGAACGCGTGTTTCTTTCTTTTTTTTTTTTTTTTCCCCCACCTTTTCGTCTCTGTTTCTCACCGCGCGGCGCTTCTGACGTCGAATTGCATCACGTAACCCGCCGGCCAGATAGGCGCGTGATTAATGGGACGCCGTGAAAAGTAATATCATCGCGTTGCGGTTGCTGCTTGGTCATACACCAAGCGGAGATACTCGCGGAAATGGTAGTTCACTGACGGCTGGGCAATATAAACCACCGAGGTATCTGCATCAATCTACGCGCCGCAGAACGCCCGACGATTCCTGCGTCGATGGAACTCGTGAGAGCCTGCTAAAAGAACAGGTTTGTTTCGAGCTGTGATTTGATTCTCGCGGAGAGGAACAAATTGCGCGGGAAATTCTCGATTTGCATATCGTGCAACGGGACTCTGTCTCGAAGGGATTATCAAAGGAACATTTATTTGGAACTTGATACCCAGGTGCGGCGGAGAATATAATAAATCGTCGAGTATTTTATACTGGAACCCCGTGATTGTAACGTATTCCGATTTTAACGCGTAAAGATAGTACGTACGATTTTTCTTCGCCATCTTGGAAAAAGATATCTTGAATTTTTCTCCAAGTTTGATTCCAATATTCAAGAAAAGGGAAATTAATACAGAATTAGGTTGTAAGGAATCGTTGCAGACCGTTGTGATTTTAGTGGTGAAAAAAATGTTTTCAATGTCCGTGGAGCTGTTTGAGTTTATAAAACTTTCGAAATGGGAAAAGCATCTTCGCTTTTTCATTTTCAACGAAAGTCTTCCAGACAAAAGCCGACCGACAATTCTAAAAATTGTGCGGAGATTGTACGATTGTACGAAGTAAACTCGCGCGACGTTATAGCAGTTCGAAGTAAATCGACGATATTTCATCGTTCGGTTATGGTCTCTTCATTTTACCGGGCGCGTTTTGATTTCGGGAAAGTAGAAAGTTACTCGGTAGATTAATTATGCGTTCGATCAAAGCGATTTTCGACCGATCCGTTTATTCCATTTGCGCGTGTATTATTACGTATATTTTATACTACGCGCGGGTCATTGCAAACAGCGGAGGATCGAGATATCATCATGGACTCCGGAGAGAGAGAGAGAGAGGCTGTTCGTCCCGCCGTGATCCGGAAAGCCGATCCGTTCTGGAATATTTCATTCGCTTTCGGGGATTATATCAGCACGTCCGAGCGTCTCGATAACGCGATAAGTTCGGATGGATTTTGCAGCTTGGCGAAAATTGGAGCATCCTCGAGGATTCTGTTTCATCGAGATACGACAGTCGAGCGAACTATGACGAACTGATTAAATAAAACTTCGTCTCGGCTGTTTCGCTTGTTTTTCATTTCGTTCAGTCTTCGATTAATCGTCGAGAACGCGGACCGTCAAACGATCGTTTCCCCGAGATTCCGTCGAGTTTCCGCTCGTCCACAGACATATTTCCTGTCTTTAATTTCTCGCCGCGCGCGAAATCCGCTCGGGAACAATGCCCTCGAGCAGCTGGATTAACGAATGGCTCTCGCTCCTTAAAAGATACTCACCGTTAGATACAATTAGAACATTGTGGCTCGGTCGACCTCCTGGCGAGAACTCGGAAGAAAAAAAACGAAAGAAAAATTGAATTTTACACCAAAGCGGCGGACCGCTGCGTCTCGCCGCCCTGGTTAAAACAAAAATCCCTTTTACCTTCCTTTTCATTCGGATTAACGACTTCTCAGCGAATCCGCCCATTAAAAATGACCGGGGGAACGTCGCGTCTCCGCGCCGCGTACCATCGGTCTTCCCTGAAATTAGGAATTACGTCGGGAATAATAACGACTCGGCGAATTCCTTCCCGACCGTGCGTCCTTCGCGCGAATTTCCATCGAGCAAGAAGCTCCTTCGTCTAACTTTGCGAATTTTTCTCTTCGATGACACGTAATTGCGAAATGATTCTCGAGAACGAGTCGCTTGAGCAGCGAGAAAGCGATTCGTCGCGAGTTTTCGCGTTCTGACAAATGATTCTGGTCACTTTTTATATTCTTTTTATGAAAATAAGTAGGAAATTCGTTTACATTTACCGAGACTACTCTACTTTTGGTATTTCGTACATTTTTGTACAAAAATCTGCAATCGTTCGAAATATTCATACTCCAGACCCAGACGCGCAAGAGAGTAACGTGTATTACCAACTTTGCAAAAGTTAAAACGATCAGTTCCGCCCGTTTCTTACAAAATCTTCCCAATTTCGAGTCGAACTTTCAGACAAGAGCGAGCTCCAAGACATTTCTCTACCTTTGGATATCTGGAGTTGATCAGTGTGTCTCGCAAATGGCCTCTACAGAGCAGACTGAAGCTATGAATTGACTAAAAGTTCCTTGAAATTAGTCGTGATCTCGTGGAACTTTCAATTACCTCGAGTCTTGGCTATCAAACAACCCTTACACCTCGAGATCCTAAGTTAACCCATTTGCATCGCCAATGGCGGAATATTCTGCTCTGAGCAATGTCTGCTCTGAATCACCAAACGCGAAATAATTCGCGGACAGCGAGCGACTGAGAATTTTACGTCGGCTAAACGCATCGGTGAAGTTTGAAAATTTGAAGATATAGGTGGAAGTTGTAAGATATTTAGAGCGCGAGCGCAATGTATATTTAAAGGTAGGGGTCGCAGGAATATCATAATATCCATAAAAGCATAAAAGTACGTATTTTTCTCGACTGTGGGTATAAACTTTTATATTCATTTTCAAAGTGGCTTCAGAGACCAATGCCATCATCAGGGCAATCGTGTTTTGTTATAATGCGAATAAAATTCCAAAATGTTTCGAGATATATTCATGAATGCAAGTACTCTACGTTCATAGAAATGCAAATTTGCATATTATAGAATATACGTTCGCGATAAATATAACTTATATATATATATATATATTTAGATTGCTTTTAAATTCGGTTAATATAATCATAACACTCGTACTGAATTACTGAATCACGAATTTTCAACATAATATCATGTTACACATAATATCCAGAGAAGCTGTATAAAATATCCAGAGTTCATTTTCTAGTTGTATTCTCGAAAAATATGAATACACATGAAAAAAAAAAGCTTGTCAGTGGTAATCAATGCTAATAAAATTTCAAGACGTTTCAAACAACGATATCTCGATATAAAACGTACAAGTGTTTTCAAATGCTTCCTCGATCCAGCGTATCTATATTGAAAAAGAGAAAGGAAGAAAGAAAGACGATCTAAAGGGTTGGAAATGGTCAACAGTGTAGGATGGAAGGGACCGACTGCTCCCCTAACACGTCGAAGCCGGGTATAAGTAAATTGCATGCGCTTCGATTTGCATAATTGCTATCGTTTGATTATCACACGTGGCCGCGCGTTTAAACCGTGCTCTCCCCGCGTGTAGATCACTATCTGACTCGCGCGCGTTCGATTTAAATCGGAAACAGTGCGTGGCAATAATTTCGGGTCGGCCATTTGCTCGATTTAAAATCCAGCATCGGCGAGTTATTGCCTCTCGCGCGCCACTAAAGTCGTTCCGCTATTATGGAAATAGCCCCTTCGACCATTTTCGACCGGTGTTCGTTCCTTTTCCGATTAATATTTACGAGAGTTCCCCGTCTAGTTTTCTCCCTTCGATCGTCGGATCGCAATTTCCGCTCACGAGATGGGTAGCTTACGATCCATACCGACAATAAACTCTTGCCTCGGTTACCTTTTGATGATTCGATGCCGCACGAAACGTCGAATTTTGGATCACGTTTGCCAAGAGCTTGTCAACTACGGAAATTCGTAAATTTACGAAAACACAGAGACTCGAATGGAACTCGAGGCATAATTAGATGCAAATTGCTCGCGTTTTATTTCTTTTTCTAACTCACTCTTCTTTCGCATCAAACGAAAAACTCGCAATTTCGCACGTATAATAAATTATAAACGAATGTCTTTTTTTTTCTTCTTTTTCTTTGTAAAGAGGGAATTTTTTTTTTTCTTTTATACCTTTCTCTTGAGGGGGGAGGAAGACTGGATTCGCAAAGAGCTTGGCTGGTAATAGTAGAAAAAGAGAAGAGAGGGAAACTGAAAGTTCTTGCAGGTATCATACGAGTACTCAGAAATAAAAGCCATTGTGCGAGCTCTCGCTAACTGAGTGCTTGCAGCATTTATCTTCGAACATGGAAGTTTTGCGTTTGGATCCGTGATTTCAACGGTTTTTCCATTTTCCAGCACTTTGGAATTCCCCCTTCCCCCTCTATATCGCTTTCTATATCGCTGCAATATGAAAGTACGGAATATTAATGAGAAGTTTCCACCGTGCGAAACAAAATGACGCCACGTAACCCAGATTTTGTGTTCCTTTCTCAATCTTTGAATTCCAAATAAAGAGAATCAAAAAGAAAGAAAAAAAAGAAAGAAAGAAATCAACGAATCTAAATAGTCAGCGAATTCGAAGTGGAAAAAAGAGTAAAAAGAAGGAACTGTAACGATGTAACTTGAACAAAGTGAAAAAGAATACAGGAACGTAACTTGAATTCCGAATTCCTCCGAAGAATCCAGCGCTCCGTTCCAGCCTTTGAGTCTCGAATAATAGAAATTCGATTAAAAAGCGGGAACGTTTCAGGTTCAAAAAGCTCCTGCAACGGCAGTGGAGAACGTCGTCGAATTCCAAAACACGGTAGCTTACCACGGTGCAGTGCGGAACGGGAAGAAAGAGAAAGGTGCTTTCGATAGTTTTTGAAATTGAGAGGAAAAGCAGCGGCGTGCTTTGAAAAACGACGAAACGGCTTCGGAGGAAATTGATAAACGGGAGGAGAGAGTTGGATGCACACGGGGTTTCGCAGTCGATACCAGCAGTCGGAAGCGAAATCCTCTGCGTGGACGCATGTGTGCAGACTTGAAAAGAGAGAGGCGGGGGGGATGAAAAAAAAGACAAGGGAGGGAGCAATTTTTCCCTAGGAGGAAAAACGAACGGTTAATTGTTGCATGCAGTCGTCACACAGGTAAATCATATTGGATGGCTGCCGCCGTAATAAACGTTGATCCAATAAACTCTCAAAGGCCAGGAAACTAGGCTCGGCCGCTCGCGCTCGCGGGTTTTATATACCGAGCCGAATCGAATATCGCGTTTGAAAAACACCGCTCCAGACAATTCTCCCAGCCGCGCTCGAGTACTTGCGCACGTAACCCGACAAATTGTTGATGAATTTAGAAACAACAGGGAGGATGGGCGAGAGGATAGCCCGCGTCGGCCTGTTGAACCGGCCTTGCTCGTTTGTTTACGAAACGATGACGATTGTCCGAGCGTTTCGGCGGACGTGTTACGCTTTGTAATTTCTGCGCTCACTTTCGCGCCACGTGAGACATGGAATTCGTAATTGCAGCGTTGTCGCCCCGAAAAAAAGAGAGAAAAAAAAGGAAAAAGAAGGTAATATGAATTACAAAAGGGATCGCGAGTCGTCCTTCTCTCTCTCTCTCTCTCTTTTCTCTTTTTGTTGGTACGCGGAGGTTAAACAGCTTAACGACGAGGAGTTGATATAAAAATAATATTGACATTGACAATATTGACGGACAGGCAAACCAGAGACATGCTTTAGGAGATGCAGCGATTCAGTGTCAACTCGGTACGTTGATGCAGTAAACTGCGTGGTGTTTGCGAAGGCAAGAATTTACTGGCCACGACTGCTGACCGGAAATCAACGTTAAATACACGTAATCATGGTGTACGCACGAGCAAACACGGTGTTGATATTAGGAATATTTCGACGCGTTGAAGGAATACGTGTTCCATAGAATGCGCTGTATATCTTGGAAATTCAGAAACGTTTGTTGTACAGAGGATGAAGAAGGGGACGCCCACGTTCGTACATATTTTTCAGTAAAATTGTCAATTTCCGTTTAATATACTGTTCGCTATCTTCTTTAATCTAACGAATTACTTTGTCGAGGCGTGAAGCGTAGTGGTACAAGTGAAACAGTAGTACAAGCAGATAATTTCACCGACGCACGTGTCAATAGCATCGAATATTATTGTAACAATTTTTACACACTGATCAATCAATTCCAAGTACATTAACTCTTTATTGTGTCGTGTAACTTGAAAGACGTGACAGATAAAAATAAAGCAGTCGCGTCAGTAGTACAACTAAATCATTCTGCCGTCGTGAGCCTCAAAGGTAAGGAATGTGTTAACCAAATGAATATTTAATTGATTAAATCCAAGTAAATTGATCGGGAGTAAAGGTAAATTAATTAAATCATCTGTCATCTCGTGTAACTTGAGTTATATCCACGTGTCGTGAGAAATAAAAGCACAATTGCATCAGTGATTCAACTGATTTTTCTACGTATACTTATAAATATGTAATACGTTAATACGAATTACTCACAACAATTATTAACCTTCAAATTTTCATTTGAAGTAAATCGCTACAGTCAACTAACAATAATCTCTTTCTCTCGTAATTAGATGAAATTCTGTTCGCGGAAGATTAATTTCAGCGTGATTTACCAATAACTTTCACTTTCAAATGAAATGTGAAAATGATAGTATTGCTAGTCTGTTTCAAGTGTAAATCGGTGTCAAATAAGTAATATTCGTTGAGATAACCGGAGGGAAGCTATGGACCTTTTTCGAGCGAATTCCAGCCGTGATCTCCGACCGTAGCGAGATCAGGCGACCTCGTCGTCTTTTCCCTTCCTGTCTCTGCACATTCCTTCCAGACACACTCTCGGGGCGAGCTTTTGAATTTATTATTTCGCCCGCTCGAATTATTTTTGCGCCGTGTAATCCCCTAAGCTGCGACGTTGTCCGGGACATCCTTCCCGCCGGATTGGATAGACTTTTCGCGTTTAACTCGGCTCTCGCGTACGTGTGAGCGCGCGCTAGCCGTGGAATTTATGCTGCCGCAGCTGTCGTGGCCGTGTACGTGTATATACAGTCGCTTTGTACTCTCCTTGCCTTCAATTTCATCAGAAATACACCTGGCGCGCGTGCCATTGCGATTCCAAGCATGCAAATTGGATGAAACGGGCTTGTTTCTTTTCTCTCCCGCTTTAATCTGCACGTCTGCGTACCTGCGTCAAACGGGCCACGGTCGCGGAATGTTATTTGACAAGCCAGGCGATTCTTGCTTCTCTCGATCTGTTCGCGTCACGAGTTAACCCTTAAATGCGTGCCACTGCAAATTTCCAGTATTTTTCATGTGCGGCGGAGATATCGGTACGGTGAATGTTTCAACGTCAAGCTCAAACATTGTGAGTTTAAAACAAAGAGAGTGTATTTTCTACACGCGTGTTATAATTACCGATTTCTTACGCAAATGTATACGATTAATACGATTTTTGATTTACCAAAGTAACTAATTTCTTTTTTCAGCCCATGTACGAAATTTAGTTCGTTTAATCAATCGTTCAACCATCGCACATCGGTAACAAAGAATTCCAAATCGAGCGCGATCGAACAATAGCAATCGTATTCAAAAATGCAATAGAGAAAATTTCGAGCAATTTTCTCTCGAATTTAGAATACCCGGCTCGAGGATTAAACGCGTCCCCCTTTTTTTTAATTAAAATTCAAAGTTCCGTCTATCGGCGACGCGCTGTTACAATAGCGAATTCAACGACGGGAAGTTCCACGGGATCGAGTAAATTCGATATTTTACTATCGTGACGGGTTTGCCGAGGAGGTTCACCCGACCGATTCCGCCCGATTCCGCGCGGCGCGTAATTTCAGCGCACGTATTTTTTCGTACGTGATTCTTACGCGCAACGAAGTTGAGCCTGCCAGCCTGAACCGACCTAGTTTCATCTCCGCGCCTACTCTTTCCAACAGGGAGAATCACGCGAGCGCGCGCGCCCAAGATCTCAGGGATACCGCGTTTCGGCGGGCCAACGCGTTCTACCTGTTTCCTGGCGATTCAACCAGGCCAGAACCGGCGGAAGGTTCTGTAAATTATCGTCGCGTTACCGACGCGTGCGACGTTTCCAAATTGTCGCGCATCCGGTTTGTCCTCATCGTCGTCGTCGCCGTCGTAAATCCTTCAGCGCGTTTAACGGCAACTCGCGCGTAAATCAATGGAAAATTAAAAGTTACATCGGCGCGATATTTTGTCACTGTCGCGGAATAATATTTAAATTCATTAGTCGGTTGTCGGTTGTCTGTTTTCCTCGGTTCGTTCAACCCTCGCTCTCTCTCTCTCTCTCTCTCTCTCTTCTTTTTTTCCATAAAAGAGTCAGAGGGGAAAGGAAAGAAAAGAAAAGAGAGATTGAAACGAAAGGCGACGGCGAGTTAACGTTCTCTCCCGCTTTATATAAACGATGTGTGAAGAATTTATGGAGGGGACTTGGAATCGTTTCACGCTTCTTGGCCAGCCGTTAAATTACAAAGTTAACTGATATACGGTTGGCAGCTTCTTCTCCCCGCGTTAATATCAAATTATCGGTACTCGCGGGCTGCGGTGGCTGCTCAAACTTCCAGGCTCCTGGCTCTAGCGTTGCTAGACACTTCGCAGAAACTTCGCCGATGTACGTGCACATGTATATATATATATTTGTATACATGCATATATATACCGGGGGGCCACGGGTGCGTGAGTTTTGCGCGACTCCGCCACCAGCTAAAGGCAACTGCGTCTTCTAATGCGAATGCACAGCCCGTTAATTCGGGATTAACGCCCGAGATACCTGAAGCTTTCCCCCGGGGAGCTTCGATTTCCGATGAAGAATTGCACTGAATTTTTAATTTTATTGCAAGGAGAAGGGAACGGGTCGACGTCGGCGTATTGCTTTATCGATTTTTCGATTTTATTTACACGCGACGCGGAACCCTTTGACGCGAGGGATGTAATAGAAGGTAAAAGAGCCTAGAGTATTTTAAATTAAAAAGAATTGGAAAGTTCCTTTGTAGTACAAATTGTTGTGCGTCGCTTGCAGATGTAACGCTGATCAATTTTTTATTTATCGCGGGACAAAAATTACGGAGAACAGAACGATTGACTCTTTGAACTCGACTCGTTTTCAATGTCGTTGCACCGCCACGTGTATTGGGTAAATTAGGTAAATTGACAGTATATCGGTAAATTCTTTCTTTATTATCACTGAAAGTGATTTTAGCGGGAGTAACTCAGAAAATTAGGGCCTTAGGTGCAACGCTAATGCAACGAAAATTAGCGATTGGTTGATTTGAGTCACGTGATTCGTGAGGGGGCGTGGCGTAGACCTCGAGTAGGTGTGGCGTTGTCTGGTACTGAGCGATCGCGCCTGTAATTTGTTTTATATCGATTCAAACGTTTGCGTATCGATAAAATTTTATGGCAAAAAGGTCGTCTTCATTTCCTAGTCGGAACATTAGTACGTTACAATATGATTTATTTTTTATGATCTTTTAAAGCGTGGTAATTTTTAAAACAATTTCCAAAGTTGTTTCCCATCGTCACCTTCGCTATATACGAAATTAATTCCAAGGATTAATTTCTTCTAAGATCAAATAATTCAATAGTTACAAATTGCCAAGACGAGATTTAATGATTTTACAAGAAAATAGTACATCATTCGGTACTCTTCTTTCGTGCAGAGGTTGCACTATTTACTGAAGCACTGACATAATAGGATTCTTGCAAAATGTCGCAGAAATTTATCGAAGGAAGATACGAGTGTACCATAATCAGAATGTGGAGATGATACTTTAGCGGTGGTGGGAGTCAGTTTGATGAAAGAAATAAGAAAACGTCGAGTATTTAACCTAGGGAACTCTCGTCCAGCATCCGGACGTAATTAGCTCGTTGATAACGCCGGCTTCTATAAGTTTGCGAAAGTATTTGCACCGAGTATAAAGTATCGAAGCTTGACCGAGTTTTCAACCCGACGTTGGCACGGATGAAATGACTTCTACCGCGTTTTCTCTTCCCGGCGAATCGTTGCGAAGACATAATGACGCATTCATGAGGCCGGCGATAAAAATGGAGGACGACAGGGGCGTAAAACCATCGCCGGTATTGCTTAATTTTATGCATATGCCTCGATATTTCCCTGCCAACGACTACCTCGGTTACGATCGAATAATCCGGAATAAATCGTTGCTGCCGATTAAAGGGAAACGTAACAGCGACGAGAGTATTCACTTCTGGAATACGTGTCAGTGATTTGATTCTTTCGTGCTTGTCGAAAGTGCAACGCGGTTAATAAAAAACGTGTTGGATAATTTACCAAGAAGTTCTAAAATTCTAAAAATTAAAGATAAAACTCTAGAGGCAAGAAAATTAAAAGTAAAGGTTCGAAATTCTATTTTCTCAGAAAATATGTTCTTTTACTAATTACTCGCCGATCCGCGGTGGCGCGAACGATTCTCGCGATACGACTCCCGAACGAACTGATGAAACAGTCAACAACCTAATTACAGAGTAACAGCGGTTCGGCGGGGGGACGCTCGGAGAAAGGTTGGATTCCCAAAGGTGTCTGAAAAGCGCCGGGAGCGATCCCACCGGAAGATTCCAGGTTCTTTTCTTCTGGTAGAAATAATTCTATCAGTGAAACCGACGCGGCCTACATACGCCGGATAAAAATCTATTGGCTGCCGTCCCCGTTCTACATTCGCGTTTCATACCGCAAGTCACAACCGGAACAATGCCTCCTGCGACTCCCTTTTAATATTTCTCTTTTCCTTCAACCCTCTCCTGACCCCCCGCCCCCCCCTTGTCGCCCCACACGCTCGCTCACGCGGCCGCACTCCCGGCCATTCTCTGCAACTAATTTCGGCCGTGCCGCCGCGGAATCAGATTGCGGCCTCTTTCGTTTGAATTACCGGGTGCCAGGAGGCAATCGGATCCACCGTTCCCATAATGCTCGTTATTGTTAGGACGATTGGAAAGTTGGCTGCGCTTTTACACAGCGGCGAGTAATTCTCCTCGAGAGGAAACTGAACGTCCACGTTTCGAACCCTCTAATTTCACGCATTTTACGGACGGAATTGTACGCTTGTTTTTGCAAACGTTTCAGAGGAATTGCGATAGCCAAGTAAACTTTCGTAATCTTTTACGAAAATTTTTGTGGATTTTTAAAAATCGTCACTTTTATTTCTCTGATATCTCGTGCTTTGTTATAAATCGATGTGTTCCGTATCTTTCGTCGTTCATAAGTTACTGTTCATAAATCTTTTCAAATAAATTTTAGATTCCAGTCAGTTTCAATTTCATTCGATAATTTTCCAATTTTTGTTTAATTTTAATTTTTCAATTTCAATCGATAATTTTTCTCTTTTATTAACGTTTGGAGAACGGACAAAGACGCATTGGTGTTTGTTTGTACAAATTCTGCATGATATATATACACTGTACGTCTACGTAAATTTTTATGAACGAATTAACTAAATCAGAGACAACGTCATATAACCCACGGAACAAAATGAATAAAGAAGGAAACAGAAGAAATTTCGTTTTAGGTATTATTAAATCGAGTTGCAAAGTGTCGAGTTTGTTTGAATTCTATTTCAGTATGACATGTATCAATATCGCAATTTCTCTGCGGTTTCCTCTCTTTGCAGAGCAAAATCATTCAGGATCTTCTCTTTATACTCGAAACGAACGGAAGTTTTCTCTAATTGTTTAACCGTGCGGCTTTATCTTTCCAGCGAGATCTAGTTTGTTTTACCGGCGCAACAACGGCGCAACGCTGTTCCATAGAAATTTGTTACGTCGATTTCTCGATGGCGCGTTAGATAAGTTTCAATCAGGCCGGCAATAAATTCCGTTTCCGCCGGTGTCAGTAATTTTTCCAATTTATTGCCATCGCTCGGTGACCCGCTCTCGAACCGGTTGTTACTACGCCACTGGATTTTCCATTATTTCCTTATTGAATCATCCGTTTTCCCCCTGCATATCGCGCGCCTCGAGTGTACCGTGTGCACCCGCGCCTTGTTTCGCGTCGTCGTTTCGCGAAGTCATCGCGAAAAGTGGACGGTCAGTCGATCGAAAATGGAAAACGCAATTTTATCGCGGAAGCGGAGGAAACGGAAGTCCCACTCTCGACGGGGGATGAAACGAAACACGAGGACGTTCAACGCCATCGACGTGACCGCCAGTGACTGATATTTCCGTTCCTAAAAATGTTTTCCAACGATTGAATTGCTGCCGCGTCCATTTTCGAGCCGGCAATATTTTCGCTTTTTCTTTTTAACGATATTAAATATCGTTTCAACGGTGACGCGTAACTTCTCGTTTCAATTTTCTTTGAGCTTTCGTCTCGAAACAGGGTTAAAGCGAACGTAATCGAGAAATTTTATCTAGAACTATTCAAAAAATACATTCCCCTAAATGGAATGGATAGATACACGTTTGTTTTAAATTCGAACGATCGTCGTTAATTTCAAATTTCCAATTCCGCTTTCGACTTTTCGAAAGATCGGAAAACGCGCTGATTTTAAATAAATGACCGGATGAGAAAGAAACGCATTGCACTCTCGCGTTGCACGTTCATTGCAACGTGATATTTTACGAAAATTAAATTCCCCGCAACGTTCGACTCGCGTTAACTCGAGCTGCCTCGCGCGAGTTCACCCGGCCATCGATACTTCGTCGATTATTACCGTCGACACGTGTGTCGCGTGTTACACGCGCGCGGCGTTAGAACCACGGGACAAAAATAGCGAGCCGGCTAATCGTGTTTTGGCCTCGGTCGTCCCAGCGTCGCTCGCCAAGTTTGGACGACGTCACAATACTCGGAGGAACGTGCTCCTCTTATTTTCCAGCGGAATATAACACTGATTCCAGCAACGGAGCGAGAGAATTTCATTGCACGAACGTGCCTCCTCGATGGCAACCAACGTCGGGGGGAGGGGGGAGGGGGGGGCAGGCACCCCGTGTTATGTTCCGCACGTTCTCTCCGCGAGAGCGATTTTGCAACGGTCCGCAGTGCGCTCGAAATGCGAAGAATTCCACGTAGGCTCCGCTCGACGCGACGCGCGTTGCGCGATTCCCTCTTTGCGCGCTGTATGTCGCAAAGCGTACCGCCAAGTATAGCTGCGAGAGAAACCAATTCCCTTGGTGTTTTTACGGTGACGCTGAAACGATGATGTATCGATGCGTCGTAACCGTGGTCTAATGGCTCTTAAACCTTTAACGAATATCCTACTTTCATCGAATATCCTACGTTAGAATGTCGTAACGTGCGCATTTTGGCAGCTTTTGGCAGAACGTAGAATATAGAAAGCAGAGTATACTCTGATTTGATTCGTTTGCGTGGGACTAGGGGTATTTAATTTCTCTAAAACACGATCCAATGGAAATGCAACGTGAGGGCATTGAAATTTTCTTTTTCAGAAAAACGTTTTTTCCAATAGAAATACCGTCAGTCGATTTATCATAAAATACAGTGGTTGAAATAATATTTCATATCATTGGCGGGAGGGTATGATTGGTTTCAACATTGGCAGAGATTGAAAAGTTTTTTCTCTTTTTTCTTTCTTTCCGTATTTTTCGAGTAATTACGAAATGAAAGATTCAGATTTTTTCGGACGGTTGATCCAGCTTTCTGCTGTACCTTTCAATTTGTTTTAATAGAAAGAAATAAACGTTGCAACGTGGAAGAATTATTGGCAACGAGAAGTGGAACGTTTAAATTAATCTAGGATTTACGATTCTCCATAATATGTAACTTGAACGAGTCTGAGAGTGACAATTTTTAAACTTTAAACTTCCTTTCGTGAAATTAAATAATTGAGATATCGAAAGAAATCGTAGGCTAGTTGCAGAACAGTAGAATACTGGAGAATTTTCGAAATTTGAAGAAACTTGGGTGAGTAGTTTTAGATAGTTCTTAATGCTTAATCGAAAAATACAATTTCAAGAAGAGAAATCCTTCAATTTCGCTTTCAATCAGCCGTCCCCAGCAAAGTTACGCGGGAAAGCGAGAAGTGCATCGCAATCCGCAGAGAATTCGCAGAAAACGTTACGATGATCGCACCGGGATCGTTTCCTGAATACTCACGCAGACATTCATCAAATCCCTTCTCCCTGGCGGAGTGAACAAGCGCGTCCGACTCGTTCGATCTCGATTGGGAACAATGCATCGGGGAAAAATTCGACAACGTGCCTGATCGCCGATCGGATCTGGGTTAATCCGTATATAATTTAAACTGTCAAACGGAGAAAGAGACCAGTGACAAGACGATCGATCGCCGTCGAAATCCATTCATCATCCTCGGTGATACACACACACGTCGCTCGTGTCTTTCCTTCAATTAGTCGAACCGAACTGTTTCACCGTGTCGTTCCCAACGAGTCGTCAGTTCCAGAGAATTTTACCAGAAGTCGTCCAGATCTCTAGAAGGGACATTGATAAAGTCTTTTGCAACTCTAGATGAAGCTCGTAGTGAAGCTGGAGGCTGGAATTTCAGGTATTTTTCTGGATTCGATTGGCATCAGGAACAGCGGAACAGAAAGGAGCTTGCTCCTCCAATTTGGAAAATTTCAAGGCAATTGTTCTGCGGCGCCGTTTCTAGTTTCCTCTGGAGTCCGACTTTGTCGAAAATTCAGATCGAGTTGATCTCTTCGTTGAATCTGTATGTGAGTTTTTTTTTTTATCGCGTCGTACAGCTAACGTCCATCGATTATTATTAATGCATAAAGAGACTAGAGGTTGGATCGAGAGTGGGAAGACCAAGGGGCGACCAAAGCGGCCAGATAGAGGAGGGGAGGCGCTGATCCTCGGTGAGACGGCTCTCTCGGCTATCAGATATTGGAAAGTCTTTAGGATTAGAGGCAATCACGGAGGCTGTTACCAAGTTGTCGGAGTGACTTAACTTTCGGACAAGGTCTCCTGATGCGTTTTCGATCGTTCATCGGCGTCCACGTGACGGCAATTCCATAATAATACGTCAGCCTGGGCTAATGTGCCAGCGATCCAACGATTTTTCGATTTTACGGCCTCGTCCACGCCCTCGACGATTAATTTCCCAGCCGTGGCGTGTGAATAGCCGTTGGTCCGCCGACCAACAGAAGAGGAAAGATCATGTCCACCAGCACGAAACTTTTTTCAGAGAGAGAGAGAGATAAAATATTCAGCGTGTCGATGATGTTTGACGTGCGAACGAATTTAATTCGTACCACTTGCACTCGCGAAGATACTTGCCGGAGGCACGGTAGATCAGGATTTCGGGAATATAAATGGATGAACGAGTCGGCAAATCGAATTCCGGCGGATATCGTTACGTATTGCAGGAATGGCTCGGCGAAGATAAGACGGTGCAACGGACCGACTTTTCTTTCTTCCGCGATGATACTCAAAAGCACCGAGATTACGAACCTATATAAAACTCGGGAATCAATCAGAGTGCCGGGTTCCGGGAATTCGCTGGTAATCCAGCGACGTTCTAAACGGTCGTCGACGGTTCTCGATGTGTGTCGAGCGTTCTCGCGCGGAGACAGGCGAGAAGGGGAATCTGGGTCGCGGAGAAGTTCCCTTGGGAAGGGCAACTAGCAACGGCATCATTTCTGACGATGCCGTGTAGATACGAATCAAGTTCGACACCCAGTTTTGTTCCGTCAGTTTTTGTGTTCGATCGAGTATTCTCATTTCACTCCGAATGTATTCATTCGTGAACGCGCAAGAAAATTCGTTTCACACGCAAGCAAGAAAGGAATAAACACGAAGGGATGAAAGATGAGAAGGATGCATGGAAACGATTTGAGATTGTTTCGTCTCGGAGTCACTTGCCTAGACTCATCAGTGGGGCTGATGGCAGCGACTCCTTAACCCCAGACGCTTGTTGTTGTAACTACTCACCCGCTAAGGCTGGTCCGATCACCCATCCTAGCGGGGTTCCGCAAACTGCTTTGCTTAACGTCGGAGATCGGCCGGACCTCGACACGCTAGGCGCGCAGCCACTCGCGGCTTGTGCTAGTCAGTGTTGGAAACTCGTAGTTGAGGAATCCTAGGCCGCTACAAACATAAATGTATCCATCTTGTACGAGCTGGTTGGACGTCTGTGAGATTCGAGACTTTCGCAAGAGCAACGAATGCAACGAAATGCAATACGTGCGAGTGTATTTATTTTATAGTTAGTTAGTTTCGTGCCTTGGCGGAGTACTTGCAGTACAGTTGACAAAGGTAGAGTGAGTACTGGTTCACGGGGGAGGAACTTCGTTAACGAGCTGCGTCATCCGCTGTGCGATGAACAACGAAGACGCAAGAATATGACGCGAATATTCCGACGCGATGGGCAAAATTCGAACGTCGACTTTGCCGCCGCGAAATCCGCTCGTAACTTTATCTTTCGTATTCCGCCAGGGCCAATGGTGTGCATCGCGCTACCGCTTCCTGTGTTAGCTCCGGCGGCGCGGCGTACAGCTGCGCGCGAATTCTCAAGACATAAAAGCCACCGGATCGTGAAAAAATTATGCACTCTGCCGGCGTACTCCGTCACGAAATTCGTTCGAACTGCTTCTCTCGTCTCTTCCCATTTTTTCTCTCTCTCTTTCCCGTTTTCTTCTTTTGTTTTGACGATGTTCCTCAACGTCTTACGCTCGTTAATTTCTCTGTATCGTTGAGAAATTGTTAAAAATGTTAAAGATCGCACTGACAATTTGAAGAAATCGAATTTTCTCCCTTGCACTTGTTTAGTGATAAAATATCTTGATAAAAACAAATATATATATATATATTTTTTTTAATTCATCTGTAATTCTGTTCGATAAAAAACAATGAATTTCGAACGATTTATTCGTCGCAGAAATTCGTTCGAACTATCCCCAACTTTTTCCATTTTTTCCTCTCCTCTTTTTTTTGACGATATTCCTCATTTCGGCACGTTCTTCATTTCTCTGTCGCTGAGGAATTGTTAAAAATGCAAGAAATCGAATGTTTCCCCTTGCTCGCAATAGACGTCTCGATAAATCTTGATTCATCTGCAATTTTGTTCAATGAAAACGCGAATTTCGAACGATTCGCGAAATTGAGGTAAAAAGAAGCATATTTTTGGATAACGGGGCGGATGCATTGCTGGAGGGACAGACGCAATCAATTGTATCTACCATCAGCCACGTCGAGTTCACGTCGCTTCATTTACCTGTATCTTGAACGAATACACGCGCCAGGCACACCTGCTGGAAACATCCTTCATGTTACGCTCGACGTTTCCCGACAAACTGTTCAGATAGGTAGCCGGGATTTTCAGATACGATCCGTCGCCTTCGTCTCTCTCGAGCGTGTTCGAAGATAAGCTAACGAAGCGCACCGGCTTCCTCTCTCCGCCGCTGGAATACTAAAAAACGCGAGCAGCCGCGCGCGGAACTCCCTCGGTTTCGAACTTGGTTCTCGGATTAGGAAAGGCCGTGGAAATCTATAAAGACGGTTTCTACAAAGCGGAGATTGAAAACGGGGCGACGGCAAAGCCCGGGTACAAAGCCACGATCCGGTGATCCATCGGACGGAACAACGATCCGAGCAACTTTCGCAAGGGAATCGGTTAGGATCGGAGAGCGATCAATGGAGCGGTTTGCAAGCTAGTAGTTTTCGAGTAATAATCAATAGCTCGCCTCTGAATTGCAAATGCGTCGGTAGCCACGGGATCGTGTACAAGCTTGTACCGACCGGTTGTGCGAGGATCGAAAAGCCGTTCCAAAGTCGATTATCGTTCGACGTCCTCGTGGACGATAAATTTTATTCTTTGATTACAAACTCGTCGAGCACTCGGCGCGTAATCAGATCGAATTGTCAGATTACGCTGTGAACGAGATAGACGAGGGCAGAGCGCTATGGTTTGGTGAGCCTCGACGTTGAGATCGGAGAGAAACAAACTTTAGATTCTCTCTTCTACCTTACTTAACACTAGAACAACTAAAGGATAGAGATTGGAAGACGTTAGAGTGCAAAATGAATAGCAAACAGCGCGAACTTTGATTCGTGTATTTTATAAAAATTGTTCAAACCACGCATCCAAAGACACAACGTTGTAAATCTGCAGAATTGTACTCTGAAAAATTACAAATTTGTCTTTTTGATCGCTTTGGCAATTCTGGTAGTGTTAATGTTCAAAAAGCACTATGTGTTGTCATGTTTTTATTATTCTATCACGGAATTTCCTTCTAACCGGCAAAGCCTTCTAAAGCAGCGCTAGAGAGTTGAAATAATTCGATTCATCTTGTACCTTTTGCCTCGTTCGTGAAATCGACAGATCTCGTGAAATCGACGGGAAGCCGACGGGAAGAGTGTTTGTATCGAAACAACAAAGGATGGAAAACTAAAAACCTTGTTTCCTTTTATCTTTTTTTCTGTTCTAACGCGAATCTTCTTGGCCTATCAGCCGAGCGTATCTCAAGACAGAGACTGGTTCCTCTCGCGGGACGACCGAGAGTAGCGTGAATGAGTTATACACACAGAGAGAGACCTGACAGGTTCATCGATTGGAGTGCAGCCGAACAAAAGCGAGCAGCCGGCTATGAAACTTCTTATCGCGCGCGATACAGAAGAGGAAACATTCGGAGGAACCCGTTCCCTGTGATTTACCTCCTCGACGCGTTCCGATCCTCTTAAAAGATCGTCCGTTTCGCCCGGGACGGCTGGACGCAATAAATTTCGCATTTGTACCGCGGAATCGTTAAATCGGCCTCGAAGGCGAAAGATATACCGCGACAGAAGTGGAAATTGCCGAGTGTCGCGAATTGAGTCGCCGACGCGTATCTCAATACGCAGAATGTTCCTCGAATGTTCGAAATCAGAGCATCGATCAATCGTTGCGACTGAGATACACTCACACTGCTTCGTTCTACTAGGTGATCGGGGGACTATTTAAAAAACTGCACGATTTGTACCCCAGTACGATTCGTCTCACCAGAAGCAACTGTTCTGACTAGGAAATGAAGACGACTGTTTTGCCATAAAATTTTATTTGAATCGATAGAAAACAAATTACAGGCGCGATCGCTCAGTACCAGACAACGCCACTCCTACTCGAGGTCTACGCCACGCCCCCTCGCGAGTCACGTGACCCAAATCAACCAATCGCCAATTTTCGTTGCATTAGAGCGTTGCACCTGAAGAGGCCCGATCTTCTGGGTTACCCCCGCTAAAATCACTTTCAGTTATTATTACACCGTTCGAAACTTGTGCAGAGAAATATAGATTGAGATTTGTTGAGTAAACGACTACCTATCTTCACGCGTGATAACGTCAACCGATTACTACTTAAACCGATCGATAGAACAATTTCCTATTTTCCAACAATCAACGATCAACGATCCTGTTGCGCGACAAACAGGATAGCACGGCCGCGAGTTCGCGTTTTCGCTTTCAACGTAATATTTGTATTTTAATGCCAAGGGTCTCGATGAGCGGCGGGACGGAGGACGCGAAGGGTTTGATGCATTTATTCATGTTTGTATTTATGGTCCGACGCTCGGCGACGTCCGTTCGACTTTACGACGCTGGAATTCGCCGGGAATAAATCCCCCGCCGGTTCTTTCTTATTGTCCTCGGCCGCGGTGATCGCGGTCGAAACGGAAACCACGGGCGCAGCCAGTTTCACGAAGAGTCGGAAATATCGTAGCCTGATTGAAGCGTTTTACGACGCCAGAATGTGACGGGTTATTGCTCTTCTTGCGACTCTTCTTCTTCCTCGAGTCATTTAACTTGGAATTCCCATTTTTGGGAAATTGTTCCATTTTTCTGTTTTGCAGTATTCTGGAGTTACGATTTTTGAACTGTAGCCGTTCAAGATTCTCCGAACAAATATTGTGAATTTGAGCAAATACATAGAATAGAAGGCAACTTGGATATTCGACATCAGGTAAAATCGTGGACGTGGCCCGTGGCCAACGGCTCGATAAAGCCAATGGACAAAGGGTTAAGAGTTTGCGAAGGAGATCGATTGGCGGGAGGAGGATCGGTTTCTGTTTCCTGTTTGGGCAATCGATTCCGTGTTAATCTTAACTTTCTTCCCCACCGTCTGACTCGACGGGATAATCTCTTCGTAGTATCGGGCGGTTAATCCGATACCTCGTTCTTTCTTGTTGCCTTTTACGTCGATCAAGCTCCCTCGGTTTATACTGCTAAACCTTGATAGAGAACCTCGTTCGATGAAAAAATACTCCGACGTTTTCAATTAAGTTAGAGCACCGAGGAAACTGGAGGCGTTGGTATCCTTCGAATGTTTTATACAGTTTTTCGAATCGGATGTATTCCTTTTTTTTTACAAATGAACCTATTGAAAATATTACTCTGTAAATAGAATTGGAGCTCACATAATATCCACATAATAGCTAAATATTTTTACAGATTTTTTCTACAATACACAGGAAACAAATTTTTGTATTAGATATTTCCTTTGTCGAATATTGTCAAATTGTTAAAATATTCTAAATTCTTCAGAGGATATTGTAAAATTATACATTTTATAATTGTACAACGTTCCTTCTATACTTTCATTACGTACGTTCGAGGATTAATTCAACAGCACTATTTCGTCACTACGTCTACACAAAATTCAACAGCAGGAGCAAAATTTATATTTATAACGCCAAAAAATTCGCAAGAAGACCGCCGAATGGCTGCAAAGAGAGAGAGAGAGAGAGAGAGAGAGAGGAAGAAAAAAGAAAACCGCAAACACTCTGTCGAAGCTCGTAAATTCCATCAGGTCAAGAGCAGTTTTAAAAGAGCTGAAACTCCCCGCCGTGTTTTTGAAATCGTAAGGACCGCCGCAGGCATCCGCCGACGAGCAGCCGAAATAAATTTATCAAGCGCATCACAGACGTCCCCTAAAACATTCGGAGCGGGCCTCGCCCACCGAAAACTCTTCGCCGTCCGCCATCCGTGACGAGGATCCTCGAGTGCGAAGAGGGTGCACTCGAGCCGCGTATAAAATCTCGATTTCGATTATACAATGCGTCAGCGACTCGGCTGGTCGCGATTGCTTGGCTGGATTTATGCCGCAACGGCACGGATCCTCGGCCGACGCCCCGTGTGTGTATCTTTCGCAAGAAATTCCCCGTGGAACGAACCCTCGTCATCCCCCGGCTCGGGAATCCGGGCGAGAGTCGTAGGTTGGTCGTTGCATCAACCGGCAGAGATGACACGTTCCACGTGTGGACAAACTCGATCTGACGGGGCGTGTTCACATGAAACGGTTCGCGACGGAGACGCGTATTAGCTCGAACGCGTTTACAAGGGAGCCGCTGGCAATTTGCAAGCTACAGGCCCGTCTCGCGCCTTTGAGTGCGTGGCCGAAGGGACCAGAGGGCGTATTTGAGATAGTTCCTCGACTCGAGACCTCGAGTGGATCCTGAACGGCTGAGAAGATTTGACGTTGAATAGCTGGGTGTTTTATTCGACGAAAGCAGCCGAGAAAGTATACGAGCTTCTATTGCGTTTCATTTCGTTTTAGTGCGGATTACGCAGATTTTTTTTTTTTTTTTTTTTTTTATTTAGAGTCACTGAACTATTTATTTCGGTAGATGGAAATATCTGGATTGAATCGATTGAGAATCTACTGATTTATTTTCAATATTTAGTACAGAGATCGTAAAACTTCTCAACTGCATTTTACGCGCATTTAATGAAACAGTTGTCGATATATTAACTTTGTGGCTTCTTTATTCAATGTTTATTAATTTTCGGCGCTTCTGTAGGTACGTTTGTAGCAACGGTATATGAGTTTTTTTGAATCGTCGTGTTATCAACATTGTTATTAAAATATAGAGAAGGTTTGTTTGTTAATACGTAACATTGCAAATAAGGAAAATCACGAGCGAGCTCTTTGCGAGCAAAGAGGTAATTTACGGTGGAAGATTGCTTTTCGGCCGGAAACATATGCGATCGCGCTTTTACGTTGGCAACTTTCGAAACTGCAATTACACTGACAGCAATTACAAGTCAGTTCGGGGAATAAAAGGCTGGAGGAACTTCGACAAAGGGACGGCATCCAGTGGAAGTGCTCGCAACTCCGCACGTTGTTGCGCTGCAACAAACGACTAACGAAACACTCGTTCAGAGCCAACGTTAGAACGAATCACCTCTCCGTGAAGAAATTTTGTTTCGGGACTGACGCGAAAGATACATATATATATATATGATTTTCACACTTGCAATGAAAATTGTTGCAACCTTTGTGAGGACAGCAATTAAAATTCAATAGATAGAGTTCTTTTCACGCTTAATTCTTCGTCACGTCATAAATGGCTAGAATTCTTTGTTACAAGATACGAAAATTTATTTTATACAAGATATTATTCGGAGGTTTAGTTTCACACTCTTTTGAGCGTTTGACAAAATTTGACTAAACATTTTGATCTCATTTCTACTTACACAGAGTGTTAGCTAAATTTGAACGCTAAATCTCGTGTACGCGATTAATTTTTTAATCTTCACAGTGCGAAAATATATCTTCACGGTAGGAAACGTCATTCGAGTTTCTTCTTTTTCCCCGTCCCATTAATTCGAACCGAGGCACCGGTTAATGGCGAGTAGAATGCGACGAGGAATGGACAAACAGAAGGCGGGCGCGCGAAGGTGTACGAGAGATTGGAGGAAAATCGAGAACCGAACCGAAAACTTTTCAACACTCGCTTGATAGGGCAAACTTGCACCGGGCGTTGCACCGTTCCGGCGTGCTCGTTCCGATAATTAAGTTAGAAAAATGTGGTCCATCGTGGTGGGACTCGCATGAAACTCCTCGCCAGCCACCAGCTCCTTAACTCGAGGCCCTCTCTTCCCTTTCCTCTTTCCCACGAGTTTCAGCGTCTAACTTTAAACTTGAATTTACTCTCTCGGCGAGACCACCTCGGAGAGACCAGTACACGTCGTTGACTCTTCTGTGACTTGGAGCAGAAGTTCTTTTGTCGCGTGTTCGTTTCGTTTCACGCTTCCCCCCCCCCCCCCTACACGGGCCAGGAAGCGTTTCTCTCCACCTCTTTTTTTTCTACTTTACTCTTTGTTGCGGCCGATCTCAAAGAGAATTCGCCGCTGAATTCTTCTCGATTAGGCGTTCAAAGGTCGGGGAAGAGGAGCTGCAAGTCGAGTTCGATACGCCCAAGTTTCGTTTCGTACGTTTCCGCGATGCAATCTCGCGGTGTTCCGACGATCGCGTCAACGAAACGAATGTATTCATTTCACGCGAGTATGATTTTGAATCTTGCAGCAGCTGCAAGTTTCCGAAACGTACTCGTCAGTGCGTTTGTACGGTGCGAAACTTTCCAAAGTAATGCTCGAATCTTGGCCTACCTCTCAACCAGACCGCCCAAAGATCGTAAATGGAAATCCTCGCGTAAATCACAGCCAGAGATGAATTTTCAAGACAAACAAAAATGAACGAAGAAGACAATTGGAGAAGTTCTCTACTCAAGTGGCAATCTCGGGCCATCCTCAATTTGTCATTTGTGCAAAATTCAATCAACAGTGCAGAAAATGTCCTCCCCTGAATGACAGCCTGGAGGATAAAGAAGCGATCGTGAAATTGGTACTCTTTCTAATAGCTCTCGTAATAAATTGCAAGATTTTATTAGTTCCAAGTCGCTGGCAATCCACACAAGAGGGTATAAATGATGAAAGCAAAAAGAGAAAAGAATCCTCTGGATGAGAATCGAGAGGCGTACGTATTGTCGATTGTACCGTTGGATCTCAGTGACAAAATGCGCTGGAAAGTTACACGGTTGAAACTTGTTGTACGCGAGGAGGACGGTGCCTGGAGGAAATCGCCTTAAAAGTTCAAACGTACTTGCGAGGTGCTCGATCCCATCTCTGTCGATAGAGCGGCGGGTCCCGGGCTGATTCATCGCATTGTTCCAACGAGCCGTGCGACCCGTTGGCACAAATAACACCGGACCGGCCGATAGCTGTGCTTCGTGTACGTTCCCTCCCTCTCGCCCCCTTCTTCACTTTCACCGCGCCTTCTTTGGGACAGGCCGTTCCAACGGGATTCCTACCAGACTCGTTCCCTCTGTCGGCACGAAGCTTCCACGTAAATTCAGCCTTCCATATCGGGCGGGTACACGATCGTCGACGACAGCCGGTGTCAGCCGGTGATTAATCGGTGACTGTACGCCGCGTGTATATTACCGGTGAAATCGCGTAAAAAAAAGAGAACCGTCTAGCGTCTCGGTCTCGTCTTGCCTCGAGGAAAAGAAACGTTCGCGGCGTTTGTCAGCCTCTCGCGTTTCCACTCACGTTCTTATCGCGTATCTGACGAGAGTCTGGTACATTGGCCAAAAAAGGGCAGAGACAGGGGAGATGTTCGATTCGTTTCTTTATTCGATAGCAACGGTAAGTTTTCTATACTTGTGCAAACGATATAATTTATACCGATTCTGCGAGTACAACCAAAACCTTGGCAAGTACGACGAAAAAGGACAAGAGTGATGTCGTGGAAACAAATTTCTACGTTTTACACTGAACTCTCCAACTTTTCCTGTCCCGTATCAAGAACTTGCTCACCATGCAAAAGTCAACGTCGAGGATGAATGGAGCCGACTATGGATAACATCAAATTGAAGAAGATCCACAACGTAGTAAGTAACTTTCATCAAGTAATTCCTTTCAGGATTCCACCAGAAAAGAAGGAATTACACTGACTCGATCAAGGACACAATCTTTCTGCAAAAAATCGATCACATTCTATACGAATGCACAAACTTTGAGTGGTTCCTTGAGAAGCTCTCATAGAATTAATCTCGCCACTGTCCTTGCGAGTGGATATAAATCTACGCTTCAAAATGTAAATCCACTGTGCACAAGTACCTAGTCGTTAACACGTTGAGTTGACCTCGATGTCGATGTGACTTTCACAAACTTACACACAAAAGAAAGAAAGAAAGAAAAGATTCGATAGTTGGACGAAGAATCGAGAGAACAGCGAGCGTTGAATCTCGGATTAAAAACTCGATCGCCTGGCTCGCGCAACAACTCGATGTCTCCTCGAATCCAGCCGGATTGGGTGTTTCTGGGTCGACCGGGATGAAAACGTCTGCGAAGATTGGACGTGGACGTTCGCTGGTAACGAGATTGACAGATTGCTCCGCGGAGATGCACGGCCGTGCGTTCCGAGCCCGCGAGTGGATCCGTTTCATTTCCCGAAGAAAGTCCACGCGGACGCAACCGGGTCACGATACACCCAGCGATTTTCGCGCGATTTATTCTCCCGCGACGCGACATTTTTCCAACACGCCGGGCGTCCGCGGGACGTTCTCCGGGTGTACACGGAGCCGTAATTTTTCAACTTCAGCGTAACCTGTATCGCCGGGGCGCAGGACGGACGACGTGAAATTTTGTATCCGGCAGCGGCGGCCGTCGCTGCTGAAGTAATTGGATATCGTAATCTCGTTACACTTTGCTGGCTAGAAGGTTCGTATAAAATGTCGAGGCGAGTTTCTAAACGAGATTAGCCCGCGGATCGGCGGGGGCCAAGTCGGCGGAGTTCGGCCATCAACCACCACCACCACCACCACCACGCGACGGGTACCTCGGGCAAATTTCTGACGTAATAATTAAAAGGTCGGCGCCGCTATCGAAATCGCCACCCGAAATAGGAGCTACTATCTCCGGTCTCGTTCGTTAAGAAACTTCCTGAGAGAGGGAGAAAGAGAGACGTTCTGGAGAACTTTCCAGAACGGCCGTATTATTTTACAAGCCTACATTCTTGCGACTGCACGAACGAGCGGGGCTACTCCAGGGAGTTCTAACCAGAAGTTTCGCGAGGTCTTAAAAGGGAGAGTCGCGCCTTTATGCGACGTGGGACATCGTCTGATCGTACCGGAGACTAAGTTCAGTTGGTAGTTTTCCGAAACTCAACGAGGACGACGACGACGACGACGACGACAACGACGACGACGACGACGTGGATGTCGAGAAATCGAGAAGAAAGTTTCCAATGGTTTCCAAATTTCAAGATTTCTGATTTTGAAATTCCTAGGGTCAAAGACTGATTTAGGGGAGCGAGATTCGACTGCTGAAGTAATGCGGAGCCAAGAATATTTGTAAAGTAAATTTGACGTTCAAAGTAGAATCGACTACCTGAAATGTAACATTTGGAAGATTTAAAATTCCAGAAATTGAATCGAAAGAGCGACCGCGTAATCTGCAAAGTACCCCTGCCCTCGCCGAGTATTATTTTTCCCTATTTCCCGATTCTCTGGCGGATTACTTCGATTCGAATTCGAATCCAATCGAAGATAACGAAAACGTAGCGCTGGCAAGGGGTCTTTAAAATCTTTCTCCGCGCGAGTGAAAATAGAATCGACAACGAAGATTTTGTTACCGATTCCGTCGTTTCAATCAAATTATAGGTTTCCCCTCTCTCTGTTGGAAATTCTGAAACGCTTGGCAAAGCAGAAATAGCCGAACCGGAAAAAGGGAGATGTTTCTCCATTGGAACAAAAAAAAGAAACAAAAAAAAAAATAGAACGAAATAAAACAAAATGAAAAAAGGGGGTAGAGAGAGAAAGAGAGAGCTATAAATTGAAAATAAACGGCGAAACCTTTCTGCCTCGGTTCTTTGTGCTGGAAAATGTCAATTTCGAAAAATCGTTCTGCCGCTACCCCGGTTCTTCCGAAGCGGCGGCAGCTTCAAAAAAATTGGAATTAAAACCGGAATCGAATATTTCGTCGACTTTCGGCCGATCTTTTAAACTCCGAAGTACTCGGACGCGGCAATGGCCGTCTTTGATCGAATAACTCGGTAGCCGATCGCGTTTGCATACGTAAAGATTGGCTAACCTCGGCGAAAGCTCAAATTTTGACCGGCGAGATTTTCTGATAATCTTAATTAATTAGCTTTCTTACGGTGAGAATTTCAATGATTCTTCACGAAACTTTTATCGGTTGTTTGATAGTAATTGAGATTTACGATATGATAATCGGACCTCTGGAATATTTATTTTTCAGTTGATTCGGATTCTGTAGAATTTCGCAAGCTCGTTATAATTATCTCCGGTTTTTGGAATATTTTTAGCACCGCTTTGTTTTAATAAAAGCGTATTTTCATGAAAGATTTCGTAATATACGTAGTTATAAAAAACTGCACGACCAGTACGATTCGTCTCACTGAAAAAGCCAGAAGCAACTGTTCCGACTAGAAAATGAAGACGACTTTTTTTACCATAAAATTTTATCGATACGCAAACATTTGATAGAAAACAAATTACAGGCGCGATCGCTCAGTATCAGACAACGCCTACTCGAGGTTTACGCCACGCCCCCTCACGGATCACGTGACCCAAATCAACCAATCGCTAATTTTCGTTGCATCAGCGTTGTACTTAAAGAGGCCCGATTTTCTAGGTTACCCCCGCTAAAATAAGCGATAAAAGTGATAATGTGTAACTTTCAGAGAGCTTATTCTACAATTCACTTGTCCAATTAAATCACTTTTTCCAAGTGGGTTTCGAAAGTCGGACGAGTCGTCAAGCACCGATTCAACGTCTGAGTCAACGCCATCTTCAACAAATCAAGAACAATAGTTGAGCTAAACGCTCGAGAAAACGTCGTTGTCTCGCATCGGAATGTCCGGGACAACGAAGGAAGATCCAGCGATAATTGCACGGACGACGAGAGCCACCAAGACGTTGTGTAAAACGTCTGCCGACACAATTCGTTCCCTCTCAGAAGCTGTCTCCGGCTGGACAAACGTTCTCCAATTTGCACTGAAATTTACACCGACTCACTCCTGCTGACTGCTTCGCGAGAACGTCGAACTTTTTGTCGAAATACGAAAGCTACTTGTCCTCGAATCGTCCGCGTGTTCCGCAGAATAAAAGTCTCGAAGAGTCCCCTTCCCTTCGGAACGTCGAGAGATTGAAGGGCAATTCCGCAAACGATTCGAAAGAATTAAATCAGCAAATTGCTCGCGAGGGAAGAAAGATCGGCGACGTGTAATTGCCTGGACAAGACACGTTCTTGTCACGTGAAACATATGAAATTTCATTACATCAACGTTGCTCCGCTTTGACGCTCCAACTTGGTTCGGTCGTAGCTGGTTTGCTGTTCTGTTTGGTCGAGAGAGAAGGGTTTATTGTGTCTCTCGGCCTTTTGTGACTCGCAACGAGCGCAATAACGCAGAAGGAAGAAGGGAATTCCACGTCGGAGGGTCTTGCCACGAAGGCGAAGCTTTAACTTCGTCTGAGCTACGGCGGCATTTTTCCTAATTGAACTGCATACTCGCGCGTGTGCGAGGCCGTCTACTCCGCGCTGTGCTTGCTGGCAAATTGCTCGCGAACGGTGGGACCCACGTCGACGACATACGGGGTATGTAAGCAAAACGTGTTCGAGTCGAGAGAGGAGAAGCAGAGACGGAAGATTTTCAGTGGGACGATCCTTTTCTTTCTTTTCGAAATCTGTTTCCGCTCTTTCATGAGGGATAACTTTGAATTCAGATGGTGGCTGTTTACCGTAGGAAAGTCACCTGTATCTGCGGGGGATTGATTCCGAGATCTTACGTTTCTGATTTTCCTCATCGTGCAAGTCGTAAGTATATTATTTTTACTATATTACAATTTCATTCCCTTGTCGTAAGTTTATACGAACAAATTCGTTCTCGCTTATAAGTGTTTTTTAATTTCATTCCATCGATATCGGTATCCACGCATTCTTATTTTCTGATATCGGTACTATATCTGCAATATTATTCAATTGTATATGACTATATCTAGTACAATGTAACTACATATAACTATATATATAATCAAAAACATCGTATCTTGTGTAAATCACTCTTGCGTAAGTAACCATCTCAATCCGATCAACTCCACAAATCGAGACCCAGAAAAAAATTACAGTCGCGTCGTTATTTTTTGAAATTCGTCGAAATAACTCCTTCATAAAACCGCGAATATCGAATCCGCGAACTGTGCCAGAAATAATCCCGACGTTCTTACCGCGTTCCCACTCCTTTGCTCGAACTTTATCGACCGTCACCGATCGACCCGCCATTCAAAAACATCAAAGACAGAAAGATCTGAGAACGTGGGAGTACGTAGAACGCCAGAAGCCGTGAAAGCGCACTGGGTAACCCTCTAGGAACCGTCGAGGAGATAACTTTCTGCTCGTGCAGCTGCATCACGAGCCGTGTATTGTGACCAACAAGTCACGCGAGAATTCCTGTCCCCCTTTAGTTTCGTTCCGGTGGCACCTTCTTTCGGTCCTCTCTTCGGTGCCTCTCTCACAGACGATGCATAACCCTGACAGAGAGAGAGAGAGAGAGAGAGAGAGAGCTCAGATCGATGCTTCGTCCTCGAAGCACGAGAAGACGCTTCGACCGAGGGATTATGTTCCACTTGGAGCGTCCGGCGCAACGAGGAGACCTCCCCGAGGAATTTCAACGCGCCACGAACATAGAGAATTGGACAACAATGGATTAATCGCGGGAACATGCTCCTGTATTATACGAAACATCGTTCCGGAAAGTTTCTGTTAATTAACGTTCACGCTGGATTACACCGCGCCGGGTTACAGTGTTTGAAGAAGGTTTAACGATCGCGCATTACACGGTGGCTGGCGAGGCAGGCTGCTGTCGATAATTGTAAATTGTTCATCGGACAAAGAACGAGCGATAAACAACGACGAACAAAGCGCGAATAAACCACGGCAGTGCTGTGAAGCTGTGCAAAAAAAAAGCGAAAAGAAATTGTTAAAGAGAGCTACGCGGATGGGGCTTCTCAAGTGAAAAAGTCGGCAGCGAGTCGGACTTTGAGAAATTCTCAAGTGTATTTCGTTTGATTTCTGTTTCGCAGCGAACGATATTAGATTGCTCGACGCGATATTTTTGATTTCTCGATCTTCTCGATTCGTTGCATCTCGGCCGACGGCTTTTTTTCAATTTTGCAAAATTGTATTACAAAGTCCACCTGAAAGAGATGCAAGTGAAAAATGTACGAAGCGTCGTTGACATCTTGACGCAACTGGTTGCATCGAGGATATTTCCAGGATACACGCAGTGAAGTGAGAGTGACACTTTTTTTTCGCTGTTTTCAAGAAACTTTGATCGACGAACGAACGTTTTAAAGGGGGAAGGGGGGTGCGGGAGCTGGGGAGCTGATAGGACAGGACACGGAGAGTTTTGCAATTTCAACGGTAACAATCGGGCAACGCTGTTGAGCAACGTGTGATTTATCGTCGTGTTTAACTTGGCGAATAAATTTCGAAAAGCCTCGCGGTATTCGGTTTGAAATAACGTCTGGAAATTTTTCTTTTTTTTTTGTTTCAGTGGCGCGCGTAGACGCTTCTTAACCGGCAGCGCGTCGGCTAAAAGCATTTTTTCGATTCATTAATCACCGGTATCTGCGCTGACGACGGCGCACCGTGTATATCCCGCGGTTTTCCTTTCTCCTCGAGACGGCCGACAGCCGATTATTCCTCGCGCAAACCGCTAAAATATATTACTTATTTTCACGCCGCGATTCCCATTCTCCATAATTCTTTCGCGAGGCCGCCGTGCACCGACGTGTTCTCCCTCAACACTTCGAGGGGGAGGAGCTACGTCGTTAGAATCACCTTCTCATCCATGTGCACCGTCGCTCGTAAAAATACGTGGACACATTTTCATAAATTTCTCACGCGTTCTTAATAAATTCGAGCAAATTTCGTCGCGTTCCATTGGTAAATTTGAATAAATTTGATCTGTTTTACAGGAACATATTTTCCAAGTTTCTTCTCGCACCATTTACCCTCGTGATCTTTTCATCTGTGGATAAATTTTGTCTATTTTACTCTCTAGAAATTCCAAATTATTCTCGTCTATCGTTTTCAGCGTCTGCTCCAATTTCTTTCTTCTTCGTATTGGAATTCCTAAAATTTTCCTTTCTCCTCGCAAACGTCTCGTCACAAACTTGCGTTTTACGAATAGAAAGTCAAGTGTCCTCTCTCTTTTTTTTTCTAAAGTGTCCTCCGGCTTGCAAAAATTCTTTTTACCGCTATTTTTTATTACCAGAGACTCGTTTCTGGCATCTTGACACAACTCTCTTTCTCTCTTGCTCCAACTCGCTATATTTTCCCTCTTTCGTAGAAGATTCTAATTTCTCGAATTCTTCTTCAGAATCTGCCGTATTTTCCCTCGAAAGACTGGCGGCCCAACTGAAGAGAATGAGAGAGAGAGAGAGAGAGAGAGGGAGAGGGAGAAGGAGAGGGAATGCAACTGTTTACGCGGTAAATTGCCCGTGTTGACGATTCACGGCCGTTCATTCAGGCGGAAACGGGCAGGAGGGTAGACCGACGTTAAAGCGGAAGACACGCGATGAAAAACGGGCCTCGCGAGCTGCCTTAAACGCAGGGACGGCGCAGTCAAAACAGCCTGGATAAGGAACGAAGGAATTTCCCTTGGAGAAACGCTCGGTGAAACGCTTGACGGTTCTCTACCGCGCGGACAAACGCTGGAAAAATGAAGGCGGACGTCGCACCACCGAATCCCGACCGTATTTCAACCCGGTGTAAACACATTTTCAGACAATGACAATTCCAGCCGGCTGTGACCCGCGTAAATAATGGACACGCCGTGCAGCAAGCGCGTGTGCTCTCACCGACCGCCGCGACAATCGCATTTTCTCCTCTTTCTCTCTCTCTATATATATATGTATACACACACATACACACAGAGAGTGTCTACGAAATATAAATAATCAAACTTTGACGCCGTATTCTACTGTCTTTGAAAAAAAAGAAAAAATTGTATATATGTGAGTTTGAAAACTGTTTTTGCGAGATGTAGACAGTCTCATACTGTTCTTTCTTTCAGTTCCAAAGAATATGTGTAATAAGAATATGTATATGTACACACACACACATATACAAAGTGTTCTACGAAATATAAATAATCAAACTTTGACGCCGTATTCTACTGTCTTTGAAAAAAAAAGAAAAAATTGTATATATGTGAGTTTGAAAACTGTTTTTGCGAGATGTAGACAGTCTCATACTGTAGGCGTTCTTTCTTTCAGTTCCAAAGAATATGTGTAATAAGAATATGTATATGTACACACACACACATATACAAAGTGTTCTACGAAATATAAATAATCAAACTTTGACGCCGTATTCTACTGTCTTTGAAAAAAAAAGAAAAAATTGTATAGACGTGAGTTTGAAAACTGTCTTTGCGAGATGTAGACAGTCTCATACTGTAGGCGTTCTTTCTTTCAGTTCCAAAGAATATGTATAATAAGAATATATATATATACACACACACACAGAGTGTTTTACGAAATATAAATAATCAAACTTTGACGCCATATTCTGCTGTCTTTGAGAAAAAAAAGAAAAAATTGTATATACGTGAGTTTGAAAACTGTCTTTGCGAGATGTAGACAGTCTCATACTGTAGGGGTTCTTTCTTTCAGTTCCAAAGAAAGAGAGCGTAATCGCGAGAAGAGTGTAAATCAGTTTACCGGGACATATTCAATTCTATTCAATGAAAGTTTCAGCCTGCAACAAAGTTTATAAACTACCTTAACAATTTAATCTCGTTCCGCTGAATTTTTCTGATCTAAACGGGTTATACACGTCGCAGACGAAGCGTTAAGGTAATGTTTAAAATAGAATGGAATTAAGTAGAAGCACGTATTTCGCTGACACTTTATATAAAAGCAATTCTCACTCCACTGATCCACTCTTCTCCTTCGTTTCACTTATAATCGTGCGCGTGCGCGCCCGCGTTCCTTTTTTCTTTTCTCAGCTCTCTGGAATCGAGATCGAACTGCTAAGAAGGTCCTGCACATCAGGGTGCTTGTATTTTTTCTTCTTTTTTTTCATTATTTTCAGTCTTGCGGTGTTTGCCGATTTCTCCACGAAGGGTCCATCGAAGGAGGATGCATCTGAAAGTTGGGAAGAACACACAGGATAACGTTACCAGTGGCTCATAACTGGGAGACTCGAGGTGGGTTTATGATACGTCAATTGCCAGCGAGGAACACGGGAAACTGAGAATTCTCTGAGAAACCCAGGAAATTACGAGCACTCCCGCTACCGCAGGAAAGTAGACGAAACGACATAAAACGAGTATATACAGGGTGCTCTGAATCTGAAAAATAACTAGAGACTCGCGACCATATTCCGAATCAAACTTTAGCTTTGTCATTATCAACAGACCGCGAGTGTTTCCGTAGAATTGAAAGGACAAAAACCTACGTACGTGGGAAATTGCATTATTTACTACATCTTGGATATTTTACGTCTAAAGAAAATTTACGTTGTACCATAGCGACTACAATTATCAGAATTAATAACCAGTCGAATAAATTCCAGTCGACTTCATTTTTCAAGTTTCGCTCTGAAACTTTCTTTTGAAATTCCTCTCCGAAGGAATATCCAGTTGTTGTTGATAATCGAAATGACTGTTCAGATTATTCCTAAGGAAAATTCGCGTTATCCTGCTCGAGCGTACTTGAGAAGGAGCCGAAGCGGGCAAAGTAGAGGCAAGCAGATAAGCGAAAATTGATATCCTAAACAAGGTGTCGTTGGCAAGAAGCGTCTTTCGTCATTCGAAGTGGCTGCTTACATTTTTCCAGCTTATGCCACCGCTTCTTCTTCTTCTTGCCTTTCTATCTCAACAATTCTTGAAGTTTTCACAGGCAACGCCTGTGCTTTTGGCGCTGGGCCGTCCATCCATCACCGGTCGACGTTGCTTCCTCTCCCTGTCCTCTTGGACGACTACCTATAGGCTACACGTTTCAAGCAACGAAGAAAGAAAGAGAAAAAGAAAAAAAGAGAGAGAGAGAGAGAGAGAGAGAGAGTGGAGACTAGGATGATTCTCCCAGGGAAGAGGAAACGGTTGTCAGTTGGCAAAAATGCAGAAGAAAAGTGGACGTGGCCGAGTGGCTTTCCTCTTTTACGACGTAACCTCATTGGTCAGACGTGTGTCGCCTCGAGGATTTCCACGAGATCATTCATCCACCATCTTCGAACTTATCGACTCACCGGCATCGTTCGACCGCCGAGATTTTAAGTAATACATCTTCCGTCGAATGAAAGTGCCACCACCGCCGACTTGGGACTTCTATCCGCAGCTGGGATTGCCTTTCGTTTGATCTGGCCGCGAGAAAGGGTTCAGCACTCGATCTAAATGAAAATTTCTTGCAAATTTCCTCTATTGCTGTCCCTCTGACGGCTTTGGAAAATGCTGTTTTCGAGGACAGATAGGTTGGCCGTTCGCGACTCGAGCCAACCGATTCAAAATTTCAAGAAATGTTTCCGCGGTAGGATCTGTCTTCAAAATCTTCAAAGTCTAATATCTAGAAATTCACTTGATACCGTGAGAGTCGAAGAAATTTCCTTCGATCGAGTAATTATCGTGACGAGACTCGAAATTGGAAGAAAGTTTTACTAAAAAGTCAATATCGCTGCTGGAATTCAAAGAAATCGTTACATTGTGAGACTCGAAGAAATCTTCGCTGCAAACTGACCGTCTTTTTTTCTCGAAATGTTTATCCGCTGTTGGAGAGACAATCGAAGCAACGATCGTTTCGATCTTTACGTCGGTGGCGGTCTGTGGGTGGCGTGGGATGCGCACGTCTGATTAAGCTTAAGGATATTCCAGGCGCAGCCGAGCGATTTCACCGATCCTTGACCCATAAATCTCGTGTACCTCGGCGGATTAAGTAGCCTGCTTTATCACGGCCCGGCGTGAGTTCTCGTTGCCGGAATCTCACCGACTGCCGGATTAGTCTCGGGGCATTAAATCACGAACGCGCGTATTGGTCGCGTGCCTTGGATCCTTGATTTCGAGAGGATCTTCTCCTCTCGCCTCGAGATGTAGTATCCTCGCTTGATCCTCGAGATATTTTTAAATCCTCCGGACCGAAGATTCCGCGCCCGTGAACGATTCGACGTTTCCTTTATTCTGTGTTTAATGTTTAATGGCGACGATGTTTCTTTTTCGTCGAACGCCGCGAATGCAATTCCACACCTTGATACGTATCGCGGGAGAGATTTAAAAGCGTGGGATTTAAATCGCGTCAATGTGCGCACGTGTAGCAAATCCTTGTAATTTTTAATACACGTGTATTTAAATTTAAATCCACACCTCCCGTTCTAAAGTCTTGGGATATATATATAAATATTACAATTGTTTCAACATACTGGAAATGTATAATGGCGATTTATGTAGGAGAGAATTTGTTGTTGGAGCGTTAATATGTCAATCATATTTGTGCGACTTAGAAACTCTATTATATTTATCTACGATAAAAAGAAAAGTATTGAAATGGAGTATTTAAATGCTAAAAATAGAAAATCGAACAGAATGTACGCGCACGGACGTCGAATATTTTCGGTAACTGCTACATATCGCGTTTCCTAGTAGCTCTACCGATAAAACAGAGAAGATCGATAAATCCTCCACATCAAAAATCATCCACATTCGAAAACTGCTTGAACGTATGAAAACATACAGCAAAGATTATAATATTCAAGATGTGTACGCGCGCAACCTGTACGCGTAGATCGAAAATCGCCAACTCCTGCAGAGATCGACGACACTGTCGCTATTAAATCGAGCGATTAGGCCAAAACTCGACCAGATACGCGAACCTAGTTTCACTGCAACTCATCGATAGTAGCGCGCCTATATAACATATTGCGAACGCGTTCATCTACGTCGAATCGTTTGAATCAGCGGACATTCGGTGAAATATCGGCGAAATTGTTGCGTATTGTGCAACCCAATATAAATGGTAATGCAGGATTTCGGGATTGACAGCTGAGCGATTCGTCGAAAATGTCGAAAATTCCAGCGATTCGGTATTTTTCTTTTCCTCTCTCTCTCTCTCTCTCTCTCTCTCTCTTTTTTTTTTGTTTTCGGCGCGAGCGCTCGGCATTTCCCGCGAGTTTTCGCTATTAGACACCGCGATCGTCGAATATTGCGCGATGCAACTGCGCGAGCTTCGATTCGCGGCGAATTCACGTACGAGTCGGAGAAGGAGAAAAACGGTCGCAATTCCGGCAAGTTCGAGCTAATCTCGCGCGAGCGCGTACTATGCGCTCGAGAGTTCGAAAACGTACGTGCACGGCGAGTAGGGTAGGTAGCGAGTCGTCGTTCTTCGACGTTCGGGCCGTTTCAATTATTCATCAGCCAAACGTACGAACTTTCGGATCAAAGTAGACCTTGCACTTGGAGCTGGCACGCGTAAACGCGCATTAACCAACTTGCCGCCGCGTCATCGCGAACTTCCCCGATTTCCATTTAAATCCGCAAATTGCGCCTCTGGAAAATTTTGCCTATGCATTTCCCTCGAGCTTCGCTCGAATCGACGTTCCAAAAAATTAAATTCTGCTTTTTACGCGAGTGTCACTTTCAGATCTGAATGGCGTCTCTTTATAGATTTTAGGCAGATTTCGTAGGTTTTTTTTTTACAGGTAGTTTAAACGGGTTGTTTTCTCTATTATTAAATAGAGAAAAATTTAAATCAGAAAACCAACAAAATTTTGTTCTCGTAATTTCTAATTTTTTAAAACTCGATTAACAAACTCGTAAATTTGAATGATTCTAATTTAAGAATTGAAACTATGTTCTGTAATCTCTGACGGAAATGATACATTGGAACTAACAAGAAACACGGTATCGACGTTTTCGTGCCGGTTCGAAGGGGCTGGAATTAGAATTTCGCAGACGGCGCTGGAGAAATTTCATTGAAATCGATATCGACGAAAAGACCTATCCCTAGCAGCGATCTAATTTTACGAACCACCCACGATCTTTACATACCTTTGTGTGTTTCGTGAAATAGCGTCGCGCCATCGCGATTCATTTTTCAAGCATCGCGGGGTACGAAATTTATTACGCCGCCCTTCTAAGTACAAAGTGTGAGACATTCGAGACGAAGGGAGCTGCTACCGTCGTAAATTCGCAGTGAGAAAACGGGGTCGTTAAGCGGAGGAGTGTCGGACAAATGGAGACGCGAAAATTAAAAAAACGTTCCCCCCCGCGTGACGGATTTCACTGTCAGGGATTTGATATTTCGTTTCTCGCGAGTATTTCGGGATCTTCTCTAATTTTCTTCGGGGAACGGCGATGAATTATGCGCGAGACGTTTGTAAATTTCCGAGCATTCGTTCGCAGCTACGAAAACGACCCGATCGACTGCCCGAGAGATTCGCGATAAAAAAAATTACAACATTTGTTGCTTTCATTCGTTTTCATTGCTTTTTAACATTCCTCGACTCGCGAAGTTAATTAATATACTCTCGTGGCGCCTCGGTTTACTTTTCTAGCCGCGAACAATTTAATTTTGCGCTAGAAATGCCCGCGCACGCACAGCCCTTCTTACAGGGGCGTGCGAGCGTGTTTGAAGAGCGACATTGTGATACGTCATTCAACGTGCCAGCCAAATGCACACGCCGGCGTGAGGGAGTGGATTGCACGCTCGGAGGCTCGAATTTAAATTGCTTCTAACTTGAAAAATGAGCCTCGAACAACAACATTTATATACGCGCGTATCCTTTTCATTTTTTCGTTCTCTCCTGTCTCGCTTAAAAAAATTCCTCTTCCCTAATTAATCCAAGTGAAACCGCTTTGTCCGCATTTTTTCGTAGACTTTCCAGCGATTTCCAGAAAATGAGCAATTTAAACACTTTTGCTATTCTTTTTTTTTTTTTTTATCACGAAAAGATAAAATACACTTTTTACTAAAAGGAAACAGAAGCGATTTAGATATTTCTATCAGCCTCTTTCTTTTCAACTAGTGTCTTCGCAAGAGTAAAGAAACAGCGTGACGATTGTTCGGTTATAAAGCGACGATACAAGCCTATCGAGTTATCGTTGCGAGACACCACTGTGTGTATTCCCTGTTTGGAACTGAACTCGACATCCAGTGAAACTCGCCGCGAATTCTCTCCGCCTTTCTATCGGCGCAGAGAAGAAGAAGAAGAAGAAGAAGAAAAAGAAGAAAAAGAAGAAGAAGAAGAATCGCTGCTACTTGGAGCGGCAAAAAAACGGAATTCAAGCGGCGGGCAAAGGACGTGGAGGAAAGCGGATAAAGCGTATCGGGTGAGTTTGAAACCAATAACTTCGAGCCCGGCCTCGCTGCCCCGTATGCGTGAATACGTACACCGACGAGAACGACGTCGGCGTGCGCCGGCCAAGTTTCGGCTAGGAATTCCGAAATTTACAGCCGCCAGCGGCAAGATCGAGTTTTGATGGACTATGAAATCGCGATTTGGCCGGTCCGCCGGATCCGATATACGGATTCGATTGCCAGGGGGTCGAGACCACGGTGAAAAGACGGCGCGATACCCGTTCCCGTTCTTCTTTCTTTCATTTTCAAGCAACGAGCCGCTCCTCCGTTATATATTCCGATCGAGGCCGGCCGTTGAAATTTCGTTAAAGTCGACACGCGAGTGCTGGAAGCGTGGAATTTTTTTCCGTCGCGAGACCTCGAGGACCGAGGAAGGTGAGACGGGAACGGACGAAAATGAAAAATTACAGCGCGCGCGACGTTGTTTTCTCCCCCGTCGAACGGTGACGTTTCGCTTGACGCAGTCGTCGGAAAAACGAGGGCTTGTCCACCGATGTCGTACCGTGTTCCATCGCCGTGTTCTCCCACGCGCTCCCTCCCCGCTCTCTGGCTCTATCCTCCGAAACGAAAAGGCTGATTCGTTGCTGATTGCTCCGCTGTGACCCATATTTCGACACGGACGTTTTGACACGACTGCGTTCGACTGCGTCGCCCCGATTGTCAGTCCGCCATTCGTTATTTCTGCCTTACTTGCGCCCGCTCGCACTGAAGAGATCTTTTTTCTAATCTCCGATTCGATTCGTGTATCGCGCTGGCCATCTCGTCCGACCATCGGCACGCTGCATCACTTGCTAACGCGTAACGTATATAATTCTAACTGAATGTTATAATTAAATGACAAACGAAGGAACGACGACGATTTTAAAAATTGACAACGTGCACGAGGATTTAAAAGAATTTGTTGTTTTCCATCGAATCGTCAAAATTGTGACTACAAACTGTGAAACCGGTGGATAGAAATCAGTCGATAGTTTCTCGCAATGTTGAAGAGATTTTCAATCGGAAAGAAGTTCGTTTCATCGGAAAGAGGTGCGCCAAACTTTCGAGCGAGGAAGGAAATTTGGTGGTTCGAGTTTGGTGTTGGCTTTCGAAACAAGGCAGGAAGTGTCCGCCGGTGCATTAGGAAGCCCTTAGCGCGCGAACGCTGAAAATACATGGCAATCCTGTCCATTCAAGGAGCGGCCGACACAACGTTAGCGCAATTCCTCGAATACCTACCGCGCTATAAATCATGCGGTCGGAACGTACGTGAGATGTTTCGTTCCGACTTTGGCTTTTATCTACGGCAAATTGCGCGCAGCAAGAGAGAGAGAGAGAGAGAGAGAGAGAGAGAGAGAGAGGTCGCAACGCGCCAACTTTCCTCTCCGTTTTTGCTTCGCGCCCCGTGCCCGCTGCCGACAATCGAATCATGCAAATTCGATCGAGAACTTTGCCTTTGCAGTTTGCTTCGCCTCTTCTTTCGCTGTATCCTGTTTTCATTTAAACGCGTCTCCGTGATACCAAAAAGAAAGAGAGAGAGAGAGAGAGAGAAAGTTTTTCTCAAAGAAACAACCTTGCAGCGTGAGATTTCGCGTGTAGAAATAATTTAAAAAAAAAAGAACCGGGAAATAGGTCCTTGAAAAGAGAAAAAAAGGGAAAAGTTCTTTGATCGATTTTAACGTGTGTCCAATTCGACCGCGACGGAAATAAGAGAAAAGAAGTATGAACAAAGCGGCGCGTATCGTTGGAAAGAGGGAGTGGAATAAAGCGGAGGAACAGCACGAAAGCAATTAACACGGTCGAACTGGTTCAATCAAAAGAAGCAGACCCCTCGAAATTATTGTCCCGCGTCGCAAAGACAGGCTCGGCCAATCGTTGAAATATTCCCTGCGCCAGACGTTTTACACCCTTTCCATCCAGTTCTCCGTCGCTTCAATTCCCCGTGTTTCGTCGTTTCGTTTCTTTCGCTCGCCGTGCCTCAACCGTCCCGGAATTATTACTCGCCGCTCCCTCTTGTTTTCCCTTTTCCTTCCTCGAGCTTTTGCTCCTCGAGCGCGAGCGAATTTAATTCGGCTCGGTTTGGAAAAAATTAGGGGAGCTCGGAGATTGAACCCGGGTCTTTGAATCCGAGTCAGGCCCCCCGTTTCCCGGAGGCGCGCGCGTCTAGCCCCGCCTTTGAATTAGATTCGAATCAGGTTAGAAAACAGGATTACACGCTCGCCGGGTGTGTGTTTTTACAAATTTCGCGAGCACGGAGAATGGCGGCGCGGATGCGGGAGAGAGGTACGGAACGACGAGCAAGTTCATTGAGAAGCGGAGTACTTCATGCCGCGAGTCCCGGCCGCCACGTTTCCCTTTTTTTTCTCTCTCTCTCTTTCCTTCTTCCTCCTTTTTCTTTTTTTCATCTTTTCATTCCCTTTATCCCGGCCGGGGGCCGCAATTTTAATTAAATCGCATCGCGGCCGGGAATGAATTACAACTGAAGTTTCATTTCAACATTTTCGTTCGTTCGTTCCTTTTTTTTCTTCTCTCTCTCTCTCCCTCTCTCTCTCTCTCGCTCTCTTTTCGCCCCCTCCTGTTTTCCTTTTCGCGGCCACGCGCGCCAGCGTTTCTTTTTCAAAAGAAATTAGGACGAGCGTAAACCACCCTGCGCGCTCTAATTTCTACCCTCCTCGCCGTGAATAGCCTCGTCTTCCTTCTTTCGTGTGTATCAGCGTCTCGTCGAATAATCGTAGGCTTACATTTGATTGTTACAATGTAAGAGGGTAACGATTCCAGGCTCCCACGAAAGTAAGTTCAACCCCCTCCGCTTTGGGAGTTGTTTCCTGTTTGGCTCTGTGTCGCGTTTCCGCGTCGACGAAGATGCAAGATCCGCTGCCCTTTGACTTTCAATGGCCACGGCACTGCGAATGCAAATCTGTCGAATTGTCACCGACGCGAACGACGTCGTCATCCTAACGACGTCGCGTTTTTCACGCGTCTCGAATCGTAGTTCCTAGTCTGGCTCGTCTCTTCGAGGGCGTCGGGGATCCGTTTCGTTGGCAATGTATTGTGGAAATACGAGTGATCGAAGTTTAATTTGAAACGAAGAACGAAACATTAACCGTTCACACTTTGCGGTTCGTGGTTTATGAAATCGTTTCATTCGATGTAAAAAAAAAGAACCAAAAATCTAGACTAAACTAAAGTTTAAATATTTATTCGCTATTATTTATATTTGCGAACAGCGGAATTCAGAATACAATCCTCTAGATCTCTCGTAGATGCATCGACAATTTTGCCAATAATGATCTCGAAACGTCAATGTGTTCTACAACGTTTGAAATCTCGCGCGTTACTTTTTTATAAAAAACTGCACGAGTTGTACCCTAGTACAATTCGTCTCACTGAAAGGTCCAGAAGCAACTGTTCCGACTAGGAAATGAAGATGACTTTTTTGCCATAAAATTTTGAATCGATACAAAACAAATTACAGGCGCGATTGCTCAGTACCAGACAACGCCACGCCCCCTCGCGAATCACGTGATCCAAATCAACCAATCGCTAATTTTCGTTGCATCAGCGTTGCACCTGAAGAGGCCCGATTTCCTGGGTTACCCCCGCTAAAATCACTTTCAGTGGTAATATCATCATCTCGGAATCAACGATAATTTCCGAGACACCAAGCGTGGGAGAGAGGGAGGTGAAACTTTCAGGCTCGTAAAACTCGATTCGTTGCCAATAAAAAGTAACGCGGTTGTCTTTTCACGTTCTTAGAGAAACTTCTCTCGGGAATCGGACTTAGATATGTCTGGCGAAAGCTCGTTACGGCGGTATCTCGACAGCAAGTAGTAGAGGACGTTCGTGTCTGTCGGGCGCGTTCGCGCGTCGCTGATAAAATCACATTCCCGCGGAGAGATAATGCCGCCCGGCGAGGATTTCAGTTTTCATTTTATGCTCCCCGTAACCGTCTTCAGTCGAGATGCATTTTTTACCCGCTGTCGTCGACACTAGACGCTTTGGCGCAGTCACGCGCGTGTACACGGTTTTAGCACGCCATCTTTCGATTTGAAATCGTCTTTCGCGGCCATTCATACGATTACGTTGACCGTCTTTCAAGTGCATTTTCTTTGGTTTTTGAAGTCTTTCGCATCTGTAGTCTGGAATAATCCTTAATTATTTTCTACTAGAATTTTAGAAATATTGACATTGTATTTAAGAAATTTCAGAGGTATTATAAATTCAAACTTTTCAGAATGAGAAATAAGAAATATTTATATATGTATTTTCTCATTCCGATTTTTTTGATTCAATTGATACTTTGCAGATTGAAACTTTGATCCAATTGATACATTACAGATACATCAGAAATTCCACAGATTCAATCATATTGTCCTCTGTGTTTCCCCAGTTTTCTTTATCACAAGTTTCATCATATTAAACAATTTCTGTTTGTTAGTATTCGTCGAGTCGTAACCGTAGCGGTACCCGCAGCGTCAAATCTCACTCACAGAGTCCTCTTTGCCCGCTTCTGTCCGCATTACCGAGCCAGGATCGAGCAAAAGGAGAAATTACTTGGCTCTTGGGAGACGTGTCGTCGAGGGTTGCGCGACTTTCACCACCGTGCGGATGCGTGCTCAATCGTCAAACACGGGAATTATGTTTCGTGACTCTCACCCTCTCTCCCTCTCTGTCTCTCTGGCCGGCGTGGCTTGCTAATTTACGCTTAGAAAACTCGAGGAAAGCGAGGGCGAGTTGAATAAATCTTTACGGTACATTACCATATATCTAATAAGAAAGGCAGCTCACCGTGCTCCGGCTTAAATTAAGAAAATAAAAATATGGAAACGAAGGCTGGAATTCTAGAGGGAGATGACACCGTAGAGATTAATGTACGTGGCGAATCAGTTTGTAAAGAGGAAGCCCCCGGGTAGCAACTACACGATCGTTGGAGCAGCTTTTTATCTATCCCGCTGGACAACTTTCGTGGAATATTTAATCGAACGGCGAAAACTTGAGAATTGTTCTCGGGTTCGCGTGATTGTGTCATGACTGTGTTTTACAAAATGATCGTGCGTTGCGATACGTCGACGACTGATCTTTCGTCTATGTTGATTCTCGAGAACGACTCACGTTCAATAATTCACTTTTTGATCTCAATGTAGGTTGGGAAACAGCGTTATTGTGACTTCACGTTTCTTGCTCTGACGTGGAACCACATTGAGTCACGTTAGAATAAAAAACACGAAGCGTGAAAATAAAAAATATTTCCATCACAAATTGCACGCATTTTCTGATCGACGGTGTTGCAATTTGTCACAGAGAATCGTCAGCTACCTTCCCTGGACTCTAGGGAAGATACAACGAGAAGAAACGAAAATAACAATACAAATTGTGAACAAAGATACAAATAATATAAATAATATAAATTGCAAACGTCCTTAATCGCTCGAAATTTCGATCTAATTCGCATTCTTCGCGAATCCGCCGCCACCCTTATTTATCTGGAACGGCGAACCGTTTTCCAAAACTTGACTCCCGAACGAACATTCGAAATTCGCCGCACGAACGCGCGGAAAGCTTGGCCAAAGGGAATAATGGTTATTCCCAGGCAAATGATGAAGGATATTCATAAGAGGGTTGGAACGTAGGCCGGGGGAGTTTTGGGTGACCAATCAGCCGGAAGGTGGTGGAAACGGCAGGGAATTGATCAGATCGCGGGCAGGTAGGTAGGTAGTTAGGCTGGCGAGCAACGGCGCAGATGCGCTCCATTGCGGAATTTATGATTCGTAAGTGCATAACTCTGCCATTAGCCATGAAATAGTTTCCGGCTATCTGGTCCGCACCATGCGCAACGTGGTCCAAGCGGATGCGGGCCACGAACAGAGCGCGCCCGCGCGCAACTCTCGTATTTCCGTCCGGTTCACTTATCGGTCGGCATTACTTGAATTATTAGTTACCCTATTATCAGTCGACGCATCGTCCGAATGCGTTGCACTGTCCTTCTGCGTTTCACTCTGCCGATTTTACTTTTATCACTGAAAGTGATTTTAGCGGGGGTAACTCAGAAAATCAGGTGCAACGCTAATGCAACGAAAATTAGCGATTGGTTGATTTGGGTCACGTGGCTCGTGAGGGGGCGTGGCGTAGACCTCGAGTAGGAGTGGCGTTGTCTTGTATTGAGCGATCTCGCCTGTAATTTGTCTTGTATCGATTCAAATGTTTGCATATCAATAAAATTGAACAGTTGCTTCTGGACCTTTCAGTGAGACGAATCGCACTGGGGTACAAATCGTGCAGTTTTCTTTTGTGTTTCGTCTCATTGTCAGTGACAATCTCCGTATATCGTGGCCAGGTATAGTTTCTTGGACTCTACTTTATCCTTTAATTTAAGGTCGATTTAATCTTCTTGCTACGATGATCCTGCACGTGGTACAAATGTGCTACAGTAGTATGGAGCAATCCTAACACAGACGCGCTTACTTCTACCAGAGTTAAGAATAAATGCAAAATTTTATTGAGTGACTAAAATCGCCGGTATACAGCGAGCATCGCAGACGTTCACTGATTATAGTCATCGGTAGTATCCAATGAGTGTCAATTGTTGGATGAACATAGTCGCCGATAAAATAAGCATCAGAGCATTGGGTGACTATAGTCATCGTTAGTGGCGAAAAGGTTAAGTACAAAGGACGGTGCTTGTAGACATCTTTCGTGAGTACATTATGCGCGTTAAACTGCAGTTTGATATTCAGCTCATTAAGAGATGCGATGCATCATCAGTGGAAGCTTATCGTTAGGGAAATCGGTCGTGGTCTGAAGCGTCTGAAACTCTTCTCGACGTTCCATAATTATGGCCGCTTTCACGAAGTACGTTGTGCGAAACATTTTGAAACTTGAACAGCGCGCGGAATAAATTGTGGCGTGGTAATTTACGCGAATTCGTATTTTTCCGGGCGCGATTAACTTTTTCGACGCGCCGCTTGTGCAAAGCACACACAATATCGTGCCGTGGCAATTATTGGATTTGATAATTTGTTTAAACCTCCGTTTACATTACAATAAACTGTTGCCTCTCGACAAACGATACGTCGATAAAAAAGAAACAACTTAATTATCGCACTGCACAGTTTTCATTACAAAAAGCTGCAGAATGCACGTTGAAGTATGTTAATCGAAGGTAATCAATAATTGGAACGATACGAATGACTGTATTTTTTTATATTACGTGCGTGATGATCGAGTTTCTTTTTTTTCGTGAAAATGCACGCGCGTGTCCCAATTTCGAAAAAAATATTCGTTCGACGCGGAAAATTGATCGAAGAGATCGAGAGAGAAAGAGTTGAAATGAAATCTTCGTCCGATTTCACGAAAAATCGGAAGATACGTAAACTCTCGTAAAGTGTTTTCATCTTTTATAATCGGCTGATGAAAGAAACCGCGAATATCATGTTGGACGATCGTTCGGACGAGTCGTTCGCAGAGACCGGCGAGATCAACCGGGGATTATTCGGCGCAGAGTAAATTTCATTTCGCGCCGCATTCGGCATAAATACTCGGAATTACAGCGCAACCATCCAACGTACAAAGCCGTAGGCTCATTAAATCGACGGCAATCGGGCAATTTCGATACAGAACGAAGCCGCGACATTTCGCCGCGATTTAGCCGGCGCTTCGTTCTCGATCCTCGTCATCGGCCGTCGCGTCCTTCTTTCACGCTCTGCCTCCGGGCAAACTCCAGCCCGGAGGGAAAAGAGCGAGATCGATCGCGGCGAATGTAGAGTAAAATCGTGACCAACGAATAGCAATAAGTCCTCGAGAACGGTTGAGAGCCGCTGGCAGTTCACCCTTACCTGAGAAAGTTGCACGAATCGACAGACAGTTCCTTTCCTTTTTGCTTCTCTCTTTTTGCAAGATTCCCGGCAACGTTTTACACGACGATTGTCGCGAAACATCGTTTCACTCAACACTATATTCCGATGAAAATGTATTTATCCAAGTGTAAAAAGCGTATTATAACGCATGTAGATATATCATAAAATTAAAGATACTTTTATTCTCGAAAATTATATAAATTCAAGGGTTTGTCAAACGTTATTTATTATAAACGTTGAAGAAGTTTTTTCTTTATAACTTGAAAGTTCTTTCACAGTTCTTTTATTATGGTTTTGAAGATTGAATGGTTTCGAAATTTGCTGTACAATTTTTTCTTTTTTCTTTATTCGAATGTCAGGCTTAAACGACAAAAATTTAAGGTGTAGCAGTATTAACTCTGATATTTAAAATTTATAATGAAATGGCGAGAAAAAATTGTACAAATTTCAAGGAATCCTTGTGAAAGTGGAAACTTTCATCCTTTTTGAGAATTTGTCAATATTTGAATTGTCACAATGTTTGTGAATAAACATATCCTTATTTTCTTACCCGCAGAAAGATCTCTAAAGAAAAGCGAAAACCTAGAATTCACAAACTAGATGTTTACTACGCTTCAAAACGGGAGCAAGTGGACTTTCGCATGATTTTTTTTCTTTTACGAAGTTACAACGCTTTTTGCTGTAATAATAATAACTCTTTTAAGAATGGAATCATGCTGCGGAATTTTTGCTCCAAACTATTTTTACTCTCTCTCTCTCTCTCTCGCATACTTCTTTTCTTTCTTTTTACCCTCTCTTTTTTCAAGAAACGGGACAACTTATTTCCACAGGGATCGAAAGCCGTTCTCGGTAATTAACGCGACGACAATGAAATCCCCGCTCTCCAATGATATTCGATCAACGTTACGGCGCAATTACCCTTGCCAATATCCAATTAACTTCGAACAATAAGGGATTAAACGCGAGTCGCGTCTCGCTCGCGTCGACCGTTCGAAGGGAAGTTCGCCGCGCGAAATAAGCAAACTCGCGAATGAAAAGGGACGAAGGGAGAAGCCTGGTCGGTAACAAGTTCAAGCGGGCTCCCTTCCGGGATTTATGATTGCCCTTCCCGGTCCCTGTGATGCTTTACGTGACCAGGATTTCCGATGGTCCGTGTGTAATGGCAAAAACCTCCCCTCCCACCCTCGTTCTCTCTGTCCTCCTCTTTCTGACTTTCTATAACCGCGCGAGAAACCGGCCAGAGAAGAGCCATTCCGTGTCCGGGTTGAACTGTGTACCGAGATACATCGCGGTTTATTCTCCGGGCAGCTAGGTATTATAGTAAATACCGCGAGTAATAAAACTCCGGGAAACGGAGATCAAGAATTTAGAGAAATATATCGCCCGGCGGTGGCTCTCCCGGAAACAACGTGCACAGATCTCGATTCGCAGTTTCAAATAGAATCGCAGGGACGAATATTCGGTTTGCATCTGAAATTTTTCCGCAACGAGACCGTGATTTCTGTCGAGAGAAATCCCAAGCGAAAGGAGTTTCTTACGAAAGTCTGAAAACTCTTTGATAGTGCTTGTCTTATCGGTAGATGTTTGTCAGCAAATGTTTATGCAATTCCAGGGAATTCGAACGCACAGAAATGTTTCAATCGCGGAAAACGTCCAAAAATTTCTATTTTTCGACGAGATAATTCTGAGTGTCATATCGTGAATGCAAATCTTTCGTTCTTGCTCTCGTGGACGAAGTCCTGGGTGGATTTACACCTTCGATTTTTGTTCGCTTTGTGAAAAGTGATCGTGAAAAAAAATCGTTTCTGCAAAACGGGGTTTGCAAAAATTTCGATTTTTCGGTGTCGTTGCGTTCCTGCGCGGCATGGGTTCAAATAATTCTTCCTCTGCGTCCCAAATCATAGATTTGGATCTTCCGTTCTTGCTCGTTTTCTGTCGCGTCGATACCGAACGGGAAAATATTTCTATCGCGGGTTAAGCTTTACGGCTTCGCTATGAAATTTCAATAAAAATGACGCGGATTCCCTTGTTTTTCTCTCTTTTTTTTTTTTCGATGAGTGAACAACGAGAAAGAACATTGTCCAAAGCTGAGCGACGTTTGATATTAATCGAGAGGCGCGAGAAAGAATATTATCCAAAACTGAACGACGTTTAATATTAATCGAGATGAAATTCTCCATCTCGCGATGGTTCGCGCCGCTCGCAGGAGCGATGGGTCGTCAACTTTAATTTCGTCGAAAGCACAACTTAATGCAATATGTAGCGCCTTTATTGTCGCGTGTCACACGTTCCTCGCGAAAGATCCTGGCCAAAGCGTTGAAAATTTTACGCGAATATTGTCCGCTTTGACGATGAGGCCGATGAAATCAATAGAAAACAACTATTACTGGTTGTAATAATTGTCATAATGGTCAGCAAGAGTAAGTATACCGAAGAGTACACCGGTAGATAAAAGAATCGTCACAATTTTGTGACGTCTTAATTTCTTTGCATCGAGGATGATGGAACAACGAAAGATCGAAATAAATACAGAAGATTTGTTGGCGGATGATTAATGACGAGGTGAAAATCTAGGTAAAAATGGAAGCGAGGAGGAAAAGGCGAGAAAGATAAATGAAAGAAACGGAGAAGGAGAGGAAAGAGAAACGAAAAGGAAGAAAGCGGAGCATGAAAGGAGGGAATTAATTAAAGTTTGCAAATCAAAATTCAAAAATTCATCCTGAGCAAAGACGACTAGAAACTTAATGGGAGATTAAATGTCCATCCTACAACTGTCGACAATTTCTATCAAAGATATTAAAGTAAAAAGAAATATATTATATTAAATTAATTATAATTATACAGCGATTGTATAATTATACGTTTCACAAGAAGTCCATAATATATCTAATAAAAATTGTAGATTGATCATTTTGACCATTTTGATCCAGCTCCAGTGTTAACTCTATTGGCAAATAGTAGTCATAGAATCCGTAAAATGTCTAACAAAAATTATAAGCTAATCCGCAAAATATCCAATTATAATAAAAATTATAAACTGACCGTTTTGACCGCTTTGATAGTTTCAGATCTTGGTCGTCGAGCGACAGACACGAAATCTTGCTGTGGCAAATCGAGCAGTTCGCACGAATCACGCTCGCCCTGCCGGATCGCTATTAGTGGCCACTCTCTGGTAAATAGGCTGCTATAACAGTCGCAAGCGTTCAAACGAACGAATCAGCTGTACCCTTGCCGGATGCCAATCCCTGCCGTTCCCTTCGAATCGATCTGTCGATAATGAGAAGCAACTGCTTGCCTCTGCCGCAGTGGCCGACGTTGGGTCGGTCATCTAACTTAATCTTCCATTGCCACCAGCAACGATTACCCGTGGCGAACGGCCCATTCACTCCGAATTGTTAACCGGGCGCGAGATGCGCATCCAGATCGCCGGGCGAAAACCCGAGCTTCTCTGTGAAGTTCAATCTCTCCCGTGAGAGAGTATTCTGGCGTGAAGTAAGGCGCGCTGCGTGTAACCGGGCGGTCGTCTCTTCGAATTAATTTGCCAATGTTGGGTCAGCCGGAGCATTTGTTCTCTCTGCTGAATTTTCGTGTTTGTTCGTCGTCGCGAGTCGCCAAGAAATTGCGTTTGCTGCCGTTTGAGAAAGAAACTTGGTTGAATTTCGAGGAGAATGTTGAAAAATTCGCGTCGCCAACATTTTTTCTTTTTTTTTCTCGTTTTGTCGGTGCGTTCTTGAAAGAAAAGTAAGAAGGGAGAAGTTATCCTTGGAGACTCATTTAATTAAACTTGTTTAAACTACTCGGAACAAGAGCTACTAAAAATCTCTCTCTCGAAACGATATTAACTTAAATTACCGGAACGAAGAACGTACGTTGGTAGAGGACCGAGAGGAACTTAAAGATCGCTTCTTCTCCTCGAAGTCGCGTCTTAAATCGTATCGATAATAACCAATTAATATTAACGAGCAAATTGTTAGTGGGAACGTGGAAACTCGACGAGCCGGACCGTGGTCACTCGACGATTCTCGATCCATTATTCAAGACGTTGAAGTCCATCGGATCGGTACATCGATAGTACGATCGTGAGAGAAAACGATCACGGAGTTGCTCGACGGAGATCGGCAATTAGAGCGAGACAATGGCCGTTCCTCGATGATGTTCCTCTGTTTATCGAAGCAAGGAAATGGAATATTCGTACAAGACCGAACATATTAATTCGCGGTCGATTCGGGTCAAGTACAGCCCACTGTTGGAGGGGGAGAAGTCGTTCCACCGAGCATCGGGAGAGGACTCCCAAATGCAAATATCCCGCAGATGCAACCGAATTGTTCGGTAATTTACCGTAATGTCGGCAGCTACTTAAGGAAGCAGTTCTACCAACGGCAATAAACAAACTCTCGGCGGCCAAGTTGGCCAATTCATCGATTACCAGCGGTGGGCTGTTCCGATAGTGTCGAACAATAATTATCGTACATCGCCGCTCACCAGCTGCTGTACAGCCAACGATATCCCCTGCCTCGGACAGTTGGAAACTTATTCCATTCGGGACACTGGGACGCGGATTTCGTTGGCATCGCGATCTCGTTGGACCTGGCTCGCGCGGGTCGCGCCTGTTACGACCGTTCGAAGAATTTTTAGAGAAATACGTACGCGGAGAATGTGGAACGTGACCCGAGAAGACATTTCACCGGCTAGCTAGGGTTAAGTTTAATATTAGCGCTGTTGCAACTCGCGCGTGAAAGCTGCATGAACCGGCGAATGTATAAAAATGGGGTCAGGCCCTAGAATCGAGCACCGCCGTTCTAACTCGTCATCCGAAAATAACCCTTCGGGGTTTCCGTACGACTTTCGTTAATTTTCGATTAGCAGCGAGCAATTTCGATCGCGATACCGATTTAAAACGCTCGACTGCCATTTCCGTGCGATGCCGTATCGTCGGTGTGTTGCGTGGATTTTGGGATGGATTATTACGAAATTCTCGCCGCGATTTTTAGTTCAATTTGCCCGTTCATTTATTCATTTTAATAACTCGTTCATCTTTAATTCATATCCCCGTGCGCGAGTGGATATTGTTGCACAACATGCGCACAAGCTAAAAACGAACGTGTTAATTTAACCGATAATAATTTAACAAATAAAAGTATTTGAGGATCGAAAGAGCTTGTCAACTGGCTAAATAATACCGCGAGATTCGTAAAAACGTAGAGTGTGAGAGTTTCCTAAAAATTGTTATCAATAATTCGGTGAGAGGAACAAAGTTTTAATCAAATCTTGCTTCAAATACATTCTCTCAAAGTGCCAAAGTATTCCATTACAGCGCGAAGAATGAGATCGTTGCAATTTCAATCAAGTCCAACTGTTCCGAATAACGCAAGTAACGTTTGTCCAATAAACGTCTCGACTGGCCGGCAGAAGATGGAACCTTGATCTTCCCCAAACCGTCGACCAATTCCTGCCGCACTAAACGACGAATCATTTATGGCACATGGGCAAGACGTCGACCCAATGGTCAACGATTGTTTGCTGTACATAACCAGATCGTGGTGCACCTGAGACTGCCGTCTAAACGGAAATTAATCGCTGCGGGATCGATAACGCAGGTATACGTGCAGTCGGTTTAGCGAACATACTAATCCGATCGAGCAATCTCTGCGATCTCTCCTACCATCGAGCCGACCAATTGCAACCATACACAGCTACCTGTTCGTCGTGCAGCCGCCGCGGACATCCGTTAATCAGTGTCTAATTAAGTGCGTCAGCAAAGTCCATCGGCGCGCGATTCAGATAGATCTGTTTACCGTGTTCCACCGTACATACACGTATGATGCAAGATGTTCCCCCGTTAGACGCCGGATAATTACTTACGGTACACACCGTTGACCGCGACTATCCTCGACCGGCCTTATCAAAACTAACGTCCACGTCCTCGCGCGTCTTTCGAGCGCTGGTCAATCTCTTCGCGCGTTCATCCCCGAGAAGCGCGAATATTTGAGAAAATGCAACGCAAGGCTGCGCGGAAATCTTGGGCAAAAGTTGTGGGACGATCTGTGGAAAGTGTGTGACGATGCAGAAATGCTAGGATACGTGAAACATCCAGTGAAACAAATCTCTATTCGAGTCGCGACGTAAGTGGTTATTACGTTCATTAAATGGGCACGAGAAATTGAGAGTTGAATTTATTCTCCTTCTTCTTCACAAAATTTGATAAAACTGACATTTCAAGTCTCTCGCCCGGAAATCAAGCTTCACGATTCGCTCGAGCTTCAAATTCGTCGTCGAATTTGTGATTCTCTGAATCTTTCTCTGAAATTGAAACATTGGTCTGTTTTTTTTCCCAATGTTTATTTATAAATCAACTGTGTAAAACAAATCTTTGTTCAACTCGTACCGGTTTTAAAAATTACTCCAAATTACACCGCAACGTAAAAGTGACGAAATTGCGAACGTTGTTCTCGAAAGAATTCCTCGAACGACGACTATCCCGCCATAGGTGAAAGTTACGTATTTTCCGCTGTGTTTCTAAAATGTCGAGTAACCGCAGTTTACCTTTGCGAGGGAAATGAAAATTGCGCGAAGCCCCGTCGATGAAAGGGTTCTCCTCGAAGAAACAGCTCTCTGGCTCTGTTCATTACGTCGAAGCGAAACAGACATGGCGATAGACCTTTTTCCTCTTTGCCTCGACTCCGATACGGCCAGAGTTTAACTCGCAGCAGCTGTCGCAGCTTGTAACCCGGTACGAGGTTGTTACTACTGTTCGGAAGCCATTTCCAACAGCACTAAATGATTCTTAACTACAGTATGACCGTGCCGGTGTAGTTTCGCAACAACTGCGGTCAAAGCAACGCCACGACCTCGGTTAAGAAGAACGGAGGAGCGGCTGAAAATCGTGGCAGATCGATTAACCCTGTCGTAACGCGCGTCGTCGTCGTCGACGACGTTATCGTTGCAGTAGAACGCTGACGGACAGTTTGACGAGCTGCTTCGGGAAGGAACACGCGTGAACGTCGCGTTAGGCCAACAGGATGAAAAGGTCAAGTCTAACTCTGAGAATTAATATTTCGTGAATTTACCAGAGGTAAATTCCGGGGACTTTTAATACCGATACCCCGAACCTCGTTACTCGCGACGTAAAAGCGAAACGCGAGGTTACTTTCGCTGCGGGATAAAACGAGCTTTCATCGCGGAGAACAGCAGCAAGAGTTGGTGGTGGAGCACGAGCGAGAGAACTGAAAGTACGTTCCTTTCTTCGAGTAGGTATATGTTTTTAAACAATTAACGAGAGTCGTTCTTTTTGCTCTTTAGTTTATTCTGGCTGAGCAGCGAGTTCGCGAGTTTAGAATCCGCGAGTTGAAAAAAAAGTATATACAGCGGCTCGGAGGAGTGTTTGAACAGTTGGCATTGGAGACTGTGATGCGCAGTTGCTCGCAAAATGATTTGCGGAAACTCTCTGCGAATATATCGCACGCGTGTTGTGTAAGATATCTCGAAATTTTGTCAACACCGTAGCGAGAATTCGAAGGAAATTACGAGATATTGTCTCGAATTGTCAACATTGTGATTGAAGGATTCATATCTTTTTGTAACATAAGTCGTATATTTTAATACGCGTATCATCACACCGTTGACAAGAACTTCAAAGTTTATGTTGCGAAACTGTATCAGTCGTTTGAAACAACGGCACGAATATTTCTACTCGTCAATTGTATCGGTAAGCTAATCGAACATTCGATGCGATTGATACTTATTACACGCTACACTCAGTTTTTATTAAATTGTACGCTTGCAATGAATACCTTGCAACTTCTGCATACACCCCCGCATTTTCAGTTTCACCGATATTGTAGCGCGGTAATGAAATTTCGAAATGCAATGCGCGCAAAACAATTTTGAAATTTTTAACGAGACTCGACTGCCCGTGATTACACCAATCGCGCTGAAACTAAAAGTGTACTTGAAATTCGCAGTGTGCTTATCGCGCGCCGAAGAAAAAAAAATCGATAGCGTAGCACGAATATCTACTTTTGTACGTTCGCGAAAGGTACCCGTGAGGATTACGAGGATTCGAATATCTCCGCGAGCTCAGCCTTTTGTCTCTTTGTACAGGGCGAGTCAAAAGATTCTTCCCGCCTATTTCTGTTTTGATCAAAATATCAAAACGTAAGAAACGGATTTTGTTAAATTTAAGTTCAAACGTGATTTTTTTCATTATACACGTAAAAAATACACTTTGTACTTTCGACGTTCCAAGAGAGGCGTGTACCTCGATTTCGGTACCGTGGCGTATCCTCTCAAACTGCCGCTGAAACTCGCCTAGGAAGTCGCACGATAGGAAGATAAAACGTCTTTTGGCTGGACGCGAATCCGTAAAGTACAGTCGAGAAAATTAACTTGAACGAACGTGCCTGGCGCGATCATTTCTTAACCCGCCGCTACCGCTTAATCCGCCGTAGGATAAACAACTCGTCGCCGCTTCGGAGGATAGAGCCGGCCGAGTAGATTGGACTTCATCAGCAACGGTAAACGCGATCGGCCGGGGAGACCCGCGGCGACAAAGTGTCGCAATTAATTCCGCGAGGCATGTTTAGCGAAGAAAATCAAACGGAGTGGCCCGATCGAAACCTGCGAAGCGACGGAAAGAGAGACGGAAGTCTCGTCTCCAGAGTGGATGTTTAATCTATTTCTTATTCCCCGAGCGAAGGCCAGCTCCCTTTAACTCGATTACATCCGAGGAATTTCCGAGCGGGTTAATCCGCCGGGGGGTGGTGGTGGATCTCGCGAACAACGCGGCTGCCAGCCGACGGCCTCTCGTCACCTCACTTATCTAACAATTTGCGCCGGGGCCGAGCGTGTTCCCACTTCAATCGCGTGCCGCGTAAATACGCGGCCAGCTCGCTTCGCGTTCGATTTACGAACGTCGTCAAGTCCGGTTTACACGGGCTGGGCGTGGACGCATAATGATATCTTTCGTCACGTGGTGACGAACGCGTATCGAAACAACCGGTCGCACAATGGCCGTGCTTCCGCAGCGAGGACACGCTCGTCAGCTTTGACTCACTGTACGAATCGAGCACGTATCAAGTCGAGAGGAATCGCTCTGAGAGATTTAGATTCAAGTATCGATAGATTCGGATTGGATTTATGTACGTAGCTCTTCTTTTTTTTTTTTTTTTTCAGAACTGCTTTATCAGTGCGTGGACAACAAATTCGTTTTAAACTAACATGTTTGGAGATTAGAGAGGAAAAGTGATAAATGAATTTTTGTGTCATTTTTGTTTATTTCGTTACAACTTTGCACTCCAACATTTTCCGCGAATTGCGTGAAAATCCACAGTCCAGTGACAAATCGCATTTTGCAGTTTTTATGTGGAAATACTTTCAATTTGATGTTATGAAAATTGTTGTTGAAAACTTTAAAAGTATCTTCTAACGCGACATTAAATTTTTGAAAGATGTTGTGATAAATATTGCTAGCCTTGATAGTCCTTGATCTCGTCAACTGCATGTTTGTCTGAATCTAACAGATTCTTTCTACTTTCAGCCTTTTTTTTTTTATTAAAATGAAAAATATCAAGCGCTTGCAATTCTTGTTACAATCTCGTCGAAGTCTAGAATTCGTTTTTCGTTCTAAACTCTCGACGTGCAATACGTATCACGTCTGCAGCTTCTAGATGCCGAGGATCCTCAAAATCACAAATAGTACCGATCGATGAATGCTTCTTCAGCCTCGATCAACCTACATATTTTTCGCCCGAGGTCAGAGACAACGTTGGACCGTGCGGGCCGGGATTTGACGCTTCGCCGACGATATAATCGGCAACGGACCGCGCGAAACTTTTATCGTGGAGAATTTTCCAGCGGACGATGAGCAAGCGACGGCTCATTCCGGCTCTCGTACAGAAATATTTTCATATTTTCTAAATTCGCCCGAGCAATTTGTACAATGCGATTCGCCGGGAAATCATTTGGGCGGAATATTTCGCGCGTTTCGATTAAAGTTCCGCGAATTGTTTTTAATTGTCTTGGACGTTGCAGCGGAACGCGCGTCAACCCCGACGAATTACCGAAGCGGCTGAAACACCGTGGATACCGTAAAACGAAAGCGTTTATGTCGTCAGGCGCAAATGAGGCGTGTCCGATTAATATCCGCTCCGTATTGAATTCCACGCGTGTAAAGTAAGCTTCAACGTGTGCAGAAACGGTTGTTTAACAACCGCCGACAGAAATCCGTCATTTTTCGCGCAGCGTAATGGAGCATTATTCAGCCACGAGTACCATCACTTCAAACAGAACGCGGATTTTTACTACGCGTTCGCGCGAAATTTCAAGTTCAATTTGGAAAAAAGACGCGCAATATGCAGTGCAACGTTCGTTGTGACATTTTTTAAATTATTAGATCACTCGCCGCTAATGTTATAGAAAGCGCACGGTGGAATGGCCGCGCCTCGAAATTTCCCCGCGAAGGTGATTTCCCGCAACAGTTTCCTACATTTGAAATTTAAAATTTCCCGTACTAATTTCCAGAAATTTGAAATTTAAAATTTCCCACAGCGATTTCCGAAATTCAGTGTAACGGTTGAAAGTTGCCGAAATTAAATTCGCAGGCTCCGCAGGTGAATTTGCATGAATATCCGCGAACGTCCGACATTTCATAAATAACACGTTCGTTTTTCCACAATATTTTCCTCTAGTACGTTCTAATACAATTCCACGGTGGGAAAGGGTGGATTTTAAAGTCGGCGAGATGGAATCGCGCAGAGAGCTTCCACTTCGATGATACGGAGGAAGCTAGAGATACGCGGGGCCGATCGATATCGCTTTAAATAGATCGGCCGTTTCTCGTACGCGATATTTAGGAAAGGATCTTGCACCGACGAGGAAGCGGAGCATATCCTCGGTTTCGCGAAAGTTTCCAACGCGGATGATGAAACGGCGAGCTCGAAGAAGCTTAAATAATTAAAAAGTTGCTCGCCGCGCGCTGCGAATTTCTGCGATAGCCGGGGCAAACAAGTAATTATTTTACAACTAGGAATCTTCGTTACAACATTCACGACACTCTGCTAATGTTTCTAACTTTTCTTCCCCACCCCCTCGCTCCTCCAATTCTCTCTGTCAATTTTCCATCGTAACTACTCATGTGTGTACAACCCGTGAGAGTGTATGTTTCGAGCCATTTTAAGTTTTTGTCGTGTACATTTTAATTTGATTAGAAGAACGATTCATCGGCAGAAGAAGAGAGATTTTCAGTACAAAAGTACGTGAGAAATATTGAACTTTCTCGGTTGAGATTTATGCAACGTGTGTGATTACAAATATTATTTCAAAGTACTCTTTGTGGTCGCTGGAGCTGTTTCATCTCTCTTAACATAAATCAGTATTTTAAAAGCTCTGAGAAAAATTCATTTCAAATACTCGAACTTGATACATAATAATAATATAAATAACAAGTAATACTTTACTAAAAATGCACAACAATGCACGCGAATAATATTTCACTAAAAATTAAAAAAAAAAATTCCTTCCAAACAAATTCGAAATTAATCCCTCACTTCGATCTTCCCAATGCAAATACATCCTCTTTTTAGAAGAGGAAACAACCGACGATATTTGTTCACAGACAATCTCATTGGAGAAAGCTGAAGAAATTTCAAAATAGATCTCGAGCCGAAAAAAAAAACAAAAGAATATAGAGTGAACTAGAGAGTTAATTGCCACGGGCCGTGTGATTTCCATGGCGCCGATAATTGGCAGCGTGTCGGTAATACAGCGTGTCCAAGTTGCCACGGCGCCGCGTGGCATCCACAGGCGAATCGCAAGCCCCGAATGCATCGGTCTTGGCAGCAAGGAGATGGGCGGTTATAGCCAGGACGTATAGTCGCACCTGGCAATTTCCTACACAACTTGCGCAGTTCGTCCCAACTTCCGGGACACTTATAATTGGTTTCCAGCCGTGACACATCGGCGAGAGACTGATGCCCGGCAGAGAGGGTCGAGGGGGTCGAGAGGGTCGACAAAATCGTGGAATTACAAGGGAAAAGTGGAGAGACTTTGCCCCCCGTCTACGTGGCTCGGACCAAGTAGACCAAGGATCTCCTCGGACTCGGGCTTTCGATTGATCATGCATTACACACGAGGAAAACTGTGCAAACGTTGGCAAGTTTCGAGCACTGCGCTCTCCGGTCCCGCTCGAACGAACACCACGTAAGCTTCGGCCCATTCTGAGTGACTCGTATCACTAGCTTCCAGATTAATTAGTTTCTTGCGAGTACGTCCGTCGAGACGGCGGCTGAGTCTACTTCGGATGGCTGCCGCGAAACACACGACTGGTATCACGTGACTGGTGGCGTAAAACGCAAGTTGAGAAGGAAGGGCCAAATTGTTCGTTTCTTCGAAACGAAGAAAATCGTGAAAGTTTGAAACTCGTACGATTGAATTTGTGGCTCTACGGACTACTTTCCACTTTTCCGGGGAAGAAATTCGATCGATTCGCAGTTGAACTACTCGACTCAGAATCGAATTGAGTTTCATTACTAATCTTTAAACAAAGTTACATATTCCGAATTTTAATAGCATAACATTATTAGCTAGAAGAAATGTTGAGATCTCTCGTCTTTGAGCATTTTAATTGCCCATGTATGTTCCAAATATCATAATACATTAATGAAAGGTTTCGAAATTTTTCAATACTTTCGAATACTTGATCGAAAGCTTTCAACCTAGGAATGTACTCGAGAGTTGAAATGAGCTAGGAAAGAAGTTGAATTTGTCATTGACTAAATTGGAGGAATACCGAGCAGAAGATGGACGTAGAAGACTCAATCCACTCTGATCCTGTCCAGTGTGACGCATAGGTCCGTCCAGCTGTCGCGAAAGGCCAGTACTTACGTGATTTCTGTCGTCGAATTTTGACGAACAGTCGCTTCGAAACGAGAAAGAAGCACCGGCGCGTCGTTCGGACACCGCGCGGTCGCAAATTAAGTTACGACCCCGTTTCCACCGGAAGCGATAACATCGATAGCGCGTCGCCGAGGTAACTCATCCGAGTTGGCGCGTAAATTCCCCGCCGTGTGCCGTAGCCTACGCGAGCTGAAACATCGAGATCGCGGATTTATGTCTCGACGATGAGGGACTTTTAACGAAGGCGCGGATGGATCCGATTGATGGCTCGGGGCTTTTTTCCCCGACAGGGAGGACGATCGCGCGTGTCTGGCGAAATTCTCACCGAAACATCCTGTTTCGTCCGAATGTAATCTGCTGATAGCAAAGTGATTTCTGCCGGCGACAGCTTATAAATTACGTTTGCTCCAGGAGAGAGAGAGAGAGAGGGAGGGAGAGTCCGGGTTCGCGCTCGAATTTCGAATGAGAATCACATCGTGTATATCGCTCTTTTGCCGGCAACGACAGCTTATGAATTACCGTTCCTGATATTTCCGTCCCGATCCGCTTCGCTATTTCGTTAGGTTCCGCGTTCCCCCGCCGGCCGAAAACCTCCTCTCCTAGAGAATCCGTCCTAGAAAATCCTCGTCGTGTGATTTTACCGTGAAACGTTTGAGTTCACGCGCGCATATCCATGCAATATTTCGCAAATATGCACCGTTTAAAAATATGTAACTGAGATTAATTTGGGGGTGAGTAAGTCAGATTTCTCGATTTTGAGAATGTAAAAGTCAAGCAGAGTGGCTGGAGAAAGTAATGAATTATTAATTGTTATTTATGAGTTGACACTTCAATTCCAATTCGAATTATTAGAAATCATCGTTTCCTTCGATTTTAATAAACATTGCCATCTAGTAACGACAATTTAACTTATTGTAACGTAATCCATATTAAATATATTGACATTTAGTGTGCTCACTAAGTAGAATAAAATTTTGTACAGTATCAAGAATAGGCACAATACAATTACACTGTTCTGTTTTACAAAGATTTGAGAGTTCGCTTCGCAACGTGCCATCGCTCTGTTCATTTCATCCAACCTCACGCAGATTTGTTTCCTCGTCTGCCATGTAAAATGAAACAAGTAGTAAAGAAACAAGAAAAGCAACGCGAAGAAGAGGTGGGTGGCACGGTCGATAAATCCACGACCGTCTCGGATTACAGATTCTCTCGTCTTTTGAGAGGAAGGAAACTCACGGGGGGAGACATTCTTCGCGAGACACCAGATTTCCACGATATTCATTCGTGAAACTCGGCGATAAATTGCTCGCTAATGGCCGACAAATTTCGCCCGTTCGTTTCACGAAGTATAAATTGTAGCATGCTAGCTCGAAGCGTGATTATTCTTGTCGTGATTGAATGCTTTATTCTCTCTCTCTCTCTCTCTCTCTCTTTGTTTCTCTCCTTGGTGTAGCGGTGTAGGCTAGGTTCGAGAGCTGGAGAACGGCCGCGTGAACCGAATAATAAGTACACTCGCATTATCCCCGCTCACGATCGCGCGGAGCCGAAACTTCCGCGAAGACAAAGTGCAGTCGCGAATTACATTGTGTACCTAGACTGGCCCCCCTGGTCTAGCCAGCCAGCAGAACTTTCCAAAATCCTCGGGCATCCTGCTAAAAGACAGCTTCCGACGACGACGGGGGATTAAGCGGCTCTCCCGCTGGACTACCGGCGTGTAATCTCGTCTCGGGGAAATTATTAAGGCTGCGCAATGACCGCAGCCTTTTCACCCCCGGCGCGAGTCACCGAAAGGAAACGCAAGCGGATTCTCCGCGCGCGGAAGGGGAAGAATTTGGTCAGCTGGATGCTTGCAGTGTTTTTGTAGATTGAAGTTTTACCTTTAACCCCATCGGACGGAATCTTGGCTTAAAATTTTCGGAAATAAACACCATAAAGTGATGATCCGCGGTAAATTTGAGTCAAAGTTAGTGATTAGATTGCAAAAAATTCGAGTGGTCAAAAGATAAACAACAATGGTACGCGCTAAATTTAGTATTTTTTTTTTCTTTTTAATTTCTGTCTTTTTCATATTTTTCGTTATTTAATTTCTCTCCTTGGAGGAACGCGCGCTTCCGAATCGCGCGGACTCGTCTGTAATCGATGCTTAATCGCGCCGGCGGTTTTGCAAATTCTTTCTTTTAAATAGCCGGGATTCCACGCGAGAGGGACGTGAGAGTTAATGGAAATACGTCAAGCGGCGTATCCGCGGAATACAAGATCGGCCGGACGAGTTGCTTCAGTTATCAGTGGTTTGCAGCGCTGGCGGGTTGCTGGATATTGGAAGAGGGTCTGACGGGCGACGCATTAATTAATTACCTACCGATTACACAGACTACTGACGGTTAACACCCTATTTTCGCGACGGTCTACCCTACAACCGGGTAATATTATTCCACCTAATCCCGCCGCGATTACCAAGCACCTCGTGTGCTTTTTCCTAAACGCTCGTGCCATCGCGCGTGATATCTTAAATTGCAAATAAAAATGAAACGAATGAATCTTTTTCGACGTATCAGAAACATTTTTAGTGTGCACTATCTGATTGTATGCTACGTTCGAGTGTCAATGAGATAGAATCGAGCAATGTTTTATTTATTCATTCAAGATTCAAGATCCTGAGATTACTATAATAATCTTGAACACTTGAAAAATATTAGCAACGTTAGTCACTAACGGAGATTGACGTTAATTCCTTTAAACTAACATAAGAATTTAATAGTTAGTTAATATATTATTTGTTTCGTAAGAATAGAGGACTTGCGTTTTCGACTCTATTCTTTCGATTCTTTTCTGCAACCTTCAACAGTAACATAGTGAATCGACAACGATATTCGATCTTTGGTTAAAAATTAGACGGAGCACTTCAGAAAGTCTATCCAAATTCCGAATCTGTAAAGTTCTTCGTGTCAAAATCGCAACAAATAAACATAGATCAAAGAAGAGTTAATAATCATTACGTTACACGAAAAACGTAACTGGTGAAATCATCATCGTGATGATGCGTATGCAGTTTCAAGCGAGACAGGAATTTTTAAATGCCGTTTACGCCACGACAAGATAATGATCAAATTGAACATCTCTCGCCAAAGTTTCCTGTAATGCCCACCCTCCTGCCGGGGAAGCTCGCATTACTCGATCGCGTGTATTAAATTTCACCGGAAAGCGAGCGGCTGTTGGTCGCGGCGTTTCTTGGTCGTTCGCGGTGAATTTCTTGGTGGAAAAGAGGCTTTTCGAGGCTGGGCGAGGCACGGTCGCGCCGGGGCTTTGCCGAATAGCTCGGTTTCGGCTGGGAAGTTTTAGCAAACGGCAAGAATGGCGGGCCACTTTCCGCTTTTCTACTCGAAAGCGAAAATCCAGACGGTGCGCGGCGTACCGAACGACGCCGGAGGAACGGGGGTGGAAGAGGGAGGGAAGAGGGAGGGAGGGAGCGCGAAACTTTCTCGATCCCTCAGACTCCCTCCTCGAGGTCTGGCGGCGCAGCTTTGTTTTGTAATTCATTAAAAGTCCCCGGCGCGCCTCCGGCTACGGGAGAGACGAGACACGAGGAGAGAGAACGTGCGGATCGGAGATGATAGGTTCGCGGGGCCGCCACCGAGCGGAGGGCGGAGGTGGATGATATCGATCCCACCGCTAATTAGCGTAATTGTTCGTGACCCAGGACGGTTCCGTGTGGCCCGCAAGTTACAGGCGAAACAATTTTAGGCGTATCGAATTTATCGGATCGCGACGGCCGAGCATGCACCAATTATGCCCCGATCAAATCGGCCGTGATTTAATTAATTCCAATTATAAATGCCCCGGTAAATAGATATCCATTAGCGAGCTGATTTAAGTAGCTCCGCCGCTGGCACATTCCGATCGTTAAACCGTATTACAACGGATGAAACGTTAATCCGCCGTGTGATAAAATATTATAGGTGAAAGGAGTGGCGGTAGCGGGAGAGAGAGGAGGAAGAGGACGATTCAACTGCCGCGTCGGGTTCGTCGTTTTTCCAATCAAGGAGGAACAGCGGAGTACAGCCGGCCTGAAAGCACCTTCGGGGAAATTATTAACCAGAATATTAATATCCGTGTGATTGTGTGCGAGCATGTGTGCAGCTCTGGTTTCAATAGCCTAGGAGTCGGAACAATCATTGAAAAACTTCACGAGAGAGAGACGGAGAGATCTCCATATCGTCGAAATGAAATTATTATTATTAACTTCATATGGCTCGCGAAATGTTTCTTCATTTGTTTCACGGTTAGGTCTATATTTTATACTTTGATTTCTACACTTGCGATATCAGACTCAACGGATAGCAGTGCAAATCTTAGACATCAAGGGGGAGGGACACGAGATTCGTTACATTTCATGAAAAAAGAAACATGACAACCAAGATATATATGTTACGAGTCGTATCATCCTGTATATTAATTTTACATTATTAAATACACGCGTTCCTCGTGTATTATTCCAGCGAATTGTCTTATCGAAGGGAGAACGGTGAGAAACGTGAGCAAACGCTTCTCGGCGTTCGCGTTTAATCGAGGAGAGATCAGGAGAAGTTCGATTCGTCGGAATCTTCTGCTCGATGCTTTTTCTCCGCTGACGAAGTCTCGAATGTACGGTGTCAGGTCGGGAATGTAACGACAAGCGAAAAGAACGGATCCGGACTTCTTTCTATCCTGGTGATTCCTCGAGCAACAGCGGGCGATCAGCGAACCGGTTGACGGAGATTTAAAGTTGGACGCATGCGCCTCGGTTTTTTCCCGGTCCCACGACGGTAATTGCCATCCTGCCGGTAGATCGAGTGGCCACGGTGTGATTTACAGTGCTCGTGGGATTTCGTCCTAGTATCTTCGTGACGCTTCCGCGCGGCGAAACGATCTTCCTCCCCGGCTTGCCGCAGAGTCGCGCGAATTGCTCGCTGAACGACGAAGGAGGATGAGAAAAATGGACGTAACGACTTGTTCAAAGTCTTTATCGAGGTTTACAGAGCCTCGAGAAAATATTTGAACACTTATCGTGGAACGTTTTTATGAGTTATGATTCGAGTTGGTTTTTTGTGAAGGAACAAAATTTGGAAAAAAATAAATAAACTTCAGTACCTTCTTTTTTTTGTATCTGTCCAACAGGCGATATGCTCAAAACGGATTTGTCTCCGTAAAAAGTGTTCCCACTTGTAAAAATATGAATTTGGATTGTAATTGTCTCACGATGTTGCGCTAAAATTTCCTAACTTTCTACGATTCTAGAATGAAACGTCGATGTGTACAAAGTCCCGTACAAAGTAATTTACGAGTGCGACGTGTAACACATTCAAGCGGAACCAACGAATTTGATAAATTTCATACTCGTAAATTGAGCATATTTACGACGAATGCAAGCAACGTTCGGTTCAACGGCTGTTGCATTCGGCAAAGCGTTCGAACGAGCGTTCAACGTACAATTCACGCCGAGCCACGTCGAAACACGGCAGCAAAATCCAAACGTCAACGAGCGAACGAGAATCAACGAAACTCTCGGCGACTTTTCGCCAAAACGAAAACGTGCAGAGACGTAAACGAGTGCCATTAGAATTTCATCGCGCGAGGCGAGGCGAGGCGAGACGTTTCGGGTAAGTGCAAGACGGTAATCATTCGCAATTAAGCCGGTTGTTTGAGACGGCGAGCCGCGACCAGGCGCGCGCCGCAACACGCTCATTGTGTGAGTTTAATTAAGCACAGCTGTTTTGACACCGGAATAGATAGTTTCTGCGGCTTGCTATTCGAAGGCAGTTGATTTAACTGAAACATCTGCCGCATGTGCCGCGTTACGCGCCGATCCTGTCTGCTGTCGGTTGATTTAAAGTGCGCGCCGCCAGTGGCGCGCCAGTGGAAATGAAATTTCGCCAGAAGAAAAAGAATCTCTCTCTCTCTCACACACATACACACACATACACATGCACATACACTTCGTTTCGCGGATTTGCGTGCCTTGTTAACTTAGTTCCGACAAAATGAAAGTAGAAATTTGATTTATTTATTCCGAGCGTTCTGTGTCTCCTGCATCTTTCTCGCCTGTTCAGAGAAGAGTTCCGAACAGACTCTTCAAAATTTATCGTCGTTATGATCGCAACGAAACGCGACGCTGGACACGAGGCGAGCGAATCGAAGGCAGAAGCCCCGTGGCTTAACGAGCATAATCTGATCGCGTTTACGTTGCTCCCGAGATTGTTTGAGGACGGAGTGTCGAGAAGCGCTACTGGCGCATTAACAGGCGCAACACGAAGTTCCTGCCGGTCGAATTAAAGCCGGTGATTAAATTGAAAGAGAAAAAGCCGAGCAAAACAAGGGGGCCGGCCGGCCACCCCCTCTCCTCTTTCCGGCCGCACTACAGTAGTTCATTTAAATTAGCGTCTCTTTAACCCGCCGTAATTCCGCAATGTTTCCCGCGCGGCAGGGAAAAGTTTTGCCGAGATATTACGAGGCACATAGATCACACTTAGCATTAATTAGCGCATTTCAACGGTAAACGGGCGACAAAAGTTTCACGACCGTCGCACAAAAGATCCGCAGCGATTTGCCCGACTCGATCGGACCGAGGAGACTTGGGTCGCGTGACTTTGAGCGTCTACGATCGACCAAGTTTCTCTGAACGCGAAATTAAATATTTACATTTCTGTTAAAAAGAGAAGCGTATTTTATTTTTCTACGAGTGTTATTCCTTCTATTTTTGAAAACTGCATCGAGCGCAGCATTGCACCGAGCCGAGTTGTTGACAATTTATCGAAAATCATTGATTTGCGGTTATTGAAGAAACGTAGTTTGTACGACAGGCAAATAGTGGTTATCTTGAAAATATTCCTAAGCTTTTGCTCTCATGCTTTGTACGACAAAAGATGGGTTTTTTTGACTAATTTGGTGTTTGGAAAGAAGCAACATTTCTTTAATAAGATTGGGATACAGTGATGTTTAACTAGCAGGACAACAAGCATGAGGATAGCTGCATAACGAGCGTAATTTCACGGCGTTTACACTGCTTTCGAGATTGTTTGAGAATGGCATGTAGGCTAATATACTTAACAGTGTATTAATAGCGAAATAATAGTGTGTTTATTTTCTACGTATCAAGAAGAGTTATTTTAACACATAAAGATATTCGCAGGTATTATTAATGTATTTTCACTAATGTATTTATTCAGTAATTACGCAATTATCCTCCCTTTAAAATTTTACTCGCGTCTCGTGTAATTGGCAAGCGGTCGCGCACATCGGTTCGACTTTTGGAAATTAATCAGAATTTGTTCTCTGTCGCGACGAGGAAGATCAAAGGAAAAAGAGGAACTTTTTTTTCTTTCTGAAATTCTCGCGTCTCGCCGGCGTTCATCGTTCCGGAATCGTTAATCCGCCGCAAACTCGGATGCGTAGCTCGCGCACGTTCGCCACTTGTGACGCGTTTTTCCGAGACTACCCTCACAACGTGACTCTTAGGAACACGCGACACGCTCTTCCTCCGTCGATTATTGGAAGTTGAGCAGAAATTTATACGACCGCTACTGTTTCATCTCGCTCTCTTATCTGTGGATGTTCGCGGCTCCATTTTTCAACTTCGGCGTCTCAACGTTCCACGACCAAATATTTGGGTTCAATTAGTTCCTCTTATTATCACTGAAAGTGATTCTAGCGGGGTAACCCAGAAAATTGGGCCTCTTTAGGTGCAACGCTGATGCAACGAAAATTAGCGATTGGTTGATTTGGATCACGTGACTCGCGAGGGGGCGTGGCGTAGACCTCGAGTAGGAGTGGCGTTGTCTGGTACTGAGCGATCGCGCCTGTAATTTGTGTTGTATCGATTCAAATGTTTGGGCCTTTCAGCGAGACGAATCGTACTGGGGTACAAGTCGTGCAGTTTTTACAACTGTCCCTATTTTTCACGTCCTTTGTATCGCTTCAATGAAATTCTTCCGTCAACTGGCACGCACGTCTCGGTGCGCCACCTCGGCGAATTCACGAAAACCAGTCCTTCAGCTCTGGAGTGGAAGACAGAGAAGTCGAAAGGAGGAGAGAGGATGGCTGGAATCTTCAAAAAGGTCGCATTAAGTCGACACCGTCGGTTTCCCGGGGACCGAGTGGTCGTCTGAAGCGTCGTCTGATTAAAAGCCTCGCGCCAAATTAAATACAGAAACTGCCGGTCGTCGGTTCACGAGCCGGGACTCGCCGGCAGACTACCACCCCCTTCGCTGGGTCGTGGAAGCCTGCGAATCTATTGAACGGAGGACGAGAAATGGGATGACAGGTGGTGGAAGGCAGCCCGCGGCCGCGTGAAAGGCACCAACTCTGGGATTAACTGGCGCGAAAATATTACGGTAATTTGCTTGCCGATTGTTCGAAGGATTACAGCGGATTTTTCCCCTCTCGCCTGCGCGCGGATAATTTCCAACCGAGAGGGACCGATGATACGTGTTCCGCACCCTATTACGACGCCGTTGCTCGCAAATTGAATATTCGTCTCGTCGGGATATATCTCGTTTCAATGCGCCAGACTTCCACGTCGCCGAACAGTCTAATGTTATCGAGCTTTTAGATGATTTTAAATCGTTAAATCGTTAAATTATGAAAAATGTTAACCGCTATATTATTAAACTGTTTTAATTATTACGGATAATGTCCATAATGGATAATTAAATCATTGAGCGGAAAATTTAAATTATTAAATTATGAAACTGTTTTAATTATCATGGGCATTTTAATTATTTTTGTTTGAAGAAGAAAGATAATGAGAATTTTATTCGCGGCTTGTTCGAAGGTATAAAAGACACGATTGAACGTATCTTTTATATTTTCAGCTTATGACGTTTGTAATTATTTATACATGATATTCATAATTCGCATCGTTTGAGATCATTTATATTACAACGATCGTAAAATTATTCCGAACGAGCGGATTATTGCCGGCTCGCGTTCTGATCCTGTGGCTCCTGATCAACTGCATTGTTACTCGAGCATTTCTACAATAGAGTGCCGAGCTCAATCGTTCGCTGAAAATTTCTTCCTTTACTATCGTAGACTACCTTTACTACTCGTCCCAACAGCTAGAATCTACTCTCTTTTGTTAAACGCCGCGACGAGCCGCGCGATGAGAGCGTGAATAAATAGTTTTGGAAGCTGTCGAGTGCAGACTCGCGCCGTGTGTGTAAAATGCATCCTCAAGTTGCACACCTTTGTCGGGTGCATCTACTGTTCTGATTGGATCGTCGTGTTGCCGCGTTACAGCAATCGATCAATCTCACGACCGATCAGCCTCACTCCCAGCTCAGCCCCAGACAGTGTAGTATAATTTCGAAGGCGCAAAGAGAGAGAGAGAGAGAGAGAGAGAGAGAGATTCGCCGAGGCTGGCCCGTTTGGCCCTCTCTCGGTGTTCACCGATCGAATTTATTGGATCCGGCTGAAAAATACCTTAATCCGTTTGGACATCGGCCGGCACGCTCGACAAATGCAATATATTCGCCGCGCGAATTCTGCTGTAACGGTTTATCATCGAAATGCATTGAATCGGTCCACTCGAGTTTTCACCGGGCGCTCCCTGTATTTTTCAACGAAGCCTCGCCTGCCAGCCTGTTAAAGTGGCCTCTCTCACTCACTCTCTCTCTCTCTCTCTCTCTCTCTCTCTCTCTCTCTCTCTCTCTTCTGTCACTACGGTGTAAGCTCCATTGAAAATGTTCCCCCGTTTGAAAGAACTCGATGCATTGCCTCGAGTGCACGGCGATCAGTTTTCAAGTGTGATTTTTATTAGGTACAACCTCTTTCTTCTCTCTTTTTTTTTCCACGTGAATGAATGAAAAGAAAAGAGATGATATTTCCGGCTTTCGACGGTTACAATATAATTCATGGCTCCATGGTTTCTGATCAATCGCAAATTCCACGAGAGGGCTCTCTGCACGGAAGGGTTCAGCTGGAAACTTTGGTGTGAAAATTGGACGAGTTCACTTTTCAGTGAGGTTACATTTGTCGAGGTTTTACACGTGTATTTTTGTATTTATATTGATCGGCGTAAGAGTCAGAAAAGACAGCATGCAGACATCTTCGATATCAAAAAGGCGACGACTATATTTCGCTAGATTTATACTTTGGTGAAATATACTCCTGAAACGCCTATCCAATCCAGTCCTTGTGTATGATTCTCCAAGCTTTGTGATCCTGTTTCCACGCACCAAATTATTACTTTTAACCTTAAAGATAGAAAACGAGAACGGCGCTGCAGTGTCATTATTTTTAACAAGTCTGTGGTATATCGAAGCTTTCACGAATCGACGATTCACCGCGCTATTGTGCTCGGACAAATTATGTTAATTGATCTCTCACGCCCGAGGAATACAATCTGCCGTTTTCAACGCCCGCGAAGAACGAGCAAATAATTCTAAAGTCTCCGCGCAATTTCAGGAATAATCAACGAGCACGAAATGGTACTTTGAAATGGAGCACACACTCCAGATACAACGAAACAATGCGCACGATTTTTCATAACGGCGTCCGCGTAAGACCGGCGTTTCTCTGTAAAAGAGAACTTTTGTTCGACTTCGCCAAAGGAGGGGAAACGCTTCGATGAAACGGCTACGCGCATACGTGATTCCAGAGAATGCATATTAAATATGGCAGGCGATGAGGTTCTTTCAAAGAGCCCCGGCATGGAAAGCAATTATACAAGTAAATATGAAAATGTGTGCCCGAGAAATGCCTTTTAAATCCGCCGTTTACAAAGGCGCGTGGAACTGTCGGAACGGTTTGCCCGGTCCGTTTCATTCGATCGTTCGCTGGCGCGGCGCTTTGAACGCGCTCGGAAATACCTCCGCGGTTTATAAACGGCGAAAGAATCGAGGAAATCCTCTTTCAAACGTTATCGTCTCCGGTGTCAGCCGCGAAACACGCGACTGACGCTCATTTTGAAACCCGAAATTGCGCGGAGATCGCGAAATCGTTCGGTTCGCACGAGCAAGAGACACTCGATACTGTTGTCCCTCGATGACGTATTCACTGTCCATTCACATTGTCGCTCGCGGAAATGTGTGCAAATGTCACTTGCCATTTCGACGGAATCTGTTGTTATCGTTCGTCGTTAAATTCTTTCGCAAATGCATACGCGGTTGGTTCAAAAAGTCTGCGTAGAAGCCTTAAAATTTATTATTTGGTGTTGCACGAGTTCTCTTTCTCGATTTGCACGACCGAACGTGAACTTGAATGTAAAAAATCTTGTTTCGCGTAAATTATTTTTACCGAATGCTGTAAAACGATTTTAGGATTTGTCTTTGTTTCATTTGTTTGACAAAAATAAAGAGCAAATAGATTGTATTATATATATGCACAAATGAGAAGAGAATGTAACTGTATTTGGTTATAATTGGTGAAACATTTAATGAATTATTAGTAAAATATGTTCCATAATATGATACAAGTCGAAATTAATCAAACTTATTAACTTTCGTGAAAAATTAACAAAATGTTCGCGCATTTTTGAGCGGCGCTGTACGCTTCGCTGAACTTTTCTAAATTTTAGCGGGATTATAATGTTACACCGTCGCGACCCGATGGATTTTCACCGAGAATTGTCTATTTTTTTTTCTTCTCCTTCCCTTTTTAAGAATTTATATCCGGCCCTTTTATGCTTTGAAACGTTTGAGCTCACCGTGAAAAAAGACAGGATCTCTGCGGCGGTTCTCGCGTATTCGGCTGGTCTGAAAGGTCGTTGAGCTTCCGTCTGGCATTCTCGTTCTTAACTCTGCACTTCGGGACGCACGAACCCGTAAATTTCACTTGAAATCTCTTCCTTTGCTCGAAACCTGCGCGAAAAAGCCACCACCTGTCTCGAAAGTTCGCCTCTTTAACTCGGTTTGCGCGAATTCTACCGAGTAGAATTGCAATTTATTAACGAGCAGATCGAGTGGAGAGCAATAGCTCGGTCGTGAGAATTTTAACCTCCCTTCACGTAGCTAAAATATCCAAAAAAAAAAAAAAAATCTTGACAATGAGGAACAGGATCTATAGCGGAACAGGGTTGCAACGAAGAAGGTATGAATCTCAGTCTTGATAAACTAATACTCGAGACAAGTTTGCCACGTCTGCCGCAGAGACAGAGAATGCAACCAGCTCGTTCTGTAATCATCGAGTCCAACCGTTTAAGTTCAACAGAGCTTTGTCCAAGTTTCATTACACTCGCTTTATGATCCATAACGTATAGAAAGTCTGTAACGTCGGTATCGAATAGATACGTTAGAAATTTCTGACCGAACGTCAAAACGCGTACTTTCACGAGATAAATTCGTTAACTGCGGCGAAGTTGACCCAGAATTTTGCTCCCTGGACGTGTAACAGTGTTTGATAGTGTTTGATCGGAAGCGGGACACGCGTCTACTCCATTGCAGAAGGCACTTCGTGAGTTCATCGAGCGATTGTTTATCGTGTAATTTTATCTCGCGATGAGTCGTACTTAGCGCGGCTATTAAACAAACAAAAGTTTCGAAATTCTACCGTGATTCGCTCTCCAACTGGTTACCAGATCCTGCCAGTTGAAACTTTGTATTTGCTTATCCAACTTATAGGCTGTGCTCGAGATTGCTCCGTTTACCGAGTTTGCCATTAACGCGATACCAGCGCTACGAGAATGGCAACTTCCATTGTTCACGGGAAGGGAACGTGATAATTTTCTGCTGGCTCTCTGATTTTCATGCTGCAATTAACCCGTGATATCAATTTACAGTTAAATTTTAATACGAAAGTAATCCGTTGGATCGAGAGACGTGAGTCTGTTTCGTAATAGCTGATAAATTGGCAAAATTTTATGTAAAAGTCGGAGATATGTAATCACTCGGACGAACGGTAAATTAATACCTTCAACGTTTTCGTCATAATGTTGCGACGAGCGGTGTTCTGAGAATTTTTAAATTTTAATGTTCAACGAGGATTTGAAAATTTTGCAGATTAAATATGAATGATATTTTGTTAAAAACACGGTCCTCTTGTCTGGCCAGCGTTCATTCATTACTGGGACCAGATGAAATTTCAAAATTTGCAAGAAATTTCGACAAGAAACGAATTCCCCAGACGCCCCCTCCCCTAAAGCTTCCCCGTCGGTCAATCGGTTACGAAGAGTAAGAACGCGACGAAGCTACTTGCCAGAGCTCTAAGGAGCCGTCCACACAGTGTCACGACCAATCCCCCTAAAAGAAGTTCCTTAATCTTCATCAAACTCTTAAAGAAGGCCGCGGCCCGAGAAGAGACAAGAACCTCCGCTCTTGGAGCATCATCGGAATAATGAACTCTTAAGTGTCCACTATTGAGAAAAAACCGGTCGATAACTCCGACGTGCTTTTATTAAGATCCTTCGCTGATTCTCCCCTCTCACCCCTCTCCCCCACGCCATCCCCACGTGACGTTTAAATGCACCCGCCGGATTCCACTTTGTGAAAGTAGCTGCGACAATTTCCACTTGCTCTCGTCGCTCCGTCTTTGACCCCCCGCTCGTATCATTGCTCTATTTGCCTTTTCAATTTTATTGAAATCTTCGCCATCGATCATGTCTGAAATTCTACCAATCTCTAGCACTAGATGCAGGTAACTGGTACTATTTTTTAATCGAAGACGATTGGTGACTGATGACAGAAATTTCGAAAAGAAAAGACAAATTACTATATTGTCTAGAACTCTGTGCTAGCTGCTAATCACAGCAACGTCTCGTTGCTTTCGTTGAAACTCGAGAAATTCTCTACAAACGCCTTCTCGTCTTTCTTGCTCGTTTGTTTGCTCGTATCGCGAGCGCTTCTTCACGTCCTCGCCCTTGTTTTCCCTTTCTTCGTTTGACGGGATACGAGAGCCCCGTGTAATCCTCAGCCGTAAATCGGGATTAAAGTTGGCGCCGTTTCACGTCGCGGCGAGCGTTGCCCGATGAACAAGCAGAGGGACACTTTTCGATCGTATCATACTCGGCGATCATAGCATACATGGCGATCTCATACTCGTGCCACGTACGAATATTTTCTTCGAGATTTTCGATTTTCGAGACTTCTAAGCCTGTGTCGGAACAACTCGCGAGATCGAATTCTAGTTCAAAGTGATTCTTGCAATTCTCGAAGAACGTTTCGAAATTAATATTCGAACGCTTTACTTACAAATTTATTGTTGCTCACGGTGCCCCGTAGCTACGATTCGATCGGTATCAATGCCGGAGGTATCGCCGTCAAGTGGAAAACGCGGTACTTTTGTTGCCAGAAAAAGTATCCGGCTATTAGTAAGTTTAAAAGGAGAGTAACAAAGACCGGGTAGATTATCGCCACGGGCGTCGTTCCTTTCTGCAAACTGTTCTCTGTCCTCTTGGTATAATTAATATCGCGACTCGGATCGCCGAGTAATTAATAAACTGATCTGCAGAATATACCGATGAAGTTTGTCATCTAATTAACCGTTGTAATTGATCGCCACGGTATTTTATGATATTACGTTTGGTGAGGTCGCCAAGTTCAAATGACGAGGCATCGGATCGTTAATAAAACCCATCTTGATGTCTCTCTTCCTTTTTTTTTTATCACTGAAAGTGATTTTAGGGTGCAACGCTGATGCAACGAAAATTAGCGATTGGTTGATTTGGGTCACGTGACTCGCGAGGGGGCGTGGCGTAGACCTCGAGTAGGAGTGGCGTTGTCTGGTACTGAGCGATCGCGCCTGTAATTTGTTTTCTATCGATTCAAATGTTTGCACATCAATAAAATTAAACAGTTGCAAATCGTGCAGTTTTTTATTTACACTCCGGAAGAATTTCAAACACAGAAAGAGAAAGGAAAAGGGATGCACTAGCGTAGAAAACGTAGCGTTTGCTTGGCTCGCGCGGTGTGCGTTAATTATTTTCCAGCGGGTCCCGCTGGAAATCGATGGAAATGACACGATTCAACAAACAGTTGCGAATAACTGCGTGGTTATATACGCAACCGAAAACCGGAAAGACGACGATTGCATTATCGACTCTCTTTCCTCCTTCTCGACACAACGTGTTTAAACCGTTCGATCGACTTGTATTTTCTCCACGTCTCATTTCGCCGACGTTCCACTTACGCTCTACGATTCTCGACATCTATTTCTTTCCCATTTCCGTGAAACACTTGATTGTCGAGCACGAAACAACGGATTCCACAAGCGTGTAAAATTATTCGGAATTATTAAACGTCAGTTTGAAACTTGAAGCACGCTGAATAAAACATGATCGGTGTTCCGTCAGTCGTTTCGATACAAAAAGGTAGATCACGCATTAAAACACGAACGAACGTGTCCTTTCGAATTGGAGCGTGCCCTTTTATGAAACTCGAAACTTCGATCTAGCAGAATGTAAAAGTTGCTTGCAACGTTAATGCCAAAGAAAATCGCATTAAGAAAATGAACGATCCGTCGTCCACGAAGAAACGATGAATTATAATCGAATAAAAGTTCGTCTCGTAATAGTTATAAAATATAACATTCTTTACAAAGCCATTTCATTTGCAATAACCGAATAATATCGTTCCATTGTTGCAACAACGCGGAAAGAATTTCTCCGCGTTTCTGTCAAGTATGTAAATACCAGTCAGTAGAATGGACCGCGTGGTCCATTCATTCTTTGTCCCCATTCCCAGAATGATTAATTTCTCTCGTTAAGATATTGTTCGATTTTTCTGCGTTCGAAATCGTTGACTCTCGTTAACTCTCGTTGACCAATCCAGGAACCTCACACGCTGCTTTTCCAGACCGCTGGACCTTAGACAACTGCGAGAGTTGGAATGTAAAAGCAAAACGTATCTTCTAGTGCTTTCTCCTAGATTAAACGTCCACCAAGCAGCCGCTTGGCCCTTCGCTTCCTCTTTCTGCCCTCGCCACTCTTACGTACTCTGTGTACCGTGGACTTTACGCCCAGGCTTCTTCCTGCTCCTCTCTCCTTCTCTCTCTCTCTCTCTCTTCTCTTCACCTCTCCCCCGCGTAACGTCTTTAACGTCATGTTCCTGGTTCCATAGACTGCGCTCAGCTTTTTAAAGGTTCAATTACCCGTGGATACGTCTCTGCTCTCCAGTCGACATTCCTGTTGCCCATCGTCGCCGCCGAGGTTCGCCAGAGAGAAAAAACGTTACTCCACCCTTTCTCGCGCGACGCTCTTGAGACGAATCTACCCGACGTGGTCTGCTACGCGGCGTGCGTCCTCGCGGAAATCGAGGCTCGTCGCCCCAAGAGATTGTCGTCCCGCGAACTCGCGAATTACGCCGCATGCGCGACGCTGGCTGGTTGGTTTACGTCGAAAGGAGCATCTTCGTTACGAATTATCGTGCGTACAGTGCGTCAGCCTTCCGGAGAACGAGCTGAGGCGAGGCCGCTTTCAATCCACTTTCAACCAACAACGTTGTTAATTATCGCGAGTCGGAGCATCATTTCAGGAATTGTCCTGCGTTCGAATCTCGTTTTCGTTCCCCAGTCCAAAGCATTGTCCATGGAAGATAATGAGACAACTAGTCTCCTCGAACTTGACAAATTTTCCAGCGACAGAAAATAGTGGTAGCAGTGACAGAACGAACATTTCGTGCGTCTGTGGATGATAATACAGTCTCAAACACTATCGCTTACCAACTTTAATTTCACATCTCTCGATTCCCTTTGAAAATTTAACAAAGAATTGTAGGTAAGTCAGTTTCGAACACGAGCAGTTAATCACGCTGGATCTAGAACTTTGAATTTATTATAATTCGCGCGCGGATTCAACGAGGCGACGCTCACCGAGATGAACGAATCTGTTTGCAAGAACTTTCCCCCGTAGCTCGCAGCGGTGGCCCCCAAGGTTGCAGGCCGCAGATGCGCATTCGAAAGGATTTTTCCACGCACCTGTCTAATTAATATTGTACACCTCAGCTGCGCGCCGGTGTCGCCGAGGAGGAGAGGATTTTCAGGAGCGAACGTTGAAGGGATGTAAAAGAGACTCGGAAACGTGGAATTTAGAAAGAGGGGGCGGGGGAGGGGGTAAGGGCGGTAACGCGCGTGAGCGGTGAAAAATGCGCCCGCGTCCCGGCATCTCCTTCAGTTCCGCCGGGAAAATTTCCTTCCGCGAAAAACTTTAATTACTTCCTAGGGATTCATTACTCGATGCTAATAGACACGTGTTCCGTTCGTCCGTTCCTTTTTTTTAATTTTTTAAAAAAAGTTCCCCGGGATATGAATATTGCTCGTCACGTGCCAACTTCTCGCCGGGGCGCTGTGTTATTTCGCTGACACTGATTTACAAGCTCTCGGAGGGCCCGCGAACTGTTTGCCGATTTGCGAAAGACGGAACGAGCCGAGGGTGAGAATCGTGCTCTCGAACGAAGGAGAACAAACGCGGAATAATGAATGCGACGTGTGACGGTACGTCGTAAATATTAAATGGCGAATACCTTTTTTTATTTTTTGGATATTTCACGTTGTTTCGTAATTTCGTGAGATTTTAAGAAATTCTAGTATTTGAAATATCAGTCTGGTCTAATCTTTCTATTCAATAACATCTAATATGTTAAACTAAAATATACTATTTTAAACATTAAACATTAAACCAACATCTGCAAGGTTTCATTATTATTGTTTCATTCGAAGAATAAACAGAATCGATTTTAAATACATCGTATGTACGATTGTAAAACAAGTTACGATGTGACCATTAGTATTCATAATATAATGAAATAGTTGAACTGCGAATTTTTATGCGCATTCATATTTCTAAAAATATAATTTTAAATTGTTCCATCTTCATACTTTGTATATTTCTTTGTATTATACTCATTGTCAGTCTGTGAAAGTTGTTTGTAAGAAAGTAGTCGTTTCAAACTCTCAGCCCGCTACTGTACGGCCGCAAGTAGAATAAACCGTTCGCAGTCAGACACAAAAATCCGTACGTGATGCCGTTTGGCCGGAATAATTGAAAATACTCTGGTTATTCGGGCAGGATGCACCTAATGGACGTGAAACGTGTCAACTATGCGTATATTTTACTTTATCGTTCCATTAGTTTTTGCCGCCGCCATATTAGCAAGAATAATAAACCGGGCGACGTCGAGTCGTTAGCAATTACGGCGTCGATAAATTTCGCGAATCAACGGAGTAATAATGTATGAATATTAATACCTACGCACATCGACTATTTTGTCCATGCGCAACGCCAGTTTATGATTTCCGTATTTAGGATTTAATGGACTATTAATGCAATACAATTTATTACGTTCCATTGAAAAACAATAAACATCTCTGCGTAACGCGTGCAACGCCGGCTCTATTCACTTCAACGTTGCCAACATCAGGCTGCATTTTCGTAAATCAACCTTTCACGCTGGAACAACGTTACATACCTTTCACTCGCGTTAATCACCGAAAAATGTCATTTCGTTAGCTGTTACATGGAACGCGCGCAAGGATCAAATTTAAGTAGAGTAACGTTTACAATAATCAAGCAACGAAAATTACAACAGTCTGCGATAGTGTTTAAACGACGTTGAAGCTGGTTTTAAATTTTATCGATATTACCTCGACAACAACCATTACACGTTACAACAACAACAAAGTTTCTTTTCCATCTTTTCCTTTCGAAACTAAATTTTGAAATTTTATCAACACTGCAACGAGACACGTTAATTACGTCGGGCAAATTTAAAGTAAATCCAATACACGTACTCCGCTTTGAAGATGTATGAAAATTACATTACGCTCCAAAGTACGCTGTATTTACTACCAATGAAATTTTCGTGAAACAACACACTGAAACGTGATTCCCAACGTTTTTCGTAATTTCCTCCGGCGTAGAAAGTATTTGCAGTCTGTCAGTGTTGAACGAAAGTCAAAGAATCGATGTTATTTGGAACCGCGGAACTTTTTATCAAGAGTCTTTCGCTGTTTTGTCAACAACAGTTCTAATGCCACTGGCCGGAGAATTAAACCGGCAACGGTGTTCCATAAATTTATTACTGCAACTCCATTGCCGCGAATTTGCATTCCCCCGGCGTTCCCTAAAGTACACCGCGCTCGCCGCCCAAGTCCAGGAGACTCGGAATCGCCGGGCATTTTTCCGTATCGGCAATTCGAATCGTTGGGGGTGACGTCGTTGCTCGTGGCTGCCGCGCGGCGGTATTTTCCCAGCGAATAAAACTGGACGTCCGAATAGAGTACAATGCGTTTATTAATTTCGGCCCGTTCGACCATGAAGTATTGTACACTCGGCATTTGCATACTTCGATAATCCGTTAGTCATCGAAGTGTGGAGTTATAGCAGGCAGAGGCGACCGGCAGCGCCTCTCGCAAACCGCCGGCCGGACCGATCGATTTTCAATTAGCTTCAATTAGACCGCCGCTGTAGCTAGCGGAAATTTCGCATAGCGAGACCACCGAGCACGGTTCTACGTCTGATCCGCGAATGCGAGCCGATGACGGGCGGAACGCCTGGCAAAAGAAACGATTCCGATCTCGTTTCGAACCGCTTCCACTTCGAACCGACCGATTTTCGAACAATTATCGCCGGCTCGCCGATAAACTGGCCATCGAAATTCGTCGTCAAATTATTCCGCCGTCGAATTTTTCTTCCTTTTCTTTATTTTCTTTTTTTTTTCCCTCTCTCTCTCTCTCTTCACCGCACCACCCTCTTTCCTCTTCCTTCTTTCCATCGATCGCTACGTCGCACGCGCAGAGATTTTTTTTTTGGTACAGGGGGATCTCTTTCCTCCCCCATAAATGCCATAAATGCCGCGATACGCGTTTTGTTCTATTAGCAGCTTTCAGACAGAATGACGTATAGTGATTATTCAGACGACAGTGAGTGAATAACGGGCGCGCTCGGTTCTACCATTTTTGCGCGGCGAGTCACTGTCCTACTAGCGAGCGCAACACTTTTTTACGAGATACGAGTCGAATATAATACGAATGAAAAATGTTCGCCGCCCGTATGAAAGTCAATGGGCGAAGAATTTATCGAACTGTCGATAGAGCGGGCGCGCACCGGGCGCGTTTCGTTCTGCGCTTTCGTATTCGCGTGTTCGAAATATACACGTACACACGGCCGCGCGGGTGAAATTCCTCGAGTGAAATTTGCCAGGAACAAGGAGACTCCTGTCTGTGCCGGTTCACAGGGGTTACTCGAAAACGTTCCACCGTGAAACGTTCTTATGAATACGTCACGAGCGTGCTTCGTGCGGGAATTTTTGAAATTTCATCGAACCCGCCGGCTAGATATAATTTGAAAAAGAGGGGATATCGCACGTGGAAAAGTTTTCTCTCGATCAAGTGTCGTATCTAATATTCTACGCATTTCCGCGGTTTTAAAATTCCGCCAGTCAACGTGGTTATCTAAAAGCCAAACGATCTTCAAAACATTTTATCCAAACAACGAGTCCAACGTACGGATACACTCGGAATAAATTTCCATCGTCCTCAGCTCTCGATTCCATTCGATCGCTTTCTTTTTTTTCGACGTATCACGATATGATCCACCACGGGCTAAGAGCTAAAAGTTTAACGCTCCCTTTGGCCCGATCGCTTTGAAACGATCAAATAATTATACATTCAAAATTCGCGGGGCCGCTGATGGTCAAACGAAAGTGGCCGTTCGTTCGTTAAGAGGCGCAAGTTTGTTGATTGCTCAAAATTCGACGGTTCGAGCAATCAGCATTATATTGAAGGGACAATGGATTCGCGGGAGGTGGAGGAAGAGGTGGAGAAATGGCCGAGGCCAGGCGAGTGGTAGTTATTCCTAGTTCGATGGAGGGTCGGCCGAAGTGGCGTACTGACTGCAGTTTAGATAATGGCAGGCCAAGTTCATTAGCATGGTCTGGTCTAAAGGGTCCTATCACTGTTCTCTCGAAAGCCTCTGTCTCCCGCTTGCTTATACACCCACACGCGCTCCAGAGAGAGAGATAGGTGTCATCCTTCCCTTGCCTGCGTCAATAACGAGCCGGTTGTCATTGAATATCGGTCATGGTTTTCGCGTTTCGTACCTTGATCGTCCGAATGAAAGATTCAAGCCTCTGTCTCGTATCGCCAGCCCTGTCGATGTTTTATTCAGCCGTCTCTCCCGGCTATCGAGAATGCGATGCGTTTCAACATTCCTTTTGAACGGGTGACACTGTTCTCGTTTTCCCGCTCTTCCCGCCGTTAATCCCTCGTATCTCTTTATCGCGACTGGGTCGACCAGCGGCAATTAGAACCGCTAAACGCGAATCCACTGCGATAACGACGCTTTAATTTCTGACGAAGGACGTTTGATATCTGATCCAACGTTAAAATCGATAAAATTGGGATTGGATTTTTACGAAAATCAACGATCCGATCGCGAGCACTCGCGGCAATTTGAATTTTGACACGCTTCCACGTTTCGCGTGATAAACGTTACCGGAGCATTGGGCAGATGTGAACAAGGCTTTAATCGATTTAATCCGTTATTAATATCACGTATCAATCGATACGAATCAAGAATTGAATTACAATTACCGCACGTGTTATATTTATCATTTCCGATGCGCGTATGGCCTCTGTTCTATCTGTTCTATCCTGTGCGATTCCTCGTCCATGTGCTTTCGCTGCGATACGTTTGTGAAAACCACCGAATGGAACGTTTAGTTTTTACGATAAAAGCACAGTTTTACGTAGTTACAGTTTCTCTCGATCGTAGTGACGTTTATCCTATTTTAACTGTTCTGGAAACTGTCTGCAGATATTTGCAACATCGAAGACTATATCTGGTAATGTCAATGATCGTCGTAGTGGTCGTCGTTAATTAATAAATGTGAATTAATTAACTCTTTCAAGGGTTGAAAGTTGAAATAACTTTTCTCGGCTTAACGAGAGAGTAGAACAATAGAATATCGCGGATTTTGTTCGTTGAAATCACAGCGAGCGTTAAAGGCACGAAGAGAGAGAGAGAGAGAGAGAGAGAGAGAGAAGGAAAAGACGAGGTAGGTTAACGAAAGACGCTTATCGTCTTTACGCCCCTCGCATTCGGAGCTTTTACGGCCGCTCGTACTCTCAGATGCATCGGCGTGCGGCTGCACTTAGGTCCTTTTCACCCATTACGCCGCATTGTGACATGATTGTCCGCCATGTGCGCATTATTGGCGAAGAACAATGGCCGCGGCAGATTGAAACGGTTAACTGAAACTTCTGCCTCGGAGCGCATTCGTCCGATACTCCACGCGAGGACATCCCTCGCAACCTTTTTAATGACCGCGATGATGATGGCGCTCAGGGGCGGAAAGACTGTCGCGATGCTTTCAGAAGTAATACTACCCAATATTAGGGGTAGCCGTAAGTAATTTCGTTTTTTCTCAAACCTAATAACCATCTAGCGAGAATAATTTAACTGATTGTAACACAACCTATATTCTAGTTAAATATATTGACATTTAGTGTGCTTGTTACATCGTAGATTAAAACTTATAATATTAACTTAAATAAAATAAAATTTTGCACAGTATCAGAAAACGACATTACTCGTGGGTATCCCCAATACATTCGATGACATAGTCAAGTGTCGGATGCAGGAAGATCCATAGGAAACCGTAATTGAAATTTATTTTATTTATTAGTACATAACGTTCTGTCAATGACACTATTAATCCTGTTAACGTTAACAGTCTTGCAATAATTATAACTTTTGCATTTAGAAACGTTTCCCGAATCTCTTCGTTCTGCATGCAGTGCAATTATAAAAAGTACAGCACCTTCTCTGATTACAAATTTGTATAAATCCCTTAATGCTGAAAGTGCCGACTGTCAAAGGATAAGAAAATAGCGTAGAAATATCAGAGAAACGAAAATACGGGAAGTAGGAAAGGATTCAATTTGTGATTCGATACAGAGTATATTTGCGAAGGGTCGTTCAAATCACAGTAAGTCTATAAAATTCCCATGAAAATTTACGACTTGGTTATTTTTTATCACTCCGCCAGTTTTGGCACCGTTCAACAATAACTGCACGAGAACCTCGACTACGGCATTTAAAAAAATCAGCGTGTTTGTGCGTGCGGCGCGATAAATCGTTAAAAATGCACGGCTATAAAGCTTCTGTGAAAAATTACGATTTGATCATTCTCGCAACCCTGCTGGCAGTAATAATCAGTTTCACGAACCGAATGGAAATGTCGATACACGTTTTATCACCGAACTTCCTAGTCATCCGCGTGATAAACTTTTACGGTCTCCCCGTTCCAAGTCGATCAGTATCTCTGCGCGATCTTTACCGAAGAGCAAGAAACTGAATCAGTGGGGGAAAATTGTCGCGACGGAAGATAGCGCGCGACGTGGAACCGGGTTTAATAAAGACGCACAAGCAAGGGGGATGATCGGCGGCGTGCATCGGTGAAACGTCAGGTTGCTTAAAAAAGCTTGCAACTTTTTGCGAGCCGAACGTGTCAAAGCCGTCGATATGAATATTTATACCGAGCAAATAATGATGCGCATGCACGCGCGAGCTCATCCGCGGATTTTTTCCCCCCTCCCCGGTGCTAGCTACTCGCTTGGCAGTGAGCCACGCTGAATATTCCGATTGATCTATCGAAAGTCCATTCCACGTTTAAGGCTCGTAAAAGCTTCCATCAAAGGAACCGAATTCCCGAATGTTCTTAAATGAAGTTTGCGTTTCGAGCCAAGCGTCTTTGAACGTCTATCAACGATATCATTCGCGATGGTACGTTGTAATTTTCATTTGTTTATTCATATGAGACATTTTTATTCATACGTAGAATTGTTGTTGCGTTATAACATGTAGGTAGATTGGAACAAATTACTGTAAACTTGGACAAAATAGCAGAAATAAAGTAAAGTAAATTTAAAGGATGAACGAAATTTGTCTTGTCTTCAATTTTTTTTTTTTTATGTATTTGATTTCTGAATTTGAAAATTCCCCTATAGTTCAACTGTAATATCTTTGAGAAGAATCCTGAAACGAAGATATGAACGAGTACTTTTGTTACTCAGAGTTAAGCTCGCAATAAAATAGAAATTGGCCGTCAACAAATGTTCCGTCGTATACATTTTGCGATAGAACGCCGGAAACGTTGGATAATCGCTCGACAATTTTTTAATTACCCCGATGATCAAATCGAATCAAGTGGAAGCACGGTCGAATTCCGGCGGTAATACCGGAGCGATTAAAAATTTGATGCCTCGAGGTTCCATTTTATTAGCGGGGCGCGCTTGACGAACGCCATTAACGTTATAAAGCATAAATAGCCGAGCTGAACGTCCGTTCATGCCGGAGCGAGCGCATCCATAAAACATTCCGACTAATTTTGGTTAATTGGTTGCAGTATTCGAGAGTAAGCGTGTCGATACTGCCCGAATATCTACGGATTTATCTAGATAGAATTCAGCCGACGCTCACCGTCACCGATTTCCATCCCGCATCCAAATCGATCGGAACGTTTCGGAGACATTATGGATCCCGCGAAATTATCAGCAATCAAACAGTGAATTCGTCTAGCCGATTGCTCTGGCTGTTGCTCTGTAAACGAACAAGTTACGCGGCTGCTTGACACTCTGTTTCGCGCTTTCCACCGTTTAACGCTGGAAACTGGTCGCTTTGCATCGTCGAAATTATCCGTCCGATCTTGCACGAGATGCCCACTCGGTCGTCGGTGTGTTTCGACGGGCAAAAATTTGTACACTCGTGGTTTGTGGAACTGCGCAGGGGTATTTATTACAGAGGGACGTTTTGTGCGTATATTACGCGCTATATGCGCAAAGAATTTTGAAATTTTATTAACACCGCGCGGTGGTTTGACGAGCAATTTTTTGCGGCCAAACTCAATTTAGTTCTTTAGCGTGTATTTTTTGTATTTATATACGTACGTACGTGCGCGTATATAATGCCATTCAAAATTACTCGCTCTTTGAACGGAACATATGTTTTTGAAAGACAAGAACATTATAATCATGATTTTTTAAAAATATAAATTCATCATAGTATTGATCGTATTTACAATAATATTATCAATATTAATCAATTTATTTACCTTATTTTTCAGTGAGAGTATATATTGTACATTTTAATCGTTCTTTCGTATTTCAATTATTATTAAACTACGATTACAGCGTGCACTGTAACATGATTTAAGACGAGCAATGCGATTAAATACTGTTAAAACTTGAAATTAAATTGCAAATATTTTATGAAAAACTAGTGTCTGTTTCGTAGCTTCTTTCAATTGCCTGACACGATCTTTCCGATACTCTACACATCAACGACAACGTTGCATCGATGAATTTGTTTAACAGAACAGTTACAGTGTTTCGCTTTTAAAAGGCAAACTCGTAGAAAAAAAAGCACAAGTGAACTCATCAACTCGCACAGTGATTTCATATTAAACGCGATTCCGAATCGGCCGTTAACTTTAAAGAGGATAATCAATCCCTCGCAACTTGAGCAAAGTCAACTATGAATTTTTTATGAGCTCGGAGGAAGTTAAGATATATACTCGGGGCCACGCTCAATCCAAAAACCAAAGCAGCCATAAAGCGGACCAACCAACTTAACTCAACTTAACTTTCTTAATTGGTTTGTCCAGAAAACTTTGACTTCAGCTTAAGATCAATCTATTTGCATCGCTCCTTCCCGTTTTACCTTTACAGAAACAAACGGATTCCCAAATTTCTTCTCGATCCTCGTGAAGTATGTCCAAGTGAAACGAGTAGAAGTGCTTGCGCACGGACGCTACGAACCACGCGAACCAAGCTGCCCCCTTCAGACTCGACCAAATACCCCCTGGTTTAATTACATCTATCCGTTCGTTGAGAAACAACTCGCAAATTATTAGTGCGAAATATAATGCTGGTGCTTCTAGCGTTAGAGAGCAACTTCCGCGAGTATGGTTAATTAACGACAAGGCTGCCGATCCATCACGTTCATCGGATTATAATGAAGACGTGCTCGTCTAACATTGATCGACAGACCTATCTGGAAACAGTGTCGTAATAATTCTCTGAATTAGCTGAATCATTCTGTAGGAAGAGAAATGGAAGGACGTATGTACTTGGGGTAGTGAGAATGAGAAAGAGAAGAACGTTGGTTGATGCGTTTTCATCTCGGAGTCACTGCCTAGACTCATCAATGGGGGCCTGATGGCAGCGACTCCTTACGCTTGTTATTGTAACTACCCGCTAAGGCTGGCCCGATCACCCATCCTAGCGGAGTTCCGCACACTGCTTTGCTTAACGTCGGAGATCGGCAGGACCTCGACGCTAGTCAGTGTTTGAAACTCGCAGTCGAGGAATCCTAGGCCGCTACAATTCCTTTGAATTGTGACTTATCCGAGATACAAGAAACTTTTCACGAAGAAATTCTCCTGGTTAAAGAATCGAATATACACAGCTGCAATCGTATCACAGTTGCAGATAATGGATTGGTATCTAAAAGTAAGATCATGAACGTCGAAACACCCCGTTTATAGATCTATTGATGCTGTAGTTGCAATGGTACACAAATGTTTCCTGCAACCAAATCGCGCGTGTACGTTTCAAGTTCATTCGCGCGACTTGACAGAAACTTAACAAAAATAATAAAACTCGAGCAGTTCTAATTCGACGACCCTACGCTCCACATACTTGTGCCTTCAATTCGCATCGGATCTCCGATAATTTCGACAGAGAAGTCAAGAGAAAGAGAGAGAGAGAGAGACAAAAAACATATTGCAAAAGGGCCGTTGAAGCGTGACATAGCCGCGTTTCGACCCTCCTCGAATGGAATAGCAGTTTGATAGGTTCTAACGTAGGCAGTCGGTGGCTCGTACACAACCGTTCTCTCTACCTCTTGAGAGTTTCGCGGTAGGATGCGGGCTTTGATCTACCGGCATCAATATCACCCGCGCGTCCGCTTCCGTTTCAGTGCACTTTTCGGACAGACTGTAGAGGGGGGAGCAGGAAATAAACGATCGACGACAACTACGACAGGGGGGGAGGGCGAAGAATCGTGGATGCGCGGCTGAAGGAGCAGCAACCGGCGGAGTCGTCGGTTTGCCAACACCGATTGACGATCGAACCATCCACCGATCACCGTGTCGCTTCCAAGTGCGAACCCGCGAAGCGCGCGGAAAATCGTCTTTGAACGCTTTCTGAGCCGTCCGACTTGCTGCAGTTCGTCAGTCGTCATCCGCCATTACACGTTCGTCGGAACTGCATTGTCGAAAAAGTGCCAAGTTTCTGTGACGACAAGCATGTTTAAGAATATCTCGGTGCGTGGAAAGATTTGTCGTTCTAAAAAAAAAATTACGGAGGCACGTAGAAACGCATTGGGAAAAGATTCAAAGTGGAATTAAGCCGTGTGTGGTCAGACGATCGTGGTTAAAGAATTATTGGACGTGAGATTTGGAAATTTCTACGTGAGGGTTTCGAAATGGAATGTCAAACGACAGGTTGACCAACATTGTTTGGACTCAATGGACGAGGTAACAGGCGAATTATTTGCGGTAATTTCTGAGTAGAAATAGACGACAGGAAGTCAAACATCTGTGATTGATGTACTATTACTTGGAAACTTTTAAATAGAATTGAACTCGGAGTGAGACGTGCAGAAAATTATTAATCGACATTATGTAAAATTAGATCATCCGCAATCAGACAGTCTGCAAATTAATTTTGGCTCGGAATTTGAGATGATTTCTATGTATAATTGGAAAGGAACGAGTGGTCTGTATCACTTGGAAAATTATATCACGTGTAATCAGACAGATCCAACTGACGAATAATTAACAAATTCTACTCCCGATTTGCGGTAATATTTAAATAAACTTGAACGATGCACAACTGAAGGGAAGTAGTAGCAAATTATTGATCTGTACTACTTAGGATCTACATAAAATTCGTAGAATTGCATCGTACAAAGTCAGACGGACAATCGGCAATCGGCAAATACCACATAGAATTTACAATAATATCTAAATAAAATTGAGCAGTACATACGTATTTCGACAGACGTGGTTCATGAATCATTGACTTCTTATAACTTCAATACTACTTGATCGCGTTCTAAAAGAAAAAAAAGTCGATTTTTTCCTAATTTCACTTCACTAAAGAGTACCAATTTCCGAGTATCGACGCACAGACGGCTCCGTGGAGTCGACTACTCGTTTAAAGTTCACCATAAGCGACGCAGAGCCGTTTCACGCTTCGTCGTAAACTTTCTCGCCCAGAAACGTTCGACTCAGTGGAAAATGATACGCGGTGAACTTTCGATTAGATCAACTGGCGCCGTTCGCAGAAACGAACTCAGCGCGTACTACCTGGGATCAATTTGTCCCGACAAAAGGAGCCCCGGCACGACAGAAGAGAGAATAACGAAAAAACGCAGGAATGGGCGTGCACATTCGATAGAAACACGAATCCACGACGAGGAGCCGAATTCTTAATGGAACTCTTAAATACTTTAACGCGCCGCCACCGATTTGCATATTTCTTTCTGAAGTTGCGCTCCCTTTAATGGGGTCCTCACGCTTGAAGAACTCGGCTCAAAGCAGGCGCATCTAGTTACCAGTAAATTTCAAACTTCCAATCTTCCGGCGCGCGCCTCCTACTCCCCGAGTAAATACTGATCTCGTTTGTCGCGCGTTAAGGAGTTTAATTCTTTCGCCCTGGCGTGTCGAGCGCCGACAAAGTCCAATTCCAGCAGCGAAGTTACGCTTAGGAAACAGCACTCGGTACAGTTCCTAACTTTCGGGGGACGATTCCGGGGGGGCGACGGAGTGGGAAACTGTGACGCGCACCGCGATTCTTCGAAACACCGCGAATTTCGAAGTGTGCCAGGTTTATTTGCGACGAAGTTTATTTATTTGTTGACACGCGTTTGTTTCAACGTTCTCGAGTGAACATGTATTTCGTTAAATGACGAAATTTGTGTCTGTAAATTTTAGGTCAGGCAATGAGTATTAATTTCGATGAATGCATTAAAACAATTAAACAAAACAGAGAGTGATTACGTATACAGATAGAGGAAAATCCTTATTCGCGTAAAAGATTTTTTTACAACTCGAATAATAAATAAATTTCAGTGTAAATTGAATTATTTACAAGTCGACGATTCAAAGATTTAGTGAGCGAGTAGCTTTTAGTTTTGTCCACGAAACGATAAACTCTCGTATCCTCTTATCTTGCGTTCGACACCTAGTCGATGATCGAGCGATCGTTTCAGAGTGCGAACAATAATTTACGGATCGCGAATCAATCGGCGTTTAATGAATTTCACACGTCGCTAGCGTAAACCGATAGCGAAATCAGCCGGGAGTGGCGTGTATGCTGAGATATAGGCGACGATTAACGAAGTATTAAGACCGGAGTACTCCGCGTAAGCCAGGGATATGCACGATGGTGCATACAGATGTGATGCAAATTAACGTTTAGTATAAGCCGTGCAAACCTTGGTAGCTAGCTCCTGGCTCGACGAGCCCCCCCCCCCCCCCCCGTTTACGCCTTTCGTGATGTCTATAGCCGTTAAGCCAGTGTTCGAGCTGTTACGGCTTGAAACCGGAAGTTGTTTGTCGCTTCCGGCCGACCGATTGAAAATTGATCAGCCGCCACCGCTCGAAATGGCCCGCGAGTGTCCCACATTGGACAGAACGAGAAAGAAAATTTACGACTAGAAGGTTATAGCTATTTATACATTTACAGGAAAAAAAATTCAAGCAAAAATAGAAATTTTATGAAATATCCAAAACGATTGCTGAAATCATTCCTTGAGTATGCAAAATCCCGTGAATGCCTGTGCTGCGCTCTCGATTGCCATTAAAAAGTCAAGAGAAATCCTGGAATAATCCGTCTTGAATAGAAAATCGATTTCGAACACTCACGAAAATAAAATGACATCAGATTCAGTAGCTGATCGTAACAATCGCACGAGCAATTTTCGCAAGTTCGCAACAGAAGTCCGGACGGAAGTGAAATTTGTTCCTCTCGATTTTTTCCGTGGCAGGCGATCAGAGACGGAGAGTTATCAAGCAACGCTAAAGCACGAAAAAATAGACCGAACTTTTACGGGGGAGGATTTATCGCGAAAGTTTCAATAATAGCCGAAACTTTCGATGGCCGGGTTTAGATTCGTTCGGCGATATGCTGCATGCGCCTTGAATATTTCAGACGCCTTTTAGGTTCGGCCGGTTTTACGCGCGCGTTACGTGGCGCCTGAAAAGCGTAACCTCCATTACGAGACTAAGAGGACTCGGAATGGAATCCTCTTAGCCGTAACGGCGAGTCGAAATTAGAATATTTCAACGATATCGACGACGTTTCAAAATGGATGCTAATAGGCGTTCAACGTTTGATACCCGGTAGACCGTGGACCTGGCGAATTAATGTTAATACAGTCACACTAATGGCGTGGTTATCATATGAATATGTGTCACGAAGACTAGGTTGCTCCCCGATTCCTGGCCCACGGTATATAATACCAGGCCATTCCGGTACATACGGATTACTGTTAGAATGGAATTGCATTTGCGTAATATAGCGCCGTGCGTCGGGCAGCCCGGATGTGTCACTTCTGCGACGAGATCCAGACACAAAGCCGATTATGACGATTCGAATGTAATTTATTATTATATTAATCGTTGAAGAAGCTTAAATCGCTGAGAGAACACTTACGCAAACTTGAAAGAAATGGAATAGTATCACGTGTTAAATTTCATAGAAATTTTGCAAATAAATTTGGAATTTTATTTTATACCTAACCTATTATTACATATTCCCATCATTTCTATCTCTGGAATTACAACGAATTTCAATAGAATCGAATTTAGATTGCTCCGTTAAAATTCAAGGAAGCAAGAGTGCCACTGAAAACGCAAGAACCGCGTGCAACATTCATGCGCGAAGAGGCGAGGAGACAGCGAGGCGGAAAAGAAAAAGGGGGCGGGTGGTGGAACGGGTCAGCGCTCGGACTCGGAATCATAAGGGTGGCCGTACAAGAATTCCCATAGAGAGGATCGTCTGATCTCCGAGCCGAAGATGTCGTGGCCGGTGGGCTCGTTCAGCCAGGTGAATGTAATGCAATTTGTTTAGACTCGAGACGTGGATCGCGAGGTCTTGACGATACAAATGAGGCAATTCCAGCGATGCATACCGAGCCGAGAAACTCTATTCCACCGTGCTCGTTTTATCCACGAGTCTCGGGACGAAGGAGGGAAAGCAGAGAATTCTTTGGGGAGACAGACGCGATTACCGTATTAGGTGGATCTCAAACGAGAAAATGTTACCTCGTAACTAGCGTGGTTATCAAGTTTCACTTGAGCCAATATACCGGTGGATCATGTAAATCGTCGAGAAATCGTGCAAGAGAGAAATCCTCGAGATGGAAATAAATCTGTATTTGTACAGAGTATCACAGCAATCGCGATGCAATCGATAAGTGAAAGGACAATTTTATACTTTATTAAATATGAAGATAGAATTTGAGTATGTTTGATCAAGGATTGACTCTGTGCGAATGTGTTTGATCAATTGTTGCGCTATGAAAAAATGTTGAATTCTCTTAGAGTCTTTTAAGGTAGTAAACTTTAACATCGTGCGTTCAATCGAAACGCAATTTCCAGGTGATTTCATCTCTCTTGAATAATAAATTTATGCCGTACGAGAAAATTCAATTAATATTCCAATTACTCACGACATTAAAAATTTTCTTGGTGTTGAATACACGTGATGTTCCGATATGTGATATAACAATTTCCAGTTTCTTAATATGACCGCTAATTTCAAACAGAGAAATTTAATTGGTCGTGTCGTTCGTACTGGCTCGTTTCCCCATCATTTTCCTAATTATTCATTCCTATCTAAAAATTAACAGAATCCACGTACACTCGCGTACACACACATTTTCAAACTCAATTTTTTCAGAAAGGGGGCGTCCTGCGTCATCAAATACCCCGCATTCTTTTTCGCGTGTGAAATCACACTCTCGTACCACAATCGCCGAGCCATACTCGCGCTCCGAAGGAATCTTAATTCTCGCGACGCAGCACAAACAGCAAAAAGTCTTTCTATTTCGTCGCGAGCAAAACTTCGGTGGCCCAGATTCGCGAATAACCGAAGCGCGCCGTGGCAGCGAGTCCCCGGCGAGATGGAGAGCTTTGTGTTAACCCGTATGACCCCGCACGCACCGCGTGAAATTACATGGTGCGAGCAAACGCAGTGCGCCGAGCTTATAGATCCCCCGTGGCTGGGAACAGCCACGCTTTGATGTTTTTTCCCTTTGACTTATTTCTCCCGTCCGTCTTTCGCCCGTTCTCCTGCGGCGAATCTACGTTCGAGGGAGGCCCGCTTTGAAAATGCGCGCGACAGAGTGAGAGTGAGAAGAGAGAGGATAGATTAGACGAGGCCAAGCGCGATTGCCCGGAGGAGAGGAGAGTCCGTGACGACCAAGCACGGGAGCGAGTTTTCCGCTCACGATTTCCGCAGACTTCGTTCCGATCGCTTTGGTCAGAAAACGCGTTTCAACCAGCTGGTGACTGAAAGGGCTTCCACTTGGTGATTGCCGATTACCTTGCTTGCCGGATTGGCTCTCTGACGAATTAGATTGGTAAGTACCTTCCATTCCTGCTACGAGCCGACTCTCCTCCTCCGCGCGCTTGCACAGCGAGACAATCGCGGCCACACGCGACACACCGATTCATTCCCAGGGAAAAATATAATAAACACGACGGGGCGAGTCGCCACGCTGCGCCCGATTTATTTTTCCACGCTGATGTTTCCTGGTCGAGTTTATCGCTGACCTCGACCGCTGAAACGCGCCTGTATTTTGCTCGCGAGGGCGTCGTCAAAGAACGACGGATTCCGGTTTATTGGACCGTCGACGTTAATTAAAATTGAGTAAGAGACGAGCTGAATCTTCTTTGAAAAGAAGGGCTTTGGAATTTGGTAGATCGTTGGCACCGAAATTGACAAATTATTCAACGTTTCCGCAACTCGGGATTCATTGGGATTGCATTATTACTTTAATGAAATTTCCAAGTGAAATTAGATGGCGCGGTTGGTCAGACAAGCGCGGTCCACGAATTATTGGACACGCTATTTATCACACGGAAACTTCTAAGTGCAACGCTTCCGTGTACCTGAACTGACGTGGCTAACAATCCGTTGACCAATACTACTTTATACGAATCCAGTGCAATTAGACGTTGTATGATCGGACAAACGCCGTTGGAAAATTCTTCCGATAAGTTGCACAACTTAATTTGTACGATAGATCTACTCGATGGATTTTTGCACGAATAATCACGTAGACCGGATCATCTTCCTCGCATCATTTTAAAAACAACCCTTCGAGATAATCGAGAATGTAGGGGACACAACCCAGACTGCAGTATAAACGTTCTCACGACGTGGACCCAGGTTATAGTATCGGCAGGGCCATGAGGCAATTGTCATGAGCCTGACCATAAACACCACTAGACAACACCCGCTTTCCGACCCCTTGAGAGGAAAGGACATAGTGAGAGTCAGGGTCAGACAGACAAAAGAACTGACTCCAATGCGTTAAAAGATCAGTTACCTGCAGTTTAGTATTCGATGGTCCACGTCTGGTGAGTATGCAGTCTAACACTGTCTCCTATTTAGTTCTCGCGTTAAACAGTAATAATTTCTTTCGTACACGCAATCACTGTATCATTATTATTATTACTATTATTGTTGTTGTTGTTGTTGTTGTTGTTGTTATTGTATATATCCTTGTTAGTGAAAAATAAAGGCCTTAAAACACTAAAGAGAAAAAAATTCAAACAGCTCTCTTAACGTCTTAACGACGACGAAACGAAACTGCTTCTCCTAACCTTGTTCCGATGAGCCGTGTTGCTCCTCGGTCGCTGCAGTTAAAGAGCAAAGGGGACGTCGCGGTGTGTCTCTCTGGGTTGTTCGTGACACGGTAGCACGTGGGCGCCGTGCCGGCCCGTGAAGGGGTTGCTTTGACGCCGTTGAAGGGTAACTCTGCAAACAGTGTATGTGGGACCTTCAACGCCGGTGCACTCAAGGCTTCAGAGAGTTGCCGCGGCGCGGGTGCAGGGAGCAGGGAAAGGGGAGCGGCGGTGGCGAGGTCTTGGCCGGCCCAGCCAGGGGTGAGAGCATTGCCAGCGGAGTTGAACAACGTAATGGATGGCTCATAACCGAGTTACTTACGTACCGCAGCCTCCGCGCGGTACGTCTTGCGTCGCCACGTTCACGCTCGCCATCATCTTCCAACGGCAACGTCGTTCCACCCTGCCGGTGGTGGAAGCTTGCAAAAATTCGTGTCAATGTTTACGTTCGTGCCGCGAGATAATGCGGCTGTCTCGAGTCATCTCGAGTAGCGGCCGTTTCCTGCCTCGTAACCACCATCGTCGCCGTCGTCGTCGTCGTCGTCACGAAATCAGTTTTTTAATAATGTTGAGAAGCCTGAAAGGGCGGGCTGATGTTTTCCATGTACCTTTTTACCTGGAATTCGAATAGCTGCAGTCTATGAAAAGACGAGGGAATGAGTGTGAAAGGAATTTCTTCGTTTCCTTCTTCTTTCTTTCTTTCTTTCTTTCTTCCTTCCTTTTTTTTTTCAATGTTCCTCAAAGGGTCGCTGTGTCGAGCGAGTAGCACGAATCGAAATTAGTCCAACGGACTAGACGAGAACTTTGCCCCCTTCGTGTACCTTTCCATTATTTTGCATAATTTCCACGGTAATTTTCGTTCGCGCCTGATTCCCCCACCGAGAGAGAGAGAGAGAGAGAGAGAGGGAGAGAGGGAGAGAGACAGCGGTGATCCGGTTAATCTCTCGACGGTGCTTCGATCTAATATCGTTTGATTAACTTCGAGTCCCCGCGCGCGACGTCGCGTCGTAGAACGAATTATTTTTAATGCCAGCGCCTCTCTCGCGCGAGTTAATTAACGCGGCGTGTCGATGATCTATCCTCCGCGATTCCGTGCAAGTGGAGTTTCTCTCCGAGACCGATGGAATTCTCACGCCAGACAAACATCGCGTCGATCGCAATTAGATACAGTTGAAATCGCGTTTCGTCGATACAGCGATATCGCGTGCCGCTTTCGTTCCCATCGGTTCGCATAAATACCAAGGATACAAATTTTTCCCGCGTTATATTCCTCGCTGGGCTGGCGCGTTCGCACGCGCGCGAAAACAAGCAGCGGATAATGCAGCCGCAAACGCGCGCCGGAATGAATTACATATACTTAATTATTCAAACGACATGTGCAACGCTGTGTACGGTTTCAGCGAATGAATCTCGATTACAGAGAGGGAGAGAGGGAGAGGGAGGAGGGAGACGTGTTTCCTGTTGCAACGTTAAAATTGACAAATAATTATTATAAATAATTGAAAATAACGCGACCACGGACTTAGAGCAAAATTAATTGCACATGGTTAATTATTTAACCGACACGCACAACGCTCTGCCGTAACAATAGAACAGAATCTCTCTGTTCACGTTGCTGCGTTTCAACCCAACGAGCATCTAAACTTTCACGGTTTAATTATTATTTGCAACAGCGCCGTTGGATGCAAGAAAAGCCTCGATGACAAAACCCAATTACACGTGCATATATTTAAAAGTGAAACGTTTGCTGCGTGTAGTAAAATTATGGCAAAACTTTTTTGACGTTAATGACGAGAAATTAAGAAATTTCATATTTCACAATTCAGCAAAGAATACTCGCAATGCAATCGTGTTCCTTCCGCTTCAATCGTACGTGATAGAAATTTATTTCAACGTGATCGAGGTAGAAATGCAAAATACTTAATTGCAAAAATGAATCTTCTGGGGCTGTGATTATTTTAGAAAAATCTTTACCGATACTACGATTTAGTCTAAAAGTGAAAAATAGTCTACGGATGATGGCGAAGAGCTAGCATCTCTCGCGCATAGCGAGTTGTTAGATTCTCTCGCAAATCTAGCTTAGCCCAGCACGCTGTAACAAAATCTATCGATACGCGTAATATCCCCGGGCAGGATTTCAAGCGCGTAAAGAGGATCTTTAGCGGGTCAATTTAGCTGATGCCTTTCGTGTCAACGTTCGTGTAATCAAGGATGAAGCAACGGGGTATGCAAGTTTCATGGTGCAACGAGCCAGCGTGAAATATTCACGCGGTATCCGGAGAATCGAATGGACATTCCCTAGGGAGATAAATTCAAGTCGAACATCGCAAGTCGCGGTTAGGTTACCTCGATGCCCTCCGGGAGTCGACCCATAAATCAGGATAACAAGCTGATTGACCAACGAAACATAACGTCTTTGATGAGAATTGAAGCTGAAGCATCATAAAAAAACAAATGCAAACTCTTGCCATGTTTAAAAAATGTATCTGGTTGCAATTCTATTTAACACGCAGTTTTTGCACAATAAAAAAATACCAAGTTCCTTTATGAAATCATTAAATGATTTATTAGTTAAATTGCTGCTTGTTATAGATTAAACAACTTTGTATCAAATAAATAAAATAACAACTAAAGGTTCTTCGCAATCTGAATAGACTCTCAATCGAAGGCCACGTTAATTTAAGATTGTATCACTTAACTTTGCAATTTCTAATTCAGCTGGATTTTACAACCAATTTCTATCAAAAAAAAAAAAAAAAACGTAAAATAGGAAATAGAATTTAAGTGTAATCAAGCAAAAATTGAGTGTCGATATACTTCTTATTAGTGAAAAATTTTTCATGCGCGTATCCACGAGCACCAAAGCCAACGTGCGTCAGAAATAATTTTTTTTCATCTTCGTGTCGGATGAATTTATTACTAGGAACTTTACGAGCGTTGATTTTTGATACTGAAAAATTCGAGCCATATTTGCCCTCGCGCAACAGCGTTGCATAATTAATCGCTTAATCTTTGCGTCGCGTTGCACTTCGGCCAAACGAATTCCGAGAGAGTTTTCGTCCTAATGCGTTCAATTAGTCTCGTTTTAGAATTTCTCCGATTCCTCGGAGGAAGAAGTAATAGATCGTTATTATTCGATAACGCGGCCGAAGTAAGTTCCAAGCAACTTTGACGCGCCCATTCTTTAACAGTGATTTATACCGTGGCCCGAGTCCTCGCCGAATATATTCACGCCGAGCGGGGAAAGTTTTTCGCGCGCAACAGGGATCTGCTCCGTGACTGAAAGCTATGAAATTACGGCAGCCGTGATTTTTCTCCGAACTGTTGAACGTTCCTAAACCCGCGTTTCTCTCATTAAACGTCGCTGCAGACTGAACTATTATCTTTAACGACTGCAAAACCACGTTTCGCAGTAGAATATTCCACCATGGATCCTGGATTCGATTCCATTACGTTATAAAAAAGAAAATAATTATAATTTGTTCCTTTAAAGAAGCATCGGCAATATTTCTTCTTGGATAAAAGCTATTTAAGTTTCTCTGATCAATTTTACTTTTTATTACTTTCTCAGTCTCGTGTTGCACAAGTTGATGATTAATATTCGAGTGACTTGTTGCAGATTCATTTGGAACTTGGTTCGTAAAAGAAACTCAAATGCCAGCGATGGAATTTTGAGGCAAATGAATTAAAAGTAAAAAAACAGTGTTTACTACAACGTCATCACTTTTCTTTATACAATGGCTGTAAAAAATATTTCCACGTTATTGCAGTCATTTATACACTGTAGCAATTAATTCTGTTGATTCGACGTTAAATTTCGCATCGTCCTTTCGCGCAACTACAAAAATTTGATATTATGGAAATGAAACGCAGAACGCTGCATTGGAAAATGTAGGGGTGTGCGCAAATATTTCTGCAGCCATTGTAATTTTCAATTTATGGAATCGACCGGTCTGGTTTCTGAGCAGTTCATTTAATCAGTGATACACGTGCTGTTTTATTCTGTTGTCCTCTGCAAATACATAGATTCGCTAATTTTTTAGTCGTCCATGTCGTTCCGAAGCTTGTGCACGCGTGTATTTTTATCATATTTGAGTTTTTCACAGAAAAGTAATTCGACTCTCAACGGGGAACAATTCCAATATCTAAAACTCGAACGAAATTCTAATAATTTCCTTCGAAAATTACAGTCGCGAGTGAAACGCACGAATGATCTTAATTTCACAGGAGAAATCTTCGCGTAACTCGCGGTTACTACTTTGCGAGTGTTCGTTGCGTTACATTTGAGTTACATTCTGCGGAAAATTGCGATCGACAGCAACTTCTTGGACATTTACCATTGAATTTCACACGAAACGCGTGAAATCTACGCGAAAATAATCCCCCGGCACGTGGCGGAAATGCGATTATGTCGCGACAATTCGATGCATCCGATTCGAAAACTCCGGCGCTTTTCAACATGTTGCGCCGCTCGCGAGCTTTGTTGCGAACGGAGCCATGTGACAGGGCCGATATTATCCTGGCCACGATACGGCTAACAATTTTCGACGATAGTAATGGAAAACATCGACTCTTATTGGTCATTTCGGCAACGATTCCCTCGTTTTTCCCCTGGTTACCGGCGCGACCTGTTTTTCACCGGTGGGAACTGTCGTGTTACGCGCGCGACGAGCCATCGAAACGCGTGAAACACCAGTTGTGCTTTTTTCTCTCCCCCTCCCCTCGCCGCCGACGATATTGACATTAACTCGCGAGCGCTTTTCAGAATGTTCACCGTTGATCACTGAATCAATACTGTAGATCGGAACGATATTTACACGATATTTGTATGATACTTTGCGGGTTCGATCGGAATCATTTTTTATAGATAGAATTTAGAGTCTGTCTGTTAGCTAGATGTAAAAAATCACGGAGTTTGATAGATATCTGTCGGATGTATTTTGGACACTTACACGGACGTGTTTTTTGTGTTTTGTATGTTGCGCAAAATATTTCGAAATTTTATTTGTACTGACACGAGTGTTACGATTATACTGTTCGAGTTTGAAAGAAACGTCAAAACGTATATAGGCGTTGAAAAAGATATTTAACGTAAGTGCACATTTCGGAAAGATCAGTGTAAGCATTTTGTCAAATCATCTCAACATTTTGCCCAAGATACCCGTTCTTGTATATCTTTTCGGATTGATATTAAATTTTCTCAATGTGGTACTAAATTTTGAAATGTTTTGCACAACATACGACATAATACACGTAAAAACATGCAAAAACAAGTCCATCTGATTTGAGATCTTTACCGACAAATCTGTCGAACGAGCTTTTCAACAGAGTCATTCAGATTTGCTCGACTTTTTCCAGATTCAAGACGATCGGCCAGGCACGCCCGCGGCTGAAAAACGGCGAGAAAACGACGAACGACGAACGACAAAAATGAAAATGGAAACGCAGTGGCTGAAAATTGGATCGAAATAAATTACTCGCCCGGATGAAGAGCCCGAAAGGGAAGAAGGAAAGGCTGACGAGAGACGATACACAACGAAGAACGAGTCGCGGACGCGATGTGGCGAAAATTTCTGCCACTGTCCCGTGTCAGAAGATTGGACGAAGCAAAAAAACACAAATCCCCCGCCCTCCCTGAAAAGACGGGAGGATATACATTTAGAACGGTGGGAAAAAAGAAGGAGAAAATGACTGGAAGAGACGAGGAGTGACTACAAAGAGAGCGAGAGAGAGAGATAAAGGACCCTATCAAGGTTGAAAGGAAGGGCAGCAACGAGGGAACGAAAGCTTGAGGGAACAAGGGATGAGGCGAAGAGGTAACAGAAGGGGTTAAATGCAATAGGCGAGGATAGACGCGAGCCTCGAGAGAGCAAGACGGAGAGCACGACGGCCCGAGTTGGAAAAAGCCCGAGGTGTGAGAGTTACGGCGAAGGAAAGAGACAGAGAGAAGGAGAGCCGTGACTGCCTGGAAAAAGGTGAATAGGTATGGAAGAGAGAGGCGAACGATCGGCAAGGGAGAAAGTAGAGAGTGAAAAAGATGAGAAATAGAGAGAGAGAGAGAGAGAGAGAGAGAAGAAAATGACAGCGCGTCGGAAGAAATAAGGGAAAAATAGAGAAAAGCGAAGGAGAACGGTGATGGCAATAGTATAGGTCGGCCATTTCTCGGACGAAGGAGCAAGAACTTTTAGCCCGTTAATTCCATGCAGACGCAGCCTCTTCCCTCCTCCTTGCTGTTCCTTTTCTTCCCTTTCTTCGTTCGATTCGACACAGGTTCAGGCCGGAGCGGAACAGGGAAGAGCGCGCGCCACGTGGAAAATGGGTGTGACCGCTAATCCAATCGGCTTTCGCGAGAATTAACGCTGCTCTTTTCTGGCGTCGCGCGTGGATCCAATTTGGCACTTAGGTAATTAACGCCCGTCTACGACGCGCGCCTGACAATGAACTTACGCGCGTAATTAACGCAACAGCGTAGGCTGCGTTAATGTACCTTCGACCTATACGTCTCTCGATGGATGTTGGATGTAGGATGAATTTCCGAGGACAGACGAGGTGTCACGGTCGCGTGTCGTTCCCGAGTATTGGTACCACGGTGTATTGTACCAAGATCTCCGAGTCTTTCGAAGGATTGCTCGATTCGATGGGAATGACGTGAAAAAGAAGTGGCGTGTACTATGGTGGATGAAAAGTGAAATTCTGTGATGACTGACTCAAGTTCTGACCGTTTTATTACAACTCTCATTCAACGCGAATGCTGCAAATTCTTTGGTACTCCGTTGACTTCAGGTTTAGAAACAACTAATTTTTTCTAATTAAATTGTAAAGAAGTGACAGTATGTATGTTGCGGCTGATGAACGATACAACTATAATACTTCGGAACCATAGAAAATTCTATAATGTTAACTTATGCCTAATTTGCATCTTATTAATTTACATCTATAATTCGTAGAATTTGAATGTCGTTACTCCAGAGCTAGCTGCAGGACTCTCGCGTGAGCGGAAAAATTCGTGGAACCCAGTAAAAATTTGTTTTCATCCTCCCCTCTTATGCGCGCGCGCGCGAACACATACATATACGCACGCCTGTCGTGAATTTCCCGTGGATTATTCCGGATTAAGCAACCAACTTTTAATTGTATTGTATTTCGCGATGGAATGTTTAATCAGCGGCGGGAAAACGCGGAACAGCGGCGCACTTTTCATCGACGCCCGGTAATGCGCTTAGCCGAAAGTAATCAGAAAGCAGGACGTGCGTTATCGCCGGCTTTTTCGCTGGCTGCTTGAAACTGGACACTGTGTGTAAAGCGTCGGGCGTCGCGTAGCGCGTCGAACAGCGCGAGTTTTCTACGGGGAGAGTTTCCCGGCTGGAAAAAAAAAAAGGAACGCCGGGTATTTGACGAGAAACGGTGGCTGTTATCGTTGATAACTGCCTGATGAATCCACCTCGAATGCCGCGAGAAGAAATTACGAACCGCGTGTTGATGCTAATTACGCGTGAAATCGCTCGGCGCGGTGATTCTCGATAATTTCACGACGCTGGAATAAATCTTAAATACAATTGAACTCGTGTGCTCGTTCTCTCTTTATTTCCCATTCACGAAAGACAATCGTCGAATTTGCGAAAATCGTTTGTTGTGGAATCACAAAGGATTAACCCAAATCTATCGCCAATACGTTCGAAATGTAAATCTGGATCCAATGGCAAATAGCGACAAATACAACGCTGAATTAATAATCCAGGAAGCGGTGGTCAAATCGGGAAACAAATTTCTCTGACTTGTTGTCACGAGGATAAAATTTTCATCGCAACATGCAATAAATAGATGCTTTATTCATCCAAGATTATACGTACAATCTCTACGTGTCTCGATCAAAGATTTCCAAATTTAGATTGTAATTGCCAAAAATTTTCCGTAAGTCCAACTTAATATTTACGAACGGGAGTGGATCGTCGTGGACAAGGATGAAAGGTAATTCGTTTGCCGATAAGACATTTTTTGACAAGCTACCGATGCGTCGTATCGGCCAGCGATTCCGCTATTGACCCAGAAGGTGCTTTTTGTTTGGTCTAAAGATTCCACTCCGGGTGTATGTTGCAGGAAGAGACACAAAGGAGGACGTCAAACAGGCTAAAGTATTTCTCCAACTTTCTGTCGATAGTCGATACTTTTCCCACTTTTCTTTCAGCTTGAATTCCCCCCCCCCCCCCCGACCTATGCCCTCTTACTGTCACGATTTTAGAACGATCACAAAGAGATCGACGCTGGATACAGACAGCTTTCCCTTGCCGATACAGATTCTTAACAAATAAACTCGTTTAGACAACCCGTGCGTCAACAACGGAGACAAACCCGTCCGAAAACGTTCCCTGGCTCTTTTCCCGAGGCAATCGCCATTTTTCAAACGCAGAATTTTAGCCTGATTAGCTTCGATCGTTCAGACACCAGCGTACAATCTCCCTTGTTTAACGCTGTCAATCAGTGCGCCGTAATCAGTAGAAACAGTCAATAAATCTGTCCGTATCCGTTAATCAGCATGTATTAGTAATTTACTCGAGGAAAATCTAAAACCGGATCCAAATCGTTGTCCAAATACAAACAATGGATCCAAATAGTTCAACTAATCTATCTTAAACATGGCTGAATAAGACAGCTCTTGCTATATCAGCAATCAATCGATCCGTTGAAATTAGCTCACACGATCGCTAAATCTGTCCATCTGTCGATTAGCGTACACTACGGCTCAAAAGTTTGGAGCGTTTTCGTTTTTCGTTTTCTGGACGAAACGACAAATTTTCTCGTACGTCCCTCGAAGAAGCGAGAAACAAGACGACGTCAGTACTATGAAAATTACGAGTAAGCGTCATTTTATCCTTCCTTCTTTTCAGCGATTTAACTTTTGAACATTGGTCATTCGTTGAACCTCGCCGGAAACACACATCTCGAACCGGCCGTCGCATTATGCTCGGAACAATCGTCCAACCAACTTATCTGAGACTGCAAGAATGCAAAACACGCAAGACAGAAGCGGCGCAAGCTCGGTCTTGGCCCCGGCCGGACGTCGCGACGCAGCATAATTAAGATTTCTTTATCATCGCATTTGAATGCAAGAATGCCCGGCCTCCCCTCCTGGCCACCTTTGTGTTCGTACACACGCCTAAAGAGAGAGAGAGGGAAAGAGGGAGAGAGGGGGGAAGAGAGAGAGTGGCGTTATCTCGCGGCCGCTAAATTTTCCTGAGTTACAGTCGCGAATTCAGTCGGGCCCCCTCGTTAATTAGCGACCGAAAGAAGAATCGCCGGAGGGCTCGTAAATCAAGAACAATGCCGGGAAATAGCGGTGGGCCGACGGGGTGGACGGAGTCTCAGCGAGCCTCCGCCAACGCCAGAATATCCCAACTGTCTCCGCCCCTCTTTTTCTCGCAGTTTTCCCATCTCTCCCGCCCCGTGCTTTTTCTCTTCCTCACCTTGGCGAGGCGACTGGCAACGCGAGCTTAGCCAAGAGAGAGAGAGAGAAAGAAAGGAAAAAAGATAATTCCTTCCTACGTGCAAGTGCGCTCGACATTGGAGAGCATTCAAGATACTCGAGATGTGTTAATCGTACCGGCGTACGTGCGTTATATTGAATTGCACTCGAAACGCGTACGGTTGACTCGACTCACTCGAATGTTTGTACCACTTGGACAGCGATGGACCGTCGAATCGTTTCGAGCGTGCACACGCCGATGAAAAATTGGAATCGCTTCGAGTAAGATTTTGTAACCTGGAATTCTTGAAAGTCAACTGTTCCTTTTTTCAAGCTTGAGACTTGACAATCCCCTCAATTTGTTCTCACGATACTGACAACTTTCGACTCGCTCCAATCCAGATTTTCAAAGTCTAGAACGGGGACTTTCGTTCCAAGAACGGAATTCGTGGTTCGCCGTTGTTCGAGCTCGTATAAAATTTCACCGGGCTATTTTCGCTCGCGCGTAATCGGTGAATCCAACCGATCAGCCGGAATAATCCGGCCGGACGATAGCGCGGAGGACTTTACGAGCTGGAAAGCAACCGAAAACCACCGGTCCCAACGAAAATCTGCTGATTTCTAAACGAGCGAAACAAGCAATTTTTTTTTTTTTTTTTTTTTTTTTTTGGTTTCTTTCGTTGGGAATATATCGCGCGTGCGGTTGAAATGGCACGCGTCAACGTTGAAACGGTGATTCGAAGTGCGGCGAGTTTCCAATTTTTCGCCTCCTTTCCGAAATAACTGACCATTCTCTCTCTCTTTTCGTGCTTCAAGCAGACGCGCAGCGGGCGCTTCTCTCTTTTTTTTTTTTTTTTATTATTATTTTTATTTCTACGGCTGTATTTGCGGAAAGGGGATTTCAGTGGATGCAGCTGGGATGCGGTGCGAATTTTTCAAAACTCGAAGAGTCGCGCGGCTATGAAATACCGTAACAGACGAATCGAAATTTAATCCGAGGGATTTTTTTTTTTTTTTTTTTTTTTTAAAGAAGATAAATGAGCTCTCGCCGCGCATGAATATTAACTTATTCAAAAATACATCGTCGAATAAAAATTTTGGCGGCTTGCTTGGCAAATAACAACGAGAGATACATCAATCAGATTTTTAATCAGTCGGAAAATAAATTTCGATCGAAATTTTGGCGAACGGAATTTTAAAAGTACGATTTTTGCGATGCGGAACGCGTTACGCTTTGAATATTTTGCGTGCCGTTTCGTTTTAAAACTTCCCACAAATGCATAAATATAATGTCTGCAGTTTAATTAAACTCATTTGCCAAATCCGTCGGTACAAAATTTGATACCTATTCACTTGGTGTAATGATACTTGTATCTACATTTTTCCTTTAAACTTCTTTAAAAATTTAAACTTGAATAAACTTAAATTTTAGATGAGCTATAGTACGAAATGGCGTATCCTTGGAGCATCGATACTGGTTTCTGAAGTAAATTTAAGTTTATTGTTTCACGGCCAAAAAATTGGTGTTTAAAAAGAAATTAAAAAGAGTAAAGTTCAAAAAGCACAGTAAAGTTTTATCATTATCCTGACACCTAAATTAATTTCCTGGAAGAAACGTTCACGTATTTTTTTAAATTTTCTAAAGTATCATTATGCAATCCGTTCATGCGCGATTCGAGGACGTGATAAAACTTGTAAATCGAGCTCTCACAGAAGTTGGAAAAATTATACAGAATCGCAATAGGTCCGTTCATTTCGGCGATATTCTTTTCGACTGACACTCGAAAACTCGTTTCCACCGTCATTTTTGCAATACGCGTTTACAGCACTCGACCAGCACTGGTCGGCTATGATTCAACGAATTCGATTCGGCCACCGAAACGAACGCGATTTCCCACGTAATCGAAATTCCATTTTTGCTCCGAGAAAAATTCGAAACGTTAATGAACGGTGCATGTACATTTCCATTCTGTCTTTTTTTCTCTCTCTCTCTCTCTCTCTCTTTTTGAAAGACACGGTACGATCCTTTCGAACGAAGATTGCACGCGAGACGAATAAAACGTGACAAATAAAATTCTTCAGTTTTCGCAAGGGGGAAAAAAAGACAAGTCGCTGATTACTGTTTCATTTCACTTGATTTGATTGAAACGTATTTTTCCGTTCTCCTCGTATTTTTGCGTAGTAACGGCACGGAAAACACGGAGAACGAACGGAAGATAAATACGGGAATTAGAATATAATTAGATCGTGGATTTCCATGCATATTTATAGATTCAAACGTTGCACGGTATGCGCGCGAAGTATCCAAAGCGTAAGCGCTTTTTCTATCATTTTTTCAAATTACGTAAATTCAATCGTAAAAATATGAAATTGCATAAAAACGCGCAGTCAATCAAAGAAGCTGCTCGTAACGTTCAGAAAGGAAAATGAAAGGTGTTAATCTTTTAAAAGATTGCAGATGCTATCGTATGTTACACTGAGTAAGTACACTTTTGGCTACTTTTTAAAATTACATCGAAATTAACAAACATCTTCGAATGTGTATTGCTACTCTTTTTTATCGTGGCACTTTGTTTGTAACCAATTAAGTTATACAATCGTGTAAATTAAACTACAACTAGCCGCAAGATATTTGCACGAGCCGACGTTCGAACATTGTCGCTCGAACATCACCTGCACGCCGCGAGATTGATAACTGCTTCGGGATTAAATTTACGTGTCGTTTAATTACTGGAAAGTTCCGAAGGAGTGCCACTACAGCGGCGACCGTGGAATTTCCGCGGCACGTTTTAAACTACCTTTCGCGTCATTTAATTAACGCGTACTTCTGTTCAACACTTAAAATTGTTTGCCACAGTTTGCGTCGTCCGCCGACGCGTTTGCGTTCGCCGCGGTTTTTATTCGAAAACAGTTCGCCGCGAATATCTTTTTGGAATGGATATCACGGAAAAAACAGTCTGCATTCTCTCGTGAAAAATTGGATTTACACTAATATTAGCAGATTACAGAAATTTTATGCGTTCGCAATCCCGTTGAAGATCGAATGACCAGGATCCCCTTGAAAAAATTGCATTTCTGTGCAATTAGCAGGATATTTTTAAAAAATTCCGACGATGCGAAGCCATTTAAAAAAATTGGACCAATTAGAGTGAAATGTTGGAAGAAATGTGAAACTTTCCGGATTAATCGGTGATTTTCCCGATAATTCGATCGCGACGGAAATTCTCGATTTCGAGAAATGAAGAGAAAGTGAGTCAGAAACTGCGCATTCTTCTGTACCGTCTCGCGCGATTAAACTAATCTTATCGGCGAAACTCCGTCCGATTCTGCGAGACACAAATCTCATTGGCATTGATAAATCTTCTCGATTGCAAAACAAATTGTACGAGTAACAGTTCTTCCGGCTATTTTGTAAAAATATTCATTTCGTGAAACTGTGACTTGAAACTTGTCGGCAAAATTTTACAGATTACGGACCAAATCGAGATATTCCCATTCCGCGCGAAAGATCTAGAAAAATCTAGAAAAACCAGCTGGACAATCCCGTGAAATTCGTGTCGTTGACGTTATTACTCGCTGAATTATCCGTTGCTAAAGACCGTGGAGTTAATCCGGCCGCAATAATCCCCGGCAGATCTCGAACCAGCGGGAGGACGATCAAGAGGGCGGTGTACGCGCAATTAGCGCTCGCCCCCTGCCCCCGGAATGCCCAGACGGCGGTGCATTATTTGTTGCCGCGTGCGGAAGAAGAGGACACCGGAAGCGAAGGACGAATACGCGGGAGTACTGGTTCATGGTGAAATGCACATCGATTCGACCGCAGTTGGATTGCCAAACCGCCGGGGCTGCAATGCAGCCTCGTCCATCGGACAACTGGTACGGCCCGCGTCGACGAGAGAGCTCGTGCCGTGCTCTCTCGCGCGCCATGGGAAATTTAATTTCCCAGGCTACGGCTCTCGGATACACAACCGCCGGTGGCTATGATCGCCCCTGCGCTGCGGCCGGCGTCCGAGCGCGCGCGCCGATATTCCCGTCGAAACACGCGAAAAGCGCACGGCCCGTGATTTCAGCCGGGCCGGGGCTCGGTTTTGCATCCGCGAAAAACGCGCTAATGGATGACCGGTCTGTTTCAAACGGTTATGTTGTTTGCGGGGGGGTAGGAGGCTACACGATCGGGTGTAATTGCTTGGAAATGGGATCTACGACAGTTTCGAGTCAGATGGAGCTTATTTATACGCGATTGAGAGAGTAATTATAATATTCGAATATGCGTAAAAATGTAAAAAAGGGTGAGGGATCGAGGCATCTTGAAAGCTTGAAAATCGATCGACGTTGCTCTTCGCTGCACGCTGTTCATTTTTCGCGATCTTGCTCCGTCAGCTCGATAGCAAGGGGAATCGATCGAAGAGGAAAACAGTCGGAAACAGACTGCAACGCCCTTTTGTATCGGCCCTGTGTAACAAGCAGCGAAACGCGCGTCGAATGTCGCGCGCGCGGCGCATTTGCAAAAGCAACGGGAACGCAAAACACCGGTTGATCCGCCAGTGTGCCGATGATAACGTGGCTTTTCCGTTCGAGCTTGCGAGGCCACCCTCACAGAGGGCGAACTGCTCTCGTTTCGTCGGGGGTTGCTTCCCTCCCGCCCGTCGTTCGATCGATAGAAGGAGCGCGCGTTTGAATTTCGCGCGGAATCCAGTCGCACGGAATTTAGCCGCGGTCGATTAAACATTTATCATGGAGCTTCCTCCGTTCGCTAGCTGGAGGAATGTGTTTCGGGCGGGTACGCCGAGCGAGATTAAATTTTATAGAGCGTGCCGGCGGATCGAGAGCCCAACGGAGAGCGTTGGCTATCGACTTTCCGAAGGTGCACACCCTCCCCGTTAAGTTCATACGCGTCAAAGTAACCGTTAACAATTAGTCTTTTCCCCGCTGTTCGTGCAAAGTTCGCTCCTGCGGAGGGTGGAAAATGAGAAAAAATGGTGGCGGCGGTTAATTCGATGAAGCACCGCCAGAAGAGAGGGATTAATGAACTACACGAGAATTTTACGATCGCGGTAGCTCGACCTTACAAATGAATTAAATTACAATGGTCTCCCTTCCCTTGACATCACCCCTCTCCCCATCCACCATCACCCACCGCCGCTTGGTCCCTATCGACTCGGTTCTTAATTCGATTGCGAGAAGTGGCCTAGATGAAAAACGACGAACCGAGCTGCATTAAAATAACCATCTATCCCTGGCTATGTTCTCGATAATTGCGTTCCACCCGGTGTATTATGCAATACGATCGCGCCACACCGCCGTGGAATCCCGGGGATAACTCGATTTTTGCGACCCTCGCGCCTCGCAAAAGGGGTCTGATGTTTCATATCCTCGAAATTTATTCCAACGCCTTTTGATGGAAATCCCAGCTCTGCGAGCTCTCGAACTTTGAACCATGGGCGATTCCTTTCTTCTGGTTAAGAAAGACGTTCATCGGAGTATTTTAACCCTCCCGTGCTTGACGTTCAGAGTTAAGTAACACCGTGCACTCTAAAATATTATTACAGAGTAATTTCGAACGAAATAATTGAATTGTTTCGCGACAACAAATGACAAATTCATGAAATTTCGTGAATGCGTAATCTCTGAGACATGGCAAGTAGGATTTTCACGAATTTATGAGAGATTTAAGGATTCGAGAATGCATGTTGTATGAGAGGAATACATAAAATATTCCACAAGTGCAGAACAGGTTGTTATATTTAGAAGATAAAAGCAATCCCTGTTTTAATGATTAGAACAGCGGATGTCCGTACATCCTTTTCTTTCTTTTTTTTTCTTTTTTTTGAAAGTTAAAATTTCAAATATCTGCAGAGAGCGTGCAATACACAATAATGCGTAAAATATTCAAGTTAATGTACATGCACGTTCCACGGTATTTAGTACATGGAGCAAATTTTCATTTAGGTCTCGCTTCCTTGATACAAAATTACAGAACCGTCCGCGATCCGAGGATAATATCGAAATACGAAGATATTTTTCAACGAAATTTAACAAAAAAATAATTTTCGCGATCGTCAATGATTCCGAAACAAAATAATAGTGTCCAGCCGGGTTAAACAATTTTAAATCGACAGAGCAAATTTTCAGTTTGTAATTCTCGCAGTAGAGTCCACGCAACGAAATGAAAAGGAGCAGGCCGTCAGTTGGCCGTGTCAGATAGGAAACGCAGCTTTGCCGCACAAAGAAAAACTACCGGAGAATATAAAACGCCGGCGCAGGTATAGTTACACGACGCGGCGAATTGCAGAGACAGGATGACGAAGCGACCGTCCGCGATTAAAAAGACGCACGAGTTGTGCAACAACTGGCGAACGAATACCTACAGATATCCAGCAAATTAATTCGTTTCGTCGATATCGTCGCGCATATTGCGGTAGTGATGCGGCATTCGTGAAAACACAGGGATCGCGACAGCTCAAGATACACACATCGGATGTGCTTGCAGCTTTAATGTCACGAGGTACGTCGAAAAGGAAATACCGCGGCATTAACATTACAGAGTGCTGAAAAATTCAGAGACGTTAGAATAATTTTTGTCAAACGGCGCGCACGTTTCAAAGCGGAGCCGGGGGGGGGGGGTGAATCCCGGGGTGAAAATTCCCAGGGTATTTAGATTCGGAAGCAGATGGAATAATGTTACAGCGTTATTAAATTACTCGAGAGAGAATTCAATTACCTTTTGTAGAATAAAATTCGCCTACCTTTTTTAACCCGATGCGCAGAGACTGGACGTGGAATCATGGCTGTCGTTTCATAAAGCTGTCGGCGTCCAATTATACGTCTCTGGGCGGAAAGAGAGAGAGAGAGAGGGGGGGGGGGGAATAGTAGAAAAAGAAAGGAAAAGAGGAAAAAAGAAAGGATAGAAGCTAGGTTATCGCTATCGAGTGTTGAGAGAGGAAACTTAAAAACTGCTCACCGGTCACCGATCCACCTGCTAACGAGACTTTGTCCATCCTCCACGAGAGAAAAAGCGACTCGTCTTCGGCCTGTTCGAGACTGTGACCAGCTGGGACATTCGATAACTGACGTCGAAACGATTCGATCCCTCGACGGTTACTTTCGGCCATCGCGCGTACGAGATTGGCCACTGTCCGGGCGGCCAACTCGATTCTTGACAGATTGCTCTCCTCTTCAGTTTCGAGATTACACCGGCGACATCACGAGGAGAGCGGATGCCGCCGAAGAACGGCTGATGGCCTGAAGTTTTTCCAAGGGAACTGACGACGTCGCGTCGTAGGCTTTCCCTGTCCTGTCGCCGGGATGAAATACGGCTCGGAGACCTGTGGAACAGTCACGTCGATAAAGCAAAATTAAAGTTAGCGTTTGTCCTCCGTAACGTCGTGTGTCTGGATATTTACGCGTTTGTAATGTTTGTAATGTGGAACTTGATTTAAAAATAAAAAAACATTATTATATCGTACAATATCACAATCTGAAGGAAAAATTAAATTAGATTTCTTGTATCACTCTTAAACTGAACTAAACAGTTGAAATAATTTTCTGGTCCCGCGAGCAAGCGAATCCACGTTGCTTCGTATAAATCGACTGATTGAAACTTGAAACAAAAGCAGAATCTAGCGCAGATTCTACTTTTCGATTGAAATGATTCATTGGATCCGGAATAAAAAGCTGGTTCGATAATTTTATAATGGGAAAAGTATTATCATATGGGACTTTGAAATATTGCGATTAATTTTGTTACGTACGGCTGGTAATATATCTGATTACTCTGAATTAACGGCACGTTCGTAGGAACAACGCGATCGTGAATCTATGAACGAAACAATAATTCAGACACGTGCGTGCGTTGAAATAATTTCGCGATATTAAAAAATATCTATGGCCTGAATGGTTAATTAAATAATTCGTCAAAGTGAAAGCATGCAGAGTGGGAGAAGAAAATGCTTTAATGTATTAAATATATATATATATAGAGAGAGAGAGAGAAAGAGAGAAAAGTTCCAACAGCAAACAAACATTCCAATTTTAAGGAAATGGAGAAACGCCACTAAACTGATAAATTTGATGCGAAAAATACCCCGAAAGCAAGAGATGACGAAACAAGCTCAAAAGGCACGCGAAAATGTTTCAAAGGTAGGGAAAATCCTGGAAAATAAGTTCGGAAAAAGAATACGAAGGGATTAAAAGTGGAATTTGGAGGGCGAAGGAAGCGCGCGATAAAAAATCAAGAACGAAATAGAAAGAAAGAAACGACTTCAAAGGGAAAAAACTGACCTAATGAAAGCGTAAAGGCGAAGAAAAAAAAGCCGTGTATAAAAAGGGGAAGAAAAAAAGAATCCGAGCGAACATAGTTTCACTGTTCTGGTATAATAGGTTTAGTGGAAATCACTAATGCACGAGTGTTGTAGCGGACAAAAGCAAAAGTATAGAAACAACGCGAGCGTGCTAAAAGACAAAACACCGGCGTGAATAGTTGAAAGCTTTCCCAGAATCGTGACGATGGAACTTGCAAATCGAATAATTCAATATCCGAGTGCGAGACTCTTTTGACTGACGCAATTAATCTGATCAATTTGTTGGAACAAATGCACCCGTGACTTTTAAATGACGTTGGAAATCTCGTTCTCGCGTGAATTGTACAAGATCTCGGCCACTCTGCAATGATGTTCAAAAATAATTAGTTTTCACGTTATTAATGGATCGATCGGAAAAATAAATTTCTTGGTAGTGGCATAGTACGGAATTTTTTATAAATTCGCCTATTATTTGTAAGTGTCGACGTCGAATTTGTAACTTTGCAAATAATAATTTCAAAAATCAAAGCGGAAAGATATTGCTTGTTCTGATTAAAAATATAAGGGCCAATAGTTGTCACGGATAATTCATTTAATATTTCTATAAATGCGATACATTGATGAAATACATCAAAGTGGTAAATGTACAAGAGAAAATTTTCAAAATATAGATAACATGTAAGATGTTCTATAAAGTTAAAAGAAAATTTCCTAGAATACATGAAATTAACGAAGAGAATGTTACAGTCTAAAATCCATTACTATTTCCCAGCACGAACAATATTCTATTAAAGACTTGCGAAACTTAATTACTACTACATTGTAAAAGAAAATCGATTTCCATTACTGAGCGGCCAAGTTGTTAATCATTTTCTGAGGAATATAGTTGCCACAAAAATCGTGTCATTTTCCGCGGCCAAAACCACGAGCGACTTTCGCCTTCTATTTTTCGTAATAATTTCCAAATTCGAATTCAGTCGTATCAACTGCGACGATTCTTTCAGCAAAAACCAGCGACTCTCTGAAAAATTTACCTTTCATCAACGTCGCTGTTTCGGCAAAAAACTCGCAGGTCACGCAATTTAAAAACCAATCGATAGCCAGCGATATAATATCCCCAGAAGCGTATAAAACTGGCGGGCAGTTACTTCGTGTAAAAGTCAGCCGGGAGAGTTGGCGGAGGGGTTGTTTAAAATGGAGGGTCGATCGCGAGTGGACAATATTTCGCTGAGAAAACGAGGCGTTATTACCATCGGAGCCGAACTTCTTCCATTAATTGCCCAACTGGTCACTTGGTAGAATTAAAGGGCCATTAAACACACACGTAGGGTCAGATACGGCTCGCACGGACACTCGCTGTGACCGAATGCCGCGAGTATTTCTGCCCGAGAGCCCCTTACATTCTTTCGAAATGCATTTGGAACGTGACCAGTATCAAATTGCTGAACACGAAGGTGCTTGAATCACAGCCTCGCGGCACGAACCTGCCGCGGCCATTGTGAGCGGCCACGGAACGCGGAGGAAAGCTCCGACCCACCAAGGAAAAGGAAATTAATACCAATCATTATCGTGTCTTCTCGCCGACATAATGCGCGATGCAGCGCGCGCTCACCGAGCAGATATTCATCGAACAGCGAAAGAAGTTTCCGCTTTGCGCAACCAACGAAACGTTGAAAAAAACGCTTCTGCGCATTTGCGTGAAATCTACGTTGTATTGCAAAATTTGGGCGACAACGAGGCGCGTTGGTCCAAGAGAGAAATGCAACGTTTGCTACATTCTCCGTGATCAATCTCGTTATTCGATCGGAAAAGTCATTCTGTGATATTAGCGATCTGTCAATTGTAGAATAAAATTTCTGCGACAATGTCTGCGAGATTGACTTCAACGTCGCGTCAAACTTTTCGTATCGGTTTCGAATACGTTGGACGTTCTGATATTTCGTTACTTCCGCGGAGTTACTTTATTATACTTTAGACGTACAGCATAAAGGCGGAAAGCTGGGGGAATGACATCGTCTTAGCAAACATTTTGTCTCCATCTCGAGATTGACGCTATTCCCGGCAGCGGCGAGCTTGCTCGAAACTAGGTCACCGTGATATGTCCATTACTTATTCCGTAAATAGCTTACCGGGGGATGCGGCGAGGTTTTGACGTCAAACTTGAAATTTTGTTAGTAACCGGTACTTCCATCAACTCTGATGCGCGGCTACCTTACCTTCCGCAACTTTTAGCCCTCGCAGACATCTTTCAAATTAAGTCCGGGGCCAGCATCTGGCGCGGAAGGAATCTTTTCCGACCTCGGGACCCACTTACTGAACATTTCGCGGTTCAATCTTTTTTACCGTTGAGCCCACGTGAAACAAATGCCAGTCCAGATTCGCGATGGTCATTTTAATTTCAACTGACACCGTTGGACGCTGGCAGCCGTGGCAATTTAAATTTTTAATTTTATTATTAATTTCTGTCAGAGAGATACCAAACCTAACCTAAACCTAACCTAAACCTAACCTAGATACGGATACCAAAAATTTTTAATTTTATTATTAATTTCTGTCAGAGAGATACCAAACCTAACCTAAACCTAACCTAAACCTAACCTAAATACGGACTACCAAAAATTTTTAATTTTATTATTAATTTCTGTCAGAGAGATACCAAACCTAACCTAAATCTAACCTAAACCTAACCTAAACCTAACCTAGATACGAATACCAAAAATTTTTAACTTCTTCAAGCGTTTACATTTCTAAAGGAGATAATGATCGAAGCGTTGAAGCAACTGAGAGAAAATCCAAGACGAGTCGATTCCTGAAATTAGCAACTGAAGGCAATAAATCAAGATCCAATTTCAACTAATAAATATTTAGTAACGTACTCTCTGCACGTGTACATGGTGTCACGAGCTTTAACAGCAAAGTATGCGACGATGAAATTATACATTTACTGTGGCTGTGTTACAGAGTTACAACGAATGAACACGAATGATTATTAAATTTTGACATGCAATTCCGTTTCCATCCGGCGTGCATGAAAAATAATGAAAACCTTTAACTAAATCCTTCCAAATCAGACATTGAAAAATTTCAAGTTACGTCTCAGCGGGATTTCAACGGAAACGCAACGACAAAAATTTTCCCGATTTCTTCTATTAATGAAAATCCAAGCGTCTCTGAAAACGAAAATTCAAAAACAAAACGAAATGCCGAAGATAAAATTGAACAGAGTTTTCGAGTAATTCGATGTATTGAAGGGAATTCTCGGAATCCAATATTGCCACTTTAGGCCGGATGAAGTTGGTTTTGTGCAGTTTATTCATAAAATGGAATAAGAATAGAAAAAAAAAACAGCGATAGATAAATTCCAGGAATATCAACCAGGAACAAAATTGAAGCGCAAAAACAAAAAGCTTCGAACTCAAAAGGAACTGTGTTGGATCAAATTATACCTTGGATCCTTTTTCAAAACGCGTCGAATTGTATACAGAGTTCTTTTGTTGGATATATTGTTCAATTCTTATTAAATTTGCGCATTGTTATTGTTCAGAACTGCGTCTCAATATTTGCGTTTAAAAATTGAGCAAAATTATATCCGATGTATGAACAAATTAGTGGCAAATTTTCGTTTCAGGAAGATGTACATTTTCGAAACACTAATTAATGCTCTTGTTTGCCAGAATATTATTTCCAGAATCCCCCCAAAGCTAACTTCCAACAACAAGTTTATTTTGAAAATATCTGCATCGTAGTTGACACGGATAGCGAATCATATTAATGAGTAAAGTGCTTTGTGTTTAAATAATTGACACTCATTTCGAGAATTATTCTCTCGATGTCTCAAAATAAGACGAGTCAAGACAAAACTATTATTAAAATCATCTTTTGACCTTTGCATATTCGATGCAAAATTCTAAAAGTCGAAATGAGTTTTCGTTCGTGCTTGAATTATTCGCTGAATATTGAAATTACCTTTACTATTGTTGCTTGCTCGATTCTAAAAATAAACGCCGAACGTATGAAAAGGCTAATACACACGAACATGAATGCATGAAAACGCAAATTTGGTCAAAATAGGGGAATGAACAAGAATTCATTCGTTCGGATCTAAACATAGTATGACACGTCATACTCTCGTAAAACTCTCATTACTTCCTCGACGGGGAACGGGAAATAAACAAAAATTGAAGTTCGCTGAAATGCATCTGCGATTTCTATGCATACATGGAAAATTACGAGTTGCAAAACTGCACGTAATTTGCAGAAATACACAAAATGTAAAATATCTTGCGTGTGTCTAAAAACCGACAAAATATCTAGAGTATAATAACAAGCAATATAGTTTAAAGAAAATTTATCAATATTATATATAACATTTCTGAAATTTAACAGAGAAACTTAACAGCCAGGTCCGAAAATCACGAATTCTTTCTTCTGTAGATCGGGAACCTCCCTAAAGAAGCAATAAGTCAAGCCATCAGCACCGCACGAACGAAGATGTTCTTGGAGACCCCGCAGACACAACGATAATGCAACGAAACGAGGGAAGTCGAACGATAGAGGCCAAGAGAGAAAGAGAGAGAGAGAGAGAGAGAGAGAAAGGACAGACACGCGGGCGGAAAGACGCCATTCTCTCGATTACTCGGTGCGTCAGTGTGACATTTAATCTCGCGCAAGAGCTATTGACATTTCGATGGCCGACCTACCGGGGGTATCTGGTATTTGCGTTTCCGGTGTGCATCCCGCGCTCGAGAGGATCGTCCCGGCAGAACGAGCGCGCACAATGAATCGCGTGAATCACTTCCGAGTATTTAATTATTCAGTTCACGTGTTGGCAAACAGGACCGGCCGGTTTACAACAATCTCCGTGATCGTTTTTCACCGAGCGTTTCGCCGAGGCGATGGGGCGGCAGGGGGAGGGGAGGCGATCAGGGGGTGGGATTTATCCGTCGGTAGTTATCAATTGGCGTGGGTCTGGTTACGCGTGTTATTGTTCGATTTCACGCTCAGTGGGAAATTATCCCTGGCTGAAATATGCCGCCGCGATCCGAGCAATCCTGCCACGAGCATCGTCCTTCGACCCCTGCTCCCTCGAGGGAAAGAGAGTATCTCTCGACCCGGAAGAGATCGGCGTAATTGCTCGGTCGAGTCTTTGTGTTCTTAACGCGAGCTCGATCTTCAGATGTTTAACGTAGCGATTAAGCAGATGTTTGTCTCTGACGCTTGGCGTGCTAAATCTCGTTCTGAGTTTTTGTGGAAAATCCTCAAACGAACTGTAAAAATGGTCCGTGTAATGTCCCGTTTCTGGAGAGCATTGCGTTTCAATAAATCGTGAATTTTAAAAATGTATCCACGGATGTGAAGCGAGATCAATGTAGACAATACTGAGTCTCCTTATCAGTTCGTACACGAGAGACTCCTTGTTGTGCCTTGTCCTTTGTCTGGCTGTTTCGACCTATCGAAGCGTCCCGCTGGCAAATAAAAATGTCATTCGTCTGGCGAGACGCGCGAGCGAAAATCACGGTGAAACGGGACAGAAACGAGCTCACCCCTCTCCCTTCTCAACCATCTTGCAACCATCGCGCCGAAGCCAAACTTCTCATCGGCGAAGGAACGAAGCACGCGTAGCTACAGGTTCCCGATTAATCGCGGCGTCGAGCAAATACTCCCTCGGGTGCTCTTTCGTTCGGCGTCGAGTGTTCCGCACCGCGATCGAGCATAAAACGGGCGAGTTTCACGAGCCTCGAGCCTCCAACCCCCGCGCGCGTTCGTTTCGTTTCTCACGCGCGCCGTCGTCCCCGATTTTCGTTCTCCAAGCAGTCTAGACCCTTCGGCGGTCGGTATATTCGCGCGGATCTTGAATTAATGGAGGGAGAGTCGCGCTGCGATTCACCACCGAGCGGCGGTAGATTCGTGATTTTCGACGCCGCGATTTGGAATATAGACCGCGAGAGGATTTCGCAAGACGCGGGAATCACGTTCGCAGCCGCGAGTTTTATTGTAAAAGAAGACGCCGAGCGCGCCAGATCTCGTGATCAAGTTTCGCGCGAACGGGATTCCCGGTGGAATTTTACTTCGCAGCTGGCGCAGCTGCCCTCTGCTTCGAACGTCCATTAATTCTTGATCGGATTCTCTTGATTCTCTTTCCGTGTTTCTCGTACGCGCTAACGGTTTCTTTCGGTGGAATTGCGTTCACCCGGAGCATTGACGAATTTTTCACCTCTGCGGAGAAAACGGAGGGCAAAATGGCAGTCGAGGTGCGTTCATTGACCCGTTTTTTTTTTTTTTTTCTTTTCGTTTCTACGATAATTGTAACTTATTACGACGTACGATTCAGTAGAGAATAAAATACCTGGCTGAACGTAATAATTGTAATAAATTGCGCGTTTTTGTGCGCATTCGTGGGATATTTGAAGCTGCGAAACGCATATATGACGAACAGGACAGAGTTTAAAATAGCCATTTGTCAATATGCGCTTTTACATAGCGTGTAAAATATTCGATCTATACATCCTCCATGTACCGCGTCATTCTATCATCCTATCATCCGTAGATTTACAGTCGTCTCATACATCCTAATTTCATCTGGCGCACTTTTTAATTTTTTAAATTTCAAATTTGAGTTGTTGCAATTAAACGCGTTCGATAAAAAACAAAAAAAGAAAAGCGTTTTTCCCCCTTTACTGCCTTTTACTAGAAATACTTGCTTATTCATCGAGATATCCGTGAATTAAATTCGTGACAGATCGGATAGAAAGAAATCCAGAGAGAGAAAGGAAAAGAGAGTTTTCATCGGACGTTGTGTCCTGCAGCGGTTTCCTGCTTCTTTCAGCATCAATGAACAACGATACACATCCGGATCTCGTGGCAAAGTGGCTGACTCGGACCTGGGGAGGAGTTTGCAGGCGAACTTCTTCGCAATTAAGCCGATTACGCCGGGACGCCGATTGACTAGATAGAGCTCGGTGTTCAACTTTTTCTCGCATTGTCCCCGGAACTTGGTTATTTCGTGAACGATCGCGCCATTTTGAGAGAAAGCACGTAGCCCCAGCTTTGCTCGTTTGTCTTCTTTTTGGACTCTCGCTCTTCGAAGGTTGCTTTTGGTGTTTTCATTCGCTTGAATTGTTGTTCGACTTGACGCAGAGTTGTTAACGTCGTGGAAGTGAGAACTGTTGTATCAACGTGAGTCATTTAAAATTTTGTTTCAAAAAGCAGCTCGATTCTATTTCTTACTTTATATTTCGTATTTCTGTTGCAACCTTTTATTTTGGAATAAACACATTTGTGGAATATTTTTCGCTTTAGAATACACCTGCGGAGTTCAAAGGTGAATCGAATTTGGAAATTTGTCAAACGTGTTTCCACCAATATGTTTCCTCCGTTGTTTCTCCCGTTAATTTGGGATTAGACAAATCAAATAGCTGAAGAGACAGCGACACAAATTGTACGACAAAAATTGCATCCCGGCACAGTTGAAATCAGGGAAAGTCAGGGAAAATCGAGACTAACAAAATTATGATGGAAACTTTTTACTTGACACTATTCGTTGTTCTTGAATTTTGCTTTTGATTTGAACGACAGATACAAATCCCTCTCCCTTCACGATACAGCTTCCAAATGCACCGTCGTTTCTCCATCTTCTTTCAGATTATAGACCGGATAATCCTCCGTTCTCACGTGAAACGCACGCTCCCGGGCACACACGATCCCCAGCATGATTTTCCATTGTCAGTAGCAATTTAATTGATACCCTGTGCACGCGCTGGGTTCCTTTGAGCCTCGTTTCACTATGGCTGAACATTGAAGGCGCATCGAAGCTTCCGGTCGTTCGCTTTCGAGCGAGGCGCGCGTCAGCGCAACACACGCATCTTCGTCTTCCGTGCCTTTCATTAACGGTGAAAAGCATCCCGACGTCGACGCCACAGAGGATTCTGCAATTACTCTTAGACGGTAAGTGCTTGGTGCAATAACGAGTACTTATCCCACATATATATATATATATATATATATATATATATATATATACATACACACATACACACACACACACACACACACACATATATATAGTATATATACTATATACATATAGACATATATATATATATATATATATAGATAGTATACACGCGTATAAAGACCCGCGGAGAAAAGCAAAGTTCAGAGAAGGCTGCTTTGAAGCGACGTGGCTCGTCGACAGCGCCAAAGGAAAAATACCACGACAATTCTTCGCTTTGACCGGTTTCGCCGGTTGGCCGGCTTCCCCGTTGTAAGACTCGCGCCGGTGAAAGTGGCCTGTCTTCCGAAAATGTTGAATCACACGGATCGCCAGCCACCAACCCCGAGAATTCTTTCTCTTATCCCTCGTTTCACGAGAGAGCTTGCTCGTTTACCGTTTGATCAACTACCACCGCGGCTTTTCGTGGAAAAACAACGCGGTGCGCACGTCTGTGGCCTCCGATAACGAGGCTCTCCTCTTCATTATTTAACGAGCCCATCAATCAGCGAAATGGAACTGTACGGTGTATCTTTGGGGTCGTTCCATTGTTGCAAAGACGCGTGGTTGTCGTTATGCCCGTGAGTCTTTGGATCTTGGATTGTTTTATCATGGTTTTGCCCTTTTCATTTGCACTGTCTCTGTTACGATGTACTAAGGAGTGTTCTAGGTAGAAATATTCTTCATAATCGTATAAATTTACTTACACGAAGAAATTCTAAAAAGTCACTTATAGTGTGAAAATTAAATCAAGAATGATATCGTTGACTTATAGATAACTGTAACGTTAGATCACTGAAATTTAGGATATCTGATTTCTTTCATAATTGAGACTGGTATTGAAATTCGATTGAAAATTTGAATATCAAATAATTGTCAAGTAAAGATCTCTGAGAGTTAATAATTATAGTAATAATAAAAATTTCAATTTTCCACCTAGTTCACCGTGTCTGAATCTAGTTTTAACTAGAGTGTCCACTTACGAGCATATTTCAACAATTAGAAAACAAAGGATCAAAGAACAATATCTCGAAAATTCTAAAACAAATATCGTGCTACTCGACGAGGAAAGAAAAGTAGCGAAAAGTAAGAAGGCGTAATTCACAATTGTAAAACGAGAAGGAAGTGGTGGGCAAGGCAAGCATTGGTAGACGAAATGGTAGTGGAAACGAAGAATTAAAGAGGGGAAGTTGAAACGGGTCATCGGGTAAGCGGTTTTTAGGGTCGGGGATCCTTCCTCTCGGATGGTTTCAGGAAGAATGGTAATTAAGCGAGGTTTCACGGCCTTTATAAATCCATCCCGACTCATCAGCACCGTTTTAATTAGGTCAAAAGTTCTGATTTCGCTCTGTATGTATCAAGAGCCACTGACAATGTCAACAGTCCTCTTGCTTTTATCCAGCTCGATCAAACATCTTTTACCAATGAAAAGTTATTGCCAGTTACTATTCGAGTATTTTACATACTTTTAAATCTCATATTTGCCGACATTCATTCACATTCAATTCTCTTCGTTATTGTTTCTAATTTTGTCTTGCTTCGAGGCTTGGTTAAGAGATCTTTAATTATTCGCATACATATATATAGATATTAGTACACTTACAGAATACTTAATTTTATGTAATTAAATTTATTTATGTAAAAAATTTCAGTTTGTAGTGTAATTATCTTCATCTAACATTATTAAAAAAAAAAAGATGAAATATTGATATATAAATAAATGTATTAAATAATAAAAATATTTATCAACTATAACCATTTATTAAACTTGAGACATATAATTACATATATAAGATGTACTGAGAAACATACCGAACGTACATCGTATTAAAATATATTACAGGGACTAGGTTATTCCATTTTCTGAAATAATTATACCGGACGAAGCTCTTTCAATTACGTTACTTTTACGACAACTGCTTTCCTGCTGTTCGTCTCTCCAGTTCCGCGAATCTCGAGAGACTACGGCGTCGCTTTTATTTCTCTTGCTGGCGCGCGGCCGAACAAAAAGAACAACCTCCGACAGGAATCCTTCTCATCTTTTCTTGTCCGATAACAGAGGGAATAGCAACCGTTTCAAGAAACACGTGTCACGGAGGATCCGCGAGTTTATGAATTTCATAGTCACCGTTTCCGGCGAACTTCCAACGGGAAACTTCGACCACGGTTTTCCATCTCTCTCGCATGATCGACGAGAGGCGAAAAGGGGAGGTATAGAAGTTCGAGAGCGGCTCTTTCCATTCGTGAGATTTCCATGGCCTTTGAGCCCCGTCTCGCCTCGTAATCTCGCACAGTAGTTTTCCATTTCCCCCCAAGGTTCCAAGCTCATCGAGCTGTTCCGTTTCGCCCGACGTTTCCATCGAACGCTTAAATCTCGGGCTCTTCGTTTATCAACCGCTCAAACCTCCGTCATCCACGAAAAATTCTTCGCTCGACTCGTGCCATTTCCCCCGCCCCCTTTTTCTTGCATTTTAATCATTGTCGATGGTCACTCGAAAGTAAAGAGTAATCTTGTTAAAGATTTCATATGAACTAATAACAGTTAATTTGAGCACAAAGTTTCTTTTGAAAATTAGTCGAATATTGAATATGAACGACATGGAAAACTAAGTTAACGCGTCTGAAACTACGCAAGTAATTTTAAGTATTGTCGCGCGTAGAATTTCGCGTGGAAAATTTTAACGATTCGAATTGAGATCACTGCCAGTACACGGGGAAGCGTTTCAACGTAATAAAAATAATAATTCCCGAGTACACAGTGCATATGTAGTTATTTGCGAAACGTATCCAAGGGAACGAATCCGTTTTCAAATCTTAGTGGTAGATTCTTCGAACCGCTCTTCGTCCCTGAGAAATTGAAAATGGTTATATTCGTCTTAGATCGCAACGACGGCATTAGGTATTCTTAGATTTTGGAAAACATGAATTTTTCTTCGAAAATGAACTCTCGTGAAATCAGCAGACGCGCTGACATGAAATATAAAACGTCTGTTTAAAATCTGATTTATCGAAATCGCGGCGATCCTTCGAAAATTTGACAGCTGAACAGACTTTAAAAGTAACGAATTTCTTAAATAATAAAATTGCTCTGTTAATGTTCCATCAATCTTTTTACTCCCGTTTAATTTTCTTCTTAATTGAAAAATATATTTAATTGTTTTTTAATACGGAGTAAAATTGCTCTTCGACTGAATTAGGTTGCATACTGTTGAATGTAAGCACGTGCTTATCTTCTACACATACACGAGATTGACCAGGTCACGGTCATTAAATTTAACCGCTATTTTTGAGCCTGAGGTTTTCCGTGCACGAATCGCTTCTATTGTTAAATATTTTCAGACGAACTTCATTTAGAAATACCGAACTTGGATTCGTTTCTGTGCCTCGCTACGATTTGCTTTTCTTCCTAAACTAGAATTAATTGGAATCAATGTCTCAGAAATTTAGAAATATTTTCCAGGTTGCATTTTTCAAGATTCATTTTGCTCGATCTTTCTTAATATATAAACAGAAGTTACGCTTTTCATTGGACCACGAACCTTCCTTGCACTTTGCAGATATCAAAAATTTCACACGGAAAGAGAATAACGATAGAAACTGTGAAACTAATTTTAACTTGAGCACTCTCTTGACGAGAAACGTATCGATAGACCGCGGATCACAACTTCTCTTAAATACATTCTGACTCCATTTTCTCACCTTTCTTTCCTAAATCGTTCTGAAACCAGCATCCGACCGATTCTGACTGACTGAATTAGAAACAGTCGACGGCATTGTCTCAATTATTTCACCAACAACGATCATCCAGCTCGCGATGGTATCCGACGATATTCGGAGCAATTTATCGAGGATGATCAATCCGAGAACGTTCATCAGGAGGAGGGATCATGGATTTTCTGGCGTCCCCGGAAGCATCGCGCGGCGGTTATCTACGTAACTACTTGTCGGGAAGTGGAGCGTGTGCCGGATATACAAAGTTTGACGTTCGCGGATGCGCTAATGGCTCGGCTGAAACGAGTCTCTCCCGCGACGATAACGCGCCGTTTCGCCTCGCCTCGCGCCGGATCATATCTTGCTGAAGGATCTCTCACGACACGACGCGCAACGCGCCTTGAGTAAGTGCTCCACGCGCTTGGCGAACCCCGCAGAGAGAGTGTACGCGCGACCGCGTGCCTTCCGGAAACAACCGGAAGCTGCAAGAGGGTTACCGACTACCGATTTCTAGACGAGATTCAATTACCAACCACCGAGCGGTAACGAGTTTCGTCTTGCCACCCTGGCGGTGAATTCTTGTTGGTTCTTCATTTTCTTCCCCGTGGAAAAATTGAAGGAGGAGGTAATTGAACGAGGTGGTTGTCGTAAGGAGATAGTTTCATTTTCCGGAGGTCCGGGCGAAGATCAATCGGTGCCAAATCACTTTCTTTGAAATTTGATGATATGAACTTGCGGTTAATTAATATCTGTAGTAGATTTTTCCACGGTAAATGCGGAACCTGCTCTTTTCATTCTCCAGCTGAATCGAATTCTCTTATATAAAAGCGAAATTGGCTGGTCGAGACGAAACGCAAAATTTGCATTTATTGTTATAAATTGGATCACACTTTTTTAGATTTATTTAGTAACTGCGAATTTTATGTATTTACAGGAAACTTGACAAAGTTGCAAGGATTCATTTTAGCAAATGAAACAAACTTCCTTTAATTGGTAATTAGTCTGGTCATTCACTCGATTAATCACGAAATTAGAAAGATGATTTTTAAAAAATAAAAGAATGACATTGAACTCAAATTCTCCGTGTCTCGAGCTGTGTCAGCGTAATTTTTAGTCTGACATTCGCGAATATTGCACGACGGTGACATGCGGAATACTCGGATCGTAGCGAAGAAATGGCGTATGCTAATGGTTGTTGAATGATTGTTTACTGATACTGTGCTCTATTCTATGCAACTCCGTTAATGCCGCGAATGCTATTTGGAAACTCCGCGACTACGTTTCTATCTGCGATTCTATTCAAACTCTCTAACTATACCATTCTGAATGTTGATTTGAAGCTCTCTGCGCTTGTGCATTGTGTTTCCATGATTCCACTCACAGCTCTGTTTAATCCCTGGCATCGACCGTTTTTCTTTAAGATTTCTCCCATCTACTTCGAACCGGGCATTGAATCTACGTTACTGGAAAGCTACTAAAATTTTCTTCTCGAACTTTGTTCAATGGTCTCTTTGCTAACAGTGAGCGCTAAAAAGGTAATTATATTTACTGAAAGCTATTTCAAGAAAAGATATTTGGCAAATTATAGAAACTCGGAACTGAATGGATAATCTAGAAGATAACTCAAACTTGTCGTTACAGTATAATCGTTGTACTGTTGTATAACAAGATTTAATAACGAATTAATAATCTGAAGATCTTTGATGAGTTAACTCTTGAAAGATCAGAGTACGTAGTCAGACAGAAGAAGAAGATATTATTTTTATAAAAAAAGAAAAAAACTACAAAAGTCACATTCATTGTCTTCATGTAGATACATTACAAAAGACGAGATATCGACTTATCGAATCGCGAACATGATTGCCAAAAGGACAGATTCTCGTTAACGCATCGGGCAGACACATCTCTGGCGGGGAAAGGAGAAAATTTTACAGAGTTATCTCAGAGCTTTTTACGACGCGGTGAAGGAAATACGGCGAGACCATTTCCTCGGAATTTTCAGAGTCGTCGCCGTCCCTCCCGGCGTTAATTAAGCAACGCGACGTCTCCTCGTCGCGAAAGTGGCTCGGGCCAGTAGCAGCTGCGACTGCTGTTATCGTCTGATATTACAATGAGAACGAAGTTCTTGTTGCGGTTGTCGAACAATCTTCGCTACGCGAAATCACTTGAGAGCGTGGCAATTTACGAAACCCAGTCTGGGAATACCCTGGCCGACATCTACTCGACGTTGGTCCCCGGGAAACGGAAGTATTACGAAAGATCCTCGACGATCTCTCGGTAGAACTCGGCAAAGAAGACGCAGTCGAATCTTAGACTATGGTCCCGCGATGATTTCCCCTAGTATTTGGTTTTCATTGTTTCCAGCGTGTTTCCAAATCGAAATCCTCGACAGCGTGCTCGCTCGTATCGCGCGCAACCCCCTGGTTTTCTATCGATTCACCTTCAAAGGGCAAACACGAGGGACACGGCCAAGGGATAACAGGTCGGAATTCCTCCACTCTGAGCGCTATCCCCTTCCGAACGTTATTCCTGCTGCTGGAAATCTATTTCCGACCTTTCTTTATGGAAAGCACTTTCGGAGACCAGAAACCATAAAAGTTGAACGCCGTGCGATATTCGGAGGAGTCTGAACGCAACAATGCACCGTTGGTAACCTCTGCGGTGCATCTATGCTCGATTGTTCTTCGTCCGATACCGCTTGGATCGGAAGCACGGAGGTACCAGTTTTGCGGCCGACATTTCGTGCCATCTCGTTACTGTGTCGAGTCGTTACTAACTTTCAACGATGCTTCCAACTCTTTGTTTCTTAATACACGTTTGACGAGCCGTTGCGATCGAATTTTACACGTTAGTGATTTGCTATCGATGGCTAGTTGATTTAGATACCATACTTCGTTTCATTATTTTATAATTTATGGGTTGAACGAAACAAAGTACAGAAACCTAACCTAAACCTAATCTCCTTTTTCCTCCGTAACCACTGCGTTCTCAACATCTCCAGGTAACGCCGAAAATTCCACTATCGACGCGCTTGCAACGCCGAATATTTAAACGCACGGGAATAACTGTTAAGTCCCATCTGGCGAATTAAGGGTGGTCCTCAACGGTCCTAACCCGACGTAGCCGAAAACGTTACCGAAAGCCGTACGCGCGGTCGTCGGATAGCGTCGTGTCGGGCAATCCCAGGGAAGATCCAGGGAAACCTGCGCAAACGATTCAAAGCGGTCGGAGGTTCGGCTTACTTTCCGGCAAACGAGCCGTTGTTAGCGCAAACTGCTCCCTCTCTCTCTCCCCTCTGCCCCTCGAAATATCTGCATGCATGTCTTGATTCGGCAATGGCCAGATGCTGGCTGGGTCGCTTGCGAGCCGGCAGATAAGAGGAATTAAATAGACAACAGACGTATCGTCGGGGTCGGTGGGGCCGATATGGTCGGTGGAAAGTCGATGCAGTCGGTCTGCCATCCGGCTGATTGCCAATTCGGCCATTGATTTCTGTCCTAGCGACAATTACAGTTCATTAGGAGACGGTTTCAATCGAAGCTTTGGCTATCCGAAGCTTTCTCTCTCTCTCTCTCTCTCTCGTTCTCTCTTCGATCGCAATTTAACTTGGCCGGCCGTGTCTTCTTGAGTGGCGGCGCGCACTGCCGATTTGCATCTCAAGGAAAGTTTCCTCAGAAGCACTTAACCAACGTCTGTGGTTCTCGCCTTTGGTTCCGCGGCAGAGAGAGAGAGAGAGAGAGAGAGAGAGAAAGAGAGAGAGTGGCCACCGTTGCCGCATACTTTCGCCTCGTTCGACGAATATAAATCACGGACCGATCCGAAATTTCGACCCGATCGACCGGACTCTGTGGAAACTCCGGCGGGGCTTTCCTGCCTTTAATAACTTGCTAAGTGGACCAGCCAGACGGAGAAAACGGCGATCCCTTTTCCCGGCGTTATTGCGTCGCCGAATACCCCGGCGCCGGTGGGACCCGATACTTTGCATAAGACTGCCTCTTTCGCCGGCTGCGCGCAGCTTTCCCGCCCTTCGATCCGATCCGATAATTCCCAGTGATACACAAGTTGAGAATTAATTCGCCAAGTGACACCTTCTTTCTACGAAATGAATCTTTACAGTGGAAAGGGAGAAACAAAAATCATTCGCGAGGCAATATTTTATAGTTCCAGGGATGATACGTGGAAAGATTGCGGGAAATGTTGGCATCATTTGTCTTCGTTCTTCGTAATTTTTCTCTGATTTGAATCACCCGAAACAGTCGAATGAACTGTCTCGGTGTAATAAATGACAAGGAAGAGCGACGTGACGCGAAAGAAGTAGTCGTGTGACTGATAACGAGATGCAATGTTCAGAAAAGCATCGATTCTGTGACTTGGAGTTCCAGACGAAATGAAATTGAATTTGATTTTTGCAAATAAATCGAAATCGAGCCACCTCTAAATGTGATTTTATATATATATATAGATAGGCTCTCGTGTCAGTTGTGTCGTGAATTAAACATTCGCGAATGTACGGCGAGATAAGTTTGATATTTTATTCACGATTGTCTGAAGCGATTTTGCAACGAGGACGACGTCATCCCTGAAATAATCATGGTATGTGATGCGAATCGAGGAATAAAAGGGATGCCAGAACGCGAACGTCTGGCTCCCTCGTGTTCCAGATGTCAATAGAAAGTTTGCGTTCGTTGCCCGATACTGCGAGAATCAATTGAACAAACCGATTCTATTGGCAGCGTTGACGGTGGAAACCGTTCCCGTTCGAATCGTATCGAGTTATTCCCATTAATTTGTAGCTTTTTCCCTCGGACCGTTTTCAATTGGTCTTCCACGCGAGGCCACGATTTACGCCGCGCGCGATCGAACTGATTTCGAAGCAGAAATGATCTTGATGATCGATGCGAAGCGCACCTGCTTTCGATTTTTCCCTTTTTTCTCCCCCCCCCTTCTCTCTCTCTCTCTTTTTATTTTTTATTCGTAGTCAAATGGTTCGATCGTACGTCAAACAAACGCACCATGAAAATGCACGTAATAGGAGACAACGGAAGTGTCAATATTTGTGTTCCTTTCATTTGTTACGCGTTCGTGTAAATGTAATGTGCAAACAGATGAGCAGCTTGCCCGGTACCCGGGTCATAGAGAATTTCCGACGAATATTACTGTTGGAAATTACATCCTCCGGTGTAAAATTTAGGACGAAGTAGGATTATTTGAATCGAGATAAGTCGGTCGATTTATTTTCTGGAATTTGAACAAACACGCGACACATTTTCTCATTCTCAGTGCACGTCCGTACTCTGGCGTTTGAACGTTCCACCGTCTGATTAAAAAATTATGGCACTGTTAAATGTCCAAACTGACAATTCTCCTCCAAAAGTAGTCGTCTTACCGCCCAAACTTTTTATTAAACTTTTTCACCATTCTGAGTGAGAAACTCGATTCAGAGATGAATTCTCATTTGATTCACTCGATGATTTCTCGTAACTTTCACGCGAAACAATGAAAGTTCAGGATTGAATTTGGGAATATGAAAACTCGTGGCTGCTCGTGCTTTCGCAGAAAACGTCGTACACCCTGGAACATCCATGGATTCAGCGTTTTGTTTCATCGATCCGTCACGATGACAGCGTCGCGATAGGAACACATTGGCAAAGTAGAGAAGAGCGCGGCTGAGGAGCGCCGGTTCATAAACTGATTTCCGGTTTACAACGTTCCTCCTGTGCTCGATTGCTCGTCCCACCATCGTGACGTTCCCTCTCTCTCTCTCTCTCTCTCTCTCTCAAGAGAGAAGACGAGGATACACCAACGCAGGAGCGACGTCTAGCAACTCTTTTTTCCTTTCGAAGATTTCGCTATAGTCGTAGCTTGTCATCGGCCCCCTACGTGACGAGCATCCAATTCGCCGCCACTGTCTCCGCCGCGATCCTCTGTTCTTCAGTTTGAAACCGAATGCCCTGAATCGGCACGATCCGATTCGACGCTCACCCAAACTTCTTCGTGAACCTGTCACTGGATACCGAGTCGAAAGAAGAGAGAGAGAGACAAAGAGAGAGAGAGAGAGAAAGAGAGAAAGGAGAACACAAAAAACTGGAAGCTAGAGAGTTGCTCGTCGCTGGCGATTAATCCGAGATCGGCTCGCGGAAGTTTCCGTTGAAGTGAGTTGGAGAGGAAGCGGGGGGAACAATACGAGCCGATCGGGCGCCGGAAGATTTTTGTTTTCCTTTTAATTAGCCCCGGCAGAAGGAAATCGACACCGGCGGACACGCGTTTTAATTGAGAAAGTTTCGTTCATTTACTGGACTGAAGCCCCCGAGATTACCGAGGGGAATACGGTGTAACGGTGGCCGGTCGGTCGAGAGATCTCTGAAAAGGGGACGCGACGGTTCCGCTGTTGGAATTGGGAATAGATATCCTCGGCGAAAGTTTCGCCGTCGGAAAATAAAGCGGATTGGATGATTTCGGTGTTGTGGGAATATTTCGTTTGTCACAGCGCGATGCAACGTCGGAACGTAGGGTAAATGGAACTTTAATTTTCAAGGGGGAGGCGGTGGGGGAAGAGACAGCGTTCGCGTTGATAGTGGACGCAACGCGGCTTTTAAAAGCACGAAGATCTTCTCTTTGGGAGTTTGAAGTTTGGATTTCTTAGAGACTCTTGAAATCGGTTTGTTATACGGCCCGGTGAGTGCCAACTTTTAATTAAGCTTCGAGAGTCCCGGAGTTTGCCGTCGTTTCAACGGAAAATGGAAATAGAAATTACGTTTCAGACACGTACGAGCGGCTCGCGCATTTTCACCACTGCGACTCCGCGAGGGGTAAAATGCAGCTCAAAGGATTCATATTTACCCCGTAGAAAATCATGACGCGAAAACAGAAGTCATCGTCAAACTGTAATAATTCGATGGAAATCGAAGTTACCGGACTTTGAATAGACTCGAGCTTTCTCGTTTCGTGAGAAATGAAAAGAGAGAGAGAGAGAGAGAGAGAGAGAGTACTCTCTAGGTACATCAGGAACATCTGCATAAATTCAGACTTGAAGTAGATAATCTAAATAACTAAGCGTCGAAATAAATAACTTTGCATCTTTGACAATAAATACATGATCGATATTCTTTCATCCTCTAATCTCAAGCTCAGTCCACTCTGTCACCCATCTTTTTCTGCCTCAATCACTTTCTATCAAAAATTACCAAACACGTCCATAATACACGTATATAGAAGGCAAATCATTTGCGACAAACATCATCCCCCTGTCTGCTCGGTGGCCGAGAACTTATTCCGTGATTTCAGTCTTAAACAAAAAGTTCGTTACGGACGGAGTCTTAGGAAGCTGGTTAAGAATCGCGAGTACACAGGGGGAACTTAATAACGTTTCAAGACTCGAGAGAGAAAGAGAGAGAGAGAAAGGGGGAGACGGGAGACAGGGAGGGAAAGGAGCAACGTTTAAGAACTGCGTGAATAATTTATCAAGCTGACGGTCCATTAAACGAGCTAAAAAAGAGAGAGGAGAAAGGATAAAGAGAGAAAGAGAGAGAGAGAGAGAGAGAGAGGTAGAAGGAAAAGAAAGGAAATCGGTTGAATATTGATTAATGTCGGGCGAAAGGTGCACACGTTCGACATTATCAGGCGACAATATTGAATGCAAAGTAGTTGAATATTTTCGGGTGGGAAGGGGGGAAGGGGGAAGGGGGAAGGGGGAGAGGCGTCGTGACCCCGGCCGCCGCGGCGGGGCAAACGATCGGGGCCAAAAAGTGATGCAGACTCTTTGATGAAATACGTAACGTGCAATCTCGCCGAAAAGCAGCCTTTGACAGGCGTTTAGTGTCACTCGGCGCAATCCGCTGTGATATTGATTCAATTCTCGTGCCCGGGCCCTTTCATCCGCTTGCTAATTTCGCGCCGCCGGATTACACAAGACGGAACGAGCCCCGACGTTCTTTGAAATCGAATATCTTGCTTGCCAGAAACCGTGCGCCCCAGCCCAGCGCCGTTGAAAGAACCGTTTGTCGCGTCGAACGAAACACTCGAGAGACCCTTAGCTGACTCTCCGTTCATCTAGAAACAGCGTTGCTTTGTCGCGAAAAAGAAGAAAGAAGGAAAATATTCAGTCCCGCGAGTCTCCTCGGCGATGCGTGACAGATTTTTTTTTTTTCACGAGAAGAAAGGAGGGCACGTTTCGCGAATTTACCGTGAGTTGAGAATCTCTTTGAACGAGATTCGAGATTTTCTCGCACAGTTTCAATCGCTTTTACTTTTATAGTTGTACGATTAATAAGGACTTCTGTTCTGTTTAATATAATTACGAGACTGCGTCTTGCAGAATAACAAATCTCATAAAGAAATTGTTACGTTCGAGAGTCCTCGAATCTTTCCGTTCCTTCAGGTTTAATCTGTTAAAAGCTTTGTTCGTTTTACACTTGTGAAAATCTCTTTTTCTTCAGAGAGATAAATTTTAACAAACGTAAAAAGTGGAGCAAATTGGATTGCGATCGATGAGCTTTCGAGGAAAGAAATACTTGTCTCTGGCTATTAAACAGCTACTCGTCTGACTGAGGTTGTCTTTTTCTACTGTGTTGCATAACCAACCAATTGACGAATTCGAATCGATTAAAGTCTGATGTTATTTCAGTTGTAAGAAAATTCCTCCGAAAATACGCTCGATTTGCAGTCACGCAAACGATTACAGTAATAGCAGCTGGCGAGTGAAAGTTTCTGTAAAATAAGTAGCGGTGGAGCGTCGAGTCCGCGTGAGAATTCAGTCGATTTGATTGGAGACCGAAATTCGCACATCTGGAACTGATGAAACTTTTGACCGAGTGGAATATCGATCACGTATACGTCTATATTCATTCACAATGAACTGGAAATTCAAAAAAGCTGGTTCTGCGGCACTTTTCCCGTCAAAGATTCGACGCGTCTGAAAATAATTCAATCCACATGCGAACGTGAATACTCCCGTTGTTAAATTCATTGGATCGTCGGTTCAGTTTCTTTTACAGACGTGTTTGATTATGCTTCATTTGCACGGATTCCGGCTTCGCGTTCCTCCGCTGGAACTCTTTCCTCTTTCGTTTTTCCCGCCCCGCTTCTTCTTTTTCTGGTGTCCATCTTTCATCCACGAAGCAGAAATTTAACGAGACAGACATTTGAACAAGTAATAGCCTGCGATAACGTGTACGATATTCTCGGAAGCTTCAACGTTTTAACGAGAGGGGGTAATAATACAGCAGCTTCTTCGAGTTTGGTTTTTAAACAATCAATATGCGCGGCAGTGGGATCGATAGATAATTTGATCAGGTTTGCTCAGACATCCTCGTGTTCTCAACATCGACAATGAGTAAAACTACACTGTGCACGCGTTTATCCAAAGGTGACTACTCAAATTTTACAAACTCTATGTTCCACGATGTAACGAAATTGGTAAAAGAGTGGAGTCGATCGATTTAACCTCTAAACTAAACCTCTGCCGACTCGAGCCGACGATCCTTTTCCTCAGCTGTAACGGACCGCATTGCGAATGCATCGCGGCGACCTATCAACTGCGCCGTGCTTCGAATTAGCCCGATCCAACTCTGATCCTCGTCGGAATTAGATAATTCGATAGCGTCGTGGGAGGTGCGCGAGCTCGGCTGTGCAGGTTGTGAAATTCTTATCGCGGATTTCCACAAAGCGGAGCACCGCGATAAATTGAGCATGCGCGCCGCAACGTCTCTGCAAACTATTCCCCGCAGTTGATACAGGATTTACGGCGTTGCCCGCTCCTTCTCCTCCGGAGAACAATACCCGCGCCCTTTGTCCCGCGCGCGTTTTTCTCGCGCGCGCGAGTCGCCGAGGTAATTGAAACGCGGGGAGGGCACAAAGGAATTGATTCAGACAGCCGAAGACTTATTGAAAACGCCGCGACGGAATCCGCGGAGAGGGAATTTCGGAGGGGGGGAGGGGGTAGGTAAGGGGGCAAGGGAACGCGTTTTAATATTTACAAGCGAACGCTCCGGCGCCGGGGTTGTTGTCTCGCGCAGAGACGAGACGAGCCGAACGAGCAATATCGCGAAACGTCATAAGCAACCCTGGCGCTCCTTTTATTCCTGTTTCTTCCCCGTACGTTCAAGCGCACGTGTAATTCCTCGATGCATGCGCCGACGTTCTCCACTTTTATTTGAAAACGCAGTTTGCTCGTGCCAGTTTCCGTTTCATTCACAAGGTAATCGCTCTCTCTCTCTCTCTCTCTCTCTCTCTCCCTCTCTCTCTGTCGAAGTAGGTCTTTCGAATACGTACGTGCACTTTCACGAGGATCATTTAATATATTCGGAGCCAGAACCGCGGGAAATAATATTCCGAACGTGCACTCCGAGGTTTTACGAAGCGTTGCTCGAATTATTAGACCCGCGAGCTGGCTCGTGGTCTTCTTCCGCCTGTAAGTTCTAATTTGGGAAGCGATCTTCAATTTCAGCAGGAATATTTCATTCCAGTTTTGCGTACGTTCCGTTCCGTCCGTCAGGTAACGGTTTCGAATCGCGATTTCGAGTGGAAAGAACGATTTCATTTCAACTTTCTGTAACATCGTGTTTTCTTCAACTTGAAAATCTGCATCTACGATTTAACGAGAAATTCCGGGTCAAAGTGGATATTGATCAGATGCACCGAGGTAATCGAAACAAATCTCGAACAAGCTGCGCGAGAGAGGATTTCTCCGTCTAAAAGAATATATCGCTTCTCTTGTTGTTTCTATCGCGTGCGGTCGTGCATTTTTCAATTTGAAACGCAGAGGGAACGCTGCTTATCGATCGACATTGTGCTCCATACTGCTTTACGAGGCCTTACCGCGTCCTTTGTACTTTTCTATTTCGAAACGTTGGCACGGAGAAATCGAAACGCGGGCGAGCAGAATATTTACACTCGGAACGTAAAGTTGCAATTAATCCGTGAATTTAATTTGCACACTTGACGTTCGTAAAGTAGGACGCGACGATCGCTGCAATCGAAAGGAAACACGCTTGAAGAATATTCGAGCACGAACGACGCGGTTAGGACGAACAGCAACGTTGTCCTCGCGTTTTAATTAATCTCGCGAGTTCCTTTCATTAAAAATTCCTTTTCGCCGTCACCGTCCAATTACCCGCCGCGAGGACTTCTAAATTTCAAGCTTCTGAAATTCCACGCTCCCCGACACGCACGGAGGCAGGAATCCTAGATTCCCGACGAGTTATTTAAGACGCCGGATGGCTCTCGCCGCGAATTTTAAGAAGCCCCGGCCATTCGATCAAAGTTCCGCTCCGCCGGTATCGCGCCGGTTTTCCACGAATCCGCCGGCTAATTCCCCGTACGCGCGATATCGTCCCATTCGCAAATTTAAACCCTACAGGTTACACGGTCTCAGCGAGCCATGAATATTCATCGGCCTCGGCCATCTCGCCTCTCGGACGTAACGAAGCGCCCTCGTCACGGTCAACCGTCTTTGCCGTTCGACTCTCGACGACTCGAGGATCCGCGTTCGTTGGCCTCGAAGAAGAGCACGCCGAAAGGTAGAAAGGAAAGGAGGGGGAAGAAAGAGAAATTTTTCAGATGCAGAAAAACACGCACGGTGGCTGACGACGAGATCGGAGTTGGCCGGGGCAGCCGGTCGCAGATTTTTATTTTCGCGGCCGTCAGCCGTCCGCGGAACAATGGCGCTTCCCTTCCTGTCTTTGCCGCCGCACGCTTTCCAGACCAAGGCCTCGCCGAGATTTATTTCTCGCCGGTGGTCAGATCTAGCGCGAAAAAAACTCGTACGTACAGATACCCTGACGGCTCCGGTAGCTACGGATACCGCAAACTTTGACGGAACTTTTTCCTTGGTCCTTCTCTTCGGCTTCTGTCTTCTTTGTGTCTTTGCGCGGCTGCCCCCGTTCCTCTGTAACATCACCCGCGGCTATTAAGCGCTCCGGCGACAGGTGAATGTTATAAATCCTCTCGTCTTTCGTTCGCGGCCGGCCCCGCCAGTTGATAAATGTCTCCTCGTGAACGAGCGACGTTATCTTCTTTCGTTGTGGAAACTGCTGGAGAATCGGACACCCGACACCTTGCTCCTATTCGACTCACCGATGAGTTATTTCCACCCGCGAAAAAGTGCCGTTCGCGCGTATCGGAGCTAACGACGTTAAATATTTTTTTTCCTCTCGTTCTCTTGTTTATCCCATTTTATCTTTGTTTGCGAAGCGAGGCACAGATAAAATGAGACAAAATTGGTACGAACGTTGAATCAAGAGAGACGGATATTCCATTTTCTTGGAATATATTGATCTTTCTTGCGTGCGGTCCATGCGCAATGTATCTCAAAATTGTGTTTAAAATAGGACAATTGAACTCGGTCGCTGTTCATAAATTCGTAGTGTGCTTGGCACAAATAACTGTAGAAATAAACGATGGGGGACGGGCGGGGGAGGAGGATGCAAGATAAATGGGGAGAATTAGTTCTCCAATATTTCCTCGTGGGATTTCCTAATATTGAATGTTGGCGAGTAATTTAATTATTTGCGCAAGCTGCGGAACAGCGAAGATTTACACAACTGGAATATTATTGTACACTTTTCTTCAGTCGAAATTAATACTGCCGCGTACTGCGAGACCAGGTGCACGATTCATTTAATAATATTAGTCACTTAACTTGACAAGTCACTAGTTACGGATTGCAAACTTCTCCGACTCAATAATCAAACAAACGAATTCCAATTTTTAGAATGTAGTTTCAGTTTCCTCCGGTTATTGCCAATGACCGCTAAGATAGTAACTCGTTCAATCCTGCGAGATTGTCCGATCGCCGAGCAGGACAATCGGTCGCCAACAGTTCGATTTCAGTTCGGTTCAGTTTTCAGCGGTGGAGAAGATTCGAGCAAGAGGAGTGGTTTTCCCGGTTTCCACGAATCTTCCATCGATTTCCCAAACGTGAGATTTCCACGCGGACGCGGGAATTTTCGTCATGTTCCTTAATTTTCGTTTCTCGTTCCGGTCTCTCTGTACGAGATGGTTTCTGAATCGATACGCCGTGCTTGGGAACGATGCATAAATAATCGGTGGGACGCGGTATCGCCGGTACCGTGTAGGACCGAACGCGCGCACGAAGAGACACGGAAAAGAGGGGAAAGAACAGTCGATGCACGACAATAAACTTGCGCGATGGCCCGTCTACGAGCAATGGCAAAAAGGTAAAAGAGCGAAAGGAGTGAAATTAATGCCCCGACATGTATATCGGGCGCTGCGCTTCTCTGTCCTTCGAGATCGGTTCCTTGTGCATGCGCGCGGCACGCTCGCGCACACAGCTCCGCGAGTACGCTTTTCCAATCAAGCAATAAAACCAGAGAAACGAATTGGTAGAGATATTTCTTCGAGCGACGTAGAAATCGTTATTTCGCGGAATTTGCTTCCGTTCCAGTTACATACAATGTACGATCCGAGCCGGTAACAGTCTGCCGTATTGCTGAATGATTATTGATCCGACTGGCAAAACGTTTCTCAGACATTTCGCCGATAAGAGCGTGTAACTTTGTAAAAATATTTCCGCCTCTCTCGTTATATTCTGCACGGTTACCGAACAACTGGCGCAGCTTCTCCCAAGTGGATTTTAATGTTTTAAAGGCCTTAATTTTACACTAATAAAAATATATATATACAGAGATGCGTGAGTATACAACGGTAATTAGTGTACGACGGTAATTAGTTCTATTGTCTTTGTTTAACGCGAGAGCTAAGTAGGCGACACGATCAGGACTCACCAGACGTGGACCACCTAGTAATAAACTGCGGATAACTATTGTAACTGTGTCGACGCGTTGGAGTCAGTTCTTTTATACCCTGACTCTCACTGTGTCCTTTCCCCTCAAAGGGTCGGAAAGCGTCCCTTATCTTACGGTGTTTATGGTCAAGCCCATGAAAGGTTTTTGACGATTGCCTAATGGCCCTGCCGGTACTGTCACCTGGGTCCACGTCGTGAGAATTATATTATTTATACTGCAGTCTGGGTTGTGAAACGTCCCCTACATGGACGATGTTTTGTAGAATTAGGAGTTGAAAAAGTTTAATAACAACGCGAAGATGAATACGTGTTTAAAGGGGTAAGAAAGTTGAGACGAAATATTAAATTTCTTCTTCAATGCGATCGACAAGATTTCCCATGTGCGCGCTGATCTATCCACTTACGGCCAGCACTACCTTGCCTCGCTAAATTTTCCCACGCGAAGAAGAACGAGATTCGAAGGAACGAATCCGATCGATCGATGGCTAGATGAAAGGAAGAAGCTGCCGAAGACAGTAGCTAAACGCGAAAGGTAATCCTTATCCCTGGTTTCGCTGAAACAAGACCTCCCGTCTTGGAAGCCTTTCAAGGATCAAGGGGATAAATTAGGGTACGTATCTTTTCGAAACGGAGGAAGATATTAAGCGTATTTACCACTACAGACGTTGCCGTTCATCCTCTAAACTCCACGTTCTGGATCGTTGTTAATCCGTGAAACAATGGCCGTCGAAATACCTCTCGCTCTTCGCCGTACGTTGTAAACAAATTGGACGTCTTTACGTCCAATTCTTGGCGAATCGTTCGTTTCGCTGTTTCCTCGGGTGTAATACACCGGCAAGGATCGACTCCCCGTCGAGCTTTTATTATCGGTTCGAGAGCGATTCTTACACGTTCGAGGGAGAAATTTCCTCATAGTTTTATCATCCCTTACGTCTCGGAGGCAAATCGTCCGTAAATCGTGCCATAAATTTCATTGTTTCCAGACGCAGAGATTGCGAAACATTGCCGTCATAAATCCGCTGAACCCATCGAAAGAACCTGCTGACAGTGACAAGAGTCATCCGTCTTCCGCAATGACATATCGCCAAGTTTCGTCCTTTATTCGCGTTACACGCCGCGTCTCTTAACTTGATCTGGCAATTTATTTTCGAAGCTTATCGCTAAATCCAGATACACATTTTTATCCTCGTACTTGAGTGCATTCGCGCTGAGTACATTTTGGTACATTTCTGTTTCGGTTTCCTCCGAGTAGTGTAGAGACAGTGGCAGATGCAGCGACATCGAAATTTATAATTGTCGACGCGATATATCGAATCGCATCGATATTTTAATCGCCAAAACGTGAAAATCTGCAAACACGGATTTTTACGCTTTTGTGGAAAATTTACGGATTTATGGAGAAATGCAAAGAATGCACGCAACGTGACAGAATATCGTACAAAATATCGAAAATAGAGCACTTGCTGCTGAACGTTCAGTAGCGGAAGCAAATTTTTATTCCAACGTTCAGAAAAACGTGAAGTCGCGTAAAGATTCGCAGTTTTCCCCGATATTATTTTCAAATATATATCAATATATTTTAAAAATACGTACAAATATTTGCACGTGAGCGACTCAAACTCAAACTACACTCTGACAGATTCGTACGAAATTAATTCCTTGAGACTCTCGAGTTTCACTGATCGATTCGCGTTTCGTGAGGCACCGACATCTATGGACACTCGATACTGTTGGTCGAGATTCGACGGAGAGCAGAGACAACTCATGAAAGAATTCCGCGCGAAAACTTTTGATTCGCGGCGGCAGTAGGTCGTGGCGTGGGGGAGGGGGGATATCGTCTAGGCGGCGCGCACCACCGAGAATTCTATGGATTCGACTAGATTTCCCCGGGGTGAGCTTGATAAGCTCAAAAAGTTCCCCCAAAAAGTCGACCGTCACGGCATAAGTCTTGGCCGCTTAGGCAAAGAGCTCGCCGGAATTTTTGCCGCGCGACCGACAAGGGAGAAAGAAGATCGACGCGATCGGCAGGTTCTCGACAAAACGGAGCGATTCCGCCGGCGTTCGATTGTTCGAACCGTCGCGGTTCGCTGGGCGGCTTTCCACGCTCGTCTTAATCCGATTACAGAAGTGTGCGTGGAAAATATTTCCAGCGGCGCCGACGTCCTCCGCAAATAATGCAATTTCGCGACGCGATTCATCACGCCGTGAAACCAATAAACCACCGGCTAATTCCCGGCGTTAATTACTCTTTGTACTCCTTCTTTTCTTTTTTCGCTCGGCCATCCTCTTTCTGTTTGCCGCCGCTTTTCGTACCGTTCTCGCGATCGAGCTTCAATCACGGGGCGTTTTTGTCGGCGAACGATACCGCCAGCCAATTTCCCACCACCCTTTCTCCGGAGTAAGAAGCTCCGATTTCTACGAATATTTTCAGGATCGTCGTCACGTGTAAAACGAACGAGTAACCGCTAGTGATGGGATTGAGTCGACGCTTACTCAAATAGAAAGTCGCCTACTTGCGTAATGAAATTAATAAATCAGTCGTGCATCTGTAACGAACGGACATTTGTGCAAAATTTAAAGACCCAGCAAAGATCTACAGGACACACGCGCAGTTTGCAGTGAAATTCCTGTTTCTCAGTACGAAGCAAAGTTTGATTTACGGCAAATTTGAACTATGTTTCATCGACCTAGTAATTTTCATACAAACATACGCGACCGGTGTGACGTCGAATAATAAACGCACAATAAATAAACCGATAAACGTATCGATGGTACTGCAAACCGTGGTTGATTGGCTGTTGCCATCGAACAAATTGACCGAGGGTGAAATAGAAATGCGTCTCGTGATATTTCAACACCCACAATTCCGGCTTACACTACTTCGCGAAACGAAAACAAGTGAACGAAATAACGAATCTCTGACGTTCGGTCGACGCGCGAAATATGATCGCGTCCGGATGCGCGCGCGAGAGCACCTCGGGATTGGCACCCGCGGATCGACAGAGAGATCGATCCGATTTTCATCCTCCGGCTAATTTTCCGCCGCTTATCGGAATTCTTGGCCCCGGTAGAAAATAGCAAACCTTTAATCCCTGCGGCTCGCACGAAGACTTTTCGATCGTCGACGAAGGCTTTGAACGCGGAACGTTGATTGCATTCGTCGAATTTGCGCGTACATCCGAACGTTCACAGCGTTGCGGACGCCGAGGCTGGCGCAGACGGTGGATGGAACAAGCGATCGCGGCGTCGCGAGAGGCGATACGTTAACGACGAGCTATTCCTTTTACGATAGGGCCGTGCATCTTTGATACTCCCTTCCAATCCATATCTCTCAATTATTCAAAGTCCCGTGAAAATTTCATCAAACAAACTTTATCCTTCTTCCGTGCGGGGGCACGCGCGGACAGCTTTCCCCCCCGTGCCCCGATTGAACGTTGAAATATTCAGACAGACCCGTTAACCTCAGCTTTAATTTAAATTGGCGCGTAAACAAAACCAAAGGGGAGAGATATCCATCGTCTAATCCAGTACTTAGACAAACTTCAAGGGGATTAACATCGAGATTCGCGTGTGCGGAAAACGAGCGAGCGAGCGAGCGAGCGAGCGAGAGAGAGAATGATCATATAGCCTGGTTGCCATGGCGAGGCGTGTACAGAGCGTAACAGCGGGCCAGCAGCAGGCTCAGTCTTCCAGTAATATTTGATGTACGGGATCCGTAGGTGTACGGTTGCCATATTTCTGCCGACTTTGCGAACCGTTTTAGTTTTTCGTGCTGGTTGGAAGGTTTCCAGTAGCAGGACGCGCGGCGAGAGAACCTTCCACCCCCGTTCCTCCGTGTTCCCACGTTAAAATATACTTCGGTTCAATATGTGTGAAAACGTACGGCTGGCCCGTATGTTGCTACGTGCTTCGCTGAAGCCACTCTCTCTCTACACACACACACACACATATTGAATTTGTATTCCTCTACGTACACGACGAACTACGGACGAACTACGGCGTATACATTTGTGTACGAGCGCGATCGTGGTCACGAGGTTTGTGCGCTCGCGAGCACAAACACACGTATTTGTCCACGTAGTGACCCGGTGCGAGGATACGTGACGGCGAGTCTCTGCCAAAACTTGTCCCCTCGTACTTTTCGTGGCAGTGGCTGGCTACCTCGCTAAACGCTTCTTCTCTCCCCCCATAGCGCCCCATCGATTTCAACCGCTGCTTACCCCCGAGGAAGGGGGTAAGTTCATTTGGAGACCGACGCCGGAGACTCGAGCAACTTCCTTTCTTAATGCCTCCGAAATTTGTTTCTCCGTTTTTCGGCTGCTACTTGCCACACCAGGGACCGTATCACAGAGTCCTTCCAATTGCCGCTGTTCGCGTTTCTCTTTTTCCCTCTTTTCTCTCTTTTTTTCTCTCTCTTCGAGAGTAGCCAGAAGAAGAGAGAGAGAGTTTGCCTCGCGGTATTAGACGTTTCGCTTCGAGATGGAGGGTCGGAGGATCGCTTTACGTAAGCTCTTACTATCCCGGTCATTAAAGGAAAAGTAGAAATAGAAACGATAAAGGTCTCTCGGAGATTATTGGCTCGACAAATTGGTTCCAGGTAACAATTCTGATCCGCAGTGGTGGAAGGATACGAGCGAACAGAGAAACGCGAGAGCTGATGTCAAACGGCGGATCAGCCCGCGTCGAGCCCGGAAAATATACGCCGTGTTTTTCGTACTTCAGATTCAACACGCTGTTCAATTAAATTTCGCGCCGAGTCATCTTTTTAATTACAACTCGACTCGATATTGAAACGTAGCAAATATGTACGTGTATCCTTAAATTTACACTAAACTGGACCGATAGAATCATAATAGCCAAAGCCTCGTTACGATGCTAATGAAACGCCGAAATACTTTACGTAACGTACGTAATGTATTCATGAGTCGTTCCAACAGCATTCAGCCACTTTTGCAAGTAACTGCACGTCTATACCTATATATCAGCTCCTCGATCGGAATTTGAATAACGTCGGGTCATAATTATTCCGAGGCGTCAATCTGCCGACGGCTCGAGCTTCAGTTTGGAAGATGCCAAGAATTGTAGTTTGTAGAACGACGTTCGGACTCCGGGAGTTGCGCGCATGTTTCAGAAGGAGTTTGACAAACGCCCGCCACTCGCTCGACTTTCTCTCTTTATGTAATCAAACAAAGTTAGCAGGGAATCCGAGTGCGTTCCACCGGTCCAACCGTTCCATTCTCTTCGCGATTGCGCCGTATCTTTCGAGAAACTGGACTCGTCGTTCCGTCGAATATTTGAAGGCGAAAACTTGCCACTTTTCCGGGGCAATCACCGCCCGATTATATATTTTAGCTTTGTGTAATGTGCTGGGTGACCATAGCCATCGTTAGTAACAGAAAAGACTAACAAAGATTAGGGAATAAAGTCTTTTGTCCGTCTAAAAGAAAGAAAGACAGAAAGAGAGAGAGAGAGAGAGAGAGAGAGAGGGGGAGGGAGAGAGAGAACGTTGGTTGCAATGCGGAGCGAAACAGCTGAAAATGCAAATGTGCAATGCGTCTCAATAAATTGCTGAAGAGTTATCGGTGCTCGAGGGAGAGACTAGCAGACAATTGATAGAACATCGCCGGCAACCAGCGCGCACGCCGATGGTGAATCTGTGACGTGGTTGTCCTCATCGACGATGCACGATCCTGACAGGACTGGAACGTACATGGTACAGGGTTGCAGGCAGACTCGGATCGATGGCTGTGACTCGAGAAAAACGAGGGCTGCGGCACGATTACTCGGCCCCGTGCCTGTTGCGGAAGCCAGTTGCCCGCTAACTGCCACGAAACACGAGAAAATCGAAGGGAACTCGAGGTGGTCGTAACTCGACGAAAAGGAGAGAGAGAGAGAGAGAGAAGGAGCCGATGATAATGGGCCGGCCGTTATTAGCCGGTGATAAGCTCGCGGCCACTCGAGAGACGTACGCAAGACGTGCCTTTGATGCTAACGCGATATGCAGATCGACGATGTAAATGCCGAGCGACACCGTGGACGTCTTGTTGCTTAACGTATTACCCTCGCATTGCTGCCGATGTTGCTCTAACGATTCTCGGGATTGAATAATGGTGAGAAACTGCTGGCAAACTGCGATTAATAACGTCGATTATCGTGGAGTGTTTGGAGACGATTCCTCGGAGAAAGATTAATTTTTCAGTACAAAGTTTCTTTCGCTGCGAATAGTTTGAAATAGATGATCTTCTCTCTTAAATATAAATTTATATAAAGTGTAATATAACGTGTATATTTTTTATATTTTATATATATTTAAGCCAGTGTTTATTCCATTAAATACCTATTTGAAAATCCAATTAAACATCCCATAACTTGACCAAGAAGGACGTCACTCACGGAAGCATACCCGTCACCCAGATATGAATGACGTGGCGACGAACGTGTTAATTACGCGGATTGTATGAAAAATTAGTAGTCCAGTCGTTTTGTTAAAAATTAACCAAAGGATCTTCCAAAGGATCCTCTCAATTCTCACCTCGAATGAATGAATCAAAGAATGTTCAACAGCGCTACCGTGAATTATTGCTCCCGGCCTTTGACGACTCTAGCTATTTAACGACTCGAGCTATCCAAATCGCCGAACGGGGGGAAAAAAGAGTCAGACACGTAAAATCAGACGTGCACGCGGCACGGGGGAAGCAGAAATTTCACCGGCAGAGTCGATTGGTTTGGGGGAGGTGGTGGCGGAATGCAGGCTGCATCTATTATGGGTCGGGTGCACGTCTCCGGCCGCGGCAGCGAATCGAGGGTTCGATTCCTCGGGAATAACGGGAACAGGCAAGAAGCAGCCAGCAGCAGCGTCTAGCCTTAAACGTACGAAGCCCGGTTCCACACGGAGGCGTCTTCGCACGCGGCACGTTCGCAGGCCCGGCGTTCGTCGTGCCACTCTCTCTCTCTCTCCTCTCGTTTTCCTAGGCATCGCGCGCGCCGCCACCGAGAGGAGAGCTCCAATTGTCTATCGGAATTTGATAATGGCTCGTCGCGGTCATGTAAAATTCATGGGGCGACTCCGCTGCTGTAACGACCAAATATCCCCGCGGCTTACGCGGCTGAAACTTGGGCTTTGTCGTTCGACGATGGAGCGTCCCAGTCCCGATGCCTTCGGTCGTTCGTCTATCGATGGATTTAAGTTTCGAGTTCCGGCCTCCCTCTTTCTCCCTGCCTGTACCCCCCCACACGTTGATTCTGTTTCGAATTCAGTTTGAAAACGTTGATCAATCGACATTCCGCTTTAATAGATTGTCGCGTCGCGTTTAATCGATAGCGATGTTAATGAGGAAGCGATGTGTGGTTTGCACAGATGGATAGAGGAAACCATTGTGACTGTGAACAGAGATGGGACCCGGCTGTGGTCGAGGGACCGGTCGAACCGAGGGCTCCAGTCTCTGGAACGGTGTCGTTTGCGGTCGTCTCGGTTGATAGAGACAAAGTTTGCCTCGCCGGCGAAATATTGTTGCCTTTATACCAGAGGAAACTGTTACCTTTATTTACCATATTCCGGAGAATTTCCGAAACCGGACGGAGACCACAGCGCACAGACGAGCGAGTTTCGTCGCGACAAACTACAGGCTTTAGGTGCTGGCAAACTACGCGAAGATTATCTTTGCGATACGAAAAATTAACAAGTTTAAAGCAGATTTGTATAGATTGTACAACCTTTGTACAACGAAGATGGATAGTTCTAAATAAATGTCAGTCGAAAGTTGCGAATTTTTGTCTTCCTACAAGTACAATTGAAAAATCACTTTGAAAATTACATAATTTCTGAAAGGATACTCTGTTTGTTAATCCTGAAATCTTATTTCTCTAACATTTTTATCCTTTTGTGAATCGTCAATGAAATTTGACGTGTTGCAGATGGTTTGTGCAAACGTGTCACTCAGTGAAATATGAGTCGCGTTAAAAATTAGAAATTCCGCGTTTCAAATTAAGCTTGGCGATAAACAATTTCGTCGCTACTGCCGCTCGAATGGAAGTGTGCAATTCGCAGTTCTAAACGTCAAACGTGCCATTGGCAAAGCCGGCCTCGGAATCTCCTCGCGATTCGATAACAGTTTAGTCGAGAGACGTCGTATCATTTCCGTACGATAGGAACCGACGTGCAGTCTCGGGCATAGTTCCCCGATTATCTTAACAATCCGAGGATCATAGTTTTTCAGGAGATCAACTTGTCGCTGGGAAATCTCGTTTTATTAGACGATTGACCCAAATGTCGATCGTTGGAGGATTGAACGCGAGCGAGCGAGGAAAGTTTTTGAGAGAAAGCTCGACTTCCACCGATGTCTTATTTCGCGTTATTGCGCCGCGATCTCGAAAGTTATAGGACAAAGAGTCCATTATCCTTCATCTTTCTACGTTCTTTCTGTTCCACGCTCGCACGACGAATTAAACGAATCTGCGAGCTGCAATTATAATTTTCTTTTTAACGACTGATGAAAATTGATGAAATTTTTGAACACAGGCAGGAAACGAGATTAGCAGGGGAAAAAAAAAAAAAAAACAAAAAAAAAGCAAAAAAATCAACGCTTGGCGGATTGAAAATATAAGAATAAATTAAAAATTCCGCGCGATACGTGCGCGCGTACGTCGAATACGAATGTTTACGCTTCCGATTTCACCCCGATATGAATTATTGGTTGTGAAATATTCATCGCAACATCGATAGCCGTGCGTCGTTAATAAGATTGCATAAATTTCATGGAAATTCGTATCAGGACGCCGGCGCGCGCTCGCTGTCTCGCGCGTCACAACGACGAATTCGTAATTTTGATGAATAAAAATCAGTAGAGTAGCTCCGATAATTTTTGTGCGCCCGTCGCACGCGAGGCGTGCCGGTGGTAATCTGCTTTTCCCATCGTTGAACGGTAATTTCAATATTCGCGTAACGCGTTAATCGCGTCGCGCTTAAAGTCGAGCGTACGTTACTCGGCTGGCTGCTTTTTACGACCGACGAGCAAATACAAACGCGTCCAAACTCGAGGAACAGTCAGCCCCGTGTGCACGCGCGCGGCTGAATTTTTCTCATATGTAAGGGCAGGGAAATTCTCGCTTTGCGCACGGGGCGCACGTTTCGTCCGTACGTTTGGAGAAAAATTTCATAAGTAGCCGCGGCTCGTCAGCCTCGCGAAATTCAATTATCTTGCGGCAAGGCGGCGAGTCCTTTGCCCCGGACGCTTTGTTTCTTTCCTTAATTGCCAGCCACGTGCGCGGCATCGCGTGACTTCGTTGTTGTTGCGCCGTCGTTGCGAAACGAAGCCGCGAAAACCACGCCTTGGCTTCTCGCGCGCCGAAGCGCTGGAAGAAAGGCGACGAGAGAATCGAAGACGGGTGGAAAGAAGGGAAACGCGGCTCTCTCTCTCTCTCCGGCGGGAGAAGATTAGAAAATACGGGGAAATTGCGGCCGGCCAAGGAAGAGGAGACCTGAGCCAGTGTGTGTTAGCCACCTGGAAATAGTAGGAATACCAATGTGCAAAGCAGCGAGGAGCCGGAAGAAGATCGGTCTCGAAGACGCGGACGAGACGTTGTACAGGCATTCGAGACACGTAGGAAGCCGAAGCAATAGCCCGCTGCCAACGAGACGAGGAATTTGACCGGTAGCGGAGACCCGTCCCGTAACCGGCTGCATTCTTCTTACCGCCGCGGTGATATCTCGCTCGTTAGACTCGTTCTTTGATCGTTCACCTGTGAATCGTCGCTTCGTGGATTCCCTCCTGCGAAACATTCATCCCGGATCGTAGTGAAATAAATTACGAATTACGACCTCCCTTTGCGATCTTTGGCGCGATCGTTGACCAAGTGTCGATGGTCACCAAATGTGTATACAATATGTAGGTTTGCGTTCAGTATTTTCTTCGAGAACGATGAACGTGTGTAGCAGTTTTTACAAAATTAAGGTGACTTTTAATTTTTTATATATTACAGAACTTTTTTTTTTTCTTTTTGCTTGTCATATGAAAGCGGCTATCAAGATATTTAAGATATTTACGACGAGTAAATATAACTGATCACAGCTTTGAAATATTTATATTTATTTGGGAATTACTTGGAAGAATTTACTTTGTATCAATTCCTAATCTTTCAGTCGAATTTTACAGATGATAAATTACATTCGCGATATTTTACTCTTTCTTTTATTTATTTTTTTCACAAAATGCGCGTCGCACGAAAGTACCCCGCGCTTCGTTCGTGCCGAGGCTCTGTACCAAAGAGGTTGAGAACGGTCGGTTAATATCGTCCTAAAATTCGCGCTCGATCCGGATACACGCGGGGAAACCGGCGATAAAGAGAGAGTAAATCGAATGACACGCGATTGGATGGAAAGTTACACGCGAGTAACGTCGATTGAGCTCGTATCCCCGCGAAATTCAATCGCGCGCCGATCCCTGGGATCGAAGGTCTCGTTTACAGGATCGGTATAAGTAATACTGCCAACCATTTGCATCATGTTGCGCGTATCGGCCGGCGATGCAATTAGCGCTTCATCGAGGCATCGCAATCCATTGTACACGGATTGTTCGAATCGAATCTACGCGGCGGAAAGAGTGAGAGGGACGGGAGGAGGGGGTGGGTGGGTAAAGGGGAGGAGGGGTGAGTATCGAAAATGGAGAGGACGCGGTGTTACGCCTCGATTGATCGATGGACAGCCAAGTGGCCGAAGGGTTTCGCGCACATTTTAAATTGCCTGCATTATCGGATGCGAGGTTGGTTGGCTCTCGAGTGCGTTTACACAGTGGCTGGTCGGCGATACGATTAATCAGGTTACTTGTCGCTTTTTTTCCCCCTTTTTGCCCCCTTTTTTTTTTTTGTCCTTTTTTATCGAACCGACCGCGCGCAGCAAATGGACTTTGAACGACACGGAATTAACGTCTCGTAAAAGCATCGTAACGGACGCTCGGATCCGCGTTGAATCTAGGAGAACGCGCGGCCGGTTGATTTACGCGGCGCGGCTGATAAAATAGGCGAGAGTGCGCGCGCGCACCGAAGCACGGCTCCCCCCAATTTACACGTGGTCGGACTATCGGCATCAAACCGCATTTAAATGACACCGTTCGAGTGTATAATGCGATTAATGTGTCGTACGGTATCGTCGTCATTGCCGCGCTAATTACACAAATCATATTTGTTTGGCGCAGTCGTTACTTCGTCGCTGATGGCGCCGTTTGTCGTACGGTTCGTTTGAATGCCGCTCGAACCGCGCAACAACGAAACCGGAACACGAGCGAGAGGGCTCGGCCATTGTTTAGAATAAACGCTTTTAATACAATAAAGCGACAAATAACCGATTGATACCGATTGAAATCGCTCGCGTAGTCCCGTTCTTGGCTGACCATTGCTACTTAATTCTCTCACGGTTGAATGAAACACAATTGTTTAGAATTTAGAACAGTGATTCTAACACTTTAATTTAAAATTTCGACGACGAGTAACCGCGACGGCATCGAAATCGCGGGCCGCTCTTGGCTGGCCAACGCCCTGCCTGTACTACTTAATTCGCTCGCGACCAGCAGCCCAGCGAATTAATCAACGATATCACAGCCGCGCCGTCCCGTTTCGATCGCCCGTATTATCGGCACCGTATTCGCCCCCGACGAAACCACACGCAGGAACAATACTGCCCGGACGATATTACTTGAATTCTCTGTTTCGCTATCGCGCATCTACACAGCAGTGAAACCGACTGCAGCGGGCCAAAATGGATCATCCCGGCCCCGAAACAAAGGTTGCCCATCGCTCGCAGCCCAATCATGAGGAGGCATTACCGCGCTTCGAGGACACCGGTTACATGAGAGGGAAATACGTCCATTAATCCAGCGTAATTGTCGCCGACGAGGTGACGGTGTCTGCGTGCGTGCGTGCGTGCGCCCGGTCAGATATCGCGATCGGCCAGAGATCCGTCCTTACGGAACGTTCGCTCGAGCAAAAGGAGCTCGAGCCCTCCGTTCCCCCCCTCCCCTGCCGGGTAAGTCCGCCATCGACGGATAAGACCCGCCACTGTTTTCGACGCGTGCCGAATATCGACGGACCCGGTGTTCATTGATCCACTCCCGTAATCAGCATCCCGATTCTCTCTGCTCGGCGCGCAACTTGGGAGAAGTTCCTTCGAGGATTACGAGTACTGCGCGAGATTAGAGATATCGTGCGAGATATATATATACATTGTTTCACAAGTCTGGTGGAACACGCGAATCCCTAATTTTGTGAGAAAATTCGTTTTGATTAAAGTATAAGATACAAGCGTAAGAATGAAAGAGTCCCCAAAATCGAGTCGAGGAAAATTAAGGACCTTTGGGTATTTGCCTTTCTCGAGCTTCGATGGATCGAGGGAAATCAGCGAAATTTCTAATTAATCAAGGCCTGAGTTATGCACACGGCTGAAATAATTTAATGTAGGCTTCATGGGTGCTTAGTACTCAAATTAAATAACGTAAGTAATAAATTATGTACCAAAATGTTGAAATGTTTTTCATCAGTACTGAAAATTAAAGTACTTTTTATTCGTCTCGTTAATTTATTACTTAATTTGAATAACTTTTTCCGTGAGTATTTATTATACGTACATTTTCATTGTATATATATTTTTAATATTATTAAATAATTGCCTTTTGCGTAACGAGAAACATACACTCTGTCATATTTTAAAAATCAATTATTAAATAATTATCAAAAAAAAAAAAAAAAAATTACATTTTGCAAAAAAGAATGTTTATTCGCTGTCCCAAATTTTTCCATCGAATCGTCATTTCTAGTTTTTTCTTTTTTTTGGCAAATCCGTATTTCTCCAATAAATTTTCAAAATATGGTCGATAACTGGGATTTATCGATGGCAAGTTCTTTTTTATGTGTTGACATTTTGCAGGTTTTAGTGGAATCTCGTCGTTATAAGTTTGTTTTATGCGTCGAACATCGAAGTTAACTCTTCCTTTAAATTGAAATGACTGTGCAATTAATTTATTTGACGTTTGTTTCCACTGTTATAATATTTCTTTTGTATTCAATAATCTTGTGAAATTATTTTCCACTTTTCGTTACTCTTACACAGCGATACATCCTTTATTTGTGAAAATGACATTTTGAACCCATGATCACAGACTGGTTGATATTAATGACTTTAATGTTCCGTACTGCATTCTTTACCATCTCGATCTATTGATCACATCTTTTGAAATTCATGGCTTTACACTTTGATCATCGGTGATTTTATCATTAAAGAAATCCTTGAAACATTTTTTCCTCTGTTTAATATCGAAAACGGAAGCAGAATCGATAACACGAACTGAACTGAAGTAGCAAAAATAAAATGTCGCAGAGGACAACGTTTGCCTCTAAGGAGTAAAACGCGGCCATTTAGGCGTACAGTCGAACGACTCTGATCATCCGACTTTAATGCCCGACAAATTAAATCGAATTCGAGACACGCAGGCCGACGTCGTAAGTCAGCAGTGGGGAGGGGGGAGAGTTTATCACTGTACGAGTCGAAGAATTTAGGCCGGCTAGTAACGTGTCTCCCTCTACAGCAGCGACAACGGTAATGGGAATTTTATGCAGGAATCCGGCGATGTTTATAGTATCCTTAATTAAGCAGTGAAACAGTAAAAAGAGTTGCTCGATTTATCGCGGCAGTGAAAAGTTTCCGCGATGGTAGTTAACAGCACTGCGGGCTAGTTAAACACACCGTGGATGCACAATCTTTTATTTAATCTTTTTCTGCCCGTCGAAGTTTCGCGCTATCGGATTTTGCAAAGATCCAACGAGGTTAAGGTTGTTATTAACGATCCGCCAGTTGGTAATTGACCTGCTGTCGACGCTGATTAATGCCCGTCATTGGCAACTCTTCGATATTCGAGGAACGAGGCGAGACGAATCTGATTGGCACGGATTAAATTCCGATGATTTCCGTATTAGGGCGAAATTGGATCGAGTCGAGGATCGATCCGATGCTTTATCCTCGTTTCGTTGCATCGTTTGCCCTTCCTCCACGCGAACGTTCTCTTCATCAAGAGTTGCTCGATCGTTTCAATCCCTAACAATTCTTCCAGAGTGCGTTGCCTCTTGATACACTGTACACGAATGTATCCGACTCGCAGACACATTTTACGTATGTGTTCCGTGTACGAGACGTTTTTGAAATGTTATGAGCATGCGAACGTATATAGGTGAACGTTGCGTACTAATTTCGTACCAAATACACACTGACGAATACTTTCGAATCACGAACGCGACTTGTTGAGATAACGTTTCGATAAAAAAAAAAACTGCACGACCTGTATCCCAGTACGATTCGTCTTACTGAAAGGCACTGACTTTTTTGCCATAAAATTTTATCGATACTCAAACATTCGAATCGATACAAAACAAATTACAGGCGCGACCGCTCAGTACCAGACAACGCCACACCTACTCGAGGTCTACCGCACGCCCCCTCACGGATCACGTGACCCAAATCAACCAATCGCTAATTTTCGTTGCATCAGCGTTGCACCTGAAGAGGCACGATTTTCTGGGTTACCTCCACTTTCAGTGATAAAAAAAAAAACTCTATCATTTTATATCTCAGGTAAATACTAGAGCAGGGAAACCGAAAAAGAATTGAAATTTGTCTCTGCGTCGAGTGAAACGTTGGAGAGAATTCTGACGTGTCACGGCGGGAAGTGGCTCGTCAATGCTCGGCAGGGGAGGGAAGAGGTATGAAAGGCATACCGTCTGATCAAATCCAGGACACTATTCGCCATAATGGACTCACCGAAGGAAATAGAAAAGAAGTCGACTCCGGAGATCGTGTTGAAAGATAAAGGATCACGGATTGCGTTTACGGCGGCGAAGAAACTGTGAGAAAAGAGGGCGAGAGAGAGATCGTAATTTTTCGATACCAATCGGCCAAGCTACGTGGGAACGGTCATACGTGTCAGCGGCCGACGATGGATGCGAATGAGGTTAGCCTTTGCAATTCAATTTGAAGGGTAATTTCGAGAGCGCCCGGCAACAGTCACTTAGATGAAAGGATCCTGTTCGCCCTTCTTCATTCTTGACACGCCGTCGAACCAGCCGCTTCCTTCGCTGAGAGGTCCTCCGTTTCATCGGGATCGTGTTGCGCACGCGACGCGTCCCGATGAAACGGACAAATGTTTGTTTCATGTAATCAACCAGCGAACTTTTACGTGGAACGACAGATATCGGAGGCGATCCATCGATCGTAGCGAGAGATCGAACTGCGACACGAGCTATTGATACATCGCTATCTCCATTCGCTGGTCCCGCTGTTGGTTTCGAACTTATTCTTCGAATCTGACTTTGCAATTCCAATTTCGCGGACGGAGAAGGAACGTATCTTTGGATGGAGAGGAAATAAATGTGTCTATCGTGTCTTTAGAGAAATATGTATATGTAATAAAGTATGATATTATAGTATGATAAATTAAGTTTAAAGTTTTGAATAATTTGCTAGCGTTATTAGTAATTATTGACAACTAGTAAAAATTTAATTTGACAAGTCGATATATTTTATTAAAAATAATCCAAAGTAGTTTGGTTTACTTTTTAAAACCTTTTCTTTCAGAAATGATTATTATGCAAGCTCAGCAGAATTGCGAGCAATGATGTAGCTGCAATAAAGAGAGCACCAAAAACTATTTTTCTTCCTTTGATATACTTCTTTAAAATTCGGGCATACTGCGTAGCTGTACGTCACTATGTAAGCGCGGCTGCAAGCGTGATGAATCATAACACGATTATTAATACATGGGACAGATACATTCGGATCGTTCTAGTTATATTATAATTAGGAACGCCGTAGCTGCACTTGAACCGCGAGTAGCATAATCCACCTTCATTACTGGTGCACCCGATAATTGCAACGATAAAATTATTACGCGGCCGCGCGACGCGACGTATGGCGACATCAACACGTTCCAGGCAAGACTGTCGCTGATCGATGATACTAACCGACACTTAATTGACAGCATTATCAAATGTCACGCACGGGACCGTAGATTCCCGTCCTGTCTCGCGCGTTGCGATTTTCAAGACTTGCTCGCGTTAAACGCGCAAGTACCAAGTTATTTGAAAACTTTGCAAACGTAGCAAAATGTAAGTTTGATACTGAATCGTGAATTTCTTTTCGAACACAGAGCACTTGGTTTGTTTAGTGTGATAAATAATGATAGAACTTGTACTCGACGAAAGAAAAGTTCGTTCGACTAAGGTTGATATTCTATCAATTCAGGTTTATTATCAAGGTTTATTTTAGTAATTTTCTTTGTTGGTTCAGGTATGTTTCATAAAAGATCACGAAATGATCGAATGTATAGCGTATACGATAGTTTTGGTTCTTCCTAGACGTTCATCAATATTTCTTAACATGTCTAAATGCGCAATCGCGCAAACTTTCGAAACGTACGATACTGAATAATGTTTGAAAATAAATTTTCAAAAGGGAGAAGAAAATAAAGTCTAATCTTACAATCAGAAAGTCCGCCTCCTGTTTCGCTGCGCACTGAAACGTGCAGACATAATCTCGCCGACATATATTATACATATATACGAACATCTCGCTTCGAATCGCAGAGGTATAACCACGCCATGGCATGGAGCCGAGGCTCCTGCAGCTCGATTTCAATACGGAATTCACTAAGCGGAATTCCCTCTGTTTAAATCTGCTCAAATTTCCGTCTGGATTATCAGATCAAAGGTAACCCTAAATCCCCGTTGACTTCGACCTACTATTCAGCCGCGTCGTTGTTACGCCATACTTTCATTAACGATTTTCTTCGTACAGCTCCTCTGCTCCACGTTTCAGCTCGCGTCAAAGAGAGCCAATGGAATAATTCCCATTCTCCCATCTCTGTCTCTCTGTCTCTCTCTCTCTTTCTCTTTTTCTTTTCTATTTTTCCTCTCTTCTACTCAGCGTCTCTCCTTCGAGATTATTTCATCAAATACGTAAAATAAACTGGAGCCGTCTGATGCAGCGATTCGAGAGGGACAGGTTCGGGTGAAAAGCCGGTAGTAGCCTGGCCAGCAAGGGGAAACGGCGGGTTGAAAGGTTCCCTCTTTCCACCGTGGCGGGGGAAAGGATCACTTTTACGATCGTGGAAGTAATTTGGCCGGTGGTCGTCGGCAAACGTCCGACAACAGAAAACGGTTTCCAATGAAATATCGAGCCGGTAACCGCTCGGAGAGTGCCTTGGAAAATTGTGCAACGCGGCAGACCGAACCGGGACGCGCCCGGTATAATTAGCCGGCAGGAAAACTTTCACTAGCTGGAAATCTAATCTGGAGCGTGGGTACGGGGGGCCGGTTGGAAACAAAAACCACCAATTTGGATGAAAACCGCTGAAAGAGCAGCCCGATGTCCCTTTAAAGAGGACGTATCCTGCCGATCCGGCCACCCGACTCTCTGCCTCTTTTCTTCTCGAGTAACGGCGGACGAGCCGTGCGTATCATGTGGACGGAACGCCGGGAGAAAAAAAAAAGCAGCAGAACGAGCTTGGACGAGCTTGGAGGATTTTCCAACAGCTCAAGGGATACACGCTTTTTTTCTTTCTCTCCCCGCGATTCATTCATTCCGTCGTGGAACTACGTTATTCCGTATTCCGAATTTTTCATGCAATTTTTGTTTCATCGTCGTTCCCTTTCCGGGGGGGAGACAGAAACTCTTTGGCTCTTTGTTCTATTATTCAAGGAACATGCCGAATGATACCAGTGTTGACCTGTTATTCCCGTTGTTCGTTCATTCGAGGATTGGAATTGAGGATTCGGTATTGGTGAAATTAAACGTAAATAGCGGTGGATCCAGCTCTGAAAATATTGGCATTTATTTTTAAAGGGAATGGAATGTCTCTGAGATAGAAGCGAAGATACTGCGATTAAGTGACTTTTTCCAATTAATAAATTAATAAATATCTTCTCTCACTTTCTAACCTCCAATACTTATCTTCCACTTATCATTCTCTCGTCAAACTCAATTTGTAAATACTTTGCGAAAAGACTGAACTCTTATGAGAAATAAGACAATACTGTAAAAAAAAAACTGCACGACTTGTACCCCAGTACGATTTGTCTCACTGAAAGGCCCAAGGAAATGAAGACGACTTTTTTGCCATAAAATTTTATTGATATGCAAAACAAATTACAGGCGCGATCGCTCAGTAGATCGCACCAGACAACGCCACTCCTACTCAAGGTCTACGCCACGCCCCCTCACAGATCACGTGACCCAAATCAACCAATCGCTAATTTTCGTTGCATCAGCGTTGCACCTGAAGAGGTTTTGCCGATTTTCTGGCTTACCCCCGCTAAAATCACTTTCAGTGATAGTAAAAAAATCTCTAAAGATTATCGCGACGTTTAGAAACTTGTCAAATATCTATTCTCGATCTCCAAAAAACTCTGCACTTTCGAAAAGAACTGCAACAAAAAAAACGACCGATTACACTCCGTAGGCAATTCGCAGCATCTTTCCATGGATCCTTCGTTCGCGAGCAACAGTTCGCGGCGCAGGCAAACGAAAACATCTTGCAGTTGCGGTAATTTCTCCCTCCCTTCCAGCCCGCCCCTCCACTTCCGTTTTCTGGATCCTCCGACGCGGCTCGCTTTCCGCTTCTCGCTTCCTTCGTTTCCGTTCTCTTAAAAATTATCCCGCCTCCGGCTCCGTTCCTTTTTCTCTCCGGTTTCGTCCACCGGCCCGTTGGCCCCCTCTCGCTTTAATTAGGAGCCAGCGTCCGTGTGCTCGCGTGCAGCGTACACCTGCATGTTTTTCCTATTGCCGACACGGAGAAAGAAAGGAAAGTCGTGGCGCTCGCCTTGGTAATTTCGTTCGCGGCGAAATGACGCGTACGAGTTGTCGCAAATTGCCGGAGACGAGCTAAAAATTGCGAGGGGCGAGAGGGAGGAAACATCGTGCGCTTTAATGCATTGATTCTCCTCGACCGACTTTGCCCTCATTTTGTCGCTTGTCGCTGGTTTTTTCCACCAGTTGATTAATTATGGTAATTTCGCGAACGCGAAATGTTCCACTTAACGTTGCGACGATTGCGTAGAGCAGTGGCTCTCACAATCAGTATTGGACGGTGTCGAAAAGTGTGAATTCTTCGGAGAAGAAGTTGAAGTTTAAAAACGATCGTAAAATTATAAAACAAATATACGTCGGTAAGAGCACGAGAATGTGCTGGAATAATTAAAAAAGTTGAAACATTCGGCGAGAGAAATTTAGAAATGTAGAAATATATTACAGCAGGGGGGAAGAAATATATCATCGGGAGCGAAAGAAATCGACCATCGCCACGTATAACGTCCTTTCATTTGTCACTTGGACGATATTTTTCAGACTTCGCTAACCAAGGTTTCTTTTTGGACAATTTATCAGGTAACAATTTTTGCAAATACTTCGAGATTCAAGATTTCTCGGCGATACAGAGATCGAGGAAGAGTCCAATTAATATACCGAATTTCCCTCCGGAAGGTTCCCTCGGTATCCAATTTCTCCTCCGATGAACTCGCTCATAAAACTTCCAGACATTCGGTGGACATTATTTATGCCGGTTTTTAATCAAGGACGAACGAGATTTCCGGATCCTGCGTCGGAACAGAAGGAAAGGATCGCGGCAAGTGAAGGATGAACCGTCACGGAAATTTAATCGCTCGCGGAACGAAATAACACGCTGATGGAGGATTTTACGGTTTCTTTTCCTGTTTTTTTTTTTTTCTCTTTGCCCTCAAACCTGGCCGCTGGTCCCGCTTTTCTCGAACGTTCCTCGCCGAAGATTTAAACAGAGGAAATCCGTGAAATTGAGCGATCGGAGGGATTAAACTCATCAGACGGTTGGCAGCCGTGCTTCCCACCGTGGAAAAGATTTCCATTGGATCGGGAGTTTGCGCCCGCCAACACCGCGCCGGAAAACTACGCGAAAAACAATTTATCATAGTCCCCGGAATGGAAGTCGGCGGCGTAGGAAACTTCTCATGGCCGCTCCGTGTTCCGGAACGTTACGTACAATCGTGCCCGATCTTTCTACGAATGTAACAGTCTCCGTGGACGTCGAACGAGCCAAGTCACGGGGCCGGGCTTGATAAATCGAAATTCGCGAGCGAAACATTACGAGCGAAATTATTCGGCGCGGTTCTTCCTCCGGCTTCCCGTTGTTGCGCGACGAACCGATTTCAGCCGCCGGTTGACACGACAAATACCGCCGCGAGAAATATTAATTGAGCGTAAATATCAGCGATGCGCGTGGGAACCGGTTGTTAGCCTCGGCTAGTTTGTCCACGACGCGCTTGTCGGTTCTGTGTACCTGGGAAACGGGAGGGTACAGTGTATTCTTAATTAAGGATTAATTTCATCCTGTTGCCTCGATATAATCCCACGCTCGCAAATAAGTTTCCTGCTAATGGCGCGTCGCAGCTCCATTTCCTCTTGAGCTGTTTCCCGAGAAATTGCAAAAGGCGCGCGGCGAACCCACGGGAGGGACGTGGAAAATTTTCGAGCGCGATTCGGCTAATTTCATCGAAACGGCTAGTTACAGCGAGAAGGGCTAGACGCGACACGGTTGGCTGCGCCGGGAAGAAACGAGACGCGATACGATTCGAGAGCGGCGAGAGGAAGAAGGAGAAGAAGGCTTTAAATTTACATTTTGAGAAATCTCTGTCGCGAGAAACGGCGGAAGCCAAACGCCTGGAAGCACGCTGGCTAACTTTTCCACCGCACTGACAGCGGCCCGACGTTTGAATCCCAGAAAATCCTGTGTAAACCCGCCGCCGACTCCCACTCTTTACTCCCACTCCCGAAGAACTCTAATGCCCGAAAGGCGGCGAACTGCTAAACTGACTGTGTACTATAATGAACCTCCGCAGAGGTTCTTACGGCTGGCTTCAATTCAGATTACCCTTTTCCCCCGGTGCTCGTCTCGCCGCGCGGCCGTTGATACAATATCAAACTACTGACGGTAAATGTACGGTTATTAAACCGCGCTGACTGTTAATTGGCTGGCAACGGAATTTTAATGAATTTCCCCGGGATTTTCCGCTCGAACTCGCGGGGAACGGCGACGTTCGAAAGTTATCGCGAACAGCTCGCGGAAAGAGCAAGAGTAGAGCTTCTTCGATTACACTATGCGATTCTACCCTTCTCTGCCGTGAGAACGATCGAGTCGTGGACCATTCGCGAAATTGTACAAATCGGACACTGATTTTAAACAGGATTTCATTTGTATAAGAGGGAGATCTATTTTTTCTCCCTTCCGTTGAAATTCATTTACAATGTAAATCAATTTTCCAAATCAGCTCAGGTTGCGATGTTTGAACTGACAATTGAGCTACGATCTTTGTAATGAAACTTTGGAACGTGAAACGAAACGTAATGAAATCAAAGGTTTCGCGAAATTGAAATAAACTAAATTAATAACGATATAATTAATTTTTGTTGAGATTTCCAACGTCGATTACAGAGAAAGTAGTTTCAGTAAGTGTTTGATCAGACCGCTGTATGAAAAGGAACTCGAACGAAATTAGTCAAGAGCGCACATCTCGTTAAAACTGGCAACGAAAGAGACAAGGAAGCAGACGGGAAATCCCCGTTGCCAAAACCGCGCGGCCACCCCAAAAAATTACTTTATCCACGAATTAGAATTACCGCTGGTAATTTCACGCAGAGGAACGAAACGCGCCCCACAATGAGCCCCCGCCACCCGTCCCCGCGGGGGAGGCAGCTATATCATCGACCGCCGAACGCAAACCCTCATCAGTCTCCGTCGCGCAACCGACCAGTAAACTAAAATAAAAAGAAACCCCGTGCTCTCGTGTTTCACGCGCGATCGCGTTCTTCCGTGCCTCCGTGCCACGTAGCACGAATTCTGTACACACTCGTATATAGAGTATGCCTCTGTACTTGCTCGCGGAACGTTATTAGCAGCGATGATTGTAAATTCGTGCGCGATGCGAGTAGTTACCCGCGAGTGAAACCGGGAGTAACGCGGCGAGGATGTACACGTACACGTCGGAGTAACGAATTCTTCGTTTAACGAATATAGCCGGCAGAACCGGTGTCCAGGGTGTCGTTCGCCACTTCCTCGTTCTCTCGTCCCTACTCGCTACTTTTCGACTGCGCAAAGCAATTGCGCGCCGCGAGCACGAGCCGCGTGGTCGAACCCTCAAGTTAGTCGTCGCTACGGGCACGGATCGCGAGATACTCTTATTGCCAGGTTCACCGAGTTCCGATTCCGCCGATTTCGCCGATCTCCTCGGAGGACCGGCAACGAGCCGATTGTTGTCGCGCGCTCCGCGGGACCAGTGTGCTTCGAAATTGTGGTGGCCATGTGGTGCGAGTTTTTTCCGCGAGTTCGTCGCTGTTACGCTCCGAACGATGGATCGGTGGTACCGGGCTGGATCGTGACGGCTCTCTCGTGAAGGATTTCTTCGTCGTGCTGTGACGTAGGGGCGTGAGTACACTTTTACATACAGTATTACATACACCGAGGAGAGGAGAAAACGTCGCAAAGGCACGACTGGGGGGGACCTTTATTTCGAGTCCCGAGTCGACGAAAGAGAGAGAGACGCACGTCACGTGCTTTCGCGAGAAGCTCGATAATTTGTATCGATTCAATTCCCCGGCTGAGACAATATTTAACGAGAGCTCCGAGTTTATTCTTCCTCGGTGAAGTGTCACCCTTGGAAGCTGCTGGCGGAACAGTCCGTGTAAGTGGATTCGATTTACGTAACAAAAGAGCGCCGCGAGTTCGTAAAGCGATTTTCTAATGAGAATCGCCTGGTCCTCGTTGATTCTCGATTCTTTGTCTCGATCCGTTGTTTCGAGTGTGCCTCTCGTTCGCGTGTACCACTTGGCACGAAAGCAAGGCGAATTACTCGCTCAAGTTTCCTCTTAAAGCCCGACTGATTTTTACGAATAAATTGCATACACGTGCAAAAAATAAATTATAACATAATTATAATTATACGAATCATATACCGGGAGAAAGATCTTGGAGAAACGTTTCGGGGATAAATTTGTCATTATCATATATAATCACATATAACGTTCCAACAGCTCTTTTGTCCCTGTAATGCTGTAACGTACACGTCGTGAAACGTTTGAAACAAATTTAGAAAAGTAACACCTACATTTTCGCGATGGCGCCGTCGTTTCAGCCAAAGACTTCTACGGAATTCTAAAACTAACAAAGACAAATTGTCTTTCCCCGTTCGCTCAATCTTAGTCGTCGTACAAATGTAATTATAATCCAATTTATCCTGAAGGATAATGACCTAATGGTACGTCTCAAAATATATAAACGTTAGCGAGAGAGAGAGAGAGAGAGAGCAGTACGTGTGGAACAGAAATTAAATGATATCTACTTGCTCGTGCTTGAATAAACTTAGACAATTCCGATACTCCAAGTGATAGGAGGGAAGGATAGGATTCCGAAATTCGACCAGCTCGCGAGACAGTGTTCGAATCGACAGCGCACGTTTGACACGGTTCCGCGACGTGCTCTATAAACCGGTTCCGTACTGTCAACTCGAATTAACCCCTCGAGAATGTCCTGTGTAACGTCGTCGCGCTGTCGCTGGGGATTCCGGGATATACGTAGTGAGATGTGTAATGGAAACGCGGAGGAGAAAAGAGGCTGACGGGTGTGCGGGCGAGAGAGGCGAAGGTAGACGAGGAGGTAGATTGATGGATCGGCAACGACTGGACGAAAAGAGAATCGTTCGGGACGGGATGAACGAACGAAATGAATAGCGGATGAATATTTGACTGACTTGTCGAATTAGCACGTGACGGAGTGATTACGCTGGTATGTGTGTGTATGTGTGCGCGCGCCAAGTTTATAGCTAGCCGAGAGACGAGAGGATAGTACGCGAGAAACGAGTGGCAACGGTAGAAAAAGAATAAACGGGGAAAAACTGAGGAGGCACGCATAAAGGAAAGGAGTATGAATGAATTTGCACGAGCGAGGAAGAATCGGGCAGCTATAGTCCAAATAAGGAGAAATAGGGCAAACGAACGAAAGAAGAATGCAAGAAAATCAATAACACCAGCTGAATGAAACGGGGGAACAAAAGAGTTGGCTGGCACGTGAATGAGAGACAGAGAGAGAGAGAGAGAGAGGGTGAGATACTGGATAAAGGAGTCTCGTTCTACTATTGACAATACCTATTAACAGGAATGCTGCAGCTCTGCATCCAAATTGCGAAACTTTCGACAAATCGCTTTGTCTTCGTCCACTGGCTCGTGATCAACGCGTATATGAGGCAGCCGGCAATTTCGAAAATAATCATCGGATTTAGCGTCGCTCTTGAAGCGACGCGGAATATTACATTCATTATTTTTCGCGCCGATAATTCGAGCACGTCGTACTCGTCGAAATTCTCCTTCCCGTTGATTTCGTTAATAACGAGAGAAACTAATTGGCAGGCCGTCGATGTTTGCGCGTTTACGAGAAATTTAGAAACGCGAAAATCAGCCGGTTGTACGCGTAAATCTTAAAAATATATACAAAGTGGTACGAAACGAAAATGATACCTGTCACGGTATTTAAGACAAAGAACATGCAGTTTGTTAATTCGATGTTTCTCGACTCTTGTGCCAGGTCGAGCCGAGAGGCCAGGTTAGTTATAGATTTTCCTTCGAACCGATCGATTAGTCGGTTCACGCCTATAGAATAGCAGCGCTATAATGTCTTAATACGAGAAGGTCGTGGCGAGGCAAGCCTCGTCCGGAGGGAAATCGATTCGCCGCTGTTTAAAGAGCATCACCGCGAGATGAAATATTAACCTCGCAATCCGGACTGTTTGACGAATGAAATTGTAACCCGGCGATCGAGAATTGTAAGAACTCGAATCACGGTGTTTGAATTACGTGTGGCGAGAAACGAGCGCCGTCCTCCGTTCTCTTTTTTAAATATTCATGCATAATGACGATATCTCTTATCGCGACGGTTATTTAGAAGCTCGTGTGGCGAGCGCTTGCCCCGATAAAATTTTCATCGTTCGTGAATCGTTGTTTAAGAGATCGAAATCTCCGCGATTGATAACAATAGGAACGTTTTCGCGTAATTGCTCGAAAGATTGCTATGTCAGCGAGCGGAGAGGGACGCGTCGGCGAATGAAAAAAGAACCGACTATAAATGCAATATTACAATAAATGCATCGGTGCACGAAAGAACAGTTGCCATTGAAAACTTTTACGCTCGTATTCTGTGTTTTACGAACCGCGGACTTTTTACCGCGTTTATGAACATAGGAGGACGAACGCGATGGACAATTGTAATATTCAATAGATGGAACAAATCGTGTTCCTTCGCTTCGATTCGCGAAAGTACAAGAAAAAAAAAAGCACGAAATAAAACGCAGTTGCACGGAACGCTTTAAAATTTCATTAAGCGAGAGACGATTGTCGTAACATTCATTGTGAGATATTTATTGCAGTGTATTATTGAACACTGTCCGTATGCATTATCAGAGTAATATAATGGCGACAATCATGTTTTATTACAATGCTAATGACATTTCGAAATGTTTTATATATGTTATACATGTCAACGAGTCACTAAAATATTCGTGCCAGTTATTGGCTCGGAATAATTGATACACTATTTTGCAATACAAATTTCAAACATTTCTTTCAAACTACGACGCGCGTTGAAATAATTAAGCTCAATTAACCAGCGGGCTCGTTGGTACAACATTTGGAACTGCGTCGGCGCACTAGCGGAAGGGTAGTATAAATCGTTCGTTAAATTGGCAATCGCAAAAGGACTCGATTAACGCGACATTTAATATTAACTTCGTATTTCACGAGCAAGTGATCGAAGGAAGTGATAACTCCGACTCGACGATTCTCCCACCGAGAATCATGTACGTCCTTTGTACATCACCTTTGCCGATTTAACGGCTAAGTTCAACCGTGCGTCGATATATCGACGTATCCCACCGTGGAAAGAAAAATGGAAATCGAGGAGGAGGAGGAGGAGGAGGAGGAGAAGCAATTTCTTCGTGAAATCTCCGCACGTAGAAACGGAATCCATCGAATATGTAATCAGATGCGATCTATTCTTGACACAGTTCGTTAACTCGACACTCGTTAAGTCAGCGTGCATTCTAACGAAGTAATTACTCGATCCACGGGGGCTACTTCTTGAGCGTCGGCTATATCGCGCGCGCGCGCGCGCTACAGAGTGGCGTCATTAAAAAAACGTAGACGATTCCTCGTTATTCGGCGGCCTTAACGAGCGAAAATCGCGCGACACGTTCGACCGTCCTATCGAATTCGGTCTAGACGACGGGACGGAAGGGAGGGGGGAAAACTACACGACCGGAAGTGTTACGCGCTGAGAAACGCGTTATCGATATATTGTAATTGGAAGCGAGACGCGGAACCGAAATCCACTTCGACGCGACAATTACGCGGTGGAGGGGGCGCGTGAAAATATTGCTCGAATTTACGACTCTCTGTTCGAGACTTCTCTCTCTCCCTCCCTCTCTCTCTCTCTTGCTCTTTTATTTTGTAATCGACACGCGATGAAACACGACTTTGCCCGGCTGCATGAATTTCCCCGACTAACGTTACGGAGGCTGCAAACTGGGAAAAAGTTTCGCTCGGGAAAACTCGCAGGAGGCGGTAAACGCCAACGACAGACGCGATACGGTTGTAACGCTGTCAAAGAATTTTCTCAGATACATCCTCTTATGCCGGGTCATCCGACCGGGGTTACATTCGAATTCGAATTTCAAATCGATGAGTCGCGCACGCCGTCGATCTGACGCCGCCTCATGAATTTATTCAGCCGCCGCCTCATAACATCGAGCTCCCCGCAGGAGACAGTGAAATTTCATTTTTCGGCGAGTAAGCTCCGGTTCTGGTTGTTGTCTCTTCCTTTTCTCCTTTTCTTTTCTTTTTCTTTTTTTTTTTTTCATCGTGTAAACGGTCCTTGAATTCCTTCGCGTTCCCCTCGGATACTCGAACAATGAAACATTCATGCGCGTTGGATGACTCGGAATCAATGGCACTGATGTAAGCGGCGAGGAACTATAGCGGGGAAGCACAACAAGTAGCAACTACCAAGGCGAGCAAAAGTTTCCTCGGGGAAAATGGACGATCCGCGGCGGCGACCGTGCAGTATGCAACGGCACCCTCGATCGAGTTACTATACTTCAACTTTCTTCTTACTTGGCAATTTGTTATTAGGGCGTAACGTATGAAATGTCTATTTCAATGCTGCGGCAGGTTGTTCGCCGACAATGTATCAAAGAGCGTGTCGTTTCTCTACAAAATTGACGCTGGTGATTTACGTTGGCCGAAGAACGCCGCAGAAAATCTATCAGCTATTCTCTTTGTAATATTGAATTTCAACTCGGTTCTTCCACAAAAGAACGTATCGTCTTCTATAAATACTAGCTTTAAAAGACAAATACACGCTGGACTGGTAAAAATTTTATAAAATGCAGCGCGACAGTTTCGTTGCGTTTGATCTGTAATACATATCGAGAATGTGCGAATATTGGTGAAATTACCAAATTGCTCATTTTGACAAATTATTTGACTTTTTACGTTAAATCAGTTTAGCTGATTTGTAAAGTTCGTGCTCTTCGTTGTATTATACATTTTTTACTGTCCCTCGCACTTTAATTTCTCTGAACTTTTATACTTATAGTCGTCGATAAGTTCTACTGTCAAAGCAGAATATTTTCTCCATTAAATGTCATAATATGCGTTCTACTTTCGACATTTCGCACGTATTGCGTCGTATTCTTAAATTTCCTACAAATTCGCAACAACTCGCAAAAACGAACAAAGGGTTAATAAACCTGCTCCGATGGGGAGCTAAAGTACATCCGAAGCGGAGAGAAACGGACGCGCGATGTTACATTTTAGAATAATTTTTGCCCACGCGTCTGGCGCTACGTTCCAACATCCCCTTCATCCTTTCATCCGTATCTTTCGATTTTCAACACGCGAATCTTTCTTTTCAAAATCATTCTGCCGTTCCCCCGCGAGCACGTCAAATATCCAGAGTGCGCAGTTGTCGGGAAGACTTTCCTTCCATCGCGATGTTCCGATTTCCATCAGAGCTATCGACATCGGCGCGACGCCACTTTACAGCACCATGAATAATAGACTCAGAACCATTCTCGCGTGACTGTGAAAATAAAAGGAAAAAGGGGGAACGGGGAGATCCGACTTGGTCGGTGCCTCCGATCGAGTTCCCGGGAAATCTCGCTGAATTTCTGCAAATGCGTGTCGCTCTTTCTTCTCTTCTCCGCTATCGGTTTTCCGAGAGACACGCAATTCGACTCACGACACGCGAGTCGTTTGCGAAGAAGGGAAGAAGAAAAAAAAAAAAGGAACGAAAGGAAAGAATGCGGGGAAAGTAATTCGAGAAGAAGGTTAACGCACTCGAACAACGAGCGAGAGACCTGGCAATGGATTGCCTGCAGGATTTCTGGTCGGTCTGCGGAGTGTGATAGCGTGGCACGGAAATGGGAAAACTTTTAAGACGTCTAGGAAACACAAAGTGCTACCTGGATTCTGCGCGGCTTACGCAGCAGGTGAACGCCGCTCTTTCCAGCCGCCATTTCGATTGGTAATCCCGCGATCGAACTACACGAAACTCAAACGGAATGGCTGACTGAAGAAATCGTGTGTCAGGTGCTTCATCGAGGCGCAGCCCGGGCTGTCGGTTCCTCTCGCGAAATGGAACGTAGACCCGAACCAGCTAGAATTCTGTTTCTTAAAAGGATATTTCCGACCCGATTTTTCTGACGAAAAGTTTGGACATGTACGACGAGCATAGGAAATTGGAACTTTTTTTACATATATATATATATATATATATTATTTATTTTGGATCAAGATTATTCGTATTTGTCGTTATCTGCGTTGGCCACTCAACAGCAGGTCGCCGATTAAATCATTTGACAATTTCGAGACGAAGGAACAAGTAATTGTTCTGAAATATCGATTGTTTGAGGATAGAAAATGACACTGACACGATGAGAAATTGACACGTTTTGCGACATATTGGAAGAGATGGGTTGATTTATCGTTTTTCAAAATTTCACATCTGTCCGGAATCGCTATCTTCGAATCGTTACTACTTTGTCATCCTATCGAATTCCGAACGAAATATAGAAGTTTGAGATCGCCGAGAAACTAAATTTTTTTTTTCACTCCTCTTGTATTTTCGCCTGTTTTTTCTTTTTTTTTTTTTATCAGTTCTTCGTGAAACCACGCGTGCAGATGAAACGTAACGTAACATTCGTCGAAAATTCCACGTCAGTTTCTCCGCTCATATTTTCACGACGAGGTGTATGAATAACCAAGCACCTTATGGGATTTCGTGTCCCATAAGAGCACAAGAAACACCGACTATACAGTAAAAAATCATTAATTTTTTAGCGCACTCTATTCACAGTGATGAATAGGGGAACTACATCAAACAGTGAATGCATCAGAAACATGATTTTCGAAATCTACATTACAGTTGTATAAACAAATTTTCAATAGCGAAATGTGACCAATAGTCAGTGAGTAATCGAAATCATTCTATAGAAGAGTTCTATCCGCACAAATCTATACAACAGCTAGGCAAACATCTAACCGAAATCGCAGCCAATCAGCTCGTATTAATTGTCACATAATTAATAATTATATCAGTTACACAATTACAATTGTTCAGCTGTATAATAATGCAATTGGTAATTACGTATCAAGGGTAATATAGAAGAATTTACTATTTTAAAATGTGAATTTATGAACAAGTACTTCCTCTATGAACTGTACGTTCGCAAGAGAGTGCTACAGTAATTCCAACCATCGCCAAGTTTTATCGTTGGTCACCGGCGAACGAGCAATTTGACCCGGGCGATCTTGTTAACCTGCCAAAATCCCCGGTGTCCCGATTTTTGCAAAGCAAATGTATCGGTGGAAATTCCGGCGACGTATTTGTCGAAGTCACGACGCAACCGTAAGTATGAATAATGCAAGTCGGATGATCCATATTGAGATGCATGAATAATGGAGGGGGATGTAACTCGATTAAAAATTTCAAGCGGCGAATCGGGACCGGGGAAGACGTTTGGATAACGAGCGGTAAACGAAAAACTACGCCGACGAGAGAGAAGAAACGCGATCGATAATTAACGAGCACTCTTTCGAGGTGCTCTTGAACGTGGTGTATTCACACGGTGTGCCTCGTGAACGAGGTATCTCGATGACACTGAGCGAGTTGCGTCTCGTAAACGCACTCTGCATTTCGTCGGAGAGAATCTTGAAATGCCGCGAATCGTCTAATTGTTGTAGATAGTTTACACGTTGTTGTACAAATAGTTTTATAAACAACGCACTCTACTATCTAGATTTAGTCGCGCTTTCGTTGAAGAGAATCTCGAATGAATATTGTGAATCGCGAAGTCGTTATCTAGTCGCTGTTTCACATTCACTGTGAAGAGGAACTACACGGTCCTGTGTACCTCTCTGGAACTTCCTGATGACACAAAGCAACCCGTAGACGCAGCTCAGACGTATTCTAAAACTCAATCCTCTCCGAGAGAGTCTTGAAAGTGAAAGCAAAGTAAAGTATTCATCTCGAACCATTTAATCTCTCTTCTATGGCAAATGTCAAAGGAATCGAAGCAGTCTCTTGCTTCTACGTCTCTCTGCAACATTTTCTCAATAACATCAATTTAATCGTACCCTTGATTTAATCGTCCTCTCGTCCCTTCAAGAGAGCCTCCAACGACTGCGAAGGAGAAAACACTACGAATCGCCTAGTCGCCACTTCTTGCTCTTTGGTACATTCGTCCAAGTGACGATAGATAAAATAAACGCGACGCGACAAGTGGAAAGTCGGTGAAAACTGGCTGCGAGTTGTTGGCGGCTGAATGAAAGGCCGCTCTAAAAATATCGATTCCGAGGCCGACCGAAGGGAAAGGGACGAAGACTCTCTCTCTCTCTCTCGTAGCGGCGGAAAAGTTTTCACGAGCGAGCCGTTTCATTAGCTTTCAGCAAGGCACCGAGCAGGAGCACGGAGCAGGAGTACGAACACACGAAGACATTATTACGCGCGTATTTTAACGAACGTGTACAGGGCGCCGGTAGTACACAGAGTGTGGCCAACTGCGCCGGTGCCGGTGGTTTTCATCGGTGGTTCAACGCGACCACCGTAAACGTTGGAAACACGAGGGCGCGCACCTTGAATCCAGCCCGCGAGAGAGGGCGAATCAAAGGCCTCCCACTTTTGCAAGCTTCGCCCTGCTCTCCCTGTTCTCTTATTTTGCCTCTTCGCTGGCTGCCGCCCGCCCATTCCGTCTGTTACATCGCCAAGTGATCCTCGCCAGCTCGCTCAAGCCTGTAACGCGTGATTTGTTACCGCTGCTTTTTCGCCTCGACCTCCGTTCTCCGCGCGCACCGCGTGTTCCTCGCTTCTTTTTCCTCTTCTCTCCCTCTTTTTTCCTCTCTTTCGTTTCTTTCGTCGGGAGCTGTCAGATCGAAGCCACGAACCGAAAAATTTTTAGCGACACGTGGGATTTGACGAAGGTGCTCCGATCGGGAAATGACGTCGCAACTTTGACTATCATTCCTCAGTTGGATTGGATCGATTTTTGCTCCTTTCGACTCGATGTTGGTCAATTTTTTCGAACGTAACCTCGCTTCTGGATTCATAAAAAATTTCACAGCTATTTGGCAGTTCGGGTTCTGTTTACCCGTCCCTGCAGAAATTGATGGCGTCACATTTTGCAATTTTGATCTCGCGGCCGACTGCAACTATCCCGGTTATTACAACGGTCGTTCGAAAGCCACCGGTGATCGACTTTGCAAATTGAAACACAGGGGAGATTATTTTTTTTTTTCAATAATTGAAAGCAAAAAAAAAAAATGGAACATAATAACAATAGCGATTGGAACAGTTGAACGTCGTTAGCCAGCGCTAACAGTGTCCGATGAATTTTTCGCCGTTTAGACACAGTCATTTCGAAACAGTGTGTAACTCATGGCTTCGATCCTCTCTCTTTCTCTCTCTCTCTCTCTCTCGCAGCCAGATCGTTCCGCGCTCGTCTGCCGGGAATCCATCGATCGGAACGAAGTTCGCGGGAATCTGGACATCAAAGGAAACTACGGAAGAGATATAGAAATGGAAAGTTTTATTCGTTTCGCGAGCGCCGAAACGCCGGATAGATGGAATTTCGGGATCGTTTTGTTCGTTTCGAACCACTCGGTTTCCACCGTTTTCGACAAATTTTTCACCCCACCTCTCTCTCTCTCTCTCTCTCTCTCTCTCTTCTCTCTATCTCTCGCCGCTCGAACAATACGAACGAAATTGTTAATAGGTTCGGTGGCCGTCGGTTAAACCCGAATCGAACGTCACTGGCAATTTCGCGGCCCCGCGCTGTTATCCGACGAATTCGATTTCAAGCGATTCACGACCGACAATGTTTCGAAAAACCTACTTTCGATTTTTCCGCCGGTTTCTTTTCTCTCTCTCTCTCTCTCTCTCCCTTTCTGTCTTTGTCTCTGTCTCTGTCGTTCGGAAACCATGCGTTTCCAATCAAATTCCAACGTCGCCCAGCGGCGAGTGTAGCATACCGATGTTCCTTTCTATTCCAGGGGGATGTCGGATCTATATTTTCATCGTTTATTGTTTTGACAAGCCGTGTCTTGATGCGTTTTTTCAAACTCCAGGTTCTTCCGGCACTGTGATTCTCAATCGACAGTCCATAAATGTTTTTTAACGCCCGAGAAAATGGAAAAATTGTTATTTTAACGTACGGCGAGAGAGTCGAGAGTGTACACGTCGATTAATACTTTTTCAAAATCAAGCCTTCGCGATACAGTTATTTTTGAATATTGAAAGATCCAAATAGTACTCGGATCGACTCTAGAGAATAACTCGCGAGATTGTTTAATTCTAGCTCTGTACCTTTTCGTTTGTAGGTGAATTTTTATTACTGTCTCGAACTTGGTAATAAAAATATACTCTCATTCCCAACTGATAATCTAATAAATATCTGGCTTTGGATTTATTCAACGCTCATTCTCACGTGACAGTGACGTTAATTTACGTAACACTATAGTTGGAATAAAAAGTGAAGGAATGTGAAGAGAAAACGACCGTTTTATGGATAAAGAAGGAAAGACATTTCATCGACTATTTATAAATATTTGCTGCGTGAAGGATGCAAGAAAATAAATTTGCAAGCGATACAATTAGTGACACGTATCGTAGAATACACGTTCTCTTTCACGAAGAAGACCTCGTTTGCAATTCCAGAACAATTTTCTTCTCGTCTTGTTCAACACTACGCTTCACATCGATCTGAATGAGTCCAGAAACGAAATTTCGAAGTATAGAGTTCCTCACATCGAGTTGAAAGTACGCTGAAGTTTCAGAAAATAGAAAAAATTACACTCCAAAAACAGACATTTCTCGCTTGCAATTTAGTGTTGAAAAAATCTTCCATGTATGTCAATTATACTATTTTTGTGTCAACCAAACATTCGTAATGATGTACAACTGCTATCTAAATTTATATCGCGAGAAAACTATGGTATTCGATTGAATCGCGACTACTAGACTAGAATATTGCTATTCGAAACTTCCGCAAATTTGACACTGCCAAAATATATATTTTATTTCATTTGAAAAATATCATAGATCAAATTCTTGAATTTTATAAAAATTCTCATATTCGTCAATACTTGCTCGCGAGACTTGACAATGAAACTCTGTTCCATAAATAAAACGAACGCAATCTATTCCTAATTGAATAATAATATGGTTATCAGCGCGCGTGCAAAATTATAAATCATGTCCCCGTCGCTGAGAAGATATTTTCCACGAGTAAATCAAGCTGCCGCGTATTTCCACCTGTGTCAACGTGATAAGAGATTCGTGCGAGGAAAAACAGAGAAACGAGCGATCTACGTATTCGATCCGTGGCACGGTGCAAACGACACGAGCCGCGGCCAACGATCTAGCACGGAACGATTTTATATCTGTATCACGCGCATTCGATCCTTGTAAAAGAGTGTCGGATTTCGTCGCGTCGTGTGTCTGCCGCGCGGACGCGCATAATTCCGGCGAAAAAGTGTGTCGTTCAACGAGGGCAAACGTAACGGGCGTTTTACCGTCGAGCGTAAACCATTTTTCTCTGCCTGCAAAACAATGCGCGGCGGTCGTCAGAGATGAAGCGCGACTCAAGCACAGGCCGCTATTTACGCGTGTAAAAAGCACACACACGCGCGTGCACACGTCGCGTTTCAATCCGTGGCCACCCACTAGACGCCTTTTATTTCCTGTCAGGGTTCAATCTTTTGCAACCGCGGTTCCATCTCTGTCGACCGCTTATTTTATAGTCACTTTCATGTAAATTCGAGTCGCTACACAATTCAAATTGCACGCGTTCCCCCTTCGCGTTTCTTTGCCAGTCGGAATTAATATCGAGCGATTCTACTGTATCGCACCGACTATATTATTTTGCAGTCTGTTGTAACTATTTCGTTCCGTGCTCTAATCTTTCAGCCAAGATTCCGTCTCAATAAAAAAATATTACTTTACAGTCACTCTGATTGAGTAAATTCGAATCACTGTCCAATACGCGCGTTAAATTAAACGTTAAATATTGTTTCCGTTTTTGAGAGGGAATTATTTTTGTTACGAACTCTGCTAATTGTTAATATTTGAGCTCTCTCCTGGAATTGTTATTATAGTCGTAGAATCGATGCGTTCATCCGGCGAGCACGTATAATATGGCAGTTCAATTTTCAGAGAGTTTATTCATCGGGATATGCAAACGAAAGAATTGAATTTTCAAGCCCATTTTCACTCAACAGAGGAAAACTTGTGCCCGAAACGAAATTCCGCGTTTCGTTGAAATTTCGACCGGGCGAATGGTAACTCGCGTCCGTCTGGTTTTCATTTTTCAACAGACAAATAAATTTGTTTCCTAGCGTTTCAGGCAACGGGATATTTATTCTTGGAGTAATTGGCCCGCAGTCCCGATTTCCCTAGCAACGTAATTTCCACGATTGTCCTATCTTCTCGTAGACAGGGACGCGATTTACAATTTTGACGCGCGTGCAGCGTTCCTAAATCGACGCCGTATATCAGTATTATGTAAAGGGTGCCGGTTTGTGCCGGTGATAACTTTTCATCGTTCAGAGATCGTTCCTCTTGGTTCTGGCCGCGATCCAGATTGCTCCTTAAGCAGGGACGTTTCTTACGATGAGACCTGCCCGTCGAAGCTCGAGTGGCCACTTGATTTTGCGTAAAATGTTTGCTCAACTCGATCGACCGTGTCGCCCCACGTGTCTCCGTTGTTTGGGCAATCAACGCGTCACGTGACGCTAGAAGCTGACGAGCTGCGGCGATCAACCTTTTTGTTTTCCTCTTTACGTGGTTCAGAATGTGTCTCGGCACACGTCGTACGAATTTTTTGCGTCAAGTTTCTCGCAACAATTCTAAAATGCACTTGGCAAATTTATCTCTCGGCCGTTAGACCATTGGCAGAGAAAATTAAGTTTCGTCCCAACAGAAACGATCTTTTACAGAGAACGGAACTTCAAAAAACTGCACGACTTTTTTCCATAAAATTTTATTGATATGAAAACGTTTGAATCGATAGAAAATAAATTACAGGCGCGATCGCTCAGTATCAAACAACGCCACTCCTACTCGAGGTCTATACCACGTGACCCAAATCAACCAATCGCTAATTTTCGTTGCATCAACGTTGCACCTGAAGAGGCCCGATTTTCTGGGTTACTCCAGTTAAAATCACTTTCATTGATAATATATAGAAAAACATGACTCCGGATAAGTTTGTTCTCTTTCTCAAATTGAGAACCCAACGAGTTCAATAAATATTGATATTCACATCAGAAAATGTGATTAAATCAGAGAAGAATCAAAGGAAAAAGAATTATTTTTCTCTTGAAAGATCAACTCTCGTTACTTTCTCTATACTCTCTCTCTCTCTCTCTCTCTCTCATTCTCTTGAAGGAAAATATTTTACCAGGACGTCTGTTTAATCAACGAAAGCCATTCCATTCAAAGAGCCTCCCATAAGAACCCTTTGGTTTCATTCGAGAATCACCGGTCAGATTCCCCAGATGAGCCATCGGAAGGCATAACAGAAAGACGATGACGGGTCACTTTTCGTCCCGTGATCCGGAAAAGCTTGGCGCCGCGACGCTCGATCAGCAACTCGATCGCGCGTGTCGACGCGCGTTTGTCAACTCGCGGAAGCGTGCCGGGTTTGCACGCTACCGTCCCTTTAAAGCGGACCTAGTGACAGTACCATCATCGACGCGGCTCGCTTTACAAAGATAGATCGAGAACGAGCCGCTACCCAAGGGAATGATCGACGAGCCACCCGGACGATCACGTCCCCGTGATATTTCCAAGCAAGCTCCTACGACGTGCGAGAGTTCACTACTGTGAAAATAGGAGAAAGCAACGTGAAAACCGTGGCACTGGACGACATGCGTTTCACAATATCTATCAATATCTATCTTTTTCCAATTATTCGATTAATCTTTAATTATTTTAATTAAGCGATTAATATCTTCTTCCAATATATATTTATTCTCGGAGTTTTCTTTTTTTCTTTTCTTGGTTTTAAAACAGTTTATTTGGCTTTGATCGTGTTGTCTGTGGTGAACATTTTGGGGTATCACAAAGTTTATAATTTTATTCAAGTCATGCAAGATCACCAATCACCAAAACATGTAACAAGTAGAATTACTAAATTGACGAGTTACTAATTGACGCGCTGCGAAACGGATTGACACACCTCGAACACGGATTTAGCCGATGACTTTTATTTCCCGGAGAATTCTCTGTCGAGAACATCATTGACAAGTGGAAGATCAAGCACAAGGTGCAACTTTGTTTAGAAATCAATTAAATCGTTCGAATGTATCGAGGATATTTTCCAATTAATGCCGAAACATTTCCGGTTTCAAATAGAATTAAAGAGACACGCGCATAACGAAAGGAGATTCGTTAAAGTATAACTTGGCGGATTAATAAATTGGACGGAAAATCAAATCGATTTGCGTCGGCGTGCGTCGCACACGGGGGCGAGGTGGCGGTATAATCGTAGCCTCGAACGGGACGACACGATTCGCGTGTATCACGCTTTTCGCGCGAATAATGCCTGTCTCGATACGTCGAACACCGGTTGACGAATGTTCGATCAAGTCTCTCGGCGGAAACAAAGCTTTGAAAGGGTCTGTTGAAGCCGACTCTCCGGGTTAACTCGATGCTTTGCCAGATACCGTTCTTTGTCCGAGGAACGAACGAACGCGTTGTACCTACCGCTGATTGCGTCATTGTTTTCCGCGACGAAGTTATCGAGATCGTCGCTATTTTTCGACCATCGGGCTCCCTTTTGTCCACGAATCGGCCGCCGTGCCGACTCTTCCCCGGCGAGCTTTTCCCGGGGCCGAACGCCGGGGAAATTAAAGGTGTTTGACGGTATTGAGAGCTTCGCACACTTTGTCCAAGCTTCCCGGCGGGAATGGCACGTTGAAGGGTTTAACTAAACCCCAAAGCCCGGGAATCGCCAGCGAGGGCACGAGTAATTTTTTTAACAATGTTTGTTACGCATTTGCGTTATGCAAATTTGTGTTTTGAATTTTCACGCGGATCTGCAGTTCCGCGAATTTGGATTCTCATGCAAATTTATGTTTTTCACGAGCAGGAGGGAAGAGGTAGAATTTAAATGACCTGTTAAACTCCCCTGTTGTAAATCGCAACCAAGTTGCGAGTTTTTAAGCATTTCCCGAGAAATTGGAAGTCGTAAAAGCACGCGCACGCGTGTGTAACGGACGCCTTTTATCTGGAACTTTTAGCCACTTTCAATGTTACGTTTGCAAAGATTTAAAAGTACGCATAAAAATCCATCCAAGACCAGTTGTACTCAGTGCATACTATAAAATTCCACGAGCTTCTCGCTTGTTTCTGGGTTTTTAATTACCCGTCTGCTCTTAACTCGAATTTCGTGCAATAATTTGACAAATCGGACGTGTATCTACTCGTAAAGTCTGTAACACGTACGATGGATTCGTGTAAGACACGTTCATCTAGAATCGAACCAATCGGGGCCAAATTTCGAGGCACCGTGTCGCTGGTTCAGCGGCAAGTGGCCACTTTTGGCCGGATCTGTCGTTGCTGCCGAGGAAGTTAATTGGAATTCTTGGAACGCGAGACAGCGACTATTTCTTGATAGTGTCCACGAAAGCCAAATCGTCGTCGTTGAACGTGCCATTCTGCCTGAATTCACTCTGGCAATTCAACGTGGCTCAACTCTTTAAGTGGTCACCAAGCTGTTTAAGGAGCTTGCCAACTTCCGGTCTGTTGTACCTCGACGTGCGACCGCGGAAGTTATCGCGTCACACAGCCGGAACAAAGAGCCTCGAAGCAAATTGCAGAAGGAGTTTAACCAACCGCGATCTTATATTAAACGCTCCGCTGAGAGAGACGAGTTAACACAGTCGGACAAATTGTGTCTTATTTAAGTATTTCAGTCAGTCGCAGATGTCTGCTTGACGAATGTTTAAAACAGAAAACGGGGAGATTGAAAACGGGCGTTTTACGGATCTTGGCAATTCGTTGATCCACGAGTTTAATAATTTTCCAGCATACAAATATTGGATATATTTGTAGAAACAAATATACTTTTTACAAATATACGTGAGATTATATTTTGAAATTCCAGACTGTGGATTTTTACGTAAATTCATATCTTTTTTTCGAAAAATGGAATTTCGACAGATTTTTTACTTTTATCTTCCAGATGCGAAAAAGAAAGAAAAAGGGAAAACAAAGACGGTCCAGTAACGAGACTGATTAAATCGTAAAATTTAAAACCAATAGGATGTACAAAAGCTCGATATACGTTTATGGACACGATTAAAAGCCGAGGTGTCGATACACAGTGTTGCAATTAGCTCCATTTAACTCTAATTATTCCACACGTTCAACCCATATCGTACACGAAATGTTTCACTCACACCAACCGAGCAAATACACCGGTGAAGTTATTCCAGTCTTCTCCCGGGGGACAACCTGCGTATTATTTGATTACAAATTCTTCACTGAAATCGCAGCGAAATTACGAAATTAACGCGCGATCCTCAGGGATCGACGTTGCTCGAGCCGAGAGATTCACTTTCAAGTCCTTTGAAAACGTAGTTTCGCGCACGGCTCGACTCGCCCCGTCTTATTTTGTATGCCTTCTAGCAAATTTCCGCGAGAATTCCAACTCAAGATGATCAGATTTCATGTTTCATCGGATTTGCAGCAACTTTCTTTCCCCGGTGAAGATTTACCTTCGATATTTGAAACTTCCGCTACCTCCTTGCCTCTCCGTTCTTTCTTTGGTTTCGAATTTTCTTCCCTTGGAAAGAAAAAACCATTCGCGACACGCGTCTCGCTTCCGCCCTGGCAAATGAATCCCGATGAAATTCGCTGCCGTCGTTGCAGACTTCTCGGCCAAAGGGAAAAAAATCTCTCTCTCGCTGAGATTTTCATTTTCCTTTTTCCCCTTTCCTTTTTATCGCCGTGTACTCGTGTTTTTGCAGTTGGCGCGGCGTTTTGTCTTTGGAAATTCCAGCTTTTCTTTCATTAGCACGAACTGCGAAGCGAGACGAAAGTGAAACATATTTTTCTGCGAAATTATTAAACTGACAAATGTGAAAAAATATCAAAACTGAATCGGAGCAACGATACAAAGAAAAATTTGCGAGAAAGATCGCACAGAGGAACTCGTTGAGATTAAAGTTCCGTCACTCGCGTTTCAACGCTGGTTCTCGATTGTAGAAAAAATTGAACTCGCGTGATAATTACATTTCCTGCAGGAGACTAGTGGGGTCGCAGATGATAATTTTCGAAATTAAGTATACAGAGGAATGTGAGACTGGAGAGAGATTACAAATTTTATTCGCGCTGTCTCTGGAAGGATATTAAATAGTTTTGGGAGGCCAGAATAAAATTAGAATTAATTACGTTAAAACAGAAGTACGACAAAGTGCAACGCGATGCGGCGCTGTACGACGAAATACAACACAATACTGCGCAATGCAACACAATGAAATGCGACAGAATTCGAGCATGAATTTCCCACGCAATGACCTGATGTCTGCGTATTTTTTCCTTCCCCGGTTTACAGGCTCTTTTATTTGGGGATCCGAAAATGTATTTGATCTAATTTCAAGCAAATAGCAAGTGTATCTTTGCCATTTAAAATTGTACGTTACATTATATAACGCAATTTTTATTCACGTTTTCAAAGCTTACTTTTGTACCAACTTGTTCTTTTAATTCGGAATGTTTGTTCTTCTTTTATATTTATCAGTCTCGAGCATTGTCGGCCTATTCATACATCTCTGTCACTAAAGTTCGTACTATAAACTAGTGTTTAAGATTCTCATGCCTGTAAAAATTTTACTTCTATATCAAGCTATATATATACTTGTAACTTATATATACTTGTAACTGAGGCGTTCATTCTTTTATGTACGCTCATCCCGAGCGTGTCGAACCATCCATTTATCTCTGTCACTCAAAGTTCCATCACACTATAAACCACAGTTCCAAACTTTGATTTTCGCAAAGATTTTACTTCGTTCTTTCGTCTCGAACATTTTCTCCCATTTCGCGTCTTCATTCTTATATGTCGCCCTTGTCTCAGTCAGCGCTTTGAATTCAACCAAGCACAGTTACCGCAAACAATTGTTAAAAATTCGGCAAAATGAAAGTTTGCGCGAAAAATTTCGGCAGCCTGCGGCAGGCTGTACTTTTAATTTCGAACACTCGCGCGGCGAAGCCACTTGGGCCAAAAATTCTCCAACGAAAGAACCAAACACTCGACGCGCAGACACAATGACCGTGGCTTGGCAGCGCGGCGCGGAGCGGAAGTTGGCGAGTTAGCGGTGGAAAACTCGCGTAGCGCGATTAGAATGCTCGAGAATATTGCGTATAAGCCGAGTGAAAATGCTTGCAGCTGAAGATATGCATCAGCGGGAGTCGGGGCTGGAGTGCGTACTCCATCGGTCTGAAAGCAGGCGCTGCTGCGAGAGCCTCTCGACCGAAGGCAGAGCGGCCCTTCGGAAGTTTCGCGAGTACGTAGTCGACGCGCTCGCTTGCTTCCCGCGCCTCCGCTCTCGCTTCCGTCGTGAATTTCGCTCACCGGTGATCGCTCTCCCTTCTCTCTCTCTCTCTCTCTCTCTCTATCTCTGTCTCTATCTCTGGAGATTTCTCCGGTCATCCGCATCTGGTTCGTTCGGCAAAAAGCGACACTGTCATCTGACTCGAATACACACTCGCGTAAAAGCTACACCACCGTTCATAAGTATTTGGACACCCGGTGCGATTCGACGAAAACACCCGTGGTTTCGCTCGTATCTCGAACATTTCACCGGCGTCGGTTTCCTTTAATTTTTCGTCCATAAAAAAAGTGTCGAATCTATGATAGAAGTATCGTCTCCAGTTTCTCCAAATTTCCGATCATGTTTAAATACTCATAACTCAGACGAGCGCAGTGCCAATTTTCGTTCTAAAACTTTTACACTTCCATTTGTATTAATTTTCAACGGGGCTATTTGGACCACTAGAGTCATGTCTAATTTAAAAGTAATAATTCTATCATATACGTGTTACTGTTTAAAGATTCACGCAGCTCTTTATCATCTCTATTTCCAATGCTGCGGAGGGAAATTAATTTCTGTTCGTGAGTTTGAATATAAATTATTCAACCTGAACTGAAAGCAAAATCAAAAATCTATTTAAAGATTAATTGATTAAAATATCAATTTGATCGGTGAAGTGAATATATAAAATCAAAGAATAAAATTAAATTAAAATTAAATTAAGAGTTTCACGTTCAAATATGGTGTATATTATATATTTACGACGATATAAAACCAGAGGCTTTGCAATTAGATTGAGTGCTTCACGTTGAAATATACACGTTGTTATACATTTGCTACACGTTTGAAAGTGTCCGAGTCTCTCTATGGTCGGTGGCGCAGGTAAGTACACGGTCACACTGTTACCAGCTGATGAGCAATGCCGCATAAAACTTCGCCCCGTAGATCGTAAATCGTCCCGAAAATCGTCTCCGGCGCCTCGGCTTCGACCATTACAACTCAACAAATTTCCTCCTCCCCCTCCCCCTCCTTCCTTCGTGAAACGGAGGAATAGCGAACACAGAACGAGAATTCAGGGATCCCCGGCGGCGCTATGAAAATGGCTCGAGTTCTACCGGATGCTATTCGATTTCGAATTTTCGCCGTCTTCCTTCGGAATTTATATATCCACGTATGTAGATTACAACGGGCGTTCACATCCGCGCGGCAGCAATTTTCTCGCCCGGTCCGCGATAACGCGAATATTTCCGATGTATTTCGGGAATTTTCCTGCGATACTACGCAAAGTGTCGCTGCGATCGTGGCACGACCGGATAGGAGGTGATTGCGCGTGAAAAAAATAAATCGAGAGGAAAGGATAACTTCGCTTCGTTCGAGGCTTCGTTTCCCCGAGAAAATCGCGTTTGAAAGTTTCAAATACACGTGTCCAGCCGATTCCTAACTAGATACGTTCAAACTTTATATTTTACATGAATAATATTTCGTTTTTCATTTCACTCCTTTATCAAGTTTAATTTAATCAAGTTGAGTTTAATTTTTAATTTCGGACATTTGCTCTTTCATTTAATCCCAACCTGCAGTAGTCGATCCATACATATATCTGTATCACTTGCAACTCTGTCGCACTGCAACGTTCAAAATTCTCATTTTCACAAAAATTTTACTTCCTCGTCAAATTGTAAACGATAAGTATGCCGCTCTAATTTCATAAAAATAACACCCAAGGGAATACCAAGAAGAAATACTTTATTTTCTTATTTTTACACAATGACCTCCTATTAATTCACTTTTATCTAATCCAGAATTCACTTCACTTGACAAATTTCCAAATTTTCAATTGACTTTCTCTGAGGATGAAGCCTCAAATGAAAAATTTATCCTTGCGTGCAGACTCGTTCTCTGATCGGTTGTAGTCACGATCACAAGGGCATCCTACGAGGCGCGTGTGCGCGCAGAATTTGAGATGCTCAAACGGACGTTACCGTCCGGTCAGGCAAGAAGCACGCCACTTTCTCTCCGGTCTATCGACCACCGTTGACCATTCGACCGCGATAAAGTAGCCGGCTACTCGCGTGGCAAGTTGCGCAGCTTGTTATTTACGAGAGTCATTAAGAAGCGTCCGACGCGAGGCTGAATGAAGGGTCAGCCGGTGTAACCGCGACAAGAAATTGAATCGTTCCTCGAAGGAAGCTCGTTCGTGACCATAATCGTCCGTTCGACTTCGATCGGATGAACGGGACGCGCAAAACACGGAACGTTCGGTCGAACGACGCGAGCCTGCCGTGAAATATGCGCGAATTCCAGAGTTCGAATTTCCTGAAGAATTGAGTAACATTTAACTGAGAAAAATAAATTGAATTTGCGCAACAATCGAAATTTACCAAAGGCCAATTTCACTCGGGTCGATCCGAACGTCGAACATGTTTGAACGAGATTGAAACAGTTTGACGACTGTTTCACAAAAAGACCTGACCGTCTTGTCGTTGGCGTAAAATTCACCGACGTAATTATAAACTTGGCTACGCAAGTTACGAGTCATCACGCGATCCATTCAATTATTACTCCAATTCTGAGTGGGCGCTTCTGCGTTTGATAAAATCGCGCGCCGCATGACCATTTCCTGTTCGACTGCGTCACGTGATTCATTAACGGTAACGGCTCGACGAACGCGTCGTTGCACAGGGTATTTTATGATGAATGAATTATAATATTGCATTTGCCCCCTCCCCGTCTCTCTCGCCTCGTTTGTTTCGCCGATCCTCTCTTTCAGCGATTAGAGATAGCGACAGAGAGAGAGAGAGAGAGAGAGAGAGAGAGAAAGAGAGAAGACGCCGTTTCCCGTTTTACTGGATATTTATTCAATGTTCACCGCGAAATCGGTGAACCGGAAATCGATCATCGGGTTTCATTAAAACTGTCGTCCCATTCGGGCTGTATCTGGTCGAACGCGGAACCAGTCAGTCAGCTCGGAAAATATTTGTCGGCTACGGCCTTTGTCGCCTCTCTCGCTTTCGTCGTCCATCGTTTTATGCCCATAATTCCCTCCCTTCCCCTTCCTCGTTTACGCGTTAATGTGTCACACTGCATTACTCGATAATTAATGTCGCTCGGCTCGTGGCGCGGAAAATCCCTCTGTTACGATTGTCTGCTGTGATTCTATTCGAGGGAGGACGAGAGCAGTTCGGCGCATTACCTTTGTACCACTGTTCGGATCGATTCGAAGATATGATTCTTTTTATTCTCTTGATCTTCGAGTACGTCGCATAGTCGGATGCCCAAAGCTGATTATTTATTAATTGGATAATAAAAATATCGTGATTAGTTAGATGGTAAAAGTGTCGGGAGATTCATCATCGACCGATTGCTAGTGTACTGTCTGTGTTTTATCTAGCATGTGATTAGGACTAGTAATGAATCGTTCTTCTATCAATTATTATTACTCCGTTGGCATTAGTATTAGTTATTTTACGTTTTATAAATTATTTTATATTTATATAATTACATATCAGTATCAGGAGTGGTCAGTATTCTTATTCCCAATTATCAGTCGTTAAATATTCATGACGTATGAACGCGTGGTATTGTTCATTTTCAATTTTTATTTGTAACATCTCACAAGTTTCACTAATTTTACGAATATCGCGAAACACGTTTAGAACGTTTATGTCACATTCGCTGTCAAACTCGTTTTAAAGATCCATTACTTTTCGCATTATCGTCTTAAAGAAGCTATTCTTTCGTACGAATTCCGATTTTCCGGGTGTCACTGAAAGGTTAATCGATTAAGAGCACCGGGAAAAACACGCGGACGAGATCGTCTACTTTTATCCGTTCCTAAATCCCTGCCCCAGCCCCCCTCCTTTCCATTACCGTTCCTCCGATCCAACATTCTGGGTTATGCTTTCGTCCATAAATTTCGCATCTCCCGCCAAAACCCGATATCAAGCCGAGGCGTGCTAGCACCGAGCTAAACTTGTAATCTTCTAATCTGGTTTATTAATGGAGTTCTATCGGGCGAACTATAAGCTATTGGCCGAACTCGAAGTAGGACAATTTGTCACATCCGCGGATGCGCTGTAATTGCGCCCAAGTTTCGGGTAATTCCGTCCGGCGAGATTAAAATCCCCGCAATCGCGCGAAACTTTTGCACCGCGCGGCGCCGGATTGATATCCGACCGAGAGAGAACGGAGAAACGCGCCGGCCGATTTTTCTCGTATCTTATACACCGAGAGCGGAGATCGATCGACGCTCGTCACGGCTGATTTATAACAACCACTACCACTACCCGCCTGTAGTATCGCGCGGTTAAACCTAGACTAAGCCGATCTATTCGCAGCCTGGTAATAACACCATGAATGGATTATACGGACGAATCGAGCGAGCTACTTCCCTTCCTCAACCACTCCCTTCCCTCCACTCCTCCGTGTATTTTTGCTTCTGCGGGGAAAATAGAGAAATCCAACTTTTAAGTTCATCTATCATTCTCCGGTTATTCGGCGCCGATCGACGACGAAAGTGCCGGTATATCTTTTAACCGGGCGAATTGCACAGCTCTCCCGGGGCTATCGCTGTTCGCATCGATTGCAGAAATTGTAGCACGGCCAATTATATTTCGCTAGATAATACCACCGGCCGTTCGACATTCGTCGAAATGCATGCGGTCGTATCGAAATTAATCGGTTTTACCCTTGTCGTTTCGCCGCGCGACGTGTTCTTGCATTGCGAAATCGAAATGGTACGGCGAGGGGGGAGGGGGGAGGCTGGGACGGATTTAAAATTCAGTTGTCAATTAATCCCACGTTATTAAGATTCCCATTTTATTTCGATTCGAGGTGAAGCAACGTGTACCGCATTGTCCCTTAATTACTTTAAAAAGTATCGTTTATTCAAGTCTAGTCAGAGCATTCATCGTCGTTTAGTCAGATTGATCGTCGCGAACAACAAGTCCATTTACATGTACAAACTTGTTTCAGATGATTTATATACGTATAATTGGATTCCACTAACTTTTTCCTCCCTGATCTCCCTTTCTTGCAATAAGAATTGTAGTTCAAACACGCGGATGCAAACGTGCAGTCGGTTCGAAAAGATTTGAATAAACAGAATCCACGTAAATGGATTTCTATCGTTAAGTAACAAAGTGAAAAATTATTATTTCGAATTGTTCAAGACGAGCCTCGAATCATCTCCAAAAAATTATTTTTCTGCTCCTCTTGGAGACATGCTCGTTCGACTTTTGTCACTTTCATCATAAGTTTGCAATAGAATAATCGTAACATCACACAACGCTATGGATATTTCAAACTCTTTGATACATTTTGCGATTTTCTACACCTCGGATCACCTCGCAAAACGTTTTGCAACACCTTACTGCTCCCTTCCGCTGCCAACGCTCGAATCAAACATAGTCAAACGCGCAGCGCGTTTCACCGCGACCGGAAAATTTGATTCCTCGTAACAGCGTGTCAGGCTGTTCAACAAAGATAATCTATAAAGATAGAGTCGGCAGAAGGAGTAATGGGGTTCGTTTAACGTTTCATACAGCAGTAAACGTCAAAGATGCGCGTGAACGATACGCATGGACGTAGATTGTTCGTATCGGGTTTGCTTAACGACGAACGTAAACGACGTTTCAACCCTCTTAAATCGCGACTGTCACGCGTTAAATTAGATAATGTTATATCCCGGTGTACACGGCGGTGGCATCGAAACGACGCGACGATGATTTTAATCGTCTCCGTTTAAATCGATGACAATCACGGCGATATCGCGATCCTACAGATATACGTAGGCCCGCGGAAAATACAATTGGGACGAGGCTATCCGGCGCGCATCGACAGGGTATTATTCGGGTAACAAGCGACGCTGAGCAAACGCGTCGTCCAGCGATCGGGAACGGGAGGCGGCTGGTTGGAAATAGTAGGGTGGCAGTGGCGCATAAATACATCGATAACCCGCAAAACTCACCGCGTTGCAATTTGACCGGAACGCTGTATCGGAACGGTGCAGTTGTCAGATGCAGAACGTTTAATCGCGACACGCGAATGCGCTCCCGATGACCGATAAATTATCGATATTGCGTTCTACCATTTTCTCTCTTCTTTGCACTACGTAGGAAAACAGATCGGTTATTTGCCGGACGAATCTCAGACAATAGTTGAATGATGTTTGAAACTGGTCGAAATTGGACGATTAAAGTAACTTTATCTCTTTTTTTCTTAATTCAATTAATTATAGTTTATAGTTATTTGTAATTAATTCTGCGTTCTTCCATTTTGTCTTGTTCGTACTATATAAAAAAGATCTGTTACTTGCCGGACAAATTTCAGAAAATACAGTTTGTAAGAGTTGAATAGTGTTTGAAATTGGTCGAAATGAAGAGGTTTAGACGATAAAATTAGAGTAATTAACCTTTTTAAAAAAATTCAATTAATTATAGTTTATAGTTACTTGTAATCAATTTTGAGAATTATTGAAAGCTAAAGTAACGTAATAACACGAGATGTAATTTTCAAGGAAGTTGCAATTACCAATGTAATAAACTACTCTAATTAAATTTATTGGACAGTTTTCGAGGAAAGTACGAACGTATTCTAATTCAGCAATAATTTAATAAATAATACTTTCAATTTTCTGTGAAAAATATTTCTACAATATTAAACATATAATACTCACCGACAGTCGGACAGAAAGATTGACCACCGGATAAAAGAAGGCACGATTCTGCAAAAACAAGAAACACAAAAGACATGCTTTAATACTTGGCCTAATAGACATTCCAAGACAAATTTGAACTTGTCAAAAATCATACCTTCTCACATTTATTAAACAGATAACAGATTAATGTTCAATTCTCATCTACCAACAGATTCTACAAAAATAATATTTATAATATTATTCATCTCGGTGTGGTTTCTGAACTGCTCGTTTAATTATTTATTTATCATCGTCGAAGAAGAAGAAGAAGTGCAATGACCATTCGTCGTGTAAAAGTTGAGCAAGCACGTCGAAGAATACATTTTCCCCATTCTCGTTTCGCTCGACCGCGAAAACACGTCGTTCAACCACCCGGCACTTTCTTTATTGCGATACAATTTCGCCTTATCTTGATCGATTGCTTCCTTCCATTATGCATGTGTGCACGTGTGAGCTATGAAATACGTTTCCCTGAGAAACGCGGCTAGCCAAGCGAGTTATAGACGCATTCCGGTGCGATCACAGGCGAGCGCGAACGACCGCCGTTCTCTGAACTTTGTCGAACGCGTGTGCACAAACATGCCAGAACATATTACGTCTACTCGGTAATTTTACAACGCTCCGTAGATCACGCGGAACAGAGTGTCAGGAATAATTTAATGTACTTTCAATAGCGAGTGCCTCTAGTTTTTCCGTGTCAGTTTTACCGCGGCGCAGCACAGGGAAAAGATAGTCACAAACTTGAGAGTTTCCAAACGATCGCACGTACAACGGCTAGCGTAATGGTTTCCGTGTCAAAATTCAAACCCTCTGAAATATCTACCATCATCTTGCTCTCCGTTCTCACGTAGTACTTTCTCTACGTTCCGGGAATACAAAATGCGAGCTTTTCCAAGTTTCTCCAAGACGGGAGAAAATCTTGAAAATCTTGAAAATTGACTAGCGAGTTTCAGCCAAATTCTTAAATTTTTGGTTTTTCGTATTCTAATACTCTACGATTCTATCTTAGATTTGTAACTCTAACCACTAACTGTTTCAATATGAACTTTCAATCCGCAATATAACACATTAATCAGAATTGTGAATAACGTATGTTATTTTTTTTTTTTAAATACAATCCAATTGATGGCACAATCTATCAATTTTGAACGAACTTTAAACGTCGCTTTGTGCTCGACGACGCGCGATGAAATGTCGACAGGATTTCCTTCAATTCTACGACGCTTGTCATTTTATCCCTGTTTCGCCATTCAACCTACGACCTCTATTTTATGCATAGTAGATATTCGATTCTCAACTCTCACGCGCGTTTCCTCCTACTTTATTTTCATCGAGCAATCTCTCTCGCTTTCGATCGGATGCAACCGAAAACCACGTGAAAGGAACACGATAAATCCATTTTTGTTAACGTTCTTACGTCCGCGTCACTCTCGTTTGAAAGAAATATTTCCACAATTGTATTTAAAAGCTTTATCAGCTTTGCTATTTCTTAAATATTCAGAAAGTTAAGAAACAAATATATATATATATATATGTATAAAAATACACGTAGAAGCTCGCGAAAGTATTTGTACACACGTCACGGAAGAATCACAAATTACGACGCTCACACCATATTACATTCACGCGAAATTTCTTAGAGTCGTTCGAATACCCTCGTGCCCCAAAGACAAATGGCGAGGCAGTTTCCAAAATCGTTCTTCCATAAAACACGAGGAACGGGGACATTTTTCACCCGCGACCTTCAATTTTTCAAACCATCCGGCTCCCGATAAAATCTTTAATTGCGAAATGGACTCGCACGCGCAATTTTGTTTTTATTTCACCTTGGAGAGACACTCCCCTCCCCGACGGCCGCAAATATCGTCGTCGTTCTCGCTCGTTCTCGCGGCGTGCCCGACAGAGATTAATTTAGATTCGGGTGAAATATCGTCGCGCGAACCACCAGGCAAGAACAGTATGATTTCGAGCAGCTGCGTTCGAAGAGCGTTAAAGAATCCCCGGGGTTCTTTTTCCCCCTGAACCCCCCCTTTTGTTTCTTGTTTCCCCGGGACACCGCGATAATTTAATAGCACGAGTACCACGGGAGACGAGAACAAATAAATCAACGTACGAATTTCGCCGGGAATTCGCCGCTGTAACAAAACCATTCTAATAGCCGGTGCCCGGTCACGTAGTCGAAACTCGCGCCGCCTTATCATCGCCGTCGCGCGCCGCGGTTTCACCCGCCCGCTTTATTTAGAACGAGTTGGCAGAAATTTTCGCCGAATAAAATTTTTCGCGCGGCGCTTGTAACATCGTTCACGAAATTGCCGCCCCTTTCTTCCTTCCACTTTTCGATTCCACTTTTCGCGTTGTTCAAGATCGCGATAAAGCCCAATTTTAAAGTTCGAGCAATGAGGCGAGCTATAAAGGAACGTTATTAAAAATTGCAATATGCGTTGCACGCTACCTGGAGCCCATTTCCGCAAATATAATAGATACTGCACGAAGAGAACATTCCTATAATTTGCAAGGGAATAGCTCATTATTCGAAGATTTCGAGAATATTCTAAAAAGTATCGCGAGTAGAGTGTTTAAAAAATGGCACTTCAAAGATTATTCGAGTTGTACGTAGTTAACGTCTTAAAATTCTGAAAAAGCGAACCGCGTTAAATTTAAATTTAAATACACCCAGTATTAATAGTGCATCCTGAACGCTTAATAAATGAGATCGATTAGAAATAGGTTTCGTGATTTCATTCGGAGAGCGAAAATACCTTTGACGGAGCCGTCTTCAGTCACGATCGCGTCGAACAGTTCGGATCGATCCGTTCTTAGCCACGTAAAAAGTTCGAACTGTCACGCGAGACGTTTTCAGAATACGCTGACAAATCGCTGTTCGATCGCATTATTGCGAAATAATTCGAGAACGACGTTCATCGGGGCCAGATTTGAGCGAGCTAATTTCCAAATTCCTCCGCGCAGAATAGAGAACGTTTCGACAGAGCGGCGCGGCGCCAGGCTCTCAGAGATTAATGTTAGATTTACAAAGTGATGAATCCCGTGTAAATTTCCCGAGAGATGCATGACCCAGTTCAACCGAAACTTTCATCAGACGGCTCGCTCTACGGCGATAACGATTTCATGCGATCTAATTGTCGAGAAATTGAAGAACCAATCCGCGAGACGAATTTCTTAACTGCGAAGCGAAACTGCTGAAAAGCTGCGACGAATTGATGGAAATCTTCGCGCGAGTATGAACATCGATGGAAAAGATATTTGCACGTGTTAACCATTCGGATAGAACGATATTTCGAAAAAATCAACGCCGGAATCAAGTTTCTGGAAAACTATTTGCGCCCGTTGACAAATGGGAAAACTATTTGCGCGCGTTGTTCGCGTGAGGGTGAGTAAAAGTTCTTTTGGTAAAAATAATACAAACGGCCACGTAACTGGATTTTTATCGTTATAAAATACACACACGATCAATTTGAAATATTTTTCAAAAGAACGAAAAGTAATTGCGCGACTCTCGTGGGACAGAATTTCTTTCTTTCTGATAGCTGAATTCAATACCATAACGCAGTTCAAGTATCGACGTTCTTTATTACGTACGTTTTATTCAATTAACTGTGATATTTTCGATTGGATTTGTACAAAAATTCAATCGTAAAAGCAGCTAGCTGCGAGAGATTTAATGGACGTCTGACAAGGAATGTATGTTACTACTTACACTGATCCAAGTGTAGGACTTTCACAGCTCGCAAATTATTTATTCCGATGTATTCTACTTTAACTTTAGAAATTGTTTACTACTAAAGTTGGAATATTAATTTATTGGAATTAATGAGTATATATATTCAGTTGAAAAAGAAAAGTACGGAGATTCATAAATGAATCAGCGGGTGTCTGACAATGAACCGACGCTACTACTTGCAGCAAGTAACACTACGCTGCAAGTACAAAATCAAATGATCGCAAGCGCGTTAAGATAAATATTTTAAGTTTCTTGCAACACGCTACAGTTTGAGAAATCATTCGAATAATTCGCGTACAAATGCAACTGCATTTTTCGAAAATTTCGCAAACGGCAGTCGCTGCGGCAAACAAGATTCGGCGCGGAACGAGAGCGCAGAATCGTTACGCCGGAATCGTTGCAAAGGCGAGTGGTAACTAGTTTACTAAAATTAACTAGTTTGCAGTAATTAAGCCAGTTTGCATTGTATTCTCCAATACATTATCCGGTAATTAGCCGTTTTACGGTTGGCGGATTCTTTCTGCCAATAAATTCTTCGCTCTAGAAACAGAGCAGCTTCCGTTTCAAATTGTGCAGCTCGGTGACATCCGGTGTAACCTCGAACTCGACGCGTAACGAGGAAACATTTGTTCCGATAACACACCGAAATTCCTTACTCGAGCGCCGGCAAAGTTAATTATCGTGTCAGTTTAATACGGAGGAATTGTATTCCTGCGTTTGATTCGTCATGCGTTCGGAAATTGCTGGCCGCTCGCGATCGAACAAACGGACAAATTTCATCACCAAATGCAGCAAACCGATTTATCGCGCTTTGTTCCGGTTCTGTAGCCACTGGCCGTTGAATTAGGGCAGTCGATAATTTGCAACATCTTGCCAGTTTTTGGGCAGAAATTGAACCGCCCGAACGCGATTCAATCGTCAATTTCGTTAACTGTTGATGGTCGGTATTTATCGTCTCTGCTTTCATTGTGAAACGTCACGTTTCAACGCGAAACTTTGATCGCTATCAATTTTACTCTGAATGGAAAATCGTGTTATCGAAATTCGTCGGTCACCAGCGTGTTGATGCAACGAATAATTCGTTGTTTCGCTAATTTCATAACCTCCGAAGAATGCAACTATATATTTTGTATAACAGATCTCAAGTTACTCCTAATTGCAGTTGAGATCAATTTCTTTTCGCTGTGAAATTTCACGTGTATCGTGCATTCCGTACGTTTTTAAATTTCCCATAAATGCATGACAATCCGCAGTCCATTCATAATCCTGTGTCAATGAAATTGTTTCGTACGACGCTCACACTGATTTATTCATGAAATGTATTCCGCGTACTTTTACCGCCGTCTGTGTATAAATTCCTCGCCCAGCCAAAAAAAAAGAAAAAAAAAGAAAAAAAAAAGAAAAAAAAGGGAGGAGGAGACAGTTGAACATCGGCGAACAACGATACGATATTTGCGATCGTTGTAGAGATTTAAGAGCGACGGGGACGTGCGGAATTACGAGCGGGAAAAATAAAGAGCGGCATTTGTAGAACAATTTAATCTGGCCCTCGGTGCTTGATCGCGGCTCGCTTTGTTTCCGTTCTGCAACCGATAAACGGTATCGTCATCGTGATCAATAGCAGGTCGGCATACCTGACGTTTCGATTAATTCTCTTTTTAATTACGCGACCGATCGGCCGGGCTCTACTTCTATTCCGGTGACCAGCAAATGCAATTATTGGCACTTGTACGATACCCTTGAGAATAAACCCATGGGAAAAGCGACGAAAATTTATCCCACTTTTCCATCCGGCTGGCGGTTTCGTTTTCACATTTCCCCCTCCGCGTTGACCCGTTTTCCTATATTTGCCGACGCAGTTTCAATCAATCATTGTGTTTGCTCGCAACGATCGCGCAGCTCCCTTCGCTCTCCCTTACCAACGAACCGAGGAATTTTCCCAAAATTTCTTCTTTCCTCGGATCGATATCCAGTTACGTGTATTCCTTCTCTCGAAGTTCGAGAAGTTTCGTTGAAAATTTGTTTACCTTAATTTCCACTTGCGTCGATTTACTTGCTTATCTGTTGTAGCGTCTGAAGATTTTACCGTAACTACGAAACTAAGTTATGGTTGATGAAACAAAAAATTAAATGTTTTACGAATCATGCCGGTTAATGTTTCGTTTGAACGAATTTTGGTCAATATACGTTTTCAAAAATTACTGCAACTTTGTCAATCTTGAAGACAATGAAATTTGCAAGAGAATCGAATGACTAGTCTTCCATTCAGAAATAATAAATTTCTTCTCTTCCATTACTATTAATTGTCAGTTGAATTCAAAATGATCCTTTAGTACCATTCTAAACTTTCCCGAACTTGGCGCAACTTCGTGCAAATTCCGCCAAAAATTCAATGTAGAACGCCGTCCGGTACAAGAGCGAGAAAATATATTCTACGAAAGTTTTATCTCTCGTACGTCTCTGGTCTCTCCACGGGGGAATTTCCCACGGAAAGTCTTGATCAAAAGTCAGCAGTGATACTGATTGCGCGATTACCCAGCAACGATCTGGAGCAGCTATTCGTTTTACCCCGGTCCACTCGAGAGCCCGGTTCACCGGAGAACGAGGCGAACCGAAGATAAGTGGTGTCCCGCGGCTTGGGTAGCATCCAACTTCCCCTCTAACTACAATTTAAGCGAAGAATTACAACAAATAATGAACCTTTGAAAGAATCAGCATTTAGATAGCGTATTAGGGCTGAAACACCGGCCGTTTAATACATCGGCGTTGCGATTTCGCCACTCCAGCCCGGATCCTCCGGGACTTCTTTTCACGATAAAGCGTCCACGGGATTTGCAAGAGCCTCGCGAGAGACTCCTCGAACGGAGGGAACGAAACGCGTGTTTAATACTGCGCTCTGTTACTTTCGCAAACTGGCTCGCAGGTTACGAGCCAGAACTCGGCAAACTTGCATTCTCCTCCGTTCAAAAAGTGGTTCCTTGAAATTCCAAGAGCCACGATCCTTCTCTGTCCAATTTCTTTCTTCATTTCGGACGGTGTTCGAAGGTTACGGGTGGGAAAAGAATTTCGCTCGTAGAGAATTTATTAAAATAAGTTTATGTGCTGAAACGAAATTCTAGCGTCAGCGATACTATTTTTTATCGTAATATTTTTTATTTACTTCTCGCTACATTTTGTTAGTTTTTTAAATATTTCTAAAAATTGTCGCATCATCGGTGATTTTTAACCTTCTACCCACATTCTATTGTCACTTCATTTCAGTTCGTGGCCTCCATAGAAAGAAATAGAAAGCGTGCGAGAAACCAGAGAAGAGAATCGTCAGCTGATTCATTGACTTGTACTACTGCCAAATAAAATTCTTCATTGCTTGAAAACTCTCTTACAAAACATTTTCATATAAACTTTTTTCATCTTTCTGATGTCTAGAATCGATTCTAAAAATATATGCAAGACGAAAAGAAGAATTGCAAGAAACAACGAATGGAAAATGAATGCGAGAAGCGACTGACTCGTAACAATTAACAGCACTGTACTTTGCGTTTCTTCCGATTTTTATTAAATTTCATTAAATTTCCAATTTTCTACTTTTATCAAAGTCTCTAGTCTGTATATTCCTTTCAATCCTCGTCCTCATTCTCACGCATTCGTCTCAACAGCTTCCAGAGAGGAACAAGAGCAAAGAAACTTTTCCAAGGAACAATGCGCACGGTTTATTTGCTCTTATCGTTCTTCGTTTTAACAGGGGAGAAACTCGCTGCACGGAAGTTGCGCGGTGCTTTCCACGAAGTCGGGAATAACGGTCAGCCACGGCATTTAACGCGATCTCGAATCAACGTCCGACAGTCACCGCGAAAAGGTGTAAGACCAGAAACTGAGTAAGCCATGGCGCAACCGCGTGCCGGTAAATTTCCAAAATAAACGAAAACCTCGAAGCTGTCAAGTGCACACGGTGGCTGGTACGAGCCGTGGAAATCAATTGTAGTTTCGTGTCCGGCGGATTGCCAGTGCCGAAACAGCGACCGCTCTCCGACGAAAGCTCGCGAACCAGGTGTTCAAGGGGATCGCACGATATCCGGCGATCCCCGTTGTAACAAATGAAAAAGAGAAATACCCGAAATAAGTCGATTTTCTCAGAAACTTTTAAATGAGAGAAAACTTCGTTCTCTTACTTCCATATGGCTTATTTTTGCCATTTGTCGAATAATTCTGGTATCCTTCTTCAGCCTTTTTCTGTAGCATTCACACCGTCGACTTTCAACAATTGCTAAAGTCGTACTTTTCGACAGTAAAATTGTAAACTTCTTGTCAAATATAATTACTACATATAAAATAACTAAATAATTACTAACCTAACTAAATGGAATTTGTATTCCTGGAGAAATTCCAATTTTTGGGGGGAGTTGACACGAAGATGGCAAAATTCGAAAGAATCCGTCCAGAGTTATCCCACTTCGAGTACAATTCAAAAGAGCTTCAAACTAATGAAACCACATAGAACGTTGGAAATGCCTGATGATTCCAATTCGATGACCAAGTTAATCTTTTCGTAACGAGAAGGAGGAATGTAGAAAAATATGCAGCGGCATTCGAGTCACGTTCTGGCAACTGCTGCGGCGATAACGATAAGGAATCGAGTTACCACGACGGAAATAATGATCGGCCGAGTCCACACGTGTCACGTTAGCTGTGTACTTGATGGCCTTTCGGTGAAATAACAGGGTCACCGAACGATCGTAAATCGAGCGCGTAACCCGGAACAATAATCAGAAGTCGGGGCACGGCGCTGTTTTAGGTTTGATTAGGCGTGTTGAAACGAGGCCGCAACCGTGTTCGCCTTATCGCGTTAATTCGCGAATCGAACTCTCCTCTCAGGCTAATTACGTTCGACCAAACTGCCACGCGACACGATGCACGCCCTTTCTTTTCTGTTATTTTTTTTTCTTCTCTGCCAAACCTCAACTGTAACGTACGTATGTTCGCGAGTTTGGTGGGATTCTGTTTCGACGAGTGTTCGAAACACTTTTAGCCGAGAAAGATTTGGAAATTTTTCCGAAAAAGAATCTGATCATTCAAAATCGAATCTACGTACGATGGTACTGATAAATTGAATTTATACAAGTAGGATTTATATAACTCTAAATGCTTTGCTTAATTGTTTTGAACATCCTACAGAAAATAAAGAATACGCGTAAATGTATGCGTATAAAAAAGTATTATACAAATATTCCAACGTGAAAAGTCTACCATTCACTCGATCTCTACAAAATATCCTATTCAGAATTTTGTTCTAAAAATCGACGCGCATTTTAATTTTTAATAAAACTCGAGGGCTTTGCTCTAAAACCCTTGTTTCAATACTTTATACTTTTACTGAACGATTCCCGACTGAATTATTTAATAAATTCTTAACACTCGCGCGTGATTGAATTACTTATTAAATTCTCGATGTATTTCCGACCGCAGGCGACGCAATCTCGAAAGAGTGGAGAAAACGCGAGTACCATTATCAATCGTCGCCGGCGTGAGTTTCCGCACTCGGTATTAGCCGCGCGCGACTTTTAACGATTTGCATTCCTCGCCGCGCTTGGCAAATTCCTTTAGTCGACTTGGGAATGAAGTTTAACTTGTCCGGAATGAAAATTAATGCTCGCTGAACATCGTGTTCAGCCCTTTGATTGTAAAACGCGCGCGTTTCGGCTGATAAAACCGCGCCGCTATTTTGCTAGCCAAACTTCCTTCTCGTTAAATATTTTTCTTCTCCTGGAAATCGCCGTGAACCTGCATTCTGCGAAGCGGCATTAAACCGCTGACAATGCCGAGCTCCGTCTCAATTGGCTCGAAGGGTCAACGAACTATAATAGGGAGAAAATTCTTCTGTACATAAAACTAATCGAACAATCGCCGTAGAAAAACGTTCACCTAGTACAATGGTTCGTTATATTATAATATCTGGAATACAATATCGCGCTATATAAACTATAACAAGACACGACTGTCGTGACTGTGTCGATAAAATTTGAAAGCAGACTAATCTGAAATTGTATGTAGAAACTACGAGAGATTTATTGCAAAATATATGTCTGTTAAAAAACTAGTACGCAGCATGAACGATCGTTTGAGGCAAATTGTAAATTATGAATAGCGTATATAATCAGCACATGCTCGTATTAGATATCTTGCAATTTGTGTACATATTTTCAGATTGATCTCAAACTTGTGAAATCTCGAAACTTTTCGTACAACGCACATTACACGAATAAATAAAACTCCTTGCACGATGAGTCACTGTGCGTACCTCGACGAATATTCGTCCAGCCGAACGACTGTATCGCGTCACGCGAACAAGATTACGTGTTGCACCTGTGAGATCTTTAAAAAGGAACGGAGAAACCAAAGGAACTCCCGCGAGAATCCAACCCCCCGTTGAAAAATCGGAGAGGAAATCACGCGAGAATTCTCGGACGAGCGAATTTCGAAAGAGATCGGCTCCCTCATCGATTTTTGTTATTTCGTCCCGGTATTCAATAAGCGGAAGCCTGGCAGCAATCCGACATTCCTACAACAGTTCCCAGGAGTTGGTCCTGAAACCGAGTTTCTCTATTATCTCGAAATCTCCCCGGAGAGATATACGCGCACAATAGGTTTTCCATGACCAGCTTCCAGTTGGAACGTGTTAAATGCTGATCACGGGAACGCGATATCCAGCTCGGAGCCATCCGAGAACCTTTGATATTAAGCGGACAGGACTTGCAGAGGGCTATTAAGATCCGTTTAATTCATCGTCCCTGCGGCTTTCCAGTTTCATCGGCGACGATTCCCGACTCTGTCGGCACGCCGCGATCTCGCGATTTTACGCGGTGTTTCTCGTCGACGGAAACTCGCCGGTGGAAGAAAGACGCACCTGACGTTAAAGACGCGCGGCGTTAATTAACAGCGTCTTCCGCGGCGAGGAGCTACGCTCGAGGAAAACGAAGGACGCGGAACGGTGAGAATCGAGAACGGCGGAGTCGCGCGTCGGGAACAGCGAATCTGGTATTCGACAACAATGAAACAAGTAGCTTAAGAGGTTGAAAGCTCCGTTCTCATTATCATCGGATAAACTGGCAATCTGCTTACATCTCTTGGAGTAGCTGCTTGACGGTACGAGCCTGCTCTCGCTGCAGACTGTTCCCGCCCGCGGAACAGATGAATCTGTTCCGTCCGTTTATTGCCGCGCTCGCGTCATTAATTAATTAATTAATCAATTACGGTGTATCGAGCCGAATGGATTCGCGCGAGGATTCCAATCGCGTTCAATGTTCGTTAGCGTTAGAGAGGCGGAATTTCTATCGACGTTCAACGTTTCTTTTGTAACGGGTTCTCGTTACAGACTCTATCAATTTTAATTCGGATGTTAATTGCCCGCAGCAATAAGCTCTTGCACGCTCTTGTTAATGTTTCAACGGTAACGAGCATTTGCTTAATTGCCGACTAGGCTAACAGCTTCAATGTTAAATAAGACTCCGTTTGCCGCTATTATTTTATTGCCGTGCCGCGTTATTCGGTAATTATCGTATCGCGCGTAGAAGCATGTCGGTACGATCGTTAGGTAAATTTTACGTAGAAACTATCTTCTAGACTGAGTAACCATCCAAGATTGGTTATCTTTCGACGTTGATTTAACCCTTGGTAATATTACGAATTACGCTTGAGGTACAAATCGCGGTTCTGATTTAAAGGGATAAACAAGTTGTTCCAAATTTAATTTTTTTTTTTTTTTTTTACTAATTTGTCACGTTCAAATTCTTAAATTTAATTTCTTTAAATTAAAAATCGTAGCGGGAAAAACTGGAGGAAAGATCAATAAAGCACAGGGTTGATATCGTTTCACTGTCACTGGTCACTGTTCCACGAGATTTTACAACGATTTTACATATACAGGGAACACTTCTACGTGCAAAAAGATAGCGGAAAATGTAGAATAAAAATTTTGCCGCCACGCTGCAAGGAAAGTCGAGTTTGAACATATTTAATCTACAGTTGGTTCAGTGCTCGCGTGCTCGACGAATTTTTAATTCGGATTTTTACTCCGAGAGTGAGATTCTCGAATCTCTAAATTTCATTCCGCGCTCTCACCTCTTATCGATTCTTCGTTAGATGTGACACCATTTTCTAAAAATCTTTTCTTACCGCCAGTCTGTGCGTCACAAAAATAGAAATTTGCACGAACGTGCATGGTCTATTAACGAGTTTTTAAACTCAATTTCCTGGGAAAACGAGACTCGGAGAACAGTATATTTTCAACCTTGTGTCAAGAAAAGGAAAGAAAGAGGGCACATTAGGAGAATTTTCGCACATTCTTGCATTTACTCTCAGTAAGCAGCTACTTAGTAAAATCAACAGAGAGCGTCACATTGTCCTGAGTGAAAATTCGCACGTTTATTACACTAGATGTTCGTGTAATTTCATGAAATTTTTATGCAACGCAATTAACAGGTAGAAATTTGTTTTCACTATTAAATGCTGTTACATTCTCACTTCTGCATCGCCAATGTTTAAACACACTTGAAGATGGTTGATTGTGACGAATCACATTTAAATATCTGAAATACTTGGATTCCTAACACTTAGATTCCAGATTTTTACCCATTTATGGAAAGTTGCACGTGAAAGAATATACACAAAAAAAAAAAACTGCACGACTTGTACAATTCGTCTCACTGAAAGGCCCAGAAAGGCAACTGTTCAATTTTTCTGATATGCAAACATTTGAATCGATAGAAAACAAATTACAGGCGCGATCGCTCAGTACCAAACAACGCCACTCCTACTCGAGGTCTACGCCACGCCCCCTCACGTATCACGTGACCCAAATCAACCAATCGCTAATTTTCGTTGCATCAGCGTTGCACCCGAAGAGACCCGATTTTCTGGGTTATCCCCGCTAAAATCACTTTCAGTGATAAAAATTTTTAAAGTCCACGATAATGTAAAAGAATCATGAAACGAACCAATAAAGATTTCTTTCGGAAATAGGATCGTGTCAATATTAGCCAACGAGTGACGCAAATATAATTCAACTCTCCATACAGATAAAACTCCGCAGTCTGCTTATTACCAATGTATCTGGGATCGTGATACACGGGCAAATAGCCGTGTCTCGCGAGAGTCCAAGAGGTTCTCGATTACATACGCTGGTCGCGAAGCTCGAGATAAGACGACGTTCCGATAAATAGATCGTCGGTGCCCGGAACGGCAGGATGAGGCAGAATTTTCTCCACTTATAATGCCGTGCTACTGCTGCGAGACGTATTCGTGTCTGGAGACCTTGATCGAGTGCTATATCGATCGGCTTCTCTTCCGACACCGGGAGATACGCATTCCGACTGGCGTACATTCACGAAAATGCGAAACGACGTCTCGTTTCCTGGGACGAAGGAAGGCAATGGATTTCACTGTATGAAAATCGCATCGTCACGGCACTTTTATTCATCCGCGAAATCCCGTGACGCTCGTTTTTCGCTCGCTTGAATGGCGTTATTTGTTGATTTTTTAATAGAACCTCACGTTTGGTTTGGAGTCTAATTTCTTAAGGTTTCCGCGAAACTTTTCCCAAAGACGCGATCCCAATTTTTTCAATTGAACTTCGACCGTCAATAACCCACCAAATATTATATTCTCAGGTATTTTTCGCTGCTTTTTTCATGTACGATTCTTTTACAATCTTTAACAATATGGTATATCTTCCTCGTCATTTAATTCTCAGATTTTCTTTTCTCCATCACAGTACGTCAACTTTTTGTAACAAATGAATTCGTGGAAGTGAAGTATCTATTTTTTTCTCTTGAGAACTGAAATATTTCTGCGATGAAATAAAAAAGAAAAGTGAATGAGGAGTAGAGTTTGCAGTTTCATCTTCCGAAGGACGCACTAGTGATCGCCAAAGCAACTGGAGAGATCCACTTTAACAATTATACGGGGGAAGAGATATAATCGTTCTTTCAAATGCGAGAGGAAATCGAGTAACGAGCACTTCTGCGCCGGAGACCCTTATAAATTAATTTTTCCGGCGAAAAATGGTGCCCGCTTTCATTGTTTCGTTCCAGCTCCAGCCGGTATCAATCACTTACGAATACAACCGGCCGTCGTACACCAGAGACTTTTCTTATCCGCGAAATTAGAACCGCAGGCGATCATAAATTACTCGACAACGTGGCCTGACCCGACAGCCACCGATTCTTCTTCCAGTTTATCTCTCCTTAGCCTGTTTAAAAACACACGATAAAATCCAAATACCGAGTCTCATCCATGGCAAATCTATTCGTTATCGTCCGTAAGCAGGCAAGCAATTCGACCGAAAGATTAATATTTTCGTCGCGTTTTCAACTTCTGAGCACAAATTGATACCGAAACGTAAGAAATGCAACGTTCGTGTTCTACGATCTCGATCTAAAAATTCTAAAATTCTAAATTTCTAAAATTTCAATACAGACAGACTCTTTAGGAAGTCTTTGCGCAAACAAATTTTCATCTACCTTCCATTATTTCTCTCTCGTATTAATCTTTGTATTAATCGACGTTATCTCAGAAGACATTGCCCGTAGAGTTTAGAACCGAAGCATTTAATCGTACATATCCTCACTTTCGTTTGAAACACGTACCTACGATTAATATTGTACGTCGTCGCCCGTGGCCAATATCGACTTCAATTCCAGTTGTTTGAGACATATTTTCCGTATTTGAACTGTGTCCAAATACGGACGGCGGTGCATGTTTCACCAGGAGTCTCGCGTGCACGACGTATGAATATCAAATGCGTCGGGTCGCGACAAAGCAAACAGCCACCAAAAAAAAGTCGCGCAACCAGCCGACGTTTACAATAAGTCGCCATGCATCGGGTCGCATGTACTATTAACGAGTTGACCGGCGACCAAGTTTCCGCGAAATAGTGTTTATCCAGTATCGCCTGCAACTTCTTTCTCTCTCTCTCTCTGTCGCTTTTACTGGAAATTTTTGAAAACAATCTGTGTCTAGATCAAAAAAATTTAAATAAACATTGTGAACAAAAAGAAACAGACCAATGTTTGCAAAAAAGTGAAATTTCAGAGTTTTTGAAATTCCGATTGCGAATTTTCGGAAATTTTTCAAAACAAAGTGTGTTCACGTCAAAAAAATGTGAACAGAAACAGTCGCAGCGAAACTGGCGATTCCGTGGCCCCTGCTTCTTGCGCCTCTGGTATAATAATTAAATAGCGAGAACGGTAGGTGCGAATGGACGCGATCGTGCGAAATAAATTGATCAGTCGATGGCTGGATTCTCGTGGAGATTAACAAGGTTATCGAAGTCCGTCGATTAAACCTAATTTGCGATAAAACAGGCACGAGCCCCCCGAGGTAATTTTACGCGCACCTATGCAGCACCGAGCGTGGCAGTATTGCCACAGTCGTTCGCGGGGAAATTTGGCTCGAGGACGCGAGCGAAATATTCCATCGGCCCCGCGAAATAATCTGAACGAAGTATCGCTGATAGCGCTAATTTTTTTCTTTTAATTTCATACGTATACCGATATAACTTTGATAAAACGGTATGCGCAAAGATACGTGCTCTTTTGTACAAACATTGCGTGACACTGAGGCTAAAGTATGCGCTGCAAGGTCGCTGTGTACTTATTATAATACATCGATAATTGAGTGTACTGTGCAATTTCTATATGTAACGTTGGTTGCATAGCCCAGACCATGGTAACTACCGCGACGTGTGTTGACTTTAGTAACCAGTCAGTATTCGATAAGGGACGTACACCCCTGTTTCTAAGAACGAGGACATGTTCTTGGCTATTTATGTCTGAATGTGAGTGATCCATCGAGGTTTAGATTAGGAAGTAATGGATTATTAATTCCATGACTGAAGGATCCTTAGAATGTATGTGTGTGTAGAAAATATGGAAAATATTTCTCTTATTCTAAGATATACTAAAACTGTCATTAAACCTTTGTCTATTGTGACCAATATTAATCGTCCTCTTCTCTGATTCCTGTACTTATAATTGGGTCAAATTATCAAGGGACCGACTAATCCAGCAGAAGTATGTATTCATGCAAGAACCATTACTAATTAGTAATTAATTAGAATTTTAATAGAGAAAATTACAAGATAAATACTATCATGCTTCTATATAATTAAAAAAGTAGACTCTCAATAGAAAATCCCTTTAAATCAAACATTGTGAAAAGTATTACACATTGGATATCATACACAACTCTACATTTTCAAATTTCCTTGAACACACAAAATTTCAAAAGTCCAATAACAAATTTCTTTAATTATGCTCTGAAGCTGAAAAGCATCTCAAGCTTAAATAAAACTAACGAAAGAAAATTCTTACTGCAAGTATGCGTGTATTCTCCACCGAATGTGAGATGAAAGGAGAAAAATTTGAGGAACGTAGCGAACTCCGACAATATTCAAATACCCCGTATATATTAATATTTCTCCGAAGCGGTTACTCCTCGACAGCGCGCGTTGCCGTCGACCGGATTTTTAAAGACTGCTCGATATCGAGGCTCGCACTAAATTTTACGGTCGTTCGGGACGGAAGAGAAGACACGTACAGCTAAACGGATTCGGTTAGGGGAGCTCGCCTCCTAAGGCGACGCGAGAGCGCGATAAGAATGGGAGAACGCGACATTGTTGGCCCGTATCTCACGGCGGTAGAGACGACGTTGGAAAAATATCTCGACAATGCCGATGACAAGCGGCTTCTGAACGTTATCTGTAAGCCAGCCGAGGATGGTTAGGAGCCGAAGAAATCTCGGTTACCGCCACCTGCCCCCACCCCCTCCCCTTTTCGCCGTGGCCGTGTAGACAAGATGAAAAGGCCGCATTCAGGTTTACGACCTGTTCGCGGTATTTAATGGCAGCTGAAACGTCCGCGTGTCTTTTCTCGCCAGTTCTCGCAGCTGGCGCATGTGCCCGTAAACGTTCCACGATTTGTTTCCTTGTCCCCGGTATCGAGCCGTGTCTCCCGAGTCCCGAGTCCCGGGTCTTCTGGATGCTTGGAATTAATTGGCGCGGAATTCGAGTGTCTGCGAATTGTGTCCCGGCTGTCTACGCGCTACGTGCACGAGGGATTGAATGGAAATATCAGGTGGTGCACGCAAATTGGAAGAAAAACGCGTAAACCCGTAAGTAAGTGCGCGCAAGTGTGTTGGAAAAGCTCGCAGAAAACGAGGTTCTGAAAACTGTAGGTTGAAATGTTCGAAACACTCGTTAGAACAAAGACGAAAGGAACAAACTTCACTGAGATGATTATACGAGATACTTCACTGAGATTATTACAAATTCGCGAGTGACACGATTCCACGATCTCGTCGAGACGCCAACGATATACGAAGATGTCGAAACTGCTGTTGGCAAACCGCGAGTTCAAAGACATCAACTCGAAGAGCAAACACGTCGTCTCGAATCCACCGCGAGTCACAGGACAAATTTATCCGGGATTCGCTTTACCGGGCAGTTAAATCGGGAATCGTAGGAAAATGCGGTTAGCCTTCGCCGGAGTTAATATCTGTCCCGCGTTTAGCCATCTCCGGAGACGTTACGGTATTGTACGGATCCATCGATCGGACGCGAAGGCCACCAGAGGGGAACCATGCTCGCCTGACTACCGCGAGATTGCCAAGGATCTCATTTTGACCGACGATCGATCCCAATTTTTCCTTGGTTTACTCCGGTCGTTCGGCTTGGTTTACGTTCCATTGAAAGCCTACTTACACAGCAAGACACTTTGTCGTTCTTTGCGTTCGATGCAACGAGAATCTAAATCGCTTCTGTTTTAGGATAGTACGAGAAGGAGGATTTTTGACTCTGAAAGACAAAATTTCAGATTACTCGTGTAATGGACACGCAGAAAGTAAATTATTAATTTCAGGATCATTTAAAGAGCTTTCTACGAGACAGAGAAAATAGTTAGTGACAAATTACGTTGAAAGCTTCGGCTCTGGTTCTTTTATCATAGCAATTAGCTGATTATAATATAATATTAAGTTGGCTTTAATATTAACGTGCAAAATAAGAAAGAAAAAGAATTTACTGAGAAATAAATGTTTCATTTCGCGAGTAATTTCACATTTTACGCTTGCTTGTTTTCCATCTGAACATGTGACGTACAAAGGAAATACCAGGAAAGCCATCTATTAATATTAAAAAAGACAAAGCTAAGAAAGCACAGCTGATTGAAGGAAGAATCTCATAATTCAAAAATCTAAATAACAAAGAGATCGGAGGACTCGACGCGTTCAATCCAAAAAAAAAAAAAAAAAAAATAAAAAAGAAAAGAAAAGAGAAAAAGGGGACAAGGTTGGACGATGTTCGGCACGATGCGGAAGCGTCTCGATAGAGGCAGCATCGCGTTCGATCGGCCGTTTCTCCCGGGTGCGTGTATTTCAGTGGTTAAAGGTGGTACGCGAGTGTCGCATTGCAGTGCTCTCATCCCTAAAATTGGAACTTGTACGTAGCCAGAACGACACGGCCCTCGCGGCAGACGCAACGGTGGCCGCCATTGTAAGGTGATGCGGCGATAATTTATCGCATTTCGAGCGCAAAATCAATTCGTTTCGTCCCTCTCCGTCCCCCTAAACGAAATGGCTGTCCGTCAACTGCAACCGCAGGAGAAACCATACGCGCTGATGTTCAATAACGAAAACGATCTCGCGATTATCCGGCCTGCGCGGGCAATTACCAAAAACAAATTCCAAGCGTGCACCGATTAAACCGCGGTGATTTGTTCGAGCAGAAACGTTAAGAAGAACAAACAACGGTCCTAACAAGACGTTTAGCACGTGTTTTTCTCCCGGTGTGATGGAATATCATTTGAGAAGCAGAAATTGCACCTCTCCTGTGAAAGGCAGGTAATGAAAGGGACAAGCGCGGGAATTAAAACGAAGAAGGAAGAAAGAATGAAACGGGCACCGCCACCGGTGGAGAATATTAATTAAGAAATACAGGGTATATTCTGCAGTGGTCGATGTATCTTCGATGAATTAAAATTATGCGTTAAAATTCTTGCAAAACGGGTGGGAATTTTCGAAGGAATGCGCAGCGGTACAGTACTCTCCAGCAATTAATGTCGTAGATGAAAATGCTTGCACCAGAAAATGTAAATTTTAGTGGAATTAGTTGGAATACGTCCAGAAACTCTTGAAGATGTACGCAAAAATCAATATATATATATATATATAACTTTGAAAATATTAATTTTTCAATTCATGTTTGTATCGTTTAATTTGGAACTCTTTTCTAATCATTCCATATATGTACGGGTCGTCCGGAAAGTTTGTGCCGATTTTGAAGGAAAATTGAAACGCAGAAGATTCAAATTTTAGTATACATGTATAATAAAATTATTAGATATAAATTCTGCCAGAGATTTCTTGCTTCTTTCTCTCTCATCACTTTTTCATAAATCGGCGTCAGAAAACGAGGGCAAATCGGAAATAGTCCTCCGCCCGTCCATCTTTATTTTATGCCGATCAAACGTTTCGTTAATACGTAACCGAGAGCCCACATATAACAAATAGCTGTGGCACGATGCTTTTTCCACGGCATCGAACAATCGATGTTCAACAACGTCCGGAATAATCTTTCGTCGAGTGGAAAAAAAGCGTTGTCCTCTTTTTGGTCTTTTGGAACGAGTGGTGGCCAGGCTGTGTCTTCCACCGCGTTCGACCGCAAAACCAGAACAGAGGAGAAGAGGTTCGCGTGATTTCCGAAACGAAACCAATTACGCGATTTAACACGCGGATTCCTGCCGCCGTTTCGTTTCGTTTCGTTTCGTTTCGTTTCGTTTCGTTTCGTCGAATCTCAGAAGGAATTATCTTGTCCCTTTCTCGTCAAAGTTCAACCTCGGACGGGGATAAAGATTCCGGTTTTATCGATTGTCTCGAGGCAACCGCAATTTTCAACAGCTTGTTTAAGCGTTTCAAAGCGCGGCTTTCGACTTATACCTTCGCTTCCTTTTCGATGGCCGACGTTTGAGTAGCTGTAAGTTCGAAACCACTAAAAAGTTGGCAGCGAAGTTTCCTCAATGAAACAAGTTTCCCTTCCACCGGGCCAATATTTGTCGATGACGCTTTGATTGGACAGTTTTTCCATCAAAGTTGCTGTAACTTTGCTGATTCTCGTTGACCCGCAACCAGTACAGCAGACAAGTACGATAAATATCGCGAGTCCGACTTATTAGAATTCGCGACAGCTTGCAAATTGTTCAAACGCAAATTTATGGCATCGAGATGGTGTTATGTAACGACGGCAGCCTCGCTAGGTGAAAGATTACGCGTTTGTTAAGCGGGAAATTTAATCTCTGCGAAGTCTTCGATCACGATAGTTGAATCGAGTAAATCGATATTAGCTACGTTTTAACTGACGATCCAGAGTGAAAAAGTTTAAATAAATAAAAATAATAATTGAACGAATAACCTATAAATTTAAAATTAATTCATCTTTATTCTTTTCTTATTTCCCAAATTTTCTCAATGATTTATAATTATTCAACGATATTCTCTGACTTGTCCATCGGACATAAAATAGCGCCAGTCGTAAATTCGTCTCTTGCCCGTTTCTCTCCATGATTTCTATTAATTCGACTTTGTGAAACGTGGCGTTGACGTCGGTCGCGGTGAACGACGATACGCTGTAATTTTGGAAATTTCAATTAACGTCGCGGATTTCGAGATATCCGACGATCGTAATTATATAGATAGTAATTAATATTGATGCACCTGAATATTACGACCTAAATTGATAGTAATTCACTGAATAAACAAATTGTTAACGCAAGCTGTCTAATATTTTGACGGTGTAACCGCGTATTGTCCGGATTTCCAAATTTATCCAATATTAGATACGCCCCCGTCTTTTTTCCGTATCGGGACGAAATCTGGCACAGAGATATAGTAATTTGATGATAATTACGATAGCGATACTTTTGGGCAGGCAAATTGGAGCCCGAAATTTATGAGACGTTTATCGCGCCAGGCATACGCAACGAAATCGTTTATGCGTATAATCTGCAGTGTTATAAGTGAGACGCGGCATTGTCGATGTTGCAAAATTCAGAGATAAAAAAGAGAAAAGCGACGAATCCATTGTTTCCATACTTTTAATTCTCTTCGTTCACATTGTTCGAGCAAGAGCGGAAATTGTTTTTGTTTTTCGAAATTTTTCCCCGCAAATTTTTCCAGGTAAATCTGTCGCGTTCTGATTTGTCGTTTAGTCTGTGGAATTCCAGTTGTTCGAGGTTATCGAAAAATAATTATTTTTTTCTTATATTTCGTTTTTAATTCCCACCTCCTCCCCTCCCCCTTCACCGGTTAATAGGAAAACACAGATTCGGGAAAATAAATTCAACCGGTGAAAGTCCAACGAACTGAGAATTAACCAATATGAAATTCTATTCTACTGCCGTAATAACTATTGGATTCCTCCGTAATGATTTATTAATTTATTAGTTTAAGTGTTGTATTGGAAATAGTTTGAGCGGAGGTACGCGCCACTGGTTCAATTTGTAGGGAATTGAAAACAGAAAATTACACAGGACGCGCGTACCGTGAAAAAACATATATATATAGATATATATAAAATATTCAAAGTACGAGAAACAATTTTCCACCGAGCTTAAATCCGCAGTCCAGTAATGACAAAATGTAATAGATAGATTGATAAATCAAACACAGCGGTACTGCTGTGGAATGTGACTGCTGTTGGCAGCTGTTTTCTATATCCTACGGGGCTGGCAGGAATTGGAATAAAAGCACGTCTCTATAGGCGAATATTATCATCGAATTCCAACAACAATATTTTCCACGACGTAGCCTTCGCAAAACAGCAAAAGGAATCGGTGAAATATTTGCAGAAATAAATAATTTCCAACACACGTTGTGTACGTACGTGGAAATCTCAAAATGCAATACCTCTCTCTTCCACGTTTGGACCAACGACAAATATTTCCTACATCGATGAAACGAGATATTTTTCACGCGTTCGACGTTCAATTAAACATACACGAGAGAGAGAAAGAGAGAGAGAGAGAGAGAGAGAGTTTCCACTCGTAAAATCTGGTCCGACAGATCCAAGAAATCTACAAGCTCCTCGCGAGTGTACCGATGGAACACGACTGTTCGGGCAAAGAGGATTTCCAAGGGTGAATTTTCGTATTTATGGAATTTCGTGTTTCTTAAACGCAGCTCGAGGCTTCGCTCTACAACGTCGCGAAGTCTCGCCGTCGAGGTAAATCCGTCTGCAAATACGCGGTAGTTGCATGAATGAAGCTTAATCCGACTCGCGAGCACGTGGAACAGGCGTTCGCCATTCCGCAAACACGACGCGCGCCGCAGCGTCGCGAAAGTTGCCAACGATCGACGCGAACGAAACGTCAGTGTGAAATCGAAACGGCAGTGAAGCTGTTTTAACGTTGCTAACGGTCGAAGGCTGCCGGTCCCTCCTTTCGTTTCGTACGTTCCTCGTTCGTTTGCACGCGACGGTCGAACGTGCTTCAACTGCGAACTGGAAACGCGACGCGGAATGCGCAACGCGAATGTGTAACGCGGGGCGAAAATACACGGTGACGGCGGAAAGTTCGAGAGCTCGACGTTCCCTTCAGGCCGCGATATTATTGTCGCGATTCGCCGAGACTGCTTTGCCCCGGGAAAATGAAAATACAGTGGCTCGTGGCAAGGCATTCGAGCCCTTATCGCGGAGAACTTTTATGAAAAGTGCTGCCCCGTGCGAGACACTTTGTAGTTTTATTAACGCTGTAATGAAATTCTAAAACTGATAAATCTGAAAGTGTAGACATAAACATTTATCTGAACAGACGAACAGATGAGAGTTTGCACAATTAAGTAAATGTTAATTAAATTTGGCGTTGCTTTACTTTACATGGCACAAGTTCGAATTCGGAAGTTCAGTCCAACTGAAAACAGAGTTCAGATAAATGGAGAAGCTGCAGGACACAGATTTATTCGAGAAACATGCATCTGAGAAGTATAAAGTAGTAAGAAGTACAAATGTTCCGCGCACGGCACGACATATATATCGATAAAAGATTTCCACGACATTTGTCCGAGCAGTCGTACGCTCTCTGTGTAGAAATTATCAAAGTGAAATCCCTAGACGTCGATTAACGCGTTTAATCTCTCCTGGAGGCAACGAAGCAATTATTTCTTCATCTACTTTCACGAGTCCGTCGTCCTCGTTCGCGGGGGCGATAATTGAAATTCGATGGTTTATTAAAGACCGGCACGAGCAACGATGCTGGAATTTTTATCATCAGCAACGTTAGCGCATACGGCTGCCGATGAAAAGCCACCCCTTCTATCATAATACCCTCGAGTATTCAGTGATCGAGCCATAAAAAATTGATAATCCCACGTTGCCGCTGTTCCGGACGATATTTTCGAAAGTATCGCTCCGCTTCGCGGGCGCGTCGTTTCAAGGCGTCGCCTTGGCGAATCATTAAGTGAAAAGTTTCCCCAGGGCGCGGCCCATCAGCCGTGTAAATTAATTTCATCGCTCCCTCTCCTCGCTCGGTTTTCGCCGACCGAACTTTCTTCGTTTAATCAGGAATTTTCTCGAACGTGAATCGCGATCAATCGCGGCTGCGGCGACTCCCAGTGGCCCGACGATACCGATCAGGAATCGAGAATCGGACTATTTCGCGAAATATCTATTTCCTTCTTTCCTTTTTACGATCGACAATGTTTTTTCGATCTTTGCCGTAATCACCGTGCTCGTAACGCCGAAAATACGGCCTGCAGAAATTTCCGCTCGCAGAGAGAAATCGAACACCAATTACGGGTCCCGAGCCTGCTCATTAATTCCTCCGCGGATAAATTCGATGTCGCAACAAATAAGGAATAAATTGGCGGAGCGTTAATTAATATTCATGGGTAACGCGGAGCGCGAGTGCGAGCGCGAAATCACTGTCACGGGTCTCTTGAATTCGTTCGATTGTTTACGTGTAATGGCCGGCACAACAATTACGTCAAGGATATCTTCCACTCGGCGATCGCGATCGCTCTCGCGCTTCAGCCGGCCTTCGGAATAATGCTGCGAGCAATTAATTTTTTCCCTTCGCCATTGTCTCCGCCCGTGCTCCGCGAAGAGTATCATTATCCGCGCCATCTTCTTCCCTCCGCTAGCGGCGCGATGGAACATGCTTTCTGCCACTCGAGCCGACCTCTTTCTTCGGGCGGTTCTCTTCTATGGTGAAAAGCAATTTTTCGCCATTAGACGGGCCCCCGCTCGTCGTTTGACGCGCGGCGAGAGGACCTCGCCCCTCCGAATTTCACCGCTCGCTTTCCACGCGATCCTTGGCCTAGCCTCGTCGAACGTCCGTTTCATTAATACGTTCGTTTCATTCTCCAGTTTCACCGATGCGTTCTCCGCGCGTATCGCTCGATAACGAGCGCAAAACGAGCGAGGAAAAACTCCGTAGGAAAGGAGCTCTCCTCGATCGAATCTCAGTAGTACGTATCGGCGATATATCACGCGCGGACGGACGGCGAGGGAAAAAGTTTCAATTCCTCGTACGTGTATATTCTTCGCCACACGCGGGTATAATGGATCGCCATATTTTCCATTCCAGGGGAATTGTCCTCTCTCCGACAGCTTGAAATTTCTGTTTCGTAAAATCACCCTTTATTTCCCTGGGCCATACGACGGCTTGAAAATATCTTCCCGCGCCCATGAATTATTACGAGCGAATGCGTATAACCGATGATCGATCCCTACCAACCGCCCCCCCCCCCCAAGGTTTCTTCCTCGCGCATTTTCCAATCAATGTTCAGTTGCACGGCCGTACCATATTTTCCAAGGAGTTTCACCCCTCCCTCTCCCCCATGCCCGTCGCTAGCAACGAAGTGCCTCGAATTTTACGAGCGTTCATTCTCTGGCTCGGAATAACCGGAACATTCCAATTTCTGCATATTCACAGGCCATTTCCTTGAAATTACCCACTCGCCGGATTTATAGCTGTACGAAATTTCCCTTTTGGGCCAGACGATCCTTCTTGCCCGCCTAATTTAATCGGTCAAATATACTCGAGGTAAATATTTAAGAGCAAAACAGAAGACGTCTAGAGATGCAAGAGTCGAGCTTGGGAAAATTTGTTACGTACGTGACAGTTTTTGAACTGTCATGGAAAACTCGGTTCGAAAATGTACTGTACGTGTATACAGCTTGGAAAAAATTCACTGCGAAAGATATAAAAATACGCAGAACGAGCAGTGAAATTATCTCGAATGTATGACGTGTATGCAAGTTTAATTATAGAAATAATGGTTAAACAAAAATTTGTTTCGTTCATCAAATTATATGAAAAATATTTTATTTCATATTACGTGCGTATTTTTTTCTCTTTTTTACGAATGCACGAATATCCGCAATTTAATGACAAATATTTGGTTATTAAATTCAATAAATATTTACCAAATCACGTTTCATTTACTAAAAATCAATAATTAGTTCTCTGAAAAATAAATTCTGCTCAATATGTATCATTTCCTGTTCCGTACCTTTTCATTAAAATTATCAGTAATTGTGCCACCATTTTAGAAACTGTTGGGTCAGATTTACATTCCTACCACTGACGACAAAGTCACTTTCTGCACAGAACCGCAAGACTGACAAACATTTTGACTTTTCTCGCGATAACGCATCATCAGTCAAAAAGGGAACATCCAATTTGGTCTCAATGTAATTAGCACTGTGATTACAGGCGCGATCGCTCAGTACCAGACAACGCCACTCCCACTCGAGGTCCATCCTACGCCTCCTCGCGAATCACGTGACCCAAATCAACCAATCGCTAATTTTCGTTGCATCAGCGTTGCACCTGAAGAGGCCCCCATTTTCTGAGTTACCCCTGCTAAAATCACTTTCAGTGATCAAATGAAAAATAAAAGTTCAAACGGAAGACACGTCTCCGCACGGTGTCGACGTGCGAGCCGTTTCATCTCTCACCAAAGTCATCGCGCGTGGCTCGTTGACCGGCGGAATCATCGGCTTTTGTCGCACTTTTGTCGCGTTACAATCGCGCGCTCGGATGTACGAATCGAGGGATCGGCGAGGGAAGAAAACAGGTTTTCCCAGGCGCTGACGAGGCGACGCCGCGTTGGGATCCGTGGGAGCGACAAAGCCCGCGTAAATACACGGGTGGCGCGTAATTGTTCGCCACGAAGCGCGGTCGTCGCTTGTTCGCGCTTGATTTATTTGACTTCCGTGCTCGAACGGGGGCGCGCTCGCTCGGTCAGAGCACAAAGCTCTTCCAGATGAGCTCGAGCTACTTTCATTTCAATCGACGGCCTCGTTAATTTGCGATCGCGGATCCACACGCTCGGCTATCGATATTAAAGCTCCCTCCGTCCACCCTTCCCCCCCACGGCCCGCAGCCACGACAAAAGTTTTGACGCGTGAACGCCGAGCCGACACCCCACGCGCGACTTTATTAATTAACCGCCTTTTCACCGGGTGACGCGCCGACCGGCCATTATTCGCCCGGTGCGCGATTGATTAGACGTCTCGAAGATAATTGCCGGGTCGCGGTGAATATTTATTAGAAATTACTCGATTGCCGCTCGTAGTGGAATTCGAGGTCGATAACGATCGAACGTCAAATTGAAAGATTCGTTCGTTCTATCTACACGACACGACACGATACGACACGAAAAAAGAGAGAGAGAGAGGAAAGTGACGAGACGAAAATGAGATTCTGCGGAGTTTGAAAAATTCTTTTCCACGTTTCTCTCGAAACGACCTGTCTCAGAAATTGATCTACGTTGTTTTATCCCGGTTTGAACGAAAACTGTTCCCTCTTTTCGACGTTAAAGACGAGAAAGGGAATGCGCAATTTTTCGATTATACTTTTATCGATCCCTTAACTTTTCGACGAAGCGTAACAGTGGTTCCAGAGTCCTGTGTCGAGGATTGAAAGCCTTCTTCTGACAAGGATCTCCTTGTACCGAGGATCGAGAGGTAACCAGAGACAGTGCACGGGAATATTCATTGGCAATTTTGCGAGGTTTTCGAATAATTTCCGAAGCAATCAGCGACGAGTCGTTTCACTAACGGGCGTGGAGAGGGGAGGGGAGAAGGGGAGCTCAGCCCGGGATGAAACCGTTCGATATAATTTATTCGATCGTTAAAGCGATTGTAGAAGTTGTCTTCGTGCCGCGGGTGTATATTATCGCGCTGCCGGCTGTATCGAAGGACGATAATTAATCGAGTTCGATTTTAATCTGCCGCTATAAATGGACTAGCGGTGCTTCATTTGTTACGGTAAATAAATTTTTCAGCCTGTTTGTAATAAATAAACGGTCGGATGCGCGGACGAAGCGAAACGCAATAATCGCCGGTGATTCTGTCGTTGCTCGTCGCGCCTATTCGCCGCGGTGTAGAATAATCCATAATAGTAGTCGCTTTCAATTAAAAATTTCGTGGGAACTAGCTAGTGCTCGATCTGTACTGTACGGACTAACATCACTAATTCCGTGTTGTATACAGCATATACAAAAATACACGTACATTCTGTGCTATCAAACTTTCGATCTGAACGTGTCTGTTTGTTGGTGGCTCGTGAAAAAAGTATACATTCAAACGGTCGGAAGCGTTGTGGAGGGAACGTTTTGGAATTTCAACGAGAAACAACCGCTACGATTACGTTGATCCAATTTGATTTAATCTGACGACGAATGTAGAGAATGCAGTTATTGCGAGCGTGTATTTAGCAAAGAAGTAAAATAGTGCACAGCGCGAGCAGTCATCCAGAGTAACCGAGAAACACCGACGCAAATAAATATCTCGTAGATAATTTCATCGTAGTGTCAACGAAAGTGTTTAAAGTGTTTCATATACGACGCACAGAATAATCACACAGTGTTGAGTCACTCGGTTCCAAAAACTCGAAATTATGGACTGACAATTAGACAAGGTCTAAACAAATTGTACTTTTCGAGTGAGATGCATATCCGGCGACAATAGGGTCGGCGGGGAGGGAGAGGCGGTAGTTTGGCAGTACGCAATAAAAATTGCACGATTCGAAGAAATCACAGACGCGAGGCACGCAACCCTCCCGGCCGTGATTGCGACGCAAACTTCCCTTGGGCGGAAACTTCGTTCATCGTTAGGAGAAACATCAATAGAGCCGAGGCTTGTGCAAGCTTTACGTCCGGGAGCTTTGTTTTCCATCGTCGTCTAGCTTCGACGAACGAGAGAGACAGAAAGGGAAAACAAAGGGGGAAGGCCAATAACAATCCTTCTTAAAAGTTTGCGGGCACAGAGCCGCGCGGACCGGAGCGACACGTTCAAAGTTCCCGGGGTTACGGATGCGTGTTAATTGTCGTTCGTCTGACCGGCTCTCAACTTCCAAGCCTTCCTCAAGGAACACGAAACTCGGCTGCAAACTCGCGCCAATTACCGAAAGTCTCGGTCAAAAGGTGTTTCTCTCTATAGATGACCGCGAGCCTCATTCCATTGCGGTTCTCTTTGCTCCGGGAGTATAATAATCAACTTCCCGGAACGTGACCAACCACGCTTTCAGAATCGCACCGAACGCGGCATCGAACGCGGCTAATTTCGCAATTTTCCGCCGATCTTTCTCGTTCGAGCGTTTCGGAAGTGTAGACTGGAAGAAGAAATATTCGGGAAATTTTCCAATAACCTTATCCGTCACTTCAACGGGATTAAAAGGAATTTCGAACGAGGATTGAATGTTTGTTTCGAAAGAGATATGAAAGAGATGGTCGCGTTACAACGCGAAGAATATTTATTTTTGTGAAACCAACGAAATGTTTTTCCAGCAGAGAGATATTTAAAAAAATCGTTTCTAAATGTCTGTTCGTTTTGTTTGTTCCGAACTGTTTTTGTTGAAATACGCGCGCGTCTGTTTTGTGGCTCGTTATGTTAGCAAAACTAAAAAGAATTTTAATTTCGAAAGTAAATTCGGCGAAATCTCGTTTGTTTTGAAGGGTATAAAAATTGTTTTGAAACGAACGGTCGTTCCAATTTTTCTACCTTACCACGTTTTAGCGAGAGAATCCTTCTTTTTTTCAAGAGAAATATTTAAAAATTTGTTTCGAAACCGACGATTGCGTCCCGGTATGAATTAAAGTACACTATAATGCCTTTGAGGGGAAGTTTATTTATTCTAAACTGCATAAAGGGATTTGATCTAATTATTTCGACTGAGATATTTAAAACTTTGTTTCGAAACCGACGATTGCGTCCCGGTTTGAATTTAAAAATTCTACGCCAATTAACGTACAATTAAATAGTATACTACAATGCCTTTGAGGGGAAGTTTATTTATTCTAAACTGTATGAAGGGATTTGTTTTAATTATTTCGACTGAAATCGAAGAAACAAAGTTGCTTGCTCGATTCCCGAACAAAGGGAACCAATAGGGAGCGACGATGAATTTTGATCCGTAGAAATGGCTTGTTTCGCATCATTTACCGAATTCCATACTGCGCAACGTAATGCCGATACTCTGGGCTGGCGCGAGTATCGAGTACTTGCCTACGCTTGAATTATCATCCAATTTTACTACGAGTAGAATATCGACATTATTTACCGCCGTGTGATGTACTTTGAATCGATCCTTTGTGGAGTGATGGACGCCATCTCGTAACCACCCATGATCGACCTGAAATCACCCTCGCGAGATCGAACGATCGTGTTCGCGTCACAACGATTTCTACATTTCGTTCCGTACCTTTTTTTATTTAAAAATCGTTACATTGAAAATGGTTTCCATTGTACCGAGGAGAAGAATATATTTAATGGATGTTTTCCACAAACTTCCAACGAGTTAAAATTCTGAATTCAATCTCTACGCAAACAAACCTGCCCGAACGTCGACAAAGATCATTTTCGCGAGGGAACTCTGAATGCGAACGATCGCCGATGAAAGAAAGCGATATATTTATTTCAGCCGCTGCGGGAACGCTTTTGTCAAAATTGAAAACGGTAATTCGTAAATAATCAACTTCATCCTCTTTCATTTGGAAATTTTTACCAAACTGAAAATTCGATCAATCGACCGCTTTTCGCGGGACGCGCTTTATTAGTCGCATACAGCCGGCAAATAAAATTAGGTTCATCCGTTAGTAAATTCGCGACCATTGTGGAAGCCAACGGCGTCCAATGGGAAAACAAAAATTCCCATCAAAATCACCGGAACAACCGTTTCAGTCGAACGAGCTTTGCGGAATTCTCTTGCGCGTTTCGTTCCTCATTCGATAACGCGAATTGAAACTCTATCCGTTATCATTCCGTCGAATTTCACCGCTGCAAATTTGTTCCCCGCTTTTCTCCTATTTTTTCTTTTTTTCTTTTTTTCTTTTTTTTTTTTTTTGTCGCCGCAAATCTTACTCCGGAGATCCTCGATTATACGAGGCGCGTTCAAAAAATTCGGCCGACTACGCTGTCTCGGGCCAACTCCCCGCACGCCTCGGATATAGTAATAATCCGACGACTAAATCAGATTTTCGGTAATCGAATTATAGAGTCGCGGAGAAGGAAGATTAATCGAATGATTCGTGGAAGCTACGAGCCACGTTCATCGCCGACTGATTCTTCGCGCGCGTCCGCTCAGTAACCTGCTGACTTGAGCCGTGGTAATCTTCGAAATGAATTCCTTGGCGCAGTTCGGGGCTAACGTGGATTCTTGCATCGACATTAAGAATTCCACGGGTCCAATTTTAGGTCACGCCCGTTATTACGTTACGTTTCACCTCCGCGAAGGTTCGAACACTCCGCCACGGGCGGGCAAATTTCTCGCCCGTGCAAGTTTTTCGAATGAATCTCGAAACGTTCGAGCGAGTTCGAGGTGGAGATGTCACGGAGAAATACGATCACCTTTGAAAACAGCGAAGACGTCGTGAAATATTCATGAAATTGGAAGATGCTTCTGTCACCGAAAGCTTGGCTCATTTTTCACCGTAATTATCGACGTCAAAGGGGCAACGGAAATTGGAAATACGATGATAGTTGTACGTAAGTTGTAGTCACGCAGTTAGAGCAGTCTACGCAAACAAATTCACGAGCTTCGAATTTAATTTAAGGAAAAACAAGTTCTGAAACGATGTTTTACAGCGATGAATTTATCAGTTGATGTTGCATTAGTTCAGTTTAGGGAATCAGAAACATTCGCAGAGTCAATTACCGCGATTAAACGTCGTATTAAATATACACTGCATGCATGTATTAAGATCTACGTTGAACAATACGTATTTAAATGACTTGCACGATACAGTAAAGTGTATAAAGTCCGTTGTCATTACTGGAATTTTTTTCAGATAAATGCAAGAGAGTTTTCCATACTTGATACAAATGGTTCCGAAATCATTGTTGAGACTCTCCTCTGTACGTACGTTTCTCTTTGCGAAAACGAGACACAAGGCATGCCCCGGCCGTTTAACCGGTTGTAAACCTTGGCAATGCACTGTCTATCCGAAAGATAACAGCAATCTTTGGGGCACCGGTTTCGGTTAACCAACGGTTGGCCTCGCGCCAAGGACAAGACACAGCGCCAGCGAAGAATTTCCGGTCCTCGACTCACGGTCGGATATTTCACGGTCCCGACTCTCACAAGGCAAGAACTATTTTCAATCGCCTGGAATATTTAATGGCCCGGACCGGTTAATTGTTCATTCGCTCAGTTTCTATCCCCGTTTCAGCCGCCTCGTTTTATTTTTATTCTTGGCCGCCGGTGCGCCGGTGCGCCGGTCCAAACTCTCGCCGGCTCGCGTGATTCGGAATTCAACCGCCGCCCCGGTACCCGGTGGCAAACAACGCCAAGTAAGGGCTTATTCGGCGCTTTTTAACGCGTATGAATACTTATAACGAAGCACGAAATTGCTGTGTTCGCACGTGACGCGGGGGCTCTCCCCCCACCCCCGCCCCAGGCCGGTTCAACAAGGGGTTCCGAAGTTGCGCGATTTTGCATAACTCTGTTAAGCAAATGACCAGAATAATAACTCGCTGCCAGGCATATGTGACAGCGGCCGAGCGAGGGTGGCGAGCGACGAGGGGAAGAGAGAGAGAGAGAGAGAGAGAGAACCAAACGAAACTCGGTTTCGCAGTTTACACGGTGATAGCGGAATAATTGTGGTCGAACGAACGTCTACGCGCGACTTTCCCTGCCGCAATCCCGCTCCACCCTCGATGAAATTCCCTTACGAGTCGCGCCCCGCCGCAGCGGTGATCGAACGAGACGGACGAACCTCGCGTGTAAGAGATTCACCGGCGTTTGTTTGAACTATCAATCGGGCGACATCGGTGGTTCGCCAGTTACGCGACAAGATCGATCTGCCCCTGACGAGAGAAGAGCAGTTACAGACGGGGACGTGAAACGAATTTCAAATAGCGGAGACCGTGGCGGGGGGGAAGAGTGGGCGGGAAGACGGAGGGGTGGGCTTTATAGACAGCCACGAAGCACGCGAGATTCTCGACGGGTGAAAGCACGGAAAATGAGTGAGATGTGTGAACCGTGAAAGATGTTGGAGATACGCGAGTGCAAAAAAAAAAAAAAAAGAAAAAAAAGGGAAAAATATGGTAAGAACGTGGAGTTTTTACGAGGTGTCTACGCGAGCGTGAAAAAGCGTAACGAGAATGTACGTTCGTATACTGGCGGCGCGGATGTGCAAGGAAATGCGAAGGAAGCGTGTGGAGAGCGAAAAATAGAACCGTGGCAAAAGTGCGCGCAGATTCTTCAAAATTCAAGCTTAATCGAGAGACGTCCGCGGAATCAGCGCTCGTTGCTATCGCGAGGACGTTGACCGATGGATCTCGCTCGCGCATATTAAAATTTGTTTAGCGAATTCAATTAGTTGGAAAAACGGCGGCCGTGAGACGAGCACGCGCGCCGTTTCAAAATGCATCCCGCGAAATATTTATCGAGGCGAGAGAAACGTCCCAGGTGTGCAAATTAATAAAGCACGTTGTCGATGAAACGCCGACCCTTCGCAATTTCCTTCCAACCACCCTCCCTCCCCGTCCGGGATGATTTAAAAATTATTTTGAATCATCGGCCGACATCGATCGGCGTCGCGTGCAAACAGACATCGGCGCAAAATTAAAAAGAGGAAAAAAATAAATATGGGTCCCCGCATCTTGCCATATTTATACAATGTTCTGAGCAGCTGTCGCTGTTTATAGAGTTCTATAAATATTGATAGATCGCCGGGTGTGCAATTTTCCTTTGGAAACCTCGAATATTGTATGTAGAACCGATACAGAGAACGGATCGATAAAGCGGACCATTGACTTGCACTATTTGCTGTTTATACGATGCTTTAAAATTGCAACCCACCGAACCAATTATATCGCGGAAAGTGATCCCGATTACTTTCTACGCGGGGCTCTTGTGCAACGTGGCCCGTTTTCATCGACGGAGGAAATGCTTGATCCGTACTACTTCTGACCTGTACGGGGATTCGAACGAAAGAGAAAAAAGGAAAAAATCATCGTTTTCATTTCCGTCGACGGGAAATCATTTAATTGTCGACGAGTACGGCCAGTGATATTTATCCTCTAATTGTAGATAACAAATTATTTCTTCGATACGTCGCTATATATACGGGGATCGATGATTATGGAATTATTTTAAAAGTGGAAGAGAAGAAGGATTACTTGTCGATAATTGTACAATTTTTGTATATTTTCGTACACTTTTTCTTAGATACTCTTGTTAAAAAGCTCTTCTCGCTATCTTGGCAACAAAGATAATTCAATCCAATCATTGTGTCTACTCGTCTTGAAAACTCTCTTGACTTATTTTTTTATTACCTAAGCTGACGAAGGTAATTTACGCGTCGAGTTAAAGTTAGACACTTTATATATATACATATTCTAATGAGATAAAGAGTTAAAGTTAACTTTTTTCCACGGTGTGTTTAAATTTTCATTAAGCGGCACGAGTGTAGGCATAAATATCGATTAGTTTTCAGCCTCGAGCGAACAAACTTGCAAACATTCGTCCAGTTTAATCACGACAGTATCGAAGTTGGCCAAGTATTATTGCTGCTTTCGCGAGTTTTCATCGGCCGCCGCTCAAAGACAGCATGGCGCCAGAAAACTTGGCGGAAAACTCGCGATCACAGGGGAAACTTTTTATCGTATATATAGAGTAAACCAGAGAACAACCTTAAAAGGAAGAAATATCGTAGCAGAGGGAATTCCTGCGAATGACGGGCGATAAAGAATTGAGGAGAGGGGGAACGAAGGGACGAATGTTTATGCTAAAGTATGAGTTGCGCGTGAAAGGCGGTTCGATGAATGGATCGGAGCAGATTTGGATGCACGGTGCCACGTGGAAATTTGACTGCGCGTGGTAAAAATGTCTACTACGTGTATAAGAGTCTCGGGAGGTAGGGGATTCCTTGTGTGACCGAGAGAAGCATTCGCAAGTTTGGGAGAATTTCAAGAGTTTCCGCCAAAGTTGCGAACTAAGGATCAAAATATCTAGCGCTAGACTTCTTATCATACGTGAGTATCTTTTTTGGAGATATTAATATTTACTTTCGTTTAATACTAATTATTTTTGTGCGAAATTCACAAACTTCTGTGTGTGTTGTATAAAATATTTTAAAGTTTCATTAATATTACAGTGAGACACGATTGATCCAAGCCAAGATAAATGCTACCGATGCAAAGTCACGAAATTTCAAAATCCGCAACAAATCTACACGATGTATGCGAAAAAATGGACTTTCTTCCATAATGGACTTTCAGTTGCCACTTTTAAGTAACCATTGTACACGTAGACAATGGATGTTTCATTTGGACGACTGAAATTTTATTGCTGCATTTTATACAACGCATTTCTAGCTTCGTACGAAAGATCGATAACGTTAAAACGTGTTAAATAATGTTCTCGCAGTCCAACGTCTCGCGAATATTCTCGTCTTACCAACACTAAACAGTGACGAATCAACGTTCTATCTTTTCGAAGTACTCGGTCCGAATTCACTCGGCGAATCAGCGACGAATCCGTGTATTTGGATGAAATCGAGGAAATTACAAGCAAAGTCAAACAGTGTGCGGAACTTAAAATCGAACGACGCGCCATATACTTCTGCCTCCGCTATCTGCGGGAGAAGTGTCCCTTTCAAAGGAGTCTTTGATGCGTTCTCGCGACGAACGAGAAACGTGCCATTTCACCGTGGAAAATCCGGTCGATATGCATCGTTCGTTCGTTCGTTCGTTCTCCCCCGTAATCTAACTGCCGCTACGACTTTCAGAAGTTGCCGGCGGGACGGGAGGATCTCTCGTCAGATCGGGACAGATTCTAAGTTACAACTCCGTTTAATTGCTCGATTCCTCAGACTGCGATTATAAGAACCTCCCCCGTCCGCGGTCCTTCGCCGCGAAACTTTCTCCACAGTTTGCGTATCATCGTCCCCGTCATTTAAATTCCTTTTTCGCCCTCCCCTCCCCCCTCCTTTTAATAATTCGTCCTCCAGAATCCCCCGGCACGGAACAATCTAATTGAGCATTCATATTTTAACGGATTCGCGACTTGATGCGTCGTCGTAACGCAACGACGATCCGCTCGCGTTTTCTCTCCCGTCCAGAAATACTCGACAAACAAGGAGATCGACTTTCTTCGCGTTGAAAATTAAATTTGCCGACATCTATCTAAATTTGTTCGAACATCTATCTGTATTTCAATGTACCGAATGTCCAAGATTCCGAGATCGTAAAATTAAAAAATTCTAAAAGTGTCACATTTAACAATAAGTATCGTTTGAACTGAAAAATGTAGTTGCACGAACGACGATCGACTCGGCCACTGGAACTGTTTTCTGTAAAACGTGAAATTATTCAAGATGAAAGACAGAGCGGTGCGTTGTCGTTCTTCCCGCCGACTATACATAATTGTAGTAATTGTCAAGTTGGAGACATTCGTCTTCGTCTGCAGCTTCTTTGTCCGGAGAGGAGAAGGATTCGGAGAATGAGCGGGAGGCGTCATTAATTAAACATTTAAAACAAAGTGTGCCAAGTCAAAGGTTAATGTTTCTTTCGCAGTGTCGGCGCATTGTACGATCGTTTCGTCTGTTCCCTTTCAGGTTGCTTCACAGAGAGAAGCGGAATTTAATTGCTATCAGATAGGACGAGAATGACGTTGTTTGCAGACTGTGTCAAGATTATTGATCGAAATTATTAACGAACCGTTAACAGCTAAGGGAAATGCTGGAATTTTAGAATTTTCCGATTTTGGAGCTCGAGTCGTGCAGCCAACGTGTCGAGATTCTTCCGAGTCGACAAAGTGTCAAAATCGTCGACTGGAAACCGCTCTCGGAGCGGATGAAATCCCGCTCGCTAGCGTGCAGTTCGTACGATCGGCGGATTCGGGGAGACAACCCTGGCGCCGATACAATTAGTTATCGGGAAGCGACACAAAGGGGGCGACGCAGCGTAGACGCGCAAAGCGACGCGGAAGCGAGCCAAAGGCTGGATTCCAACCGGGCGGTTTCTTATCCGATGAACAGTCCCGATGGAGTGTGAAGTGGCTGGAACGTCGGACGCGTCGAGTCGTGGCTTCCTGGTCGTTCGCACTTTAACGAGCCGAGGGTATTACGAGCGTGGAAAGTGCAGGTAGTGTGCATGCAGCCCCTGGTGCAGGTATGCGTCAGAGCTTGGCCTACATGTCGAGGTCGGGCCGCTCATTATAGCAACCCCTTGTGTCGCCGTAGCCGGCTCGGTCTGTCTATATCATTTCGCCGCGGCAAGTACAATGTACACATTTCCAGCGCTGGCTCGTCCCACTTTTCCCTCTCGGTCTTGGCCGAATATCTGCACGCGAAACACAGCCGCCAAACATCTCGGGCAAAGTCGACTCGGACACTTGCCGCCCCTAACGAAGATGCCCGCATTGCACCTGCTGATCGCCCCTCCGTCTTTTCTCACTCTCGGACGTCAAACACGCAAAGTTCCTCGCCCTTGGCCTAATCTGCGTTAACGCGGGAAAACGTTCTATTTTTGCCGATTCTCGCGGAACTTTTCCGAAGAATTCATTCCTCCGTCACAAGCGAAGCAAGTCAATCTTAGAGTTTCCATTTCTTTAGTCACGTTCTAAAGAAACGCTGAAAAATCCACGGTCAACGATTACTAAGCGAGAAGTTCGAATTTTGGCTTTCAGCGTTATGCTTTGGTCTTTTTTCAAATCAAAATGTTACAAAATAAAAAGTTATAAAATAAAATAAATAAATAAATTCCAAGGTGTATTTAAAACGAATTTAGAATTTAGAATAGTATCCGAACTATTTTGTTTCATTTATGGAATATTCCCTGTTAATTTTATTCTTTCAACGATCGCGTCGCAATCAAGGAAGAACCAATCGATCTTCAATCGCTCTGGCATTCAGAGCACTCGTTCAAACAGCGAGATCAATCAGCGGTTTGCCAAACGATTATTCCAACAATAATCTACATTACGCGCGCAATTATAATCCATCGTAAATAAACAATACGAGAGTAAATTCAACGATCCCATCTCGCATCAACAATGGGATTCATTGACACGTTGCACATATTGGTTGCACGGTTCAAAAATACGAGAAACAATAATCGCGATCCACGCGATGAAATTACGGAGGGAGTAAATAACGCGCGATTCATTTTATTCGTACGGCGGGGAAAATCGACGAGAGGGAAATTCGAAGACGTCGAACGTTCCCACTGTGGCGCATCTATGAGATTCGATTGCTGTCAGAAGAAAGGAAGACGCGTCTCTCAACACGCGGGACGCGTAAAATAATGTGATAACACGTCGCGATCTCGATATCGCCGATACAGAGACAAAACGTAACATAGTTGCTTCCACAAGCTGATTTTTCTCTCGACGGTGTAACCCGGCTGGTGTATTCACCGCGAACCACGAAAATTTCACGACGACTGCCCTCGTTGTCGTTCGACGATCGATCGCCAGGTAGACTGCCGCGCAACGAAACAACGAAATCGCCGCCTCCCGAAATACGTTCAGCGGATCGTCCGTTGCAACAGCCAGTATTCCTCGTGTCGTTTATTTTTTAACGAAGCGACATTCCGGGGGAAAGGTTCTTACTTTTCTTAAAGTTGCGAAATTAATCTCGTTGATATATCTGTGTTGTAATATATTTCGCTCGGAGATGGAAAATCATTCGTTTATTTAGGATTTTTTAATTTCACTTCCGGGGAAGTTTATTTTGGAGGCGTGGGAAACTCGCAGCAGGGAGTTATCAATTTGCCATTCAGCAATGAAGTTATTCTTTAAGGTTCCGTTAGTCGAGAAACGAAATGGGTTTGAGGTAGAGAAAGTTTGGAAAAAGAAATGTACTTGTTAATTCACTATCCAGCGGAGGGACGAAATCAATTTACAATTTAATCGACTGCTATATTCTGAGACAGACTTGATTCTTAATTCTAAAATTCTCCCCAATTGTTCTAGAATTGATTTTTCAATTCATTTTTCAACTCTTGTTAGATCAATCTTGTAAACACATTTACTCCACTGAAAAATTTACAATTTCAGAATTCGAAATTCGAAATTCGTTTAAATAATACGTAAATGTCTCCGACGTAAACGGTTTTAACGTATCGCGCTTCTATCGAGAAATTAATTAACAAGATATTATTGACCAAGTTTCAGTCTTCCCGCGTGTATCTCTCATTTATTTATTTACAGCTCGTAAACGAGGTAAACGACCTGCACTTAAGAGTCTAAGCACGGTTGAACGCGAAGAGGGTAATTTTGGAAGAGCAGGATCAACAAATGAATCGCACCTCCGACGCACCAGGCGCATCGAGGGTGCAACGTTGGAAAATAGGGGTTCGGAGAGTTAGGGAGAGTTTCATAGTCGAGTTGCCTTAGGAGGAGAAAGCTCCTGCGCTGCGTTGCCCAGCTAAAGTTCGCCGCATTTTCTCCCTCTCTCCTCACCCTCTCTCTTTCTCTCTTTTTCCTTTTTTTTTTTTTTTTACCGTGTCGCGGGGTTGCAAGAGGTTATAATTAACGCTGGTCGATATAACGAGCGTACGAATATATCTCACGCGTTATAGATATAAAGCTTACGTTGCCACGGCGGAAAATCTCGTTACGTTTATCGGCTCGATCGAATCTTGACATTGTTTCACCTATTATACGTCAGGTGATTGATGTAACATTCTAACAATGAAATAATAAAACGATATCTGTTTCAAGTGTGCTGATTAACCAGAGAACGATGGCACGTCGTTGTACTTTCGAATATTTGAAATTTACACATGTACGTGTAATTGTTCTGTATTCGTTATTTCGATGTACAATAGTGGTGGAAGGGGGCGATATGGATTGGAAAACGATCGAAATGCCAGGATGGTGTACATATGGCGAAAAACACGTGGTCGCCATAAATACAGTTACGTAAACGCCGTCAGGGGAGAACGCGAAATCATTAGCGCGGCGTTCAATTTGCGGTATACGTTCGAAAAGAATTGAACTGAATTTGGACGGTGCAGCTGGGGGCTGGTTAGCATCTGGAAGAGTTGAGAGGTCGAACGAGCATCGAAGCCCGTGACTCGCAATAACGTGAATTCTGTTCGGCCGTGCGTGATCAGGATCGACCTGGAACGTAGGCAAAGTCCGCGGATTCGATGCGAAAATTACTTTGAATTTCTCAAGCAAACTTGATCGCGGAGTGTTCCTTTCAGAAAAAATAAACGAGTACCGGTTTTAGAAATATTCTCGTACGCGAGAAACTATGTAGGTTGTCAGAAATATTTCAAGAGGATATTAAAGTATCGGCACATTGCTGGAACTTTGACTAAACGCTATTCTAGAGAACGATACTTTGAAACTTTGTCTGAGGCGTACGGCCAAAGTGCGTACACTTGCAAGTATGTTAAAGAAAAACGAGGGTTTGAAACATTTTGCAGGCACTACGATCCGCGAAATTTCTAACTAAACGTACGAAATGTCGCGGTATTTTCACTTTTGTGGTTGATTGTTTCACTGAAAATGAGATTAAAGGAGTTGACTGCACGGTCCACGCAGTTTTTGAAAAAAAGAAAAAAGAAACATTTTGGTCATTGTTTCAGTCATAGCAGCATCGAAACTTCAGCTGGACAGAGTTGAATATTTATTTCGCGGTTAAATGTTTCACAGTCGCCTCTATTGTGGCCGCGAATCGAAGAGGCCGCCATCGCGTTGCTCGGCCAACTTTTTTAATACGCGAGATAATATCGTTTACCGCGAGACTTGAACGAAAAGCTTGACCCAAATTATCATCCGGCCATGCGCCGAGCGATTACCGAATAATTATTTCGACCGCTCAACAAATTCGAGCCGGGGCCGCGGCACTTGAAAACTTCCACTTGGCTCCCTCTTTCGAAAAGAGGAGCCGCCGAGCGCTCGCCTACTTTACCCTCGTTACGCTTTAATACCACGTGCAATTTCGTCCGCTGCCGCACGTTCGGCACGTCCCGAAACACCGAAAACAGCTTAGCCTAGATCGTGATCAGACAACTATGCCCGGGTTCCGATATACAGCAACCCGATCGCTCGTCCATCACCGCGGCAAACCAAATATCATGGCGTGCGTCGACAGACGAGAGCCGTGTAACGGATACGTGTAATTCTCCTCGCGGATTAATTTTAACGAAAATATGAGCCCGGTGGCCGAGATTAGCGCGACACCGGCTACAAATCACTCGAAACCACTTTGCGAGGATGGTGGATGGGTCGGTTGTGAAGCGGTCGGAAACACCGTTGGAGTGTCGCTCGAATTAATTTAAACCTTAAACCCTTCGTTCGCGAAAAAGAGAGCCACCGAAACGTTGGCTGTCGTTTTTTCTTCTTTTTCTTTCTTTTTTTTTTTTTTTTTTTTGGTGTTTTATTTTTCGTTGCGGGGTAACTTTCCCCTGCTGTGTTATTCGATCCGACGGAAACAGTCAGGACAGAGAGGATGGAAAAAAAAAGAAGAAGAAAAAGAGGAGGGAAACGCGAGCGTGAGAATTAATTTTGTTCCAGACACGGAGCGTGAAGGTAACAGAACATTAGCTCTTAATGTGACCACCGGGCGCAATTGCACTTTTGCGATAGATGGAGAGAAAGAGAGCGGTTGTTATCGTTTCGTAAGGGGATACGAGGCTTCGAAGGTTCAATATGAACTCTGACGACGAAAAGGGGAAATACTCGTGATTATTCAGGGTTTGATAAATTAGACCCTTCTCAACGCTCATCCTTTACGGAGTGATTATTACCAGCGTAATTTAGAACGAGCACGTTAAATTTAACAATCGATTATTAACATCCGTCAAACGTCAAACTCATTGTACATTGCATAATCTGAAACATTTGGAGATTAAATATTTTATCATTATATCAAAGATATTTAGATATCCATTCCATTCTCACGTTATTGTACAACAAATTTTAATTTTGTTCAGTTCGAGAAGTGTCCTGAATCTTTCAAACAGAGAGCGCTGACGAAATTTCTGAAAAAGAAAAGAAAAAACTACACGACTTGTTCTTTTAAAAATTTTATCGATATGCAAACATTTGAATCGATACAGAACAAATTACAGGCGCGATCGCTCAGTACCAGACAACGCCACTCCTACTCCACGCCCCTCACGAATCACGTGACCCAAACCAACCAATCGCTAATTTTCGTTGCATCAGCGTTGCACCTGAAGAGGCCCGATTTTCTGGGTTATCCCCGCTGAAATTACTTTCATTTTACTTGATAAAAAGAAAATGCTTCCCCCAATTTCGTCTTGCGGCGCGAAGTATCCACTTGGAAAACACGACGAGACAGTCGCCGAAAGAAAATAACGTTTAAGTCCGATTAGGCGGAACGACGCCAGAGTGTACTCGGTGTTCCACAGTTTGACGAATAAGGAACTTTGCCGGGAAAAGTTGCGGCAGTTGCGTTAGAAGGCGCGACATTCACCCAGGTTTTCAGGCATCCTCCGGCACACACTTTGTATTCAGAGGGTAATAGTTTTCCCGGCGAAAAGTTTCCACACCGGCGGGGAACTGAACGTGTCTTCGCCACGGCACTGTACGTCCTGTGACGTCTTTTCTCGACGGTATAGCCGATCCACCTATCCCGGCGGTTTGCGATACTAAACTGCTTCCAAGTTGCGACACGTAAGCCGATCCACGCCGCTTTCGACGAGAGAGAGAGAGAGAGAGAGAGAGAGAGTCCGGGTGCCCGCGAAACGAGACAGCGGCAACCCTCGAACGTGACTCGTTATCCGTAACGGGGATCGATGCTGAACAGGGGCGAGTAAGCCCGGTAACTCGCGTCTTTTAAGAAACTCGCGCGAAAATTAGTGGGCGGAACGGAATCTCCTCCGAGCCACGAACACGCTGCAATTTCGACCGCGATTCTCTTTTTGCTTCCACGATGGAAACCGCTTCCGTCGGGGAAGATCCGGTGAATACGTTGAATTTCGAGGAATTTTTGGTCTAGATTCGTTTCTGGAGTTAACCGGTAATTTCGGTGGTTATTGTACCATTATTTCTCGTAAACGGAAATGTTTAGAAGTGTTACGAAGTATCATGGGTATGTCATTGTATTTATTGTAGTATTTACACTCTTCATGAAGTACTTGCTGCATTGAAACTTCAAAAGGAACAATGAGAACATTTTACTTATAATATTATACATTTGGCGTACTGGAACTTTAATTAATTGCCTTTAAAGATCAGAGTTGCAGTTATTACGTATTATCTTTGCTTCTCAGAGACCAGTACGAAGAAGTTTCACTTCGTCGAAAGGTAAGAGGTTCTCTCAATTTTCGAGCAAGGGTGTACTAATTAGTTGAAGCTAAGTGTATTAAATTTTGTGTTAATATTATTTCGTATTAATTAGCAGAGGACTTGATAAAAAGATACTTTTCGTCGCTAGTATAAATTCACCTGTTTCTACATTTTTGCGGATGTTCTCTACTAAAACTAGAAAGTAGAGTTCCCTAACTCTGCTTAAAAGCTAGGAAACACTTTTTCAAAAAAATGAAGAGAAAAAGCACCAGCAGGATCTAATCTGAATATACACAGGCGAGGAAAATGAAGAACGCGAGGTCGAAAATATATTATCTGCATTATGTATACTCAGCTTTTACGTAACTAGATTAATGAAGTTGATGTTGAGATCAAGTCATCTTTTCCATAATTAAAATGAAACGGATACTTCTGAAGAATCATCTGCATTTCATAATTGTATCATCAATGGTCGAAAGTCAATTATAATTTTAAAATTATAAACGCGAGATTATCTTTTTCATAATTAAGAATATGCGAGCGTTTGATTATTCTTGAAGAATAATTTATATCTTGTAATACTTTAAAGATGAGTACAATCTTACAACTGAAATTGAAATTTGTTCCACTTTTCAGAAATTAAATTTATTGTAACAAATTAAAATATTATAATATAAACATAGAAAAATTGCATATAGATCTTCGTGAAACGATATCGATTCGATACATTTATCTCTTTCAGCAGAAACTTTTTAAACCAAATTTTAACTAAACCAATTATCCCAAAAACGTGCAAAACCTTTTCCCGTTCTATTTGACGTATTTAAAATCCAACAGATATAGCAACTGGCACGATTTATTACTCAACATCCGACAGCCTGCAGCGTGACATTCGAAAACACAGCCTCGAGCCAGATTTATCCGCATCCTTGTCTTTTTATGGTCAAACGCTCAAACCTTTACGCGGATTTGCTGTCGCGCGATAGAAATGGCATCGAAAACGGATGGGAACGAAATCGCGGCGTACAAAAAGAAACAGCGTCGCGAGGGGGTAAATGAAACTTCGCGACGCAAGTAACGAGAATTCTCGCCGACGTCGTTCAAGCAACTTTAATTTCGTCATTAGCAGGTCCGCGGTGCCGGCACTCTTTTCCCTTCCTCGCTCCGCCGTGAAAATCGTACGAGTTTCAACGAACCCAAACGTAATGAGTTCCACAGAACCCTTCAGAATCGAGTCGAATAGGCGCTGGGGGTAAGTGGTTCGAAAGGGGACCTCGGTTCATTTCATTACCAGTAATTGAAAAGTATCGCGATTTGGTGTTTCTCGATGATCTCGCAAGTCTATAATTGGATGTTTTGTGAAACAAGCATCACCGATGGGGGGGAAAAAATGAAGGTCTAGCGCCCGCTGGCTAATACCGACCAGCGTCGCTCGAATTTGCGGGGCGCCGGAGGTCGTTCACCCCCGCTGAATTTCTATATTTCTCTGTACTACTCTGTACACTCTTGTCGAAATAACGTCGTTCTTTCGTTCGAATAGAAAGCAGAGCAAATGAAACTGATATTTAACAACGATACTTGAAAGTCTTGTCTATCGCACGTGCGACACTTGCAAAATTCCCAGTGCAAAGCAGAGTTTACATTAGGCAGCTGCAGTTGAAACGACTTTTGTTGCACGTGCCGAAAGCTACTAATAATAACACGGCGACACTGTGCATTATAATTATAATTTACCCGGTTGTTAATTGTACGTAACAATTCATCCGTACGTTCTCGGAATTTTCTCTCCGTCCGTCGCAAAAAGAATATTTGAAAAAACCTTGTCTCTGTGGTAGATAAATCGCAATATTAAATTTTCAGTTACTAAATCCCCGTTCCAGCCCGGCTCCACCGGCAAGTGACGAATAAAAGAGACAGCGAACCGAGATTTTCGGTCGTCAAAGGGTAAAATAACGAAAGTACACGGAAGCAGCACTCGTCGATGCGATGCGGACGCGATCCCGCCCCCTCCGCGTCCCTTATTCGCAACACGAACAATTTCTCTTTCTCCGTGTTCCCGCGCATTTTATTTTATTCCGCCGTTCCATCGCCACCACCATCACGGCGAAATCGCTTTTCCGGCCACTCGCGCCTATAAAACCGAAAGCGTGTTGCATTCGAGTTTCATCCCCCGTGAGACGGGGCTCGCGCGGCCATTTTGATCGCGCCAATTGTCTAAATCCTCGCGCATTGTTTGCCAAGCTTTGTAGCGTTCTGCGAAACATTTCGCTGTCTGTCAGTCGCTTCCACTCCCTCGCGCTTCAACCTTTTTTCCGTTCCATTTTCCTTTCTCGTGTTCTCATCACGGCGACTTGCAGCGTCTCGCGACGCGATTAAAAGGGAAAGGTGGCAAATGGAGGGTGTGGATCGGTGACCAACGAAGGTGGAAGGAGACACGAGCTAGCGGCATTCCGGGCAATCTCGCGGCTGGATAATCGCGCTTTCGGCTGCCTCTCGTTACTGCTAGCATCCCTCTTGTCCTTGCACCCTCGCTGCTGCAACCTTTAGCGTTGCGGATTCGTGGAATATCTTGAAACCACCACCGGGGGATAAGTTCGTACATTCGAACGATTATAAAGGCCGGGATATACGCGCCCCGTTGTATTTCCACCGAAATGAGAAAATACGTCGACAGCCATAATTTCGATATTGGGGGGATATTGATACCAAATCAGGATTAACACTTTTGGGAGTGGAGGGGGCGTTTGTCTGGATGCATGGTAGTCCTGGTTGAAATTTTGGGCTGCATTTGCGTTTCGTGCATTACGCGCGAGCCGAGGAACGGCTTCTTTAAAGTGGATATAAATGTACCATGGAGTACGCAGTATTCATATCTTTCGAAAAACTGATTTCTTCCAAACTTCTGAACGAGATTGTAAAAGAAATAAATTGACACAATCTTAGCAAGAAATTACCAATGTTTCGCTATTTTCAGGTAGTTTTTTTTGCGAGATGGATCTCCCGAGCAAAAATCTTTCGTACGAGCGTGAGATTTATCCAGAGGAGCTGGAACTAGGATTGACAGGAACGTGTACTGAAACTTTTAGCGCGGAGATACCTAGAGATTAGTCACGTTTAATATCGATGGTTCGGCTAAGGTTGAAAACTGGCAAGGGAAAGTTTTCGGCGTTCGTTCGAAACAGGATCGATATATAGTCGTGCATGCTAATTAAGGATCGGAAGATGGATGCCTGGAAACGCCAAAGAATAATTAATCACGGCTCGCTACGCCGGAAGTTTCCGTTTAATGACGAATTTGCCAATTCATGAACGCGTTCCGGCTTAATTCGTTGTTTCTAATTACCGCTTCTATTCACCGCGTCTATCTTAATATCGATCGATAATTAATGAACGTTCTATTCGCATACGATTGACAGTTCCGGATTGATCCGTTTCGGCGAAGAGATTGAAGCAGTACCAGTCTCGATGATGAGCTGTCCAGTTTGTCGATATCTAGGCATTTGTGTTTCGACTCTGTTTCGACTGTAAAAACGATCCAAACTATTATCTGAATATGATTCATTCCCTTCCCTGTCTTTGGTGTATCGTAAGATCGATCTCCAAGCGAAAAATAAAGCCACACTGTTCACTCCTTTTTTCCTTTATATCGACATCAATGGAAATTCTCTCGCACGTGTACAAAATTAAAAAGAAGACGGAAACTTTCATTGATTCTTTTTTTTTTTTTTCATTTCGACGGAATTTTAGTATTTTCAATTTGCTTCAATTTCAAGCATCTTTATGTAATATTTTCACATTATTGAAAACCACCTGTCGAGAGCAGCTGATAAATTGACGAACTTTCTCAGAAACTGCAAGTGCGATTATTTTAAGTTGGACAACATTTCAGGCAGACGAGAACACACAACAAATTTTACAACTGTCCGGAAATATTCAAAATTAATTTCCACATCTCCATCGAGTTTGTGAAAAATATAAAATGGCATAAAAATTCAACTGCCGCGATCAAAATTTTATTATATAGATTGGTCGGACCGCGTGGAACTTATTGTCTTAGCAAGTGGAGGATAGTCCCGCGCGTTTCGACAAGGGAAACTCGAAATTCGGCGTTACGGATACGAGGCAGCGGGCACCAATTTGTTACAGGCCCGCCTACAATAATGATCGATAGCGATTAGGCGCACCGAACAGAACGAGCATTCTGGTCGCTGCCGATGAACGCTGTACCAGCAGAAGGGCAACACCGCTCATCTTGTCGAGTGCAACGCACCAGCGACCCGTGTATACTTATACGAACATCGGCCTCCCGCATGATTGATGACGCTTCCCTCGGTGCCCTATCGACGATGTGGCTGCAACCACTCCGCATTATTATTGCGAACCACTTTGGGACCATCACAGCGCGTACGGTCGCCTTGGGAAATTGGGACCGCGCTGTACGCTGCCCTCGAGCGGTTCCGCGTTCCTACGAACCCGCCACGTTTCCGAATAAATTCCTTCTTATTGGGTGTCCGGCATCGAGAAGTTCTCAAGAATCGAATTCATCGCTGGAACACACGGGGGACGTTTTACATCGAGGATATTATTTGTTCTAGACATCGGTGGACGATGGTGGAAGTTTATGTGGTGAAACGTCGTCGTGGTTCGGTGTCCGTGTTATGGGCAATTTAATCGTCCAGTGATGCGAGTCAACGAATCAGCTGACGAGCCTCCCTCGCTCCAACATATGAACAGGGTCGAGTTGTTACAACACTAATCAACTCTATGAGGTAGCAAAGAAATCGACATTGCACAAGTTGCAAAATTTTATGATAAATTTAAATATTTAAATATCAGCCATATCGATATTATTACCTATTCTTGCTCTTCAATTATTGAGTTGATCGATGTAATTTCTGATTCTCTATCTATATTTTATGACCGCGAAATTTAATGCAATCTGACGTTTTTATTAACACAATTAAAGGATCTCCAGAGAGAGGGACGACGTAGAAAGGTTCGCCGATGGATTCATTGAGATTCGCCGCGCTACTAAAAGATTAAATTATTCGTACCTCGAAAATAAAACCTCGAACGATGTTCTTATTCACGAATTTTTATTCACCTTTCTCACCACTTTGACGCGTAGAATCAACCCTATAAATATGTTTGCTCTAATACATATCGTATGACACTCTGCGCGCCAATAAAAATAGCATTTCGAAACCTACTTTTCTATCAAATCCACTTTCACAAATGAACATTTCCTATCGTTTCCTATCGTCTCGAAATGAATCAACTCTACCTGCGCGTATCGGCCCGCATATTTTGCAATATCCCTGCTGGCAAGAAAAATGGTTGGAACAGTTATCGGTGGATATCTGAAAATTGCAATCATAGAACCGTTATGGACGTGGCACGGTTGAAATTCAAGCTAACGTTTCCACGAGCAAGGGTTTCGAAAGGGCTTCAAGGAAGTTACGATCGCGCACTCGCGAGCGTTATCGTCGATGATTCCCCTGCGTACTCGTTTCACGGCGCGGCTCGCGAAATTGTGTTACGAGTTCCACTGCATCCTGAAGAGGACTTATGGTTCGACGTAATATCTTCAGTTCGGGGAATCAGGCAAGCATCGTTAAACATACTGGGCTTAATAACTCGTCGTACGATGAGCATTAGCACGAAATGAGAATCGCGTACCCTCCGAGAGGGAGGTAATACGCCTCAACGACAATCCTTCTATTCAACGTTCGCGCTCCACGGTTAATAAAACTGTAATATTCAACGGGGAATTCTCTCGATGCGCCAATTTACGTAATTGATTGTAATTTTGTACCGAGTTGTAGCTTCGACGTATCTGTCTTCGAGATATCAGTCGGTGCCCGTGTTTCTGTCGTTAATCGCCCCATCGGTACGATAAACTGCTCGAAACTTTTCGCTGAACGCTTCGGTAAAGGTTCGGGAGAGATCTTGGACGTGACTGAAATCTTGTACGCTGGTTAACGGTAATGATTAAAGTTCTTACCTTAATGCGTCGATCCTGTCGCCTTCGTCGCAGCTGGGTTTCAATCCTGGAAAGGAAATTATGATATCTTTATCGATATTGAACACAAAGACATTCATATTTGTCTGTGTGATAGTGATGTTTATAAAAATCATTGTATCAGAGAGTTTTTATCAACACTGATAATGGGTATTTGTTTTAAAGTGTACAGTGAATGATTAATATATTCGTACCATTCTCCGAAATTCGTATCAATGAGAACGCTAATTGTTTCAACATACATTGTCACGCAAAAGAATTTTGAAATCATGCCAAACTTTAAAAATGGGCAATTAAAGAAGGATACGAATATTACCATAGTTCATTGTATATATCTATTCGACGATCATATTATCTCATCAATGTCGCAATCACAAAATAACCATCGTAAAGTGAAAATCCAATGAAAAATTTCGTCTGAAAAATGTCCAAAAACTCTGGAAATTACGTGGATGAACTCTTAGAAAATTGAAAAGCTTCCAGGTATTCTCTCGTTTGTCAGAGAGTCATCAGCAACTGGCGAGAATCGTCGCGTTTATCTCCGCCGCGCTTCTCATCGAATTGCAAAATATTTGCCCCTCGTCTGTACCAGCGTCTCGAGTTTAAGGATCGTTTAAATACGAGCATTCCCCGCAAAGTGAGAGATCCGCCCGGTCGTCTCTAAACAATTCTATTTGCGAAATCTTGCGAGGCTCTGCGAGGCTCGCGGAGGGATCGCGGGAAATAAAATAAATTCAAGGTTCAAGGCGGGAGGAAGGAAGACTTTTGTGGCGGTAACCGCAGCGAGGAGTGGAGCGTTCTTTTCCCCGGGCCGGCGTCAAGTAATCAGGTGTAGCTGCCGGGATAATTTGAAATTGGCGAAGGTCTACGAACTACGTTTCCCCCGTGGATGTCGGATTTACTCTCCTTGGCCAACTATCCCGCCGGAACTAGAGCTCCGCTCTCTCGAGCTATCTATCCTACCAAGTTGACCCGTCGTCCTTAATTTAGATTCGCACGGATTAACTTCAATCTCTCTTTACCGCTATTTTTACTCCCCGATGCACTTTCATCCTTCTTTGCCAACCATCCCCTCCCTCCCGACCTCCTGAGCTGAAGATACCGCGAGACACACATACGTCGGATATTCCTCTTTTCCAACCATGTTATCGTTTTCCTTTACCTCGTTAAACTCCAAACAGTCAAAAGATTGTGGAATCGTCGCTGGTGAAATCGAAACGTCTTACGGTACGTACGTACGTACCGTCTCGTGTTTACAAAAATCTTCCGCGGATCGTGCACGTTCTAGTGGAAAATCGAGATTGTTGTAACGAACGATGTAATATCATGGGCCACGGATTTACGACAGAAACGAGGTAGAAGGAATTTCTGTCTGTGTCATTATTTTATATTATTTGAACGTGGACTTGTAGCGATTTACGATTTACACACTAGTTAAACTTGCCGGAATGGAAGGAATTTTTACGTTCTTCCTTCTATAAATAAAGTTGCTTCTAAACTCATCTTGAATCTAACGAGAAATTTTAATCGTAGAAAAGTAATATCGAGACGAGGAAACGTAGCACGAGGAAAGAAGCAAAATTCAGTTGATCGCGACAAAGATGACGAAAATAAGGAATTACGTCATATGGTTGACTAATATTTCTTTTTGAAAGAAATATTCTTAAATATCTCAAAGAATTAATCTCAATCGTTCGTTGCTTAATTTTCTTTCAAACAATCTCGATCATCAGAGAACAGACTAGTTCAACTGCTTGATCTACCTTCCCTCGTAAAAATTTCCTTCTCGATCTGTTCCTCCTTGTAAAAGCAAACAACGAAACTATAAAACTGCACGACTTGTACCCCAGTACGATTCGTTTCACTGAAAGGTCCAGAAGCAACTGTTCCAACTAGGAAATGAAGACATTTTTGCCATAAAATTTTATTGATATGCAAACATTTGGCGCGATCGCTCGGTACCAGACAACGCCACTCCTACTCGAGGTCTACGCCACGCCCCCTTACGAGTCACGTGATCCAGATCAACCAATCGCTAATTTTCGTTGCATCAGCGTTGCATCTCAAGGGGCCCGATTTTCTGATTTACCTCCGCTAAAGTCACTTTCAGTGATAAAAAAAGATTTCACGACGCGACTTGCGAATCTTCGACCATTTTTTTTTGGCCGCGAGAAGAAAAGAAGAAATACGAAAGAGGATTGTAAAGCGTTCCGGTTTGACGCGCGGGAAAAATCGCGGTTGGTCGGAATCGCGGGACCGATCATGCAAATTGGTTAATTATCTCGGGGAAACGGTCGCGTGCGTTTCGCGACCGTAAATGGTCCCGTTGATGATAACAGTTATACGCTGTGTAAGTTTTATCGCTTTGTCGATAACGAAATGATTCGGCACATCGAATCGGTGCGCCGTTCTGTTTTCTTCTTTTCTTTTCTTTTTACGTCGGGATCCTGTTGAACGTCCTGCCTTGTTGCCTCCAACAACCGCCACGCTTAATCACCCGAAGAGAGAAAACGTTGCTCCTTAAAGTGGCTAATAAACTTGCAAATTCCCTCGTCACGCGGCAATTCTGAACGACGTTTCCTCCCGTTCGTGTCCGATTTCGCGCGGGTTCCCGTATTTTCTTCGCTCGGCTGAGAGCTAAATTTGAACGACGGTAATTTCGACGGGGTCGTCGTCGTTCCCTTCGCGAGAAAATCTCTAGAAGAATGCTTCCAGGAGTAGCAGGCAGCAAAGTTCACTCCGCAACGTGGTAATAGCTGAACGACGAAACGTTCGAAACTAATAAACGCGAATAGACTCGGCTGGATAATTCGTTAACGATTCGATTCGAACCGGGCGAGTTTCGCGGTGCCAGGTTAGAACTGGGAGAATATTCACGATCGTAGCCGGCGGTCGGTCCCTGGATCATGAGAGGGATTTAGCCGTGTCGTGCGATCGAACAAGCGCGCGCACCGGCACCGACGTTAACGTCGAGTCACGCAGCACGTTGCCAGTTATTTGAGTTTATCAGTGGTCAGTTTCCACGGAAATTTCGTATTCTATTAAACCGTCGAATTGCAATTTCATTCGCTGCTCCGTCAAAGGCACCGTTGAAATATCTGTTTCGCAAGCTATTCTCAATTGTCGGTTTCTGCCGAAACTATGTTACATCGATCAACGTGTACCCTCTGTATCTTTTAATGTATGTTTCTCGTTTCAACGCACGTTTCATTTATTCATTTGTTTCCTCGCTAACATATGGAACACGGGATTTATTTATTCGACTGAATTTAGAACGATTTCGCAAATATGAACATAAATTCGCGAGCGTAGTTTTAAAAATCACAATAGGAAAATAGAATTAACGTATCGTTAATTGTTAATGTTGTCGAGTAGCAGCGCTTACAAATCGAAAAGACTCGTGATACTTCGTCATAAATTATTCGTATTCGTAAAAAGTTTCTCCGAATGCAGGAATATAAGACGTGAAAGGAAATTGAGAATCCGGTTCGAACGTGATTGTAGCACACTACCGAATCTTTGCCCGAACTGCTTTCCGTTAAACGACGAGAGTCATCTCCGTTCAAATAGAACCAGCCCGACAGCAGCCTCACACGAATCCGTGCGTGTTCCTCTATGTGGGTCAGCCCCCGGCCGAGCCTAAAGACGAACGCGCGTTTAATTCACGAGATGTCCGCGGGGCAGACGAGAGACCTCGGTCGAAGTAATCGTCGCCACGTCGACGATCGCTTGATTGCGACGTCTCCATAAATACGGAGCTGAGCTCGCTACGGCCAACGTCGAGCGTTTCAACGATCGGTTTCGTGGCTGATGCGAGACGGCGCCCGTTTCTGTGTACGCGACTTTTCCACCTGACGCCTCCGGCCCTTCAATACCCGCTTCCCGACTGCTCTTTTGGCTGGTTCGATTTCCACGCTAGGACACCGTGCTACGCTTCTCCATCCAACTCCCTCGACAAACGATACGATCCGATGAATCGAGCAGGTCAAACGTTCGTTGTTCAAACTCGCGTGCCAGATACTGCTTCGTTAATTCGTCGATGTTTCTCCACTAACTGCAATGTCACCTACTGTGTAACGAATATTGTAATTCGTTGGACTAACGTTGCATATCTCGTGGAATTGTAGGATCCAGGTGAAGGATATTATTCGTAGCTCTCCAATATTAAAAAATAAAAATCGATTTGGAGAATAAATTGCAAATGAAACGTTGCACTGAGCAGTCTGTCTGATCGAATTTCATGTAATTTACTACTTTGCTACAAATAAAATCTCGAGTCAAGCGAAAAGACTAAAAAGAACTCACGTTCAAAGTCTCGGCTTCGAATCGGAGTTTTGAACCTCTTCGCGAAATGCAGTCAAACTGCAAATGAGATGTTGCGTTAACGCAACGTCGCTCCTTAATCGGTTAATTCGTTGCCGCGGCATGGTTCAAGGATCATACGAACTTCCTCGACGAGATTATACGGCGAGCAATCTGTAGTCTGTATTCTCGATGACTATGGTTGTTCTCTCGCGGAAACGGAAGTAGTTTAAGAGGATGCCAGGTACGCGCTAGCTGGTAGAATGTGGACAAGTTTCGATTTGCACGTCGAGCCGATTTCACGATAGGAAGTATAAACAGAGTGCCGGCGCGGCAACGTTCTAAGCATAGTTGTTGATTATTAATTAACAGTTAACCGAACTACGGCAGCAAATGGTTCTTAAAAGTACCCAGCGGAAATTGATGGTGAAGTTTTCGGTATATCCGCTCGAGTTGAATGCAAATGCAAATTCGAAGAAAATCAGTTTTCGATATTTCGTTGGGATCTAAAGACGACACGTTATTAAAATTCTTCGCGTCCCCCGTTTCTCTGACTTCATTTGTCCCTTGAAGTTAAATTGATGATTTGCTTAAAGAAAAGGCAACTAGTTCAATCTGCAGACTCTCTTTTTAACAGTAAATATTGAATCGCGTATAAAATTCACGTAAATCGTGAATAAACTGTAGCGTATAGATATCCAATTATATCTCTAGCTTTTGTCTCTTTCGAATTTTCAAACCATTTTGTTACGACGAGATAGATATCTACATCTTCGAAAAAGTGATGCGTTGAATGCATAATTGTAACATAATAATTAAAAATTGCACGACTTGTACCCCAGTACGATTCGTTTCACTGAAAGGCCCAAAAGCAACTGTTCCGACTAGGAAATGAAGACATTTTTGCCATAAAATTTTATTGATATGCAAACATTTGGCGCGATCGCTCGGTACCAGACAACGCCACGCCCCCTCACGAATCACGTGACCCAAATCAACCAATCGCTAATTTTCGTTGCATCAGCATTGCACCTGAACAGACCCAATTTTCTGGGTTACCCGCGCTAAAATCATTTTCAGTGATAAAACAGAAAAGTATGGAGAAACTTGAAAACGAATAACGGGGACGTATTTTCTTATCAAGTGCCAAAAATATACGTGCTGCGCGAAATGATATATTACATAAAAAGAATGTTGTGTCAAAGGGACGATCGAGAGCGAGTCGAATTAATTAATCTGCGCGACGAATGTGGTTGATACAACGGGATTATGCGCGAAACAGTATGAAAATTGAAGGAAGCAGGGGTGGCTTTTGTTGTCATTCGGAGCAACCTTTCATAGCCGCGAACGCGTTGCATAAATCGTGGCTAGTTCAAATTTGCAGATCGCGCAGCCAATACCGATAATTACATTTAATAGCGTTTCGATCATGCGAATGACGCACGAATATTAGGGTGCACTCATCGGGCCCGGCAGGGGGGGGGGGCGAAAACCGCGGGATGAGTAATTCACTGCGTAACTTTGTTAATTTATGACCGGTCGTATGAATGGTCTTCCATGTAAACCAATCCGTATTTCCATGGGCATGCTCTTGTTTGCCGTTAATTAAACGCGTCGAGTGAGAGCTGCCGCGATAGAAATATTAGATCGTACGAAATGAAACGATCGAGTTTATTTTCTTTTTTATGAAATTTCTACCGACATTCTTGCTAGGAATTTGATTATTTCACGATTTGATTTATCGTTATACGAAACATTCATCAGAACCGTACGCAATTATTCATTATACAATAAGCTACAATATTCGGTGAAATCACCTTCTGCGTTATCTGTACATTCAATGTAATTGTTTGTACTACATTTTTATCAATAGCTGGAGCTATAGATACTCTTGATACAACGATGATTACATGTTATTGCGATGTTACAAATGAACATAATTACAATCGTGTATGATTACAAAATTGTTTGCAATACTACCGAATGCAATACTACTTTCAAGATGTTTAACGCGTAACTGTCTCACCGTTCATACGTGCAATGCGTTTCATCAAATGCATTGTTGTTTCCCTTTCGAATATAATTGCAAATTACATAGAGAGAAATTTCGTTTTTCCTTGCTTCCTATATTTTCAATTATAAAGTGTCCTGATATTCGCGTGACGTGCCCGTGGCAATAAATATCGAAAACGTTTATTTAAAGCCTACTTCGTGTATACGGAACAATGAAATATACCGTGTATTTTTGCATCCAAGGGAGCGCGCACTTTTTTTCCTTGTTTATTCATTGCCCATTTGCGTTCGCAATTTACATTCGAAATAAAAAAAAAAAAAAAAAAAAAACAAATCTGGGCGGCAATGCGTTTTGAAAAAATCCTATAAATAATCCACGCCCGATCGAACGTGGCGTGAAACAGAAGCCTGCGGGAACAATCGGCCAAGTGTGTACGTACACGCGCCGGGAAGAAAGGAATTGCATGAAAGATTGAGGCTACCTGCAGCAGGGGGGAAACCAGATGAATAACACGAAAGAAAAGCGTGACAGAAACACACGATTCTAATCTCCTACGTCTCGCTGCGCCTCGCGCGCTCTACCTTGAAAAGTTGAAAAGAAGAGGAGACTCGAGTATTTAATAATTGAAAATGTTGTAAGTTTTTCAACGCGTCGACCATCGAGATAACACGCTTTCCTTACGAGACGAAACGTCGGACTCTTAGAAAACGTCGCGTTACGATAAAATCGTCTGGCTTTTTCTCTCGACGATTTTTATTTGTACGAGTGATCGAAACTGCACGTTCCGATTTCGATCGTTCTTAAAAAATTTTCAAAGTTTACCGTCCGGTGCGCGCAATCTTCCAAACTACGTTTTTATTCCTTTTTTTTCTTTTCCCCGCTTAATTAAGAAAGCTGTAAATTTATCGCGTCCACGTCTCGTGATACAAGTCAAACTCTTTCGAGCGAGCCTTGCGAACTGCCATAATTGGAATGGCCCGGAGATTTCTTTGACACGGTTCGCGTACCGCTGGCTCGTCGAATGTAAACTTCTAATCAGCAACGTCACAGAAATGACGACGAGAGAGAGAGAGAGAGAGAGAGAGAGACGGATCCCTGTAAATCCTTTGCCGATAATCACTCGAATTTCTCAAGTAAATAGAACGTGGACCGGGGCTTCTGGCGACCGGGCATCTTGCCAAAGCCTCTCGCCGCCGCCGACGCAAATCTTTCGGTGGCAAGGATCGGTCAGGCGTACGAGGGACGCGAAAACATCCGTGAATATCCGAATAATTCCAGGCTATCGATGTTCCGGATTGAACGTTGGATCGAAACCAAATATGCTAAGTCGACCGTGCCCGTTGCACTGTCGTGCTACTATTTTAGCTCGGCGGCTTTTCTTATTCCGTCAGCTTCGTTTCTACGAATCTACGAACCTCTACGTTTGTATCGACGACAAACTTGAATTTCCCGTGCTTTTAAATATCATTTCGAGCAACGTTGAAACATTACAATATTAAAATTTAATACTACACTCGAACCGATATCTTTTTATACCGTTTTATCTCGACGTGAAATTCTGTTGAAATTCTGTTTCGCGTTTCATTCGTTCACTGAAATGGAAATTCCCCTGAAATTTTCCTTTCGCCGTAATGTTATTTCAACTAATACTGCACCATCTTATTATGCCGTTTTATCTCGACGGCTTTTTATTACGCGAATTTCGTCAGAATCTCCGTGTTTCATTTATCCGCTAATGGAAACTTCAATTTTTCTTTCTCTCTAATGTTGTTTCAACTAATCTCCCTTTTTCCATTGCTCACATCGTTCTTGACAGCCGCTACCTTTTTCGCTTTGCAAGCTACAAAGGTTATAGAGTTATCGCAATTTCCACTTACTCTCCCGTTATCCAGCGATTCATTCTCGAGCGGACAATATGATAATTCAGCGACAGTTCAATTAAAAAGGAAAAGAAGAAGAAGAGAGAAGGAAGAAAAAAAAAACACTCACGAAACGGATTCACGGCAACAGCGACCAGAAACAGAATTTGAAATGACGGTGAATCCACGTGAGCGGCTACGAGTGTGTGCGCGTGTCGTCGCCGGAATAGAATTTTAGACTCATTAATTTCACTGTACCACCGTGTAGAGCATTATACACAAGGTTGAAGAGACGGACTCGTGGTCCGTGTTGCTTTTAATTACTCAAATCTCTTTTTGGTGTCATTAGTCCCTGAATTTCACGGAGGCACTGTTATACGCCAGGGTAAAGGGTAAATAGGGGAATTCGCGGAGGAGGTACGCAGCTGTAACGCTCGGTCCACACAGGAGGATCGTTACCGACTCGCTGGGGACCTATCGAGTGAATGATGAAAATCCGGCATAGATGAACTGTGACATCCTCCGACCGAGGGAGAGGTTGATTAACCATTTCCTCCGCTTCCGCCGAGTGTCTTTAAAGAGGAATTCCACGTAACTTCGAGATTTATCTACTTCGTCGTTCCGAGTTTCTTCTAAACTTTAAAGACACCTGGAAACTTGGCTGATCGCTCGTGATTGATGCAGTGGGACGTGTTTCGACTTGAAAAATGTAAAAGCTTGTCCGTCACCGTTATCGGAGACAATTGCAATTTGATCGCAGTTGCAAATGTTCCTTTACAATTGTCTGACAATTTACTAGCACAAGCTACAATCCTACGTGCTTTGGATATTTCACACGTTCCATTTCCTCGCATTTCAAGTACTCACATTCCAAGCACTCTAAATTTCGCGCAATCTATGGTCTACTAATTACTATCTAGAACGAAGAGTCGATGCAAACAGCCTGCAAGACTGTGATCCAAATTAAATAATTGCTCTATCGCTCGACGATAGAAATTGCCAACAGGTTTCAGTGGATCTTAAACAAGATCCCAAGAAATTAAAACGTCGCGTCAAACGGATAGAGTCTGATGAAGATAAAAATAAAGACAATGGGGACGGTTTCAAGAGGAAACAGAATTGGATTCATGTGACCGAACGTGTGTCGATAGAAGGGGAGAATAGTACCGGGTCCTGCGCGAGGGAAGCAGGCGAAAGCGATACGCACGTGAAGAAGGAAAAGGGAACAGCTTGAGAGCTCAACTTACATTCTGATTCCAGCCGCGTTTCCACGCTGGAAACGATATTGGATGATGCACGCGGGAAACTGAATTACTTTTATGGTATTGTGGCCGCTCCTCGTGCCTTTTCTTCCAGCACGCGTGTGTTGGTGCTCGCTCCCTCCGAAAGAGTTACGCGATAACCTCGAGGCAGTTTCGCCGAAACGTCTAGTTCTCGTTTCTACTAGCTTCTACTAGCGCAATTAATCCGGTGCAATTAATTTCGAAAATAGGAGAGAGCCTGGCGTTTATTGCAATACCATATATTCGGATACGAATGGTATAAATTGTCTTTTAAGCTGACAATTAAGTTTCAGGTCCACGTGAAAGCGCGCGAGGTAGAGAATGAAATTGCGTGCCACGGAATGGGTGGGAGAAGAAACGATGAGAGCGATACGTATATCGTTCGTGGGAATTTATCGAGCAAATTCAGTCCCAATACTAGCACCCTTTCGTCATTTTTCTACACAACGTATACAAATTTTCCACGACAGATGGAAATAGATTCAAGTACTTGCGCGAGTCAGCGCTCGAAGGATCTTACTGAAGGATCGTATGGATACAAGAAGACGTCGTGCAGACGTGTTACACGTTAATTACATCAAACTCGCGGGTTTTCCTGTTACGTACGCCGGTAGCATGTTATATGCATATCTCATGAATATTTCACCTCGAGTCCGTTCAAGTCCGTTCGTTCCGTTCCGACGTCTTCGTACTATCCCAATCACCGAAGTTAACGCGTGCGAACGTAATTTGCCGCCGCTCTCGGCAAACGAAGGCGCGCGAAGATAATCGGGGGAAAACGCGCTCACCCGCGGTGCAACCGCATACGTGAAAACTTTGACGACCAGTCGAAGTCTCTTGCATCATTGCGAGCTGAGAGCTAGGAAATTTCAATCGTATACTGTTAAACGTACGTGTGACGAATACGCGGTGGAAGTTGACTGGATTGACGACGAGTTGAGAGAATAATGCTGCTTTTGAGAAAAATTGCTCGCAAGATCCGAGAGCTGTGTAGATTTGGTTTGGCTGGAATAGTGCTAGATGATAGCGATCGCAAGACTCGGGATGGCAACTTTAAGTCATTAGCCACTCTCTAACGATCGTTATCGTGGATGATCGTGCAACTCGGAGTGGATTGGTCTTACAAGGTCTAAGAATTTTTCTTCGATTCGAGAAACGTACACGTTTGCACGTACAGGAGAGGACTAATGTGATTGAATGGCGTTGTACTGCAGAAACAGATCTTGAAAAAGTTAACGCATCTTGTTATGCAGTATTCTAATTAAAAAATAGTTCTGTCAATAGGAAGAAATTAATACGTTAACAATTTCGAAATTTCGAAATTCCCAAATTTTGTTGTCCGCGACAAATATTGAATGTCCAAAGTGAAAGAAAGATTGAAATTAAAAAGAATTAAAAGGTATCCCAGCACTTTCGAGCGGAATATCTGTAGAGGAACTCGAACATTTGGCCAAAGTTAATAGAGCACGCAGAGATAGATTCTCTCGAGAAGAGGAGGAGCAAGTTTCTTAGAACCGGATGGTTACGTAGACAAAGGGACGACCGGTCGATGGTTCGCTACACGTGCAATTGGTCAGATCTCGGCGGCGCGATGACAAGCAGAGATGGGAAGCATCGGTTACCGTGAGACGAATCCACATCGGTTAAACTTGGCGAAGGGCTCTTGCGCATTCAGATTGCAAAAACTTTAATCGGTTTACCGAACGGACCACGAGGTAAACTGATGGTAGATAATTGAAATCCACGCGGAAGCTGGGGAAGCCTCCGGAGATTGCCATTAATTAGAGCCATAGATCACTCGAGGTTGGTTTGTGACAACTGGCCAGATCCTCGACCCCACTCTCACGCCAACCTGGCTCCCTGGCTCGTCTTTACCGTGACGCTGCTTATGCAACCAGTATCTCCAGCCTCGGCGCCGTTTATGCCATTCCGACCGCTGCCGATAGCGTATCTGTCAGGACTGCATAACCATATCCTCGGCGATATCGTTTGAAATACATCTCGAATACTGGAAGCGTCCCGCGTCCGGTCGTAGAATCTGTGACAAATCACCAACGATTGACCGACTTGTATATTATCCTGACAGCCGATACGATCGTCCGGGCAGTCAGAAGGAAGATTGACTTCAATAGGCGAAGGCTTTGCGCGCGATGTTCGAACTGCGTTTCAAAAGTGAAATGTTCTAATAGCAGGATGAAATCAAACAGAGAGAAAAAAAACTGCACGACTTGTATCCCAATACGATTCGTCTCACTGAAAGGCCCAGAAGCAACTGTTCCGACTAGGAAACGAAGATGACCTTCTTGCTATAAAATTTTATTGATATGCAAACATTTGAATCGACAGAAAACAAATTGCAGGTGCGATCGCTCAGTACCAGACAACGCCACGCCCCCTCGCGAATCACGTGACCCAAATCAACCAATCACTAATTTTCGTTGCATCAGCGTTGCATCTGAAGAGACCCGACTTTCTGGTAATACCCCCGCTAAAATCACTTTCAGTGACAAAATAAACTTCTAGGAGGGATTTCACGATTCGAAAGGGGAGAATCGCGGCTGAAAAATTAAATACGACATCTTGAAGCAAAAGATCTTCGAAATACAAAAATTCTTGGAGCAAGTTGGCTGATATCTTAACACACGATGCAAGATTTGGGAACCATCGGGGATCGAAGAACGATCAGCAAAGCGGAAGTTACACGCGAATAATCTAGGGAAAATCCTAGAATTCGAAGCGATACCTTACTTACTGCGGATAGCCCCTTCGTAGCTGCGACTGCAAAAATTGCCTTGAATTCCGGACGATCACGGAGGAGACCGAAAGCAATTTCTGTAATGGCGCTACGGGCCGTAGTAAACGATTGTTGAAGCACATTCGTCATTAGCGCAGCACCGTTCGACGTAATAGTCTGGCCGGCTGGCCAAGAAGCTTGAACGCCGTACGTCTTCCGTCGACCAAAACGGACCCCCCCTTCGCACGAATTACTACACTCGAGTCAGATATCGACAACGATTATCCGTATCAACGGGCAAGTTGCCGGAAATTTTCCTACTCATAAATCAATCCTCTCTGATCGATACCGTGAATTCGCACGGGAGAGTCTTGTGTGCGAGGTTAGCGTCAGGTAAAGATCGCTTGTAAAATTGAAAGAAGAAAAATAAATCTTGTATTATATCGTGTGTTTTAATTTGAATTCCGATTAGTATGATATATGCAATTTAAGGTTTAGTGTATGTACACATACGACACGTGTAATTAATGTAAATCTATTGTTTTATATATATTCTAGAAAATTTTATTCGTACAGAATTTTGAGATGATTCAACAGATAAGATATTTAGTAGTAAATGTTCTTTTGAGATCTATGACTGAAAGATTTAAATTATTGTTAACCATTTAAAGTGCATGTAATTGATACTGTACGTAGAGTTTGAAATATAATTTGTACATTGAGAAATCCAGTATCCAAATACTGGATCTATATATTATACGTATATTAAAGATTTATCTGACACTCGTGAAACAGAGAGGCAAGAGGTCGGTGATCGGACGACGTCTGAAAAGCTCGACTATCTTTGACACGTCGCATTATCAAATATTCCTTTGATCATCGTACGCCGTGTGCTCGTGACAAGCAATTTGTACTCGGTACGATCAGCTCTGATTACTTTCAACTTACCAGACCTCCTCTGCAGGAGAAAACACGTTACCATTCGAAAGCATTTTACCACCGGGAATTTGTTATCGAAAAGTCCTCGGGTCAGGTTCTCGCGACTCTGACAAGTTTCCTCATTGTTTCTCGTCGTCCATCGATGGAATTATTTTGAATTTACTGGCGAGCACGCAGAAAGTCGAATGGTGAAAACGAAATTTAGCAAAGCACAGCCGACGGCCGAGGACATCAAAAGACGCCACGGGGCACTGATTTCTGAAAACGAATCTCGGGCGAAAAATCGCGAGACTGTTGTTAGGTGTTGGTTCCCTTTCAGCTGCGGCCACGGCGTATCAGCGTATCTGAATACATTCATCAGCGGCGGCGAAAGGAAAGAAGGCGGAGAACGCAGGAAGGTGACATAAGAAAAGAAAGAGCGGACGGGGATGGAAGGAGCGATAAGAATAGAGGCGAAGGCGAAGCGGGTTTATTTCACCTGAAGAAGGACGTATAAATAGAAAGAGACGAGCGCGGGAGGCAAAAGAGCAAAGGGGAACAAAGAGGAAGCCTTGAGGGAGAGCTGCAAATAAAGAAACGAAGGGAACTATCGACGGAGAATATAAAAGGGACGAAGACACCGGGAACGCAACGTCAAGGAGGATCCTTCCCTTCCTTGATTTTCACTATAAAAACAGAAGGAAAGATAGAGAGAGAGAGAGTGAGAAAGAGAAAGGGGGAAAGGAAAAGGTCAAATGTGGAGAGAGGGAAACGTGAGAAATGAGACAGAAAAAGGGGGAAGAAATTGTAAAACGAGAGAAAGTAGAGAGACGATACAGAGGATACAAAGAGACAAAGTCGAGTTGATATTTACAGAGAGAAACGGGGGCGGGGGAGGAGAGATCGACGAAAAGGAACGCGTAAGATCGGTGCAAGAGAGAGAGAGAGAGAGAGAGAGAGAGAGAGAAAATGAGAAGAATTCAAAAGGTGGAGGAAAGAGATGGAGAGAGGTAGGCAAGGGTCACGGAGGAGAAGACGGCGTCTCGAGTAGCGGCGGCCCTATGGAAAAGCTTTTTTCATTAAAGTACAGAAAATCTTTTTAAGGGATATAAAAGACCGACTCACGGAATTCCTTTGGTCGACCCAGGTCGAGACAGTGAAATTGCCGGCGCGATTCGGGGGGAGGGGGTGGAGGAAGCGACTTGATAAAGGGAGAAACAAAGCCGGGCGAACGTAGAAAAGGGGTGGAACCGGGAGGGATTGGGTGGTAACGCGAAGCGGCGACGGCCCGTGGGGAGTATAGGAGGCTAGGTGGTAAGTGGACAGAAAGGAGAAATAAGAACAGGAGTTTCGTCGTTCCTGGGGAAATTCTGTGATTATGTCGTTCACGAACGATCGCTGCCACGAAAGCCAATACCGAAAGCATTCCACTTTTAGAATATCGCGCAAACCTGTTCGCCCTCGCGTAATTTCCATTGCATGCTCAATTGCGTCTGTTCGATTGCCTGATTTCCTCGTTCAGATGCCGACGTGCTTCCAGATTCCTTCCGCATGAGAAAGTGCGTTAGAAATTAACGCGAGAAAGCGTTTTCGATCGGTTCGCGAAGGAATATTGAAATAGTCGTGGAAACTGTTCGAACGTACACTGTGGATTTTTAGCCATTTACGAGAAACTACTTGAACTAAGCATGTAACGTGTAAATACGCAACAAATACCAAAAGCACGTCGTTCGTTAAAATTAACGAATACGATGATAATTTACCTGGCCTCGATATTTTTAATTAACGAAAAATTTTTTTAATTAAGGAAACGAATTTGTGTAATTACAAATTACAAAACATTTCGAATGTAAATTTTGAAAATATATTTCGCGGTTGCAAAGATCGTACATTTCTATACTCAGCGAATAATTTTTCTATTCGTTTCGAATTTACACGGGTATTATATTAGAATTTGTTCGAAACTGTAATGACGATACTTGTATCTCGTTACACGGTGCTAATGAAATTTCAAGAAGTTTCGCACAACGCGCGATTATAACATAATTCCCCGAAATGTTTCGCGGTGAAGGTTAGAGTTTCACTCGTTCCTCTCGTCAGATTTTATCGAAAAGCTTTCCGACGCTTTCCCATTTTTTCTTTTTTTTTTTCTTTTTTCTTTTTTTTTTGCAACTTTTCTCCGCGATAGGGAAAGCCCTCCCCGTCGCGTCTTTCGGTAAACGTTCGCCCGTCATAAACCTCTTTTTACGTTCACGTCGCGTTTTATCCCATTCCGTTGCAAATTTCCGACGTCTCGCCGTGTTTCGCGCGCATTAGTTCGCGGGACGACAGCGAGTTTCAGTTTCCAGAAATTCGCCCCGACATCTGCTGTCGTTCATCGACGTTCCTCGTGAAACCTTGAATTTGTACTTGGCGCACGGACGAGCCTTGTTTCCCCTTTAATTTTATCCCGAAAGTTTCTCTGCGAAGCAGATTCTGCTCTCAAACGTGATCACATTGTTCAAATTTCAAACGGAAAAAAACCTAGGAATGTGTTATTCGAAACATTATGGAACGAGAAGAGAAGAGAAGAGAAGAGAAGAGAGTTTAAAGAGACGTATTGTATAATGGCAATGGTTGGTCGAGAGAAAGAGTATCGAGTGACTCGTAGGAATTCGTCGCAAAAGTATTCCCGGCTTCATTACATTCTCTGTTAACGATTTGTCGTTTAAGCGACAGCTCGTGATTAAGGCTTGATTCGAATTCCATCTCGGAAAGCAGAACGTTCGAAATACCTTGAAATAGCTGTGATTTTACTTGGCTGGCTAATCGAGGCTAATGACAATTCCGTTTCCGGCAAATTGCTTCGAGAAATCTCGACTTTGTCGAACGCTTTCTACGAATTTTCTCGTCCTGCTACAGAGACTGAAATTAATAATGCACTGTTCGAATTATTAGCGAATTCTCAGTTAGCGAATGATAAGAAGATTGCAAAGAGAAAATTCTAAATTCGTTTTCCTTGATCTTAATCCTTAAAACGTTTCACAATTGGAAATTTTCTATACATCGTGCGTGGCTAACACCAAACTAATTAAAATTCGCGCTACGTTCGCCACGATTTATCTTTGGCAAAGCGGCTTAAAAAGTCAGTTGGACGACTTGAGAAGTGGAAAGTGAAAATCCGATCGATTGACCGGTGCGCGAAATACACGCGGTTCTATCAGGGGAGCCATAAATCTCGACGGTCACGGTTAAAGGATGTCTGGATTTAATTAATACCGTCTCGGCTGGCAATCGACGCAACGACGTAATTTGACGAGGGATGATCGATATCGACGCAGTGCGCGTCAACGGAAACAGCATAATGCGCCGCGTCGGAAGCACGCGTTTTATCGGTACTTCCCCTCCCGCCGTCTTCGCAATCTCGCGTATCCCCTCGACCTATCGACAACCGACGAAAAATGTATCGGCTGGCACGAAACGGCAACTCAACAATGGATCGTCGTATCCGATCCGAGGCTCTCTCCGGGTCTCTTTGTTACGCGCAACGTACGCGGTTAAAAATTAATAAAAGAAGCAGGAACGTTCACAAAGGCGGATACGGGGGGTGGTTATAAAGGAACCGGTTTGATATTCGGAAAAGTGGAGCACTGGAATTGCATTCTCTTACAGTGGATTTCCACAGGCATCTTAACGTTTCAATTTCCTCGCATAAAAGCGACTAACGGCCCGATCCTCCTTTTCTCTCTTTCACACACACACACACACACACACACACACACTCTCCTCTCTCTCTCTTTTTCTCTCTCTTCTTGGAGAGACCACATTTTCTCTAAAGCTATCACGTGTCGAACGTGCTGTTCGATTCCCAAGGACTCGCGGCCGTGGAACCGTGTCCGCGAGCACGCGCAACGAGACCAGATTTCCTTTTTTCCGGGGCGCGAGCAGACGCGTCGCGACGTCGAGAAATTGAATCGTCCAGATGGAAATTCGCGTTCGTGTGGGCGGTTCCCTCACAGCTGGCGTATCCCGACCCTTTGGCCTTGCGTCCGTCTGCCGCCGGCTATATCGTTTTCCATACACGAGTGTGCCTCGAATGTGCCTCGAAGTTATATAGAAGTCCGGTGAATACGGACTCGAATCGTAAAGCTTCTGGACATTGAAAATGGGATTTGACGGATGACGGACCGGACAAGTTTCGACCTTGTTCCTAGACGACGTTTCAGTTTCCTCTCTCTCTCTCTCTCTCTCTCTCTCACCCTCTCTCACTCTCTCACTTTCCCGATATATTATATCTTCTCTGGAGCATTTGTAGAATCGACAGCTTACGTTCTCTCTTCGTTTTTCTTTCACGAGTAAACTCCCGTTCAACCGGTCCCTTACGGGACCAGACCTCTGACCGGACAAACGAATGGCCGGTTAATCCGGAAATATATATCAGCCGGCGAACCTTCTCTCTATCTCACTTACATTTTATTATCTCCCACTCTCGCGTACCAGTCGAAATTCTATCCGTGTTCTCCGCGACGTTTGTTTCAGCTCGGGCCGCGTCAGCTGATTCGTCGACTCGCGCCACTTGCCGAATTAAAATTATTCGCAACTCGTGAACTGAGCTTGGGAACGAAACTTTTTTCGTTGTTTTCCTTTTCTTTTGCTTAAACATTTGGAATTAACAACAAAAATAGCACATGTAATAACATTTTGTGAGGATTTCGTTCGTATAATGTTGTTACGTGTGAAAATATATTTTTATAAAATTATATTTATATTATAATCAATTATACGCAAAAGCCTCACAAAATGTATTTACGTATGAAAATACATTTTTATAAAGGTAATATATCGTACAATTTTTTATTACACTTGACACGTTTTTATCAACGTTAGTTCAATGAATTTAACAAATATTTTAATACCATCTACATCTTTAATATCAAGAGCGACATTTCTTGTCTAGAGTATTTTTGCACATTTGTACTTTAAGTGTGTATGAACTTGTCTGTCATTATGCAGCATGGCTAAAACATATGCAGAGATTAACGTTACAGTAAAATCTTAAGCTTTTAATTCGGATTTTATGAAATTACGAGCCTCTGAAACATCGGCCGTCTCTTTTGAACTCTCTTCTATCAAAAAAAAAAAAAAAAAAAGAAAAAAACCATTAAATAATCAAAGAAGGAAGAAATAATCACAGTAGAAAAGTCGAAAATGGATTAAACTCGATCGATCGAAGCAAGACCGGACAGTCCGCTGTATTTCAATTCGTCGCGGACTCAAAGCGACGGGGAAGTTTTTCAAAGAAATTCCGCTTTTAACTCGTCTGGTAAATTTAAAATGCCATCAGTACGAGCAAATAATTTGTAGAAACGTTTACGAAAGCGCGCCGGCGCGGTGTCTAGCCCGAAGAGAGGTCGAGCATGTTGGAATCTGACGTTTCAGACAGTCTGGGGGGGGGGGGGGGGGGCTGCAGGATCGCGCCCGGTTTACAAAGCGTAAAAAACGTGTAAATAGCGTACAGAGACGCCAAGTGTAAAAAATGCAGGGGCGAGAGCATTTCATGAATAGCTGTGCAAACGAGAAGTTAGCAGGATTCAGTGCTGTTTAGACGGCGAGGGGGGGACGGGGAGGACGGGGAGGGGCCGTGGAATGGAATATATTTTTATGGGAGCGCAGCGTTTCTTTCGCGGAAATTTAGAACCGGTTGAAGCGTCATCGCTCGAAAACTACTGCTGCGTGCACGTCGGCGGGATTCGCCAGTCACCGTTCCGTCGTTCGGGAACGGGCGTATTTTCCATGATGTTTCTAACCGTGAGAGCGCGTGTAACAAACGCGGACGTATTAAATTAAAGCGACGTAATTAATGAAAAGGCTGACGCGTAGTACGGCGAGCCGATAATTTTCATAAAGAGATAATTTTCTATTTCACGCGCCAAAGGACGGATAAATTGTTACGTTAAATATCGTACAATTCTCTCTCCATTATCAACGTACTCTCTGCTAAAATTTATTAACGCCTTCGTTATCTACGGTTTATCTACGATTCGTTTATTCCGATGAAACGATATACGCGCAGGCTGCAAAATCGTGCAATAATTAATCAGGCCCATAAAACGTCGAATCGCGTGTCATTACACAAAAATTTCATTTGCCATCTCTCCGGACAGCTAAACACACGGTAGAGAATATTTCCGCCCCGTTTCCCGAGGAATAAACGTTGGACGAGTCCCAGGAAACGCGACAGCACGGAGCAAAAAGACGCGGCGAGCCAAGCACCGTGCACCTTCGTGACACGTGTCACGCGATACATTAGGAGTCTTCCGGTTAGGAGAATTCATTCGACGAAACAGATATCGCGCTTCGTTATACGGCGATTCGCGCGTTTTCGAGCAGTTTTCAACGCAGCTTTCGAGAGTCTGGCCAAGCTACACCAACGCGAAGAACGAACGACCTCCCACCACCCTACTCTCCAAGTTTTTACCGAGTCGTGGATCGCGTTAACGACGTAGATCGCGCCGACGAGATACCCAGAGCAGCGTCGTAAAAATTACTCCGCTCCTATTAGTTATCTAAATGCAATCTTTACGAAGGATCGTTGCTGAAATAAGCCGTTAATTTCGCGAGGAAATTTCGCGAGGAGGTGAGAGGTTTCGCTCGATGTTTCACCGAGATCTGCAGCGTGTCGAGAGCCGATTGCAAATCGCGGTGGGATTTTAATTTGCCGTGAGAATGAAATTCTTTGAACGAGAGAGAGAGAGAGAGAGAGAGAGATAGGGAGATGTTACGATATTAATGGCGATTAGTTTGCTTTCCGGCGAGTGGAGGAAGGACATTGCACGAAAAGTTTACTCGTTACGTTAATTATAAACAAAAACCGCGCAGACAGAAATCTGGATTACGGTCTGCAGTGGAAAAATATGGTAAAAGGGAAGAGAGAGAGAGAGGAGATAACGCGATGACGGGAGTACTTACGGTAAACACGGTGCTGCGCCTCCGAGATAATATTGAAACAAAGCTGAGGAGAACGCTTTGCCTCGTGGCAAATCAAAGTAAAACATAAATTTGAAGCAATTATTAAGTACCGCTTTGTACATGTATACGCAGTCGGTCGAACGTTTGTGGCACGAGTTTCGTAAAAACGGGGAACTTGATACGTTTACTTTTTAAACATTGCGGAACAATGAAATTTCGGAATCGTTTGTGCTCCGAGAGCACTTTATCACACTGTCAAAGGATTAAGAACGAGGTCACTTTTCTACTTTGTATACTTCAACCCCGAGATGATTTTTAAGTTAATAATCTCGAAATTGAGTGGTAAAATCCAAAATTATTATCTTTACTGGCTTAAAAATCTTCTCGTCGGAGAATTGTCGACGTAAAGAAAAAAGCTGCACGACTTGTAACTCAGTACGATTTGTCTTACTGAAAGCCTCAGAAGCAACTCTTCTGACTAGGAAACGAAAACGACTTTTTTGCCATAAAATTTTATTGATACGCAAGACAAATTACAGGCGCGATCGCTCAGTACCAGACAACGCCACTCCTATTCGAACTCTACCACGCCCCCTCGCGAATCACGTGACCCAAATCAACCAATCGCTAATTTTCGTTGCATTAGCGTTGCACGATTTTCTAGATTACCCCCGCTATAAAATCACTTTCAGTGATAATATGTAATATAAGACGTAGATATACGTATCCAATACAAATTATATCGCACGATGTAATAAAAGTGTATAAAATAAAGGAACATTTCGAATGATAATTGACAGAATTGACAGAAACAAATTTTTGTCGAATCGCAAGGTAATCCCCGAAATATTGTTTGTCAGAAGCTGAAACGCTCGAAGCTACGTAGACTTCGGGCTTAAATGGCCAAAGACGGCAACCATTCTTCACGTTACGAGCGAATCGTTGTTATCTACGACCGGAAAGTACATGCAGTCATAATTGCTTCCTGTAATACAGCGAAAGCGCCAAGGGAGACATCGAGTTTCCCCGGTCTCCGTGCAAAAGCAATCGTAGATTCACCTGCATCACGCACCCACTGTTCGGAATGCAATCTTACGGAGGTACACGCCCGGCGAGATCGTATCGAGTTTTCTGAATAATTTTGCACTTAACGCGGCGCGACCGCGAAATTTCGAGCTTCCCACAGAGCCGCGCTGCCGTCGGAGCCCCGTGGAAAAATGCGGCGGTATGTGTAAGGTCGAAATAGCTTCCTGTAGAGCAACAGCGGCAAACACATGGAGTCTGATGAGCTCGGAACGGAGAGTGGAATCGAGGAAACAGGGAGAAGAATTATTTCGTAGAGACTTATTGCATCGTTGCACAGGCGAATTTTAATTCGAGTGAAATGTGTGTGTTTAAGAAAATGTGATACATTTATAGTAGTTTCTTTTGACAAAGAAAGAGGACGGTGAATCGGCGAATTATACAAATATTGTTCGAATTAAGGTTAAAAAGCACCAAATTTATTCCACAATCGGTACGAGCATTAAAGAAGAACATTTAATCTTAGCGTTAAAAGGATTTTATGATGATTTAATGATATGATTAAATAAAAAAATCTTCCCGATTTCTTGATTTATGTTATACTAAGAGTATAACAAGAGAACGAACTTGTTAAATTCAAAGGTGTAAGTCTTTTAAAAATAAATAATAATCATCAAGAGAAGTTACAATACTTTGAAAACGTACATTCAGCTGTACTGAAACTCAAGTAAAATCAACGCAACGTGTTTGAAACTTTACAATTTCCTCCTTCTAAGACTATTCTTATCGTGTTGTTTCAGCCTCGCACGCGTTGCTCCATATAAGAACGGGATTAACGACGGAATGGACGCAAGAATGGCCTAATCCAATGACGTGTGGTCACACATACTCGCGTAGCGGAGTGCATATATAACGTAAGATGTCGGTCAACCTTGCACCTAAGCTTGCACCAGAATAGAGAGACACGTAGACGCGCGGAACACATCTTACATGGTCACGCGTGCCGGGTGTACGTACGTGTGTGCAATTCGGCCCGTGTGTGCATGCAAGGCATATATGCATATATCAAAGACCAGCGTGCAGCTCAGTCGACCAACCAACCACGTAGCAATGCATCAAGCCTGGTAATTTATAGCGGGGCGATTAACCCCTTCGCGTTTGCTGCCTCCCCTCGACCGGAGAAGATCTGAAAGTCAGATCTGCCGGCCGACTCTCCCTAATATACACGCGTCAAGATATACTTGACGAGGCCCGCGATGACTACCCCCTTCGATACGTCGCGTCGCGATTGTCCCGGCTTTCTCTTTTTCTCTCAGCCCGTTGTCGGAAATAATATCGATAATAATCGGAATATTTTTTGTGATGTCCGTCACGGGATATTATTACCGAGTATCTCGCCTAAAATTGTCAATTCTTTCACCCTGTTCGAGAGTATAATTTTGTTTTTGAGAATAATTTTGTAGAATATTTAGATTATTTTTTAACATACAATTTGATACTTACAGTAGGCAAAACAAGTTTCTTGTGTTGAAAGATGTATCATATTTGATAAAGTGACAGGTCTCGAAATTTGTTAATATTACAATTATAAGAACAAAAGAGTTGCTTTTGGTAAAATTTGGCTGGAACAGAAATTTATTATCTGACCAGAACTGGAATAATATACCAATGTAATAGACATCAGTCTTTTCCACAGACAGCCGATTTTTATGCAGAGTCCTATTTTTATAAACTGTGCAGCTTGGTCCATTGAAAATTATATCGCGTACTTCGTTCTCAATATTTCACATATTCTGGAACGCTATATTTGCATTCTGTGCGTCATTGCAACTTTAAATTTCTTATTTCTCGTTCTACTTCTCACGATTGTGCAGTTTAAGTAAAATTAAACGAATTCCGTTTTAGCTCTCAAGAGAAATTATTAGTGATGTAAAAGCACAGATTCCTTTTTCGAAATTCGGGCGGCGGATTAATATAGATATATCCGAATGTAAATAAGTTGTTCCAAACTTAACTTCAAGCTCCATTGAACGTTTGAATATTCTTTCTTGAACATTAAAAGATTAATGAAAGATTTCGTCGAATGTTTACAATTCACTTCATGTAGAAGAAAATAAGTGTATTTTTAAATGAACTGGCAACGTTACATAAATCGAACATATTATCCGAAAGGGTAAAGGTCGCCGAAAGAAGTAGCAGTTTTGAAACGGAAAATTATATTTTCGATCTATAGCGGTAGTTATATTACGAATTTGGCATTTCAATCGAAGAGAAAACAAGAGCGAACTTTCCACGCTGATAAAGCGCATCGTAGCAGTAAATGGACCGTTATGCGTGAAATGATTCGTTCAAAGCGCGTTCAAAGCATCTGTCCTTAAATGCTTCTTCGATGCATTAAACACGTACACTTTGTGCAAATTCTCTGCATATTACGCGATCGTCGGAATTGCACCGCTGCAAACATTAATTATCGTTATCGTTACATTTAAACTCGATAGGAAGCGCGTGCTTTATCAAGAAACGATTTCACAGGTGATATCACGCATTAAGTAAAATAATTGTCAAAGGTTTCTGCGAAAGGATCGCCTCTTTGAACAACGATGTAATTGTAATTAGCCGGTAGAAGCGAACCTGCGAAATTTCCACCTGTTATCGAGGACACTCTTCCTAAAGCTGTCTTTAATTTAAGAAGAGACGACAATGCCAAACCGTGCTTCGTTACCTCGACCTTCCTTCGCAACTTCGTTCAACGCTACTTCTTGGAAAATTAACACCCTTTTGTACTTCGAGGTTTCCCTCGCGGCAATTGTTTGAGAATAAAGTACATTTCGTTGATTTAGATGATCTCCGAATATGTTGTCAAAGCTAAGATTTTCAACGAATCGAGGTATTTAGACGTGGAACACTATTTACAGTTGTTCACAAAAGTATTCAAATCCTTGACATGAAAGGCTCAGAAGCAACTGTTCCAACTAGGAGATGAAGACGACCTTTTTGCCATAAAATTTTATTGATACGCAAACATTTGAATCGATACGAGACAAATTACAGACGCGATCGCTCAGTCAACGCCACTTCTACTCGAGGTCTACGCCACGCCCCTTCGCGAATCACGTGACCCAAATCAACCAATCGCTAATTTTCGTTGCATTAGCGTTGCGCCTGAAGACTTTCAGTGATAAAATAAAAGAAAAAAATGAGGCCGCCAACGTTACAACATAGCCTAATCCTAACTTGAATCTAGTCTACATACGTTTTTAGCAAATATCTCGGAAATTAAAGCACAGCGGTGATTGCAGAAAGTCAGACACTTCAAATCTCGAGCTCGACGACATTCACACTCGAAAGTTTGCAGATTTTCACGCAAGTCATAATTTACGCAAAGTATCCAAGCTCCCGTCTCAAATTCTATCTTTCGCACAGCATTCGCAAAACTGTTGAACGTAATTCATGAATATCCAAAGTTCATTGGTAGTCGAAACCACTGTTCTGTCCTACTCGCGATCGTGCTCCCGGCTAATTGCCTAAAATATTCCGTTTACGAGAGGAATCTCGCCAGCCAAGGGCCGAGCTCGACAATTATTCGCCAATTCTTCCCCAAGGATGGATCGCTTTACAAGGCGAATAGACGTTTTAATCAGACTTTAATTAAGCCTCGTCGAGGACAGTCCCATTTTTTCAATTCACCGTGCGACCGGTCGGCGAACGCGGAAAGTGACGCATTAAGAACCATTTATCTGCGGCGGAAGAGAGCATCCAATCCGTTCCGTTCGCCGGGGCAAATGAAATTCCCCGGAGTGAAAGGGAGGGAACGCGACAAAGCGGGGGGATGATTTGTCAGGTCGAAAATGGAGATGGAGAAAAAAGGGACAAGGAAGGGGGGGGGGGGCAGAGCGAGGAACGATATCGGTGGAAAACTCGGGTGTAATTTTCATCTCTCCGAATTTCCATATCCGTAGCCGAGCGGGCACACGATGCACGTAGCAGTGGGAACGATGTCTGGCGGAGAGCATCAACGCTCGTACCTAACAAGGTAAACAAGCGCCGCGAAACGTGCGGTCAGGACGCGCGTATCCTTATCGCGACGAGTGAGTCGTGCCACGACGTCATCCGGCGACGTAACTCCGGGCTCTCGCGGCGGAAACGGGACGTGCACGCGGTCGTTCCCTCGTAAAATTTCGTATCTCGTCGAGTGGTGACAGGAACCGGGCAAACCTCAGGGTCACGAGAAAGAGGAGAGGAAACGCGAGCACGACGAAACGAGAGAATGCCGCTGGCACGTACCACCCGACATTTTGCTGTTGTGCAGATTGCAGATTGAACGATATTCGAAACTTGAACTATCGATTCGATTTGTTTTTACTTCACGTCGACGCTCTGCCATTTCGGACTTGGATAGACTTTTTTCTTTTTTTTGAAAGTTATGAAATTTGGAACGTTGCTAAAAAATTTTATTTTTTTCTCAATTATATTAAAGATTGCGCAGTACCAAACAACGCCACTCCTACTCAAGGTCTATCCCACGCCCCCTCACGAGTCACGTGACTCAAATCAACCAATCGCTAATTTTCGTTGCATTAGCGTTACACCTGATTTTCTGAGTTACCCCCGCTAAAATCACTTTCAGTGATAATATTGTATAATCCAGCTGTTGCTTAAATTCTTCACCGAGTTGTATAATTTTTCAAATTTCACTCTTCCACTGCCACGAAAAATATCAAGACCACCTGGATATTTATTACTAACGAAATAAGATTACGCAAGTTAACGAACGATGCTACGCGATAAAATGCCACGCGTTAAATAACATTTACATGGTATAAATTACACAACGTGCATAAATATTTAAACACCGGAATTTGGCATTCGTTTCGTTTTTATCCGGAGTATATCGGATCTCTGGTATTTTTGTCGCTGAAATCGCCAGTGCTGCAAGAAAGCAACGTTTCTAAAAAAGAAGAAGAAAAAAAGAAAGCGGCGCGCATTGTTTTTCACCAATGCACTGTGAGAAATCCCGGTGGGACGCATGTGCTATATAGCTGTCATTTTCAATGAATGTTCCAGGATCGCTGGCTTGTTGTTGGCCCTCGAGCGACATCGTTTAGGTAGATGTGCTAGAAAGCCCATTGCGGAAGAACTTCCATTACTTGATATCGCGGGACGAACTGTGTCAAATGAAAATATATGAGCCTCGGCGCTGTGTGCCGCTGGTTCGTAGCCGGTGAAAAGAAACCGGTCGCAAGAAACGACTGGCTCTATGAGGCGGCACTTCTTTCAACAACCTGCTTTGCAACGGACCATCTGGCTTGATAACGTAACCAGTAACTGGTCCAGTTATCGGTGCTACTCCAGCGCCCCTTACCTCGGATTAATGAAAAACTTGCCCCAACCACTCACCAGAGATACTACAGAATGTCGATACCCGAGTTACGGTTTTCATTCTTCGATCGTATTTTCTCCCTTTGGATGAATCTTTTTTTAACAATGTACGTAGACTGTTGATAATAATTTGCACGTTCACAACGGGACACGTTGTATCGTTAGTCCCGATAATTTCTCGTTTGAATTTGTGCAGCTGAAAATTTCAAAATTTTGGAGGCAACGCACAGCACTGTTTCCATTTCGCAAATGATGAAATCGCCGCGTTAACGAACCTCTGACCTGCATTGACCATCAGCTACTACTGACACATATAACCGAAGGATTGTCCAGGAGAAACGAAAGAGGGACATCGAAGCGAGTGGCGACGGATCAAAGACGATCCAAAAGGCGAACCGAGAGGTTACAGAAATAAAGGAAAGTGAAGCTATCGGATTGTTCCTTCCGGAAAGTATCTTTAGAGCGGAAAGAGAGCGCTGACGGTCGAAAGTCGGAGGTGGGAGGGAGTGATAGGTCCGGGCGAACTTCTTGAAAATGCCAGCCACGAATTTACCCTGACCCGTGCTGTACGCTTGGAAATCAAATTCCGGCGGACAGTGGCCAAGCCTCTTTCCATTGGATACATTTTGCAGACGCGAGCGGAAACTTTCGCTGCCGGTAAACGAGTCAACGGAACTTCCAGCCACTCGGGGACGCGACGATGAAAAAGAATACGATATCGCGCACGAGTATTCGGTTCGCGCGTTCGCTTTCATACCGTAGCAACGCGGACCTGTACTCGTACTCGTACGTGTTTGATGACTTTTCGCTTTCGAACAACGAAAGAGACGTTCGACTGAAAAATTCGTCGGACTGGAGAGCGACGAATCTGCGCGAGCTTCGTCGATAATCAAAGTTCGATAATCAAAGAACGGCGCGCTGAAATATTCGACGTTCCCCGCGATTCAATCGCGAAACGGAGTAGTAGTAAAAATACATTTTTCGCCTAGAGATCGATGGTACAAAGTGAGCAACTTTTGTAATGGTCTCGCGACTGTTGAACGATTCAATTTTCCTCTCCTCGGAATCTCGCTTTTATTAATAAACACGGAGAAGAGAATCTTTGAAATGCAATTGGAACGTAGTTCTTCCCTCGAGAAACTTTATAAAACTTTATAAAATGTCTAATAGTTTGTAAGAGCTTTGGCAAAATTCGTTTAAAACGCCGCGATTGCTCGCTAATATAAATAAAAAATTGCATCGCTTGTTCGGCTGTAACAGCGGCGTCTCGATTGAATTTGCGGGGCTCTCTCGGCTACAAAACTTATACACCATTACAGGACTCTTGAAGAATACTCTTACGGAATACACGGTACATTTACCCGTCCCGTCACGGCCAAGAAACACAATATCAGTCCACCGCGGTTCTTCTCCCTCTTCGAGAAGCGAGCTCGACTGCTCTATCGCAGCAGTAGACTCGAGGATTGCGCTTTTCGGGACAGAACGGCTGGCGAAATGCAGAAATATCGCGGCGTGGCGACCGGATCTCGGGGAAATATCGGAAACGCGCGCGATACAACTGTGATTACCATTGGCAGGAACAGAGAGGGAGGGAGAAGGAGAGAGCTCTCGCAGAGCTTCGAGCATAAGCTCGTGTAGCAGCTGGTTCATTTAATTCGCCGGATGCTTTTGTTTCCCGCTCTACACCGTGTAATTCAATTATTGCCCTAGCTTCGTACTTCGATCCGGCCGACGCGAGCAATAAGCCGAGCTGTTCGTTTGCTTAATTCTTCCGTTCTACCGGTTCCACGATTGCTCGCGGTCACTTCTTCTTCCAAGCTCGCCGCTTTATCTCGCACGGTCGTTGCAGCCTCGATCGATTAGCGTCCTCGCTCGTCGCTTCGTATCGCGTTAACAACTTTCGCGACGACATCGCATTTTCATCTTTTTTTTTTTTTTTTTTGTTTTCGTTCTCCGTTCCATACATACACTTGTAGATTTGAATGACGACGTTCGAAAGTATTAGAAGATTGTTGGAGAAAGTGAAACGATAGAAATAATTGAAACAAGTAAAGAATTTATAAAATTCTTACTATTGCGTGTACGTTATCTGTATCATCGCAACTAATCGTGATGTTCGTATTAGTAACTTTTCCATTATGTTTGTTTTCATTTATTCTACAATTCATGTTGGATAAATTTCACCGAATTTTGACAAATAATTATTTCTCACGAATAATTTCTAGAAATTTCTGCAAAATTATATTCAATTATACCGACTTATCTGAAAGCAGAGGTTGTCATGATACTCGTGAACGAGGGGTGCACGCGCCAATTATACCGCTCGGTGCACGTGTTCGAACGTTCGCGAGTTTCATATTACAAAAAAATGAATAAGTCGCGACGGATTTGTCGGTGAAATGGTGGTACAGCTTATCGACAGAAATTTAAAAGATTATTTTGAATAAACACGGTGCTCGACTCCCCGGCGGAGAGCCAGCACGAAACAGCCTAATTGCTGGCTACATAGTATCGTAATCGTTCCCTCGATCGTATCCCTCTGGTAATTTTTCTCGTTAGACCTAGGAGATATTAAATTATTCCCCCATCGCGTGCGCCTCGCCGTTTATCTATTTTCAACGTTTCCCAACTGGAAAATAAAAGAAGACGCGTCGAAAAAAATGCATGATTCCTGAATTTGTGCTCACGAAAGTGTCTGAACGATTTTGCGAACGCTTATCACGTGTGATAAAACTTTCTTTTTTTCTTTAACACTGTGACGAGATTTTCAAAGACTAAGACGCAAATATTACAGAGAATCATGTAACCCTGTGTTGAGGAACATAATGACGTTCAAGACGATTTTTGTAATTTTTCGTAAAATGCGCATCAGCAGTCTGTAAATTTCAAATATTTACAGAATAAAACCTCTCCTCTGCTCGTCGCCGATTTTACCGAAATTTGGGGGGGGAAAAAAGGAAAATTTCGCCAAAGCTCGTCTCTCTCCTTGCAATGTCAATTCTCGAAGTATTCGCAGGAGAGTTTTCAATGGCCGAAGCGTTCGAATATACTTTTCGCCAACCACGACATGTCCGCGGAACCGTGAACGAGCAGCCGATGAAAAACGCAAACGACGAGGCGGCTCACCGCCGGATTACCGAAACAAGTTCCGAGTCGAAGTGGCTCGACGTGGAATGTTCGAAAGTCACGAACGAGGAGGAGCAACGTGTGCAACGTTCCGCTATTCTGTAAATAGAAGAAAAAAAGGAAGTAGAAGAAGAAGAAGAAGAAGAAATAGAAGAGACAGAGAGTTTGAAGTATCGAGAACGGAAGTAAGACCGCCAATGCAGTCCCGAGGGTGGTCGTACACGTGTCCTTGACGCTGTAGCCCGGTAACTCGCGAGCACTTCAAGTCTAGCCAAAATTTCGCCTCGATCCCTCATGCATATCCACGATAGAGAGAGAGAGGGAGAGAGGGAGAGAGAGAGAGAGAGAGGTTCACGTTGGATGCCAGATGCAAATGCGTACGCAATGGCCAGCGCGTGCATGTGTACGTATGTTATCGGCGCCCAGATTTCGGTCGTTTACCGGCCCCCGTCCTGTATATCCGCGCCGTGGAACGCCATTATATATGATCCGGCCACCGAATGCGCGTTAGATTGTTGCAATGACGTATGCGTGAACCTCGCGCGTATCCTTGACACCCAACATACCCTTCCGAGCACACCGCCGCTCAAAAGTCGTACAACAGCTGCTATATTTATTGGTGAAAAGCGGAAAGGTTTGTGGGACAAAGTGTTCAGTTTAACTTTAATTTGTTCATTAATGGACATTATTTGTCAAGGAACGAGAAATTTTACTACGCTCAAGATAAATAAAAATATTCGTGCAAGTTTAACTTAGAAAAAGTCTCAAAGATAAGTTTAACGTTTGGCGAAGATTGAAGGCAAAAGGGCAGAAATTAAGGAAAATTTTTATTCCTCCTAGCTAGCTTTTTAAGATTGAGTATTTCTAAAAAACACTGAAACAACTTGGTTGAAAAAGTACATTGAATTATATGAAGAGTGGATTTTGCAGTTACGTCGAACCGAAGCGGCTACGAAGTAGAGTTTCGTAGTTTCTCTGGATAAAATAGATTAAAGCGTACAGTTTCTTGCGTGTTGGAATCAAATTTAGGGTTTCTTGCATTAGGGAGCTGTGGTACGTTGCGACATGCCATTTTCCAGCTTTTCGTACATCGGCGTAACAGTCGATTGCTTAGGAAGACTTAGGAAGTTCGTTCTAAGGGCTCCCACGAGGCTTCAAAGTGTTTTAGACAAACTACTGGTGTAGTTCCAAGTGAATTCAGATACCATTCTTCGCCGCAACGTTATTCTCCTTTTGTTCAATTTTGTATCGACTAGTTTTTTAAAAAAAGATGGTTATTCGTTTGGAGGGATATTGGACAGTATTATAAAGGTATTATAGAAATGTAGTATAACGAATGTAGAAATGTAGTAAAATGAAATTAGGTAGCTACGTCCTTTTAGTAGCAATACTCCTTTTGAATCCGTTGATTCAATTTAAAGTCACTGCAACACTTGACTAGGATATTATCGCACTAACAAGTCGGTAAACGAAATTTTACATCAACAGGTTAATTAAATTCTCTCGTGCAACAGCAACAATCTCACGTAAATTTCACAAATTAGGAATCAACTAAACGTTGTATTCGACGTAAAATTATACATGGAAAACCAAATAAAATAAAACAAAAATCTCTCGTAGCTTGTAAATTCGTCGATTTTGTTAATTTTATTAATTAAATTCGGACGAAAAATATTTAACCAATCACGTTCCACTATACTCTTCCAGCAAGGACAACATAATTTCAAGGTGTTGTCCATGCGGTAGCATCGTTGATGGCATCGTCGCTATAGTTGAGTTTCATCAAGGTGTCTACTGACAAACTAATATCCATCATACGTTGTCAAAGTGGCGCGACGTACCGCGTGACTCCACGGAACAAGGGTTCGTTCGAGAAACAGTTACGAGGGATTAAATTGATCAAGCAATCTCATCTTCAAAATGGTACCCACGCTTCATCGAGCTTTCGCCGAAAATTTCAAATAAAATCTAAATAAAATTAGATCGATGTCACTGCGCTCGTTAAATCGTAATCGTTTCGTTTGATCCTTACTACGCGAAATATCCTCAAACTGTCGACAAATTTCCAAATTTTCTTCCTTCTCGCAAACATAAAAATATTTCATTCCTTCTCTTCGGCTCATTTCTACGCGTGAAATTATTTTTACCAGTTATATCGCGATATCAGGAACAGCTTCCGATCGAATTTAACGATACAACGTAAATTGGAAACGATTTCCAAAGGCAAACGAAAGCGTATCACCGATCATTTGGAACAAATCGGGCTGAAAAATTACAATCTTCGAAATGTTTTTCTAAATACGTTCGTTCCGGCGGTATTATGCAAATAAAATTTTGCAGCGCGGCCGACGAGAGGGCTGATGCATCGCCAACGATATGCAGCGTTCAAACGCTGCAACCCAAATAGAAAAACCACATGGACCAAAAATATCCATCTATTTCGCGAATTTGGCGCCGTGGTAAATTTAAAATGTCATTCTCGGCTATTTTATATTCGCTCTTCCTGTCGCTTTCTCTCGCTCTCTCTCTCTCTATTATTTTTTTTTTTTTTTTTTTTTTTTTGCTCAGTTCCAAAGATATTTTTTACGCGTTTTTGTATCCTCGAAATTGCCACGTGATTTCACTAAATGTGATTTAACCGAAAAATTTCCGCCACGCGCTTCTATACATGGACGTGAAAACTTTCACGTCGAACAAATAGCAGGTATGAAAAAAAAAAAAAAAAAATATAGGGAAAAATATGGGGGAGGGGGAATTATACAGGAAACTAAATGGAGCGATAAAATACAATTTTCACCAGGTATCAAAGTTGTTTCTACTCTCCACGCGTTTCATCGTACGACCAATTTCTTTATGGGGAAGGACGAAACCCGAACGGCCCGAAAATTTTGGTAAAGTTTTGCGAATTATTTTCGTAGCTAACTACCGAATGAAAAATTCAAATTTTTCTTCTTTTTTAATATGTAGCGCGTGCGTGAGTTTTAACTTTACATCTCAATTTTTGTTTTATTAAATTAAAAATGTTACAAAATGGCTAGTGGTTGTTCGCTAGTTACGTCGTCCCGGTCGATCCACAAATAAAAATGTAGCGTTTAATGCGTAAAGTTTTCAAAAAATTTCACTGCAAAACGACCATTTGTAAATGAGCGAAATAGATAGTTGAGACACGCGCGTTACACTTTCATTTTTCTACTTTTTTTGCAACTACTCGCCGATCGACGTTCTCGTCAAGATGAGATTTTGAATCTGACTTTGAACAACTTTGTCGTTCCGTATAATTGGACGTATCGTCGCGATTGAAAGTCACGAAAGAATCGCAAGCTCTCGCGCGGCAAGTTCATCGCGGACAAACGTAACAAAACTTTGCTTGCGCTTGGACGACAGATCCGTTCCCTTACGTCGCGGCGAATTAAACCGGAAAGGATCCGCCGTGTCTGCCGAGAGCATGGTAAATTAAACAGGGATCCTCAAGCAGATCGGGTCGTGAGATCCGCCCGTTAGCTAAATTTCCCAAGTGTTTTCCACGTAGTTATTCGGCGAATTGCCGTTACGGCGAAATTTCGCAAGGCGCAATCCGTGTTTCCCAATATTCGGCGCATTAAAATTAAACTTTATCCGAGCGAGAGAAGGGAGGCGAGGGCTCGCAAGCCCGCCGCGTTTAACGTCCTTTATCGGCGTACATTCCGATGGAAAGTAAGGGAACTCGACCAACTTCCCTTTGAGAAAGTTCCCAGCCAGCGTTTGAAAACGAAATTTCACGGGCACCGGAAGTCCGAACGGAGAGATTTATAGAGGATGAAACGAAACGAAACGCGGGCGGAGTATCGACGTGATGCGAAATTAGAGCCATTTCGTTGTCCCGCCACGCGAGATAATCAGACTAAGACCCCGGAGATTTATATCGTAGCTTCGGGGCGAGAGACGAGAGAACGCAGACGATCCCCTCTGTTTGTTAAGAATTAGCGCTCGAGTCTGGTGGCGTTCTGTGTAACGAGGTTAACTCGCTGTTTTGCATCAACATCGTGAAAATTTGCTCGTTAATTGGACGAAGGAGAGTTTCCCTTTTGGACGGAAACCCTTCTTCGCCTCGATCTGTGTCGAGACGCTGCGTCGACGCGACGTGATTTCCTTCTATTTCGCATTGAGTTCCATTTCTTTAACATTGGCGCTACGAAAGCGAGGTTCCAAAGACTTGCTTCGTATCTTCTCGCGTCTTCTCTATCCTTAAATTTTATGTAATTTGAAGAAATTGAGGATAGCAAACTATCGGTTGCTGGAACTGCCCAAAGTATAATATTCGTGGCACAGAAATGAAAATGGGCAAGGATCAAAAATCACTCGAGTATCTAATAATAATACACTGTTATAAATGTATAAATTATAATATAATATACAGAAAATTATAAACTTGGTAGTTCCAGTGTTGATAGATGAACTCTGTCTAATCCTCTGGATTTTCTCCGTCTTTTTTATAAATAGTGAATCTTGCGACGTCCTGTGTAACGATTGTAAAAATTTACTTGTTCAATTTAAAGTTTAAAGGAAGAAATGTTTGAACGATTGTAACGCAGCAGAAAGTCCACCAAACTCGCAATCTCAAGTTCGATTTACTTACTCTGGTCTGTAATTTTCACGTTAAAGAAGACACGCAGGGCTGGAATGGAGTTCACGGTTTGAAGTCGCGGCCAGTCGGAAGTCGACCGTTGTGTCGCGCACAGGCGTAACAGGATAGAACAACAAAGCCGTAAATATTCATCGCCCGCCGCCGGCGTCCAAATAAATGCGCGCGACGTCCAATTTCATATCCAATAATCCTCAAATATTGATTAAACCGCGAAGTAGCGTCGATTTTTCCATTGGTAATGGTGCTAAATTGATTAGCTCCGAAACGAGCCGCGTCGGTTCGAAAAACGGAAAAACTGCGCACGATGCCACGAAACGTCCGCGTAAACGACGAACGGCGTGACATTCTTTTCAATGCACAACCTCCCTTCCAATGGTAATTCAAACGAGAAGTTCCCAAGAAGAGAAACAAGAAGGAAAATAGAAGAAGAAGAAGCAGAGAGAGAGAGAGAAGGAGGCAAACTAGGCTGAATCAACTTTTAAACGAGTCTCGGTACGCGATCCGGATGCTGCGGCGGAACTAATCAAGGAAAGGCGGTCTGAAGATTGCCTTAAAACCCGGTGCTCCCCGGTTACAAATCCTTCTTAGGCCGGTTGTTTCACGCCTTGAGAAACAACCGTCGCCCCGGGACGCCGTGGAACGGTAATCGATATAAGCCATAGGATTATCGCGAAGTTCCGCAGAGCGTATTCATTGGCCGGTGAATAGCGAGATGCGAGGAGCAGCTGTTTGATCATGATCCCCGACGCGGCCCCATGTATTTACCGCTTTCAACTTGTTTTTCCCCGTGGCTTTCAGAGGAGGCGGAGGCTGCTTTGAACTCCCCGGCACGGCACCGGCACCGGCACCGGCAACGGCACCGGCACCCCCGATCTGGCAAAGAAACAGGGCGCATCAACGGCTGCACCGGCACGCCTCTAACACACGCCACGTTGCGATCCGAACGCCTCCGATGAGAACCCCGATCCTTTCCATTTTCTCTCCCATTTTCTCTTCGCTATCTCTGTCCGTCCGTCTGTCTGTCTGTCGCGACCAATGCGCGCCCTAGACTCGCCGGTGCATCCAATGTTTCGCCCGTGATTAGTCCGCATGCGGACAACGTTTGACCCGAGAGAGAGAGAGAGAGCAAAGTGCCTGCTAACTCGCCCAAGCTAGTTAATTACCCTCGATCGCCGAGTGTCGATCACTTCGACTCGTTAACGACATGATCATAACGCGAATCATTTAGTAATTGATTTTTCGAATTGACTTTTACAGTTCGAATTCGATTTCGGAATAGAGGAGAACGAAGAGAAGAGCTTCGTGGAATATTCTTCGCCCTTTGACCTCTTCGTACGTACAATGGCCGCCAAAGTCGGAGTGAAATTGTTTTTCGATCTAAATCGCTTGTACATTGATAAAACTTTACTTTAATCTTCGTTATTAAAATCTCTTTTGCCTTGGCCGCGCAATAAATAAAAATTGTAATCTGGAGAAAACAATTTCCTCTTCGCAAAGCGTGCTGATTTATCGCCATCACCACTCGTGACGTCGTACCTCTTTATACATTTTTTCACGTTATAATAACGCGAATAAGAAAGGTCAATTTGCTCGCGATTAATTTACGCGTCGAATTCGCGAAACGTTATCACAATTCAATGGCGTGGCTGTTCGCTGGAATAAGCGCAATGACAGCGTTGAATTAATAATAACGAACGGGAAATCTCCTGCTAATAAATGGAGAGGAAAGTTCATAATCACGCTTCGCGCGGAGTTTGATTAACAGGTTATAGATCGAACAGTGGGAAAAAGTGAATTTTAATTGACGCGCGCTCGTTTCTGATCGTTGCTCAAAGCGTTCATAAGCGACACGCTTCTTTTCTTTTTTCTCTCTTCCACTCTCTTCTTTTTCAGTTCACACGAAACGATTTCGCTTTTACTCGTTTATTGTAGTTGGTTTAACACGCAATTTGCTAGTTCAGAAAGCCTAGTCGAGCTTCAGCTTGATTAAACATATTATTTTTATCCTCTTTCTCACCTGCTGGAATCTACGAACGTGCTTGGAACGTGACATTTCGAAGATTGATGAATATATCAAACTTATGATATCAGATCGTCTATTAAACTACTCGTGTATTAGTTTATTGTTACATCAACGAAAGAAATGTCTCGGCAAAGGTTTCGTTCTTTGACGGTAGCATGTAAAGTACGCGTAAGTAGAACATCTCCGTCATAGTCAGACCTAGCCACGGTGATCTACGATCGTCCATGTAGTAATTTAGGAGCGATTTAGACAGAATGATGATTCATTCCTTTATAGGTTCACTGAAACCGTTTCCACTGAATAATCGAACGATTCGAAATTTGATTATTTCAGCTACACGCCATTATTTCTTTGAAATCGCTACTTTGGAACTGCTATTATTGATCTCTACCACGGGGAATGCAACGCGAGACTTTAAATTAAAAATTAACCTCGAAAGTTTCATTAATCTAACGTGAATTGCTCTGGCCTGTAACGTATTACGTTGTAAGATTTAGGATCGCGTCGCAATCCAAATGTCGTAAATCACTTTGGATCTGCATTATTTCCCAAGTCGCGTTACGTCCCCATTACGCGCGCGTCCATGAAATCTCTCCACGAGTGTTCGAATATTATCGCGAGCAACTGTAAATCAAGGGATCCCTCGTTCGATCCTAATCCGCGATTACTCGCGCGAACGCGACGGATTCGAAACAGAAGAGGCTGACACTGGAACTCTCCTTTCCTCGAGAGTGCCGGATCGTAAATCACGCGCGGAGTGGGGGGATTGGTGGCGGTCGCGCGCCGTTACCTCGCGTCGCCGATTCGTATTCGCTCGCGATATATTTTCGATCCCCGGGGCCGGCCACCTCTCGCCGATCCCCAAGGATTCCCATTAATTGTGTCGGCGGTGTGCGTGCGACCGGGCCACGACGAGCCGGCACACCCCGCGTCACGCTGGCGCATTTGTCACTGGGCGATCATCGAGCCGCTGTAAAATCAAGGCGTCAAACCGCGCGCGACCCTTCTTCTGCCCCGGGACCGGAAACCGGTGCAAAACGAACGCGTTCGCTCGCAAATCGTCCGCGATTTATCGCCCCCCCGTGTTACGTTCCCTGCGCGTAAAAACTACTACTGTCTCGCCGACGAGACTTTCTATCTCTTTCAACCTTTCCATCTTCTCGCTGCCAAATGACTTTGCTACGCGTTCTCCGCGCGTTCCTTCCAATTCTCCGATCCATTTCTCTCCTGCGTGTAAAAGCCTTAATTGAAGCCGATCGTAGTCCAAATTTAATTAAATTCAGAATCTGGTGGAAGCAGCAGTCGCTACGAACGAATCGTTCAGTGAAATACAATAGCGAGCCAATAAATAACGTGAAACGACATCGACGTGGAATTTTCATGTCGCTGTCTCATTACGCGAGATCGAAGGATCGCTAAGTAGCATTTAAAATTCTGCAACTTTTGCAACTAGAAAACAATCGCGCACTTGTTTCAAGGAACGGAGCCTCTATTTTTACAGCCTTCGATTGAGTAAAGGATCCTTTTTTGTTAACAATACACGAGAACGCGAGTATGCGTGAGTACACGCGAAGCGGCTACTTTCCCTTTGAAATTTTATAAATTGAAACGACTCCGCGGAGACGCAGAAATCTTCAGTCCACGTCCCTTTAATTTTGTACACTACTCTCGCAATTTACTTTTCTCTTTTATAAACTTTTCAACTGTGATCAATCACTCACCGCTGTCTTTCGAAGCCTCGTCCCTGCATCCTCTGCGTCGCAGCGGCAGCGTATTATCTCGCTGGAAAAAAGAGAAAATGCAACAAATTAGAAAACAAATACAACGAACACTTGAAATTATATAAAGTAAGACAGTCTCGAAAACGCAAGGGGCCAAAGTCGCGATAATAGTTGCCACGGTATGCCGAGAATCTCCTCCCGAGGTATTTCCAAATTTCACGTGGCCAAGATACTCGCCGGTATAAACTAAGGGCGGCTAGACGACCACGCGATGGCGTAAGTCAGCAAAGCATCCAAAACTCTGATCTAATCGATGCCTAGGTCCAAGGCCCAGGCTCCTCCGTCATCCAGCTTGACGGATCGTCGATATTTTATCGTCGATATTATATGTAACGAGTACGTTATGAACAAAAGCCCCCGATGGATCGTTCGAAATTGCGCGGTGTACGATCAGGAAAAAAAAAACAGGAAAAAAAGAAAGAGCGATTCGAGTGGGAGCAATCGCGATTGAAATGTCAGTGTGAAACGCGCGCGGTCTCTCATCTTGACGAACGAGACTGTAATGTCGATGTTAATCGAGGTACCAGCGCGTCGATTCGCATCGATAAAAGTGCGTGTACGCGTTGCTGAATTAATGTATCATAATAATTGCACGCTGAATATTTCACGATCTCTTCCATTGATAATAAAACAACACAGTTTCCAGTTCGTGTTGTCCTGTCTCTCTCTCTCTCTCTCTCTCCTTTGGACGAATGGGGTTTATCCTGATTTCGATCGCGCCACCGTGAGTTTCACGCGTAAAAACGTTGTTACGCGAGCGTTTTATCATCCTGAAATTCCGGTTTAACTGGTTGGGATGAGCCTCTGTCGCGATTCCGCGATCGTCGATAACTTGAGAGAATTTTACAAGTTCGTCTGCCTTGCGCTTTGCTCGTAAATTACAGTAAGTTACAAGTAATTGGCAATATTCGGCGAACAGACGTTTTCGTTAATTTTTAATTTATGATCGGATTTGTCGCGGGTGCGTGACAATCGTGAGCAGATTAGATAGATAAAACCGTCGGATGCACTGTTCGTGATCCTTGGAATACACGTGTTATTACTTGCGGAAGTGGATGTTTCGATTGATTGACTGTGAAATATCGATGCATGTCTCTACAATACTGCGGGCTGTAATTCATTGTGTTCCAGACTGATGAAGATATACGCTAGCCGTCAAATGTTTGAAAACGCTACGTGTTTCGTGACTGGAGAAAAAAAGTTTCGGAAAAGCGTTGCCTTCGTCTTCAAAAATGAACGAAATTGAACGAAAATTTCACGCGTTTGTTCCAAATTAAAACGCTGAAAAAATCTCGAGACACTTTTCATTTTTAATAATGAGTTTAACGAAACTTTTTCAATTGCGGTCGACTTTTTTGTTGCGTAAAGTACCGTTTAATTTCGCCACGATACTTGTCCCGAGTCTGCGTCTATCGAGCACGGATAAATGAAGACAACGAAGGAAAAGTTTCAAATTCTCGGACAATCATGTGATACTTGTTGAACATTCGTTACGTTTCCAAAATTGTGCAGAGGTGAAAATTCTAAAATTGCGAAGGTGTAAAAAATTCACGAAACGATGATTCGAGGGAAGAGAGAGAAACGCAATCCTCTAAAATCTTTAGAGGCAACGTTAAAACTGAACTGAAATTACGCTAAATTATTCCGAGGTTCGTAAATACGTTCCATTTATATTCAACAGTCTAATTCCATTAGGTGACAGGGAAGACTGATCGGGGGGAAAAAAGGGAACGAAATTAGGATAGAATATATTTAGCTCGGCTGGAGCTCAGACAAGAATGTACAGTCGACAATCAACCCGGGTCTTCGTGTCTTCTCACGGTTAATTTAAACCTTCGTGATACGGAAGATACGCGGCGTTCTTTCGTCCCCGCGAGACCCAAAAAGGTTAGTAATTGCATAATCGTGATTCTCTCTAATTTTACGTTATCGTGTGGCTGATTGCGTCTAATAGTCGCTATTAAGGGCAGCGGAGATCGTCCCGATAGCCGATCGGGCAAAGTCAGAGAAACGTTCAGCAACAGTTAGAGCATCTTGAAACGATGCGCGACTTGCAGTTCACAGTTCTTACAATTGTGGATTGTACTTTAACTAGATAGATTTTCTGCAATTTTTCATCCTTGCGAATGTGCACGGAGAAATTGCTTCTAAATATTTAGAAATTTGTTTTTTCGTGCACCTGACGCGCATTGCAATTGGACAACGTAGCAGATTTCCGAGAGCACGTCTGAAGGGATAAGCAGAACTCGAGTGGAGATTTATATCGTCGTCACTTTGGATATTTCGCATAAAATTGTACAAAAGTGAATTGAATTTTTGAATTTTGTCTAAATACGATTGCAACTCAAACTATATACTTCGAAGATTTTGACATCTTTGCGTACGAAAAAACTGCTTTCGAAACTCGCTGGTCTAATTACGACCAACACCTTGAACGTTTCGCATATTTTGCACGTATCGCGCGCATTCAAACTCGCCATGAATAGATAACACGGTGGCGAGGCATTAAACCGAGAGTATCGCCGACGAAATAGGCACTCAGCTTCCAAAGTGGTATGCTTCAGCAGCAGCTTAAGGTAGCGTGAATAGGACGATGGGGCCAGGTCGATCGGCGATCCATCGGAGGGATGGAAAAGCGCTAAGGAGCCGAACGGAATAACAAAGAGACTGACTGACGCCAGACAGACAGGCAAATATTCTTCCGCGAGAGACTTCAAAGTAACGGGGGAATTGCGAAGCTGAATGGAGAACTGGTGCGCGAGACAGGCCAGTTTCTATTGTACGACTTCCTGTTCCGCCCGACTTGCCTGTTTCCCCTTTGCCCCGGCTTTGCGCGGTTAATTCGATGGAGATGCAGCCGAGAGAGAACCTTTTCACCGGCCAGTTTTCCAGCTACCACCCAGCAATGGGTGTCAGCGATCGGTCGATTCCGATGTCCAAAGGCCGACTGGTCGGGACGTTTTAGTTTTTTGCTCGCGCGGGGCGGGTAAAACCGTCGCGGATAAACTGCCCGCTGTCGGGTTTCGACGTCTCTCTCTCGTTCGGCGTCGATCCCGTGTGTGGGTTTAATTAAACTCCAGCTTGCAATAATTTGCATGCTACTTAAGTCTAAGAGGAGGAGGAGGAGGAGGAGGAGGGGGGGGGAGGAGAGAGGAGGTCGAGACTCGATGCAATCCGCCCGCGTTCACTTGTCACTAGGGCAAGTTTCCACGGCGTGTCTGAATATAGCTGGTGCTTACGGTAATAGAAGCTGCACTCAGCATCGCCCGCAACATCGTGGAAATTTCGCGAAACTAAATTCCAAGCAGCCGCCGAGATCAAAGTGTCATTAAGTCAATTCGATCGCGCGACAGGGTGGGAGGAGAAGGGAGGAGAAGGGAGGAGAAGGGAGGAGGGGAGGGGGGGAGGGGAGCAGTCTCCGACAAATCCCGCCACGCTCCGCGGATAATCATCTGAATGATAATGCCACCGCTGCCGAAACTTCGCGGCGAAACTTAAATCCGACGGCGTATGTTTAACGCGGTGTACGTACGCGACACGAAGTTCGTGATATCGCAGGCAGGACTGCCTATCGCGCTGCGCCGTTGCGTCGTATCGCGGCCTGTTATCGAAATTGAATAACACGCGAACGATAATAACGAAAATAATACTTCTGACAATCGTGGTTAACAACGGCGCAGAGGTGTCGTTTGAGCATAAATCTCCGAATGTTCCTTCGCACGTCGGTTTCTGTTGCATCGCGTGGCTGACGACGAGAAAATACGACGGCGAAGATTAAGCTCGAAATTCGCGCTAATGGAGAAGGATTGGCTTTGGTCGGGAAACGCGAAAACGTATATATAACGCGCAACGAAAATGTTCCTCGCAGTGCTGTAAGAGTACTCCAAGGTGTTATCGATGTTCGCAAAATTTGCAAGAGAGACTCGTCGCTCCCGTTTGTTTCAGTTACACCGTGCTACAGGTGTTCGAGCTACATTGTCCAACGGGCATTCGTTTCAAGTACAACTTTAATTCGTCCATTAACAAACAAAAGGTTTCCTCCGTTCTCAAGAGTAACTACGTCCGTGCCATGAATCGCGTTTTTCGTCTTCTGCGATTCAACAGCGTAGCTAGCTCGAACCAACTGCCATCCAGAACGAAAGATATCTTGGGAACTTGGGCATCGAAAGGAAGAAGGTACGTGACTCGACTGTCCTCCTTCGTTCGAAAGGAGCTTCCTTCCCTGTTTGAAGGCACTCGCCGTTCTTCTATAAAATGACCAACGAAAAACCAGCAACCGTTGGAAAAATCCCCATTGAACACTTTCTCTTTCTCTCTCTCTCTCTCTCTCTCTCTGTCTCTCTCTTTCTCTAGAGGATAAATCCAGTCTACCGACGTGTCTAGTCCCTGACTGGTAGAACGAACCGAAAACTTTTTCCCCGGCAGACTCGAAACACGAAAGCGACTGCAACACCCAGAATCTCTGTTCCAGCTAGCCTCGCAGAGAACAGCGGGGCGACGCGAGAGAAGAGCGGCGAGCAACAAGGGAAAGGGTTGTTCCGGCAAGCGGTTCTACCATGCAGTCAGCGAACCACCCCGCCATCCAGCCGGTCGGCCAACCACGCAGTAGGGAGAGTCAGCGACGAGTCAGGCGGCCGACCGAGCGACCGACCGAGCGCCAGTCTAGCGTGGGCGCACGTCGCGGCACCACGTGCACTCTCGCGTCGTCGATCGACGAAGCTGCTCCCGTCCCCGTCGTCGTTTCGTTTTGCGTTACGTCCGCGACGTCGAGACTCATCCGTCGTTTAAAAAAAACGTTTCTTTGTCTCTGCCTTTTCTTTTTCTTTCTCTCTCTATCTCTCTCTCTCTCTCTCTCGCTCTCTCTCTCTCTCTCTCTCTCTCTCTTCAGTTGGACGATCACGAATCGATCGTCCGAGTGGATGGTGCTGTGATTAATCAACGTGTGCACGCGAGTTCGCCCCGACCAAAGGATCGCCGAGGAGGTAAACACAGTAACAAATCGATGAATAACGCATCATCCGTATTAAACGTGATTCGATTAACCGAAGACACGTGCTGTGCGACAAGCGTAACTCGCAAGAACAGAGGCGAGCAATGCGATTTAGAGGCGGGTTTAGATCGGGGAGGATCCAACGACGAGCATAACCGACGACAGAGATCCGACGATCGAGGGAAATCACGGGTACCGCGAATGAAATTTGCGGGTCCATTTCCGGCTCTCGATTGGAAGAGCCGAGTTGTACGACGCGTGTTGTCGCGGTTTTCGTTTCGACTTGGCTCGCGTTCACCCTCGATGAAAGGTGGGAAGGTGCCGATGCGGCGCGACGCGTCATCCTGTCTGCGGTATCGTGACACGTTTCAATTCGCTACTTCTTTTCTCCTCCTCTCTCTCTCTCTCTCTCTCTCTCTGTACTTTAAAGAGGATATAATCCTATAGTTGGAATTTCGCCTTCTTTCGCTTTTGCGAACAGTTTTTCACATCACCTCGCTCAGCGGATCGCTGCTAAAGGCCTTTTTCACCGAGAGCGTAACCGAGATCTGGAAGGAAATGGCACGAATGGCAAAAGGCAAAGCGACCCGTGATTCGACGAAATGGTCGAGTCGCGCTACTCGCCTACGCGGTTCTCCGCCGACCGCGGTTTAAGCGTACTCGTGCGCCTGCTTTTTCAAACTTCTTCCGCCACTGTGTTCGCCATTGTACGTACCGTGCACGCGAGTATTTCACGAGCGTACCCTAGAAATCAATTCGAGGTGCCGCGCTATCGCGCGGTGACGTTTCACACCAGCCAGCTCCCGCCCGTCGTCGACTCGTACTACTTAAACGGCCCAATTTCCAATCTGTCCCCGTTTAAATAATTATTTAAATCAACCAACTTCCTCTATAAAAATTCATCGTCGCTGCGACTGTTCCCCTCGACGAGAGGGAACCCGGCACACGTCAGGAAGCGATCGATCGAGGTTTAATTGGTCACTGACCGTTCCGTGTTTCTTTCCCCGTTTCTTTCTCTCCAAGAAAAGGGCAACCTCGACCAGAAAATAATCACGTCGCGTGATCGGCTCTTATTAAACGCAGCCAGCCACCAAGTAAAAATATTCCGCGAGCAATCCTCCAGTTCCTTCGACTCGTCGTGCCCTCAACACTGACACACTTTCTTGACCGTATTCCCCCGAAGGTTTCCCCGCCTCGCACTCTTTTCCACGGAACTTTTTCCAGAATACGCGCAGACTATTTCTTCGCCGTTTCCTCGAGCACGGAATTCGCCTCGTCTCTCGTTCGTCCTTTCCGAGGAGGAAAGAGGAAAGAGGAATCGCTTTGCTGCTGTCGCGCGGTGCCTGCGATTGATCCGCACGCGAGAACGCAATTCTCGTTCGACAACAGGCGGCTGCCCTTTTCTTCCCGTTCGTTTCTTCTCGTCGTCGACTTCGTCTTTTCGATTCGAGCCGGGTATCGATCGATCAAAGGTTGGTTAGCCTGGCTAAGCCCGAGCAATTAGAAGTATCGGCTGGTCCGAGCGACGTTTCCAGTCGCGCTCGATGGAAGGGAAGGTGACTCCCGTCCGATACCAAAAAGTTGACGTCGCAATTCTATCCACCTCCTCCTCCCACCCCGCCGGTTCTCCGTTACAGTCGATACGTCTATTCACCGTTCGCGTTCATTCCGGGATCTCTACTCGAGATTAGAGACACAAATCACTGGCCGATCGCAGCCAGCGCGAGACGAGACGAGGTGATGTATCTCTCCGTCGATAAAAATATTGGCGTCTCGCCGAAAGGAAAATTTACAAAGCGTTTTCAGTTTGAATGAAGCTTAATGAAGGGACTGGGACAGTGTTCGCCGGGACAGTGTTCTTTCTTTTTTCGTTGCGATCTGATCAGACGGAACAATTAAAAAGACATTGTTCCCTCAAGTTTCTGTTCTCTTTCGCAGATTAGACTCGGAAGAATTAGCGTCACGTAATTTCATTAATTAGTACGTGAGTCTGACGTTTAACGTTTTCACTGGCGACTGGAGAATAATTGAAAAGATTAGCGACGAAATTGAATTACGCTCTAAATCTGAGAATAATCGATTCAACTGTAAGCTGTTGCAGTCACCCGCGATACGAAAATTGAGGATCAATATGTTTACCGCGCGGTGAGCTGTTTCGAAAGAGACAGCCAGTCTATTTTTAGCATCTTCGCGTTCCATTCCTCCGTTTTGTAACTTATCGGAAGAGAAACCGCCAAAGAGTGTATCCAGCTGAATGATTTAGCATTGAAACTGGCTTAATTTTAGAAATGGATAAGTATAGCGTACGTGCGGGGGGAGGGGGTCGAAACGGGACACGGAATGTCGACACGTCTGCTCTAAAAATAGAGTAATGAAATATCTTTATCAATGCTCGTTACACTCGGTGTGTGCCGAGTGTCATGTTTCGCATGATTCATGGCACCGAGGGGCGTTATTGATTCGGTCGCGCTCGCAATTCGTAAATCGTTCGCGCGAAAGACTTCCCACGGGGAGATGTTTCGAAAAATATCGTCGTTTATCAATTATCGAACGATCGTCGTGTCGGCTACTTGACGCTAAAGCTAAACAAAGACTGAAATATAAAACTTCCTCTCAGAGAGGTCAAAGTGCAAGGAGTATTACAAGCTTTTATTTAAACGTCATATCGTGTAGTTGATAGACTGATTGAAATTTTATTTTTTTCTCAATTATATTAAAGATTGCGCAGTACCAGACAACGCCACTCCTACTCGAGGTCTAGCCCACGCCCACTCGCGAATCACGTGATCCAAATCAACCAATCGCTAATTTTCGTTGCATCAGCGTTGCACCTGAAGCGTTGGCCCGATTTTCTGGGTTATCCCCGCTAAAGTCACTTTCAGTGATAAAAATGGGTCACAGTCGCCGATTTACGAATTGCAAAACACTATTATTTATTGACAAATATTATCAATAACACACAAGTTAACCTTTTAAATAAATTTCTGACTTTCGTTCGATTTACACCGATACAATGAAATTGATAAAAGATTTTTAAGTAGATTTTAGAGTTAAAGTTTAACGTTGTGACAGCAATGTGTACGATAGAAATTTTAGTTTAAAATTAGTCGGAGCTGCAGCGACCCAAGTGGTCATCGAGTTGGATGGTTCGCCGTATGGAAAATTACGAATTAGTCGGTTCGCGCACTTTGATAACACCGGTATTAAAACTCGAAACAATTCGACTTCATCGGGGCGAATTCACGTCGTTTCAACTTCGATAATGTTCGCAGCATTCCGTACAATCTGTACGAACAGCGAGCTTTCTCGCGGAACTTCCACTCGTGCTCAAAAATAATGGAATCATCCGAATAATTGCGAGAGAATAGGTCGACAGCTGACGGCGCGAGATCAGATTTCTTCTTCGGTGGTTCTCGCTCGGGAATTATTCATGGACAGAAAGGAAGAATCGCAACGACGTCACCGTGAAATGGAGTCGAAGTTTCGCGGCGAGAGAACAGGAGGGAGAGAGACAGAGAGAGAGGACGTGGGTACAAACCGTGGTAAATGCGCGACAGAGTTTTATTTCGTGGCAAATTAATGATGTACCGAGAGATTTATGGCGGATCGCTGTCCTTTAAAAATTGTGTGACAAATCTGTCGTTCCGCGCGATGACAATAAAGGGCAAAACTCTCTGCGCAGAGCTGTTAATTGACAGAAGATCGTGAAAACAGCCGAGCGTGCCAGCAAATTTTCATTCGAACCGTTTTCGGTAGCGAGTAATTTTCGCCTGGGAACGCGCGCGCTCCTCTCGATGGAAATTCTCGATGCGTAAAACGCGAATTTTTCGCGATATCGCCTCCGCGATAACAATAAATTTCAAATCTTGCATCGTTTGTTTCTCGCCGCCTCCGACGACCTGTGTCAACGAACGAAGCGCGTTCACGCGAGATTTTTTAACAAATTATCATTTCGTTCGACGATTCTCTCCTTTATGCGAAATCAAAGTAACTATTCGTTCTCTCTCTCTCTCTCTTTCTCTCTCTCTGTCCTCTCTCCAACATGGAAAGAATTTACGATGCTAATGAACAAACGAGCCAATGGCGATGGTAATTACAATCGCAAATTAATCATAGACATTCGTTACGAATATGAAATGCCACTATTTAAACGACAATAATTTACTCGCTGATTATAAATATTCAAACGTTTTGCCTGTACCCTCCATTAATTTAAGCAGAATGTTCCGCATATATTATTTATATAAACGGGATATCATTAACCTCTCCGGTTTTAACCGGGCGCAAAAGGTGTTGCTCTTTCGAAATTTTCAGTTTTTCCAACAGTTCTGCACTTTCACGTCAGCCTCCTTTATCGCGAAATGTCACGTTCCGTCAGATTTCGTCGAACGAAAATTTAGTTTGATAACAGGAAACCAAAGAAATTCCGTTTCACGCTACAAGTCGTCACAGCGTAAAGTTATCGTATCCTCTTTTCCCAGTGCAGTGGGAAACAAAAATTGAAAATAAGAAAAAAAGAACGCGTCGAAGAGTGTTTCTTTATAAGTGTGTTACTCGTTCCGTGAGTGTAATAATGAACGTTCATTGTACGACTTCCTTTCGCGCGCGCAAAGGCGCGCTCGATAATTGTCGAACCTTTTTCATAAATGCAACGATGAATAATTCAATAATCGCGTAATTCTTTCTGCAGGTGCAAACGCGTTCAACAATTTGAATTGCAGAACTTCTGTTTCGTAAATGTAATAACGCACGCGCGTTCAGTGATTGCGTTACTTTTTCCTTTTTTTTTTTTTTTCTTTTTTTTTGGAAATGAAATGCATATTTGATGTTCTACGTGGAAATGTTGGAATAAACAAAATTATTAATTCGCGAGATGTCCCAGATACGGCGACGAGTTAGAGTTTCAGAGGCAAGATTGCTATTAGCGACACGGTAGAAGACGTTTTATTACAAAAGTCGTTGAACTTTGTAAAAGAACGAAAGAAAATCAGACACCTCTAAGACTGACTCTGTTCTGTAGTACGTCCATCGCTGTACGTGATCACCCGGCCGATTTTAAAGATGAAACAAGAAAGTTTGCAGCAAAAAGTGTTTTATTGGGTGGCTTGACGATGCTCGCGCTGGATGAACAGGCGTGCCACGCTGATAAATAGCCACGGAGCAAAAACGAGGAGGCATCGGTGAAACAAAGGAGGCGGCCGACTCGGCGAACCTCGAAATTAATGTTCATCGAAGAAAGGTAATCGAACGTGGTGGTTGGTATCGGTAAGGGAATTACAGGCTGGCGAGGCTGAGGAGGGATGTAGGAGAATTCAGCGGCGCGGTTGTATAACCAGATCAAATGCTACGACTCTCGATGGAGCCACTCAAGCTTAGGTTTGCTCTCGGTATCGTGTGCATAGAAGCACGAAACAGCGGATTTGTCGTGTACACGTCTTGGACAGGGACAATGGGACCTCGGCTCTTCACGGTTAATTGGAAAACTAATCCTTGGCGGGACTCGAAAAACAAAAGGGCGGAAACGCGGAGGAAAGAAGTCGCCGGAGATGGGAATGAAATTCCTCTCGATATTCGTTCCTTAATTTTCTCGATCGACGAAGACGAAGAATTTCGTAGTTGTTCCACGGCGAGGCGGACGAAGACAAACATCCAAGAAGACGTCGGCCAACGCGGCTTTCTTGGTCGAGAAATGTTTCGCCGGCGGTTCTCGTTCGCCGAGAAAGAAAAGGATTTAAAAGAGGAGAAACATCGAGCGGAACGCGAGTCTCGCGACCTCTTTTCCGCGAATTCTGTGAAAAGGGATAAATTTATTTTTTAGTTTTCAAAGGAGGACGGTGGTAAATTCGCGATTTCCCTTTGTCAACCGTTTCTGCGAAAAGGAATGAGTTGATTTTTTAATTTCCTCGGAGGAGGATGGCGGAAAGCGGTAAATTTTTGGATTGGTTGAGTACTAGAGTCGTTAACTTCAAATGAGTCAACTTTATGACGGATGCACGAAACACTATAATTCTTGTGTTCATTCACTTTCCGTGGATAATGTTTTATGTTGAAACATCTAGAAGATATTTTATGCGTTTGTCACAAAACTGTGGTCACTTAAGATTGACGGTTGTTAATCTTGTTTCAGGATAAATGTCGGTGGTTTTGCAATTCTATGGATCTATAGAAAGATACCTCGCAAATATTTTTGGTGCCCAAGGAACCTGATCTGATCTACTCGTGATCAACAGTTGCGCGCAAAAAGGGATGAATTTAATTCCACGGTGATAAATTCGCGATCCCCTTTCGTCATCACAACGATTCCACAAAAAAAGAAGAAAAAAAAGCACGGACGAATTCGTTTTCTTCGTTTTTCAAATTTCCACCGGCGATAAATTCAAATTGTGATGAATCGAACGTGATACCAGTGAGGAGAATGAGCGCCTGTACACCGTGAGCGAAGAGACGCGCGGTGGGAACGGACGAGGGGAACAAAGAGAGAAGACTCGCGGAAGAATGAAAAATGAGAAGGTGGAGTGGAGATGGGAGTAACTCCGGGTCTAGTATCGATTGCCAATTTAAATGATAATCCCGCGAAAGACGGTGATCTTGTTCCCTGGTGCGGTCTGCGCTCGATTTCGATGATAATGCCGGCCCGAAAAACGGCCTCGCCAAACGAAAGCGAGAACGTTCCGTCAACCGAACGTTCCTTCAAAGAAATCGATTCCTCCTCGTATCAACGCCTCCGCGAGCCATCTGCCGCGATTCCACGGGAAATTTTTAACGCGACCAGTTGTTCCGCGAAATTTCACCACTTCTCGCGCGAGAGTCGCGTAAGAACCGGCTGTAAGAACGATGGGAAATTCTCAATGAAGAGACCGACGAATTTATCGGTCGCGAAGGCGTTTGCCTTCGTTTTACGGTGAAAATGATAAAGAGCTTAGTTGGCGTAGACACGCGGTCGAAGCCGGAGGAGAGTCGCGAGACGAACGAGAGTGGAGCGGCGCAAAGCGTCGAATTCCGTCGACAGACAATCGAGTCGTTTCCATTGGTACGAAGAAATTCGTTAAACCGTGCACTCCGTTGTGCTTCCAACCGGTAGAAAAGCTCCGCTTTAAGCGATTCGGTCTCCTGTTTACAAAGAAGACTCCCTCTCTCTCTCTCCCTCTCTCTCTCGGTTGCGACGAAAATCTCAGACACGAGAATTTGCACCGGCGAGGTCGCGAATAAATAGGTTTCGCCCGTTGGCCTCTGCTTTGCGCGCACAACTTAAAATGGTCGCTCGACGTCGCGTCTCCGGCTGGAATTTCTTAATTATACCACTAGACGATTCTTTTCTGGCAAACCGCGCCTTTGTCAGGCCGTTATTCACCGTGCTCCGCCGGACATTTGCCGACGATATCGAGGCAACCAAGCTATTATTCCGCGAACAGAGCAAATTTTTAACGCCAATTTCCTCCCGGTTTTTTCTTCGAATATGCTGCGTGCGTTCGAAATTGATCGAGGCAGGAGAGAAGGACCTTTTTTTTCTCTTACAGACAAACCCAATAGGTTTAGATAGGCGGCAATGCCTCCGAGAGATTGAATGCCTCTCTCGGCTCGCGTTTCTTCGTTAGCGTGAAACTGTCGATCGTGGCTGATGATATTCGGGATCGACGCGATCATCAATTGCGCGAGATGTCTCTTCGATAACGTGCCGGGACGAAAAATATTCGACAAAACCGGCAGACTTCCGTATGAACGATGAGCGAGACAACGACGACGTCAGCCATCGATGCGATATTGTCGATACGGCTGTCGCGACTACCGACGTCGAGGTATGTAACCAAGCTCGAGGCTGTCGCCAAGAATCCGAAATCGTTAAACAACCGGAGTCCATTTTCGCGATCGAAGGATAGATGAAACAGAAAAACAGAAAAAAAAGAAGGAAGAAAAATGAAAGATCAAATGAGAGATCAAATTCCATCGAAGCCGTTGCACACTGACAGCGCTTCGAGTTGTGCGACGAGAGAGAGAGAGAGAGAGAGAGAGAGAGAAGGGCTTTCAGCCATGGGATAGTTATTAAAGGGAGGTAGTTTTAGTTGCCCTAGTAACTTGCTCCGCGAACGCGATGGGGTTTTAATGTCGACCGAGTTTCTAACTAACTGATTAATTCGCTCTTCTGCAACCAGTTCCCTCCTGCTTTATTCACTGTCAAAGAACAATTTCTAATGCCGGGGACGGGTCGTTTGCTGACTTATTACGACCCGTGGTTCATCGCGACTGATCGAGTTTGGAATCTATACGTTATACGTACGTGCTGAGTAATTGTCGTTGTAAACTTGGGATTTTTGTTTCGCGTCGCTATTAAGATTCTACGAAATTCCACGTGTAATTACGTTACGTACTACTATATCCAAAATTTGGAATGAAAGTTTTGAATGAAATCCAGTTTTTTGACAAAATAGCGACAAACTTGGACACCTTGGACACGATTCTCATCCAGCCACGTGTAACTGAAAGAAGAATTCAAAGACATTTTCGTGGATGTGGGAACTGTAGTTTGGTTTGGTAACTTGGAATCAAACGTTGACCAGATATTATCAAAAGTGGCAATCGAACGTGTCGCAAATTGCGCAACGAGAGAGCGTTTGAACTCGTCGTTCGATATTTTCCATCCGGGACGATCGTGCAAGGGAAACGGTAAGAAAGTAAAAAACTAATCCACGTGGAGAGGCTGGAACGCGGCGCGATCGACGACACTCGGTGAAACTCATAAAACAGAATGCTGGCCTCGCGCACTCGACTTTTCGCGATTCACGTCAGCCGCATGATTTTACAACGAAATTTTCATCCGCTCTCACGTTTTTTGCACTCGACTCGTATAAACTGCGCAACTCGGCCGCGCCGCGAATGTTCGGTATTTAAAAAAAAAAAAAAAAAAAGAAAGAGAGGGAAAACCCATTGAAATTGATTGACGTGATTCGCGGCAGAGGAGATAGGAAAGAGAGACACCGGCGCCGTTTCGATAATGTTTTAATACCAACGTCGAGAGAGAGAGAGAGAGAGAGAGAGAGACGTGACTTTGCAGTTCGATACAGGAGAGGAAAAAAACAAGAATTATTGAAAATCGATGGGGAACAGCCTCGAGTTACAGCCATCCTGCTTTCTAACGATTCGATCGAGTATGTGCTACTGCACCGTTTGGCGGTGTACACGTGTACGGGGGAACGAAAATGATCTCGAAACGCCACAAGATGCGACACCACGTCGTTATGGTACGTCGCGTCGTTGAAAAAAAAAAAAAAGTCGACGCGACTTGTCGCGACGCGCGATTATTCATTACCGTAACGCAAAAAGGAACGAGGAGAGATATTTCAAGTCGACGCACACAGTGGCCAAATGAAACACTCTGAAACGCGGACAAACTTGTCGAGAGATATTTCCGTGGATTTTTTTGATGTTGTTAAATTTATTTATATTAAGTGACACACGGAGTGGATGCAATTACTTGTGGTAGAAATTAAAAACTCGATATGATTACGTAATATTTAATAGTGACGCTTTAACGCTTGTTAATTAATTATTACCAACCTGTGGATATTTACGCAAATTCACACGTTTACGAGTGTGATTGAAACAAGTGGAACTTTGATAGAAAATATCTTCAATCGCTAAACTTTGGATACATTTTTAGTTTTTGTTTCGTGTAATTTTGCGTTCTGAAATTCCCATAAACGCGTATCGACTCTTGTAAGAATATCTTCGATATTCGATAATTTCGACAAGTTCACGTTTTCCACGTAGATCCATAAAATCAGCGACGATGACATAAAACAAGTAATCGTATTAACGAACGAGATCTGAAAATTTCAGTGACCGTAAAGGATTTGGTTACTTTACCTTCGAATGCACTTTGACGAAATTTCCGACGATCCAGTAAATAAAAATAAATTGAAGTTTCCATTCGAAAAGAAACGTTCGCAGCACCGAAGTGAGTGTAACGTTACAGGCCGGCCGGGTTATAAAAGTTGGAGAAATTTCCACGCATTAACATATTACAACTTTCGGCCAAGCCCCAGAGACGCTGCGCGCGAGAATCGCGAGTCCTTTTAACGCCACCAGCTAAGCTCCTAAATTCGTTTTGAAATCCTCGGCAGGTGCGAAAGGGAGAGAGAAAAAAGGAAATATCGGGTTTGACGTATATTCGCGGATAACTGGAGATTAAAATGTACTTTGAACGGACGAGGCGAGAGTTTCAGCATTGTTACGCGATACTTAAGCGGTTCTGGGGCGAGACGTTGAAAAATAGAGTCGGCCAGAGACCACGCGACTTATTCCGTAAGAAAGAAATACAGAAAGATTAACCTCTCGAGTTTAACCTTCGTACCTTCCTACTTTTCCTCGCGTCACTTCTTTTTTATTGGTTCATAAAATTTTATATCGCTCTCGCAAAAGATAATTAAAAACTGAAAGTTAGAAATACCGTGATATTGTTGTTTTAAATTTTAAACTGCGCGCATTTTCTCTAACTTTTTATCTTCAAATTTCCCACGATATTCGTAGCATGATAATTGCAATCCATCATTTTGATGGATTCTTTGCGTTGACCCTTTGCGAGACGCTGCGCAAACGCTTGTGAGCATCAATCTCCCAAAGATTTCACTTCAGCCACTGTCAAATTTCACTCTTACTTTTAGCTTCGCTCTGTTTATTCAAATTTTGTTACTTCGTCGTCAAAGTTGGCCAACTGGAGACGAATGGGTCGCAAAGTGTTAAAGCAACTGAATTCGCCCTAAAAATTAATCATCCCCCTCCCCAGTCGTTGATTTATCCGCGCGTTATTAATTAAAAGCTCGAGAGGGTGAAATGAACGACGACGTGTCCGCAGGAATGCCCGTGTCCTACATATTGCACCGAGCTCGACCCCCCGTTAACGCGTTCATTAAACCCAACGTACGTCGAACGTACGACGCGCTTTGGTATGGCAAGAATCATCCCCAAGTGGCGAATGCGTTCCGAAAGAAGGGTTCGCGGATCGATGATTCCGTTCTCTCACACACACTTTGACGTACAAAGACTGAGAGAGATCCGAGTTCTCTGAGATGGCAGTTAGGCGTTACGCTGTTGAAAATTCCTAAATTTACAAGAACACGTGGCTTGCCGGATGGGGGTTCGCGGCTCTAACGAGGCAAGATCCCGAAGTTGGCCCCGAGACAGGCCGAAACAGGATCGAGGCGAGGTCGGTTTTACAATAGTTAGACGGAATCGACGAGTACGGGCGGCGTTCTCTCCCTCTCAACTTGGAAAGCACACCTTCGGGGTCGTACACTGTCAAATATTCATAGCAATCTGCGGAGCCTCGAGCAGACTCGGGCCAACTATATTCAGAACTAATCTAGCGAGCTCGTAGGCTGTTGCATTTGCCAGCGAGCAACGCTCGCGTCGAATCAAGGACGAGGAGAAAAGGCGAGAGGCGAGAAGATGGATGAGGCGAAGAAAGGGAAAAGGAAAAAAGAAAAGAGAAGGGGGGGGGGGGAAGACGGAGCCTCAGACAGGTGCGATGACGACAAGGACAAAGGTAAACTCGGAGATTGCTCCGCTTTCCATTAAATCACCAGAGCTGCGCGCCGAATACACCGCTCGCTTCAACGAGCAAGCGACTACCCGTTTAACAACGTACACCGAGACGCGAATGCACGAGTTGCGTCGTGGTCGCTGTTAACCGTATTCCGCGGCCTGCGACGCAACGCATCGTGCTCGATTAACCTCGAACGTCGGGAGAGTTCTTGCAAGAACTTATCGACAAAAGGGGGCAGATCACGCGTGATCTGAGAGTTTGAACAGTGCGCCGCACATTTCGGGAGTTACGGGATCGCGCGTCAAGTGGAACACCATTGTATTTGGACGTTGTTTCCAGGTTGTTACGAACGTGATTTATTTACCAGAGGCAATATTTTCGTAGCTTCGATATAATAACGAATGATGTCTACGATGAGGCAGAAGGATATACACGTTTATCCTCGATACCGAATAAAAGGACGGCATTGTCGCGTTTGAATTTTCAGTACAAATTCAGACGGAGAATTTAATCCGAGCTGTAACAAGAGACAACGAATTTATAGCGGAGAAATATTTCTGTGTCGTGAAACAGTACAACGAAAAGAGAAACTCCCTTTTGATCAACAGGATTGACCAGTTGCATTTGATCCTAGCTACGGCGACAGATTAATAAGAAGAATTAACAGTAAAACGTGATAAAAATATAAATCTATCCAAATATTTTTACTCGGTCAATAAGAGTCGATGGTTATTAAGCACAGTAGCGCGCGTTATTACGTTGTGGTTCTAGTTACGGAGAGGATATCTGGAGCGATAGAAACTACTGCATTTACGACGAAATAGGGGTAATTGTTAATTTGGAGCAGCAGTGGATTGCCATCCATATATTTGACAAATGTGGCCAAATTGATAGACGAGATATGGCGACGGGATGGCCGAAGTGAGTAAAGTGGTTGCTTCATAACCTCCATCGATCAGAATTTCGAATCCCCGAGTGCTTCGCGAAAAAAAAAAACGGGTTTCAATCGTTTTTCTCTCACGAGTGTCGTCCTCGCTGCAACCCGCGAGTGTTTTTGGAAACGTGAACTCTGATAAAAAAAGAAGTTATTGAACAATTTTCCATAGAAAATATACTGCCGGATTTTAAAAAAAGAGAAAAAAAAGAGAAAAAGGCATCCTTTGACGCTGTAAATCCTTCAAAAATACCGAGTTAAGAAAAAAATGTGTAAACTTTGTCGATGCGAGAGGATACTGATGAAGAATGTCGCAGATATATTTTCATCTAAACTCCACCGCCGATAAAAGTGTGTAAAAAGAAGGGAACGAATTTCGAAAAAACTTTACAACGCTTCAGAAGGTAAAAAATATTTACGTCGTCCAATCCTACGTTTATTGTGAAAAATACAGGGAACCAAAGGGAAAGATTAGATGAAGAATGAAAAAATGTATCATAGATCTGTCAAACCTCGGTCAGATTAAACTTAGGCTCAGGCTAAAAAGACACAGAGAGAGGAAAGCAACGTTGAACCAAAAATTGAGAGGCATGTCTCATTGTAGAAGAAAAATATAGAAAAACTAGAAAAGAAGAGTATAATATGTTTAATATCACGAGGCGTGGATTATTATATTGGAAACACAGTCAAAAATATATTCCAAATATATTGAAGCTTGTTGCTATCATTTTGTCTTTGATCCTATGTTTTCCAAAGAAAAAAAAAAAAAAATATATATATATGCAAGAGCCAAAGAAGAAATACGTCGAACGAAACAAAATTCCACGTTGCGAAAACCCGGCCACGGGAAAAGGGAATTAAATGGAAAAATCATGTCCGATAGTCACGTCAGTTGACGATAACGAGCACGTTCGAGCTTTGTGATTTATGTATTCGTCCGCGGGCCCCGGTCGAATTTAAAAAGCAACGACGCCCTCGACGAGGAAACTAATTTGATCTCGCGTTGTCCATCCCGACAATCGCTCCGGCGCTCGCTAGCGAGAAAAAAAGAAAAAAAGGAGAAAAAAAAAAGAACTTTACGGGTTTCATTGGATTTTAATAAAAGTTCGTTAAACCGCCGTTTGACATCGGGCTCCGATCGTTTTCATATCCTTCGACACGTTGCGGAACCACCGTCTCGAGCCCGAGCTGCCCGAGATACCCCGGTACCGTGTTTTTCCACGTCGTCTGAAAATGATTTGCACGCTCGGGCCGTGCTCGGTCGGTCGGCCGCCCGTTTGAACGCGCGCAAATTGGAAAGCGACAAACGGCGGCCCGATATGCATAAATCACGGCCGGATTCAATAAGCGAACTCATTGTCCCGTCAACACTTAGCTGCTTCGAATTGTTTGCTGCTTTCTGTCTGGGGAATTTCGGCCCGTAACTCAATGAAAAGCAAATTAACCTGCCGAGTCAAAGGGAAATCTCGTTTACGCTAATCTCGCCTTGATTTATAGGATTACGGGACTTCTTGCACGCGGTACAAGAACAAAGTCACGTTAGGCAGACTTTTCTTACGTCCAACCTTGCTTTTTTCTCTACGTCGGTAATCCACGTTTGAGTCTCTTACCTCGGGAGAAGGTAAGCTGTGCATAGTCATTGGAATCGGGTGGATTTCTTACGAAGCTTGAAACCTCGATTCAACGAGGACTATCTTCCTCCAAAAGTCAACGCTCGAGAGAGAGCTCGCTTTCTTTGAGAGAAGCGAAAACGACAGAGACCCATAAACTTGCACAAAATGCGTGGTCGTAGGCGTATTATCTCGGGATGTAACTGTAGTCGATTTCCTTGAATTCGTTCAACGAAAAGTAGACGTAGCAATCTCCAGTTCTCGTATAAAAATCGAATCATGTAGAAACGCGTGACGGCGAGCAATCGACAACAGGACACTTTGCCACAACGAGACACTCTGCACGATTTTTGGAAATTATGCCAGACGAACGTGAGAGCGGAACGTCGACATTAGGTAACGTAGAAATTAGGTAACTCGCGGACAGGTCTCTCTCTCTCTCTCGTTCTCTCCAGCCGATGAAAGCGTAATTCTAGAGCCGTGTCGGCGAAAGGTTAGTTCGCGGCTGAAAAAGAGGATTGTTTCAGCCGATAAAAGGTGGAAAGCTTCTTTTCGTGTCGAGTTCGCCTGGCTTTTAATAAGTTATTACAACGGGGCCTGGTTCGCGGAATATTCTCCGAGGCACGGTGCTTATATTTTTCCCCTCTCCCCCTCGAGCCGAAAGACCATAAAAATCGCAAGTCAGGCACAATCTCTCGGCGAGTCGTATATTCGCGGCTCTGTTCGTCGTTCCGCGACGACAATCCGCCGGGGAAACAGGCGAAAGGCAGGGAGGTATAATACGAATTCCCATTGTAAATCCGGGCAAGATCCTCTGGAAGACGAGCAGGTCCCGGCTACGGGGCAGAGAGGATGAAAGACAGTTCGAAAGACCTCTGCTCACCTCTCCCTCTCTCTCTCTCTCTCTCTCTCTAGTGCGCCGTCTATCGAGAATGAAGTCGAGAATAATAAAGAAAGAGAGCAAGAGGGAGGGGCAAGAAGAAGAAAAAAAAGACGCAAGAAGACGACGAGGCAGAGAAAAGAGAGGAGGACGCGGCCTGCGGAAAGATGGAGGGAAGTAAAAAACGAAAGAGAGAAAGGAAAACGCCGGAATCACAGATTTAATAAAGGCTGCTTGAAAGCGCGCTAAGCGAAAACCGATTTCATTATAATGTACCCCCACCGACGCCGATCTATTCCTCACGGATGCTGACTGCCGCGAGATTTCGCCCCTCCCCCTCCCCCTCGTTCCGCTATTTTCTTCGTCGAAGCCTTTCTTTAGTCCCCCCGCCCCCTCTTTTAATTTCGTGGCTCGCAAGAGCCGGAGGAATACACGCGCGAGTAACCCGTATTGGCCAACTCTCGATCCGGTGCGTCCAGTCAGTTTCCGAAACTAACACCTGCTTTTGTAACTCATCCGTCGATAATTAAGAAAGTTTCCCGGAGACCTCGATTTCCCAAAGTTCGCGACAATGGGCGGATATACGGAGTGCGGCGGATATCGTTCGCCGAATCGTGTGCAATTCGTGCGAAGAAGGAACTTGAAAGGAACTTGAAACGAAAAACTGCACGACTTGTATCGACTAGTACGATTCGTCTCACTGAAAGGCCCAGAAGCAACTGTTCCGAGGAAATGAAGACGACTTTTCTGCCATAAAATTTTGAATCGATAGAAAACAAATTACAGGCGCGATCGCTCAGTACCAGACAACGCCACTCCTACTCGAGGTCTACCCCACGCCCCCTCGCGAATCACGTGACCCAAATCAACCAATCGCTAATTTTCGTTGCATCGGCGTTGCACCTGAAGAGGCCCGATTTTCTGGGTTAAGATCACTTTTAGTGATAAAATGCCCCTCTTCTCTTTCTCTGTTTCTCAAAGCTTGCGTCGTGTATTTGTCGCGTCTAAACTTCAAATCTCAAATTTTGCACAGATTCAAGTCGTAGACGAAAAGACGTCTGAAATTTCAGATCAAGCGTTGGAGAAATGAAAAGTCAAAGATACCAGGCGCAGGAAAGTTGCCGAATCGGACGAATTTTACTCTCTTCGACGAGTTGTACTCTCGTGGAAATCTGCGGCCGTAAATAATACAGGAAGGTTGCCGAATCGAACAAATTTCAATCGTTGTATTTTTGCAAAGAGCTACGATCGTTCAGCTGCCAGTGTACTACGATAAATTTGATTGCCGAGCTAAATAACCCCGGTTTCCAAATGTAATCGCTCGAAATGTAAATCGGCGGTAATCGAATTTGACGAACGACGGGGCAAATGACTCGGCTTATTTTCCCTTGAGCTACGATTTTCATGATTTTCGCGATTTTCACGGCGCGAACTATCGAAAATAACGGAGTCGACGTAACGGAAATTTGCAAATCAAAATATCATTTATCAACACACCCGGCAAGCGATTTATTCGGGCGGCGGTCGATGCCGCGTCGTCCGTGGGATTTGCCCACAATAAAAACGTAGTTTGCAGCGGTGCCATAGTTTTGGTCGCGTCGCATAGCCTCGCCTCGTTTTCGAAAATGTTCCCGTTAGAATTGCAATTCACCTTCGGCCGGCCCTCGCCATCGAGCTGTTTGAACGTACATTTTGCATATTCATGCGATGATAGAAATTGCACTGGTCGTGCGGGAAATTCCGTAATAGACAAAGCTGCTGGTCAAACGCGAAACCGTTCGCAGGGCAAACGATGCAGTTTCGTTCCTTCCGACAACCTCTGACAGTTTTCTTACCGGAATTCCGCTCTGTCCGTAATTGGTTCTGATTCGGAAGACAGTCTATTTGATTCACCGATATACAACGAGAGTATTCGTATTTTTACGGATATTTCCACGAGTCATTGTCATACTAAAAATAGAACAGAATATTATAACAAGTGAAACTTGTGATAAGTGATGTCAATATCCTGAAATATGAAATTCGAAAATTCGCATCGCAAAAATATTCAAACGTCAACGCTATCTCCTTTTTTTTTACTACGACAAATGTCTCGTAACTTTCATTTTCAAACTGGTTACAACAAGACTGTTTTATTAAAAATATTTTGCGTACATGCGCATTCGTAAGTCACTGTACACGTTAAAAATAGGTACGTGAATTCAGCGTTATAATCGACAGTATCAGCGATAATTAATATACGCTTTTCGATTAACCAGCCAATTTGATCGCACGAGAGTCGATTAAACGAGGATCTGGCCCGCGCGTGAGAAAAGGTGCGCACGAACTTGACTTTACGGTTCCTCGTATCGTCGTTATGCAAATATCCTTTCCGCGCGCCTCGTCGCGCGATTAAGCGTCGTAAAAGTGAACGAAAAGCGTTTCATACATTTATATATATATCGATTCGCTGGCAAATATTGAAATTGCGCCGCTCGTGCCTACATGCATAATTCAGCGCGACAAATTATAAACCGTCGGATTCACGATGCGATATCGGTGATTTGAGAAACACTGCCGGCCGAATTGTAACGTCAACGACACCGCGGATATTTTTAACTAAATTTCCGAACCATCGACCGTCCACTTTCCACGATTTCGACGTCGACGTCGACGTCGACGTCCGGTGACGAAGCGAGTCACGTTTTCTTGACTGTCGGACGCGCGAGCCTCTTGCAAAACGACCGGCTGTATCCTAGAACTGGAACGGCTAAACCGCAACGAGGATTAGTCAGGATAACGTATTTCTATCTGAGTTGCCGGAAAATTACACACTTCCCAAATCCTGGCGTCCTGCCGTGTAGCGTTCTCACGCGTTAAACCGTAACTTACAAGACGAGTTGAACACCCGAGCGAACCGCCGAACGAAAATCAGCGAGGACAGAGGGAAAGAAGACCGAAAGGGAGAATCGAAAATTTGACGATTCGACGCCAGCTGGACTGGATTTTCACATCCTGATTCGTGGCGTCGAATCAAACGGCGTTACAGGCTGCGGTCGGCTCCGCAATTGGCGCTACCAGCGGAATATTTATTTCGACGTCGAATTTCGTTTCAATTTGAATATTGAAACGTCGAATGAAATATTGAATCGAAATTGAATATCGTCGGATTCGAATTACGTGTTTAACATGTCGATGACTTTTGTTTAGACTCGTATTTAGGTATTCCTCCAACGTGTTTTCTGTCATTTGCGCGATCGTTTATGACGATTGTGACATTTTCAGTTCCAGATATCACGAATCACGAGTGAGCAGAAAATACGAGTAAATTACGTGACTAAAGCTAACCTAAACCTAACCTAAAGCTAACCTAAACCTAACCTAAACCTAACTTAAACTTCCAAGACAATATTTAATCCTTTGATCACTCGATTCTGGATGTCTACGTAAATTCGTGGAAGAAATTTTAAACGGTACAACGCTTTGGACATTTTAACGCTTTTAACAGAGTTGCGCGATCAACGCTTCCACAATTTATATACCATCTTCACTCTCTCCCGAGTCAATGCTCTGTCGTATCTCTCTTAACAAGCTGAGAAGAGCTAGAGTTGCCAAAGCAGAGGAGGAGGAACGTACGTACGTACGCGCATGAATACGCAGTCGTCTGTACTGACAAGCTTGTCCAAGGTGTCGCGAAAATAGTCGGCCTGGCAAAAAAAAGGCCGAGAGGGACAGCCGGTCGGTCGACTAGGTCGGGTTAATCCAATCAGAAACTAATTTTACGCCCGCCGAGCCGGTTATTATTGGCCGTGTTGCTCCGTCTGCGGACCTAAACGACTCTCGTCGTTCGTTGCCGGTCGCGCGAGGCGGAATCGAGCTGAAATCTCGACAGTCGGCGAAACACTGGCTCCGTAAGAGGCAGGCAAATGAGATTTGACGGATGTCCCGGCGCAGCGAGAGCCACTCCGTCGCATTAGTACCGGCTGTCTGGCTGTCAGAGGGGCAAGAGGCGTGGTAATTAGTCGGCGGGAACTTTGACGTCTTTAGACGGATCGCGCCCCGTTGCAGCCGGCCACGCTCTCTTTGCGCGGGAATCGCCTACTCGCCTACGTTTCACCGGGGGAACGGCGCGCCGGAGGACCCTGACGCCACCACGTTCGTCACGGTTTCAACGAAACGAAACTACGTCCTCGCGCAGGCGAACCGAGCAGCTTAGAAATCGTCTGCGAGAACGATTAGCGATTCCACGACGACTCTGTTTCTTACTCCAGAGTAATTTGTTGGATGGTTGAGTTTTGCAGTTTTGTTCGCGATTTTCGATCAATCCTCCCTCGTACGGATCTCACGCGTGTACTAAAGGCATGGAGGATGAATTTTTTATTTTTTTATAGTGAATGAGCGTTTCTTTTCACGTCTCGAAGTTGAACGCGACTGCTCGAAGACCGAGATAACTCGTTGCTCGAGTTTCCAATTCTTGGCACGTGATTGTTTAATTCGTAAATTTTAGCTTTTCACATCGATCAGATCGTAAATGGATTTCGTTAAAACGCAAAGTTACGCGTAACGCGTATAATAATACGAAACAATATATATAAAATATATTGCAAAGAACCGTGCTCTCTATAATTTCATTCCGCGCGTGAAATGATTTTCTACCGCGGTTTCATTTATTTATTTTTTAATTACGCTCGCAAAAGTACAAATCTGGATAAAAAGTCGAACGATCGGAAAGAATGTAAATTGGCGCGACAACAATTTTTCGAACTGAAAGACTCGAGATGTTTCGTAGACTGCTTTCACAGTCGAGAAATTCCCCTTCGCTGTCTGAGATCTGAGTCTAACGTCTAAGTCACGTTAAAATTCGATGGCTCGTAGATTTAATTGAGCTGTCAGTTAGCTATCTCCCGTTAAAGGATTTCCAATCTCGTTCGACGCGAGTGGAGTTCATCGGTGATTAAATAGAACCAGACGAGTTAATGAATAAAGAACGACCCTCGACAGTTTGTCACTCCGCGTTTCGTTGGCCTAAATGTTAAGACGCTAACGCTTCCGCGATCTGATACGTTTCAGATGGCTCTTCTGGCTTCCGCTCAGTACGGTGATTAATGATCGTCTCGTTAACTCGAGAAAAATTCCGCGATGCCCGAGCTGTACGTTTCGTGTGTCGGATAGACCGCGAAACAACTCGCAGCACATTCTGCTCTTAATAACGACGATTTCTAAATTAACAGCGTATCAAGAATCGGCGTGGCTCGACATCACTGTAATTAACTGCATCGATATTTAAATACCGCGACAGAGCATCCTCTGTCCGAATTAATTGGCAGACAGGAACGAAATCCTCCGATGATAAAATAATCACCCATCTGATATTAAATATTAACATTTGTTCAAAAGGAGATGAAAAAAACAAATATTCAAATTTATTTCGATATTTCGGCATCCTGTATGTTTTATTGATCGGTTGACACGACTTTGCAGAAATATATTTACTTATCTCTCTTTTACAAGCAAGAAGAAAAGGTCAGCATAAAATTCGCGAAAATATCAGTAGAATCGAGCTACGAATGATTTAATAGATATTGATCGAATAATGAAGTAGAATTTCCAGTGAATTTAACAGTAGCAGTTGAAAAGGAAAAATCATTAATTTGATATTCCGTTACTCGGATAACAATGTATTCCGACATTAAAGTTGCAGAGGAGGTTCCCCTGTCGTTTCTTCGTTTCCCTTTCCATTCTTTATTGATAATAATAATTTTCGCGGAACATCTTGGAAGGTGCGTCTGCCGTGTTTCGGATTATCGATCACAAGGGGTGGCATAACACGCAAACCGGTGGCGTGTGATTAAACGACAGACGAATTTATCAAGCTCAACAGCGTTCCCCGCGATTCCGTCGCCGGTGTTTGTATAATGACTTCATTTCGATAAAACTCGCGCTAAGGAGCTTTAGCGGGTAATTAAGCAGCCCACGAGTCGCTCGAATGTTTAAACGTATCTTTACACCGATCTTTTCACTGACCGGCAACGGCCCGAGCGAATTACTCGTTCTAATCGGTCACTCTGGGATATTGCGATTTCGCAATAGATAATAGACAGGAGAATGAAAAAGGGGCTACGTCGCGTTGGTATTCATTGCGTCGTTGTAAAACGCTTCGTCTTTCTCTTAATCTCTCCATCTCGACGGCTCTCCGACACCCCGCGGAATTCGCGGCAGGTAAATATCCAAGATATACAGTCGCTCGTGAAAATTTTTGCACACCATTTTTGCGGAGAAATCAGCTGCAAAAATACGTTCCGCGCGTCTAGACGACGGACAGCGTATATTTACATACGTAAGCGTACACGACAGTTTATGTCATATTTGACACAATAATTAAGACGTTTTTGTAAGATGTTGGAAATTTACGCGTATGTGCTGGAACGTGTGCGCTTGAATATACATTGGATGAAGAAAACTGTGCTCGTTAATTTCTTCTTCAACGAATTTGTAAAATGAGGCGAGCAAGGAATCGTTTTTGGAACGTTGAATAGATTCATACTCGACATGATGTGTAATTGAATTTTAAAATTGTTTGTTACAACTTTAGAAAAAAAAAAAAACACTATGTAATAACGGCGTTTCAATTTCACAAGTGCAAGAGAAACCCGAAACCGAATTACCAAAGTTCGTCACTTTGACGCGAATTTGGTTATTCCAACGCGTTGAGCGAAAATAAGATTTTGCAAGAATTTCCAAGAGGATCGACTGCAAGTTCTCCCAGCCGTGGTATTACATATTCCAGCAGTTTCTAAAATACACACGTCGATCACACCGTCGTACCGCGTTACTTTATCTCCCGCCGGTTGACCGCCTCGTGCAATTATTTAATCGATACACACGTATTTAATCGACTTTCCAGATACGGCCTCTTTCTCCTTTCTTTAACGTCTTGAAGACGTAAACGCAATAAATTACAGCGCAATCTGCAATGTCTCGTGTAATTCACGGAGACTGTATCGTCCCCAGTAGTAATTATTAAAGCGTGCGCCTGCGAGGGAAATAATGTACCCACTCTATCTCGTCTAACACGATCTTCCTCGTAATATTTCAGTAAAAATTGAGGGAGAGAGGAAAAAAAAAGAGAGAGAGAGATCTTCGGCTTAACGAGTCGAGCTTCTCTCGAGTCTTCTAATCAAGCCGGAGAGTGACAAAACTTCCTTGTAAAACTTCCAAAATGCCGTTCGTAAACTAGGCAAGTAGTCGCGCACAGTCATTTGAACATTTGCATCCAGAAGAAAGAAGAAAGAAGAAAGAAACGATTCGCAAATTGGCTGAATCTAATTTTTTAATTTTAAACGGGTTAACGTTCTCGAAATAGAAATATCCCGGAGATAGGCGGCGTAATTATCCTCCATTAAAAGTTCACGAAGAAACAATTTCCAAGCTTCTTCCTCTTCTTCTTCTTCTTCTTTTGCTTCTGCTTCTGCTTCTGCTTCTCGCGGAACAATTCTTTATCGCGCGCTCCGAGCACCGACCGACAGAAAGAACAAAAATTAGTCGGATGGTAATTGCTTTTTGCAAAAACTTTAACAACTTCCGGGCTTAGAAGCGCAGCCGAGAGGGGGGGTGAGCCGAGGCACGAAGAATTTGGAAAATCTCGTAAAATTGCTTTCGAGAGATATCGTTCGGATTTCACGGGGTTCGGGTTCGTGGTTTTTCGTGGTAATCCGTGGTACGACCGCTGCAACACAGTACGAAAAATACGTGACGGGGAATTGGGTCGTTTGTGCTGTCCCCTTGTAAACGACCAACTTTACGAGGATCTCGCCTAAGATTTCTCGTGTAGCCGTATTCGACCGGAGAGCCAACGACAGTGGCAAATTGCAGCGTGTAATTGTGCGCTGTGATACAGCGCAAGTGCGGTGTAATTGACAAGTAGCTGTAGCAAAAGTACTTTGTACTCTTTTACGAATATTTTATGTAATTGTTACACGCTGCAATTTGCTATCATATATTGCAGAACTTTTAAACGAATATATACGGAAATGACGAAATATTTCGTTTATAAAAGTTTCTGAACAGTCTGTTGGTACTGATTGGCACATATTTTTATTAAATACAATATATTTGCACGTGAGTATACGTGCACACATTCAGATGATAATATTTATCGCTGCTTGTGACGCACGGTGATATCGCGAAATGATTTTATGACAAGTGTATACGAATACTTTTGCGAAAATGTCGATCGCAATTGAAATATTTAGATTCGAGTGGTTTTGTTTGTCGAAACGGAAACTACGAGTCGGCACGTTAGCTTCGATTAAATTTTAGCAAAATTTTGATTCTCGTTTCCACGAGAAAATCGAATTTCGGTGTTGTCGGGGTTCTTTGTTCGGATAATCCTCGCTCGGGTGCTTGTGTCCCTTTTTACCCCGTATCGGATATACGCGATAATTCTCTTTTTTTTTTTTTTATTTTTATTTTCGAGAAGAATATCGGATTTCCCAGTTAATACTATCCAACGTTACACGATACATCTTGCTACTTTTTTTTCCATTTTCGTTCGAAATCGCGCTCACGGCGATTTAATCTTTGGTTCGAGAGTAGTTTCGTCAGCGAATTCGGGGGAAAATTTGCGTACCGTTGGTTTCGAAAATACGGATCGATTGGTTTGGAAAAAACTTTAGAAAAGACATTAAGATTTTTGAACTAGAATTTTTTCTTTTTTTTTTTAGTATATGCAAAAATATATCGAGTTTAAAAAATTTTACACGAAATTCGCCAAATAACTTTTGAAAGATTCAGAAATAAATTTCGAAATCAAGCGAAAGAACGAGATGATGAATACTCTCGAGTAATATCGTTAGATATAGAATGCGATGATTTGTGTTTTCACACTCTCCAAAATTCTGAAACACAATGTACGATATAATTTCGTAAGAAATCAAAAATACGACTTGCAACAACATTCCTCGCCTGTAATCTTCCAACGAGGAAACGTCTCTCGATCGTTGCGCGAAAGGTTGCGATAAATCTTCCGTCACTGATTCGAGGAATCAAAACTCCCTTAACATCTGTAGCATCGGAGGCAGGCTCGATACCCAAGCGACTCAAGGCTTTCCACGCTTTTTCAGCCTTTTGTTTTCTTCCCTTGGCAACTGATCCGTCGCAGTGAAATACAGAAGCGGCGAAGTAACGGCATAGACGGATACTGTTATCGCAAACAGCGTGCAGCGAACACGACCCCCTTTTGTTCACACGATTCTGCACGGAACTGCTTTGGAACAATGACATCTCAAAGGACCTCGCTGCCGGACAGTTTGTGAACTGTAATATCGCAAATGACGATGTGTACGGAGGCGAAAGAGTCACGATATCAGGGTTGCTCGTCGCAGGGAAGCTCCAAGCCGCACTGTGTCTGCTCCGTGTAAGAGGAGAATCGTTACGTAAACTGGAGAAAAATGAGTATACGACGGGATGCGCTGTCGTGTGAATCGTTTTCTTTCTGTTTTTGTTTCTTTCCTTCTTCTCTTGTTCCGTTCTCGCTATCGTTCAAATTATCGCCGTGCTTCGAGTTGTAATTTTAGTTACAATTTTACTTCAAGTTTGCGTTCAAATTGGCGAATAGAAATCAATTTTTCGTTACATCGATCAGAGACACGAGGAGACGACAGAGAGTTGCACGAATGTTTAATGTATAACACAATTAAATTCACGTTTCTCACATCTTGAAGATTATCGTATTCGAGTAATCGTTAAAATGTCTACTTTTTCCAAGAAGATCGATATACTTTTCATACATGATGTACGAAGACAATTGTTCTTTAAATTGTTCAATTTTTAATTCGTCGGATATACTCGACAAGGATCGAGTTTTCTCAAATTTCACGATCTGAGCTATGTACGACCTGAGAACAGACTCATTTCCATGGATAATTTATGAATCAAACACAAGCGCGACGAACGCGAGTCCTATGTCCGCCCTACTCGTGCGCAAGGATTGTACAAGGGTGCGAAAGGTCTTTCCGAATAAGCACCATTGTCAAAGCAGCCACCTCCCCCACGAGATTCCAAATCCATATTTCGCAAACTCGCGCAAGAAGTGCAACAGGATCGATCCGAGCCGCCCTCGATCGGCGAGAACGTGGCACAAACCCTGTTGAATTAATTACACGGGACGTTATCGCGTTCCGCCGGGCTCTCCCGAGGCGTAGACGCGTCTCGCGTCAGCCAACGACAAAGAAGTTTGCCGACATACCTGTTTAGAAACAATCGAGCCCACCCCTTTTCACGGGCGTCGCGTGTTCCTGCTACGCATTTCATTTATTAGGAAATTGCCGAGTCCCACGGGACGGAGACGACGGGGAAACGGCGTGCTCGAATTGGCTGAAAAGTAAGCAGCCAGCCAGCGAGCGAGGGAGCAAGCAACCTGCCGCAGTCATTGTTTTCAGGGGCGCGTCGCCTCCTTCTCGATCCCGAAACTGTTTGCCCGGACTCGTTTCCGCTTCGTTAACGACGATCGGCCTGCTTCCGTCATCGTCGCCCCCCTCCCCCCTTCTTTCGCAATTTAATGGCAATTCGAGGTCCTCGATACTCTCTCCTTTCGCTCGTTCGCTCCCTCGTTTGTTTAAGCGAGATCGGCGCCGTTCCTTGCGCGAAAACTGCTCTGACAGCCGCGATTATTGTTCTCGATTGCTTGCAGTTTGATCGCGAGAGAGAGAGAGAGAGGTTCGCGGGGTAAATGAAGTATTATGCGTTTTATCGGAGGGACCGGATCACGTAAGTCGCGTGATTGGTCGTAGTCACCGAATACGTTCGATCGAGGGGAGAGAGAGTCGTTTAAACGAGTTCCATCGGAGGGCAACATCGATCGAGTCGCGAACATGATACACGCAAATTTGTTCGCGGAAATACCGCAAACCGATGAAATACTGAAGCTTTTTGCGGCAAGCGGCCGAATACTTTACGTGAGCAAATTCGCTTGAAAATTAGTTAGAAAAAAAAAAAACATCAGTTTTTGAACGAACTTGAGAAGAATTTCAACTGGACGTGCTTCCAGTTTGCCGAACAATTTCTTGAGCATGTTCCACTCGGTACTACCACCGAGTATTAAAATACTGAAATTCTCTGTAGCGAGCGTTCGAATACTTTCGAAAGAACAATTAACAGTTCTTTTCTTTTCTCTTTTTTTCTTTTTTTTTTTTTTTTTGATTTATTTCTCTTGCAAGTTATTTGGAAACGAGAAACGAATTGGTTTCAGGAACGAGCGGCAGAAATATTTTCAGACCAGAGCGAGGCCGGTCGTGATTCTACTTTGCCAAAAGAATTTCACGTGCATGATGAAACACATTCGCTCGGCGTAGCTACTTATACGGCGAACTTCCGCGGAATGTCAATTTGATCGAAAAGTATGCCGGCAGTTGTGCTTGATCGATGGAATTCTGAAATTATTCAAATCATGCGAGCTACTTTATCCGGTTGGCGCCGCTGGATTCCGCCTGCCGCGGAATATTAATAATGGAATAAGCGAAATTTAATACGTAATTTCGTTACATAAACACATCTGAATTTCATGAATTACATTCCAAATCGATGCATTATTCATAGATCGCGGGACCGGGGGAGGGAGGGGGGGGGGGAGGGGGCGCATGTAAAAAAGTTTTTTCTGTTGTCTTGACCGCCGCGAATGTCATATCGCGTAAATTACTCCCTATCGTGCCGCGCGTTTTATGCAAAAATCGAATTTCGCCGTGGATCGTTCGTGGGAATCGAGAGACCTTTTTTTCCACGGAGGATATGGCACTCTGACCCGATAAAGAAATTCTTTTCGTGCGCCAGGCTGTCACGAACGGAGAAAACCGGTTCTCGTCAAACTCTAGATGGTCTGTTTGTTTAGTATCGGGGGTCGTTCCGGAAGTTCTGTCGGAGTTTGACGTTTGAATTCCCTTTGAGTTTCGAGTCTTTAGTTTCCTTTAAACAAACTCCAACCTGGCGACAGGAAGGAACCTTGGACGATAACGTTTAGCACGCAGCGATTTAATTATAGTTGATGGATTAAAGATCGAAACGGGAAGTTCTGCAGCATTCACTTTTCACATCTGCGGAATGTCGCCTGTTTAAAAATTTGAACAATTTCTAAATGTTTCATCGAGGATGAAACATTTTGTGAATTTTATTATTGGTTTGATATATGTTTTCAATTTCAATTTTATCTCTTCTTCACGTGCAAATGACACGACTAAATTAGTGAACCGTTCATAGAAGACCTATAATTATCTAAAATTCATCATTGATTCAAAATCCGTCCATCCAACAGAACTGTCAAAACGATCGAACGTCGAGTTGAGACGTTCTTGACATTCTAAGATGTATAATAAAGTTGCGCTTCGACTCTATTAATGACAGAAACTGCGAAATTTTCGTCTCAATTGCCTCGGAACGGAAAAAGGAACGGCGCTCCTTCGAAGATACGAAACTCGGAATGAAGCGAGAGGAGTGGGAATCGGATTTAATTTACGACGAATCGATTGAATTTAATTTGAAACGGTGCAACGATTTCCGAATGCTAAAGCGACGCTATGATTGATTTTGTCTTCCGTACGGCCGATTATTTGAAGTATCAATCGCGTAATTGAATTTGTACAATTGAATTTCCGGGATCGAACGGAACAGGAGGGCTAAGATTAATTTTAGGTGGCTGCCTTATTGATCTCGATCGCAAACAAATCTCAGCTTGCTCGGCGTCTTTGACAGGTTGAACGAGGGAAAATTGAAAAAAATATTTAAGAAGCAAAGGGTGAATTAAACTGCGAAAGTTCACCGACCCTGTCGGATCATTAACCCCTTCGAGGGGCGTGTTAAGTTCGAACATGGCTGCGTTGGTCGAACTTCGTTCCAAGAGATGATATTGTCTCGTGTATGAATCGCGTATAAGTGTGCACGTGAGTACATATTTACGAAGCGTGTTTCCGGAAATGGGAAGATTCCCGCTCGAGGAATTAAATAAATTTCAGTTTCTTCTTCGAGAGTATAAGTATTTTGCTTCCAATATTATTTCCTCGTAGGAAAGGAATTTCTTCGAGAAATCTGTTCAAGGAGTCTGAAGAGACGTAACGAGCTCTTTTTAATTTATTTTTCATACGAAATCATACAATAATGAACAATTGGATTTCTAAAATTGCACGTAATGTATCAACAGCTTGTAATCTTTGTTGCACGTACTGAATTTTTCAATCATCCTCGAAACGAACGTAGCAATTTTTTGACTTTCCGCCAAGAATGCAAAAACAGTGTTGAAAACAGTGTTTTATTATTTGAGAACAGGCACGATCCGCGGGGATTGAACTTTTCACGCCCAGGGATAATGAGAAGTCGGACGAGTAATTCCAGTGACTGACGTCCCAAAAGCGTAAACGAGGTAACAGTGCGTCTGACAATTCCGTCGCCTGTTTACACGGCGCGTAATTCGCTCGGCAAAAGCGAGCGTCTCCCACGAGGTGAACAAGAACCCTCGAGGTTCTCTCGATGCCCCTTAAACATCATTCCCATGGCGACCAATTTGGCCGCGAGATAATATCACGGAAGCGGATAGCCAGGCAATTTGGTGGGTAAATAATTTCTGGATCGATCGAAACCGCCGAGAGTTATGAATATTCTCGCGCTTCCGCTGAAAATACAATATAAACGCTTCGTTCGCGCGTTTTAAACGGCAACTTAATAGGCAGCGTATTATTCGATGGTCGTGCCTAGTTGTTGCTATTTCGGCTGACTACGCATTTTCGAACAGCGAATTGCATTCGGATGCAATCGATCGGGAACCAGCTCCGGTATATCGATAATCTCTTTTTTTCGTTTTAACTTCGACGATCCGACGCTCGATCGTTCACACGCTCACCTTGATCTTCGTCGAATCTTTCGACCAGCTAGCACATTTACGTAAACCGAACGTAAATTTTTATTTCTACACTCTCGTTACTTTGCCGTTGTACTTTATCGATGCGTCAGAGAAAACACCAAATGACTCGTTTGTAACAATTCTCAGTTTCCGCATTTTAAATTTATGTGGAGGAAATTTTTAATCGACGAGAAAGAGCAACAATGTCGCTCGTTAATTAATCAATCCCAAGACGGAGCGTTTATACGTTATATTTAATTGTTTGTCTGTCTCTTATTCATCAAAACTGATTCGTGCTGAAATCGAAGAGGGATCGATACAGCTTATTGATCCTTGATCTCGAATCGACAGAGCAATCGTTGAACTACCATTTCGGGAAACTAGCGAGATTCTCCATTCAGGTTTCCACCATTCTTGTAAACATACCTTTGGCAGAAACATAAGGATCGATACCGGCCGGAAATTACAGACATTTCATCGACTTGGTAGTGTGCATCCGCTGAAACATGCGGCACACCGAACGAAATGACCCGAAATGGCCAGAAATGTTGCAGCCGAGAAGTGACCCAAATCGCGACAAAGCAACAACTTTGCTAGAACCCCCGATGATCGATCGGCGAAATAATTTCGCAATTATTTCAAGCTGTCTCTTACACTAACAATCCGATATATCCCCGAATCATCAGTTATCAACGAGTTAGACGTATAATAATTAATTCGCGAATTAATTACCTATCAGTTTGTAAAACCGTCAGGTCGTTCGGCCTTCTAAAATCAACTCGGATCGACGATTGTCGAGATTTGGTTGACGATTAAAAATATTAGAAATTAATATAGAAGCGATCGATGCTAACAAGTTGAACAAACTCGTCGCGACGAATACGTGAATAGAATAAAAGAAAATGATTGGAAATTCTTACGCCACCAGTTCTGCGTTCACTCCAAATAATTAAAATTTCAATCACTTTGTAAATCAGGAATAGTCTCTCAGTAAACAGACTAATTTTAACTTTGTTCTTGAGATTCTCGAGATTCTCGATTTCAAGTACTATTAATTTTTCAGGGCAGTATAAATACGTATATACGTACGCAAATACGCGAAACAATTTTCTCTCGAGCCTCGACGTTATTTTCAATTTCGCAAAGTTATTGCCGAATCCGCGATCCCGATCTGATATTTCCTTCGCGGTGAAATATATTTCTCAATAATAAAACGGGGGAATTCAATTAGCTGGGAAGGAAAATTATTACGATGCGATAATACTCAGCTGCTGGAATGGAAGAAGATGGCGTGTAAAATTTTCACCGGCACTCGCGTGGCGTGGATGTTCGCTCGTAAACCTTCGCCGCGAAATTTGCGTACGAGCGCCACGCAAATGAAACTTATGCGCAGCCTATAAACCGTATCACACACGTGCAACGAACGCATTAGCCTGATCTCGTCTTCTCGTCGATCCGCGGGGCTCATTCGACGAGACTTCATTCACGTTCGTTCAAAAATACTTTTCAAAATTGGAAACACCGAATGACAGTACATGTACGAGAAGGAATCTGTAAATTTCACCACGAAATGCAACAGAAAAATTTTATTATCCACGATGAATATTGAATATCAAAAGTAAAAATGTGTAGCCGTCAAACTTTTGTCAGAAACAAAATTAAGATGACATTTCTTAGAAGTATGGAGAAGGGTGTTCCATTTTTTCTTGTACATTGATTTTTAAATGTTCGCATCAAGGCTCCCCTAAAAAACTAAAAAAATGTATACTAGCAACACCATGCTGAGGTAAGCTTCTGAATACCGTAATACCAAAGGCACGTACGACGATATAAAAAGACTTGTAATTTAATTAAATCCTTAATACGCATTCCACGTGGTACGCGTGTGCGCGTTCGTACATACTCTACACGTTCGTACATACTCTGGTACACGTTCAAAACCGCGATCTCTATCTCGTGTACATAGATTCTCTCCGTGGACTGGAGAGGACTCCCGTCCCTTTTGCCCGAAATTGTGACAGAAGCCACGGCCCCCCCATTTGTATCAAGTCATTCGGAAATTCTCGCTTAGATAAGGAGGAGTCCCTGTTTCTCTCTGCCGAGACCCGTTCCGTCCCAATTGAAGGCAATTCGCCTTGATAAACGCCTCTTCCGATTGCCTCTGATCGGGTTACGCCGGGCCGGAACTCGTTCCACGCGGAGCACGTTTAAAAAGCAGTTCTTCATTGATGAGAACAGAGAACGATAAATCGACGAATCGCTGGCTCTCGGTAATAAATAACACGGTGCTCAAACTTCAACGTTCGAGTGGAATTAATATTCCGTATATAATTGTAAACTCGAGGCTTTCTCGAGTTGGAATTTACGCTGCTGTCTGCGAGTGTCCAAGAAGCGTAATTTCAGAAAATTGAAATATATTTCGAAAGGTTTCAGAAAGAACATTTCGTAGAGACGTTTTCGTAGGTCTCGAATTTTTATAACCCATTTACAACCCGTCGATGAACGATTATTCAATTTCTTCGTCCAACTGCAGCACGATTGACTTGAGATTTATAAAATCTCGATTTCATTAATGATCGGTATTCCATTAAAGTGCAATTATCAAGAAGAGCGAAACTCTCGGTTCTCGAACGGAGAGGAAAGTAATTGAAAATGAAAAATGTGCTCCATAAGTCTAGATTCTGGTTACCCGAGTTGCTCCCAACAAATCAATTTCGCCTGGTCTCTCTCTATTTCTCTCTCTATTTCTCTCTTTCTTTCTCACTGACGCCTCGATCTTCCGTCTTCGAAGAATGAAACTTCGAACAAATGAAGTCTTCGGACCTGTTACGAACCGGAGGGGGTGGCTGAAGCGAATTTATCGCAGAAAATTCAGGTCAGAAGTCCGTCGGGAAAGAATCGAGCGCTATCGAATTAAGAAGGCCGATAAGAATATCGGGCGAAACGGTTCGTTCCCTGGCCTAATGATCGAGGCAAGTGGCTTCCGGCGAAATTGATATTTTCATTCAATTTCCTCGCACGGCTTCCAAGCCGCGCGAAAAACATAAATATCGGTTCGTGTGTTGCTTCAATCTACCGGCGTCGTGAATCTGTTATTTTCCAAAATATCTACCATTATTTCGAAAATATTAGAAAACAACATAAACATAGCTCTGGATAATATAGGATTGTTCGTCGAAATTTTAACTTTTCCATTAGACTGCCGGTGAAAATTGTTTCGTGCGCCAAACACCGTAGGAATAAAATTATTATAGAACAAACAATTGCAGAAAGGAATCTCGTCGAAAGAAAGGACGTCGATCGGTCAATTTCCAAGAAGATCAAGACAGAAGAAAGACGTTTGCGTGAAAATGTGGAACTTTGGAAACTTTCCGTGAACTTTTTAAACAACTGGATGTAATAGACTCACCTTCGCCAACACAGTCACGAAGACAGAGCACACTTCATCGGGCGAGGCAGTTCAAAGTAGACAAGGACTTCACTCGACAGACAAATATCTGAAACAGGCAAATACTGAGGATCAGTCAATCGCGTCTACAAATACCACTCTTTTCTTTTAAATGTCGACCATAAACGAAGTGTGAGAGTATATACGATTGTACAAATTGTCACAAATTATAATATTCATAATTTTTTCCTCTTTTTTTTGACAGGCTTTGTGGCTATCTCTCGAAATATAATTAAAAAAATGGAACCTCGGTAGAAAATTACTTTACGCGGATACTCGTTTATCGCGCGATGCACATTGAACGTACAATTTTGCATTTTAAAACGTTTTACAAATACGTAAAAATTCTATTCTGTTCAACTCCCAACATCGAGAAAGCATTGTCTATCGTCTTCAACGACAATGAATGATATTTTTATTTTCGAATCTTTCCGCCGAGGCGCGATATTACATGCATTTATCGTATATGTTTTAGCGGTAGAAGGCGGTTCTTTTATTTTCACACGCGCAGCGAAACTGCTCCACGACTGAAACTGCTCCTGCTCCACGGTCGCGCGTGTAGCGTGCGTTCGATTATTTCGCCGGCCATTGTTATAAAAATCAAAAAATCGAGCCAACGATTCCAGAAACAGCGAACAGCGGTCTGGGTTGGCTTGGAAAAACTCGGTGGAAAATTTCGGCGGGAAGCTGTCACGAACGGACGTGCCGCGTTGGTTAAATAGCGATCTCGCCGAACTGGAAACTGGGTGTTGACGTGCAGATCAAAGCCCCGACAATTATCAAGGAATTAGTTATAGTTAACTGAGCGGGGCCACGCCTGTTTCGCGTCGCGCGCAATTTGACGGTGATTGTCATAGCCTGGCCGATCTGCGGGCTCGACACGCGCGTGCACCGCTAGCTCCTCGCCTAGGCAACGCTGCAACGCTGCAACGCGTTGCATGCACGCCGCACGTTGCATATAGATGCACGCGTTAACCCGACTACCGATAGAACTTGTCCAACTTTGGCTTCGCCGATGTTGCCGGTGCCCGTCCTGTTCCTTACGTCTACCCGGCAGTTCGAATTTCGCATTGGATTCAGCGGAATAGTTGCCACCCCAGAACTTTCCATCGTTCGATCCGCGCGCCTCAAGATTAACCGGCGAAATTTACAGCCTCCAGATGGAAACAGAATTTGCATTCGTCGGTTACTGAATTTTCGCTAATGCAGCAAATACTCTCTCTCTCTCTCTCTCTCGATGCGTTTTATTCGCAGTATTCGTATACGTATTTGGTATTAATGAATTGCGAGTATTTGTCTGTGACGATGATTTGAACGTCGTAAGAGAAAAAGGCAGTTAATCTTATTAGGGAATTAGTAATTGTTATAAATGGTAATAGGTATTGGTCTATGTTTTAAATCAAATCTTCAAAAATATTTGTCATTATTGCAGATCGTACATTTATTCAATATAGACAATTTTAAAAATATTTTCTTCACGATCGAAGATTCTGACACTTTCTATTTTTATTTCTATTCCGATGCTTTTAAGTTCTATCTTTTTACTTCTGTACGTGAATATTTCTACACGTTAAAATTTAATATCGGCGACGCAACTAATATACGCGTGTAACGATAATAATTCAATAGGAATTATATTTGCGTTTGACTTCGCAACGCTTCGCAAAAGTCGCGTTTCCGGATTACAAAAAAAAAAAAAATAGTGTGTTCCTAGTATTTGCACAAGCTAGATCTAAGATACGAGAATTTCAACTAGAATTTCGAGTTGCTTCACGCGCGTTGTCCGTTCCCTCGAAAAATCTTCCGTAATCCTTGCTCATGTTTCATTACCCTTATACGCGATATTTCATTCGACGATGGAGGTTCTCGAGCAAACGGGAAAGTATCCATTATCGCGGCCTCTGTGCCGGTTGCGATTTGTAACGGTAGGCTACTTAACCGGACCTCTACATTTCCGTCGACTTTCTTCCTCGACGTTCCTCCACTCGTTTCTCTTCGACCTCTCTGAATTTCCCGCGGACTTGTTCGTTCTCCTGTTTCGCAGCGTATCGCCTGTAATTCCAAATGGATAAACACAGACGTGGAACACGCATCCATCATGGCCATCATAATCACCGTTTCCCTTCGTTCGGCGAGAGGAGAGACGAAGGAAGAAACGAAGCGAAGGAAAAAGAGAAAGGAAAGGGAATGGAAAGAACGGTGGGAAGCGTTCGTACGTTTCCCGTGCGGTTCGTGCAGAGTGTGGCGTGTTCTTAAAAGCAGGAACTTTCCGCCGCGGCATTGATTGGCAGCGTGTCGGAAGAAATTGTCGACGGGCGAGGACCCCGGCACCCTCGCTTTCTTTTCTCTCGCCAGCATCAACTAACACGCCGCTCCTTCCAAGGCCGCGATTACCATTTTATCGGGTCTGATTTGCGAGCACTTTACACGAACCCCGCTACTCGAACGGGGGGTGAGAGGGATTGCCGGCGAACGACTGCACTTATCACCAGTCTCGTCGCTCTTTCCACGGTTTCACCCCTCCGGGTGCCACGTATGCGTGCCACCCACACATCCACGCCCCTGTCGAACCAGCCAGTTCTCTATTCCAGGAAATCTTTTTCTCTCCCCTTCTCCTTTCTCTTCCCTTTTCTTTCTTTTTTTTTTTTTTTTTCTTGTCACGACGTACGCACGATGAATCGTCACAAAGATGTTTAATCTCGGAGGTAGAAATTTAATTAGTGATATCCTACTTTGATCGAGTTATCCAAATGGTTGTTGCTGCTGGTGCAATTTTGCACTTTGAGTCTGTGCGTTTCGACAAAAATAAGTTCACCCTCGTTGATTTTTTTACTCGTGTCGTTTGAACGTGAAGTAATTAAAGAAGAGAGTATCTTGATGAAGAGGATATTCTTTTAGAAATAAAACATAGAGACGAACAATACCAGTACAATTTACAGAAAAATACAGATTTTCAATTGGAATAAATGGCTACAAATGAACAATAACCTTTTTCTCTTGCAAAATAAGAAGGCAAACAAGAATAGTGACTTTACTAATCAAATGGCCGATTAAATTGTTCAAATAATGAAACTGAACCGAACTTGTCCAAACAAAATAGGACAGCATAGGAAAGAAAGGAAACAACAGTAGTAAAGAAAGTTTGCGAAATTCTGACGCAGAAGTTAGAACGTTTCTTTCACAGAGAGAGTGTCAAGGAAAAGCAATGTTTCACATTGACCGGTTATCGAGCAGTAATGGAGGAATTTTTTGAGTTACAACGATTGAAATTCTCTTTTTCGACCAAACAAATCTCGATATACCGTTCGTGCGCAATTTTAAACCGGCGCGCGCGTTTCTGTACATTACTTCTCGCAACGATGATCAATAAAATCAATGTTTATAGGCGCGAGCGAGCGAGCGAGCGAGTTGCAGCTATGAGAATCAGCCCGGTGGAAACGGCACGCGTAAAAGGGAACTATGATTTCAAACGGGCGGAACCTCTATCCAGTGAAATCCATTGCGGTCGGGTTTTGAAACGCTTGCAACAGAGTTCAGCGATTCCTGTCAAGCAGCTTACAGTATTTTTCTTCATTATTTCCCTCTTAAGGAAATAAACGATCGAAATGACGTTATGACGCCACTGCAATAATTTCACGCACAAACTCCAACGTTGTGCTTTAAAAATATCGAGTACAAATTTTTCGTAAAAAACCCGAGTTCGCCAAACGCAATGCTTTTTTAGCTGCGTTTTATATTTACGAAATAAATAAAAATTTCATAATTTTCCTTTTTTTTTTCTTCTTTTTCTTTTTTTTGTTGAGGAAACGTTTACGCACGCAGGATCCAACGTCGTATTTTCAAAGTATCAAAGTATAGATAAAATTGAAAAACTTTTTGTGAAAAAAGACTTCATAAAGCAAAATGAGTTTTCTTTTTTAAATATCAGTTACGTTTTGTATTTACAAAGTGAATAGAAAACTTTGTAATATTTCAACTATCTGAGTTAACTTCGACAGTACTATCAACCTAGTTTTCTTCCGAAAACTTTTCAATTTCTGGAACGAGGATACGTTGCAACCGTACGTTCTAATCGGGCAAACGAGAGACGTTCGCGTGATTTCTGTGATCGTATCGCAGAGATAAAAATTCACGGTTCTGTCGTTGATATCAGAATGTTTGCCACAGATAGGAAGAACTGGCGATGTGTATCTCCGTCCGTCGACTACGATCACGAGAAAAAAATCGATGAAACATCGACACGGCCGTCCCTGCCGTTCGTTTATTTGCTCCCGTTCAAAAATGACCACGAATTAGGTCCGATTTTAAATGGATTATCGCGGCGCAATTTCACATATCCCAACAGTGGTAACACGTAGTCGACCATAATGTTACAGATATGACTGAAAATCCGACGATCCATTTCGCGACGTATAATGCTTTTCGTGCATTTCACAGGGAGTCGATGTTGCATTTTCACCGGTGCAAAACCAGCAATCGATACGCGGTCACGTGTACATATTAGAAATATCGCGCGTGTATGTGAAAGTCAGCCAGCATTTCAATTATCTGGGATTATTTGTATTAACGTTGTAGAACCACCCCGGCGTAATTGTCAAAATTTATGTCGCCGAGATATAAATTTCAAGCGCCGCGCGATACGAGGGCCACCGCAGAGAGAACCTACAGATAGGTCACATTTTGTTTTTTCTATCACAAATTTCCATCTACGTTCAACGTCTTGTTCCTCTCGCAGATCAATTTACATCGATCAGTTTCGTCAATTGAGAATTGAGAAAAAGTGACGATATCTTGCGAGTAATTTTTTTTTTAATTCGAAATATAATAGAATTATCATGAAAAGAACAAAGTCACTTGTTTTTGGAAAATTGGATATTAATTGCGTACTCTTGCCCGATGAAATAGAAAAATTATCAGAACGTTGATATCTTTTTTGAGAGACGAAGCTATCTTTTTGCTAAATTGTATTGCAATGTACCCTTGATAGACACTGATATCGGCTCTCTTGACAAATATCCATTGAAAAAATATTGTTCCTCTTTTCAAACGTGTTATATTTAATAAATTCTTGTGCAAATTCACATTTTCGAAGATTTAACTTAAAAAAGAAAAAGAAAAATTTGGACTTTGGTAGCAAATTCTTTCAAGTACCAGATATTGTAGGAAGTGCTATACCTTCTGATGCTGGAAAATTTGGAATCTCTAATACCTTTGGAATGTGTCATCCATAATCTTCAAAACAATTGATAATACCTAATTGATATCAGACCTAAAGGGAATTGAACTTTAAAGAGGATGACACGCTGCAATATGTTGGTCAGATATTAACACGTTTAAAGACGAATGCACTCCGAATCTGTTACACGCTCCTCGCTTGGTGATAAGGTTTTAAATTCTTGATTTTAATGAACATTCCGAGGGTCAGAGTATATACACGCCGGAATCAGCAGATCAACACTGTAGTGCTCGAAATCTACATACATTATACAAAAATAACCCCCGAGTTCAAACAACTCGACTGTCAATATTTCCTTTGGATTTCAATGGGGAGGATCCGGGTTAATTATCGAGCGGAGGAAATTGTTTGAAATTCGCTTTAATTGATACCGTGGAGCAGATCGGCATTACCGCAGTGTAAGAACTTTTCGTGATACTACATCGACTATGTAATGGAAACGCTATCGCGGTGATCTTTCCGCTGTATTGTTTATTCAGTTGAACGACAAACGGACCCGATACTCGTCGCGCTGCTGTTACGTAAGCGGCGTGTTTGTTATCGACAACGCGGCCTGATTCTCGCGTATCACGTGTTTTTCGATGCCGCGTCGTTATCAGCGAAACTAAAACTGAAAGGAAGAGATGAAAAAAAAAAAAAAAAATGAAAAAAAAACGCGTCCTGTTAATTCCTGTTTCTCGTTCGCGAGGGAAAGTACTCGAGCAATACGCGCCATTGCGTAATTACGTTGCAATAGCGTGCGGAGAAAGCACGTGGAATTCATCGGAACAAAGTGCGCATTCGAAGAATTTTCCTATTGAACCCGCAAATTGTACAATAATCGCAGTTATTAATCCTTTCTTTGATGCGCCTCGCTGTGTTCGCGGTCAATCGTTTCGATGCGAATCAACGATCATCGAGTTCAAGCGTTGAGTTGATATCATTTCGAGATCATTAAATTTGTAACTAACGCATAATTTAGTTGAAATTATACTGTCGACAATTAACGTTAGAGCAAAGGTTCTGAGTGTCTTTAAAAATAGGAGGATTTTCCAAAGTTATTTCTCGATTCGTTATTGTGCAAAATTTGAAAGGGTGATTTTCAACGTATCGTTAGAAAAGTTGCAGTCGGAGGAGTTCCAACGACTAGAAATGGCACTTAAAGCCGTTAAATTTTCTCGATCCGATTCGGTGTACGACGGATTCTAAAATACTTTTCAACTTATCGTTATGGGCACACTCGGAACGATCGTCAGGTAAATTGAGAACAGCTGCGACGTTTCTTCGTTAAAAACTCGCGTGTCCGACGCGAGGGTGTTCAACGTCGTTTATCATTAAAATTTCGCCGAGCCGGCGAGTGCTTACGCGATATGAATGAAGAATTAATTGCAGAACTCTGCGGGTCCACGACGCTTTGTCGTGGTAGTCGGCTGCTGTTTGCATAAAGCTGCAAGCTCGCCTACTATGTTTGACATTTGCAAGAAACGATAAGGCTTTAGCCTAATAGCACGTCTCTCCCGATACAATCGCGCCGCGTTTTCTTGCTAAACGGATGAATGGAACACGCTCGATTCAAACATTCACTGCATTAAGTGATTTGGAATTTACGATGCTTCCAACAGCGAATGCACTCCACGACGATAAGATTAAAATTTGCCAGGGACTGGGGAGAATTATTCGAGACGAATTTGTGCTCTTTTCGAATATTATTAAAGTACGACGCTAGGATGATTGATCGATAAAGTTTTGTTTTTTTCAGTGAGACAATATCGAACAGCCTTTTATCAGATTTCCGAATAAATGAAAACTAAATTTTAACACACTGAGTTGTTTCTAAAGAGATTTAACCAAAATTTAAAAGTTATTTACGTATTTTTACAAAACTGACTTGAGGTGAATTAGTTTCTCTTCATTCCTTTCGTTAGAGTGTTTAGGTGCGTGTAATTAATTTTTTGAGCAATCGATGCAAGTAGAAATACAAACTCTATCTTGTTCTTACAAAAATACACGTAGCCTTCAAATTTTCCTTAAAGATCTCATCACGATCGACTCGATATCTATAATTCCACAAAAAAAACAAAAAAAAAACAAAAAAAATCGAGGAAAAAACCGAGTTGATTATAGGCTGAAGGCTAAAACGAATATGGATGAGCGCGACGTAAGAGGGAGATAGGGAACGTTTATCAGTAAATCAAGGGACGCGCGGAGCAACTACTAGAGTCTCTGGCGGAGGCTCAGGTGGCGCATTATCGCGTCGATGCCTTTCAAGGTGTCGGTAAACGAGGCAAGACATCAAGCTCTCGATAGAGAGTGGGCTCGTGAAGCCGAGAAGAACGGCGTTGCGAGGAAGAACAGGCCGGAACGCGCAAGGAACCTGGGCGAAAACGAACGGCTGCGACCGTGTAAACATCGGAATTGTACCGGGGAATTTCAATCCGGAGCCAACAATCGGGGGTGGAGGGAGGTTTGAAGGCAATGTTTGCCGATGTCTCGAGCACAACCGCGCGTCGTTCCTGGTTTATCGCTCGGTATTCGATATGAACGCCATTGAATCGAATTCGATCATAAACAGAGCGTGCAGCTGGAAGAAATCTCTGTGTAAATAACGATTTAATTTGATTCTGTAATTTTCACGGCTACGATCGGTTGGATTAATTGGTAAACCATCCCCCACCCCTCCCCCCTCTCCGGCCCCTGTGTCGCGCATCCGTTTAATCGGAATCGTGTTGCATGATACAATTGTCCGGCTTTGGCGGACAACCACCGACCGAGGCTCCTCCGATAGATTTCTCTTGATAATTTTAACGCACGAAATTGCCAAAGAAAGTAAGAAACTCGTTCCCCTTTTTATTTCTTTCGTCACCGATGCACTTTACAAATCGTTTGGAATTTCGTGACTGAAAGTTTCTGGTATTTAGAAAGCTTAAAACTGGCCGAATGTGATCTCTGTTTTGTCAATTGAAGGGTTCGTCAAATGACTTTGACGCGACAAAGTTTGAAAATTAACAAACACGATCAATGAAAAATTATCACCAAAGATTGCAATAATCATAAAGTTGTTCAAAACGAACGAATTGCGGCAATTGTACCGATTGAAATTCAAGAGAGCTGTAAACGTCGAAACTTATGTCACAAATTCATTTCATCTGCAACAAGCTGCTACGTACACATTTTGGCAAGAGACACATTTTTTGACATTTTTTTCCCCCGTGCTCGTTACACTGTCGGCGATGTGCGGCAAACCGCGCTTTTAGCTTTCAGGACAACTAAATTCCATTCCGTCATCTCGTTGGAAAAAAGAAATCCATCACGGTGTCTCTTGCTCGTTTTTTTTCGGGCGTATAGAAAATCGGTTGCCGGAACGCAATCACCGACGCGTTCGAACGCCGGGCCAAAAACCCCCTGGAGAAAAACCGTACGCACGCCGCAATGGAACTGTTGTTTAAAATTAACGATGCGGCGTGCGTACCGCTCGCGCAGATGGCTGCTAAACAATTATTAGCCCATTATCCTCCTACGAGCATTAATTACCTCGAATTAAAGCGTAAATTTCTGTCCGCGTAATTACACGGCCAGCTTCCAACGACGAAGACGCAAGAAGCTGGCAAATGATGCAACATTTTCGAATATCGTCGTTTATTCTGACGATCGCGCGAATCACGCGGAAGCACGGAACAATCAGTTTGGTGGAGAGGAACGCGAGTTAGCTTGACGCCGAGGAATCAAAAAATATCTCGCTGCCAACAATAAAACGCACGAGCTGCTGCCCCTGCTGCTGCTGCTGCTGCATATGGGTGCAATCAGAGTAATCATCCGGGTGGAATCTCATTTTTCGTGCCACGCGGCCACTGGTTCTGAGCAAGATACGTAATTACCTTGCGTAATTAGCAGATAACAGAATAGCAGCCTCGCCTTCTCTCGCGTGTTTGTTGCGTGGACCGCGTCCAAAGCCAGCTTCGCGTCGCGAGATTTGGTGTAAAAATGACGCGACTCGCTCCGTTTCTTTTTCAGAATTATTACGGTAAGATTTTTAACTCGCCGTGCCCAAACACCCCTGGTAAATATCTCCTGGATCATTACAGTGACTGGCTCTGTTACAGTTTCTTTTTTCTTCTTTTACAAAAGAGCGTTTACAAAGATTCTTGCGTACAATTATTGACACACGGTCTATCTTTCTGTTGAAAGTTACGATACTTTACAAGCAAACTGTCAAACTGGAGCCATCTTCGTTTTCTACTCTCGTTACAAAACCCCGGAAGGATCGGAAGCGTCCCGTTGATACGCACACATACACGTTCGACAACTCTAATTTCCACGTTGTCGCAAAGTTTCGGGACACGGCCTCCCCCGACGCGTCGCTCTGCGCTCGCAGCTGGCGGAGCAAGTCACGAGTCTTAACCGATGTTTAAGCGAATTTCCATTGGAATGTAACGCGGGAGCGGAAAGAAGAGAGAGGGAAAAGAAGGAGGCGCGGAGAGAAACAGCGAGGGAAAGAGGGAGGCAGTTTGTAGGATTCCGAGGATCTGGGCGCCGATAGCGCGGCGGTAAGCCGTTTCGAAGGCCGGACGATCGTTTAGCCGGAGCAGCGGGTGATTATCGAAACCCTTTGGCCCGGCTGGTTCGCGATAGAATCCGATTAGACGATTTAAAATCGATGAGAGAGTGAACTCGTGACGGCTGGAAAAGGGGAGAGCAGAAGGGGGCTGATGGGATCGGGTAAAGGGGTGGAAACGCCACGGCGCGAGACGAATGGATGGACGTGCGACCGGATGGCGGCTCGCAATTACCATTCATTACTTTGTTGGGGCCAATTGACATAACTGATTGGTATTCGGCTGCCACGCCACCCTCAAAGGACCCTCCGGTCCACGGGAACGGAGCTAATGCAGTTAGCCACGTCTGCGTCCAGTTACACACTCTCTCCCCAGATCGGACACGTCTAGATCGGACGCGTACGTGAATTCGTTGTCTCGGAGCTCTTGTTACAATGTCGCTTTTTTCTCTCTCTCTCTCTCTCTCTCTCTCTCTCTCTCTCTCTCTCTCTATCCGACTGTGCAAACAACCTCGCGCGCCCTGTTGATGGCTTTTTGAATACCGCCGCAACTGGATCCGTTGTCCGCGAAAGTTCATACGGGACTGTGTGTAACGTGAATCGAGTACGGCGAAACACTCGCACTCGTCCCGAGGTTATCAAATTTATAGCAACGAGTAGCAGCGGATTTTCCGCCGCGTGTATCCACGGTGGAGTTTTAGTTTGCGGCATCTTTGCGAGAAAAAAGATTTGTAAAGTTTCGAAAACGCGCGTATCCAAAGTGGAGCGCTTGTTTCTCGGTGTAAAATTGTGTACGTAACGAGAGTGGATTGTCAACGCGACGATGAAAGAATCTGTAACGTCGTACCGTTGGGAAGATCATTTGTTTGATCGAAGGAGTTACTTTCTTAGCGAAGCAGGGAAATTGCGCGCCATGCACCCATCGATTCGCGATTGAAAGCAACAGGGAGGAGGAGACACGGAGAAGCGCGCGAGGCGAATTCGTCGGAAGTTGCTTGTTCGCGTCCTGAACGAGACAATCGACAATGCTCAAAGAGAGAGACGTTTCAGTGAAACGGCCTTAACTTCGTTACAGAGAGCGTTTGAAACAAAAGTTCCAGCCCCGGGCTGGAAACTCACTGGCCCGGTCGCGTTTATGATAATTAAATGACACGCTATTAACCATAAAAGCGTCGCAGCGACAATATACGCGCGCGATGAAACAGCCCCCTCCCCCCTCCGCCCCAAGTTACTTTACTACGCGACGTTACAACGAGCCGGTTCCTTTCGACTGATGATATTTTAACGCGATAGGGAAGTTCGTTTAACTTTGTCCGGAAGAATAAAGCGGAAGTGCGCCGACTGACGAATTAGAAATGACGCTTGAAACGTTCGTCGCCCCGTTTTTCCCCTTTCGCCTTCCCTCTCGTTCGAACCGCCGAACATTTTTAATTAGCTGGCTAATTAGCACGCTGCACGCGCTCGTATTGATTAACGCGGTGGTTCTATTTTGTTCGGAAGTCTTGTTGTTCCCGACAACGCTCGGCGACAATAACCGACTCGACGCGTCGATAAATAACTCGTTGGAACGATGGCAATAATTTCTTTTTTTTTTTTTTAAATTAGCGCGTGCCGCGTATTCGGGATTTTTGCTGCGAGTAATCTTGGAACGGAAACGTTACATTCGTTTCAGGATCGAGGGGAATAATAAATACTTTGTGCATCGAAAGTTAATGTATTGTTATAAACTTTATGTCTGTTATATGTAACATAATTTCACACAACGGTGAACCGTTACCGTTACAAATCTAAAACTTGGTCATCGACGATGGACGTTGGAAATAATAAAAAAGAGGAGGGAGAGGAGGGAAAAATACGTCGGTATTTTTTGCCGGAGCGAACAAGAGTCTAACGACGAACAAGAGGCAAACGAATCGAACACGGCTCGCGCGTCAACTCTTATCTATCGCTATTCGTCGAATCAAGTTGGCGCGTGGAAAAAAGAAGGGAACGAAGTAGGCGACAGGGGGAAAATTGAATTTCATTAATGAAAAACGTTCGCGCGTGGCGAAATCGCCAGAAATCACTGACGCGTTTTATTAGTTATCGCGTATCCACCGGAGATTTCGATTCCCCCGAGTACTTTCAACGCAGACGGAAAAAAGCTGTTATATTCGCCACGGTCGAATTCTCGGCGAATTTGTATCCCGCCCCGATCGCTATTCGCGTGCAAACAAAATACTTGGAAAGAGCGCGTTACGCATTTACGTTACGCTGCAAGGAGACTCGTTAATTTGAATCGTTTAAATGGCGAAAGCTTGGATTTAATTGTTTATTGCGAACGACTTTATTTCGCGTTAGTTGAAACAGCAGCTGGCTGACAGCAAAACACGTGACACACAGCGTTGAATTACGAATTATCAAAAAAAACATTCCGAGTTAAAGTTCAAAGAAGAAAGATTTCGATTAAATAATAATAATTTAGATTGACGAAACAGTCTAGACACGATTGAGAATTAGAATTACGTTCGAATGTCAAAACGTAGCGGAAAGAGTATGAAATCGGCATCAAAGATTGAGCGGCATCGAGCACCTAAATTCTCAATTGCGATCGAGCGTTTTGGTAGCAAATTAATCGAACGTCGTCGCTGTTCAACCGTATCTTCGCCGAGGCTTTGTTCAGTTATCGCGAAATCACGAGAACCCTTCTTCTCGATCCGGACTCATTCATTCGGAATCGCTCATCATCTTGGAAACCCGTTCCACCGACGGAGCAAGAAGCTTCATCCCGGGGCGAGGAAGCGATCGTTCAACGTCGTTGACAGGGAGGGGGTGCAAAAACTGCGCGACGGATGCAGCGAGCGAGCGCGCGCGCGCGTTAAACGGTGAAACATTTCAACTGGAATTCGGAGAAACCTGAAGCTGGCTTACCCTCCTGAAGGGTGAGCGGCTCGGCTGTTCTAAGTGGCTCCGAAATTCCAGAAGACGCCGATGCGCCTGAGGTATTAGCCGCTATTTATCAGTTAACTTTCCGTTCTGGTCGACACCTCCTCGAAAATATCGCTTAGTCAGGACTCGGAGCCAGGGGCTGTGGCCGGAGAACAGAAATTCGCGGAGAAGGGAAAGGGGGGAGGGGAGGGGGGCTGAGAATCGAGCTCGAGAGGAAACTTTGCCGTTCCAAGGGAGATATATCTTTGGACTTCTTTCGTTTGACACCGTAGCTTGGTTCGAGAAGTTTTAATGATTCCTACCTACCAGACTGCTCGCCCTAATACGTCCGGGATGACGTCTCAGAGAATTGATGGACCTTCGCAAAAACGTACCTCTCTCCGATCCGAAGTATATTTTCTTCTATTTCACGTACGTTTAAAATTTCCCGTAACGTCGACAATCGTGTTGGTGAAAAAAAAACACGCTTGTCGTAGCAAGTGAAACTCTGTCACTCAGTCTCTGACGTGTGTCAAAAATCGTCAAACAGCTGTGCCTGTACGACTCGGGGATTCCCCGGGCTAAAAGTCGCGCGTGGTCGTATCGACGATATTGATGCGGTAGCAACGCTGATCGCTAATGGCCTGCTAGAAGTCAGTTATGGACGAAAAAAAAAAAAGCACCGGCACCGAGGCGGAACATTCGATAGAAAGAAGAACGCATGATCGTGAAAACGCGGACGATTCGTCGCGGAGAGGAGGCAGGGTGTGAGGGAGAGAGGAAAACGACGGTTCCGCGACGATGGTGGGCGATCGAAAAGCAATCAAAAACGCGAGAACGCGAGGCCAGTTATCGAGGGCGTCGACGTTGGAAATGCACGCGAACGAACGTACGGTGCGGATAATCGAACTGGCCACCGGCGTCCGCGTCCCCCGGACCACGTAAAAATGCGAACTTTATCCGCGACATGAATACTAATTGGCGACAGGAGCGTATTCCGCCGCGGCAATGGCTGCGGCCGGCGCACTTTTCCAAAGCTCCGCTTAATTCGGCCCGATGTCATTAACGTTTGTGATTCGCCGATAAATTATTCAGGATAATTGGATTCGGCCCGAGGTATAAAATCCACCGGTCAATACAGGATGACCTGCCTCGGGGGCCGGCCGATCGCGAAAACCAATACACTCGATCGACGCTCTCCGGGGGGACGTTTCACACCGCACTGGCAAACACGACGGAACAATCGGGATCCGATGTTTACTATTTACCGATAGAACGATAGCTTATCACCGAATCGTGAGCAAGGCGCCCTTGAATCCTTGGAAACGCTGCGGAGCACGTGCTCTCCGCTCCGTGATCATCCCGGCGCGTTGCATGCTGATAGGTTCGCTGGTTTAGCGGCCGAACGATGGAGCACACTGATTGAGAATCATACGAGAGTAGCCTAACTTCGATCGTTTGTAAAGCGATTTTTTTTCAAGAAATTTCACGTTTATACTCAAAGTCTCGCGAACGTTCAATGATGTTTAATGGTTCATCTCAAATAACACAGCGAAGAACGATTAAACGTGCAAGTGATTAATATCATTTGTATTTCTATTATAATCATTAAATATAATGTGTGACATGTTTAAAATAACAAGTCGAAAGAAATAAAATTTTTCAAATAAGTAACAACTAAATTGATACAGTTTGTAATGAGTTACCTCTGGAAGGGTTTAAGGTGATGATGGATGCTGGAAGGACGAATGGACTTGGGGTAGTCAGTGTTCGAAACTCGTAGTTGAGGAATCCTAGGCCGCTACACCTCCATTCTTTTGTATAACTTTTACCATACGACTCGATACCACCTCTGGATGTTGCATTCCCTGATCTCCTGGATTGCGTTAAATTGTTGATTACCGGCGTGAACAGCTCGCGACAATTCTCCAATTCTCCACAATTTTCTATGATATTTAAATCGAGAGACCTTGCAGGCTAGAGGAGAACAGATATATTGCGAGAAATCTCTCCAACGCGAGTTGCGTGATCTCTAATTTCAACAGTTCAATTAAATTTTTGCACATCACACCATTCACTCGATAATCAACGAACTGCACATCTGTTCGTCCATTATACCAATTGCAGCCCATAATACCATTTGTCGACGAATTTTTGACGACTGTTCTTTTCCAACATCGTGAAAGTAGCAATTAAAGCTCTATCAGGATCGTTCAAACTAAATCTTTTCTCGTTGGAATACATGTAGGTAGGTTTTGCCGTCGTTTCTTCCACCGAACGTGCTCCTTCGCAAAGTTTAAACGATCCATTTTGTGCTTTGCTGCAAGTTCTTCTCAATTTTCCTCCGTACAAGTTGTTCACGTGTATGAATAACACGACGCACATTTCAGACATTAGTTTCGACGCCTGCTTCTCGAGCAATTTGTCTTGCTGTTTGAGAGGAACACGAGAGACGGCACGAAGAATTCCTCGTTTTTCACGCGTAGTCAATGCAGAATATGGACGACCAGTGCTTCCCTTTTGTCCATAATTTCTCTACAGTTTTCGATAAATTATAAACTATTTCCCTGCTCCCTTTAGTAGCCGAAGTAACTTCCGAAATAGAAAAGTTTCGATCGTTCAAGGTAAAAAGAACTGCGCGAAAAGAATTTCCTCTCGGCACAACTTCCTTCCACGTCCTCTGGCTAGCGACACTTTAATGACATTCTGCGGCAGGTTCGGACATGTCTGAACACGTTATCGCGTAGTACTCTCCAAGGAGACTAACTGTTGTCCTTTCGCCCCACCCATTTCTCAACGTATTCCAAGAAATTGACTTCCAACTTCTGTTTACAGTTTTCCTAAGACCGACTGTTCACTGTACAGCGTCGATGAATTCTCGGAAACTACGAACGTGTCATTCGGTCCGACAACAGCGTGTTGTTGTGTATATAAATGCGTGTTTTTGAATGGTGATGGAAAATGTAAGAAATGGGGACCAGTTTCATCGAGAGAAAGTACGTTTGCTAATAAAATACCAGAGTTACTGGAATAAGAATATCGCGGAATAGAAAACAGCACGACTTGTACCCCAGTCGATTCATCTTACTGAAAGGCCCAGAAGCAACTGTTCCGACTAGGAAATGAAGACGACTTTTCTGACATAAAATTTTGAATCGATAGAAAACAAATTACGGGCGCGATCGCTCAGTACCAGACAACGCCACTCCTACTCAAGGTCTACCCCCCTTGCGAATCACGTGACCCAAATCAACCAATCGCTAATTTTCGTTGCATTAGCGTTGCACCTGAAAGAAAGCGTCTGATATAAAAGTCACACATACGCGTCAATTTCTCGTCTATCACTGTGTAATGTAATATCACAACGTCGTTGAAAACGACCATCTAAACTGCGTATTGTCGTGGATTTATGGAAAGCTTGAAAATGCAAAAATACATAGAACACTTGTTACGATAATTTCTTCCATTTCCACTCGTTTCGAAAATTTTCACAAATATCCGCAGTCTAGATAAACGTTATATCGAACTTTAATATTTTTGGCTGTGTCATTTATTTCAGTTTATTCTTCGAAGAGCGAAGAATATTTTTATCTGTATTATCACGTATGAATGTTGCAGGTATACCTGAACTGTGGACATCGGGCAACGAGGTTCGTTCAACCAGTCAAAGATAGTCAGGATCCCCCGAATAGGATTCACGCGACAAGCGAAAGGTGAGTTTGACTATTTTTAGGGTGGCCGGTTACGTGCTTCGATTTTATGATAATGCAGCCTCTTCCGTGCCAACGAGGCGAGCGCTCGTCACCCGATAACCCGTAACCAAGTGTTACGACATCGCCCTCGAAATTTAATTCTCTTTACTAACGGATTAATTAAGGAACACACGCTTGCGTGTTGTGAAACCTATGCAACCGCTTGCTCGCCGCGCAACCGGTTCTTCTCCTTTGAGCGATGAAATTACCAGAAATGGCAAAGGGAAACAAAAAGAGGGAAAAAGAAAGAAAGGAGAAGCGAAGAAAGAAAAGCGAAGGAGAATTGCATCGCGCGGCAATCCTTTGAAAACGATGGCGTAGTTCCGAGTTCTCCGGCTCAGAAAATTCACGGTCCGCGGAATGAAAGGAAGGGAACAGGCGTCGAAAGCGAACGGCAAAAGGAAGAAAGACGCGGCTGCCGGAAGCCAGCAGGCGGAGAGGAGGCCCGAGAGGAGGCCGCAAATTAATTAAGAGCCTGTGAGTTACCGCGCGGCAAATAAGACGAGAGTTGCAGGATGTTCGCCGTCAAAATATTTGGTACAGATTGCTGGGCTCACGCTGGAACGCCGGCGATGACTGTGCGATGTTACTTAGCCCGGGAATGAAATTTTGTCTGGAAGTGTTTTAATATAGAGCTTGCCTTCGTGCCTTCGTGAAAATCGAGGACTTTCTTATTTCGTCATCGTGCCCTCCGTCAACGAGGGATCGTATAATTTTGCCTCGGAGCCACCGGAGAGGTTTTGAATTTGTCATCAGCAACGTCATTTCCTTCGTGTTTAACGGAGAGGTAACTGCTTGGACGACCAAGTTTTTTGGAAGAAAAAGTCAAGTAACAACAACATATTCGTACCCTTTTGATTGTCGATTCATGCTCATATTTCTATTTAGGTTTTTGATTTCTTGGGAAAAACACAAAGTGTTTGGTAATTTCAGTCCATCGTTGGAATACAATATGATACAAAATGTCACAAGAAATTTTTGCAAGAATGTACCAACGTACGCTGAAATCTCCAGACAGTCGCCGTACGCTAATAAAAAGGTAAAATTGGATAGCAAAGATCCTATTTATCGAGCCGAAGAACATCGAAGAGTCGTTTTCGAATGTTTGCCGTCTATCGTGACAACCGTTCTTCAAATCCTGGGAGAGGGCAGAGGGGGAACAATGCACCGACGTGGCACGATTGATCCTATCGCGGAGAAAACGTAACTCGTATGTACAATGCCGGAAGAACAAAGGCGCCACACGCGCCAAGAAGAACGACAGCGAGAGGCAGAGAGGAGAAAAAGACGTCTGCGTCGATTCTCGACGGGGGAGAGGATGCGAAAGCACGTTGCGAATACACGCGCGATGTGTACACAAATGAAGTCGATGGTGTGCGCGAGGGCCGCGCATCTCTTCCAAGTGTCTCGGCGACGTCTGAAAGAGGAAGAGAAATAACGGGAACAAGAGACAGCAGGATAGGTTGAAGAATGTGCACTCAACGTGATTGGTGCAGCAGCGTGGCGGTGCACACTGGAGGCTGTCTGCATGAAAACTTGAGAATTTCCACTCGGGCACTCGTATGCGTACACGGGGGCCTCCAACGGCACGCCGCCTCTCGCCACCTCTCGCCACCTCTCGCCATCAACCCCCCAACCCCCCATCTGCATAGCTCGCTGCGTCTTCTGGAGAACGACCAAACAATGCTCTCCACTTTCTCTCTACCGGCTACCAGCTTGACGGAAAATTTCGAGGAATTCAAGCCGTTATTGTCCGATGTTGTTACCTACGATTCGCGTGACGCGACGCGAATGACTTTAACTCCACTCTCGGGTCCGCAATAATTTTTCAAAACGCGGACCGGCAGATTTGTAACAACGTTACGTGGTAGTGTTCGTACACTTGATTTGTGCGACGACGAACAAACGATAGTTTTCATTACGGATTTCAGCGAGGATACAACTCCTCACGGAAATTTTACAAATTCAAACAAATTTCTTTTCACCATGGTGAATCTTGAAGATTAAAGTCTCAATTTTTCTTCTCAACAATTTTATTCTGCGCAGATATTTTCGTGTACTCAGTGTACGCGAAAGGGGGTAAAACGGATTCCGTGAAAGAAAAAGAAAAACTTTCGAGATGATAAAAAGAAGAAAAGTCCTTTCCACGTTGTAAATATTTTGGAATGAAAAAAATGTTGTTCAAGCGACACGAACAAGTTTCGTAGGTAATACTGTAAAATGAAAAATACTCGTTCGTTTCACTTTTATCGCGACGCAATTAAAATTGAAATTAATTATTTCGCCTGGCGGGCGAAACACACGACTCTCGTGTTTGACGAGTCAAGGATTCGTACCGCGGAGTCTGAAGTTCGCAAAAAGAGGAACATTCGGAGATAACGATTTCCCCAGAGAGATGGAAGAAGCTGCTTCTCCCGGAATAATCGAGGGAACTTCGGATTATGGTGGAATTAACGGACCAACTTGGCCAAACTAATTTTTCTTCTCTCTCTCTCTCTCTCTCTCTCTCTCTCGTTCTGGTTCCCGTTGAATCCCCGCAAATTCCAAGTATCGCGGTACTTTTAATCGGTACATTACCACGCAAAAGAACAAAAATCTCTCATCCCTCGGACATCCGAGTGACTCGAAGAACGCCGCTGTCTAATTATTCTATGAATATTCGAGGATTCGCGAATTGGCTCCGCCGGCGCTAAATAATTCAATCGCGCTAAATTCACAAATGGACAGTTAATTAACGAACAACGAATCGGTAGCCGCCGCCTCCTCCGAGGAGGATCGCGCGCCGAAAGTAAAAGCGGCCAGATCTATTTTAACCGCGACGAATTTATTCACGACCGACGAATTTATTCGACTTTGAGAGTGCTCGGTATCAGCTGGCCTCTAATTAATTAATTAATTATTCCCCTGATTAATTATTCTCATCGACCGTACACGGTCAATTCTCAATTTACAGTTTAACCGCGTGTTCTCCGCGTGTTCCGTTTACTTCATAGAGCGACTATTTATACGATCGGCGACGAGATTGGCAATTCGCTGACGACGCAAGACTGAAGTAATTTCTCGCTTATTTATCGACGAGGTGTTACAACTGTGGGAAACGAGCGCGCCGGTGAAAACTCGCGCGGCTGAATATTTCACGAACGAGAGGAGAGATTTAGTTTTTTTTTTAATCGCGCCGACAAACCAACGGCGCGTCGCGATAAAAATTCTAACGCGCGATTAACCACTTTGTTCTAAACGATCGTAATCTTGTTAACAGGCTTTTCGCGGCTCGTATTCGCGCGGTTTCGCCGTTTCGCCGGCGCGAGTAGTTGTGAAAGTTCGCTGTCCGCGCCCCGTTGCCGAAGGTTCGTAAAATTTTCAGAGAAGCGGCGACGCGACGCAGCTTCGAAACAACGTGGATCGTAATTCTACTCGAAAATGGAAAAAAGTACTCGCGAATGATATCTTTTATTGGAATATTTAACCTTTAACTGGATCCACTTTACCAATGATCATTAATTCGTGTTGACAATATAATAAAGGCATTAGGAAATGACAAGGATAAAAGTTTGATAAATAGGGCAAAATTTATTAAAGTAAAATTACTCGTAGCATCGTTGAGGCGCTCAAACATTGTGATCTGACCAATATATATTGAGACTGGTGAACAGAATGCTACTGTATTCGGGAACAAATAACGAATTCGTTACAACTAAAGTACCCGGGCGAAGAGTCGAGTCAACGTTAGCGGCGTAAACTATCAGGACAGGAGGAAGCTCCCTGGAAGAAATGTTCACAGCGGCAGGTCTGTTGGAGGGGTTGGTCATGACAATAACAGTGTCGTTCCCCAAAGAGCGAGTGATACACAGAATTCTGTTACCGTACACCTCGACTTTCGACGTGCCCCGTTCGATCACCGGCCGTCTCTTCATGCTCCTCAGAATCTTGAAAATCTGATAGTGATTATAGTACTCTCCCTTCTGGCGTTTCAGGTTCAGAGTTTTGTAATTCGAATGGACGGGCAGCCAGGTTTTCCTATTGGTGGAGAAACCGGCGCTGGTGGTGTTGTCCCATTGGTAGGGCGTTCTCTCGGGATCTCTGGATCTCAACTGGTACCTGGCGGGACCGGAGTTGCAGCCAGCCGGATCAACCGTCTCGGCGTATGTGAAGTTCCTGTCCTCCATTCCGATCTCGTCGCCGTTGTAAATGACCGCTATGCCAGGCAGAGTCATCGCTATCATGGAGATCTCGTCGGCTCGACTTCTACCGAACCTCGAGGCCACGCGATGGTTGTCGTGATTGCCCACCACCCAGTTGGCCACTTTGCCGTTCGGCACGGCCTTCATCCATCTGTCGATCAGTCTTTTAAAGTCCATCGCGTTGGAGCTGTTGTGCAGGTCGGTGATGAACATGAAGTTGAAGGGAACGGTGGATCCAGAGTTGTAGTATTTAACGGTTAGATCGTGAGAGGCGTACGCTTCGGTGAGGATCATCTTCGGGTCGGTTTTGGTACGAGCCGAGTGGTCGTCCATCAGCTTCCTCCAGCTCTTCAGCACTTCGTACGTCTCGTTCTGATCCTTCGTGTAAATGTGCACCAGGCTGTCGTAATCGGTTTTGGGAATGTCGGTCCTGTTGGCGCTCGGCTCGTCCCGAAAATGAATGTCCTCGTACATGTGATTGATGGCGTCGATGCGGAAACCGGAGACGCCGCGGTTCATCCAGAACGTCAACACCTTGGTCATCTCCTGTCTCAGGGTCGGGTTTCGGTAGTTCAAGTCCGGTTGACCAGCGGCAAACTGATGCAAATAGTATTGCTTCCGGACGTCGTTCCACTGCCAGGCGGAGCCTTGGAAGTTGCTCAACCAGTTGTTCGGCGGATGTCTCGTCCCATTGATGATCTTGGCGTTGCGCCAAACGTAAAACTCGTCGTACGGCTTGATCCTCTGGATGCTCTTCTTGAACCAGGGATGTTCGTGAGAGCTGTGATTAGGCACAAAGTCCATGATCACCTTGAGCCCGAGGGACTTGGCCTTGGCTACCAGTCGGTCGAAATCCGCCAGCGTTCCGTAAGTTGGCTCGATGTCCGTGAAGTTGGAGATGTCATAGCCGAAATCCACTTGCGGACTCTTGTAAATCGGGGACAACCAGAAAGCGTCCGCGCCGATGTCCGCCACGTGCTCCAACTTGCTCGTGATACCGTTCAGATCGCCGATCCCGTCTCCGTTGCTGTCTTTGAAGCTCCTCGGGTAGATCTGGTACACGACGGCATTTTTGTACCAGTTCGGGTTCACCGCCGCGCTCGACGCGACGATGAGCAGGAAACACGTTAGAATCGTTAGTCGAAGCATGGCGAACCACTGAGCCAGAGGAGACACTGACTCGAGTCTTTATAAACTGACTAATTGCGCAATCTGTTTGAGCTCCGGCTACCTGTTTATCGAATTTCTTTCGTTCGATATAAAAGATAAAAGATAATTCAAGTTTCGTGTAGCTGACGATGAAGAGATAATCGAGTACTTGAATACTATCACAAACATTGATTGAACGATTTTCGTAGGAAAAGGAAACTTTCCATGGCAAAATTGTTTGCTACGTTCATCCTCGTCAGTTTGTTCAAGATTATGCTCGTAAATGCACGTCAGTTTGTTTTTCAGTTAAAAAATATTTCGACAAAGGATTCTTTTTCAACGATATAAATTGCACCTTCTCCTTATAAACGAAACGTAACTACCATGTGAAAATTAACGTAAAGAGAACAAACCTACTATTCGCAGGGAATTCTACACTTTTCATAACTATAGAGTACAGTTATCGTCTCTTGATAAAGTTTTTTGAAATGTACAGCCACTCGAGATGTACGATAAATTTTTAGAACCGCGCGTGCATGCACGTTCCGCAATTTCCATCGTGCTTTGCCTAATTACGTGGCCAGTTACGTTTCAGCGAATCACTTTCTTTCGCCGACATAAATTCACCGCTCATCAGCGTCGTAACAAATTTTTTTAATCTTGTATCTGCGGGAATTCAATTATCGACGCGCAAACGCGAAACTCGACAGCTTTGAGTAGCTCCATTCCCAAAAGACCAATCCCATCGGAGCATCGTTATTCCTTTTTCGAATCAATCAATTGCAAATGTCTCGCGCAATAATTTATCAACTGATTACATTAATAAAGTAACAAGTTGCCGATACAATCGTGTTATAGATTTCTGCTTTACGATTTAATGACTTCTCCTCGATAAACAGAGCAAGTTTATTTATAGGGTTATTCATTTATTAATGTATATTATTAATCAGTTGCTAATAATTATTAATACCAATTGTTTACGTTATTGTCAATATTTGGTAGCAAACTCGTTACCACTGTTGTTATTAAAGATATTTATTACAGTATCGATGATTTGTAAATTTTTGCGAAAAATTAGTTCGATCGTGTCTAGAAAATTCGAAATTTATTAAAACAGCAGTTGTTAATAGTTTGAAGTTAACTTTTCAAGAACGGGTCTAGAAAAATTTTCAAAATCCATATACCAAATGAAGAAAGCTACGGCCCTTTCGAAATGATCGATTTTGTCAGGCGGAGAGTCCTTTTTCATCGGCGTAACGAACCGCCTTGGCTGTCTATCGAAACAGATAATGGAAATTGCGTTGTTTCGATGGAAACGGGGAAAGTTCAATCTATTAGGGAACAATGTTAGTTTCAATTTCAAACAGAGACACTCAGCGACAAGAACGGTCTAACAAAGAAAGAATGATACAACGTCGTATAAAATGCAGCACGCCACAATAGGTTGAAAGCACTGTTCGGAAGCTATTTCTATACATTGTATTCGGAACGAGGCTTTTATAACCGGCATTACCAATAACAATCCCTAATTGAAGTGAAAAGAAAAACGACTGAATCGACTCGATCGATATTATTCATACGGGGAATAAAGAATCGAACAAAAATATTTGAAACCCGTGCAGTTGAAAGCACTTTGGCAATTTCTTTCTTTTTTTTTTTTTTTTTTTTTTTTTAGAGGGCCGGAGGGGGAGGGGGAGGGCGGTTAAGGTACAACGTGACTTTTTCTCATTTTCTTTTTTCTTTTTTTTTCTCTCTTTTAATCCACGCAATTCGTAACGATTTATCAAAATTTCAACCCCCGACAATGCTAAAATTTTCAATCGGTTTCTCTGGTGTGTGCACCGGCCGCCATTAGAAACACGCGGTTTTGTAAAACAAGCCGCGCATAAAGATAATCAACCGGTGTTCTCTACCCGACTGCCAGTATTCATCAAGTTTGAATGATATCGTTGTCCAGCTCGGGAAAAAAAGAGAAAAAGAGAGAGAGAGAGAGAGAGAGAGAGCATCGCAGCCTATTTTTTTCATCGATCAATCCGGCTCGCACGCCCACGGATAAAGGAAACGTTTTTCGGACCGGTCGCAAAAATGTTTTCTGACACGCATTGTTTCGATGGTACGCGAGCAACGGTATATACCAGTGAAATAGAACATGGCCCGCGTCGATTCCGGAACCACGGTTCAATATCCGACCTTTGCCAGAGGAATGACATTTTTTTGATCATCCAGAGATCATCTGTACGCAGATTTCTTCCTAGACGAGACGCCGAAGACGAAAGAGAAACGAGAAATGCTTGATTGAACGTAAAAACATTTTCTCGATTTAGTCTTGGCTTTGAGCAATAATTTTTGAGAAAAGATCGTTCAATTAAAACTCGCAGTAGATACAACTCGGCATTGAACCCAAAGAACATTAGCAGGGCAGGAAGGAGAAATAAAATGATCTTCCTTTACGTAACTCGTAGCCAATCAATCTCAGAGACTGCGATAATTTTCCGTCGTTTAATAAACGTAACGACCCAAATAGAATAAATCCTCGGTAGGAACATTCAGATACAATAAAACGAGGATATATGCGTCGTGCGAAACGACACTTCTACGGGTGATTTACGTTGGAAGATGTATGCGCCCGTAGATTTCGCGGGAAGCAAAGACTAACATGGTACTCGTGCAGAACCGGGACCGCGGTTGCAGGAACAAAGTTTCAGCCAGAGCATTATTTCTGCGTGTAATTTTCTTCTCGGCTTATTGCGAACTGCATTCATTCATTGTTCATACCGGTGCCGGGGGCAATTTCACCGAAACAATGAATTATTCATACTGTAAACATTCGTTCTTTCCCTCCCCCACTCTGTAGTTATCAGTCTCTTCAGTACTAGTGTTTCGCTTCTTCTTCTTCTTTTTTTTTTTTTCGGACCGCGTTTTAATCGGAGCCGTTTCAGTTTTTAGCATAGAAATAACTGTACCGAACTTTGTGCGGCCATTTTTTTTCCCCCGCCCGCAATTAGTCTCGGAGGGAAAAATAATTGCAGCAAGTAGCATGCAGAGGCGGAGGCTTTGCACCGAGGTTGAAAACTGAAGCTTGGTTAAGTAGAATCATCTATTGATCTAACCGAGCCAGAGAGGGTTGTACGCATTCCACGAGCACTCGCGTCGTTCTTTTGACATCGATCTCCATTACCGCTTGGTAGTTTAACGACGCATCGTGGTTCAAAGCCTCGAGAATGCGAGGCAGAAGTTATCACGCAGTTTTTAAGATATCTCAATGGTAGAAGAATGCACGAATACATTGAAAAACGTGAAAAACATCTAAGACAGAGTATGAACTATTTTACGTCAAATCGGTCATTTTTTGACGTCCATATTGGTTCCTTTTAAAGATGAAATATGATTCAGTCCACGTTAAATTAGTTCGATTCATCATTTCACCGGTTGAAAATTTATTTAAGCAAGGACTTTTCGATCAATTTATATCATCCAATTATATTATTTAATGTAAAAAGAAATTCCTTAAAAGAGATTCACTCGGTTATTTCTTTCACGTAGATTCTAGAATCTTATGAAATTCCACGAAATTGAAATAATATGATATATCGTGATGAATCGTGATAAATTGTTGCCTGCTTCCTAATAGGTTAAGAAATACGAGTCTTTGAATTCTGCCCATTTCTAACAAAGTCTTACTACACTCTGAAATTTCTATCTGATTACTCGAATAAAATCTCTACTAACTAAATTTAATATCTATAAAAAAAAAATATAAAATACCGCTGAATGAAAATCACTATCTTGTTTCGTAAAGAAAGAATTGGAACGAAATTTAATCTAAAAAAAAAATTTCAACTTGCCTCGATTCAAACCTTGACAATTGATCAATTTCAGAGAAACTCGTCGAAGAATGAACATGTTAAAAAGGCCAGATGGCAAAACAAAGTTGGGTGAAAAAATAATTATGGGCAACATAGTTGCACAGGCGTTGGCGTGCGGTTAGGCGTAGGCTTCGGTGTTTCGAGTTAATTTCCATAGATTTGCGGCACGCAGGGTGCGAGAGGGTGTTTTTCACGATGCGCGATCGCTTCGAAAGGGCAATGCGAGACGAGGGATTAGCGCGGCTCTGTTATAACGAGGCCACGTTATGTCAGCCACCCTTGCTACCAAGGGATAGTCAAACAACCCCCTCGCAGTTTACGGCCGTAATTAACTTCCTAGGTTATTAGCCCTCGTTCGCGGTTGTACCTTGCTACTCCAGAAGACTTTGTCTCACGACTCTTCCCGCGGATAATCCACCCCTTCTTCTATCCTCTTTTTGCAGCTCGACTTTCATCCAACGCGGACCAGCATTTTTCGATGAACGTCGTACGTATCATTGTGTACCGCGTACGCAACATTTGTCTCTCGTAAAAATATATCTTCTTTCTAAGCAATTTTTATCTATTAAAACTGCGCTGTATTGATCCGCCGTGACAATTTGATATATTCCTTTTGTAAAAGGTATTAACATTTTGTCGCGCGTAGGTTACATTTATCTTCGGTGACACGCATTTTGTAGTATTTTCGATGCGGCCAGAGAAATGCAGATAACGTTTGTTACAAAAAGGACCCTGTCTGTCAATTTGACGCGTATAATTCCGACGCGTGTCCAAGTCTCTCGATAGGCGGTACCAATTTCCGAAAATGCAAAATCTATGGAGAAAGACGGAGGATGAATGTTGCAGCAAACAAAAGTCAAAAATGAACGATCGTAACAGAAATTTCTGTACTGATTGAAAGTTGGAAAATTGACAACCAATTCTTCGGAGGACACAACTGCGTAAAGATACGCATGTTCCGAGGTGCGAGCATATTTTTTTTCGATCGGCGTTAAATTTATATTTACAGCGGAGCGCGTTTTTCAAGGCTCGTAAAACACATAAAACGGCGTTGTACGTTGCGATAGACATTGAACAAATTGCCGGGAACGAAAGAGAATAGCCGGAACTCGGGCAGAGGGAAAACTGGCCGACTCGTTACACACGTAATGCTAAACAGTCGTGCATTCGGTACTGCAAATTAATTAACCCGCGCATGCATTATTATCGAAAGCACAACACGCGACCAGGCAATGCGATCCTAATTAAATTTTCAGTACGCAACAGTCCATCCGGTAAATCAACATAGTTGGAATACCATGAAATTAAATGAAAGCACGTTCTTCCAATAATTGCCGCGACGGTGCGCGAGTACGCGATATATACGCACCTATATATACATACAAGTCGTCTCTACCGGCTGAAAATGGAAAAACCTCATTTCGCGTTGGCGTCGCGATCGCTACTTGCGCGTCTTGCGCGACGATTCTCCAAAATTGTGCGGAAAATTCGAAGGAGCTGTTGTTGCCGTTGTTGTTTCAACGTATCAATTATTTATAATCGGTTATAACAATAACAACGAATACGCGATACGCGCGTTTCATGAAAATTGTAGAAACTTCATTTCATATGCATGACCCACTCTGAAATTGGATAACGCAAACTACTGCAATTTGTTATTTACATTAAAATAATTTTAATAATTAATTCTCTTAACTCGTACGCATTGAACGCAACGTTGCTTGTTCGAAACACTGGACGAGTTTGAATCGTTTCGTGTATCGGGAGAATTTTTTTGTACGCAGTAGCAAAAAGCAATAGAATACGATACAAAAGGATCGATGAAAATATCAATATCAATCCGTTTTCATTTCGTTGAAATTCCAGGGATATTTGCCCTAAAATAAAGGGGAAACATTTTCTAAAATATCTGCCAAATATTTCGATTTCTAATAAAAAAGAAAAAAAAAACATACAACAGACGTGATTAATAAATTACAATCCCAACTATCACTAGGAATTTTGCTTTCTTCATTGCCACGAAATATACTTTCCAAAAACGATCGAAAATGAGGGAAATACTTTCGTCCGATTCGGCGATTCCATGAAAATCGCGAATGCAAGAATCGCGAATTAGGTTTCATCGAGGGGAAGAGGATCGGACCGTATCCGGCTGGAACAGGCCCGAGGGACGGTCGTTGTTCCGAGATCTTTCGTCGGAGCCGGGTTCTAAGTGAGTCTGAAGTAATGTCTGGCAGTTCATTATGCGAGGGCAAGGGGGAGGGGAGGGGGTTGTGCCGCGAGTCGTCGGCCACAGGAGTGAATTTCATGCGAGGAAAATGAGATGGGCGAACCGGGCCGAGCCTAGTCGAAAGCACGGCGGTCGGTCGCGCGCTGAAGGGTTTTCGTTAGCCGTGAAGAATTCGCCGTGGCACAAAGGCGTCGTCTAGCTTAGACGTGACATTGTGCCAGGAAAGTGGCTACGGTCGGAATAACGCGCGTCCACTGTAATTCCGGAATAACGTTGCTGGCGGTTTCTCCGGTGAAACCGCGAAGATTGCCAAGCCCTTTATGCGCCCCACCCCGGCTCCTCCTTCGCTCTCTCGTACGTTTCAATTCCCGGTCCCTCCCCCCCGTGGATTTTTTGCCCCCGCCGAGAGTCGGTCGCCGGCTGGCCCGATGTTTCAGCGAACAAACTTCGTAAGCTTCGTCCAAAGTTAGACGAGAATGGGAAAAATTTCTCTCGCTGCTGACGGAAATTGAAACGCAAAAGGCGACAAAGAGAGAGGGTTCGAACGTGACACGCGACGGTGTCAATCCGTTCTTGAATCGTCCCTTCTTCTTCAACGTTCAAGAGTGAATTCAATTAATCCTTTGCGACCTGGGTTGTGGAGTGCAAGCAGAAATTTCTTTCAAATTTTGCTTCTAGCTTTGTAATAAACGTTACGTGGTCCACATCCCCCAAAAGTACCCCTACCATCGGTAATGTCAATTTTGAAAATAAAATAAAAATATAAGTGTAAATAGACGAAATCGGAACCGACGTTAGAAATCAGAAAACGTGTTCTTCTTCAGATATCGTATGAACAAGTAGCACAAAGCTGAACAATTGCAACATTTCGAGATTAACACAAATGCAAAAGTTAACGCGAGAGAGGACTATGAAAAGTTAGAGGAGAGAGAGAGAGAGAAAAGTGAATTAAGAATCAATCAATTTTTCGACGTGTCTGCGTGCCAAAAGAATTTACGTCGGATGATTATTCCTTGAGCAAGAGCGCCGGCAATCTCGAAAAGTTCAATTTCCACACGGCGGCCAGCCAGGCGCGTTCGCCGTGTCCTGCTGTATGTATATAAGTTTTGCAATTCATATTTTCGACTAAAAACCGTCTCTAAAGGCCGCGCCGCCTCTCAAATGGAAATTGCCGCGGCCAGTTTTCTACGTACAGCTGCTGGATATAAAATTAAATACGACCGTGATAGAATCTCGCGCGGGCCGGCAATGGAAATGTCAACGGTGCTAAAAATTGATCGGTAGTTAACCGAAAGCGTTCGAACGGGCAGATCGTTCTAATAACAAAGTCGAGCGAAATTGCCGCGCTCTGTTCCTAACTCTTTCTCTTCGACCGTTCCGATCGCGATTGCAACACGGCCGCCGCTGCCCGAGCCTCGTTCGTATTAAGAAACTTTTAGTCGGACGATTAAAAGTGCAAAACTTGCGTCGGAGAAACTAAATCGCGCGAAGTAGGAAAGAGCCTTCGACATTACGAACAACGCGAGGCTTTTGTTGAAACGTTACACTCGAATCTCTAAAAACCCGATTCTTCGATCTTTTTATCACTTTATTGGTGCTTTATTGGTGCGTCGAGTCGTTTAAAATTGCCGGTGCGAATCACCAAACTGAAACAATTTCTGATCAAAGGTACGGTAAAACTCGATTTGTTCTATTTTATTGAGAGAATAATTCGTTTGGACTGATTGGGAAAACATTCATTTAATTTTCGTCAAAATGATGAAAACTCTCAAGTTTCAATCGGTAAATTGAGAAAAATTTAGTTGGTCAATTATTAACTCGTTTCTTGCTTCGACTATAATTTCCTAATGTAAAGACAGCTTCACAGTGGTTGTACCAACGACTCTGCCAGACTTTGCCAGCCAGTTGGCAAATGGTGCGCAGGAAAATGTCTGTTTCAATTAAGATCGTTAAAAAAATGCATCCAGGCCAGGCAGTCGAGTAAATATACACGTAGATGTCGTTTCTTTAAAGCTGAATAGTCGACAACCGTGAAAATTGGGTGACTCTGTGAATAATTATTTGCTAAACACGCTCGTTTCACCGGGCAAGATGAAAAAAGCTTCGCGCGTATTTATTTCTCGCCAGCTCGTTAAAATGACAGTTGAAGACACGGTTTCTCTTGGCGCTTTCCGCTCTTTCACTATGAAACACCCCCTCAACGAGAAATTAAACTTTAAATTCACACTCTGAGCTGTGTGCTTGAATTCTCAACTTTCGACGAACAAAAGTGGCACAATCGTCGCGATTGAAAGCACTTTGCAAGCATCGAAATGGTCTCGCCGGGGGTTGAAACGGAGAGCTTCGTCTTGGACGTCGATCTCGCCCTCAGGTAAGCAAGCCTGACTTCGGCAAGAAGCAGGAAGACACGAACAAACAAAGATTCAAATAGAACGCTGCTCTTTATTCGTTTATGGAGAAATTGAAGGTTTCTTAATCCGTTTCGTAACCGGCGTGATCTTATTTTAAACTTTAAACTTTAAACGGTAATATGGAGTCGAGTCTAAAAAAAAGTTTCTGATAAAAATTGATATTTGATATGCTTTTGTTATAACATACTTAAGAAGGAATTTTTGATGAGACACAATAGATTATTACAACAGAACTTTGAGCGAAGGAAAGAAAAAATTAATTACATTACATTTGTGAAAATATAAAATCGCAGCTCTAGCGAATTTTGATGCGTTTAAATTTATTAGCAAATTTTGTTGCCGCGCAAATTATTAGACCGCCTAGATTGTTATGTATCCACGGGAAATGAAAAGATGCAAAAACGCAGAGCATAAACAAGGATAGACACAGGCTCCTGAAAAGATGCGAAATTGCACAAAGATTCATCATCTATCTTTATCAAATTACCGATGAAAAATGCCACACGATGCTCGAAGGATCAGCGGAACGCGATCTACGGCTTGTTCAAAGGGGCGGAAGTGCGTATGAATGCAAGCCGGCGTGAGACATTCTGCGAGATGAAACGTTGTTCGATCGTCGAGCCAAGATTCACGTTCGCGGGAGCTCGATCGTCGATGATTGATCGATCGACTTTCCGCGAAGGAATTCCAGAGGCGACGTGGTCGACGATCGAATTTCGCTGGATCGAAGCTTCGCCAATGGGATAAGATATTTTTATTCGTCGTTTATTCGCCAGGATTCGACGCTTCGGCAACCATTCGACCGGAAAACCCGTTAATATCGAAGAATTTTAACGCTGAACCTGCATTACTTTCGCGTTCAAAGCAGTTTAATTTCGAGCATAAAGCCCGAGGGGGCGGGAAAAGATTGGTATTCGAAACTCTCCAGTCTGCTGCGAATATTTTTCTATCGAAATTAATGAAACGCGAATAACGAAAGGCAGGATATGGAGCGATACGCAATAAATTTAATCCACTTTGGCCAACGTTCAATTAAACATCGACAGCGCGGCCATTCAACGTGAAAATCTCCCCGGAGAGGCAATATACCGTGCCGCGTTAAAATATCTTCGAGCCGTGAATAGATCACGCCGGGGTCCGAGAAACGCGTAATTAAGAAACTTCTTGCATTGCGGCGCCGCTATAATACACGAAAAGTAATATCGGGGTAAAATCTTGCCGTTCACGAGCTTAGTAGCTTGTAATTCAACGTCGAAACTTTCACCCCGTGTCGTTTCACGTGACTTACGTTTTACGCGGCTAGTGAAATTTGAAATAAATCAGGACGTATCGCTCCTTTCGGAAACTTTCGTTTTCTCATTAGAAGATACCAATTAACCGAAAATAATCATTGAAAAAAGAGCGTTACGAATTGATACGTTAAAGCGGAATGCTGGAATGAGTGGTCATCGCGTCGTAAGCAAAAAATGGTACGTCAAAATTCTTTTCCTCTAAAATTCCACCGGTAACGTTATGAATTCGCAGTTAATTTAATTTCTAATTTTGCGATTTAGTTACTAGTTGTAGAATATTCTGAAATAATTCTGCTAGCAATGTCATAAATTCGCAATTAACTCGATTTGTGAATTATGCAACTTGTTTACATCGTAGAATATTCTATTAGAATACGCGATTATCGATCAAAATTTCAGTCAGAGTTGTAAGGGTTAATTGAAAATTACGAGAAAATTTAGAACGAATCAGACAGCTCGCGTCAAAGTATCAAAGACAAACGCAAAAATTACTAAACTGAATGCCAGCTTGGGTCGAAGCGCGATGAACGTAAAAAAGAAAATTTGAATCTACACTCTCAATCCAAGATCTCAAACTATGTAGTAATTTTTCAACATTTCACATTGACTTTCTAACAACATTCCGGACCAGTTCTTTCAAATCTTCCCGCTAATATTTACGTTCGGGCACGTAAAATACATAATTCTCGGTCGACGATAGAAAAGTTACGTGTTTATCCCGTGTCGTTGGCTCGCATTCAGCCGAGAATCGCCAAATTATACGCGGCCGGCTTTTCAGCTTAACCGTGCCGTTCGCCGTGCACGCGCAATTAAAATAATTGGTAGAATAATCTCGGTTCTAATAGCACGACGTGCTTGACGGAAGGTTAGAAAAGCAGGCTGGCCATAATTAAAACGCACCGCGCCTGGGTACCACTTGAATCCGAGTCTACGCGGACGCGGACTGTTCACGCACTCGTACCAGCTCGACGTGCTCGCCTAGCAACTCCACCGAGCGCTTCTCTCCCTTCTTTCTCCGCCCTTCTATCACGCGGAGAAAAATTTTTTCTACCACGAGTCGAGTGAACAGGTTTCTTGGAATCCGATCTCCATCGCGATTACCATACGTGCGTCGACCGTTCGCCGGTTAACCGGATCGTTTCGCTCCAGCGTTCCAAGGATCGAACCTTCGACTCGTTGGATTTCCTCCCTCAGACCGGCCGAATGAGAAACGCGGCTTTTCGCAATCGCCTTGAGCGATATTTAATAGAAAAATGTGGCGTCTTACCAGCTATCTCGCGCTACGGAGATTACTTATTTACAAAGTTAAGCTTTATCTAAGCTTAAGTATAGTTAAGTTAATATAGCTTAAGTAAGTATTAAGGAGCGTAAACGATGTTCAGGTGTATGATATTGGAACAAGAGCGTACACGCTGCTCACGTGTGCGATATTTCTGTTGGTTCGCGTAATCGAGATTTGATTTTTATTTTTCACAGAAGACGGCGATATTGTTGTCCCCAATTTTTGAGTAGTTCTGAAATAATGACAAGAATGCAGCAGAATGAATGTGACAGCAAGACAAAGTGCCAGATAGCCGAAAAACGATCGCCACTGACAATGTACAGTGATAACAAACAATGACAACCGGAGAGAATTATATTGCACGTGTATCTTTCCAGATTGGAAAAATGAGAAGTACGAGCAAGAAAGAGAAGCAATTGCTTGAACGTACTGATAGTACGAATTATATAATACCAAAGAGACGTGATAAAAACAAATCTCTTTATCTGCTCTACGGTAGGAAATTGCATGATTCGATACAAAGAAGAAAAGAAAAAAATGTTTAAAGAGATTGATTTCGAAAGTAACAAAACATTCCATGGAATTTAACAGATAAGCAGCTGCTAATCCATCGGTGCAACATTTAATTTCTACTTATCTTCGATCAACTTGCATTATGAAATATATTATTTCATAGTGACACGAATATTTGTTTCTTACCTAAATTTTGCAAAATTCCAAGAAGAAATCGAAGCATTTATGACTACAGATTTTTTCATACATTCGTAAAAAAAAAAAAAATGCAAAATGTAGCGTTTGGTTATCCCTACGTTGTACTCTCAAAAATATAAATCTTCCTTCAAGAAAGGAATACTGAACGAGTACTCGTCAAACAATTACTAGAACTCTCTTCGGACCATCTCCGAAGAACTCTCTGAAATGGAATCCAAGTCGATTTCGATCTGCCCGCGCGATTAGCAAATTTATCGGAAGCATAGTCGCACGTAAGCTGTTGGAGATCGTGATCCGTTAAGCTGTGATGATCGGCCGATGTCACGATTCAGCTTGCGATTACTATTGTAGCGTAAAATGGCCGGATTCCGGACTACTGGTAACTCGCATTCCAGCGTGTAGATACGTCAAACGGAATTCACCGTGCATCCACGGGATTGACGAACATCAAGGCGATGTTAATGTCAATTAGAGAGAACAAAGCAGTTTGGAAGGAAGGGCGGGCCGGCCGGACCGGCTCTGCCGATCTCGGATAGCGACCAGGTCGTTAACATCGTCGCCGAAAGACACTCGATGCAGCCCGATTCATTTGGCTGGAAAGCAAAAACCGAAAATGCTTAACGAGGCGTGCTCGATTTGCGCCGTATTCCACGATACTTCAAGCTGTTGATTGCGAGAAGCGGCGCATAGCAACGTTTGCTAACAGCCAGCCAAACGTGGATCGTTAGCAATTATTCCTTTTACTCCTCTCTCCTTTTTATCGACCCAAAATTAAAGCCTCTTCTTTGCCTCTGCTCCCTTGTTCAGCTTCAATTTAGTCGCTTCGTATCTTCCCATCGTACCTCTTTTTCACTCGTACCACCTCCCTTTCGAAATGAAAAATACCGGGCATGATCTCGTTGCGAGCACAGACGAGAATTATCCAAGGCAGGATGGCTCTCGTCGAGAGAAATGTATTTCGTAGGAAACTATTTCAGAATTTCGTTGGCACTGTCTCTGATTATATTGGAATTGCAATTTGAAAACAAATAAATAGATAATTTGTATCCGAGTCTTGCATCGAGATCGAAAGGCAGAATGTTTAACGTTCTTTCAAGTTACACTCTCAGAGAGTTACAGAGATGTAAATTTATTATAAATCTACCGTTCAATTGCGCAGAGTTTTGATGAAATATCAAAATGTTATTTACTGCAACAACAACAGCTGTGATGTAGACGTAAAGGTAGTCAATTTAAAAAGTTCTCTCTGCTCGATTCAAAGTCGCACGACGTCTCGAATGCAACGGCGCGTTCCTCGTCGTCTTTCAATAAAATCGCGCGATCATTAGCCGCAGTTACGTCGTTAGAGATTGACTGTAATAAAGCAAGTTAGTGTTCTAATTAGACGCTATCGTGCCGTTGGAACGGTACTGGCAACCTGTGGCAACGGCGACGTACTAGCCTCCAGTTAGGATACCAACTGCAATGGTCGTCTCGTTAATATGAAAATATCTTGCACGAACGTGGCACAGTTTCAAATACTATAATACGGAACTAAAGCGCGTACGTAGTTTCAGTTTCGCATGCCGTTTCCAACCGCCGCTGGGAATACGAGCAAGTTCCAACCTCGATACTGTCATTCCCGGGTCCACATACCTCAAACACTCGTGTTCGATCTCGACTGAGTTACAATTACACAGCGCTTAGATTTCGCACGAACGTTCCGTCGAACGAACATGATAATTCCGTTGTCCTTGACGATTCTAATCCCAACAGTTCAAACGGGAGCATTTAGCGTGACGATGAAAGTGACTGTCGATTTTTACGTGAACTCATACTTTTGAGGATGTACTGGACGAAGAAGAAAGTAAAAGCTTGGAAGGAAATTGTTTCACCTGCTAAATTTATGTCGCGTTTTGCAGCGTAAAGTGTTTATTACATCGTGCTACAGCATGACTTTTATATAACGCGAGATAATATTCCACCAAAGTTTTAGTTTCTTAGAAATTTTATACTCCACGTTGCTTTACTATGTTTTCATGGCACGAAAAATGTCTTTCGCGAAAATTTCCTACAAATAATAATAAAAATCCACGGTTTTCATCACGGATACAGCTAAAGAGGGAATAACGGAATATTGGTTCCGAAGAAACTAAAATTTCTAAAAACAAGACTACCGAAGAAATGCGAATTTAATGCCAACCGTGAGAGCCATGGGAGGAAGGATATCAAGGGAAAGCAAACTTCGTTCCCTGTAATCTTCCCCGTAATGTTTATCGTGACTGAACGCGATACGTCAAATGTTTGAAGAAAGTAAGAATCTTTGGGTAGAATGGTGGAAATCACGGGCATGTGCAGGAGGCTGTCATGAAAATCCGTTTAACCCGAATGAGTTTACGACGTAGAGAAATAAGGAGCGAGGGTTTCGTGACGGCGGAATCGTTAGATCACCGCGAGGCTAACCTAATTTCGGGCTTTTAAAGGCTGTGGACGATTTGCATAAACGTTCAGACGCGGCTGAGGTTCCCGCGCGAGAAAGAAAATCGCGATCGATCATCCGAACCGGGTCGTTACACGGGCGATAGTTTAACGAGAGAAAATTAGTTTCGCACGAAAGAAGAGGGGAAATAAGAATCGCAGCTACCGCAGACTTGACGCTGTTGGATTCTTCTCGTGCCCTCTTTTTTACTAACCAATTTCACTCCTCTTTCGTCAATTTTTCATGCGTGTATTTTTGAAAATCTCTCTGTTCGTTAAGATGAAAGTAATTCGTTATACGTACGTACTAAAATATTTCTTTAAATGTCAGAACTCTGACCGAATTGACGAGACGAAAGTCAAAAATAAAAATTAGAGAATAAAAATAAATATACATAAACATTAATATATATATGATTGACTCTGCCTCCTCAACATCTTCTAAAGAAACCTAACGCGAATAGAGTCGCAAGTTGCAAAGTTGGAATAGTTGAGAAAGTCTTTGCAATTATCACTTTTCAACGTAGAATTTATCTCAGCACGGCACAACACTGTTGACTTGTTAATCATAACTTTGGCAAACGAATTTCCCCGATCCAACTGCAAGGTTGGTCCGTGTATTTTCTTCGACAAATATGCTTCGCGATCTTCCTTAAGTAAATCAAAGGAAATTCGATCAACCGTTTGAGAAACGAGCACGGGCCAACGTTGAGCGCAACACGGGCTGCATTTCCTGCTGCAATCTTTACCAGAGCGGAGTGAGGAAAAAGAGTTGGAAAAATACTCGAGGTGCTTCTCAGCCCGGGCTGTCTTTCTTTTCCTCCGTCAATTCGTTCGTCTTCGCGGGGCCGTTTGAACAGAAACCTCTCGAGAGTCCAAAGTTCGGAATCGGATTCGCGGAAGAAGCTGGCCGCGCGATTTTCATTCTTCCGTCCTTTCATGTCCCGACCAGCGGTTTCCAAAGGCGAATCCAACCACTGCGTCGAGAGCAAAGATCAGAGGCCGCCGGAAGACAGATAAAGTTGTCTAATAAGAAAAGCAAAACGATAGTTGTTGTTAACGCGCGAACGTTCCTTTGGCTTGGTTCGAGCGAAGTATTAGGTTCTCTCCTTTTTCTTTCTTTCTTTTTCTTTTCCCTTTTTTCGATGAAACTCGTCCGTTGGCTTTGGCCAAACGTTCGAGTAAGAACGCGTGCTCGAAGCTGCATTTCGAAGATAACGACCGAGAATCTTGTCGAAATGGAATTTTTCGCGAAAAGTATCGACTAACGCGAATTTGACGTGTTGCAGTGGTAGTACTTACTTTCGAATCGGGCAATGTTGAAACGATATGGATCACAGGTTGGTGATAGGAAATAAAAAGTTCAGAGAATCCTCCAACACTATCTATATTACAGAATCAATTATACGATTCGGTTGAATCGTAAATGACTGTACTTAGTAATTCATACGAATGAAATTTAGAACAGTTGATTTCGTTGTTTTCCAATTTAAATTCTCCGTAATGCAGAAATTGGTGATAGAATGAAAAATTCTGCGAATCTGAATAATTTACCCTCGAATCGTTCCGACTGTCGACGACTAACGATACCAGTTGCAAGTTGAAAAATTAACGCGCCGCGAATATATTTCTTTTTCGAACGACGTTTCGTTCGTTTTTACAGCCGAGGCCAGTTCCGCTGGCCATTGTTGCGATTTGATTCACGATATTGATCAAATATTCGGTAAACTTTGATAAATAGGATGTTACATGTTTAATACCGAGAATGAAGCGGAAATATAAATGCATGCACAATGTTTAATAAAATATGCAACGCGTTATCAATACGTTGCCGGACATATCCGATTAATTCGCTAGCAAAATCTGCTAAATTTATGAGGCGAACTTATTAATGAAACGCTCGATGTCAAAATTGGCAAACCGACCAATAAAACACGGAGCGGGCGATATTTTGAGAGGGAAACATTTTCACTGGCAAGTGTTTTCCAGTGAACACCCGGGCCGCGCGCTTTATGAATACATTACACGTGTTACGCGAAACATTTTGAAATTTCATTAGCACTCTAACGAGACTCGACTGCCGTGATTATATCTGTTACTAATTGATACATGATACAATATTGGTATTTAGTGCTAGTACGCATTTCACAGTGATTAAGTTATATTTGCGATGTACGTAGCAATGCAGCAGCGTACCGTTTGTAGTTTGCAAATTGTAACTTGTACATTCGCTTTCAGATTAATTCTTAATTTGACTCGTTAATTGACCTGGTGCCAGCGGATTAGAAACACAACTCGTACGCTGTCGAATACACAACTTCTAAAGTCTAAATTTCTCGAGCAACTGAACTTGTATCTCACTTCCTTTCAACGCCACGAGAGAGAGAACGAGAAACGTAAAAAAGGGGGAATGCAAAAGACGGAAAAGATAACCGAAAAGAGTCATCAGCCGGCCGATGAAAAATGAAGCGGTCGGTCGACCGTGCGATAAAACGAAGGAGATGAAAAAGACGGATAACAGGACGAAACGACACGAAACACGTAGGTAGGGCAAGGTTGGGATCACCGCGAGTCAACCGCAGGCACCGAAGAAATTAATCGAATACCACGGAAACATTAACGCAAAGACGGCCAGGGGCGGCCGGAGGGTTTTCAAGGCGGATCCCGCAGGCAGGCCTCGGCATCTCCCGCAGTTTTAATGAAAACTGCCTCGGATTAATTAATTTGCGATAAAAGAGAGGAGGCCTGCCCCTCTCTGTGATGAAGTGCGCGCTTTATATAACCGGCGCGCGGCCTCGTAACGACCATTTATTGTGTAAGTTGGAGAATCCTTAATGGTTGGTGCAATTAGCGATACCGATGGTGCGTGACACTCGCACATGGCGAAACTCAGCCCCGGCGAAAAAAGGGAGGAAGGAAAAGAGAGAGAGAGAGAGAGAGAGAGGGGAAGAATTGGCCGATGATCGATTTGATCAGCAGTCTCGATTGGTCGTCGGTACACGCGTCCAATTTTAACGGCAACAATCGACGTCGATGGTATCGATCGATCGACGATGCATCGTCGGTACGATAATTACGAAGATTGCACGCGATGAAAATAGCAGCGGAAAATAATCGACTGCCGGGGAACAATGCTCGTTTCGTACTCGGCTCCCTGATGTTTCCAGCCAGTCGATTCGATAGCACGACCACGAATTATTCGCAATTTTTTAGCGGAACGGTTCTAGCCACCGCGGCTAGATCCCGACGCGATGTTGCTACTCGAAAACTCGATCGATGATTAGCGCGTGTTTCGTTAGCGTTCCTTTTCCTCGGTCGAGTTGAATTGTTTGGACATTGTTCGCCGAGTTGGAAAGCGTAGGCTGGAAACATTTGACTTTGGTATTTTCCGGGATTTGCGTAGAACCTGTTTGCTGCGAGACTCGTCAACCGCGCAGTGTCGCTTTATGGTCGAAAGCAAGCAAACCGCGAGACACTTTCGACACGTAACGCCCGTTTTATAACAAAATGTTACGTGTAATAAACTATTTATTACGATGTACGATATTTACGTGGAACAAAGTAGCATCGTGTAAAATGCAACGTGCACTCAGTATGAAGAAAGCAATGTTCAAAGCTCAAAAAAGTTGAATCGAAGAATCGATTAAAACGTACTGCACTGTTTAATAGACTTTAGCCTGTTCGATCTAACGATTAACCAGCAACACGCGCGTTCATTTGAAAGAACGACGATTCCATCTACGAGCAGATACGAATACTGGCGCGTGGCTCGACCCGATAAACTTCTTTTCTTTATAGCTGGATTTTTCTTGCTTGCATATTAAATAACCAGCGCTGCTTGGCCAGGCGCTAATCTCCGTTTACACCGCTGGAATTCTTAATGATCGTGTGTCGACTTCCGTCGCAGGGAGCAGTACGTACGTACACGCATGCATACGTACATATTCGAGAGTCGCGCCATCCGAAAGCGTTATTTACGCGAATAGCAAAGAGCTCGGCAAGCGCGCGCGAATCATCGGCGAGAATCTTTTCAATTAAAAGTACCTTTAAATTGGAACTTTGAATCGCGAGAGCACTCGCCCCTCGACGAACGATAACGAAGAGTCCATTCATCACGGAAATGAAAGAATTTTTATCGAAGGGAAAATCGTGCTTTGCATCCAACCAAGTTTCTCGCTCGCAAGGATTTCACAAGTTGCGCCAAGTTCCTGTTGTTTCGGTCCTTGAAACTGTTCCCTCCTTTCGTCCCGAGTTCCCTCGGTCGAGTTTCACCCGAACGCAACATCGATCGCGCGAGGATCTTAACGCGATAAAAAAAGAGCTTCCGACACCGCTACCACCGCTAGCACGGTGGAAATTTAAATGCGAGCAAAACGCACGCGCTACCTGCTTGTTTCCTCGATCCTCGGCGTTTGCTCGAAGAATCGCAGTCGCGTGTACGCAAAGGCTGTTGGCTTCGCGAAGAGTGAGCCGCAATAATTCAACAGAGCAAAGTTTTTAAAGTCCGCGGGAAAATTCTCTTCGACGAAGACGCGATTCGGTTCGATCGAAACGAAGTTGTTTCGTCGCAAAACTAGAATTGCGTTTTCACGAGATAAAGAAAAAAAAAGGGAAGGGAGGGACGTAACTTGCTCGAAAGAGGTGGAAAACTAACGAGTTCAAATACATTTCGAATATGCAAACTGCGACCGCGAAACAATGGCCGTGTAAGCTTTGAATTCGGGAAACCGTGGGGCTCATAACAGGAAGCAAACTCGAGGTTGCAGTCTTCGGGTCGCTAGACCAGCCGGAACCGCACATTTCGAATGCAAAACACCCTCCGCCTCCTCCTCCAGCCGGCATCTACCTCTGAATAGATCCGCATTCTTATTCTCTGTTTCGCTTAACAACGATCGTAAACTGCCGGATTCTCGCGTTCTGAATATTTCCCAGGCTAGTTGTTTGCTAGGTGTTGGCCGGATTAACCGTGTACATGCACTTTCTAACTAAAAATTAATAGGATTCTCGCGAACGTGACTAACTTACGCCGAACATTCGCGCGTCGGTGAAAGGGACTGGCAAACGATCGGTATGAATATGCAAATGCACATCGTTTCGTATCGACGAGCGCCGGTTCGATGCGAAACGATAAAAAAAAAAAAAAAAATACCGGTGGACGAGGACGGTATTGTTTGAAGTTTATCGTGTCACCGAGAACGAGATATTATGCAAATGACTCAATGCTCAACTGACCCTTTGTTGCAAGGAAATAACTAGCTATATATGTATATTCTTTAAATCGCGGATCGTTCGTCACGGCGATATTTTATGCGAGTCGAGGCTCGTATTTTTCTGCGAACGCATCGGCCATCTTTGTCAAGCCGTGAATACGACGAACAAAAGATCGGAGGGCTGCGGGCCGAGATTTATGAGACTCGCCGAGCGGTGACAGTTACAAAAATAATTCCCGAGACTGAGCGAAATACGGTCGGTTCGCGTGGCCGTGACAGATTCGAGCATCGTGCAAATATTGACCGTGTTGTTCGCCGCTTAACTTCTTTCTTCTTTTTTTTTCCCCCTTTTTTATTTTTTCATCCCTCTATTCGCGCGGCGTTTAAACGAGAATAATTCGGCGAGATAGACCAGCCCGATCGACTAGTCTGCGATATACGATGAGCGAATTACGATTTCGATCGCGGCGGTAATTTTCGAGGCGACTTTCGCCGCGGCGAATTGTCATCCTAGCAACCGGAATTGGAATTGGAAGCTGCACCCCGACGCGGGTAAATATTTTCGGACGAGGACGAACAACAGCCGAGCCGGGCAGAGGGCAGCGACGGAAGCTATAAAGCAATGGCTACTAATTTAATACAGACACGACACACCGAGTGGAATCGCGATGGCACGACACCGAGGCAGAACGGCAAAGTGGCTCTGGAGGCTCGTAATGGCTATGCAAACTATACCTACAGTTTACAAGGGGAAATTTAATTCCAGCCGACGACTCACCAAGATGCTATAGCATCCTTTATTAATCCAACCTTGCGACTCGTACTTTGCGTACAGTTCGCCCTCGTTGTTTCGCTAATCGTCTCGCACCGGTGACAACGGTTCCTTCGCGTTTCCTGGCGAATTACGACCGCCGAACTTTTCCAAACTTGATCAACGCGATCGTTAGAAGCGTCTAACGCGTCTACACGTTGTACCGCTGTTTTGCACCCTAGCCGCTTTACATTCTAGAGTTTAACTTTTCCAAGAAAGTTAGGGAAGAAAGCGTGTGACAAATTTTACATTCTAAAATTCATTCCCTCGATTTACTTTCGCGTTTCGCTTCTCCAGCTTTGAAACAAACGCAACAGCGCTCGTGCTTTCTGAGAGTTTTGAGCGTGACTGTATCCGAGAAAGGCGACAGAATAGTTCACGTCCTCAGACAAATTAATCCCCCTTCTCGCGTATAAATTACGCCACTCCGCTGAATTCAATTATAATATTAATATTGGACACCGGTTTCTATTTGAACAAGTGGAAAACGAAGAGCCGGCGCACTCGCTATTCTCTAGGATCTCTATGGATCCTGTAACGTCAGCTCCATCGCCTTATTCGAAATAATCCCCCCGTGTGATATATGGCTGGTTCGTATTAGACTTTGATTACCCAGCCACCGTTCTGGTAACCCTCTACAAAAGGTTTATGGGGTTGTATAATCCGAACAGCCTGTGCTAGCACTCTTTCGTAGCTACCGCTAAATCTGGAGCGCTGTAAAATAATGAATAATCAGTACGCCCGGCTTTATTAGCCGGTTTACGGCTTCGGGCATAAAATCCCCCCGGCGTGTGCTCGTCTTCTCACGATTGAATCTCGTCAGTCGCGCCATCAAAGAACCCATCCATCCGAGGCGAACGAACTTTAACGAGGCGACCGAGTTATTTGAGACGATTATAAAACGCAAGTGCAATTGAAAAGTTTCATCACGCACGATAGATTCCGAGTGTCTTGGGATAGATCCCAAGGATAAGAAGCGTTCCAAACACTTTGACCGAGAGTGCGTACGTCGTCTTGTTATCAACCGAATATTGAAAATGAAAAGTATTTCGAGACATTTGAGTTGGACAAGAGCCGGATGGCCGTGTGGTGGAAAGGATCTAGGCCGATCTAGCGACGACCGAGACGTCGCCAAAGGTGAAACGATTTTTAATTCGCTTAATAAGCGTTCCTCAACCCCTCGCAAGACCTCCTCAATTCGTACTTCATCGAAACGAAGAAAGAGAGAAAGGTGGGCGACGGAGCGAACCGCGAGTTCTCGTTGGAATTAATTAATTAATTGATTAATTAATTAATTGGCCGATGGGGAGAAGAATTTTCCAACTGGATTGAGAGATCTCTTTTCTCGCGGCTGCTCTCGAAAGCTTGATCTCCCCGGTGACATTCGTAAATCTCACGACCGCGGCTCGCATATAAATTAAAGACATCCGGTGCGTATCGCGCTGCAACCCTCTCCCCTCCCCCCCTCGCTCCTCAGAATTTACATTTTCGCGACGCAGATAGCGCTCCTTACATCGGCACCGATGACTCGTTCCTCGAAGCGTGAAAATCGAGGAATCTCTGTTCTGAATTGATGGTTAAACGAAGAAGGAGAAGTGAAGTTGACGAGTCTAGCTGTTAGGAGGTTTAAATTCAACAGAGTCAAAAGTTTAAATTTTTATTTAAAAGTCACTCGTTACTGGCAGAGACATTTCGTTTTGACATCGTAATATTGAGGTATTCGAAAAACAGAGCTTCGAACAAAGGAGATTTCGATACCAGAGACAAGATACGTATCCTAGTTCCTCTAGATCCTGCACAGACGCGTAATATGATCCATCCTAGTTCAGAGACATCAAACTATTCAAAGAATAAAGATTCGAACGGTACGAAAGACAGGGAAACAAAATTCTGGCATCCTGCAGGCATTTAACACGGTCTCTGCAACGCGCGTTCGTTAATTTTTCGATACGTCGCTGATTCGAATGATGAATCTAATAACAGCGAGCAGCACGGTGATCGGACGATCAAACGCTAATGACTCTAATTGATCATTTTTTAATTGAATAATAACGCGCATCGCACTGCGTTGGATAACGTGTATCTCGCGATATATATTTAAATTTTCACGTGACTAAAGCGGGCCGAACGTGGCGCAATCGATCGCCGGCGTCAAAGGATATCTCGAGGTTCGTTTATTCGTTGGCCCAATCTACGAAAATGCGCCGTCCAATTTGCGAGAATAAATTGAATTTTTGTCAGGATTCAGAAAATTCGCGCGAGCCTCGGTATAATGAAAGCTACCTGTGAAATTGATCGATTGCTCGGTTAAATGTTCGACTACTTAATCACAGTGTTGATCTTAATAGAAGACTACACGATAAGAGTCGAGCCGCTTTTAGCAGCACGATTAATTAATAAATCCTGTCAAGGTTAACGATGATTGAATCTACCTTTCATCGAGCACCTACCGTGCTCGTTGCACGTAACCGTGATTTGCATTTTCTGAAATCGCTCTCTTTACTCCTGGAGCAAGATTTCCAACTTATCCTCCTCGAACGCTATCACTGGGGTTATGGATGACTCTGATGGATTTAATTTTTAATTTGACCTCGTACCTTAATAAACATTGATAAAAACGAAAAGTTCGGAAATTGAGTTTGGTTACGCCATCAGTGGAGGTAGAAAAATAATAGAAAACTTCGAAAGATTATTCCTCCGAAATTTCACGGAGCAAATCTTTATTTAGCTCGGTGGTCTGATTATTTTGGCTTCCCTCGGAAATAAAAATATTTCGTTTCCCACGTCTCCGCGATTTTTCGGATTAAAAAAATAAAGAGAAATTGAAAATTAATCCTAGATTTGATGCGAAAAGAGGGAAAGATTTGGGCAAAATTTGAGAGAGGAGGCGGAAATGGAAAAATATTTTCTTGACAAGAGCGAGGAATTGGCAGCATCGTCGAAACGCAACAATCGATAACGTGTCTGCGGATTCAAATTAACTCGCGTGTGCGAGCAGTCACATTTTTATCCGCGTCTCATTAACAAGATCAAAGGGATACCGATACGATAATAATTTTCGTAATTCCCATTCAACGAACGATTCAGGAAAGAGTTTGTCCTCCACTAAGTTCCGAAATTATTATCGGACGATGAACTCGTTTCATTTCACTGGTGAACCCAATTTTTAATAGGACATACTCGCTTAACGGTGAACTCAAGATTCGCATACTTTCAACTCGTTATGTACTCTGCTATTACGTATTATCGTACGTACGACAGTCTAGAAATTTAAATCACAGATTAAACCAAAGTCTAAATTAATTTAACAATTTTAATTGCTAGCAATTGTTACGAAACCTGAGTCAAATTCCACGAACTCGATTGAAATTAAAAAAATCCAAATATCTTGACTTTAAGTTCAAAATATTCGCAGTCACGGGAAATATTTTCATCCACTAAACGAATTTATTAATTTCAATTCTTACGATATCTAATTGCGAGTCAAGTTGCGTAAACTCAATTTAAGGTAATGCAAGTCCAGATGTTTATAAATTTAAAAAGCTCGCAGTTTATTTTCAAAAAATTCTGCACTATCGAAAGTCTGTTTATCCCTTAAGCTTTTTTTAAGCTGGATCGACTTGGAAACAGAAAAAAAAAGAAACGGGAAAAAGAGAAGAAAAACAGGCGACAGAAATCATTGGGAAAAAAAAGAAGAAAAAGACTATGTGACACTGCACGGATTTCAAGGGACTTTAGCTTCGATATTTTCAATCGATCTATCATCGGGCGTGTGTTCAGTGTAAACGTGTTATCGCGACGGAAATCGGACGATTTCCGGGCCGGTGCTTACGCCGCGCGAATAGAAAAGACTCGAGCCGGATGTTTCACGGATTTTTTCATGCGGAAGGAAAGGGTAGCTGTGAGCCGAGGGCTCGACACCGGCCCGAGTTTTTTCCATCCCTCCTCTCTCTCTCTCTCTCTCTCTCTCTCTCTCTCTGGTTTTTCTTTATTTTTCTCCTTTTTCTTTTTTGTCGTGAAAGAAACTTTCCCCCGGTGCGGCTGAAGAGGAGATCGTTTGCCACGGTGATAAGCAACGTGCAAGGAAACAACCAACCTCGCGATAGACGTCCGAGCATCGTGCGTTTATCGCGACCTAAATCTGAAATGGAGCTGGATACTCGGGGAAACACAGACCGGCCATTTTTTTTTTCGTTAGTAATACTCGCCACCGCGAGAACATTGGTGGGAGAAGGGCGATACGCCTGATCTCGCCCGTTGATAGAAGCGGATTCTCTGGTCGTGACAGACTATGACGGACCATCCGCAGCCACCCAGGAACAGACTGAAATGCTGTGCATTTAGGGGTCGCTTTTTCGAGATTGTTGATGCTGTAATTTGTTGCACTCTTTTTAAGTCAAGTCACGATAGACCTTGTTACACTAGTCTATAGACAGAAATTGAAATTTTTGATGGTAGATAAATAATGAAAGAATTCTCAATCTTTGTAATAATGATTTTATATTTTTTATATAGTGTCGACGTTCAACTCCGTATTCTTACGAATTACGTTTATATGTAATGTTACATAACTACAAACGTTTGATTATTAATTCAATCCTATCTGCGTTTTGCGATTTGCTTTTGCTCGTGTCATGTAAACTTGCGATTAATATCTCTATTTGTACACAAACGTCCATCAAAGGGCCAGCAGCAGACGCACCATAAATATCATCGATATTCAGAACGCGAAACATCCGAAACGAAAACAAGAAACGCGAAAGAATTCTTATCGACAGTAGTTTCCATTTCTCTCTGGATTAATCTCGAAAATGAATCGCCCTGCAGAATTCTAGAATTTTCCACTCGAGAATCACGTTCTGCCGTGTGAAATTTTAACCTCCATAACTCGAGTCACGTTCGCGGGGCGTAGAGAAAAACGTAGTTAAAAATTCATGCCGTTCGCCGCGGTCGTGGTAAAATTGTTCTGAATTAAATTTTATTGAAACTCGAGACAGTGCGTCGACCCAGTCGCGCGAGAAGTTTCGCAAATTTCGCCACGCTTCTTCGCGAACGATCGAGAGAATCGCGTGTTAATACACGAGTATGTGGTGGTGTGCCATAAAGATTTCGACACCGATTCCAGGGCGGGAAATTTCATGGACAGAAACCGGGCGAACTTCTAACGAGCGTGAGTTTTTCAACGACAACGCGGAATGACGTGTCATTAGCGTTAAACGAGTGCAAATAACACGGGGCAGCGTGTCTCCCGGATGAATTTATGGTAGAAAGCGAAGAGGTTGCACGTTCAAGCGGAAAGCGACCTCGCAGCGGCGAGTAATTAACAAATCTACGAAATGGCGATTCAACGACGCACGCGCCTCGGTAGAAGGAGTTTCGTTTCTTCCACGATCGCTCGTCCGAAATTTTCTTCGACGTCGCGCCTGGCCGCCGGACATAAAAGTTTAAATTACAAATCATCCGCTGGAAGTTTTAATTAAAACGCGCTTAAATTGCGCGCGCGCCCGCACGCGAAATGAATTTTTGAGCTTGAAGCCGATGCCACTTAGCAGGCTACCCGGATGTTCAAAATTATAAATTAGCCCGCTGCTTGCTAAACAATTACATGCGTAATTGCGTTAATTATTCGGCACTCTTTCGGCCAGTCGCTGAATTCAATATCTCCGTCTCTGATAGCTGTACCGGCTTTATGATAACGCGTTTATTCCGCGCGAACACCTCCTTCTCGTTCCTGTTTTCGACTTTATCGCCCCGCCGATTTTATTTCTTTCTCTCCCCCATCGCGGCGCCCGCCACAGAGCGAAAAACCTCCGACAATTTTCGACGCAGTTCTCCTCGCGGTACTTTCGCTACTCGATTCTTTCCGAATCGATGAATACAGATGAAGCTCGCTCGCTGTGTAAATAACTTCATAGGAATTTTATAAAGAGAGAGAGAAAGAGAGATGCAATTTCAACGACGAAAGCGTGCCAGACATACGACTGATCAAAATCGAATCATGAATGAGGCAGACAGAGAGAGAGAGAGAGAGAGAGAGAAAGAGTCCGAAGGCTATTCTGTTTCGAAAATCCCTTTCAATCTAACCCGGGGAATCCGGGATACCGAGAATCCCTTCATCGCGAAACAATCCTGTTCGTTTCTAACGACGATCCTCCGCCGTCGAGGATATTTCTTTCTCCGCTGTGAGCAAAGTCCTTGCTATTATACAACGAAACTTCACTATCGGATCGTCAACTAGAGACGGGGAAGCTGACAAGCGCGAGAATTATCGAATTATAACGACGGAGGCATAGAAAGGTCGGAGGATAACGAAGCAAGCTCAACTATCGAAATCCCTCCGAATCGGATAAAAAGCGAGGATTAATTGGATCGTGGCGCGCACAGTGAAGCCACCAGCCCTTCGAAATGAACCATCGCCGCGCGGAATCGACAAAGACAGGCGCCAAGTTTCGCGAAATACCATCGCATGAAAATCACGCTTCCTTTCCAAGCCGGACGTCAGCAGAAACGTCATCTGGCGAAATTAACTCGATGATTTAACTTTCGGAGGGAAATGTAGCAACCAGAGCGAACGCTATGGCGGAACTAGATTTATCGCAACGAAATTTTAATCAACCGAGTTACTTGCGAACGAAGTTTTTAATTAGCGTTATGTAATTTGATCACATTCAGTTGCCAGAGAAAAGTATAACAGAATTTTGTATAGCAGAAGTACATTTATTGGAAGGAAATTTTAATCGATCCTTTTTAATTAATTTACTACTTGGATCGTTTCGTGGTTAGTGCCACGCACTACACATTTAATAAAATTATCTTGACAATTTCACTGTGTGAAAGAAGAAGACGTAGCAATTAAAACAAACTTTCTATAGTGGAATTACATTCGCGTTGGGGCGAAATTTTAGTGTCTGATTAATTGACCGAATCCGCTCGTTTCAATAAAGTTCCATGCATCACATATAGAGAAAATCGTGAGAAACGGAGAGTAACAATTTCCCGCGATACGAATTCCAGTTAAAATCATTAGTTTCTCTAACGAGCTCAGATGGGCAAAGTTGTGCAGTAGTTAATGTCCTCGAATGAATATCTGCAAGGAATTTGGAAAATTTGCAAAGTAAGTCCAAATTGCCAGTTGGCCCTGATACGTCTTACCAGTTTTGCCAGTTAAAGGTTAAGAGTCTCTACACACCGATGCACGACAAACACGAACTGTGTCGCAGGGTTGGCCGAACGACTTTGGGAAAAGATTATTCGTAGCATCGGAGTGGTCGATGGAAACGCGACCGGATCTTTGGAAATTTACCGGACAAGGACTCAACGTCGTCGGACTTAGGAAGTTTCGAGGGATATCTGTAGTCCTCTGGTTCCCCGTTGCACTGTAAAATCGTGCCAGAGTGTACGTAATCCATCGAGATTGCGGGTCCATCTCGGATTTACGAGAGGAAGGGCGCGAGAGAGAAAGATGGAGAGACAGAGAGAAAGAGAGAGAGAGAGAGAGAGCGACTGATTCTACACTCTGTGGCGTTGCTGCTTTTACAAGCAGATTGGATCCAGTCCTTCCAGGATTTCACGCCTGCCTAGTCAGGATCGCGAGACGCTACCAGTCCTGTTTCCTAAGCCCGAGCTTTCACCTCGGGTTGCGAACCACCTTCACCAGGGGTGAAAGTTGAGAAAATTTCCGCCGCTCGTAAAGTCCACGGATACATCCTGATCACGGCGAGAATGGACGCGGTTCGCAAAGACGCCATTCGAGAAGACTTGCTGAATCCCTGTTTTTTCTGGCCACTGCGTCTAACCACCGGTTGGTATTTCGAGAGAGGTCCCGCGGAAAACCGAGCGAAACGAACGCGAGATTGGTTACTCCGGAAAGATTGGTTCTACCACCGTGTGTTTTTTCACCGAGAGCTGACATCTTTCTCGTGATTAGAGCCGGGAGACGTGGAAATGGATCGATAAAGAAATAACGGAAAAACACTGGTCTTATCTTGACTCTTTCTCGCGAATCTATGACATTACTCGAGACGTAAAGAGACTAATTGAGACTGCAGGTATTTGTCCATTATCTTCCTAACGCGAAATGCAATCAGAGGTGTAACATGTAATTTAAATAAAAATTCCTCTAATCCGTAAACGTAACTGGCTAGCGGAACCTTCGATCGATCAAGACACAAATCACAAATATACCAGCAAAGTGTGATTTCGTTGGTAGCGAGAATAATCATCGATGTAACGTGAAAGAATCATAGCGGAATGCCCGCTAATTTTATTATTTATTGCACGTATATGACGCGGGGTCGAGCTTTGAATCCCCAATGAAATTATGCATTCATTCGAGCGAGCACGAGCCAGTAGCTCCAGCCGCGCTGTACAGTTTCCACGGTATCTAACAAATTTTGTAAAACTGTTTTAAAAACGTCTTTTGGGAGGGAATTGCTTGCACCGTAAATCAACGGGACTATTCAGCGAGATTACTTGAGGCTTTCATCAAACACCGATAGCACGAATTAGGAATGTATACATCTTTAATGCCCGGGAGAATAGCAATCGTTACTCGCAGTAGCTGGAACACTCCCGCACTTGGCATCGGTTCCCAAGGTAGCCACGTGAGAGGCATTGTGCACAGAGAGAAATCGGATATACTGTAAGTCAGAATCCTCTCTCTCTCTCTCTCTCTCTCTCCCCCCTCTCTTCCTTTCCCTATCGCTGATATTCCGACAACTTCTTCCAATCCCCTACGTGTATCGCTGTTATTCAAACATCCATTCGCTGAAAGCCACGATCTTTCACCGGAACCCCGATCGATCTCTACCCAAATCCTCGCTGTTCCGTGTATTTTTTCTCTGTTACTATTTTTTTTTTTTTCAACTATATTACTTCCTATTTTTTAAATATTATTTCACTGCGTGTTTTTTCTCGTTGGTAAAAAAAAATCGATTTTTAAACATTCAAACAGTTTGTATCCTATTTCTCGATGTTCCGCACACTGTGCCACTGCGCGAATATTTGCTTTTTTTAACAATATTGTTTTTCCCTGTCTATCATTTCTCCCCTTGTGCAATATTTTTTTTACTTCTTCCGCTATAACGCAATAGTTTCGAAACGAGATTTCCAACTTTCGTGTGTCGAACTTTCAAGTGTATGTATTCCTTTCTTTTTCTTGTACCGTTTGCTTTGGAAAACGACCGCAGAGTCGGTAAATGTTCTTCGACTCTGGATGCTTCGACGTGGGAAGCGAACACGCTAATCACCCTGCCATCCGGTTTCGCGGTTTCGTCATCTTTTTTCCACGTGTACCTACAGCCTCTCTAACAGGTGTTCCTGATCCCACATTATTCTATTATCTAATCGTGTAGAACCTGTGTCGAGTGTTCGCGAGGACAGCCATTATTCAAAGCGCATCACAGACAAGGATTGTTTTCAACGTAACATGGAGGATACGCGGTATCAACGTGTCACAATCACAAGATCGGTTGTGCAACTACCTCGTAACACTATCGTCGCGTTTCCTGTATTAACTCGTCATCGTCGTGTCCATGTAAAAAGTCGTGTCTCTCTTGCTTCTCTTGCGTGACAGACACTGGCTCGTAAGATATTTCTTGCAGACGTACAAATGTAAAAAGTTATCAATAAAAATGTTCGACAAAAATTAAACAACGGTGCCAATGAAATTTTTAAATGTTTCGCGTGTAACGTGCAATGAATTCACAAACGCTGATTATAAGCTTCTTAGAGTAGCTGAGCGAGCCTGTGTAATCCATTACAGTTCAGTTAACATTCGATCGACTCTGTAAATTAAAAGGCAGAAAGAAATGACAAATATTTTCGAAATTTATTTACAATTTTATTTCTAATAAATAAATTCGGGAAAAGAAATAGCTCGTTTCCCGAGAATCTAATGGTGTATCAATCACTAAATAATGAAACAGAGAGATTGATAAAGAGCGGAGATGGTCAGTATGGCTTCGTTCTATCCGCGTATTAATATTTCTCGGCGACGTACGATTAAATTTTCATCGTCGCAGCCCGATTAAAATTGTATCAAATAAATGTAAGCCGGAACTCTCGGTGAATATTTTAAGGAGCAAGATATATCACAGGTCTGGTTACATTATTAGTATATGCCCGAAGACACGTTGGAAAATCGATACAGATGGTTACCCACCGTTCACCTGGCTGCAAGTTGAAGAAGCACTCCTCCGGACTAGTTGAAAATTCCAAGTTCCACTGAACAAACTGTGACAAAGTCACCGCGAGTCGCGATTCCCCGGCTCGTTCGAGCCACGCTGCAGCCTGTCTACTTTCACGAACAATAACGAACGCCTGTTATTCGCGAACGAGAGACGGAAGAATTACTCCAAATGCGACGAAAAGCTCGATGAAACACAATCAAATGGAAAAATTTCAACGGACGTCGTCACTCCCTAACCGAGACGTAAAAATATTCCCGTGGAACAAGCGAACCGAAAGTTACGCGATTCCCGTTTTATAATTTTTGATTTCGCGCGTTACGATTATTTGCACGAGATGTATTCCAGACCGTGGACCGCGTTTTCGTTGAAAATCAGGGAAGGTCGGACATATCTATTAAAATAAAATGAAGAAAAATTGCACGAAGCTGTTGAAATGTCTTTTCCGTCTAAATCTAAAGAGTTTCGCTTACTTGTAGGAGAAAAGGGATTATTGATTGCTCGTAGCTATTTGCACCTGCAATTAAAAATCTGGGAAACGACAATAGTTGCAAGAGATTAAGACGCGATAATAGAAATGAAAATTTCTAAAATTACTTTCAAGTTACACGGGATCGCAGAGGGCTAACGACCCTCTGGCAGCGAAATAAAATTTCACCCGAAGGAAAACCCGAGCCAGAGGAGACGACGTTTCGACTACATCTGCTTATTGCCTTTAAAATTCCCTAATTATCGGTAATGAAATTTCTTCCTCGTCTCCGGACGAGGGCCAACACCGTGGTACGAGCCTTTTTATAAAATCAACCGGGTTAAACGTTCTTTGACGACGTCGGGCCACTTTTCTTGTCTCGCGGAGGTACACGCTGTTCCCCGGCCGTGGTCGATACAAAGCTCGAAAGTTCGCAAAACAAGGATATTAGCTGCTCGTTTTACGCGGCGAAACAATCGAGCAGAAAGGTGGAAGAAAAGGAGCATTAACAAAATACGGCTCGACGGTCGAAAAAGACTGTATTACTTCTTGCTCGTGGCAAACCTTAAGAGCCATAATCCGTCGAACAACGTAAATAAAAGCCTACGCCTGACTAATGACCAGTTTTACTACTGGCAGCGCGGGAGCAGGATTTTGCGTGTCTCGGCAACTTTTTTTCCAAAACTGCAAAGGAGCGGGGTGGGGGAGGGGGGAAGGGCTGATATCGCAGCCGAAGGGGGTCGTAACTCCACGATAAAACACGACGAGGACGCTGCGAACTTTTTGTTTCCCCTACCCCCCACCCTCTCGAAGAAAATACGAGGTCGATCGAGAGCGTGGCCGCCGTAAAATACGAATCATTTCTTCGGATGCTGATAAATGTTTCTCCCGACGACAGTTTTAATTCACCGTTGCACGAGTTCCGGGCCCTCTCCCCGAGGAGAGTGATTTTTTATTTATCCCTAGCTAACGACGTCCGCCACGACGAAGCGGACTCGAGAGGAATCAAGAAACTGGTTCCCATCTTGCCTCGCGCGTTCCACTCGGAACAATTAATTTAACGTTCTTTTCCTTTCTGCCGCTTTTCCTTTTTCCCTCTCTTTCTCTCTCTCTCTCTCCCTCTCTCTTGAAATGGGAACAAAAAACGATATTTTTCAATTAACAGTATTAATCCACGGTAAGTGTAATTTCTTAAGTAAATTTCGTCGTTAACGGAGAACGTGCACGTTCGGAGGGATACCTTTGAAAGATTCTGCAATTCGGTCGGTCCTCTTTCTATTCTTTTTCCTCGACCGCTTCAAATTATTCATACAGAAATTCCTTGCCTCTCACCCCGAAATCGACATTCCCCTTTCTATCCAATTATCTGACGAGCCACGACCTCTCGCCATGTTAATTTTTCATGAAACGCGGAACGAACGAACGAACGAGTTGGCGTTACTCTCTCCTCTACCTGGTCTCGGTCTCGGATCGATCTCGAGCCTGTTACAGAGCTCGCCGAGCCTGGAAAAAGATCGCGTCCCCCGCTCGACCGCCTTCTACCTTCTCCTACTCTCCGTTCTTCTTCTTCTTATTAACCAGAATACACAAATTTCTTCACCCACACGGTAAAGAGATTCGCGTATCAACTCGGGGTGCCGTCGACGACCCTTTGAAGAATCCCGAGCAGCTTTCCCATGAATACCACCACCGCCACGGATGGCTAACGAAAGGAATATTTTCCATAATTCCGCGCGGCGTTTCCTCCCGATGGAATTCGCCGCGTCTGACGCGTGCCTCGCGCTCTAAGAGTATCAAAGAAGCTTTCCACCCGACCTCAAAGCACGTGTGCCGATGCTCCTTTTCAATTTCCAACGTTCCAACCAACCTTCGGTCCTTGAATTTGTTGTCAAAGTGTTAATCTTTGCGAACGCGTGGAACGCGCACCACGAATCTCTACGCAATTTCGAATTTCGAACACGAACGCGATTAGACAGACGAGATCCAAGCAAGATTATCCTAACCGAAGCACTTTCGTATTTTTGTACGCTGTATTTTCAAGTCTCCCGCGAATGCACGAAAGTTTGCAATTTACTTATCGCGCGATTCTATTTCCAGACAAATCTGTGACGCTAATCAAAGTTTCGGAGAGATTTCATCGACTCGCGAAAGTACCCCGCGAACACATTAAACGAACGTACACATTAAACAAACTTCAACACCGCGGTGTGGATCGTTCCCAACGACAATATAATTAGCATAAAATTGGCGATGCTCTGTGTCACTTGCCCCCTCAAGAAAGATCCTCCGTAAGTATGAAAACGGTAGAGTATCTTGCAACTTCAGCAGAACGACCCGTGTTGTTAGAAATCCGCGATTCGTGCCCCGACGCCGAAACAACGAAGTTTCCGCCGGAATATGCGAGCAGAATGGAGAAATAACGCGCGTTTACTCGTTGGAAATCTCCGTCACAAACGGCGGCTTCTCGACGATCGTCGTGTCTGGAGACTTCAACCTAATTATCGCCGAGGCGTCGAGGGTTGAAATCCCGGCAAGAAATCCCCTTGAAACTCAGGGGCGGTACAAATTTTCATTGTCATCATTATAAATTCAGAGTCGTAATGTTCCGGCGGCGTTTCGAGGATTTCGAGGAACTGCACCGGCAAAATGAATATGATTAGCTTTAATTTTATGCAAAGAGGTTAAGGAGAGGGTTAGAGACCAACCCCCGCCGCTCGATTTTTCCCCGTCACGGCCCAATCTCTCTTTTTCCCTTCCTCCCTCCCTCTCTCTCTCTCTCTCTCTCTCTCTCTCTTTTCTTTTCATTTTTCATCGCCGTTCTCTCGCACCCTGCCTTCCCCCTCCCTCCTCCTCCTCCGTCGGAAAGTAAGGTTTAACTTTTAATAATCAGGCAGCTGGTATAAGCTGCTAGCTTCGCGTGGAAGCTGCTTTCCGCTCGCGTTATAAGGAGTCGTTGCCCTAAGAGGATAATCATGTCCAGTGGCCTGGAAAGCGTTTTTCATCACGGCTTAGCGGCGTGTCCGTGATATTGGCCCGCACCAGCTGTCAACGACGCGGCCAATTTTCGAAATTCCATTCTGGGAATTAGTATACCGTGCTCGTTACTGTAATTTTCAATATCGTCAACGGCTGAAAATATCGAAGAAAATCACCCGATATTTGGATAACGGGGAATTTTTGTGACTGATTGATCTTGACTTTTTCCTTTTTTTTTTTTTTTGTTTTACCAATCACTGACGGCGTAGTCGTTGCAGTTAAAGTCTAGTAAGTGCAAGTGTTTCTGAGAGTAAAGTAATTTCAAACTGTCGCTGTACTCGTTGTTTTGAAGAATTTCCAAAAAGAACAATTTTCGCAGATCGTATCTTCGTTGTTGTCAATTTTGGATTTCTCTGATATTTTCAATCTAGCATTTAACGTGTAAATTCAACTGCATCGGAGAACGGCTTGGAGACTCTAGGATCCATTGCATTTTGCTACCAAGATTCTCGATATATGTACGAGGAAGGCGCCGAGGACACGTGGCAGCAGCCAGCGAAACGCTTGGAAAAGCAGCCGCTTGCCTTTTATTATTCCGTGACGTGTTCAGGAAAGCTGGCACCGGCGTGCCGTGCCATTTGCATTCTCGTTACCATCGTTGGTCTTATTTAAATAGGTGAACAACTGCGAGCCGCTCCGCTCCCGCGCTGGCTTATTAGAACGCTGGCGCATTTGCACGCGCCGGCCGATCCGACGAGAGACCGAAACACCAACGATATAGAATCTCGTCGTTAAAGGACGAGTTTCGTGCGTTCGTTCCCAACGAGAAGGAAACGGCCTGACGGCCGAGCAGAAAACCCGCGGAGCAATTAAACTTTCGACTGGAGGCTTTTGCGCGTGGTACGTGTATGACGAAGTAATTTCGAGAGTGCCTAGGGATATTCGCGTTTTTGCGAAGATTAGAGGAACCGTGGAAAGTCAAGCGGCTCGAGAGGAAGGAGCGGAGGAAGGACGATTCGAGGAGGAGGAGGAGGCAATGAAAAGAGGGAATCGTTAATGTGACAAATGCGGGGGGAATACGGCGGCCGACCTTACAGGGACAATTACGAGATGACGAATTCTCAAATATTCCACTCACGAAGCGACAACGTGGTTACACCACCTACACCGACACGGGCGAGGAGCGTTCGAAGCTCGGAAGCTAAAAAGCACGGGCCGGAGGCAGGGGTTAATTGCGCTTCCTTTCGGCGGTGGCGAGAGACGAAGAGGAAGAGGGCTGGCTCGAAGATGTCGCGCGGCAAGGTCGAAAGGGTTCTGCGGCATCCCTTTTATATTCAGCGCAGCGCGCTTCATTAGCGAACGCGGTTTCGTTCGTGCACCGCAACGATTTAATCCGAGCTTGCGCGCACGCTGTCGCGCCGGAATTCAATTTTCCTGCGGCCTTAATGGACCAAAACGCGTTCCAGACCGCGAACTCCGGCGGGCCTCCGCCGTGACCCGGGACCCGTCCGTCTACTCTCCCCGAACGACGAGAATCGTACGGACTCTGTACAGATTACGGATCGGATCTTGCCGGATGGGCCACCGAGGCTCGCGAGGTTTGATCGCAAAGTAATTGAGAAGCTTACACGCGGACGTCTGCGGTCGAACGTTCCGCCGGATACAATGAACGAAACCCCATTCATCCGGCATGCGAGTTCACCGAAAAGAGGATTGAGGATTTCGTGTAACAGATACCATCTTCGATTTCTCTCGTCGAGAGAGAGAGAGAGAGGGGGGGAGAGGTGGAGTGAGGGAAGGCGAAAGGCCGCTGCAATTGTCTCGAAAGCATTTTATGGATTAATCGGAATATTCCAACGCGAAACGTTTGGATTGTTAAGGCGGAGTATCGTACCTAATTAAAATCGTAATTGCCCGAATCGCGTCCAAATTTCTCCAATTACTAGTCAAGATAGCAGAATTGGAATATCGAGGAGACGGCGAGTTGGTCTCTATAGAACTGCGGTTAAAATTAGATTCCATTGATATTTGATTTCCTAATTTGATTTGACTTTAACTTTGTTTCACCGCAGTACTGTGTTTTTTGTATTTTACGACAAAAGTTTCGTTTTCCCTTTCTAAAACCGGTATGCTATTTTTATGAGAAGTGAGCCTTTGCTATCAACTCGGAAATCAATGAATTATCACGTCAGGTGGCTGTCGCTGTGACGCAATATTCTTCTTTGAATACTCAAGCAAAAGCGAAAACACATCGGCAATTTGTTGTTGAAAGGCAATTTAGTAGAAACAAAAAGTGCCAATTGCAGGAACACTCAAAGATTCCTAAACCAGAAACCGGTTAATTTTTTAAAACTAACGATTGTTAATGTAAAATTCCAATGAAACGATCCACGTTACGTCGAATGCTCGTGACGCTTTAAGCCCCGCTCTTCCATCCTAACCTTACGTTCCTAAGCGCGTTGTGTTTCTGGAAAGAGATAATCTCCTTACAAGGGGATAATTTTGATAATCGCATCCACTATGCGGAAATCGCAGTGTGCAGTTCGCAAACACTATCCCGATTACGTAGACGCTGTAAGTTATTTCGCGAAATTCTAATAATCTATCGTTCCTCGAAAACTAGTTCACCGAGCATTGAGAAGTAACCGAGAAGTTTGCACGACACTCGACGCACTCTGGATGCTGAAGTAGCAAAGATGAACGGCGTGTATTGTGGGAAACGCTCTGAGATTCAACCGCGCAGGATCAATATGGGGATAAAACGTTGAATGGCGAGAGGATCCAAGTAACAGAATATCGAGCAACTTTTATTTATTCGAAGAAACGACCCATCAAATGTGCAAGGATTTAAGAGTTACGAAAAATATTGGCCGTAATACTCCGTCGATCCTTTTCTCTCTCGCGCGAGCGAGCATCTGTAAAATCGGCGAGACCTAACTTGACTTGACCAGTTTGAAACGTAAATTTTTGTGATAGAAAAAAGTTTCAAATTGCACGGGAATATATTTCCATAGTGAGGCATTCCGTAGAAAAAAAAATTCAGAAATTTCTGTAGTAAAAAAGTTCGATAAAATTTCTATGGTAGAAGAACTTTTATAATTATCGATAAAATTGCACGGAAGTTCGACTTCAATAAAGCACAGGCGGGGGAAAAAGGATTATTTCAGTTGTTAAACGCGTTAAAAATAGATTAATAACCTCTGTCGAGAAAGTCCTTAATCAGGCAAAACTGGCTGCGAGCGCGACGGTAAAATAAACTTCCGATATTTCGAATTTTCAAATTTCCGAATTTTCCCAGAGTCAGCTGAAAATTATCCGAGCGCGTGTAGCGAGTTGTTGAAAATCCGCGACAATTTTTAATCCACCCGTGCCCCAGTGAGTCGAGCGAATCGATTCTGTGTAGTTCGACTAATGAATTCCGCTCTCATGAATGTAAAGGATCTTTCTCTGTTTCCTAATTCCGATCAGTTTGGAACTTGCTCTTACAACGCAAAGTCAATTCTGCTTTGCGAAACTCTGGTAATGGAAGCTCTTCGGGATTCACGGGTCGAAATAGAAATTGCAGTTTGTTCCACGGCCTCAGATTTATATTTTACAACGCTGTTTACCATTAGTCAACGTTCGTTCTCTTTGATCTACGTTTCATCAACGACGTATAGATCGAGTTTCTCGTTTTCGAAAATCGGTATATCTCTCAAAATCTCGGATCGAGTATTTTTCTCGAGACGACAATTTTCGAACTCGAAATAGTCTCTCGAGGCAGCTGCAAAAATTCTCGCCCGCCGTCTGGGCGTAGATTGATAAAAACTACAGCTTCGAAATAACGTCCACGACAGCGAGACGAAGACGTACGAGTCTGCGGAAAACGATATGTTAAAATTTGCATCTTAAAAACTCCGGCCATCGGTGAAGTTGTTCCCGGTATTTCCTGTCGATATTTATCGACTCTCCCGCTTGTGTGAAATCCATACGCGGAACCCTGAATAGACCGTAGGTGTAAGTGCAAGTCAGGTTGGCGAATTGGACGGATCGTTTCTTCGAGACACGGCGATAAACTAGACCGATGCGACCGAATCCAGACCGTACACCGAGAAAAGAATTCAATTTTGTCTGGCCTGTTTCGACTTGGCGAATGCAGTTTAGAGATTAAGCGTCGCAGCGACGTTTAATTAAATGCGGCACGAGTGTCTCTCGCAATACAGCTGTAGTACTTGGGCTCACAGGTGAAGCCAGTATGTCCTTTATTAAATCCCGCCATATTTCGGTCCTTCCTCGTACGAGGCGTTCCCTGGACGAGAAGCAAGCAGCGAGACTCCATTTTCGGTATCATCCCACCGCCCACGACACCTGTACCCGCTTTTGATGGCATTAATAGCCGGCGAAACGAGAAATGCAACGACACAATCATTAAGATAGTCACGTGTGTGTAACTATCGCGCGTGCACGCTACGTTTCACGTGTCACCCAAAGTCCCTTGTTCAACCTCTCGAAGACGACCACGCTCTTTAAAGATCCGTTCCATAGAAAACTGAATTTCTCGGTAATTGGTTGGAGTGAATAGCGTAAGTGCACAAACGAAACAAAATCATACAATCGATTTGTCGAGAGGCCTCGACTTGAGGCGTAAAATCTCAGATTGTTTTTTCTTCACAGATATTTTTACGTTTACGTCAAATTAGTAGATGAGAAGATCGAAAATTATCAAAGATTCAAAGATCTCTGCAAATGTCGAAAAATTTTTGTTACGATCAGATCCATCGTGTTCTGAAAGATCGTTCTTGGATCGATTATTTGAAAAGTGAACCGACGTGATTCAAGACCGATGGCGCAAATCAGTGGAAAAATATCATCGACTATGCGAGACGGTCTTTCCAAAGTCCGTCGGTCGCGAATGTGTTAAAACGTGATCAACCCCAAGAAACTGAAACAACGGCCATAACAGGTAACGACCGCAGAAACCCGCGACGAAGTGCGAGCTTTATGGAAATCTGGTTCGAAGCGATTCGCCGTTGGCAACGGGAAAGTTAAATAGTCCTCTTCCAAGATACTTTGGCCGGAAAATTTTTATTCGAAACTGGCTGGCTGAGTCAAGGCTCCGACTTAAACTTTAAATGTTCCAGAGACTACGTTCTTCGGAAATGTTGCGAAATTCTCTCTCTCTCCCTCTCTCTCTCTCTCTCTCTCTCGTTCTTCAGTTGCTTATTCTACTCGAGCATCTCCCAATTGCAAATTAATGGGGGGCCGATTTATCGCCGGCCTAGATCTCTTCTCTATCTAGCGAGAATTCGAATTCGCAATTTCGAATGACTGCGAACAAGCTGGTTGCTCCGCCAGCAACTCGTATAAACTTTACGAGAGAGAGAGAGAGAGAGAGAGAGAGAACGCCCACGAATAAAGAGAGGGAATATCGAATCTAGCCTTCTACTTCCTGTTTCAGCTCCACGCGAACTGAAATTCCAAAGAAACACTTAACTCTAATTGCGAATGAAATCCACGCGTAACCCGGCAACGTCGGGACATTAGCAACACGAAACACACGCCCACCCCTCTTGCTAAAAATCATATTAATAAACAGCGCGTTGCCCACGCGTAATCAGGCCAGGACCGCACCAGGCCGAGTCGCGTGCCACCGGTAATGATTAAAAGCCCGCATTACGCGTGTGCATTAATTAAAAGCTCAAAGCGCTAGGCACTCGTAACGCCGGAGAAAATATTGATTTTTCTACTTCACTGCCCGGTTCTCCGGAGCAGCTAACCTGCGGTAAGCGCAACCCCCCTAACAAACTTGTTCCCCTTAACTCGGTGTAGAACACAACCTGAAGGAAACTTGCATCGAGCGCGCGCGCGCGCGCGTGCCAAAGCTCCCCGAGTATTTCCTCCGAGCACACACGCCTGCACGCGCGGTTACCATCGAACGTCTTTTCCTGAAAATCCTGTCCAACGACGGCCGACCGATCCGGCCGTATTTTTCCAAACGTAGCGCGGTCATCGCGGCCGCGTGACAGCGTCCCAGCTCCGGAAGATTTACCATCGGGCATTAAATTACGAGCAACTGATCTCGGGGATCACGAGTCTCTTTGTACGGACCGGAGAGAGCAAGCCAAGACGCGGAAATCCGTGGCTGATATATGGAACTTTTGATATCGAATGATGCGTCTTTTACATATTTGCACAACGACAACGAGAGGGAATATATTGCAAAACGTACGTGTGTTTTATCGTATGTTTTAAAGGTGTATTTAGATAGCGTATCGTAATCTTTGGTACATGTATGTATTCAGACTCGTAAACGAGTCTGGTTTACTTGCTAATGCAATCTGGATGTCCAAGTGTATTTGTCCGAGGAAAACAGGAAATATATTGTGAAATATATACAAACCTGCTCATTTACATCAGAGATTAATCTAATCTAAAAGGATCGATTTGAATTACAAAGGAATAAATTAGTAATTATTTACTCGAGCGATTTCCCAATTTAATCCCAGACAATTAAATAATTATAGTTGCGACGAATAATTATATTTATACGTGAGATACTCTGTGCCGTCTCTGGCAAAAAGTCGATTAAAACGACTCGAGGCATTCGAAAGTTTCCTGCAAATATCAATAATCGGTAATAGTTAAAGAACTTCCTTAGTTAGGAATAGAAGCAAATTGCTAAAATCCTATCCAAAGAAAGGAGTACTCCGAATTCCCTCACAGCGCGTTTAGGTAGTTGTTACAACGGCAGGCCACAATTTCCGCATACGTTCGGAGAGTCATAAACAGGTCTTCTTTACTCGCTGAATCGGAGTACAGTCGCAGTCTATTTGCCTAACGACGAACGGTTATACTCCATCTGGCCGTTTATGCTGGCTGGCAGCCGTATTCGTCCGAGAAGACCGTCTCGTTCTACTTGCTGTGTCAAGTGCAGCCTCGCTTGTATTTGTCTATTCAAGGTACGATTCTACTTGCTGAAATACCTTCCATAACAGGGTGTATTTACTCGCCCGCTGACGAACCTATTTCGCCGGTGTGCCATGATTCAAGTTGTAGGTACACTTACAACCCAAGACTTGGTTGACCGAATCGCGCGCTGTTCTCACCTTTTAATCGAGTTATGATCAATATTGTCCGCGCGATAGTCTCTATCCGCCTTCGCGTTACGTCTGACCGGTAACAGACTCGTTCTACTTTCCGCGTTACGCACGATTCTATCTCGTATTAAATTCCATCGGTTCGTTATGCAAATGAAACGGGGACGGCAAGATTATCCACGGTGCAGAGGTGGAAATTACACACCGAGGTTTAGAATGTTGATAAGGTATCTCGATCATCGAACTGACGATTCTCCAAACGAACCTACGCAACGTCGTAAAAATGTTCCAAGAATATTCACGTCCAACGAGCCGCGGGTGAAACGAGATCCCGCTGGTAAGCACACGGAATTGCGCAGGGAAAGAAGCTTGCGTGCGTGGATAACCTCCTTTATCAACATTACCGATGCATTAACATTTTCGTGGAATAGTTTTTCACGCACATTGGCCATCCATCTAAAACGTACGCAACTACATACACACACACACACACACGGACTATGATTTCAAGGAAAAAAGTCTCGAGAATAAAGCGGGGGATAAAAGCGAAAGTAGAGGCTTAACTTTGTCACGAAACGTAGAGTTCTATACTCGAGCGGACAACACGTCCCGAGCGCTCATACGTCGTGCGATAGTGTGAAATATATACGAATCGTATATTCCGTCGAGCGTTGAGGAATCGATTACTCCACTTCGAACACGACTCGTTTCGTACTAATCTCCACTCGCTATTGAATGTACTACAAATTCCTCGTCTCTCGACGCAAAGAAACACATCGAACCGGGATAGACTGTACGCGAAAAAGGAAAAGAAACACAGAGTCGGAGGGAATATCTGATAACACGTGGCACGCCACTGAGCTATTAACCTACCATTACAGAACAATCAACTCTCCACGTAACGTTTCGAACTGGCTGCAACCGTGTACGCGAGAGAGAACACGTTAAGAAACGGAAGCTAAGAATTTAGCTCGAGGCCTCTAAGGTCGCGAACACATTCATGAATTTGTTCATATAATATTTGCCTGGAATTATGGAATTCAGGAGCTGTTGAACTTCTGAATTTTTCCCATGTAATTCACTTTCCCGTATCACCCGAGACGGGATATGTGTTTTTAGAGGATCGCAGCAACGCAATTAATTCAAAGCTATTCTGCTTTTGATTTATGGCTGGTACTCGGAGTGCGTGCGTGAGATTATGCAAATGAACCACGATGATTAGTGACTCCAAGTTATGCAATTATCGGCAATCGAAGGTTTGATTATTGAACGTGAGAGATGTTAGGAATAGTAAGCAGCTAGATAGGTTCCATCGATTTAAGACTGTTTGCGAGACTAGTGAGATTGCCGAATGCAATGCACGAAATTTAAGGTTCACGATCTATGCCGTGTTTTCACAAAGATGAGAGACGTCTTAAAACTTTTAATTGGTCTGCTCTAAACAGGGAGATTTTTTTCCAACGTAACTCTACGTAAATTTGCAAAATTGTGGCAAACGAAAGAAAGTTTAAAATTGGTACTTGTGACATATATCCTTCTAACATAATTCCATTTTCCACAAATTGGTGGATTCTTTCGTGTTACCAACGACATAGAACTAAAAGTTTCATAGATCGTAAGCTTAAGAGAAAGAGTTGAGACACGAGTGGCGAGCAAACTTACAAATTGAACAACGCGTTTGCAGGGGCACGGCAGAGGAAGATCGAGTGTGGTCGTGAGAAACGATGAGAGGATTGGGACGAACCGGGACCGGAGCGGCGCGATAATAATAATATGTGGACGACTTGGCCGCGGACGAGGCGCAAGTGGCGGGACTCGAGCTCGTCGCGTGGCGGACACGAGCCTCGTGGCAACCGCGACGGTTTTCGTTTCATCTACTCGGTGGTGTTGGCGGCTTGCATGGCAGCGCAGGAAGCGAGGAGCGCCAAGTGTCCGCCGCCCGACACGATACCTGGCTGCCCTTGTTACAATTTCGAGGACGGACTGTTCCTGGAATGTGCCGGGGCCACCGAGGAATCCCTCAGGACCGCCTTGTCCGGTGTAATACACGCGACCGAAGGCGAAGGTACGTACGTACGTGCGCGGAAGCTAGCTCCTCCGTGACAGGCGAATATATTAGGATAAATAAGGGATTTCGTTTCCGCCGCGGGCTCGGGATTCTCCTACCTCTCCTCCTACCTTTCCTTTGTCCCCGAGACTCGATTAACCGGGCTCCCGCATTCAACGCGGCTCGGAATAATTGTCCAAACGGATACGTTTCGGATCGTGTTCTCAATTAAGGGATCTCGGGTAACTCTCTCTCTCTGTCGGTTTGTAACTCGGTGCGCGCTCGCTTTTTACGCAAACACGAAGGATGTCACGAGTCTCCGAGAGTAGCTCCATTGTACGTGCGATGTTGACGCAACCGTGTTTCGGGCTTGTTGTGAGCAAGCACGAGTGAATTATTACGATAACGACGACTGTTGCAGGAGCGATAGTTCAATCGCTGAGCGTTTACGAGCTAGACAGAAGAGTGGAGGAGCTTCGATCCGTCGCGTTCCCGGCCGGCTCTCAGATCAGGCATCTGCAGATATCGCACTCGGCGATCCGCGAGATAAGCGAGGACGCGTTCAACCGGCTGAGCAAAAGCTTGGAATCGTTAGCGCTAGTCTCTGGCCGACTTCCGCACGTGCCGCAGAAGGCAATGGCGACGCTGAGCTCGTTGAAAGCCCTCGACCTCGAGGCGAATCTGGTGCACGAGCTGCCCAGTTACAGCTTCTACGGGCTCTCGCTGATTAAACTGAACCTAAAGGGCAATCAGATAATAAAGATATCGGAGTACGCGTTCGCCGGCCTGGAAGACACTCTCACGGATTTGAATCTAGCGGAGAATAAAATCAGAGTGTTCCCGATGACGTCGTTGAGAAGACTGGAGCACCTGACGTCGCTGAGGCTCGCGTGGAACGAGGTGTCCGAGCTACCGGAAGACGGATACTCGAGACTGGACGCACTGAACTTTCTCGATCTGACCAGCAACAATTTCAAAAAGATACCGCTCAATTGCTTTCGCTGCTGTCTGTCCCTGAAGACTCTGTCCCTCTACTACAACGCGGTCGAGTTCGTCGACAAGGACGCGTTCATATCGCTGATCGACCTCGAGTCCATCGATCTCAGCCACAACAAGATCGTGTCGCTGGACGTGTCGACGTTCAGGGCGAACCAGAGGCTGAGATCGATCGATCTCAGCAACAATCACATACATTACATCCGCGGCGTGTTTTCCAAGCTGCCGGAATTGAAGGAACTGTTCCTGGCGGAGAACAACATTCTCGAGATACCGGCCGAGACGTTCGCCGGGAGCACGAGTTTGTCGGTGGTGTACCTCCAGCAGAACGCGATAAGGAGGATCGACGCGCGCGGACTGGCAACGCTGAGCCAACTGACGCAGCTGCACCTGAGCGGAAACTACATCGAGAAAGTGCCGCGAGACTTTCTCGAGCACTGCGACAATCTCTCGACCCTGTCCCTCGACGGGAACAACATCCGCGAGCTAGAGGTGGGAACTTTCGCGAAAGCCAAGTCGTTAAGAGAGCTGCGACTCCAGGACAATCAAATTACCGAGGTGAAGCGAGGCGTGTTCGCGCCTCTGCCGTCGCTGTTGGAGCTTCATCTGCAGAATAACGCGATAACGGACATGGAGACGGGCGCTTTGAGGTCGTTGCACAGCCTGCAGCACGTGAATCTTCAAGGTAATCTGTTGGCGGTGTTGGGCGACGTGTTCCAAGTGTCGAACGACGTCGGACAAAATGGAAACAGTGGCAGCTCGTTGGTCTCCATTCAGTTGGACAACAACGGCCTCGGAGTTCTGCACAACGACTCTCTGAGAGGACAAGCGTCGGTGAGGATCATGTGGCTCGGTCACAACAGATTAACCCGGCTGCAGGCTCCTTTATTCCGGGACCTGTTGCTGGTCGAGCGATTATATCTAACGAATAATTCCATCTCGCGGATCGAGGACACCGCCTTTCAACCGATGCAGGCGCTCAAGTTCCTCGAGCTGAGTATGAACCGTTTGAGCCACGTCACCGTACGAACGTTCTCCGAGTTGCACGAGCTCGAGGAACTTTATCTGCAGGACAACGGGCTGCGTCGGCTGGATCCGTACGCGTTGACCGCTTTGAAGCGGCTTCGCGTGCTCGATCTGGCCAACAATCATCTGAACGTGCTGCACGACAAGATCTTCCAAGAGGGTTTGCCGATCAGGACGTTGAACCTCAAGAACTGTACCGTGAGCGTGATCGAGAACGGAGCATTCCGCGGATTGAACAACCTCTACGAATTGAACCTGGAGCACAATCATCTCACTGCGTCTACGCTGAATCGTCTGGATATACCGGGGCTCAGAGTGTTGAGAATATCCTACAACAATTTCAGTCAGATCAACGGAAACTCTTTGGACGGTCTACCGTCGCTTCAACACCTGGCCATGGACTCTTCGCAACTGTACCGAATGCCGCCGGAGATATTCTCGAAGAACAAGAACCTGGGCAAACTTCTGCTGAGCAACAACCTACTGCGAATGCTACCCAGCCTGCTTTTCCTCGGCTTGGACTCGCTGAAGGAAGTGAGACTGGACGGCAATAGATTTCAAGAGATCCCGTACGACGTGTTCGCGAACGCCACCACCGTCGAGTTTCTATCGTTGGCCAACAACGTGATCGTGAACGTCGACATGTCCAAGTTAAACGGTCTGGCCAGTCTGCGGGAATTGGATTTGCGCGGTAATTACATCATGACCCTTTCGGGATTCGCCGGCGTGAACCTCTCTCGGCTGATATCCGTAGATCTGAGTCACAATCACCTAGCCGCGCTGCCGGCCAACTTCTTCGCCCGATCTAACTTACTTCGCAAGGTCGAGCTAGCCGCCAATAAATTTCATCAGATACCGGCGGTCGCCCTGTCGGCGCACAACGTGCCCAACTTAACCTGGCTGAACGTCACGGCCAATCCACTGGTCAGGATACACGAGATTAGTTCGAAAGCGAGGTATCCGGCGCTTCAAGAGATCCACATCTCCGGAACGAACTTGACGATCGTTACCAGCCAGGACTTTGAGGCGTTCCCGGCGTTGATGCACCTGTTCATGGGCAACAACATGATCTCCCGGGTATCGCCGAGCGCGTTCCGCAGTTTGCTCGAGCTGTTGACCTTGGACCTGAGCATGAACGAGCTGGAGCTGCTGCCTCAAGAGAGACTAAAGGGACTGGAACATCTCAGGATACTTAATCTCACGCACAACCGGCTGAAAGAACTCGAGGATTTTCCGCCCGATCTGAAGGCCCTACAAGTGCTCGATCTGTCGTATAATCAGATCGGCGGCGTGGGGAAGAGCACGTTCCAGCATCTCGAGAACCTCGCGGAACTTCATCTCTACGGCAACTGGATATCCTCCATTTCCCCGGACGCGTTCAAACCCCTGAAGAAACTGAGAATTCTCGATCTGAGTAGGAATTATTTAGAAAATCTGCCGCTGAATGCCTTCCGACCGCTGGAGACGCAAATACGAAGTCTTCGTGCCGAAGGTAATCTACTCTCTCCCTTATCGTACGAATTAGTCAAAGATTCGAGGCTTTCGTCTTCGTCAAATACGAATTTCTAGAACTCGAGACTTTTCAGAGAGAGACGGGCTTCCAACGACTTTTGTCGATGTTACATTGTCGATGACTGAATATGAATACGAATCTCTTAGAAACTGAAATTTCGTCGATAACGGATAGCTTTCGAACTTTCGAAAACAAAGTAGATGACGAAAGAAATTCCGAGACAAATTTAAAAAAAATTTTACAACATTTTGGAATTTTTCCAGAAAAATTTCAATTTTACGTGGAAAGCGTAATTGTTATTAAAATTAGAGCGGCATTAGTCTGCCCGCGCACGACGGTAATATTCATGCATTTCTCATGAAACGGCAATTAACCAAGATTAAACGTTTTTCCGGGTACCAGAGAACCCATTGCACTGCGGTTGCGAGTCTCAAGAGCTCTGGGAGTGGCTGCGTGATCATCAGAAGCTGGTGGGCGGTGGCGTAGCGCGAAATCGAGGGGGTGGATTGCGAATGAACGACATGGACAACGGATTACTCAGGTGCCAACAGCCGCCGGAATTACGTGGGCTGGTGTTCCTCGAGCTGGACCCGCACGCTTTCTGTTCCGCGCCCCTCGTCTTGAAGCTCGCCATTCAGGACATTCAACCGTTCTCGGTGCTGGTATCTTGGCAGAGTAGAAATCACTCTGGCATCCGTGGTTACCAGGTGGCATATCACACCATGGAAAACATCGAAGAGGTAACTCGATTTCCGTCGATTTGCGCTTACGTGGTAGTGGTAGCAACTGATACGTGGATCCTAGTCTCCTCCATTTTTGTAACTCCATTCTGTTACGCGTGTTGTTACACACTCGCGAAAACTCAAAACTCAAACAAGGAGATACGTGATGTACGAATTAGTTGCTAATCACGCGCGTGTCGCGTTCCCGACAGTATCAAAAGTATCTAATCGCGCCAATGTTTCGGCGATGAAAAATTTCAGATCCGAGCAAAGATTCTGGAGCCGAATTCACGTTCGACGAAACTGTCGGAGCTCTCTTCAAACACCCGGTATTTGATCTGCGTGTTTGGCTTGGGCAACTGGATGAGCCAACGTCTCGAAGAAGACACGGTGGATCAATTTAACTTCTCGAACCACGAGACGTTCGAGTCGTCGTCGTCGGATATGCAAATGACAGACTCGTCTACGAGCCGGTGCACCGAGGTGAAGACCCTGGAGGCACCGGACGCGGTACTCAGCAGCGACGGTTCGTCGATGGGTGACGTCGGTAGCGTCAGCAATTTCCTGACGAGACGTTTAGGGCTGATAGTTGGCTGTTGCATGGGATTCGTCGTGTTCTTGCTGCTCGTGTCCGTCCTCGGCTATCTCAAGGTGAAGAAACAGAGGGAGACGGTGAAGAGGGAGCAGCCGATCCCTCCCGAGTACATCTCCTACAGGCATTTCAGCATACAGAGCGGCGAGGCTGGACACGCGGCCAGACAGGCCAGCCAAGACGGTCAACACTCGAATTTCATCAACAGTATGGGCAACACTAACCTGAATGTATGAGACAAGTTAAAAAACTCCCGAGGCGTGGAGGTTTCGAACGTTTGAGCAAACTCGGACGGATTTTCATTCCGTCCTCGAGTCTACCCGTCAAACGCGAAAACCTCCCGGCTCGCGGCAGTTTTTTCATCTCGCGAATCCTCAAATTCGAAGAAAACCGAAACGAATCAACAACCGAAACGAAACGAAAATGACTCTCCACACGAAGAGACACAGACACTTGAGCCAAAAAGAGAAAAAAAAAGAAAAAGTTTGTGCGCGTGCGGTGCAAAACGAAGCGACAAAAGTGAACGATCTAGTTAACCGAGCATTTTATATGTGATTTTCTACGAAATCTTAACTTTCACTTCGACGTAGCTTTACCCGGTGGACTGGTGGATGGTAACAGAGACAAATCTGCGAGGCAAATCTGTGTGTCTGTGTGCGTGTGCGTTCGATGAATCGGTGGCACGCGTAGAATCGGAGAATTTCATTACGCGTTAGCCGTGTCGCGCGTTTGTTGGACGATTTACGAGTACGAAACGCGGTACGCAAGGTCCCGTTCGGACTCGCGCGAAGCACGAGTGCATTGTGTTTTCTAAATGGCTCGGCAAACCCGTTCGCGAGATTGGACGCAACGGCGGCAGCAACGGACAATGCGACGCGTCGTTTCGAGTAAGTGCGTTCTCGAATTACCGCTCGCAACTGCACCAAGAGGGCCAGCCAGCCAGCCACTCTATCGGACGATGATGAATCGCGCGGCGAAGACACACCGTCTCTTTCGCGGATCGTGATACGCGACGCAGTTTGTACATAGGTGGACAGTTTCGAATCGTTGCCGCGAGAACGGACAGCGAGTTCCGGCTGACGAGGAGAATTCAAGCGATTTAGGCGAACAATTTCGACGATTCTTCATTTAGCGAAATGTAGTTCAGTTAGAACGGGAGCATTGATTCCGCTTGTCTCGGCGTAGAGGTTAAAATTCGAAAACGACTCGCCAAAAAGGGAAAGAGAGAACGAAACGAAGAAACGGACGCGTTTTCACGTCGATTCTTCGAGTTCGCGACTTTTCGAGTGTGTCGATTTGACGGTATCGTCGTTGCAACGTGGAGCCGTGGCACTACTCGTGGAAGGAAACGAATAACTGATACCGTGGGACTAATCGCACCTCTTTGCTGTATCATAGGCTATATACGACACGGATGTTATCGGGGGAGATACATTGGAAATTAGGTCGCGTAATATCCAGCGAATTCAGTAGTTCAGGCGATAAGGAGAGAAGCTGGTCTCTGACGAGAGAGTGAAGCCGCGATAGGCAAGCGTTGCTCGTCGCGTCGAATAGAACCGGGAAACGGTCGATAAGTGTGTATCGTAAATGTTCGATTGCATCGTGAAAGATCTCAGATGTACCACATGCTGTGTACTGTAACATATACATATGTCACTGTAATAAAAATGCAAATTCTTTTTTAACCAACAACTCGTTGAACTGCGCGTTCCCTTTGCCATCCGAAGACATCACATCCGTCTTTCGAAGAGCGAACGACATCCAACGTTCGAGGAGAATTGAACATTTTTTAATCGGTACTCGAATTTACAACCAGCCGAAGAAATAAGGAGGGAGAAAGAGAATTCCAGAAATATTCAAAGCGGATGAATTAACGAGAGATACCTGGAACGTCTTGGATAATCGGAATACTTAAAATACACGGCGTGCTGCCGACCATTTCGGTCTGCATCCTTCTCTCCGGCGCTTCAACCCGGTTCTCTGCGGCCCGCATAAATTTTCCAGCGTTTCTCGACGAGACGCCTCCCGTCTGCTTTATCGTATTTCCTTGTAATTAACCCCTCCCGGACGTCTTAATGCTATTTTCAGCGAGAACGAGAAGACATTCTGTATATTTTAGTCGTCTTTTGATACGGAGGAAACGTTTCTGTTATATTTTTCTTTTCTTCCCTCCCCGCTGAATGAGAAGTCCGATCCTTGTGCATTGCCAACAGCAATTTGTAAATTAATTCGGATTAATCTTTACGCGTCGAATCTACTTCTCTCTTTTTCACCAGATGAAAACTGACTCTTGCGCCATCAATCGGAACTCGTGATTCGACGGTAATCAATCTCTTTGCGAGTCAGCAAATGAAATAAAAAATTACCTTTGCTTCTCTCTTTCTATCAATTAAAAACTGCGTGCCACGCAACGCCAGTGACAATTTGGAGTAAATTGAAAACTAACCAATTTGTAAATTAAACAAGATTAATCTTTACGTGTCAATTCTGCTTCTCTTTTCTCCCTTTGGCAGAACTGAAAATCAACTCTATCCTCGGCGAAATTTCGTACATTGATCACAATTGATCTTTTCGAGTCGGCAAATGAAATGAAAAATTATTTCTGCTTCTCTTTCTCTGTCAATAAAAAACTGTCTGCCGTCTAACTGACGACAACTTGGGATAGGATTTTCCACAGAAGACGCGATGAAAGGCGGTGAAAAGATGTAGTCGCGGCAATAGGGTTGCAGCGGACTTTCGTGGAAGCAGAGGACACGAAATTGCGTAAAAAAAAAAAGGAACGAAAATGCAGAGTGGAAGTCGTGCGCACAGCGTGCACATTTTTCTCGACTGATAGAGCTGTCCAAACGTCTCTCGTTTCGCTCTTTAATCCCGTTTGATGCACGCTTCACCAGCCACCTCGCCATCCTACAGCTACATTCTAAATGGAGATCATTAATCGCGGCTACGTTCAAATGCGCCAATGCCACGGAGAAAAAAATACTCGGCGTCAAAAGTCGCTGACTCGTTTGCTCAAATTCCGTTATTATAAACAAACAAACAAACAAACAAAAAAGAGAAGGAAAAATATCAGTCTCTTTTAATCAACCGGCATGAAAAGATCCTCCACTTTGAAAGGTTTCAGAATTAAAATCTCGATTCTTCAAATAGCAAAATAGTATATCTCCGCTAGTTTAGAATTTAAACTTTAACAATTACATTCTTAAGAGACGTTTCCAATAATTCTTACACTCGAAGAAGAAATAAATGATTGCAAGATTTTAGAGTCACGAACAGTAGTACGAAATATCGTGATCGAGGAAAGACTGCGAGTTTCATGAATTTCTCACGTTCTTGGTTCAAATTGGATGATTTTTCAATTGTATAAAAAAAAAAAGAAAAAAAGAAAATGGTATATACGTGCAGAACACACAATGGAATCGTGCGTTCCATTTTGATTATTTATACAGCTGTTACTTTGAAAAGTTTACTTAAAAGCCCGACGAGCTACGGATTTAGCACGAGGAGGATGCCACGAAGAGAATCGGGAAAACAGCCTTGGCAAAAACCCTCTCGAGTCTTGCCACTTTAGAAGCGTCGCGCGGAAAGACGAGTAGAAACGAGTAAAAACACAGCGTGTCTTTTACGGCGAAATGTAAAAACGTGTAAGAGTACAAGGAGTCGCTTTCAAAGGAAACTTCTCTAAGCCGGCGCATTCGGCGCAAATTGAAATTGTTTGAATCATCATGCGCCTCTCTTTTAAGTAAGTGTCTCCGAAGTAGATAGCTACTCCGCGAGACAATAAACGAATTTTTCAGAAGACGTTTAAAGACAATGCTCGGGACGTGTTTCTTTGCAGTGCTTGCTCCTTGAAAAACTACACGATTAAATTGAAGTCTCTGCTTGACATTCATTCACAAGCTCAAAGGTCTTGGAAGACTAATTTGACTTCTGCTCCAGAATTGATCATGCACAAACTTTTAACAGCTCATTTAATAACTAACGTTTAATTTGTTTTAGAGGAAAACCTGTGTAATTTGAAATCATTAGTCTGCATCAAATATTTGAAAATAGAAAATTATTAGATCTAGAAAGTTACGTGCTCTGACGAAAAAAATTTGGAAAGACGGACGAAACGAGTTGGATGAAACTTTAGTTAAATCGAGGATATCGCTGATATGGAAAAAAATATGCAATTTCTGAGAGAGAAAAGTCTAATTCAAGAAAACCTATAAATTCTACGTCTTAAACGTCGTTGTTTATAATCCAATTACTCATAGAGCTGAAAACACGTTGGTTTTTGTTGGTATTTGTACGAGAAATGCGAGATAATCGTACCCTTCGTTATTCTGTCGCATTATCAGGGGATGAATCTTGGACGATATTTCATAAAAATGTAAAGTACCCGTTATCCCAATAACGACACAGCGACCCTAGTTTAAAATCGCTCTTAATTACTTAGGCGGAATAATGACTGAAGCAGGACTAATTGTAAGCCGGTTTATCGTGCCGTGGTCATCAGAATGGACTGATAGAAATGTCTCTGATAGCGGAAATCGCGACGCCTATCTCGGCATCTCGTCGAAAATAATGGTACCTTCGAGCGCTCGATTCTCACATATTATTGGTCGCTATCGATGAAATTTCGATCTTCTCCAATTCTCTCTCTCTCTCTCTCTCTCTTTCCGTTGCTATTTATCAGAAATATCGAACATCGTAAATAACGTCGATCTTTCTCACGCGATATACTCGCACGTGACTTTCGTTATTAAAAAAAAAAAAAAAAAGAAAAAAAATAGAGCTCGCAAAACGGTAGCTTTCGTTGTAAAGAATAAAGCTCGATTCGTTGAAACGAATTTCACAGATTGCCAGATACGTCCTTTATTACGTAACTAAACTCGTAAATAACTGCCTCTGTCGCGAATCGGTGAAAATAATCTACGAAGTTGGCTACTTGTTTTCGCGAATCGCACGTCCGATTAAATTAATTCTCTCGCAACCCTTCTCTTCTTTTTCCCCCTTCTCCTTCGAGGAGCGAAGCGAAGTTGGAGAAACTTTTTTAAAAGTCCTTTGTTTTTATTGGGAGCGGGAACTTCTTTCGGAAACAGTCGCGGAACCGCAGACAGAGCGCTAATGTAGTGGCCGATTGTCCTTGTGCGTCAGAGTTGCGCCAGCCGAGTTACCGCTCGGAGTAGTACTCGCGGATCGATATAACTCGTTCGCTTTCCCACATTATTCTCTTCTTCACAATTCCGATTACGTGCGAGACTTTTCCAATTCGACACCGACCGGTTAACTGTGAAGCCTCGGGCTGAGATTACGTAACTCCCTAAAATCACGTACCTCGCTCCTCTATCACGATCTCGATTCCCGCTTCAGATCGAACCCGTTTCCCCATTTCTAACCTCCTTCCGAACGATTTTCTTTTTTCTTTTTCTTTTTCTTTTTCTTTTCCTTTTTTCTTTTTACTGTTAGAAAGTACACGAGTGAATCGAACAAGATTCTTTCCAGAAACAAATTCGCACTCTGCCGAGGCAATTATCACTAAATTATACTAAAACTCCTACGTGCGGTTTTTACAAATTTCACCTTCTTATAAATAAGCTTCTATGTAAAACCTTTGTAAATCTTGCTTATTTTTGAAATTACGCAAACGAGAACATGAAACTGCACGAAATACCAATAGCGCAGGTACGACACTCGAAGTAACTCGTGGAAGTAGTCTGCCAAGCAGCCAGAAAATTAGAACCGCGAAATCAGCGTTAAACGAAGACTGATTACACTGCCGCTACCGCCGTTAGGTCGTCACTAGAAACCAAACAATCTTCCCCCAGTTTTGCTCCATTAAGTGTATTAGTTCGGTTTAGAGCTTTGAATTTACCGACTTTCGAAGTTACTCGTCACCGACGAATTTGATCGATGATCCGTCCTCCTTTCCGACGGAGGAGACAGAGAGAGAGAGAGAGAGAGGGAGTGATAGGGAGGAATGGCAATGTTGGTTGCCTTGAAATTCGGGCTAGATGGATGTTGTTTCGGTAGCAACACGTGCTTTGCCACGATTAAGTCCCGACGACGGAATTACCCTTCCACTGTAAGACCGATTCGCTCCTGAGTTGAAACGTCGGACTCCTGGTTAGAGACGATGTTACACGCGCGATTCGTAGCCAACATTTTGAAGCGTCCTGTTTCGCGAGTGGGATTCAAAGTAAACCGTGTAGCTAAGCATTCGCACGGTTCGATGGTTTGCAAATAACTGCAATTGCGTTTAATTGTCAAATATGTATTTATGTCTCCAAGTTGCTCTGTTGGTTCTCTTGCTCTTCGAGCTATCTTTCAGCCTTGATCGAAAGTATCTCTTATTTTCTTTCTTTATTTCTCAAGCTTAAATCAGAATTAAGTTAAAGAATCATGGTAGAACGTGGTAAAACCTTTCTCTTTGTATTTAATCGGTTCGCTTAAATCAAATTTCAAAGGCCAAATTAAATGGAATCTTGCTGTTTAAACTCACTTATTTGAGCGCGATTAACTTCTATTAAGAATCATTAGCGGAGAGAAGAATCAGCGGAGTTGCATTAACTTCAATTACGTAAATTGTTCGTTTCGCGAGAAGTTTATACAAACGGAGTTTTGCTGTAATTTCTCGCCTCATCTGTACGCCACGGTATTTCTTAAAACGTTGGATATCTTTTAATTTGTTAAAAAGATTGGGCTACGACAGAGTTGAATCATCGGCAGGCAGAATGCACTGCAAGCACAACCTAAAGGTTAGGCTTGTATTTTACAAACGGCAGGTTTTACAAACTGCTGCCACTGAAAAGGGGGATATTGCCTGTGAAGTGTGCAAAACAGCGAACAATGAACCTTTGAAGGAATTTAACCAGCGGCTTTCGGTACACATACATACCGGCTGTCCAGCAGTACGATGGAAAATTTGCAAACATCGCTCGGCGCGAAAATTCGTGTTCGTGTTCGTGTTCGTGTTCGGTGAAAAAAAAAAATTCGCTCGTAAAAATCCTACCGAGCGACAAATGGACAAAGAAATCGAGGAATCTCGATAACAGTGGAAAAAATAATTTCGCCCTGTCCCTCGGCGATTTCAACTGACGGTTGATCGCACGGTAGCGAAACTCCTTTTTTTTTTCTCCGACGCGATTTCCTTTTCGAAAAGATTGGAAAGAACTAGTGAGAAGAAGTGTGCGATTTGTTCGAACGATCGATCCTTGCTGCAAGCTAATGCTGGCGAGTTAAATAAAGCGTCGGCGAGCAAAAGTTGAACTACGAGACGCTCGATAACTTGACGACCAACCCGTCATTCACGCCCAATTAAATTAGCTCTTGTATTAAAATACCAAATGGATCTTCTCCCTCTCGTGCGAACGAATTCCGTTTAGCTGAATTTAGGAAAGTTTCGGCATTTTCAATTTTCCCGCGAAATTTGACAAATAAAGATATCACTCGTTCCGTTCCATCTAACGATAAATTTCATAACGGGTAGCAATTACGACAGCTTGTATGTCAAACGATAATGAGGACGATAACCGGCGAGTGTGTTTTCAATTAATTTTCCGTTGAAATGCGAACAGTCAGATGTACAGGTTTATACATTACCTTCGATGATTAGCGGTCTCGCAATTTATTTACATCAGCGTCGCGAAATTATCATTTCCAGTAGTGACATTATTGTACAAAAGTAATTGGCGTGCATAAAATGCAACGTTTTTAATCATTCGATTAAAAGATATAAGAGACGGTAAATATGTAGCTGATAAAAATCTTGGAACGAAATTGTGTCACTATATATATATATATATATTTCTTTTTTACTTCTTTTTCTCGATACAAACATAATAAAATATTTATTCAAATACGCGTTCAAGTTCACTGAAAAATTCTATCCGTAAAACGCGCAATGAACTTCTCTGTTAACTGTATTTGTTAATTGTATTTTGCGACTACCTGTCAAAAATCAAATCAAAAACCCCCGAATTCAACGTTGAATCAACGTTGAATGAACATTTGCGAACAAATAACGTATCCGATAATTCACAAGCGCGCCGCGATGTTCGGGCTGTTCTTTCTCGCGGTGGATTTCGAGCGAAACAATCCGAGGAGAGGTTGCCGAGCGTTTTATTTCGTTTAATTTCCTCCCGGGAACAATATCTTTGGCGACGCGTATAATCAGTGCATTTGCGTAATAGCCTACTAAATATCATCCCCGGAGTTTCCCCAAAATAGTTTTTAATATAACATCGTTGGCTTTGCATCGTCAAGCCGGGGAATTGCGTTTCTCCTCTCTTTTTCCTTTCCCTCCCTTTGTTCCCCTGCCTGCTTTTTCACAGTAATTGCGACGAATAAATTAGATATTTCTGTAATGCCGTTGCAAAGCAGCCGTGCGAAGTTTGCGAAAAGATTAAAACGAGATTTCTCTTTAGCCAGCTAATACAGGTAAGAACGGAGAACCAAATCCACCTAACTACGACTACTGAATTATGATAACGATGATGGAATCGGATTAACGTGAAATTCCATTTCCCTTGATCGTCGTTCACCGTCTTAGCCGGGGAAAATTTATGCGCATTGTTCACGTACATTTCGGAAAACGGTCGACGAAACGCGCTTTAATCTCTATTGTTGCGTTTCAACCGCATTCGGACGTTTCGCGTACGAAGAATTTCTATCTTTTGTACAACGGGAGCATCGTCGAAGTGGAAAATTATTACACATTATTTTTATTAACCGGCATTTCAGTATTACAAAAGCGAACATATTTGGCTGTTAATGCCCACACGCTTCTCGTTTCTCCGCGTTTCATCAATTATTTCTTTTGAAATACTGGCTTTCGAAACGAAAAACCAACTGCGCTTTGTTTCTTTTTTTTTCTATTATTATTATTAAAACGCATTAAATTCAATTCAATTGGAAAAGCATCGATTTCGATAGAATATTTACTTTGTGCGATTTCTATCGTACCTTGAGTGAGAATTGTGTCAAAGAAATTAATCATCTTCCGTTTCAATCTCTCCGCTGCAAAACGTCGATCGTGTCTTTGCGATCAGAAAATGAGGATCGTTTTAATTAACAATCGCCGTTTTCTTCGCTGCCTCGGTCGTATCTAAAGTAACACTCGTTTCATCTCTCGCCGTTGTTTCGATAAAACATTCATGTTTTATTCATACACGCGGGCGTGGTAACAGGATTTTCCAGTAAATTTCACGATGCACGAAAACTCGTGCTGTCGTATGCATTGGGACGCAACGACGAGACACGTAGTCACGACGAATTTCACTTCGAACCTCTTTAAAAAGAAAGAAATTCCACCGTACGTAAGTATCAGAAAATTCTCTTACATCTTTCACGCACCCTAACTCTCTCATGTCCAAAGATAATTTATCGATTTATAATGGGTAATACGTAATAATATGTAATAATTTGTAACAATATGTGAGATTAATCAGTTCTCAATACCCGCGAGTATTGAACATCTGTTTTGCTTTCAGAGTGTAACATCGCAGGAAAAAACACGATGAGCTGTACTAAAAGTTCTAAAATGCTTCACTCTATCCATCAAGTAATGTAAAATGTAGGAAATGAAGAGAAATGGGCTCGTTGTCATTTTCTCGTGTCACGTCCAGTGATTAATAAACCTTTCGTGAAAGTTTGTATTTTCGGGCACGGTTGAAAAAAAGTACAATCTCGATGGGAAATTGTTTGACATGTCAAACATTATAAAGAGCATTATACTTTGGTCAAATTGTAACTAATGTCCCAAAAATATAGAGAAACCTCGAGGCAATTATTTTTCAGCTTTTCCACTCTTCCTTGTCGCGCCGTCACGCGTTAAAATCGAATCGCAACGTTCCAAAATGCACGTGCCATTTCTTTCCAGCGAACGTTTGGACTTGCCGAATGTAACGATAATGAAATTCGAATTCCAGCGAGATAAATTAATCGCCGGGCGTGCCGCTGGTTGGCTGAAATTCAGGCTGCGAGTAACTCGTGCCTCAAACGCATCGAGCATAATGTAACTTTGGCAAAATCGTACCGAGTGTTTTAACCATGATGGTGGTTAAATAACAGGCTGCCGGCAACCGGTTTTACCCGATGTGAAATACCCGTGTTACACTTCGTTCTTCCCTTCCCGGTCGTGTGCACTTTCGACTGACCAACTTTCTCACCGGTCGTCAGCCAAAAGCTCGAGAGCGTTCGCTGTTCTCATTTTTCGTATATGTAAACCGTTGTATCACTCTTCCTCCCTCCCCTCCCCTCCCCTCCCCCAAGCTACAGGAGAAACGCGAAATTACAGAAAACGAGACGCCGAGCAAAAAGGAAGAAGAGAAAAAAAGGCGGACCGATCGATGTCACAATCTCGGTGCTTAATCGCGACTTTTCGCGATAAAACACCTATTCGGCAACAAACCGGCGCTTCGCACCAAGCTCGCAGTCATCGACGCTCTCGATAGCAGCTGTCACACAAGCATCAGATCGCGTCGATTCACCGTTTCGATAGCCTGCAAATTGTTGCGATCCACGCCGAGAATTTGCAGACGGTTCCGAGCTCCTACTTTCTCGCCCTGTTTGTCGACCGTCCTTTTGTTTCCGTTCGTATTTCTCGCTCGATTCCCGATAGCGCGACGTCTTATAGAATTCGAGTTAAACAACGGATTGAAAAGGGACGCCGCGAATGAAGCAGACGATCGGAGCGTTCGTTGCTTGCTCTTTGACGTTGAGATTTCTCGGCGGAAGATTGCAGACGATTCTGCTGCGTTTGTAAGACCGGAGAATCTCGTTGAAACGTAAAACTTTCGAATAAATCTTGATTCAGGGAAAAACGTGACTCGACCGAGCTGTCTGTCCCTTGTAAAAAATTCTTCGTCCGACACGAGTACTCGAAACTGTCCAAAAACGTTCGAATCTCACAGGTTTCGACGCTTTTCCAATACTTTCGAATACTTTCGTCCGATCGAGAACTTTCCGCCTGGGAAGGATACGCCTGTTTCGCGGATTTCCCGGATCGGCGTGGAAAGATAAAATACACGGAAAGTTAGATTATCGTTCGATCATTTTTCGGGTTAACCGAAAATGATCGAAAAATCCAAGACGCGATTCGGGAGAAGGGAAAGCGAGCAGCGAATTTGAAAGGTATAGAGTACTTAAATTAATTGGAATTTCATTGGCCGAGCGAAACGCGATAACGGAATTGCTCGGAAATGGAGAGGACGAACAAGGGAATGCAACGGAGCGACTTTCTACAATTTCCCCGGGAATTAATCGAATTACAAAGAATTAACGCGCTGCCCGCGAAAGACGTACGACGTTGATCACCGGGGAAGCGCGATTCCCCGGTGAAATTCAATTGAACTGTATGCCATAGCTTCGTGTCTACTCGAATTCTGGTTGCACCGGCGAGCTCGATAAAAATGGCGGCTGAGGCCAACAAACGTGGATACGAAGACTAATGGACGAACGTGAAGCCGAGGACGAGAATGAGAATCTGGGCCGTGTCGAAATTCAAATTCACCGAGCACGGTCCGTGACGTGAACGAGAACTCCTCTAGTCGCGCGAGTATCGATGTACGTACGTGTACAACTCCTTGCCAACGATCATCGTCACCGATGTAATTTATATCGGCACTGTCTCGTTTGTCGCGCGAGTGGAACAGCCGCGAAATTAGAATTTACTATCGTAAAGTAATACCGCGTTATTCTTGATTAACGTCGAAGCTTGTAAATCACGAGGCGAACAGAGAGCACCGGATTCGAATCGGAAGATCTCTCGTATCTCGTACTCGATATAATTGCAAGCAAAATTTTAACAAGCACGAACAAATATTGATGTACAATGCTCGTTTCATCTTACAACATTGTAACAAGTGTGTCCATGGACCGTTCAATTAGAATCACTCGGAATTTTCAGTGACTAGAAATCATATTATTTCAATGATTCATACGATCGAATTAAATTTAATTTAACTCGAGACTTTGACTGTAATTTTGAAATCTCTGCAACTGCGCGAAAACTCCGCAGTCAACTTGCAATCAATCTCCGCTCTTCGCAAGTGCCTTCGCGTTCAATCTGAATCGCAGTTTTCCAAAGAAGAGCGATCGGTCATGGGAACGCGAGTTCCAAGCAACTATGAAATCCCGATAGAACAAATATCACGTACCACGTTGCCAGTTCGGAGAAACCTGAGAGATACCGTTCGGTCGATATCGGCACCGTTTCGCCGGCGGAAAGTTTCGCGATTTCGCGATCCATCGCTTACACTCGCGGGCACCGACGATTTACAAACAGACGGAAAACGCTTCGCCGGCTGAAACTTGTAAAATCAATTATCGGCGTTTCGCGGTAAACCTCCGCGTTGAAACCGATCTCGACGTAAATCGCGGCGAAGACGAAGATCGATCCACGCTGGCTGGCAGCCGGCGGAAGAAAGCCAGCGGAGACGAGTGGAATTGCGAATCGATCCACTCACTTATTTTCGGCTCTCGCGTTCCCCGTTCCGGCCGAGTTGAAATTCACCCGGACCTTTAAGACAGTTCTCACGTATTTACGGGGAAAAAACTTCGCCCCAAAGTTGTTTGCGCTCGGTCAGAGTGAGAAACAATGAGAAACTCGTTTAACTTCATTCAGCGCCCGGTAATTCACTTCTGACGCAATAAAAATCCCTGGCCCCGACGAAAAATTGATTCGGCCGCGCTTGTTTATCGCGGCGATATTCCCGACGGGGCAGCTAATTCCGTCGGACAGGCTCGTCGGCGATACAATAAGGGCACCTGCTACATCGTTTTCTAAAACTAATAAATTTCACGGCGTGAAACGCCACCGGCTGCTAGGGCCGCGATGCCGCCTTTCATCGGATAAACTCGTTGCCGGATAGCTCTCACAAAAATTACTGGCTTGCTGAATCTCGATGAAAAGCGGCGCGTTTAATTAAATTGAAAGTTCTAATACGAAAGAGAGATAGCGTTTGATATTCCTCGCCGTTGCGACCGATCTCTCCGAGGGGTCTGCTCGCGTTTTCTTTCTTCTTTGTTTCGGTATTTAGTATAAAGCAGCATTCGAGTCTGCCGCGCAAACTAGAAACTAGTGGAGGAATCAGTCGTTCTGTATACGTAAAATAGTGGAAAATAATTATAAATCGCGACGTGTGGTAAAAATCCGCGAAACGGAAATTTATCGCGCTCCTTTAAGGCCGTCTCTGCGAGACAATTAACGGTGAAAAATAAAAGTAGGGGGAGGGGGTGTTCGAGGAGGAAACGGCTGTTACAAAGGGTGAAAGGGGTGTCGCCGGCGAACGTGGAACGCATCCGCCGTATAAATTACCCGATCTCTAATTAAGTAGGACCGAAGCTCGCTCGTTATGGTCGAGCTGTTAATCATCGGACTCATCGTCGTTACGACTGAAATTTTTCCGCCGCTTGCACGGTCACGTATCTTCTCGCCAGGAGACGAAATTACTCGCGCTCGTTTCCCTAATACTTTTGTTGGCAATGCCTAACGAAAAATTCGCATCAGTTTTTTCGCTGTGTACTCCCCCAGAGAGAGAACAGTTCGTATCGCGACTTTGGCTGAAATTTCTAAACAATTTAACAAAGGCGAAGATGACATTTCAACGTTTCAGCCAAATCGGAGCGCTCGCGGTTTTTAGAGACAATATCTCGACAAATTCGTACTCCAACGAGTAATTATTTGCGAGAGACACCAAGATGTAAAGAGCAAGAAATAAAATTATGCGACTCACCGTTCGTAGATCGTGCAGCGATGGAGATTCAAGAGGCGTCCCTTTTAGTCTTGATTTTCACTTCGTTCGCGGATAAAAGGAAAAAAGTTAACGCGGGAACCGTATTCCGTATACACCGAACTATATCGATATACCATTCACGTTCGTTTTCTATGCGCGAACGGTGTCACAAGCGAGAGGAATATACGCGCGTGTATTCATATCTATACACGGAACTGTCAACTTGTTATCGATGTCGCGCTCACAATCCAACAGATATGGAAGGTAGGATGGTACATGGGCCCAGGATAGGAAAAGCGATGACGTCTCTGAGAGGAGTGAAAGGAAAGCTGCCAAATTATTTCCGCCGTTCGCCATCTTCACCTGCGTGATCATCGTAGAAAAGTATCTTTTAAATTTCGCTTGCAAATAGTAATATTATAGTAGTGTTACATTTACATATAAATACACGTAATTGCTAAAAATTACTGATGCACGAAAAATAATTCAAACGGAAATAAATGGGAATAATTATATTTTTCTCTGTATGGCCGTGTGCAGAGATCTCTTCTACAAGAACGTATTTATTCATGATTATAAGACGTATTAATTGTAATTTTGTAAAACTTGCAACGCAAATACAATGCGCTCTAACACGGTAGAGTTCTGAATCTGTATCAATTCCGTATGTAGGGTTTTTTCATACACCGACGTAAATAAAAATGTGTTTAAACTGTTAGTCCCAGGATCGCGAGACATTCGTTAATTTCGAAAAAACGAAATCACACGACAGCTTTGCGAACCCCGCTCAAGCGTACAGTACCGCGAGTATATTTCGGATATGCGATTCGAGGTTGCGATTCGGCTGTTCTCGAAAGCGAAGCCGGAAATTAAAGAGTCTTGCGCAAACGACCGACCGGAAGAGACGGCGATGTTTTTCTGTTCTGCGTGGCTCCCTAAATACGCGTCAAACAGGCAGGCGAAAGAAAAGGGGACGATAGAGAGAGAAAAAAAAAAAAAGAAAGAGGAGGAAGGGGACAGGAAAAAACGTAGGTGAAAACGAGATAGCAATGACCAATTTTCACCGACACCGACGCCAGCCGCCTATCTCATTTCAAACGAGCGACCGACCCAATTTCGCGACAATGCGCCGCACTCTCTGCGAAAGAGATAGAAATGAATAAACGATAGAGAAGAAGAGGGCAACAGAGGAGGGAGAAATCGAGAGAGAAAGAGAGAAAGAGAGAGAGAGAGAGAGATGGAGGGGAGAGGGAAGAGAAAGGGTCGAATACAGGGGTGGATGTGTTGAACGGTGGAAGGGTTGCAACGCGCGGCGGTTTTACGCGGCTGTGCGAGTTGCAATTCATGCGGCGCAGGAACTGATATTTCGCGGAAAATGAATCACTCTTATACAAACGAACGGACACACAGTGGTAACGGAATACAATAGTCAGACAATGGGTAGAGCGTAGCTTTCGGCCGGCGGTGGCTGCGGCTCGGACGGAGGGATCGTAACCAGAGAGATGCGCGACAGTGCTGGATTCCGTGGCTTTCCAGGGGGAGGAAAACGTACCCAGCGAAAGGGTGAAACTAGCGTTCTCTATGTCCAGCGACGGAACAAAGGTGCGCGTTTAGGAATACAAACTGCAACCGTGCTGCCCCGGAACAACATCCAAATTAAATTGGAGACGTCCATTAGAGCCGAGGCACGTCAAACTACATCCACTCTGACTGGCTAATTAGTATATTATTGAATCAACATCCGACGGACAGAGTACCGTGTGTGCACGTTTTTCAGCGAGCTCTCTCACTCTTAGGTAAACTCTTCGTAATTCTGAAATAGTTTCTAGCCATACGTACTTTGTACACCGTCACGCTGTTACATTTTATCGAGTAGAAAAAAGTCTCTTTGCAAGAGAATGGAAACGAGGAGATGAAAGTTCCTATAAAAATGTTCAACGTTTCTAATACAGGACTTGATACTATACATTTCCTTTTTATTAGTAAACTACTTTCGTTCGAAAGTATATGATATTTTGTCGACGCAATATAAAAAAATCGTCTTCGAGGGGGAAAAACGAGAAAATTTCGGCGATGAAATGTGCACAGTATGCAGTCTCTATGTATTTTATTTTACACCAAACTGTTTTCTTTCGAGTAACATATAATATTCGAGCAATAAATATTGGAGCAACGAGGGGAATCATCTTCGCGGAAGCAAGAGAGGTACGCTTCACATCATATTGCTTCTCCTACTTTACGTTCCGTTCGTGAAACAAAAGGAACAGTTTTTTAAACAGCTCCTTTAAATGCAATTTCATTTAATTTCGATGCAACGCGGGCAAAGAGTGAAAGTATTCCGGGCTGAACTTGTATCGAGTATTTCCTCGAAATATTATAGCGCACGGGAGATCTTTGAGCGAGTCGTGTTCAAACGCACAGCTCGCCTCGCTCCATTTAGCATGGCATGCGATATTGCAAACTGTTTTACGAGCCCGGGCTGTTTCTCTTTCCTTTCTTCGCTCGTCTGTCCGGCCATCGTTCTTTGACGTTCTTGCTCGCGAACCCGAAGCAACCAATAAAGGTTTTCGAGAACAGCAGTATCGACAGCAATTCATTTCTTTTGACTATCTTCGAATATCTGTGATTCACACACGCCCGCGAGCAAGAAAAAAGGCACACACACACACGGATATATTCAAATCCGTGTTCGTCTGTGTTCATGAAATTTAAAAATCATCGGCTCGAAGGATAGCCACGTTCTCTCGAGATTGCTCCTTTGAGATCTGGTCAATCGTAGCACGCCTCCACCTTATCAAACGTCTCGCCCGTACTCTTCGAGAGCTTTCATGAAATTTAATAGCTCACCCGACACGTTCCCTCACTCGATTCGACGTGTATTACCTCGCGAAAGCCATTCGTACTGATTTCCTCTTCCATATTTCTATGGACGGACGAAATCATCCTTCAAACTCTAATCGTCTCTCTCGGGACAGAGAGGGCGCGTGATGAATCGATATTATAGATGTTCTTTTTTTCTTCCTTCCTTCGTGACTTTTTTTTTCAAAGAAAGAGAGAGGAAGAGAGAGAAAACGTGTCCGTTGACATTTAACGTTGGCTCGTGTAAAAGCAATTATTTACTCGTTGAAAACTGAGAAACAACTTGAAATGCAGTGACTCTGCATCTGTAGGTATTTGACATGTACAAACACACAAGCTAGATCGACGTACATTTAGAGTGACTGAGTATCTAACATGTATGTAAAATGTTAAAACACGCTCTACTTTAGGTGCTTCGTAACAACGAAATAACAGCGGATATCCATGAAACTTGATTATCGAAAACTTCTCGAAAGCACAACGAAAGTGTCTCGTCGACTAACTGATTCTACGTTCTTATGTTCTTATGATTCTACTTTCTACGCAAGATGCTACTTTCTACTAAACAATCGCTGCTTCTCGTATCATTGTTTTCACCATTCCTACATTTTCACCCAAACATTTCTCACAAATTTTCTACGTTGTTGTACGCTGTTGAGTTTAAACGATCCATCACTTATCTATCCACTTGCAAACTTGGAAAATTCCGTTCTTTCTAAATCCGCCCTAAGAAAGAAACTTGTATCTTCATCGACCTCTGTCGTCATATTGTATCGTAGACTAGCGAACCTATTATCTTTTATAGGCCAGTTGCTCGCCCTGCAGCATTTCTCTCCATAACATAAAGAGATTTCGCACAAGTTCCTCCCATTGCACGAAAAGAAAGCGGAAGATCCAGTCCTGATTTTTCACGGCAACGGCAAGTGGAAATTCAATAGATAGCCGGACGGTAGAGAATGTTGTAGAGATTGTTACGGTGGGCGTGATCTATGGGCGCACCGTGACCCGGCCGACCCCACAACTTTCTCCAGGTATCGAAATGTCTTCGACAGCTTTCCAACTCCATCTTTCGTTCCTCCTGGAACGAAAATCATCCCTTTACACAAGCTACACGCGAGGTTCTCTTTATCATCGAATTCGATCCGACTAAGCGATAAAATTCCAAAGCATCTAACATGCAGTGCCACGTCAGAATAAAACGAATCGTCCGTTTTATCGCGCATTCTAGAAAAAAAATTGAAAATTAGTAAAGAAGATGGAATCTATCGAGTCTTTTGAAGTTTCGAGCTCTTGGTCCAAAGTGTTCCAAATCTCATTTCACTGTTAGTTGATGAATTTGGATGGTTTATCAATTTTTATGTCAAAACTGTCCGACACACGTTTTCCTTTCTCCATTTAATTGTTGTATTAAATATCAAACGTGCGAGGCATGATTCGATATTTAATACTAACGCTAATTCTACGTTTCTGTTATTTATATTTTGTACTCTTCCGTTTCTTTCTTGAGAGCCACAAATCGATATACCAGCATTTCATTCTGACGTTGCAGTGTGTTATAATTCATCCAAGCATTCATTTCACACCAGCGTGTTATTCCTGGCTTTTATCAAGCGTGCAAGTAAATAATGCAAAGTTTGCATAAAAGTGCATTATGTGGAACGTGAGGAAGATTCATCATGATTGATCAAAAGTCAAATCAACCTAACTCTAAATATACGCTTACCAGTGCCTTCTCCCGTTTTCGTCGCATTTGCTCGGCCAGCTCGGCGATGTATTCACGATCCCCAACTCCCAGCGATCGCAATCTAGCGACAAAAGCGACGCGGATCAGCTTTGTAAATTCCGATATTTTCAATAACGTTCGATTTACGTCATTTCGTTTTTCGAGCACGCTGGTCCAGATGATTTCGATAAATAAAAAAAAAAAAAAAAAAAAAAAAAGTGACGTGGAAGTCGCGCGTTGTTTCGCTCTCGAATGGCGGACGCGCGTTTCATGTAACGCGACAAATTGCAATTTCGTTCCAAACGAATGGAATCGCGCGCTCATGGAGGCCGTGGCCGCGATTTTTCGCGTTCAAAGGAGGTCGTTCATACGCGAACAACATCTTTTCCCAAAAACCGTTTAGCCGAAAACGAACGATTAAAACCGTGGTCTATAATTGCTTCGCGCATATTGGAAATTTTCCGGCTGAAATTGCGGCTAGTGGCACGCGAAACTTCCGCCGGGCGAACAAAGTGGAAACGCCGGTATAAATAATCCGGCAATAGCTTGTGAATTTCGCTGATTCGGATAACGGCCGCGAGGCTCATTACGATTTCTATAAAAACTTACGACAACGCCGATACTGTGAAACTGTTTCGCCTGTGAAACGACCACCGACACACATTCTTGAACGCCGCCTTCAATCACGAAAATTGCTTTTAATCCAGCGGAACGATTTGAAAAAGCAACGTGCGAGGGAAATTGATATTTCGACGAAATAAAGTATAAATCAAAAGCGAAAGAAAAGCGAACTAGAAGCGTGCTTGTGGAGCAACCTTCTTGCTTTCCAGGGGAGGAAAAAAACAGATTCCTTTCTATTTCTCCGATAAACGTCGCCACAATCCACGAAACACGTTGCGTTTAAAAACACGAGAACGAAATGTGAAAGCGGGTTAAGCGAATTGTAAGAAGCAAAGGAGGAAAGTGTTTGCAAAACAAAGGGACGCCGGAACGATATCAGCTCTTTTTTAAAACGATAATGTATGAAGCAAACACGCTCGCCAACTACTTGCTACCGCATTTCCACTTACGGGGGAGACCAACCTGCCGCAATACAAACTTCTATTGCTCTCGGAGAACTATCGCAATATTGTTTCCGAGCGGTGCTCGGCTTTTTACGCGAATATTATCCCGGGTACCCGTAGTTTAATACACCTTTTATCAATGTTTTCTCGCGAGCGAGTAAATTTCGCGCAATAATGTAAAAATGATGCGTTACGAGCCGTTTAAAACTCACGCGGATCAATTTCACAAGCTGAAAGCAGAACTTTTATGCATTTATGGGAGATTTAAAGCTACAACAAAATGCATGGAACGCACACGGTACAGAAAAAAATATGTAAAATATCCCAAATTGAGTATCTGTTATAATTTACTTCAAAAAAAAAAAAAAAAAAAAAAAAAAAATATGAATTTGCATAAAAGTTTCAAAATAATCTAGTGACGACGCTACAAACGCTATTTTTTTTTAAATTCAGCTTGGAATTTGCTGTTATATATATATAACATCGTCTTCTCGTAATAAATGAACTCGTGGAAGCAAGTCGTTTGTTCCTCGAGAACAACTGAGCGTAAATCCCACAATTGCGTAGTAAAATTGAAAAATTGATAAAAACTAAAGTTAGCCACTTCAGCTTGTGAGAGGGACGGCGCGAGGTTTAAATGAATAAAATACAGTGAAACAGCTTTGCCCCTCGTCTTCGCGCGATAAATAAAACGCTATGAATAATCGTAAGGATCCAATTCCAAAGAGTCGAAGTAATTCCCTGTCTCGCCGTGTCCAGGAAGGTTTAAGTTAGCGTTCCAAAGAAAAGATAAGCGCGATGTCACCTCACGAGACACCCAGCAGTCGGAGAGCAGTCCGCCAAGGGTATTTACTTTTTAATAGCCGCCGGTGTACGAGACATTATGCAGATAAAGCGCTAGAAACTCTGATGAGGATGCAATCTTTTTTTTATTTTACTCTAATCCCTCTTTCTAAAGGGTTGGTATTTTCTCGCCGGCCGAGGAGACTTTCCTCCGTATCTCGATGAAGAAAACGGCGAGGAATAAATCGAGAATGGAGGAACGGCGCTCCGAAAACATCGTTGTTGTAGCGATCAGAAAACTTTCGGAATAAATTGAAGTTCCACCGGGTTGTTGCGAAACGTCAACTCTCGAGTTTCCAAGTATTTAGAATCTGCATAACTGAAATGCAACACGAACCGCTAATTAAAAGTAAACAGACACGCGCACGCACGCAAGCGCGCGCGCACACGCACGCACACACACACACACACAGGCTGACCCAATGGAAAAGAATTTCCTTATTTCTCCCTCGGAGGTACTTCTTTCGAACTCGTAACTTCGTAAAGAAGTTGCGAAAGATTCTGGTAGAAATTGTTGGGAAAGTTTGCTGACCGTGTCTTTTCCGAGTAACATGGAATTTTATTTAGTCGCTGAGCTAACAAAACGCAATGACAGTGGAAATAGGAGCGCGGCATTGTTCCGGTGTTTCTTTCTTTCGTCAACAATCATTCCGCGAGATAAGGGTCCCTTCATTAACCGACACAACAAGCGAATTAGAACGTCCGTTTGTGTGGAGTTTGCCGTGTCTACACAGCCTCTTTTTTCCTCTCTTTTTCGATTTATTTAGCGAAACGAGAAAGAGAGAACGTCACTATGGGTTAAGAATAATCGATTACCCAAGGATTCGTATCGCGTCGTTTCTCCTGCCTCTTCCTGTACAAGGCAGTCGATAATCAACGATGATTAATTGCCGCGATGTTCCACTGATGTCCAACCGTATTATAAACAACGTAACACCCTTGGCGGCTGCTTCATACAAAATTCCATTAAACGCTATCAAAGTGTCTCGTTATACATTAGTCTCTCATCTGTAATCGGTATAACGATGTCATGATAAAACAATATTCCCTGTGCCCTCGGCTATATTATTTCAGTGAAAATAGACTCGTAAAACGATGTATTAATATCGCGGCAGAGATGCGATATAACTTTAATTTCCGAAATTTCGTGCTAGAAATTTTGCCGCCGAGTTGCAAATATACTGATTCAAAAATACTCTTTTGCTTTCGACGAAAGCAGAAACCGATAGCAATCAGTGGTAAAACTGTGAAATGTCAAAGTCCAATGGAACTCTTGAAGCTAACGAATCTTGAATAATTCGGTCGCGACAGTAATAACTTTAACGATTTGAATTGAATTATAAAATCGTGAAATATAATGTAATTTTGAAGAGACGTTACATCCGACAACCATCAAAACTTTTGAAAATTGATGAAATCAAGAAACGTCAAATACATTTTACTCTTGGCAAGATTTTGCTCTAGAGAATGTTGAATCTTGAATAATTTAAACGGAGAAATTTTGTGTGATTTAACGATAACAATATCTCACCGACGTCGAATAAATGGCAGTTGTAAAATAATTGCGGAATTATGACGTTGTAGAATATAATACAAATATAAACAGGAGGAATCCAAAAACGTTTTAAAAGAGAAATTCTAAATTCCTTCCGATGAATAATTTTTTGTTGAAGCAAGTGGAATAAGTAATTAGTCGCGCGCTTACGTTCGTTTCGTTTTTAAATCTTAACGGAGGAGAAGCAACGCGTTTGAAAGTGTAGGAAGAAAGTAAAAGGAGAATGACTGGGACGAACGACAATACCCGTCGAGGCAGCCGTCTCGAGCGATTTTTCAGCGCTTAGTTGAACCCGAGACACCTTGAAACTGGAGGAAAATCAGAGAGAGGAAAACTGTTGACGAGCACACAGAGCGACAGACTGTAACGTTGACAAACATTCGAGAGGAATAGGAACGCTGCGGGAAGGGGGGCCGTCAGCTGAACTTGTCGAGGTCGAGAGAGTTCAGGTCAATGGGTTGATTACCTGTAATGCAGTTACATCCCCCCGAGTAGCGTAACAACGCTAACCAGACCTGCATTGTAGGCTCATGGTTCGTCGCATTTTGATATGGTGTGTCTTTCGACACGTCGAGATTGCGCCCAAACGACAAGGGAGAACATATTCGGTGCAACGGAATGGAGTCTGACTCCTCTGAAAGCTTGCCACGAGCTGACGCGATAATGAAACATCGGGACAACAGCTGGCGAGGACGTTGAATATTATTCGTAACAAGGAGAAAAGGAGAAATTGTTAAAACATTGTGCGAATAGACACGAGAGTGTGTCCAAAAACGTCAACTATCACAAACCAAAAAATGATCCGCGTAAAGCAGACAGGGTAGAGGGTAACGACAGGATCATTCGCAACGGAAAATGAAACGTAACGAAAAAGAAGAAAAACGAAACGAAACGAAAATGATGCAGGAAAATATTCATTTGCAAAACGCAATACGTACGAATCTATCGTGTATCCAGGACGGGTGGCGTCGGTGGCGACGTGACGAGTGTTTTGTGATTGCGAGTAATAACGTCTGCTGGTCAAAAGCGGGACCAATTCCACGCCGCCGGTCAATTCGTACACCTGAATTTCCTCGTTGTAGGGATTTTTCGAATCCCGTATCCCCAGCCGCGTATCTGTGGCGATACCTAGGAAATAGACTGACCTAGAAACCGGATGCTGACCTTCCAACGCCCGACACCGGGAATTTCCGTCCGTTTACCTGGCTCTGCTTTATCATCAAAGAACTTGTTCATATCCGTGACGGGCAAAGGATTAATACTCCTTCTGTGTAACCTTTCGATGGTGGAATTGCTCGTCCAGCCCTGAAAGGATTCAAAGTGATAACTGGCTGCAGTTGCGATGCAGCTTGCGCAGTGCAAACCGAATCGAGTTAAGTGGGGCACAAAGCCCATTGATATTCGCATCTTCGACTCGCGTTCATCGCGTTCTAAGATCTAGCAACGTAGCGGTGTTCTATCCAAGCGCCATTGTCTAACTCCTTTATGCACGATCTTTCAAACTTTCTCTATTTTCTACCGAGTCTCTCTACGATTTTAAGGTAAGAACCATCGGGACATGGTTGAGACGAGTACGTATCTTGATAAAAGTACCAGCAGTCAGTCGTCGTACTTTGACGAAACTGAAATTAGAATGGTATCTTGATTTTCTTCTGTCAACTCAACCGCCGAGATCGCGTCGCTTGTGTGAAAGAGATGATGAAAAGGAAAGAACGAAAGGATCTCGCTGTTGAAGTTGAAAACTTCAAGCCGAAAGGAAAGAAAAGAATCTCCGCGCAAATGAAAAACACAGGCGAGAAGAAGGATAATCCAGAGTGGGATAAATGAAAGAGTGAATATCGCGAAGGGGGGCAATAGAGCTGACAGGAAAAATCTATCATCAGATAATCAGTAATCGCTTAGCTCCAAGCTCGACTTAACGCGGTTGCATCGTTCATTCATCAACGTCATTCTAGTTAGCTGCTAGTTAGTTGCAGCAAGGCAAACCGTGCGGTTTATTATGAAGAAAAACAGAAAACTTCCCCATAAATCCATGCCCGGGAGCGAGCAGGGTTCACGCCCCGAGACAACGTGAACGGTTTTGAAGAGACCGAGGGTGGAAGATTCACGGGTCGAAGAATGCCTGATGGAAAAGGGTGAAGAAAAACAGGGAAGAGGAGGCGCACTCTTCCCGCTAGGGGACGAGTTTACGTGCGGGAAGAAGTAAACTCGGCTGAAGTGGAACGCGCTAATAAATTTTAGTTTAAACTTTCGGTGCCGCGAACGTTGGACCGAGGATCGTTCAATTACGCAGTAACGCGGCACGGTTATGTGTTTGCTATTCGGAGATGCTACGGCGGTTAATTAAAAATTGAGAGTTTCGTCCTCTCGTGGGGATGGTTGGCCCTGCCGAGAGTGAAAGAGAGAGAGAGAGAGGGGGGCCGAGACGAAAGCCCAAAAGGAGACGAGGGGTGGTTGGGTGGTGCGCTCGATTGAAGCCACGTCTCCACGGAAACGCGACCGCCGTGTCTCGAAAGCACGTTAATATAAGCGCTAATTTCCACTTCAAACGTTGTTTACCAACAGCCACCAAGTGTACGATGATATTCCAGCCCGATAGAAAAAAACCCACGTCCGTTCTTGCGCCGACACGGTACGCGTCGTTACATCCGTTTCTATCACACGGCGCATTAACTTGCGTGTGTACCAAGTCGCAGAAATCCAGACGGAAAACCCAAGCGAGGTCTTGATTGCGTCTCGCTGCGGTTTCAACGATTCAATCTCCCTTTGCCGAGCGGGTCATGCATCCCGATCTAAAAGCTCCACATGTTTCATAAGTATTAGGACACTTGTTGGTCTGTTAAAGAACGTAGCGATTGATCTAAATTACGGGACTTTGAATTTATACCAGACAAATTAGCTGACGTTGTTTGTCAGAATTGTAGAAGAGTAGCGAATGAATAATTTGCTTTTCCCGGCCGAAATTTTATTAAAAAGAACCGAGATTAATTGGTCTCGCGGGACCGAAAAAATAATAAACATTGCATGAAAACTAACAATGTCGATGCAACAAATACAGATGGAGAAAAAATTTAATTTAAGAACAACTCGTTCTTAATCTAGCTTTCCTAATACTTACGATCGAAAACGTACCTATGTATCAAAGCCTATGTACAAGTTTTCAGCCAACCAGTCTGAATCAGGCAAGAAGAACTTGTGAACAAGTGAAAAATCATCACGATCAGTGTACGCTAAAGTGACTCTCGGCTGTAAATGAAAATTAAACAAACGCAAACGTGAAAGAAAGAAACAAATTCAAATGCCACGATTTACAAACAGGTTTCGGAGAAACAAAGTCCGATTAACAAGCCAATCATCGGTGAACCCTAAGTGAACCTAACGCATCGAAAAGTATGCGTACCAGAGACTCGAGGAAGCGCACACCCAGCAACTTGGGATCCCTCCAAGGAACTCCACCCGGACCAGGTCGACCCCAGGGCCAGAGCGGTGCCAGCTAAGTACACGGCGTCATAGCGTATTAAGCAGTTTCCAAGGTTCGTTTCCTGCATCCGCGAGGTGACTGATTCGCGTTCAAGCACGTGCGCAAGATCATCGCACTTGATTGCAATCTCAATATTCGGGATGAATCCACCACTCCGTGACCGCTGCGTGGAACGTTTAACAAACGGACTTACCTGTTACGCTTTCGGACACGTCTGTATCACGCTATTAGACATATCCGATTTCACTCGACAGAAATCTCGCTGGAATCGCTCGCGAAGAAAGTGCGAACGCCGCGAGTGTTGAATTCATCCTCGCGATGCCATCGAATTTTCGATTCTCGTTCGTGTAATTTAACTTTCCCAGAGGAAAGTTCGATAGTCGAATTGGAATGAGCAGAGACAAAAGGGCGACATCTATTTTTCGTTGGAATTTTCTTAGGAAATTCTCTTGACGTAAAGTTTTTCGCGTCTCTTCGCGAAGAGAAATCGACTTTCTTTCCAGAGGAAGCTAGTAGAAACGTTTCCAACTTTACGTGATCGGAGAACGATACGTCTGCGATCTGACCGGAAACTGGGCTGAATACCCAGCTACGTCGACGTTCTCCTCTTTATCGACGTTATTGCGAAAAAGGTGTTTCGCGTTTATCGTACAAGGAAAGCCCATTACGAAATTCCTCTTACGTAAACTACCCTCATGATCAAACTTTCCTCATTTTCAATCCGTTACGGCGTTCGGTTATTATTGCGCGAAACTTTTCATTTTCGTGAAAGCCGAACTGTTCCCTGAATTTTTGATGGATCGGAGAAAATGAAAAAATAACGAAATGTCGTTAATTAGAAGCGTTGATCACTGTCGTTTAAAACTAACTATTGACTCAACCCTCAACCGGATAAAGTATCAATTGTAAAAGAAAAAAACCAAAGAGAGAATTTCTGGAAAAGACGCTCAATTTTTACCGAGTAAACCCAATTTTTATCTAGTACCGATCTAAAATAGTGGAACGATCAAATTAGCTCAATGGTCAAGAATTATGCATGAAGAAAGATCTACTCGAGATTCGCGAACAAGCTATTGTCAAGCAGGTAAAGAACATCGACGAGTTGCAATCGATAACTCGTGAACGAGATGGCGGGAAGGTTTCGTGCAAGCACGAAGTAGCTTGAGATGTTAATGAAAGGCAGCGTCACCGAGGTGACGACGATATCGCTTGATTCTATCGATACAACTGCGATAAGAGCGACAGCAACTACTCTCCAGTCTTTCCACCATCTCGTCATCGACAAATCTTTCCTATCGGTCATATTTTTTCCACCGCGATGTTCGTCCTTGCGTTATTAATCGTAACGAGGATGATTTTTAGAAAATTCATTCGACTTTCAACCGTGAGGAAATATTTAATAAAACGAACGAGTAAAAGCGAAGAAGAAAATATTTAATGACAGCGTGTGGTTAATGAAAGAGTAGAAACTTCGCTCGACGTTAGTGAAAAGAGGAAGTTAAAATTATAGGACTGTAAAAACAGCAGAAAATAAAGTGGAAAAAACAGGGGGAAAAATTCCTACTTAGGCTCCTTGACTATATTCACAAAAATATGTAGCTACATGAAATTACGCAGTCTACTTACGCAGTCACGTTATATATATATATATATTATCTCTGTAATATTTTTAGAATAAAGAAAATTAATGGAAGAAAGGCTACGCTGCAATCACACACTTTCAACGTAAAATGGCAAACAGGTATGTATAAGGCATAACGAAAGCCGCTGAATGTCTTTTTTTATCATAACTTTGAATTGCAAATAATCCTTGTGGACTAGATTCCGAATCACGATCACGAACGATCGCCACGCCGGCTAGTTGCCTCACTGGAAACATATCGGAGGCAAACATTTGCACGGTTATTATCGAGCAGCGGCGAAATGCATCTTTACGATGATAATGGCTCTCGTAATTGGCAGGATAATAAGGGTTAGAACGACATCCTTCAACGCGAATTGCTCGCTGTTTTCTGCAAACAGCTAGCGGCTGCCCTAATTTTCCAAACAACGATCTTCGATCCCGTCCCACTTTTCCTCGCCGCCTGTCTTCTGTATATAACGTCACGTCGTGGAATAATATTATTCGCAGATTTTCGTGTCCGGAATTTCGCCAACTCACCGTTCTTGCTTTTTCGCGTGGCTTTCGCCAAGGATATACCAAGGACCCTGTTGGTATGGATAACGCAGCCGCGTTACTTTTCGGGGTGAAATAAATTTCATTCAAGATTTCTCGTTACGCAGCGAGATACAATGTTCAGATTGAACTAAACACGGCCTTCGTTTTCATTAAAATTTTAAAACGTCGCTCCACAATTTTCACCTGCGTGTCACACTGTTAATTTTTCTTTAACAGACGAAGAAGCTTAATCGTACAACGAAAGTGGAACACGTTAAATAAAAGATCAGGTAACGTAGGAATAAGAAGCGACTTTGGATTTGATATTTACTTACGGAGAGTAAAATCGGTAAAGTGGGAATAATAACTTGATTCATTGATTTAACGATTAATTCATCTATTTAAAAAGCTGCCCAAGACCGAGGATAATCTTCGGATTAAGAATGATTAATTCATGCCTTTGCAAATTGCTGGCGCTTGCGTCAATATTTAATTATCTAATAACAAAGTAGAGAACATTCTCGGAAAGAAAAAGGAATCGAGCGCGCAGTTGATTGAATTCTTTAATTTAACGCAAAAATCAAGTGGCTGGAAAAATCAATCGATAAAGTTTAAATATGCAATTAATTAATTTAAAAAAAAAGAAACGAAGCTTGCTTCGTAATGTTAGCTATTTCTTCAAGATTTTGATTTTTGTAAATAGCAAATGTTTCGACTCGCTCTCTTGAGGTTTGACAATTTTTTTAATTACTCCGCGTAGTTTTGAAAACATTAAATCAGTAATCCACGTGACCACACAGTAAATATTATACACTGTTACGCAACGTCCTTTTTATCGAAACCAGCGCATGTCATTGATTGACGCAAATCCATCATTGGCGAATCGACAGTGCAACAACATGAAAATGATAACAAAGACAGCAAAAAGCAACGCAGGGAATAATCACATATCGCATAAAGATGTCAATGGTTATCGAATTTACGTCAAACGTAGTGAGAATTACGGCGAGTCTCCTTATTCAAGTTCAATTTTTCTACGGAAATGGTGAAAAATATTCGGACACACTCGGATGTTTAAATGATAGGTACATAAATTGTATGAAACTCTACCTGTCCGAAATTGTGACACTTTGACAGCTCCGGCGGTTCTAGAGGGACGTTTTTCTTTCTGAGAGTAGCGGCACAGGGAGCACCGCCGCCTGGTTTGCCCCAAGGCGAATAACTCTCCAAAATCTGCTGCAGCTGCAAAGAGAAGAAAAATAATTATTTCGAAACGTTGTATTTTCTAATTGGAGATTTTGTAAATTTCTGCATCCTAAAAGTAAAATTGTGGATAGACAAACTGATGAGAATTAACGTGAAAATAAATAGGTAACGCTGTTGGGAATACCGTAGTAGTCCGCGGTTCCGCTTGTCCAACGCTACACGGATTGATTCTACTGCGCGCTTGTCGAAACCATATTGTCCGAACAGTTTTAAAGAGCGAACGTTCGAGCTTTGAATTCCCTTCCGACGCCGACGAGATTTTTTCAAAACCAGCCAAGAATTCAAACGAGATTAAATTTTCCTCTTCCACGGACTTATATCGATATTTTTGCCAGACGAAGAACTTACTTACGAGGTAATAACTTTCCTCGAATCGCACTTACCGGCACGTTAATATTTTAATAACGTAAATTTAGCAAATGGAAAATTTAAAGCCAGATCGTATCTTCCATCGGGACAGAATTAAACTAACTAAAATATTTTTGTCAAAGTTAAATTTTAATGCTAGAATTTTAATACTAATAATTTTCACGTCTGTGCACGTGAAATTTTACATTGAAAAGTCGCAGAGTTGTATAAAAACCAACTTCTGTGATGCGAGTGTTACTTGAAACACATAAAAATAAGAGGAGGAGGAAATGCAATCTTTTAAATTCCTGTTTTAACTCGGTTTTAGCGAGACATTTTCATTAGAATGTGAAGTAATCCGTTTCCTCCGTGAAAGTCGCGGAGAACCGTGTTTTTTAATGCTTAAGGAGTACAGGTCGCGAATTTCGGAATTCTCATGTTCATTCATCACTGTAATCTACGGATAAATGTTCCTGTTTATTATTATCTAGAGAGAAATTCCTTGGCACGGCCTTTGTAACGTGCTAATATTCAACTGTTCTTAATCCGACGTTGGCGGTCCGAGATAAGTAATTCGGATGCACTTTACGGCTCTGAATATTTTAATCTTTTATTGGATTTCGCCAACTAACCGCTACACACGTATGAATCTTTTTCCACCAGAAATTGTTCCTCCACTGGTAGAAAGGAAAATTCGAGTCCTCGCTAATACCCGTTTCTGACGCTTCTGCATAAAATGAACATTAAAATCATCTTTATAAAGAAAAATTGCATATATCAGAACTTTAAAAAGTCATGTATGATTAAAAAATAGGAAGCCTCGTCGGATTTTTCTGGTTCGTTAATTCTTCGTTTCTTCTCTTTTCTTACACGTTATCAAAATCCAAAGGAAATTTAAAATTAAAAGAATCACGAGTGTCTTTAATTGCATTAAATGCGAAATGACGCGTGTATGTAGCTCGTGTCGTGCTACGCGATTAGAAATGATGAATAAAAATGTAGTTCAACTAACAATGATCAAAAGTACGAGTTCCATTAAAACGTGCGGAAACGTTTGCGCTCGTTAGTGAAATATTTCTTACTAGCAGGGCAAATATATGCAGTAATTACAACATGCAGCTGCTAATGACACGGTTCATACAAATTGCGCTCAACGAATCACTTTAACATTCGCCAGTTACACGAATCTCTTTGATAAAAATAACGTTTCAATTGAAACGAAGTTTGAATCCCGACCAAGTGCGAACTGAAAATTTCAGTGACTTTCAATGAAACGTTTCCGCCATGTATCATTAACTCGTGCATCAAACGTTGACGAAATTTACAGTCGAGGAGAAGCAGAAACACGCCACTTTGGTCTTCGAACTACTTTCGTGCCATGAACCATGATAAGAAGTCCAAGTGCCATCTACCATTCTCTATTGTTTCCCATTTCTATTTTACAAAGCTCCGTGCACGGTTAAACGGCCGTCTGACCACTCGAAATCCCATTGCAACGTGAGGAATCTTTGGCATGGCCTCGTAAATCTTCGCGGTTATTGCCGAGCTATCGAAGAAACGCGCTACAAAGGGGAAAAAATAACGGCTGCTGCCGATACTGAAGGCGCCGGCGTTGATCTTTATCCGATCAGCGACAACCGTACCGAACGAAGCCAAAGGGGAAGCCGAAGAAGCTGGTTGGTCAACAAACGGTGGTGACGTAAACGATGCTCGAGTTTAACGTAACAGTCATTTACGACGCGTACTTCTCGCTGTTCGCGGTGCTTTTGACATTGCAACTCCTCCTTTCGTCGCCTCCACGAGACAGTTCCCTCTTCAACAGCTCGCCGTTCTCGTTCCTTTCTCGCATCCTGCTCCACTTCCGGGACGTACGTCGTCTCCGGGATATCCTGCGCCATCTCAGCCCCGGTGTCTTCCTCTTAATAAAAGCACGGACGAATCACGAGCATCGCGTGTAAGGGAACACGTGCTACATACGTCAGTGGACACTCTGAAAATCAAATGGACGGGGTTTCGGTCAAAGTAGAGTTGGAAAACCAACGAAAACTTGCTCCATCTTCGAAATTCTTTCAATGTTCCTAACGCGTTTACAGTTAAAATTACCAAACTTCTTCTTCGTGACTATGAGATAATTATTATACGGTGAAATTAAGCAATCGATGAGTAAATTGTGATAAAACTATTATCATTTGAAACAGCTATCTATGATTAAATAATTAAAATTGCCATCCATTATGGAAATTACCGATACCGATAATAAAAAACGGTTAATGTCAAACTCGATAACGTCGTGTCACGAGACAAGACATTCGTTATCATCTGTTATCGATTTAACAAGGTATTTTTCTTTGAGAGAGTACGCGATATCAATCTGCATAATTTCACCGGTGTAGGAATATTAGTGCTCGAAGTTATCCGATTCACGTGATACTTTTTCTTCCGGTTAAACGTTACAATCAATTAACTTTTCCGGATTTTTGTAGGTTTTGCAACGTGGCTCAAATTGAAGCATCAAGGATGCTTGTACACGATGAAACATTTTAGTAACAGAATTTTAGTGCGATGGAATATATGGCGCAACTCGTACAAAAAATTTGTTCATTTTGCTTTTTTAATGTACTTTAGAACTCGTTGTATAAAAATGATTGAATAATAATAAACTCTGATTTAACAAAAAACACGGCAAGAGAATTTTCACTAAAGTAATTACGGGCAAGGTTCGTTCTCTCCTATTATTTTAATTTCAACATATACGCGTATTCATAAAATTTTTAATTTATCTCCGGAAGTCAGTTCTATTCGGAACATTCAATGCGAATGATATGAAAGAATATAACGCTCGATTCATCCATAAAAATATTTTTATAACATACTCGGGCACGGAATGTATGCAGCTAGGGATAAAATGAAAAAAGCTTCGGCACATGTTGGTTTGCATAAAACCATCAATATCATTTTATCTGGACGCAACGATCTTATTGCAAGGTGCTCCGAAAATTTCAGTTTAATAATGAAAAAAACTATCATCGCGCGACATTTGAATTTTTCTAATCTGACGAATCTTTGAGCAAGGGAATTACAATAATTTTCATATTTAATAAAGGAACGCAATGGCTTTTTTCAAATCGACGTGGATGAGATAAATTCAAAAGGAATGAGTTTCGAATGAGAATTAATTTCGAAAACTGAGATCAGTAACACCGTATATGTAATGTTGTGTTCTACAGCGCTAACCATTTTACTTTCAAATACACCGCAAAATCGTTTCTCTTTTCCCCTGAATTAAACACGGCGAGAACATACATACACTCGGTTCGAGATATCTGTTAAAAAATTAAACAGCTTTGAATAAAACATTTTGCATGCGATTACGTGACGGCAAGTTGTTCCACAACGGAGGGATGAAGAATCCCTTCGTCGTTAAAAAGAAACAGAGAAACCTACGAACAAAATTTTGAACACTAAACTGTTGCAACGATGAAGAGAAAATATGTACGTAATCGTACGATTTGGATAGTTTTTGAGCAATTAGCTCCAATTGTTATTTAAGCGCGAGACAAAGACGTCTTTAAAACGTCTCAGAGACGATCGTTGATTTGATAAAATGCACGTTAGAATTCCTCAATTAGAATCCGACTGAAGCTCTAACATTCTTTCGCTTTGCGAACTCGTACAGCGCTATCCTTGCGAAAGGTAATATTAAGTTGAATACTCACGACGATGCAGAAGTTTTGCGTGTTGCGGAAACAAGACTCGATCCCAATGCGGGTAACAGCAACTCGCAAAAATATTTGATAAACCGATTACATCCATACAAAAGCTGCTCACCTGACGATGAGAGCACGCGACTACCAACCACCCCGTGAATCCACCCTTCGACAAAGTCAGCCACCCTGTGCTAGTTGCCGACGTCGATTCTGCACATACCAGCACATCCCCCTCGACGTACAACCGTTACTACATGCGTCACGTTTTACGTCGTTCCACGTCTAACATAGTCTACCACTATACCACTCGACCTTCGACTGCTGGTTCATGAGCAGGGCCGTGAGGATTCGCGCAAGTACCCCTAACATCGAAAAATGGTGATTATAAAAATCACTTGTGAACGTTTGAAGATTTGAGACATGTTCGATTCGGGGGAATAGTATTCGAATAATTCGACTAACCCGCTGAATTTAGAATGGTGTAAAATACTTGGTATACTGAATATGGATTACTAAAATATTAATTATCAATTGTCGAACTTTCTAATTAGTTTTAATTATTTTAATTACACGTAATCAAACTAATTTTTACGTGAATTCATATGCTAAGATTATTTTGACCATCTTTGGTCATCCATTCGTTTAGTCCATCAATTAGTCAATAACAAGTTAAATGGTTAAAAACAAGAAGTTATCATCAACTTTTTATCATAATTATCGTATGTCCTCGAACTTTGACATACGATTATCATTTATTGATATATAATTTTTTGTGTTGTTTACTACGTAAAGAAAGAATATTGCAAACATTACGAAAGAATTATATCACACGCACTAATGGCATATTTCCTGAATATTCCATTACGACAAAATATCAGAAGAACTAAAATTGTAGTAAAAATATTTGTGCGAAACCAGTTCTGTTTGTTAAACATACCATGTACATATCACTTTTTTAAGTTAAACATATGAACACGCAAAGCATGTTATCCTGCAATATTTGTATTTACTTTGCTATTAAGATAGTAAAATATTTACAAACGCACATTAAAACTTTTAGAGATATAAAATGAGAGAAGTCTCATAAAATAAGTAAAACGTACCGATGATAGCACTTGCTTAAAAAATCATTCAAGAAAAGTTCAAAAAATACGTGGATAAATATGTACCTATTAAATTATCCACTTTTACATTTTATAAAATAAATTCAAATACCGTTATTTCATAATTTTATCTCTACTTTTCAGATCACACACACACATATATATATGTATATATGTATATATATGTACGTGTGTTAAACTTTAGTAGTATGAAAACTGATTTATTATAAAGATCTTGGGAAAAATTATAAATAACATAATAATCTGGTTAATCTTAAATCATTAGCAGGAGTAAAGAAAAAAAAATTGTAACTTTTGTAATTTCGAACAGTTCCACCAGAGTAAAATAAAATAAAATGAAATGGAACAGGAATGTTAACCTCTTTGACGTATACAGGTTGTCGGCGAAGATATTCTAATCAATATTGTTGATCTAATTCAATACAAAATGTTACGAATAATACTTCTTATATTGATATGTAGTTTTGTTAGTATTTATTCTGCCAATCTTGAAACAGTGAGTGATGAAGAACTCATAAATCTCATAAAAACTGAAAAATATGTAGTGGTGCTTTTCAGTGAGTTTTTGATTCATGTTTACATACATATATCTTTCTATTCGTTTGACTGATAGCATCTTTTCAATAATTAATATTAAGTGAATTTACAAAATACTGGAAAAATAATATTTTTCACAAATTCTGACATAACCTACTGCATGAAAATTCTATTTCAACTCTATTTTCTAGTCTTTTTGTAAACTCTAATTTATTTAACTATCAATTTGTATATATAAATATTTATACGTACAAGTTAATATGTGTATAATATTTGTAGCAAACAAAGACTGTACAACATGTGAAAACTATGAGAATGAGATGATCCATTTAAGAGAAGATTTGGTAAATTCCCTATCCGCTTGGGTTGTGAAAACTGTTGATAGTCAATTACTTCGTCTTTACAGTACTGATAAAGAACCAGCACTTGTGTTCTTTAGACATGGAATGCCTTTACTTTACGATGGTACAAATGTTAACATTAAGAGGAATATATTTCAATATATTTCAATAAAAAATACTTTTATTAACTTATCAAATATTTATATCTAATCATCTTTTCTAGGACCTCTGAATGCTGAAGAAATTTTAACTATGTTCATTGAAAATAAAGAACCTACAGTGAAGGAACTAACAGATGATACGTTTGAACATCTAACACAGGCAAGTAGTGGAGCTACAACCGGGGATTGGTTTGTTATGTTGTAAGTCTTAATTCCCCTTAATGTTTTATATATATATATATATATTTTTTTTTTTTATATTTTATAATTGTTTTTAAATAACAGTTATAGTACAGACTGTGTGGAATGCGTTAGAATGATTGCACGGTGGGAGGCTGTAGGTGCAAAACTAAAGCAAAGGGTTAATGTAGCACGTATCGATAAGTATACAACTGGAGCATCCACAGCAAGAAGATTCAATGTTTACGAAGCTCCTGAATTTATATTGTAAGTATGTAAGAAGTAAATAATAAGAACAATGTAAAATGTTATGATAATGAATAGAATTAATGACACAGTATGATATTTTAACATTTAACGTAATTTATTTTGTACTTGTAGCTTTAGACATGGTAAAATGTATCGTTATCAGATTTCAAAATACGACATTAACTCTTTTATATCATTTGCAAAAGAATGGTACAGAAATGCACGTGCTGAGCCTGTCCCTGTACCACAAAGCCCATTGTAAGTTTGAACACATTTGACAGCCTTTTATACACATATGGACATTAGTGTAGTACAATTATGACATAAATATGTTCCCGTTTCAGTGACGATCTCGTACAAATGATTGCAAATTTCCTTCGTGAAAATCCGTGGATAATGAAACTTGGCAGCATAACGATAGGTGTATTTATTATAATCTCTGTAGCCTCTAAATTCAGACGTAAAACCGAGATGGCACAAAAGAAGGACTAATCGTTTTGTTTACTAGAGACACATATTATGGGTACCACATCAATTATCATTTATGATTTTATATAAAGCACAGAACATATATGGGATGAATAGAGTCTTTCCTATTAAAGTCAAACTCTTGTTCTTATATTTTTAACAAGTCGAATAAGTTACCATTTTCGTAATTTTATATATTTGATCAGTACCCATAATATAAATGTTTTAAAGAGATATAAATACGTATATATTTAATTTCTAACAATTGCGGCTTTTATTTCGTATAAAATATGTATTAGTCACTGCGTCTAAATCTTTTTTTAACACAAATATTTTCTACATTTTGCAATAAATATTTTTAAATTAAAATTTATCGAAAAACACGCATAATGGTAAAATATTTCCTAGATGTGATATGCTTTTCCCCCAAAAAATCATCTGAATTAATATAACAAAGTATTTTATATTTACATATACCTATTTAAAAAATTAAATAAAAACGGATTGAAAGTAATATATTTATTTGGGTAAACGTTGTACTTTAACTTATTTGTGATAAATAAATGTTTTTGTTTGAATGTGAGTCCCTTCACATTCATTAGGTAACACACACCTTCATTACCTTTATTACCAGTAGAAAAATAAAATAAACATATAATATCAAATGCATTAAGATCTTTGTATCTTTCTGTAACTTAATGACATGGATAATCATGTTTTGTTTCGTATCTTATACTCTTTGTAGTTTCCAATATATAATTAATGCTGTACTATTCGTTCAGAAGACACTCTGTGCTACATATATTGGAGCAAGTAGCTTTGTGCATTGTAGTAATAGTGTTCACTTTTTATGATAATTTTAGTTTTATCAACAGAAAATATTGCATCTATCTTAAACATTATCAACTGATATATTTATCCTAAAGACAGTAGATGAATCAGCTAGTGCCATTCTGATACTATTTTCAAATTTTTCTTGTATGGACGAAAATTCCATCATATTGCTTGGTTTTGAATCGATCCAAAATCCATCAAATTCATAGAAAAGATAACAATAAAGTTGATGGAATGCACGAATTGTTGGAAAACTCTTTGAAGAGTTGTAAATATGAGTCTTGGCACTTCCATCCCTTAACAATCTTAGAGCCATACTTGTTAAATTTATGCCAACTATGGCAAATGCATAACCATAACGTGGATGTGTAGAATGTGACAACACATGTGTAGCAGCACTGGGATATTCTTGAGCAAAATAAACTAAATTTTCTAATCCCAAAATTCCCATTCCACGGAAATCTGTTTTAGGATCATCTCCTTGAAAGCCAATGTGTTGCCATTGTTTGGTAACTCTAGCATCTAAAGGCTCATAAGGCATTAATAAATTCCACAACTTTAACAATAATAACTCGTGCTCTGGATTATCAGCGTCATAAGGTGTCTTTCTAAGCTCTTCACATTCCACGCAAAGTTGTCTATAGCCCCAAATTAATTCTACACATTTACCAAATGACTTGGCAAAGTCAGGATGAGCTGTTGGATTTATTTTCTTGGTCACCAATATGGTCACAATAGCTTCCTCCAAGATTTTTTGTTTTGTCTGGTTTGTAATTGCACGTTGATCAGCAAAATCATTCAAATAGACTATAAGAGTTTTAATATTAGCATTCCTAGATAACTTAAGGGATTCTTCTACAGCTAGCGTTCTCGGTGCTCCACACAGTTCTCCATAACAAATTCTTTGAAGTTCACACATTCGCGTTGTGTGTCTTAATAACCATTTTATAATGGGTCTGAAATACCAGCACACTAGTGACCAAAAGTATACAAACATGTTTTCTGACAATTAAGAACTTTGATTTTATATCCAAGTTGTAATTAACCTCTTTCTGTCATCGTATTTCGACATGTATAGTTTCTGTCATTAATTTAAAATAACGAGATTCGAAAATCAACACTTTGGAACGTATTTCCTAATACGTTTTCCTCTTTTCACCATTACAATTAAAATCAATGCACATAACCTGTGCAATAACGTAACTAACTTGCATGTATGACAGAAAGTTTAATTGTGGTAAATGAAAAATTTCATCTATTCAATTTGTTTGTAATTAACAAACTGCAGCGTTTATATTATTATTACGGGGAAATTATTAAGGTTTTTTTTTTTTAAATATTCAACTTGAATAAAGAGAAATCAATAATAACCTACTAAACTAACATAGTATTGATGGTAGAAGAGGCCACTCACTACAATTATCCTGTACCAAAAAATCCAATATAGCACACGTACCCATGTTGTATAGAAATAGTAGATTTTCTTTTAAAACGAAACATTGTGGTAGTACATAAAAAGAAAATATAGAACTTTAAATATTTGTATCGTTCTTATGAGATAATTGATGTAAAATTACTACTTCACCTTGAATATTTACCCTTAGAAATACGCGATATTTATAAACATGTACATGTGATTATATTTTTTATTAGTAACTGGACATAATGAAAAAACAATATCATATCATAAAATAAAATAACTTCAGTCAACTACATTTTTAAATACTCTACCTTCGTTCAAAAAGTTTGTCAAATCGGCAATTTTAAGAAAATATTACAAATGGAAAACGAACATGGGTCTTTGACAGAAATTTCAACAGACAGTTCAAGCAACACGAATAGCGTTCAGAATGTTGATAATCAATGCAAAGAATTATCAGACGAGGAACGCAGGAAAAAGGATCAAAAAGATGTTGACTTAACATTGGATTTAGGAAGCATGTTGCCGAATTATGATCATATTTCTGAGAATGAAAATGACGATTCGTTAGAAAAGCTCTCAGCTGTTCTCGAACAACCGGAAGATTCAATGATTTTAGACGGTGTACAGTTGGTCGAAGACGAACAAGACGATAAAGATTTAAAGTACGTGTTATGCTAATATATATATATATATATATATATATATATATATATATATATATATATCTTTTTAATTAAAGAAACAAAATCATGTATTATATTGAATAATTTTCATAACTAATAGCTGCATTCTTCGGGAACGCATAGAGTCGCTCAATGAAGTAATGAGGAATTTAAAGGAAGAGCTGAGGAAAGAAATAGAACTTTGGAGAAAAGAAAGAGAAGAATTGCAACTTTTACGCGAGAAAGATGATGCATTGGCATTAGAGGAAGCAACCGCCGCTGCACGCGCAGCTGCGGCAGCTTATGCCGCCGAATCGCCATTATCCAACAATTTGGGTAATTTTCCAGAGCAAACGAAATGTAAAATATTTTAATAATATTTTGACAACAAATTTATTCTTTTATGATATATAGGCGATATTTTAGACATCACCTCGGAGAATGTGTTCACAGAATTGACAATCCTCGAATATGAGAAACGTTTGGCTAAGTATCAAGACGAATATTCGTTAAGCCAGGCAGAGAAACGTTATAACACACGATGGAAAATGATGGCGAATGCGTACAAACAGAAACTGATGGAAGTGGAGCGACTTTGTAACGAGGAATTGGAGAAAGTTCAAAAAAACGTGGATCATTTGCAACCACTGAAAGAGATGGTATCGCAATGGTATCTCGATGAAGAAAACCATGGCGATTCCATCAAAAGAACCGATTTCGTTGCGAATGTGCAGAAGCTCGATACTTTCAACGAGAATGATACGCGTAACCGTTACAAGTTCCAAAAGATCGACGCAGAAGTCAATATGGCGCCAGAAATATTCGTTGCTCGATTCAAATCGGACGATCTGACAAAGACAGATAAACTTTGCGGATAAATTCCTTTTTACGCGAATAACTTTCAATAATAAATAAAATTCAATAAACGATTGCAAGCAATATTTTTCAATTTCCGCTAAATTACAATTTTAGGCATCATGAATGATAAATAAATGATATATAAATATTTGAATAAATAAATGATATATCGCAAAAAAAAAAAAAAAAATATGTACATACCTTTGTGTTGTTTTGCCTTCATAAAAGATATTTCTATTCTTGACGAGAATCTTGAGAAACATACTCAATTGTGATGTGACGATTTGATGGAATGGACGCTATGGACACCGGAAAGTAGTTGAGAAATTTTTGGAAAATTTGAGGCGTACACTAAATAACTTTGTAAGATTACAATTGTATAGCGACTTTAGTCCAAATTGATTTGTTTAAGACAATATTTAAGTTGTATTAGTTGAAAATACACCGTTTATCGTAGAAAATAACCGAAGTACGATATTCGAAAATATCACCGCGCGCGTTCCTTCGTTCACTAACGAATGTGGACTATTCCATTTAGATCGTTCCACTTGTTCCAGCGTTCCTTATTCATTGTTTACGTGACGTGGTGATACGTTGACTGGTTGTTGCCGGTTGTGTTCAAGCGGTAGAGCATTGAAATTGTTTTGTTTACTTGGTTATCGTAATTTTTATAGGAAATAGTCGTGACAATGTTGCAATCTATATTTGACGATGTGCGTCGAATGAACAAACGACAGGTAAATAATTTCTTCGCTCAGATTATCAGAGATTCTTACGAGCGAGCGCATATGGTCGATAAATAGTCTTTATCGCTGTTCTTTTGCAGTTCCTGTATCAGATGTTAAGTTTTGGTATGATTGTTTCGTCTGCTTTGATGATCTGGAAAGGCCTGATGGTTGTAACAGGTAGTGAAAGTCCGATTGTGGTTGTTCTCAGGTATTTGAATACTTAACCTAATAGTGTTACATTTGATGCATCTTTCGCACGAATAAATTCATTTTTTAACGAAATCGTTTTCTTATTAACTGTTTTTCTCAATGAATTGCATATTACGTATTAAAATTATTTATTCATTTCGAATTACTTTAAGTTATGAAATGTGTAAACTAGAGAATAAATTTAATTTTCTATTTTGTATACAACTTATACGTTTAATTTAATATTTTATCATTTTATGATTTCTTACGCATAAAATTTTAATGTTATAGCGGTAGTATGGAACCAGCGTTTCATAGGGGAGATTTGTTATTTTTAACTAATTATCCAGATGAGCCAGTCAGAGTAGGAGAAATTGTTGTCTTCAAAGTTGAGGGTAGAGATATTCCAATTGTACACAGAGTACTTAAACTACATGAAAAGTAAGTATTTTTTTAAATTTTTACGATAACAAAAATCAAAGATAAGTTTAAATCAAATCATTGAAAAAATTTTTGATATATTTTAGAGGTGACCAAAATAATACTGTTAAATTTCTAACAAAGGGTGATAATAATTCTGTTGATGATAGAGGTTTATATGCATCTGGTCAATTATGGTTGACACATAAAGACGTTGTTGGTAGAGCAAGGGGTTTTTTACCATACGTAGGAATGGTTACAATATTCATGAATGAATATCCCAAATTTAAATATGCGGTATTAATGTGTTTGGGATTATATGTTTTGGTACATAGAGAATAAAGGTATTTCATATGGGAAATCATATGAAATAGACTGTTTGAAGATCTACAAAAAAGTGCATTGTAAAATTAAATCCTAATTGATAACTCAAATACACATGTGGAGCTATGTACAATGTGATTTTATGTCTTGTTGATTTCATACCACTTGAAGAACCTTTCGTACACAAGAGGTTGATAATGTAATAGTTTTGCAGGACTGTATGTATATTTACAATAGTAATAAGAAAATATTAAGATATATGTGTAAAACAACAGTACTTTTGTACTGTATTAAAAAACAATGTTCTGCCATTATTGGCAAAATTGAATGTACAAACATTTTTATTTTCATGTAATACTAGTGTTATTTTGAATAAATTCCATTAACTCGTTCAACAAATTAGTTGCAAAAATTTTCATTAGCAGTGTAAGACATTATACGTATAAATATCGAGTTTCAATATTTTATATGTCTAATTGTATTTTCTAATTGTAATGTAAAAATTATTATAATACTATTGTGTTACGTTTATTTTCCGTATTAGGAGATCATAAAATCAATAAATATTCTGTATAAAAGAAAAAGAAAAGAATGGAAAATTTGGGAAGATAAACATTAAAATGTATATATTTAAGTAAGCTCTTAATTTTTACAGCACATAAGATTAAGTACATCTTCCCTATCTTCTCCAGACTCGCAAATATCTGTATATAAAGTTTTTATTTTATAGGTACTGAATATTCTAAAAAAATTGACAACATAGTATAACCAATGATACTTGTTTGTAGCTAACTCTTATGGAAATCTTTGTATATTAATTACATTTATTCAATGCAATGTAATTTTTGTCAGTGATTATTCCAAATTATGAAATAAATTTATAGTATGCAAATTGTATATGATGTTTTATTTTTAATCTAGATACTTAGTTTCGTAGTTTTTATTGTTATTAAATTAGAATAAAAATTGTTTCAACATACAAAAAAGGATTAAACATACAAAAAATATTAGTGTGATATTTTTAGTTAAAAAATATCCATTTGGTTATATAAAAATAAACATTGATATAAGATTATTTATGTCGATTAGGTATAACGTGGTTCCACTCGAATCCACGTTTCTTTTGGAGTAATGATTAAACCTGATATTACGTCTTCAGGACTATTCGGTTCACCTTCTATAAACGACAAATTAAAATTTTGCATCAATGTAGCGAATATTTGGAACATATTGTACCTTGCGTACGTTTCACCCGTGCATACACGATGTCCTAGTGCAAAAGAAGGAAACCACATTATTTATAGTATTGCTGAGATTTGAATTAAAAATTCTTTACATACCAAATCCAAAAGGAAATGTGAAGTCTTTACACAATTGGCCATTTTCATTGAGAAATCTTTCAGGCCTAAAATTATCGGGATCACACCATAAATCGACATCTGTATTTAATCCTGCTAAATTGGTGATAACTATTGTATTCTTGGGAAGATCAAAACCAGAAAGAGTAGTTTTCTTTGTTGTTTTGTGAAATACACTGAATGGTGTTAAAGTTATGTATCTGAGTGATTCACGTATTGTTGCTTCGACATACGGCAAACTGAAACATTTTTGGTTTTTTAATAAAATACTTTTCATTATATTGTTAATATTAATGGAATATTTTCACATTACACCTTTTTCTATCTTCCCACGTAACTAATCTTTCGGTTCCAATCACTCTATCTATTTCCTCTTGTACATTTTTCATTACTTTTGGATGATGTATTACAAGCTTAATTGCGTGTACAACAGCACTCGGTAGTGCAGATAAAGCTGGGAACATGAAATCCACAAGGCTCATAATAAGTTGTTTCTCGGAGAAAGATTTTTTCTTAATATCTCCTTTCAAAACTTTTAAATATCGATCTACTAAGCCATTATCATCATCATCATCATTATTTAAATGTTTCCTTTTCTCTAAATGTTCCTATAATAATCATAACATTTTACAATTATGAGGTACATTGAAGCGATATAATTTTAAAATAAAAATGGAAAATTTAAATATACCTTAATGAAATCTACCATACGATAATTTCCTATCATCATATTTTTGTATCCAAACATATTTCCGAAATATTTCAAGAACCAGAATTGAGAAATTGCTCCACCCGTAGTGTCAGCTGCTCTTTGAAACATCATAGCAGATTCACAAAGATATTTCAGTTTATAATATTCTGAACGATCGAATCTTTCGCCAAACATTATATTCCATATAGCGTTTGCAGCATATGGGTATAAAACATCCGGAAATCGCGCAGAACCATTTTTTAAGAATGACTAATAATTGCATAGAAATGTCACTCTTAAGTAACACTTAATTTCAAAACAATTTTCATTGAGTCTTTTGAAATACCTTTTCCGTATCGTTAATGGGACCTTCTTCTAACATATCGATGAGAATTGCAATTTCTTCCATCGTGTCTGCTTCAACTTTTTCATGTCTTCTACCAAATCCAAAATCTCTCATATGTCGAAGAATAAATCTTCTTTGCTCTTGCCAATGTGAACCTTCGGTGAAAAAGATTCCTGAAATTTCATACAGTATAAAACACGACTACACATTTTTTTCATAAACGTATCAAATTTTCTTCATTAGGAAATACCCAATGATTGTCCAAATGCTCTTGCTAAGACAACATCTAAGGTGGATGGTCTTCCATCGAAATCACTATTTGTCAGAACTTCTTTAATACTGTTATAATCATTCGCAACAACAGTCATAAAACCACCCAAATAACACGTCAAGATTTTAGATTTCAACTTATTTGTATAATATGTCATAGCTTTAAAAGGAAATTCATAATTATACCATAATAAATGCCAATAAGATCCTACTATTGGTAACCGCGGAATACCTATTATAATATAAAATATTTAAATTACAATAAAAAAAAGTAAGTGAATAATTATGAATGAATGATTTATAGGAAATCATACAGAAAAAAAGTTTATTTAAAAAATATGGCATGCAGAATTACTTTAATTTAATGAAACTTACATGGTGGTTTATTTGGAGTTGTACGGTTGATAAATATATAAATTTGATATCCTATTAATAGAACTAATATTATAATAAGAAATAATGACATTCTATTTTAAACTTTGAACACGAAATGATTATTTGCAATTATTTCTCTATTATTTATCTCTATTTATGCCAATGTATATCAATTTCTTTTTGACATGTACGACCATATCTTTCAGTGGAGTCAAAGGTGAGTGATTTATGTGATTGGTTTAGTATATTATTTCTCAAGCAGTAGATTATTTATTATCTTTATATGCGTCATTTATGTGCGTCATTTGTTAGAAAATTATAGAAATTACAGAGAGCTTCATGTAAATAATTTGAAGAAAAATTATACTTTTGCAAATAATATAGCAATGATTATTAGACTGCAGATATTTATACAAATTCATATTTTTAAATATATAATTTAAAAAATAGTATTTCAGTAGGAAATTGAATATTTTACACATTCTCTTTTTAAATTTTTATATATATGCATAAAAATTCGCAGTGGTACATATATCTAAATAAATATCAGTGAGAATGTGTGAGCTTCAAAAGTATTAGAGGTTACAAAGTTTACTTATTGTTAGTCACTAATTCTGTAATTTCTTATTTATTTATTTGATTTAATTTATTTTAAATATAAGATATAAGGATATTTTCAATTACGATAACTTCTAACAAAAATTTCTATTTTATAATACAAAGTATCATACATCTTTTGAATTTATTAAATCACAACGTAAAATATCTAAGAATTATTTATTACACTTCATCATACTATATTCTATGAAACTACAAAAAATAATACTTTTTTTTTTTTAAATATTAGCCCATGATTTAATTAATTTACAGAGTTCATTTACTGAAAATATTTGGTATCACCTAAATATACTACTTCTAAACTATTTGTTATCACCGAACGCATTCGATCGTCATTCATTACTGCATAACCTACACTTGGAGATACTTTATATAATAAACAAATACAATCTTCTAAGTTCTGCATTATTTCCTTATCAAATACTGGAGTTTTAGTTAAATCAAAATGCAGTTTCAAGAAAGCAGTATACAGAGGTACACAGTGAGCTGCCACTCGAAGATGAAACATTAATAGGAAGGTTTTTGCAGTCTGAAAAATTTTGTTTAATATATAATAAAAATAACAAAATAATATTAAATTTTATATATATAAAGATATTAACCTCCAATGTTGCTTTCAATGTTCTTAAATCTGTATGATGTTCACAATATTCAGAAAGTATTCTTGCTAATCTTTCGCACCACTTGGCACAACCAATATTAGTTAAGAGTTGAGGCAAACTCAACATATACACATGTCTCAATTCTACATTTTGTTCAAATTCCATATTATCCAACAGAACAGCTAAAATATCATCCCTCTTTGTCCACTGTAACAACATATAACATTACAAAGTTTATATTTAATTTAATACATTAGTAAGTACTAATTTTTTAAACTTACTTCAAACACATTTAACATATTATTCCAATGTTCAACGGTAGCTAATAAATTTGCTAAACATTTATATGTCAAAATTACATATTTGGCTTCTCTTTGACGACTTAAATTCTCTAAAGCATGAAAAATCACATTGGCATATCCAGTATCGATCAATCCTTTCTTCTAAAAAATCGCAGTTAAAATTAGTAATCTATATTAGTAATCTATATTAAACAACATAATAACTCAAATTTATATAATATGGATTTTTACCAATTGAGAATGCTGAATAATTTGATACAAACATTCAAGACCTAGTACAACATTTTCTGGCACATAATCATCAATAATTATTAAAGCTGTTGGAAGCACATCGCCAATATGATTATATAAAACTGGTTTCTGTAAAAAAACAACACAAATTTAAACACGTAATTAGATTTATCATCTTTGTTTTGTTTAATTCAATTTATGAACCTCGATTTGATATAAAATCCATTTGTAACATACGATAGCTGCTGGATAAGTTTTCCAAGTATCTTTCAATAATTTAGGTCTTAGTGCCAATAATATTGTGATAAAGTTATCTTGTTCCATTAAAAGTTGTGAGACGCTATCATATTTATATAATCCCAAGAGCTCATCTTGAAGATCTTTAGAGATAAACGCAGATTCTACAGTGTTCCAAACATTTTTTTCATGCTGTTCTCCAATGAGTAATAAGAGATTAATCGTAAATGTCTTTATTATTAACGTATCTCGCTTTAGTTGTATTTCGGCTTTGTCGTTACGATAGCGAATGATGTGCTGAAGCATAAACTTGATATTTCGCAAATTTTGATCTATAATTTGTTTATACTGTCTAAAATCTTTTTCCTCGCATGGACTAGCACCGACGGTTATTTCAGAGACATAACTCTTTTGAATAAGATCAATGCAGCCTGTCCATAAGTCTTCCTCAGAAATATTGCTTGTAATTTTTAGAGATTCCAGTCCTTTTAAGAGATTATTCATTTTAAAAATTAATTGTCTAAGAGTCCGTCAAAAGATAATAATTACTTCCTTGCGAATCAACTTCTTCGTAACGATTTATCAATGTCGCAAATATACACAAAATATACCATTTTTCAAATTATAGTGTTTCATTTAATCTAACCTTCCGTTTCGGTCGTCTTAATCAACAAAATAATTGTTGACATTTACGAACCTGAACCCTTTCGAACGATTTGAATACTCAATACAAAGAAGTATGCTACTTGTTATCAAGCGTATGCTGTTCATATGATAATTTGACAAAAATTTTTGGATCAATTCAACAATATCCAATTTCCTTATTATTTTAGCTGGATGTTTCTTCTACTGGTCTAATCCTCGTGAATTTACGATAATCACTATATTTTGTAATGTTCGATGTCTCGAAGAAGTAATCGATATGAACCAGACGAGGTCTCGACCTATCTGTCACCTTTCTCTTTTGTACAATCTTCCTTTCTTCAATCGTATCGTTTAATATGTCGTTGCTAGTCAGTCACTTGACGAGTGTACGACAGTCGTATTCGTGTCATTTTAACCAAAATTCAGAACACTTGTGTTTAACTGCACCACAGTGGAAATCACAGTGAACGCTGTCCAATAGCGTTTCGGAGCATTACACGTCCATACTGAACGTCGTGTCGCTTAACGACAATTGTTATTTATTTTTTATCAGTTTCTAAGATCCTTGGTAATTATGAATTAAAGAAGGTGTAGTAGCTGGTAGTTACGACATGGCTGAGTACCGTTAGTTCATTTTCTATTATTTTCAAATCATTTATCGTATCGATGTTTCATTTTCTATGATTAGCCTTTGTTTCTCCTCCATTTTGCTTTCTATATATGGGACACCGCCCTTCGAACAGCTATTAGTTAGTAATTTCTTATTTTTTTCGTTCGAGTAACATACAATTATCAGAAAAGCATTTTGTTATTATGTTAATATTAGTTTCGTTATTTGGAAAATTTTTCACGAGTTTCTTGCGAAAGTTACATAACCTCAAAATTGTGCAAATTTGTAATTTCGTGTTTTACTTCATTAATTCGATCATTGCATATAGTATCATTTTAAGTATAATCATTTTACGATGTACTCCAGAATGTCATCTACATAAGCATAAAGTAAAATTTACAAATCTTTTTAAATGTTATTCTGGTTCTCTTAAGGATCAGGCTCATATTGTGTATCATCAGGGGTAGGCAGTGATTCTGAAGTCATGGCAGAGTTAGCAGCATTTCTTGGTCAGGAAATTCCCGAGGGAAGAAACAACCTGGCTGATAATCATATAAATCTTGAGAGGGTTGCCGATTATTGCGAAGCTAACTATTTTCAAGCAGAAAACAAAAGAATAGCTTTAGAAGAAACCAAAAATTTTACCACTCAATCACTGGCTAGTGTAGCCTACCAAATAAATACCCTTGCTTATAATTTTTTGCAACTATTGGATTTACAAACATCTCAGCTTGCTGAGATGGAAAGTCAAATGAATCATATTGCTCAAACAGTTATGATACACAAAGAGAAAGTAGCTAGAAGAGAGATTGGAGTACTAACAGCTAACAAAATCACAGTACGTCAGTACAAAATCATTGCACCAGCAAATCCTGAGAAACCAATTAAATATGTAAGAAAAAGCATTGATTATACAATCTTGGATGATATTGGACATGGAGTACGTAGTAGTGGTACTCCAAGGAGCAAACAACGTGGTGGAAGTCAAGGCAGTGTACAAAGTTTAGGGGCAACTTCTACTGCTTCTGGATTAGGTGCTGCCATGGTAGGACCGGCTCCTACCACTAAACCACCTACTCCTCCTCAAACAGTAAGAACTGGTAAATAAAAAAAGAATATATATATTTACTTTAAAGTGATTTTGAACTATTTAATGTAAATTTCTTTGCTTTTACACTAGGAACATTGAGCAAAGGATCACGAGAATACAGGACACCACCTGCAGTTGCTCCACCTCAAGTTCCTAGTCATTATGCTCCTAATTATCCATTGGGCCATCCAAGAAGAGAACGTGGTCCTGGTTATAGTACATTACCTTTACATGCACATACTACATCTCATGCAACTCATAATACCAATCACAATGCACATACAAACACTGTAATCCAACATACTTCACCACCTCAAGTAGGAACAGTTCATCCATTGCAAAGTCATCCACAAACACCACCACCAGCACCACCTAGTGTAACAGCAGGCTATGTCCAAGAACATAATAGTATGCCTCGTAAGTGTTTAGATTGAAATTAAGTTTAAGTGATATACCTAAGGAATTAAGATCGATTTTCATTTCTAGCACCACCTTCGCCGTTAGTCGGCATAACTGGCAATACGTTAGATTTTACGAATTATCACACTTTATCAGAAAGATTAGGTCATCAAGTTAGTCGAAGTAGTGGTGCAAATAGTCCACCATTGCCACCGCCGCCACCACCAGAGCAAGAAGAACATCCGCAATTTGGTAGGCCTACACAATCTAGCGGTGCTATTATGCCTATTGTTCCAGATGAAGAAGATCTCCCTGGTTGGGTTCCAAAGAATTATATCGAGAAAGGTATATCGCGATACTTTTTACATTACAGAATATCCAAGTAGCATTAAGATGTAATCAAATTATCGTTTTAGTTGTGGCAATATATGATTATTATGCCGACAAAGAGGATGAGTTGAGCTTCCAGGAAAGCTCTGTAATTTATGTACTGAAAAAGAATGACGATGGGTGGTGGGAGGGAGTCATGGATGGTATAACGGGTTTGTTTCCCGGGAATTATGTAGAACCTTGTGTTTAATAAGTGCTTCAATGTTGCATTTAGATATATCAAAATTGTGAATATCGGTGATTATTCACAGAAGACTGCAAATTCAAGGAACACATTCCTTGATTTTAATATCTTATTTAATATAATCGTAAGGCTATACTAACATGATCGATGCGAGGATACATAAGAAAACATAATATAAAATATAATGTGAAAGGTGATAAATGTGTAAATTTCAGATTCTTCCACAAAAATCTCAAATATCATGCGAATTTTCTAAAAATCAAACTAACCAATCTTTATATCAACATAAGAAAGTGTATTTTTTGGTAAATAGTATTATCTTGGGTGGATATTATTTTATCTCGATTCCAATAGATCATATTTATATACATATATGCATAAAGGAATATAATTATTAATTAATTATTATTCCACTATATAATCAGTTAGCTATTAATTGTATTTATGTATCTTAAGCGTAATCAATACGATGTTAGTATTAGATTAATGAGCAATCAAAATACCAAACGTCCTGTTGTCGTGTAACGAGAATCTTTGCGCCTTATACTGAATGTGACTTTGTAATATAAATTGTTTTATTTCAATGGTTAGCAATGTATCAATCTTAGAATTTTATTTCTCGTAAAATTAAGTCGACGGAAGTAATCCTCATTTGATTGTCTTAGGAAGTATACGAGGTCGTAATATATTCTTAATAGAGTCAATTAACGAGCACATGAATCGTTTAAGACATAATGATTTCATTTAATTACGTAGTACTGCAATAGAAGCATTTTGTACGGTACTGCTCATTAATGGGCATTATTAAGACAGATGTAAGTATCTCTTAATTGCCCGAGTAATACTGCGGTTATCTCTTTCTCATTTCTCACTAAATTCTTCTTTTATACAAGCTAAAAACTTGTATTGACAATAAAGGTCTCGTTCTCACGAGGATTACATATTTTGAAGAATTATCACAGGATTGATACAGGAAAATTAAGGCAGGATTTTCAAACGAATAACTAGTGGATAGAAAATGGAATCTTTAATTTTAATAGGAATTTTAATGAAAGATTTTATTTCTTATTAGGGAAGTATAATGAATGTACGAATACAATTGTATTTAGAATCAAATAAAATAATTGTAATAAAATTTCGGACGATGTTTATCCAGCAGTTGCGATCGTTTTATAAGTTCCCTCTAATTTCACGTTATTTTAGGCCACAAGTAACTTTGCTTTCGTTCAATTACTTCACAATTACTTCAATTTATGCTGTCAATTTTATGCTCAAAGCTATCCTATTTGAGATTCATTTTGTAATTGGTCTCGACGATCGCCTAAATTATTCGTTATGGGAAGTTTTCATCTGGTAGAATATATCGGAAGCATAGAATTACATACAGTTCCCAACTATAAACATTTCCTCTTGCAAGCCCATAATAACACTCACGAGAGTAACGTACATAAATTCTTACAGTAAAAGATTAGTGGAAAGAAAATAGAAGGAAAGAGGCACCTGGCTACGAGAACTGCGTAACAGTAGGAAAACAGCTCAACTTTGAGAGTATAGCACCAAGCTATCCTCATATAAATTGCAACATGCTTGAAAGAGGTCGTATGAAAGTGAAATTGTGCTAAAGGGAGAGAAGAAACGTTTTCTTTTTCTTTTTGTTATTACTTATCCTCATACATTGCGAGATTTTTTCTCGATAAGACTCTTCTTTTCAATACGTAGGAATTGTCGATTGAAAGTTGTAGTTTAAGAAATCTTTTGAGGTTTTTTTTGCTAAAATAACAAGGGAAAAAGATGTACAATTATAATTACTCGGTACTTTTTTTAATTAATCTTTTATACACTTGTGCGGGAGATTTAGTAAGTAGTAAATTGACATTTTAATCCGACGCTGAAAAAAGTAGTATAAAGCGGTTCAGATGCGTTGATAGCACGATTATCCGAAAATCAAGTATAAGTTGATAAATTTACAGAAAATCGTGAACGATCGTATCCCTCCGATAAGCAAAAGCGCAGAATTTATTCGATATTGGAGGCAGTGCAGCATACTTTATCAGGCTTCTTGGCGACTGGATAAATCTAAGGAGACGGAGTTGGCTCACGTACAACCAGCTATCTGATCTAATTCTCCAGATTGATTATCCCCCGGGTACCGGCAGGCAGCTCAGACCCATCTTCGCCTCGCTTGTAACAGAAACCGCTTCATTTGATTAATACCATTTTCTGGGATAGCCACGACCATCTTCTCAACCCCGATCATCCCTTTCCATCTTTACCTGTCATTCTGTTCGTTCTTTCGCCGAATCGTAAAATATTCTCCGTGAACCTTTGTCTCGGTTGCTACGAATTTTCCTCTGTATCAACGAATAATAGATCCTCTATTCTCCTTTCTCCTTCTTGCAACAAAGTGTACCTTGTTAATCGATAGCGAATCACTTGTTAATTCGATTTCAAGAACAGAATTGCACAAATAATATCTGGATAAAGTTTAAGGAAACGAAATTACAATTTAAATGAAGCAAATCGTTGCATTTAGTTTGCACTTCTTGCGTCTATCGTCCCATTCGATTTTAAGCAAAGAGAAATAAAACATCCCGATTTCCATCGCCGCGCCGTAGAGATTCCTTATAGCAAGACAAATAATCAGTAAGATTTAATAGTCGTCAAATTCGCGTTCCCTCAGTTCACAAAAGTGGTAGATTTTATATCCAGTGTCCTTATATCAGAGGCGTGAAATGTCGCTTTTCTTATTGATAACTTACTCTTCTAACGTGACTGCAGTAACGTCGACGGAGGAGGTTGAAAATTTCTACGCAATACACCAGGGATGCAGAAAGCTGACCGGGATGTCGACCGAAGGAAATGGGATTAACATTCGTCGTGGCTTCTGACGAGTTCCAACTTGTCGATTCGTTTCTGAGGAAAGAGGAAATATGCCACCAAGCGGATATCCTCGTGGATGGGTGGAAAGATTGAACAGGATTCGAAGCGGTTCACCGCTATGGCGACTAAAATTCCTGTCTGGCTCCGTCATCAGTCTTAGTTTAACTTGTTGGCGTGACCAGATGTTTCTCCAGCCACATGTTTCTGCAGGTTGTTGTGTTGCAATTTAAACGCGTGCTGCGAGAATAGTTGTCATCACGTTTCTTGAAGTCTCGTGCTCGAAAAGTTGACAAAAAAGGGTTATGATCTATGTTTTAATTAAAAGTACCTGCATATATGAAGCATAAACGAAGTATGAGATGACACGTGATTACGTGGATTATGTTCAGGATATGATATGAATTCGATTAAACTTTCGAACTGTAAATGTTTGGCTCGTATATCAATCTTCTACGCGCTGTTCATTTACGAAGTAGACAGTATCTATCATCGAGTAGTTAGTCCTTCTCCTAATGACTGTTTCATATCTTGAATCTTTGACTGTAATCGAAGATTAAAGGATTACAGGATCTGACTCGACGCGATCAGGCTACCCGACTCTTTATATATTTTGTTCGAACCCGACCGACCCAAGTCCAAAATATTGGGTACTTGCACGTATTATGCTTTAATATTCTTTTGTTTTTTAATGTCATTATGTAGCTTTCTGTGTAGTTCAATGATAATTTTAATATATAATATTATATTATTTATTATTATTATAATTATATTCTTAACATATTCCTGATCCTTGAACACGAAAGAATTTTGTCTCAGCTACAGTTTTTAAATGGTGTACTGTTTCTTTATTTGCTTTTATCTTTGTGGCATAATGAATGTTACAAATTCCTTTACCGGCTTTCTTACGTTGCTGCGGAAACGGAAAGGTGTTCGTGTGCCATTAATATTCATGTATTTTAAATAATCTTTCGTCGCTTTCCTTCGCAGCTGTAAGCATCTATCTCTCTAGACTCCGCTCTTTCTTTTGTCGCGACAAAAAAATCGGAATATTCAAAGAGTAAAAATTCTTCGTCCACTCGAAAATCCAACAGTGAGAAGCATAATTGAAAAAATTATCAATATTTTAAACTGTTATAACGTTATCAAAAAAAAATCATACAACTATCTACATATTGGTCTCATTTTAAAGCACGAAACTTCGACTTTGATTATCCCGAGTTCGTTTTTTCAAAGATATTAAAAATACTTTTATTTTTGAAAATTGTAAAAATTTCCAACATTTCTAAAAATACTAAAATTTTTGTCATGACTTGATGCATTATAATCTTGAAAATTGAAATTTTTTTCTTTAGAATGACTCCATAAAACTTGCTGTGTAGATTCTTTCGCCATTTGAATTTTAAGAATTAAACGATAAAAATTTAAGAAATTCTAACATCTCGTCAGTATATTCCAAATACAAATTAACGATTTTGTTCCGTTTAATCGCAGATATGTTTAACAGGTCAGATAAGTTCAGTCAGATGGTTGGCGAGGTTCGAGGCTCGAGTAAAGAAGAACGAGTCAATTTTGCCGATGCAATTTCATCTGGACACATCGTCGGAGAATGAGATGATCCAAGTGGGAGCCACGTTGCCTTCCATAATGTATGCATTATGATCCGTTCTAATTTGACAGAGGATACCCCGGCGACATGAATTTGCGTTACGCACAGCATGTATCGTAGTACGAGTAGTTGGGGGAGAGCGAATTACGATGGGTTCAAGGATAAACCACGGGGGGGAAGGGGCACGTTAGTCTCTAGTTGGAACAGGGTTGAGAGGCTAAACCAGATTTCATTGCGATATTACCTCTGGGAGGCGTGTTCCCAGGGAATCTCACCTAACCGAAGATTTCAACTTTGTGTCATCTCTCGCCGAGCTAAATCGAAAATAAAATCGTCAAGATGGATGTACGATGATCTAGCCTGACTGAAAACTGGATCACGCTTCAAAACTGGCTTAGATCTTTAAACGCAAAGTTGGCCCGAGTTTTAGATATGTTACTCGTATCAAGCTGATGACGCTTAGTTCCGTGTCTCTGGGGATTGAATTAAACTTCCCTCGCGCGTTGTATTTAAAGTAGGGGTAGCGCTTAATAGCGCGAAATACTCACGAAGGAGTAAACGTCGGGCAAGAATGCCCTGACTGAATTGAATAATAATTTAAAAAAGCAATCTGGTTGTGAAGCACGTTTCCACAAGCTCACGCGATACTTCAACCTTTTTTCCTAATGGGATATCGATTGAAACGCACACAAGCGTCGGCACTTGCCACGGGTTTCTTTCGTCGAGCGCGTCGCACATTCGCAATAGAAAGAGAAAGGGAGAGAGAGAGAGAGAAAAAAAACAGCATTTTCCAAGAGGACGCTCGTAAAAAGTGTTCGGGCGTTGATCGATTCTCAGGTACAAATAAGTAAACCGTATCGTTTGTAGCAACGTTAAGCTGTCCTGAACACTTGAGCCGCTTTCATTTCTTCCTAATCTTTCGAGCGATCGGCACACAAAAGCTGCTGCTTCTCACCCACTCTCTTTCTACCTCTGTCCTATAACAATCCACACCCCTTGACCCTTCACTCCCTCAACTGCCATCCGCTATCTAACTGCCTCTAGTGGTATGTCCAGTACAGCCCCAACGACATTAATCTAGGATCTGCAGACTACCCAGAATCCGCATAAAGGAGATGTCTCAGAATAGATTGATTGAAAGGACTATAAGTCTTTGGATCCAAATACTTCTCTGTCTTCTGGCTGAATGATGGTCAGACAATCGAAAGAGAACGTGTGAGTGTCAAGTTTTCTGCGCCAGCGTCTCCGACGTTTTTCTTCTTTCCGATCAATTATAGGAATCTTATAATTGGAAACGAAACATTGCCATTGTGACATTGCTATGTAATTATAATTTTTAATATTATAAATATAATATTAATAATATTATAATTTTTAATATTATAGATTCATTTTCGTTAGGGAACGGATGATTGCAACAATGATTTTGGGTAATACAAATAATTTCGCTTATTCTGTATAGACTAAAATTTAAAAAACAAAATTACAGATAATTTATTGAATCAATTAATTTTATTTCATAGACGAAAAGGATTATTTATTTTTTGTTTCAAGTTAGACAATATGTTTGAAATACGCGCGCAATTTAGATGATGATTACAGCGCCAACGGCGAAATTTCGCAATTAGTTATTGCGATGCTCAATAATCGATATAATCGATATTTCTCGTGATTGCGGTTGGAACGTAACGGACAAAGTCGCGTCGCATCGGTTTGAAGTGAAGTGAAACGGAGCAGATATCCAGTGGTCATCAGGTAAGGAGTAGAATTAATATCTTTTAGATTTCTTTTTGCGATTGTTGAATATGTATACGATTTACAACAATAAGCATTACTTACTGCATACTCAATTCGTTGCATGCACATTCAATCTCGCATTCAGTCACGCATTGGTTAGAAGTAATGAAAGTTAATGTTAAAAAAGCATTGTCTTTAATTATATCTTGTATTTATCAATTTAATAAATTTTATTCGATCAAGCGAAATTAACATGGGTGATCCTAATATAAATATTTATGTATATAAATATATAGCATTTTCGTATGGTACTTTGCTTCTTCACGAAAATGGCCGAATTCTGTTCGTGCATGTTCGGCTCCCCACCCCATGAAATTAATTCTCGACACGAACTTGTTGCGCGGGGGTTATTTTATTGTCGATCGTTGAATTGTTAAGATACATCATTCTACACGGCGCTCATTAACTATGTAATTCATACTTTCATTATCCTTTCATTGTTCATATTCACACTATTTTTAACTTTGTTTAATTTATTTAGTCGATAGTTTACCGGATATTATTATAATTTATTTTTCTTTTTTTTTACTGTCTTTTTGGTTATTATATTTATTGATAGTTCGTATTATGAGTTCTAAAAATAGTATTTTTTAATGTAATAGTTATTTCATTTTTGCTCGTTTTATGCATTTATTTGAAAGTTTTGGTTTCTTTTGTACAGATTATTGCTGATTACGAGAATATCTTCGATGCATCAGGAAGACGTTGTGAAATTCAAATGGACGCCATATTGCTCAACAATATATCTCATAGCATTCAATGAAGGTATAATAACATTTTATCTATCGCAACGAAGGCAGATATATTTATACATTTGTTTCTTCTTTTTATTGAATAATTGATAATATTTATTTAATATTTAATCAATGTACATCCGTCATAATCATATTTAAATAATCATATTCTGCGCATCGTATCTTTTATGCACTGCGCAGAAATACACTATATTTTATTAATTTGAAATATATTTAAAACTCTAATAAAAACATCCCAATCTTCTAACAATGATTTCTTTTTACACAATTTATTACTACACGCAATATTTTTCATATATTTTTTAGAGTATAATAGCTTTTATTAAATTTAATTACAATAATCATACGTGGAATTAGATTTGGTACTTTTAAAAGATTTAATTATTAAATTTTACTTATTAAAATTTGTAATAGTTGTATTTTTCATTCTTTTAAACTTTTTAAACCAGCAATGGTATGTTTCTAGGGATTAATTATAATATTTCACATGTTTTGTTAAAGGTTCTTCACATTTGCCTTTTCCTCTTTTCTGGGAAGAATGTGATGGTGTTTCCAAGTTAAGAACGTAAGAATCTTTGCATATTATATTCCAGTTAACTTTATTCCATGTATTTTGCTTTATTTACTTGAAAAATAATAATAAAAGTAAATAATTATTACTTAATAAATAATAATAATAACTTTCTGATTGGAAATTTGATAAGTCTAGACTTTTCAGTCTTAAATTGTTATATTATTATTAGAGATGATCAAATTTTCAATATTAATTAAAATTAAGATCAAATTATAATATTGTATGCTTTGTTGCAGATTTTGGTCCTTCATTTCTTCTATACGATTCGAATATTCCTGTCTGATAATGAGCTTCAGGATGACTTTCCCTAAAAGCCACAACAATATCAATTACAACATTTTTCGCATCGAATCGTGAGTCGCATGCTTTTTTGTTCCTCTGGTCACTCAATTATGTCGTAGGATGAAAGGTCCGAATCGACACGGGTGACTGGTTGTATTACGTACAATTTTTGACGAGCATAATGACCATGGATATTTATCATATAATATCCACGAGTAACATTTTCTTTCTTATATTTTATTTATTAGCTCAGGATAGGTTTTCTTGCACATCGTGTTTAAATGTTAATAACAGTGCAATAATAATTAATCTGAACGTGATAGTGAAATAAAATATCTAGAATTAATATATATAATTTATTATGTGAATTCACTATTGTTATTTGTAAAAGTAATGCGTACTGAATGTGATTATTTGCAAAAATGAACTATTCATATAATTAACAAAAAGATATGAATATCCAAACAAATAACGAATGTTACAATGATTTTGCTACAAGTATTTTGTAGGGGAGAAATCGGATACCCTCCGATTTCGTTTCTATGAATATTACAATTTTAATTAATATTGTTACAGTGCTAATGATGATAATTTTTAATTAATATTTTATCAAACTAATATCTAATTCTATCACGTTTTTATAATAATATAAACTTATATCTCATTATTCAATAAAATTTGAAATACAAAGATATTATTATAATAAGTTCAATTTTAATAAATAGTTCAATTTTTTATTCGTTTAAAAATGTATCAAATTTCACGTGCAAGAAGACATTTTGCGGCAGGCAGATTTCAGAATCAAAACAATTGAATGTTACTTTTGTGTTTTTAAAGATGTGTTTTGATAAAGAAATCGCCTGATTTCACTTAGAATTCATTATTATTCGTTGAATTTTATATTATTTTACATAATTTGCTTTGAATTTTACTTTCTTTTTCAATAAATTCATTATACTTTTTTACTTAGCTGTAGCAATTCAATAATCTTTGAATAAATCATTAAAGTAAATTATAAAGTCATAGAAAATTGAAATAAACTAAGCGAATGCAATATTATAAAATATTAGGTACAAAATAAATATATTAATCATCTTTTTAGCTCAGGATTTTCAGATTAATCCTTTCCGTGTTCATTGCCAGGATCTCACTCACGTGCCCAGGTGCTACTTGGATGGGAGAAAGGCAACGAGCATGATGACCATAGTTTATAAGTATACTTAATAATTCCTCAGCGACTGATGATATGTTAGTGAATCGTGCACGACGTATTTTCCACACTGTGCGTGTGTGGTTAGGCTGTGGAATTGCGTCGTCTTTTAAAATTTTAATTCCGAAATATTAATAAATTTCATTCTCGACACGATTATCACTTATACTGTTAAATGCAGCGAATTATGAATAGAAGTATTATTAATCTTAATGAATATACATATAACAATGAAGAGTATTAAAACTGAAATTGAAATATATTTAATTAAAATCGAAATACGTAGATACATTTATCATGTTTTGCGGAATGGTCGCTAGCGTTCATCAGTCGATTTCAGGCAAATGGTACGTAAATTAAAGTATGAAAGTTGTATGTCAAACTCGGGTGTCGGAGGTGTCCCGGGATATCCTCTCTAGTGTAGGTTTGCGCCCGTAGTGGTATGTGTGAGAACCGTGGAGTGAGTGTGTTGGTGTGCCTGTTTTGCCATTTTTTAAATATAGGGCGATTGGTTAGGATAGGTAGCTTACTTTCTGGTGTGTCTGTGTTTGATTATAAGTAGGTAGGGCCGGGCAGGTTGGCACAGTCTCTGGTCGCGTGCACTCTCGCGTGTCCAACCTGTTTCTGGAAATGCAATTTGAGAAATCGCAGATACAGCTGGCACGAGTGGAGCATGCCCTCGTCTCCGGTTATATTCACCGATTTTTCGAATTTCGCGGTCGTGGTCGCGAGTTGGGCCGCGAGTTAGGCGAAACGAACGTTTACGTACTACTCGAGCACTCACGTGCGAACGAGCAGCGATCACGGATGTGATCGATGATCGTCCACGTGTAATTGGGTCAGCTTCCGCGATTAATCTTTTTTGTTTTGCGATTAGAAAGACTCGAGTTTAGATTTAAGTTTCAGCGGGCATTGCGCCCGAAGAAAGAAGAGGCTACAAGCCGAAGAGGCCCGGCAAATTGCCGTAGAAGAGGGCAACTACTAATGGCTCGTCATCTTCTGGATGGGGAATCCATCTAGAGCATGGAAAGTCATTCTCGTTACTACTTTGTCATTATGCTCGCTTTTTAGTATTTGTAGTACGTAGCATTTGTTTTTCTTTTTCCATGTCGGAGTAAATTGCAATTTTTTATTAGTATTTCGAGAAATAGAATTACGGTTTGAATTAGAGCCAAATGGAAAAATATTTATTTCAGTTTACACATTAGAGTTGCGGTATAACGATGATCGCGTTTGCTTTAGTGTTGCGTTTGTAAAATGCCCAAGTATCTTTCGAAGATTATAGAAGTTTCTTAATTATCTAATGGCAGCAATGTGGCTGTACTAGTTTCGGGAGTTCTCTATTTTAATAATGTTTTTTAATAGAAAATCATTCGCGATTTATTTTGTGAATTTTCTATTTTACATTTGATTTAAATGAATCGATATTGCGAAACAGAAAAGATGTTCTATTCTCGGTCTGTTGTCCGGATTTAAATTCAGTGGATGATTATATTTCGGTAGCTTTCTGGCTGCTCATTTGCTTTCTTTTCAGCGTCCTTCATTACCAGGTTGTTTATCATTAAAAATGCTGTTAAAAAGTTGATTATTCAAATTTTAATTTTTTCATCTGCAATATTTGCAATTTTTTAATAATTTTATGAATATATGAAATGTTTTATGAGTGTTTTCATTTATTCCATAATTTTTTGCTAAAATTCAATCAATAAGAAATACAATTATAAATTACTTTTTAACGGCTTGATATCTTTGTGTTTTCAAGTATTAATTCAATAAATAAGTTTATTACAGATTGAATATTACGGCAAACACGTATGAAGATTAATGGAATAACATGAATCAAAGAAGAGGATTAAAGGGGAAGAAATAAATATGAGGAAATGACGAGTTCGAGTTTTCTCCATTGGTAATTAATCATATTTTGTATAATTTTATTTCAAGAACCGTTTACTCCTTTATTCTATTTAGATTTTCATACAGACAGATGCAAAATTAGATATGTAAATCAAATCTATAGATTTAGTTAAATAGACGATCGAAGACAGGTTTATAAATTTATATTCATAAACAGTGTCATAGAAATTATTTATATTTCTTGATCGCGAGTAGATTTACTTCTCGATCACTATTATTAGTTTTTTATGATTAAATCGCGGCTTTATTTTAGAGATTCCTCAAAAGAGTTTGTAAAGTTTGCACCATTCTATCCATTTAAGTGCTAGCTTCTTTCTTAAATTATAAATAATTTGCCTTGAAGCATTGAAGATGCCATGAGTGATAAAATTTCACTAGACTCGTCTCGAAATTATTATACAAGGCTTTGTTCGCGCATTCACCATCGTGGCACACGTAATGAATAATCAGCGATAGTGATGTTATTTTAGAAATTGTTGATCGTCCTGCTGTCGCAATTACTGCTGGCAGTAACGAACTCTAATCGCTCTCGGGAGTAATTTCAAGGATCTTACTGAACGTGTCGAAGTCAGATCCCTCAGTGAAATCATACTTCTTGTTCGTTAGTCTCCGTGAAGTTTGAATTTGCGGGGATAAAGCGAAGCAAAAACTTGTGCGTCTCATGAGACGAGTCTTTGAAGCTGCAGCTGCCATTCGTCTGACAAACGAGCTTCATTTTTGTTTATTTCATTGAAATTTCTTCCTCGATAATAAAATCTTAAAATCACTTTTTTATTAACCTTTAGAGGATCCTCTTTCGGAAGTTTATGTAAATATACAACCGACGTGTCGCTTGTATATCAAGGTTTATACTTATACTTTGAGTAGATATTTTTAATGAAAACCACAAAAGACTGTGGCTTTGTTCTCTGAACGTAAACGATATTCTTGGGCGTTGTACTTTGGAAATTTTAGAAAAATTCATCAGAAAGCAGAACACGTAGGCTGCATTCGGGTGACAGGTGTCGCGCTTCTTTCTAATTTGTCCGTGGAAGTATTATACTCATCCGTTTGGATTAAATCTTTATTTCGTTATTCTTGGCTCAAGTCTTCCGACGAAGGCGTCGGTAGACATCTAAGAAAGTCGATGTTCCCGGGTAAATCTGGACGAATTGTACGGCAGAGTGCGAGTTGTTGCAGGAAAACGGATTCGATGGAAACACGAGAGGGCCGGAAAAGCGAGAGAAAAGCTCGCCCAGGAGAACAAGTTTGTCATCGTCGCGGTTGTCTAAGCGGCATTCGTTCAATCAACGCGCGCACAATCTGCGTCCGGTTTTCCGTGTCAAAATTGGAATTCTCGAAATAGCGGCAGTGTGTACCGGCCGTGTCACCAGTTCGGGCAGTTCGAGCCCGATCGCGTTCATCTGGCCCACCACCGCCGTCCGAATGTGTCCTCCTGTGCGGGATTCTCTTTGATCTCAAAGTACCGTATTCTCCTCCCTGTGCTCTGGCCAGCATGACGACACAAGCTGCACGGATGAGAGACGAGAGACGCGGATTCCAACGTTGGCCACGCTCAAACGCTGCCGAAAATTGAAGACGAACTTTTTTTGCGGCTCGGATCGATCAGACCAGATGAAACCCGGCTTCCATGAAAACAGCTCCTGTTTCCATCGAATCCTGTTATTTCTGACTGAACCAAGAATGCTACCGAGGATCGTCTCCGCCCAAATATAGTTTGTCGGTTCCATTCGTCGAAGCATTATCTATTTTTTCTCCCCTTCCGACGTTATTCTTCTTCTTACGGTATATCTTCCTAGATTTCGTAGCTGCGCGTTGCCCGTTTCATTTCCAAGACTCTTAGGTGGTAGATCGGTAAAATAACGCGTGTCGATTGTCACGAATTGTTGGAATTCCTCTTTTAGTGTGCATGACCGCCCGCGAAAATTGAAGTGGAATTTTCTCGGCGAATCGATACTAGCCGAGTCACGCGTCAAGAAGACGCTTATCAATGATTACGGGCCGCTATTCGTACCGTTCGTACCGTTCGTTCGTGCGCGACACGGCACATTTTTAACGGGATTACGCAAATGTCGTCGTATCAAAGTCACTCGAGAAAAAATTTATCGCGAATTCGCAGAGACTTCAGAGATCGCCTTAAGACGATTTGTCGCGAGCCGACGGATCTTTTTGTTTCCGTGGGACGGGCCAGTGATACATTCGATCGTCGTTTCTCGAAGGGACGAATAAATCTCTGAAATTGTAGTCGACTTTTATTCGGAAAGATCGTCATTCTCGATAGACTGGAAATAAACTTTTTAAATAATTCGAAAATAAAGTTTCTAATTTTTCGTAGAAATTTTACAGATCTGTAACTGTGCATTCTTGAAAATTTTTAGTTATATTTTGTAAAATGTACAAATAAAGTCGTTTCTACGACCCAAGTTTCGCAGTTTAGTCGTCGATAATTCTCGATATTAAAAATCACCTAATTTCGTTATTTAGGTTTATTTCAATAACGATATCGAAGGCCCGTTTTCAAGAAGCTCGAACGATCGTTCCTAGAAAATTAAGTCTCCGTAACGAACCGCGAAAGTTCATTCAAATTCGTTTCTGAAATTTTCAATTTCCCGCTCGAGACTTTTGCGAAAGTCATGGGTGGTAGGTTCGTAGTAGTACGCGACACGGGATTCACTGGGTCGTTTTTGGGACGAGTGGGAGGGAGTAGCGACGGATGCTTCGGTGGCGCGGAGTAATCGTGGATCGTCTCCAGGAAATTAGGCTTCCATGGTAAACTACCTAGTGTTCTCGTTGGCATCGATTTCCATTCTGGCGACCGCCTTTCCATCGCCCGGTCACGTTTCTGAAATTACTTACCGACTGTTCGGCCAATTACCACGGCTCGCTGCTCGTTCCACTTCCTTCCTTTTCCCTTTTCTCTCCCTCTTACCTTCTCCGTTTTGTTCCCTCTGTTTTCCTCTCGTTTTTCTCGTTTTTATCTCTTGTTGGCCCGTTTACAGGGAAAGTCGGCTCCCTGACTTGTCCTTTTGTGCAGCTTCCGAAAACGGTGTACGGCTTCGAGGATTACGTGAGAGATCTTGAATTTCCACGCAGCACGTCCGCTTTCGACTTCTTCGTTTCTTCCCTTTTTTTTTTTCCTTTCTTTCGTCCACCTTTTTTTGGATTAAAACGCCACGATTGTTGACTTTTTCTACCCGTGCTCGCGTAGAGGATTTTCACTCGCGAGCGACTTTAGTCGCGCGAGATTGTTAGCTTTATTTCATAGTTCATATTCGAATTTTTCGTCTGTCGCAATTTACCTAAATTGAAATACTTTTGATTGATTAATTCGACAATCTGCTTAATATATCAAACTACGTCCGTGATAATTTCGATTCAGCTGTCAAATAATATCGTTGGCTGATCACAATTTAGAGTATTCAATTTTACCTCCAATTTCACATTTTATCCGAGTAGTAATGCTATTTAAATCTTAATAATTCTATTAAACAGGTCAGTATCAAATGTTAGAGTTAAATGAAATCAAATTATGACATCAAGTAATAGAACTGAAAGTTTGGAAATAAAGTAGAAATAAAGATAAAGAATTTAAAATAAGTAATGCGAAAGCTACGTTGTCCTGATTCTCAACATCAATTAAAGATGAGCAATTAAATTTACCTTGCATTTTTCATCTTTCAAGCTTAAAATAAATCATCCCTCGCATGTTTCTAACATCAGACAGAGAGACAGAGAGAGAGAGAGAGAGAGAGAGAGAGAGAGAGAGAGTCAACGAGAATAAGGGGACTTCTATCGTCTGCCAGAATAAGTGATAACGCGTCAGGATTGAACTTACGGTATCATTGTCCAGATTCCACGGGCAGGGCATTTTTCCAGATTAACCGCGCGAGATAAGAAGTTGATACGATAGCTCTTAAGGGTCTCACGGTACGTCGCGTCGCTACTAACTTTTTCAATTCCATAGATATCGGACTTGGGCCATCGGGGCAGACTGAGTTTCGCCGAAAATTCGGGGGAAAGAAATTTGAACCGGATTTCTTATCGACCATTCGTTATTTTCAATTTTCCGCTCCTTGTGCATCCTTCACGAATCTTTCCGAACTGTCACCCGCGAAACAAATATTTCTCTTGCACTTGTACGTAACATCGTTTGCAATCGATCGTAACCATATCAACACGGCATTGTATTTTTCTACGCAAGTAATCAATTTTTACTTTTGGGAAAAATATCGTTTCTTTTTTCTGTCACAGTCGATGAAACGAGTGAATCTGTACGGAAATTGTTTATATTGTTTAAAGTTTACATTTTATCTCGTTTTACATTTGACTATAGACATTTGATTGTCAAAGACAATTGAAGTCCTTCCATTGTATGGAATTTGGGATAAAATTGGACTTGAAGTTTTCAAAAATACCCAGTAGCGTTGAAAAGATTAAAGCACTTGCTCGTGCTTCGAAGTCTCGTGAATTTAAACGTTTTAATTCAACTGCTGTAACACTGTGAACAATGTCGCGATGATGATACGCATATATCAACCGAAGTGCGAGCTCCGTGAAATTCATTCGTTCGCTACATCGGCGAGCTCGTTCCGTACGTTGCACCCATGGGGGTGGTCTGGTTGATCGTTTACTGCCATCGCGTCGTCTTACGACACTCGTATGTCAGTCATTTTCAAACGATCGTATTATTTTTGAGCAATTCTCGTAAAGAAAATGATCGTCTCGCTGGTAACAAAGGATGTACGATTATTGCTCGACAGTAGAGGTAGCCGTCTTAGCTACGCGTGTAACGGCCGTTGTTAACTCGGCAAATTTCATAAATGTCCGCCGCGCCATGGGAATCTGCGTCGGAGCAGCTAGGAAAAGAGAGTTTAATTGTTATTTAAGAGCTACTTTCAGCAAACTTTGCTTGTATGCTTCTATGGTAACAGTAGTTTTAGTTTCGGCATTCTTGGTTTACATTTCCGCAGTGGAGTGAAAATTGCCGTTAATGTCTATTAAAAAAAAAAAAAAAAAAAAAAGAGAAAAAATTGCAACGATTTGAAACTTGATCATGGAAGATACGAAAAGGAGTTTCACGATAATTTTCACGCGTTTGTCAGGTAAAGCGAGGAATTGTTTTATTTTACTTTTTAAATTATTTACCAAGCATAACGACGAGCCGAAAAAAAGAAACAGCTTCTGGAAAACGGTAGTTAAATGTCGTTTCCATAATTTTCCAGCTTTAACTTTTGAAATCTCTTTTTTCAACGCTTTTGACGTATTTCTCTTGTGAAAGACACTTCTTTTGAATTCTCTTGAACTATATATACGCGATACGTAAAATTTTACAATTTTAGCAGAAACAGCTATTGTACGAAAATTATTCGCCAGTATACGGTATATTGAAAGTGGAAATCCTGTGAATCGATCTCCTAGGAAATGTAGGTGGGTATTTCTTACTCGCGCCGGTTAAAAAACACGACACATATGAAGGGGAGATAATGGCTTCGTCTTTAATCGAGTTTCCGCAAAGTGGATAGACAAACGTTCCTGCGAGAAGATGAGCCTTTCCGAGTAGTTTCGCACCAGTCGCTTGACCAGACGGACATACCGCTTCTTCTTCTTCTCGCGCGTAACAAACAAGTTACCAGCGCAATAAACACGGGAATGAAACAGAGTCACGATTGAAGTTATTCGGCATCGCCTTCTAAACTCACGTCATGGCCTTCCTGAAACGTTACGCTCGTGTACGTCTCTTCAGACAAAGGGATTCGAGCACGTTACAAAGGATTGTTATTCCTTTATTTAAATTTCTTCGTCGAAAGCGCAATCTTCCCTTCCCGTCTCTGCTCGCTGCTCTCGTTTCACCGAAACACGGCACGGATGTATTCGGAAAAATTTCGAGGACACCGCGCGTTTCCCTTCCGATGTACGTATACATGCGCACATATCCCGAAAAAGCTCGCGAAATCGCGACGCGTTGCATTTCGCTGGCTGATAAAAATTATTTGTTTTCGCGGTGCGAGGACGAGAGAATGCAACGATAGAGATAAGAAAAAAAGAAAGCGCGGAACGCTCCGGGTGCAATATTCCTGCGGTGTAATAATATTTCTGCGTTATTTTCCGACGAATGTTTTCGCGGTGGCCGGAGGTGTTCGCAAATAAAACGTTCGGATCGGGGAATGCGCATTGCAAATAGAATTTTTTCGCGCGTGCATGCCCGACCCTTTTTTTCATTAGTCTCGCTTGCCCGCACTCGTTGTTTTTTAACAATTCTATTTTTTTTATGGGATTACGCAAATACATCATGCAGTCGGATGGTACAACAGCCGGGAGATTGACACACAAACAGAGGGGAACGCGAAATTTTCCATACGCGCTTTTCCTGTTTATCTTCCTCGAGTGTCGCGCGCTGCGTTATCGTGATTACGTGCAATTAGCATTTCGTTTCGTCGCCAGTGAATTTTCCTCCCGGCGAGCTCTGCCGATTTCTGTATGTGCACAGCGCGATTCGCGAAAATCAATTTCGTCGCGGCGCTCGTGATATTTCCGGGGGAAAAGAAACGTGTCACGGTAGCGATGCACGCGTTCCACTCTGTCGAGCGTACGACTAATAATTTCGTAACAAATTGTATAAAACTTTCCGGCACGAGAAACGTCGTTTGTACCGCCGCGGACCGTGGGTCCGCGGCCCAATAAATTGAACAGTCGTACGTGCTTTATATTTTTTATTCTCTTTCTCTCCGGCCGGAGAGAGAATTTGATGTTCCGAATTCGGAGGACGCATTAATTAGATTCTATCGCTGCCTGGTAGTGCAAATTCCGGGAATTCGCATCGACTGCAATTGAAATGAAAAATATGAAATATCCGCCGCTATCGTAGTTTTTCGGGCTAACAAATTGGCGATATTCAAAAATATGCAAAAGCAAAGAGCGGCTACGTTTTTTTTCGACGAAAGTACCTGCGCTGTATGACGCTGTCGGTCGTAAAAAGAGAAAAAAGAAAAAGAAGAAAAGAAAAAAACTGAAACGAAAAAGGAAAGAAGAAAAAGAAACAACGAGGACGCGAACCGTAAAAGCGAAGCAAAGCACAGATTAAATCGAATGAAGCCTCCTGCGTTTATGGGGCGCCAACCCCTTTCGAGCGTCCCCCTCGTTTTCGCCGATGGCTCGGAAGAATCAAGTCGAAACGAGTTTTTTAAAAGCACCGCTTCAGGTGTATTTTCATTATCGCCGATCCGTACCTGTAGCTGTTAGCGTTCGCGCCAAGGAAACCTTTGCCCGTTGAATAAACAATTTAATTAAAGTTAACGAGCGTGCCGACGCGACAACGATCTGCCGACGAGTAGAAATAAAAGTTTCGAACGAGACGCGAGAAACAGCTTGGGTCCGATGCCCGCTATCAGCTGGTTATTGAGCCGCCATAATTATTCCAGGATTATTGATGTCCTTCGGGATTCGGAAATTCATCCGGAGATCCCTCTCTTGTGGTATGATCCCCCCTGACCCGTTTACCAAAGTGTCCTGCAATCGATATTGTGCACCCTGTCGACGATACTCTCCGCCTGTATTCCCTCTATGTATTCACCTCTGTGACATCGAGATTTGATGGCGAATGTTGGTCAAGATCTAATGCTGCTACGATCCTCGCCTCGAATATCGGTTTCAGCAGTTTCATCAAAAATTAAAATCGTAATTTTTCTACGCGACACGAATCGACAGGCATCATTTTCTGTTTTACAAACAGCGGAACGACAGTTTCAAAGAAAGAAATTTAAGATTTGAGATTCTCAACTCTTAATATCCATAAAAATCGATGTAGAAGTTTTCCACTTGTTTCAATTTTTATTTGTTTCATTTATTTAGTCATTCAAAATATATCAAATATAATGAAAAAGTGAACAAGAATTCTATCGATTCAGCTCACAAAATTCCGACTGAAGCGAGGCAAAAGATAGGCCAACAGATATCAAAGTATGTTTCCCAGTGTCTTATTGATCAATAGCTTGATTATTAAATTTATCATACAAATTGGTCAACAGTTGCAGGTGATATTACTGAAGAACGTGAATATTAGATACAAAGTAAACTCAAGTATCCTAAAGTTTCGCAATGTAACGCGAATCGTTGTAGTCATTTATAATCGAGCGATACCAGTCGAGGATTAATCGCGATATTCTCCGCTATGTGTTGCGTCCTTACGAGTGAAATCGACGACGGGAATATTACGCATATGTGGGACGGGATAACGGGCAACATTCTGTATAGATTGAGACCATAAAGTCTCGGAATAGCAGAACGAAATCGCATAGAGAAAGAGATCGTTATCGAGGTAACGCTTCGAATAGAAACGTTTAACGTAACGATATCTTGGCCCGTATAAAATTACCGTGGAATTACATCGGTTTTAACGGGCGCTAGCCTCGTATGAAATATTTTTTAATCATAATAACTTGTACGCAGAAATGGCCAGCTAGTTTATGTAGCCGTACCGGATCTCCCCTAGCCGCGAAAGAAAGCTACTTTCTGACCTCCGTTATAACTTCGCTCATCCTTCATAAATCTCGGACCGTGGATCGTATCTTTCAAAGGCTGACTACCACCATTCCGGACCTCGAGGAAATACTGGTCGCGATACAAAATTTACGAGGAAGCCCCTCTTTCGAGGTTCGACCGTTCGTTTTTTTTTGCGAAAAGGGAAATTTAATCGACACAGGACCCCAGGACAGGTTTCTTTTCCTTCCTTCGTTTCACTCGTGGATGGTGTACGGTGATACGCAACGTAATCGCAAGGCACGACTGAAGCGTGAAAGGGAAAGTTTCGTGAGTTTTATATTTTGAAACGAGGAATAAAGATTTTTCTCGTTATGAATTTTATTTTTTCAGTCATTTCAACGCGTGAAAATTTGCGTAAAAATTCGCGGAATAAAGATACGCACTCTCAGCTCCGTACGTAGATTTATCAGGCCATATCGACGAATTCACGAGGAGAACGAAGTTACTTCGCGTACTACGTGTACGCGTGCGAAATTCTTTCTCTCCCTTGCCGCCGGTTTCTCTGTGAAAAATTCACCCGCTGTTAAAATAAGAGTTGCCGATGTGAAAGTTTCGCGGGGAAAAGTTCTTTCGGAATTCTCCTCGGCCCTTTTTTCTCTACTCTCGTCTTCTTCCCCCCTCTCCCTCTCTCGTTCCGGCCGAACGATCCCCTTGTACTCCGTATAATCGAGACAGTACTGCCGGTGAAAATATGAGTTAGCCTCGTTTCGAATTCTAACAACCCCGGGGCACATCCCTCCTCTGTGTTTTGCATGGAAATTTTAACCGAAACGTAACGTCGATATTTCAAAATCGACGATAGCTGCATCGTCCCGTCCGTGTAGTTTGCAATTTTCGGGGGATCGCGCGATTTTTCTCGTGACTGTTCGATATAATGACTGTGGAACGTTAATCCTACAGGATGTAAAACATCGACGTAAAAAAAACCGCAGCCTTTCGTTCTTTCAGCCATTCCAGGCGGCTTTTCGTGAATAGTTTCTCTTTTTTTTTTTCCCCCCCCCGAACGTCGATCATAGCTGCGAATGGCGAACGCCCGTCAATAGTTGGAATCGGATCCAGCCAAAAATTCCACTAAATCAAAGAGCGCCACGGTTTCGTAGTTACAATTACGCCGGCTCACTTTTACACGTTGTTTGAAACTTTATCGACCGATTTTCGCGCGTCGATTAAGCATTAACAATGGTCGCGAGGGCGGATGCGCGGACGCCGTGATACACGTGTTATGGTACGCACGTGATTGCGAATTAAAGTGTCTGCTCGGTTTCCGCGGTTACCGATATTTGCAGAGGGCTCGATTGTTTTGGCGTTTGCCAAAATATTTGGTTTACAGACAAATATATCGAACAGTATTCGCGTGACGTTTCCGTCGATGTTGTTTCGAACTTTTACTGCAGTTTAATTATCTCTGGCAATTTTGAAAATTTATCGATTTCAAAGCGAGAACACCGTAGAGAAAGATAGAGGGACTTTTTTCGAGATTGTTCAACATTTGACCGACAAATCGTTTCAAAATTGTGCACACGACAGTTTTGGTTAATTAAAAATGGCAGCCAGCCTCTGGAATGGCAGTCAAGTTTAATTCGTGCAACGCGACGCGTACATTTTCCGCAAGATCAAAAATATTTTATCCCTGCTGGTTATTGCGACTTTTTGCCGGTAATCTTTTTCGAAAACGCCAGGGACGCGTTTCGCGTCTAATTAAAAAGGAGCATCGAACGTTTCTGTACTTTTTACACGCGGTTGCCTGCAAAATGTTGCCTTTTTTCTCTCCCCGACGCAACGGCCCGCTGCACATTTCTAATCCCAGATGCAACCGTTGGAAAAAAGTGCAAAGAGGCGTTGCACAGTTTTACAGTTACACGAGCGCCGGTGAAAAAGAATCCGTGCCAACATATTTTATTAGTTTGATGTTTGCGATGCTAACTCGTCGGTTGCGGTGGTGTTTAGCGTTTTCGTGAATATCACGTCTGGGAAACCTTCTCCATGTTTCTCGCGTTCAGACGAATTTCATCGTCAAAGATAGCTGGATATTTTTGCATGTTCTCGACCTCTCACACGTTCAAACTTTTATCATACACGGTCTGCGGACCAACTTTTAGCCGTTCGATGTTAACGAGTACCGAAGTAACAGCTTTTTAGCCGATGTCGCGTTTATTTTTGTTAGATACTTGATTGCTGTTAATAGTGGATAAGAGACATTTCCATGTCACGGTAAAATAGTATTACATTTACAGTCAATTACGCTGCAGATGTTGAATGCATTTATGCAAAATTCTAAAGTACAAATTTGCACACACAGCATGTAATGTAAGAACATGGATGAAATATTTAGAGTATAGTACATATGTAAAACAATTTTCCAGAGATTTTATTTTATAATTAAATTTAATTGTAATAAAATATGAATTTATGCCATAAAATCTTTTATATAAATAAAAAGAAATGAAATCTGTAGAAATTACCATCGTGCTTTAAATGTTATTATTTAGATATTACATATTTTCACGTATTATGTATATCTTCTACATTTTTACAGTTTGGAATTTTTCGCAAGTGCATAAATATTCGCGTTTTTTTGACTTTCTAGTAATTACGACGTAGAAAATTTATTTTCTTCGACGAGTAAAAAAATTTATAAATTACCACAATTGTTAATTTTACTAACTAACCGATAAAATTATTCAAGTAGCTAAATGTTGCGACATTAAATTCTATGGAAATAGCCGCAAGAGAATAACGTCGATCAGTGTAATTAAAGGATTAGCAGTATAATTAGCGTATTGGAAATAGTAAAATCTTCTGATTCGCTCTACTTTTCAACAAGCTGAATAAAAATAATAAAAATGATAAATCTTTCAAACAAATTACCTTTTTCGAGTGTTTAATTTAATTCATCGGCATAATTGACGTTCATTTGCTTGTTAACAGGAAGATTGCGTTAACGAATTTAGAAAAAGGTACTCGGCTCCGATGTCGAGTCTTCGGCGGAGAAAAGAATTTACGTTCCGTACGACCACAGGATTTCTAGCCGAGGAGAGCGCGTTCATACCCAATTTATGCTGCTCCTTTTCAATCGCGGTCACTCGCGCAACAAGAAATACGATTTCGTTGCTTCCTGTACGGCTTGCTCCTTTCACATACGTGACTCGCTTACACATACGTATTCCGGAGATCACCGAGGCGAATCAAACGTCCCGGACGAGGCATTTTTCTCTTCTGATTTAATTTGGCAATTAACGTGGTTCCAACGGGGCCAAAAAGCTTCTTCCGTTCCGATTTAAATCCGCGATAATACCGTCCGGTTTTGCTCAGTGCCGGTGTTTTACGACGTAAATTAGAACCCAGTGTGTACTTGGAATGGAAGTTCGAACTAAAGGTATTAAATAACTCGAAACTTACATGAAAATCTCTTGCGGCCAACTAAAAAAGAAGTTTCTCCGAATTCGTTTATTGTCCTCCTGGACAAACGTAATAACAGAGTAATGGAGATATTATAGAACGTGTAAAATACACACTCGTGAAATTAGTCACGAAGTCGCACAGATTCTGGCATATCTGACATAAAATTGAAGTTAAATGATCAGCTATTTTGATCAGCAGAATCAGCAGATCTCATAATTATCGAATCTAAACTAGTTTCGTAGTTTGTTTAAAGAACATAATTGAGGTCAAATATCTTTCTCTAGCTTCTCTAAAAGTAATACTCGAGAAGGATATACGTAAGGAATGGCACAATAATCCACTAAATTATTCAAGATTTATATGATTTCGTCACTAAAACAATTTGGTTAATATTACACGCCAATAATCTGATATATTAATGGAGATTCCAACTCCTGTACTTGTGCGTTCGCTTCATTCATATCATTCGTAGAGAGAAAACGAAAGAAAAACGTTGAACGAAAGAAAGTGGAAACGACGAAGAAAAGGGAAGGGGGCAAGGCACATAAAACAGGGGGAGGATGAATAGTTAAATATAAAAAGGATTGACCGTTAATCCGATTCGTATTTCTATATCGACGTCGACGAATAAGAAACGGTGACCGTTTGCCATTTTTACGAGCGCAGCGCTGTAACTCGAGTCAGTGCGATTTGCAGCCGCCCTGAAATTTCTCCAGTGTTCGTTCTTCGTTCTCGTGTCGCCTATCGTCCGCGGTGACCGCACGGTATCGTTATTTTCTTCTCCTTTTTTTCTTTTTCATCGTGGTACTTTTTCGCGCCGTAAAAGCGGCCGCAACTGTGGCGACGCGGCCAGAGCGCGCAGGAGCGAGGCCGAGAGGAAACTGGCCGTAATTTCCAAAGTAATATTTTGCCGGGCGATGAAGTCGCGGAACGCGCACCGAGCTCGGGCAAAAAGATCGTTTGTTTCAAAACCGTAGCGCACCGGATATCGAGCTCCTAATTTCTTCGATATTTTTCCGCCGCAAGAATCTCAACTTTTTCGAAATTTCCAGCGTTCGCTGCAAAAGGAGATTGAAACGGATCGTCTATCTATTATTCATCGTGAAACATTTCAATGTGATGTGTGACGTGTTTATTTTTCTCTTGTCTCGTCGTTAAAAATTTAGACAAAACTTTATCACGTTCCATTTTGCCTTCGACTGTGTACCACGTCACTCGTGTAGAAGAAGCGACAGTGACAAGAGCTCAAGTTCGGATAAGTGAATTTAACCAGCAGAAATTTCCAATAAATGGACTTCAGATAAAGAGAGTTCCACTGCGTTTAATTTATATTTTTTGAAAATTGCTCTTCAAGTTTTTATCTCTTGACAAGCTGTTTTCGAAATATGAAGATACAACGAAAAAAAAAAACTTGGTTCGATAGAAAGATCCGGAAAAAGTGAAATGGTAGAAACAAAATAAAAAACTCGCTCGAAGTGGTAGTAGAAAACGCGTTAATTAAACAATTCGATTGGAAAGGCACAATTGAACCAATCACCAATACGCAAAACGAGTAGCGATTGTCTTGCTCTGTGAATCGCGAAATACGTGCATATCCGAACTTGCCCATAGGAATTCGAGTGAATATTTGTTGACGTTTATTGGTGCTTGGAGAATGCGCCTCCCTCCTGAGTAAACGTCGTTGCAACGCAAATATCTACGAGTTAATATAAACTTATAATTAATATAAAGCTATCGCGCGATGCTTGAAATACTGCGGACATTTTCCACGTCTGGAGAATAATAGCTTTATTTTCCATGTACTTGATCCACGCAACTGTTTCAAATGGTTTCGAAGGTTCCTAATTTTTCGAAATGAGCATACCATTGTAGGATTTTCTTCCTGTTTCTTTTTTTGCCATTGCTAAGCGTGATATGACAATAATGATTTAATCAACAATTGAAATATTTCCTACTTTTGATTTATACATGACGCAGAAAGCTTTGCTTGTTACGTTGGGCCTGGTATATTATACGCTATATTCTGAGCGATGACTGGTATTTCGTATACTACGCAATGTGTACCATATGTTGTGCAGTACTTACTTTACGTCGCCCCATACCGCGTACGTTGAGCACTGCGCTTTGAATACTGTCGACTAACTTTCACGTAGCGTCGTCTGTCGTCCTGCGAGAGCTGACTCGTTTCGTACGATTTGTGCTGTCACAATTATTTCCGCCGTTTTTCGAAATATTTTTTCCAAATAAAAATTGCATCCACGACGAAAGCATATTTTATGGAAAGATAATCTAAAATTAATTTCAATGTTGAGAAAGACTGCGACTTCTTCAACGTTTGCAGGAAGGTAAAGCTTGTCTATCGAGACCTCAGAAAAACTGATTTCTAATAAAAATATCGAGACTAAAGTCTCGCGTATTTAATAATTTATCCGTCTTTAACTTTTACGATGCTTATCTAAAATTCGGAACACATTTCTGGATTTAATTGCAAATGTCTATAGAATTATCTGGACCAATTTCTAGTAACTCTAGTTCTATGATTGCGCGAGAGGAGCTGAGTCTGTCGGCAAACGCGTTTTTGCTTGGAAAAACGACAGGAACCAATTTCCTGGCTAGCTAGTACGCCAACAAAGAGAGGCGATAAATTTGCGCGTTAGCTCTGACTGTGTGCCGACTTTAGGCTCGTTTCTTAAATATATTGTAATACCTGGCCGCTGCGATGAAAAAGTCAGCAGTTTCCGGCTCGGTCGTTGTCGACCGCGCAGCCAAGGGAGTGTACGCTGACCAGCCACCGATAAATGACGAATGGATTCGATTTACTGATAAACCGACGATAAATCATCAGTCCATTGTTTATCAACAAACGGGCCGTATTCGGTCGGCTAGTGATTCTTTTGTCAGATTTTTTCACCGAGTACAACCGAATGCTGCCAACACTACCCCCTAGCCAGGTATTACCAGGAGTTTTACCCCCCTTTCCGCGCTTTTCACCTCGCCGAACCTCTGCCCTGGCCAAGCCCCTTCTCTATCTTGCTGACGTAAAACATCCATCCCTGGCGTCGACAACCAAATTGGAATTTATGAGGAAGCTTTTGTTTTTTTTTTCCTTTTTTCCTTTTTTTCGCTTACCGACCGTTGCATCACTGCAGTGCCAAAATTCCACTATATGCCCGGACAACCGTTCCGCGAAGCTCTTGTTTCGGTAGCTATTGTTCCCTGCCCTTTGAATGGCTTTTTTTTCCCTCGACATTCGTAGGGTATTCGATCGCGATATCTGACGCTCGTCGTAATTCGATATTCTTCCCGGAATGCGATTCCGTCCTTCTGATTCGCAAATTTTCTCGTGCCAGGCAGGTAGATGCGAATCGTTTGCAATAGAAGTCGTCATTGTTGGAGTTTTCGATTTTGATCAAGCGGAAACGAAGAGAAAATGAAAATCCTTTTATCGTCCTGTGTGTGTAAATGCTTTTATCCGAACACGGTGAATTTCGTAACGTCTCTCGTCTCTCGTCGTCTTCGCTCCTCCGATCGTAACTGGGGATAATGTGATTAGACTTAAAAATTTCAGCAGCCATTCCTGCAGCGTATAACCGTAGAGTGTCTGGAATTACAGCAGTTTGTATTTGCATAAAATCTGATTTATGTCACATTAGTTATTTTTACTGCTCGTAACGTGGCGGAGAGAGCTGCACGATTAACAGCCATTGCGATTTACGAATACGATCTTGTTTCGGTATAAATTCTGTCTGCAATCGTGATTTAGTCGCTGCAAGTATCGCAATCCTCCGAATCGTTTTTTCAGAGGGGCGAACTCGGAGAATTCGATCTTGTGTCGCATTCGAACTCTACTTTCATTTCTATTTGTAGAATAGTTATCTATAGAAAGTATTCCAAGTATTCTAAGTTTTTTCGATCTTGGGAACAAAGAACTTCAAATCTATCGTGTTCGAATCTAACGTTCGGAAATCTCTCTGTTCTGGGTGCCATTAGCATGGATGTAAGATTGTGTTTCAAGATTGATTGTCACCGAGTTCCATCCATTCTTCCGTTTAAAAACGTCTTCATGTAAGTCTAAGAGAGCACGTTCGTCGATGAGTCAGGTCATTTTTGTAATAAATCAAAGTCACGGTGATCCACCAACAGCGGAGGCTCTCCCGTAGGGTGAACTGACAGCTAGACAGGAGAGGGAAAGAGAGGAATGACCGGCTGACGTTGTTATTAAGTTGGAATTTTTTAATCCCGAACACGAGAGTGTAATTACGCCCACCAGCTTTTTGTTTCCCTCCGAAATATGGTAAACGTCGTTTTCGAAATTAAACGTCTGTACCTTTTCTTTTGAAAAGAAATGCTCGAAGAACCTCGAGAAATTTTACGCCACTCTATTTATCGTAAAATCTTCGCATTTTTATCGATACATTTTATTTAATTTACTTGCTCTTTACAGTATAATTTAGTTATTTGCAACTTTTTCGTCGATGGTAGTCGTTTCATTTTTATCGCCAGTGAGTACCGCGTTGATTGCAACAGCGTAACGTCAATCGACATTGAGGATTCAACGTTATTAGTAACGTTACCACGAAAGCTGGACGTCGATGGAATCGAAAACGGTTAAAAGATGGAAGCGCGTACCGGTCGCTGGAAGATTCACGTTTCCGGTCCAAATTATCTTCAGCGAGGCAAAGCTTGCGGCTAGGTGTTATCAGAGCGTGGCACGGTATCTCAAGCAGCTTAAACTTTAATTTCCATTTGCCATACTCGCCGTCCCTTTCCGGATATGGCGCGCGGCCACGATACGATCTTCTTGCATCGGGACGAGCAGCGGGAACAGGAACCATTCGATTTTATAACTTGCCTGGAGGGCTCGCTACTGCCTTCTAGAGAAACGATAAGCACGGGGTCAATGGTTCTTCGAGGGCCACGGAACTTTACGATTCCGCTGTTGGCCCGTTTGAATCATTCCGTAAACTTCCGCCTCCCTAGCATTCCCGGCCGATCCTTTGACGGCCCTCTCTCCGATAGAGGATTAACTTTTCACCCTCTCTCCGCGCAAACTTTCCAGCCGATGTTCCGCTTCTTCGCCGCTCCATCGAGTTCTTGCCAACTAGTCGGACTAGTCTTGCACGCAGCATCCATGATGGATCGTGTTCTTTGCCACCTTTTGCATCCCGACCATGGTCTCCCCATACACATCCCGTGGTTTCCCTCTCGAGATATTGCCTCGGTTTCGTTAAATATTGCAATAACCTCTTGCGTACATGTAGCGTGAATCTAGATTCGTGATCCTAGATTCAAAATAAGACGAAATTGAAAAGATTTGGAACTCCTCCAAAATTTCAACGTTTTTACATCTCGACCATTCTCCTTGGTCGAACGTCGTAAAGAAATTCCTAAGGAAATTAAAAGTCTATACTTGAAAGGATGTCTCAGACTGCGCGTAATTGTCCTCTCGGTCAAGCGACAAAAGTTGAACTATTATTTAAGGAGTTTAACAATCGTCTCGACAACGTTAAAAGATCACGTTTTTTCACCGTGACTGCCAAAAACACGGAGAACGCGATCGATTGCCATTGGAGAATTTCTCCGACGGCGAAAGCTCCTTTTTGCATAGAGGGGGAAATTTTTGCGCGGCCGTCGAAGCGAGTCAGAGCGTAAGATGGGGCTCGCGAAATGACGCGGTTGTGTAGAAAATTGGATTCCCGAGCGCAAACGAAAAATTAAATTCGCCCCGGTCTCTTTTACAGGCAAGAAGCGGGCGGTGAATTTAATAAGAGAGTAAGTTCGCACATTCTCTTTTCGGATTTTATTCTAAGGCTCGCCTTTGATGTTCAAGAGCTGCTTTAATCTTTGAACCTTCTGGCTGACTCCGAATGAACTCTTTTCACTTAAACGCGGCCTGCCGCGTGTGTCGAAAAATTCCGTATCGTGCCGAAAGACCGCAAGCCGTCTTTGTCGGCCCTTTCACGGAGGGATAATCGTTTGAAACACGCCAACGAAATTGGCACTTTGTCTTATTCATATTACGCCAGATTTACCGGCGTTGCGGTAGTAAAAGCGCAATCGAGATAAACATTCTCTTTGACCAGAGACGCGAAACTTCGCGAGAATACATTCTTCGTTTCGTTGTTTCGTGACGATGATCCGCAGAATATACGTAGTTCCCCTTTGAAAAGATCAAAGATTGGCGAAAAGTTTCCTCGGCTGCCATATTTCAGAGGGTCGGCTATAAAGGGTGGAAGGGGACGGTAATACGGCGAATAAACGCACGGTTAAATCGTCAAGCTTTAATTTCGTGCTTTAACCCTTTGTACCGGGGATCCGCCTTTGTATTCGTTCAGAAGAAAAAAGATCGGAATTTTTCTTAAACGCGATACTCTACGGGTAATAATGGGCTGAAATTTATAAAGGGGTCGAAAGAAAGGGAACGGACGTGTAGTTTAAGCGCCGAGGCTTAACATTACGGTCTCAACCCTTTGTAGTTGGTTATGTTTCCGCATTCGTTACACGTCCACGAACCATTCGTCTGTCGCCGGAACAAAGAAACTTATTCCCCTGCTTCATTATTGCCTGTAATTTCGTTTTACTTTAACGCCTTTGATATTTCAACTATTGAAACATCGGTGGATACGCCACCAAAGAATCTTGATTTGCCACGTCTCAGCACTCATTTAACACCTGGTCTTTGGATCTATCATAAATTAAATGCCAGTTACGAGAGTGTTGCAGGATTGGTTCTCCTTTATTCATTTTTAACAATATTTTACAATTTCTTTACAATGTAGCATGGGAAAGAAACGTATTTTAAAAATGAATTACGGTTGCAACTACAGCTAAAAGTATTTCCTCGAACCTTGATTATCTGATAAAAAATTTCAATAAATTCTAATTCGCGAATTAATTCGAACGACGAATTTGTACGATAAAATTAGTATTGCTGAAACGAGACCCAGATCCATTTCTAAAAAGACTCTAAAATACTCTTCTTCCTTTAGCTGGAACGTCTCTCTCTTTCTCTGTCTCTTTAAAATTCGAAACGCACCTCGGGGGACGTTCCTCGAGGGGTAAGAATTTGTTTTTAATCCTCCATGCTGGCATTGTTGTCAAGTCTCCTCGGAGCTCGCGATTTAACGCGTCTTCGTTCAACTTTAAACCAACTCGCCTGCTTTTTCCTCTCTCTCTTCTTTTTTTTCCAAGCCTCTGGCGATCAAGAAACGCAGCAATCGCGCAAGAAGCTACAACTAGCGCACACTCACGTGTCTTCTTTCGGCGATCAAGACAATCTTCTTTCCTCTGCGTCTGCGAATCCATTTTTTTTTTAGCTTTCTTCTCGGCGATAGAAAACACGCTGTGCAAACCGGAAAAAGATCTGGAAGGTGGTCTTTTTTTTTAGAGGATGAAACGAGGTTTGAGGCTCCGACAAGGAGTCGGAACCGGGTATTTTTCAGTGCAGAGTCCATGAATAAATATGAAGCCGTTTAAGACGAATGCTCCGTGATTAAGCTAAGTGCTCTCGGATACAAATGAATTTTTACGGGTTAATGTCGAGTGACAGAGCCAGCCGGATGATAATAAAAATCCGGTCATTACCATGGGAGATAACGCTGCCGGGTAGTTTGCGTTGGTAATTTTTGGAAGCGCGTTACAGTGATATCGGAAACTAGCGGCTGACCCATTTTCTTTTTTTTATTCGCATTCGAGCCGCTTTTACACGCGGGTCTTCCATTTCAATATTTTATTCATTCGGTGAGCGTATACGCGCGGTGCGTTAAGCGAATGCTCAATGTCAGAGATATGTTTGCGAGATGTGTCCCCCCCCCCCCCCCCTCCTGTGGCTTTCAAATTTTTATATGGACAACTCGCAGCTTGTTCTTCCTATCAATCATTTTCGGTTACTGGACGGTCTCTTTAAGCAACCGTGAAACTTGTTCTCGAATAAATCACCATGAAAAATAGCGTAATATGTTACAGGTGACAGGTTACAAAGACCGAGAGAATCATACGCTCTAGCGGTTCACCAGGGGGTTTTCGGGGAGAGAGAAAGAAAAAGAAAAAACAGTGATGAGAGGAAGAGAGAAAGAGACAAAGAGAGAGAGAGAGGGAGAATCTCGTGGCACTTATCTTCGGTGGTTAGCGTCATTTAGGCAGAGCCGAGGAGAAACGAAGATACGTGGACCGGTGAACTGGCGTTAGCGTTTAAAATACCCTGGGCAGAATAAAACGGTGCTGGAGTCCTAATGACTTTTCCAATATCTCGCCGCGCATCCACTGGAAGAGAAGGCTAATACGACTTCATAGTTTAGGCTCTTCATAGTTTGTATCCCGGCCTCGTCGCTATCCTTTTGCGCCCATGTGCCTGACCGTGTTCCGTTCTCTTTTCTTTCTACCGGCAACTAGGGCTTTCTTCTAAGGCTTTCTCGTAAGCCCGGCAGCCAATCGGAGAATTGGTAACGAACCAACTTTTGGAGGTGTTCGTTAGTCCGTTTCGAACGAGCGTTTCGCATTATGCGGCAAGTAGTTGCGATAAGCTCCTTCAGGCTATATCCAAGCGCTGACTTTACGGCTTACGAGTGAAAACACCGTCGCCACTTTTCCATCCACGAGTTCTTCACTCTTTACTTTTCTCTCTCTCTCTCTCTCTCTCTCTCTCTCGCAGAACTTGCACTCGTACACTCGTACACCTTTGTTCATTCGTTCGTTTTGTTATCGCCGAATAGAATGCTCATTCGCGGACGTGAAACGAATAATCGAAACGGATCGCCACGGTGGCTGTTTCTATTGAAACGAACGAATTCATCAGCGCTTCATGGTTCACGGGCGTGTTTATTTCTGCAACGCGATTGATCAAGTCTGACCAGAGAGCGTATCATCCTCGCGTCTAGATGTCTGCACTGCGTCACGTATACGATTACGCGGCGCGCAGCTCGCGAACGCGTGCGTTTGCCTATGCAAATGCGCGTGTTTCCGGGCATGTGTGAATTTATGCATGCTGTCGCGGCTGCCGGCAGAAGTTACGTCCAGAAACAGGGACACCGCCGGCCACCTGGCCTGGCTAGATTGCAATCGTAGATGCATTTGCACTTACGTGCGCCCACGGTTATACGGGGGATGACACGCGACCGGTGTTTGCCGTGCTCGCCAATTAATTAAGCCCGGCCCTCCACGTCTAAACGTTACCGTCCTACGTTCTGACCACTCCTTGCCGCCGTGATATCTGCCAGGCCTTTTAGCGGTTCCATGAACAATTTACACTGGACCTGCCGTGACGCTCGGCCTGGCCAATTACTTTGCCCAATGGAAACGATGCGCCGCTACGAATGTCATCTTCCCTTCCTTTGCCAATCTTACCTACTCTGCCGATATATATGTCCGACATGTCTTCTTCAGAGTCTGTTTTTTCCGTTTTTTATTACGATCGATGCAGCGTAGAGTAACTATTAGTTATAGCTATCGATTGAACGATCAAAGATCGTCGTTATTATCGTTTTTTACTTTATTGTTCAAAACAAATAAGAATTACATTGTGATTTGTTTCGTCAAAGATGTGCTGGCAAGTATGCCAGAATTTGAATTCTTTTCCTCTACGTTCTAATTTCTAATTGAAAAAGTGCCAGCTGTAAAGTTTATGGCTGTACGTTCGATGTTAGTAATTAGGTGTGGACGATAGGAGCAGAAATATTCTCAACGAATCTCTCTATTCGATGAGAGAGGAATGCCGACTGGTTCCCGTTCAATTTCGCGAAAGCAGCCAGGTCGCAGGTGGGCGCTTGAAAAGTCAGAGAGATGAGATAGAGTTTTTATTTGTTCTGGAGCTGAAAATTTCTGACTGGCTGTCGCGGCCGCTCTCCAGTAAATAATGGGGAGGAGGGCGGGGGTCCGTTCGCGAACTGCGAACATAAATCGTCATCTTATATCTTTTTGGGGAGTCCACCTTCGGGCTTCGGGCTTCGGGCGCCGGGCTTTCGGACCTCGGGCTGCGAACGCTCGCCACCCCTGGAATTTCTTGTCGATCGCATTTGACAACGGAACGGCGCAGCTATCCGGCAGGCTGCAGCCTCTATTTATGGCGCTTCCGGAGATGTTATCGCTGCCTCGAAACAAACTCGTGCGACGATGCACTGGAAATAAATCGCCGTCCCGTGGATATCGGCCGAGAAATGTTACGTGTCGATTTGTAGCTGAAAGTGTCTATTCAAGCAGTTCGTCAGATTTCCTCTTTTTCGCGTATTGAGATCTTTCGCGAATTTATTTCTTGCGAATCGACTGACCTTGCAGCAGATGCATCCGTGTGACGGTGTAAATTAAAAACTTTGACTGAAAGTTACGACTAGTGTACTTTTGGTAGAAAACGTAGAAAAGACGCAACGTTTGAAATCGAATTATTTCTGAAAAACCGTGTTTGTTTTCTGTGCTTCTATATCTCGAGCCAAAATAAAGGGTCTCGAGCATTTAAGATGCACGAGATGCTGAGTGACAATTGAAATTCCAAGTGACCCAGTTTATTTCCTGGAAACGCGTAGGCGTGATTAGTGGCGAAGAACTAGCGGCTCAGCGCTTATCGTTGGCCACCGTGTATTGGTGCTGTGCTCGAGGGATCTAGCGAGCAGCGAGCAAGTTCCATTTTGCGACCAGGAGAGGGATAATAGAGTGTTGAGAATTATGTTTCGCTTTATACGACAATTCTATGGAAAGTAAAAGGGAAACAAGGCTGATAACTTGTAACCAACAGCCACTGGTTGTTTCCTCGAAAGACAGGAATTTTGAAAAAACAAACGAACGTTGACGTTAATGAGAGATTAAACACGTCGAGTCCAGAATGATTTCCAAAGGAGACAAACCTCAATTATCATGTCATTTTCAGGATTCGATAAATTTAACAATTACGGATATAATCAGCTACAAGCAGGTCATGCATACATGCAGACGTACCATAACCGGAACTAGGAATTAAGCCAACCGAATCCGCTCGAGCAAGAACTTATGGATAACTCAGTCTGAAATCGAAGTTCCTCGAATTATTGTGTTTAATCCTATTATCTGTATTAGTCTGGAAGCAACGAGACTATACTACAGATCTATACTGGCCCGTGTTCGGGGACAGGTTTCACTGTCGTTGTAACGAGATTTAAACTTAATTCCACAAAGAACAAACGTGTAACCGTTCCCAGTCGAAAAATCGTCGCGTCGACGAAACTTTTTGCTCTCGTTTTGCGAAAGATGTCGAAGAACGTCGCGAACGAACGAAATGAAAGTTACGTATATCTGGACAGGAAGTAACGCGTGTCCCTGATTGCGCATTAGCGGCACTCTTGTAATTCCCTGACCGTGGGGAATAATTAAAAGCACGAGCCCACGAGAGATAATTATGTCGCCAGTAAATTGCGCGGCGCGCCTCCAACGCTTGCAGCTACAGCGGCGGACACGAACACGATGAAACCGCGTGTCCACGGCCGCACACCGGTTTACGCTGATACTACGAGGCCGGCCACTGCGAAAGTGGCATGCATCGCCACAAGCATAATGCCGGCTGATAACCTCAAACGCAGCCGACCACTGTGGCCCAACTTTCTCGTTACCTGTCCTCTCTGTTTGCCAGTCAACGCCACCGCTATTCGCGTCACCGATGCGATTTTGTTCGATCAATCCATCCCTCGATATCCTTGGCTCTCTTTCCACAGCTCCCCTCCCCCGCCGTTTAATCGTGTATATGAGCAGACCATCCGAGTCAATTACAATTTTACAATTTTACAATTTTACAATTTTACCGTTATAAAAGTTTGAAATATCAGATTTCAGAGTAGCGGGTCAATCGGACCTGCGAGCAATTTCAGTCTCTCTCTCTCTCTCTCTCTCTGTCTCGCTCTGTCCATTGAAAAAGAAAAAAAAAGAGGAAAAAATACAGCGCTTTTCAACAGAACAGATTGAACAGGTTCTTTGCATGACAGTCGATTTCGCGATTGCCGGTTTGTTTGCCGATAAAAAACACGCGTTTCGTCTGCCGATTGCAATCCCGCGAGATTGCTCGCCCGATAAAATAGTAGGTTAGTAAAACGTGATTAGTTCACGTCAGATGTTTATACGATGCGAACCTGCGATCTCTCCCGTAATGCGTTCACGCGTGATATCTCTCTCGGTCACGGAATAATATTTCGAATGTAAATGCGATCAAATAACAACGATGAATGTTTTATGTACGATTGACGCTAGTACCGCCGACGACCTATGAAAATATAAAACTCGTACGTTGAGAGACGAAACTTTGCAAAAGTGGCAGAAGTTTTTATTTATATATTTTATTCAATCCTCCGGAAGTGCGCCGTCGCAAATAAATAAAACTCTTGCGAAAAATTATGAATTGGTCTTTTTGCACTGCTCTCCAGGAAATCAGGATCAAGGGTTTTCCGTGTTATGTTTGGGAAAAACTTCTGAAAAGATATAAAACATTTCCACGGATCCGTTCAACAAAGAAAGGTGGATAAAGTATGACATAAATAAGGACAAATAAACGGAGGAGGAAATACGAAAACAGAGGATAGCTAGAAAAGTATTTATCTTGAGATAGCCGAGGAGGAAATGTAATGTAAGAACGTTCTTTTTATTATATCATTTCGGAAATCGACGTTTCTCGTGTATAAATGAGCCACGTTACATATACTTTTGAGAATTTTCCTCCAACTGGGGAGAATTTCTCTCCGGCAGATGGGTTTCTAAAGGAAAGGTCAATTAACTAGATCGTATAGTAGCTGTTACTACGACAGAGCGAGGTTCTGAATTAATTAACCCTTAAGACTGCACGTAGCATTCTACCTTTGTTAATAAGAATTAAGGCTAAGATATATTTCATACGATCTTAACTGAGCTTAGAGAATCTCCCTTATCTCCTCACATCTTCCGGAAGATAAATTTGCTCGTTAAAGCGCTTCAATAGTAGTCTTCGACAATTGGTATATTTATTAATTTATTGGTCATTTTCTTAATTAGCTCTTACTGGCTAATGCACAATACGCGTTCATAAAAAAGATCGCTTAAAAATTATCGTTTAAAAGTCCTTTTGTCTTGCGAAAACCGCAACTATGAAATTATCTGTCAACATTAGTCTTTACTTTTCTAACACAATATATACCTCAAGAAGAAGAATCCCCAATTTCTTCTTTTATTCAATAAATTTCCTTCAATTTAAAGTTCAACCTTTACATTGTCGTCAGTTTTGAATCGAGTACAAATAACTCCGAGTTGACACACGTGTTGGAAGCATTCGCCGAGATCATAGAGCAACATGCACGCTGTTCCCCGATTTCCATAGGCGCATAGACGCACGCTTGTCGCAAGTGAAAACAGAAGTTGTAGTCAGACTGGGAGGTAGCGAAGCATTGTAATGTTGATTTCTCTGCTTAAGATGTATAACGAGGCGTGTAACGCTACTCTGATGAATGACTTTGAACAATACTGTTACATTTAACAAACTCAAGAAACATTAGCTCCTGAACTGAACCGCGAGCGTAAAGAGTCTTCATTTGACAAAGTTATGAAACACGCTGGCAACGTATACCTGTGAATGTCAGTTCCGGAACAAGGATTGTGAAGCTCGTGTTTCGCTATTATTATTACACTCACCTCATTAAACGACAGGATAGGATACGATATTCAAAGTAATTACAGTTACTTTGAATACTTTAATACACAATGGGAACAGACGAGTGAGTGAACTTGAAACGGACGAGACGTGTACGCGAATTATTTTATCGAAGAGATGAATTGATAAACTTTCGATGTTAAAAGCGAGAGATGTATCCAATACTTGTTACACTCGTGCTGCGTATTTGCACTGCGTATTTGAACTGTTGGAAAAATGATGGTCGATTGGTTCGGAAGAATTTGACGTAAACTGATGCTTCTCCGCCGACTGATCGTCAAAAGGAAGCTCGCAGTTTGCCAGTAGCAACGAGCGTCGAAGCGAATGCTACCATTTCAATGCCCGAAACTTGGGGTAATTTCAACCTCAAAGCACTCTGCCAGGTGACGTTAGAGCGATCGATTCGTATTTGATATCTACGAGGCGATATTTGATCCCTTTACTGTAGGCGCTACCCTTTGCCCTATTGACCATTTCGCGGTTAATGAGATCCACGCTCTGCTGTCAAATGCTCAGAAATTTAATTAGGAATCGCAAAGAACTTTACGAAAAGATACACGTGATACTTTGATGAATCACCGTAATTTCCATCTTTCTTTCTTTTGCAACAGAGATTGCCTTTATATTCTGATGATGCTTAAAATTATTCCTTTACGTAAACGCTTGTTGTACCATTCCGTTTCGAGTGTAATAAAACCGCGATGGAAAATTGCAAACAAACTTCTGAGAGGTTATCACAAAGGGAAGAAGTTATTCTCTTTATAAGGTGAAATTTTGCCTAATTTCACAAAAAGGAGTAATTTTGTTTTGCAACAAAAAAGTTCTTCGAAGAGCACATCTAGGGTGTCGTACAGGAGTTCAAAGGTGTTCGATTTGAAGGTGTTCCAACTATCGATTCTGGGTTCTAATAATGAACGATATACATACGATCAAAAGTGGTCTGGTGTTTGCCGCAAACGTTTACGATCCTATCGTTGACGAGAGTATCGTCCGGCACGACATGAATTACAACGGTTCGATCGTCGATTCGATAAACGGCACGGCCTCGGATTAGCCATCGATCACCAGCAACTAGTCACGATTCTCGTGATGAATTCGGTGATGAAGATAGTGCAAAATCTCGTAATTGAAACATACGTGACGCAGGCATGTCTTGCTTAAAATCATCCATTAAGATTTAATAGCTTCTTTCCTTTTTTGAAATAATTTAGAATAAGATGATACTAATATACATACTTGGTCAAGAATTTGGAATCATATTTGAGAGTTGGTTTCATAAATTTTAGAAACACGATTCGTGTCAAATATTTTTGCAAAAAGGAAAACTCGTACATTGAGATTTCTACACTTTAGTTGTAATTTTATTCTTTGCTGATGAATTACTAAGCTATTCTTCTAAGCTATGTCCGGGTTGGTTACTCATATTAGTATATAAATTTTATCAAAGCCGATTTACTTGGTTACTTTTATACAAATTTGGATATATACTTTTTCTTGTTATATACATTCTGTACGACTCTGCAGTTTTAAATTTCCTGTAGATGCACAGGAGGGCGCATTCAATTAATTATTTATCCAATATTTATCTCTATTGGGAAACGACACGCGTATATACGCGGAGAAGAAATATCAAAGTCCGTAAAGGTTAATCGTATCAGCTGCCACCGCCGTAACATCTTGGCCGGGTTTCTTTCGATTTCCATCTCGATCGCGTTCGCCATTTCCGCGGTGAATCGAATCTCCAAGGGGTCCGCAATTTCCGGCGGAAGTCGACCCATAGGCTGAGCGGTATTCGAAGGGAAATCGAGCCGTAGGCCAACGGTGAAATAAAGCAGAAACGCCTGTGGAAAATGTCGAACGCAGCAACATGAAAGCCTGAGTCGTAATAACCGGCCGCGTGTGCTCCAGTCGTAAATATTTCTTATTGAGCCCGCTGGATTGTATCGGTGGGAGGGCAGAAACCCTGCCATTTCGCAAAAGAATCTCCGTAAGGGCCGAGCCAACATATTCAGAAACTTTCCAGACTGGTGTCCGCCACTTGCAACATTTGTCACGAAATTTCGTTTCGGTTACTCGAACTGTACGATTATAAATTTCGCCTTTAATCGTTAGCCAACGTCCCTTTTAGTGTCGACGAAAAACATAATCCCCAACCAAAAAATTCTGAGTGAAACCAACGTTAGTTTGACGAGGTTTGAGAAAAAAATGATAAAAATGTAGTACCGTATTTCAAAAGATAAATAATAACTTATATGATATACGGCACCGTGCAAGCGAAGACTTGTTATTTTTAAGCACAGCGAGTAGTCGCATTTTTAATATTTTTTGCAAGCATAACCAACAACGGTGCATCGTTACTCGACGTTAAAATGCGTATAATATCTCATAAATATTTCCTCGCGTCTATTAATTGAATTGAATTGAATTGATAAATCTTCGACGTAGTGTTTAAAGTTTGATTAATACGAGCAAGGCTTTGGGACAGAGGAAGCGAGCAATTCTTTCGTTATTGGTTCCCGAGATAGGCGCGAATTTATCGCTGTGCAGTCGACATCGTAATTCACCGTTGTTTAATCTGAATTATTTAACACCTACCCGTGAACATCAATTGCACGAAGGTGTTATAAAATGTTATAAAAGAGTCAGTGAAAATGTCCAGCGCGGAGCCTGGCTACGGAAACGGTTTTGCAATCGGTGAGTTTACGGGCCAGTGAAGTGCGAACCGCAGAATTCCCGTTCGAGCGTTAAAATCGCAGATAATGTTATCGTTGTCGAGGCCGACGCAGAAAGAAAGCGATCGAATTTTAGCGAACACATGTTCCCGCCAGGCATAATACCTTCGTAAATCTCGCGGACAAGCCGTTATACGCTCGGGAACGTCGTCGAACTTTCCTCGTTCCGAATGGATCGCGCCCTCCTACCCGCCTCAAGATGAATACTCACGCGGGAAATACTTTTTCCAAAGAATCCACCTAATCCAGCGGAAATCTTCGCCGAGATACACGCTATTTGTCAAAAACTTTCCTACAAATCGTTAAACAACTTTGCAAAACGTTTTCTAATTCCGCCGCGACGATCGCGTAAAAATTGTTGGACTTTCCGTTTCGTGTTTTCCCGCTTTCGCGAGCTCGACTCAAAAAGTCGTTTGCTCCATTTACGAATATTTTGTGTACTTTTCTGTACGTCAAGTCTGTTTCCATAAAAATCTATCGTCTATTTATAATCGAAGACTGTACCTAAAAAATATGACAAATCCGTTTTTGTAAGAAAGAGTAGAAACTTGATAGATTCGAAGGTGTGTTTAAAAATTTTGACGTAAATTCGATCGACAACGCATCCTTAAATTTTAAAGAATTTCAACTCGCAATTTTCGCGGCAATTTTCAACTCGCGCTGTGTACAAAAAAAACCTTCTTCACCGACGTCGTCGTTCGGTTTATTTCAAGCGTCTCCCTGTAACGCGCGCGTCAGATTCTTTCGGAGATCGATTAGTCGACACGTGGGCCAGATCGAGCCGACACGGCTCGTAGTAGCGTTTGACAAATTATAAGATTAATCGCGGAGGATTTCGGTCCGTCGGGATATCATCAATTATTTTTTTTTTCTTGCCAGCCTCGTCCAATTACGCGCGAACGTGCCGAGGCTCGTACGGGGATGAGTCGCGCCGCTTAATGACACCGTCCCGTTTCTTTCGCGCGCGGCTCGAACCTTACGTCTTGATTACCACGACTTCATTACTCAAAAAAAAAAAGAAAAAGAAAAAAGGAAAAAAGAGGAAGAAAAGGGGGAAAAAGCTTGAAAAGAGGCGGCGGAGAAAGGAATAGAAACCGCGTTCATTTGGCGGCGTTAAAACGCCGTCTTTCTTTGGCCGTATGCTCGCTGAAATTAAAATAAACGCGATTAGAACGTGACTCGATTTTACGGTTGGATTGCCGCCTGGGATCGAGTGTTCGCGCTAGCAATTGAGAGGGTTGAATGAGGGGCAGAATAGCGCCGCTACCCGTTTGAAATGGAACGCGTGCTGCGATCCGTTCCTTTTCCTGAAGAATTTTTACGGAAGCGCGTTTTCCAAAGATCCAGCAAACTCTGTTAAAACGAACGAATGAATAGCTCTCTAGATTGAAATAAAGTTATCTGTTTCACACCGAGGCTTCGTTTCGCGAAGAATCTGCAATGAAATGAAATTTTTGGAGTAGAAAAATTTGGTCGATATATCGTCCGTATTGTGCGAAATTTTTTGAAATTTTTTTTTACTAGCTGCGAGATACGTGCGGTTATTATGTGAAATATATGTAGAAATTAACTGAGTCATTCATTTCGGAGATACACTTGCAATTAGTACGTGTCACGAATAGTAATCTCAACTCCATTAATTTTGTATTTTATAATATATCCTCCGCGATGTAGATGAGACATTTAACTCTAAATTATTATGATTCTCAACGATCTAATGATACTAACTGAGAGTCGAATGTAGGATTCAAATTAAAAATGATCCTATGATTTATTCAATGATCGATTATACAATGAATAATCGATTATCTGAAAAGCGTATGTTTGCAATGAATATTTTAAACTTTCTATATATATATGTTTTCAAACTTATTTTAAACTTTACTGATAATCGATAAATTAAAAGTTGGAGCATAATACATAAATAATACATTTTATAAGTGTTTAAATATAATATTTTCGCGGGCAGTTATATCCGACGATAATCTTTCCCCGTCGATTTTTCTGCGAACTTTATCATTACGAACAGTACACGTTATTCGTTTCTTTCAATCTTCCTTTCGAGGACTTTGATACTTTCCTAACCTGTACATTGCCAGAAACTTAGCTGAAACTTACGAGTCGAGATTTCCATTGTAAAGTTTGCCGACGAAGTTGAGTGGAAATTTGGTGGAAAGAGCGACGAGAGGTTTAATCGAGCAACTTCTCCGCTTATACTATAAATCTACTCCCTTATCGGTGTTCCGCGATCTCGGCACGGAAACGGCTGCTTCCGGCCGCGCCATCGGTATTTCATAAAGCAGTTAGCCTAGCAGCCGTTGGTTTCCGGTCCGCGTGCCGGCTTCCGGCGCGACCGCTCCACGTGCCTCTATATATTGGCGCTTAAAACTATGGTCGCGCTTCCTGTTAATCCGCTGAAATCCATATTCGGGTGTTCACGCGTGTTCACCGGGCGACCCATTCGGGGAAAATTGATCGTGCCGGAACCACGCATTACATCCGTCCGCTCCTCTGTTTCGACGCGATCTCGCCCACGGTTAACTTGCGCTAAGTCCGGACTAACTGCCGGAGAAATCGATTCACTAGAAATCCCTCTCCACGCTTGTTCCTGAGACGTACTACTCGCTGTTTCGTCGGCCTCGCCAACTTCTCCAACCTCTCCGTTGCTTTTGGTTATTTGCGTTCACGCACAACGTGAAACGTTGATAAACCGAATTCGAATGGAACAAAGTCAATCTGCGTGGAATATGTTTTCTGTGCAATTGAATACACATTGCATTACCTAGGAGTCGTATTTTTCAAAAATTTTGTCAGCTATTTGAATCTGATGGGCTTTTCCCCCTTTTAACTTTTTTAAAATTAGGCAAAATTAAAATCTAGAAATTAACCAATGTATAGTTATTTTTCGTAAAATGTGTTTATTGAGAAATATAATAGATCAAAAAGGATATAGGAAAGATTAAAACGTCTAATTAATACGTTTTTACGATATGTATGTCGCTGCTGAGAAAATTATTATTCAGAAGCTTCCTCTCTGTAATTCCGACACGATGGAAAGTTCTCTTGACACTTTGGCCGTTCTTCCATGATTCGTCTGAAACTTTTTCCTCGTGACAAAGTCTTGAAGATGCCGAGAGATACGCGGCAGATGTTAAGTCCTTCTCCCTATTAACTCATTTTGTTCAATCTCCAGCCAAGAGATTGAATTTAATATAATTTTGTATTAAATTAACAAATTATAATGGAAGACCGCTAGGGAAATATATAATAAATCATATCTTTTATTTTAGAATCGAATATGCGACGCCAGTAGTTTATATTATAAGATTCTTCAGATTATAAAATATTTTCTCTGAAATTATTAATTATTAATCGTCGTAATAATATGCCATTGATTTCTCTCGAAACTTTGCATACTTGTCAAATACTTTTAAAAAAACTTGTATATTTTAATTGCCAAGTACCATAAAAATTAAAAGATCGATAAATCAAATGTAATTTGTACGGAAACTTCTCCAACCGTAAAATCAAAGCGCTCTGCTTTTTCTCCGAATAAAACGAGTAAATTTTGTGTATTAGCTAATCGTATCAATCTTCGTTCACGCTCCATTAACGTTCAACTTGTATTTGTTCGAGATAATTTGCATCAAAGTTTCGATAGTGTATTCGCGGTAAAGTTCGCAGCATTGTTCCAACACCGTGACTCAATATCGACGTTGCAATCGAGCTTTCTCACGTTCTCACGAGATCGATGTTCTGCGCCTCGCGAATAAAAATGAAGACCAAGCCGACATAATTTTGCGCGCAACGCGGCTCCTTCAGGAACCGAGGTAAAGTGGCCATTTCACGGAAAGCGTTGAAACCTCGTCGATGCCCTTCCTCTTTCACTCGCTGTGCCCTTAAGAAAGATATTTTTCTATCGGATTATTGGACACGCGACTCGGCCGAGAACTTTCCATCCTTTCACCAAACGCTTTGCAAATTCTCAATGAAGTTATTCCATACGTTTCATGTCGATTCTTAGAGCCCGTTTTTTTCCCCTCTTGTAGATAATTCTAATTGTACGGCTTTTGATTTCATTCTCGACTGATCTCTTTTCTGTCAAAGCATTTTTTTCAATTGCTCTATTGAAGAAGGCTTCGACTAATCTTTAACTTTTTATGTTATCTATGCGCTAGTATTCATTGTCAGATGATATTTTGTGTCTACGATCGGTAGTATCTATCATGAACCAGAGTCTGCAAAATCTTGACAGTCAGTCATTTAACAATTTGAAATTTTTTTCGAGGTTAGGTTAGGTTTAGGTTAGGTACAAACTAACGCAAGTGGCTGCTCAACGAGTTTTTCAAAACTCTCAAAATACATGGAACACATAAAATTTGGTATAATTTTCAAATAGTCACGATTACCGAAACGCAACAGTTCCTTTTAGAATCTATCACCAGTATTTGTCACTTTGCCACAATTGACAAATTGGCACATCTTTTCAAGCTCGATCAATTCGAACCCAACCACGTCGTTTCTTCCAGCATGTCGCGAGGCTACAACTGTCCAACATATTGTTTATCAAACGATATTCGCGTGTCAGCCATTGCTGCAGCCTCTCGAAAATTTTCCCTCGCTTACAAGCAGCCGGAACGTCGACGCCAGCAGCCTGGTCCGACCTGTCTACGAAACGACATATAGATAGAGACTCGGATATTGTTATTCTCTGGGTAGTAGGTATGAGTGGCGCCAGCTTGTCTTGACGTTCCACCCTCGTTTAAGGAATATGACGTATCTTCCTCTTCTCCTGTCCCTTCATCGTCCCTCTCCGTCTCAGCCACTTCCACTTATCCAGCCACTCTACTCTCACCATTCGGTTCCCTCCTGCATACACCTATGCAACAATGGCCCCGAGCGTAAGGGAACGACATCTTCGAGTACTTTCCTCTCGTATCGACCGCGAGATATACCAACGTCTTTTCTTCCATCTCTGCCACCGCATTACCAGCTCGATCTCTCCAGCCAAACCGAATAGTTTTCACGGTTGACACTTCTCCGAGCGCTATTCCAGCCCTGACGAGCGCATTATCATTTAATTTCCAGGCTATTCTGATCGAACGACGCGTAATCATTTCATGAGGGTGACGCTGAATCCAATTTTCGCATCGGCGTTGTAGCGCGACGGTAAGATCGTGAAGCCTTTGTTGATCTTTCGGAAACAGTTTACGTATGTTGCGTAATTGGTTGGATTACGGATTTTTGTGCATTTCTGGGAAAATTAGAAATTAAAAATAAAAAAAGCTGTCGGAAACAGAGAGAACAGAGACGATGTTTAGTTGTGACATTTCTGTTTTTTTAATTATTTTCAGAGGAGAAACAGATAAAATTGAACGATAAAATTGTAAGATCCGCATTCTTGCAATTAGGGAAAGAATCTTGCCCGTTTAGATGTCCTTAAAGTTTTACCTAAGTGCGTACGAACGCCTCGAAGCTGAAGATTCTAATTATTATTCGTCGTTATAATAACTATCCAAAACTTCGGCAAAGTTGGTAATTGTTGGGCGTTGATAGCAGGCCACGCGTAGCTGCCGGCTCGAAGGTATGAATATTCAGTCGTATTACGTGTTTATTGTACAGCGTCGTCTCTGCTATGACACCGATAAAACTTTCGCGTCTTTGCGGAAAATCGTTTCGTGGGTGTAGACGTTGGCTCGGCAATTTGCTAAGAAGAAAGAAGGATCGCGATATTGCCGCGACAATGAAAAATGGAATCGCGGCGTACGGCGCGAAATTAAAAACAAGGGATACCGGTTACAATGAAATATTAATGCACGCGAAGTTCAAGGGAACGGTGAAAATAGATTTACTAGCTTCCTCGACCGCGGTCTCAAACAAATTAACCAAAGGCTCCAATTTCCCAAAGCACGCGCTCGCTGTTACATTTTTCTTTCGTTTTTCTGTTCAACTTGGCAACTTCCCACGCAACGGCAGAATGAATTTTTTTCTATTACTTCAGACCTCTGGTAGTTTTAGGCTAATGTATTCGTAATTTTTCCACGAGCGCCGAGTACCGTTAATTCTCCATTAGTCGTCCGGTAATTTTCTATCGTTGCGATTTTTATCGAGATTCCTTTAACTTTACAACTACAACTTATTTTACGACTATGGCCAACACAGAAGTGGGAACATTTCCATTTCGCGACTCGTTGTTAAATAAATTTAATTCCTAACGACATCACGATTTCATCCCAAATTTGTGGTAGTTGATCTTCAAATGTACTTAATTAAAATTTCAATACTACGAGCGAACAATATCGGAAATGAAATATAATCGAATTATTTGTTCCGACATCTTGACGTGCTTCGAACGGGAGTATAAATGTTTCAAATTCCTTGCCTGTCTCACGTTCTTAAATGATAAACGTGTGCAGTTTTGCCGCATAATATGAAACTCGTAGCTTCGTCAAAGGGAGAAACGCGACCGGAAAGTGTTCACGTGTAATTGCACAATCGAATTCAATTGTGTCGAGTGTCGTGCGAAAAGTAACGTAACACCGAGTCAATGCCAGCAGCGAGTAGTAACGTTGGGGATTCGAAGCCAAGGGGAGTTTACCGCAAATTTGGTGTCCGATGACATATTGTTAGTACGCGTTCTTGGCAGCTAATACCGAGATTGTTAATTACCCTATTAGCATTCGGAACGGGGAGACCGGAGTTCCGGCTGCGTCGCTATGTATACCTCGTTGGCTCGTCGATAGGGGAGGCTAGCTAGTTACCCTCTATCTACCCTCTAACCGCTATCTTGTCCCTCTCTGTCGCGTTATCCTTTTCTAGGAAACCCCTAATGTACTCCAAGCCACGGACCAGCGTTCCTGTTGACGGTACGAGTAGCATCCTTAATTGAATTGGGATTCGTGCTGATTCAATAAGCCAATTCTTGTTGGAATCCACGCCCTGTGAAATGGTCGGTGAATCGAGTCGATCGTTTTTTAACAAATATCTTGGAACTTGGTTCATGTGAAATTCTTGGCGATTGAAATTCACGCAAGAGTCTAGAAATTTTTCCTGTTATCTGTTATATAATTTTTCCTTCATACGATAGAAGTTTATGTTCAATAAATGGATTTAACCTGTAGGAGTTCGTTCAAGGAGGTTAAAATTTCGTTTGGATGAATGCAATTTAGAGCGCTTGGAATATTGTTTCTAAGCGACGGTAACGTCATTATTGAAACACTTGCAAATAGCTTCCAAAATGTTATTACCGTTATCAAGTATCAGGGAAAAATAAGACGTTTCTTCTATTTTATTCTATTTTTATCTAATCATTAAGACCTCCTTTCAGAAAATACATTGAGGAGATTTCCGATAAAACGTAGTTATAGTCAAGATGCACCTTATTTAATACTTTTTCATTTTTAGAATATGTCAAACTGTTCAAAGTTTTCAGTTTCTTTCAGCTCCCTCACGAATTTAAGATAAAATATAGAAACTTTCACAAATAATTTAAATTGAACGATGGAATTGATAGGATATTTTGAGTAAACGTAACAAGATTTCGTCGAAAGGCGAAAAGAATTCAAACAGACGTCGCTGAATACACACTGTATTATTTATTCATTTATTAATTTATTTATTATCACGAAGCATTGCAATCAATCTAGAGCACAATCACATAGTACCGTATTTCACAATGTTGATCAATAAAATATTCATTTGCCTTTGCGAATATTAATTTATTCAGAGACAAGGAAGATGTTTGGTGAATTTTTATTTGACCCATTACTCTGCAGTGCGATAGAAACATTACATGTCTGGTATCGTCTATATATCGTACATTAAACGATGGTATTGAAATATCCGCTATCGAGTTAGATATTTAAACGCGACCTCGATAATTTTGCCACGACCTAAATGTCAAAAATTTGAATTTCCTGTAAAACAAATTTTCCTTTTTTTTTTTTGCTCCGGGTACTTTATCAATCGTTAAATGTCGCTCGTCGATAAATTAAGAACGATCGATCGTTGTCTCGAAGGCAAAAATTAATTGCACTGTCCGTTGCAGAGGAACGTACAGCTTGCCGCTAAATTGCAGTATCTTCCTGAACGCGCGTTCTATCTCCCCAGTTTTCTTTGCACGTTTATTCGTGAATCGACTTCCGATTCGAGATTTCAACTGATGAAACGCCGAATAGAGTTGTTAATTACTATCGTTTCTTAGATGCCATTCGCGTCGGTGTCAAACGTTGAGAAATATTTATCGAAATTTCTCTGCCAATTAAACGTTCCGAACAAAGAGAAAAAACAAGAACAAACAAAAAAGAAATTGAACGAAATTACGAGAGAATTACGATAATGTTTACGAGAACGTGCGGATACCGTGAAGTGTTTGTTTTTAGCCTGTTTGTCGGTATTTTATCGAATTTCCTCGAAGCTCTCGCGTTTTGTATACAGTCGATGCTCAAACATCGAAAAACTCTTTGACCCTTTATCTCGCGAGGAAAATCGTCGACGATAAAGCATCGGAAAGTTGCTTCGTCGTTGTTAGTGCACGTGCGGCTGATCTCGCCTTTAGATTTGACGAAAAGCTGGCTTAACGCGATAGTTTCGAGACGGAGAGGCGCCTGATTTTACACGCGCGGTACAACAGATGCATTACACGAAGTTTCGCGCGTCAGAAGCGCGGTAATGATTTGACGGGGACAGGCGCGCGTCTGGGAAAAGTCGTCGGGGCCGATTCAATTTGGGAAAGTTAAAGTCGCATCGAGAAATGGCGTTGCACGCTGTCGAGCTTCCTCCGTGTTGTTTGGACTTGGTGGTCCTCGATATTTCTCTACCTTTAATTCCTCCGGTGACGTGGGTCCACGCGTATTTTTGCCTCACCGTGAATGGACTTTTATTCCCGCGAATTATCGCTTTTTCTTTTTAGCGAAAAAAATTTTCGACTGGATCTCTTTTTTTTTAAAGAATTCGTGCGAATCGATTTCTATAATACACCTATATTCGCAAGTGTATTCGATGAAAAATTTGAACGGCTATTTCGTTTGTAATGCAGAATAATAACTTTATAAAGTTTTTACATTCGCATTATCATTCTAGTTGTTATTCGGCTTCATACTTGCTATAGATGATGTTACGATAGAATTCATATGTATCTCAAACATGTCTATTTAGCAATTCAGACTTTAAACACTGTTTTAGAATGACATCTAACTCGGGAAATAATTGCTCGTGAAACTTCAAATGGGACATCTGTCCTGATACTTACGAAAGGATTGTACGTCGAAATCTCTTTTCTTTCTCGAACAAAACCTCTAACAAAACCGTCGAGAACGATCGAAAGCGGGGCGAGCGTTTGATTTGGCTGGAGTGGTATGAGGGAAGTTTGGCGAACACCCTCCTCCAACATAAACATTCCTCGCTGCACAATTAAGTGCACAACGATACTCGACGGCTAATAAACAGCTCTTCGAGCAACTTCAAGCTTCATGTCGTCGGATCCTGAATCGGCCACTTCAATTCGCGGACCATCAACCTCTCTACCCTTCTCTTAACCCTCGTCTTCTTCGGTAGCAGACCGCAGAGTTTTAACTCTCGCGCGGAAAACGGATTCACGAAATAGCCAGAAAGGGAAAGGTGTTTCGAGGGGAAAGGAGGAGGAGGAGGCGAGCAATGATCCGCGAACTGCCAGTTCTCTCTCGGTGTCGTCGCCGCGAGAATCGCTTTATCGCGCCGATTACCATAGCCGCCGTCTGCTTTTTTATTGGACCCTTTACGGTTAAGCGACGTCGCTTTGCATTCCGCCGCGTAGAAACCGTCTCTCTGTTTCGCCCTTTCTCGGTCGTTATTGAACCGCGCCTCTGAGGGGAAACGTCTGGAAATATTCAGACCGAACGGGATTTCCCGTCTCGATATCTTTCCCGATTCGAGTTTTAGGCAACCGCGGTTGAACGCGGAGCACAGCGCGAGTCTCGAACGAAAGATTTGGTTGAGAATTCCTTTGCTATTTATTTATTTATTTATTTATTATACACTGGTAGCCACAAGCTTCACTACAGGCTCTTCGTAAAATATAACATGTATAGATCTCCTAATATTGGCAGTGATTTTCACTGTGAATTAACAGTTTAGAATGGCTTTGATTAAATTAGGACCGTTCTTAATTTTTTCTCTCTTCAAGCGAAAGTTAAGTCAGACTTTTTGCTGCTTATATTTTCTATAAATAAATGGTTTGTAGATTTTCGGACTGTAGAAAATTAAAACATTTAACGTTCGACTTACAACTTTGAGCATCTAAAACGTTGAAAATTCTGAATGTTCCTAGGTTAACTATCGAGGACCGAAAAAAATGTAACAAAAATGTATGTAACTTTTAACCGGCACTGTGCAATGTTACATTCCCTAACATCTGAGTAATAAAATTTTATTGCAACGCAGAGTGGTTATGGTAACAAGAGAGTGTATTGCACACGGAGGAAGAATAAAGAAGCAACTTATCATATTACAAAAATTGTTAGAGCCGCGAGTACACTTTATATACTCGGGAGGACTGTTATTCACCGAAAAAGAACGCAGCCAACAATCTCTCGCAGGGATCTTTTGAAACTTCCGGCACCGTTGATCGAGAATTTTCGATACGATGAGCGTAATAACGCCTATCTTTGGAATATTTACGGTACAAATAACAGGGAGAAGCGTAGTGACCGTGAGTAACACGAAGGCGATGCGAGGAATGAAAAATTCACGGAAATCCGCATCCGAGGTGGCTGAATTTCGATCACACGTCGGAAGGTACACGCGATACACCGATCCTTCTCTTCCTTTCTCGTTTGTTTCTTCTTCTTTTTCTGCTCGCCGCGATAAAACACGCTATCGACGCTTTGTAGGTATCCGTGATTATGAAGACTATTCTTCTGTCAATGTGACGCGAGAATTCACGATCGCTCCTTCCATCTCGTTACTATTTATTGCGATGTATTGCGTGAAAGATGAAATAATCTGTCTCGTTTGTTTGTTTAAAATGAAATACATTTTGATACGTGGCGATACGAGAATGGCGAGCATCGGCATCATTGAATTATGTCTCAGAGTACCGACGATTTAGCAATTTCGTAAAGCTTCTTTGAGTCACGACATGTATCATTCTTTCATTACTGTATTATTTGTAGATTGTAGTCTTTTGGCTTCTAATCAAAGTGCAGATTCTTACAGTGCTCTAGCTTTATACTTTGTGAGACAACGCAGGGCCTTTTAGAATATTTTAGGAGTCTAAGATTCACAGAATATTTTAGGATACATTGTGTCTCGCTACATGAAAATTATTGTCAAATATTATAGGAAGCACTATATTTTACATATTTTTTCGTATAATGTGCATTCTGCTTTCTTGAAAAATACTTTCCGGAGGGTAATGAATAATAAGTTTATTGGTTTTAGTGGACAAGTTTAGACAAATCACTGCAAATAAATCTTCCATTCGATTCATTAAATGTGGAAGCTAGCTGTACCTCGAACGAAATACAAATAATCTTTACACGTTTCGATGCGAATTCTCATAAAAGTAAAGTAAATTCACCTTTGCACCGCGCGAGTGCAGTTTAGCAGTATCAGTACAATTCAAGTATTACGGACGGACGGTTCTTGCTACGGAATATCACTGACATCCGAGACAAAGAAGAGAGAAATACGTATCGAGTAAAGTAACGCGACAATCGTGTCGATATCGCCGAGTAAACAGACCGGTTGAAAGGAACTCGGTGTAGAGTGGAGAGGGAGAGAAAACATAGTGAAAATATAAGCAGCAGAGTCAATATTACGCTGTACAAGAAGATAGACAACCAGAAGGAGCCGGGTATAGGTTCGGAGGGTAAAACGAAGGCAGATGGTTAAGGGGCTGCTGCTTGTAACTGAAGCTCCTGCAGAGACGGTTACTTGCTGCGCATAAACTTCGTATAACAGGCTCGAGTTCACCGTGCAGTAAGTTCCTGCAGGATGAAAATGAGAATAGTATGTGCCGGCTCGTTTCTTATTCATATTCGCGTAAAGGGGGCTTCATTTCGGTCCCGGCGGCGCTCTTATTGCCCGTTAGCTACGTTGCCTCTATTCGGCGAGAAACCCTGTCATTATTTCGCCGTCGTTTAAAACCAACAACTGTCTCTCGTCTTTCTCTGATCGTGCTCCGTGCAGATTCCTCCGTCTGATAATTTCGCGTTTCTCAGATTTCCGGCTTGAAATTTGAACCCGTACCATTTTCTTTTTTTCTCTTTTTCTTGGAATCGTGACAGCGGAAATTCATGGCATCGACGAGAGATTACTGTTTTATTTTTGCGGATTGTGGAAGCGAAAATTTGTAAGATCGACAAGTAAAAGACATTGAATATTTAGCATGTACTCGAGGCTCAAATTTTTCTTTTCTTAATACGACATTTTTAAATTAGGGCGATGCGTGCAGTATTTAACACGTATTTGTCTGTCACCGTGCATTTTCTATTTTCCTATAAATACTTTGGAGCGATTAAAATAAAATCGACAGAATAATTGCAAATAACCAGATGATACTGAAAAATGAAAAATGTGCTTTCGTTGCACTTTTATCGAAACGTGATATATATTTTATAAGTAAAACATTTTACAACATTTCACGTGGCAGCGGATGCGTTAACAAACGTTCCCGGGTTAATAAAACAAGCGGCGTGCATATTTCACATGCATACAGATATCGGCATTAGCTAGCTTCTAGACCAATGAATCGAAAAGAACGAACGCGATCGCAAAAAAACATCGTCTGAACTTTGATCCTGTTTTCTCTCAACTCGATTTCTCTATTCGCGATTTGAAATTAAAATCATTTCCCCCTTTGACGCAGGGTACCGTGCGCGAGGGCTCGAACAAGTGTCACCGTGAAATATTTATGTATGTATGCGACTTTAGAGAGTCACATCGGGCTGGAATGAAATTCTTTTACATCGTATATAGGAAAAGCCGACGCTTTTTCGATCGTGTGTTTCAACGAACGTGTGGCGGTCGGCTCCATCTTGAACTTAATCAAAGTCTGAAACTAAACCAATGTTGGAGCGACTGTGATTCCTTTTTCCGAAAAGAAGGCCAAGACACTTTGTATATTTCGGACCGACAAAAATATTTTCTCGCTTGATACGTCGAAATAAAGACGGTAAGCGTTCGTCCGTTTGTTGTTCGCGGGGCAGACCGGAAAAGTTGCGGTGCACACTCGCCAAGCCAAGGGTGGAGAGAACCGTTTTCTTTTTTTTTTTTTCTTTTTTTTTCAGCAATCCGAAACGGCATTTTCCGGCCGCTTTGTAAACGCGGCCGGTTTTCATTGTTACGCAGATTTCGCGACTGGCTTTGTGCCGCGGGAAAATTATGTGCGAACTCTCGAGAACGTTTTTGGTTACAATAAGCATTCATCGGGACAATGCGCGTGGCCGCGTGCCACGATTTCTACGTTTATACTGGCCCTGGCTGCGTTCGCCGAGGGCCCTTTGAGAGGGAGAGCGTGGCTTAATTAGTAAGTGCGAGCGGAAGTAGCTTGAAAGGTAGCCCCGCGATTGCGAAATCGGGTCACCGCGCGAACCGCCATTTTTTTCCAGCCTTTCTTTCCCAATTTTTTTTTTCTTTTTCTTTCTCTTTTCCCCCGTACCCTTTAAACGCACAGTTGCTGTCTGTTTTTCCTCCTAGACGAGGCCAACGCGGCGCCGGATTTAGGCACATCCTGAAGGTTCCGTTGTTGCACCATTTTTTGTGAAACTGCTGCGCATGGTCAAGGATGTGTTTGTAATGAGATCGAGTCTAAGCAGAGAGAATCTGGAGCAAAGATATGTGTGTCGCTTCCTGACCGTCTGTTTGTCAAACACGTCTCTTTTCCACCGAATATTTTTGTTTCTCCACTTTTTCATTCTATTGTCACGTAATCGTTAAAAAAAAGACGACTGCAATTAAGACGTACAAACGTATAACGTTGCAATTTACGAAGTATGTACGTGTTTTATATAAATGTTTAAAATATTTGTCACATTCGTCGCACCAAGAAGGTGTAAGAGATTTGACGAGGAAAATGAATCCTGTCAGGCAAAGGTTAAAAGTTTGAGGGTAACAAGAAGGCGAAGAAGGTTCTGTCAAGCAATGTATACGAGAACAATGACTCGATTATTTAGGAGACAGGAAGAATTCGTAGATCACAGATCGGAAGAACGCATTGCACTTTTGATCACCGGCAGTGAATTACAGCGGCCGTCGAACTGTACAACCGGCGAAATTCTACGGGGATAGAAAGAAATTATGCCATCATACGTGTTCGTATTTCTCAATAGGGCAATATCATCGTGGCCGAAACAAATTGCGGCGACCCGTTATCTGGCAGCCGACTCGGGGCCGTATTAATTTTTCCTCACGTATCGCATTTTTCAGGCCCGTGAGCAGATAATAGTCAGCTCGGCGAGTGCTCGCCACGGCCAGAATTTACGAGCATCGACGAGATTATTGAGCTGCCGTGTAGGGGGAACCGATTTTCCAGCAAGGGAAGGGAATTTTTCCCTTGTAGGGAAGAAGCTTGTAGGTATATCCATTGACACCTTCGAAGGATCTTCGAAAAATCCGCGAACAGTGGCGAAAGCTCCGGTACTCGTCGCACTCTTCGTTTTGATTTCCTTAACAGTGGCATTACACTGCAACACACACAAGGGAAGAAAGCAAATTTCATAAAATATTTGATGTTCGAAGAGTATCGCTCGAGGCACGTACGCGATAGTTTAACGAAAGAATGATGCTGCTTCCGAGAGAAATTATTCAGGGGACTTTGTTGAGTTTGCAATTTGAACTTTTGTACTCTTGAACTTTGAATATTACTTATAATTCGAACTTTGTAGCTGGAATATTGGACTTTTGAATTTCATTCCCAACTTTGAATATTATTTATAACTCAAACTTGGAATTTTTATTAGCATCCGCGATAAAAAAGAACACGTTTTCAAACCGACAGACGCTCGCGTAACATCGACTTGTCAAAGTTCCACACGAGTGTGACAGTAGGCTACCGAAGAAGAATGCAAGAAGGAAGGTAAATTTTTCCTCGCGATGAACGCGAGAAGAGAGGAAAAAAGAGAGAAGGAAAGGGTGGTTCGTTAACGAAGCAAGTTAAGTCGGCGGATCTCGTTATAAAACGTAATTTCCAAGGATCAAGGTTCAAGCAAATCTTTGATCAAGGCGGATTAGTACGAGCAGAGAAGTTCGGCTCCATTATGTCCGCTTCCTTTGGCGCGAGCCTCCATCATCATGTAAGCGTGTTTCGAAAGATGCTTTAATCTACCGATCAGCCGTGGTGGCTGTACGAAGCCGCGTTTAAACTTTAAGCAAACTTCTCTAGGAAAAGCGGAGGCAACTGCCTCTTAATAGAGCCTTTTCGATATCACTACTTTCCCAACTTTGCATCCTTCCGTTCTTCGTTTGCCGTGAGCAAGTCGCAAAGGCCGCGTTTCCAAACTTCCCCCTTTCATAATTCATGCGTCGCCGACACTCCGGATGCCGAGTCGCTAAGCGGTTCTCCGCCCGCGAGTGCTAATTGCTAATCCTTAACCATCGGTACATTACTACCCACAACTTTCCACCGCGTTTTACTCTCGAACGTAATCGATTTCTCTGTTTACGTACCATTAGTGCACGCGTATACCAATATCGAGTAATCGTCTAAACTTGAGCAAAGCAAACTCGGGACTAGTTCTCTGTCTGAAGTAGAGTCATCGTGTCATCTGGATTTTAATGTTGGAAGAAGTGAATACAAGTAAACTTTGGTCTTTCGTGTAATCAAATATCTTTATTAACGTGGAATCTATTTACATTCAGAGAAAAACTGTGATTTAATTTCGTTTCGTTAGTGCCGCGCCTTTTTTCTTTCCAATGAATTTATTTTTTAAAATTGGCGCTGTCTAAGAAAGAAATTAATTTTCTAAACTTTGAAGAAGTCAAAGTGTTTACAATATTGTGACAAATCCTTGTTCGGTCCTTAACGGGTTAACAAATAATTAAATAGTTTCACGAGCAAGGGAAGCATTTGACGTTTATCGTTCAAGTAGTAATCCATAAAATTGTCGCGCCGAGGCGGACAGTCGCATCGATCGCGTTCATTATTTCTCACATCGGAGACCGTTGGAACGCAACAACGCCGGTCGAAAACTTAAATTATTTTCCATTCGACGGAGCGTGTTCTCGATCGTGACAGAGAGCCGAAAAAAAATTCCTCTCCCCTGGTTTCTCTTTGATTCTCGCTCGTACCCTCTCGCTCATTCCCGCCCGAGCAAGCTTCATATTCCGATTGGATTGTCGTTAGACATGGACAATGATTTATCGACTGTCGATCCAATCGACCCGCCGCGTTTCTTACGCACCACGTTCCCTGCGTTTTCGAACGTCGCGTTCAACGATCCAAGCCAACAAGGCAGAGTCTCGTTTCAATTCCAACTCTCGCAGACATGAGATTTTTTTCGCCTCTCGCGTTCGACCCTTCTTTTTTTCATCGGACTTGCCGATAAATTTCCTACGCTTCTTGCCCTGTCCGATTGAAGTGTCAATCAGACCAAGTGAAATATTGGGAAGCGAAAATCGTCAGCTTCGACGCTCGATCGGCCGAACTGACGGATTCGAACGTTTAAGAACGCGATGTCCGATATCATTTCGCAGTTTTCGCCTTTGCCCTCGCGTAATTGCGAAATTGCCAACTGAAAGCCCGAGTCAAACTTTGATCGGTAACAAACTTTATTTCAACGTCGTTCGTCGGTTCGTTTTTGCAATCGTGCTCTATGAACCGGCCTCGCGTATCACGAAGTTGAACGTCGAAAGGGAGACCAAAGGAGTTTACCTCCTAGAAGGGAAAAAGGGGAAATCAATAAATAGCAGAAGGAAGAGTAGATCTCGCAATCTCCGTTGAGCAGCATCACGGAGCAACAATTTGAACAGTCGTTGCCTCCGTGCAAGCTCAGCATTGCCACCGAATCAAAAATCAATGACATTTCGGGATATATCCGTTCTTTCCCTTTCTCCATCCTTTCCTTCTTTCTTTTTTTCCCTTCCCCCCTGCCTCTCTACATTTATGGAACTCGGTCACGTGGAACGGTCATTTTTATTCCACGGAGTCAGCTTTATTTTTCAACAGGCTTGTTTCATCTTCCTCGACCGGGAGAACGACAAACTTCTCTCGGGCCGCCGTATAACTCACACACACCTTGGCCTCGTAGCCTCTTTGCCGCATAATACGCCGAAATGCGAGGGTGGGTGGCACGGCAATAAGAAATCCTGGCGTTTCGCGAGGCGGTTGGCCGGCCGTGCAAGTGTCGCGCCAAATGAAATTTCGCTCGTGTCTCGTTGAACAAACCGGGGTGCGCGCCCCCCGATAATGCAAGACACGAGCGGCACCGATGTACTCGCGCGATCCTGGGAACACACTCGTGTTCTGTCCTACGGGGACTGGATTTTCCCCCACGTTGCTTGATGTCTTTCCCTCGTTTGTCTTCCCCGTGCTTTAGCCACACTTTCCACAGAGAAACTTTCGCGGTGTACGCGTGTTTGCCATTTGGTAAGAATTTTCCCCTCCCTTTTACCAGTTGTTTTCATCGAACAGTGTCTCCGTCGTTACGTTGAATTAGCAAAGAGCGGATCTTTCAAATTCTTATGAACAGCAATTGAAGAAGCGCAGCCTGAAGAGAACATTTTTTCCTGCTATTGAATATTGTCACTAATATGCGTGTTCTCTGAATTTCTGCTCCTTCAAACTTTCAACGAATAGATAGAAACTCGCAGTTTAAATGTGAGAATTTTGGAACAGGAGTGTCACTTTGAAGTTAAACGAGAGAATTTTAATGCGACGTATGACATGAATCAATTTAGTAGCAGACTAAGATAAATAATAGATGTAAAGAGATTAAGAAGAGATAAATAATGGATGTAACGAGAATCGCGACTAAAATATTCGATAACGTCTTGCAAAGTATTTTTTTTTTTAATGAAACTGAACATTTCTAAATTATCCGGATGAAAAAGTTAAAATTATAAGATCAGTCGTCACTGATCCTCCTTGCAGTATTAAGTAAATAAGTTGTGATTTCTTTTTCTATGTAAAAATGTACGTTGTCAAAGATTTCTACAATTGAAGTGTCAAAATACAAAATGTCAATCCTCGATATTTTCACTTGGTTGCGTTAAAGTATAAACGGTCTAAACTGTCTTCTAAAACAGTCAGTAATGTACTTGTTGGCTTTGGATAAAACTTGGTGAACACAATCAAGAAAAATAATAACTACGTTACAAAGTATCTAACAATACGCTGACATTTGTTCTTAACTTCCAAATATGATTTAATAATAATAATTGTTATTATTACAAACGCGCAGATGTAACGTCGTTGTCGGAATCAATTAAACGCACGGAATCGATTGAATCAATATCGCGTTTGATTAACTATCAGCGTGAGCTGTGGCGCTGCCGTTTGAAGCAATTTTCCATTCGCTAAACTGGAAACACGATGCCGCACGAAGGAACGTTGCTCGAAAATAGTTACACACCGTCTGATTAGTTCGGAACTGCGGTTTTAATGTTTGTCCTGGCCATGTTCACCGACCGCTCGTCTCGTTCCCCGGGCAATTTACAAGGAAACAAATCGTTTCGCTCGAATCTGTCGATTTGCCTCAAACGTTCTTGCCCCTTCTCTCTTGCCTCTCGTTTCCCACCTCGCCTCCATCCATCCTATTGAATTTTCCGCCAGAAGAGAGTAGAACAGCGACGCGAACTTTCTGACACGGTCTTCGCTACGACGAACTGTCACGACACGTTTCGAAAATTTCTGTTCCGCTATTTGCGACTTTTCGACATGAAAATCGCGACGTTCTGGCGACAAACAAGTCGCTCGATCCAGAGAAAAACGTATGCACGGAACCTCGCTGAATCGAAATAAACCGTAAATTGCTATCAGTTAAAATTAAAATTAAAGAGAACAACATTCAACGTTCACACAATAGGTATCCGAAGAACAATCGATCCTTCTAACAATATTTGTCGTGAAAGCGTAAAACCTGAAATATATATGAAACTTCGACACTTGTGTCGAAACATATACTTCTGATCGATATCCGAAGCGTAACGCTAAATTCTCATCGAGGGAAAATTTCAACACGTGTGTCTAACAGAATTCCACTCGTGCAGCGATAAAGCAGTGCAGTTCCTCCCTCAAAAATTGTCTCATATCGTTATTTTGACTATCTGTTAATTTTCACTCAGATTTTTCGTGACAATTCGTGCGTTCGAAGATCATCGTAACCCTGTTTCTTACCAAAAGAGGCGCTCTTCAACAACGTTTTCGACACCAGAGAGACACGTCTCGAACCTCTTCTTTTCACGTTATAATGCGCAGCTTTGTCGCCGCCTTTGTCACTCGGGAAAATTCGATACGCCATAAAATACGTTCGGGACGAGGTTTCTGTGAAAGATTTCTTCGGTCCGCTGTCGTTGGCGTTGGTTGGCAATCCCCCGATGGAATAAAGGGGGGGGGGAGGGGGGAGGTGAAGAAAAAATGAAAAAGAAAAAAGGAGAAAAAGAAAAAAAGGCGGAGTCTCGTCTCTCGATCACACGAATAGGAACATTACACAAATTTTCCATCATGGAATTCCATTTCTAGCCGCAGAAAATATGAAAAGCAGCGCGAATTCCATCCCTCGACGTGATTGCATCTGCCTTTCCCACTGCCGGTCCTCCCACCCCATTACTTCTGCATTATATGCGCCTACCTTTTGATCTCTTTCCTCTTATCCCATCTCCGCGCCGCTCTTTCCAACCCCCTTGTCCCCGTTTCTTCTCCCCCCATTCATTCCGTCACTCCGTTCCGTTCGTCAAGTCGTTCGCATCGAGGTTCACCGCGCCTGCGAAAAGTCGCAGACATCTGCCGCGAATCGTCCGCGAAGTGGCACCACGTTCGCGATTTTGCACTTTCCGCGTAACTCGGCAACTTTTTCTACTCTCCGGTCATTCAGACACGCGATCTCTCCAGTCTTTTCCTCGAGTTCCACGTATCGTCGTCGTTGCCCACGGGCAAGCAGCGTCTATCTGTTTCCTCTCGAAACTTTCCGCCGATTCTTCGGCTCTGCGCCGCGACTTGCGAGACCCCGAGCGGACCCCGAGGAAACGACTGCTCGCGAGCGGGCAGAATTGCGAAGACCGAGTGTCGTCTTAATCTTCGTAGCTCGCTCGCTTTAAAAAGTTCCGACGTCTCATTCGGTCCGCGCTTTCGGGTTAAATTTTCTCGCCGAGGAAGATCGACGCGTTTCACCGCTTGACAGGTTGAAAATAGAGCGGCGAGTTGGGCACGTCAGCCAGATAGACGAGGGATTAGTCGCGCGTGCGAGACGCGCGAGTTGTTCGGTGTGGGTAACTCATAAGGTTGGGACGTTGCAACGTTGGTGATACCGACACGAGAAGCAGCTACTACGAAACGCAGAGAAAGAGAGAGAGAGAGAGAGAGAGAGAGAGAGAGCGGAGAGACAGGGTAGCCCGGATCGGGAAGAAGCTGGCTGAAGGGTGCTTTCTAAATTACGTACGGACGAACGGGGTCGGTTGAGAGTCTGCGTAGTTCCCGCTTCTGTCGCTTTGCCGACGTCTCTCCTTCCCGTCTTCGGGCTCGTTCCTTTCTATTTCCCGTCCCGGCGAACGATTTCCAAGGTGTATTACAGCCCGGAGACAGAAGACGCGGGCGCAACGGAGGAAATGGAGAGGAAGACAGCCGAGAGAGGACGGATAAAGGGGAAAATTGAGGGAAGACAACGATACGTACGTACAGGCTGGAAATTTAAGCAGTGGGGAAACAAGAAAGTATTAGGTCGATACTTCTTTCGATCGTCGCTGTTCGACGATGGTGACGTCGACGATGTTTTGCACGTGTCTGAGCCTCTCCGCTCCGATAGAAATAGATTTTCTATCTGTAATACGGAGGAATTTCCTTTCGTTCCTCTGTTTTTGTTCAATCGATTCGGGACCGGTTCTATTGGCTTCCCGGCCAGTATTTTTTTCCACCTTCCGAGAAATACAAATTTCATCGCGTCGACGCTCGGTCACAGATAAATTTTCCGCTCGGCTCTTTGAAAATTATTTATAAACCGCGCCAGTTCTGCGAAACAATCGTGAACTTTACGGGCGCCGTGTAGGTATGCACGTATGCACGGACTCCCAGCATCGCCGGAATGCCGGGGAAGCAAGTTTATTCCAGCAACGAATGGAAGACGAAATTTCGACAGTTGGATTTCGTTCGCGTGCGGTCTGTCACGGATGCTACTTTCTGATCGATGCACTCGACGCGTATTGTATCGAAACATGTTATTATTGATAACGAAATTTTAATCCGTTTCCGCGTACTCTGTGGTTCACAAATGCGTGGTTCGCGGGTAAAATTTTTATAAGCGCGATTGCAAATATAGAACGTAAGCAGAGATTCGTTTCACTCACTAAATATGGCGAGCAGCTCTTTAAATATTTTATATATTTTTTTAAATATTATTTGCATTCTGTGCATATTTTTCCAATTTTAAACACATTTTTTGAATATATGGAGAAGCAACGCAAGTAGATTCGCCTCGTCAATAATCAGACAAGAACAGAGATAATACGTATCGGTCTATCTAATGGTACAAGTTTAATAATTCTACGTCAAACTAAAGTTTCATAATTCTACTTTCTTTTCTTTTTTAAACAATTACACTAAGTAAACAGTATATACGTTGATCTATTCAGTAGTACAAGTCAGTCATAAATCAAGCATTCGTCGTTTTATATAATACCAAAGCGAAAGGTTTTTAATTTCTTTTCCTCTCTCGAGCAATCGTTGCAACGTTACTTTATCGAAAGCTGACTTGGGAAGAATGCGATGTCTTCTACGTGACTTATTTAAGTAACACAGCTCTGATCCCTTTTATGTAACGACGGCAATCCTGGCAAGACGAACGCTCAGCGTTATCGCGTTTGTTTTCCGGGGTATATTGAAAACAGGAGAGCCACTTTGCTCCAGGAATCTATCGACGTACCATGAGAAAATGGATCGGGGACATCCATCGCTGCCGGACCTTGCAAATATTTTTCGTTAGCCCTGCGAAATCTCTTTGGATATGATCTCGCTGAAAGCTCCGGCCATATCCTTTCTCAAACAGTCCAGCGGCGAGCTCTGGATTCACCCAGTATCATCGGTTTCCAGAAGTCGTTGCCTGTATCGCGTGATATATCCGTGACACGGTCTCTGCGCACGATCTTCCGGACGACAGATCCGTGAGATCGCTTTCCTGCCAGATTCTGTATCGTCCGCTCTCGAAGGAAAGTACGACGCAGCTTCGAGAAAGTTACTGTGTTTCTAGTAAAAACGAGAAATCGTCTTTGAAACGCAACTATGGACGTCTGTTAATTAAAGAAACGACGCAACTCGTAATAACACGCAGAATAATCAAACATACACTTATAATTACTCTTTAATTTGCGAAGATAAATGAATAGGATTTGGTCAGGGAGTATCTCTCTTTCATTTAACTCGCGAATTGCGTCAGTTTCGCTACTTTTATCGGTAATAAAATTTCACCGGCGAAGAGTCGCGCCGCCGTTGTTTTCCACGGCCGGTCCGTGGGAGACAGCCTTAGCCTCTGCTGGAATTTTCGTCAAGCTCCTTCTCCCTTCCGCATCATTTGCCAAGACAGCAACTTTGAAATTAAACTTTATCGCGACAGTATTCGCTGAAATTTCGTTGGGATCTCGAAACTCGCGTTCGTTCGTTCGGACTTGGGTGTCGGCCGTCGTTAGACAAGCGTTCCTTTGTTCTTTATCGAAATGAAAGGGTGGTCTCGTCGCATTTCGGAATCGCGGATACCGTTTAACGAGTTCGTTAATTTCGCGCCACGCGCTAAAATCTGTGTCTCGCCATTAAAATTTTAACGAATACCTCGAGCGGAATTCGAGCGCAACAATGCGCTACCGTGGATAATTGTTTTCCGTAAAACCGGTTAAATCCGATGCAACGCGACCGCAGTCGAATTGTGACGGCACACGTTTCGTCCTCAGCTGCTTCTTTCTCTTTCTCTTTCTCTTTCTCTTTCTCTCTTTCACTCGCTCCTTTTTGCTTCTCTCCGTCTCTACGCGGATGGAAAGGAACAAAGAGCGAATCGCGGTGACGCGTTTTGCAGCCAGTTAATTAAATTCTCTGACACGCCTTCGTACTTTTGATCGGCTGCAATTAAAACTCATAGCTCGCGGGAAGTTTTTGAACGGGCCGGGTAAAACCAACCCCCGCGCTCGGATCATCCGCGCTGATCCCAAACCACCGAGAAAATTAATTGGTTCCATCGTAGCGGGCGGAAATTCCGTCGCGGGTGACCGTGCATTAGCTCGGCCGAGCGCTTTCCTTGCCCGTTCGACCGGTTATTTTCGCGCTGTTTTCATCGGCTCGGAGACTCCGAGTGTCGAGACGCTCGAGACGAGACCGAACGAAGTACACGATTACAGCATCTGCCGGTGGAGGAGACGTTAACGAGCCAGCTCGATCGTAAACTTTAATCCCATTTGCCTCTAAATCCATTTGGAATGTCAAACGGTACGCAGGCAGCGGTGTACAGACCGTCTCTGACGGCATATTACGATTCTCTCGCAACGGCGTTGCAATTTAATCTTATTTGCATGGCCAGCCTTGGAAAGCGGCACTCCTTCTTTAGCTCCTTCGTAGTTGTAGCTTTGTCGCGGTGAACGCGACCCTCCCGGCACCGCCGCGCTCTTAACTACGGTCTCTCCGCGAGAGAAAGGGAAAGAGGAGGAGGAAGAAGAAGAAGAAGAAGAAGAAGAAGTAGAAGGCGGGAGGAATGAAAAATGGAATTGCAAACGAAGGAACAGGCTTCGAGATCCTTTCGTCTTTCCGGTACCAGGCTAACGGCACGGTATCGCCTGGCCCGTGTACTTTTGTGTTGGTAGAGCACCGCGCGACCGCCTCTCTCCCGCTCTCTCTCTTCGCTATGCTAAAATCTCCGCCATAATTGTTATGCAAACTGCCCGTTGAATAATGCAGCGCGCGAAATTCATACGTGCCGCGCTCGCGCACTTTTGTCCGCCACCGTCGTATCAAATAATTTTATAGTCTGTTTTAATAATTAATAAAGCTGGCCAAAACTGTGTAGCCAGCGACCGCCATCTCCGTCGAGAGTCTTGTGCTTTCGGCGCAGCTTTCTCTTTCAGACCAGACTCCCTAGACGGAAACGGACCGTGCACCATGGAAATCCACGACCCAAGGGGAGCATTTTTTCCGAGCGCTCGCGCTGAAAGGGTTCAGAGGCACTTCCTGCTGAGTCGAGCGCCATGCCGCGCCTTTTTCTTCGACGCGCTTTATCGTGCCGAGATAACGAGCCGCGGCAACAGTGAGAATTTAGAGCTTATTTCCTTCGCTCTCAACCTTCGAACGGTATCGTCGGATCTTTCAAATTTTGAGTACTCGATCCTACTTCCCTGTTACTATTTCTTTTGAGAATTCTTAAATTGATGGTAAAATCGAATTAAATTAAAAAATTGGTACCATTAAGCGACGCGAACTCTGAGTTGTTTTCGACAAAGTTGCCAATGATTGCGTTTACTTCGAGCAGAAGTTTGTGAAAAACAGGAAATCGGGACAACATGAAAGACGCGAACGGAATCGACAGTAGATCGAGGTTTGGCCGTTGGTCCCACCGTTTTTGGTTGGCCACTTATTCGATGTCAATGGCGACGTTGTTCGATTCTCTGTTGTACATGGAATTGGCAAACCGCGTCGGTTAATCTTGATATTATTTGACGCGGTTTGCTAGCCGTGGGTTGGAGCCGTGGGCCGTGTCCTTCATATTTCAGAATGGATATGGTCCTGTCGGTGGTGGTTTATTTGTAGGTAAACAAAGCCGTGGATCGCGTCGCTCCGCCACGTTACAGCTCGACGAGTTTATTTTTAGTTTCTATTGCACACTTTATAAATACTCGATGTACAGCGCCCGCCACGTATCGCGGACGTACGTCACATTTTACTCGCTCGCAGTGAAACGGACAAATAAATTACACACTCGCACGCTAGCTACCTCTTTTGCTCTCTCTTTATTGCACCTCTGCTACTCTGCACTCTCTCTCTCTCTACGTCATCGGAATTGATTTTGGGGGATGAATATTCCCCCAGCACGCTTTACGGACTGATTTCGACGAAAGATTGGATCGAATTTTTCTGCTCTTGCAACGTTCGTGGAATTTAGCATTCCGATATTTTTTGCCGGGACAGAGAGACTCAGAAACTAAATGCGACCATTCGAACGTAAAAATCGTGGAGTTGTGAATCTGACAAAGGAGAATGGCTAGAATTTGGTCTCATGAAACAAAATGTTAGGGTTACGTGCGTATTTCCTTCTTTCTCACTTTTATTTTCGTCGACAAATCTTAATCGGAAATATCAGTAATAAAGAAACGAAAAAATATCTTTGGCGTATTACTACGTCAATCAAATAAAACTCAACCAAATTTATTTATTACACTTCTTCTATGAATCATTGCGTTTCAATTTTCAGGAACAGAGAGGAAGTTTTATTAGGAAAACCTTTCGACATACGAGATCTCTTTCGAGCAGAAAACATTTGTCATCGTTGGAAAAATATTACTGGAGGAACATGTGTAATATTACTCGAACGACGATTCATCGATTCTCTCGAAACAAAAAATGGTAAATAAATTGATACTCTCGACTATCAAATATTTACACGCGGATTGTCAGCCGTGATTCAGTCAGCCACGGTGTCAATTGTTTTCGCAATTTCAAGCTTGATTGTACTGAGAGAGAAAGAGAGACTGTGCGGTTTGTTGCTCGACCGCTAAAAATGCGAATTTCGTGGAGGAAGCGCGACTACAAGGATAATCTGGCGTGGTTTAGGGAGCAGCTTCCTTCGTTCTGACGCGTCAGCATCAGCACAACTTGAACCTCAACCACGGTAGAGTCCTTATCCGCGATGCGACGCGCTGATATTATGCTCGATTAATTACCCGTGAAAATCCGGCCGCGACTCACGGCGTCGTTTCGCGCGTTTAATTAGGACCTTGTTCGACTTATCTCTCTCTCTCTCTCTCTCTCTCTCTTCTCCTCTTATCGTCCCCGATAGTCGCGAGGAAGTCGAAAACGCTCCAGCCTTGCAAAAAGTACCGGCTATCTGATCGCGAGCTTTCAATGGCGGCTGCTGGATAACTTTTGCCTTGCGGTAACGTCGATAACCGGCGCTAATGTCCTCGTCCTTCGTCTATCTCGCGCGAAGGGATGAGAGATTCATTGTTCCCTAACGACCACCATCACTTCGAACGATCGTTATTACCTGCCGCGAGAGTTGAGGCAAGAGTCGGACTGTAAATATTCTTCGACGGCGTTTCTTGGCAGGCCGAATTCTTGCCAGGACAAATCTTTCCCGTGTCTCGTTTCCTGTCTTTCCGTTTTATGTCAATTAACGACGCCGGCGTCTCGCCGGATTAAGATTACGCCTTTGTAAACGGACACGTTTATTCGAGGCAAAGGACCGAAAGTTTCGATGCAATATAATCGCGTCGTTAAGGGTTTCTCTCGTTCTACGCGCCGTCGGAGAAGAAGAAGAAGAAGAAGAAGAAGAAGAAGAAAAAGGGAAAAAAGAAGAAAGGGACTCTCTCTCGTTGGTTTAGTTGGTAAAGTTTAACGAAGCACGCTGCTCGAGAGTTTACGGAGAAATTTTCAGCTCGTATCGTGCGCGTCTGCTACGTCGATTACTTGCAAGCAGTCTGCTTGCATTCGTGGATAACTACGAGTTCCCGGCGATCTCCACGTATCAATTTCTTTGACCAATAGAAACTAACTTCGAAACTTGCCCGGCGATCAATTAACATAGTGGTTCGTAATCAACATTGTGTGCACAGCGGAGATAGTTGGTGCACCGGTATCGGCTAAGATATAAGATCAACAACGGACAAACTCCTCATCCTTTCTGATAAAATCGACTTTGTTTCGCAGTGGAACACAGTGAAATCTTGCGTGGTTGCTTAATCGCGGATTTGCAGGAAATTTGCAGTTGATTCAATATTTAATTGATGTAACGTAACGAGCGAATAATCGACGAGCGAACGCGTGCTATCTCCTCATAGAAATGGCTGGTACCTCCGCTTTAAACGATCTCCAAGATTTATCCCGGTTGCGATAGGATTAAAGATAATTGCTCGAACACCGAACGATCGTGCACGCGATAACGAGTGCGCACATTTCTATGATCGCGTTTCGATAATAGCCAGGAATACTTACTTTTATTGCCACCGATACTACTAGCTACATACGACTTTCGATTACTTTTATCGCTGGCCGCATTTGTCGCCTGAAAGGTTTGTTTTATCATTGTCGCGATTTCTATTGGCCTCTCGTTGTCCACGGGAATCTCGCAAAACACTCAGTTCTTGCTCTATCGTTCGTGGCCATATAATTTGCTTAATTCTTGCCCGTGTTTAGAGGCACGTATGCGTAGGAAGTTGTTATCTCTTTTTCCTCGAGTAACTAAATTATTCTATTTTTCAAAGTCTTTTCTGGGCAAAAAATACCGAATATTTTTTTCTTTCTTATATGTTAATATAATGTTGATTATTCTGCGATTTAAAGTGTTAAAACTTAAAAGGGCCCGTAAAAGTAAATTTTAAATAATTTAAAAGTTTAATTGACATTATTAATTCATTTTAGACTCTACCAACAGATCAAGTGAAAATTTTCTTCTCTACAATGACAATATTCTCATTTCTTCGTTAGCTATTGTCGTTAACTACTACTGTTATTGAATTTTAAAGAAACAATTTCCTTCCTTCTGTATCCAGTCTCACGCCTCGAAATTGCGTTTTTAAAATTTGAATTCCCTCATTTCTGGCGGAAATTACAATTGAAAATATTCAAAACCACCAGCGCCGCGTGTCACCATGTGATCTTTCACGTTAGTCTTTCGATGCGACGCGACGCGTAGAAGCTCGCGTCTGGCGCGGCGTGTGGAACTTCCGCCGCGCGTTGCGATTCGTTAATCGATACCGGCAAGTTTTCGCAACGAGCACGCAGCAAGGAAACGAGTTTTCTCGCCGAATGCTCAAAGTTACTGGATGTTCCGCGCCGAGTCGACGTTCACGCGCGCAAAAACGAATTTTCGCGTATTCCAATTTCCATGCAAACGACCTCACGGGCTTAATCTGTTTATAGGACTTTCTCAAAAATTTGTTTGTTCGAATGGCGCTGCCTTTTGCATACTATTTTTGCTTATGAGCCCGGGGGGCGCTCGAAAGTTGCCGCGGCCCGTGAACATCGTTGCTGTCGCGTACACCAGATTTCCCATCGGGTATGTCTTAAATCGAACTCACCGATTATACCGACTTAATCTCTGTCTAACTTCGCGCTAACTGAATGTCAGTGATTGACAATTATTGTGGTCGGTTGTGTCGACGATCGATCCACAACGATCAATTTTTGAAACGTCTGTGACAAAGGTGGAGTTATGTAAAATATGTGCGACAGTAGACTGTTGATTTTTATGCATTGCAATGTAAAATTATGTGTACATAATCTTTAAAATACCCAAAGTATAATATAAAATAGTCTTTACAATATTTCGTAGACAAAGCAATTCCTACTTTGAAGCATTTTCTACTTTAATATCATAAAACTGCATAGTTTCTGTAGTTTAATTATTAGGAAATAAAAGAGAAATTAATTTACTGTTTCAAACAATTTACCGTTTTTTCCGCCTTATTTTTCTCACTCTTCGTTCATAATTTTACGATTTTTGTAGCTTTTAATCCGCTTGTTAATTCCACGAAACAGGTCGTTTTTGTGTTTCACACGTGAAAATAATTCCATCAAAATTCGAAACAAACTGGTTTCGATTTCAAACAAACGTGATTGACCAGTGGCTCGCTAATTTGGATCGATTCATAGAGCGTATTTTCTTTGTCTCTTGGCTGTGTAACGATTTTATCGCCCGCGCGATATTCAATTAAATCGTGGGCTTAGGCTCGCGAATGCGAATATTCACCAGCGCGAATTTTGCGCCAAGGGTCAAACGTCGAGAGCGAAATTGATTAATTCAGCATGATTAAAAGCGTCTCCGTGCGGCGGCAAGTATTTCGTTGGCTACAATACACGCCGGCGTACGTCAACGATGTACAATTTGTTTAACCGAGGTAATTAATGTCCGCGATTTAGAGCTGGAACTACGGGCAACGAAAACGCAATCAAACGTTACATCAAAATTTCTGAAAGTTTCCCCGGGAACGCCGAGCCCCTCCTTCCCCCGACGAGTAATGAGCTTCAACAGATCGCATCGAATTTTAACTTGGCGTTTTGCTCGCTGGCCGGTAATTGATAGCCGTGTGTGTAATTCAAAGTGTACGAGATCGGGGGAAATTTTCATTTCGTTTCTCAATTGCCGGTGAGAGACTTTTTTTTATTGAATTCATTGGTAAAGTTGGATATTGTTTTTTTCTTTTAAGAACGATTTGATTTCGAGGAGAAAGGAAAACGCCAATAGCAATTTTGGAATTTTTAATTTATTTCGATTTTGTTGCCAGAGATTGTAAAGTACCACGAATTTTTGAAACGTAACTTATGCAAATTATTAGTAGTCATTGTATCAAAAATATAACACAATATAATCACATGGTTCAAATTTTAGTAATCCCACGTGAATCACTGCGGTTATTTATAACACCGAACGAATATTTTTTGTGAGTTGACTACATGGCGAGTTAACAACATGGCGAGATCGTATATATACCAGCGTGAAAAAAGCGGCAATTTTTTAATAATCTGACCGCGCGGGATATATCTACTCGTTAAAAAGTCATGTTCATTCGGCGATACGTCCATTCGGACTGGAAACGGATCAATTCGTTTCGCCGTGCTGTCGATGAAACGAGCTGCTGTTATAAACGCAGGATTACCTACGCAACATGCAGCCCTGGATTTTCCGCTTTAAAACGATACAAATTTCAACATCGTAGTTGCATTCTACTCCCCTCTGACTTGCTCAACTGCCGAATAAATCGTCGAGAACTTTTTCAAGTAATTCCCACCGCTCCCGAGGAAATTCCTGCACGCGCCTCTGTCGATAACGATACTTTCGAATACTCGAATACTTTCATTTGGAGAGCCAGGTGGAATTAATCCGCGCGCCGAACGACAAATAACGCGCGAGTGGAAATACAGAGCGATCACTTGTTAATTTTGGTTAAAGGGAATAAAGAACGAAGGAGGTGCGTGGTAACGTCCCCCCTTTACGGGGGGCTCATCGGGCACCATATAATGGAGAATGTACGATCAGATTTTATAATTAGCCGAGCGTGGCCCATCGTTTCGTCGTTTCGGTGATTCAGCGTAATCCCAGTTTATTGAAATTCTCTGTCAATTAGTTGTCGGCGGAATTCGATTCTTGCCGCGGACGCTTTACGGCTTAGCCGATGCAGAAAAACAGGATTATTACGGTGGCGAAGATTGACGAGCCGATTGGCGATGGAGCCGGACTCGCGGAAATATGCCGATTACTCGATTAAATGTCGTTCTCAGTTCGATGATCGTTGGACCAAAAATTTACTGGCGACGCAATAACACGGCCGTATGCACGGCCGGCAACGTTATATCGCGCCCGTGTGCCCGGTGCATCCGGCTATGTAAATCCCAGACGATTTATTTTCTATTTTTGTGAATCGGGGCCGGGCTCATTGTTGCGTAACTTATACACTTGTCGTTCGATTGTCCATTAAGCCGCGCACGGTTTAACGGCGTCCCGTAAAAATCCACCCTCTGTCCGCGAATTCGCTGCGTGTGTCTAATGTTTCGGGAAATGCCGTTTTCGGATTCCATTTCTGTTTTTCCATTTTGGCCACCGGTATCGAAGGCACTCGCGTGTTTTTCTTCTTTTCTTTTTTTCTTTTTTTTTCATTTTTTTTTTTTAACACGGAATACGTACAACTTTGTTCAGATATTTCCGTGTCCTGTTTTTACTAGGGGCGGAAAGCGACGATATGAAACAAACTATCGTTTCTAGAGATATCTCGAAAATTTGCTAGACTCGATAATTTACTTTATAATTCGTTAAATTCACGCGTGAATAATTCGCGAGCGATTTACGTTTGAATATAAATGATCTGATTTGTGGAAAAAAAAAATACGTTGCGTATTTGCGACGATGTTAACTTCTGATCGTCAAACGGAAGATTTTATATTTTGTATTCTTATTTACCATCATTTACAATCTTTCACTAATTCTTTCTTTTTCATTATTCTACCGTTTAAATCTTCATCCTGTTGAATGTGAATTTGAATCATTAGCATTCTCCGGCTATCTGTTCGTTTCAATCAGCGAAGAAACCATCAGGAGAAAGATACAAAAGGATTATTGCTGGGCTTCGATTCAAAAATATCGACTTTTGTAGAATCTTACACGTTATTCCTCTCGCAATCATTCAAAGGAGAGAAATTTTATCTCTACACAATGCTCTGACTTTAAGCCGCTTTCACGATCGATCGAAATCTCATAAAACTGTTACGGGATTAAATTAAACGAAACTTGGCTTCACTCACTTAGATGTTACAACAGTCGTTTTATTTTGGATATCTTTGTGCGAATTTTTTATAAATTCATAAAAATCCACAGTCTGCTCCAATCACTGCTTTCCTGATTCTCTCAACATATGGTTGTCATAATTTCATCAAGGTTTACCAATCGACCGTGCGTTTCGTTCAAATTTTTCGAGGCAAAGTTGCCTTTCCCGGCATTTCACACGAATCCTGCCAGCGGAAGATGTAATTCGGAAAGTTCGACGAACTTTTGTGTGTCAATGTAGAACGCATTGTACGAACAGGATGGGCGAAGGTGGTTTTGAACCACAGACCGATACACAGGCTTCTCTGCTGGCCGGTCGAGAATTTCAAAGGGTTAGGAATTCTCTGCATGAGTTGAATAGTTGTTGTAACGGAAACGAGAAAGTCGGATACACCTTTTGTTGGTTCGTTGCTCAGCCAGCATTATCATACGACGCGTTGTCGCTTTAAGCTGTTTGTTAAATGGCGCACGGTGTGTCGTATCAATTTTCCCCGGTTTTCGCCGTTCCATCGCCAGCCTTTTCGTTTTTAATCCTTTGTAAACGGAAAAAGCGGAAAAATTTATTAGTTGATTCTAATCACGAGCACTAACAATTGTTGCAACAAATTATTTGTTATCTTCGCAACGATGCAGTAACGAAATGTATAGTAGCGAAGCGATAAATGTACAAAATAAAATTTTCAAAACATGGATATATGAATGTGTAACTCGAGTCACACAGAATTAATATAATATGATCGAGAAATTCAGCATGAAACAAAAGGCTCGTTAACTTTATTAACCAAACTCCGATTCTTTTGTTCTTTCTTTGTTTCATCGAGATATTATCGACGTCACTCGCCTCGGTGTGAAACTCCGCCAGTTAAAATACGACGTTGATCGTAATTCTCCTAGGCGGTTAAACATTCGATCGATAGGAAATTTATCGTTCAAATATTATGATATTACGTGGGCTGTGAATGGCGCGTAGCGGCTGATGAACGGACCTGGAAAATTCAAACTACAGGCCTTTCGATATAATGCAGAAATAAATACGAATCGAATGTCAATGAATTTAAAATAATCTCATACCTGACGACGATAGGAAGGTTCGCTTCATCATCGGGGACTTAACATTAGAATTATTAGTGGCCAAAGAGATTAATTCGTAATTTCTCGTTCGAAATTTTACAAAGTTAGAACGATGCATTTTTAGAATTGAAGGGCTTTTCGAATATTTTATTGGTTTTATAGAAATTTTATAAATTTACAAAGTTGTATTTAGATTTTGTCGTATTATAAATCACTCTATTTCGTTCAACGGTTTTGTTGAAAATTTCAATTATTGCCTGTTCATATGGAGTCACCCTTGCGTCAGAAACTGAAGAAAGAATTTGTCTTTATCCAAATTTATTCGGCCAGAATGACGGAGTATTTTGTCCCGAATTTTTGCTCACGCTATCAAGGATAAACTCGTACATTATGCAACCGCGAGTTGCTGGTTCAACGCGTTCCTCTCGACCATGTGCCGACGTACAAACGGCGAACGACCATTTTGTTGCACGTCGTTGCACTCGATACGCTAGATTTTCACCTACAAATCTCCTAGGACGGTGATTCTAGAATTTTCCTCTCTTTGTGACGACGTCAGAGAGTCTTTTGAAAGTGGAAACACGTTTTTTCTTTTCCAAATTTCTGTTCACGATACATTCTACTTTAGATAGTTGCACCTCGATTCGTAATTATCAGAAGATTCGTGAAAATTTAAGAGAACTACAAAATTTGGAAACAGTACTTTAACAATATTTTTTTACACCTTTGAATTTTCCGCGGGAGCGTAAATATATTCACTATCTAGTTGGAGTGGTTGCAATTCTCGGAAGCAGAAGACGTCGAAGGTGTGATTTTAATGGAGATCTGGACCAGCAACGCAACCAGCTGACGCAATTAATTGAGCTCTATTCGCTCCTTATGCCTGACATAAGTCCAGAGTTCAGCGATCTCGAACGTTTCGATAGATCGGTTAGATCGATCGTAGATCGAAGAGCTATCGGTTAACCGACAGTGCTGCGACACTCGAATGGTCACCCTTATTGGTTCAGGGATCAGTCACGGTTGACCGATGGGCTGACACTTCATGGCTATTTACACACACGTGTCCGCTATTGCTTAGGAAGAAAATACTACGGTGAAATATATTTTGCCATTTGTTCATTCAGGTCAATCGATAATAATATGTACGTGTACGAGAGTGGAGGATATCGAGTAATTTGAAAAAAATTACTTTCTTGAAAAGAAGCGAAGCGTTGGATCTTGATTCAAATGTGCTGCAGAAATTGAAATTTACGTACGAGCGGTGAATAAAGTGGTAAATCAAATTCAATCTTCGAACGTAATTAACTAATAGCTGTCGTATTGAAGAATGTACAAGTGCTATAAAATAAGTGCGAGAAGGGATGATTAAAAATTACTGAAAAGTTTATAGCAGTTTATTAAAGTTTATCTTTCAGTCACAAGTTAAAGAAACTTCATCTAATTAGAAGTGATAACCAAAGATACATCTTCGTTCCCATCTTCCATCTCAAGCGACGCGATTCCACAGACAAATATTTTTTTTGCTATGAAAGTTGCGACGACCTCGGGCGGTAGTGGCAATTGCTTATCCAATTGCAACAGCAGCGCAGGAGGGTGTGGATGAATTTCTGGGAGACTGGAGGACCCGACCGGAGAATCCAAGAGATGTACCGCAAGTCTGGACTGAATACCAGTCCGGCGAGAACTATGCGCCAAGTTAAAAGCCAGACACGAGGGCGTGAAGGGAGAAGGGCGCGGGAAGGGTCGCTCAAGTGTGTAACCTGGACAGTCTGCTAGATGAGATTCGATTCAGAGAGTGATCCACTAGATCCGAGGAAGACAATGAAAATTAAGGAGAGTCCAAGGATTGTGAATATTTCAGTAGTTGCTCGGTGGACAAACAGGTTCTTGAAAATTGTAGCTCTCGAGGGGGAGAGTCATCGAATCGCGGAATAATTAAAAATCTGGAAAATGAACGAACATGGAACGTACGGGCAGAACAAACGAAACGGGGAGAGTGGGTGCGCTGGATAATTAATTTTCGTCAGAAAACGTATCGGCGAATGGTAATCGACGTTAATTGTATGTCAATCGAAACAATGCGACACTGTCAGAGTCATAAATCATTTCGTAATATTTCGAAGCGACGAAACGAATAAAGCGAAATTGCGTTAGACAGACGCAGGAAGAGGGATTATATTCCTGCTCAGTGATATGATCAATAATAATAGAAGCTTTCATCGGATCGGCATGTTTCGACATCCAAACATTTTTACGAAAGCATATAATGTTCGATTGATATCCGATTAGCGCATACCTTGCCGAAAGACACAGACGGGAATTTCACTCGGCTCTTTTGAATCGTAATTCGATCGTAATTCGATCGTAATTCACGCTAAATGACCAATTAACATCTTCGTCTCTGCAGTCGTTTTTATAGGCGGTGGCAAAATTAATTTCCGAAGGCTATAAAGCGCGCGAATATCTTCGTCGTTATTCAGACTCACACGCGATATTTCATTTCGAAGAGGCCGTGTTCTCGCGCCAACTCAATTCAACTCGAAATTAATATCCACCGAGGACGTCAATATTTGCGTTTCATTGATAACCGATCGGTAAATTGCAAACCGCCCACGATCACCTGAAAGAAACTTTGTTTTTTTAGAAGCTAACTCGTTATTTTTGCGTAACACCGATCTTTTTCTCTTTCTCCCCTTTCGATCGAAGTAATATATTTTCCCCAACTGCCGGGTGGAACACAAGTTGGCCCCCGTTCTCGCCCTCCTTCGAGAACGTCAGATACTTTTTGAAACGATTCTCCGTTATTCCCAGGGGCCACCCTCCGACGATCCTCTAAATTTCGTTATACCCGCGTAACCAGGTGCGCCGCCGTCTCCGGAGAGCAATAATTTTCTCCGTACGCCGAACGTTTTTGCCGGGATTCTTCAAAAATCTACATCGTTAAGTTACGGGTAAATGATGCTTGACAGCGCGGGGGCGTTAAACGGCGCGGCTGCGGCAGAGGCCGCGCTCGGGGGTAAAATGGGCATGAACTGTCGCTATAATTTCACATTCGCTGTTAACGGACGACCCCCTTTCGGTATCCGTTGTGTCGTCGTCGCCGGCGTCGTCGTTGTTCATGCCGCAGTCGCCTTAATCGCAGCTGCAGACGGCGTTCAAACACTTCCGTCGGCTGCAAGTTTTCCCTCGGTGTGTTAGTCGGTCTATTTTGCGCGCAGCAAAATAATACACTGCAGTCACACCTCGCCGCCGTTAATGTAACATCTGGCAAAGTTTTGCGGAGACAGACACTCGCTCGCCCGAGCCTGAACGGTTAAGTATTGATTCACACATTTCGAATACGTCTGGCCTGTGCGCGCGGTCCCCGCGCGTTTGAACATTCCTTGCAATTTTTCGTTGCTTCCTGGCTCTCAACGAGCTGCGAGGCTTTTTTTTTTCACATACTCCCGTCAAAAAACGTCGAGGCAGTCCTCACTCGTTTGTTTAGAAATTTTTCTATTTGGAATTTGTACGATTGCTGAAAATTCGTTTCGTTTTCTCGGTCGAGTACGCACGGTTTTCTTCTACTTGCTGCATAGTGTGCACGCTCGTTCGTTTAGTAATTCAGAAATTACTTAATCTTTTATAATCTTATTTTAACGCCAAGAGTCGCGTTATCTCCTAGCCGCACATCACCTTACTCTACTGCCGCGAAGTTTCCTACCTCCTGCGTGGTCATGGTAACGATTACTTTGTTTATATTGTCTTTCGCGGCTTACAACTACACTCGTGAATAATAGCGAGATTCCTGTCCGACCACTGAATTTAATTCAACTTTGCGTATCGAATACCGTTCATTAACGACGTGATAATCTTCGTTGCTATCTTGTTCCATAATACTTTCGTTAGTTTTCATTCAGCCAGTCGATATTGAAGATGATCTGTTCGTTCGGCCATCAACGACCCGTTTGCATCGTGGTGGAACTTCTCTCCCTGCACGATTTTTCGCGTAAGGAATTAATCGACAAAGGACAACGACGAGCACGCAAATATCATCTCGCCTCGCCTGTGTACCATCGATCCAGACCAGTTCGCCCGCGTTACGTAATAGGTTCCGCGTAAGAACGTTCTCGTGTAACAGATTGTGATTTGTGCGATAATAAACGTCCAGACTTTACGGCCAGCGGGAGCATAAATTCCACACTTTTGTCGCTTCCGGGCTTTCCACCATTGACTGGCCATAAAGGAAGATGAGCTTTGGATAAATACCGAAGAGTGATGGATTCATCTAAGCGGAGCACGCGCGCGCCTTTTCCTTTTGTTCGGTTTATATGTGTATCGTCAGTCATTCATAATATATTTATGTTAGATGTAAGGTATAATAGCAGTGACAGCTTGTCGATAGGATATTCCCAATAGTTTGATACATTGCCCCGACATTATTGGCTATTATATATTATTCCGGCACGTAACTAAGATCGATGGCTGCCGACGACTTCTCGGCTCGCGTCTACGCCGTTCGTGGAATTGTTTCGTGATATTTTCATCAACCTGCGCACAGCCGTCCACCTCGATGATAATGCACTGCGTCGCGCCGCGACAATTACGCCGAAACGAAACGGGCGAAACGGGAACGTTCGTCGTTTGCTCGTCTGAAATATTCACCCGCGGGTAAATCTTTCTCCAATTTTCGCTCAAACATCTTCTCGAAATGATCGCAAGTTCCTCTCGTTTGCCAGACTGCGGATACAGAATTGAAGTATAAAAATTTCAAGATCGACGCGGTGGCTCGCTGACTGGTTGGCTCGTTGGCTCGCACTGCGCCTCCTTTTCGTTTCAGTTGGTAAGAACCGTTTGCTAATACGCAACGTCATCGTCGCCTGTTAGCAACTGCAAAACTCCGCTAATCAACCCTTATTGCGTCCTCGTCGTACAATCACTTCATTTAGAGCAAACTGGTTGCTATTATTTGCTTGCTACTCGGCAGTTACGTGTACACTACGTCGTCGCACTCTCGTGTGTAGGTGGGTACGCTCCGCAAGAAATTCTCGTTATCTAAATTCGCGTGCCGCACATTTTCTAGCCCGAACGTGCATGCCGTTGCTTCCGCGTTCACTTTTAGATTCTCGTATCTTCGTGATAGGAATCCGAGGTGATCAACCGCTAACCGTGTTCGTTTCTTGCGCGCACCTCGATGCATCCGTGATTACGGTAAATTAAAATCGTCGAGAGTACGCGCGCGCGCGCGTACGCACTCGTCGTTCAGATAATGTTTAGCTTAACGAGCCTACGTGCAGCGATACCGTTTCCCTTTTCGGGGTTATCGAAACGCGGGACGAGGTGGTTCGCTCGATACGGCAAAAGCATTAATACACTTTTAATAACCTGCCGCTGAGTAAACGTTGCGATCATGCGATCTTTCTTTTGTTTTAAAATAGACTCGGCTTGCGCTACTTTCATCCACCTTCCTCCTTCTCTGCATTTAGAATCACGGTTGGATGTCACAGAATGTACATGAAAAACATTTACAGAATTGATAAAAGAGATATCGAAATGACGGGAGAAATTTAATTTTTACACTGAAATATAGTGGATTTAATAGAAACAAATTTAAATTCGTTTGTTTGTTCGCTTTGGTGTAAGAATTGTGTACAAAAGTATTATTTCCCAATGAAAGTATCAAATTTTTGTGTTCCATGGAAGTGTTATCAATTCATAGAAATTAAATACCTTCGGATTTAATTGATTAATCGTAACGATAACGCTAAACACCTTTTACAGCCACTGTATTTCTAACTTAGAATGAAATTGTTTATTAAATTTTCACATACATATGTACATATATACATTTGTCGCTGTTTTATTGTCCAAAAATCCATCGTACGTTGCACATCGTATGTGTACATGCTGTGCAAGTGCATCTTGTAAATATCTTCGGAATCTTCGTCTTACAATTTTCAATGATTTAAATCAATTATAAACATTTATGGATGCCAGCGTGAACGTCGGTTCTCTTCCTTGAACATTGCCGAGAGAACAGGGCGAGACGACAGAGCGAATAGGGTGAAGAGGGAAACGCGATGGCGCGATAAACTTGGCGAACGCACGCGCTGGCGTACGCGTATCGAGGGTTAGAAGGGACGTGGGGGGTTTACTCCTCGCGGAATGTATGCATGAGCCGTCAGCTGGGAAAGTAAGAATACCAATTAGACGTGCAAACAGCGGTTCCTGGTCCCGCAGGAGTTGGTACGGTACGATAAGAGTAGCGGGGATGTCGCCCTCGAGTTTCTCTCCCGACTATGACACGACTATGAAAATTTTGGCGGAAGATCGGGCCGAGATATGATAAAACGTAAAATTCAATCGAAGACGCCCCGGGGGCGAGCTTCCGTCGAGATCTCAAGTTTATAGGAAAATTCAATCTTGGAAAGCTGTGTACGCGGGTTTCGAGGCGATTAGATTAGCAAGGTTTTTAAGAGGTTCCCTCTCCGGTCTCGGCTTTCTCGTTTCCTCGCTCGGTACACGGGTAGCTCGCCTTGGCGGAGCTTGATGGCTGGTGAATAGGGACTACGGGGTGAAATACAGCGTGGGTTGATCTTGGGGGTTGGAATTAATTGAACGCGTTGTTTGGGTAATCGATGATATCGGGTCGATCGAGTCCACGGCTCTTTCAACCGAGAATATTAATTGTCAATCGAGCCGGTGATTCCAGACGAAAGGTGATTGCAGCTGTTTGCGTTTCGGGAAATTGGAAAAGCGAATTCGCCGATAGTCACCGGTGGACAGTAATTTCCATTTCCTTTGAATTGCCTTATTTCCCGTTACTCCTGTCGCAAGCCTGTATATTGAGTCGAAGCGACTGAAATAAATTTGCGATGGCTTTCGGTTGAAAATAATAATAAATTCACTTAAACCTATTATTATTATAGCGTACTACACGACATAAATTGAAAATTAAAAATTCCTGCTAACCGTCGTCCAACCGGCATTATTTAGGTTTAGAATTTTTCATTCAGTTGAATTTTATTTATACCGCGGAGAACAAATATTAAATCAAACATCTTGAAAATTTCAGCGACTTGACACAAATTACTGCAATCATCCATAAAAGTCATCCAACGGTACAAAATCTCACGGTAACGAGCGTCGAGGAAAGGTGGCTATCTTGCTTCCCGAAGCTTAAGAACGTTTCACGGACCACGCCTGCGCTCGTATCGTTGTCGCTGATACGAGCTACTGGGAAATCATCGATGAAAGACGAGGTTTATTCAGAGATACACGGTACGGAAGCTCGAGGGCTGTATCGCGGTAGATGAGCCGTTGAGCGAAAGGATGTCTTGTAAATTGTATCACGTGTTTCATCGCGCTCCAATCAAAGACCATAGAAAGCCAGTCGGCGCGGATCCGTAGTCACGTTTCTGCTGTAGACTAATTCGCGAAACTGTCAACCGGCGTTTACTATGTAAGACGATCCGCGCGGAATGTAGATGAGGGGATGCTTCAGAGATAGTTGTTACTTGAGAATTTCCTGAGGGACGCTCATCCGCGATAACTTCTTTACTCGCCTCGTTCCTACCGGTAGCGAGTCAGCCAACCAGCCAGCTAGCCAGCCAGCCAGCCAGCCAGCCAGTAGCTAGCAGACAAGCTTCCTTTCGAGGAAACCGCGTTATGCAAACATTGTCTCTTCTAGATTTCTTTTTCATCCGAGATGTTCTAGCCATGCTGGCGCCCGGTCGCTATATTCCGGTAACGTTGAACGTTGTAATTCTTTCCGTATCTTCGAGCCCAGCTGACGTTTATTACGGATTAACGCCAAAGTAAATGCTGAGAGAATGCAGCGTCGGGTTCGAGTAGCTCCGTTCGTATCTCTTTTTTTCTCTTCCACGCCCCCCTCTCTCTCTTGAATCTTTTAATATCTCGCGTTGCTTATAACACTGCCGGTTACTCGATATCGCGGTATTAACGCTAAAACGGAAAGTGGCTGCTACCCCGACGTAGCAAGTTTGCGGATTATGCACGCTAACACTCTTTTGTTTGCTCCTGGGTTCCTAGACCTGTGGCGCCGCTGCCACGTTCTAAATTCCGTTTGAAAACTGTTTACCTCCGTGTTTCATAACGCAACATTCGGACGAAGCCTGTTTGCCTAATTTTTTAATTCTCCAACGGAGACCCTCGAAGAGCAGAGGAAAAAAGAAGGGGGGAAGGAAGTTGAACTTAAAAAATCGATGGTTTTATCATTGTGGAGCGATTCTGCGAGAGAAAGGGACAACCGAGGAGGAGGGGGAGTGGCGGGAGAATGGCAGGATTCGTTGGACACGTAGCTTCGATTTGTCGTGGAAAGTTTCTCGAGGGCCGAACTGGAAAAACCTTGGACTCCGTTGTCCATTTCCTGCCATCGTATCGCCGCCCAATAAATTAGACGGCGAGAAAGGAAGACGATGAAATTTCGCAGGATAATACAATCTGCCGGCGGGATCCCTCGAAAGTGGCGAGTTCCTTATTTTTCAGTTTTCCCTCCGTTATTTTCTCTCCATTTCTTTCTCTCTCTGCTCACCATAGCTGTGCGCTCCCCCGGTATAGACCTACCGAGAACGAGAACGTAACAAACTGAGGAACAGGATGCTTTTCCGATGTGTATTTCGAATAGATTTCTCACAGAAGAAAACTAATTCAAATGAAAAGTATCTGTCATACAGTGTTTCGTGTAAAACAGACTTGAATATCTCAGCTGCTACTGATGATGGAGAGAAATATATCGTACATACTATACACAGTTTTTTAATAGGTAGACGAGTATGTGTACTTTGTTTTCTTAAATGAAATCATATAATTTCTAATGCATTGATCATTAACTCGTTTATGTCGGAAAACCATTACTTTGATAGTTACTTTAACTTTAATTTCTTTTAAAATCTATCTAAAATAATGACACATTTTTCATGGGATAGATTTTACAAAATTTTATATATATATATATAATATGTAATAGCGAAATTTGTTATCAAGTTCAAACATCTAGAAGACATTTAATGCAATTTCTTTCTATTTTTCAAGAAGCCAAAAAAGAAACGATGGGCAGAGAGTTTGAAACCGAGATAACTTTTTGCTTCTGTTTGTTCAAATTGACCGTTTCATTCAACTTGCCCTGTTTAGACTACGTGCGTTTATAGCACACACCTGTTCTACTTGCCCGATCAGAGACAGACCAACTCCACTTTTTCGCCCACTCGATCGTGCTCGTTTGCCTGATGGCGGTCCAATTTCGCCTGATAGATCAATGATGTTCAATCTCGTTTTCATGGCCTGATTAGAATCGATCCTATTCCACTGTCAAGTTTGTTCCTATTTCGTTTAAATGTCTACCGTTGCTGATCATAGGCATCTGGCTCGATGTTGGTTCGTTTGCGATAAAATACGAATGTTTTACTCTGTCGTCTGTCTGAACGTCTATTTCGTAAGAACCTTTGTTTAATACATTGCTCGTCACTTCGTTCGACTTTGTAAATTATTTTGTACTTTAATTCAGTCTGGAGAGGTTTTTGAAATCGAATAAAGAGCAGCTGCAAGGGAATTTTGTTCTCAAAGAACTCCTTTCTCTACGATTTTTCATTGTAAATCTTCGTTATGCAAATAACTCGACAGCGGCACCCATAGACGTGCGCTTTTTCGAGCGTGGGTCGACTTAAAGTGCAAACGAGTATTGAACTCAATCAAAGAGAAAACTGAGAGAGGCAACGTCTGGTTCGGCTAAGTGGTTCGATTAAAGTCGTTCACCGAGTTCTAATTTTTGTCGTTGCTCGCTTTGCGCGGAATCCTTTTGTATTTTCAAGCATTCTCTCGCTCCGAGGGCTCCTTTTGGTTCTCGAACCTTCTCACTTTGACTCAGCTTCGGTTTCCTCTTTTTATGCATGTTACCAGCGACGCGATGAAGCACGTACTCAATGAAATGCATCAAAGTAACGTTGGATGCTTCGTTCTCCGACTTATTTCACAAAGCACGATTCGAGCGGTATCGAGGAGAACAGAACCTTAAATATTCCTCTTTAGTATCGATCCGTTCCCTACTGGAAATCACAATTAATGTGTACATCTATCTAACATTTTCAGTATCATAAAACATAAAAATGTGGTAAAGATGTACTCGTTCTTTGTATATTTTAAATGAGAAACCTTTACGCAAAGTACTTCAAAATTTCATTACTATTATATGTGGGTTACTTCACTGTAAAAATAAATATTAATAAATCGTATTTTGTTGCTACGAAACTTAGATTTTTATAAGTTCATTCTTCTTCGAATTTCTAGAGTTTCGAATTCGCTGTCTCTTTAATCATTTGAAATAAAAATTACTGTACAAGTTTCAACGTTCGTAGACAAATTTGCAATTAAATATAAAATTCAACAGAGACAGATATTTTTAATTTCACTTTGCTCAAATTTCCTCTACGTGATAATATTTATAATAATTTATTAATGTTTACTTTTACAATAAAATAATTCAGAATAATATTAATCTCTTAATCGGGCATGACGAAATATTTTGCTGTCCGTAAAATGAGTAAACAAAAATTAAATCCTCTGTTAAGGAGGATGTCAATAAAATTCTCATATATGTTCATAAAATAAAATATTATTATTAATACATCGTACGTAAATCAAAATATTCTGATACGTGGAATGGATGTGCCGGTATTCCAAATATTTTTGTTGTGGATGTTCGAAACGATTAGTTAGCGATCTTCTGAAGGAAATCCGCAAGTTACCCGGCGAGACAGATGACGAGGTTAACCGGAAGGGGGGGAATCAATTTTCAGGTTGGCCCAGTTGGACGGTTCGATTCACCGACGACGACGACGATTTTCTTTTGATCGTACAGAACGGTCGGTGTTTTCACGAATGATGTTACGCCGACGCCAAACGAGTTTTACGTGTAGCACGATACAACGTCGGATGGAAATGGAGGTCGCGGAACGAGTATGCGGCTTGCCTTTTCTCTGCCACGGTAATGGTCCGTATTTGCTCGACTCGGTTTCAATCGACTGCACGGAAAAATGTAGGGAACACCGTGCACTTTAATTCCTCCAAGAATAGCCTCGCTCTCATTCACGCCGGGATTAAATTTGATCGTTAATCCCTCGATTACATCCCCTTTTCGAATAATCGACCGTACAGGAACGCTTTAATGCCTGAAATTTTAACTCTTGCCCTGCCGCGTGCTTCTCGTTGCTTATTCCTCGGAAGCTGAATTCGTTATATCGCGCAGTCTGTTTGCTCGACAAATTATCGGGTTTCGGTGATAAAGATGATTTATCGTACTGATTTCTATATCCGCTTTTTTAAACGTCAAATATAAACAAAGGCAAAAGTGGTCTGAACAAAGATTTAACTAGAAATAAATAATTTCCCCTTTCGATTTAATACGAAGAAATTTAATTTTTTAAATTATTTCAAACGGTTAAGGGCATGAAGAAGGACATTGAGAAAATTTCGACGAGCGATTCCGCAGATATCCGGTGGAAGAGCTGCACTGTAAATTTGCGGCATAATTTGCTTACGACTTTATTCGGCGGGAGAAACTACCGGCGGCGGAAACTTTGGGTGGAACGTAAATCGTAATTAAAGTCCCGTTCAATTAAGACGCAAGATGTAATTCAAGATCACCATAAATGACCCCTCTACGGTCATTAATGCATGCCGTATGTTTATGCCCGGTTATTAAAACTGTCCGACCTAACGAGGCCATCAATGAATCCTTCGTCTTCCGAGCGATATTAAATTCCTTCGCGATTAATTGGTCAACTTTCGGTAATCGGACTCCGGCGAGGAAGGAATTTATTGTACGTCTAATAACCAAATTCGGCGTTCGCGGATTATTGGAGCAATGAAATTTTTAATTGAAATGATATCGACGACGTAGTTTCACAGTTTCGTCAAAAAAACTTCGACGTTCTTATTGTCGCGATCGTTTCGCTCTCCCGTTTCATCGCACTTTTTATTCGATGAATTTTTTCACCACTCCGATCACAAGTTCGATATTGTCCAGTTCTCGCGGTTCCAATCGCATTTCGAACGGAGACAATCTTCTTACTACCAGGAGAAGCTTCATTTGTTTCTTTTTTCTCGTTGAATTCGTGATGTTATCAGCACCGCGTGTAGATTATACTGGGCGATCAGTTTGGAGAAATATCGGAGGAAATTCACCAAAAATTTGATTGAAAAATACTTAGCTCGGCACTTGTTATAAATTAGCATCGCCATTTATAAATTGCCAACGCGACGAAACGTCTGTGAAAGTGTGAAAGAAAGATCACTAGCACCGATTTGTTCGCCATTTTTCGCTCCTTATTCGCCATTACATTCGCCGTTAAATTTGAAAATATCAAAGCAATAAATTACGGAAAGAACGGGACTGAAAGAAAAAGAAAGATTGTTATTTTTATACAGGAGCGCTTGCAGCTTGTAGCCATTTAGAAGTAGCCATGCATCTTTCTCCGGGAACAAGCGGCTAAGTTCGACTTTAAACGTCGATTGAGACGTCGTTTAAGTCGTTCATACCTTAGCTCTCCTTTTTCCTTTCTCCATTTGGACCAATCGTTTCGTAATGTAGAGCGAAATTGAGCTTTACGAGGTCCCCGGGTAAATCTCGGAACGGCGTGTTCTTTCGTCTTAATTTCTCCTCGCGGCATCGTATTCCCCGTAACGCGTGTTTTGTTGGATTCGTCCGAAGAATCGAATTAAGAGGCTGGCCAGACGGCTCTTACTCGTTTCGCCGAGGAATTCTCTTCTTCGCGCGTTTCTCCGACAGAGAAACAAACAGATCTTGAACAACCTTTCGTTGTTTCGAGCTAAATAAGTCGCCAGATTATTCTTCGTTCAGTTAATTAATTAAGCACTGCCCGGATGTACGGCCAGCGCTGGAGTTATACCGCGGCCATTTATCGCGAGAGGTCTATTGTCACGAATTAGCCGTTATCTAATTTCAGTTTGTTCTACCGTGAATACGCGTGAATACTCTGCTTCGGGGAAGTCGCACGAAATCTCTCTGAAAAACCGAGTTGACGAATGAAAATACACGTCGTTTCGATAATCGTCGAGTCCAAAGTATCTATCTTGAACTCTATCGGTTTAATCAAGAAAATTCACGAACCACGTGCACAGAAATGAAATCAGTTGCGTTCTTAATGAACAAAAACACCGCAGCAAGAGCGAGCGATAGCAGTTAAAAAATTGCCGCTATAAAACAGCGTGGAAAACCACGGGGACGGACGCATCGCTCGAGGAACAAACGCGAAACGAGATAAAGGGAGTGGTTAACAATCGATCACATCCCCCGCAAACAAGCCTTCTACGCTTCGTAAAATTTCCATCCGCCTGCAGGCGTACCATGCTTGACAAACAACCCCCTCTCGAAAATTGTCGCGCCAGCCACCCCCGTTTTGCTTTTAGCCAAACGAACGTTCAACAAATGGCCGTTCTAACCTTCCGAAACATAAAATACATTTCTCCGCCCCCTAATTTCCCTGCTTCTCTCGTGCACTTGTAATTCAGTCAATTACTCGATCGGCATGTCAGCCCGCGGATATTGTGCATATTGCGAACAGAGAGAGAGAGAGAGAGAGAGAGAGAGAGAGAGAGAGAGAGACAGAGTGGCTTGGCAACTATCGGGCGATGAAACGACGGAGGATGCGGGCACGATCAGGGAATTGTCGCGTTATCGTGGCTGTTAATCGACGAACCCTGGCAGATGCACGCTCTTTACTGCCGCTAGTACTTGGGACAAGTCTCATGCTCCTTAATCAACCAGCCAGCCGACATACTCGCAGCGTTTTCCGCGCTCTTGACGAGAATCGAGCCGCCACCAGCTGGACGAGAGGCTGCCTTTTAATCAATGCCGGACCTCCGGCTCTCCGCTTGAATTATTCAACCCAGACCTGGTCGTTCGAGGGTCACGGAATATTCTCAAGTTCGTGTAGACGCCTCTCCAGAGGCCAACGATCCGGCCTTTCTTTCTTCCATCGTTTTTAAAAGCCGTCTCGGTTCCTTTTTGCGCCTTCTTTCGCCGTTCGATTCAGCAACGGTAACGGATCGATTGTTTTATTCCTTTCGACGGTTTCGAAATTACTGTGCCAAGTGAAAATCGACCAGCGAGGAATTTTCCTCGTAACTTTGTAATTCCTCGTCCTTCGTTGTGTGATTTATAGCGACAATTTTTGTTATTTTAAACGCGACTGTCAGGAAAATTGCACAGCCTGCAAAAATTTTGCAAACAAATCTTATCACGGCACAACTGTGACAGAACTCTCATCTGGGTTCTCCGAAATCTCATAATAATTGTAACGTTTTCTCTTTTATTGATTCATGGATTTTTCTTCAACGATCAAGCGCCCCGATACTTACGAACGAAGGCTATAATAGCGCGAAATCACAACTTCGCGAATATTATCGGTCAAAGAGACTGCCGTTTGCAATTCCCTTCAAATATTTATTTATAAAATACTCGAAAACGCGTGGTGTTTGTGTTGAAACGAAACAGCCGGGACGCGATCGATGCGTTGGAAAACGGGAAACGCGGTCGAACACGCGCTCGAACGTTGTTTTTCTTTCCAGTCTTTCTAGATTTTCACCTCGGGACATCGGGCGCGGCGCGGGCTCTTTTTTCAAACAGTGCCAAGTGAAAGAATGCGGTTGTTCGAACTATTAGCTGGATTTGAAAAGCAAACGGGCGGCTACGTTTGCTTTCGTGGGGTTGCAGACGCAACGGGGATGCGAGGGGGTGGATGGCAACCTTCGCCAAGTCAAGGGAAATGTTGGGGAAAATGTTTGAAATATTCGAGGAATTCTCTGCCGTAGGAACTGCCGGGCTGTAAAAGAGTTAAACAACTCGAAGAAAATCAAAGCGTCACCTGGCATTTTAATTGTTTCGTGTCATTAAGAAGGCGATACTTTCTGAATATTCGGCGGCCAGATGAGAAGAAACTTCCCAAGAACATTGCGTGTTCTTTTAGAGTTTATTGCTAATGGAATTGTACAATTGCCATTCGCGCGTATTTGAATATCTGCCGCTCTTATACGAAATAGTTCAACTGACGTAGATTCATCTATCTTTTCTAATAGAAACTCAGAAGATAGTCAAATGAAATTTTGGATTTAATATCATTTGAGATCTGAGAAGAATCTGAATCAGACTTTTAGAAACATTTTCATCGTCCGTGAAACCAACGAGTCCTTCAGAAACCATTAATTAATTGACTCCAGAAATTAAGATGCATAAAAATAAAGTTGCGTTACCGACGTTATTTTACCTTCTTCGTTCTCGTAATTGTTCCAATGTTTACAGGGGCTGTACACGTATTCAAACAGTTCCTAAATTAGAGTCGAGTTTTCAAGGTGTAATAACCGATTCCATCCGAAGGCAACGATCTTACACGGAGATTGTGTATCGAGATAAGCCGGTTCATTATTTTTCGCGTTAGGCTAACACCGCGTGTCGACCACCGGCCGTCTCGTTAAGCTATGATAAGCGATCGACTATTCCTGGGTCCCCGGGGCTGAAACGACAAGAAAATTATTCAGCGACATATCGGCTAGGAAAATACGTTTACGGAGGCTTAAAGCCTTAAGCGCGTCAGTGAATTATTGGCCAGGGAAATCGAGCGTGGCAGGGTGCAAATCGAGAATAACCATCTCTATGTAAATCCGGATATAATTCCTGCCGTGATTCATAAGATATATGTCGTTGACGTTCCGACTTCACTATCGTGCCGCTGAATTTCATGACTCCGCGTGAATTTCATGAAAAATAATTAGACCGTCCATCGACTCCGCTTTTACGCGAAACGATCGCACGGAAATAGAGGGGCGCGCAGTTCTTTTTTCTTCCTCTCTAATCAGCTTACCTCTACAAGTAATCTTCAGCAATGAATTAAACGAAGACCACAGGGGAAATACACGACGAGTAGGCTACGGATGTTTGTCCAATTTTATATTTTTATGAAGATAGTTACTATACTAATAGATGTTACAATGACTACTTGGCATATTACGACGAATCGGTACGAGAGAGAGATTTAAAAATCTCTCCAATTGCTCAGCTAATTACGTATTGCGAAAATGGTATTTTTAATTAATGTAATCTGGTTACAGAATTCTCGCGAAAGTTGCTCTCATTGCGCTTTTGTTATAACGTAACGTTTTGTAAAAATTCAAGTCGACTAATTTAATAAAAAATCATCAGACAGATCGGTGCAACTTGAGTAGAAAAAAAAAAAATGATAAAAGATGTAAAGAAACAATGATGTTTCCATTTTCTCGGCGACGGCGTTAAGTCGAATTCGTTTTGTCCTCCGGTGCAAATGTTTGCGAAGATGTGGCTGGCAAGCGGAAGGGTAGATCCGTAGAACGAGAGGTCCGAGAATATATTACGGGGGGGCTTTCGGCTGCTCTTCGCGTTGTTCTTGCGGCGCATAAGTAGTAGCGGAGAATCCCGACTTAAATTTCTCGCCTACACTCCGCTTGAGGGAGCGAGGCAGAGAAGTGGGAGGGGGCGGCCAGGCAACCGGTTTTACACTATTGTTACACGGGGAGATTGCGGCAAACAACGGCCGACCAGTGTAAATTATTGAAGAGAAACGCTTACCGGGGAAGTTACTCGGAAAAACGCTCTGAAAATGGCGAACGTCCTTTTATTTTCGTCGACATTTTCTGCGCTCGCGTTTGTTTTGCCATGAATCGTCGCTGCCTCGGTGAGTACATTTTCCGGCGGAATTGTTGTACTTGCCGTTTTACTGATTGCAGCTCGCTTTTCACCTCTTTCAATTTTGCCTCCCCTTCTTCCCTCATAGCTGCGAGAATTCAGTCGCGGGAATCGTTCAACCCTTTCACACCGGTCCTTTGTCCGAAAAGAGTGAAAAAAAAACACGCACACACACACACGCACACAGAATGAATAAAATGCAATTTCAAATTAACGATCAACACGAAAGGCGTTTCTTCCTGACATGTATCTGCAATCGCAGATTTATTTTAATTAGCTCATCCTGTATTTTTCAATTGGTTTTCATCGCCTTTTAACGAAGAACTCTGTGAATTACAACCTCATGGCGCGAAATTTTTTTACAAACACGTTGCAAAGTTTGCTGATGAAGAGTGGCTATTACGCGCTAAGCTAAATCTTTGCGCGAGAAAGGGAAAAAACAAACGGATGACTGAAAATAGATTGCGATAGAAGGAACAGGGAAAAAGGGAAGAAAAAGAAGCCATTACTTACGTTTGTTTCCGTTCATGCTGAGAGTGAAGTAGCCACGACAACCAACAGCGTAATATATAAAATTTTGATACTTGCCAGGTTGTCGAGACACTCTTTACATATTTGAGAACGCTTCGATGTACAGCTAATTAGGTCAAGTATATCTAACAACCGTTGGAAAAATTACCAGTCGCTAAGAACGAAAGATCGATTTTAATTTCCTGGCCTGAGATCACGAGGTAAATTTTTCTCTTTCCTCTTTTCGTCTTTAATTAACCACCGTGAACCACACGGTGACGAAATAAATATCCCTACCCCCGGCGCATCTTTGTTTCCCATTCCGGTAAGGAAGATTCATTACCAGAATTTCTGCGCTTTATCCGCGAGTATAGGAGAAGCCGTGTGTATCCAGGCAATTTATTATTTCCTTTCTCTTTCGTCTCGAACGCGTCTCTTGAAACACGATCACGTAGCTTTACGTAGCGACTGATACCAATCTCCGGAATAATTCAACCGGGCTTTCATTGCGTCTCACGTTTGTAAGCCAAGTAAGTAGCTCCCGTTGCGAAAATCGCCGCGCAAACAATATCGTTTTTCGCGAGAACGCGAACGCAAGTGGAGTCGCTCGGTTATTCAAAGAGTCCATTTATTTTTTAAACGCGAGCTCGCCAGTCGAGCAGAACGGAGTTCTCGCGAAATTCCGCGATATTTACATTTTTCGGACGGTGGCGCGTGTCTCGCCGTTTTGTCACGCGAGTCAAAAATACCGGGCAGTCGACTCGTTGATCAACCAATGATTTATTTCCCCCGCTTTTGTATCATCGAATATTCTCGGCGTCGTTAAACATCCCACATATTTTCATTCGCGCCCGCGAACACCGTCCGTTCTGCAAAAGTTGAAGTTACGCGAAAATTCTACAGGTAGATCTCGCCGAGAATAAATGCTGATATACAGACCGGCGAAACACGAGAAACCGCGTCTACGTTAAACAACGCGATATTTAAAGTCAATTAAGAAACCGTTAAAATTAGCGGTGAACATTAAATTATGAAAAGTTTTCACGCTGCCGGGGTTCGTTTAACAATTCCGCGGTTGCAGTATCGCCGAACGCGGCGGAATTTTGCGATAAAACCGATCTTCGGAGGTAAGATAGCGCGACGCTGCTGCCACTTCATCGCGTTATTAGTAAATCGCGAATGCTGTCATGCAAATTTAGATTTTTCACGTTTTAAGGGAATGAAACTTAAATAGAAATTTCTTTCATCCTCTAACGACTACAACGAGTGCTTTGCTTCTTGTATATTGCATAGTACGTGCTGTATATTTTTGCACATTAATAACTCTGCTGCGTTCTTCCAGTCATTTCCCACCCACTCGTGTACTTCTCCCGACGTTAATAAGTTTCCTAACTTTCCGGGAAATTAAAATAATCCTCGTTTCAATTTTTACAAACTTTTTCTAGAACGTCAAGTTCTGCAGAGCGTAATCGCCTTTCGTGTCAATAGAATTCTGTTATTTTATCCGAAACAATTTAACAGCGAACTTTGTAAGACTCTGTCGTATTTTCAATACTTTGGGATATCCCCAATTGTCTGCTTTTAAAAGGGAAGGATATTGGCAAGAGTAATCGCTGCACTTTAGATTTTTATTTCAAACAGTAGTGCAACACGTCGTTTCGTTCTACGTGGAACGTTACCTAAGAGACATTCACGCGCAAAAATCACAAAATTTCCAATGTTAGTTTCCATCCCTTTCTCGCTCGCGTCTATCCCCTCAGGAAGCCGAAATCCCCACTTCTCGAAAGGCGAAAGAAGTCGTCGATGAGTGTAAACAGAAAACATCCCTTTCAATCTTTGACAACAGGCCACCGGTCCAATAATCGTCCGATCATACACCGTACAACTTTTCTACCCATTTTTCTGTCGACTCACCGCTCACGGCCTTGGGGCAGCGGTGGTGGGGCTCGCAGCGACGGCTGGCGGCGAGGTGGGGTCGTCTCGTAGGACGGCAAGCAGCAGCAGCAGCGACAGCAGCCCGGCAGTCGTTCGGGGTGGTTTCGGCGCAGTAGTACACCGCGAGCATTCCACGAGCTTGTACACGCGTGCTCGCGTGCCTCCTCGTTCCTCTCCACTCCGCGTCGCGCGTCCTCTCGTTCTTCCGCGGCACGTGACTCCATTCTTCCATTCTTCTACGGTCGTCGTCCCGTTTAGAGAAAGCTCTCGCGCCTCTCCTCTCCACCGCGAGCTCGATTTTCCTCGCGAGCCGTCCCGATTTGTCCGGTAGTGAGCGTTCACGCCGACCAGGGAAGAACGACGACTCGTTCTGCAGCGAACCGACTTCGTGTCTCGAAGCTGATTTCTCCTGAGATTCCTGGCGACCCGACGACGCTGACGAGCCTCGTTTCCTCGTACGTAGAAGCCGCTCGCACGTACAAGTCGGTGAGTATCTTTCTCATATCGCTCGAGTGGACCGCGAACACGTGTCGAGCAAGTTACGACGTGACTCGAGGGTCAGCCGCGGTTTTCATCTCTACTTCACCGCTTATGGCTCTCCTCGTTGCGCAAAATTTTCCGTATACAGAGTCTGTCGTTCGTGATTCCTGGAAACGTAGTTTCCAGAAGAAGCGCGGAATTGCTTTTGATGATATTTGGATTCGCGGATGTAATTGCACGATTATTTCGAACGGGAGTTTTGTACATTTGCAAGCGTTATGCCTTTAGAGATTTGAAAGACCTTTCACAGATCCTGCTCTTGACTGTGTTCGAAATTTTCTCCTGTCTCTGGCATTTCATAGCTCCGTCGTTGGTTCAATTCTAGCGTCGAACGAGAGTTATAAATTGGAAATATTATATATACCCTTAATTAATTAGAATATTCGTGTGAGGTATGAGGAATAATAATAGTTTTCGCTCTTACATTACATGCGTAATATAATTTTCCGCAGTCTAGTTTAAATTTTGCGACAGAGTGACAAGAAAATCTGTGTAGATTTATTGTCCGAACCGTGATTATACGATTGTTTTATGATTTATCGAGCAATACCTCGGAGAAAAATTCAAAGCGCCACGTTTTGGTAACAATAATTCTCGTTTCAATCGCGCACAAGGAAACAGTTCTTTAATCTCCATTCGGTTCGAGCCTAATCTTTTCAATTCGTCAAGCTCCATCATAATCATGCTTATTGATCACCGAACCGCAAAATAATTCACCAGGGTTTTAAGTGGTTCGCACGCGAGCGCGCGATCCAAAGCCGGCTTAACGTCTCATTCCAAGAAAGCCCGCGTTGTCGCTAATTTTCCGCTCTCTCGTCGATCATCCTTAAACTTCGCCGTCAAACCTTTCCCTCGGAGGGGGATGTTATCACGGCCGTGGAAAAAAGCCGCGAAACTCGAAAGCTGAAACCATTACGTCTCCCCCGGACAATGCTGACGTTTTATTACCAGCCTTTTTAAGAACGTTATCGTCGGATCTACGATCGCAGATATACAGGCGAACTTGCGAATACCCCTGAAAACCAACTAACGCTTGATTATCGAAAAAATTTTCAAACGTCTACTTTCACGTTACGGTATATCAATTTTACGATCTTCCGTGACTCTTTCGTGCCTCTTTTTACGACTGCCATGAAAACGTGGACTGACGACCCTGTATTTGATCCTTGAATGTCGTTAAATTTTTGAGAGATTTTAAAATTAAATAATCTCCAAATTTAACGATATTTTTTATTTGAAATCGGAGTAGACTCAAACTACAAAGAGTATCATTTGTAGGTAAACTAAAATTTTGGATGTTTCATTTTACCTTGTAGACTGTCTTAGACTTTTAACAAGCTGGAAATTTTAAAATTTAAGAAAATTGTCCAAATGGGCAACAAAGTGTGAAAGAAAGAGAGTTTTTGAGTTTTTGAGTTTTGGATGTTTCTTTCACGTTCGCGAATTCGTTTTCCACGACTGGCGAGGTTGTGTCGCGGTTCAAACGTTCGCACGTTTCGCTCGGAATGTTTAGAGTGAAAAAAGGAGAGAGGAAAATGGCGAATGACGTGACTTTCGAAGCGGCGTCGCCAACAGGTGGAGGACCATTAAAACAGGTAGAGGAACGACGCTGTAACGGCGCGCCGATCAACGCTCTCGCTGCTAAATTACCGAATTAAATGCGTTGGAACATGGCACACGGTGTACGAACGAGGAAAGTTGCCTCTTCGAAATTGTCTTGTCGATACTAGCTACTATCCTGAACAATTCTATTTCGTTTTAATTCTCGCTCGATAAAAAGCTGCGTCGTTTGTGACGAGCGTCGAATATTTTATTCCACACCGACGAAAAGCAAAAAGTTTAATCAATTAATTCCGTATTTATAGATCTGTTGTCTTTTTAAGATACGATATACTTTTTTTCGTTAAAAATAAATTTATAACAAAAATTGAGATTCAGAATCAACCATTGATTTTATAATTACAAAAATAACCCGGCTAGTGAATTAAAGAATAAAATTATTCGTTGTCTATATTTCTGCTCAAATTGTACTTTCTCAAGTACTTTCTAACTAAAATATTAAATGGTACTTTATATAACACTTAAAATCAATTAATAAAGGTTAACAATGGTATTGTAAAATACACGGGAATAGTTAGGACTTTCGAGCGAGAGTGTACGCATGTCGGGATCAACCTAGTCCTCTAGGGTTAATTATTTGACAGACCGATGCGTTATAAACCGCTATAAAAGACTTTTCATCGTGCCCAAGAGTATCATATTTTTATTTGGAATTCGACTTAGAGCGGGTGGTTTACTTTACACCGGCTGCATGAAGTTTTATTTCCATGCGGAAACGTGTACTCCGTTGTCGCGAGGGGAATACCTTTATCTACCCCTCTAAAACGAGGACGGCGCAATTTAATTTAATTTCACCGGGTATAGAAGCTCCACGGTTTTAAAACAAAATTCTACGCTCTTTCAGCGCTATATGCGTTTACACGCTAAACACTGTCTTGCAACGTAACGCGGAAAAAGGCGTCGCGCCGCCGTCCTTGTCCACCGGAAAAGCTCGCCTGCTTTAAAACGCATCTGTTAGCGTTTATAGCTGGCAATTTGTATGATTTTTAGCCTCGTTTAACTTTGTTTTATCAGTAAATAGCCGGTAGCCGGGGTGAAAGTTGATTTTCACGCCGTGATCCTTCCTATTATAACGCGATCCTTACGTAAGGTATACGCGGATTTAACCAAACAATACGCGGCCTCGCCTGTCAATAACCCGATGCACGATTTCGCAAACAATCGCGCCTGTACAATTTCAGTGGTGAAATTTATTTGTTCGATATAACCGGCCGATACGGTTCGCAAATTAATTTTGCCAACTGAACAACAATTTGCTATCGCGGTCACGAATTGATTTAGCGGAAGAGCGGCAAGATAGTTTAATTTCGGGATTATCGGGCCGGGTTTTTCGACGTGAATTAAGTCGCGGCAAGAGTGATTAATTCTACGTAACCGCCGATGATAGATCGATTCTATCTGGCGCGCCGCTACGGTCGATGCTTCGTGAATTCAGCGAATATTTCCAATTTTTATCGTGCAACTGTTCCTTGATGTTCGAAATATCATTTCTTCTTTTATATATATATATATATATATTGGTTCTATTCATTAATCTCTGGTGAAGACCCATTTTTTTAATTCAGTCCAAATTTTTACAACAAAATAGAACTATTCCAACCATTGTTGAAGTCATAGAACTCTTGGACTTCAAAATCTTTGCGAATTCCAAAAATCTCTGACTGATAATCTTGTTCACGGTTTGTGAGAGGGAATTTTTATAGAAGTCTTTCGAAGCAAAAAAAAAAAAGAAGGAAATACAATCAATACAGTTTGCATTCCTCGACATTGACGATATCAAGATGTTCTTTTCGCGAATCGTTGATCGACCGACTTTCACTCATCGTTCCTGTGACAATCTATTCTTGCTCGAGCTACCTTTCCTTGAGCAATTTGCGCGGCGTCTTTTAAATTGCCAGTCAGCTGGCGGCGCTCCCACGAACGTCGTTGGGTCGTAAGAACGCGAAACAGCCACTGCTGGGAATGATAACCGACCGCGAGAACGCGCGTGTATCGGTCGCTGGAAAAACACAATGGCAACAAGGGGAATGAGGCTCGACTGAAATCGCTGGCCGTGGAGACAAAGAGGCTTTGAGAACCGCGGCCTCTGCCGTTTAACGAGTCGTTGGCAAACAAACGCGACGAGAACGGTGTCTAATAAAGTCGAACATTAATATTTAGGTCGTTGCGGAACGCTCGGTGCGAGCCGAGGCGCTGGGCAAACGCTGCAAACGAGCAGAACGAGAAAACGGGTGGGGAAAAAAAAATTTTTTTTTCTTTTTTTTTCTTCACAGAACGGGGCGAAGCGTAGGTGAAGGCGATCAAACGAGTTTCTTTCTGGGTCAATGTGATTTCGAAATTTATGTCGTTCCGGGAATCAGGCGAGAACGTTCGATTTCGGTCGAACTGTTCAGACGATGCGTAACGGAATTGGAAAAATTAAAGCAACGGCCCGTGGATTTTGCCGAGGAATTTTGCTCGAGCAGCCAGTTGTTCCTTCTGTTCTTTGAGAATTTGCTTCGTATCGAGAGTACACGGGCTCCGTTCACGAGTATTGAAACGATTGAGAAATTAAGTGAGTAGACTGCAGATCGTTACTCTTTTCGATTTCATACCCCTGTGAATGTTATTAAAGGAACGGAGTCCAAAGAACAATTTGTTTCAATTATTAAACTTTCGACGTTTTGAATATTTCTGTGTCCTTAAATCTCCAGCAAATGCATCAGAGTCCGCAGTCTAGAAACAAGCTTCGAATATTATTAAAAAGTTAGCGAGACCGAGAATCAAGAGAGAGGAACGTTGTTTCGTTTAAAATTTTAAGCGAAATCGCTTTCTCGGTGGAAAAGAAATTAAAATTAGGCGAAAGAAGTTTTAATAGAAAATACGTTAAAGTATTTGAACGCGCGTATATGTAAAATTTGGTGCCCCTTTGCGTTTCATGTGTTCGTTTAGATTCTAAAAATTTCCTTACAACACGCAAAACGCGTACGGTTATTTAAACGTATCGCCGTGTAGCTTTAATAAGGGATATGTACGTTACAAATCCCTCTTTTTATGTCACCCTTGGCGGGGAATAAAGTTGCGCGGAAGCCTGGAACGATAAAAGCGCGGCCGCGGAAGAATATCCAGCATCGTGCGTCTGGGAAACGTTAATTTCACAGGGAATGAAAAATTGTAAGTGTAATCAGCTGAAACGCGCTTCTTAATTCCAACATTGCTACCTTAATAAATCGCTGCCCACCGAATTAACCTAATTTTATATTACCGCTATTACGGTCGATGTGGGTATGATACGTCTGCTCGCGTACGTTAAACCTTTCTTAAATTTCGAAGTAACAGTCGAGAAAATGTCAAGCACCGTAATAATTTTCGCAATTTTCATTCGTTTTTAAACGTAGTTATTTTACATTTTATCACTGAAAGTGATTTTAGCTGGGGGTAACCCAGAAAATCGGGCGCTAATGCAACGAAAATTAGCGGTTGGTTGATTTGGGTCACGTGATTCGTGAGGGGGCGTAGACTTCGAGTAGGAGTGGCGTTGTCTGATACTGAGCGATCGCGCCTGTAATTTGTCTTGTATCGATTCAAATGTTTGCATATCAATAAAATTTTATGGCAAAAAAGTCGTCTTCATTTTCTAGTCAGAATAAGTCATACAGTTTTTACATTTATTCCTTGTTAATTTGATCTTTCTTTGGCGATTACGCGACAAATATTAGTATATACTCTGCAGAATTCTATTCTGTAGTGTTTGTATAAGTTTCAATGTCTGTAGTATTTGATCATTAATTTCATACTTTCCACGTCCAAGAGATTTTTACAAATCTCCTCTCTCTTCTCTCGTCTTTGTACAGCTTTCAACTAGAAAGGTACGTACCCTTTTCCGCGTTAATTGAATCGCGTATCATTTACGTAACCCAAAACCTCAGCGTTCGTATCGACTGTCGATTAGAACGTAATTAAACTGTCACGGTAGCAAGAAACCAACAAATTTACCTCGGATAATAACTTGCACCTTTGACGCAAAGAGCGTTGCCATTATCGTTGCATTGCCAGGAGCTAGCGATCGTAACATCCCCCGGGCATATTGTCGATAGCTGCCAAATTAGCCAAGCAAGCGAAACGCAGGGAGGGGTGGGAGGAGGTGGTGGGGATAGGAAGAAAGTGAAGAAACGGAAAAGCCAGTCAACGGAAACAGGAAGGAAGCGATGGCAAGGATGAACAAACGATGGGGGTTGGAGAAGACAGGGTAGGAATGAAGGCAATTGGTCGGACTCGGTCGTGTAACTAACTCGGCCTACCGATCACGTACAATCAGACAAGATTCATTGAAAATCTGTAGCCGTGCCTCGGGAATGATACAAAATTCTGGTCTTCTTCCGGGGTAATTGAATCTCGGTGCGCGGCCAGTCTGTTCTCCACCTCCATCCCCTATCTATCTATCTATCTTTATCTGAATCTCTCTCTCTCTCTCTCTCTCTCTCTCTCCCTCCCCCCTCCCTTCCTTTCTTTGGCTTTCTCCATTCAGTCTCAACCGAATTGGAACACATACGCGGCCTTGCAGTTTATTTTCCATCCATCTTGCTTTACGATAAGGCAGAAGCAATATCTTGCTACAGGTGGCTGAATATACGTAGCTCTCATTCACGGCCACTCGTGTTCAAGCTCGTGGCTCCCCGGCACCGCTTCCTCCGTCTTCTCCTCCAGTCCACGGAAATTTCTCTCGTCGTGCACGCGTTACACGTAGCCGCGTTTCGTGTGCCGCCTCGCAAATCAGAAGAGATATCTGGAAACATTGGAGATGCGACTTCGCTCCTTTATGCTCGAATTGCCGGCCCTTTCCGCAGCTTTGCTCCGCCACGGCTCTTCGTCCCCTCTAATTGGAATGTTCGAACACGGTTTGAATTTTTGGAAGGCGGAGAACTCGTTGGTGAAATGGAGGATGATACAACTACAAATGGATCGAGAAACGAGGAATCGAAATCTTTTTTCACTTGGGACTTTGTTCTCGAGAACATCTAGTATAAAAATTGATCGAGCACACTTGAATTTGAGGTCACAACATCGGCTCGCGAACACCCTGTGTAAAGAACGACGAGACGCGAGATTGCGGGGAAAAAATGTTGGCTAAAACTGCGTTTAATGGAATACGCGAGTGGATTTCGTTTGAGCTAAACCACCATACAGCCACCGGAAATCTGCATATCGGAGATATTAATTAGTCTGGGCTACGCGGAACGCGATCGCAATAAATAAAACGTGCGAGCGTAAGCGCGATAACTCGGCATCGGGACTCGTTTCACTATACCACGTTATTGCCGCTTTATAGTATTCCACCCGAAATATCGCTTTTCGCCCGTCGATCTTCCGCGCGTTCTCTGCAAATAAATTGCTTTCGCTCATAGACGCGAACGAGTTTGACGATTTCGTTGAACAAAGATCATCAGCGTCGGTTTTTCCTTCTCCTCCGTGATGAATATCGTTGGAATTCCATATCACACACTGTCCCAATTTTTGTGAAATTTGTTTCGCTTCTACCGCGAATCTCGTATTTATGAGAGATCGAACGAAATTGTATTTTCCTGGAATGTACAAAAATTTCATCGATACGTCGGTGTTATCCATAATTGATAGGCTGCGCTGTTGGATAAATTGAATTTAATTTTCATTCGGTGTTTTTGCCGAATTAAATATTCCCAGAGCCTGCTGATAGTCGTAATTCCCATTTGGAATTGATAAAATCTCGTTTTTCCGCCGCTGTTCCGTGGTATCTAAGATATCGGAGGGGTTGTCATATATCGTCTAGTATGATTTTAATGAGTACGATGTTGTACCATTTTAGACGAAATACATATCGTAGATTTCATTTATTCGTAAGTGTAATCCTATAGAAAAATCTGTAATTTATACTTACACGTAGGTATGTACATTATTTGTAATTAAATTGCAGACTTTCGTAAAAATTCACACTTTAGAGAATGTAATTAAAGAATTAGAATTTTGGCAGGAATTTCTTTTGTATATACTAAATGTTATAGAAAGCACTGCTATCCTCAATACTAACCTGAAGAAATTTGTCTTATGCTTACGTCTCTATTTCAGTTTTAAAATTATTCAGTTAAAATTATATCGCAGAAATATTTTTGTATATCTCCCTTTTGATTTCTGTAACGCAAACTTTCAAAAAAAAAAAAAAATTATATACTGTACACGTTAATAATTCTAGTATTCATGGAACGAATTCAAGTACAACTGTGGAAAAATGTATTCTCTTTCACGGTATGAATTCAGCAAGTAACCGAGATTGTACTTATGTCTAGAGACAGCTTTCGAACCACTCGCAATCAGTTTGTTGAATATCGAGGTTAATCCACTTTTCCTCTCAACACTTGAATTTCTCCATTGTCTCCAACGAGATTCCTTTTCTGGATCTCTCTGAAGCGTCCGTTTAATCTTCATCAATAGATCGGTTCGCGACAACTACCTCGTGAGAAAGCGCACAAGAGTTAATCTTATGCAGGTGTACGTGGAAGATCAAATTAAGCTGCGTTTGGCTTTTCGGTAAGCTCGGTCTGTTGGGAAATCCAGTGGAACAGCAGAGTTCGTTAAGGAGCGGAAGGGGAGGACGGAGAGGCCGATGTAACAAAAAACCCTGGCAATTTTGGTTGTAGCCAACTGTGACCAATTAAAAGTATTACCCGCAACAACTCTCCTGCCAGCGGACAGAGTCAGGTCATTCCGAATTTATCAAAGACGAGACTCCTCTACATAGTGTCAACGTTTCCTTGCTGCAGCTGCACTTTTTCACATTTTTCACGCTCGATGATTCGTTGGTGCGTACCTAATAATTTCACTGCTTTGAGCTTGCTTTGATGTACGTACATATAAGTACATGCACGCTATGAATACGTGTCACGAGGTTGAGATATTCATCGGTCGAGTGCAAAATAATTTCGAGTAATGATTTTTTCGAAGGAGACATTTCTCTCTCTCTATATATATATATGTGTGTGTGTGTGCGCGCGCATATATATCCGTGCGATCAAAATTTAATTGGTAATTCAAACTCGATTGTAGTTAATTTTTTTGAACAAGATAAACTCGCATATTCTGAGTTCGATTAAGCAGGCGTATCGTCAAGCATGTAATATTTTTTCGGATCTTTTCATTTTTAATAATAAAACTTTTCGATTGCAATAAGATACATAGATACATACATCGATATATATAAGAAAGTTCTGTCGTTGCATTAGAATAAGAATAACTATTTTGGAAGATAAAATGAAACATTTAATACAACCAAGAGATGTATTTAACGCTTTAGAAATCTTTCCAAACTTCTTCTTTTTATCACTGAAAGTGATTTTAGCGGGGGTAACCCAGAAAATCGGGCGCAACGCTAATGCAACGAAAATTAGCAATTGGTTGATTTGGGTCACGTGATTCGTGAGCGGGCGTGGGGTAGACCTCGAGTAGGAGCGGCGTTGTCTGGTACTGAGCGATCGCGCCTGTAATTTCTTTTCTATCGATTCAAAGTTTTATGGCAAAAAAGTCGTCTTCATTTCCTAGTCAGAACAATTGCTTCTGGGCCTTTCAGTGAGAGGAATCGTACTGGGGTACAAGTCGTGCAGTTTTTTAGTCACTTGTATATGTTTATTTAAATTGCGAAGAATACAAAGTTGTCCAAAGTTTCAGGCAGTTATTCACATTCGATAACAATTAACTCGCAACGAGATCGTATTTAAATGATGTTTGATCAGAAACCATTGCTCATGTACGATTTAACGAGGAGTAATGGTTGTACGTAGCGCACCGGGTGGTGGCCATTGTTGCACCTTCTTTTGAAAGAAACGGAGTAGTAGCGCAGCAAGTCGAGAAAATCTCGCGTAACGTCGCTCGTTTTGTTTTCTTCCTGTCTTCCGATATCTCTTTGTAAAGCAGCTTCATTAAATTTATTATGGCGCAACATCACTCGCAAATATGTCCTAATTTTCCGGCGTAGGGGAGGATAGAGCTCCGACCAGCCAGGATTGCGGTGTCTCATTACTGCCGAGAATTTATAAAATCTACTATATCGGTTATAATGAGAAAACGTGTTTGCGCATCGAGGAAACGTGTTCTAATTACACAAACGCCAGTATGTACAGTATGTATCGTATCTTTGAAAGAGGCTGGCATGCGCGCCACTTAGAAAATATATTATTAAATTTATCTCGCCCCTTTCACCGAAACAAATTGGTTTCCATTCCCAGTCGACCATCTTTCTCTCTTCTCCGACCATCTGCATAATGAAACCAGTCAGGTTTGCACGAATCGTGCGTGCCATATTAATTACATCAATGGCCACGAATATGAAAAAACGTTTTATTTTGCTGGGATATTTCGTTTAATACATGTATATTGTATCGGAAAGAAGGTGGTTACAAAGGTTGATTTAAATTGACACGATTAAGAGCGCGAGAAAGAGGTTAGTCTACCGAGTTGAAATACGATTACGCGATGCAATGAAACTTCCACGGATGCGTTATTGGATTGCTGAGAACGTTAGCGGGGCCGCGATGAAATGCAAACTGACTTTCTTAATATTACGCTAGAGAACTACTAGAGTGATCAGGTATAGTTTACAATTTTTCGCGAGGATCTTGCAGACTGCTGTTGCACGTCCTCTCCTTTTAATTTCAACAAGTAAAAATACTTTTTAATATAGGAAATAGAGGAAATGGAGAAAATTAAAATATAAAATTACACATTGTACATCGTCGCGCACAAATGTCGATGATTTTTCGTTAAACATATAAACAAAAGATTGTTTCTATTCTTTATAGTATCGCGAAGTATAGTAATGCGTTATATATTTTTATAAATTTTACGTTCCTTGCCTTTTTCATTTTTCTTCCGCAACGTATTTTAATCGCATTACTATACTTCGTAATCGTATTATTTAGTACGGCGACAGTGCCTGCCACTGTCTTAATTAATTCTTTCGCTTTACTTTCAAACTTAAAAATTTTTCTCACGAAACAGAGGAAAGATACAATTACGTCAAAAATTACGACGGAAAATGTCGAAAGACAGTCAAAGAGTCATCGCCTGGAAAATATTCTAGCTGTCGTTTTTCCTTTTTTTTTTTTCGAAATGTGCCGATCGGCGTAAGAAGTCGTTTCCACGCGACTGGCATATTTCAATTCGCGAAATGGCGAAAGCGCGATACGTCGTGCTTTTCACGCAGTGTCCAGCGTCTCGGCGGTGAAAGCGCGGCTTTGTCGCGGCGTCGATCGCGATAGGAAGTGCTCATTGAAGAGCACAGAGCCAAAAGCGAGCGAGCGCGACAATAAGGCGCCTTTCACGCGGTCCACTTTACCGGACGCCACTTGTCGGTTCACGGCCTTCCTGCCTTCTTTTATACGGACCACTTCTCCGCCACCGAGCGGCGCGGCGTCGCCCCCTAGCTCAATGCCGGCCGTTCGCTCGTAAAACCTGTACGTCGAACAAATAGCGTTGATTTTATTGCTACACATCCGGGGGAAGACGCGTGCGAGCGTTCTCTTTCTCCTCGTCCGAGCATCGAGATTTTCCGTTCGAACGTTTCTTCTCCGAAAGTTTCCCGCGGTTGAGCTCGCGTTATTTGAAAGTTCAAAGTCTTTCGAGGTCGAATCTGCTCCGAAAAATCGTAGAAATGTAAAAAATTGATAATTTTTATAAAGTTCAACGATGTACCGAGTGTACGTGCAGCGTGCGTGGAGAAACTGACGGAATATTTTCGATCAATATGAATCGATCGATCTCGCTTCCCATTTTCTCCGTTTTGTTAACTCACCAGCTGTGGATTTTTAAGCGTTTACAGAAAATTTCAAAGCCCGAGTAGGTCTTTCGTTTTTTACAATTGTATCTGCGAAAATATGAATTTTTATAAGAGTTCCCAGTACAATGGGAGAACGAACAATTAGCTCGGTTCCCTGAAACAATTTGTGCAAACAGAAGAAAACCCTCGTTTCTTTTCTCTCGTCGAGGTGTTCGGTCCGTTAGCGACAATTAAAAATGACAAAACGACCAGCGCGAGCATCGGAAACGGCTAATTAACATGTTAATTGCGACTGGTCGGGAGCGCGCCGGGTTTAAATCGGTTTGTAAAGGAACGCGTGACTAAAGAAAGATGCGGGATGAGACCGGGAGTTCCGTGCGGCAGGTGATAAATAGCGAGAAACACGATAAGGCGCAGCGAAAACAAGGGGGAAGGAAGCTTTGCAATTAAAATTCAGTAACTCGCTTACCGAAGTACGCGTCTCTCGATTGTAGCGGCGCCCATTTAATACGATAAAGCCAGGGCCGCTTTACACCGAGTACAAATCACCTCGCAATCAGAGCTTTCAATTGCTTCTACGCTGAACGATGAAGTGTTACGGTTACGAGGGCTACGAGGCGCTAGATTCAAATTAATAGTGTGTTTTGCGGCCCTCGTTAACGATCCCTCGTCCCGCTCGATCGTTAGTCATCTTTTTTAATTTAAAACGTTTACTTACAGAATATTCTGTTATTTTATTGTTTGTAGTTTGAGATTTAACATTGGTTTTAACAGCGTGCAACAGTGTCATCTATAATAAAAATCATTAAATTTGAAACTATCGACTACATAAATGGCACGGTAGATGGATTATTAACAAGGGCCACATAATGTATGATTCATTCCTAAGTAAGCCATTGGAATAATGTAATTTCGTTTAATTTTAAATTAACAATTGTATCGTTGTGTTCGTGTCGTTACTTAAGCATATAGATTCTGTTACATCGAAAGGTAATTAATTTTTGTTTAATTTATTCTGAAATTTGAACTACGAACTTCATGAATTTGAAATACGTATATGCAGAATGTTCCAAAAATCATGATACAGGCTAATTTTGTTGAAAGCAAAGTTTTGAGTAAAATTTCTGCACGTAGAAACTCTTCTCTTTGTAGACAAGTAGAGAAAAATCATAGAAGAAATTACACGTTGTCCCATAACGTGAGTTCGTGTCAGTTGAAGAAATCAGGTTTGTTCCGTTCGTTTATATCAATTTTCGGAGGATGAGCGTAAGTCACCCGATTGATCCAAGTTATCGACTTTTATCGCGAGATAATCTTTCTTCCGAGACACCCGGTTTTATTATCATTCACAACACTATTGTCTCGCTGTCTGCTTATCTTTCGACAGACAAGCAGGCTTCCATTGCTTCGAAAACAATGCCATTATCGCCGGTTGCATGTAAATTTTTCTTGTATACGCGAGACATTACACGCGGTGGCTGGTTTGCTTCAGCGTTTCTGAAACAAACGTCCCTCCGGAGGAAAATTCTCGGGAAATATTTCTCAAAGTTCCGCGAGGACACAACAGATAGAAACAATTATCAGTGTTATTTACTTTTATCGCCCGTTTATATCGCTCGGATGAAATATTGCAAGTTGGAGACACACCGGCGCACCGGGCGAAGTGTACGATATAATGATATTTTTCAAATAAATAAATTGATACCTGGGAGGGTAGCTGTTGTCCCGTTGGACAAAGATAAATCGTTCGTTTAATTGGATTCCCGTAACAATGCAGAGATGCAAGGAAGTGTAAGCGGTGAAATATTTAGCGTGAGCTGTACGACTAATTAATGAAACGGGATTACGGTATAATAAACTGTGCCGGAGCAATTGTTTGAATTTAATGTACCAATCGTTGCATTTTCTTTCGAACTGTTGTAATGCACGTCCGTCATCGCGCTAACGATCGTTTCTTCATCGACGCGAATAATGTCTTTCAAACATTAATCAACGAAGAAGCTGAAATATCGCTGCGGGATCGGTCCTCCTCCTCTCGCGTGATTCTTTATTCGCTGTACAACGCTGGAGCCCATTTTTTTTAATTTCTTGATCTCGATGTCAGCTGGTGATTAAGACAGTGATTAGTGGACTGCGGATTTTTATGCATTCGTGAGAAATTTAAAAGCATAAAATTGCACGGTGTGCAACGTAAAATATCCAAACTGTAGCTTTAATATTTAATACAGAAAGAAATTTTTTATCAGGATTCTGTTTTTTTTTTTTAATTAATTAATTTTGTACGAAGAGATAAGAATCCTTACTTTATCAAGGCTAATTATTTTCTCAAATTTCTACTGTATTTAACGAACCCTTCGTCAGATATAGAACTCCTCCACCATGTTTATCGAATATTCATAACGACACAGAAAGCTTTAGGCGAGAATGTTTGTCATTTTCAGGAACTTTATTCCCGCAAGCGAAATGCGACCATAGAGCAATGTTTGCGGTTAGTTTCGAGGATACGAATCAAATTATGTCTCGCTATCGAGCTCCTCATCTAAAAGTGTGGCAAGGCAAACAAAACGAGCCGGCCAGGCGAGGAGAGAGAAAAGAGAGAGAGAGAGAGAAGCGCGGGGAAAAGTGACACTCGGTGCAAAACATTTTCAGACGCAAAGTCCCGCTCGTTAGCGACGCGCGAATTTTATTTGCATCCAATTAAAATGCAACTTTGCTAAATACTTCCAATACTTTTGCGATCGTCACCCGCTCGATAAACTTGGAAATGTTTTGCGGTCGTGGGACTGAACTTTAAGCGCGCGTTTATTCACTAAAAAACAAAAAAAAAAAAAAACAAAAAACAAAAAACAATCGAATAAATACCGAAGCAATGAGATTTTAAATCGAAGCTTTAAATAGAAGCTTTCTTCTAAAGGTTTCTCTTTCTCGGTTTCATTTAAGAATCAATCTCATTTCAATTTAGTCAATTTATATCACCGAATCGTATCTTTCAACATTGGCACCGTGAAAGAAAATTCCAAATATTCGTTCGATACTCCTCGTCTCTCAAATTCGTAACTTTGCGAGACACGTAATTTCGCGAAGTTGAAAACAAAAGAGAAACGACACGCAAAAACACGAGACTCGAAACAAATATTTCAACCGCGAGAGGAGAATGAAAAGAGCTTCGATTTCGTTTCAACGAGTCGTTCGATGATTTTCCAGGCACGCACCGTTGGAGGCAACCGCGAAACGTTGCCGGCCGAAGCTGTGGACAAGCGCGCGGAGGGCGTTGATCATCGGCAACTCCTTTGAACGCTGAACGCAGCTTTAATAACCAGTCAACCACGCGAAGTATTTCATTAGAGAGGCCGGAGATCCTGGCCGGCATCGGAGGGGACAGGGACGAAGAAAGATCGGTGTGCTGGCGCGTCGCGTGATACGAATTCACAGAGTTTGGTGGAACCCGAAAGCTTCCCTTTGACGCTCGTCCCTGCTCCGGCGAGAAGGGAAGTACGACGTAGCGCGACTCCGCGCTGCCGCCACCACCACCACCACAGGCTACGGAAAGTTTAATAAGTGTCCATTGGTCGCGCGCGTGAAGCGCCTGTAATGCGTTCCGGTGTCACCGTGCCGTCCGACTGAGACTCTCCGTGATTCGATTTCAAGACGTTTTCACGACAGGGCGGAGAGCGAGAGAGATGTGCGTCTCCTCCGAAGACAAAGGCTTCGCCTTGATCCGGCGGTGCATCAGTCGAGAAGCTAAGTCTCGTTCGCCACGAGTTCAGATATCGAACATTCGCCAGTGACTGCGCAACGACGAAGATGTAGCCAGGCCGTCGGAGCTGCTGCAGTTTCGTAGGCTTTGATGTATTCCAAGTGTTTGGACTCGATTCGAGTAGGTGTAGATTCTGGGACGCGAAAATGACAATAACGTCGGTACGCGAGAAAGAGAGAGAGAGAAAGATAGATAGAACGTCGATGGAGTTGGGATGAACGGGACTCGAGAGACTAAACGATCGCGCAGAATTCCGTCGTGAAAAGCGTCGTCCAGATATTTCGACGAAAATCGCTCAGATGCGGCTCGACGTCGGTGTGACAGTGACTTTTAACGAAATCTTGAGCGCGCCGCGGGTCGTAATGTTGGAGAGATCGGTTGGAGGATCCGTCGCGAGGGGCTGCCTCTTCGAAACAGTCTCGCGTATCCCGTCCCTTTCGTTCTTCGCCCCCTCGAAGTGGAATTTATTTCCAATCCGAGTTTCGAGCCCGCGCGAACGCGACCGGGCTACCGGGAACACGCAGCTCGATTCGACGAAATAAAACGTGACTGGGGATCAGCAGCCGGGGATCAGACTTACCATTCGCGGGAATAGATCCCGGAAACGTTTCGGTCTTTCGGGAATGGTGAAATTCTGACGGCGAAAATGGAAATGCGGTGCACGACGATGGAATAGCTCGACTGAATTCAGTCAGAGGCCGAAGCAAAGACCGAACGATAACCTCTGTCCACGGTTGAGATAGTAGCTGCCTGCTACGACCTGGAACTGCATTTCGTCTAATTCGGCGGTGCCGTTAAAAGGCTTTCAGTGGAAAGACGACACACGCACCCAGTCGCGCGAAGCCGGTCGCTGCGCAAAGTGGAAAGTGCTGGAGCTGGAGAGACTATGATACCAGTTTGATAACCTGGGTCAGAGACTCGGTGCACGGTCGCGAGTCGCTACGTCCGTGTCTGGCCCGGCCAGCCGTGTTCACTCCCCTCCACCTCCCACCCCCAGCCCCACTTCGTGGCGAGAGGTTTGGTTGGACGAGAATCGGAGAGGACTCGAAACAGGCAGCGAACGATCCAGACAGAGAGCAAAAGAGAGAGACAAAAAGGGAGAAAGAGAGAGAGGGAGAGTACAGAGATTATTATAGTAGAAGTCTGTTCGTGTGTGGTGCAGAGGCAAAAGAAGAAGAGGGTCGACCGGGAAAGTACAAGGGACAAAGAGGAGAATTCGCAGCAGAAGGGGAATTCGTAGGTGGAAGAAGAGAAGAAGAGAACAACGGACTGCAACGTGAACGTGGAAGTTGAAGAAGAGCAGGGGGAGGGGGAGGAGGAGGAGGAGGAGGAGGAAGAGGAAGAGGAAGAGGTGGAAGAGGTGGAGGAAGAGGTGAGAGGACAAGCAGGGAAGTTTCCGTCTGTCCGAGGTGGATGGGGGTGAAAATGTTCGGAGTGTTGCTGGCATGTGTCTGGCTGGTTGCCGGCTCCCCGTTACATCCCTGGCCGCTAATACCGCACAAAGGTATGTGCTCGATCTACTAGTAATTTCTTACAGCTTCTTCTCTTTTTCCCCCCCTTTTTTCTTTTTCTTTTTTTTTTTTTTTTCTTTCATCGAGAAAGTAAACCCGATGATTATGAACTCGAGCGCACGATTTTCGAATTTTCGTGAGAGCGATAGGGATTATCAGAGAAGCGTTCACGAGCAACTTTTATCTTTGCGACGCGGTAAAAGAACACTCGTTTTTTGTCAATACGAATGACAAAATATCCCTGCTTGCTTATTACATAAGTACCTTGCGATGTAAAATGGCGCGACAGCTGCGACATTTTTTCGTCAGATCGTCACGTTCGTGTGTATCGCGCAGTTAAAAATCATCGGTGTAACGTCGTAACGGCAATCGCTCGTCTGCATCGAGCCTTACTCGTGGAAAGTAGAGAGAAGAAAGTTTCCCGTCGTTTCTCGCGTGTCGCTGTTTATCGTTCTGTCTATGTCTGTCCCCTTTATTACATCTTGAACATACGCTCCCTTTTGTGACGCGGGTTAGTGGAAGCTCGACAGTTTGTTGCAACTTTCTCATTTTTTTCTTCTCCCCTCTCCCCCTCCTCTTCACCCCAGTGTACCGGTCCTTTTTCCATCGAAATTACAGGAGCGCCAACAGGGAGGGAGCTCTCTCACTCTTTCACTCTCCTTCATCCTCTTGCCACCGCGTAACGCTGTTGGCAGACTGTAGTTTTACGGCTGACGCGAACACCGTAATTTAAAATACTCCGCGATAAAAGAGACGAACGATAACGGCTTAACAACGAGAGCAAAAAGTTATTCCATCTCGCAACGTTGATAATCCGATGTAGAAAAGTTGCCCGACGTTTCACTGGAAGTTCTTAACGCCGTGCTAAACGTTCTCGGGTTCACCGTCGACTAACGCTGATAGAGAACATACTCTCTCTGTTGAACCACTCTCTGTTGAAAAAGAAGAAAAAGAGAAAAAAAGGGAAGAAAGGAAACAGAAAAAAACTGTTCACCTTCTTTGTGCTTTTCTTTGAGTTAATTCAAACTTTCAGTCTCGTCAACTTTCTTCATTAAAAATACGTTCGTTAGATTACAAAAATTGTACGTTTAAGTAGGAAAGTTTAACTCTTTTTCGATGTGTATTCAGCGACTTGTAAGTACAACTGCGCTTGTCCTTTCTCGGACACGTCCGTTTAACGCGTGCTTAAACATTTTCGTTGCTCTTCTTTCGTATTTATTCGCTGAAAGGGACATTGTTCGCGTCAATTATGAAAATTAATATAAATATTCCTCCCTTGAAAACGTTTCAAGTAGAACGATTCTGGTTTAGTCGGACGATTCTGCTCAACAGAAATGAAAACTGTTTAGCCAGTTTTCTTCAACGTCCGTCCTTTCATGCGAATAACATTGACCCTATCAATTACAGAATTAATTAACGCGAATTATCTTTCTTTCGATATTCCTTCCAGTGGAAACCACTGGTTCTTATCAAACATTCGTGTCCAACGTAGATCCACGTCAAAATTCACATTGGAGAAATAGTATTCTTGTTCTTAGACGATGAAGGTACAAATCGATCTCTTCTCTTCGGAGTGTAATAAAATTTCGTGAATGTCGATTCGAGCGATTCACCGCGAATTGTGACGGCGGCAACACGCACCATTAATACGCGTTGCGTTACCGATCCATACGAGAGAGATGATAAAACGGTTCCATCCTGGTCGGAAACCATGCCACGGCACAAAAGGAAAGTAGCCGACTTTTTTCCCCCGGAGTTCTTTGTATCGGTATCGTCGTTTCCCCTCTTTTGTGCGGTCGACTTTCTTGGAGCTTCGTGGATGGAAATGAAGACACGAACCGACGGTAAATCGAGCGACGCGCACACCGGAAAGGCACGCTCGATTTCGCAAACGCGCGGCTCCCGCTATTACGTGGCTTTGCTCGCGTAATCGCGCCTCCATTTCGAGAATTAGTCCATCAGGATTCAACGTCGCGTGAGATCAACCGATTCGTGTCAACACCGCTACCGTTTCTTTCCTCTTCGCCGTTAAAAGGGGGAGAAGAAGGAGAAGGGAAACGGTGGGAAAAAAAAAAGAAGAAGAAGAGAAGCGAAGGAATGTTTCCACTTCGGTCGAAACGAGCCGAATCCCATCCATTATCCGCGAGAATGCCGCGCACGAACGTTTCGAACAGTAATTGGCGTGACGTCCCTCGAGTGTTCGACCCATGGTTCGAACGCTGATAGACGCAACTGGTCTCGCGGAGAGAATTCCGATTGAAGTTTTTCCATCTTGATGAAATTAATTCGTTAAAACGACACGAAAGTTGCTCCTTGTCTCTCTTTTCCTTTTCTTTTCACTTCCTTTCTCTTTTCTTTTTTCTTTTTTTTTTTTTTTTTTTTAATCCAAAGATTCACCGAGACTCTCGGTATCGATTAGCCCGGAGCTGGCGGCGTCAAACTTGGCCTCTTCGCCCTTCTTTGCCCGAGCGATAAACGAAGTAACAAAGTGGAAATTAAGAGGAATTTAAGAATTCGCAAGTTCGAACGGTTAATTTGCCAGGCGAGAGTTTTTTAATCAACGCGAGCGCGTTCGCCGATGTCACGGATTTCATTTCGGCCGCTGTTCCCTCGCCGGGGTTCCATCGCCACGAGGCGACGAGGGATTTCATCGAAGATAGACGACAGAGAAGCTCTCTCGTCACGTAGCTTTCGATAAGAGCGATCTTCGATCGACTCCTCGAGCGGTTCGCCGACGAAGCGACGCCGTTTCGAATCGGTGATCGAAATCGCGTGTGGCGAAGGCAAACGGGCCAGGGAACGATAAATATTTAACCAAGCTACTAGGGGATGGCCGTGCGCGGTATGCGCTCCGCGTGGGGTCGAAAGAAAAATTTAATATCGGCGCGGCGTCGTTGTTCACGGTACGTGCGGGCACGGTCGCATCGCGCGAAAAATGCCGGCGCAATTAGGCCAGTAAACGGAACAATTTCATTACTTCTAGCGAGCAGTGCGTCCCTTGCCCCTCTCCCCGCGGGTGATACGTTGCCTCTAATTTCGACAAGTCCGTCTCAAAAGGGTAACTCATGTGGCTATGGGACATAGAAGACAAAGGCTTGAAATTAAGCCTCGCTTCGCTACTTCGTCTATCGGATCCCGATTCTTCTCGAATTATGCATTTTTCAACGCTGCAACGGTCGCTCGGCTCTTTGAGCGCTTGCTAAAATTACCAAGAGTCTAAAAGACCAGTCTATAAAAAGTCCACCGATTCAAGGAGCATGCAAGCGGCAAATTTACAACGCATTTTTCTTCAGGCTTTCTTCTTGTTTCTTACGATGCGTTTACGTGACATGTAAACGAATTATTTTATACGCGAGATACCGAGAAAGTATCCGTAACTTTTCTAAATTTACAATGGTGTATTTTTACTAATTCGAACTTTTTGCATGATTATTTTAGTTGTAGCGGCCTAGGATTTCTCAACTACGAGTTTCGAACATTGACTAGCACAAGCCGCAAGTGGCTGCGCGTCTAGCGTCGAGGTCCTGCTGATCTCCGACGTTAAGCAAAGCAGAGTGCGGAACACCGCTAGGATGGATGACCGTCCAGCCTAGCGGGTAGTTACAATAACAAGCGTCTTGGGGTGTAAGGAGTCGCTGCTGCCATCAGCAGCAGCAGCCCCACTGGATGAGTCTAGGTAGTGACTCCGAGACGAAACGCATCAACCAACTTTCTTCTCCCACTCACTACCTCAAATTCCATTCGTCCTTCCATCATGCATACCTTCAAACCCTTCATTAGTCATCGATGGTTTCCTAGTTTTGTCCGTATGACGTACAGATTAAAGTTAATTCTCAAAGAGTCAAATCCATCGTTCAAAATTACGGTGTCCTCCTCCTCCTCCTCCCCCGTTGTTACCGACGATCCCATAATTTTTCGTTTGTATATTTCGAAACTGTCAAAAATCAGTCTAAAGACATGGAATCGAATGACAACCCTTTTTTCTGTCCATCCTTGGCGAATAAAGAAACAGAATAGTACGTAGTAGGTTTGAGCCCTTTGTATTCATTTTTGATTGTTTAATATTCGGATAATGGAAAGCACAAGCTTGTTTGAGCTACATTATGGAATGGAAAATAATCAGGCCATAGTCGTTTGAATGGTTGAAAAGGCGAAGATGGTGGCATTAGGCAGACCATCCTTTTCCACTCTCTCTCTCTCTCTCTCTCTCTCTCTCGAAAAAAAAGGAAAAAGGAAAACGAATAGAACGTTGAACGCATGGAACAAACAATTCCTCGAGTGTGAAATAAAAAAAATGGAAACGAGGCGAATGTCTCTTTCGATCAAAACCTTTGTTAGCATCCCCTTAAATTCCCGCCGTTCATTTTCGTCAAATTCGCGAAAAGTCACGAGCCGAGTGTCGTATCGCGTTTCCCCACGCTTCGTATCTTTTCTTTTTACCTACCGTTTGTCATTATACGCCGAATCTATGGAGGGATCCTGTTCCTCGGCGAATTAAGCGAAATCACGCGAAATTTCGCGATCGAAAGCGAAACACGTCACGCCACGCCACGCGACAGAGTGGTGACTTTTATTTTGCCGAACGAGTGAAATCGGAGGCGTTGATTTCGAGAGGAAAGTTTCATCCTCCGCTCGAATCGAATTTACGAGACAAACACGTCGGCTCGTAAATTTGATCGCGACGTTTAACGCGATTTCGCGTTTCGTCGTTTGCCGAAAAACCGCATCCACGATCGAAAGAACACGGTTCACTCGCGAGCGAGGGACAGAAACGCACAATTTCGACGATTCCGCTTGATTTCTCCGATCGTCGTGCGTCGATAAGTTATTCCGGTTAACTATGCGCCGTTATACGTGTCTTCTCGTCGACGGGAGTATCTACTTTGTATTACAAGCGAGACACGTTCTCGAGTGCAGGCCAAACGCGGTCGCGCCGCGACGATGAATAATAGGCGGTGAAACTGTGCACCGTATAATTGCATATTTTTGCGGCGACTAATGCACTCGCGGCTCGCGGTCGTTCGTTACGCACGCTATTCGGCTACGGCGATGCGAATGTTTTATAAATTCGACTGATGACCGACGACATGGCCGAGACACGGACTGGATCGATATTCAGCTTCGTTCCACTTTCCCGCTTTTTATACTTACAACATTCGACTTCGCGATTCGCGATCACTCTCTTCTCGCTGATTTATTAAAAAGCAAATCGGACCTTTCAGTCTATTTTTTTCTTTTCTGACGCGAACGCTCCCAAGGAGAAATGTTTAACGTCACTTGGAAATGCTGTCTTGTTTCTCATCTATTTTTATCATCTGTGGCGTTTCACGAATTTGCTCGCGAACATTGTATCATCGCTTAAAATACGCCATTTTTTTTTTTCTTTTTAATGCAATTGAAATGAGTAAAACACGAGATTCGTTGATGTCTGACTAATCCCTGTTTAATATCACTGGAATGTACTATGCAGCAGCAAGAAGAAACTCGATCCCTTTTTTCATTTCTTCTTTTCGCGATCTATATGACTCTAATTCGTTAATTAACCCGTTTAGTAGATAGAACTTCAAAGATTAAGAGATACATTTGGAAGCGATCCAACCAGCTACGTGATCAAAATCGGGAAGAGAGCTGTACTCTCCGTCGTACGTTCTCGCTTTCGCGGAGATTGTCTTTCAAAAGCAGCTTTCGAAGAACAGCTGCGAAATGGTTAAAAGCAAGCTGCGTGCAACTAAAGCTAAAGACAAAGAGCCGGAGCCCCGGGGCCGTGTCCCCGCACTTTGAAATCCGACAACCACCTAAAGAAAGATGCACCAACGCGCCCGGGTGGTTGGCTCGTCGTAATTCGTTGGAAAAAATCAAGGCGACTGCCGGAGGGTAGATTATACGAGCCGAACGTAACAGCGTTGCCACGTTGATGGCCCCACGGAGGGAAACTTGCAATCGCGACGGCTAACAACATCGTGGAATATAAAATTGCATATTCATTAGAGATGGGATCGAGTATCTCACAAGTAGGTTTCGAACCTTTCGAGACAGGATTTTACCGGACGAAGCACGTTTCCCACGGAGGAACGTAGCTTCGCTGCACGCGTGTCGGAAATATTTGACTTTTAAATGTAACTGCCTTTCGTCGCTCTTCTTCTATATTCAGCGGTGCGATTGGCAATACGTTTTCGGTTTGCGTTGAAGATTTTTTTGACTCGAAGCTTTTCAAACGTCGCGATTGCGTCGCGTACGGAGAAATAGGAACGTGCATCTTCATTGTATCGGTATGAATGCGTCTGACGTGCACGTGCGGGAACTGAAAAGAAAGAAATCTCGTTTCAGACATCGCGTTGCACATGTACAATGTGTCCGATCTTTGGACCTCTCCTTGGCGATGAAACGGAGGGCAGTATCGTTCTGTAAGATTCCGATTTCCAACATCCGACACGACAGCGTTTAAAGTACAAAATTTGTTTATGACACGTTCGTGTAGAAAGAAATCCGATTGTCGAAAACATCGAGATGTTCATTCCAGAGTTCTCGAAGCGGCTTGTATAAAACGAATGCACTGCGAAGTGTGCTCGTTGAAACGCGGAACGAAACACGAATATCGAACTTGACTCGAATTGAACTTGATTTCGCCCCTAATATTCATAGTGCCTCGGAGTATCGAAACACGGATAGTACGTGACTGTCTTATCCGAGTGTGCGTTATCGAATTGTTTTCGCTCGAACAGGCAACAGAGGGTTGCAATGGACGCGTGCTGACTGATCGAACGTTGATAAGGGAAGTACGGGGTGGTCTTCGTTTGACCGATTGTACACGGGTCAAACGTTGCGGAAAGTGGGAAACAAACTGAGAGAGCGGAACGAGGCTTCGATTAGATCTCCCAACGGCGATATAGCGTAGGAATTTATTCGAGCCGCGATGCACACGAGAGACGATTACCGAGGGGAATTGTTACTACGTTGACTCAACAAGACCGGCGGCGATTTAATTGGAATTTCATTTTTGCTAACGGCGATCTTTGGCGCAGGGGCTAAAACCATGGCCCGTTTCGAGAGACGTAGCTTTCACGGAAGCTGGTAGCACGAGTGGCACGGTGGTTAAATCTGGCTGCACACAAGCCAGGTAGTTAAAGGCCAGTCCTACAAATAAACGTTGAATTACTGTTCGCTATACTTCCTGCTACGGTCTTGAATAGAACTGTCCGCGTTACGAAGTGCCTTTAAAGACGGCAATACGACCATGCTGTACGGCTGTTTCTTGGCCAAGCACCATTCACCCTCGGATACAGTCAACGAATTCTTTTTACATCCGTTTGATATTCGAGAAATTGCAAAACAATCCTCGTCGTCGAGGTGTATTGTATTCTGCGTGAACAGAAAGACGAGACGGCACAAGCGATTCGTTGGTAAATGACAGAGTACCTCTAGACATTAACCATAAGCAGAATTAACATTGTTAGTTGATTGTAGCTTTTTAGTCCAATTTAAAACCTGGCAACTAACAACTATTACAAACAACTGTTACAAACAACTGTCGATGAAATATTGTAGTAGAGCAGCGAAACGCGAAATAAGCAGACGAAAAACTGCACGACTTGTACCCCAGTGCGATTCGTCTCACTGAAAGGCCCAGAAGCAACTGTTCCGACTAGGAAATGAAGACGACTTTTTTGCCAAAAAATTTTATTGATATGCAAACATTTAAATCGATACAGAACAAATCAGTACCAGACAACGTCACTCCTACTCGAAATCTATTCCACGCCCCCTTACTAATCACGTGATCCAAATCAACCAATCGCTAATTTTCGTTGCATTAGCGTTGCACCTGGAGGCCCGATATTCTGGGTTACCCCCGCTAAAATCACTTTCAGTGATAATAACATTTCCAAAACATGGACACGTGCTCTTCAAATGTTGCTGAGAGTACTAAGAAATGGTAGGGAAGCGTTTTTCATTCTTTTGTCACCGTGTTTCCGACGTTCAGACATGGAAATTAGAGTTCACGACGTTCGAGTAATCGCGGCACAGTCTTTTCGCGTTTTCGATGGGTTCTTATGCGCTTGCAGCTGCTACCACGCGATAAGAGGATTTCACAATATCGAGTTACGAGCGTGTGCAAAGTCGTTACATCGAGGTCAAGTGCCCTTGGAGGACTCTTTATTCCACACGAGCACTGCCAGGGGCAGCCACCTTTCAAGACGTTCATCCTCTCTCGCTCTCCCACTCTCCTTTATCTATCCTCGTCTGTCCTCCTTGTGATTCGGTTCTTCGAAAAACCAAGGGCCCTCCAGTCGGTTCGACTGGTTCACGATAACGCTGCCCCCTTTGTTTCTTCCTGATCCGTGCCTCGAGTACGAAATTCAACAACACGTTCGCCAACAACCGCTGCCTCGATATGCTATTTATCATAATTGACCACTGTACCACTGTTCAACAGCATAGCTGTTTGAATTATTGAAATTTTGTCATTGCGTTTTATGTCTGACGTTGTTGTACACTGTGATATTCCTCAAAGTTTTGATACACACTCTTGCTCAAAAATTATAGGACACTCTTCACTTTTGATACTCAACATTTATTGTAGATGATAAAATTTTTAAATTGCTTATTAAACGCTTTGCGTTTAATAGATTCTCTATTTAATTTTTCTAAACCTAAATCAAATGTACGTATATATTCATCCTAGGACTTTAGAGCAAGAGCTAACCTAAGTCTTTTGAAACCTTTGTCATTTGAGCGTAAACTTTTGAATGTACAATCTTCATATCGTCGTCCTTTAAAGAAAATGAACAGAATCGATCTTTTGACCCATTCAAATGCGAATATCCACTTAATAATTCACGGTTTAGAGATTAATAAGTTTCTTGTCGAACGATACTCGAGATCCTCTTCTTTGCGAGCGTCGATACTTCAAATTGAATAGTTTTTTTTTTCCTTTTTTGCACTTTCGAGGAGGGATATAAGATCCCCGAGAGATAAATTATTTATCGGCGCGGATAACCGGCATGCAAAACGAAGAGCGGTCACAGAACTCTGTAAAAAGGAGGATGAAGACCGTCGAGAAAAAACAGACCCTTCATTTTAGGCGGGATCGGAAAGCTCGTTTCGAAGAAGCTTTCGAGAGGATCTTAACGAGGTTCGAATGGAAGTCCTCCGTCTTCGTCTTGGAGTAGTTGCTTGAATATTCGCGATCGTAACTGGAATCTAACCGAATCGTCGGACGATTCTGTCTCTTCGGGGAATTTCGTATGCGTAAACTGTCAGGTGCAAACGATGTCTCTTGACTGAGAAATAATTACTACATCGATGGAAGAACTATGGACAAACTATCGTGAATTTCGTGACTGTAAGATGGGAGCAGTGAGAGGAACTGCGAATTTAACTGTAACTCTGAATTTAAATTCACTGCATTTCTGGAAATGCTTTCTACGTTCTATGGAAAGTAGATGTGAAGAAAAATTATTTTAAAATTATTACGTTTAAATTGGAGGGAGCTAAATAAACGTTGGAAACGATTTCAAAATTAAAATGAGCTAATTGAAAATTCAAAATTATCTTGAAGTTAATCAAGTTTTATAAAAATTGTTTCGTAGAAAAATAAGATGAATCTTAAAACGTCATACTCTACAGCTCGACCGAGTTTCTTCTTTACGTTGCCAAAGAGTTGACAGAAATCATGAATAATATTTCACTGTTTAAATACGAGAAATGAAAAGAAAAAAGGGAGAAAGAAGAAGAAAAGAAAAGAATAAAAAAGGCTGGAATCGAATGCAAACGCGCTAGAAAGGAGATTTCATTCCCACGATGGTTGGATATCACGTCTGGGAAGGTTGCTGTCTGATGACGGTGCATTTTGTTTCAAGTCCTTCGGCGGTCTCATTTCTCTCCATCGTACGTGTAGGCACTTTTTTACGTTTATTACACCCGCGACACCACCCGTACTACCTTTTTCCCACCGAGACCCGGTTGTTGCATACGAAGAGAGAGAGAGAGAGAGAGAGCAGGAAGACTTGCCGCGCCACTTGATGAATTGCTGCGTACGCGAGGAACAACACCCAAGATTAATAACGTCCTTGCGCTTGAAAAACCGGATAATTGAAACAATGTAGTACCAGTTGCGTTCGCGTACGTTGGTAACGACTACGTTTGCTGGATACCTAGAGGACTCTATTGGACTCTGTTTCTCAAATTACTCCGAGAAAATGATTTATTGCCACGGTCGGTCTCTTCGTCTACGGGTCTCTGATTAAACTAGTTAGGGTAATATCTTGGCAGAGGGTGCGAAACGCCGATAGCGTATGAGGAAGCAGCCTATTAGAGACAAGGGGGTTGGCGGCAGTTTCTTAATTCGTTAGGAAGTTTCGCCAACGTATTAACGGCGTTGGATTCGATTAGCGGATGCCCGGTAGATGCACGCCGGGCTATGAGCGTGATTTAATTTAATCAGCACCTAGACACGGAGAAGGAGCTGGATGGTCGTGGGTCTGAGACCTGGGTTTGGCCTCGACGAAACAGCGAAGACGTCACGAAACTCTTTAGGGTCGAAACGCCAAGGGGCTTGATGGAGAAACAAGGCTGTTAGATCTATCAGCGATAGTTAGCTCTAATCCGAACTTTCTTACATCTTCCGTCGGCATTTTTTTGTTCCATCTGTCTCGCTGGAAGGACTTGCAATTTTCCAAGATTAATAGAAAATTCGGTGTTCTTATTGTTTTCTAAGTTTCAGATTTTCTACAGCCACGACAATTTCCGACTTTTTAGAATTAACTGGAATGTAAAGTTTCTTCTACTTGAATAATAATTCAGACAATAGTAACTGTTACACCGTTTTACACCGAGTTTACAATGCGGGTGTGCTATAAATAACTTCTAATTTTTTATAGTTAACTATTAGTAACAAGAAGTCAGAGTTTCTTGCTTAATTCGAGTGGCACTTACATCGCGTCATGCTTCGATATGCTGAAAAGAGCAGTTATACGCGAAATATATATTTTAGCAATCGTACAATCCACTCGTATTGAAATTGCAAGCAAATACGACGAACCACTCCCGTCAACAGCTAATAATAATTGAGGAAACTTTCGATCTCGGGGGCAAACTCGTTACGATATCTATCGTTAAGCGGAAGAACCTCGTGCGCGCTACTTGTTTTCGCTTTAAGCCTCTTACAAGCAGGATCCCGGGATGTATTTAATGCGGATTATCTTTGTTCCCGTGTTCCTAAGATATGTTTGCCGCGGCAACAGCCGCGTAATTTGCTTTTTCACCGGGAGCAAGCCTTTTAACGCAGTGCGCCGAGATTATCCTGCAGGCGAGAAGGCTTTCTTCGCGAGCTCTTGCTTGCTTGGAATTTAATTAATGCCGCCTTTATCGCGCGGCACGAAATAAAGAAGTGGTTTTGACGGTGATTCTTCACAGAGAAAGAGGGGAAGAGAGAGAGAGAGAGAGAGAGACGCTGTGTTAGCTGTGTTAGACTCTCGAGAGTCTTGATTCGAAACGAAGGGGAAGAGATTGGTTGATGTAAGAGTCTGTGGACTCGAGCGGAAATCGTGACGATGCTCCGTGAGATCAATACGAGATATTGGAGGGATCTTCTTTCTCTTGTCTGATATTTTATTCTCTTCATTCTCCCTTGGACGTATATTTTGCACGTTGTTGCGTTCGTTCTGGTAATGTTCAACGAGATAAAGAAACATTGGAAATTGACGCGATCAATCTCGTAAATTCGGCGACGAAAACCATTATTTTATCGTGTATAAATTTCAGAAATGTTTCATTGCATTCTCAATATTCTCGATTTGAGAGGTTGTTCAGATCGTCTTCCTTTAAAACGTATCTCTTCGAAATTTCCACAAGGATTAACGATAAAGTTATGAAACCTTTCTCGTCGGATGGAAAATCAAAACATGCCGCAAATTCAGCGAAGCGTCTCGTAACCGGTAAGAATTTGTTTAAAACGGACCGTTCAGCTTGCTTTTCCGCTTCCGTATCTCGCCCACCCCCCGCGCCATTGTTAAATGTCAAAGTAATTTCGCAAAGTGATGCGAGTGATGATCCGCTCGGAGCCCGACTCCGAGGGAAAAAATTGTGCGAGCCTTTGTGAGAATGACTGCAGTTTACCGTGAGCTGAATGGAACGGTAAAAGCTTGGTTGAAGCTTCCTCGACTCGAACGCAAAAGAGATTGCGGATTATCATGACAGATCTTGATGCTCTCAGGTGGGATCGCAGCTCCTACAGCTAACTCCTTTAGATGCTCCGGAGATCCGGCTTCGCCGGTGTTTTGCATAAAACACTGAGGGGAAACGCTGGTAGAAAAATGGCGGAAGCGCCGATAAGCCGGGTACTAGTTAAGTACACTGGCTAGAGATGTTGGGTAATGAGCCGTTCGATCAAAATTATTAAATAATTGGAAGATACATCATCTCCCCTGTCTACGGAAGGATTACTCGCTTACCAGTGTCGTTTATCAATGTTCGCGCGGCGTTTCTGCAATATTTTCTGTAAAACGTGATCGTTTAATCCTTTCAGTCCCCGCCCCCCTTTTTGCTTTTTGGTGGAACAGTTCAATCTTGTAGTTTCATTCCCTTCCGTTTTAGAGCGGAGAATTTTGATTGAACGATTGCCTTTTGTAGCAATCCTTATCTTAAATATGTGAAAGCGAATTGAAAAATTGGAAAAATTCGAAACAAAAAGTGGAACAACTTGAAATAAAAACATATCTAGCTGTAGATACTTGATTATGTAGTTTACAGGTAGCAACATGTCGTTCGGAAAATCAATACAATATTCTTCGTATTTAAAGAATAATAATTGTATACGAAGCTGTCTTTTTAAAATATATTGTCAAGTTACATTTATAAAGTGTCTCCTTTGTGCGAAACGTCGCGAGTAGATGATAACCGTCACTGGTCAGACCGAGTTGAGGGAACTCTGGTTGGAATTTTAGCTCGCGTGACCGATTCTATCGTCCGACAATGGGATTTAATTATCTTCTTTTTGTCTGAATTACTACATCGAGCGTGGGACGTTTCCTCGAAAACAGCGTCGTCGATCGAACGGAACACCGGCCAATTACAATCACCGGGTGAATGGCGTCGCGTTAAAAATCCGATGGAAAAGGCGGTCGTCACTTTTCCACGGGGACGATCCGATTTAATCGACGCGATGGATGACGAAGGGTTCGGCAATCCGGTGAGAATTTGCAATTACGTTTTTCTAATTCCTCGCGACGTGGTGACATAGACCGGTCGCGACCGTTCCGTTTTTATCGCATGAACGGGCCCGCTTATTTATCGATAGCTCGTAAAAGAGCGGCCTGGCGAACGGCTCATAAACGAGCCTCCAATAAAACTGGCTTGTTTTCTCTCTCTCCCTCTCTCTTTCTCTCTCTCTCTCGTTCCTCTTGCTTTTTCACCAACGCTTTTCCAACCTGGCACCCCTCGAAGCGGATCGTTAGCCGGAAATTTCGAGGCTCCTCACTCGTAAATTTCGGCCATGAATTTTTACGACATGCCGAATACCCGTCACGTTCGATCGCCGATCCGTGAGAAGAGACAGACTGTTCCCCCTTTGCAAAATGCCGTTTTTAATTGCCCGGCACAATTGTAATTCAATGGCCACCGGGCAGAAATCATGACAGAATTTTGTCTACGTTTTTGCCCAACAGCGAGCGTTGAAGTTTGCTTTTTTCCGCGCGTTTGGTGCAGCGGCGCGAGTCTACGATTGATCAGCCATTGTCATGTCTTGACTCTTCGCTCAAGTGTACAAATTACGAACGTTGATGGAAATTCACGGGACAAAAGAAACGGAACTTTATTTCACTTTATTTCAGATTGAGTTTGTTCGCATTCTTTTCGGGTAAAGATATCTGTGCTGAATTGAAAATGTTTTTTATTTATTCTGTCTCTCTATATTTTTAAGTTCTTCAAACGAGTTTTATGTCATTCCTTGAAATGTTGGTGGAAGTTATTGCTCAAGACGAACAAAGTTAAACTATCGCGAAACAATCTGTAACGTAATTTGCATTTCGAAATTTTCAATCTGAAAAATCGAGGCTACGGTCGGAATGAGGGGAAACTCTATTAAAAGTCCAGCTTTCTCCCGTTCGCGAGCATGACAAGACGCTGTAAGGTGAGAAATTAATTAACAAGCGACGTATCGAAATTAGAAATCTGACAATCTTGTTTTACCGTTGGTCGAGCTCCAACCGCTGCGAAGTCACCGACCGTAGTAATTTAGCGGGACAATTAAATACACCGGGCGCCATCAAATGCTAATTAAAATTTGTACGTTGTTATCGGTTTGTCGCGTGGTTGATCGTTAACCAAGGGCGGCGCAGGAAAGCGTACGTTTGATGGGCCGCAGGAATTGAACGCGCTCCCTTGCAAATTCATTGGCCGCTTTATTTTATTACGCGGCATGGCGGTGTTCGGAAAATTGCTGCAAGATTGATGGTGTCCCGTATTCCTGTCAAACGCAAAATTCGCCAAATCCAGTTACTCCGTTCTCTTGTCGTAAATATATATTAACCTGACTTTCCATGCATCATTTTTCACTTATCGATAAGCCACGCAAACCAGCCAGTCCACTGACAGTCGCCGACAAATTGAATAAAATTAGCGTCTCGATCATTTTTCATTTCACGCAAGAGGAACGAGTATAGTTTCTCCATTTCGTTCGATTATTGAGTATGACAGATAGCGATTGCCTCACGGAGAAAAAGAAATTTTCCTCGCGTTCCTTCTTTCATCGCCGGTGAGCTGGCTCAGTGATGGATCAGCCGCAAAAGAATTCCCTCGTTGTTAAAAGTGGTGTTATAATGTCTGGAGATCGAACCGGAAAGAAATCCTTCCGGACGTTAATAGTTCAATCCGATCCAATCTGAAGAGCAATGACAGAAAAAGTGCAAGTAGAATAGGTTGATCATATCTCAGTTGTCGTACATGCATTGATTGAAATCACTTTTGGAAAATATATTCTTCACGAACTTGATCTGTTTTGATCGGAAAATTGTCACATTTTCAAAATTATATTACAAAAACTTCTCAATTGTTAATTCTTTACTTTAGAATTCACTTTTTTTACGGTGAGCAATGGCTCACTATAAAAATAAATCATCCCTTTCTCGTTTGATATTGATAGCGTATACTTGACGAGACAGACAGACGATTACCAGAAAGCAGAGTTGATCACTTTGCCTGTCGAGAGACTCAATTTGGCAGTGTTCAAACACGTATGAACGGCAATGTGTATCGCGGAAACGTGTCTACAATGTGGCTCTCTTCCCAAGCCGGGTTTAATCCAGCTTTCCGCGAAGAAAAAGTGGCTGGAAATGCGTTAGCGTTCCTGCTATCGGTATTTACCTCCGTATCCAATTCGAGTCTGCTAATTCGACTCGGAAGCTGGATACTCCCACGCTTTGAAATGAATCTAATCTAACCAACTTCGCCCCCTTCCCTCCTTCGTTGTACTGCTTCTCGGAACGAGCGATCGTTTTTTGTTCCGCTCGAGCGGGGGCTCGTAGCGCGCGGACCATCCCCCGGATTTTCAAACGTCGTAGTCAGAGTGGGAAAACTTTACGGAAATGGAAAAAGTCTTGGGGAGAAAAGATTCCTCCTCGTCCTTCGTTGGTCACCCGGCGGTCGGAGGATACGGAGCAGGTTATTCTTGCTTCTCTCCGGACGGACGGACCGGCAAAAAGTCGATACGCCGCTGCGGCGAATTTTCAACGTCGGGCTGACTCCGAGCCAGACGCGATTCACGCTGGTTCACGTTTCCCGCGCGGATCGAACTTTTTTTTTTTTTATCAGCGGCTGTCCTTGAAATTATATTCCGAGAGGGTTCTCCGGGCTGTCTAGCCACGGACTAATGTCATTCAATTTACCCTGGCGAGAAAGATAAGCGGAGAGATTATTTCGCGCTAGATATCGGGAAGCTTTGGCTCTTTTGCGTTCGAGTGTGTTGCGTTCTGTTGCAGGGGAAATATTTTCGAAAATTCCATTAGCCCCCTGTTGTCGATAAACTGTCTGCGTCGGTAAAGTTTGGAACAAATTAGTAATTCCGTGTGGATGTTATAGAATAATTGAGCAATCAATTATCTGTTGTATCGATAAACTGCAATTATTTGGCGCGATGGTATTTAACCTTCTATAAGCCAGAATTTCGTTTGCTCGTCGGAGAAGGAGATTATTGGTTAACAATAGCTATTGTTACTCGATTTAAAAGTTGGAAGTTGAACGTTCATTTTTCCAATCGATGAGATAGAATGGCGAAGCAACAGGCATGGAAAATAAAATTTCTCAAATGTGGATCCACAGATAGATAGACGAGATTTCAAGAATATTATAAACAGAGAAATAAAACATTATCTGTATTATGCTATAAAATATTTTTTACAAGTGTTTACAAATCTTATTACGTGCCAGTGCATATAATTCTTGGAAAAGAATTATGAATGATCAAAAGAAAAAAATTCCCATTTCCGTGAATTTAGACATATTAGCAAAATATGCGGTCGCGGAGTGTAGAGCAGGCTATTCCAGGTTTATTTAATTTAGAAACCACGCAAGACAAAGTGCTGTCCTTTACAAATAGGAACATAAGCTGAATAACGTGAGCTCTGGATACATATTTGGACAAGAATTAGGTAGAGACCCAGATCTGACACTTTTTACTCAGGGGCAAGTACCGCTCGAGTGTGCGTAGCAAAAATCCGAGATTAACAGCGGATTATATTTTCCTTTACGTGGATATTTCTGGAGATTTCCAGACAATACATCGTGTAACGGAAAACAAACCCGAGCGAGCGATCAAATGTATAATTATAATCGTAAGTTATATCGTATTTATTTTTCCGGCAAAGTCGAAAGTAGACAGATGGAGAATAAATTCAAGAGTTGAAGTCAAATTGTTGAAACGTACAGGATAAATTCAGGGGCTGAAGCTCCGACTGGCCGTGCGAGTGTGTAAAAATATATGAAACGGACTTTCTATCGTAACGCAGATGAGACAATTTTCTAGTAACGTTCACGGAAACGTGAAATCTCTGTCTGAGCATAGAAAATTTTAAAAAGTTACATCGTACGTGTCTTCGAAAAAAGTCGAAAGGTTACGAGAGTTGAAGTTTGGACGTTTCGTTAAATGATTTTACTCATTTTTTCCGATTCAATGTCGGTACACCGTTGCCGCAGAAAGGAAAAATAAAAGTTTTCGCCTTTCAACGTTTCCAAGAGGCAAATGCGTGATCAACGAACGGTGGAAGAACAGGCAGAGAACGGAAGCCCGATAGAGAGAGAACGATTGCGGCATGACGCAGTCGTTATCTCGTCATTTTTTCTCCCACCGTCAAGAGCTCTCCGTTTCCCTACAGCGTCCCTTTCAATCCTCGTTCGTAACTAGCCGAGAAGTACGGATAAAGGGATGAAACGACGGTAGAATAGTAAGGGCGAGGAGGATTAGAGTATCGGGGTGGAAACGGCCAAAGGGATTATTGAAACTTTCAGGAAATAGCGTGAAGGATCTCGCCGAGCGTGAATTAGTAACGATCTCTTGCCAATTTCGAATAAATTCGCAAGAACGGCACAATGAAAACACGAAAGAAACAGAGGACAGAAGCAGAGTCGAGAGAGAGGGAAAAGAGAAGTTGGAAACAGGCTCGCAGAGGAAATTAGCGAGTTGGCGAGGATGGAAGGGAGTGTGACGATGGTGTGGCAAAGAATGTCCCGAAGAAGAAGAAAGAGAAAATTAGAGACCAGTGAAAAATACGGGAAAAAATGTACTGAAAATGAGAGAGAGAGTAAGGGAAAGAGACGGAGAGAGCGCGAACTGGCTGCGGCGTGGCGCAAACAGCAGTAGGGGGATAATAGATGAGGAGAATAGTAGAAAATCGGCGCGTCCTGCAAACATCGACGCGGAAAACAGCGCAACGAGATGGTTTGGACCGTGTTGTAATTGCAGCGAGAAAGTGTCCCCCACCGAATCGGGGACACGGTACGTGACACACGAGAAATTGGATAATGCGAATTGGCGGTAACAACCGACCTCCATGGGGGTGGAGTAACAGTCGGAGAGTGTAGGAGCAGGAGGGTTGGGCGGCACCCCCGAATAAAATTGCGGACAACGATGTGTACGTGTCGAGGGTGAGGGGGGGTGGGGGCGGGGGCGGGGGCCGGGAATGGGACGTGAAACGACGAAAATGGCAGGCCGATTGCGTTGTAACGGCTACAGGAAAAATGCCGCTGTTAATGTATATCATTGCTGACGCGGCGAGGTATTATTTTTCGAAATATTTCGCCCTCTCTCGCCTGCGACACTGCCGATCGTACATTTTGCAAGTGACACCCCTCCGTCACGGGCAAGTGCACCAGGAAAATTGATAATTCATCTTCTTTCGGCTGAAACATTGCACCTATTTCCATCCGCTTTTTTCTCTCTCCTTTTTTTTTTTTTTAAATTCATTGCTTCTTGCTGGAATGAATATTTCACGCGCGTAGGATATTCTGAAAAAAGAGTGCAAGACTTTATGGACTTGTCGCGTTCATTGACAGGAGTAGAAATTTTTTTGGAGGTGAAATTTTTCATTTTTATGCGTTTGCGGGAAATTTGAAGCTGCAAAGGTGGTTAGTCAAACCAAGCAACTTGCACCGAATTCTACCAAATTGAACATCCGTATCACGAGATTGAATTTCTTTCGATTGATTAAAAATCGCTGGACGGAGATCCAAATGCAGATTTTTTTTGCGGCGTTACGAATTCCTCCAGCCGTTTGTTACTGTTGTTTTCTTCCGAAGAAAAGGCAGCGAGTCGATAATCTCGGCAAGTTTCTCAGTTGCAGAAGAAACGTTTGCCTGGGAAACTGTTGTGCTTGTGTGCACAGATTATTCCGAGTCATTCTTTCTTTTGCGCGCGCGGACGCGGCTTCGTGCGAGCCGGGTAATTATGGAAAGTTACCGCTCTTTGATCTGAGTGAATCCGTATATTTTATTGACAAACTCCCCGGTACCAACTTTTCCATTAAGAAACACCGAGGATTTTCACCGAGGCGAGCAAGTCTGCCGAGTTGTTGTCGATGTTGGCTCAAAAGGAAAAAGCTCTTAAAAATTGCGCTAGGTAATGAAGATCTTCTTTGGTTAAAGAGAGATTAAAAAGAGACAGAGAGAGAGAGAAAGAGAGAGAGAGAGATTCTATATCTTCCAAAGTAATTTAGGGAGCTGCTTAGAGGAAAAAATAGCAAGTTTATTCATTGACGAAAAATACTTGTATTTATCATGGTTTACACAGTTACAAAATTCCACTTTATAGATCTTGAAAAAGTCACCGTGTGCAAACATGTTCTCATCATTTTTATAATTATAATCTGAAGAATATGTTGCAACATTGCGCATTATTTATATATTCTTTCAAACAAATGTGAGAAACACTGTCGATAATTTGAGAATTGTAACTAAATTAATTAAAATCCGTATGTGTCCACAACCTTTCTTTCAAATATTTGAAATTTCTCACACACACATGTACGTAAAATTCTGTGACTCAATCAAGTCCACCTATATTCCATAATTTAATATAGTTTTTCGTAAAAATCTGATATTGCAAAACCAAGCTGCAGGATTTGATAAAACAAACCCTTCGTCACTTGTACTTTCTAACAAAGTTAGAACGTGCAAATATTTTTTTGAAGGCGCTTATCTGCGATTCCAGGAATGGATATCCATCTTTGCTCAGAATATAGGGATTGCGTGCTTGTAATTCCTTCGAGTGGAAACGTATTTGAAAGGCTATCGCCGAGCTAAAACGCGATATTAACCGGCGATATTTATTTAACATTTCCTGCATCGATATTTCAACTCGGACCTACGGACGATTTGGAACTTTGATTAAACTTTAATTGCCTCGCATCACCGAAAGCGAACCGCGTTGAAAATGACATTTTCACCGTATCACTTTTATTCGCCTGTGATAAATAGCGCTTTTATGGCCTCTCTCACTTCGTTTATCGTGCTCGTTTCATTTAACGTTACGTAAAAACGCTTTCGTACGTTTCGCCAGCCTCTGAAATATTCGATGGAGCGCTCGGAAAACCGCATCCGGCAGCGGCGATACGATTCGCGAAAATGAATCTGCCGCCTCTTTGCCAAACTTGCTATAGCCGCGCAACTCTATTTAATTCGTAAGTAAATTTAGCGCGTTCACTTTGAAAAAACGCGGTCGTGGGGAGGGGGGGCCGGCTGGCGCCGATCGCCGACCGAGGTTTCGATAATTGAATCGCGCTCATCAGCGGCCGTTTAAAGGGAATCGAAAACAAGCGGAACTTTTAATTACGTAGTTAAAATTTTACACCGACACGCCGGTAACGAGTGCTGCGTGTGGCGCATGTGAAAAAAAAAAAGGGAAGAAAAAACAGGGAAAAAAACCGGGACCAACTCGGAGGCGAAACGTGGATGTTCGTTTTCACGTAGCAGGCATACTTCCAATGTACACACCGAGCTAACTCCGCTGTGGCTGACCTTTAACGAGTTATTCCACTGCGCGCGATTCAAGTCGCGTTTCATCGCGGACCGCTCGACTCGCCGTGCAATCCGACGGTCGAAATTATAAAATCGAGACAATCAATTTGTCGATGCCTCGATTACCTTCCAGTACGAATTTATCGGGAGGAAAGGTGGGAGGTGGGATGCTTTCTTGTCTCGTAAAAGTCGAGTTTCGTTGCATTCGCAACTTGTCAATTTCCCTGCCTCTTTTTATAATATGTAAGCGTCTCCAACGAAACGTTTCATAACGAGATTCGTCTCTCTCTGATACGATGGTTGAGGAAAAAACGAGCGAGAAGGCAGCTGTGTACTCTTGTAATTTTAGCGAAACCAACGAAAAAGCGATTGAGAGTCAAATGCTAATCAAGTTATGAAACGACGATCTGTTGCAAAACCGTCTTACTTATTACTTATTACCCGGAGCTAACTTCTCCTCGTACCGAGGAGTCTAAATTTTTTTAAATGAATTTTTTTCTTGCTGGAAGCCCTTCAAGTCTCGTTCTTCTTCCTTTCATCTCGTTGCACAACGAGACGTTTCATAACGAGATTCGCGTTTCTTTGACATCGTGATTGAAGAAGAAACAGAAAAAGTAGAAAAAAGAAAGAAAGAAAGAAAACAAGTCGTCCGTATCAAATTTACAGGCAGCAGAAATTGAATTCGTACACGTGTCTTAAGTCGGGAGTGGTGAGCGTTAATAAATAAATGGTAGGAAAGTAGATCGCGGCAAGTCGTCGGCAAACTGTTTCGTGAAACGCTCGGCTGCATATCTCGGCCAAGAATTTGTTGCGTACTTTAATACGTCGTAAACTAAGAGATACGCGTATAAGAGAGAGAGAGAGAGAGAGAATTAACCGCGCTGGTAAATGAAATACAACGCACGCAACACTGAGAAGGGTCCCGGGTTAGCTCGAACTCGTCTTAATTGTTTTAGCAAGCTCTGTCGAGAAACTGACGTGGAAATAATGGGATGGAAAATACGCGTTAGCATGCGAAACTCTAATGAAAAAGAAACGAGGAGGTAATTTGTATCAAAAACTGAGTCGAATCACCGTCAAACGTAAAAGTCAACTAGCAGCGAAACGCCTGCATCGTCTGTCTCGCGTCGATATTCTCGCTCGGGAGAATTTCAACAATAATTCGCTGATTCTCTCAAAGTACGCGCGAAACGTAATGAAACGTCTGTAATATAATGAACGATAGAACCGATCGAGAGGCTCGCGCATCTCGCGAGAATTTCACCGAAGACAATTTCACAGTGCCTCCGACTCATTTTCACGTTCGAACAGTTGACGAATATATCTTTTGTGTGATTTGGAAAATTTAAGGAACCGTCCGCGTTAAAATAAACCGCGATAAAAGTAGCTCAATAAAATATAAATTAATTCGTCTTTCATAAAATATAAATTAATTGCTAGAACCTGTGAACGACCAACGTTGTATCATCGTAGCATTTTATTCGCCATTATCTTCACTTAATTCGTGAATTAAATATTAATTTAAACGCTACTGTAACGACATTTTACTTCTTCCTATTGAGGTTCATACCTTTTCATCATCGTTGCCTTTACGATTAATATCTTTTCATAATTTAATTTATTATACGTCTTTCTCTGACTCCTGTAATTGTATAAAATTTGAAAAGATCGCCATTTGATGATATTGCGATAAATTACTGTGTCTGCTTCTTAACGAGCCAGACACTGTACAACGTGCAACGGAATTTCATTCTCGCGTGTGTGTTCTTGACGTCCATTCGTCGTATTCAATTTGCCATCACTTTTCTCTCGAGATAGATTTCGCGTATTGTTCGTGAGAAACGTGGAGGAAAGGCCGAAAATCGTAGCACAGCTTTCGAAATGAATGGTGGGGGGTGAAAGGAAACGCAGTCAGCAAGGCTGTAAATCCGCCTTGCACGGGGATTACAAGATGCTGAATGGGCTAGTTTCCATGGTTATTTAATTCATCACCGGACCCGCCTTTCTAAGCAATTTTTTCCTACCGCGACTACTTCATTTTTCTCCAAGGAAAATACCACGGGAACTGGTGTTTGGAATGTTGGCCAAACTGGGCCGCCGTTCCTTTAATTACCCGACAATTCACTCTTCATTCACGGCCAATTGTACGTTCTTCTGACTTTTTCTTTCGTAGTATTACAATTTTACGATACGCTGTATTTATATTTGAAGAGTATGAAAATTCCACGTAATTCCGCACGTGCACTCTCGTAGATGAATCTTTTGAGACACTTTGCTCATAAAAAGCGTAGAATGCCGAAATCTAAAACGTCAATTTATTTTGTCATTACCAAATATTCGAATATCCACAATATTATCCAAACATTTGAATAAGTGTGACATTCATTTCGAATTATATAGATCCAAAAATGGTATCGTATAATTATAAAATCTTATAATACTGTTATTCACGCTTCTAACATTTAATAGAATATCATTAAACAATTCATTAATAACTTTCCATATTTTCTCTACAAAACGTTACTTCTGTTTTCGATATATTTTCGCAAGAACGTGTTCTATCGAGACCATCGGAGAATCAATCTGGATGAACTCGATTCGAGCAAAGTTGACGTACCGTAGATAAAAATTGAAGGAATAAACGGAACGATGTTCGCGATCGAATTCTACGAATCTCGCTTGGATAATACTTTTCAAAGAAACGATTTACTCCGGGTCCCGGATCCGGGCTATTTCCTTTACAAATAAATGATCAGTCTATACCATGTAGCTTGTTTCAACTCTGTGTCGGTTCGAACCTCCGTTAAATATTTTATCGGTCTCCGAAGTTTCAGCCGATGGTTCGCGCGCGTCGAGTGCTCGTTCCAGTCTGCTCGTTCCAACGGCAAGAAAAAAGGGGGAGGAGGCAGGAGAGAACAAGCTCGAACGCTTTTTATCCATTTAGCACGGTGTTAATCCAAAATCCATGAAACACGCGATGGTAGATCAAGATTTCATTTCCCTTCGACTTCCCTTTTAGCCGTCGTTGCCCGTTTGTCCGCTTTCCACCTGTCAGCACGATCGAGAGATGTTTTGGTGTGACGCGATTCTATCTCCAGATAACGAGTAAATCCACCGGAGAACGCGAGATGATCGAGTTGAAAAAGATCTGGCCCGCTGGAATCCATACGAGAACTAACGCCAAATCGATCGAATTTGTAATATTTATAGATTTTCGAGAATACGTTATAAAAGTTTAAACGTATTTAATAATTTCGTAATTTTGATTTATTTAGTTAATTCAGTTTTTCGTTTAAATTTTGACAATTTGGTGATTGATTGTAATTTCTTTTACAACTTACGTGGAATTTATTTAAGTTAGTTACGTTATAACGATTGACTGAATATTTCTTAAATTCTAAACTTTCAGAAACAAGCGCAAGTAATTTACTTAGCATCGCGTACGTAACTTTCGGATTCAGAGTCAAAAACATAGGTATATCATTTTTAATAGTTTTATGCATTTTTACAATTTCTGTGATCTTTACTCTGTAGATCTCTGACTTTGAAAAACAGGCCCGAGTAACTTACTTGGTTAGGTTACCCAACAACTCGCTTTCGCCCCTCGAGAAGCTCAACTTCAAAAATTTACACAAAAAGTACACGGAAAGGCAAAATAAACGGCGTAGATTTACCAAGCAGCTATAATTTCCATCTTCGCATGAAATCAAACTCCGAGAAAATTCGGAGCCGCGTTGACAACTACGGCGGAAAAGTTGGAAAACTCGACTGGTGGCCGCTGCTGTGGCGCCGCGGTTGTGCGGATATATCGTCGCCACGTTCAAGTTTCGATTGCAGTTGGCTTTAGCACAGAAAGAGAGAGAGAGAGAGAGAGAGAGAGAGCAACTCGCGGTGAATTCTGCCCGACCTTCGCAGAAAATTGCACGCGAAATTCGTCTTAGTTTCCATACACAAATTTCCTCCCCTATTTGTCACGGGGGTGTGTAGCGAGGGCTACTTATTTGTACACGTCCCGTGACCATACGCTCGCTACGATAGAACGCAACTGCGCTCCCAATCTACCAATCTAGAGAGAGGAATGATCGATTCACCTACGGGGGTCAGCTTGCTTCGACGAGACATTAGTCCTCGCGCTGCGTTTCCAACTCACCCTCCGACGCACACACACACACACGTACACACGTACACGCGCATACACCAGATACGCTTTCACGGATACACACGAATATTCTGTGAAACTTGATGTTGCGACTATTCTGTTACGTGGAGGACGTTGGCAAACGTCTCTGCAGAACGTTTCGGCTGTTTGGCGAAATCGACTGGTGGCTGGATTCGATATTACTCCGTCAGAAAAGTAATTTACGGCGTCGTTCGGATTTCATCTACACGGTTCTTCGAAATCGAACGATTCATAAAGCGAGATAAAAGCCGCTCGCCGACTATTTCCCTGCGTGTACACTCTCGTTCGCAAGTGGATAGAAAGAGAGAGAGAGAGAGAGAGAGAAAGGGAGCGAAATTATTCTCGGAAATGTTCCACTTAGAAATTATTATCTCAGTTGATTTTCGATGTCATCCGATTGAAGAGATTGTTGAATCTAAAGACACACAAGTAAAGAATTCAGTATCATAATAAAAATCTCATTTTTATACGCGACATTTCCAATTAATTTTGGAAATTGTGCTATCAACGCGCTGATCGTTAATAACTGATATTACTTTTTTGAACGATTGAAGTAAAATAAACTCTTTTTCAATATCGTGTCTGTGGAAGGAAATCCAAGAGATTCATTTGAGAGCTTTTTTATCGTTCCTCTGTAGCTTGTGTTATTTTGTACAAATTTCGTAACATTGTGATAAACGTAGTCTTTTTAATAGGTTAATCGTTAATTTAAACTATTTATCATGTTTCGCGTGAAACTGGAAAGTATTCCAATAGCAGTACGAACGGGAGTGTACGTCCAGTTCTTTTTTTCTTTTTCCTCTCTTGCCACGACACACAGAAAGGGGTCAACGGGGTTGTCAGTCCTCCGTTTTATCAAATCTCCTTGGCCCCCTCGCCTGCTCCTTTTAGCGAGTTTCGCTGCTTCAGGACGCTGGCAGACGGGGCCAACTCCCGGTAGCGATGTAATTGGGTTTGAAGAGAAAGAGGATGGAACTTTGAGACAGTTTCGGCTTGTAAGACAAAGAGGCAAGTTTAAAGCTTCTGCTGAAAGCAGTTTACACGCCGGCCGACCTGTTAAATAGCCTGGTCGCCCCGTTCCTTCCTAAGATTTCGCCTTCCCCCTTTGAGCGATAACATCGCCATTAAATTTCTAACACTCTGCGAAAAGAATCTAATTCCAATGTCGTTCGAGCGCGAGTGGCTTGTTGATTTTACTGATTGCAAGTTGTCTCCCGCGATATGATCCTTCTCAACGTAATTTTCTATGGTAATTGCCAAGATCTTTTGACGATACAAACCGTCGTTTCTATGAATTTCATTTACTCGGACTGAATTTTAATCTGCATTTGATCAGACAAATTCATGCTAGTTGAATCCATTTGTTCGAACAGGGAAACTGTTACTGTACGAGTGAAAAATTATTGACAGTGGAAAGACGATCGTTGGTTGTGTAAAATATTTGTCTTTTGACAAGTTCTATTCGAACACTCACCACAGAAAAATGCACGTCACAGAAAGCATTCTGAAACTTTATCAACACTGTAATGAGATGTGATTAAAAGTTTGGAACTAAATTGAAAATGCATACGGGACTCACATGACACTTATTGTAAATTAAATATTGATGGTCGATAATTAGTTGTTCAAATATTCTGCGAAATATACGAAAGTTTGGAGCATCCATTATATTCAAACTGAATGCGATCATGCCTGGACTGTGGATTTTTATGCGTTTGCCAGAAAAATTCAATTTTAAGGTGAAAAAGGTTGTACAGAATTGTACGTAATAGAATAAAATATATAAAACGCAATAAAATATCCCAAAAATAGTGCTTTCTATGCCACGTAAAATAAAATTCCACCAGGATTCTTCTCTTTCAATTTCATCTTCAAAAATGCGAATTTGTATGAAAATTCACAATCCAGCCGTGAGAATCGCGTCTCGTTACATTATTAATAAATTCTATTTTACGTTCTCTTTCTCGTTCCGTCACAAACGAAAGCGTCTACGCGTCGATAAATGATTCACTGTTTAACCGTTTTAAAGCGACAACTCGCTGCCCGTCTCTTAGCATATTTCGTCGAGTTCATTGGAAATTCTCGCCGCAACAGCGACTCGTCTACAGAAGCTGCGACAAGGGCCGACGCGCAGATAACCGGGGCGGACGGTGTCACTCAATGGTGCGCACGATATCCGGCGGAAATGCCGGATAAATCTGTCGGCGGGCGAGTGACCAGAACGATCGCCAGATATCCTCGCGTGCACGCGCCACCGAAAATTTAGCATATCGATTCCACGCTTCGACGCGAAATGCCTATCGAGGTGAACTTTTTTCTTCTCTCTCTCTCTCTCTTTCTCTCTTTTTATTTTCGAACCACGGTTCCCGATCGGCCGATCATAATTGCATCGCGCCGATTGACGCTGATTCTGATATTGCGACGCTTCGAAGCCGCTCGAACGTCATTAATGGGATTTCAACGGGGCGGCGCGGGCTCGCGCGCGATTTCGCGACAATAACACGGTTACGGTTACGATAATGGCTGGCGACAACGACGGCGGAAATAGCGACAGCTCTATTTTTGCGTCGAGCTCGTGACGCAATATCGGTCTAGTACGCGATACTTGGACAGGATGGACAGTTGCGAAAGTCGATGCTGTCTTGTCGAGCCTCGGATTGCCTAACGAAACGAAACGAACTCGATCCTTCGCGACACTGTTCGATTGAATTTTAGTTTCCAATAGATCCACTTTCGATTCTGCTAATGCCCAGTTTGCCTGAACGAAACCTTATTTCAGCGAATCTTGCGTTTAAACTGCGTGTCAAATTTAAATGCGTTTATCTTGTCAAGTTTATTAAGAAAGACGATTACTTTTATTCCTCCCTAATTTTAATCGATTTAAAAACCACAAACAAAAGTCAGATTACGATGCAATATATTCTTAACGATATTGCGAATGTTTCTCAGCTCGCTTGACGCGAATTTGCAAGATTTGAGCCAAAAATCTTTGATGAATACTGATATTTGTAGAAGAAATCCCGTCTTTTGACAGTTACCTTAATTAAACATTATTTTATTTCACGCGACACTCCATTGCGAGTATAAGTTGTCGTGGAACAGGCGGCATTTTATAAATTCGGTCGTTTGGTAACTGAGCATTTGGCCACAACAGATTTTGAACGCTATTGTTATCGCGGATATGTTGGAACGGTTGAAGTACAAATTGCCACGCGAAAGCTGAAAACTTTGAAGTGGTGCTCATTGCGCGTGCAAGGTGCCGACGAGCAGGCAATCGAAGCTGATCCAGCCAGCGTGGAACGAGAATGTAATTCCAAACTCAATTCGAACGAGTTTTGGCGGAAAAAAAAGGAAGCGTGCCGTAAGTTACGAGCCCGACTTGCCGCCACCGATCGAACTCGGTTTGAAGAGCGGGAAAGCATCGGCGGGAATGGAAGTTCGCGCGCAATTGCCCGTCGCAACGGCAAATATTTGAAGATTAAAAGGTCGACGAGCATTTATTGTCGGATCGGTGTAAAGTGATGCGAGTGACCGGCGTCAAATGTTTGCGAGGTTAGATAGTCTAATAACGACCGGCAGCCACTTCGTAATGGAGGCGTCTAATGAAAACATCCTTCCGTCGAGGAATTTCTTTCCTGCTGCGTCGCGCTCCTTTTACTCTGTTTCTGTGAAATTGGCAAGACTGACTGATTGAGACTTTGGTCATTATTGTTTCGTAACAACGTGCACGATAAATTACAGCGAGGCGCGCAATTGAACCAATAACGATGAAAAACTGTCGATACTTCAAACTTTACTAGTTAGACTTTATAAGTTCGTGGAAAAAGAGTCGCGCGACAGTTTATTTGATCTCATTTTAGAGCGTAAAGTCTGTACTTTGACAGTTCCGAGTTCGTTCCTTCCAAAGATATTTTTACATCCATCCGTGTAGCGGATGGGAGAGTGAGCGTAACTTTATTCTGAAAAATTGTAAAACGACAAACGTCTTCTGAAAATATTGGAAACATTTATTCACGAATTTGGAATTTTCTCTTGCCATTTTGTTGAATTTTGAACATTAGTGTTGGACGATGATGTTCAAGGATCAATAAAATGGCAAATTCCTCGAAAATTGTACAAATTTTGAGGAGTCGTTGTAAAGGCTAGATTTAACGAAAAAAATGTTTCAATGACTGTTCTCATGATATTACAGTGTTAAATATCGACAAGTTTCCATCGTTATTGGTTCAGTTATGTTCTTTTTTCAATAGTTTGCAAGAGTCTAGTTCTAATCGAAAATTAACGGAAGCAAGACTTCGATTGCGGATTAGAGACACAAAATTTGTCAAATGGCATTTCTTTCTTTCTTCCAACGACTTGCGTTTTATTTCGATTCAAGTCTGGGCGACTAGTAATAATCGAGAGTTCAGCTAGCGCGTACTATGGGAACGCGTATGGTAAACTAACATAATAGTTAACAAGCTGGAACTTGCGGCACATGGGACGGGAAATTATCTAAGCTACGTTCTCTAGTAGTCTAATATCGATTCGCGTTCACGGTTTCCGAAAATTAATAATTGCCACCTATCGACAAGTATGCGGGGAGCAACAGCTGCCGAGGCTAATATTGAATTAGCAGGGAGCCTCGAATAGAACAGAGGCGCAAGAATTTTCGATGGTGCTCCGATGAGAATATTCGCGGAAGGTCGCCCGTGTTCGATCGATCACCTCGTGCTGGTGGTAACCTCCCTCGCGAGGAGAAGGACGACGTTGTGGAATTTCCCTCTTTCCTTCGTCGTCGACGACGACGACGACGAAGAATCGCGAGAATTGATCGCCGTGCCTCCGAGAAATAAGTCAGCGGCTTTCGTCTCGGACCGCCCCGCGGTATTATGAAAGCAGAACGATAATATCACCGGCTCACAGTGGTTGCGCGTGCGAGGGGGCTGTTGGAATCGTTACGGGCGTTGCGTGCGGTAAATAGATAAATGTCGACTAAATGTGGAATGAGCCCACGCGTGGCCAGATATTTCTAAGTAGAACGAGCTCACACTGGCTCGACATTTCTAAATGGAACGAGTCCGTAGTAGTCGAACACCTTTAAGTAAAATGAGCTCGCACGTGATCAGACATCTTGAAGACAAAGCGCGTCGAATCGAGAAAATGTATTACCACGGAAATAATTTGCATTTAGATCCCTCTCTCGACATTTCAGCCGGGGAGATTCTGCGCTTTACCCGAGCTTTTGCAACTCTTCTGCAAAATTTCGTGCCTGGAATTATGTGTCATTTCCTGGCGACAGAGAGACTATTCCGTGGTTGATTCGGTATTAAGAAGTATTGTTGCTTGTTAAGTTGTTCATTATTAGATTGAATTCTGCTCTTTTTTGGAATTTTCTGTTTCTGACAAACCTGCGTTGATTTCAATCGAGTTCTGCGTGATTGATTGTCTTAAATACACCAATAGCGTACAATCGATTTAATGACCTTTTTTTCTATATCTTTTCTGCAATTTTAAGAAACTTTGAATGGAAAAACATCGAAGTTAAGAGATGCATTTAATTATCTGAATTAAATCGGAGCTTAAACATCGAGGAGGTGGTTTGTTCGATGGAGAACTCAGAGTTTCTTTTAGCATTTCGATAGAAATTGACGTGTCATGAACATACGAATTCTCGAACTCGCAAGAAATACGCTGGGATGACACGTGAATTGTTTCAACGTCCCAAAAGCGGTCAGTTGTTTGCGATGGTTGGACAATTCAGCCTCGTTATTCCTCGTTGGTTATTGGCAAACTGTCTAGAAATAACAATCGTAGACCCTTATGGGAAGAAGGTGGGAACGTAGACTTGAAACTCATTACGGTTACCAATTAGAGATTTCTGACAATTATCACAGCACATTGAGCAGAGATTTCAAGAGCAAATTCATACAATCTGTTCGAATGGTATTTTTATGAGAAGATAGCAAGGATCTCAAATATTTCTGATATCATTATTAAACAGTATCATTGCACGTATCAATTATTTGTACGCGAAATAAAGTGAGAAAAATGAAAATCGACAAGAATGAGATTCGAAATATTTATGCAAAAAGATCTGTCTTTTCTCGAATATTCAACGATTCAGTCGATAAACGGTGAATTTAATCTGAAACACTTTTCTCGTGCTTTCAGCGATCATTCATGGCTCGTACATCAGACACTATAGCGCCGTTTGGTACGACACGGCGGCTCTAAGGGAACATCGCAGCAGAAGTCGTCGTGACACTTCAGCTTCCGGGCATCCAGGTGACGCGACGCTGAATCTACGTCTTCACGCTCTCGACAGGTTCGTAAAACCACGTACCACTCTTTGCTCCCGACGTATATACGCGCAGAAAAGAAAAAGAAATCTGCCGGCGATGGTAACGCGGTCAACAGGAGAATGAGAAATAGGCGGAGAACGGGGGGAGGGGGGCAGGGCGGGTGAGAGAGAGAGAGAGAGAGAGAGAGAGAAAGAGAAAGAGAGCTTTATCGAGGAAAATTCTAGTTTCTCGCTGCTGTCAAAGGCGGAATAATCTATGGACGAACGGCCGTTTTACCGGCACCTGGAACAGAGGAATATAAATTTTCATTTTGGCTCAACGTCGACGGACAAACATTGGCCGCGACGTATAAATGATCTCGGTCGTTGGATGAACCCGCGCCAACCTCGGATTTTACCAAAAGTCTGGAGAATATTCGAGTTTCTCCAACGATAGAGCGCGAATCACGTATAACGAGACGTATATTCTTTTTGTCTTGATTGGTCAATCCATTCGTATCTGAGAATGAAACGTTTCGTTCACAATAAATTTCAGACGAAATGAATTTCCGTACGTTCTTTGAGGGATATGAATATTGCAGTTAAAAGTTTTGATTTTAAATGGATGTAGTTGATTGGAGCTTCGATACTTGAACGATATTGATATCACGAAGAAAATATTTGTTTGTTCGAGGAAGTAGTAATTTTTTATCATGCGCGAAATTTTTGAAAGGAAGAATGAATCCGTAAAATATGAGAAGATAAAAGCACTAAATATAAATATAAATAATACATCCACAGAAGCAAGTATATTTAAAATTGTTGTAATGCATCGCTGAAAATCACATGATGCTGCAGCAACATTATCGATCCTCACAATATATACAAAATAAAATGATTCATTTGGAAAAAACAAAACATTTCTTTATCTAGAAGAAGAATTCACTTTTATCCGATTCGTTGAACGAAATATCTCGAGTTCCAGTGAAAGGACCAGACGCTTTGTCCAAAGTGTTACGTGAACGATATTACGTGGCGAGATATCTCGTCGAAAACGACACACGAACGACATTGCGTTACAAGATATCTTGTACAAAGCGTATCGCGAACGACATTTCACGGCGAGATATTTCGTCTACAAGTAAAAGATCAACCCTTTATGATCCATTGATTTTGTTAAAGTGTGAAAACGAGATCGATGTTTAAAATAAAAATAAATTTGAATAAATAAAATAATATACTTTTATAATTAAATATTCAATACACGTTAAATAAAAATTTCTGAAAGATATACTAGGCGTAGCAAATTTATTTAGAAAAACTAAACGATGAATCTGTTTAATTCATACACCATGTCCAAAATGTTTGGACAGTGAACTGCATAGGATTAAAATAGGACCATTAACTGCGGGGTCACTGAATTTTTACGCCGTCATGAATTGTCGTTCTGGAAAGATGTCCATATCAGAGCTGAGAAAAGTTTCGCAATTTCCAACGCGTTAGAGCCACGATGATTTTCTACGTGATCCCAAAGTGACGCTGAGCAAACGTTAGTAGCTTGGCCCGTCACGTTGCACGGAGGTAATTATTTTGTGCACGTGGAGTGCACTTTCTTGCGCGGACGCAACTTTGGGAGCCTAACAGAGGCAAAGAAATCGACTAGCCGCGACCTGTTTTGTTATATTTCCGGCGTCTGAAGTTGGACGTGCAATTCAACGCGTCAAAATGAATCTCCGCGGACGGATAAATAAAATATACAGCGAACCAGTGAAATATTCAAGGGAAAAGCTTTGGCTGAATTGGATGGAAATATCGAATCTTGGATCAGAGTCATTAAAATCTTTCATTTATATTAATTACGTCGAGTGAAATTACACGATCATTAAACCGAGCGAAGTTTCAGTAAAAATGGCCAAAGTTAGTTATACGCATAAATGTATTATCCGATATAGCCAACTTTATTCAATTGATTAATACAGAATATAGAATTATTTAATTTCTTAATAGAGAATCAACGTAAGAATAGACAGAAAAATTGTTTGCAAAATTCACGAAGTCATTACACTTTCATTAATGAAATTGCGGAACAAGATTTCAGTGGAAATATCCAAACTTGGTCCAACACCATATAAATATGTTATCTTATTCAGCTGTTATATACATTTAATCTTTCGTGAAAGTAGACTCAGAACGTTATTTGTAGAAAGTTATCGTGGAACTCAGAAAGAGAAGAATCGTAGTGGAATGAATATTCAATCAAGAAAGTTTATACTTTTATTAGTGAAGTTGCCAGATTATTAAGCGAACACGGTTTCAATGGAAATTATTCGAACTTGGTCAGACGTATAAATATGTAATTTCATTCGACACAATCAATCTTAATTCAAGTATTATATTCGCAAATTTGAATTTAAATTATTAATTGGTAAAAAATTAGATGAAACGAAGATTCGAATTATTCCTCGTGTTCCATTATGCTTTAAATTAGATATACACTCGACATGATCGCAGCTGCGTATAATAAGGCGTTGCGCGCGTGGAATACGAATGGAATATGGCAAGGGGAAATAAACGGGAATAACGATAAATAATTTGTGAAAAGAGGAATTTAAGTAAATTTCCATAATTGAACAATTAAGTGAATTATAACACTGAAGGTGAAATACTGCGGAAAATCGATTAGGAACGAACTATGATGTAACAGTTGCCGAACAAATCGCACCGTGCAGTAGATAGATGCATGTTTGGCATGTACAGTCTCTCTTTATATATATGCAACTATCGTCAGCCTTATGTGACATTGGCTCGACACTGTGGCCATATGCCTCGTTGAACATCGTGATACACCGTCATTGTGTTGTCAGTGCCATCGACACGAGCCCTCTAAATCTCCACGTTACAGTCAAGAGATGCGGCAGCTCTGTTTCATTGTCGTCGAACCGTTCTTCGCTCTATGCGCTTCCACTTTGCCCGTCTTTTTCCTCCGTTCCCCTTGATACTCACTCCTCGTTCTTTTCTCATCCTTTTGAAGTAAAAAACTTTCCATAAATTGAAGAAAAGCACGATAAACAGCGCATCATCAAACACTTCGTCATCTCCAAAATTTTTTAAACATTATTCAATTTAAATGTCGTTATATTTTCAAAGACACGAAAGTGTCGTTTGCCTCGATAATTCAATCTTCGACTTGCACGAAACTCTGCGATATTTTGCTTTTTAACTTTCATCCTTGATTCGCGTCCCATTTATAAACGACTCGAGCCTACTCGACTTTTTCTCGTTTTTAACTCTATCAACTCTTTCGCATTTAATTGTAACAAGATAGTGAAACCCATTGCTCTTAAATTCTTTCAATATCGATAGTGTATGACCGATGTTTTCACGTTTCTCTCCTACGCCAGAATTCCCAATCTATTTCCTCCTAAATATTCCTTTATCTCGTCAATTCTTTTCGCGTTCATCCATCGGCATTCGTTATTAACTCCACCATTCTTCTGTTCCTTTCTCTCTCTCTCTCTTTCTCTCTGTCTATTTGATCCCTTATCGAAGCCATTCTTTACAGAACACCATGACAACAATTTTATTCCATTCCCACTGGTAGTAGGGGGCAAAATAAATCCAGTTTTTCGACCTGACGGCTTATTCTACTTTTTCTCAACTCTCCATTCTCGGTCGTCGTTGCAGCCGCGACGGTTCCTCCGTCTTTCGCTTTTCGTGGTGGAACCGAGAGTACTTGGTCGATACGATGCCGAGTCTCCATTCGAGTCGCGGCCATCTGGCTCTCGTGCGTCTCGATTCTCCTTCCGATTCAGCCTCGAAAATCGAGGGAAATCACGTGCACGCTGGCCGAGACGCCAGGGATCTCTAACCCTGAGCATTTTGGAGCCCCTCGAGGATGCCCTCGCTGCCACGCTACTAAATTTCCCTAGATGTACGTACGGTGGAACGCCAACGGGGAAAAAATACCGGCGGAAAGTGGCGATGAAATATACAAATGCGCGTTTCGCTCGCGGATAACGTGCGGGAACAGTCTGGATGCACGGACTCGCTGGACTCGATAGGAAAAGGACAAGAAACTGTCTGTGATCCTTTCTGTCAAAACGGACATTTAGAAAAGTCAACTGAAACCCAGTTGTCTTGAAAATATTTTCCTTCTAGCAAGAAGAACTAGAGACAATAATAACGCGAACTACTATTAATTATTTACAACTTCTTTCTCATTTGTATAAACAATTTAAAAATCCATTATCGCGTGACAATCTCGGAAGAAGTAACTTTTGTTCCGGGTAACAGTGTAACATCGAAGAGTAGGAAAATTTTCAAGAGGAACATGAGAATTTTTACTTGAGAATTTTTCGGAAAATTTATCCGAAATTTCGACGAGTCTCGACTTTTTTGGCACTCGTGCATAAGAGAAATGGCGGTGATGCGTCGCTGAAGATGCTTTACGACAGAGTCTGTCTCGCGATTTATTGCGGAGTTTTATCATTCGTTCGTCTTCCGATCCGAGAACGGGAAACGTTTAGGGGTTGATTCGTGGTAGACCGCGCGGTTTACAGCTTTAATGGACCATAATTTAGGACAGAATCAACCGGAGGGACGCGGGAAAGGGACGGAGGGAGTACACACCGCGGAACGTATTTAAGCGGTACAATGTTTTATTTGAATACGATTCCGCTTGAGATATCGCGGTGTACCGCCCGATGTTTACTGACCGAACAGAAGGCAAAACCAAAAGTTTTCTCTCCGCGGAACCTTTCCCGGGCTGTTGCGAATATAAAACTTCGTTTTTATTGCCTGATTCGGTTAGGTCGTCAGACGGTGGAGGCGATTTTACGACGACCAGAATATCAGACTACAGGGGAAACAACTGAAATTTCACCGACATCTCGATAAAGCTAAGTAGCGGGTAAATTCGGCAATCTTATGGCCTCGTATCTCCGTTCGCTAGCCGACCGGAACTCGTGCACATTCTCGAATCGATCAAACGCGCGTTACTTTTCAATTAAACTGTTTCTACACACGGTGGCAAGTGGAATCGGAGATTCTTTTCTACTTTTGTCGTTATTAATGACTTAGATACGTGTAAATCGGATTTCTTTCTGTTGGATTGTACAATGTCAATTTGATCGAATTTGACCACGGCTAATTCTACTGTATCCAGAGGTATTTGGGAAGAATAGTCGAGCTAGCCATAACGCGTAACGAAACGAAATAAGTGTCATTATCTTAAAATTCTCTTATTCCGAAATAAATTTTTATCGACGTTTAGGAGGAATTATAAGCAGTATCAAAGCCGAAACATTCTAAATACAATGCACACTGTACAATTTAATGCTCTCTCGACGAGACGGAATAATTTAGCGATTCTTCCTCGACACGCGTTGCAGATATTCACGGATGCATCGTGAGTCCAGTATAATTAGAAAGACAGAACGGCGAACTATCGGACGGGAGGGTCGGGCTACTCGAAAAGGAGTAAAACACCCTTTCACGGTTAACCCGCTATACAAAGAGGTAGTTAAGAGCGATTGTTATCGCTCGGACAATGGTATCGCGACGGGAACGGACCAGTTAGCGTTATTTTCAGAGTTAAACTCTGAACCCATTGCCAGGGGACCATCCTTTCGAACGAAGGAGCGGGAGAGGGAGAGGACAGGGAAGAGGGGTGGAAGGCGGGGGGAGTCGATGCAATTAAAATCAGCTACGTTGCCTCGTCGAATGTCGAGCTTTCTTTTGTCGGCGGCCTCCGCTTAAGATTTAATTGGATTGTTCGTTAATGAGTGATAATCGGACGAGCTGTTGCAAATAAACTGCTGATACGCTTCCAATTAACCTTAATATCCGGCTACTTATTGCGTTCGTGCCAATTACGTCGTTTAATTGTAGAAATTCGGACGTGCCGATCGGCAAAAGGGTACCCCGGAGAGTGTAGCGGAATCAATTCGAAATCGATTCAACGACCGAGGCAAACAGGGTGGGCACCGCCACCTCCCCAGCGTTCGAGGCGTTGCGCGTGTTTCTACCACGGTATCACGGACTAACGATTCCCTGCTTATTAAACTCTGTTTATCGAACTACCTTTTCTCGTCGATAAGAGATTCCATTAAGTTCTGTTTATTCCTCTTACGTTTATTACACCCGCCTCCCCCTACTGCTATATATACTTAATAAATATATTTACATTCAATTTCCTCTTCATTCGCGTTGATATGATACACAAGATGTAAATAATCGGATATTTAGTTTTATCAACGGAATAATTGTTCTTCCGAAGAGTTTCACGGTGAGTTCATCTCTCGCACAATCATACAATACATACAATACATACAATTATACAATCATACATCACATACAATGCATACAATCATATAACACATACAATACATACAATACATACGAATGCAAATCATACAATTTGTCGCAATTACTCACAGCCATTCATACTAACGATACACTTGTTTAACATGAAAGTTACACAATAATTGTACAACAATTCGCAGCCCTAACAGCGCATTCTATACCAAAGACACGCTTATTGAACTTTGAACGAAATAAGAGGAGCAAAACTATTGACACGCTTCAATATCGTGACGCGCAAGGGATATAACGCGAAATGAAGCCGCGATTTGTCAGTGTGCCCAATCGGGGTTCGAGCATTTAGAGGCAAGTAGCCCAGCGCTACCCCCAACGTGGGGTTCCGAAGAACCGCTGAGTCGAATTACAAAGGACGCTGGACTACAAGATCCTCACCTCGTCCTTTCGGACGAGGCTGCAGTTCCCCGACTTGACACACTGACAACGAAAGTTGGAATCTCTACTCTAGAGCAATGACAGTAACAATAGTAACAACGAACGATAGAAGAGAGGAGAGGAGGGATTCCTAATTTCGTTTCAAGTTAAATAAACGTGTCTTTGTACAGAATGCGCTCACAGTGAATTTACAAATATTAACTATCTTACGATTAACTAAAACTAAGCGCACGCAACTTAAAGCTAAGACGCACGCATCCCACGACGTCCCTGCGAGATCCCTCGTCGTCCCTCGGTGCCCCGGGGGGTCTAATAGTTTACTTATCAACTAATTTTTCCCTACAGTTCAGTTTAGATCGTGAAATAAAGAATGAAAAGTAATTTTCACGATCTAAACTGGACTGTAGGTTGCGTAGTTCTTAGCTTGATATCGTTTTACAAATTTTAATGTTTGTAAAACGATATCAATTACCAGGTCTCACCACGAGGAGGTGACTACGCACGAGACCCGTCCCGGGCCCTAATCCCATCCACCCACCATTACAAACAAGCAACTCGGCATTCAACTTAATAAATACCGAGTTTTTACTCTACTTGGCCCGGGATTACATACAAAGGAGACAGATGTTCCATAGTTCAATCTCAAACTTAAGTCTAAATCTTAACTTTAAAACGCAAATGCGAGATTGAATTATGGAACTCTGTCTCCCAAACAACGATCGCGTTAACAGTAGTTAACAATACCTCACGCAATCGTACAATACATAGAATACGTACAATCATACCATCATACAATACATACACTACATACAATCATACAATGCATGCCATCATATAATACATACAATCATACCATGTACTCTCGCACAGTCATACAACGCATACAATACATTACGTTACATTAATAATTGTATAACAATTCGCAGCCCTACAAGCGCGTTCTGTATCAAAGACACGTTTATTGAACTTTGAACGAAATAAGGGAAACGAAACTATCGGCACGCTTCAATATCGTGACGCGCAAGGGATATGACGCGAAATGAAGCCGCGATTTGTCAGTGTGCCAAATCGGGGTTCGAGCACTTAGAGGCAAGTAGCCCCGCGCTACCCCCAACGACACAGTGGGGTTCCGAAGAACCGCTGAGTCGAATTACAAAGGACGCTGGACTACAAGAGCCTCACCTCGTCCTTTCGGACGAGGCTGCAGTTCCCCGACTTGACACACTGACAACGAAAGTTGGAAACTCTACTCTAGTGCAATGACAGTAACAATAGTAACAACGAACGATACAAGAGAGGAGAGAAGGGGTCCCTAATTTCGTCTGAAGTTAAATAAACGTTTCTTTGTACAGAATGCGCTCACAGTGAATTTACAAATGTTAACTATCTTACGATTAACTAAAACTAAACGCACGCAACTTAAAGTTAAGACGCACGCAACTTAAAGCTAAGACGCACGCATCCCACGACGTCCCTGCGAGATCCCTCGTCGTCCCACGGTGCCCGGGGGGGCTAATAATTTACTTATCAACTAATTACTCCTAGAGTCCAGTTTAGATCGTGAAATAAAGAATGAAAAGTAATTTTCACGATCTAAACTGGACTGTAGGTTGCGTAGTTCTTAGCTTGATATCGTTTTACAAATTTTAATGTTTGTAAAACGATATCAATTACCAGGTCTCACCACGAGGAGGTGACTACGCACGAGACCCGTCCCGGGCCCTAATCCCATCCACCCACCATTACAAACAAGCAACTCGGCATTCAACTTAATAAATGCCGAGTTTTTACTCTACTTGGCCCGAGATTACGTACAAAGGAGACAGATGTTCCATAGTTCAATGTCAAACTTAAGTCTAAATCTTAACTCTAAAACGCAAATGCGAGATTGAACTATGGAACTCTGTCTCCCAAACAACGATCGCGATACAATAGTAAACAATACCTCACGCAATCGTACAATACATAGAATACATACAATCATGCAACCATACAATACATGCAGTACATATAATCATACCATCATACAATACATACACTACATACAATCATACAATGCATTCCATCATATAATACATACAATCTCACCATAGACTCTCGCACAGTCATACAACGCATACAATACATACGTTACATTAATAATTGTATAACAATTCGCAGCCCTACAAGCGCGTTCTGTATCAAAGACACGTTTATTGAACTTTGAACGAAATAAGGGAAACGAAACTATCGACGCGCTTCAATATCGTGACGTACAAGGGTTATAACGCGAAATGAAGCCGCGATTTGTCAGTGTGCCAAATCGGGGTTCGAGCACTTAGAGGCAAGTAGCCCCGCGCTACCCCCAACGACACAGTGGGGTTCCGAAGAACCGCTGAGTCGAATTACAAAGGACGCTGGACTACAAGAGCCTCACCTCGTCCTTTCGGACGAGGCTGCAGTTCCCCGACTTGACACACTGACAACGAAAGTTGGAATCTCTACTCTAGAGCAATGACAGTAACAATAGTAACAACGAACGATAGAAGAGAGAAGAGGAGGGATTCCTAATTTCGTTTCAAGTTAAATAAACGTGTCTTTGTACAGAATGCGCTCACAGTGAATTTACAAATATTAACTATCTTATAATTAACTAAAACTAAGCGCACGCAACTTAAAGCTAAGACGCACGCATCCCACGACGTCCCTGCGAGATCCCTCGTCGTCCCTCGGTGCCCCGGGGGGTCTAATAGTTTACTTATCAACTAATTGTCCCTACAGTTCAGTTTAGACCGTGAAATAAAGAATGAAAAGAAATGTTCACAGTCTAAACTGAACTGTAGGTTGCGTAGTTCTTAGCTTGATATCGTTTTACAAACATGAAAGTTTATAAAACGATATCAATTACCAAGACCCACCACGTGGAGGTGACTACGCACGGGTCTCATTATAATGTTTTGTCAATCAGTACTTTTACATATTTATCACACGAGTCACGACTTGTATTGAATGTAAGTAATTTATTTCAAAGGGGAAAGTTGTTTGTAAAATAAGGAATAATTGTTTGATCAGTCTAATTACTAATTTAAGAAATTGTACAAATGTTCTTGTTTGGCAAATTAATAGCAAAAGACTAAATTATTTTCCTAATTATAGATTCAAAGAGAAATACTGAAATTATCTAATAATATTTAAAGTATGATAATTATTAAAGAATGGTAACTATCAAAGTATATCTTGTGCGACTACGATACAAGTCATAACAGTAAAACTCGCATTCAAGTTCAAATAATCGTGATGATAATGAAAATAATTAAGAAATTATAATAGTAATTAAAATAATTCGTTAATGATGCGAAACAGTTAATTAAAGTTTCTTAGAAATGTATTAGTAGCCCGATTTCTACAAATGATTAATTAAAAATTGTAAATAGTTGTTGGAAATGTTATAAAAGAGAATTTATTGTTTAATTGTTACAAATAAATTATTAGAAATATTAACTATTGTTTAAACAATTATAAACGAAAATTTATTCTTTAATTGTTGCAAATAAATTATTAGAAATATCAAATAATGTTTAAACAATTATAGAAAAGAATTTATTGTTTAATTGTTGCAAATAAATTATTAGAAATATTAGATGATGTTTAAACAATGATAAAAGAGAATTTATCGTTTAATTGTTGCAAGTAAATTATTAGAAATAGTAAATAATGTTTAAACAATTATAAAAAAGAATTTATTGTTTAATTGTTGCAAGTAAATTATTAGAAATGTTAGATAATGTTTAAAAAATTAGAATATTCAGAAATAGTATTTGAAAATTGACTTTTAACGTTTGCTTCGATGCGTAAACAACGAAAGTCCGATTTGTACTGAGCTCTTATTTACATACCGATCGAAATATACCTGATCGCGTTAATCGATCGAAGGGGGGGCAGTTTATTAAAATTTCGTACAAACGTATTAGTGACTCGATCGCTACAAATGATCAATTAAAAAAATTTTAAATAGTTGTTGGAAATGTTATAAAAGAGAATATATTGTTTAATTGTTAGAAATAAATTATTAGAAATATTAAATAATGTTTGAACAATTTTAAGAAAGAATTTATTGTTTAATTGTTGCAAGTAAATTATTAGAAGCGTTATATAATGTTTAAACAATTATAAAAGAGAATTTATTGTTTAATTGTTGCAAATAAATTATTAGAAATATCAGATGATGTTTAAACAATGATAAAAGAGAATTTATCGTTTAATTGTTGCAAATAAATTATTAGAAATATTAGATGATGTTTAAACAATTATAAAAGAGAATTTATTGTTTAATTGTTGCAAGTAAATTATTAGAAATATTAGATAATGTTTAAACAATTAGAATATTCAGAAATATTATTTGAAAATTGACTTTTAAAGTTTGCTTCGATGCGTACACAATGAAAGTCCGATTTGTACTGAGCTCTTATTTACATACCGATCGAAATATACCTGATCGCGTTAATCGATCGAAGGGGGGGCAGTTTATTAAAATTTCGTACAAACGTATTAGTGACTCGATCGCTACAAATGATCAATTAAAAAAATTTTAAATAGTTGTTGGAAATGTTATAAAAGAGAATATATTGTTTAATTGTTACAAATAAATTATTAGAAATATTAAATAATGTTTGAACAATTTTAAGAAAGAATTTATTGTTTAATTGTTGCAAGTAAATTATTAGAAGCGTTATATAATGTTTAAACAATTATAAAAGAGAATTTATTGTTTAATTGTTGCAAATGAATTATTAGAAATATTGGATGATGTTTAAACAATTACAAAAGAGAATTTATTGTTTAATTGTTGCAAATGAATTATTAGAAATATTAGATGATGTTTAAACAAAAGAGAATTTATTGTTTAATTGTTACAAATGAATTATTAGAAATATTAGATGATGTTTAAACAATTATAAAAGAGAATTTATTGTTTAATTGATACAAGTAAGTTATTAGAAATATTTGTTAGTGTTTAAACAATTAAAATATTCGGAAATACTATTTAAAAATTCACTTCGAAAGTTTAATCGATGTACACACGAGTGTAGCTGGGGTGGAAAAGTACCCAAGTAGGACTTAGTAATGTCAATCGTGTTAGGAAGGATCGTTCATTCGGAAAAAATTCGATCGTACAACTGTTATCTTTCTTTCCCTCTCTATTATTCGTGCCAATTAAAATGACAGAATTATCAAGCGAACGAGATTCTAGTAGAAATCTTCCAAAATTAGTCAGACACGTCGATTATATCCATTATACTCTATACATTCAATCAGTGACTTGTTACTGTTCATTTTTTTCGTACCAAGTGAAGTCACAAAAAACATTTAGAAGAAGAACAATATTTCATTAGGAACCAATCATTTGAATTTTAATCAATCCGAGTGAAACAAACGTTCGAATTACTGACGCGTTGTACAATGTCCGAAATTGCCGAGATACGTGTACTTGATCGTTCGACAGAGCAAAGGCAGGGAAGTGGACGCGTCCAAAGGCATTAATCAGCTAGGAGAGGTCGTCTACGAACGATAGCATAAAGCAACGGACGAGGGAGGGCAAGAAATGGCCTTTACTTCCCCCTTCTCCTCCGTTTTCCATCGGCGTGCGTGGGGCTGTGTGTGCACGTGAACGTGTCCCTTTCACGTGGATGTGTGTTGCAAGGCAAACGAGGTTGTCGTGGGTGGAGCGTGCATTACCCTTGCAACTAATCCCATTTCTCAATGGTACATGCATCACTCACCGCTCCTGACTAATCGTCCTTTCGAGGAGGCGAGCGTCGTTCTCGCGTAAATTGAGCAATAACGGCATAACGCGGGTCTCGACGATAATTCTCGTGCTACGACGCAGCCAACTGTAACCAGGGTATTTCCATAAATATTCGCGTTTCCTCCGGACGATCGCTCGTTGTTCGATCTTTCGACCTTGCTTCGAAGGATCGGACAATTCGGGACACGTGTTCTCATAACGCGTTGCAAGGTTGGAAAATTCGGTGCTGGTGCAACTTCTGAATTAACAGCGAGGCCAGGTCACTGCCGAAATGAAGATGTTGTACGAAACGAGTGGGGAAAAGTTGGAAGGAGTTGCCCGCGAGCAGCGACGGCAAAGACGCTGAGAGCACATTCCCGACGGTTACGTGTGTAAAACGAGTTTTACAAGCGAACCTTTAAATACGAACCTTAAATTACACGCGCGGAGTGGCCGGGAATGGAGAAAAAACAGAGCTGGAACGTGTAACGTATTACATTTTTTCATAATCGAAATGGACGAGCTAAAATTTCATTACAGAACCGATGGCCGTGTAAATCGATTAATATTCTCATAACGTTCGCCCGTTCTAATTCAATTTTGCATAAATATCGAACGACGTGGGATTAATTACCCTGCTAGCATTTAAACTTAAATTAATTGATAATCAATAGCCGATGGAATTATTAGGCAATTTGGTCGGCACGGAAGCCTGACAAAATTCAGGCTGGCTCTAATTAATTCAAGCAAATGTTAATTCGCCGACGTATCGTACCGTTCGATTTCTCTTGCGCGCGCCTCTCGATCGCGTCAATTTCGATTTCTCTCTCGTGTCCCTTTCACGAGTCGTAGGTCAATTATCGGCAATTATTGAACGGTCACGAGAACGATCGTAACACAAACAATCGTAAGCAAAAGACAAAAAAAGAAAATAAAAACACTGTTCAAGAAAAACTATTGACTCTCTCAGGCTTCGTCACGTCTTGTCGTATTTAGAAACGTTGCGTGTCTCTAGAATATTTCATCTTTCTCTCAAAACACGCGAGAGAGAGAGAGAGAGAGAGCGCATACACATTTCGTGAACAACTCGTTGGAAGCTAGAAGCGTCACAGCACGTCCGATGCAAATCTGCACGCGATATTGCTATCTGGCGAGTAATGTCGCGCAGATACGCGTGCCGTATCCAAAACTTTCGAATAGTTTCCTCGACAGTCTAACGCGAATGTCGTTTGCATACTTGGCCGATGTCCGCCAACATCTTCGTGAACAATCGTCACTGTGCACTGTGTTCGACACGTGTGAATAATGCGCATCGATGTCGCTGTTGCGCACACGTGCCATTGAGCCGGTAGCTTCCGGTTCATTTGGACGCGGCAACCGGTTTTCAAACTTGTTCTTCAACCTTCGTCAAGTCGATGAAACTTTCTTACGCGGTGCTGCGGTAGACGTAGCGATTTAACTTTTTGGCGACATAATGGAGTGACGTGGAATTCGGGATGAATAATTTGGGGAGAGATCGAGGAGTTTTGAGAAATGGTAAATGTGAGAGACGAAGGTATTCGTACTTTGTACAATTGGAATGTATTTGGAACTAATTTCTGTATACGTTATTGTTCATAAGCGTCTGATCACTGGATGAAATTTTTTTATTCGCGATATTTATATGTGTTAGGTTATTTATATAGGATAAAAAATTACACTGGAAAGTTCTAGTTTAAGTAATAATATATTTTGTATAAATGATGTTGATCGAATACTAATGAACGGTAGTGTAGGTAACTATACTATATTGCACATAAACATGTACAGTAATAAAAGTAAACAGATGTTAATTGAATTATTTCTAAAAAGACAAGTTTCACGTATTGATAACATTTCATGGAAATTAAAATATTCGTGCCACATTATCAATTAACGTCCTTGTTATGGTTAATATTTCACGAGTTTCTCTCTCTCTCTCTCTCTCTCTCTCTCTAAATAACTACGTGCAATTTATTGTTAATGAAGTATTTAACAAAGTTTGATTCTATATTTTTAGAATTTTTTTCCAATATGCACATTGCGGATTGCTGCACTTTGTCGCAGCTTTATGGTATATACTAGAAAACATTTCTATTTTTATTTAACGATACTGATTAAAATCTAAGTCCTAAATAGATATAATGAACGAGAGAACGTCTCGATTCTCAAAAACAATGTCGCGTGTGCGTGCAATCTCAACAACGTCTCAATGCAAAAACTGCACGACTTGTACACCAGTACGATTCGTCTCACTGAAAGGCCCAGAAGCAACTGTTCCGACTAGGAAATGAAGACGACTTTTTTGCCATAAAATTTTCTTAACACGCAAACATTTGAATCGATAGAAAACAAATTACAGGCGCGATCGCTCAGTACCAGACAACGCCACTCCTACTCGAGGTTTACCCCACGCCCTCTCGCGAATCACGTGACCCAAAGCAACCAATCGTTAATTTTCGTTGCATTAGCGTTGCAAAGAAGCGGAAATGAGACGCAGCTTCCTTTGATTAAATCGAGAATAACGGCGGAGATAATGTTTGAAGGAAATTGATATAAGCAGAGGGGATACCGATAGATACGACCGACGCGGAGAATCGAAGATGGCGCGTTTGGATTTTTTATTTCACGTAATCCATATCGTTGCGCCTTTCGCATCAAACTTTCCTTCGCGTTTCCGTATATCAATTTCAGAAGTTTCGCTCACGGAGAGCGTGGCCGGAGCGAAATGCAAAGAGTCACGGATTTATGCGTCCGATATGTTGGCTGTCGGTGTTCGTTCAGCTGTTTGTCGTAAGCCAGAGCCAGGGACAGAGTCTTATGGTACTCCACGGGCTGGCCGAACTTCCCTATGCATGGCTCCCTTAAGATTCACACAGTAATCTCACGTACCGACTTACATAATACAACGGCAAACTTGGCAATTACGCGAGCACGAATCAGTTGAAACTGTTGATTGCTACTTTCCAGATGTACTAGTCTGTCGAACAAGCTGTACCGGTGGATAGGGACCAGACTGACCCAACTCCTTCCGCCGTTGTTTAGCATAACAGGCAAATAACGACAATCGCGCGATGCTTGCGCGAAAACTTGCTGATTCTGTAGTTTGGAATAACGTTTGCGAACGATACCGCGTTTATTTGCATACGGAGGCCACAGAGAAGGGCATAATTGGTCTGCCTCGCGTTAGCTTTTTAATCCTAACGTTGATATGTTTGAAAAGAAGATTTGTTAAATTTACAGACATCAATTTTTTGGCGACAGTTGATAGATCAATGGCACAATACAACGTTGTGGCAACGGCATATTTTTATAGTATTCAGGAAAGAGAAAGAAGAGAAGGGAAAGGGGGAGAAAAGAGAAAAGAAAGGAAGGGAAAAAGAGATGAAAGAAATGGGAAGGAAAATAAAAAGAGGAGTAGAAAAGACGAAGAGAATGAAAGAAAGAAAGAAATTCTTAGAATTAATAGCAATCTTAATCCCTACTAAGATTCAGATAGAACTTGATATTTACTTGATAGATACTCGTCTGCGAATTATCGCTGTAAAATATGTACGTACGAGATCATTTTCTTAAGGATAAAGTCGATCGACTAACGCTGCGTTAGAAATTCTCAATTTTAATCCTACGCTTTTTTCAACCTTGCATTAGAAAATTCTTAATTTCAATTTCACGTTCGAAAAAACAGACGGAATGGCTGCATCCGCCCTGTCCTCATTCTACTTAAAATTGTTTCGGTGAAAGAAACCGAGTGCCGATCGTGAAATGCACACACAGACACACACACACAGCATGGTAAAATTTTCCACGACTTTCAATATTCTATGCTCTCTGAAGCAGCAGTTTCCACGTTGTATCAACATTTATGCAATATGATTATTGAGTAACTTGCACGAGAGTTAGCGAGCGGCGCACACAGCGCACCACTGAATCGTTTACGCCAGTTATAAAACGCCGTTGTTATCCGCTTGCTTGTGCTCCCTGTTTCTCTTTCGTGGTTTCTTGTTATTGCACCGGCGGAACGAGAATATTATTATTCCATCTTTTCTTTCGTCGTGTAACGCTAACGATTGCCCGGGAAATTGCGACGGTTCGAAATGTCCGAGAGATCGCGTTTCAACGCAACTCGAATAGTTTTATATCCGAGGAAAATTCCAATCTATCGATCGATCGACTCGTTTCTCGTTTGTTATTAATCACCGCTGTTTTCATAATTGTTCAGCCGGATAATCTTTTGTCCAAGTCGAATGACAGCTGGCTCGAATTATTTTATTTCAAGCTGACTTCGATCAAATTAAACCGGACAAACATTTAAATTATTACTGATGCGTTATTCGATAATATTACAATTCTATTACGTGTTATTTTATTTGACGATTTCAATCGAGTTGAATGTAGCGGACGTTAAAATTATTACCGACGTATTCAAACTAACGTTGTAAACTCGAATGTTTGAGTGATTAGAAACAGCCTGAAAGTGTTAATCGGAAAAACAGTCGTTCGTAAAATTTAGAGAGAAAATTTTCATTGAACGCGATGGGAATATTTATAATTATCACGTCCATTCTTCGTACCAAGTGAAATTACAGATTCATTAATTGAACAAGACGCGAGTAGAAGCGTTCAGAACTAATCAGACGTGTAATATAAATGTAATTATCATAATACAATTGATTTCAATCAAATCAACCCTGACCAACTTCGATATTTCAACGACCATTGAATAGCTTAATTAGAAGAATATTGAACCTTACACTAATTGCTAATTACATGGTCGATTGCAATGATGGATTTTCCCATTTTCTTTTTATTAAAAACAGTTCCACGTAGTGCAAGAATTTGAAAAGTTGTTATTCTATATATGTATTCTTTAAAATATGTATTCTTCGTGCGCTAAGTTGAAGAGTTAATCTGTCGATTTGTTTTCATTCGTCACTAATTATCCGTTTTCGAATTCGTGTAATGTTTCATTCGAGTCAAGTGACGATCGGTATTCGACTGACGTTTGACACGAATCACTCCAACGAGATTTGTTTCATGCCCAAGATACTCGTCCAAATGTAGTGGATATTCGTTCCAACCTAATGAACTCCTCTAATTACAATACACTCGGCCTGAATACATGAAAACTGCACCAATCGAGGGAACACCGTTCGAACGGTCACGTTGGTTCCAACGCTTTTTATCGATCTTTTTAATGGGACGAATCCCGAATTGGCTTCTCGGTGATGCAAATCAGTGATGCGGCTGGTGGCTTGGTCGCTTAAACGGTGCCGAGCTTGAAAAAAACTATTTTTCCAAGGAGGAAACGAACGAGGTACCAAGGGCGGTATTTCTTGAGGAAACAGCGAGGCTCCGCGTGTTTTAAGTAGTTTTTCCCATCGAGTTAAAGCCTCGCTCCTTGCCGTTGCCGGTTTTGCTCCATTATGGAAATTCATTAAATCCCGGCCAATTCGAATTCGTCGCCGCCTCTGAATGTAAATTTTCAACCTACCGATTCCGTAATTACTTTCGCATAATGGGCATTTATATGTATTACGCATTCGCCGGAATGTTAAATGTCCGTCGTTCGCGCGTATAAATATGTATGACTCTTTCTTTCGTTTTTCTCTTCCTCGCGGCCGCTGTTACGCGCTTTTAACGGGGTTTACGTTATAGAGTAACGTGCATTATTGTCTTCGTTGGCTGCATAACAATTTATTCGGTGAAAATCATGGAAAGCCTCTGTGAAAGCATCGCGTGACTGGAACATTACACACAGATATGTGTACGTTTGAAAATTTCATTTCGTTTGCGCTTGTTGCTTGTCTATTGCATTTCATTTACATTATTGTTATTCCCGATTATTAGTAATTTTAAATCAGAGCAAATAGTTGTAATCAGTGTAAATCACATCTCATTAAAAGCAACTTGTGCCATGGTAAATAATATCCTCTTGCATAATATGATCGTTATAATGCAATTACACATGCGTTATAACTAATCTGTTTCATTTCGACAAAAGAGAAAAGAAAGAGAATAGAAATTGACTTGCATTGACATCCTCTAGGCAGTACAGTTGACTGGTAATTTTTTCGTCTTGTGGTGCAAACTGGAAATTCTGGTTAGAGAGCGTTGAAGAGTAACGTCGAAATTTTTTACCACGCTCCGCGGCAATCGTTCGTCTAAATCATGCGTTACATACATCGCGCGAAATGAGTATTACTACAGCGATATGGTAATTAACGTGTCGTTGTAATTTAATTAACGCTCGCCGGCAATACATGATAACATTACCAATTTGGTTGCATTAGCTCGCCCTTTGACATCGCGGTATTAGTTGCTAAAAGTATGATAGCCGGGCGCGCTTCGAATCTCGTTATTTCGCGTACAAAACATTGACAATCAGCTCAATACATAAATTGATTAAAAATCATCTCTCTCTCTCTCTCTCTCTCTCTCTTTTTCGTTCGAATGGTATCGCATTTACATGTATCTGGTTGTTGCAAATAAAATGATAAAATTCTAACTTATTCTTTCATCTTGACCGTAATGAAACACACGTTGCGTAATTGTTATAATTATATTCTCCATTCCGTTGTGGTCGATAATTTCGTACTTCATTATTTATGTTCGTACTCCCTAAACTGAACTCTTTCAATAGCTAACAGATCGTCTGTTCTCTTAATACAGTTCCTCGAGAACTTGTATTAACGTTACGAGCAACTTTTACTTTGTTGGCTCCAAGTTGCAAGTTTTCCAAAGTACCCGCTTGAAATTTGATGATCATTCACGGTTCGTTCTGATGGATTATCCAACTTTTTGGTAACAGAACAGTCGACAAAACACCGATCGTGTTAATTTATTAAAGACTCAGCAACTCTCGAGTTTCGAGCTTCAAGTCGACGTCTGACGAATATTATTCAGCAGCGATCTTCAATCTCTAGGCTCTGGATTGTTCTATACGCTTGTGAATTCGGTGAAATTTCGCATGCAACAATCTAATAATATTTCCGACTCTGCTAGTTCTCCGCTTGATTCCCGATGTTACCTTTCGACTTTACGGCTAACATTGTTTTCCCGCGGAGAAGTCAGATCGAAGTTTATCTTCTTACACGCGATCCAGGTCGAGCGGAGAAACTTTTCAGAATAGAGCAACTTCTCTAAACTCGGGCAGGAACCTCGATGGTTTTCGGTTCGTACCGGAGAAATTGCGTCTCCGGTTAAAAGTCGCGCCGTTCGTTACCTCGGAAATGACATTTTTCTCATTTTTCGTCGACATAAGTGAGGCAGGGTTACTCGAGTTCAACGTTTTAAAATTCAATCTCCAACTTTCCACGGAATGACCTGTTGTATGGTGTCAGACGCCGTTGATCTTTAATATAATAACGGGCAAAAACTGAATTACGAGAATATCAACATTGAACAAAACTTTTCCTGTTTTTTATTGGAAACTGGCAGAAAACTATAATAACAGAAACAATATATTTCGTTGAAATCTGTAGAGGATACGTTCCTCTGTCCTTGATCCTAATGGCCAAGAGTATTAAATATAATACGAGGGACGCAGTATCGTTAACTCTGTCAATAACCATAAAACACCTTAGCTTCACAAAGAGGGTCGGCCTATATAAGGGCCCAAACTAGAACTGCAGTCCAGAAAATAGTTCCGTAAGTACGACCTACAGCATTTAAGATGTGACAAACACTCGACCACCCTCACCGTGGATTTCCAAAAAATTTAAATTTATCAGAAACGGAGGATTTGGCCCGTAAGTTACCTGCATTTTTATTACGACGATTGTTACGTAACTGAAAATATTAGCATTGTGAAAACTTTCTTTTCTACTGACGAGCAAAAGTTACATTTGCGTGGAAAGTTATGATCGTCGAGCTGTTAATCCACGTACTGTGCCGAGCCAGTATATCTTGTTAAAATACGACAGTGACGTACAGAGATGCACACTTGATGCGAGCTGTAGTTTTATTATGATAATTATCGCTGGAAATATTAACATCGGGGGAAACTTATGTGCACGAAATGCGTATAATATACAGAAGTAGATATAAAAAATATCCAAAGTAAAATGCTTGTTACAACTAACGAAGCTTTGCTTAAATTCTAATTTTTGCATTGTGATACACGTTGTGTTCCAAGACACACTAGATACGTTGAATTTTTTTTTGCGAGGAGTATAAAACGGGAGATGAACGGTGTCTTATTACACCAGCTCCTGTGCCACTCGCTCTTTCCGACTTTCTCTTCTTCTCCACGTAATTATTTCTGTTGTTTCCACGTTTGTACGTCCTAGAAAAAAACATTTGAAAAGCCTGGAGGAAAAGTAGAATCTGAAAATTACAACGCAGTTAATTCAACCCTGCTGCGGTCACTAACGTTTTCGAGATCCCTGAGAAATTATTCGCGCACGAGTGCAACTCGATTGAAAATATATTATGCCGACTGGAAAAATAATCCTACAAACTGTCTTACCCTAATTTCCTTCGGCGAGGGAAGCGAGGCCCATCGCGCCGCGCTGAAAAGCATCGAAACGACTGCTGCGCGAAATTACCAGGTTTCATCAATCTTTCGCTGCCGATCGCGAGATAAAGCCGTGCACACAGGGGAAAAGCGTTCGACAGTCGATAACCACTTCATCAGCGGGAATTAATCCTGCACGCGTTGCTTTCAATGTCTCATTAGTTACATTATCACGGTGACATCCGCGTGCACAAACGCGGGCCAGCTTTCTCCATGATGAATGATTGAAATCAGCGGAACGTTAACCATGAAAGGAGAGTCGACCTCGATCGATAGGCTATCCGCGGGCTTAGACAATAATTAGGTGAAAACATCGAGCCCTCCCTCCGATCGGATTATCGATTGTACCGTGAGCACGGCTGCATGTAAACCTCGCGCACGATTAGCTCGAAACACGTAAGGGACTGGTTACAACGTAATATGTGGCTCTCGTTGCGTTACATCACTGCGATTATTATGTGACACACCTGTCCCGTGAAGTTTAGTTCCCTCTTGTCGCAGTGTTTCTCAGTTTACAGGCGCTTCGAGGCGCTCGATCGAGCCGCGAGGCTGATAATACGAGGCTGATACGAGGCGTCGTTACGAAAGTAATTTCGAAACGATTAAAACGGTTAGATGGCTTTTAGATATTTTAATTTTAACGCTGCCTGCCAACCTCGAGTTGTCCGTCATTTCTCTTGGTAATTTTTTTGAATTTTTTAACTTTGTATTTATTATTATCCGTAGAGTGTAAAAGTAATAGAGTTACATATCGTAAAATCTCACAGATTTTCTTTTTAATATAAGCGAAAACTTACGTTCTTTGCTATACTGCGTACAAGTCTTTCAATTTCTTGCATTTCTTTAAATTCTCTGACGTAAATTTGATACTTTGGCTGTACAATTTTTTACAATTTTATCTTTCCTCGCTATGAACAGAATGTTCTGATAAAAGCGAGAGAAGCAATGGCGTTACAGTCGCAGCAACGTCGTTTGTAACTCTTTTCTTTCAATTATTGATCGTAAATTTCGGTAAACAACGTCAACGTCAATTTTCGTCTTGAAAAATTGAAAATTTCCCCCATCGAGACGATTTTTCCCCCGCGGAATTCCAAAACAATCTAAAACAACGGAAGAAATTAAATAAACAACGATCGAAAATTCTCCGACGATCTACCAGGGGAAAGAAAAAAGACTGACTCTCGCCGAGAGATCTCGTTGTTATATTATTTTTCCCCCCCCCGCGATTCATTTTCGTGGAAGTAAAAACGAGAAACGTGGGATTAATTAGAATGATTGGAAAACCATTGAAAATCGATGTAACCCGGTGAAAAGCCCCGGTCGATCGAGAGAGCTGCGCGCAAAGTCAACTCGACGCAAGCCGATACGAAGACTATTATTAAATCTATTATTTCTGCGTTATATATGTTTTAGCGCCGGTCCTCTTTGCAACACCGATACTGCAGAAACGCGCTACGCGTTTGTAATTCATCGCGTTTCGAATCTAATAAATCGAGTCGAATTACATTTACAATACCGGTGTTCCGCGATTTCGCGAAAACATCATACGTCGGCGAACGTTTGTTACCGAACAAGAGAAATACGGTCGAATATCTATTCGTTTGAATTACTTTTACGCCGTTTATTTCGAATTGAAGCATTTACTGCCGGCCGTGGTACCCATTCCGAACTACGTGCATGCGCGTGGTTTATTCGATTATTAAACGTTATTTTTTACTCGTCGATGATCGTAGAAACACATCGTTGCACGTCGTACGTAAATCTTTTAATGAAGCAGCGGAACGTATCGAACGTATCGCGCTGATATCGAGCAATCCGTCGTTCGTTAACTTTTGAAGAAATTTGTGATTTTTGTGAAATTTTGTAGAAATTATTATTAAAAGTTATTATTAATGTCAGAACCAAAAGAAATTCACTTTTAATCCTCTGGCGAGGATTGAAATCCATTTTTCTGTAACAAGGATCGTGAATTGAATTTTTGAATTTTTGAATTTTTCAGGTCCTCTCATTACATTAACGATGCAAAAATGGATTTTAGGATTTCACATTTATTGAAATTCGGCGGGGAAAATATATTTCACGTTCGGGGAAAGAATTAACCAATTTGCCAATACATTGGCCATTGCGAATGTTTAAATCTGAAATTAACTTTAAATTGATGCCAAATACTAGAAATTAGTATCAGATGGAAGATAATGAATGATTTTATGTCTCATTAACATGTAATCTGGTATGATTTCTGTCTCAGGGTCTTTAAGATGAGGCTGACGAGGGATACGAGCTTGTTCGATGAGAACGTGGTCTTCGAGGGATCGAACGGCCGGCAAATTGCTTTCGATCCATTGCACGCCTACAGCGGAACCCTCGAGGGTAAGTGAGCAACGAGTTTGTTGGAATTTTTTTCAGCGGGGGAGGGGCGTCGCGAATGAACAGCCGCGACCGTTAATAGCGCGAGGGTAATTCATTAAAACGGGAACGATGTTTCAATGTGAAAATCGCTATGAAATACAGAAAAAAAAAAAAAAAAAAGAAAAATTGAAGCGGAAGAGTCTTGATTCTCAACATTTCTGAAAGAAAAAAAACGAAAAAGAAGGGAAAAGTTGGGCTCATTGTCGGGCGAAAATTGTCGGAATTGCACGGATCTCGATGTCAAAGCGGAATGAAATAATAATCGCGAGGACTCGCTGTTTCCACGAGAGATTACATTATCGCTCGACGAAATATTATTACATCCCAGGAGAGAAATATATTAAAAAAAAAAAAAAAAAAAGAAATCTCTCCGGTTCCATTTAGCTTAAAAGTGAACAATTTTCGTTACCGTTGGCAACTCGTTGGCATAATTCAATTATCCGTTCGCCGGTTACCGCGAATATTTCAACTCGGTCTGCTTTCAACAATTTGCGGTTCATTTCCCTCGGAATTTCTTTTCGTAGTTTTCATATATTTAAACGTACGAAAATAAAAAGAAAGAAAAAGAAAGAGAAAAAAAATACAGAGGGGAAAAAGAACATATTACGGAGAAAGATAGTGAGGTGTACGGTAACCAACAGGGAGGATCGGAGCTTCGAACCGGACGCAACCAACGAGAAATTCACGCGCTACCTCTAATGAAAGCACTTCGCGCTTATTTCTGAATCTTTGCCGGCGGTTAGAGGGAGGGGGAAAAAAGCGGCGAATTCCGGTTGGTCGGCGGTGAAAGAGCCACTAGACGATTCCCTTTCTTTCGTTGCCAAGATTCTGCCAGTGAAATTAAAATGCAGACACGAATCGATTCGCCATAGTGTGGCTCGGAATTCTCAGCCGGTTTTCGCCCGGTGAAATATCGCGACGATATTAAGCTGCATGTATGTACGTACATATATATATATATATATATATATATATATATATATACGGATCTGGTTCGCGAGGATTCATCGGCGAGTGCCGGTCAAATAGATCGATAGGTAGTTGGAAACTGTCGGCATTAAAGATGACAGGGTTGAAGATATCGCGCTTAAAAAATTCTACATACAGTCCAGCCAACAAATAATCGAAATTGAAGCGTCGTTAAAGATATTTAACCGAGACATCTAGTCGTTTGTCGACGTGTTTCATTTTCTATCAACGCACATCGGGTCAGGAGCACATACACGAGAGCAAGCTGCGATATTTTTTAATACAATGCAGCGTCAGTTGTCGCGAGCAGATGGCACCGAGAGCATCGAGATTTGAGTCACGTGGACGTTTCTCGCGTGTTTTATTCGATTACATCAATTTCAAAGTCCCTCTCTCTCTCTCTCTCTCTCTCTCTCTCTCTCTTTCTATTTGCTGCCTGTCCCTTTTCCGAACGCACGAGCGAACGCGTAACGAAATTTCAATAACGTGTAACATAATTACACCGGCGCGGCCGTTCGAATATCGAAATCGTTGACGAAAAGCGCGCTCGATTCGTCCCGACGGTGGTACGTTCCGGACGTTTCGCCGGTGCTTTCGAATTGATCGGCGAACGAGCGACAAAATTCTTTAATGAATCACGAGCGAAATTCGCGACCAATGAATTTCACTGAACGCACACGCGACGACTTATTCCTTTCCTCGGTATATACTTTCTTTTTTCTCGCAGCCTATCCTCCACCTCCCTTGCGTATTCCTCGTTTTGCACCCCCGAGCAAATACCTTTTTTTTTCTCGCCTCGTTCTTTGTTTATTCCACTTTTTTCTCTTTCTAATTCTCTCTCTCTCTCTCTCTCTCTCTTTCTTTCTTTTTATCTCTCTTCGTTCTTTTTTCATTTTTTTTTTTATTTTGCGTATCTCTCTGTTTGCTTCTATTCCATACTCCTTCCCCTGCCGCCCCTCTGATCCTCCGCTCGCCCCACCTTTTTACGTTTGTTACCTCTCTCGTGTGGCAACGATACAGCAAGCCAAGTGGGTTATTGGATGGTTTCCAATATGCCGGCTCGCTCGACCACTGCGGTACTTTATGCGCCCTCGTATCATTTCCACGGTTTTTACGAGGTGACGTTACCCCCTCCCCCCTTTCCCCCTTCGAGGTCAGAGTGGCTCGTTGACAGGCTTGGATAATTTTTAAGAAATTTGCGAGCTGCTACTTGAGAGAGAGAGGGAAGCTTTAGTAGACGACGAGACCAAAACTTCGCGAAAATTTTTAATTAACTTTGAGATACTGGAAATACTTATCGACTATATTTTATACCATGATTACTAGAATTAGCGGGAAGGGAAATTTGTAGTACATGGAATGTGTAAAAAACAATTTTATCATAGTGTGAAACGTTTCACCTGAGTTTTGTTTTCTTAATATATTACTGGCCAACGTTGTGCTGAAAAGATATCGTTTTATCGAACAACATTAAGTCTTAAACATAATTTTACCCTTTCGACTATCAATGTGTTAATTGTATCGATGAAAATATGAATTAGATTCATAGTAGAGTAAATTTTTAATACTTGTGTCTACAGTATTCACCAATGACAGTCTGTCTTTTATTTATTTTATAATTTTTCCGACGTGCATTTAAATGGTACATTAAAAATTGCGCAGATATGTATAGCAATTGACAATAATGTACCACATCGTCCAGTCCAAATCAACCTGAATTAACGTTCTCTCGTTACAAAAAATATCGGAATAGTAGCAGCAATACAAGAGACTACGATGGTGTAGTGTATACGGGGTACTTGTCTTCGAATAAATCCTAACTTTGATTTCGGAGAGGATTGTGTTCTCGTTTTTCGCGAATTTCGCGTATTTAATTTGACTGTCCGTGCAAAATTCTCTTCCAAATTGTGAAAGTAAAAAATTTTTTTCTGCATGAAAAAACGGAAATTTTATTTCACTGTAGCATTTGAACAAAGTGTCGTATAAATATATATTTCAAGCCATTTTTGATAAATAATGCAGTAAATGTAGTAAAAGGTGCTTAAAAAGTATGAGGATATGAAAGAAATTAGTCTGAGATATGCGTGAAAAAAGTGATTAAAAATCTACAAAGGCAAGTACTTGACAAGTAAAGAAAATACTGTGACTCTTATTAATATTTTGGCATTACGGTGTTATTAAATCGATCGTTTTTTAATACATTGGCATCTCTATTGCATTCATTTAATGTATATACATTATTTTAGATTTAATATTACGAAAATATACGGACTTATTTTACTTGCGAAGTTCTGACTGTAAATGAACTCATTTTACTTGCGAGGGTCAGACAGTAAACGGATTTATACTACTTGCGAGCGTCAGACTATAAACGAATATAGTTTAAACACGTAAAATATTTAATTATTCAAATATTATGGATTTATAGTTTGCAGTCCAAACACTTTTATGATTTTAAATTTTGTCATTATTTATCACGCAAAATTTTTACTATTAAACAAATAAATAATGCATAAATTTCTCGTTTAATTATTAAATTATTGATTTAATATTTATTATTTTAATAAAATAAGGGGCTTAAGGAAAAATTCTATTTGTTTATTAAATATCGCAACTATCAAGTATCTTGAATATTTTGTTTTTTTAATTTTTTCACGTTTTTTCATTTTTGCGTTCTGTATTCTATTTTTGTAGCTTCAGATTTTCTATAAACGCGTAAAAATCCACGAATACCAATGACTGTTTCAATACATCAAAGAGCAACTTATCCAATGATACAATTCCACAAAAAAGAACACACGACGATGAAACAAACAAACAAACATGGCGTCCGAATATTAATAACACTCGCAGTACGTGTAGAAGGTGGAGAATTAAATTTTCTACAAATGCGCAAAAATCCGCGGTTTTCCAATAACCACGCCGGGAAAAAAGAAAGAAACAATCGATGTAAACAACCATTACAAACAAACAACGGCGGCATGTCCGAATATTGATACGAATCACTGCGCGTGTAAAAAGCAGAAGATTAAACGGATGGATGCAACGGTTGATTCGATTTAGAATCCCGCAGCGGCGTGTAAACACGTGTACGGAAGTCAAATAGCGAGTACGGGCGGCTAATATGAGCGCTCAAAATTCGATGTAACAGTGTAAACCTAAGCAAACGAAGCGTCGCGCTTTAACAGGGCCTCGCATAAAAGCAAGTACCTACGCCAGGCGAAGGAGTAAATCGAGTTGAAAATCCGAAACTTTGTGTTCCCTCCAACCTCCCTCCCTCCCTCCCTCCTCCCCCTTCCCCTCTCTCGTTCGCGTCTCAAAACTCTTCGCTTCCTGCAACGGAACAAACACGTGAGGAAACACGTACACTTTGATTCGAGGTGGACGTTCGCGAGCCATGTTTATGGGTACTATGTGCTGCTACACGAGGGGGATGCACGCGATTCTGAGCCGCCCTTAGGTCTACGTTTCGTGATACGAGAAATACGCTCTACGCGAAAAGTCTACGTCCGTTTTATGTTCTTTTCGACGAAGATATAAAATTTAAAGACTGGCGCTGTTTCCGGGTCGCCGGTGCGCTGGCACGTAGCGTGCCGCGCTAAAAGCGTGAAAATTGAAAGACGCAGATCTAAATTTCATCGACGCGTAAATTTTTCGCCATCGAGTGGGCGAGGGGACGCTGGAATGCCGGAAATTCGTCGAAATTTCGTCGTTGCTCGGAATTTTCGTGACAGTTGCGCGCGGTGAGTTTGTTTGTCGCTATTTGTTTGTCAGCCGTCGTTTGTAAGTATCGAGGGGACGCTTTGGCCGGTTTGTTGCAACAGCGTGCGAATTTTATCAGACCAACAATTGGAGGGAACGTTTACGAAACATTCGCGTAATTACGAAACAAAATTAACTTTTCAAAGAAACGTAGCAATGATACATTTTACTGTATTTTATCATACTGTGCAAATTTCAAACATTTCAAGAAAAACAGAGATTTGAAGTATATCTTAGGCTCATATATCTGTACGTTAATTAAAGTTACGTAGATTCTGTTCCTTACATTTATTTATTTATTTTTTTTCACTGGAAAACACAAATAAACGCAATCTACGAAAACGTTCTAATCGTTATTAAAATTGTAATTAAAATGAATTTCATTCGCTTTGCTGTATTTTACTCTCCTTTCAGATAAATGCAAGAGACACGGTCTCTTACTTTTTTTAATCTCTTAGATCTCTTTGTTTAAATTAACAATTTAATTAAAACGTGTAAAATATGCAGAATCCTTCCTTGTGGAAGGATTCTTGTCGTAGTTTCACGTAATTATCTTTGTTTTTACTTCAATCCACTTAAACTCAATGAAAGATTTGTCTCACGGCGAAAATTTCACGATAATGCGATAATTTCGCGGGAGACGACGAAAGTTCGTGTAAAGAATATACATATTCAAAGTCTCGCCAGAGACAGTGAATGTGTTTGATCGACGGAGAACACCGCGATCAAAGAACACGTAGCTACGGCCAGAGAAATTGGCCAGGTGACACATTTTTCTAATTAAAACTTAAAAGCGGCCGGTAATTTCTCTCGGATTTTATCCTAATGTACCATTTGCAATAACCGAGGAGCAAGGAGGGTGAAACATTCGCGGATTTAGCTCCCCAGACGACGTTACGTCACCGTTTTAAGGATATTAATGTGTATTTAAGTGAGAGTTGAAAACGGAGATGAAAATATTTCTCTTTGGCCCGCGAGTCGAAATGAGGAGGGAAGTCCTCTTCGCGCCAGGATCGTGCTGCGAGCGGTGGGCGTTGAAACGTCGAAAACATTCGCGAATCATCTCGGTATTATTTTCGATAAATTGTTATTTAGGAAGCGCGCCGACAAAGGAGTCGGATATTAATTTCGTTTCCCGTGGACTCGTGATTTCCGAATATCGTCGGATACACGATGTTTCGTTGTTACGGGAATAGAAGCGCGTTTATTCGGAACGCTGCCGTTATTTATTAACTACTCGTTATTAATTAAGCTGATTGCGCACCGTACAGCAATCAATCATCGAATTACAAGATCAACGTGATTCATTTCTATTTAATGCTTTTAATTATGTTTGACTCGCTAAAATACGAAATGTTTTTCAAATATTGAACAGCATCATCATCATCATCATCGTAGCGAGAGGTGTGCATTAATTTCGCGCTGGCCGCGTGTGTAAACAAACTTGAATTACACGATACATTTAACAAATCGTAATATTTTGTTGTTAATGATGAAATGCGCATTAATTTGCCCTTTTACCTGTCTTGGCTTAAAGAAATTTGCACGTACGTGGGAGATGTTACGTGCTTCCGAAACACCCAAGTTCGAATTAGGACGCTAAACATTTCTTTCAGAAATCTAGAAAAATAGGGAGATTTTTCTGCAGATCTATGAATACAAAATTTTTCTCTATACACGTATCTGAGAATATAAGGAGATGCAAATTTACACGAACGCAGGAGATTCTTCTGACTCTCCGAAATACACGATTCCAAAAATTCAGAGATAGCCGACTCTTCCATAAAATTCAAAGTAGATTCTTCTAGAAATCAAAGAACGTAAGAAGATTCTTCTACAAATCTGACAGTTAGAAGTGAATGCAGATCAAACTACGGCAGAGCCAATTACGACGTAAATTCGGAAAAGAAATTCAGCGCTCCGAAGCTCCGAATCTTCGAATCGATAAAACTGTGACTAGAGATTCTCCCGAATTTACCAGGATCTTTATCCTGTAAAACTTCAAACGAAGTTGAAAAGCGGCGAGACAAGGTTTCAATTTCAACGCGAGTCGATAGCACGCCAATCCCTGGTTATCTTAGTCAGCTGGCGTCTGACGAGAGTCATCGTCCTTTCTTCGAGCATCTTCTCGCAAATTAGCGTGGAAACGACAAGTTGTTCGAGATCCTCGAACGAACGAGATTTCTCTTTGCTGAAAACCGGGCGCTAGAGCGCTAAACAACTATTTTGCAATTTTCTTGCACGGTGTTCGACAAAAGGAGGCGGGGACTATTTTAATCATCCAAGAGTCGCGAGCCAGAAAGGGAAAGAAACGACCACGCAGCGAGAGAAGGAAAACGTCACTTACGAGGAATTGCAATTTTCTTTAGAGATCTCGCAAGACGAGGGGGGGGGGGGGAGGAAACCAGTCACCTCCGTCGCTGCTGGTGTCGGTCAAATTCTGCGCCACGTCGTTGTGCATATCTCTACCGAACCATTTGTCGAAAGCAATTTTCATCTGCGAGTGGTTTTCATCGACAGCTACCCACGCTCTCGTCGAAAGATTTCTCGGATTCGTAACTTGGAACGTTCCATTCTTCCTGTGACTGTTGTGGTCGTCCATTGTCTACGAATATCGCGCATTGGTGTCGTCCAAAAACTTTCAAACTACCGGCACGCCTGTTGGATAATGGTTTATTCGATGTTGGAGTTCTACAAAACTACCAAAAGTTCAGCACTGAATGATGAGTATTAAAGAACGTTACCGTCCACGGTAATCTTTAATAAATCAAACAATTTTAATATTTTATTCTCAATTGTGAAGTCATCTGTAACACTTTTACGAAATTTACGATTTGATTTGGTCACGACTACTTTCGTACCTTAGATATGAAAAAGTGAAAGACCACAGAAAGCTAAAGTTTTTCTCAAAGATGTAACAACCTCTTGCAACCACATCGTAAACCTGGTCAAACGTCTAATTCTACATACGGTCGTTGAAAAATGCGGAGGTGTCTGACAAGACCGTGTCTCTGTTTAGGGAAAGCAAACGCTTCGGTGGTAATTGGAGGCGCGGTGGAAGCACCTTCCGCTTTCAAGCTGGTCTCCGCCTACCCGGTGACGAAGGGGTGAGCCAGTGGTATCGCTTTACCGAGACGTCTCGTTAGAAACGACGCGTCTTAATTACGTTGTCCTGAGCCGCTGGATTAGGTTTTCTGACAGAAATTCTCGCGTCGAGAATTGTCTAGAGGCGTGTAGTCACCATCGTTTCGAGGATTTAACGTCCACGGAACTCCGAAGGCGGTGACTTATTCACCCTCGCTGCGCTACACGCAGCTGCTTACATCCTTCATATAAATATACTATCGCGATGCAGAGCTATTAGAATCCGGTGTTGCTCGGAATCCGGCAGTAGAAATTGTTTAACATTTCACGGTTTCGGGAGCGAATGTAACACGTTATTATTAACAACTGTTCTGAGACTTCCGGCTTCTACGAGCTCACGATCCGATAATACACATAATATACGAAGATGTATTCTAGAATATTTGTAGCATAGTAGCAATTTTATAATGTTCTCTATTCAACCCTTTCACTGCCGAAAAGTATGCACATTTTTTTCTTTTACTAAAAATTGCTTTAAGAAAATGTTGCCTCTTTTATGCCACAAAATGCATAGTCTTCTTCGAAGCGGCTGTGTAGACTGAAGAATTAATTCTGAATCTATATAAAAATCCATAGTGAATTTCAAGCTCCATATAAAATCTGACATACCACTGTGATCAATTGTCAACAATCAGCAGTCGGAAACAATCCACTTGCAATGTATTCAACGCGTAGCTCGATCGCGTTCTCGCGAGTGGACAAGGAAACGAAAACCGCGCGCGGCCCTCGCTTCACGATTTAATCGTCTGGCCTAGTCGAAATCGTCTATTTAGAATTACCAGAGAGACGAAGACACGGGGCAGCCTGTGTGGATAGAAGAGGCAGGACGCACGATACCTTTGAGGGCTGTAAGTCTCTTTCGTTATGAATGAATCCGGCAATGAGTTGGCACGGTACCAAAGGATTTCCAGGTGGCCGCGAAATTAAGCTCGACCTCGGGCTGAAACCCTCGACTGCAATCTATGCTTCACTGAATTTACTGTCCTCCACTTCCACCGCCCGCGTAGACGACTTCCACGTCCCTCCCCCCCTCCTCCTTCCGCCCTCACCACCGCCGCAACCATCGTGACAAACCCATCCCTTCCGTTGTTCCAGCCTCGCGTTCAGGCAGCCACACGAGCACTTCTGTCCCCTGGAACCGCGTCGTTTCGAAACCTTCGTCTCGAAAGTAAGTCCTGGCCAGCTGCTACCAGGATGATTACTTCTTCATATTTTACGCTCCGGCGACCGCCACCTCTCATCATCTTGTTCGCCATGCTCTCGCGGAGTTTGCCATCGTACGCTTGCCATCGTGGAGAGAGGTCAAGTCGCTTCTTCCATCCGCGGCAACCCGCTCTCTTCCGGTTGTTCCTCGGCCCAAGAGCCAACCTCCTGCTCCAACCTCTCTCTCTACTCTGCAGACTCTTCTGTGCGGAGATGAAAATTTAATCGGGTCGATATCAGAATGCAGAGACGAGACAGGGATGTTCTTTTGGGTAATTTGTGGCCGAGGCTCGAGTGACTTTTCGTAATGGATGGAACGTGGAAATCGCGGTTCTTGCATCGAATAGAGGACAATCAGGTCCTTTGTTAATCAGGTAGATTTTTGTACGGCGTCGTTCTTCGGGGAGGAATTTGAAGATCGAAAGAGACCGAATATCGGGACACGTGTCAGATATTCGAGGAAATGACAAAAATTCGAAAATCGCGACTTTGCGATTCAATAGTAGACTGCGAATTTTTGTATAAATTCTACGTTTGAGAATGTTAATTAAAATTTAATTTCAATATTATTGAAAGCAGCCGTATTTTGAATATTTTATACGAATTCTCTGAAATTCTGCATTTTAGTTTCTCGTGAATTCATAAAAGTCCGCGGTGTAATTATTACATTTTAACGATCGAACGAACAGTGTATGTTCTAAAATTTGCAGTTGCCAACGTTGACCTGTGAAAGTTGCGGAAAAAATATTTGTTTTCTTCATTTACATAAATTACTTTCAATTAAACTCTGTCTCTCTCTCTCTCTCTCTCTCGATCTCCGATATTTGTCCCCTGTTCCGTCGATCGCAACGTATTCCGAATGTACGTCGAACGTCACATTTTGCCTGATCTCAAATGGAACTGTCAAATGGGACGAGCTTCGGGTTCGATTCAGCCGGTCGCATCCGTAGGAACAAAGCAGCGGGAGATTACGAGGACGGAATCGAAAACCGAACGTTCCTAATCAAGTTAATGCGTATTTTCCTCGCGTCGCACGCTGAATTACAGTCGGGATTTCGTCCTACGTCTGAAGACTACCTCAGCCCCTTTCGAGCGAGCGAATCGCTTCTGCCTCGACTTTCCACGCTTTAAATTCCCAAAGACAATCTTCTCGGGAGAACCGTTCTGCCAAATTCGATCTTACGTTTACACAATTCGACGATTACACGCCGAGCAATCGTGGCCTGGAATACAAAACGTTCGGCTTAGCTTCGCAGCGATCGATTTGACGGCGCATAAAAGCTCCATCGGAGCGTTAACAAACGAGCGTCTTCGCAGAATAATCGTTGCTCCCCGAGACTTTCTCCGAGCAACTATTAATCTTTTGTTCCTCGTCCATCGTCTAGATCCCGGCTGGTAATGCATTGCAAATTAGTCGCGCCCAACCCCCGTCCCTCCGCCCTTCCCTCCGTAAATTACACATTGATTGAACTAAGGTTACGGAACCAATCTCCGCAGGAGGTTGTAAGTCGTGCGCAAATGACGTTTAATAAAGTCAAACAGCCATCGTCGAGTATCATACATATACTTTCATCGCGACGTGAAACGTTCGCGGAAACTTTCGCAAATGGCCTTCCTTCGTATTAAGAAGGATGAAGAAGTTAAGAAACAATTCATTCTCGCAAAGTATCTCGTGTATCTCTTTCTTTTTTTTTTTTTTCTTTTCTTCGTATCAGAAACAATCTTCGTAGTTACGAAAAGATTTTACGTAAAAATAATATTTGTGTAACAAAATGGTAGTTGTTTGATGTAAAAGAATGTAAAAAAGTCGACATTGAAGAGATTGGGCTCGGTTCTCTGCTTTTCAATCGTGTTAGTTTCTCACTGGTGAAATATCGACTTGGAAGATTTGAGAAATTTTATTGGAAATCGATATTATATCGTACTTTCTTTTTTAACATATAACTAATTAGATTAATAACCATCACGGTTAGAACGTTTTATTGACAATATTAATAATTCGAACGATTGAAACTATAATTGATCGTATTTAGGGATAAAACGTACAATTGCAACATTTGTATTTTGTATTTCTCGGAGAAAAATTTATCCCGTTTAAAAAGGAAACAATAACGCTCCAAACATCCGGGCGAAACTGCAGTTGCGAAAGAGTTGGAAACATTCGTTTCAATAATGAGAAAACTCGAACGGCCAAAATTGTCTCACCGATTCAAAAATCAGTTTCCAGCGAATTAGCCGGACGAATTTAAAAACCGTGAAAGTGATTTACGGGTTCTTGATACACACGATAATTGTTTCCGAACAACTATTTGGCCCGCGGGGCAGGAAAGGAGGGACGGAGGCGATAGGGAGCACGAGGAGGAATGGAAGCAGCGGCAGCAGCAGCAAAATGGTAAGGGTGGACTAAGGAGAGGCAGAGGTCGCGGCGGAAACGAATTTCTTCGTCTCGAAGGAGGAGGATGTAACAGCTGGTGGTAACAGGATAATTACTTCTTAGCATTTCACGGCTCGCCGAATCTCAGGCACATTATGCGCCCGTGCTGGAAAGCTCTCCTTGGCCGTTTTCAAGAACTCGTGATTCCTGGCTCGTGAAAAACTTCCCGCTGCCTCCTGCTCCCCCTTGCCGCGCTTATCCACCGCCACGGTTCGGTGATTACCGGCCAACTATTCGTCATTTTTCCACCGAGGAGGAGACACGTTTTCTCGAACTCGGCTGCGCTCGCTTGTACATTGATTAACAAACTCGCGCAACGGTGGCTCGCCAGCACGGTTTTTCAGCCAGCACGTGGAAAATAAGAAATATTTGTTTGCTTTCTCTCTCTCTCTCTCTCTTTCTATCTCTGTAGAAATGAAAAAACTCGAACGATAAAAGAAGCAGAGGAAAATGTTTCGTTAACGAAACTTTTCCGTGTTGAAACTTTCGTTGGTGATAATGAGCAAATATCGATCGATCGATCGATCGGTGAAAGAGGAGAAGTGGAAAAGACGGCAATCGTCAAATAAACGGCGAGTTTAATTGAATGGCAACGGACGACGAGCGCGCGCGTACTTTGCACACCGTTCCACGATTTACCTTAGAGCAAAATGCGTCCAATTCAGTACCCTAATAATCGATAGGAGAGAACTCTCTCCGTGGGAGAACACGCCGGCCTCGAAGATTTACGAAGGCGCTTTGATTGCCGGTGATTAATTCTTTAAACGCAATCAACGGAGTGCTTCTAATTCTATGGGGCCGTTGTTCCGCGCTAATTGCATATCGTTAGATGGTACGCTTCGTAAATCAAACAGGTTTCTTTTTTTTCTTCTCGTTAATTAATTTCGTATTGCCGGTTGAGCTGCTCGAAATGTGATTCGAATTTAACCCTTTGCCGCTGCGCTGTTTATTTGTGTACATCGCGATTGTACAAGTTTATCTGGGGACTATGGTGTGAAACTGGTATCAGTTAAATTAAGAGGGGCGAAAAATTACAAAAAAACAGGATAATGTTATTTCATATATATATATATATATATATTTTATTTTATAACATTTTATGAAATGTGTACAACACGATATTCATAAATTTATGGAAGAAATTGTAGAATACAAATGTAACTTATATGTTTCACAGAACGTGTCTTAAATCTCTAAAAATGCACGATTGTAAATCTACAAAATTTAAAAATTGTCCACTTCATTCTGTTCGTTCAAGTGGATTTATTTTATTTCCGAAATTACCTGAAGTAACAAAGAATAAATAGAACTAATTATAATATCACACACAAGTGTTTCTTTGGCTTGCTTTCGAGAAATCAAGGAAGTGGCGATCAACGTTGATTAAAATATATATATGTATACACGCGAGAAAGGCGGGAAACCACCGGTCCAGAAGAACGTCTGGTAATGCCAGGGTAATGCCAGGGCAAGCAGATCAGGGGCAAAAAGGGTTAATAAGGGGCGTCAAAACAGAATCTCGGCCTTAAAATGCGGCTTTAAGCGGCAACGATAAAAACGTACGGAGCGGTTCATATTCATTTGCCGCTTAATTGGAAATTTATGGCCACCGGGAATATATTACTCGGCTGTATAGTACCGAAACTGTCGGCTGTAACTTTCGCGGAAATGAACTTTAAGTGAGTATCGGCCTACGTGAACCCTTTCCTCAGTCTTCGTACTATTTACAAAACTTCGATCGTGGTGAGCATTTATCGCGAATGATGGTCGACTGCAAGAATGCAGCGACAGAGCTCGGTGTCGAGCTCGATCTTTTAGAAATTTTTATGCAGATTACACATTTTTATTCAGATTCTGACGTTTGTCGATGAAATCAGTCGAAAGGCAGGTATTTACTCTCGTCGAATCTGAGGCGAGCAGTTACAATGTAACTAAACGTGGTTGAGATCTAACAAACTGACACAGTTTCGAAAACCTCGCAAACAGAGAATACAACCGCGTCGCAAATATCCTAATATAAGATGGTTTCGTTACGCAGTTAAGAGTTCCCACAGTTGTCTAAATTCACGAGTAAACAATACATACGGATATAACGATTGTCTTTGATGATTGTCTTTGATGTTTTTTGAAATTTTGCAGAATTTGTTGTAGGAAAGAATCGCGAGTGGTTGTTCAATGAGGCGCCGTGTCTGACCAGAACCGTTCCTACTCCACTTGACCGTCAGATATGCACGGTTCCTCGATAAATAAGCGAGCGAAAATAAAGTCAAACTTGATTCTCGTGGATTCGTTGATCTCATGGAAGTAACGAGAAGGGGAGAGGAGTGAATCGTCGCGAGTGAAAAGACGCTCGACAAACGTAGAAATGTGAAAGGTTACGGAACAATTTCCTCGCTCTCACGGGGTTTGAGGCTGGGCGGGAGGGTCGAAACGAGGCGCAAAGATTCTGCGGATTTAATGGGGTACAAAGATATAAAAATGACATCGCTAGGTAGAGGGTGAGGGTAAGATACGGTCAGCAATGGCGGTATTTCAAACTAATGGCCAGATGTTGTCACCTCTCGTCGACCAGTTTGTCTTAAGGAGCGTAGACAAGGTTCGCGTGAAGGAACTCCTCCTCCCTCCTCTCTCGAGGAAAGATCGTAACATTTTTCTGCGGCACGTAACGTTGTCTAGCTCGAGCTCCACAGTCGGATAACTTAATTACATTTCGAGGGAGAATTTTTAACCGAGGCTGAGCCTTATCTTAATGGAAACACATTGTTCATTCTATCCATGGATTATTAAATTAACGTTGAATCTCATTCGTTGGAAGCTGCACTGAAACGTTTCTCTTGAATCACTCGAGGGAGAATTTTTAATTCTACTCGTTGCGAACCTGATTTTAAATGTATTTAGTTTGGCAATTTTCTTAAATTGACGATCATGTGAAATTAATGAGATTCAGGGGGGAATTTTTATCTCGATGGAAGCATATTATTCATTCTGGTCCTTGATTAAATTAACAGTGAATTTGATTCGAAGGTGTTTTACGCGTTAATCGTTCGAGTTGAAAAACATTTTGAAACTTTTATCGCTCAGTCTACTCGTGAATTTGGTTCGAATGAATTTAATTAAGTTAATCAGTTAAAATTTATAATTTTTGCTAATCCACTTTTCTTATAAATCACTTAAACGCACAACTTTCCAAGATCAAAAAGTTTCAACCGACTTGAACTTTATTTTAACAGAAGCATCTTGTTATTTCTGTTAGTTTCCATTAGTTATTGAATTAATATCGACTCTGATTCGAGTGAATTTTGCGCGTTAAAAGTTGTAACTGCTGTTGAAACATTTTTCTTGAATCTCGTTAAATCCACGCTCGCTCAAGATCAAAAAGTTTCGTCGAGAAATTCCCAACCAAACTGAACTTTGATCGAAACGTATATTCGTTCGTTTAGTTGTCTATTAAATTAATATCGTTTAGATCAACGATCGTTAAATTGATTATCGTTTTCTTTTACGACTAAATTAAATTATAGAGAATCGAAACTCGTAACTGTCACCGAACAATTTTTTCCACTTTCGTGAATTTAGTCGAATCGATAATTGGAACAAATAGCCACCATTAATTAATTACCTTTCTCTCTTGCAACTGAACTAAATTCCGGCTATGGAGAGTTAAAATCATTTTTCCCCACTTTTACGATTGCGCAATTGTAATAAACAGCTACATTAACCAATTATCTTTTCCTCTCGCAACCGAACCAAACTAAATTCTGACTGTAAAGACGAACAATTTTTCCCATTCTCGCTCAAAATTCTAGTTAAATCGACGACATCGTTCAAGACGATGAAAAGTTACAAAGTAACTGCCGGGATCCGGGTGAAGGATCGTTACGTTTACTTGGAAATTCATGAACGCGTTTCACGTATTCAATCCGAAAATACGTATTTTTCAATCTTCACACGGAGGAAGATTCACTCGAAGAAAGTTGGTAGGTGCGCGACGCGTCAGCGGGACGAGGCGTGGCGAATTCCTGACGACAAGTGTCGAACGCCCTGGCAGACGGACGTTCAATCTCGAATTCTCTCGGCTATATGCCGAGCTGAAGGGGAACGAAGTCGATGGGAACCGACGCGACGAGGAACATGAGCGCTTGAAAAGGCGAAGCGTGTGACGTGGATATAAAAAGAAAGGACAGCTATTCATGGTTCGTTTGCAGCCGCTGCTGAATCCAAATACACACGTGTACCGATATCCATCCCCCCCCCCCCCCCTTTACCGATGCAACAATGGCGTTGCGTCGCCGGTGCTAGCTTTCCAGCACCGAGATTCTCAATTGTACAGGTTAAGTGGTGTATGCATTTGGTCCAATAAATTTCCAGCGGCGTGCAAATAGAGAGAGAAAGGCCGTGAATAACGGGTTGCACACAGCCGGCCCGCTAGGGAGAACAAGTATTAATTTATGTAAATCTGCGACCCTCAAGTCCACCGACAACTCCCGTCAAACGTCGAATTTCAAACGGAATTCACCGTTTCCCACCGCCGGTTAACCGGTGCATTTCATTTCGACCGGGGTGTGTGCGTCGCGGTTTACGGGATATCCCCCTCCCGCGTTCCTTTCTCCTCTTTTTCCTTTTTTTTCTTTTTAATTTCCCGTTCTACGGGACAAACGTTAAAAATTGAAATTATTTTTTCTAGCCGAAGAGTTGGAAAAAAAGAAGAACGGCGAAAACGATATGAAAGCAAAAATATTGAAACCGCGAGCGTTGTTTCATAAAAGATTAAACTTTTTGCAGGAGAACGAGAGAGAGAGAGAAAAGAGATTTGCTTCCATCTCCCTCCTGGCTAAAAGCTCGCGGGTAGCGTTTTCTCTTATTTTCGGTCGGTAAAATAGACCCGCGGAGCTGGGGTTTTATTTATGGGCAAGATCCACGGACAGGCTTCAGCCGGAATGTCGAGTCGTTTGTTATTTTTTATCACGACCTTCCCGCAATTATCGCCCCGGCGTTTCGCTATCGTCCTCGCGCCGCGGACGATATCTTACCGTTAATTTTTCACTTTAGCGCGGCTCCGGTTGGCTCGCGCAATCGCACCTCGCGACTCGGCAAAGATTGCCAGAAGCCAGAAGCCAGATAGAAGCCGGCTCGCCGCCGCGCTCGTAACTTACGCGAAAATATAAATTAAACGTCGCGCGTTTACTCGTGCTTAGTTAGCGGCCGGGAATAATAAATTCTAATGAAAAGCAACCGGCAGCCGCGGTTTGCGCGTGTGTACACGCTGGCGCTGACGCTCATCCGCGTTCACGCTCGTGCCCTCTTTTGAAAAGTTCGTAATTGCGGCGGACGAGCGACGAGCGAGTGTATGCACACACAGGGTGGCGGTGAAACCCCCTTCCCCTGGCGAACAATCCGTCCCGGTTTTCTTTGCGATTAATTTCCTGCAATTCACCGCCGGTCGTTTCTAAATTCTTGGAAACCGAGTTATTAAGCGTCACGAGCCTGTCTCGCCCCCTCTTCGAACCTTTGTCCCGTTCAACGCGACAAAAGTTCAACGAATCGTGGATTTTTACGAACGATCTGCCACTGGCGATCGTTGAACGTCAAAGAAACCAACCGAATCGAATCCTCGAGTTCCGTTGGAATTATTAAAACGTGAGTTTCGTCCCACGCGCGTAGAGTCTTTTCGTGTTATTTTTGAGTTAGAAAATGAGGAATTTACACGGAACGAGCTCACAATCGTTCAAACAAAATTTGATTGATTCGCTTTGTCCGACGTACGTGTAATTTCCCCGTGCGTGTTATTCCGTTCTTCGTTGTATTTTTAAATTACAAGATGATGAGGGAAATTCAACGTGGAAGAAAACGCGGGAAAAATCGATCGAGTTCTATTATAATACAATCGCTGAATCTGAATTTCGTTTGACAAACATAAATGGAAATTCCCCGTTCTGATTTTATTTCGAATCACTTTCGAATTGAATTTCATTGTGATCGTCCGGCGCGCGTTTCGCTCGTAAGCGCGTAAACGAAAATTCTTCGGGATTACTTTGTTCCTCACTCTCGTTTCTCGCTTAATTCCCAAACCGTGAAACGTTGATCATAATTTTACAGCAGGCCACGTCTTCTCTTTTCTACAACATCGATTCGATAATGAATTTCTTCCACTCTCCGTCGGTGGATTTTCTGTTCGTTCGCGTTCCAGCGCGCATCTGATTTATCGGCGGCTCAATTATAATCGTAAATCCTCTTTTCAGCCCGACGAATCGCTCCCAGGGGTGGGAAATGGAAAAAACTAATCGGGTCTTTTTCGCCTGGCAGACCGGTCTGGGCTGCTCGATTCGCATCAAACGGAAGAGCCGTCTTTACTCTCGCTCCTTTTGCTTTTATTACTCTGGCGTTTCTCGTTTTTCGGCGTATCCCCTCTCCCGAAATATTCTCGTGTCTTCGTTAAGCTTTGAAACAGCGGAGAACGCGGAGAACGCGGAGAACGCGGTGATTCGTTGTAATTCGAGTATGAAAAAAAAAGAAAGGAAAAAGAGAGAGAGAGAGAGAGAGAGAGAGAGAGAAGCGTAAAACGAAGGTTCGCGTGGTTGTTGTTGCAACGAAAGCGTGAAATCGCAATTTGCACATGTAACGAGTGCAATCACGTGGGGAATTTGTTCGGTTTCGAAAAATATTTAATATACAACGCGCGAGGGAAACCGCGATCCTTGTAGGAGTAACGACCGGACGTCATTCGGCTCTCTCTATCGAAAAATTTCCGTGCCTATGCTCTTTTTAATCGATAATATTTCGTTAGTTCATACACTGCTCGCTCGTAAGTATTCGATAAGCTTCGATCGATTCGTTTCTAGTCGCGGTATATGAATTTTACCATATACCGCGTGGTGCAATTGATGATGAATTAGTTAATCAACTACTATTTAAATCATCCACTTGAAAGCGTAACAATAATATATTACAACGCATGTATATTTATTTATAAATTACTACACTATTAATTACTTATTGAAATTGAAATCAGAAATTTTTCGATGAACGTAAAAGACTCGACTTTCTCAATTCAACTTATACTCCAGAAATTGTACATAGTTTGACAATAACAAATAAAGAGTTCTTTCTTATGAAATTTCCAGTACTGGTCTCAAAAATATAGCTCGTATTTTAAATGTTGTAAATTCTCAGAAATATTTTCGTATTTTCGTACAGGTCTACAGGTGTCAGTTATTATCGTTACGCGTTAGTTTTTAAAGATTAATTTGTGATCGGATCGTAGTACGCAATTGCACGTATGATCGCTGCAACTTCATCCATATTCAACTTTCCAACTAAAAATACGCCCAGTCTATAGTAATCGAGTCTGCGGGTATATTTTTGAGCGACGGCGTATATTTTTAACGAAGTGTAATCGGGCGAATTGGCGCGGGTCTGAGCAAGGGCGCCACCCTCTGTTATATCGATTCAACATTGTTAACGTTTCGCACAATAACGTGACATTAATATGTATGCAGTAGTTACTTGGTGTTTATAGTCAGACACGACCGTTCTATTGTCGAGCTACTTCGCTTGTTCATTGTGTTACGTCTACCGCGTTAATTTGTCTTCGAAAATAACAACCCATTAGAATTCTCGGTGGAACAGACGTGGCGACGTTACGTTGCAACCGGGCGCGCGTGCAACGAGGAAACTCGTGTTTCGTTTCAACGTCGGGCCTTCATCTATCATCCGGCAATCGTAATATGGATTTAACGCGGAACCGTGAAATCCAATATAACGTAAATCCATCGATACGACGAAATTATGACGAACAACTGGTCGGAATTCTTACCGCGAAAGCGCGCCGGATTTACGGGAGGTAATGTTACACGGAAGAGCGGCGAAGGGGAGAAACTTTCCATAGAAATGTTTCATCATCTGTCCGGCGGCCACGGTACATTTGTTTCGTTCGTATCCCCGCCGGAGGGATACGTTTCTCGCACAAGTTTCAGACCGTAAAATTTCATTTCCCCCCGAAAACCCGTTTCGTCTATCGTTTCTTACGTACGTACGTTCATGTCGATTCGTTTAATCGATTCGTTTGGCCGGCGTTCACCGGCTGCGGCGGGAAATTGAAACAGAACCAGACGCGATTACTTGGGGAATTCGGAGAATCGGAGGGAATTTAGAGAATCTAACGAAATCCGGGGAATTCGGGGAATTTAAGAAATTTCGAGAACTCGGAGAACTTGGAAAACCTCGCAGCGTGGAAATGTCTGACGTGTTTACACGTTCCGTTGCTGTTGCGAAGAATTCCGAAACACTCGCTCTCGAATGTATCGTGGCAACCGAATACTTTGACGCGCTTTATCGTTTAATCGAGAGCTTGATTAAATCGGAACTCGACACGCTGCGTCGCACTTTGTCGACAATTAGCAAGGGTTGTTGCATGAGAGATAAACGCAACGTGCGTTTATGCAATCTTCCTCTGAGACGCAAGCTTTCGTCTCCTAATAATAAATTCTTCATTAACGGAGTTTTGTTTCGCCTTTGCCAAATTCCTTCGACGATTCCCTTCTCGGCGAGTCGACACACGGCGCCGGATCGCGTCTGCTCGGGAATGGAGTTTTCATTCGGTCGTGCCGATCGAGACTCGTGATAGACACGCGTATTCGTTTGCCGTGGCCCGTTGAATATTTTATAGCGGCGGCGTGCGATATATATGCGTATATATATATATATATATATAGATACATCTGTATATATATATTACGGCTGGCAACCACCAAATTAAAGCTCGCGGAAACGGATATGAATTATTACCGTGGCATCGACTGGTTCAGACTTTGATACCGCGCCGGGCTAGCGCATCACGTTCAGCTGTGCCGCGGCTCGGCCATTGATTGACGTGCTCGCGTTACATTTACCATCAACAATGCTTGCTACGAATATGTTGTAATTGCGTGATTTCCATGCTGACGGACAGCGGCGGATCGATTCCGGCATCGCGGCAATCGGGGCGTCAAGTGAAAACCTTGTGAATGCATTTTAATCAAGCCGTTACCGCCGCTAGTTGCCTTCGTTAACTTGATTTCTGAAAGCATTTCGCAAACACCGGCGTCATTATTATAAATTACCGCCGCGTGTTTTCCCCAGACCCCTCCAATTGCTCTCGATAATATTTTGAAATAAAGTACGGAGGCAAAACGCCGAATGATGTAAACCGACGTTTTACTTCGTTTTACTTCGTTTTACTTTACTATCGTTTACCGTTGCACTCTCGTCTGTAATTATTGACGTTCCGTTTCATTGTATATGAAACTGCGCAAGGGAGGAATGTTCTGAAATGAATGAAATTAAAACGAGAAGTCACCTCTCTGTGTCTGTGAACGGTTCCATACTACATGCGTCTTTTGTTATGTTCTTCCTTGTTAATTATTCGTTACGGTGCTGGACGCAAGAAAATAAAAGAGAAATGGAAAAATATAAACTCTGTCATAATTTTCAACTGTTTTTTTTTTGCGGTAGAAACGTTTAGCGCAAGGATACTCGGCAGTGTTATTGAATCATTCGGAAACAAGACAATTGCACAGTTTTGGAATTTTATCTCTTTCACAGAGAATACAACGTGCTAAGAACAGTTGACACAAATTGCAACGAACATTGTTCAGGAGTTGAATGTTTTCTTTTGTTCGCCGTTGTACGAATACGTGTCCGAAGAAAGAATATGAAACGCGAGGTGAAGCAGTGGCTGACTGCTCACGTTCCTACTCCACTCGATCTTACGAAGTTTCTCTTGATACGCAGTAATTTCTTTCTTGTTTTATCACACGTGTACGCTGAAAGAGACTACGTTCCGAAATCCCGGTGGAAAGAAGAAAGGTATAGCCGCAAAATTACCACGCGTGGCAGCCGATTAACCTTGTTGCAGTCACGGTCCAGTTATATCGGTGACATACGAAGAGACACAATGCGCACCGTAACAGGCGTCTCTGTCAAAGAGATAATTGCGAGTAAATAATGCTACGCTGTGGCTGGCCGGTATGGTCTCCATTTTGGTGGATGGTTGAAATTGCCGTAATAATAGTTACACACACACACACACACATGCATACACCAGACTGGCCGGAAAACGCATTCTAAAAGACGAACGGTGGCAATGCGAAGCATAATAATAAAATTTCGCGCGTAATTACGGAACGCGAAAAACGCAGGAAACTGCAGAAACGCGCAGAAACCTCGCTACGACTCGCGAAAGTATTCGGATACTTACTCACATTAGAACGTCTTTTATATTCGTAAAACATTACGCGAAACATTTTGAAATTTCATTCGCATTATGACGGTGTCGGTAAAGTTTGACGTTCAATTTGAAAATGCGCACTGTACGAGCTACGGGATTGCAAAGATATCTGTTTAGCAAACGATTAGTACACAGCGCGAATAGTCAACTTAAATATTGAGGTTTATCTCGAATATTATCACTGAATATCGAAGTTTATTAATATAACATAATATTTATTATACAATGTGTACAGTGTGTTATCATATAATACTGTGTTTGTTAATACAATGTTTGTTAATTAATTTTATATTGCGTATTATCACTGGACGTTAAAATTTATTAACGTTATGGATAAATACATTTTTTGTGGTATTTCGTATGAAATATTATATGTTATAAGCTCCATGTACGACCAAAAGTTTGGATATACGAACATGTTCATTTTTTTAAACGTAAACGTTGACTATACTCAAATTTTAGATTTAATTTGAACTTGACTGATATTAATCAAGTTCCAATATTTTTGAATTTATTTCAAACTTGATAAATCATAAATCTGAATGATCGTACCTCGTTGCAGTGTTAATGAAATGTCAAAATGTTTCGTGCAACGTGCACAATACACTCGCAAAGAATTCACAAACGTCCGATTGTAGTCATACACACACGCTACACACTGTCGTAATTCACGAAGCTTCCGTTCTCGTCCAACTAGTTTCCCGTGGAATTCGATAATTAGGATGAATACCGTGTCATTGGCAAGGAAAATTAATATCGTAACAACTTGAGGCGTATCCGCGGTATCGGATCGATCGACCTTTCCCCATCCCTTAGAGAAGAACCCCATCTCTCGTTTAGATTGTTTTATGCGGACTCTAATCTCGTTGGAATTGCATGCAAAATGCAGGGTGCGTTCGTGTGCCGCATTCACCACACACGTACTATGCGGTACTAGCGGTTAGATGTTACATACTCGTGTACAAGAGATGACTTTGATCGAACGACCAAGCCAATCAGGAACTCAATTTGTCGAAGCTAATCCAGTTATGCGAGATATGAGCCGGTCTTTTCGTGAGCCATTATTATTGCAAATAATAACGCGATACCGAACACAATGCCGGGCTGGTTCAACATCAATCGGGACCATAGCGCTTTGTGCTTCAGGTTGATGCACATGACGTACGGAATAGACAATTTCACGAGAAGGGACGTTGTTGCACGTTGTGCGTAGCACTCGTTCGTAGAGTATTGGAATAATTACAGAGAGCGAAGTTAACCTTGAACGTCGTTCGAAATTTATTTGGCGGCTTTGACGATTATTTTCTAGTTTAAAACTTTCCAGTGAGAACCATTCGTTCTTACTGGCAAAATTTGAACGTAATGGTTGCTGAAAAACAATACGTTGCTGAAAAATTTGTTTCAGTACGTTGCTTGAAAATACCGAGTCGAAACTTATGCAGAGATAAAAACAATAGAATTTTGCGAAATGTCGGTTTGCTCGATAGTAAATTACACAGTATCGATACTCGATTAAATTTTAATCAAAATTCTCTGCGATGAATATTCATTCAAAACACTTTCGCGGATTTTAGAATCGATCAACTTGAAATTTAAACGAGCGCTCCTCTGAATTGGCACTCGAACTGCGCCGAGAACTGCAACGCGGCGTAAAAAGACGTAACGAAAGCAAGGACATGAAAATTAAGGAGGTCCGCGTGTTTTTTCTTTGGGTATCATCAAATTATCCAACTTTAGCGCAGACGCGCTTATTACGAAAAAGAAAGATGCCGGTGGTTTTTCAGGCGGACGGTGAAAAAGGAATATTAACCGTGCGGTGAAACGAGCCGTATGTATGTATATGCCGCTCACGTAAGTGGATTTTCATGTAAAATATTTCACGAGAACGTCAGTCCATTCGTACATCTGAATCACTGAGATACCTCGCGCTTCCGTCCAAGACCAGACTTTGCCATTTTAATTTACACTCACTATTCAGCTGTGTCTCTTCCCCCTCGAACCCGCCCTAATTTCACGTTTTATTTGTCCAGCAATCTCGAAGAGATCGTTGCTAATCCCTCGCTAGATTGAATTTCTGATTTATACGATACACTTGCACATTGAGAACGTTGATTGTCTCTGACGTTCGAGGAGGAAGGAAATCGATCTGTTTTCTTATTACTTATTTGTCAAGATGCTTGTCCAGATCGTGAAAACGGCATCGGAGGGAAGGATCGGCCGGTTTAATTTTTAATGGACCCTTTCACCGGCGACTCCTCGCGTTGGTTTCCGTTGGTGTAAAGCGCATTTTAGTGTCACTCTTACCGCCTCGTCTACCGTCTTAAATATTGCATTCCGCGGAGCAACAGTCGCATCAATTATGGTTAGTCGGAAGGGAAAAGAATTTAAAATGGTGACTGTATGGAAAGCTTTATTGGATTCTTCAGTGTTTCGTATTCTCACTTGTAGTTGCATTCTGAGTGTTTGTAGACATTTAGATTCTCGATTTTAATTTCTTCTACGAAGATTCCTCTCAATTCCTCTGAATATCATGTTATAACCATGACAGTAGTTTATTCTGGATGTTTATTCTTGAAAAATAGTAACATTCACGATTACTACACGTCTAGTCTACACGAAATTAAACATTCAGTTGCGCTTACTACCTGTCTGACTAGTAAAGAGTGCGTCTCCTTCTCAGAAGTACACAGGTATTTATAGAATCAGTGGCATTCGAATCCCAAGAAATTAATATTTTATATTATTCTACAATAATTGCCATCCGATTTTACATTAAAATCTTTGAGAAATTTTCACGTATGTTATATATATATATATATTTGTTTCTCCCTTATCTTTAATTGCAAGAGAATGTATTTGACTTCAATCCAATCGAACCTTGGAATTTCAAAAATTCTCGCCAAGTTTAAAACGAAACTTGCAAACGAAATTTCGCGAAAATTTAATAAAACATAATAACGTGATTGTCAGATTGATCGAACCTGGTTGCAGCCTCGTGATTACAAGAGATTGTTTCTTACAAGCATCGTAGCGAACGTTCTTTTAACATCGACAGACAACCTAGAAATATCCTTTCGATTAAGCTCTAAAATAGTCGCGTGTGCGGCAACGCTCGATTGGATCTCGTTCGAGAGAACGAGAATGAGTAGCAGCAAAGTTCGCGAAGCTTAGCAGTTCGTGGATGTCGTAAAATGTGGGAAATAAGAGGGGGAAAGAATTTCGGAGGAGAGTTTTCTGGGAGAAGATATCAGGCCGGCGGGAGAGAAGACGGCGAGTAATTCACGTAAAAAAGCTTTAGCCAAGTTAAACGAGCGAGAACGGTCAGGGCTGAAATTTCGGTTGCTCTCGTCTCGGTTTACGTGCGACAGGTCGTCTGGAAAACTCGAAATAAGTGAATTCCCCCCTCCCTCCCCACTCTCCTATCTGTCCGCTGGATCCCTCTTACCGGAAGAATTGTTACGCAAAGCTTGAGCGTGGCTTGAGAGCATGCTTCACGGCGCATTCCTTCAAGCTGAGCCACTCTTTCTCATTATCTGCCCCCTCCCCCAACCAGTCGTCTCTCCCTTCCATTCTCCGTTTGCTTTCTTTCTTCAGCCCGAGGGGGGCGGGGGGTGGAACAACGACGAGCGGAACGGTGGTCAGGAATATTGATCGATTTGAATTTTATTCGAATCTCCTTATCGGAATTATTTCAGTTACAGGTGAGGCAAGACTCGCGACCGCCCTCCGGCGGATTTACATACAAATGGAAAATTTATTCATTAATAGCGGAATTATCGACGACCGGAGCGTAAATCTTGCGTCGCGGAGATCCAAATGAGGAACGTGAACAAGCGCGATGTGTACAAGCGCGATAATTATATTCTTGGAGATGCTTTGTAAATCTGGAACGTTGTTCGCCATTAACTGAGCCGAATCCCGCTTGAAAGAAATTGAAACGGCGCGGAAATAAAACGCTTGAAAATACATCATTGAACATCCGTTCTAATTCTAGATATCCAAATTTGTAAATTTATGACGCTATTCTGAACTATTTCAAAGTTCCCAATTAATCTATGATTTATCGATATTTTTATTTTACGTTTTAAATTTTTCGATATTTCGACAGTAAATCCTAATTCAGCGAAGGACCGCTGTTCCATGTTTTTAAGCAAATGCAGTAAATCTACAATCTGCGTAATTTCGATGAAAAGTTTTCGAACCGGTTGCTTCGACGAGTTCATTAGTTCTAACTCTAGTAGACCAGCATAGATTCAAGTGGAACAAAACAACAGGGAGTTTTTATTGCAACTAGGCGCGGTAGGAGCAGATTTATCGCAAGTCAGATTCACGAGCGACGTTATTGTTCGAAGTAGATCCGGGAATCAAAATCGCGTGATGCCTGTAATTACGTGTTGATTAATTGAGCACTCACGCCAAGCTGCTGGCTGCTGCCTCGTACCGACGGCTGCCAACGCCTCTTTTTTACGGGGAATTTATTGGGGCGGTAGCCGTTCGCTCGGTTAAATAAACCATTCCCGTTAAAATGTTCTTTCGCATTAATAATGCCGTATCTGATCAAAAACGCGGCACCCGTTGCCCCATTTTTCCAGATACACTCGACCGATAGCGCATGACATCCGCTGCATCGAGTTGCTTGATGTTCACTCGCGAACGCGGCCGCTTTTGTCATTGGAAAAACGGATCTAACAACCTTCTGACCAACTTGCTTGCTTTAAAGGAAAGTAAATACTGGAAAAATCATTCATCGCGTGGTAATACTCGTCGTCGTGGCGTAGGATTTTGAAAATTTGCACTTAGTCGTTTTAATCTAAAATACGCGATTAAAGTGGAGCACCATCTATTTTTTTGGAATTTAAACGCGCAACATTTTTCGACACGGAAATTTACAATCGTTGGCCATTGAATGGAGATTATTTACATGTAACAAAAGTAGTTTTTAGTGGAAAAGTTGAGCATTGGATTGCTTAAATCTAAAATTTTTTATTCGATTAAATCTTTATCTTCAATATTCAATAATATTAATAATTTAATATAAACTACTATAGACAATCGTCTGTAAACCTAGCAACGCTAGTTGAATAAATTTTGCATACATGCAGAGTCTGCGGGAAAGAGGACATACCCTCGGAGGGAGACTTCGAGGCGATATCTTTCGCGACACTTGGACGAAACGTTAGCCTCGACAAACATAAACACGCGTCGGGCTTCCTTAATTTCATCCGGTTGAGTTTCTGTCATGTTACTCGTTCGGTTAGTTTCATTTGCGGTGATTTGAAATTCGCGAGATCGTGTGCAAAACCGTGGAGATCGTGTTTCCGGCAGAGGCATGAATTTTTAAATGAAACGTTGCTTGTTTCCTCTGCCCCTCCGTGGCTGGCGGCGTCTCGCCGAGGAAAAAGTTTCGTTAAATTTGCCGAATGGTTGGTGGGTTGGCGGCCATCAGAGCTGCGTTAGTTACTTGGATTAGCTTTTTCATTACGCCGGCCTCCGGGTCCGTTTAAAACGGAGCCAATTCGCGCAACCGGATAAATCATTCATGGAGCAAATTACCTGTTTGTCAGAGGAGCCCCGTGCTTGTTTAGGGAATCTAATCACGTTTTTTCCCCGTCAGCGGCCGGGCAAGAGACGCGGCCACCCGCTGAAAACTTTCCGGACACGTTTTATCTTCGTCACGATCCCGATTCTATTTAATGCGCCGTGATCCGTCAGTGTTTGCAAATTGCGATCGACCGTGTCAACGGCTCGCTCTTTCAATCCTTATCAATTAGAATTCTACACAGGCCGTTAATGCGATTTGCGATTATTGAACTGCTCGATCATCTCTCGCGCGACAGATCCTGTTAGGCTCATCTGTTCCAGAATATCGCACGCATAGTAGCGATCGAAAAATCTCTCTCTCTCTCTCTCTCTTTCGGAAGTCCATTCGATTTTATTGAATTGACATCGTGATGGAACGAATCCTGGTTGCTGATGAATGATTGTTTGTATTAAAACTCTCTATTATGCTATTTATTTCTATTATATTCCATTAAACATTAACATTCTGCTTCTCCGTGTTTCTGTTGCAAATTCTGTTTCACTATGTTTTATATTAATGTTTCTTTCCTGTTTAAAAAATTTTGTTTTTCTGGTAGAGAAACAATGCAATTCCTCTGTTACGCCAGATAACTATTGTTACAACACAGCAGTCTTCCATCAAACGTGAAAATATAACAGGAAGGCAAGAGTTGTAACGATTGTCATTGTTGAAACGATTGACGAAATACAATTTGTGCTTCGATATATTTCAGGTAGAATAAGACTGCCTCTGATCAGATACATTTGGCTAACGTGAATTCCTCTTTTACATTCATTCGTCTCAAAGAATAACATTATTCGTATATCGATTATAAAATTTATATCTTTATTTTAGCTGTAGTTAAAAGTAGAATACCATATATTTGGTCAGACATGCCTCTCTAGAATAGAAGCAGGTTGGATAAATTTCTTTCATGTTTATCTGTCTGGAAAAGGACATGTCTATATTTTATTACAAGTATAACAAATTGAAATTCAAGTAGAATGAGGTCACGTCTTATCAACCACTTTCGTTCAACACGACTCGAAGCTGTTTGACTGAATCTATTTCTGAACCAGAGAAAAAATACTGCTAATAGAATCAATACGAATTACCACTTCTTCGTTACAAGTAGAACGAGACCATCTTTTATCGGGCACTGTCACTTAACGTGTTTAAACGAACGTTTTTTGCAGTTATCTGTCCAAAAGAATACCACGTCGTTCAAATAAATTAGAAATAACGCTACAAGTCTATCTGAAACGCGTTGAACCGTATATAGAGCTGAAAATCTAAAATCGAGAGCAGTCTGATTTGATGCAACGGCGGGTCACAGGGTCTATCTTCCACAGATCGTAACGCGTCGCGCGAGACAGATATCAAGGCAAAGATCAAATAAAATAACAACACACGTATCCCTTGTACATTCGGCTGGGCTGGGAGGCCGGCATAAATAACCGAGGGGGTAGGACTTGAAGGGTTCGACGCCGATCGCGGAAGTTACTCGAGGTGACAGGGATTTATTGGGAAAGTTGCGATTGTATGTATAAGCGCGCACCAGGTGGGCGGTGGGCCGGCAGCAGCCCTGGTTCCGTGGTTGGCGTTATCAGCCGTGAGCCAGAGGGTGAGAAGTACGCTTTCCTGAGGAGTTGCCACGGAAGCTGGATGATCGCAGCCGGAGAATTTCCAATCTGCAATTTGGAGTTTCACCACCCGACCGTTCTCTCTTTGGAAGGAGGGCTAGAGAGAATAATGGGGATGTCGCCGAGCATATTGTCGATTTCGCAACTTTCCGAATCTCCGTCCCGTCGTCGATCGATTCTTCGATCAATCGCGCGTGTGTCTGCCTGCGACTGCTTTTCTCTCCTTTCTCCACCCCCCCCCCCCCCACCATCGCTCTCCCCTCCAGGTCTTTCGTGGAATCGCGCGTCTCGCGCGCAGTCCAGCCAAGTTCATCGACTCTTTCCTCCGTTTCTTGACGGAGAAACTTTCCGACGTCAAAACCTCCGCGCCGAGAACCGCTTCTTTGACGTTCCCCGTCAACAAACCTGATTGAACCGAACCGCATTGACTTTATCCTTCCAGTTCCGTGCGTTTCGCCTTTCGTTCTTAAAGCCTTCGATCTTAATTCAGTTGGACGATAATTCCTTGTTTGCGTACGCATTCCACTCGCGTGAATTTATTTCGTATTTATCCATCCAGAAGATTAGCGTTACAGAATTATCTTTTCTCTGAAACAGTAAAGTAGAGTGGGACAGACTTTGTCAGACACTTCTCTTCAACATCTATCCGGGATTTATTAATATCACTCGCGCTGTTTGTTACAGTAAAATTCCATAAATCCACCAGCTTTTCGAATGTTCTCTCTCCTCTTTTCAATAACTGAAAGAGATATTCGGCTCAGTTTCGATTTTCCAGCTCCCGTCTTCTTACAGCAAGAGAGAAAAAGCAAAGATTGAGGCTGACGCGTTCTCGGAGCACAGAGACAGAAAGGACGACGCGTGGTTATAGCAGCGTGGCCACTAGAAAGAGAAGCACGGATAGACGGAGAGACGGAGCTCAAAGTGAAACTGAAAAACCACGATAGAAATTCTCTCGTAATCCTGTTCGCTTTGATCCCGCGTGCGCGAATATTTTTCCCCTCTATGCGTTTTTCAGTTTGGCGCACGCAAACTAAATAATAAAAACGTCGGCAAAACAATCGTTCTGCGCGAGCTTCTTTCTTTGACGTGTCCACGTCACCGCGCGGAATATCGCCTCGCCTAAGATCCTCCTTCGTGTTCGTGTACGTGTAATGAAAAAGAAAAGAGAAAATAAAATCGGGGATTTCGGGCTTCCCTGCGAAATTTCATTTGAGCGTCGTTGTCGCTTTGCGCTGAAATTTCGATTCTTCAAAAGCTGTCGAGCTGCAGCTCTGTGGCAGCGAATTCTCCAAAACACCGTTCGACAACCGTTCATCCGACGATGGATTTCTTTCTAACGTTCGGCCGGCGCGAGCTGGACAGCTGTTGATTGGGCTTGAATATTTTACTTCGTACCAATTGAAAAGTCGTTTGAGATGAACTGAGCGATGATCACGTAGCTGCAGCTAAACTCGACATCCTTGCGGATCGCGTGAGTGGAAAGAAATGAAAGCCAAATAAGAATTTCTCTCGTTCGTTAGGAATTGCCTTGATCGACGGGTCCATTTCGCGCGAACGTGTCCAATTAACGTGAATTTTCGTTGAAACAATCGATTCCTTTCTCTTGAAAAAGCAAAAAAAAAAAAAACGATCGAACGATCAACTTGATATTCAATTAAATATTCGGCATGGAGACACGAGATGCTTACTCTCGCGCTCCCTTGTATTTTATAACGGCGGACGCAATTATCCCGGGCGAAATCGAGCATCAGGTCCGGCTATTTGATATCCTGTAACCGTAGTATCTCGGTCGACTTAGCAAGTAATTTGCAAGATGTAGATCTCGAGGCGTGGGGCGTAGCTAGGAGCGAAGGGGGTGTGGGCGGGAGAGTGTAGAACGAGGTACGGTCCTTCCTGCCTTTTTCTTTAGCCCCCGGGCGAAAATAAATTGCATTTGGCCCGAGGTGACCCGAGTAAATGTCACGAGAGACGCGACGACGAGCTGGGAAGTATTTGTCAAAGACGCCCCCGGCATCGCGGACCCGATGTACACTTCAGTCCCTTGGTATTCCTCTCCGTCTCTCCGCTTCACCATCCTTTTGTACCTTTATAGTTTATTTAAATTTCAAACGTCGCCGCCGCCGTCGCCGCCGCCACCGACGAGACACCGTACACGTCTCGAAACACTCCGCCGAAGAAGGAAATTTTCAATTAATCGCCATCATTAGAGCGTGCGGTTCTCGAACGCCTCGAACCTGTCGCTTGTTCTCAGCTTTTATGAACTTTGGACGTTGAAAGCGCGTTTGATTTTTCCTTCTATTTTTTTTATAAATTTTATTCTCGACGAGAATGGAACTGGGATTGTTTTATGCGTGAATTTATGTCGATATCAACGGTCGTTGATGTTGTAACTCCTTCGCGTGTTTTCAGACCCGTTTCAAATTTGACAACAGTGACAATCGTATCTCACTACAGCGTTAATGAAATTTCAATATGTTCCTTTCTATGAGCGTGTAACACGACAGGCGAATTTCGAATCAAATGGGATCGGATTATCCATGCGAGATAACAATGGCAATTCACCTGGTTTCAATTTTATCGCAATGAGTGAAATTAGAAAAAGATGGCACGTCGATGACAATCGAAATATCAGATACGGCGAGCGTAATAAAATTTCGTCGATGATGATACGTATCGTATACCGTAACACGGTGTATCGGTGCAATATCATTACGCGTATGTTACGTATGTTAACGCGACAAATTAACTGCCGGTCATCTCGATAAACTATACACTCTGCACGTAACAAGTCGTAAATCGTCATTGTTGAAAATTTTCAGCTATTAGTTGTGAAATCCACTCAACCTCGTCGAATTAAAGAAACGCGATATGTTTTTCCATCTATGTCTCTGTCGCTAGTGGACACTTTCATTAGACTTCATATTTACTTGGAAAAAAAATTATTACGTATTTGTACCATGTTGAAGAATATATCTTGCTAATAAGTTATTAAACCTATTTCACCAATAACAATTTTACGTCGTGTGTAGTAGTAGTAGTGTACTTAGTGTACTTAGTTTTCTTCAAACAAATCCTATAAATCTTCTCGAAACACACTTCCGTATCGCGATAGAACGATAGAAAGAACGATCGTCACAAAATTGTCGTCTAATTTTGCGGTATTTGACTGATTTGTAAAAACTGATAGATTTGTAAAAAAAAAAACAAGTGCACACATTAAGTAATAATAAGAATGTACATTTACACGTGACAGATTTATGACGTACCATAAAAATAGCCAAATGTCCACATGTTTTCGAGCGGCGGTGTACGTACCCTCCTCGAAAGTTATCGTCGATTAATTTTTTTATCGCGTCGTTAGCCACGGGATCGAACGTTCAAACCAACCTGCGGCAGACACGTTCGACGCGCGATCCACGCGGAGATTGAAATTTTTTACTAATTTATCATTGCCTGTAGCATCCCGTCGTTGTCCGCGAAACGTAATATCCGTTGATTTACAAGTTGATGAAAAACTCGATATTTCTCGCGTTGAATTTATTAACGTGCCAGAGGGTGGAGCGGGAGGGGATCAATACAGCGTGTGGCTGTGGTTCTTCTTCCTTTTTTCTTTTTCTCCTTTTTTTTTCCTTTTTTTTTTTTTTCTTTTTTATCTTTCCCCGTTCTTTTCGCAAATGAAAAAAATTCCCGGATGTTGCTGCGGGTGTTTTAATCGAAGGGTGATTAAAGGCCACGACGGGGATGATTATCTTCGTCGGTGGCATCGGTTTTTTAATTGACAGCCGATTTTAATTAATATTCTTATTAAATTCTCCTCCTGCCTTGGTCACGGAATATAATTACGGGAAATTGCTGCGGTTAGACGGAAGGGGGGAGAAGGAGTGGAAGGGGAGGGCTCGGACGTCGATATTCTCAATCTATCGGGCATGCCTAGATGTGTTTCTGAAAGTTCAGGAACTTGGAGGCGCGCGGCCATCAACTTGTCGATTTTCCTGATTCGTTAAGACGCGTCAAATTCGTTCGCGAAACTTCGCAGAACTGGAAATAAATCCCTCCGACTTGTCGATCGACGTATTTCCATTGGAGGTGAATTAATTCACGTCACTTGCACCGCTCTTTCGATTAATTATATATACTGTCGAGTCTTCGGTGTTAATGCCGAGTTGTTGTTCTCCAGGCAGCACCGACACTTTCCAGCCATCTGAGTTCCGACATCTTAAAATTCGGTTAACGTCGGGTTGGCGCGAGAGACGCTTCGTGTAATTTACGTTAGATTCTGGCCATTTCACTTCAAGCGATGCAATTCGTTTACATATGAAACGTGGGATGTGCCTGATATTAAGAATTAGTGTAACGAGAGAACATTAGAAAAATTACTCTAGTAGATCTGGCTGAAATGATTCTACCTTGACTTGCAATCAGTGCAATGAAAAGGATCCAGAAATGAGCGAAATCTGTAAAACAGAATCCATCGGTACACACATACCGTCCAAAAATATTTCTCCGAGTGTGCCCTGCACGTCGTTAAAATTGATTAACGGAAAAATTCGGCGTCTCGCTGAAAATTCCTTGAAAAAAAAAATCGAGCCTGCCTCCGCGGAAATAAAACGAACGAGAAGATAGGAGAGACGAAAAGGAGGAGGAGAGGGAGAAGAAAAAAAGGCAGAGGGCGAACGGTAGAAGAAAGAAAGGATTCAATAAGCTTTCATTTTGGTTCTACCGAACGAATTGGTGCTCGTTACAAGGATGCTTCGAGACGGGAAAATCTCGCTGGGAAACATTTCCAGGAGAGCCAGAGGCCCGATTGAGTTATGGCTAGTTGCCGGCGTGCTGGAAGAAAGAGAGAGGAGTGGGCGGGGGGGAGGTAGGCAGGAGAAAAAAAAATAAGAGAAAAGAGCGTCGAGCTGCCGCGCCTTTTTTACTCTCCTTTTTATTCCTCCTCCGGCTGGCTGCTCGCAGGTTCGACGCTCGGAACGCGTCGGTTCTCTCTATCGGCGGGAATTTGCGAAAAACTCTCTCTCTCTCTCTCTCTCTCTCTCTTTCTGTCGCTCTCCGGCCGGCCGAAGTACAAGCTTCTGAAACTACCGTTAGTTTTCGCGGCTACGCAGGATTTATGGGGAGCCGCTGGCGTCCTGGGAAACACGCCGGGGAAAAACTTGTTTTTCATAGAGAAATTTCGTTGTTGCACCCGTTCCGGGCGCAGGGATCGAATCGATTGGATGCCTGATGATCCTTTCTGCTCGCTTTCACGCTCAGATAGTTCGATGACCGTCGTTATTTTCAGGCGGTTCGTTTCGTCGATTTTGTCTTTTTTTTTTTTTTTTTTGGGGGGGAATTTTCGAGACTTTCGAAGCGCTGATTTCGTTACTGGAAAAGTACCCATTCGGTTCCGTGGGAAGTTGCGATTTGAGTTATCGAATTTGTTCAAAGGATTCTTGCTTTCATTGATTATGTAATTGTCGAAGAGCTCTGCGAACCTTAAGAAATTCGATGATTAAGAACTTAAGGTCGACGTTTCTTCGCGAATCTTTATTGGCCAAAATAACACCAACAAGTATCTAATTTCTTTCTTTCTTTCTGAATCTATTTGCTTCTTTGCAAGCTCCACTTTTTCCTTTATCACAGTGAAAAGACTAAAAAACATTTGCAAATACAATTTACGAAGCATCTCGCCTATACGCACACACATATATGTGTGTCCGAGATACATATGAATCAAATACTTTCTATTCACGCTGCAAACGATTCTTTTTTATCCTGTTTTTATTCTCTTGGATATCCAGAGTTTCGAATTACGAAAAAGAGTACAATAGTTTCAAATTCTCGGAACTCGAAACTCGAAACTCGAAAACTTTCTTGGATTTCAATGGGTTTCAATTTCCTTATTTTAAATGTTGCAAATTTCTCTCTCCCTCTCTCTCTCTCTTTCTGCTCACGTCGCGTTTTCCTTTCCTCCTCTTCTATTTTAATTTGTACGAATTGTTTCATGTTTGTGGTGTTAAAGATGAACAGGGTGTATCTGAGAACAGCGAGCAGAGAAAATTACTGCGTTCCTGGGACAAAGGGAACGGCGAGACAGAAGCGACGAACAAACATTTTTTCCGAAGGAACCTCGAAAGATGCTCATCTCAAGGAAGCCGTAGAATCGATAACGTCTTGCTCGCGGTTTGTGGTTTCTGGTGAAAAACGAGTTTACAGAAATCGTGAGCCAATCGGGAAAACCATTCGCGACACGAATTTCGTCCTGGCGAGGAATTAATAATAATAATTAGTAACAGTCTCTCGTTCAGACGTTGGTGTAGAGTCCCGTTTACGGGAGACAGCTTTAGTCGTTAAATGAACGAGACGATCGATTTCCAGTCGTTTAACTAATAGGTTTATAACTAACAGGGCTTCGTGGTTCGATATTTTATCATTCAAAGTGGCTTGCAAAGTCCAATTTAATACTACGTAAAAATATGCTACATTCGATGTTTTACAAACGTTTTTTTATCTCAAGTCTTTCATCGAAGCACGGCAATAATTAATCGATTAATAATTAATCAGTCATTTCTACCGCTAATGTGGAAAATTGACGCGAATGTCGATATTTGTATTATTAGACGAGAATCACACGAGTATCAACGATCTATTAATTCCTGTCTGACTGGTTCTGTCGCGTCAAAGTACCACCTAACAACTAAATAATCTAAATCTGTCCCGAATCTCAGTGAATCTATTTCTAATTGAAACGAGTCCATTTGTTATTCAGGTCTATTCCTATTCCTGACATTTCCCATTGGATTCTTCGTTACGAAGAGTGTCGTTTTGCCTCCGAAAAAAATGCTGAAAGTCCTCATAAAATGAAACCGAGAGCAAGAGTTGAAAGGTCGATGCAAACCCCTCGGTCACGAATACGAATCGGGAGGGAGAACTCGCGAACGTGCGTGCGTAAACGCGGCGACAATTTGCCACGGTCGATCGAAAGTTTAAGTACAGTCTTAGGTTACTCGAGTCTCGGAGCAATGGTCGATAAAGAATCAAGTAGAATAAATGGGCGGACGGTATTAGGAGCGAAAGGTTAATAACGTCTTCGATCCGAGGACGGGCTTTGAAACGGAGGCGCGAAAGCGTGACGTCACGTCGCGGCGGGCTTTATCGAGCCAGCTCAGTTTCGGCAATATCAGGCCGCGATAAATTTCCCTATATCTGTGAGAAATTCTCCAGGTGGTTGGTCCACGTCGCGTCTGAGAGAAAGAGAGAGAGAGAGAGAGAGAGGCACGATTTAACAAGGATGAGCGTAGCTACGTCGTCGCGAACCTTATAAATTCTCGGCAAAGAATGGCTCTGATGATGAGGAACTCTCGTTCTACTCGGGCTTCGAGTGCATTCGAGGGGAAAATGGATGCTGCGATTAGACGGCTCGCAGATACCTCGGTTTCCAAGGAAATTCACGATGGGTTTGTTCGTGCGGTAATTTCACTGCCCGTTCTGTACGGGATTGTAAAACGTTTCTAGTGAAACTCCATTTTGCCGGAGTCCTCCGACTAGAATTTTTGGTTATAACGATTGTATTCGTTAGCTGTTCGCGAGAGCATTTGCACTTTTTATTACGCGCATTATGCGAAACGATTGTCAGGTTTGAGACAAGTGTAAAAATTTATATTAGAAATTACAAAATGTTTGACACGAATGTACATTTTGAAGCAAACATATTTAAACATTTAATTATTCGTTGCATCGATAAATTTTAATGTTCGATGAGACTATATTTAACTCTTATAACACACTTTCTTTTTCATTAAATATACGTTTGCAATAACTATGTTGACACTTGTGCACATCTTGAAATACTTACACATCACTTGTACATACATTTTTAGATTGGTGCTGAATTTTATCAGTGTGTTAATAATATGTGTTAAAACTTCTCTCGTAACAGTGTTAGAATTTTATACAATATAACACACGTAATATAAAAGCTTTTCCATGTGATATGTGTTAAAACAGATTAGCTGACGAAAATATTCGACACGTTTTATGAATATATTATACGTATCACCTTCAACGTCCCTTTTAGAATACGCGAGTAGAAAAAGATGAGAAATACGCGAAAAATAGAAGAACGTACACGTCGAATTTATTTATTTTTTTTTGTTTTTTGAAACGAGCAAAGAACGAGTGGTGAAATTATCCGATAAACGTGTGACAAAGTAAAATTATACTTTAACAAAAACGCGAGAATTTTTCTGCAGCCCCCGGAGAGTAAAAAGTAGTCAGATCGATGGATAAAAATGGAGAACGAGGAACGTCGGGACGAAAGTAACCAGATATTTGCTAAGGGTAGATCGCGTTTTATAATAATGGGTAAATGAATCTTCCTGTCGGAATATTGACGTATAAAAGACTAGTGGCTGGCCAATGTACTAATTGCTGGTTGCCTCGACCGCTCCGATCGACCACCGAAGTAATACCAGTATCCCGATCCAACTAATTACCCAGTTGGTCCATTAGTGTAATTGCTGCCAGCACAATATCCAAACATTACTAGGATATCAGAACCTGTTTGTTAGGAAATTAGACGTCCGCTTCGTGGCATTCATCACCGACTATCGACGCACTCGTTTCTATCGCGTCGTCTGCGTTCTTTCGCAAATTATTCGTCGTTTGCAAATCTAAATTCATTCGACACGAAGCAAGTGTTTACATCTCCAAAAACCACGAGAAATATTTAAGGTGGTAATAATTATTTGTCCATCGTGTACGTTGCGCGTAGAAAAATTGAAATTTGCTTAAACTTAATAATTTCATAATTACAACAATTTGCATCATCAGCATTCATAATTACATCATTGCTTTCACATTTTCTAAATGAATGAAAAATTCCTGAATAATTCGATCATTGTTAAATCACGCTGTTAATTGCAACGTTGTTATCCGCGAGAAGCGTCGTTCGTTATTATATTTTAAAAAGGAATGCAACTACGACGACGTCAGTCGATTTTCGAGATTACTTTACAACCTCGTCGTATCTCTCCTCCTCGGGATTACCAGCTTGAAATATTTTTTTCTCCAGACGCCGCCTCGGGTGTCTCAAGTCTCGTTCCCATCTTTTTTACACCTTCCGTAAACGTCCTCCGAAAACAATTCAAAATTTATACTCGTAACTTATGGCCAGATTGCGCTCTGCGGCGAGCGCAGGGGAGAACTTCCAACTCGTGGAAGACGTATTTCCTAACTCGGACAATGTGTCTTCCGACTCTGAACAAATACGTCTAAACTTCGCAAGATACATCGCCGTCAACTTAATGCGACGTAAATTTGATACTGATGTTACCGTCACTTTTAATGTTTCAACCAACCCTGGTGAAAACTTTTCGAACAAGTTGCTGATAAGAATCTTCGTTCCTCTTTCCCGTACTTTTACAAGGCAGCGGAACACCGACGATACTTACCTTTATCGCCACTCGCCTCGGACCGAAAAGAGAGGATTTAAACTGCTGCAAGAGTCTCGACGATGCTTATTACGCTGCGGGTTTTTATGCATTTGTATCAAGTTCGAATTTGCAAAAATGCGCACAATGCAAAAGTATATAAAAAATATCGAACGAAGAAAGTTATTCATGATTCTTTTAAATGACAACAATTGACACGAGCAATCTCTGTCAATCAAACACAAACTAATGTCAATTCCTTTCAGTATAATTGTAGAGAAAGAAAATATAAAATTCGTCGTATTGACGGATTTGATATTTTTAGAAATACGAGTTAAAAAATGTATAAAAATCTAATAGTTAATCGAGACATCTCTTAATTATGATACGAGTCAAATATTAACATTATCGCAGCCCAATAATTTTCAATTGTTAATATTTAAAAAAATCTAAATACTAGAAATTATTTCAACGAATGAAATTAAATACATCAATTAAATATTTAGTTTTACACTTTCACTCTTCATATTTCTATCTAGCGATTCGCCAATTCTGACACCCGAAACACCTTCTAACTCATTTTATTAGCCCGTTGTACCTCGAGCTATAATAACGGAACTCTTGTTCCAGCCAGCGACGAAACAATATTTCAAATCAATCAACAACACGCTCATCCTGCAACTTGGATCGTAATTACATTTCGGAAACGAATGCAATAAAATGATTCGGTGAGCGCTGGTACGAACACGATTATTGAAAATATTGGAAGCGTGTTTCGGTTCGAATGTCATTCGTTACCAGGGGCCGTTGCAGTAACGATCCCGTTGTTTCGTATTTTTAGCAGATGAAGCGTCATGTTTATGAACATCCGTTCTGTTTATTTTTTCTTCCTTTTTTCCAATTTAAATTCAACCAACTTCGCTTCGTATCGCCGTTTCCTTTGAATTTCCACGAATCCTGAGACATCTTTCTCTTTTCCTCCGATTTCAATTAATTTAGAAACACGACTCGCTGGAAAAAATATTTTGTAATTCAATTTACGTCCTTCTTCTTCTTCTTCTTTTTTATTTACCACGTAGCTAATTTCAATTTGCGCGATGAGAGAGAGCGTAACATCCAACCGTTCATATTTTATTCCATTAGAGATTTCTTTTCTGTCGAAAAACGAAGAGAAAGAAAAGAAGAAGAGAAAGGGCAAAAGGATAGACCCGTCGCTGAAGGAAGAAGTCGTAGCTGACAATCTGATTTAAATTTATGAGCTGTTCATCAGGCGTGAGCCGTTCGTTTACGTTTCGTTAACCGAACCAGAAGTTTCGTCCCTCTCTCGGTTTTTACCGTCGAACACTTCTGAGTCGCCTTGGAATAATCGATGAGTCGATCGTGAGGAGGGGCGGAAGAGAAGGGTAAATAGTTACGTACCTGGGTTATGACATCGTTCCGGTCTTACGACCTTCCGGCACTTCCGCTATAATAGCTTCAACTCATCTTGGAAAGTTCTAGCATCGTTCCTTACAACTGTGCTCGTAATCATGAAATCCCGAGACAGAGCAAAAGAACGTCGAATCATCGGCTGGAATTAACGGCCTCCAGAGTTGATAGATTCTTTCTGTGTTGGCGCATTAAGAGCGAAAATAAAGTTGGTGTCAAGTCTGTATTTCCACGAAATTTTTAGAAAAATTAGTTTCGTAAAATTGAAATGATTGATTTCTAATTGAAGATTCTTGACTATTTAATTAGCCAAGCCGTCACTAACAAGTTTGTTCGAATGTAAAATGATCAGGGACTGTGAAGTAGTATTCTCTAGCATATATTCTCCTACAATTAGAAAATGTCTCGAGTCCGATAAAAGCTATGAAATAAAAATGTCTCACACGTGCGCGGAAAATAAGAAACGTTTTTCCTATCGAAACAGAAACGGAAAAGGCAGATAAAGAATTTAAGATGACTTTTAAATAACTACACAAAAGATATCTCATGAAAATCTTCACGAAACGATTGGGAAAACTCGATGGTCGTGTGTCGAATCAACTCCAAGAATTGACAGAGAAACTCGGCCCAATATCGTTTAACGTAATGTATTAATTCTGAGGAACGAATGTAGATAATCATCTTTGACCTCACCATTTGGCATGAATCAAGGCTCAATGATTTCCTTCGCCTAGTGGAATCACATGGTTCTTGCCGGTTCGTGACTAGTACACGCAAGGGAAGAGGTCTTTCGGTATCGTAAAAGGGGAACCCTTACGACATTTTTATGCGACGTGGTCAAGCCCATATCTTATGCGAGCGGAGGGTTGGGCCGGTTTCAAAAGGAGAAACGTCGATACAGAAACCGTAACGTAGGGATAGTCGTTGTACGGTAGAAGTAACGACCACCCTTGGATTCTCCGTTAAGCGAAAAACGAGGCCGTAGAATCCTGTTATTGCTTCCCGACGATATCAAGGATTCAGATTGATTCAAAGTTACAACCGACCTTATACCCCTGCGCCTTCTTCCCTCTTTTTTTTCTCCTCCTACGCTCGTTTTTTTGTTTCACTCTGTAATTTCGTGCCAGACGATCGTCATAGAGTGAGTCAGAAAAGTTGTTAATGCAACAATTCGATCCCCAGGTTTCAACGATTCGTGTTACTTTTGCAAGCTTGAAAATTCTCGTCAACGAGAATGTTAATTTGCAGTACAAGCTTTGAAATTCTCGTCAACTAATTATCATTTGGAATTTTAATGCAAGTTGCAAAATTCTCGTTAATGTGGATGTTAATTAGTCGATGTTTGAATCATTGTATCTGTAGCTAGGATTCCTCAACTACGAGTTTCGAACACTGACTAGCACAAGCCGCAAGTGGCTGCGCGCCTAGCGTCGAGGTCCTGCCGATCTCCAACGTTAAGTAAAGCAGTGTGCGGAACCCTGCTAGGATGGGTGATCATCGGGCCATCAGCTTCCCACTGATGAGTCTAGGCAGTGACTCCGAGACAAAAACACGCAACCTTCGCCTTCTCTCTCTTTCAACTACCTAAAATCCTTCCCATGCACCTTCTCATCTTTCTATTCCCTTCATATCTATACACAATACACGTGCAGCATCGTATAAAATCGGCAATTGGAATCTTTTACATATCAGTCACAGAAATATTCGTCTCGCTGTATCCATCTCCGACGATCTGGATTTTCATAAAACATTAGTTACCATCGATTCACGTTAGAATAAATCTGAATGCGTGTCATCTTCAAAGTACGACCTAACCTAAATGTTCCGCATCCCCTTCGGGCAGACTTCCTCCTTCTCCCCCTCCGTTCCCGTGAGACAACCACAGAGAGAGAAACCGCGCACGATGTTTGAAAGCTCGGCGCGTGACAAATAAAACGCCAGACGAGAAACGCGTAAGAGGGAGAACAAATACTCTTCGGAATGGAAGAAAGAAATCATCTAAGGAAGTCGAGTGAGCTGAACGCCGTATAAAGCCCTCGCTTCACCGATCTCCCGTTTCGCGGAAGGCAAGAGGGAAACGGAAGAAAAAGGCAGGGGACGTATCGTCCTCTCTTCTTTCACTCACTCGCGGCTCGAAAAGGAACGGAAGAACGCGGAACTGGCGCATTTATTTCGCGTCTTATTCAAAACGCCGCGTAAGACACGATGAAAAGAGGGGAAACTAATGCGAATGTATTTATTCTCGCGGCATGACGCCGCCTGGACGGAGGAAGAGAGAAACCGAGAGGGATGCAAACAGTTTGTTTACGTAACAAACCAATTTATTTCTTCGCCGTTTCCTTTTTCTTTTCGAGCCTCCCCGACTCCCCGAGGGAGAGTAAATTTCTGGTCCTACCGACGTGGGCTATCCCCATTTTTCAGAGAAGAAAAGGAGAAGAACTTCTACCCGTGTTGACTCACGTTCTAAGCTTCTGTGTCACTTCCCCCTCCCCCCCTGCTGGTCGTCCTCTGGTTCCTTCGATTTCGGTGTCGTATCTCACCGATCCTTTGGGACACCATGAATACCATTATCGCCCCTTTTCAACCCCTATTGAAACTTACAAATCGAGACCGACGACTCGAAACTCTATTTCTGGATAAGTTTAGACGATGTCTTGGTTAATTGTATTTCTTTTTTTTTCTGTTTTATTTATTCCTGTTCAGTGAGAGACGAATCAACGTTGTCACGAGTGTTGAAAGTTTTATTTTACGTAGCGACGGGAATACAGAATAATAGAGAAGATGAAAGACTCTTTTTATATTCCTTGTATGTGATAATTAAACCGTAGAGTGCAGAAAGTGTACAAAATACCTGGGGATACTTCATTCGGTAGAATTTTAATAGGTAAAACAAATCTCTACATTTTAAATTAAATTTTAATAAGTAAAACGAACATCTAACTCTTTTAATTATTTTTGTAGCATAAATCTCTGCAGTGTGATGATAACTAAATTCGCTTGAAAAATATAATTCTTTGTACAGTGATTTATTGAAAGTTAGCAGATATGCATGGATATATATGTATGTATTAATAATGACTTTTAATTACTTTCCGTGATTTTTAACATCGCGTGGAAGAAACGCGGCTCAAAGTCAAAGTGTAAAACGACAAAATAAATAAAGAAAATGTCAGGAATAAATTACTTAACAAGCTGAGGGAGGTCTCTTTGAAAGCAGGTTTCCTTTAAGGGACTGCGATTTTCTCGGAATTAATACGGGGGAAAGTCAACGCTTTTGTTCCTTGGATTGGCGTGTTTCGCGGGAAACGACAATGTTTAAAAGCATCGGGCAAGAAAGGTTCGTTCTGATGGAATATTATTTTGAAGTGACTCGAAAGCGAAGGTAAAACGACAGATTATGTATGATTGAATAACGCTATTCTTATAAATTCTTTGAAAGTTTAAAATTTACAATTAGATCCTTTCGTGGAAGGATCTAATGGACTGTAATGAAATATCATTCTGTGCATATTTCACGAAATCTGAAAAATGAAATGCATTACATTATTCAGTAAAAGTGGTATTATCATTCCGTGTAAATCCTTTATTAAGCTCTGTATCGCGTCTTTTCGTAGAAAGCATATCGTTGCAATATATCATTTTCAAATAATATTTATTATTATTTAACGGGAGAAAACAGGATTTGTACGAGTCCATTTGGAATTAAAGTTAATTAAAGTGAAAAGTTTTAAATAAAACGTTATTCTACGCAGTTTAGAAACCCTCTGAAATTTTCACGTACGTCAACAAACACGATCCTTCGATACGATGCTTCGTTCTAATGAGATAGTATTTTAAAGAATCTAAAAATTGAGGCCGGAACAACAATCACGTATTATTTAGCAAAGTAATGGTCGTAAGATATCTCGCGGTATTTGTCAACGGAGAGTCGAATTCAATTGGACCATGCGTTTAAGAAATCTCCGAATTAATCTATAACGTAATGCATGGTCCCGACATTGATGAATAGGGTTGCACCGCTCGGTGACACACACATACGCGCGGAACAGCCACGAACGTGTTAATTGCCTTAATCCAGTATTCGCTTGTATCTATATCCTGACGGGGCAGAAGATAAATTACAGGCTCGTTGTTTTGGCGCCAATCATGCGAATACCATTTCCTCGATCCGACCAGATCACCGTTTCGTGTTTCCACCCGCAGAATGTCAAAAATGATTCCGGGCGATCAGCGTTGTTTGTCACTCGTCGTGCTCGCGTGACACTTGTCCCTTTCATTTTTCAACGACCAGTGAAAAGGACATCACTTACCATCGAACAGATCGTAGTTGGACGAGACAGCGAAATTACCGGGAGAGTTGAAAGCTCGTCGCCATTTTGTCCGCTGTAACGAAGCTTTTCGAATTTTTTCTTTTTTTACGGAAACGCATTTAATCTCGGTGTTGTCGAAGGAAAAATCAATTCTTATTGCTCATTCATTCTCTTCTGTTTCTTTAAAAAAAAAAGACACGTGTAGAATAAATTGAACATGTGTAGAATAAACTTTGGAATTCATGTTCTAAAAGTTGAATATTTAGTAGAGTTTTTATGCAATAATAACAATTGAACTCTTTGGATCTGTGATTGGTAATGATAATTATGTAGGCAATCGTCATTAGCCATTGTCACAGTCTATCGTCGCGATCGTCGTGATTCGAAATTATTTCAGTATATGATATTTTGACGCTAATTGTCCACCAGTAAAATTGAATTGTAATACGTGCGTTTATAACGTGTAATTTTGAAACAGAGAAGGATGGGTACGCTTTAATTCAGTTCGTTTCTTTTTGATATATTCGTATCCAAGTACGTCATGCAGCGGGTGGGAAAGTGAAAAAACATTGAAAAATTTTTTCACGACAGAATCCGTCTCAGATTTCAAAATCGGCAGTCTTTCCTTCGTAAAAATCCTATAAAACTTGACGTACATTTTCTTTTAAATCACTTTCTGTTAATCTCCAAACTGAATGATTGAAAGGAAGATACATATACAAAAAGATACAATATTATGATGGAAAGTTTTAAGTGACTGATAAAAGGAACGTAACAAATTTACCGTAATTCCTCGTTGGTCGTCGAACCGGTCGGTCAGGTTTCAAGACTCTCGGGGATACGATGTTTCAAGACTTTTAAGAGCCCGTGGAAAAGTTCACGGTTCCTTAAATTGATCAACACTCTAAAGTCGTTTGCCAACTTTGTACCTACTCGCTCGAACGCTTTTAAAGTCGAATAATATTTGAATGAATTGGAACACGTTCGCGGCGAACGGCTAAATATCTGAGAAATTTACAACAGGGCGATTTCCATCTGACAGCCTCAGGCCTTAGGACCCGACTCTTTCTCGCTCGCCGACTTCCGGCCGCCTTTCTTTCCGCACTTTTTCGCGTGCCAGGTAACTCCGTTTCCGTAGCTACTTTTCCTCCGTTTTAACTTCATCTTCTTACTGTCTTCCTTTCGCTTCGACGCGGAAAGAGAGGGAGAAATCTTCTCTACCGGATCTGTTACACCAGAAAACTCCTGTCCCGAGGTTTGTCCCGCGTCGAGGAAAAAACGAAGCTGACTTTATGACCGTCATCTGTCTCAGCTGGCGGATAACGAGCAAATTAAAATTCTTTCGTCGATCTTTTAAAATTCACTCTTCACCTCCGTCACGATCCGCGTGGATCGGCGTTGTCAACTTGAGTTACTTTCGAATTTGTTGTCATTTCTTTGTACCTCTCACTCTGTTCCAGATTTAGGTCCTGAACTTTGGTTGCTAGTTATCTGCGATGATAAAACAGATAAAAGGCTTTAAATAAATATTTGTAATATTTCTTATGAAGGTCTTTTAAATATAATATTTCTCTCTTTCTTAATATCAATAATTGCAAATGAGTAAGTTTCTTCTTAGAACATCCGGATTTAATTATCTGGAAGTACGAAGTTGAAAGCAATGAATTTTTCTAGGAATTTTACATAGAAAGACCAAAGGCAGGATAAAAATATGACGAATCTGTTCTCTCTGACTTACTACCTTTTGTGTTGTCTGATAATTAAAAAAGGAAATAACCTGATAGATTCGAAGATACAAATCCACAATATTTTGTAAGAAACATACCTTTGAATCAAATTATCATTACAATGCACAAAATCAAATCTTGATAGAAACACTATTGACACTGACACTTTAAACATTCTCAAGAATATTTGATTTCCGTAAAAGACAGTTTCGACGAACGATTTGACGAAAAAAATACTTTTCCACGAAAGATGGAAAATCTGAGTTACGCCAGAAAATCCGGAAAATTGTCCCGCGTCGAGGAAAAAACCGAGGAGCCGATTTTACGATCCGTCGTCCGTCCTCCCGCTGGCGGATAACGAGCAAATTAAAACACATACGTTCGCCGGTCTTTTAAAAACACCGCTCGTAATTCCTGCCGCTGCGGGGATGGCTCTTTCCACGAATCGTTTAAGCGTTTAAATGTTTTGCCAGTAATTGTAATCCCCGCTGGCGAGTAATTAATGCTAATGAAACGGTCGGTGCCAGTTCGGTGAAAAATCTAACGGGGTAATTGGAAAGTCAAGCAGGAGGGCGCGTTCACTCGTGTGGAAACAGTTTTTCGCGATTACATTCGCGATGTCATTAACGAGAAATATATATATTTATTTATGATGTATGTGTGTGTGTATATATATATATAACGGTCGTGATCGTCCGTTCAGAGATGCGGCGAGATCGCGCGAATTTCACCAGCAGCTTGACGCGCGTTCGCGCTGCTAGACACGGTGGAACTTTATTTCTTCGCTGATACTTGCGTCACGAGAGCACATCAAAGGGTCGGACTTCATCCCGCGCAGAAGAGCTTTACACGGTTCGGATGATACGTCTCGGACAATCGGGATTCTGCAGTTTGCTTTGAATTTTAATTCTTTTGAGAGAGAGAGAGAGAGAGAAAGAAAAAGGTCATTGTTACAACCGCTGACAATGAGTTTCACGCAGAGTTAACCGAGAATATTAAAATTTTTGAGATGTTAAATTGTTAGTTTGACGTGGAAAATACATGGGGGGTAGGTGATGAAAATCTTTGTTATATATATTATGAGAGAAAATCATTTAACATTTGAATGAAATTTTCATTCGTAGAAGGTTTTTATTTGTGAAATATATTTACTCGAAGATATCGTTCTATCGAGTGAAAATGATCTGGCGAAACTGTGACGTAAATTTTCCAAGTTTTTCCAAGTTTTTAATTTTGTTATCGAGCTTCGTTATTCATTTAACGAAAATTATGACGCAAAATACGAAGGAGCAGGATATGTACGTTCTGAGAGAAATCGTGGTTATACGTGCATAATTCATGGATTAACGTCTAACTAAATGTACCCAATTTATTATTACGGAATGTCCTAGTTTCAGAATGGCACGACGTGGAATAAAATTTTTTTCGTTTGAACCTTCGTTTCCTCAGAAAATAGATTTTAAATTAAACATGCGTAAAACTTACACTTGACGCACGTGTACTCTGTGAATTTTTAAATTTAATTTTCTCGGAAACAAAATTCGTCTTGCGAATAATTTTACTCTACATTTTTCGCAAGAATAATCTCCTTGCGATTATTCATTCCTGTCCACTTTGGAATTAGCCTGATTCAAGTATACTTGAGAAATATTCAAAGTAGAATTAGTCTGTTCTATGAGCGTACCATGAAAATTTATACCTTTGGCTTGAATTGTATCTCGCATTTATGTCGCAAAATTTTTCAGATTTCTCGTTACCTTAATGTCGTTTTATTTGCATTAGAACTGCATTAAAATATTACGAGGAATATCCTTTATAAATTCCCTCTCTGACATTTTATTCGACATCGCTTTGCCTACGTCTCACATTTACGTTATCAATTTTCACGTCTGAAAAAAACTTCGGTGTTTTCGCTTACTTCAACATTCATCGCGTAAAAACTTATTGCGAGGAGCACGGTACGCTCGTCCTTTATAAATTCCCTCTTCGTCGTTTCAATCAGTCGAGACATGGATTTCGCCAAGCTTTCAACTTGAAAAGTGTATTTTCCAGCGATACAAAAGTCGCATTATAAACGCGGTAATCCGACGGCGTGTGTAAATCTTGGGCAATCGATGGATAGATTCAGCGAACCAGAGGGAACAGTGAATTCCACTCTTTTCGCCCCGTGTCAAGAAGCACTTAAGAACAGGCGTTGACGCGGAATCGATGGCTTACACGGGCGCCAGGAACTTTGTACACGATTCGGCCAATTCGTTGTGTTCGTTTGTAAAGTGTCGCCATCGCTACCTATGACACGCTGCCTCGATAAAAGGAACAGAGTCGCAGCGAAACCTGACAGGGGAACATTTATCCTCCGCGCGGCGGTGAGATAGAAAACTCGGACAGGGATAAAAATTGCGTGCCACTCCAGAGGAAGTACACTGCCGCGCGTAAATATTCGTACACACCTGGTGCAGTTTGATCAAAAGCTTGATATTTTTATTATATTTTAACTTGTTCCGGTGGAATATAAAAATTTCACGCTATCTTGAAGGTAGTACATCAGCTTAAATAATTGGACACTGGGTGCATTTTGACATTTGATATTTATATCACAATTTATTTATCGTTAATGGTTGTCATAATTTTATATCTTCGACACGTGTTATATCTCAATGTAACGATCGAGTGTTAATTTTTTAATAATTTCTGACAATCATTGGTATCAGTCTGATCAATGTCGGGGCATTCCACTGCACTCGTTGCTCGATACATTATCCGACCATCGTTTACTCCGCATTAAAACTTTCTCGATGTTACGAAATTAAATAAATTAGAGTCTACCGACGCAACGAGAAACAGAAAAAAAATGCAACAAATAATCAGACTGTCTAAAAACTTTCGCAATTTCTATAAAATAGCTTCAGACTTGTTTCAAGCTTTGTTGATCCCAATCGCGTTTCATTACATCACTGCCAATGAAGTTTCAAAATGTCTCGCACAACAAATGAAACGTACAACGAGTCGCAGAATTATTTGTTTAATTTCTGTCATTTGTATGTATCAAGTTGAATTATTAAAACGTAGTAGAGCGTTTGAATTGAAATAACAATGTAAAAAAGTTTCCACGCGTTTTATTTCAATATTTCCTCGAGCTACTTGTAAGGTCAGTTAGACGATGATGCCGCCCCTCTGTGTGCACTCGTCGGATCGGAAATAAATCCCAAAATAATCCCGGAAGTTCGCTAGGACCCGGGAAATAAAAACCGAGCTCCGCCCGGTCCGCTAATTTAGCCTGGAAATAACGATGAAAAACGAGGGCGAGTCGATAGCGTTGCCGTTGGCCAAGGGAAGCCAAGCGACTTTGGTGATCCTCGAATACTATGGCTCCGGCAGACTGGAAGCGTTACGAATTATAATTTCCGGGCACGCGACAGCAAGCCGATCCTACGGATTACTAGCAGCGACAGTGTGGTCAGCCGAGCATGCACACCGAGCGCGCTCGTCTGCCAAGGGGATGGGACGCCTGGCCGGTTCGTACCGTGAATTTTAACCAAAAGGGGGATTTACCTCTCGCCACTCTCGTTGCACTCCAGTCTTCACCTTTCCGCGCCGTGGAAATTTCCGCTCGATAGCCGAGCTTTGATTCGCCCCACCAGCCCCCGTCCTCCGCCTCCTCCTCCTCCTCCTCCTCCTCCTCCTCCTCCTCCTTCTCGTCCACTTCGTTCTTATTGTCGTCTGCAATATGGCTGACTTCAATCCCCGAAACTTACCCTCGATAATTACCTGTCGGCGGGAGACGTACTTTTGAAATTTGTACGGCTGCGCCACCGTGAATTTCGAATTTAGAAAATCTCAGTTTGTTGCCACGATGGCTGGAATGACGAAAGACAACGCCATCGACTCCGAAGATTCAGCGGCAATTTCAATTAAAATTCACTGCAGCACTTCGCGAGATTTCGTCGAACGATAAAAACTGTTTCAGAGTCGATTGACGATGGTCGAATGGAACTAGGGAAACAGGGAGAAATATCTGGCGTTTGTTTTCTAATTCATCGTCGAAAGTGCTCGCGGCGCGCGCGGTTGAGAATTAACTTTGCGAGATCCGACGGGCGGCAGACAAGGGAAACATCCTTAAGAAGAAAGAGCGAGACGTTCGCAACGTTCTTTACAACAGGATTCCCTCGGTCTCGGTCTCGTTCAACATGCAAACACGGCCAGCATGGACGGTTGTTTGCGTTCTCGAGTGCAACTTGTTGCGGATCCCAATTTCTTTCGCGAGCTCTTCAAAGCTTGTCGCCGGCTATTCTTCGCGTTAATGTGAATTTCAATGCGATGAAAACGTGATTACAGAGGTGGCTGCCAACGTAGACGTTTATTCACTTTTCGCCGCGTTCGATTCCGCGAGACATTTTATACGAATTAACGAAAGTTTCGACTTTAATTTTCATCGTCGTTACGGTTAACTTTCATTTCGAACAGGTAAATGGCACTTTTGTCGTCCTTCGTGCGATAGATTTTACAAAATTAAAGTCAAGGTATCTCTTAAATAGTTTTCCGAGCGATCTACAACGATTATAAATAAATGGAGAATAAGTGATCACGAATTACAGAAAACATTCTTCGTTTTATTAACAAAATTTTCTCACGTCTCTCAAAACAACGAAGATATTCGAGATGTTCGGTATTTCAATTGGCTGAATGAAACTAACGTTACGAGTCGTAGATTACAAATTACTGTAGCGGCAACTGAACTTGAAAAACTGAATGATATCACGTTAAAGAACTGCTCGATTGTTTTAACATTAATTATTTCATTAATAAAAGACGAAATTAGAGAGATTCAACCTCAATTTTGAGCTTGTGAAGGATTTGATCAATTCGTCAATTCGGTGATATCACGCAAGAGAGGCCCGGAATGAAATAGAAAAAGCAATCGCTTCTGGAATTTCCGATCGGGTAATCGACGAATGACAACGGTGGGCGAAATCAAATATTCATGGGAATTTGATTAAACGTGCAATTGATTTTTAACGCGAGGCGAAATATTGATACCGGCGTTTAATGCATCGCCGATTAATCGAAAAATCTGTAAGTAGTATCTGTCCGCGTCGGCGGAATCGAAATCAATTGTAACGTGCGTGCGTGCGTGGTGAGCCGAGGCGAGGCGAAGATTCTAAACGGTTCCCAAACGAGAACTCTTAATGACATTTTCCTGTCGAGATGTTTCTTAGAAACGATCTCTTCCGGCGACACGACGCGCTAAAGAGACACCATTGAAACGTGAACTTGCACTTCTCGGCGGTTTCTCGGCAAACCCGACGAGCACAGTCGGAAAAGTTTCTTCTCGTAAGCAGAACATAGACAACGCCTCTCTCTCTCTCTCTCTCTCTTTCTCACTCGATGTCTTTGCCCCGAGAGCGGAACACTCCATTTGCGAGCTGCGATTGACCCGGATAATTGCGCCGGCGAAGCACGTTTTAACCTTATGAATAGATTTCGCACAACTCGATTATACTTGAAGACGGCCGGAGCTTGTGGCCAAGAAAATAAGTAACGTAGCGAGAAATTGAGCAAACGAAAAAAAAAAAAAAAAAAGAAAAAGAACGAGGAAAGAAAAGAGAAGAGGTAGGATTTCGGTGGAAGCGGGTAGAAATTAAAAATTACCTGCAGAATGGATTACGAGCAGTACAGATATCTAAATGTTTGTTTCGTTTGAGAGACAAAAGCAGTGCAAAAGTAGAGGAATTGAATAGAAAAACAAGTGGCGAATTTCTATGGCGTATTGTGTGAGATCTCCGAGGGCTGCAAAAGTGGCGGGAAATGCACAGTGTCGAAAGAAAAATTTAATGCTCTCTCAACACTTAAACTATGTCACCACGTCCATTAGCAACCGCGAGTAGCCGCGAAGTCCGTAGAACAACAGGCAACTGCAGCTGCAAATAAATCATGACCTGTCCGTGAAAAGTTCTCCACGATCGTTCCGTTCACGCGTTCCGGCTCTGTTAACTCTGCCCGTCGTTAAAATTCTATCTGCATTGTGTGCTTCTGTACGGAGTGGGAAAAGCTGCGTTGAACTGCAAGGAACGAAATCGTGGCGATAACAGGGAAGCAAGGGAAACGGTTGAAGGGCGTTGAAAAATTTGTTGCACGGCGAACATTGTCCAATTTTCAACGTGGATTCACGCGTGCTGCTCGGCGTGAATATTCATGGCGACGAGAGAGCTCTGCGCGGGGTAGAAACGAACGTAGACGACGAAAGGGCGCGGTTGAAAGAGTCCTGACTCGGGAAAATACTTTAGACGTTACGCTGGTGGCCGCCAGTTTTCACATTCTCGCCTACTTAGCTCTCCTCTACTCCTTTTTTCGAGAAAGACTCTTCTTCCTCCATTTTTCCCCGCTCTCCCAGCCATTTCTGCGAGCCGGCCTCGCGATCCCAGCGAGACCTTTTCAATTTGCAGCACAGCCGCGCACCGGCAACCGCTCGCATTTTAATGACGGTGATTATTAACCGCCACAATACAGTTGTGCAACATATTCCTTTCTTCTTTGAAATACGCTTGTGAATTCCCTCCTCCCTTCTTCCCCCGGTTGCCTTCCCTGCTGTCCTTTTGTCCCTTCCCTTTTTCGCTGGCTACAATCGTGAAATACACTTCTCCGCCAGCTTTCCCTCTGTTAATTTTTCCGAGCCGTGCGTTAGAATTTAGAAAGCGAGCTTCAGCTTCTCCGTTCTCGCGAATTAATCGTGATTATTACTAGCTCGAACGCGCAGCTTGCGCGATATATTCCTTTCTTCTCGAGAAGAGATACGAGAAAATGTACTCTCCTCCTGATGCTTTCTTTCTCGACTCTACACACACTTGCCGTCCTTTTATTTCCTCCTCTTTCCCCAGCTGCAATCGCGAAATAGACTTTTCCACCACTAATTCTCCGTTGACTTTTCAAGGTGTACGTTAGAATTTAGATGGAGTTTAGTTTGTTTGTTCCAGCGAATTCGTTTAGCAATTATTTTGACAGACACGATATAGTTGCGCAACGTATCCCTTTCTTCAGTTGAAACACACTCATGAATTTTCCACCTGCCGCCTTCTCTTCGGTCTACACGTCTGCCATGTCTCTTTGTCTCTCTCTCTCTCTCTCTCTAGCTGCAACCGTGAAATGGACTTTTCTGCTATTTCTCTTACCGATCGCAGAGATTTTACTTCACGCAGCTTCGTACTTTTCTCGGGTTGCCAGTTTTTAGTTGACTTTTCAGTGTATAACAGTGGACGAAAGAAACTTTAAATCTCAAATAATATCACCGAATTATGGACAATAATTTATTGGTTTTGTTCTGCCTTTTTTGCGCTCATATATTACATTATACACGAATGTTATATCGTGTCTTCAATCTCCCTGAGGATTTTTTAAAAAATTATTTTGATACTCTCATGTAAGAACCAATTTATTTTCCAAACGTTCAACTTTATTTCTACGCCAACTCACCGCGTTTGTCACGCATTACAAGTGCGAGGGAAATTACAAGTTGAAAGAAACGAAGGCTCATAAAACTCTTTATCCTTTCGCATGGTCGCGGAAGAACGTTGCATCTCTATATTCATAGATAATGATACCGTTATCCCCCGTCGTTATCGTTATCGTCTTTCACGCTTCTTTCCCTTATTCCCCCGTACAAGACAGAATTTAACTGTGAAGATGCAGAAACGAGAGTTTATTCGCGACGAGGCGGGAAACAAAGTGTTCGAAACGATAGTTACGGGTTGTAGGTAACTCGACGTTGGCAGCTAGCTTTTTCCACGATCGAGCGTTCTGTTCGCGACCTTAATGACCTCCGTGACATTCGAACGGACTTGAGCCTCGACGACCTTAATGACTTTGAATTTTCCATCGGAGTAATTTTACTTGACTATTTTATATAGCCGAGGCAAACGATCTCGCGGTCTCTCTGGTAATTTTTACCAGACGCCACGGCTCTTTTATGTCGCAAAGAAAATAAGAAAATCTTTTACGTTACGAAAGGATACGACTGTTTGACTTTTCGTCCGTTCGATGAGCGTTTGTATCCGCTGCAGCTGGTGTTTTAATTTAAATGAAAATATCGAATCTCCACGCAACGGTACGCTCTGCGAAGTATCACGATTGGAATTTTCTTGAAAGTGCGGAGGTTAACAAGCTTCAACTTTTAATCACATCATTTTAAAATCCATTCCTTGGTTTTCAGAGAGACTTCGGTTCAGAAAAATCGCCGACTCAACTTCGACCGTATTTTGTTTTAATTCCCGGGGCGAGGAGGGGGGGATGAGTTCATCAATATTAAATTAAAGTTCACGGTTGACATAATTCCGTGTCGAGTGTATTTTAAGTGAGACGAAAGTTTGGTAGAGTTGCTGCGAAATAAAGAATAACAAATAAGAACCAACCAGTTCTACTTGGAGATTGAATTCGAGATTCAGTATAAATTAATCGAACAAATTGATAATACTGAGTGGGATAATCAAATAGAAACGTGTAAATATAAAATATATAAATATTCGGAAATTAATGAAAAAGATAGTAGACATCATTTCCTGTATTAAGGAAATAATGTTACATTGGAAGTTGTCCGACTTATGATGGAACATTCTACTTTATTACGTTCGCAGTACAATCTATCATCTCACGGCCGTTTATTTTTTACAAAACATCTTTAACGACACGATGTTCAATATGTCTGAACGTGGAAGAAGAAGCTTTTATTAAACAAGATGAAATTTTTCTTAAAAAAATGATAGCCAAGTGGCGAACGAATACTGCAAATTTACTAATCGAAGTTTTTTAAAATTAAAACAAAGTTTTACTTTACTAAAAATTTAATAGCAGACAATACGAAATTCCGATTCCGTGAATGTCAAGTTAATCGCAAATGTTTCCGCGAACTTTCCAACAACCGAAAACAGGATTACGATTCTTTCGCAACTCGGGTAAATTAACTTCTCGGCAGCGAAGGATCAAGGATGCAATTTTTTTGCGTCAAGATGCAATTAAGCTTTCGAACATTTCGCCAGAGGAATTAAAATGATGCACGAATTCGCGATAGACCTGAACAAAAAGCAGCGGGGACGCTTTGTTGTCGGTTCGACGGCTCGATTTCAAAGGAACATCGTTTCATCGAGGATGTTCCAAAGAGAAAATTGTTAGGCTTGGAAATCAGCCTTGGAAATCAGCCTGACGAGGCTCGAAACAAGGCGACCTGAATAATTTCCCCGTTCCCCCGTTGCACTCCACGAACCTTGAACTCTCGGTCCTGTCGGTACGGCCAACTCTGCCAGACTTTTCGGAAATTACGATCCGATAAAATTTGAATGAACGTCTGCATTCCTACTTGCTGCATCTGCTCGCGCGAATCTAGATTGATCGTAAGGAAAAAAATAAAAAAAAAAAAAAGAAGGCGAGGAAAAAAGGAGCGAGGAACGCGTGCGGGTTTCATTCCACGCGGAGACACTTGGCTGCTCCGGACGTTATCTCGCGTCGAACATAATGCAACCCTCCCTGGAGCTACTTCATCGTCTGATAAAAACAGGCCACTGTATCAGCCGCGAATACACACGGCCGTCTAGATAAATTCAGACCTCGATGCGAGGAAATCGAGTACAAAGGGTTAACTTGCAACAAAATTGAAAAGCGTAAGTAGCCGCACGAGAGAAGAAAAAAAACTCTTAACACGGAAGAAAGTGTACGAGTGACAATTTTGATAGGGGCATAGGTAAATAGAAAATAGGACTCATTTTTAAACTAATTTTTTTGTTCGAGAAATCGACTAATTACTTGAGAATTTTATTAAAGACACTTCTGTATCACTCGCATAATATAAATTACAAGATTAATTACAAAATTACAAGAGAAATTACTGTAAAGCATAGATAATTATCTCAAATGTGCATAGATATATTTCTACGTAACCAAAAAGATTGATTTTAAATAAAAATCTTTGTCTACTAAATATTTCAATGGATACTTTTGTTTTTTCTTACATGTTTCATTATGATATATACATGTAGGGGACACGACCCAGGCAGCATCGTAATCACAACGTGGATCCAGGATGCAGTACCGTCAGGGCCATGAGGTAATTGTCAAAAACCTCTCAAAAACATGCACTTTTCGATCTCTTGACCAAGGCGCCAGTAACCGCAAGTTTCTAGGACCTAGGAGGTCCACGTTGCGTAAGTCTTTCCGCGTGTGCGTCTTCTACTTCGCTTTCGCGACAAACTAATAGTAAAAGTAATTAGCGTTTGGACATTGTCCCTTGTGTATATATTTGTATCTCTTTGTATATCTGTTAGTGTAAATAAACTCATTCGTACATTTTTAGAACCTTAAAACTTCCAAAAATGCATAAACATCGGCGGATTAATAGTAGACAGTACCACTGTATACCGGGAATGTACAGAATCATCTACGAAATCACTCGTGCTTAAAAAGTTATTTAACTTGGCAACAAAAAAAGAAAAAAGCAATAGTAGCTTTAAATACTTAAACCGACAATTTTCTCAATCACCAAAACTAATCGTCTCATCATTACAGATACACGATTGTTACAAAGAGAGTTGACGTGCAGCAAGATCGCGTTCGACGTTCAACTTGCCACTTGCGAGCGATATCGTTTCTCTCTATCGAGTTCGTTATGAAAATTTCTTCGCGAGAGTATCGCGTTTGAACAAAGGAGGAGGGAAGAAAAAAAATGGAGAAAAAAGGACAAGAAATGGGGGAGAGGAGGTAGCGTTTCAAGTGGAACAAGACACATCGGCTTAGATAGAAGCGTTGGCCGTGTTTGCGCGTCAACGTACAGCTATTTATACAGCAGCCGCATCCAAAGGTCCTCTGGATCACGCGCCGGCACGGCCTCAAGCAAGACAGACGGATTGGGGTCGAAAGTCGTGTACTTAGCTTAATTAATAAAGCTCGCGGCCTGAAGCTGCCACCTTTTTTCCCCTCCTTCTCCCACGCTAGCTGGAAACTGTCGCCACCCTATTGTTCTCTCTCTCTCTCTCTCTTTCTCTTTCTCTCTCTGTCCCTTTCTCTCTTGCTCTCGCTCTTATCCTTCTTCTCTTCACGTTCCCGTTCGCCCGCCTTTGTTTGTCCATTTATCTTCGAGCTTTTAGCATGTAGCGCGCGAGCTTCCAACCTATCGGTTATCTTTCTGCCATCTTAATTGTTAATTTATCTGTTTGCTCAGCTACGCGGCAGCATTGTTTACCCTGAGCTCGTTGTCGATCGTTCGGTGTATTTGCGTAATTGCACGGTGTGCACGTGTAGAATCGACGCGTGCACAACGGGTCGCGTGAGTGTACCGTTGCGCAAAACATTCCGAGATTTCGTTCAACAACACGTATTTATGGAAAATCAAGTTTTTATTAACGAAGGGAAAAATCAAACTGAATGAAAAAACAACTGATCTCAATCCGCGTGTTAAATATTATGTCGCGCAATTATGTATCGTTCGTTTCGCGGAATCTGTGCGCGTCTTTGAATTTTCCACGTATCGTTCAATTTCACTGAATTTTTCATCGCTTCGTGCGACAAACGCGCCGCTGTGTCCCGGTACCGAATCTCTCTCGTCGCAGTTTCTATTTCTCGCGGATTTTCGTACCTCCTTTCAAACCCTGTCGACATAATCGCGCACAGTTAAATTTCATTATTAACGCAAATGAAATTTGAAAATCGTTCGTGCGATGCGAATGTATAACGTATTTATAAAACGCGCGTACAAATGTCCGGAACGGGGGCGGCCGCCGCCTATATATTCAGATGGACGAAATTAAAAGCAACAAACGCCCGGACAAGATTTAATCGATTTCCTCGATGATATTTGCATCCCGTACAAGGGGAGTGGGGAGGGGGGAACCGGGGGCTAAACGTTCGGCAATAATTTCGTGTTGAAAATCTCGCGTCCGGTAGTTTCCAGCGAGTGAAAACAAGAGCGCGCGAACCGATTGTCCGCGCGATCAGATCAAAAACGGGTGGGAACACGAAGGAGCGTCAATCGTCGAAATGTTTGATTGCGTTTTCGGCGGGATTTTTCGAGTGTATCGTAAACTCGATCGGCCGGTTAATCACGTGAAAGCGCGCGTAAATCGTCAATCCGATTGCATTGACACTCTTCTTCCCTGGGCCGGTGATTCGAAAACACCGGTTGACAGAGGGAAACAACGGGCCGAAGGAAATGCGGAATCGACGAGAGCCCGTTCGATCCGGTTTGTTTTGTTTCGCCCTTTGTTCGTGCCCTCGCGATTTTTTTTTTTTTTTGTCTAAAAATACCTCTTGCTCCCCGTTTCGGGAAGTCGATTCAAAATCGCGGTCGGTTCAAAAATTCCAACGACAGATTTCAAATTCATTTCGTGAATAAAGGAGCGAGACAATTTTGGAAATCGAGCGTGGTGAGGAATGGAAGAGAGAATGGCGGGGTGGTAGTGGTGGGGGGAGGGGAGAGCGGAGCGAACGACGGACGAGACAAGGGTTTGCAATTTTGATGGGTAGATCCGAATCGTGACCATAAAGCTGATGGGGAATCTCTGACAGTTCGTGGGTCAGCGTTTTCACGGAGGATTTAAGCACTCGTCCGTCTGTCCGTCTGCCCTGCCGTGACGTTCCACCGAACGGCCAACTCGATTAAATTGCCCGATTAAATTAAAAGTTGCCCTCGCCCGCATAAAAGACGACGAGGGAGAGAGATTCGCGACGGTTCGTAACGCGATGCTGCTTTGCATTTTAATGGCGCTTTCCCGCGCGTACGTACGTACGTACCTACCCACCTACAGGCAGATAGTTGTACGTACAAATATATCGAACGGAATATTTGAAACTTGAAAGCCGTAGAAACGTTCGACGAGGTAAGAAACTTACTCGCCGTTCGGGAAGGGGAAAGAGGTCGGGGGATATTAATTAATTTTGGAAATTCTGCGGGAAATATGTAGCAAATTCAAACGGCTCCCTGTCAAAGCGGCCCGATGTTATCGAAATTATTTTGCATTGTTTAATTTGAATTTCATAACGCGATAGAGTTCGAGAGCACTCGAACGTCCCACCTGCCCCCGATCCGCCGATCCTCCTCTAGCATCAAATTGCACGCCACGGAATTTCATTAATTTCCGAAAGTTGAGCAGCGACGCTGATTTAAAAGTATTAAACGTTGCACCGCGCCAATCGTATCAGCGAGTTTCCTCGGCGAACAGGAGGCGGCTTTTAATAAATCGGAAAGAAGATGCACCCGGAAACGGCCAAATTCCGATTTATTCGTTTCGTATCCATTCTCGTCCAAGTTTACCGTAACTTCGTAACGAGTACTTCGCGAACTATGTTATAATGCACGGGGTAAATAAAGATCGGATTTCGATAACGGTCCCAGGTGTTTTGCGGCTTCTCGCGGCGGTGTAATTCACTTCAACGCAGGTAATTCAACGTTTCATCACTATCGTGAAAATGATACGTTTCGTAGAAACACGTCGATACGTTCACGATTACGAGTTTTGTGTTTCCTCACGTTTGGAGTTACGATGGATCGAAATGTAATTTCTTGACGTTCGATTCTTTCGAGAAGCAACGTTGGTCACTGGTGACTACCGTAAAAATCAGCTCATTGATCAATGAATGTCGAGGAAAATTATTTAGTTGAAATAAAAAGTATCTGCTTCAAAATATGTTTCAAAATAGTCAAAACTCGTGTTTTACGAAATTTATACCTTGTGAAAATAATTTCATAATTTCAGATTAAATTAATTTTTAACGCGCAGTTGAGACACAGTTGCTCGTGGTTGTACAGTGTAAAATCATACTCTGTGGAATTATTAGACTTATTTGGATTTGGCAAGCTCTTTTCTTCAGATTCTGTAATTTCTCAATTAACAATTTGATTAAGAAAATTCTTCCTATTAAAAGATCATTTCACAAATAATAATAATAATTCAAATTTATAAAAATCTCACGAGTACACGCATCGTCGTTTATTGTTTTCCTCGACATTCGGAGAAGAAATGGACATCGAATGGTTTGAATCGTAAAATCAATCTAAAACAGAATTTTTAAGAGATTTGCACATGCTAAGTCACCAAATCAGATCTCTTCTGTCAATACCAAGGATTAAATCGCCGCTTGACAAGCAGCCAGCTCGAACCCGTTTGATTCTTCGTCTCTTGCCGCGGGAAATATCGGATTAATATTATTCAGCAGGCAAAATGCGTGACTTGATCGTTAATTATCCGGCAGGAGTACAAGCAGTTTACCGGTATTCGAGCATGAAATATTTTCCGATCGACCGGCGCGATTCCCGATGAACATTAATAACGATAAAAAGAAGAGGATCGACGTTGCTCTAACGCCGGACGGCAAAAAGTTGCCGGGTTCTTACACGCCCACCGAGATTCCCCTCGACATCCTTACTCCTTTTTCCGCGGTTTTAGAGTGTTCGGCTACTTATCGGATCCGGCGAACTACTCCGGAAACTTTCCAACTCTACCTCCCTCCCTCCCTCTCTCTCTCTCTCTTTCTCTCTCTCTCTCTGTTCCGCGAGTTTCGTGAAACGAAGAAAAAGGGATCGAGGATCCGGAAAAGGTGGAAAGAGTCTCGACACGTTTCCGTGAAAAGAGGACGAGAACTGTTTCCATCGAGGGGATTTATCGTATCTGATAAATAATTAATTGTTCGTCGAGCAAATGACGAATTTCATACCACCATTTCGTACGCATTTTCTCGCTTTCCCGCAAATATATAAAAATTCACAATTTCATAATTATCGAAATTACCGATTTGATCGACCTAATGTTCCAACTAGTGGGACTTTGATCAAACGGAATTTAATCAGAAATCACAGCGATCAACTCCGTAAATCAAAATATACGAAGGATTGATGATGCCGTTTTTTAAAAATTTTCTTTAGAGTTATTTAACCATTATTTATGTCATTATTATTTATCGCGGTGAATGAACTTGTGGAAATGTATCACTCGTTTCTCGATACATCGTATAGTAATATCATTTCACCTATACAGTGAAATTCAGGAACAAATGGAATTGATCATTTCAGCCTGAGAAAGATTTATTTATTTCCCAATAAAGTGTTTTATTTTTTTTTTCCAAGACTTACGTGCATAGTCTACTGAGACCGAAAGGGCGAAACGTTTCGAAATTCTATCAGAAATAGCGAGAGACTTCCAGGGGCGAGATGCAACTAACAACCAACTGCTAAAAATTATATACGAGATCTCCCTTCCTGACAGTCAATATGTTTGCCCACAACATCTTCATACTCAAAGAATAATGGTTGCACTCGAAGTCTGTCTGCTCGAAACGTTCGAAACATATATACATATATACTGTCACATTTATAAAATAGAATTGCTTCCGAACGTTTCTCCCTTCTCGTTCAATGGACAGCACACAGTCGTGGAACTGCGACGATTCGCAAACCAATGGACGCACTTTATTACATAGAAATTAAACGTTGCTTCAGCCGTCAAGCGACTTCGAGGATATTAAATCCTAATGAGTTAACTGTATGTGAAGATCTTTCGGAGAAGCGCCCTCGGACGTATTTTTGTTCTCTCTCGAAAGTACAACTCGAGTCAATTATTTCCCCCGGAGCGATCGGAATGAAAGCTCGAAAGCTCTTTAAACTTTCCAACCTGACAAGGAGCCACATATTTTATTACCGTCTGATCCATTTGTCCCCTCCCCAACCCCCCGGAGCGCACCGTTTAAGCGATCCTCGCAGTTTCATCCGTTACTCCCCAAAGATCCCCTCTGCCGACTGTTCTCCATCAAACTTTCCTTGCCGCGGAATTCTATCAAGAATCGCCTCGAGTCATAATCGACCTTCCGCCGTTCTGCGGCCAGCGTGGATTCAATTTTAACCGGCCTCGGTTACAAATTATCCAGAGGCGGATCCGCCTCGTCTGTACGTCGAACTTGTCTAATGCAGATCGTAGGTTGCGAGAACGGTCTTGGCATTGCTCGGATAAACTCATCCTTTCGTTTTACATTCTTTTCACGCGTGTGCGGCTGTACAGTTTTCGTTTGTGTTTTTAAAATTCAACACAGTAGGCACCGGGTAGTTGTTTATAAATTTCCTTTTCGAAACTTTCAATCGGAAATCACAAGATGTGCTTTCACTTGAAGGGAACGAAAGATGAGAAGGGTGCATAGAAATGATTTTAGGTAGTTGAAAGAGCGAAAGGTGCGTTTCGTCTCGGAGTCACTGCCTAGACTCATCAGTGGGGCTGATGGCAGCGACTCCTTAACCCCAGACGCTAGGCTGGCCCATCCTAGCGGGGTTCCGCACACTGCTTTGCTTAACGTTGGAGATCGGCAGGTTCTCGACGCTAGGCGCGCAGCCACTTGCGGCTTGTGCTAGTCAGTGTTCGAAACTCGTAGTTGAGGAATCTTAGGCCGCTTTTTCATAGTTTCCCAGACTAACGACGTCTGTTCGTCGAATAATTATTCTTGTTTCTCGATATAAAATAACATTCATAAAACCGAGCACCGTCGTGGGAATCGACTGTTCAACTGTTTCGTTAACTTTGATCAAACAATCACAAACTACGTGTTCTCGCGATATCCATCTTCTCTCCCTCTCTTTCTCTCTATCCAGAGATTCCGCTATTCAGCAGCATTCAGGGAAATTCGTTTCGTCCGAAAACAGGGCCAGACTAATTACCCGGAAAGAGCAACTCGGATCAAAGAAACGTCCGCGCGCCACCTCTTTAAACCGGCCGGGACGATGAAAGCCAGGCCGAGTGGCGTCCGGGAGGCAACGGATGAGTATCGGAGAACAATTAGGGGGTAGAGGATCGTCGAAAACGAGGAGGAGTGAAAAAACGAAGGAGGACGAAAAACGAAGGAGGTGATTCGCGGTTCCTAGGAATAGGGTGGAGAGGCAAGGGAGCAACCATGGTATAGTGCGCGGTGAACGAGGCAAGCAAGAAAGAAGGGAACGCGGGTGGATGTGCGAGTTTCGCGTGGCAGTGGAGAAGCGGAGGAGGCATTTGTGTGTCCGTTGGAAGGCGAGATCTCATCAGAGCTTGTCGAGTCTCGTTAGAAATCGTCGGCAAGTGTTTACTTTCCCAAGAGAATGGTGCACGCCGCGAATCGGTATATCCGTTGGCTGACGAACGTTCTTCGTGGACGCTTTTGCTCCGTTATTTTACACGGCGTTCGATCTTTCCCGTCTCGATCTTTCGATCGTTGTTTGAACAGAGCGAGCCTTTTTTCGAGCCTCGGTTCGAGCGCGTCTACGAGGGAATTTCGCAAACGTTCGGTAAACGTTGAGAAAGAGCTTGGAACGTCAAGGTTGTGTGTCCAAAGTCGTCCGACAAAGAGAGAACAAATTTAGAACATTCGTTTCGACGTTTAAAAACGCGACTCTCAATTTTTTTCCTCTTAAATTCAAGGTGTTTCGACTTAAAGCAGAAAGTTTCTGTCGGTTTTTGAAAACAGAAATGCGTAAATGCACACCGTTTAAGATACACGTCCGATTTAGTACGAAGAGTTTCCACTTGCAAGCGAAGTTCGCTCTAGGAAGTAGCGTACCACCGCGAAATGAGTCCACGCGAATGCGTCAAAGTTCAAATCTCCCAAATCTCTTGAACCAACGGATCTAGCCAACGAGTCCGATAGGTAAACACTGTCGCAACGACGTTCGTGGAATTTCGTTCCGGGGGATCTCTCGTTGAGAGAAAGGTTGAAAAAAACCAGATCAACGGGTGGCATCCCGGAGGAGAAGAGTGTCGGACCGATTACGTCTATGGACGACTGTGCTCCTGCCATAATACTCGGGTCGGGGAGGCAGTAAGTCGCGAACGTGATCCGCGGAAAAGCGTCCCGCCCCCTTTACGTGATACCACGAACTTTTCGGTCCTCGACGACTCCGCTTTTCGTATGTATTACATCGCCCGCGATGTAAACTACTTTAATCCGGGGGTTGGAGCCTGGCTTCCGCTTCGGGATGCTGCACGGGGATTTTTCCACGCCTGATTTTCGACCTCGTATCGCGGCCTCTCTACGACCTCCCCATAGGAACGACGGCGACGATATTACGTTAAAACAACCCCTCTCAGCCTCGTAATCTGATGAGGATGCTTACCGAGACTTCGGAAATTGCTTTCGTTTCGATACTTCCGCCTCCAGCGTCACGATGTCGTCACGAGGACGAGCCGTGCCCTCGACAGAAAGTGTCAACCATTTTGCACTGTTGCGCAAATACGCTGAAACAGAGTTTGTCTTCTTTTCTCTTTCTTTTTTGGAATTTTCGCTTTTCAAAATCCGTAGCTTCTTCTCCGCGTAAGTTGCGTATTTCTCAAAGGGAGGAGGCGAAACTCAAAGTCCGAAACTTAAATTCCGCGCTTAAATTGAAAATGCTCTGTCATCGTGTTCTCGATGGTTCTCGCGAAGACTGTCGCGAAGCAGTCTCGTCACTTTCTCGTAGTATAAAAAAGAAAAAAAGAGGAGCGAATGAAATGACTAAACGTGCAAAATTTTCACGATCTCTCGCCCCATTCGCGTCCGTCCGCGGAAAATCTAACGGAGCGATCTTTGACACGCCATTGTCGCTGCAAGCACGCAGTTTCGCTGGCGCGCGCTGGAACAGAGTAACTGGGAACTGCTGGACGTGTTTCCCGGTGAATGCTGAAAGAACCGGAAACTTCATTTTCCGGTGGAAGCTGGACCGCGCGCGCGTCCTTCGAAGAAAGTCACCTGACGTGGCGCGCCGGTGGAAACGTCGGAGATTACGAGACGTGAGAACGAAACTGCGCGATGGCCGACCCTCTCGCACGAAGCTCGCGAAAGACGGAAAGATCGAAGATAAGAAGGATCCTCGTGGATAATCCCCTGTGCGCTTCTGCGCGAGATAATGCTTCGCGCCGAGACGCGACGAAACTCTCCGTCTCCCTGTCTGACGAGAGAATTGCCAGTTGGGCATCGCGACGAGACAAATTGAAACGCGCAAGTGGACGACGCTGCTTCTTAATTCGGGAAGGCGAGAACGAAGGCGGAACCAGAGAAGAAAGGTGCTACTCTCGTCGATTCTTTGATCGAGACGCGCAGTAAATTAGTACGAGGAATGGTAATACTTTCTCGATACCTTGCCACGATCAAAGCCAACGAAATCCCTTTAGGGTCCGCGAGGACTTTGTGCCAGGGCCAAGTGAACTTTGATGAGAAATTCTGGCGTCGAGTCGGAGCTCGATGCCATTCTTCCCCGCTTTCCTTTCAGCCTTTGAATCTTTTTGAAACGTTGCTCCACTTCGTTTGTCCTACTATTTTACGTCTGCATCTTTTCATTATCCCCCGAAATGGATTCGAAATCCGACAGGGGATCTGTAGTCGACTGTTACCCCGTGATTTTTCCAACACTTTATGGCACGGCGGATTAAACAGATAGAGAGAGAGGGAGAGAACACGTTGGAACAGACTGATACATCGCTGTATAGAGTAAACTTTCCTTCTCGTTCACGAGATATTCCAGCTTGAAAATATTTCGAAAAATCTCTTAATCAGGAGAACCGCTCAATGGCGGCGAAATACAAATTCTCAGGCAGAAATTCCTTCTCACTCACGAGATATTCCATTTTGAAGATTTTTCAAAAAACATTCGCATCAGGAGAACCTCTGAACGTCGTGCCACCTACTCGATTATCATGTTCTCCTGATACAATTTTTGAATTTTCAGCCAGAAATGCCTCCTCGCTCACGAGATATTACAGCTTGAACATCTTTCGAAATTCATCTGTAGTTTAAAGCATAAAATTTCAATAGACTTCCATAAAATTCCAAAGAGTAGAGAACGATTCTAATACAATTTTTAAAAAACAAAGAGAATGCAAGCTTTTGTTTGTATATTTTATTCAAATCTTAGAAACGCACTGTTTGCACGCCTATAAAACGTGTATCGAAAATTATGAGTTGACCATTTTACCGAATGGTTTTACTGTTTAGAATCTTAGGAAGGCAAATAGAAGAGTGAATGAAATTTGTGAAGAGCACCAGTGAATGATGTGTGAACAGTTTTTTAAAATATTCCACGTGTTTCTTCCTTTTTTGCATATTTTTTCTCTTCGGTGTACTGCATTTACAGAGGATGGATTTGGATCTCGAATTTCGTTTGAAGTTGATAGAGTCAGCAGAATGATAATAACAGCGAGGACAAATTTGACATCACGTTCCTCTTTTCTATCTCTTCACGAAATAAATGGAGAATCTGGATAAGTTCAAATATTTATATTAACTGCAAAATTCAGGATGATGAATTCGCGAGTCAAATGAGGTGATACTGATCATATCGTCTGATCATATGAGCATTGTACTTATTCGGACATGAAAACTTGTGTAAATCCGAAAAATCACAAAGTAATGATCAAAACTTTAAACAGTTGCTTAAAATCGCTTAAAGAAGGAACACAAAGATGTCGTCTCTGTCACAGACCAGAAAATACGAGACAACGTTATCTATAAGCGAATAACTTTGGCCAATAAATAAAAATTGATGTCTATGAAATATTTACAATCCTCGTCTTTCTTCAAATATTTCCAGTTTTAATTAAAAGTTTTTCCACGTTCTAAGTGTTCTAATATCCTCACGATCCACTATATATTACATCGCGGCTTTGCATAAATTATGAACCTCGCATAAATTATTCATTTTCTTCGTATCTCGCATTAATCGTCTCATTTTCCATAAAATCATCAGCGTTCGCGGCACTTGCAAATAAAAGTTACACGCATCAACAGATAGAGAAATTGTGCACAAGTAACGAAAAGCTTTCCCAGCTTCTTCTTCTGTTCTTCTTTGTTTTTTCGTTTCAACGAGCAAAGTGAGAGATTCCATGAATAACATTCCAGACAATTCGAAGTTCGAACGTTACTAACGTAACTAACGAGTCGGTGGCGAGGTTGAAAGAAGACTCGAAGCATAATCGATCGGTCAGATTGAGCTAACAAACGATACTCGACTTGGAAAGTATCGATCGGTGCCTCGACATTTTCTACCTGGTCCGCGACCATACCCACACGTGCTTGCTATCCACGCATTCAAATGAAGTTTGCTTTTCAAATGGATTCCCCGCGCCCCTCGCTCCCCTCCGTGAATTGGCGCACGCATAAAATACATTTCCCGCTAACCGTGCCTTACAAGGCGAAGAAGCAGTCCTGCCACGAGATGGAATTTCAAGTACGCGGCGCGCGAGAATAAAAGCCTCGCTCCATTTATGACTTTCCTCCCCGCGATCGATTGACCGATTGTACCGGGTCCTGATATCGAGAATCGGTCCCAGCGGCTGAACGCACGCCCGATTATGCGACGTTTTCCCTCCCGAATAGAACGTGGCGCGGTCTCGTCACATCTCGTCATATATCGAGCCGCCGGAAAATGAGAGAACCACCGGAATGGTTGTTATCCAACTATTCTGTGAAGTGTAACTTCGTTGAAGAGACTCGTCGAAACTGTCGGCGAAAATGACAGAAATTTTTGATCTTCCTGCGACATTCCAGTGTGATTTCTTGAGGCACGTTCGCAATCTTTTACGCGGATATACGTTGAAATACTTTTAAATTTTATTCGCAACATTGAAATGGTCGTTTGATTGTGTTTGAAACAAATTAAGAATATACTTGTTTTCATTTAAATAGGTTTCTTCAAGTTTTATTTCTTTAATAACGTTGACAGACACACAGATTTTTATAAGAATCTGCTTTCCAAAAGAAATCGTGATCTATGAGCTTTTTCACAGTCGCAATAGTTAATTCCATTTACAGCGCTAAGAAACAGAGTTTGATGATAAAAATATACAAATATACCATAAAAATATACAGATTTATAAAAATATAAACATAAATGAATGTATTATAAATTTCAAATAAGTGGGTCAAGCGGAAATTAGTTTTATCACGATAAATACCACACCTCGAATATTCTACATACTTTCGAAATTAGCAGCGTATACTTTCACGCCTCCCGATTGCACGTGAATCCACTCGCTTCACTCGCTCGGCGTTGCAAAATTCACGCGAAACGCGAACGATCGCGACAAACCGTGCTATATTTCTCGAGCGCAAGTAGGGTTAGTCAACGATTTTTCGGCCACGCGACGTCAAACAGCGGCTTCCCATCACCGCCCGACGAACGTAACCCAACGCTGCAATCAAAAAGTCATGCAATCGTTATCGAACTATTTATTAGAGGCAGCGTGTGTTGCGTGACTGAGTTCGATCCTTCGGAAACTCCACGGACAACGTGGTTACTCGTTCTCGAGTAGCACACGTCGTTTTAGTTGAAAGTTGAACAGCGTGTTTGGATTCGACTAGTCAGCCTGTGGCGATAATGCCAAACATTCCGATGAGCAAAGTTTCCAGAGGGGATCACGGCCGAGCGTGCCGAGAGTTTGGTCGCGTTACGGCGGAAATCAGTCGGCAGGGTCGACCAAAAACGTGCGAGAGTCGATAAAACAAGAGCTCGCGCGAAATGAAGGATCCTCCTGGGGATGCAGGAGTCAGGAGTCAGGAGGCGGGATCACCGGCCAGAAACACCGACACCAGTGACAACGTCGTTATTTCTCTCCGTCGAGATTTCCTCGGGGACCTCGTTAGGATCCGTTTTCTATGCAGTTCGATCGTTTTTTAAGTGGTTCCCTCACGGAGAATTATAGCTGCCGTCAGCCACTTATCAGTCGACGCTCGACGGTCGTGCTTTTGACTTCGTTTCGCCGCCAGTACAACCGCCAACCGCCATCAATTTAACCTTCTCTTTGTCGTCTCTTTCTGATCATTTCCGAATGCTATGAATTTCACTTTTCTGTTTCGTACTTGATTTATCGAGGGTCATTTTACTTTCCTTCTCGAAAGGAAAAGAAAAATTCGTAATAAAGTTACCTGATTAATATGTTGAAACAGTTTACGAATCGTGGATTATTGTTATTTCGTTCATCTTGTTTTGAGATATCGCATCGTTTTACTGAAACAATAGTTTGATTGCAGTTAGGTGTGGATGAATAATTACGCATCATTTCGTTTGAAAGGTGGGCGAAGAAGTAGGTGAAATTTACAATGGAACCGAAAGGTGAAAATTTCGTTCAAAAAATATTGAAGTTTCCTCAACGTGTGCACGTTGTAAAAAATATATTTGCAAGAGATATTTTATATTAAAAGTTCATTCTGAAAGTGAAATATGAATGAAATTTCATTTTAAAAGTGAATTTCTAACGCACATATTTTTAACGTACAAACGAATATATCATTTCCAATACCCATAATTAAACTAATAAATATTCGCGTTAATATGATATCAACTAATAATAATACTTGTGCTGAATCTCTTCTCCTCGTTCAATTTAAACGATCAGAAATGACCATGAAGAAGCTCAACCTCATTTCAAATGAGGATCGTATGAAAGTTAAATTAGCCAGACGACCTTTTCATCCACGATCTCTTCCAAATACAAAGTCGCAGTTAAAAATGAAAATTACACCGTACATTTCAGAATTGAAAATATCATGGTCGAAGTGACAAGAACACGGTACAGCGCCGTATTAGAATTAAATGGACATCCGTTTTATCAAAGTATCAAAGCTTTTACATGTTTCGTGCTCGAACATTATATTGTATTAAACATTTTGTTCTCTGTCAGGAATCTATCGAGTTTCAAACGATATTAAATTTCCTCTTGATATCAAAATTTAATAATATTAAAATCTGCCTTAAATTTTCTTGATTGGTCTTTGTTAATTGGTGGATTAATTCAGTTTTCGCTTCAGAGATTTATAGTATGTTTTTGAAATCTGAATGAACGTGTTTGTTTCATTTTATTATTTATAAAATGTCAAATTTCCATGAGAAATAATAAAATTTGTTGTCACTCTTTCAGTTTCTACAATTGAACCCTCGCAAGAGGAAATGATTATTAATTAATAAATTAATTATCTATCCCAAAGAAAGGAGCAAACAATTATTGTAAATAAAAATGAGAATTCTAAATCTAAATTTGGTACCTTTGTCATGGTGTTAAGGTGAAGTAACAGCCTGTTCCTTACATCGTCTTACAATCTTCTTCTCCTTTGTTCTTCAAAACAACAAATCGGTATAATGGCACGTGTTCTGTTTCAATCTGACGATTAGTACGATGTACACAACAAAGTTTCGTTGACGAAGCTTGCGCGCAGAACACTTTCCTAGCTATTAGCGCGAACGATTAAATTTCGATGTAACACATGGTGAAAATTTCCGTAGTGTAGTGGCGTGGGGGCACGGACTAATGACAAGGCGCGTCATAGCAACGGCAACGAAATAGCTATCTTCGCGTTTCGATTCACCATCTTCCCGGCAGACTGACCACTAATTTGCTGCATAACAAGGCCTTGACTGGCTCAATTAGCGGGCTGATTGATAGAATCCGAAACTCGAGCAATTAAGCCGTCTACGGAATTTCATGATTTGGCGCCGCCGCCGCCGCCGCCACCGCCCCGTTTATCGCGTCCCTAAATCGATTTCGTTCCAACCACCGACCTCTAAGGAAATTGATACCTCCGTTAAACCAACCTACCCCTCCCATCGAGAGAACCAGCCCACCCTTCTATCACGCGATATATTTTCTCTTCACATCGAGGCTCTAATGAGCCGACAACTCGTTGCACGAGATACAACGGTTGCAAACTTCGTAGTCTTATTTCGAGGGCGTTTCGAACGAGAATTACATTGCCCCTCGGGTCGTGCCATGATAAAAAGAGGGGAATGTAAAGAATATATAGGAAATAAAAACTTTCCTTTGCACTTTCGTTTAGTGCTTGGTTAATTAATAAATGAAGAAAGAACATTTGTTTTTGTCGTGCGTATGTGTCAAGTGTAATGAAACTGTACGGTCCAAGAATAGTAAAATTTTATTCGAAATTACAATTCTCTTCGTTCTGTGTAGTAAAAGTAAGATTTATACTTATTGTGAGTAACAAAAATGTAGCAAGAAAATATTATAACGAAGCGGTTGCAGAAAATACTCTGTGCATTTACGACGTAGATTTGGCAAAGTAGAGTAGCTCAGCTCAGTTTTGAAATCATACGTCTGCATTCGTTATCTATCCTGCAGCGATGTTCGACAGACACGCGTGATCTGTTGAAACACAGATTAATCGAACCGGTTGAAATTGACAAAGACGTCGAGATCTGCGACGAATATCAAATCGCGTTATCGAGCAATTATGACAGGCGGGTGTCGAAAGCAGGAAAACTATTGTTTAAGAGTGACTCCTGAATCCGGCGGGCACAGCATAAAGGGTGCCGATGATGGACGCATCAATCACTGGCGTTGATTGCGAGGTTTTACCACTTAAACCGGCGTCAAATAACAGGCGTGCCTGGCATCAGCATTAATTTTCGTAACCACTGATCCTGATAGAATACAACGTGAGCCGCGCGCGCGCGGGAGTGGCCGGCCATCCACACCACAAAACCCATCCTGATGCGCTGACGGAAAATAAATATGGCATTGATGGAAGAAATGCGGACGCGTGATCACCAGGAGCTCGCATCTCTGACAGATATACGGATCTATTGTGTTACAGCGGGTCTTCGCTATAACACAGCATACAAAAGTTGCCGATTTCCTTCTGAAGAATAACAAGGGGAGAATTTCTTCAAAGAGTAACGAAGAAACGTTTATAAAAGAAAAAAAGGAAATTCGTGTGTTGTAGAAGAGTCTTTTAATTAATATTTGTACTTCTTACCGTATTCTACGAAGTACTATTTCACTTTCTACGGTTCTTGAAATAACTTTTACGTTTATGTTTAATATCTTCATGAATATATCTGAATGAATATATTTCATTCGTAATATTCGAATGTTCAATATTAAATGCACGCGATTAAAGTTTCCTACGGCTTCTGAAATATTTAAGACAATGTGGTTGAAATTGAAGGTCGTTTAAACTCGATGGAAAGGATCGCGCGTTTTGACGGGGAATTAATAACCATTCAGTTTCGAGCCTGAAATCTCCCGCAATGTTTTAAAACCGTTTCATTGCAGCAACGTCATGAAATAGAATTGGAAGTTTATCAAGCGTTTGCAGAAAAGCGTAGGGGGCTTGGAAAAAGTTTCCTACACAGTTGAAACGTTTCGCGCAGTTCGATGAAAGAAAGATTTAATTCTTCGAAGCTGACTTCCGCTGGAAAACAAAAAGAACGTCCGTGCGGAGTCAACTTTCTGAAAGCTTTTCGAAAAAGGAAAAAAAAGAAAAAAATTCTTCGCGTTCCGAACCCTGTCAGACGCTGTTACAGCGTTTAAAATTATTTTCCTAAAACGCTCGTCAAATTCTTTTCTCCTTTCTCGGTTTTTTTTCTTTAACGAACTCGAAAGAATCGAACGCGACTAAATTCCGGCTTGTTTGGTTCCCGAGCCGAATAATTTCATGCAGACATTAATGGCTCGACGATAAAAAGATCACAGAATGCCGATTAATTTCATGCAGATTGAACGCTTGATTTATGGTTTGCTTTATGGCCGTGCACGCTGGTTAAATTTGTCAACGCGGCGCGTGATTCGAAAATGGTCGAGGTACCAAGTACTCTAACTTTGCTCTAACGAACTTTCGCGTTCATAAATTGAAATAAAATTTGAAATTAAATTGAAGGTTCGTTCGGAGTGTGATAAACGTGATTCGATGCCGTGAGGCGGAACATTTCAACTCTTTCGATAGTGTTGCCTGAAAGAAACAAGCAAACAAATTAAAAATACTAGAGCAAAAGAAAGTATATCAAAATATAGAAAGGTTGGAACTTTAAATGTAAAAACATTAAGATAAGGGAGTATTAAAATATTAAAAATTCTAAAACAAAGAGATACTAAAACTTTAAATGTTAAATTGTAAGGTTTCGGCGGTGACAAAAGCTTTAACATTTAATCGATGTAGCATTTTGTCTAAACTCTGCTACTTACAAATTTCAGTCAAAATTGAGAAGAGGGGAGCTGATAAATTTTTGGACAAGCAGCGTTTAGCAAGGGAATGGATCGGTGTATTCGGCGCACGTATTAGACGGAAGAGGAACAGCGAGAGGTGGGAAAATGAAAAAGAGGAGAAGGGACGGAGATAGCGTTTAGAGTGAAGTTCGAAGCGACACAAATTAGCCTCCCCTATCGGCGCGGTATTATTATCGGGTAATTAGCAACATTCGGCGGCGATTTATCGAATCAGGTTAAATAGAGACGTGTGCTGAAAATTAATGACGCCGATTTTCAAATCGAACGCTCGATCAGTAAGCACTTCGTTATCTAACAGCCACGTGACGTGTATTCGTGATTCATTCTCCGTTATTTGTCGTTGTCCTCGAATTTATGAGAAACATTATGCGCGCGTTCCGAACCAAAAAACGACAGGAAATCTCCGAATTTCCGAACAGACTGAAAGGAGAGGCTGAGATTAGCTTTGAGATTATTTTATTGTAAATGGTCGGGATACACGAGTTCTGACTACGAATTGCAACTGACGACACTTGCAGATAGATTTATTTTCAAGATGTCGAAGATCGAAAAAGCGATCAAATTTGATTTTATAATTGTTATATTAAGAATCGTAGAGAAGGGATGTTGTCTGAGATCCAGAGTCTGAACAATGACTATTATTGTTGGATTTTTGACAAACGGAACAGCAATAAGTAGACTTGTTATAAGCAGTGAATTCTCGTGGGATTTTATAATTTTAAATTTTCTCAGAATTGCATAAAAATCCGTAGTCTGATAACAAGTAACGAGCAAGTAATACAAAGCAAAAGTTATTAGTTAAACTGAAAGAATACACAGCAGCTCAAAAATAGCAAACCTGTTAAAAATTACATTGACAGTTTTAATTTAATCGTTGAAAATGTAGGAAGCAGCGTCACAGATTATTCGAAGATTCGAAGATTGTCAAAGTAACTGAGGAACACACAGAAAAAGAGAGAGAGAGAGAATTTTTCCAAACATTCGTAACGGATGGAAATTTTCTAATATTCTGAAAAATCGAAGAATCACTTCGAAGATTGGATCCCGAACTTAAGCTACGGTTACAATTTCGAGCGAATCGTGCGTGAAGCTCGCAGATAAGAGGAGCTCGAGAGCGCAGCCTCCCCCGGCGAGACGCCGCGAAAATAAATTGAACGCACAGTGAAATTTAATTCTCGGGCTGTCGTCTCGTCAGCGATTATTCTAAAAGGGCTGAAATTCGCGCGTTTGCGCTTCCGTGAATGGGCCGCGCCCGAGAGAGCAGAACAGAGAGATGCACGCGCAAAGGAGGAGCGTCTCTGGACTCCGGATTCTGAAATCTCGATTCACGCGGGAGAGTAGCTTTCACGCGAATAAACAGAAGAGCCTTGCGTGAGGAAAGAAAAGAACGCGTTCGCGCGAGAGCTGACTCTATGGGAGACAGATTGATAAAGACGTGAAACGAAAAGGGTTGGAAACGAGCTAGAAGATGGAAAGATAGATAGGTAGAGAGAGAGAAACGAAAGACAGAGAGAATTAAGGAGTGTAAATGAAAAGAAATAGGAACAGAAAGTGGAGAAAGTGGAAAAGAGAGAATGGTAGGAAGGGTGAAAGGAAATGGTGAAAAGGCTGAGCTGAAACGTAGCCAGTGTCGGGTGGCTCGCTCTGTCACTTTGCAAGCCAGATCCACTTTTCGGGCTTGGATATATAGACTTTGAGAGGGTGGATACGGTCTACATTAAGTTTTGAATAATTGGGAGACGCGGCACGCCAGGTCGAGAACTCTAATGCACCACTAACGAAATTGAGCTTATATACGCTTTCCCCCGCCTCGCCCCGGCTGAAATTGTATTTAAAGTTCGTACGTTGTTTGAGATCTGCTCGAGGCTTCTGATATTTCTCCGAATAATTTCGCTAATTGCTTTATAAAGCAACTCGCTCCGCGAGGCTTTCCCATCAGGAATCGAATATTTTCTGGACCTAGTCGTTTGAACCTTCGGAGAGGGTAACAAATCGGGGTATATTTATTAGTCTGGTACTCGATACAGTCTGATACACGGAGATTCGTGGTGAAAGAGAGAATGCGAGACGGAGAGAAAGAAGAGGAAGAGCTCGGTAAACGATAGGGCGGGGGCCAGATGAAGGGAGCAAATAGAGAAATAAACGTTTTCAAATTAAATGCAAACTTGGCCGGGTCAAAGCCTTACCGGCTTGAACGTCGAGCGTGGACAAGTTATCGCGGACAGAGAGAGGAGGCTGGGACTTTCCTGGCCGAAAGACACACGCGCGCGCACGTGGACGATGGTGGAATTTCCTCGAAATTTTCCCAGTCGTCGGGCACATAAATTCCAGAAGGGATCGACGTCGATGCAAGGAGAACATATCGGAGCGGCGGTGTCACGGCTGCCGTCGAATCCCTTCGTCCGCGATTTCGAAAATGGATAAACCGAAGAGAGGGATTCGATCGAGAGCGAGTGATTTACCACGAAGGACTTCGACGAGAAGCCTTTCACAAACGTACAGAGAGATGTCTGCGTTCTCCATCTTACGTATCAGGCATTTTACATCGGATCGGTCGAGGGAAAAGCGAGGAAGAAGAGAGAGAGAGAGAGAGAGAGAGAGGAGAAAAAGAGGCAGGAGGCGAAGCGGAGAGGAAGAAGAGACGAGTTGGTTGAGGCGAAAGCCGACACACGCGCAACGACGTCGAGAGGGGACCGGCTGAATTTTATTTTCCTCCGGGGATAATCCTTTAGCAGCGGGAAAATAGTGTACCTCTCGGGGCTCGGAGGAGGTGCCAGGTCTTACGAATAAAAGATTCAGAATCAAAAATTACTCTGGCTTTCTCACTCGGTGTTCCTGTCTTAACGAGACTTTCGTTTAATATAAGAAGATGGAAACGTCGCCTAAGCTCCCTCTCCCCCGACGTCCCGAGATTCAATTTTAAAACTTCGCACGGAATAATCAGCACTTGTTCCGTGTTACGAGAGGTGCTTATATTGTATTAACGTCGCTGATATGTTAACAAAAGGATCAAAAAATAATACTCGATTAATCGTGTTTGCGTTGACGCATTAACGACTGTATCACAAAGTACACGCGTGCAGTTTAATACCGAAAGAAACGTTGAAAATAAGAATTTCATTCACGTTTTTAATTATTTCCTTGCTTTCAGTTTTCGTTTAAATTTTTCATTTGAACGTCAAAAATGTTTAATGTCCTTCCTCTGCGAATGCCTTTAAAACACATCGCGATAATATCAGAGCAAATGTTATGTTATGTTATCATAAAATTACAATGTCTGATTGTCAAAGTTGAGCATGAATATTCCCACCTCTAACCGATCTGACTGACAATGGTCCCGTAAACCCGTTTCAATTCCCTCCAATTGCTCTTGCAAACTTGCAACAATTATTTTCCACGAACAAACTCGAAATGACACCAATCGTTCATCGGGGAGTGGAATCGTCCCTTTTGTCAGCACGCGAAACGTCGAAGGTATTTAGAATCGGTGTCTCGGGGTTGCTCAAACGTTCGCGCGATTTCCAGCAATTTGCACGAGCCGGCCAGGTTCATAAATCGCTCACGGAAGAACGGTTCGTCTGTCTCCTTGCACGCTCGCGGAATCACGGCCGGCTAAAGTGTATTCCGTATGGCCGAGAGAAATGATTGGAGGCCGCGTCGTTTGCATGTCGCGAGCGAGAACAGGCTGCCACCCGTTATCGACTTTCTATCAACACGTTGGTCACTCGAACCCGTCGAAATACGATTGGCTTTTCGAACGGTGGCCGCGTTCCCCTGACGACAGATCGTTGTAATTAAATTCCATCGAGGGCGGGGGAGGGGGAGGGGGAGGGGGAGAGAGCCGGCTCAATTTTGCATTTAAAACACCGGCAACGTATGCGCGTTTACACGTAACCGGCCGAGCCCACCCGACAACCAGCCCTTAAAGGGACAAATTGCTGCCCCGATACACCTGACAAACTACCCCGAGCCAGCCGGCATTTTTCTGTCGACTAGTTTCAACTGCTCTCGCGGCTCCTTCGAGAAGATCAGGCCTGAATCTCCGAAGAAGACGGAAGTTGGAATCCTGTCTCTTTTAAACACGCAACGCTAAATCTGAAACTATCAGGAGTTCGGAATGCATTATGCATTCTATGGTAATGGAGGTTTTTTTTAAAGGAGTCGGGCTAGATTTCTGCTTTTTCTAAATTTAATATTGAAATGACTACGCGATCCACAGGAATAGAAGGCCAAAAAGTCTCTTTTAAATCTACTGAATTTAGCACCAATTTATATAATTTTACGTAATCTTATAATTTAGCTCGATCGATTTATCTTGAAAAGTTAAACACTTTGGCGTTAATTCTAAAATTAATTTTCGTTAGATTCGGATAAACTTGGTGATAAAATTATTGAAGTTTGTGGTAAAATCAAACTAGCAATCAAAATTGTCGCGCGAAATCCCAGTTCGATTTCCAGTTCGAGAACAATAGCCAGGGATCTAATTGATCTTCCATTAGACAGCAACGAATGCGAAGAAACAAAAAAGAAACATCAACGACTTCCGCTCCGGTCGATCGGAAGAGGAAGAAAAAGGTGGATCGCTCATTTGTTAATCAAACAAGGGCGGCGATCCGCGCGATCGTCGACTCTGAAAAGATCGGCCGACCACCGAGATTTTCTATTTCGTCGCGTCAAAGAAAACGAGTCGACATCGAGGGAGAACCGAGCGGAGGACGTCTGCGAATTAGCTAGCAGCTCGGGCACTTTGTGCAGAGTTACTTTCCCATTCCCTTTGCTCCCTTCTACCTTTTGCACGGTCGCTGCCCCTCAATGCGACTGCACCCGTCGACGAAGTACATACCGCGGCACGTTCCTCCATTATTCATGACATTATTTTCCACTTCGATAACTAACGCGATCGACTTTCCAGGAATCCTGCGGCTCGCAAATCCATCCGCGGTCAGGCTTGCTTGAAAAATTTATATCGATTCCGTGTACCTTGCGCTATTTGCGACTTTTTTTTCTTGTTTCTTGTTTCCTTCTCTTTGGGCTCGACAGTATCCGTTGCCCTTTGACGAAGATGTTTCTTTGAAATTTTTATCTATGCCGTTTTAATTACATCAAATCTGCCGATTCGTTGAATTCTGAGAGACGGAATTGTGAGAAAGGATAGTGGTGCAGATTTATGAAATGATTGGGGTAGGAAAGTGTAATTGCGATCGACGCTGTTATTTGCAATTTCTGGAGCTGAAACATTGATTGTTTTGCATTGTGAAATTACAAGTAATCTTGATAATTTTTTTGCGTAGGAAATTTACTCATTTCTGAATAAATTCTCCGTTCATTGTGATATTTTACAGAACACAATTCGTTATTGACTCTCTATCACGTAATTGCGATATACGATACACAGATCCATCGTTCAACAAATATGTGCATTAATCTTTTTATTTATACGCCATTCCATACGCGCTAATGATATACAATACATTATTTCTTTGTTTGATATATCTCAATCTCTCAGTTTCTTTTCTTCTTTTTTCTCTCTCTCCTCCGAATTACTCTTGCGAATTTGTCTCTTTCATCGAGATGATAAAAGCCGGAAAGATGGAAGATAATACCAGGAATTATGGGCGCATCTGTGGGATTAGTTAGGCATCGTAATTCGCCGCGATTGGATCCGCTGATGAAACTGATCACGCTGGCCTGGAACAAATACGCGATACGTTTCTAACAAAAGGTCGCCAAAGTCGCTTCGAAATGGCAATGGTATTGAAACGCGGATGGACAATGGAGGATCCTTACAATGTATGGCGGCTTAGGGAAACCTCCGGCGAAAGTGTGAATAGGAGCGAGCGGCGGGAATTCACACGGCGGAAAACGGTGGATCGGTGCGCCATACAACGTCAGCCAACGCGACGCGGTTTGACGCAGGTGTGCCGCTGACAAACCGCGAGGTGAACTGTCTTTTGCCACGGGAAATCGTTGCGAGCCGTCACTCTCGACGATCTAATTAAAATCCTCGAGAATTGAAACGAACTCGTTCCGCGCGCTTTGAATATACATACGTCAACGCGCGCGAATATTTACAAATTGTTGGATATTTAACAAGTTTGACGCTTTTAACGCGACGGGCTGTGAAATAAAATCGAATTAGCGCCATTCTCTCGTTCCCGGTGAAATTTTCTGCCCGGAAGTTAATTAACTTGCGCGCTTATGCGACGCGAGTCGCGCGCAATGAAACATCGCGGCGCTGATATGTATATTTCGCGTTGCGTGCGCCGGTGTGCGTTCGGATAGCAGCGAACAGCCACTCGAATCTAATTGCAAAGTTTCGAACTTCTTATTGTTGGAATTTTAAGCGAAAGCTTAAAGTTGAAGCGAGCTTGAAACGAGCTTTGTCCGTAGGAGCACGATGCTTTCGAGCGACACGACGCATACACCGCGAGTGGATTAGATTTGATTCGTTAATTTTTGCGTTAGATCGATTTTAATGCGTTTCGTTTTTTTAGTTAGACGATCGGACTGCGTGGATCTGTGAATGTATACACGATACTGTTTGTTGTAATAAACAGAGACGGAACAAATCTCTCTCTCTCTCTCTCTGTTTGCCTTCCATTTCTTTAATTGCATTTACATAAAAATCCGTAGTCTAGCGGTGATATATACTTTTGCTCGGGGAAAATACGCTTTCTGACGGATACTCCCGCGATGAAAAGCATTTTAGAAGAAACACACCGAATGGTATTTGCAGACCAAAGTCATAAAACATCAGCTTTACGATTTATGCAGTATAACTCTATATGCTCTCCCTCTTTGGCGAAAAGAAATTTGGCAGATTAATATTCGACGAAATTTCAAACTTACCTTTCATACGTATGATCCAATCTGCAAAGAGACTTTTTTACTGTTGCAGGCTTCTCTGTTCCATTTTCATTACTATTTTCACTGTGAAACGAGGAAGAAAGAAAGAAAGAAAGAAAGGAAGGAAGAAACCGGGGCAAACTTAGAATGACATCCGTGTCGTAGTTAAACTTCGCCGTGTCTATAATTACAAATTCGCCGACATATTTAGAAAGAAAATTGTCCAAACTGGCTTTCTCACCTTCAACAATAACCTATAGTAAGTCACATTGTGACTTCGGCGATTGCAAATATCTAATATTAGCGCCATTATTCCGTGGAGTAGAACTAATAAAATAGAAATATCACTTTACATTCGATGAAACAGTTTTTTTGTTATGTTCAAAATAATGTAATTGTAATAATAGCAATAACAGTAATAACAGTGAATAGTAATTGTATCGGTAATTCAACAGGTATTGATCAGCAAATTTTTCCATCAAACGAGAAAAACTTTTGGAAAAATACGCACGTGTATATTCCCACAGATGTTTAGCACAATGTATATCGTAATCACCAAAACGTATAGATGCATTATAATTTCGAGTTTCTCAGCGTTTACGCGCCATTATATGAACGCCAATTGCGATAGCCCCCGCTATTAAACGTATTACACAATGTAAATGCGCAAATAATATCGCGAACAACGTTCGCCGAGCATGAGTCGAAATTTAACGCTGGTAACGTAATAGTTAATTAACGCGAAGTCAATCAGCGAGGGGTAATCAACCGTTGGTCGGTCTATTTTGAAGGAGCGACAATGGCGAACCGAGGACGCCGCACCCGATTCCGATTTTCCCTCCCGAGTCAATCGATCGTTCGTAATTTGAAAAGATGCTCGTGGTGTTGACGTATTAAAAATTCAATCATCCGCCCGGGCAGGCGCGAACCCGCGGAGAATGTTACGAATTCAGCGTTGTTTACTGAAAAATACCACGTTTCGTTGGACCTGCACGTTCTTCTGTTTTTCACGCGCTCGATCTGTTCCGGAGGGAGGATTTAGACGGATAATAGTGACGAAACGCAAACGGATCGTCCGCGTTAAACGGGGAAAATATGGAAAGATATTGTGTCGGCGTGTTTGATGAAATTATTGAAAAGAAAGAGGAGGACGGTTGCTCGAAATAGAAACGGTTATTCAAATTCGGGATTAAACGTGAGACTCCGGAAATCAAATTCTGCCAGCAACCAGAGGGATTAAAGTGTAGCGTTCCAAAAATTTTATCCGCGTTTTTATTCCCTTATCTCTTTCTCTCTCTCTCTCTCTCTCTCTCTCTCGTTTTTTTCATTCAACCTGCGGAAAAATTTTTTTGAAATATATTTCCTGAAAAATTGTGTTCGTTTTAATACGGTGGAAATCAACGAGCGCGCAACACGCGGTACGTAGATGGAATCGAGTTTGATAACCGGCCTAAATGTTAAGTGTACGTCAAACAATGAATAATACATCGCGGTGGGCGTTTAATCGCGATATTAAACTGCAATTAAGTATGGAACGAGCCGCGTTACGATGAATGAAAACCAATGTGTTCGTATTTGTGCATTCGCAGAGTGCTAACGAGAGTGGCTGTGTGAAAAAAAAAATTTTTTACACTGATCTGAGCTTTTCACGCTGATTAATCTCTTTGTGATTTATGATTCGTGATCGCGCTTGTTAAATTTCGCTATTTGCTTCTACAACACTGTGCGTCGACACATCAGACGTAATTTCGCTTTAATGAAACTCCCTCTGTTACGAACTGAATTGAAGACACGTTTGCGAATGTGTTGGTTCTTCAACATTGTGATTTAAAGGAAACAAGCAAGAATATTAAATCTTATTAAATAAAGAGGTATTAAAATTTAACGCTTGAATGTAGTAAAAAAGAAACAAGCTATCAAATAGAATGTTATTCCTTCATCTTAAATATTATCACAACGTAATTGTTATGGATATAAAATAGTAATATTTATATACTTTATTTTCATACAATGAAATAAATTTTTCTAAATCATTTCATCGCACTGTCAGGAGATCAATATCCCACGCAAGAATATTTCCTATGGAATTATTTCGTACAAGAGAAAAAGAATTATGAAAACGAAACAATGGTATATCCGTCGATATATCATCGATCTGATACGCTGTGATGATGCAACAAATCAACCGTATATAAATTTACACATGCAGAAGCAAAGTTTGAAAGGGCAAACGTGATATAAACGCTGATTCCCCGTTACCGCGCGGTTCTTGCACGCGTAAATCTTGCGATTTACGATCATAGAAGAGCAACGTTCGGGAAAAAGATGGTCAAAGTGACTTGGCGAGCACACTGACGTCCACTCGCGCTCCGATATCGATACGGATCGCAAAATTCCACAGTCGAAAAATTAGATTTCCTCTTTGTCTCGCTTTCGGCGTCAACTACGTCAAATTCATTTATAGAGAAAAAGTTTAGTTGTGAAAGGATGGAAAAATGAAGGGGGCAGTGAAGGGAAAGATCATTTTTTGTCAGATAATTAAGACAGAAAAAGGAAAGTTTTGAACATCTTTGGATGATTAATTTATCAGTCATTGTATGATTAATTTATTAATTGAGTTTGAGTGATTCCAAAATATTGACAATATATAGAATCGTTTCTGGAACTTCAACTAATGATCGACTATTAAAAATCTAAAATATCGAAGATAAACTTCTTTGACTGATCACATCTTTTCCAAGACTAACTTCAGCCTAATTTTGCCAAAACCAAATGCATTTGTCGCTCACTTAATCGCAACAATTTGTAAAATACGATGTTCCTTTTTCGCTCGATTCATGCATCGTACTCTATTGTTTTGACACTGTGATTCTGAAAAAGTGTTTCAAAAACTGCGTTGAATATTTTTCTCAATGATATTAATGATATCATAATATTTCTCAATTCTTAGAATTTTCTAAACAACTCGAAGGAAATATAAATTGATTAAAATTTTCTAAACTCGAAAGCAATGGATTGATGTTTTTCCTAGAACTGGAGAAAATCTTTTCCACGCGTTTCGATCCGCGCCAACGTCACCGACGTCGAGCAAAACTAACAAAAATCCTTTGTCTCTCGTTTCAGACGACGAGAACTCGTCGGTGCATGGTATCGTGACGGAAGAGGGACTGTTCGATGGTACTATCTCCACGGCATCCGACGAGATCTACATCGAGCCAACCAGCAGATACGCTCCGCTCGTGTGCCATCGGCAATATGGCGAGGATAAAGACACGACAGACGCCGTGCATCACCATACGATCGCGTATCGTTCCGTGGACGTGAACGTGCCGCGCCGCGACGGATATCCGTGCGCCAGCGAGCTTTTGCGAGAGAACACGTTAAACGAATTAAGGTAAATGCATTTTCAACTTCTGTTTGCCATTGAGTTAATTATTTCGGCAGAATGCCACGCGGCAAAATGGAACGGTACAAATCTCCGCTACCGGCGAAGACTCCAAAACTGCTAATTAAATAAGTATAAGTCACTTCGTTATTCCTCCGCCATATGTCTCTTTGTTCCTTGAAACGAAATTTAACGTTGAGCGACGAGACTGTGCCGTTGGACGCGAGAGATTACGAGAAGAAGGTCCCTAAACGTTTGAAAATGTTTCTCAATTGTAACAAAAGTACTGAAGTGAGTGTAAGAAATATTTTTCACACGCGGAGCGAAATTGTTCATATGGAAGATTGTCCATAAGTGAACTAAATTTTAATCGTGGTCTTTTGAAATTTTTGTTGCTGATGTAAAAAAAATTCTAAAATTGCTGATATATAGTTTTTTTTATTGTAACTTAATTTTCAAAAAGAACCTATAGTACTAATAGAAAGCGGTATACTAGTAGAAAAGAATGAAGAAATTTTAGCCCCCCTTGTTCCCTCCGTTTTGACCACTTACTGGTTACTGTACAATAGTCTAAAAATTCCACTCTCATGGTTCATTGTAAGTTGCTATTTTTGCAAACATAAATAAAGAAACATTTTCAACAGCACAGTTTCCCCTGTGAACGCCCTCTAAGTGCAAATCAATTAAATAAAACACGTCTCGTTCTCTCTCTCTCTCTCTCTTCATTCATCTGAACAATAGAAAAAAGAAATATAATTAAACGTCGAGCGATGAAATTCCATCTAATATATCGCGTTCGAAGCAGCAATTTCGATGTATTATATCTCGCTGTATGATCTAACACGTTCAATATTCCGGGGTACAAACTTAATATCGACCGGTAGCCCGGTATCTACTGACCAGTTTAATAGAATTTCAGATGGCACCGTAATGGCGGTTAACTGTGCGAGAGATCAAGCATTCCAGTTTTACATTAGAGATCTCGATAGTTAACGTTCAAAGCATCGCCGCGGTGCAATCGAAGTTAACGAAATTAGTAGGGAAGCTACAGCCACTGCGGCACAAAGGGGTTGCGAGGAAAACCGATCATTTTCCTGAGACACGCGCGTCAAAGTGTGCTCATAATCACAGAGGAGAACGCACTTTCACGAGGAGAAGAGCGGAGAGGGAAAGAACGGTTCTTGCATTGATTAATTATAATGTTTGCGAATGTTGTTTAGGAAAAGTACCGGCAGAGAGAAAAAGAAGCCAAATAATTTAAAGTTAAAAAGAATTTTAAGATCGAATGAGTAAATTGGATACACTTTAGTTTCAAGTTTCACTCTTGACTGACGTTAATTACAGCTGATTGCCAAAGTATTCGAAAATTTGCAACAACTTTTTGAAAATATATTGCTATTAAGCGCGAAACAAATGCAGAAATAAGTATACAAATTACAGAATATTTGATACAAGAACATATTTTGCAGAGATCGCAACGGCCAATTATCCATTATATAAATATCCATTAATATCCATTATACATAAATATCCATTAATAAATTTTAATATTCAGTGGGACCATATTTAGCATTTATCATTCGTGTTGTGGATTAATTCTTTATTATATATGTTGTGGATGTTCTCTCGTATGTTTCACGGTATTACGTATAAAAGTCTTTAAAACCTGATAATTATTATTCGCTAAATAGAATTTCCATATTTCTCCAAATTATCATCGATCACCTCGATTGATAATATCTTCTGTTTTATAGAAATTCAAGCAGAAACTGTTCAAGCAGAAAACATATTTTACTACGTGGACCTATAGATCCATTGTTCGGAAAGCTCTATAGTCGGTCTGCCTCGAGATAAGTACTCTGGATTGTTCTCCGAGCGCGTAAACTTTCGTTTCGAGCAACTCTAACGGCTTCCATGTGACTCTAGTTTCATTCGAAAGCTTATCAACTGAATAAGTTTCACGGTGCGGGCCCTCATTGGCTATTCCGGTCAGAAAGCCGGACAGAAAGAATTCGTGGCAATCTTTCTACCCGCGTGCAACAGCAGCTACCTTTTTCTACCATATACGGAAAGCCGTTGTAACTGCGTGGCGCCGTTTCTAAATACTTTAAGCTCTCGTTTCGTCTACGACTCGACCGGTGATTTTTCGAAATCGCGTCACGCGCTACGCGAGGAATTAAACGGACACGGTAAAAAGAGAAGAGAACGTATAAAACACGCGGCTACTGCGATGGTGTATAAAATACTCGTAAAAAATGAAACGCATAAAGTTTTATAAAAAATAAAAATGATCTTTGTACACGCTTGACTAAAATTTGCCTCAAGCGAACGACGTCATTCATTTATCTTCCATTTCAAATTATTCGTACAAAGATTTGTAAAGTAATTGTTATTCGCACAATGCACGCACAATGCATTATACATCTACAAATGTTCGAACACTTTGGCGAACTACCGCAATTCCAAGTCTCGTGAACTTGGCGAAACGAACGCGTAGAGATTCGAGAGGAGGCCTGGGAGTAACGATCCTCGAGAGTAAATTGGCTTCAAGCCTGTTACGTATTACTCGACATATGTCACCGTTATCGCCTTGCCGCAACCGGCGACGATTCCTTCCGTTTATCCCAGTCCAGGGGGGCGGAGTTGATCAGTTCGGCATGAGGGATTCACTGTGGCTGTGCGCTGTAGTTTTCCAAACGCTTACCGCGGGAAAAATCGTTTGCAGGACGAACAGGACGTGGAGTGGATATCTTGGCGACACAATGCGGCCGCTTTATCAACACCTGAACGAGGGGAACTCGCGCGCCAAGCCCGGCTTCTATCCGAAAGACGTTAGGAAGAAAGACCCCCTGGCGAGCTCGCACAATTTAGAGCTGCTCGATAGGTGAGCACTTCAATTTCATTTTTCCTTTTTTTTAATAAAACGCCTTCACAAAGGATCGTCGCATTTCGGTGTCAGAAACACCGTCGAAGTCTTCCGTAATTTAAAAACGTTCTACGCCAACGTGTCTACGTTCAGTCTCCGTGTCGTTTGAAAGTAAATATCGGCTCGCCTGGCCATGACGGCATAATACCACTTGCGTGAACTGTTCGCGACAGAGGATTATTTAACTCGAAATTTTAATTTCGGTGAATATACGGTAGAATTTATCGGGTGGAGGAATCTATAAGTGGTTCGTGTTATGAGGTTGTTCGTTGGCTTTCTCCCTGTATATAAGGGAGACACATGCAAATGTGTAAATATAGAGGAGAGAAATCTAAAAATTTTGTTCCAATAATTCCAGTGTACGTCTCTCTCTCTATATATATACTCTATTGTAATTTTTTTACTTGGTGATGATGTTCTCTTTTTATTAATAATTCCATGTCTGTTAAGAATAAATTACATCATATTTACACGTAAAGAACTAAAAATCTTTCGATAGATTGTTTCTTGCCAAAGAATAAATTATATAGCACAATTACACGAACCAAAACGTTAATCTAGCAAATATCGTTTATTTGTGTGTCTACGTTGTAAGTAATACTCCTACGTCTTTTGATACGTTCCCTGTTAAAAATAAATAGTACATCAACATTTACATCGATACGACAATTAATTTAATTCAACAATTAGTTTATTCTCATCAATCTCCAATCCTTTGACAACAGAAAAGACGACCTAATTAATAGGTAAATTCATTTCACCTGTCTGACCACGTAGCTTCTCGTTTCACTCGTAGCGTCTACGTGGGAAGTTGCATCGGAAAGAGGCCAAGTGTCTTCCGCGTAACTAATTGAAATCCCCCGTTTCCCCCATTTACCGTAGCGAAGTGGAAGTTGGAAAAAAATAAAAAGTTATACAGCCGTGTAAAAGTTTTATACGGTCGTTCGTTCTCGATCACCGGTTCTCGTCCCTCTAGTCCCCCTTCCTCCTCCTCGCCCCTCGCTGCCTCCCCAATCCGTTCGACTCTCTTTTCTTTCTTGCACGGGTGACGTTCAACGATCTCCACTACGATTCCACTTAGCCAGTCTCGACGAACACGTCGATGAAATATTCCAACAGCAGTGCTGCTGCAAAAGCCAAAAGGTCAAAGGAAGGAAAATTGCCGGTCGGCGAAGAAAAGCGCAACGATTACTTATCGTCCGGTCGGTTCTTCCCGCGGACTGTTTACCGTGCAATGCTTGCGCTTCCATTTAAAGAGCCTGTACCTCCATTTTCCTGGGCGGAGAAAGAGCCGGAGCTATCCGGACAGCGAGCAGCGATGAAAACGTCAAAAATCGAGAGCAAACACCATTATCGACCGATCCAATTTAACGTTGCCCGCGACCGAGTTATCCTTATCGGGACGTTTTCCGCGATCGACTCTTTTCCTGGCGCGGGGGAGGCAAGTTTGATTTGTTGTTCGAGTGCGGATCACGTATCGGCCGAATCGACTACCTTGATGTCAAACATTCTGCTCTTCTCTTTTTTCTTTTTTTTTTTTTATGGTTCGCCAAACCGAGTTCGAGCATGGCTCCAACGTAGAATCTCGAAAATTTCTTTGAAGTCGATAACTCGGTTATCTCGCCGTACGAGCTTTGGACGAGGAGGTGGAGGTTAAAAATTACAAAATTTCATTTCTACGAACGTTTCGCGAAAGGCGGAACGAACGGTGAAAGTCTAACGCTCGCAACGAAATGGAACGATAATTAAAAGCACACGGCGTATATTAATTAATCCTCTGTGACTGGAACTTTGCTTACTCATTATTAACACTTTCGCCGGCAAGACTGTTGCTTCTCTTTTTGAATACGTATCGAAATTAATATTATTCCAAAAATTATTCTACTTTAACTTAATTGCAGTCTATGATCGTCGATTCGAAGATTTCCAAATGTCCACGATAGAGTTAATTATTATAAATAAGTCACTTGCACAGAAGCGAGTAAAATTTTCAAGTTATGGAGGATTTAAATTTACTTGAGGATATGTACATGATTAAATTGAGAGCGATAGCTTCTTCAGAGTGAGCAAATGTAATTTCTTCTTAAATGTAATCAGGTTGTACAGGGAACGATATTCTCGGGTGCTTCGCAAAAGGACGTCCGTGGATCCGAAGAAAACCACTTGCATGTTGTACCTGCAAGCCGATCACACGTTCTTCAATCACTACAAGTCCGAGGAGGCCAGCATTGAGGTGATGACTCGTCACGTACAGCGCGTCAACTCGATTTACAGATATACAGGTAATAAATTTGTAGAAAATGCACAAAATATTCAACAATACCTTGCTTGTTACGATATTCAGAAGTAATTCTCTATTCAGATCCAATTTCTTCTGTAAAAATTTACATCTGTAAAAAGAGAAGTTGCACGAACATCCAACGATCGATCGCTAGATGACGCATTTTTTTTAGATTGCATTCGTCGCATAAACGTCCTGCGCCCTAATAACAATCAAACTAACTTCGGCAAAGTGGAATAAAAGTAAAAGTTGGGAAAATAAAACAACGGGAACACGAGGAAAATTCGCAGAAATCGAGAATGGTTTTCGGTGGGGAAACTGATATACGCGTAATTTGTCGGAATGTCTGTGAAATCGGTGGAGCAGGGTAGGAAAGGGGGGGGCGGGGGGCAGGGAAGGAAGTATCGGGACAGCAATGAAAATTCTTTTCGTCTTTCCGGCCGTGGCAATCGGCAACGTTTCCCTCCCCGAACTAACAAGTGCGCGTCTTCTGTCTCATTCCGCTGTAATAACTTCGCAAACCAATTAAAACTTTCCCGGACCTTCCAGTTAAACTAACTTTCTGCCAGCGGCGATCGGGGGAAATGAATGTTCCTTAGCCTTACTGCGGTTCCTTTCTGCGCTGCGACCGATTAATGTCAGTTTCTGTGTCTGACGTTGACCGATTGATTCCCGTGGAACTTTATTGCGCCGCTACACACACCTAATGCGTAAACTTTAAACGATGGTTATCAAGGAACAGAGAACGAGAAAAGAATCTAGAAAAGAGTATCACCCACTGCCTTTCTGAAATTGCTTTCGTGCCACCCTTTCGAATAGAGATAAACTACCCTCTTTCTTTCTTTCTTTCTTTCTTTCTTTCTTTCTTTCTTTGTTCTTTTCTCTCGAGGGGGGGGAGGGACTTCTTCCCCTGGAAGAAACAGAGTATTAGAGGTGGAGTACGGGCAATTGCTCATCCGGAAATGGAACAGCCGTTTAATTTTTCACGCCGGTGTATCTGCGTTATCGCAAATTTTTGCACCTTCCAGAGTTTCCCTTAAACGTGGAATGCAATTACGGCGAAGCCTCGGACACAGCGAGCACAAAGAACTCGGTGGTCACGGGCGAGTGATTTTCCAACCGCGCCCGGTTGCCACTCGAGGCAATTCGATTCCCCCATTATCATTTCCCTCGACCCGTCCCTCATTCTAGAAATTCGTTCTTTGAAGCCGAAACTGTCCACGCGAATTATACCGCCCGCCCGCTTAATAGAATTACGTCATCAACTCGGAATCCAACTGAGAAACAATCAAACCCGTCGATAGCGGTGTTGAACGCTGCAGCGGTACAAAGCTTCGTAAATCAGAGGAAAGCGTTCCTGAAAATCTCATTTGGCCGGCGCAACTCGCGAATATTAAGTAACGGCGGACACACACGCGCGCGCGCACACGTACACACGCGCGGAGAGAAGAGGAAGCGGCGAGCTCTCTCGCACGGCCAGAAGGACTTTAAACGTTGCACCACCTGCCGTAACAACGAGCAAATATTTGTGTCTCGTGACTGAGCCGTGTTTAACGTAGCGTGACCGCGCCTACACGTCGACCGGTCTAGTGCATTACTTAGAATTCCCTATCTCTTCCGTCGTACGATTCGCGGATAAAGCTGGTTTTCCGGTAACGTTTCCGTCTTCTCTCTCTTCTTCCAACATCTCTCTCTCTCTCTCTCTCTCTCTCCCTCTCCATCTGTTTCGTTCCTTCAGTCTCGCTCTATCCAACAGCAGGGAATATACAGCGACACGCGTTAGGGTTGTGTCGATCTTCCGGAACGATGGTCGCGCGATTATCGGCCATCTCTACACGCGAGCATTTCGGATGACCGATCGACCACCCACCGTCGGAAATGCCAGGCCGAACGTGCATCCCTTTGTCTCCGGATTAGACGGCATTAACTCTCTTCCCATCGCGATATGTACAACTCGGAGGCCGCCGAGCCTAAACGCTCTTGTCCGACGAGAGATCTGGAATTGCACCGATTAAGGATCGCCCAACCACCCCCCTGTCGCCCCTCGCCGCCCCGCGAGATCTCGTGCTTCTCCACTGATTTTGCACGATCGCGCCACCTAAAGGGAGCCGGCCATTGTCGCCTGTCCGCTGACGTGCACGTCTTGGGAAATTTTCACTCGAGTCGAGAGAGAGAGAGATATTGTTCGACGAGTTTATTACTGTAAAATGTCGCTTCTGTCGTTCGGCGTTGAAACAGAAATTTAAATTCAAGTAGCAATGTCGACGCAAACTTCGCTTCTCAATGAGAGAATTACGATATATTCTATGAACTCATCGCTGTCTTTCGAAATGCCGCGATTTCCATCGACATCTTTCAAAATTCCAATTCAACCAGTCTTGTCAATCAACGACGAATCATGATTTCGACGATTAACGTCACAATCTTCGGAACGCAAAATTAACGCGGTGCAACGAACTCGCCCTGTAAATGGGCGCGTCAGTTACGTAACGTCGCGCGAGTTCTGCAAGGTGTTATTAAGGGAAGGGAAAAACGGTGAGGCGATAACGCGAAGGGGATGTCGCGAGGGTGATATCGGTCAAAGGTGGGAGTTCAAATGTCAGTCATTTCGCACGTGGAACGTTCGAGATCCACGCGCGCTTACGATCCTTATCTCGGCGGGCTTACGTGAAAAAAACTTTATTTTCGAGCGGCATATCCGCGACAGCTGTCACGCGATGCGTCGCACCCTTTATTTGTTTGCCAAGTAATTTTTTTACGAGATCGGGACCGGCGAACCCCGTCCACTTCGTAACACGAGTCTCACGTGACGATCGCCTTTTACCTTATTCAATAATAAGCACCGTCCGTTTCCGTCATTCTGCATATTTTCCTCTTAATCCCGCGCGTACGGAACACCGGTTTCGAAATAGAATGTCTCGTGACTTCGAACTATAGAAGCAACTTTGGATAAGGAGTAGCTGTTTCGTAGGATTGCACGGTAACGGGGTCCGATCATACACTCGATCGTTCTACTTATTCTTTATCCTGCGGAGTAACGCAGATTTAGAAGTAGAGTTTCTCGTGACCTGTAATCGTAGCGGCAACTTTGGAAAGGGGAGTAGCCGTTTTGCAGAATTCTACGGTAGCAGGCTTAATTTAGTCTGACCACGTACCGACCGACTCTACTTGTCCTTGCTGCTTCTGCAAAAGTTATTCTCAAACTGTGCATTCAATTACAGACAGTCACGGTGAGTTGACATATGCGAGATTTATAGAGATCCATGAATTTCTTATTTCTCAGATTTATACATACATTTACGTCTAGTCCAAAGACAAGACTTTCTATCTACCGTGTAAATATTTTAGCTTCTTCCACCGTGAATTTTTTATCGTCATTTCTGCTTGGCGTTCTCGAGCATTGCACTTGCATTATTAAGGAGCCTAAAATGCCTTTGCTTGTAATTGAACCGTTTACTCGTGATATTTTCACCGGCGCGCGGTGGCTGCGAGTGTTGTGCGCAGAAGCGAAGCTGATTAATGCAACATGAAACTCGGATACAATGGACTTTACGTTAATTACCAACAGCACATGTACATTATAGCACAGATATAGATGTAACGATGCTCGGTGTTGACATTTGGATAGGTTGCTTGCGTATGCACACACGGGAGAACATCTGGAGACATTACCATGAAATTTCGTTGTGTGTGTATATGTGTGTGTGTGTGTGTGTGTAAATCTTACTGTCTCTTAGGCTCCACTGATTTAACATAACAGTGTCTGATACGTTCAAACCGAGCACTTAAACGTCTCCTTCGATTTTATGAGTTTGAATGTTCAAAAATACTTTGATATAACATTCTTTTTTGGAAACTGTTCAAATTTGCAATAAATATGAGATAATTTAAAAAAAGAAAGTTCTACATTCACTCTATTTATCTATTAATTGTGCAGTTAATAATTTATCATCATTAAAAAGTAAAGAAGTCACAACTGTCAAATTATACCATCGTCAAATAATACCCTCAATTAGAAATTAAAACATTATCAAGAAACGAATTCTCTTCACTTGAAAGCGATGAAAATTATATTTGACTGATAATTTTTCGCGTCGTGAAAATTAATTTCCGATAATGTCGAATAAAGAGGTCTCCATCGATGAGTCAGAGGTTCATTTTACACTTGGAAATCACGAGAGTTTCATCGCAAAGTGAAAGGAATCGCGTGTCACGGGGTCGTTTTTCCAGTTTCGATTGGTATTCCCGCGGAGAAGGTGTTTGATTAAATGCTTTCCACCACGCGACGGTGGCTCAACTGTTTCGAAATGCACTGATCACTGGCAAGGAAGCCGAAAATTACTCACCTGGAGGCCCAGTGATTTTCGTTATCAGCTGTCGGTTACCTGCGATGAGTAGTTCCCTCTCCTCGACTTACAGAACCACGCCGTCTATTCCGCCGACTGATTTTAATCCATCCAAACGTTGAAATTTGAATTCTTCGTTCCCTTTCTTCGGGAATGTGCACACGCCTATGAAAATATTTGAACAGCCTGCATCCGACATCTTTTATGAATATATATCGCATATGTTGTAGAGGAGAGATTTTGACGCATTTTATTGGCGCTTTTACAAACGGATTGTAAATTTCCGCGCATTTATGAATAATTTCAAGATGCAAAATACACGGAAATATAAATGTGCTCGGAATACAATACGTTCTCGCAACATTAAATTAACAACAAAATAATTTGTTCTCCAGACCCCCGTATCTTTCGAATGAAAATATAAAGCTGTACAAACATTTATAGTTTAATAAAGATTGGAACAAACTTGGAAATGTGTATCAAAATTATACGTATGTATTTTTCAGAGGAAACAGAAATGTTTAAATAATCAACTACGGTTACTTGTGACAATGGAGTCAGATTAAGACAATTAACTGCAGAAATATAAAAATTTTCCGTAGACTTAGCAATATGTAGTTGTTTGCTATTTTACAGATTTCAATCAGGATGGCCAGCCAGATAATATTAGCTTCATGATCAAACGGATTAAAGTTCACGGCGAAGACGCGCTGAACGATCCAAGCTACAGATTCACTGGAACTTACGGGGTCGAAGAGTTCCTTGAACTATTCTCTGGTGAGTAAATTATTCCCACCTCTCTTTTTCTCATTAATCATTAATTACGTGTCAGCTACAAGTGAGGCAAGAATACAGAATTACGAAAGTTTATTTTCAAAGTTATCAATTATTTCTCATTTCGATTAAAAATTTCCTCCGCGAGAACCTTTTAGGAACAATCGTTCTTCAATATTTAATTCGTCTTGCTGCGATTGTTCTTTCGTATTTAATAATAACATGTCAGAAATAGAAAAAACGAATTCCAAGACAAGCAAACGTGTTTCAATTAAAACGACAAGCAATTTCTAGCTAAGTATTAACATTAATGTTCAATCTCACCTTTCACATTCTTTCTCAACGTTCAACGTTCAACCTTCCTCTTTTCGTTACGCATGTTACAAGTTTCGGCCTCAAAGCGTGAACTTTTCAACGAGAGATCAATTACTGAAAATCGCGCGAGGCGTCGGCGTCGAAACGAGACGAAGCGTGCGGTTAATTAAAGGAAAGCATTCCTTAATGGATCGAACCCGACTCGACCGATCCTCGAATACGCGATCGATACGTGTACACGTCGTCTTGAAAACCCTTCGCCGTACTTCCGGCACTCGTTTCGTTAATTAAAGCGCTCGTTTGCGTGAAATTTACACGAAATCGTCGATAGCAAGACCGCGAATGAAACGCGACACGGCACGACCGCGACTTTTCAACTTTAATGAAACGTCTGAACGCCGGTCGGTCATCGTCAGGGTTGTCGCGACGGTGTTCGTTAAGCGTGGCGAACTCCCCCTGTGCCGTGACTTTAAAGCATCCATGGTTCCGTCGTTAGTCGTTACCTAATACCTAGTGGAGTTTAATAAACATGCAAGAAGGTCGGATTACACGGTGGAAAGTCTATACAGGGAGCACCGCGCTTCTTTCCTGCAGGGCGCCCGCAGTGGAGGGAAATATGATACGCGAATTCGGGGATAACGCGAGAGTAATTTCTCTCTGTATAGGCAGTTGACTCAAAGGGAATCCGATAGTGATACGCGCTATCTGTCATCAGAAACCGATATTATGGCTTTGTTGTTGGGGCAGAGATTGCTGCGTGTGTGTGTGTGTGTGTGTGTGTGTGCACAGTTGCAGGCACGAGTAGAGCTTGAAACGAGTCCGAAAAACTATTATTACATCACTGTTGTTACTATCTTGGAACAGTTACGATCGATACTCTAAATAACTGTTGCGAAGGACCGAAATTTCCACTGATATCGGATTCGATTACTGTTCTTCATGCGCATTGGATATCGGTTCACGTATCGGTCCTAAGATCATTATCTTTTCGGTCCCGTACCGATCCTTATGCCGGTCCTCGTATCAGTTCTAAATTATGCATGTTGGTTGTAGCGTTTAGGATCGTTTTCGTATTTTCCTTGTAACGATACACAATGATTTTATTTCGTTCTGTTATCGTCTGCCACTTGCTTTTTCTCCAGAAAAAATTTTCAGAGGGAAGTGCACGAGGTAACTGCAAATTCTTTTAAAATGTCGGAAATTGCTAAATCATTTTTGTGTAAATTCCCTTCGTCGATTAAAATGTCAGTTACGATTCTGTTGAATCTTTTAAGAAAATATCACTATCAACTATCACTAGTTGCTTTTCTAATCATACACTTACTTGCTCTCACCATGCGTTGATCTGTACTACTTGTGGACCTCTGACCATGCACTGACTTGATCACGTGCTGGCTTTTACTTGCGAGGCGATATATTACTAATCCGTTTGAACACACCTAAGTTAGACGTTTAGTTGAAAATTAAAACTGTTGATTGCGAAAAAAGTTTTGAGTCAAGTTCAAATGGATATCTATTAATGGATATATGCATATGAAGGACCGTGATCGAATTCGAGAGTATCGGTTGTTCAAGAACTGAAATCGATATCATAACTGATTTCAAGCTCTGATAATATCCAGTATTAAACGAAAGCTTAATTTTGCTTTGTGGTTGCTTCATTAGACAATAAGATATACGTTTGATGGAAATCGGTTTACTCTTCTTTTTTCAAAAACAAGTAGGAACATGTGTATTTCTATTTGAGCTATCACTTATGCATCATAACACACCAAAAGGTTGCATTCTAAAAAGTGTTATTTTAACTGTATTTCCTTGCAGATAGAGAATGTCTAATGTTCAAAACTTCTCACTCTACTTAATACACACAAACATATTCACGAACATATCTTTGCCCTATGTTCGAACGAAACACCAGCAAAAAAGCTTCCGTCTGTCAATCTTGGTCTCGAGACCAAGAGTGCCTGTATTCGCCAGAGTGAAATCCGTAATAGTTGGACGAGAGTATCGCTATATCGGGGCAACGTTCCGTCCAATCTACAATGATATCTCGGAATCGCGCGCCATTCCGGTCGATTAATTCGGCGTTCAGACTGTGCCGCGGTAACTGACAGAGAGATGCACACGGAGAAAGAGAAAGCTGGCTCAAGAAACTGTATCGCATTAAAGTTTCCATCGAACGAAGTTAAAGTTCCCTGAACAGCCGGGATTAATTATTACCGAGCCACGAGTCTGACGACGAGCAACGAGCCGCGGATCGATGCGGTCGGAATTTCCCCCAAGTTGGGATCATTGAAACCGTGATATATACAATTGCCTCCGACGTAGCCTCCCGGACTGATTTAAGCCGCCACTTTGTCTCAATCCGTCTATAGAGGCGCACGATCTCGGGGACACACAGCCACTATGAATATTTCTCTGCCATCTGCTACTGTCTACCACGTAACGTTGGTTTCTCTTCCTCTACCTTTCAGTTTCAGAGAATATTAATCGAAGAATAATGATATCTCGACGCTATCTATCGAATATTTCAAACAGATGGGCAAAATTTTTTTTTTTGAGCAAAAAGAAGAATTTTGATAGTTAAATTGTTAACATCAGTCTTATGCTGAATTACTGGTACAAGTATTTATTTCTCCACTTGCCGCTTTATTGTTGAATTTCTCTGTAATTATTCCTGTACAAATTCACGTGACATCTTCGGTTAGTGAATTCTCTTCTTTGCAATTGAATGGAATTCTCGGCTAATGAAATATATCAAATTATGTAATATTACACGTCTATTTAATTATTCCGTTATATTCGACGCAAAAATATAATACACCGAGAGAGAAGCGGCCTGTAATCCGTCAATTCGCTAATGCTATTAGTTTGGTAAATTATAGCGCAAGAGGAACCACGTTTATTTAATTTACCAACAACATTCGAACAAATCGAATTACGGCTTGACGTGTACATGGTTTTATTCAATTAAAACGAATTCAATTACTAATCGTTAACTCTGTTCCGTTATTTATGAAAAAGCACGCGCGTCATAGATGACAGGATTCTATCGATTTCCATCTAACGGATGTTAAGTCGCGTCGTTCTTCTCTCGACGAAATTTAAAAGCCGCGTAACACTTAATATCCGTGCTCAATTACGCCCGCTTAATGCATTAGATGTTATAATTACATCCTATTGATGTGGCAAATTATCGATAGTATTAAAACGCTAATACGGGTTACGTCCAGCGCGTCGATGTACGTGCCATCCTCCAATGCGTTTGAATTTGCATTGTCTGCCATAATTACGCAATTTCGGCCAAAATGTTTGATGACTAATAACCACGGCTGCAATGTGATTTCGCCGTCGGAATTTATTTTTCTCTCTCGCGATCTATCGATTGTTTGATCGATCAACGCAAATGATAGAGGCGATTGGTTTGAACACGAGCATAGTCTGAACCGATAATCGTTGGTCTTTATACGAATCATTCTTTATTCCCAGCTAAAATGTTTGTCCAGCCAATTTAAATAATTCTTCAAATTTGCGTATGTTTTTTGGATTTCTCTGTGGACAACGCGGAAAATTTCAGCAGGCCAAAGCAAAATAAAGCAGAGCGATAGAAATAATAATTTCTCGTGAAAAATTTTTACAAAATAACAGCGATAAAACCCCGTGTTGAAGGTTTTTGTAAAGTACGTAACAGAAGCTTTTGTTAAATAGATGGAAACTTGTTTTCTTTCTCCCATTATTCGCGTATCTTTTTATACATTTTTCCTAGCTGATTTTCGTACAAATTTTATTTTTCAGCCTTCCTAAAATTCTAATAAAAGAACGGTATTTATACTGCACTCGAGTACCGAAATAGCAAGCTTTTGACTGATTACTTCGTTCCATATTGATGAAAATTCATTTCGTTGAAAAATAAAAAGTAGATGATTGACGAAACTTGTAAATTTATTGCACGATTTGGAATGAAAAGTCATCGTGCGAAAATCGGAATATCATCTCTTTTGAAGATTTAGTTAATTGAAAACCTGCCTGCGCCACAACGACCTTTACGAACGCATTCGTTATAGGGCTTCGTTGAATAAAATAATCACCGTAGAAAATCAGGCTCGGAATTTCTATTATTTTATCTTATATTTAACGAGCCCGCATCCCAACATTTGCGCAACCTCTACGAACAGCATTCATTACACGCAGTCCAGAAGACTCGAGTCTCGTTGAATGAAAATCATTATGCAGTGCTCGCGATTCTAATTACTTTATTTTATATTCATGCAACTGTAAACGAATCTCTATGGATTCGTTCGTTATACAACTGCGGGGAGATTCCGGATCATATTGAATGGAAATAGGTAATTATCGCCGGACCATTCTGATTATTTCATCTTACACGCAGACGTGTAAAAAAAGAAGAGAAATCTGTCACGAACGAGAAATTCCGGCGATCCTGTATAATTAATCGCGATCACGCTCCGCCGCGTGTTTTCGCCGGCGGTATTTCAATGAAAAATTCAGTATACGCGCGTAATCCCGCGTTGGAATCTCGATGCAGATTGCGCGAACAATTCACGCAGGCACACATTTGTCGGGCGTCAGGATAATGTAACGTCGTTTCACGTTGCTCGCTGCGACAGATACAATAGCGTCTCGTCGGAAGAGCGTCTCGTCGGAAGAGCGTCTGTCACCTTCGCGCTGCTTAGTATCTCGCTGATATAATAATGGCCGAGACGTTATTAAATAACAGCCAGCCCGTTCCTCGCATCACGTTCTAAATATTAACGGTCCTGCCTTTGCGTTGAAACGCGACACGGTTGAAAATTAGCCAGTCGAGGATAGCGAGGACAGAACGAAACGAGACGATATTCGCGAAACGCGAAATGCAGGAGTCGCATTCCCCTTGTTCGAAAGTATCAGAACGAGTAGCAACTGTTTCTTTGAAAGCTGGAAAAATGAAATGGCAAGAGTCTGTCTCCGATTATTTTGAAATTTGTGTTTAACACTCTTGTCGAATCGCACGCTCGTGTTAGAATTGAAATGTTTTTTCTTTTTTCTTTTATCATAGAGCTTGAAACGACAAGACATTTTCACGAATTTGTTATTTTTATTTTAGAAGTAACAGGGGAAAAGTAACTTTCGTCGCGCGTTTAAACCAAACAAATCATTTGTAGAGTTAATTCGTTGAAACAAAATAACGAATGAGCCCGCCGCAACGTGAAGTTTACACAATAAAAATCAGGGACAAATATTTGAAAAATTGCTCGTTGAAACGGGTACAAAGTACAAAATGAAATAAAATATTATTTCATTTTATAGTCAAACAATGGAATAATTTCGAGAGAGAGAAAAAATCACTTGTTCGTTCAAACGGACGAACGAAATATCGTTTCAAACGTTTTGCTGAAATGGTGCTCGAGTCTGCGATCGGCTGCGTGACACGAACGACGCTAACGATTTAATCTTGGTTTCTTCCACTGAAGAGAACATCAGCTGAAACGGTGTCTCCATTTTAGCAGGTAATGAATTGAAATCGAGGTGGAGAACCGTTGAACACCTCGTACCAGGTAAAATGGCTTGTGCATCAGGATCGAGATACACACGAAGAGCGAACAGCAGCGGACCATGACGTATTTGCCGCGGGCACGCAGTAACCAAATATGCCTCCTGAGAGACGCCACACCGCAAACACGTATCCCACGTATCCCCTGTTCTCTCTGCTGGTAAAAAGCGGCCACAGCGCGTGTTCAGATTGCAAAAAGCGTTGTGCAAAGAACCGGAGCATTGTTTTCTCAATGATCCGTTGCACTTTTCTCTTCCACGACGTTGCGTCCACTTCGTGTATCCGGTAGATCGATATCAGGCGTCAGTAGGTCGGCAATCGGTTGTAGATCAGCTTTAGTCGATAAGTTTGCAATATCGTGTATTTCAAAGCGGCAGACTTCAAAATTTCGTTCATTTTCCACTAACGATTAACTAACTTCATTATCTCAGATTTATGAAAATTTCACGATGCTTGTCCACGTGTAAGAAAATCAAACGAGTATTCTGATTACTCGTGATCATAATGAAAATCATGTTCCTTAACACGATCATTAATTGAACATTACGCGCGATGTCAACTCTAGTCTGAAAATTCATTCATTTTATTGTTTGAATACGTGATCTTCTTAAAATATTTTAAGTTTCTTTTTTTTAAGATCACATCACAAAGACGTGATTAATTCACAACTGTTCGCTTCAAGTTTCGCACTTCTGGCATATAGTACAATATATTTCTTCGTTCATTCCCATTTGTCTATCACGCGCATCAATTCGCTGTGCCTTCGGTGGTTCGCGAGATAGAATCGACCTTGGATGAACACGAACGCGATGAACATGCTGGACGTCGGTAAACAACCCTTTTCACTGAAATTCATACATCACGTTCATAGAGCATTTATCGCTCGTTTTACTCCTCCGTTCTTCCCTTTTTCTCTCTCATTTTTTTCAAAGTGCCAGGAAAAAATTCCGCGAAGGAGAGGAGCGAACAAAAGGAGTGGTAGAGGCGAGCGGACGTTCTTTTTCTTCTTTTTTTTTTTTTTTTTTTTTTCATTTCGTTTCATACACCCGCCGATCCCCAACGGGTGGAAAGTTGCCACAGCATAAAAGTTGGCCAGAAATTAAATTACCGGACATTCTGGACGCCTGATTTATTATTTTTTCCCCGGGGATAACATCTCGGCCGATGTTTGGCCGCCCCCGTCGACCCCCGGTGGGATTCAACGCCCTTTTCGAGCCCTCATCCCCTTCGCTGGCGGGCGCCATCAGAAATCCTGGCAGGTGAAATACTGGCCATGGGCAGAGTGGCCGAATTAAAAAATGAAATTAATTAAAAGGCTGCGAACGACGCGGTATTTGTCTCCGTCCGGCGGAAATAGCGGGCGACGTTCTTGATTGGATGCAACGAATTCCAGAGGCATTGCAGGGCGCAACGAGCATAGAATTTCGTCCGTTAATTCGTTCGCGGTTGATTAACGGCCAAACCGGATTGATTTACGGCCGAATTTCCGCGCGTAGACCTGCACTGCTCCAGCTCAGAAGTCTTGGAAGCGTACTTGTACCAAAATGCCTTTTACAACGAATACTATAAAATGCATTCACACGTCGATCCTGCTGTCGTGCCATTACATTTGGAAAGATATTGATACGTATGTACGTTAATTTCGTGCAAATCGCACGCGTTCGTGTATTCTTGCACTCTGTGAAAATCTCAATTATCAAATAGACTGTACAATTCTACCATATAATTGCAATTTTCGCTTTTGCTAAAAAGTTTCGTTATTATTACTTTTTAAATTATTTTCTTCGCTTTCATCATTTCTCGATTATTTACTATACTCGAGAAATGATATTGATTCTAATTCTCGAGTAATTGCTATGCTATATAATTGCTACACGTGTAATTGTAATGTCAAAAATTCGTTACAGAGGAGGACTACGACGCGTTCTGTTTGTCGTACATGTTCACGTACCGCGACTTCGAGAAGGGCACGCTGGGCCTGGCGTGGACCGGGGATCTGAAAAATGCCGGCGGAGTTTGCGAGAAGAACGGGGTGAGTTGCCGGCAGTGGGGAAACGTAACGAAACTAATTCGACCGTGGCACCACCGTCTGAAATAACGTTGTTCCGCGGCGCATTCACGATACTCGGACAATTACCTCTGGGGAGAACTAACGCTATTTCGTCTTGCAGCACTACAGGGGTAGCATGAAATCGCTGAACACCGGTATAATCACCCTGCTGAACTACGGCAAACACGTACCACCGACGGTTTCTCACGTCACCCTCGCGCACGAGATCGGTCACAACTTCGGATCCCCTGTAAGTTCAACGGTGCATCGGGGCTTGCATGCTGTCGACGCGTACACCGGAATACATTTGAAAAGTTTCGAGGGCGGGTGCCACTGTGGAGACACTGTTCCATCGAAATAATCGTGTTCTCTGCTACGGTTGCTCCCGGCCTCCCCTTTTTCCTTTTTCCTTTTTCCTTTTTCCTCCCTTTTCTCCCTTTCTTTCTTTCTTTTCGCAACTTTTATTCCCGAGCAGAAGGGGGGAGTAAAAGGCAACGTAAAATTGCATTTCTTCGGCGGCAGAGTCGAAGGGGGGTAAGTTGCCTCGTCTGTGGAAGAAAGGTGTCTGGAGGAAAAGAATCCGAGCAATGTCCTGTATAATTAAGCGTCGAATTGTTTGGAAAGTTGTCGTTGGAATTTTACGCGGGAGATCGACCATATTCGAGTTATTTCAAGAACGATCTCGCGCGCGCGCGCGCGCGCCATGGAAGATCGCAAGTTTTTTTGGAGAGGGGGGGGGGAGAATTCGGTATGCCGGGAAATTGGAAAACTTGAGCGCGGCGAAGATTTGGAAATTTCAGAAGTTTCCGGCGAGTATCCGGCGATTTGAGAATGGAAGCGTTGGTAATTGGAAAAATTCCTCGGTTTAGGGAATAGGAAACAGAAAAATGTGGAGATTCAAAACTTCGGGGCCTCGAAAGAATTTGAAAATTCGAAAATTTCTCGAGAACTTGTTACTCTTGAAAGTGGCAAAATTCGGGAACACGTTGGGAAACTTTGGCGATTCGGCCATCTGGAAATTCGAGAATTGCCGAGTCAAGGCGACTCAACGACGGAACGAACGTTCTTTTATTTAAATTTTCATCTCGCTGCGTGTCAGCGGAAAGCTATTGCCCTCTCTGCAACTTTAAAAGTACTTCCTTACAATCGACGCTGTTTCCTTTTAGTGAGGAAAGTCCGATTATTTAATTTAATCGTGGCAAGCAACGTTCGCGTGGTTAATTCAAAGGATGAAAGGGCCAGCGTCCCGGTTAATTGCAGCTTCTTTCTCCTCGTAAAGGGGTGATTCCTCGAGGTTCACCGCGTTATGCATGGCGAACGATAACGCGGAATGGATAATCTGACGTTGCCCTCTTTCTGTTAACGCGATAAGCACGATCCGGACGAGTGTTCACCCGGAGGGGAGGACGGGAATTTTATAATGTTCGCCAGGGCGACCAGCGGCGACAAACGAAATAACAACCGCTTCAGCCCGTGCAGCCTGGTCTCCATAAATCCCGTTCTAAATGCCAAAGCTCGTTCGTCCAAGGGATGCTTCGCCGGTGAGTAGAGAGAAGCTTGTGGAATTTTAATTAGTTGCCGAACAGAGTCAACGGTTAGGCTGTGTTTCCGGTCATCACAGCCGTGACCTCTTTCACCTCGATTCAGAGCGTTCGCGCGCGTTCGTCGGCCGAATTATTTATACAATATCGCCGCCGAAGATGCTCTGCAGGCCGCTTTGCTAATTACTCGTTAACGTATTTCCTGTTGAATCTCTACGCGCCACGACAGATATATCTTGAGACCGGTGGAGCTTGAGAATACTGAGGTTGGATCGTTGCTACTGAAATTGCAAATTTCATTCACCGAACGAGGAGCATGTAACAAATTCAGAATGCGTTCGTTTTTAAACGAACGCGTGTTTGATACGTTTATTCAGAATATTGCAACGCGTTGTTCTCTTCTAGCGAGTGAACTAATTATTTTATTATTGATTGCAAGATTGTCCGTAGAATATTCTAGCACGGACTAAATACTCAAAGTCTTAAGGTATTGTTAATGACGATCCAAGTAACGAGTTTTTATCGTAAAACAAAAATATTCTTTCGCTTTTTAATTGCATAATGTAACATCTGCTGGCTTTGAAAATTTGAGAATTTTGACATCTGAAAACGCGGCATAAATATCCATTTATTATAAAATATAGGTAAAATAAAGATAACGATGAAAAATTGTTATAACTTCGTTAAAAAAAAAAAAACATACGACAGCCCACTTAGTTTCATTTAAAAACGCAGAACCTCTACTTTAACAGTGTCGAGTTTGTTTTTTCCAACGATATTTTTATATCACGTAATAGGTGGAGGAGCCAGGATGATAAATTGAGAGAAATAAGGAATTTTAAAAATTCAAATGTCCCTAAACGACACTGAAATATTTTCTTCGCCATGGTCTTAAAGACTGAAATTTCCTCTTCGTCCCGTGAAACATACCGTATGATTTTTTTAAAATCATTTTATTGAATTCCGAATATTACAACGAAAATTCAAGAAATGCCCAATATTCAAAGTTTAATAAAATGGTGACGTGGTACATGTTTTTAGTCAAATTCAACGGGAGCTAATTACAAGTTTCACACACGTACATAATTACAATTTATAGATCACTTCGTGACACAACACATTTTGTCCATGAAAAGAAGTAACGAAGAGAAGAGGCGGAAAAACGCGAATGCTTCTCGATCCACTTTTATTACGCTAATACTGCCGTGCAGCGAGATAAAACGACAAGAAAACGAGGGAAGATATCGGCGCTGCTTCGGTATATCGATCGACCTCCAGGTCTAACTGCAACTCAATTGCAATTCTAATAGCGGGCTTTACATGGTCCGCGCGAAAACTCGTTTCGGACAACGAGCATTCACCGCGCGAGCGTATGAGCAAACGAGCGACAAACAAGAAACAGATACCGATAATTGTTAATAACATAAAATTCCTCCGTGACCGTTGGCAATCGATAAAAACGGTTCTTCGAATATTAAAAGATACACCCAATATTCTATATTCCACATCCTATGTTCACAACATTCCACATTTCATACGCCGTATCCTACATTCCATATTTCACATCTCACACTTCACGCTCTCTGTGCAATATTTCACATCCCACATTTTACATCCCACATTTCATATCTTATAGTCTATACAGTTCACTGTACAGTTCACATTTCATGTTTAATACTTTGTACCTCATTTTCTGCATTTCACGTCTCACATTTCACGTGCGCGATATCCTATATCGCATATTTCACATTTTGTGTGTCACGTTTCACAGCTCATGTTCCATATCCAATATTGTATTACACGTAGTACATCACATTCCATATTTTACATTCCACATTCCACATCCCACAGTCTATGTGCCTTATTCTGTATTCCACAACTCGTCATTTCACAACCTATATTTCAATTTTCACATCCTCGTAATTTTTCATGAAATTAGCCTAGTGGAAAATTTGTGGGCTAGTCCGGAATTTCTTGCCCCACAAAATGAATCTCGTGGCCCGCAAATCCCCCGCAAAGCTAATTCGTGGACACTCGGGAAATTTCCTATGCCACAAAATGAATTCTGTTGCCCACAAATTTTCCACAAAGCTGTGAAGCTAGACCGAAATTTCCTGATCCACAAAGTTGGAGAAGAAAAGTGTTATTGAAAAGGAAACATTCTCGTTTCTACTCAAAAGATTTTTCAAATTCATTGCATATGGATGGTGGTTCGAGTCGCTGGTAAACCATGGTACCCGCGATCCTTCTATTTGTGAAGAAGGTAACACACAGAAAAATTTCGGAAAATTCTCGTCGACCGCTGCAAAAACGGAGGTGTTCGAGCATCACTCGACGCGGCTCGCAATTGATTACATTACATAGTCACGGTCGACTTGTTGAGCTTCATTAAATCCAGGATTTCATTAAGCTCGCAGCAAATCAGGTTAACATTTATTCCATCCACTTTGCCTCCACTTGTGGCTCATTCTTCGTTCCTTTGAAATCAAAGCGATACTCCATCCGGTGTTGGAGCTCGGAGAAATTATTTCGTAAATACGATTAACAATTAGAAGGACGGTACACTTGAAAAAAGACCGTAGGCTACTAAATCTGGCTCTTATCTGGATTCTATTTGGTACTTTCATCAAAAAGTAGATTTAATCTAAATAAAAATTTAAATGAAATCTACTCTTGCGTTGTTATCTCTGCGTTATTAATTCAAAGTAGAGGTTCAAATAAGGATTCGTGGAAAATGAAGTTATAACAATAATTGGATTCTAAAGTATTGCTAGTCTGCTTTAAGCAATTATTTTCATTTGAAAGGAAATTCGTCAACAATCGATACTGAAATTTATCATTTGTATTCGCAGAATTGTATATTTTTATGAATCAAAGAAAAGAAAAAGGAAAATGGAGTTTAAACAAAAATTTGCATTATTCGTTAAATTTTACAACAATTACTTGGATATTTTCTATATAAATAAATAATTTTTCCCAGAAATGTAAAATCTATAATATTCTCAGTCTACAATTGAACAAAAGTTTACATCTAAATCTAATTTTAAATGATGAATCGATCAGTCGTTTATCCGACTAAATAAATTTCATTCAAAATTTCGTAACAACGAAAAAGCCTTAAACTTCAATCTTAAAACAAATTTATTAAAAAGTAAAAATTAAGTTACGGAGAACTCAACGTTCTCAACGGTTCTCTAAAAGTAACTTTTTCTGACAAACTTTCCATTATACGCTGATTTTTGAATTTTTTCAAAAATTCACCGAATCTATTCTGTATCAAGCCAAGAGTATGGTCCCGTAAGGACCAGCGAGTCTGCTCTGAATAAAATGTGTGTAAGGAAATGTTGTAGCGTGGCGTACAGAGAGTCTGGTTGATCGAGTTGAAATGGAAAATCGATGATTTCACAGAGCCCCAAAATGCAATTTGCGGGAACGGAGTTGTAGAAGATGGTGAAGAGTGTGATTGCGGATGGGAGGAGGACTGCAACGACCCTTGTTGCCACCCTCAACGGCTTCATCATGCCCCTCACGAGGTACCTTGTCGTCTTGCCGATGGTGCGGTGTGCAGTCCCAGTCAGGTAAGTGGCAGTTTTCCTTCATTTGCTCGATGTCCAGATACGTTCGTTTCGTTCATTGAACTGTGATTAACTCCAACGTTCCTCCTACAACCGTAATTTCCTCCTCTTCGACGTTGCGCCTCTGCTTGTTGATCGTTCGGTCGAGAATTCGGCAGAGATAACGATATCGATCGACTCTTCGAGGTAACGGTGAATATACGGAAATCGTAGAAAATTTGGCGACTAGAAGCTAACTTGTCGAACAATATCAGTTATTAAACGTCAATGTAAAATTAGAATCTAGTGGAGCAAAAATGTGGTTAACGTTTCGTTGATTATTGTGTCGAATTCGGACGTGTAGTTTTCATAAAATTTTCATCTGGAATTTTGATAAAAATCAAAGCTGTCGTAGGTATGAAAAATTTTGATGGGGAAATGTAATATCAAAAATAAACCAATATGTTTCGAGTTATCGGTAGAGACTAGGTTTTCCTGCAAATTCATATTTTTGGGAATACAATTCGAAAAGCAGAGAATTTTTTTACGTACCAAATATTCTACTTGCTGGGAATGATTAACTAAAAAAATTTTAATTACAATATTTACCTTCGATAATTGAATTTTATTTTTGGAGAAGGATGGTTGATTGACGAAACTGTGTAGTACTTCGTTATAATCCTTTATTCGAAGGCTTCAGTTGTCAGCTAGCTTGACGTCGAGCGAGTTACTTACTTCTCACTTCTTACTGTGAGTGTGTTACTTGCTGTCTACTACTCTGTACTGTACTGTACTGCGTGGCTACTCTTTGTGGACCCCGACGTGATGTCTGCATGCGGACGTGTGTGTCTCTGTCTGCAGCGTGCAGCCTGTGTGCGTGCATCCTTCTCAGTCTGCGTTCGGTGGAGGCGCTGCGTGTATAGGGCCGTCCTCTGCGCTCTTCTATGTGCCATGTGTGCTCTGTCCTCGATGTTGCATCCTCGTTTAGCGTCTGGTTGGTCCTTCCAGATGCTGTGCTGCATCCTTTGTTTTCGTTGTCGTCGTCCCTTTCCTTGTTAGTTGATGTGGAAACTTCCGTTTTTCTGACTCCATCTGCGTGTGTTCGAACGTCGGGCGGTCACCAGTTAAAGGAACGAAGGTTGGGAAGGATGTGTGGAAGGACGAATAGAAGGAGGATTTGAGGTAGTGAGAAGGCGAGAATTTGTGTTTCGTCTCGGAGTCACTGCCTAGACTCATCAATGGGGCTTGCTGATGGCAGCGACTCCTTACCCCAGACGCCTGTTATTGTAACACTAAACCTACTAAGGCTGGTTCGCGCACCCATCCTAGCGGAGTTCCGTACACTCTGCTGCTTAACGTCGAAGATCGGTAGGACATCGACGCTAGGCGCGCAACCACTTGCGGCTTGTGCTAGTCGAGTGTTCGAAACCAGTATTTAAGGAATCATCGTCCGCTACATATTATTTCATTTATATTTGAATATAATATTTTAGTGTTGAATGGAATTCTGATCCTAGTATAACGAATGGAATTCCTTGGGCAGCCACAAAGTTGAAAAGCAGAATTCAACGACAATTGTTCGAAAGAAAGAATCCCCTGTATGGAAAATTGAATTTCAAACAATTATTCGAGCAAAGTTCGCTGCAGCGGAGTTATCGAGAAAAATTTTTATCCGAAAGAGACGGACGGAATTGATTCGAAACAAGTGACAGTTAGGTAGGACGAGGTGCGCGAAGTGCGACACGACAAGCTGAAAGTTAAAATTGCATTTTTCCAAGAGAAAGATGTCAAATTCTTGCTTACATTTGTGCTTGCTGAAATATTAAAAGGCGAACGGGTAACGGGCGGATGTTGCGAATTTTCAACGGGTCTCCGAGGAGAGATATTTTTACAAACGTACCGAATACACTCTTTTAGCAGCGAGAGTTCCTTTGAAATTTCGACAGAGGCTCATTTTCATTTTCTGCGAAAGCTACACGCTGAATATGTTATGAATTCCTATTGAATATCTTGAAAGCGTAATGTCGTAGGAAACGGAATGTGAACGCGCGATGTCTCTTCTTCCTCTGTGAGATGTGAGCCACTTCTTCCAGGAGACGTTCTTCGTCGATTTACTTTCGTTGCCTCAAGTATAAAAAACAACAAAAAAAGAGGGAGTTACTTGTATAACTTTTTATCGATTAGTGATGGGATCAAATCAATGCACAATTTAGTGATAAAAATATCGAAGATCGTTGAAGTTGTAAATTTATAAAATTTTTAATAATAACATACTCCAACTATTGAATATTTCTGATAATTTTATTAATTATCAAAGTACAAAGCTGCACATACACATCAACGATTAGTTGATAATTTGCATTTTCTCCTCTCGTCCTCGTTGAAGCACGAAATATTCTTAATTTCCCCTTGCACGAGATCAATAACGCAATTTTTAAGATCGAAATGAAGGATCCTCTCAATCGCTAATCTCCCCTGGCATCAACATCCACTCGATTCTGAAGCGCTCGTTCGCTTCACGCGCGGTAATTCTACTGTTCTCACATTACATTACTCAATAACGAGGTATCGTACCCGGCAATATAATGAATTAATCATTGATATATACACATGCGCGATACTTTAACAGTTAATAAAAGCCCTTCAATTTTACCAAATCCCGATCGTTCTCGATCACACGATTCAACACAATCCGCAGAGAGCACGATAATTTTACCATAAAACCCTACGTCCATTATGAGATCGTTTTTCACTCTCTGCGCTGAAGCCCACTTCCCCAAATGGTTCAAAGATCATCGAGCTTGATCTTATCGAGGCTCGTCGACGACAAAAAGCCTCGATCTCGCCACGGTTTCTCCTCTGGCCTCTTAATTATCACCGGCGGAAAGCGCATCATTTTTCTCCAGGGAGGACCTACATCATTTCTCCCCTCCTTCTCTCTCCCTCTTCCCACCCTCCGCTCCGTCCTCCACTCGTGTATCCGACAGAGTGGCTCGTAATGGATGATTCTGGAAATAAAATGAGAAGAGGGAACACGTCCGTTCTCAATCCTCTTACGTGTAACGTCGCTAATTAATAACGAGGCACGAGGCAGGCTACGCGACAGGCTATGGCGCGGGCGTACGGACGTATCGATGTTTATTAATGATACACTAAAGCCGTAATTAAACGCGAAACGTGCCGTTACGCTCTCGACGCTCTCTCTCTCTCTCTCTCTCTCTCTCGCGCGCGCGCGCGTTCAACCTACGGCTGCAAACCCGTTAATCCAACCAATGCCGATCGTTTGTTCCAACGAACCGAGCAACTTGCATCCCACTGTAGCAGGCATGCGTTCGGTGATTAAACGGTGAGCCGCCGATAATGAGTAGAGGAAATCCGGCGCGTTTCGAAATCGAGACGGTCATAATTTATGCAACCTCTGAAGTTCGACGTTCCTTCGGAGGATCGCGATCGCGCCCGAAGCTCCGATACACGGCGAAACTCGAGGCTGGATATTGTTACGCGTCGAAACGCAACTGTTGCACTTTGGTCGGGGATCGTGAGATTTGAGAGCGCCCAAGAATGGAGAGAAAACGAAAGAAAAACCACAGAGGGACTGTGGATTTTTGTACATTTTGTAGGAAACTTGAAGGTGCATCGTGCAATAAAATTGCGTAAAATATACAAAACAGGGTCAAACTAAGTAAATAGCAATGAACGTGCGGCAAATGGGTCTAAAGAGAACACTGGAGACAGAATAATGAAACAGAAAAAGTAAAAAATAATTGGAACGAAGCGCAGTATTTTTGGTGAAGTCAAAGAAGGATTGGATGATATTTCTACCTTTTTTTTTTATTTGAAATACAGTCGTTACAATTTTTAATAACCTGCTGATAATTATTGTAACGTACGTGTTACTTCAAAACCTGTCTTTTCAAATTATTGTTAAATATCGTGCAAAAGCATTACGTGTCATTACATGTATGTATGAGTGTATCATTACAGATCCAAATTTTCTACATTTTTCTCCTTTTTTCAACAACAGTTTGTTACATTCATGTTCGCTCGTTTGCCTCAGAGAAGCACGAAATAGAATGGAGCTAAAGGCAATCGATTCGTTGACTCGTACTACTGGCTATTCAAAACCAAGTCGCAAATGAGATTTTCGCGTAGAGAGATATTTTCTCTTCGTCTTGATAAACATCCTCCTTTTTTGATAACTTATCTAAACATTCCGCGCACGTATAGAAACAATTAGCAAGCGAAACAAATCTCCGCCTAAATGAAAATACGAATCTGCATAACGAAATTAAAGTGAGAAAGGGAATGTTGTTAGATATAAGGGGAGAGGGATTGAAATTGAAAAGTTGAGAGTCAAAATACAGGGAGAAATTGCAAAGAAAATTTATGCGAACCGGATAACGTGGAAAAGAAGAAGAATACCAATGAGACCTCGGGGTGGCGAGGTGATTAGCATGCCTGCTTACTGCCTTCGGTTCTTCGATACCATTTGCATCTCATCGTTATTTCTCATCGAAAATTTCTCATCGTCCATTAACAAGATCAACATAAGGGCAGTTGTGATCAAACAACCATAGAAAAAATGCTCAAAAATATCACGACGTAGACGTACGTATGTGTGAATATCTGTCCTACTATTATATATATAACAGATCAACTTCAAAATAGAAACATTGTCGAAAAATTTAAAACGAAAATTCCGCGAGCTGAGCAAACAGATCAAAGAGAAAATACGTAAAATTTGTGACAACCTTCCCATCCAGTTAAAGTTGTATAGAAATCTAACGAGTCACGTGCAACAAAAATGAACAACGTTCGGGCAAGAAGCAAAAAGAGTCATCGACAAGATACAAAATTCCAACAATCTGTACAAACGAAGAGAAAACTGTCCGAGAGAATAAAGAAGACGGTAACAAGAGAGAAGTCGTGAGAGCGAGAAACAAAAAATTCCAACGCCAATAAAGCGTGGATCGTGGAGGGAAGAGGATAGAAGCACAAGGGAAAAAGGAACTAAGAGAAAGAGATTTGAGTGTGTACCGACCGATAAAACCGACGCAATAACGGCTCTGAACACAAGACCGTTTCGCAGGAAAGCGACGAGAACGAGCCACTTTCCCCGATGACGGCGGATCAGCGTTGGAAATTACAGTCCTCGCGGATGCACGATTCTTCGCGCTCGAAGGAACTTGCTGGCCGTGGAAAGACCGGCCAGGGAAAGAGAGTTTCGCCAAGGTACAAGACTACAGCCAGAGAGAAAGAGAGAGAGAGAGAGAAATTAATTTCCAGGTATGTTTCAACGCGTAGCTCCTGGATACATCCTGGACGTTATTGTCGACGAGGTGCCAAACACACACAGGGGAGGGCAGGATTTAATTTCCAATGTTAGCCGTCCCTATCGGCGACGACCCGCGTACACACCCTGGCGCACACTCTCGCGTAGTCTCGCCGTGTTCGCGGTATCCCGGAGAATGAGACTAATTAATCAAACTGGAATCGAGGCGGCTGTTATCGGCCTCGGGAAGCTTCGGCGAAGCACGAATGGGGGAAACTCTCGTCCGAGCTAAAAACAATTAATCTTGCCGTACACCCGTGGATACGATTTTCAAAGTTCGCTAGATCGCTTCCTTTCGAAAGCGCACAAATATCACTCTCGAGTTTGACTTTCTTTCTCTGTTTCTTTTTTTTTTCTTCTTCTTTGCTTCTTTCCATTTTTTCGTTCATTTTCTCTTTTTTTTTTCCGCCCCCTCGAGTAGGAACGTTGCCGCGTACTAATTAACGCAACGAACCCGCGAAGTCCGAAATTCTGGTAACGAGGTTTTCAATCGTGGAAAAGAATTACAGTGGTATTGTTCGGCAAACGTGGCGGCTACTACCGGCGGTACTAATTATGCACGGTGGAAACCGTGAATAGAGACTGTAATTTTAAAATACTTCGTTTCTGACGTGTTCGCGTCCTCCCCGGCTTTGCGTAGCGCGTTTCGCCGGTCCCGCAAGAGCGCCAGACTGCTGCGAACAATCGGGCGTAATTACCGGCGAATTTTTACAATTTCCCCGCGACTAAAGATAGAAGAGAAACATCGTAACGAGTCTTTATTGAGGAAACGCTCCGCGGAAACTGGCAAGTGTCCTCAAATACTACGTGCGCCGCGGTCAGATCGAAAGTTCGACAAACTTTCCTCGGACCAACTTGTCTTGTTCTTCCCGGCGCGCGAGAATGGGAAGAAGCTTTTGCTTCTTGGAGGAACACGGGAAAAGACAGCGGAAAAATCGGTGGGAACGTCGGTCAACTTTTGCAATGTACGTTTGTCTTGTCTTCTTGGTTGTACTTTTGAGAATAAGGTACATGAACGATTTACATTGTGTTTAACCGAATTTGTTGAACAAAACAGGGTCAAACTAAGTAAATGGCAATGAACGTGCGGCAAATGGGTCTAAAGAGAATACTGGAGACAGAATAATGAAACAGAAAAGGTAAAAAATAATTGGAACAAAGCGCAGTATTTTTGGTGAAGTCAAAGAAGGATTGGATGATATTTCTACTTTCTTTTTTTTTTTATTTATTGGCTCATCCCATCTCAAGGAGCGCGAGATACTCGTAACATGTGTTTTGTGACAGAATATTGTGATGAGATAAAGTTTTTAAAGCTCGATCAAAATATTATTCTATTAATTCAACCGTGATATGCACATACGCACGTCGTAATAAATTCTCTCTCTCTCTCTATATATATGTATATATATCTCGATGGTAATTCTCGCGAAAATTCGTGTCTCGCAGGGATTGTTTTTGTCAGTTTGCCCGGTGGCATCGTCAGGAGTTTGGAGATGGTTTCTGGTCCCTGGCTGTCGCGCCAGTGATAAACGAAAGAAACCGGGGAAGAACGATCGCGATCGGCACCGCGAGAGTGTGAAATGGTGAGAAAGAATAAAAGCGCGAACTGACGACGAGAGAAAAAAAGAGGAGGGTGGTGGAGGAAGTAAAAGAACGCGCGGCTCGCGAAAGTCGATGCATTAGGTGGATCGCGGGTGAAAAGTGGCCGGATGCAAAACACGTAGATTCGTGAAGCGCGGGGACGTAGACGAATGGACGGCGTCTTCCTCCTCTCCTCGGGTTCTCCTTCCAAGTTGAACGACGAGGACAATAAACAAGAGGCAAGGAGGTAGAAAAAGCGCGGAGCAAGGTGCTGGGAAGGATCGAGCAAACTGCGGACATTAAGCGTAGGAAGCTGCAAGCCAAGGGGGTGGAATAAGAATGGGCGAGGAAAAAATTGAGAAAGATAACGAAAGAGGTGCAGGGTCGAGACTGATGAGGGAACGAGTGGAGAGGCCGCGGGTGAGAAAAAGCGCGGGAAACGAGCTGCTAGCGAGGAAAGAAAACAGAGGGGGAGGGAGGGGGTCGGGCAAGAAGAAAGATAAATAGTCGAAGCAAAGGAAAACAACCGGGTACTAGAAAGATAAAGCGGAGAGGGGCATGTTTGCGGCGATGGGAACACGTTCGGCTCGTAAGGCGGGAAGGGTGCATTATTTTCATCGTTCCGTGGCCCAAAATTATTAATCGTGAGATTAGGATGATCAGTTTTGAACCGTTTTCTGCGCGTTTTATTTCGTTGGGATTATAGCGCGATTAGGAAAATATTCTTTTACGGAAATTTTAGAATGACGGGGTTGATTGGAAGTTTTTGAACGTTCGTAAATATCTGATAAATAAAATAATTACTCGAGTATCTTCGTAAAAATATAATCCGCGATATAATGATTTTTATGAGTTTCATACTCAACTCTAATTTTACATTGAATAGTAGGTTTCGAACTTGAAAAAATTAAGAAGTACGAGCGAATTCTAATAGTAAAAGTAATTTGTGCCTTTATTATATGTCATATTTTTAATAATTTTATGTCATCATTTTCAATTTTTGTCGTTTCAGTCTGAACGTACTCTACTCAAAAGGTTTCTATCCCGTACAAATAAATAAAATTAAAACACTGTTTCAATTACAAGTATACATTAAAGTTTCTTAGATATTTAAAATATCTAAATTATATCTCGAGATATTTTAGGTATTTAGAAAAATATCCTAAAGTATCGCGAAACGGAATTGCCTGTTATTAAATAATTAGACTCAACAGTTCAAATAACTGTCGTGAAAGAACATCTTGTAAAGAGGGAAAGGGTAAAGAATTTTCCTCCTATTTATTTTGTACATAGTCTCTCGCAAATGATGATGATCGTCGTGTACCGTGGGGAGAAAGAGAGAAGAAGAGAGAGAGAGAGAGAGAGAGAGAGAGAAAGAGAGACAGCATCGTCTCGTTATTCTCGAGAGCACTTTAATGAATATACGATGCAAGCGTTGAAGGTCGAGGAACGATCTAGCTATCTCGAGAGATTCGATCCTTCAAGCACAGAGTGGTAATGTGACTTCCTTCGGTAAAACGAATCCCTGGCGTTCTATTTTCACGGACGAGAAGCTGTCATGCCCGTTGCACAGGAATGCACACAGACACACGTAGACACGCGTGCATAGCCGCGCGCTTATATTTGCGTTTCAATCGTGACATCTATACGTGGTTCATTTTCCGAGAGGAGGAACATCTCGCGGGATCGCAATCTCTTGCCCTTAATGCCGTCACGGAAAGAATATTCGCTCCCACGGCGATCTCTCTGTTTTGCAGTCTTTCGTACCTCCCGACAATATTCCGCATTATCTCGTGAGAACGAGAGCCCAGACAGATTTTCTCTCGAACGCTCTCTCGTTCCCGAACGTGCGGGGAAATATACACTTTCGAAAAGTTTGCCCGAAATAATCGAGCACTCTGCAAAATTCTCCATTGAAAATATTTTTTAATCGAGCCCGTAATTTTTTAATCTTTCTATTAAGCTATATTTCAAAAATTCGCATCAATTAAATCCCCCGATATTTTAATTAACTACTTTTTCACATTTTAATTTCAATCAATTTTTTTTGTGTGGACCCTCGATTTATAAACTTGAATTCAAGCTACAATTTTTTACGTTCTTTCACGTCGAGGCATAATTTCTTAATTTTAACTTAATTCCTGAGCAGAAACTCATGCTCTAACGCTCTAACGCTCAAAAGTGTCACGCGAGAAGAAAACGGAAGAAACGGACAGGTGCGATTATTTACACGACAATTTATCAGAGGTCGGGTGACTTCCAGGAAAATGTTTCCCTGCAGCTCGCGGATGATTCGAAATAATTCTCCGCTTCGTTAGCCGCGACATTTCGCTACATCCGCAGCGGCAATTACTCGAAGACGGAGTTTCGTGATTCCGCGCCATTGTCGCCTCCGCCATCCGCCTCCTTCGAGCAAGGAATTCTTCCTATTGAAGTATTGAAATTCGATAAATTGATTCGTTTCAGTCCGTGTTATTACGTTCCGGCCTGCGAGAAGCAAGATTCAATGCGAACGTGATGGCTGAAGCCAAGAGGGCTACGTGTTCACCGCGTGTTAGTTCCTGCAGATTTGTATAGGTTTGTGAGTGTGCCAAGTAGATTTGGTCTTTACACCGGCAACGACTTTCACTTCTATATTCACCTTTTAATATTTCAAACGTATCTTTTAACGCTCATTTTGAAAAATCAATAGGCAAAATACATTTAATATTATACTTTGTATTAGATAATAACTTTCACTTCTACACTACGTTCGCTTCATAAATATTCAAACACTTTGATTTGTAGTGATGGTGTGCAAATTTCACCAGAACGTATGAATTAATTAGGGACTTATTTAGGGATTTTAATGTATTTTTTATATTTTTACTACTTGCTATTAAATTGTTAAGTTGGGAATATAGGAAATCCATAACCTTTGTCAAATGCTAAATTTCTAAATTTAAACTGTTATATAGAAAGAACCGTGTGAATACATTCTATTCCTGAAAATTAAAATTAATTAAAATTTGTCGCAAAATTTTCGCTCAAAGTGTAAAAATTACAAGAGAAAATACAAGTATTTCCATTTGACTTTTATGATTAAAGAGAAGGATTTTAATATGAAATAATTAAAGGTAAATGACAGGTTAATAAACATTTATAAAAGATAAAAGTATAATTATTATAAAAAGCGATATTTTAATACTTCCAGTTTTTAAATATCTTATCAATATTGAACATAATTAAATATGTGTCCTCTGTAGCCTTCGTTTTTGGTAAAATTTTGGTATTTAATATATACCAATTTGGAATTTCAAATTCCACAGATTATCAAAAATCTATGAAACACCCAAAGTACAACAGCGTCTGGAAGTTCACTGTCTACTCGCAACGCGAATAAAACAGATCGCAAACAATCTAACGCAACCCCGAGCAAAAATTCAACCCTCTTCCCCAAAGCGAACTTGCCCGATCTCTGTTTAAAATCTCGCAGCAGTGTTCAACGAAACTTTGGCCGAAGTTATGACGCCGCTTGATAACGCTTATCAGCGCTTATCGCCGTAAATTAACAGGATGTACGATTACGTAAACACGTAGACCATGAAATAAAGAAGGGCGGAGTTGATTAAGCGATCGTCGAGTAGATTTCTCGTGCAATTTAAATTTCAAGAGGCGCTCCCAGTCTTCTCAAAATTGTAACCCTTTTAAGCAGAGAGAGAGAGAGAGGGAGGGAGGGAGGAAGGGAGAGCCAGCATTCAACGATACGTCTTATCGTTCGTAATTAAGAATATCCCGAGACGCCGGTCTAAATAAAGGGGCAAGACTCTTGACGTCGGACAGCGGCGGTCGAGGCATTAAAGCAATCCTAAATCTTCTTGGGAATTGCAGCTTCGCAACCGTTTAGAGATAAGTCTTATCCTCCTCTGATTGAAAACGTTAATCGCCAACTTGGAATGAAGCATACTTTCTCCCAGATCCGGTCTGATATAAAGGCGTGATTAAACGCCCGTCCGTGCTCTTAAGGGAAATTGAAAATCTTTTCGAATCCGTAATTGGCGAATGCCCCCCTCCTTCGCTCGACGTCTTTTCAACAATCCCTCCCTCCAGTTTCTCTTACTTTTCTTTTCTTGATCTTGAGTATTATATTGGTATATTATGTGGAGTCAGGAGGTGGTAATCAGGAGGGGGAAAGGAGAATAATAATTATCGATCGAGAACTGCAAGGGGAAGAACGTTTGATAAGTCAGACGTTGGAAATCATCTCGAAATTTTCGTTTTTAGAGTTGAAATTATTCACCGTTGATTATTTTGCAAAATTGTTTTTTTTTTTACAACGAAATGATTTAATATTATGTATGTAATGGGATTAAAAATAATTCTGAAGAAAATGTTTCGGAATTATTTGTCCGTGAAAGTAGGAAATTTGGCTGATTCGTGTTCTTGCCGTCTAGTTAAAAATCTTGAAACCTTTTATTTAATTACGACAGGTTGTAAAATGATTTTCGACGAATTAATTGACTCGTGCATAACTCCGTATTCAGTTCGAGATTAACCGAATTCGAGCGACACTTGACGAATTTCGATTTTCTTGAAAATGAAGTCCTTAATTATAGAGAAAAGTTATTATTTTTCCTTTCTTGACTTATTCTTGCAAATTAAAATCAAATATAGGTTAGATTAAATTTAGGTTACATACACCTATAAATTTATCACAGCTTACACCTATAGATAAAAATTGCTCAGAGTCTCAATTACAATACCTCTCGAAATATATTTGAAGATCATCAATTCTATTCGGAATAATAAATCAGGACACGATCATTCGTACTTGATTTTTTTTTTTTCACTATGGCAGAGAGAACGCAGAGACCGCACGCGATGGATTTATCTCGACTCGGCCAGTAATATTCTCACAGACTTGAATGCATTTTTCCATCGGGTTATTTATTTTTTGATATATGCACAGGCCGAGAATACATCCACTTGCATCAGCATCGAATTTCTTCCGTTGCTTTCCGTGCCAATTCGTTGAACCGGAAAACGTATCAGACCGGGGGAACCTTATTTTCCAAGCATCGGCTGCCGGTCCCACGGGTATCCTTCTATCAGATATTCAAACCGTGGATCGTTCTTATCTGCACGTTAAGCGAAAATCATTCGATTCGCTTAAACGTTTCCTCGTCCACCTTTCCGGCCAACCTACCCTCCCCGTTCCTCGATTTAATTAAATCGAAAATTGTCGCGCGGCAAGAGAGATTCTCTCACTCTCTCTCTCTCTCGATCGACGTGTCTTTCGAGACACGGCGACTAATTTCGCGATACAAGAAGCTAACTTCACTCGGCGAATTGCAGCTTACTTGGCTGGGAAATAGAATCTGATGCGTGTGTTATTGTTAGACTTCGTTCAGATTTGCAGTACCTGAGATCACAGTGTCAGAATATTTGATATATTATTTTAAAATACGGAAAATTTTCTGTACAAGAAGAAACGAATAAAATACCGAACATGCGAACTAGGGGTGAGCAGATACTCGAAACTGACAGATATTTCGGGTCGGGTCGGGTCGGATCCCGAAAAATTGTAATATTTATGTATCCGAATTTAATAAAGACGGCTTGGACAGTGTCGTGCAGACTTTTCAACGATAATAAATGTAATGTTTCTGAATGATATTTCAACCGAGTCTCCCATATAAATTTTCCAATTTGCACAGGTCATCGTATCCTATATCTATTGTAATGAAATGTAAAATGAAGAAAGTCAAATTATTAACAGAAAAAGTAGAAGAATTGTATTTTGAAAATAAACTAACATTCACATTTTCTATCGTGAATTGCTCGACTTTCTTTATTTTAACACATTACACAGCCCTAATACGCGCCTGAGATAGAATTAAAGATCCTCTTTTCAAAAGTTTCAATTCGTCAATTAAAAATTTCGCAATTGAAATTTGGCCGACTCTTAACTTTATTAAAAAAAAAAAAAAAAAAAAAAATAATTATCGAAAGTTTCGAGTGGTCCTAATACCTCGCCGGATTTCACCGAATTGCAATTTTTTTTTAAAAACACGCCGGCACTTCAATTTTCTCGCGTGTACACGAGTAGTTTGGATGTAATTGCGAGGCAGATACAGCAATTTCCCAGATGGAGAGTTGGCAAAGTTGCTGGCAAGAGCGAGAATCACGATCCCTCACGCGGACAACATCTTTAATCGCCAAATGCTTTCGTAATATCTTGAAACGTGCGCCTGGAAAAGCTTCAACAACGGATCAAAAAGACCTCAACCATCCCGACTCGGTCGTGTCTTTCGGTCTTCCCAACATTTATTATTTCCCAACGAGGGAAATATCTGTCAGTTTGCAATTTGTTGCTGAATTTTGAAAGATTGTAACTTCGTTTTTTGATGACGTGGCTGTAGATGCTGATTGCTGTTTCGAATTAATTGTTTGGAAGCTGATGGATTTTGGTAAATTAATTGGATAAGAGTCTCTTCGAGAAGTAAACAAAGATGTGCACGTATTATAAAAAATTTTCCAACGAGATTTTGAACGAAACGAAATCTTTTCAACGAGATCTTCAGAAAGATTCGTTGCAGTCACGTGCGAGAAACAACATTGAGAAAATGGCTATCTTTGAGAAGGAAAAGAAAAAATAATTTCTTCTGCCTTTCTATCTTGTTATAAGAAAACGAATATTAATCCGTGGAATTCAAGGAATAGAGCGACATCGCGATTCTTTCAACAAAACGGCTCTGTTTTCAAAGTTCTTCAAAATACCAAACTTCGTGAATGAAAACAATCCAATTGTCTCAAATTACCACGATCTTGAAAGCCAATTAACATCGTTGTTCCACGAAACGACGAAGCTCAGCGAAACTTATTAGAAACAATATTTCGAGGTTTATCTTGAACAACAATTCGAGCGTCGTTTCGCTTTTAATTATCACAGGGATAAAGGATCGTCCGTCTGCTTGAATATTTATTGTTCACGGTGAATCTGGAGGCGCAAAGAAAACGAAGGCGAAAGTTTCTCGAGCGTGAAATCGCGCTCTCGCGGACTGTTTGTGCGTTCGTCTTCCCGAATATTTCTTCGGCGTATTTGCACGTATCACGTCGGCAACCCAGTCTGAAACTTCTGCCCGTTGTTCCCAGAATTTCATAAATATTCATTACCCGCGCGCGCATGTGCGTGCGTGCGTGTGTGTGTGTGTGTGTGTGCGTGTGTGTGTTCTGGCAAAGGTGGATTTTCAATATGGCGACACACAAACAACAAATTAACGCATGCAAATTTAGAAGAGCGACGTTAGAAGAAACATTTTCATTGCGATTTAATAAAGAAACGATATATATCTCCACTTGTAAATCGCTAGGAATTTTTTACTCTATACACGCACCGCTTGCTCGCCACGATGGAGGCCGGCAATCGATGTTTTCAAAAATGAAGCTTCCAAACGAGTAAATAACTCTGCTATTTTGTAACACGTTGACCCACCCAAAAGAAAAGCAAAATGGATAAATAAATCGAGATACAAAGCTGAAAGCCGGTTTATATACTTCAACAAAAATTGGAGCTTTTCGTTCAATAATTATCCGCGAAGAGAAATTCACGGGTTTCGTTTATTTTTGGACGACTCGGAACGGTGCAGAAATACCCCCTCGATTAAAAAAATCGTATTACTTGAGAAACGATCCAGCGAAAGCGCGCTAAATCCGAAGGAAATATAAAACAACGAAAATCGTTCTACTACGCGCGTTGGCGGTTTTGTAACCAAACCTCCACCATATTCACCGGTGCACGCATTGATTGCCAATTATTCACCGGTTGATTGCAGTTTATTTGTTAAAATTGGTACACACCGCACGTCACTGGGTAATGTAATAGTTATAAGCTTAATCGAGTATTCAAACGTACGGAACGAGAGAGAGAGAGAGAGAGAGAGAGAGAGAGAGAGAGAGAGTAGATTTATGGATTTGTTGCTGGCACAAAGCTGTACCAAGCTATTAATAATGAATATTATTGCATCACGGTTAGAATTTCCTCGGCTCGACGCGTTACGAGTGTAAAATCAAACGCACGTTTTCGCGTGATATCGCGCAAATTTCTTTCCTCTTCTTCTTCTTCTTCTTCTTTTTCTTTCGCGTGTCACGAGGTTCGTGCTATAATATATATGCTCATATATGATAACCAAGCGTTTGATATTGAGGGTTTTCACATGAAAAACGGCGATTCAATCCCAGAGGCCAGGATAACGTAATCGATGGGATGCTTGATTACTGCAAAACCATGGGGTCGCCAGTGTTACTCCAGTTTCCAATATGCGGATCGACAATTCCATTTTTTTTTATTTTTTCTTTTTTTTTTTTGTTTGTTCCCCCTCTCGCGAATTTTCATTACCCATGCTATGTCGAAAGCGCGTTGTAATCACAGCGCGCAGCGCGGGGGCCAATTTAAAAAATTGAAAAGGAAATTTCCAGCACAGAAACAATGCAACGAAAAAAAAAAACAAGAGAGAAGGAGGGAGAGAGACAACAATGAGTTCTCGATAACTGTGCAAATGAATTAAAAATGTTTCGAAAAATGGCTCGAAATGGGATGCGAAATAAAAATGGACCGGTTCCATTTCGAGGAAGAAACAGAAGGGGAGTGAAAACGTGCGAATTCCGAAGAGATAGGGAGTATAAATTTTTGAAAAAAATGACGACGACGTGAAACCGAGGGAAAAGGAAAAGAGAGCGAGAGATAGGCCTTGGTATCGCGTTGCCCCGAATTCTCCGGCGCGCACAACAATGTTGCCCATTGTTCTGTCCAGAAAATCGCTCGAAAAATCGAGATATTGTTCCTGGTCTGGCACAATACCCCCCCAGAGAGGAACGCGTCCCAGCGAACCGCGCATTATCATCGACACGCGCGGCGAAATAAATTAGCGAGCGACAAAGCGCTCCAGCGCCCGATAACCCCCCTGGTGCTCGGGAGTTGCTGAATATTGCTGCGGATTCGTTTAAAAAAAAAAAAAGGAGGAAAAAACAAAAAAAAAAACAACGTCACGTTGCAGCAGACGGGCAGCGTGGTGAATCATGAATTTTCGATGGTGGTCGGACAAAGGCACGGGTCGACGATCGGCAATTATAAAATCGCCGTCACCTGTTAGAAAATTGCTGGCGATAATATCGCTTCGTTCTGCTACCACTTAATCGTGAAAGTCATTTCCCTGGATTCTCCTCGTAGAGTCATTCCGTGAATTTTTGTTACACTATTCGTGTTACAATCTTTGATTACACGAGAATGTAATTGTATATTGATCAATACAATTCTTTTCGATCCCCGTGGAAAGATTGGAAAATAAAATCAGATTGTTAGAACGATTCATAAAATACAGACAGTATCGAGTTCATAGAATAGGGCGTGTCTCAGCGCGACGGTGATTTTCGAAAGTGCTGCCCTCTTTGCTGAGGTTCTCTCGTTTTGCCTTTCACGGCCGTCGGAGAGATGTTATAAATGGAGATTGCAGATTTTATCACTAAAAGTGATTTTAGCGGGGGTCTTCTAACCCAGAAAATCGGGCTTCTTCTTCAGGTGCAACGCTGATGCAACGAAAATTAGCGATTGGTTGATTTGGATCACGTGATTCACGAGTGGGGTAGACCTCGAGTAGAGAGAATGCCATAGCACCTGGAACTTCTCGGCAGGGTAAAGTATTCCTGGAACCTAACCTGAGTGCCCGTCTCCAGAACAGGGCAAAATCAATTATCTTCCTTCCGCACGAGAGGTGCGATTATTTCCCAGATTTATATGAAATTTCAATATACTGTCCAATTTTGAAATCTTTTGAAATCTTGTCAAAGTCTACAAGTACTACTTATTAAATGTTATAAAAGATACTACACAGTGAATTTTGCACATTATGCACGTTGTCGAATGTATAAAAATCCACAGTCTGTTAATAACAATATTATTAAATTATTTAGAACAGGTATCATTTCTTCTTATCAAACCGAGCAAGCTAGACAAATATTCCTCGGGCGCATTCAATCGCCTGCGATCTAACGTGCACGCTCTTCCATCCGCGCGCTTCTCCAATCTCAAAAATATACCTCTCGCGAATTGCCAGAGCTGAAAACGCAGTCATCCGCCATAAACAATCGCGCGAAACTTCCATTCGCCGCAAAGATATCGCAAGAAAATACCATCTGCGCTTCCTGTGAACGTTTCCTTCTATGCCGCACACTGCCAAATACACAGAGACGCGTATGTGCACGTAACACGGAAATGATCGTACATGCTAATGCACACGCTGTATGACGTGCCTCGCCGTGCAGTCGCCGTGCAGTTTGGCAAAAAGAAACGGAGAAGCTTTCAAGCTGCCGAAACTTAGCCGTGGACAATAGCCGATATAAACCTCGAAAGGTTCGCGAACGAAAGAGCCCGCGTTCTCTTTTTCAAAAGCGATACACCATCCATCCATCGTGCAAACAGCTTCGTCCGTATTTTCAGACGACCTAAAAAACGATCGAGCGTGCCGCCGCGTTTCCAACTGGACACGGGTATACGGTAGCGGTTGGTCGTCGTTTGGTAGTTTTTTTCTTTTCTTTTCTTTTCTTTTCTTTTCTTTTCTTCCTTTTCTTCTTCTTCTTTTTCATCTTCTTTCTTCCCTTGGGGAGAGGGGGGTTGCTTGCATCTTCCGCGACACAGGACAGTGTGTCGTTCATCTCTCGGTGGCTGTTGCAGGGCCCTTGCTGCACATCCGGCTGCACTCTGCGCAACGGCGATAAGTGCAGGGACGACAACGGCTGCAGAGACGCGAGCTTTTGCGACGGCCGTGGTCCCCAGTGCCCGCCATCCATCAACAAGCCCAACAAGACCATATGCAACGAGGAATTCGTCTGTTACATGGGGGTGAGTCTATACACGTCTGCTCTCTTGTCGCGCGTCGCTCCTCTATCTACGAGACATTTCTCTCCCCTTGCAAATATTTTTTTTACGCAGATCTGCGTACGCAAAGGACGTTGCACATTTTCATCCACAAATTCAATTGTCTCGGCGATTGTTCGCCAGTAGAGGAAACGTTTCAGACTTTTGCTCTCGTTCACTTTTCACGATTTAATTCGCGACAGTTAGTCTGTTTGTAGGTGGACGAAGATCGACTTTGTTTGATCTTGTTGAGAGTATTATAAATAATGCGGGAATTGTGTTTGGAAGTTTTAGGGAATGTAAAATTGGAATTTCTTTGTCGACAATTTTTAATTTTCATCTAGTGTACGAAAACTGAGATGACATAATGCACGCAGTTCATAAATGTCCGAGGACTTTCAACTGTATTTCTTCTAGAAATCAAATAACACTTCGTACAACGAAAAATCTGTAAATAATTCGCGTGCAATATATGCATTTAATTTTCAATATACGTACTATAAAATACACGCGTAATTAAAAGAGTTAATTTTCTGCGATAAATACTAAACATTAAACACAAAAGTGTTCGTTTACTGTTTGAAATAAATTCTCCGCCTCTAATTTTCCGTCAGTGTGTAAAACTCCGCTTTAAAATGCAAAAAATACGCGCGAAGAGATATGGTACATTCGCGGTGTAGTGCCGGTTATTTGGAAATTTGAATTTGAGATTTATAGAACGGACGAATTCGGAATAATTTCAGCTGTAGGCGCTGGGAACATCTTTATGATCGCAGATGATCAAGCCACGCGAAACCGAGGCGACAACGAGGGGTTGCTACATGGCGAAATACGATCGCGTTTCGTCTAAATTATCCCCGCGACGAAAATGAGACCGTTGCTGTCGAAATTACGGTGGAATTTACGATTTTACCAAGCGCAAAACTGGCTGGCTGTCTAGTTACTTATTCATTGGGGACTGGCTTGCCATTTTCTCGATCGTAACACGAACCAAAGAGAAGAAGGGTATATAATAAAATGAAAATAAAAATGCCTTTGAAGAGAAATTCAACTGTATCAATTACGTCAATTAATTCTAGTAATTTAACTCTGTTGATATAATTCTTCTACACTTTTATGCATCAGTCTGTCGTGTTTTATTGAACTGAGAATATTTCAGGGCGCGCAATGCACGACATAGAAACGCAATGTTGAAGTAGAAATATAAATATTAATAATCTCGATGGTTAATACTTCTAAAAATTGAAACGAGAATATCATGTTGGTGCTAAAACTATCAGAATAGTCAAAATGCTCGAAAAATTCGTAAAAATTCGATAAAAGTTTTATATTCCAATTAAAATAGTTAAAATATTGGCTATTGCTATAACAATGCTGTACTTAATACCTAAGTTAATATTTTCGTAGATTAAATACACTCTAGAAATTGTTGCACCTTTGTGCGTTAACAACCATTATATACAATATTCGCAAGTCCAATAAAATTTAGCGTGACTGATACGTAAGGGTTGAAAAACATCACTATATTTTCTTTTTTTTTCGTCCTATCGCGACAATTAATATGGAAAACTCAAAAAAGAACTTGCAATCCTGGTATGTAAAGAGAAACGTTTAAACGAACCTCGCCGACAAGGCTTTTCATTGAAATTTTCATTATTCGTCGATCGTTGCTTGCTTCGGGGAGGAGCTTTGGAAAATCGAAACTCGAACAGAGTCTTCTTCCGCGTCTAGGGAGCTTGCGAAATCGGTTCTCTCGCCGAAGAACGAGGAGAGATCCATAGGGGAGCGATGTGGAAACGTACGCGTGGCATTTTCCTACGCGGTGGCCTCCTCTTTTTTTCCACGGCCAAGTCGCGCTCGGAGTCTCGGGGGTTGAGATTTAAGGCTGCTCCGACTGCCGCGCGCACGCACACCCCCGAAATGAAATACCCCTCCCCCCAATGAAATACCGCGCGGTGGCACATTCATCTGTCGAGAAATCTCCAGGCTCGCCTCTCGATCGAGCCAAAGCTAAACCGCGTGAAGAATACGCTTTGCTCTCGAGCGAATCTTTTTATTTTTATCGTTCTTTCTAACGAAATTAATTCCGAGAACGAGAACATTGGAGGAAGGATCCTTTTCCCATTTTGCATCGTTTCTCAAGCGGAAAAGTATCGAGGGTATCAAGCAGGTACAAGTCTGGTTCTCGTGGGGCACGCGGATTAATTTCCAAGCGAACTTTTTCCAGTGAAATTAACTTGGAAAAACGATCTCGAGACAATCGAAGTAATTCGAAGTTATATCATTGATCAAAAGTGGATGAAAGAAATCTCGAGATCTTTCCGATTGAACGTGGATTAACGTTCCCAGCGAGGGAATTTTCGAACACTCTCGGAACCGAAAATATCGAAAACACGGAAATAATAATTATTCGTTGATCTTGTATTTATTCTTCGCGAGATTCCTCTGATCGGATCTGAATCAAATCACGCGGAGGATCACAGATCGAAATATCATACAATTAGCCTTCCAGCGAATTTCTCTCGAACGAAAATACGACCCTCTCCGAGTCTTGGTTGTTCCTTCGAATCGTCTCGAGGAAATAATTCCGTCTTTTTCGGATGGTTGCACGGCGGTAAGAACGGCTGTTGTCGAGGAACGGGGGGAGGCGGTAGTCGGGGATGGAGGCGCAACGCGGCACGAAAACGGTAAAGCAAATTGCAATCGGCAGCCTCTCTCGCTCGTTATTGTACTTGCAGATTAGAAAGCCTGTATTTCGGGAGTATCGATTCGTAGCTGCCGATGCGTACCGTCGGACTGTTGCACGTGTGCGGCCGAAACGCGTTTTCCGCCTGGCTGACTATAATCGAATGTTTCTACTAGAACCTGCAACTAGAGGAAATAACCTTGCGTCCCTATCACCGTTGTCCACTGTTCGCATCTCGCGCGTGAACCAGCAAGCCAACTTTTGATCCGTGGATAATTTCGATAGTTTGTGCTACCTCGATGTTGTGCCGCGAATTAGAATCAATTTCGTTGGAATCAAATTCTGGAACGAACACCGAGGAAAATTATGATTCGTATCGGTAATTTCGAGTCATTTTCCTCTTCGTAGGATCACGACTTGCATTTGTATTTTACGGGCGATTCAGTTTGAAATTGATTATTTAATCTTCAGAGGATTTCTAGCACTTCGTTTTTCATTTCTTTGAATTTCTCTGTTCTTGGGTAGAACGTTAATCTATAATTTTTTAGATTCTTGAGGATCTTTGGAAAATACACTGCAAAGGAAAGAGTTACTTGCTTATTAATTATAGTTGCAGGAATTTAAATAACGTATTAAGAAATTGTCTGGAAATTACGGAACAAGAATTCAACATTCGATTAGATCGAACTCGAGTATTTAAAATGAACACATATAACGAATTAAAAATACTTTCATCTCCAAACACGTACTTTTTGTTTTTATTTATTCGATATAACGTTATTCTCTTCAAACCCTACTACTGATTACAATGTTACCAATGCAACACTCTAGCACTAACTAAACACTCAAAGGATCAAACTATATAAATTTTCATTTCCACAAACACAGTGGAAAAAACTATCTCTACAAAACACTGTAACACGATAATAACAACGCCACGATAACCACAAATAGACAAGAATCCCTGATGTACCCATCACAAAATAACAGCGAGACACGCGATAATGCCAACCTAAACGCACCACGTACGTAGCCAAAGCAGTTACCTGACGTTAACCTATCCGCGGCAGCGATCATAATTTTCGCGGAAATTACTTACACAGATAGTATTGCGGTGGCGAGCCATTTTCAAAGAGCGAGGCAAACAGCGAAGAAAAGGGGAGACGCTCGCCGCGTTGGCGCGGATGCGATCCGTAAGAGAATAACGTTCGAGAACGCGGGCTTATCTATCTTCGGCGAGAAGACCCCCCGGCTGGAAATTACCTCGTATTTAGAGGGTTATGCGCGTAGGCTGACACTTTATCGGGCTCTTGCATTGCTTGCAGGAATGCACCGGCAGCATTTGCCTGGCTTACGGCTTGGAATCCTGTCAGTGCATCGCCGGGCCCGACGATCCCCCGACCAAAAGCTGCGAACTCTGTTGTAAATTGCCAGGAGAGGATCAACCATGCCTGTGAGAGACGATCGTTATGCAATACGCGGTTTCACGCGAACGTTCGCGTCACTCGTTTCCCCTCACGCGCGCGAGAACGGATGCTCTTCCGTTGAAATAAACACCGTGTTCGCCGTGTCTCGCGAACTCTCAAGACGATTCCGCGTTCGCTGTGTCGTTCGACTTTCGTCGTTCGTTTCTCGCGAACCCGGAGCAACCGACAGCGAACATTCGCGTGCGTTTAAACCAATGATTTAAACGGACGAATGTCTGTGTATTCCTATCGTTTGTCACAGTAAGGGAGTGATAAGTCAGCGTGATAAGTCGCGACAAATTTTGTCAAAGTGGTGGGCTTTGAACATTCATTTCGTTGGTTTAAATGCGCCGTAAATTTAAAATTATACGTTACGTGAAATAGTACTAGTTTTAAATACAATACTGTGAAATAGTTTCGAGACAACGTCGACTTAAACGACTCGTTCAATATCTCGTTCGGACGACTAGCATTGTCAGCTGTTAGCTCGTCGAATAAGCTAGACCTGTCGTTGGACACGCATCTCTTTGCAGATCATCGTTCGCGTGGAATTCAGCGCCTTACGATATTCCTGACATGCTGTCGAAGCCAGGCACGCCGTGTAACGATTACAATGGCTATTGCGACGTCTTCCAAAGATGTCGAGAGGTAATACACCACTGCAGACTCTTCGACAACTCTCCGGCAACCTTCCAAATGAATCACAGACTCTGTCACTCGGACGTGAAGATGCGAAATAAAAAATATTCAAATGTCCTCTTATTCGTCTCTGTGTGATTATTTCTCGATGATACTGTACGATTATTATTTTAGGTGGATCCAAGCGGACCGCTAGCAACCCTGCGAAGACTTCTTCTCTCGGACGCTAGTCTGGCGAGCTTTCAACGTTGGATGGTCAATCGTTGGTACATTGTTGCAGCGACTGTGTTTCTGTCGCTGTCGATCGTGGTAAGTTTTAATTTTTCGCTTGATTTTATTCTTTCATTTCAAAGAAAGAGCGAAGAATCCTGCTCGTTTTCGCTACTTGCGATTCGTAATTATCTAAATCTATGACTTGGTGTCGTCGAATTAATTATTCGAATAATACAAATTTGCCGCGAATTATCCCCGAAATGAACCTTCTTAAACTGTCCTCTGTTTAAAAATTTAAATGTAGTATAATTCGTAATTACATACACACCTCATTTTTAAATTTAAATTACTCTGATTTTCAAATTTAAATTCACTACCTTCCCTTGCAATAAAATATATTCCTCTGCCCACAGTTTCATCCCGAACTATTCTTTTCTCGAAAATGACAACGTTTCACGATATGTAGTAAATTCTCACGTCTCACAGTGTGATCTAACACAATTTTCGTGTATTGCATTACAGTTCAGAGAAATTCATCTCGATAATGCAGCCGGAGCGGTCCAGAGCGAAAAATATCGTCGACATATCGAATATCCGTGCGAAGCCAATTACCCGTCTTGTCAATTAACATTTGTGCAAGCGCATAAAAAAAAGACGCGGCAGCAACAATTGCGCGTTCTCGCTCCCGCGGAAAATATGTTGGGAACATCAACGCGGAGAAAAACGATTCAATTACACCGGCGCGATGTTTTCGTTTCGTAAGCCCCGGCGAAATCGCAAGAATATTCCTGTAGCGTTTAACGCGATCGGACAATGAGTCTGTTCAGTTGAAATTCGTTTAATTTTCGCGCCCGCCTCGGCGCCCGGCTGATTGTATTTATTATTAAAAAAAGGAAAAATTATTTTCGTCGGTAAATATCAAAAATTCACCCAAATAAATTGCCAGCTTCCGCGCGCGTGAAATTTAATTAGTAGTTCATCCCTTTTTATCCCCGCATTTTCTCTACTTTGTCCGTTTATTTGAAACTCCATACCTCTGTTCAGCTTGACAAAATTTGCACAGCTCGCGATAAGAGAAAAAAAGATCCTTGTCAAATATTCTCGCTGTTGCAAGGTGAAATCTTAAGTATTATAAAATTGTTATGTAGTAAAAGTATTATAAAGTGTTATAAGAAAAAAGGAAACGTCACATTCGTAGTGTTGGGAAACGTTAATTAGTATAGGAGAAAGTTTATGAGATAAGGGATAATATTTTTAGGATACAAAGTTATATTGAGCAATTAATTAATATAAATTATATTTTGGAATAGAATACGAAGAAGAGAATATAACATTTAGTAAATTATTGGCATTTATACTGTCCCTGTTGTTCAATTTCACGTATAAATTAAAATTTTAAAACGCGGAGAGAATGGTGATGGAAAAAACATTGAGCGAGTCTTTAAAATTCTCTTTCGTAGCCGTATGTTGAAAAATGAACTTCGACGACGTAAATCCATCGAACAAAATAAATAAATAAAATGTTGCGCTAATGCAACGTTGATCCTTTCGCGGATTAAAATTATTTTCAAGAACCCTACAGACGTCGAGTGTTTAATTAAAAGGAAAATTAATCCTTGGAAAATTTTCTCTCGCAGCCCACGATGTTCAACAAATTCATAAATAAATAATTTTCACCCTCGGCTCGAAACTAAATCTTCTCCGACCAAGAATTCGCCCGTTTCGAGGGAAGAGATATTACGACGAACGAATGTGAACGAACGAACGTGTTTGAGCACGGCGATTAAACGGCGAGGAAGGTGTCGAGCGAGAGATATATTGTAAATTCGATTGCACGCAAGTTGGCCAACTTCCGACCTGCGACGGCCGCGAAAGCAGCCGGAAATTCATCCGGAGATAGGTTTAAAGTAGCGACGGTAACACGATGCGCCGCCACGAATTATATTATAAACCATATCCCGTGGGAGTTTCCTAGCGGATAATGCAACCGCAAAACTTTTTCCGCGCCATTCACGTCCTAACGAACACGCTCCGTGAACTCGCTCCAGCCCCCCCCCCGCCGCTCCCCTCTCGCTTCGTGACGCGAATTTGTTCGTCAAGTTTCATTATCATTTAAATCTGTCGGAGCAACGACGTTATCCCGCCGGGTTCGTTGTTGAATCCAACTAGATCGTAACGAGCACGATTTCTTTCGCAAAAATATAAAATACGGCTGGTGATCAAATTGAAATTTCAGTGATTTGTTCATTGTCAAGGTTAATATTCTGAGTATTTGTTTTTTTCTTTCTTTTCTTTTTAATCGGCCTTAATTTTAGAGATATTACAGCCATATTATTACAAATAATAATATGATAATAATAATATAATTAAAAATAATATTATAAATAATTACTACGTTCGCATCTTTGAGGCGAGTTTCACGACGACCTGGTTTAATTTCTTCACAACCAGTGTTTACTGTAAACTATCGTTATTTATAATAATGTGGCAAAATTAAATTTAAACGAAAGAAGTTTGTCACGTTTCATATTTTTCATATTCCAACCTTTACACTAAATGTTCTTGCAGAACACACTGCAGTGAAGTGTTTCAAGACTCATTTCCAGACACCCTCCAGATACAAGGAAATAGTACCAAGAGCACTGACCTTTGCAAAATACCCCAAAATCACCTCGACTCTCGCAACAGCTCACCAATGTTCTTGTTTCCTATTCCGCAGGCGTTCGTCGCGTACTCCGTGAGCAAACGGCGCAACAGCCGCGTGAAAGTTGCGGCGACCGCGAGGGATCAGCCACGCGCCGCTTGCGAGGCGACGAACACGAGCGACGAGGCGGCAAGGGGCAGCTCGTCCGTGCGGAAGATACGATCTATGGACATTTCGTGGGTGAAAAGGAGGATCGTCGAGACGATGAAGAGCATCGCGTCGCCGCGACGGAAGAAGGACGCGTCCGCGAGGGCGGGGACGTTTCTCACGCGGATTTCTCGGCTCCTGGCCAGAGACTCGACGACCACCACCGCCTCCGAGGAGCAGTCCTCGAACGAGGCGGAGCAGTTGTGCGACGGAGCGAGGAACGCGGCGAAACGGGGTGACGAGAACGAGAGACTCGTGATTGTTTCGAGAGACGAGAGCAACGTCTGGAGACGAGTCCGCGTGCTGTTCGTTGGGAATCGCTGGAAGCGCGCGAGTTCCTCCCCGGCCAGGAGAAAATTGAGCAAAGGCGAGGCGACGTGCGGCGCCGCTTGGAGAAAGACTGTTCAGGTGGAGAAGCTGTGCACTGGTACCTCGAAGGTGATCGTGAGTTCTCGTAGAAGGGGAGACAGGTGTCAAACGGAGCCTCTGGTGGTGCCTGACACTCCAGACACGCCGGGAGAGACTTCGGAGAACAGGAGTCACACGTCGGATTTGACCGTGTTGCTCGCTGACAGTTAGTTTCAGGAGGAGGCATCCGGAGGACTGTTATACCTAGAAACTGGCGTGCTTCTCGATTTCATCCTCATTCGCGCGTGTCTTTGTTTCTTTTCCCTTTTAACTCTTTAAGACACCCCGTGCAATTTGAAAGTTGCACAGTTCACCGTAAAAATTATCAATTAATACAAATTAGTTTGCAAATTTTTAAGGCTGAAATAATGGCTCGAATAATACGGAGGATCGACATTTGTTACATCTCTATTTGATCATCCGCGAGTCTTCTCGTCTTATTTGTTTCATTCGAGCGAGCTTGGTTAATCCTCCATAACATCATGTAACTTTCACACGTCCATTTGAAAAATTTTATCTCTGACTTTTATATAATACCAAGTAGCTTATTATATAAACATACAAGAATTTGTTCGCGGATTTTCTTTTTTTTTTTTTTCTTTTGTAGATTGCAAAGAGTCTTCTTTATTTTATTTTCACGTGAAACGCTCATGCTCTGCTTCTCATTACTTTTTCATTTTACTTTCCCGCAGCACACTCGTTCACAAGTTTAACCTACCTCCAAGCTTAAGTCCTTTGGTTTTAAATCTGGCGCGAAAGAGGGCATCGAGTGGCTCCCGGAGCCACAAATCGAGAAATGAAACGCAAGGGGATGATACTTCTGCTTCTGTGGAGTAGAAAGAATGTCGGCGATGAGATTTGCAAGTGTAAATATTGTACAGAATCTCTTATACCGCTGTCGCGATAGATTACTTGATAGATTAAGGGCAGCAACGTTCGCGGAATTGAATGGATCGTTGTAATTCCGTTTAGTCAGACAGCTCTTCATCTAGAAGCGGACCAAACGTAGATGGGAGATCGTCGTCCAACGCTGAACTTCGTAGACACGTGTATATATAAAATCTCGAACGATTGTTACTGTATAATAAATCGTACGTTACTATTCGTTATTCACCTGCGATCAACCGATTTGTGTTCCTATATAACGTTTCATTGCAGCCTACTGTCGTTCTCCTCGTTTCTTTTCGAAAACTTCGTTATCAGCAAACGACGTCGAGAGACTCCGATATTGTTTGTTTCGTCACATTGACGCGAGTCTTTTACAAGACTAATCGATCAATTTCACTTTGAAATTGAAGATGAGTGACTCGTGAAAGTATTCGAACAGTTATCACAGCAAAAATTTTACGTATGTGCGTTGTGTACAATGTTTTGAAATTTCATGAACACTGCAGTGAAACCAAACCTAAATTGGAAATCAATCGGAGAACGTATACAGAAATTACAAGATATTTTCTGCAAATGTATATTTAGTAAAAATTTAGTAAAAGTGGTCGCAGTGTATATCGAGATAATAGTTATTTATTTTAATACTTGTATTAAATTTTCCGAGTCTCGCTGCAGTGTTAATTTTTTGACGTTTTACGCAACACACTTTCTTAAGGAAAGTATTGATTGCTATAACTTTTTAGCAGAATAAAAATTGTAGGAAACTCCCAAGAAACTCTTGCAAAAGTTGTTGCATTCTAAAATATTCGAAAAATTTAACGTATCAAAATTTCAAGCAACTGCGCGCAATGGTGCCAGAGAGAAACAACTTTTGACACTTTGCGTGAGATACTATGCATAAATAAATATTCTTGGCAACTGTTCGAATACTTTCGTAAGCAGCTGCTGCGTCAGACATGTTCGACCTGTACTACTTGAAATTTTGTTGGACACACATCGAACGTGCATTAAACCAAGTACTGTATTTGTTATACAATAATATCGCTTGCGCTAAGGAATCTTCTCTAATTTGTCCACTAAGAAATTCGTTGTCGTCGTATAAATACGTAAGAAATTTTCCTAACGATTTTGTATCGCCATTGCTGATGATTTCGAGCATATTATAGCGCCTCTGTACGTTTAAACGAACGTTTCCTTATTGTAGCTGACGTTAATTAAAATAATAATAACAAAAGTTGATTATAATTCTTACTGTACCTCCGCGCGAACGAAATGTATACTAAACGGAAGGTAAGTTTGCATACTCGTTGCTTGAAAACAATTGTACCATACTTATATATGTAATAAAAAAGGGAGAGAAAAAAAAGAAGAAGAGAATGAACGTTTGGAACAAATTTCCGTGTGAATTGATAGTTTAAACGAATAGAAATGTATGGAACTTTACCAACAACTGTAAACGTGAATTAAAACGTTATCAACGTGTGACTGTTCTGTTAAACTTTCCATCAGCTGGTAACTTTCTCAAGTACCAAAATTCCTGCAAGGAATTCCTCGTTTAACGACTAAATACTCGAAATAGAAAATAGAAAAGTGACGATAAACGTAAGGTTTAATAACAATTAAAGTAATTAATTAAAGAATTAACTAATATTCTGAACACTGCTACGTATCAAAGTACGACGTTTAGATAAGATAAAGATAGTAAAAATCAAAAGTTCAATATTGTAAAAAACCGTCTGTGTAAAATATGTCTCGAAACACGATAATTTTCTATGTAAAATTAAAAAAATGTGAAAGCAAAATGAAAATAATAATAGGAAAAGTTATCGATTGAAATTTATCGAGCGTAGTTTCGTTTCCGGCGTCGCAGCGCCGTGCTTCCGGTTCAGTAATGGAGACTCTGAAGCCTGGAACTCACGCAGCAATCTAAGCCACGTAACGAAATACGAATTTCGTTCGTTTCTCTTTCAAATCTGCCTTCGCCTCCCTCGTTTCCCATTTTCGATTTTCGACATCTCCACACGACGATTTGAATATCATTTTTTTATTAACGTTTTGTCAGTTACAATTTTGATTACATACATATAATGTGGATTCTTCTTTAAACACATGTCGCTATAATACAAATGACGAGGATAAAAATTTCGAATGCGTAAAAATGTAATTAGATGACAATTTCTCTCTCTCTCTCTCTCTCTCTCTCTCATTCTTTGTGTTCTCCCTTATTATCCCATTGGTCGTGGGCCAACTTTGAGCGTATATTAATATAATATACGGACGCTGGCCCATGCCCATCGAAGGTTAAAGTACATAATTATTCCCTTCCGATCGCAATTGTTTTTTCCTTACTTAAATCGTCACTAATTCGTTTCTACTTCGTCTTTCATTTTTTCATTTCTCTCTCTCTCTCTCTCTCTCTCTCTCTCTTTATACAATATAATCGGTGCACATTCGTCGCTGAAGAGTGGTCCATTAAGCGATCCGACCGATGCGCTGATCAAGAGAAATCTCGAAATATTGTTCGCACACACCGACCACGCACAGGCCGAATTCAGAGGACAGGATATTTACAGATGAACAAACGACTTGTCCGGGCGTTCGTTCACGCCGCGTGCGGACGTTTTACTTTTATGTACACGTTCGATTTCTCTTTCGTCTCACCCCTTCGCGTCGTTCATCCCCCCTCGAGCCGCGATCAATACAGATTCTTCGGAGGAAGAAGTTGAAATTTATGGAAATTCTGAACTTTCGCGTTCGAAACAAGACGCGGGGAGTCAATGGCGAGAATCGAATACGAAAATTGTACAACGCGTTGGTTGTTGGCTTAAAATTTGAAAAATCAGCGATTAAAATGGACGCGTGGTGATTTGATAGGATTTAGGGAGGAATAGGGACAGGGAAATTTGAATGGATTTTAATGCAGAATGAGCAATGATAAAACGGCAACGAGACGTTTTCCTTTCTCCGTTGTTGAACGTCTCTGAACGTGAATTAATTTTTCGTGATATTTTTAAATAGTCTCGGATATTTCGTATTTTCGAAAAACGATAATAATTTGCTGATTGATCAATAATCAATCAAATATGGCTGCTATAAACTATAAAAATTTCTGTCAACATCTTGTTCAACCTCGTCGATCACCTCACCGTTTCTCGGCTAGAATTTCGCGGAAGATTCGCTAAGGGATGAAGGAATTCGGCTACTCAGTGCAAAGGGCTGCACTTTCCCCCTATCCCCGAGCCAAAATCTATCTGGGACCTTTTTGAGTCAGGATCGACGCCTTGCTTTCGTTATCTCCCTCGTGTACGTACAGTGTACAGTCGCCCTGGACGGAAAGGAACGATCCTTTTCTTTTGTTCTGTCGAGAAATCGTCTTCTCTTTTGAGACGAGTGACGATGTTCGACACGACGAGCTCTACGTTCCACAAGAAATCTTCCGCGAGTCGTATCAAGAAACGAGAAAATTGTTGAAAATAAATTGAACTATACGCGTAGAAACGCCATATTGGAATACAACGGAACAACACAATTGAAATTATAAAGAACGAGAGAGACAGACTTTGTTCCTCGTGCAGTTGGAAAATTGATCTTGTAAAATTGCACCGATATTCCCAGTGTCCCTCCGTTACCGATCGGAGATGAAATTTGGACAGTGTTATGAAAAGTATGGTATCTTAGTTTAATTTTATAATTTTACGAGACCTAGCGTATAAACGATAAAGAAAGGGATACGAAAGTTGCACAAGAACAACGTATAATAGCAATATTCGCAAAATTGCCCAAACTGTGAGATGCGTGTATTTAAACACAGTTTTGTATTTCTCGAATGTTCCAGATTACGATTCTAATCTAATTTGTCCTTCGTACAATAGATTTCTAGAATTCAGGAAACTAAGATTTTACAGTACCCTCGAAATTCTCCAAAACAGTAGCCATTCGGAACTACCGATTATTAAAATTTTCAAAGAAATCCACGAAAAACACCCGATTGTTTAGAAATTAGTGCAAGGACGCTCGTTCGAAGGACTTTACTTTCACCAGATTGTGCGTAATATTGAAAAATTAATTTCCACGATCTCGATGTATAGTCGACTAGTTGAACGAGGCTTGCCGAGTTCTCCGATTCACAAAGAACGTCTCGTCGAATCTTGTCTCGAAAAGGGAAAGAAACGTGCAAAAGCAGATCGTCTCGACCCTCGCCTCCAAGGTGAGTTTGCGCAATCCTAGATTCCAGATGATACGCATCGTCGAGACTCGCAAACGAAGCGAGGAACGAAAAAGATCGGCGAGAAGCTAGAAGAAAGCAAACGGCGGCGGATCGATATCAATGAAAAGAGTACACACGTGCGTAAAATCCGAATTCGTTTACTAGCAGAAAAATTTACAAAGTCGAAGAATGTACAGGGTTCGCGCATGTTAATGGTCGCGTTACGAAAGCGAGAGAAACTCGACAGAAGAGAATGGGTTTTCGTTGGAAAAAGTTGGTCGATGCACTTCTCGTTGGCAAAGCGTTCGGTTCTTCCGGTCCTTGTCGGAAAAACACACCATCACGCTCGAACCTTTTTGATTTTTTTTTTTTTTTTTTCGTTTCTTTTCATTCCTCTCGTTCCTTTTATTACTTTTACTTTCTCCTTTTTTTTTTCTCGCTTTTAAATTCGTCCGTTCCAACAGAGCGCGACAACGAGTCTAAATACCTTGTCTCTCGATGTGCGTTCGTTCTCAGAAGGTCGTAGCCTCGAGCTCCGGCTCCGTGTGTGGTTTGCAAACGACTGAAATTCGTTCCCCTTCGGAATTATAATTCCCCGTCCTTCCTATGTTATGTATACAATCTATCGTCTCGGTTCTTGCGTGTGTGTATATATATATATATATATTTCCGTTTTCCGCTTTGTCCGTCTTCTGTCGCTTCGTCTTTCATTTCTTTCACGTTCTTTTTTTCTTTTTTTATTCTTTTGTTATTTTTCTTTTAAATTCAATTCACGTAATTAGGGTATAATTAATTAATTAATTAATTAATTATAATAGTGTCATTATAATTCGTAATAATATACAACATTTGTCAATAGATCATTTATCCTAAAACCCACCGCATGCTCGTGTCGAAATAATCAATCGGTCGCATTTAAATTCAGCTTTCTCTCTCTCTCTCTCTTTCTCACCCTTAAACCTTACCCTCTCACACATTAAAACGCTAGTTTTTGTTCTCTTTCTTTCTTCTCATACTTCGTCTCGCGTAATCTTCACGCAGCCGCACGCACTCTTCGCTCGCACACACACCACAAGTGTTTCTCCTCTCATCCCCTAATAATCTCTTCTCACCCCCCGAAATTAAAACAACGCTCGACATCGCAATTCTCTTTTTCGATCAGACACGCTAAATTCTCCGTTCGTTTTTTATTTATTTATTTTTTTTTTCTCATTTTTAAGAAACACACTCGCCTCCTCCGCACTATTTCTCTACTCCTTTCTCCATTCCTTTCGTTCAATTCATCTTTCTTGTTCGCACACTGTCACGCCGTGGGACTGTACTGGCTTCACGCGTAGCTTATCTATCTAATTCAATGATCCGTGTAGTCGTAAGTGTAGGTGTGGTACGTGGTGTATCGGTATGCGCGTGCTCCTAGCTGTTCTCCTTTTTTTCGCTCGTGTGTCCATCCTCGCGTCTCGGCAACATCTACACGAATAACCAAACGAGCGAAAGTGTAGTCGGACACGTAGTGAAAAAGCACGCGGAGACGATTGATCGCCCCTCGTTTTATTCGAAAGAAAACAGAACAGAATCAGGAGGACGGACGGTGTCGTTCTTCGGTGTAAAATGGTGTGTGTATGTGTGTATGTGTGTATGTGTGTGTGTGTTTGTGTGTGTATGTGTTTGTCGTGCATGACGCGTGTATACGATGACTTTGTACATATTTCGGAAAAGAAGTTTCGCTATCGTTCGCTGTCGCGTCCGCGACGCACGCGTGCATCCACAAGTGGAACCACCCGAAAGCGCAGAGTTCAATGGACGTGATGAAACGCCGACGTTCGTGCCCTCTTCCCCGTTGCCTAATGTTCCCTCCTCCTCTTCGTCCGTACTCCTGCTGTTGACCAGCAGCAGACGTTCTCTATTCGGTCGTCGACGAGGTCCAACCTGTGCCACGAATTTTTTTAAGCCTCACGCTCAAATGTTTCTGTCATGCGCGACTGTCGGTATGACACGAAAACTGCGTTACAAGTATTTTCCTTCTTTTTTTTTTTTAAATCATCTCGTTTAGCCGTGCAGAGTTTACTACAAACGACGTAATACGCTGTAATTTCTCGTCAGCTGGTTGAATTTGTTCGTTAGCTCGAACTCGATCCTCAACTTGATTTATTTATTGTGTTCGCGAATTCAGAAGTTGAACGATAGTTCGTCGACCGTGGTTCGAGTTCGAGTAACTCACCCTTTCAACGCATTGCGAATCTGGACGTTCTTTTCTTGCATCGACGTTCAAGACGAGAAACGAAACTTCCATCGACAGGCGAAGCGTCAGTCGTCCGCAATGCGTTGACAAGATGACACTCGCCCGTGGACCACACCTCGTTCGAGTAATGCAAAGTCGAGTGCAAAACGAAGGAACATCCAGGAGTGATCGACGGAACGAGAGGAACGATCGAGTCGCGTCGCTCGCGGTAGATGAGAAAGGACGATCGTCGCGAACGATGACGGACGCAGATCCGATGGCATTGGATCGAGACGTGAAGATCGAACGCGCGATCGCGAGCAGAGCTCGTACCAACGTCGTGTCCTCGTGGCGATACCAACCGAGTGCAAAGAAAGAAAACGAATAAATACAAGACAGCCTCGAGTCACTCGATAAAACTAGAGCGACGTTTCTTTCTTTCCAATTAAGCGCGTCGTACTCTGAGAGTCCCTCCCTCCCTCTCTCTCTCTCTCTCTCTCTCTCTCTCTCTACACCATTTCTCCGTCTCTCGGTGAATTTCCGTGGTTGAACGCATAAAAACGATTAAAATGAGAAAGCCGTGCGTGTACGTGCGTGTGTGAAGGCTCGTGGCCTGCTTGACCAAAAGCAGAGTGAGAGTGAATGAACGAGTGAGTGAGTGAGGTAGTGAGAAGGAGAGAGAAAAAAAAAGATAGAACATGGACGTTTATATGGGTTTAGAATGATCACGTTCGACCACGATTATTATTCGAAGGAAAGTTGAATATATATATATATATGGTGACAAGAATTTGAGTGGAAAAACGCTCGTGAAATCGTCGATATAATGCCCCGTTATGCTTGACTCGAGTTTAACAGCGAAGGAAGAGAACACAACGAATCGCGAAGTTTAATACAAAAATAGGAACAAACGTATAAGCATACAATAAGGAACATATATCATGTACAAACATAACGCACAAGGAACTTTATGCTAGAATGATTCATAGTATACGCAATCGTGTGTGCCGTGTATGTGGATGCTTCGCCATTTTCGTTTCTTCCTTTTTCTTTTTTTTTTTTTTCTTATTGTTTATTTTTCCTTCCTTTTTGCTTCACCAACTTTATTTAAAAAAAAAAAACAAAAAAAAAAAGAAAAGAGGTTTATATAACATGTAGTACAGCGTGTTACGCGTTGTCACGAAAGATAAAACGACAGAAAGAATCACCAGTGACATTATTAAATGAAGTAACCACTGTCTCGCGGTTTTCGAGGTTTCAAACACGCTACTCCCTCGAACGATCGCATGCGCGGGCGAAATGAAGGCGCGTGCACATCGTGGAAACGTGTACTGATCGCTCGATGACTGGACGTGGGTACGCGCTGTGCCGTGGTATGGTGGATATCGTACGACAGAATCGATAAATAATACAAACGACGAGCGAAACAGCGAGAAAGTACGCTCGAAGAACGACGAGAACAATGTTTCTCGCTCTAAAATTATTCTAAATCCGATTGTTACATGGAGAGAGACGCACTCGGCTTCGAGCGTTCGAAACGTTCTCGCGGTTTTGAAAAATCGTAACACCGGCCATTCTTGGACTCGTGTTTATCGATCGACGAACGCGAAAAGGCAGTTTCGTTTGTTCCTTCCCTTCTTCCCTCGTGCTCGATGTTCGCAACAGAGCAAGCAACAGATAAAAATAAAAAGGATAAAATTCGTTCGAAAGATCGGGGCAACGAAGGGCCTGTGCGTTGGCGTTCGATCGGGCTCCGCGCTTAAAAGAATCTCTCGAATCTACAAAGAGATAAATCCGGTCTCTTATACACCCACACCCTCTCATCCCTCCGCATTCGATATATCATACCACACTCTCTCTCTCGCTCGCTCGCTCGCTCGCTCTCTCTCTCTCTCTCGCTCTCTTTTTCTCTTATCTCGCATACGCTTGCACAATACGTACTTACGATATTTACTTCTCTTACAATATTTTTATATTCATTTATTCTATTAATTATATCAATACTGTTGACGGATAGAGATTCATTCACAGCTCGCACCAGAGCGAACGATCGTCTCTGCCGTGCGCGGCGTAACCGTTTTCTCATTCAACTTAATTCGATTTCCTTCGTTTCTCATTTCCTTCTTTCTCTCTTTCCTTCTTTCTCTCTTTCTTTTCGTCTATCTTCTCCTCTTCTGCCTCTTTTCATTCATGCTCGTTTCACCGACAGTTTCAATATCATCCTCCTATTTTTATTTCTTTTTTTTTTTTCATTAATATACTTTGTTTCTTTTTTTTTCATTTTTTTGACATAATGTTTTATCACACGCTAAACGATCAGCCAGCTCTACACGCGAAGAGAGGCTGTCACGAGTCGATCGCAACGGTGTCTCACGTGGATCGTGCCCGGACGAAGCGGGAACGCGACGGCGAAACGCGCTTCGACTACTACCGGCTCCGCTGCTACACTCCATCCAGCTTCGCAGAATTCGGAAACACCGCGCGCCTCCCCCTGGCCTTCCATTCGAGGCTCGACACCAACTGCAAACGGTGTGTGTACGTGTGTGTGTGTGTGTGTGCGCGCGCGTGTGTGTTGTACGTGTGTGTATACTTTTACATGAATCTGTTTCTCCGTGTGCCTGTAACACCCGCGTACATACGTATGGCGCACCTCGAACGGAAATTGCGCGTCCATCCTCAGCCTCGAACGACAGCGTAAATCATCAGGTCACACAGCACGAGGACAGACGGTCGTTGAGAAGAAGCTCGTTCGAAGCAAAACGCGAGAGCGCACTGATTCTCTCAATTCGGTCACGGAGTTTTTTCGCGCCTCACGATCGCTCCACGGTATCGCTTCCAGTTACAACCACATGACTGTCCGTCATATATCCTCTCACAACAACGACGACGACGACGACGACGACGACGATGATGACGACGATGACGACGACGACGACGACGATGATTCACTTGTGACCACGCTGAGCGAAAAAGTACTCAATCTGTTGTAAACAGATGAGCTGCTGCATCAGGCTTTGCAGCGGGTCTTGGCCTTGCGACTGAGCTTGCTGCGGCTGCTGCAGCGACTGCGACGACAAACCTCCACCACCGGTGGGCTGGCCAGCAGTCGGTGGTAGCATCCCGCTGCCGCTGCCGGACTGCTCGGCCAACAATTGTCGCTGAAGCTGTTGCGCCTGGTAGTGAGCGACCGCGACCAGCTCCGAGGATTCCATCCCCATAGAGGCTGCGGCGGCGGCCGCTGCCGCTGCGTGGCCCAGCTGCACCTGCTGCTCCGTGTGATGACCGGACAGGCCAGCCTGATGACAGGCAAGCGGATGTACGCCGACGTGCGACAGCCTGCTGGCCGAACAGCCAGACGAGGCCAAGTAGGCGCCGGGGAGGTTTGGGTTCTCGCCCCGCTAGGGAGCCATGTTCTTGGGCCTGCGCCCCCGTCGCCCCCTGGTGGGGGGGCGCGGGGACTCCTGGCCTCACTGGCTCACCGCGGGGCTCTTCTTGTCTTGTTGCTGTTGACTGGCATCCTGCGTTCCCTGTACACCTTGCGCCGCTCCCCCTTGACCGCCTTGAACCCCCTGCAACCGCCGTGTTGCACGTCACGCCTCGACAATCGACAATCTTCCCTCGGCGTTCGTACGTTTCGCGAACGTGCGTTTGGAAACGGTGGCGTTTACCTGACTGCCGGGTCCTCCCTGTGGCGGTCCAGGACCGCGGTCCGGAGGCCAGGAGTTACCCGGGGTCGGTTCCGAGTGGAATTGATGCGGGTGCGGAGGTGGTCCACCGGGCGTGTCGTGACTGTGCGGGTCCAAGCTGTTCGTCGCATCGTACTGCGTGTTCTCCAACCTCGTGATTACCCGTTCGTCCTCTTCGCCAAAGTCCCCTCCCATCAGCGACGGTTCACCCACAACCATCACGTCCTGCATCGACAGGAGAGTAGAACAGATCGTTAAAAAACAAGCTCGCACGAGTACGATTACGAGTGTCATATGGACGGACAGATAGCCTTGTTACATATCGATTACGTACGGTAAACGTATTGTTCCGTTCTTTTTTTCTTTTTTTTTTTTTCCTCCGTTAGAGTAAATATAGAGTGTGTAAAAGATTAAAACGGAGACACACAGCCTTTCGATAAAGGACGCTTCGGCTGCGGCCCGTTCCAAATCTAAATATCTAACGAGTTGGATGGCACGAGGTGCTCACCTGTGACGCCAGTGAAAAATTCGGTCCCGGCGATCTCTTTTTGCTGGGCGCTGGCGGCGCGTTGTTCCCCGGGCCCGACGTGCTGCCCTTTCGCTTTCTCCTCTTGCTGGCCGGCCTCTGCGACTCTAAAAAACAACGAGATAACGCTCGATAAGAATTTAATGCTCGAGCCGATGGTAACTGATAGGGCTAGCTAGCCATGTAGTAGCGCGCTACGAAACTTCAGACCGCTACCCAGCTTTGGACCTTTCTTCGAAATCAAAGGTCTCTGACACACAGAAGCATGCATGCATCGGTGGACAGACAGAATAGGAAAAAAAAAAAAAGAAAAAAAAGAAAAAAAAAGAAAGATACTCTCGATAGATCGTCGTTCTTTCATCAATCAACAACAACAAAAAAAAGAAGCTAATTAAGAAGTGTCTGCACTCACGTACAACGTACATATTTAGAATCTTTACAGAGAAACACGCATCACGCGTCCGATATGAGTCCGCGGCGTGCGCTCTTTACGACTTCGGAAAGGCGGGCTCTCGGTTCCATGATTTCGCCGACCTTGAGCACGGGGGCGCCGGATAATTGCAAGGGAGAACGACGCTGATTACGACGGCGTAACAGGAAACGCGGTGCAACGCGTACGCATGATAAAAACCGGCGATAAGCTACGGCAAGGAGAAGTGGCTCACGCAACGTCGATCGGGGGAAAAAAAGTCAGCCACCTATCTAGTAGCAACCATCTGCACCAATCGGTATATCGTGCATCTGCCCACTTTTTCTTTTTCTTTTTCTCTTTTTTTTTTTCTAGAGTGACTTCTTTTGGAAATACGTTCCGTTTGCGTGGATGGTTTTAGCGAAAGGTGCGCGTGCGTTTTCTTGTACGAATTCATCGCCTGGTAAGACACTCGGCACTATTGACGATTTAAATGTAGATTTTAAGCATTTGTACTTTTATTTAATCACATCAAGATTTTCCAATGGGAAAATTTGTCAATTTAAAAATGCGCACAATGGTAAATCTACAAACTTTCCGAAAAAGAAAAGAAGAAACTAGAAATTATTCATTTGCTCAAAGAGTCCTTTCAACTTTTTAGTTAGTCCCTCGAACTTTCCTAAATCGTATCGATAAAGGGCACGCGTTCACCGCGAAATCGACGCCATTAACACGCGGCGAGAGTGAAGAAAGAAACGAGACGCTTTTGTGCGCGAACGTTCGCGAATTTTCTCCCCGCCGGCGAGCAAAACGGGACGATTTCCCAATGGATCACGGTTTGGTAGAGATAAAGGCTGATATAATAGGATCCCGGTCGAAGGGGATAGAAGTTTTTGGTCGTAGAAAGCGATTGGAACCGAGGCTCGTGACGCGGCAACAGACGTCGACGACGAATATTCTCCCCGTCGTTGAACGATCGAAAAACGAATCCTGCGGTAGACTGGTCGGCCGTTTGGCTCCACTGGCTGGTGCTTCTCATGTAAAGCAACTGTTCGTCTACCTCTCTTACCCGGCGGGGCAAACGTCCTCTGCCATTTCTGGAACAAGGTCGTCTTCAAGCAGTCCCGCGGTGACAACGCGTACGCCTTGTGCCTCGACATCAGTTCTTGCATCGGCTCCAAGATCACGCATAACTGAAAGAAAAGAATTCGAGGAATTCTTATTATTTGGTTCCACTTTCGCGCACGCTAGCTTGCGATCTTACGATACCGCGTTCTGTTCGATTCTCATGGAATTTCGGCTAAATTCGACTGATTCGCTGATCCGATTTTTAACACCAGATAGAAATTTGCTTTTTGGTTTGCGCCTTACATTTAGGGCACGTGAGTCTAAAAGTGTCTATCGTGTCTATATGGCGCAGCGAATGTGTCAATCGAAATTTTGCCGATTGATTCCACCAATTGAACTTCCATTATACCAAGGAAGAAACACTAACTGGAGAAAAACCGATGAAATCTCGTGGCACGAATTATTTGCCTCCCGACAAGATCCAATAAACGAAGTTTATCGCAGCCATTCGATCAGACACAACTACTTCAAAACCACCGAGGGTCTTCACACATTGTAATACAAATACAAATCCTCGTAAATTACAAACTGGCATATTCAAAATAGAATTAGCAGTTTCGGTTCGATTCGCGGACGCTTGCATTTTGATGGAGAACTCTTTCGCCACGAACACATCCCCGGGTGTATCGTAGATTTATCCGTCGCGGAAACCTCCGCAAACTCTGGCCAACTGAAACCACTCCGGTTCTCTAAATAAATGTCACGGAAGAGTATCGAATGGAAGCGACGCTGGTCCATTTGTATCTTCATCCGGCGAGAACGATGCGAAATCGGGAACGATTTTCCTTTCGCGGCGCGAAAATAACGCCCCCTCCCTCCCCCCCGCACGTCGAAACGAAACGAACGCGACTGTTATTTAATCCGACGCGAGTTCGACAGGGAACTTACGCGCGCTATTAATATGAAAATTATCGTATACGGCGTGTACCCCGGTTGAAAATAAACTTCCTGAAATATATTCGCGCCACGATGCGCGCAACGTAACGCGCGCTGGTGCGCGCGCGATCGCCCGTTTCTGCCGCGCGCCATCGTTCTTCCGTGTACACCGTTCCAAAAGCAAATTAAATTTGGTTTATGTTTGCCGTAATAAAACTGAAATCCATTTTACATTATTATCGTAAGCACGTAATTTCCCGGCAGCCTTTATATTATAATGATGACAATTAAAGTAATCGATAGCGGTGGGAAGGGGAGGAGGGGGGACGGGGGTGAGATCGCGCGTTCGGAGCTGCCCAGCACCCCCCGCCTGCCCTGCCCTGCCCTGCCCTGCCCTCGTCCCGAAATTTTGCAAAACTTTAATTTCATTTTAATTAATATTCGCGTTAGTACGGTCGTCGCCCATCGGTCAGGTTCCCGATCGATTCCCTCGCCTTCTCGCCCCCCCTGTCATTGTCACACGTCGCGTATCTACTCTACTTTTTACCGGCACTCGCCGATTAAATTATTACGTACAACGCACGGTGATATGATAATTTAACGAGGTGTACAATTTTCCTCTCTCTTTCGTTTCGTTTCGTTTCGTTTCTTTCTTTCTTTCTTTTTTTTTTTCGTTTCAACCGAAAGAGAGAGAAAGACCAAGTTGCGAAGAAGATTTTAATGAAGAAAAATAAAGTAGCTTCGTTTCTATTAAGGGATGTTTTTTCAATGACTCGTTTAACGACGAGCTGCGAACTAATATTATTCAATCTTCACGCGCGTGAAAACCATTACATATGTATAACGTTAAGAGTTGTTCCGCGGATCGGTAAATTTACGCAGGGAATCGCTAGTTATTTTAAGGATTAGAGTTTCTGCATAACTTGGCCCGCTATGACTACACCGATGGGAAATATTTTCTCCAGTTGGGTTGTCAGGGCAAGTGAAAGCGCTTCCGACTTGCGGCGCGCGGAAGAAGGTGGATCGTAACCCGGATACCCGATCGGTACTTTCGCGAGTCGATCTCCTCGCCATTCCTCCATTTAGCCCTTTTACGCTCTCCTTTCGAATAATGTATCATTCGCCGTGTGTGGGGGTTTAACCCTTTCGCTCCGAACGAATGAACACTTACGTAGATAGATTGTTATTATTACGATTGGTTCGTTTCAAAATTGAGGAAACATTGCAGTATAAAGAATCAGTAAAAAATACACCAGCTAATCAAAAAACTACCAACGATAAATATATCGATCGCTATTAAATATAACAAACGTCCCAAGATTTTTAAGCGACGATCATACCTCCTTGAAAAATGAACAAATATACACGTATCGTTAAAAATATAACACTCCTAAATTTCATAAATTCGGTAATTGCCGCGATAAAAATTTCGGTCGCGATCTTCGAGAAAGCGAAAGTATGCACAGATCGTAGTTGTGGAGTGCGTTTTCCATAAATCACCGTGCAAACGCACGGAGGAATCGTAACACTGGGACGGTGGTACCACGAACAACAGATCGTTGCTCGTAAAACCGAGCCACCTTCGTCTCGCCGCGTTTCACACGGCAGACAGTTAAAACGCATACGTACCCTAAGGTAATTCAGGGTGGAATTGGTGATGCCCTGCCTTGTGATGTTCTTGCTAAGCTGCTCGAGCATCGTCGGGTCCTGTTGCATGCCGACCACGGTCCTCGGCACCAGTTCCTTGTGCGTCCTCACCGACATGTGCCACGACTTTATCCTCATGAGGTCGTCAAACGTGAATTCCAATATTAATCTACCCTCCGTACATACCTGTAAAACAGACCAGCGTTTCAAAACCACCCCGCTAGCAAAATTGTGCTTCCTCCAAGCGTGGAGGTATCACAAAAAATAGCGTCGCTTTTGTTGGCAATCAAAATCGAATTTCGGTCAGTAATTGACAAATTGACGAACGAAGAGTACGCGGTTCAAAATTCCTAATTTTCAGAGTCGAATTTTTCTAAAAGATAGTACAGATCCTACAAGTTGTCGACAATTGTTCCGATATTTCATCGTCGAACTTTATAACAAATTCAGAAACGCGACAAAAATGTGTACGAAGAAGTCTCTGTCGGCAAAACTACAAATCGTTTAAGCGTTTCAACGCGATGAATCGTTACGAAACCATTCTCGATCAGCGGAATAGATAAGATAATTCCATTATCAAAACCTGCGGAGTAGATGTGCGGATGCTGCATAAATATAGTGATGATAGTGATGAATTTACAGTGAGGAGGGGATTTCGGTTACTCGATTTCTCCGTAAACTATTGGCTAGAAGGAGAGTTCTACTGTGGGAAATTCACAGGAACCGTTTTTAAATCAAACTCTTGCTATTATTATACGCGAAGATAGCGACTGTGAAAGAGAAAAAAGACGAAAAGACTCGAAAACGAAGATGGGGAATGAGAGAAGAAGAGAAAGAAGACGATCGAAGAAGCGTGCACGTGAAACGAGCCGTTCGGTGTTACACGAACCATGATTCCTTTCGTTTACATTGTTAAACCGTGAATCGATAGCGCAACAATGATAATCAGACTGCGGATATTTATGCCTCCATGGGAAATTCAATGCTGCAAATATGCATAGAACATGCAAAAAAAAAAAAAATGGGGTCGCAGCAGAGGAACGCGATAACCGATTGCTTTCGATTAAGCCGATTTTCTTTTCGATCTTACCGCCGATTTCTGAATTTATTCTCACGTCTGGAAACGGTTTTACATACTGTTAACTAATTTTATATACTGTGTTTCACACAGTCACACAGAAATGAAAGTGTAATGACAATTTTTACACAATTTTTCCCAATTCCTAGCTGTTTAATGTTAATTTAATTTTAATAGATCCTAGCTGTTTCATATAAATTTAATTTTAATAGATCTCACTTGCAAAAGGACGAAAAATTCCAGGATCTACTACAGTGCATTTTTCACTGCACGTTGAATTATCAGAAAACCATCGGATTTGAACGAAACCCGCGATAACAGATTGATTAAAGGACAAGATTCTTACCTTCGTGAACATCGGTTTTCCGTGATGCGTGACCATAACGCAGTTATCACAGTCGAGGGTTATGCTGGTATTGTGAAATGATTCCTTCGGGTGTTTCAAATTGTAGTAAAGTTCCGTCACTCCGCCCTCGAATATCGAACGGAAGTACCTAGGTATTAACGTCCTGCCTATCGCTGCAAGCATAAACGAACGGATGATCAGTACCAACCGCGATCGAACGCGGTCTGCAGACATATTCGCCGGGGAAATGAAGAAAATCCGGTATTCGTGTAATTCCTTCGCCGTGTTCCTGTTTTGCCCTCCGGGAGCGTTCGAAGGCGAAACATCGAACACGGGGGAAACAGGGACAAAGAGACAGATAAATAAACAGATAGATGGAAGGTCGAAAAAATTGAAGAATTTTAAATTGGAGATGGAGTCTGCGAAAGAGAAACATGGCACGTCGATTACCACGCTGTATTTCCCAAAATTCTGCACTTGTACACACTTGTACTTGCGTGCGATTAAAAAACGATGAAAGAGGGGCTGAGAGACAGATAAATAAATAAATAGATAGACAGATAAATTGAAAAATTTTAAATTGGAGATAGAGTCTGCGAAAGAGAAACTGGCACATTACCACGCTATATTTTTCAAAATTCTACACACTTGTACTTGCGTGCGATTAAAAAACGATGAAAGAGGGGCTGAGAGACAGATGAATAAATAAACAGATAGATAGATAGACAGATAAATAGAAAAATTTTAAATTTCAAATTGGAGTCTACAGCAGAGAGACTGGCGCACTAATATTTTTCAAAATTTTCTGCACACATGTACCTACGTGCAATTAAAATTTAATAAATAAACAGCGTGACAACGAGCATCGAACGGGAGTATCGAACAATCCTAAATAGAATGGAGTCCACGAGTGAAAGATAAAAAAAAAAAAAGAGAGACAGAGAGAAAGAGAGTTTTCTAGCTGCGTCTTATTGCAACGGGTAATGCTCGTCGCGGAGCCTCGTCGTTTACGCTCGATGACGACGCGATGCGACGTGTAATCACGTTGTTACCGTGCATTCAGCAAACGAACGCGGCGCAAGACATTAAAATCCACCGGCTGCAAAATTGCTCGCTGTGGTGGCACGTAATTATTTAGAACGTTGCGTGCGTGCCGGTTGTAACACGTACGTATGTACGTGGACCAGAGACGAGGACAATGGACCGTGAAGAAGAAGAACGGGAAGAACCGGCCAACCGGAGAGGCTCGTATCGTCTCGTTGGCCATCGCTAAGCTTCGCGAAATGCGTTCTCCGCGTTTCTAAACACCGTCACGACAATGACGGTGCATGTCTCGTCGAATCTCCTCTGAACGTCTCGCCACGTGTGCGTCAGAGATTTTCCGACTCGACTCGACGATACTTGTGAACTCCATCCTAACTGAGAGAAGCCTCTTATCGCTGCGTGTTCGAAAAAACACTACAGGATAAAAGAAACCTCTCGATTTTCAATATTTTGTGTAGGTTACCAGGCAAGCAATAAATTTTTCACTCAAACGTTCTGCATATAAAAATTATGTTTCTTTCTTTTTAATTTTCATTTGAATTAAAACAGGAGATGGAAAGTATTGTTGTATTTATTGTTGGCAACAATAAAGTGAAAATATCTAAAGACGTAATTGTTGCTCCGGCGAGAACGAAGCTTTAAAGCGAATTTTACAGTGCATTTGTAATTTTTTATATGGGGTTATTCTGTAAATTATAAACAACGTGGCTTGACAGTGGAGGACAATGAATTAAAAAAGGAAAAAAGGACAAATATGGGAACTTTATCATCGATCAATGCGTTGCTCATTGGACGAACAGAAACTGATATTCGAGCAGAAAAGAAGAAAACGCCAAAAGCTATGTATAATATTTCTTAACAAAGAGAAAGTGGCAGATGCTTACTGTATCTCTTGGGACCGTCCTCCAAGCAGAACGTGAGGGTTAAGGTTGCGTCGTCCTCGAAGAATTCGGTCGCGAACGCGTCCCACCAGAGATTGTCGCTCTCCTGTAACAGAAAAAAGAAAACACGTGATAATCGTGTTGCTCGCGGCCAAATCATCGCTTTGTGTTTCCAGAACACCAACTTGGCGGTATGGTATCGGCGGGTATGTTCGATGACATCGTTGCTGGCCATCGTAAAATCACGAGCATTCCTCGACTTCCGCCGCGAGCGTTCCACGCTCGTTTCGAGAAGTCTCTCGTCGTTGCGAGAGCCTCGCGTAACGAAAGGTTCGCAGCCAAACGGCGATCAAGGTTCACGTGTCTCCGGCCGATTTCGAGCCTAATTTGTAATTGCACGGTACGGTGACCGACTGACGGTGATTTCCGCAGCGAGCGAGCGCCGGAGCGGGTTCGTGGAAAAAAGCTCGCGGGCAACAGGGACTTGACTTTTCTCGCGGCCCTGCTCCCGGGCTACATGAACTATGTCGTTTCAAGTATATTCGTGTTGCTCTACATATATATTGGCGTTTCGTCGCGGCATGAATATTTATAGGCGCCGATACGGAACAGTTTGAAATTTTTACGTCGTAAACGTAGCTCGTCACCTCGTGAAAACCCGATCGGCCATGGAACGCGTGCTTCGTTCGCTTCTCTCGTCTTTTTTTCTCGCTCGCTCGTTCGTTCGCCGTATGAATTATTACGGTCACGCTTAATAAACACGCGTAAATACGTGGAAAACACGAATAAGCTCGTTTAAGAAAACCGGGTTTGCCCGCTAGATTCTATTAAATTCTTCCGAGGCACGTGCGAGACCGCGACGACTCGCGAAAGTGTTTAAACCTTTTGCGATAAATTCGAGAATATATCCAGAGAATATATATTTGTGATCTCAATTAACGTTAATTACATTCAGCCACTTAAAATAACAAAATTACGTTGGAGTTCTTCAGTTTCCAACTTGTTTCCATTTGTCAATTCACGGGGTTGGTCAATGTACGTTTTAAATAACTCGATCATTTCTTTGATCGAGTAAATTAATTGCCACACGTGAGGACAACGTGTAATCGAATTCGAGTTGACAGTGGTGATTCTGCGATCCACATCGTCACGTGTTTGAAACGTATCAAGGAAACGATAAAAAAAAGATTTGGAGCTCAGTTTAGAAGTAGGAGATTTAACCTATTACGAGTTTACATTTGACAAAATTACTTAAAATTTCTCATATTCGTATATATTTTTAATTTTAACATCCTAATATTCACGAAACTAACGAATTTCAATTTTTTTAATTTTCGTTAACAATTTTCCCCATTGTTCGCATAATTTCTAATAAACATAACCTAAACCTAACCTAAACCTAACCTAAAAAAGGAAAGGAAGATCGTTGGTTCACGATCTGTGGCTCTTTTTCGCTTGTCACGAGGCTCCTGCGAATGCAAAGGAGAGGTCAACGATTCATTCCCCGACGATTTGTCCGCGTTTTCTCCGAAATAACGCGGACTTCGCGAGAGAGAGAGAGAGAGAGAGAGAAAAGGAACAGGAATATCGAGACGAACGATCGAGTTTCCGGAGTCTGCGACGACGCGGCGCGACGTTGAGACTTAAGAAAGAAAAAAAGGAGGCTGCAGCGAGGTCACGTGCGGAAAAATAATAATAAGAGCGAAGGGAGAAGAAAGAGGGAAAGAGAGAGTGAGTGGATGCGGTGTGGGTGAAGCTGGATGCATAATTGAATGAAAGCGCAGCGAACAAGCGCGTCCAGAGCCAAGGGGTAGTTCCTGCGAGCGAGAGGGGACGAAATGCTATAATTTCAAGCCAGACAGTCATGCGTTATTCAGCGACGAGTATAGGTCGCCTCTGTCTTCTCTTCGTTCTCTCTCTCTCTCTCTCTCTCCTGCTTTCCTTCTTCTCATTCTAATCTTCCAGCTAACGCGTCTTTGGACCATACTTAACCCTCTGCTTAAAGTTTGACGTAACTGATAATTATCACGACTCGAATTGTACCGATAATCACATACATATGAAAAATGCAATTTCCAGAATATATACAAATGGATATACGGTTGTTTAATTTAAACTTTTAATTTAAAGAACTTTTCGAGAAATTGCTCGAGTTTTCCAAGATTCCGGCGTGCGAATCGAGAGATGCGCAAGCATCAACCCCTTCGCTGTTTTGCCCCGCGCGAGCGCAAAATATCGAAATTTAATTAAACAGCTACAGAAAGCTGCAAATTGTTCTAAGAATTATCATCTAATTTGGAACTTGCGTAAGGATAAACAGGGATCACAAGATCTCAAGATAAATAGAGAACAAACGGATTCAAAGTTGCAATTAAAATTTCGTCTACGTATATAACAACTGGGCCGCGAATTTTCACGATGAGGTTTTTATAACTGTTCACGCTTAATTCCTTCTTGTTCGTATCAATCGTTCGCTTCATTTCTCTTCTTTTTACTTTAATTTTAGCAATTGCGCTGTTGATCTTCCTATTCCGTTTGCTCTTAATCCAAATCGAACCCTTTGTTCCTTGAATTATTTCACTCTTACTCCACAATCTTCGAAGTCGTTATTTCCAATGCATTTAATCTAAAATTCCAAACAAGTGTCAAAGTTTGAACAACATCTGAGTCATCTGAAAATAATAGAGCGCCTTTAGAGCACAGAGAGTCGGAGTACAATCTCGTGTGATCATAAAATTCATGGCTTTCACTGCGGGAACACGTTTTGCGACTCTTTTCACGCATTTAATGTTCAGGAGACTGTGCGCACTTTTGAGCCAGGCGAAGCGCTTGTGTCTATATAAATAGATTGTTATTTGTCATACCACCGTTATTTATTCGTACAAAAAAAAATTGTTAATATACAAGTTTTCCGCGCTTTAATTGCACATTCTAATCGCGTCATTTGCCGAGAGAAAATCAATTTGACTTGAAATTCTAGTAACACCGATGTCACTTTTAGTTGTCACAAAGTCGTACACATCGTGATTGCAAAAATTATGATTTACTGTCACGTCAGAATCTTCGTTATCACTTTAAGATGTTTAACTGAGTGAAACCGTTTCGCACAAAAATTTCTGTGAAAAATTACAAAAAAGGTTACTCGTCTTAACTGTTCTGACTCGATATTGACTCGAAGATCTTTTATAGATCTTGCTATGGAGTGTACCAGTTTTCTAAAATCAGCCCAAGTGTCTCGAGAACGATGACAATAAATACACAAATACACAAGATCAATACCCAAAGACGATCGATCAGCCAAGAGTCTCCGCGTCTCGACGTAATACCAAAATTCCTCTCGCGTTAAAATATTAAACATTAGACAAATCTGGCGTCGCCGAGGCGTGCGACTCGCTTCTCGGCAACGATAACAAAACGTAGGAGCGCCGATTGATCCCTCGTCGCGAGGCCCGACGGGGCGAGAAAAGGGGCGGACAATCGGTTTTCAGGGAGGTCCACGTGCGGCCAGCGCGGAAGATTTATTTCGGAGCGGTAAGCCGCGTCCCGGTGCCAAATCAAGCAAACTGTTGCCACTCACGCGCGAATTGATATTTCTGGCAAGCGCGGAGCTCCATAGCCGGCTGAAATCGGCGAGGAATGCCGAGCCGATCGAAATAGATCCGAAAGATCGACGAAGACGAATGCCAAGACCTCTTCCGTCCGTTGCTGCAACACCAAAAAACGCGACCCGATCTTGCAATCAGTCGGGTGGACGAGGAGGAAAAGAAGGGGCGGCTCTGTCGGGCTTGCTTACGCTTGCGTCGCGAGTAAGTGTCCGCAATTTTCTGGAAACGTAATTCTCTCGTGTAACTCTCGCTCTCGGCCGCTCGCAGTTATCGTTATTCCCGCGCGTGATTACAGCTACGGTTAATGCCACTCGGTACGCGATACGATTATTTAGAACAGCTCGGCGGTCTGTCATTACCAACGTTGGAAAAATTTCAGCGGGGCGTTATTCGGTACCGGGAATGATTTCATTCTCGCGCGGGAAAAATACAGCCTCCCGGTCATTATGCGATCGAGGGTGGATAGAACGAGTTTCAACGTTGTACTTTTCGCTCGAAAAATATTCTCTCCACGGTGGTGGAGATGAAAGTGCCAGCGGTGGACGTTTAAGGAGGTTTAAAATTGTCTGTATGATGTTTTATACTTGCACACGTAGTACATATATATATATAAGTTGTTCTTGTGTAAATTCGTCTTATAAAAATTGATTTTTAAACTTTCTCTAGTGTTTAGTGATCGACTGCCGACTGTATTTGAAGAAACAAAACTTGAATATTCTACTCTGAGTATTTTCAACATTTCTGTACATTTAGCTTTCTCGCGCGCAACTTAATAACGAAATCTGCAAAATTTCCATAGAAGAAGTGACGAGTTCGTTCTTTTGTAATAAAGACGTTACCATTACCTCCGTTTTCCGATTACCTTCGACCTTTAAAAAAATAGCCGGCGCGACTCGCGCAGCTGTGGCTCTTCGAAAATCAAATTTTAATCAAAGCATCTGCGGAGCGGCGGCACGCTCTACGCGAAAGTTAGATCGATACGTAACGCGAGCTAGCGCCGGCGGAAATCACCAAAAACAACAAGCCGCGAAGAACAAGCCGCAAGTAAAACTCGCTCGTTCGCGAGTTTCGAATTCTCGAATCTTGCCAGCGCCGCGAAACACCGGCGGTGGTCGAAGAACGACCGAAGGAATTCGCGAAAACTTGACCGATTCAAACTCCAACTGGAACTTTCAACTATCGCATGATATAGCGCACATATCCTCGCTCGGATAGTTTCGCCGGACGAATTATTTTTTTCGGGGGAAATGACGCGACGATATTTAACGCGGGATCGATCGGTTGACAACGTTGCGATTTCCACCGTACTACGTTAGTCACCTCTCTCTGCTGCGTTGGATCGATCGTTCGCGCAGTTTAAGAATCGACCATGCTTTCAACGTAATTCTACCTTTCCAACGCCCGCAGCGTATAAACCTTCTAATTGATATACACACGCCAAGATCAACGAGCACCTTCCATCCACCTGATCGGAAAATAATCCCCCCGATACTGACCGCAGGAGGAAAAAGGGGGGATTTTTATTGAGAATTTTTCACAGAAAAATTGCGCAAAATTGCAGCGAAATTTGTTTTATTTTCTTTTATTAAATTTATTTCCTTCTGTTAAATTTGGTTTGATTAATTCTTCGATGTATAGTGTTCTCACTTGGTTTAAGATGTATATCATTCACTGCATGATGCGTTAACTACCAAGATATAAAATATCTTATTGGAGTAAATGGAAAAATTGAAAACAAATTGATACAACACGAATTATTAGTGATATAATATAGTGCAGATTCGTATGAGAAATTTGTTCAATTTACTAAATTGTATCATTACGAGTAGCAAATGCTACAGGTAAGAGAAAATGTACAATATCATTAAATATATTTTTACACGTATTTGTTACTCTTGTCGAATATCATATAATTCGACTAAATTACCTATTTTCGTTTGTGCAAATTTTTTGTTCTAAATCTAAAGCATTACCAACAAAATTCGTATTTTTACGAATACACGAAATTTTACGATATTTCGTTTCAATATTTTTATTCAATTTCGATATATTTAATAGACTTTTTTTTTTTTTAATTCTCCATAAATGTACGAGCACGCACAGTCTAATTATTAGGACAAAGTATTTTAGAGAACATTTTTCAATTTGCCAGACGAATCGCGAGAGCATAATCCGCGAGTGAAAATAAAAAAAAAAAAAAGAAAGAAAGGGGGGAAAATGGAGCAAAAATGCAGTACGAAGTTTTCGTTGTACGCGCTTTATTACGAAGTTACAAGCAAATATTGAACCGTAGCCTGAAATGGATTCTGCATTACAAAATATGGAAGATCGATCGCATTCACTCGTATTTGTATGCGATAAGTAACGCCGATTGATTAAAATGTTTAAAATTCCCGTTTTAAAACACCGCGTCGCAGTGCATTTACGTACAAAATTTTCACGTCGCGATGAATTATAGAATTTTCACGCATCTCGTGCATCCTAAGAAAGAAAGAATTTTCACGCGTGCAGTTTTACACGTTCTACGCTCCAGGTTCGAGCATTTGTTCATAACTTTGTAATGAAACGTTTCCAACAAAACTCTGTGCGATATTGCCTCCTAACTTAAAACCCCTCCCCTCCCACGCCCTTGCAATTTTTGTTTGGAAAAATTGAAAATATCAACGAAACAATTTACTCGCAAATGCAACACGCGCGAAGCTGACCAGCGCGTTTTGAGAAATGGAAAATTAAAAAAAAAATATACCAGACGAATTTTCTACCGTTACATCTTCTTGCTCTCTCTCTCAAACTTTCCACGTGTCTTATCCCGCGTGAAGAAAGAAACCATGCGTTAAAACGGATCATCCAAGATTTTACGGAATATAAATTAAGCATAAATCGAAAAAGCTGTATTGAAAAAAAAGAACGCGCTGGATAGTATAGAATAATAAAATTAATATATCGCATTTATAAAGTAATACATTGTATCTCTGTGTACATTGCATTTGTACGTTTCGTTTCAGATAAAACCAGATATTAAAAGAGATTTCCCGACGAGTTTATGAAATCGTTGCATAATTGACCAAAAAAAAAAGAAAAGTCCCTAGAACAAAAAGCAGCAAATAAAACAGTAAAACGACGTTCTGAGATAGACTTTACGACCTACCTTCGAACTATCTTCGAAATCTATCGAAATTTCTCCTACGCATTTTCACGCGAATCGCGTGCTCGCGCCGCGCCCCGGAGTGTAAATCGCGAAATGAAAAATCATCCGCGGGGTCGGGAAATTAGTAGCAGGAGTTACGACGGGGACGGAGGGGCGGGGGAACGATGTCGCGTAGCGCGACAAGTTGTTCGAATCGATTTTTCGAAACACCGGGGGAGGACCGTTGCCGGCGAGATTCGACGGGGCAAAAAATCGCGGCGATAGCCGGAGAAAAGCGCGACAACGGGGCAAGAAATTCAATCTCGATCCTCTGTCGGCCGAGGGGAAAAAAGGAGGGAAACGCGTCGCGGCGCCGGAGACACACAAATCATCGCTGATTTCCACGATGTGCCTGGACAAAGCAGCGTAATACGCGCTCTTTTGGCCGGCGTATTAGCCGGAGTTAAATTCAATTTGTCCGGGCCGAAGTAATCCTGGTGCAGAGAGGGACAGACGGACAGACAGAGGGGGAAGGGGAGAGAGAGAGAGAGAGAGAGAGAACAGGAGGAGAAAAAACGTGAAAATCCGGGACGTCGTTGCATCGTAATAACCGAGTCGACAGAGAAACGAACCGGGAAAACCCGGGCGACCCGGCAGTCCAAATAAAATAGAAATTAAGTTAGGTTTTGTGAATTCGAACTCGAAACCCTCCCGTGTTCGTTACGTGTTTTTACGTTTCTTTTACATTTTTCGGCGAAATTCGCGCCGCGTCGCGAGAGCGTTCGAGCACTTGCGTAATCGTGGAAAACTTCTTCCGCGCGTGCATGCACCGTGTGTGCACGTGTGGTTGGCGCAATATCTGACAATTTTATTAGCAACGGAATAAAACTGATCAAAGAAAGATCAATCGGAAAACGTAGGCACGAGAGTCTTTGAACACTTGTCGTAGAAATTTCATACGTCACACGGCGCGTATTACGTTTGTACAACAATAGGAAGGAAATTAATCCATCAGTTCCATCGTTCGTACGAAATGCGAATTTTCGCGTGCAACCGAATATGCAATATGAAAATACAATCGCAAAACAATAGCAGTAGAAATAACAATCTCGATAATAGCAATGACGATTTTTCTTTTTCATATATATATATATGTATACGATTTTTGTGTCACTTCTTTTTCTTTGTGCTTTATACACGTTACAACGCGCCACTTGTTTGTCACGAAACTTCGAGAGAATCCAGCTTCTTCCGCAAAGTTTCTGTCTTTGAATTTAACGAGTCTTCTTTCCAGCCGAACAAACCGTATTAAAATTCTCCCTCTTAGCTGCCGAGCCGCATCGAAATTCGAAAAATCAATATAGGCGGAGAGACTCGCGTCTCTCCTCCCTCGCGATCTGCGGTACACGTGTATCGGCGAATTTTTAAGGAACAATAAGAGGGGGGGAGGGGGGGAGGGGGGTTGCCGCTGAATCGAGCATCCGAAAGTTTGTGTCACGGGAAGACGAAGTCGCAACGAAACCGAGAAATCCGATATTTATGTACCGAACCTCTTCTCGAATCAGCAAAGTTTCGAAAGAGACTCGGGGAGTCATCGGCGGAGACTCGCCTCGGTCCAGAGCTATACAGCGGAGAGCCAAAGGGGGGAAAGAAGTAAAAGGGAAAACAATGGCGACACCCTGGTCAAAGGGAGACGCTCGTCTCGATTCCGATCAATTCCAGTTCGAAAATTCCGGCTCCAAGGACGAAACGGAGTCCCTTGCGATTCTATTTTTAAAAAAAGCTGCCGTCCGCCCTGAATAAATACATTTGAGAGCGCCTCGCGCAGAGATCCTCCCCTCTCCCCTTCCCCGGTGAATTTTTCAAAAATTCTCGAACAATTTCTCCAAAAATATCGCGACAGTTTCCTTCCTCTGTGCGCAGTGCAGCGGCGATCGAACGAAGGTTTGAAGAGCAGAACGAAGGGAGAGGAACGGCGTAATTTTATGAGGCTAAATTATAGTTGACAAGAGAAATGGACACGTGATAAAATTGAACAGACGAGTGTTTAACGAGCGAAAGAGACGCGTTCGAATAAAAATTTCACTCGCGCGCGTGTATGAAATATCAATTTCAAACGTTCTTTCGTTCGTCGCTGCGCGAAGCTCCGTCTCAAAAATAATCGAACTTTTTCGAAAATAGTAAAGCGCGGGGTATTATTACGGACGAGATGTGTTATTCTATCCGAGTGATACAACGTTCCTTTCCTTTCGTGGATGTTTCGATCCCCGCGAACCTGGCAAAAACACGACCAACAGCGCGGCATTTTAATTTTCTTTGCTGGAAAAAGCACCAACAGCGAACCCGCGAGTACGAAGTATTATTTCGCAACGTGCATAGTGTCGCTTTAAACGCTGTAACTCAGCTGCTGGCCAAAATGACCAAAATGTTGCGAGATTCGGATAGAAAACAATACGAAGAATGTATTCCTCGACTGATATCTGATACTCTGTAAAATCATTCAAATCGTAAATCTACGTTGCAAATCCATAAAATTGACTCAATTTTGATTGCTCTGCCAGTTCAGGTGCCAATTCCTTTCGCGCGAAATCTGCTCATTTCATTTGAGGGACCAACCCCCTCGCGTAAGATACGCGCGTTTCTCGAAATTTTGACTGGCTATTAATCCATATTTCTCACGAGACAAGTCAAAAAACGTAGGAGCAGAGAAGACTGAGGGACCAACCGAGGGAAAAGAAAAAACTTGAAAACAGAAAATAACAGGGGAAAATAGCCGGGGCACCTTTGTATTATCCGAATCGTTCCCGATCCTCCGTCCTAGAAACGATTCGCCGCCAATAATTTCTCCCACTCCTCTGCACTCTCCCCCCTCCCTTCTTCTCTGTCTCTCTTTGCCTCCTATCACTCTCTCTCTCTCTCTCTCTCTTTCTCTCTGCTCCTCTGCTGGCTGCATTTTTTTTCCCTTCCATTTTTCGCCTGGCAGGGCGTCGCTCTTTGTGCAGCCTGTACTGCGCCGGGGTTGCCGTTGGCTTTTCACCCGGACTGTACCACCCTACTGTTGTTAGGGGGGTGTGGGGAGACTAGGGGTGGTATATGATCGTGTATATACGCCGGCGGGAAAGTATTGTCGGCGCGCTCCACCTCTCCATTTTCTTACGAAAATCGTTTCGGCGGTGTTAACGGGAACGGACCCCGGCGATAGCTATATCGAAAAATCGGGAAAATTCGGGCGGTCAGGGCCACCATTTTTGAGAAATTTCCAAGCAACGGCTGGCCGGTTCATAGACGCGGAGAGATTTCTCTCTGGACAGTCGGCCTGGGACAAAACTCTTCCGGCCGATCGGAGTATATACGGCCCGGGGCGGCGGCGAGAGGGGCGAGCCTGGGAGGGAGAACCAGGGGATGGGGGGTACAATATGGGTTATCGAGGGGGCCCCACCCCCGGGGGAGAGCAGGGGCCCTCATTTTATTACCCAGGCTCCCATAGAGGTTCTCAACCTTCCCTCCTCGTCGATCCACCGCGACGCTTTTTCTCCTCTATCTTCTCTCTTCTCTCTCTCTCTCTCCGGGTTCTCTTTCCGTGAAACGTTTCTCTTTGCCTCCTCCTTTTCCTCCTTTTCCTCCCTGCTGTCCTCCTCTTGCTTTTACCGTCCTTTTTCCCTCCTCCTCCTCCTTCTCCCCTCTCCATCGTCGTCGTCGTCGTCGTGTCCATTCTGTTTCCCTCTGTTTTTCGTTTCATATGTTTTCGGACTTCTTTCGTTCTTTCCCTCCGGTATGCCGGGGAGCTGCTGATCGATGCGAATATTTCTACGAGATAATATTTTTCGGAATGAACGGTGCGCGGGACAGCGAGCGGATGCGTTGATGAATAATTGCATGAATTTCTGCCGCGTTATTTTCGCCCGACTCGGCGACTCGAAACGAAAGCAGCCGCGAATGGCCGCGCGCGTGTATCCACGATCGGAAGGTTCGTCTTTGGCGGACGATACAGCGGATATGCGTAGTTTTCGGGCTGGTGTTTGAAGATTTTCGAAAACCTTCGAGCGATTATTACGTTTTACGCTCTTCGATCAGATATGCACGCGCGTGGTGTTTCTTGAATATTTATTATTGCTCAGTCAGGAAAATTCGAACTAATATCGTTCCTTTTTTGAGGTTAGAATCCGACGTATTGTCAGAGTCGCTTGATTTTCGAATTTGAACAGTGTACATTTTTGCCTCTTTCTCGAAACGTGTACGGAACGTTAATTATGTATTAATTAAACCAGATCAACAGCGAAACTAGGCTGTAGTTAGGGCGATGCGAATAAATTGAAACCAAGTCGGTATTAAATCAGAATTAAAATTGAACGCGTTGTACAATTTCGATCAATTTTTCTCTTCGAGTCGTTTGATTCTTGGATATGCATCTCTTTCCCTCTTCCTTGAAGATTCGAAAGATGTTAAAAACACTAATTACGTGGATCAACATTCGTCGGTTGAACTGCCGCGGCTAAATTAATATCGCGCGTTTCTTCGCGAGCAAGTAACTCGATTAATTTTTTTTACTGTAATTTTAAACGGATGAAAGTTTAACGCGTTGTCAACCAATTCCCACGTCGGAGAGCTACATTCTCGCTTGAATCTGGGATTAGAGACGTGCCTCGAGATTTTCCTCAACGTTTCAGAAATATCGCGGATTAAAATATTCAAGTCAATTAAATTGAACTAGTGCAACAATTAGGCAAACATATCCGTTGGTTAATTTTAACACGATCTCGAGCAATTTTCGCAGCTTTTCATCAACACGCGTGTTTCCAAAAAAAGAGAAATGTTAATAATTCACGACTACGATATTGACAATCGCAAAGAAAAAACAGTTGGAAACTTTTTTACACGCCGGTGCCACAAAAATGTAGATTAATATAGATTGATAACAAATAACGATATTATTTATCGCGAACCTATCTTTAAATTCCCCTATTTTCTTCTTTTCACGCATTTAAAAGTTAAACAAAAGTCTTTGAAGATATTTCGTGAGAATAATAATGGTAAAAACTGGCGTTTAATTATCTAATGGAGTACGCATTAGCATCGCGGATTCCTCGTCGATAAAAAGCGAATCAATCATTTGCTCGCGTGAATGTCCCGGTTCCGTCTTTTTCGGCTAATTTACAAAACATTCCTTTGAACAGCGTTGCCGGAGTAATTCCCGACACGAGGCTCGAGGGTGGAAAAATTTGCAAAGCGTTTACAGGCCTGCCGAATACTACTATTTCTCCCTCGTTCTCCTTATTCCTTTCTTCCCTTCCGCTCTCTCTCTCTCTCCCTTTTTTCTCCCTTTTTTCTCCCTTTCGGCGGCGTACTGGGAAAAGTTTTACGCAAACATCAGGGCCGCCCTTTACTTACGTGTACCTGGCGACGACCCGGCGAAGAGAACGGGAAAAACAGCCAGTCGTTCGAACGATATGTCCAGGAAGAACAACCGGAATAACGTTTCCCTCCATTCCCAATTTCCGCGTACTTTTTTTCGGGCAAAGGCGTTTTTCCACTCGTTCGTTTCGAGATCAGAAGGAGAAAACTGTCTACACGAATACTACGCTTGTTGAACGAAACGTTGTTTTGAAATCTCTGTTAATTACCGCTGTTAACGATCGAATTTCGGAGGCAAATCTGAAAGTGTGGATTTTTGAGCATTGACAGAATTAAATTAATTAATTGCAGACCACGATAGAATTAAAAAAAAGAAAAAAGCGTGAAAAGTACCAAGAGATTTACTAAATTTGCCGCTGTGGATTTTTGAATCTCTCCATTAATAAATCATGCTAACCACACGTGCTTGAGATTGTTAGTCGTCCGACGAATATCTTGCGATTCCCCCAAATGTCGACGAAGATAGGCGGCGCGGCGAGTAAACCGAGAATATTAATTCGCCGCGGATGAAGTTTTCAGGGAATGGAAAGCTCATGGACGGCGCAATCATCCGCGAGGCTATTCGTTATTTATTCTCGGATCGACTAATTGCTGTTCACGTTTTCGAAGCACTCGCGTGCTCGTTCGCATTTTTTTTTTTTTCTCTTTTTTCTTTTAGTAAAAAATCATGCGTGACACTCGGATAGAATTCCGAGCTCACGGTCCATCGGGGCAGATGAACGACGGAGAACGAAAAGGATAAATGAACGCAATGCCGTTTTCGAAGAAACGTACTTACATCGACTCGCGAAATTACTCGAACGTTTATCGACTCGTCGTATATTGAAAAAAAGAAAAATTCTTTACTACACGTAAATCTCTAGTGAGATGAGATATATCACTCTTCGGGATATATTTTTCCGAAGCAGGTAATAATAGGTCAAGATCAAGATCTACGCAACATAGCTACGTAATTTTCACGCGACTTTGACCGACGAAAGCTCAAGAAGAAGAGAAATTTCCCCGCGAACGCGCAGAAATCTAGTCTATCCACCTCTGAGCTTATTTCCTATTTCCCCGTTATTTCGTCCAAGCGCTTGGTCCATCCGCGAGAGTCGAACCGGTCGGCGAACCGAGCGAAATATCAACGAGGCGAAGTTCGAAAGGGACGCGCGCGACGCGACGCGGCGCGGCGCGCACGATTCCGCGCGTTTCGCGAAACGAGTCATCGAGCATGGAATTTCTCATCAGAGCTTTATTATCGGAGATTTACGTGATTTCGAGCGTTTCGAACGGCCGCGGACGGGGACGAGGACGGCCGGATAGAGGAGGAGAGCGCGTGGGCGCGCGCGGCGCGAGGTAGAAAAATTGCAGGCCTGTGCAATATAGATTTTCGCGATGAATACGGACCGGCGGGTGTGCCCCCCCGCCGTTCGTGATGTTTAGTCGCCGTACGAATGCCCTGCCCCCTCGCGGCCGCAGCTTGTTTTCAAATTAGAAATTTCCAGCCGCGACTTGTGGACGTTATTAAAAATTTCACCTCGCTTTTTCCACCGATATTACAACGCGCGTTTCCCTCCCTCCCTCCCTCTCTCTCTCTCTCTCTCTTTTCTATTTCGCCTTGCTTCCGCGCAAAAATTACCAGCTCCGGACAGGAAATATCGCGGACCATCGTGCGTTGCGATTGCGATCTCCGCCCGAAGACGAAATTCGGCCAAATTCTTAATAGAAGTTGCAAAATCAACAGTTTCGATATTCGTCAGACTCGAACTCTCTCTCTCTCTCTCTGACCTAATTGTGGAACAATTTCACGCCCAGACGGGATTAAAATTTTTCAGTCGATCGATTGATTTTGTTGATTAATTTTCAGTTCACCCTTTGCGCGCTTGCGCTTCCCGATTTGAATATTTCACGCGAACCGACGGATCGTTCGTCTGCATGACGAGCAACTTTTGGTTCATTAAATTTAGGAGACTTTAAAATAAAAAAATTAACAAAATTCGAACTCGAGCTGTTCATTTACGGTTCGTTGATCGGCAAAATGCAACCACGATGCGTTTAATTTCGAACATCTAACAGACATTACAACACCGTCCGATCGATCAAAGTGACCGATTCGTATTTTTGTAGGCCATGAATTCAGATGATTTTCTTCCCCCGTATCGATTTCCACCATTTTTACACTGTTTTGACATCGACCAGACCTTTTAGCCGTTAATTTAGCTTTTTAACCTCTCGTTAATGCGCTTTTAATAAATGCATCTACTTTCGTCTAACGTTGAACGTAGCAAATGCCAATTGGAGCGAACGAAATTGCCGGGCGATTGTTATTGTTGCAAGGGAGCAGACGGAATAATTTTTCTTGGCCAGCCGGACAGGTCTTGAGGGATCACGCTATCCCGGCGAAATACGATTATTTCGGCGGGGGCAAAAAATATGGGGAAGTGGAACGACTTCCGTGTATGAAACACGCGAAGGTGAATGTAGATGTCATCTGTCACGATGAAAAAGCGTTGTATCCTATGTCAGATACCGTGTCCCGTATTCGTCAAAGTGCACCGATGGAAATAGATGTCCAGGTCTCCGGCGATAAGTCACGAAATTCCAAATTCCCGCCGTTTCTCCCAAACGCCCCAGCGGCACGGCGTTCGTTCACGACGTATTACGCAAAAATTATTTCACGCGTGACATATACACAGCAGCCGGTGAAAGTAATCGGGGGATCGAGTGGAAAGTTTTTTGAGAAAATACGAGTATAGATATTTGGCAACTACACGTCGTCACTGTGTCAACCGTACGTATAGAAATTGTAAGATATGTAATTGAGGACATTAGTTGAACGACGAAAAATTACTTATATTAAGAAATACATATTATATTAATAAATTAATGAATACTCGCTGAAATCACTTTTAGTATTTACCGTCTGTTTACACTGTGTGTTAACAATTCTCTTATGAAAAATATAAATGAACGTAGAACACTTTACGACTTCTGTACAGATCTTCAAATTTGATCGATTGTAATCGTGGTTAGAGTACGAATTTTGCAAATTAAATCAAATTTGAAAAATTTCGAACACGGTACGCCGCTTTCACGTTTTACTAAATTTTGCATAAATCAAAATTCAAAACTCATTGCAATAAAATTTGAAAATATTTTACACAACACACACACACACACACACACTGTATCTATGTACATTCGTATGTGATGTGTTTCTTGAACATATTTCAACTTCTATAAACCGGCGTAATTTGTAAGCGCGATTTGTTCGAGATGAACGACTATCGCCGAGATCATTATGCAACAAAGAACAGCCGTGCCAACGCAGAACACGATGCATTAACCATCTGGACGAGAACGGGAGAATAAATTTCGTCCATAAACAATTAAACAATCAATCGACACGCGACGACTTGCATATGGATTTCTCCTCCCCCCTCGCCTTCCCCCCCCCCCCAAAAAAACACAAAAAAAAACAAAAAACAAAAAAAAAATAGAAATACACCGGACACCGCGTGCGCCACGCACGAGGAGGGGATTCTATTTAATTACAGTTTCAATTTGCTATCCGTTCGCCGGACCTGACGTTTATTGAATTTAGTTTTATTTCCTTCGGCATGCGCTACAATGGAAAAAGTTCAAAAGTTCCTCGACGCACGCGCGATTTTCTATTAAAAAATTTCCAAATAACGAACGCTTTTACCGGTGATTAAAACTTTTAAGCTCGGACGCATTATCGATGGGAAACAAAAAAAAAAAAAAAAAAAAAAAATAAAAAATATAAAAAAAAATAAAAAAGAAAAAAAAATACACCGGCAGCCGAATGGTTCTGTTGATACGAATGATAGCGAGCCATTTGTTTCGAATAATTAAGAATACATACACGGGCGCGCCTCTCTCGTCCATAAATCACCGGGACGCTTGATGGAATTAAAATGTAGAAATGATCTGCATTATTCAATGTTATCGATCATTATCAATTTTTATGACGCGAAGGTCGTATAATTGTACGGAAATGATATGTTAAAAAATCCTGTCGAAAAATTAGCGACTCGAGTCGATTTTGTTAATAATTTGTTTCTCTCTCCCTGTAATTTCTAGCGTGAAACTGGCTAATCCTCTGACGGTGAAACTGTTCCAAGATTTCGAGTGTAGTTCGAAAATCGATTCCAGTAATTTCGTAGATTTAACATCACCTTCTAAAAAATTCTAAAATCCACACTTGAGACTCTTTTCGTCGCCTGTTTCACACAGGATCCATGTCCTTTTTTCCCCGTTTAAACTTTAAATTTTGGCTTTCATCGCTCCACGTAGTTCCACGCCACACGTCGATTCCGCGATTCGTTTGAGTCGAAGGTTTTCCCCGATCGAAACGTTCCATTGGCGCGAGCAGTACGTGTCCGGCGAACTCCGCGCCTCGAGCTGGTTAGCACGCGATACAGAATTAATTTATTTACAATTACTCGGCCGTCCAGCGCGTTCCGCGTTCTCAATTACCGAGTTGCGAGTCGGCCTGATTTTTCCAGCCGGCCAGGTGAATTTCACCTGGTTGGTTTTGATCGAATTTCTAATTAGCACCAGTCGAATTTCCACGGATCGGGAATCCGGATCGGTGCAACTGCAGGATCGCGGGAGTAATTGCGAAATACTCTCCCCACGGGGGATTGCAAACTCCGGCGAAGGTTTTAGGCCGCGATTTTACGCGGTCTTTTCTTTTTTCTTCTCAGACCGAGGCGGGTGTCTAATCTCACGCGCGTTCCGCTTCATTGCGCTCGTCGTCACGTTGCACGGAACTTTCTTTCGTTGGCCACGTCGAGAACGCTGGATTTTTCATCCCCTTCTCTCCGTTTCCCCAATCTGCATCTACTTTTTGTTTGTAATTTCATTTGTTCGTCACAGGGTGATTCTCGATCGAGTGCCGATCTCGTTGATCTCATCTGTGAGAAGATACGATTGTGCAATTGTAAAATTCGCGTACAAATAAAAACTGCACCCCAGTCTCGCTGAAAGGCCCAGAAGCAACTGTTCTGACTAGGAAATGAAGACGACTTTCTTGCCATAAAATTTTATTGATATGCAAACATTTGAATCGATACAAGACAAATTACAGGCGCGATTGCTCAGTACCAGACAACGCCACGCCCCCTCGCGAATCACATGACCCCAATCAACCAATCGCTAATTTTCGTTGCATCAGCGTTGCACCTGAAGAGGCCCGATTTTCTGTTTCGAATGTACAAAACTCCAACGACCTAACAACGAACGATGTAAATGACGACTCCTTCATCCCCGCTGAAAAATCTCGTTCCAATATCCAATAATAAATAAACGTCTCTCTTGGCGACGGCATTTAAATTCTCCGCCAGGGGAGCCTGCTCGCGGCGAAACCAGCGGTGCCGATCGCGCTTGATCGACTAAAGACATTAACAAATTAATTCCCAAATCTACTGTTTCGGAACGCCGGAACATAAGCTTGAAAGAAGCTTATAGCGCAATCGGATAGAGCACGCTGCGATGGGAACGTGGCCCGCACCACGGCGAAACCGTTTGAATTGGAATTAACGTGAAACCGATGATAGGGTCCAGCGATTTTTATTTTTTATTTTTCATTTTTTTGTTTTTTTTTTTTTTTTTTTTGGTCCCCTTGCCTATAATACACGAAACGATATCTCGATACCGCGATATATTTCCTCCTCTGAACATTTCGTAAATCGAAATATTTTGTGTTTGAAAAGAGAGAGAGAGAGAGATGAGAATCGAGAAAGGAAAATGAAAACGAAGAAGACAGAGAGTCAACGTGGTTGCTGATTTTAATTCGCTCCTCGCCCTCGATTCCTGTCGGCTCGACCGGGGCTCGCTGCGTCTCGAAACGCGCGAGCTAACCCTCCTGGCACCCCCCAAGTGACACGAGTGCAACCCCAACTACGGCAAACTTCGCAGTGACGTACACGCTCGTACTACAGATGCTCGACCGAAGATCTCCGCCGAATACTCGCACTTTCTCTCTCGATCTTTACGCTTCCACCGACACTTCCGCCGAGACACTGCTCGAGAATCCTCGACACGATTGTGTGAAATGCGCGATAAACAAATATGACGGCGTCTGAACTTTTCATCAATGTTTCGAGCAGGAATTTTGCTGTCTTAAATGATAGTAATTACCGCGTGTAAAGTATTATTAATTTAAAAAAAAAAATTAATACAGCTTCACTACAGGTTATACTAAGGGAATTTTCATACGTTTATAGAAAATTTTGAAGCACGAAATTACTAGGTGTATAATATGAGAAAATATATATATATAATGCTTTCAATTTTCCTACGAGAGTCCTAGTTTTCTTTTTATTAAAGAAATTTAAATTCTAAAACTTGTGAAAAATTATTAAAACTTTAGATTATTAAAACTTCTGTCAATACAGCTTCTGGTTACGCTAAAGGAATTTTCGTACGTTTATAGAAAATTTTGAAGCACGAAATTACTTTTCTGCTTTTTTTTACGAAAGGAAATTAGGTAAAATCTAGGTACGACAACCACAGATGTTTTCAGCTATTTGTACGAATATTTGGACAGCGCACGCATAAAGGTATTGGGAACATTCGCTGCGCCAGAAAAGAATCGCTAAATTATGACCAGAAAAATTGTCGATTTTCGCGAAATCACCCGCGCTCATTCCAAAGCCCTTTACTTTTGCGTCTTTCGGCGAAATTTCTGCCCGAAAAAAAATCCTTTTCCATTGTAAAACGTAGCGAGGGAGTGAAATTGCTTTTTTCCCTTTGAAATTTTACAAATTCAAAACCACTCTACAGAGTAGATGCATTTTTTTTTTTTTCGACGTTCGTTTCAAAGTGATTATGCAAAGAGAAGTCTCCGCTTTTTGTAATAACTTTTCGCCGGCTGATGTATCGTTCTTTTTTCTTTTTCGTCATTCCACCGCATTTCCGATGAAAAATGTGCCATCGGTATTAGAATTATCCAAGATGGAGAGAAATTTTCATACACGAACTCGAACGTGATTGGCTTTTTTTTAAACATTTATTATATTATCTTTCGACGAGCTTTGTGACGTATGAAAATAAGAATGCAACCGCATGTTTCGCTCTCAAATAGCTGCACTCGAAGTAACAAGACAACGATATCCCAAGTCGGCGATTGAGAAATTGAGAAATTTAGAAAGCCAACAAAATTACGATCTACTAAAGCAGAAACGACAAATGTCAAATCTCTTCGATTAATTAACTCCAAGGACCAAGTAGGGTCTCGCGAAGGATCATCCACCCTTCGAGTTAACGGATCATTGGACTGGATCCCGAGGATGACAGGACGACGTGTCCGTTAGTGACAATTCGCGGAGGAGCTACGTTAATCGGTGGGGCGCCGGTCGAGAGTTCGCACAGGCCTGACGGAAGTCGGCAAAGAAACACACAGCGGTGAGCCGTGCACACGTGCACGCTGACAACGCACGAGATCTGACGATAACGTGAGAAAAGATGATTTATGAGCCAGGGACACGCCACGTCGTTTGCTCGAGTTCGCGAATGAGTGACCGAGAGTGAAGAACCCGGCTGAAGGAAGGAGACGAAGGGAGTATACCGCGAGCGAGACCCCGAAAAAGAAACTGCTCGAGTAAGAAACGAGTGGAAAAAAGGGAAAAGAAAGGGGAGTCACGGGAGGAAGGGAGAAAAATCGTATGTGGGCCAGAGTCGAAATTACCCTCGGACCCTCTTAACAAATGATAGACAAACATTCGGCCAGCCTCGACTGGCGCAGCCAGTTTAACAACGATCGAGCTTTTCGAGTGACTGATGACTCTCCTCGACTCGATCATCGTTCACTGACGCTCTCCGTCGCGAGCCACGATGATATTTTATTCAACGTTGGTTGGTCAAGGTCGCGTATGCAGAAAGAGAGAGAGAGAGAGGAGAAATTAGGTTCCCTCGTGAATTAGACAGGTGAGCCGGAGTGAAGCAAACTTTTGGCCGCGCTTCTAGCCGAAATTGACTGTCACCTGCGACCCCTCATCGAACGAAGCATTCAGGTAACGAAAGAAGGATTCGCGAGGGTGTTCAGCGGAGGAACAGAAATATTTAATTAGTGATTTGGCTGTTGTTTAAAGTCTCTAGAGTGTAACAAACTTTTGTTCAAATTCAATTTTTTGAATCGTGGAGTTCGCGCAAATAATCCGCAGTTCGAACGCTATCGATAGGAAATTTTTGAACACAAAATTGCAAAGAATATATAAAATAGTATATAAAATATATACTAGTAATATATAAATATATAGTAATACATACTGTATAAAATATAAAAATTTTCACCGGGGAAATTAGAAGAGAATCTTCTATCTTAAAACTTGACTCACATCGGCACGTTCGTCGTGTATTTACAATTGAGAGACGACAAATTTACTAATATATCAACACTGGAGAGACTTTTTTTCGATTCTTCCAGTAATTTCAAACAAATATAACAAATATATTTCTTCTAACCTAAACCTTCGATCGATGGATAAACGTCCATAAATGTTCGTAAATGTCGTAATTTAACCACACGATCAGACATTTTGGGAATGTCCATTAGATATGCTCGATCTAAAAAAAAAAAGAAGGAAATTTAAAGCGAGAACGAGTTCAAAGACCCGTTCGATTCACGAAGGACCTTTAAGTTACAAATCGAAAGTAAAAATAGCCCAAAGACAGGGAAAAGAGTCTCGACTCTATTTAAACGTACTTTCGAACGTGGATCGGGCATCAATCGGGCGCGTTTTTACGCTTTGCAAAGTGGCAAAAAAGGGTGGACAGCTCGATGTCTGTACCGAAGGGGTTAATTGCAGCGAGGTGATGGCCGACACGCGACAAACGTAAACCAGCGTGACGGCCCGATAATATCGAGATCTCGAATGTGAAGACCGGTTGCGCGCGTTCGTTCGATCCTCCGAGATTAATGAACGCGCGCCTCGAGCATCGCGGGCTCGTTAAGACGCATTAACCTTTTCCTTCGCTCTTTCCTTTTTTCTTTTCTCTCGCGCCACTTTGTCCTAATGGAGCATTGATCACCGTTGGTCGAAAGAAAAACCGATCTCGCGGTGATTCGCCGCAAAAAAAAAAAAAAAAAGAAAAAGAAAAACGGGGGAACAGGGAAACATTCGCGCGAGTCTCTTAGCGCGACAAATGCGCCTCGATCGATTCGACGTGGGTTGTTAATCGATTCGAAGTGGTTTCGATGCTTCTCCCGAGTCATGGGAGCTGTGCTCGATCCATACCACAATTCGGGAAAAATCTCACGTGTCTTTGAATACTTTTGCTCGTCTCAACTTGCAGATGACAGATAGATATTCGTAGTTTAATAAAATTTTTATCCATTATCGAAAATATACAAATTCTGGCTCAGTTCAACTAGCAAACATCGACGATTTACAGTGTAAAAATTAAAAATCCTTGGCCGTTTCGATAGACTCTGATATTTGTCTTCATTATCTTTACATATTTACATTCTTTGTGCAATAAATTTTTCAATAAAATCGTACACGACACGTGCGATATGATATCGTGTTTCATTTCGTTGGCCGCTATCGTTTTTTTTTTCTTTTTTTTTTTTAACAAAAAGTTCATCTGCGATATCAAAGAACCGATAAGTGTACTAGAAAGCAACATTAACGTTATTAATTTGAAATTAATAATTTTCTTGATACATGAATGGACTAACATTTTTTCTACTTTTTTCTTTTTTTTTTAATGTTATTTCTGCAATCTCAAGAAAGAACTCGCTGTTGATTTTAGAAATTGAAAACTATTTCAAGGATGTCTTTATTTTACAGAAAACTAAGCTGCAAGATCCGCAATCACCAAATGAAATTCTTAATATAGCTTGTAATTCTCTTTGACAAGTCTCTGAAGAATTTAATAATTGTTCTTCGACACGAAATTTCGTTAAAAAAAAAAAAAAAAGCTGTAACACTATCCAGATCATTTGCAATCCCCGAAAAGAATTTTCCCCGAAACATTTCCAATAACGGATCGGCCTGTAATAAGACGTCGTCAATAATTCTCATTGACGAAGACGCAATAAACCGATGATTTAATCGATTATCGACCTTTCCGGTCCGGACTATCGCGGAGCGCGATTCGTCTTCGATACATTCCGGCACGGCGATTGCTCGCGAAAGTCGCATGAAGTCGAGCGATCTGCCCACAAAGAGTCTATTAATCCGGCTTGTCTGAAATCGACGGAAAACTCGATAGTTCAGGGACGGGACACGTGCGCCAACGATAATCCCTTCACGAGGATTGTACAATATCTTATCGCTATTATCGAGGATCTCTGAAAGGAGAATAAGTTTATCTGACCGCTGTGTACGAACCGGGAAATTTTATAATGCATGGAATATCAAGTCGCGTACGTTCGCGCACGACTTTCGTTCTCCCGCCAATCCCATCGATTCGATCCTCGGAAGCTGTCCCACGGGTGGACATTTCGTCCCGTACGAATTTTATAATAATAACAAATTAACACGATAAAACTAGATTTTCACGAGGAAAATAACTGTTAAAATTTTGTGTCGCACTTTTATCGTTGCAAATTTTCTTCAAACTTTTTTAATTGTAACAATGCTCGCGCAACGTTTACGTAATTTTAATTGTAATTGTAAGAATTGTTCGTTGATAATTTTAGTAATTTCAAACTGTTGCTTCGACGATTGTTAATGATATTGAAGTTTTTAATTGATGTCGAAGTGAAACGAATTTGGAGACAATAAGAACGCGACGAAAAAATTTAATTTCGTCTTAAGAGAGAGTCGATCGACCACGCGAATTTTAAAAACTGTTTACGCTCACTTTCGAGTTGATCTTTGGATCACATTAGATATCTTTCTATTTGCAAAAAAGAGATGCGTCACAGTGAACTTTCCACCCGCGACAACGTTCAAGGGTTGAAATCACAATCGCTTCAACTTCGTCGCTCTGACGAAACCTCAAACCTCAACCGAGCGCGCTTTTTCAACAAACGCGCTGTTTTGTCTTTCTTCTTGTGCCGCGTACGCGATTAGAAGAAAAGAAGCAAAAAAGAAAAAAGGAAAAACACGATCGAACAAGATAGATCTATCATTGTGTCAGCTTCTAAAAGGAAAACACGCTCGAGGTAGATCGCGCGCACTCCGCTCCGTTCGTAATTCAATCTGATCGGAAACAAGGTTGCACAAACGGAAAGCAATTAATCATCGGCATAGTTTTCCCGTCGGTTAATACCTAGTCATCTGTCTAATCGGCTCTATCTGCTAATGAACCTTCCCTAACCTTTGCGCCAACTCTTTGTCTCCGTGAGAATACGCGGGGCAACTGCAGACAGAGACTCCTCCTCGTCTCGATCTTCGGTCGTCGCATCACATTTTGCTTTTTCATCCTTCCGCTGTTCGTCTGAACGAACAAACCGTTTGAATAAATACTGCTCGTGCAGATTTTTTTATGCGCAATTATTCGCGTTAATTGTTCGAACGACTTGAAAAATCGATAGAAACGATTTAAGTGACACGCGCTATTTCTAATTATATATCTTCTCGTCTAATGCTTCAAAGGTATATCATTTTCTCTCCTCTTTTTTTTCTTTAAACAACTCAATTTAGTTATTTAATATATTCAGTACTTGTGACATTAATATATTCTATCTACTGCTCCAAAACGATCGTCTTTAGTTTCCTTCGCTCTACATGTAGTCAGTATATTTTTACACTCGTTCAATAATTATACATGCTGAAGAAAAATTTTTGTCTCTCAACTCGGTAAATTAATTTTATAAAAAAAGGAAACTTTTGCACGATGAAAAGCCAAGAAAGAGAGACAAGCCTAAGAGAATTCGTTTTCTCTGACGCTAACGATATGCAAGAAAAAGAATTTCTTTTTATCCATTATCTATTAATTATCTATTACGAGTTATCGCTCGTTTGCGAGCGTGAAAAAGTACGAGACGACGTATGTTTCGTTCGAGCAAACGACAAACATCCAAAGACCGGCGACGCGGTTGCGTCTAACGCTACAAAGAAAACTGGAGTAAAAATGAAAGAAAAAAATGGAGTGAACAGACTCACCTCTGTACGCTGCTGTAACCTCTTGTTCAACTCGTAGAGCCTGTAGTCCGGCTGGCCAAAGTACGGAGTATGCCTCCTGGGGACAGGCAACGATCTGTCAGATCAGACCGATCGGTCATGTTAGGTGTGCTGTGTACAGTGTGTTCTCTGGTGTGGGTCGCGTGTCGCATGCACGTAGACCGAGGGGGAAGGGACACGAAGAGAGAGAGAGAGAGAAAGAGAGAGTTCAGCATGCATCGTCGGACTTTCGTAAGCCGCCCGGAGCGGCCCAATGAAACACGGCGCGGCGGAACACAGATCGGGCCGTGGCACAGATCCGCGCGGCACCACGAAACTTACGACTTTCACCGAGGGAAACAACGTATCGCGACCTCACACCCCGCACCTCCCCCCGTTTATCCCCTCGAGTGAAAGAATTCCCCTCGAAACCGATTTCCAATAGTCCCGGCCAAGTCCGCTCGCGCTCGACCGAGTCCGAGTCCGAGTCCGAGTTCCCGATCTGATTGAAATTATGGTCAACGTTCGGTGCAGTTAGCTTCGTCTGAAGCCGACTGAAATTTGCAGCAGAGACGCAGCGCGTCTCGTCAGTTTCGTCTCGTTTCGTGCAAGTTGAATTTTGAGCGCGCGATTCAAATTGCCGACCGGCGTTTTTAATCGAAGAACGATTTTCATCGCTTGCGTCGGAATTTAATCGACGAATACGCTTCCCAGGTGAGAAGCATCATTCTAATCTAACAAGTAACTAGGCACAGAGTTTATTTTTATTGCAAGAAGCACAATTTCCCTTTAATTGTTTCTAACTCGTTTGGATTGGTCCAACTATTATCGACAGATGATATTACAGACAGTGTAGAATATTTTTCTTTGATAGATATTTGATCTTTCGTGCATCGTGTGTTCAACTTCGACAAGCTTGATCTGGATCGTCAATATCGGAAGAAGATCGCCAATTTCAGTGACATTCGCGTTAACGCAAATCATCGATGAAAGAATCCGCACTCTTTCGAACAACAACGCGCAGATTGCCAAATCGCTCGATTGATCGTTCCATTAACATCGCGGGAGAGAAAAAGCTCGGAACAACGGCGTAACCCGAGATCGTGCTATCGCGGCCGAGCAAACGGCGTAAATCAAGTTTAATAAGCTCGTGCATGCCTTTGCACGCGTGTCAAACACCTGTTAGTGCCGCGATCGTACGAATCGTACCGGGAAATAAAATCTCGACAACCGCTGTCAGAGTTCCGCGAAACTCCGACTCTGTGGTTTTTGTCATTCTTTGCAAATCTGTTTGTCACTCGTAAATAACTACGTCGTTCCAAAATTGTTCCAGATTACTTCCAAAATTATGATAAATTAAAGACTCGACGCGAGAAACATGAAAATTTAATCCATACGATATTTGCACGTCGAGATCGAGCAAACTGCGAAAGACCAATTCCGGGGGAGAAAACAGGCGTATTTTACGGGAGGCAGGGAACGTCTCGATGCTCGCGTAGCGAATGAATTCGCGGTTAGATGTTGCCTCGTAGACGGATATACATACGTGTGTGCTCATATCAGACGCAAAGTTCTAATTGAATATAAGAGTTGATTGTACAAAGGAAAGACCGTTGCACTGTAGCAGCGATAACAGCGTGTTTCGAGGGTCACGAATCGACCGGCACTGATATCGATCACCCTCGTGTCAGTGCGCGAACCAGCTCCCTCTCTCTCATTCTGTGAGTATGTGCGCGCGTCGCATCTTGTTACTCGTGATCGTCTAAACTTCGTCGAAACTTCACGACTGGCAAGTATCTTTCCGAAGGTTGCTGCTCTACACGTCGCCGATCGCGATTCAATGTATCTGTGTTTACCAATGAAATTTTTTTTTTTTTTTTTTTTTACTCCATTGAATCGTTACGAACCACAGAACCACTATGTACACTCGAACGTTTGTCGTTGGAAACTTTATTTTACGTGTACATATACATATATATATATATATATATATACGTGCAATAATTCTATTCAAATCAATCTGAAAATGCACGTGCAGTTAGGCACAGTCAGGAAAATACAATTGTTCGAAACAATCAGAGCAACTTTCGCGACACTACAGATATTTGGACAGATATTTGAAATAAATGTTATGGAACGTAAAAATGTATACGAAATGTGTACAGAAAATTTCGTAGAGACATCTATATAGTCATAATTGGACTTTATTATGCTTTGGATGATCATTCGTACTGTACACTGATTTTTCATTAAATATAAAATACTACACACCACTCATTTTCAGACCGATTTTCAATTTTAGCACGCATTTCACTTCCACTTTGTACAACACGTACGACGCGTAGATGATAATGTCGAAGCCTCGATAGCTTCAATGAAAGAAGAACTCAAGAAAGTGGTTCTACACCGAACTTTCTAAATTAGGCTTCTTATTAGAAGAATCTACAATATTTAGGATAAATCTACAATATTTAGAATAAATTTCTAAATTTAGGATATTTGTGACTGATTGTATTTATGACGAAGGTAATGATTCACCTGCGAATTATTCTACAAAGTTCACACAGTATCGACATGATTCACGGTTTTGTATCAGCACGATAGGTCGACTGGCCTGTTTTGTTTGGCGTATCCAAAAGCGGTTGACAGTCGGATCATCACGCAACATTCGAATTACACGTTAGACGAATTCACCTGGATCGAGAGAATCGAGCAAGGCCTGTACTTCAAACTGACTGGCGGTAATTCAAACAAAACAGGCCCGCCGTCAGAAAAGCGGGGAAAAGACAGATGGACAGCGAGACAGTACGCACAGATGGACGAAAGTCACGCAGAGAAGTACAGATTCGCTTTCGAAAAAGTTACAAATTAGAATCGATCACCAACCACTGCCAAAACGTCCAATTTCAAGTGTGCCATTGACGCGACTCAACAGATAAGAATCGTCCATGCTGAACATCCAAATATTAGGAATTATTGCACTCATAACTAATGTCGTTTTCTTCAAATTTAACAGACATTTCCATCTGGTGACAACTTACTATAACATAACTCACATTCTAGTTGAATTATATTACAGATTAAAACTGTATCAATTGTTGTAATAAAATAAAATTTTGTACAGTATTAAAAAAAAAGACATTACTTTCGTGAACCAAGTTATATATGCTTGCGTTAAATTAAAATTACCGCACAAACGTGTTATTTTCTTGATAAGAAACTCAAGTGTTCGAACGAACGTATACATATTTCTAAGCAGAAATCCTTACTCGGGCTTCCCTATAAAACGTGCAACGTCGATCGAACGCGCAACAGCGCATCGGGGAGGCAGAAGCGCGAAACGACAGACTAATTCTTGGAAAATTGAATTCGCGTTGTAATGCCCGCCTCGTAATACGGACAATTGATTGGTGGCATCAAAATATTAGCGTCCGACTGACTGGCGGCGAGCTTTCGCTGACAAGCGGGCCATCGTTCTCCGGAATTGTTATCGATTTTAATATCGGCGCCGCTCCATTAACGCCGTTCAACGCGTTCGATCGCTAAAGTTACACGTGTTAGCCGCAATACGCATCGGAGCGGATCGCGGCCAAATAATCCGGTCACCCGATTTCACCTCCGCGACTTCGACTTCCTCGAGAGCTTCACGTCGCCGGCGAGAACACCTTCGTTTTTTTTCTTCGCGAGCGAGCAAAGAACGATCCACGTGGTGCTTTTGCTTCGAATTTTCGACGAAGACGTGTATGGAGAAACAAACAACACTTTTTACACCGAGTTGAAATTTAATTTCTTTTCTTTTTTTTTTAATTATTATATTTGAAATACAGAGTTGAATGTTACGGAAGAAAGTATTATATGTTACGGAAGGTTTCCTCGTATACTGGCAAAAATTAAAATTGAATTTACATTGCGAAAGAAATTCTACGAACTAGAAAGGGTTCTACATATCAGGCACAAAATTCTATGACATGTATATATATTTTCAAAATCTGTATTCCGCAGAATTCATAACGCCCGATCGTGAAGATATTCTGCGTAATGGAGAGAAAAATAACGAATGTTTCCAAAAACTGCAATCTCAGATTCTACGTTACGAAAGAAGAAAAACACTGTACGACTCAGTCTCACTGAAAGGCTCAGAAGCAACTATTCTGACTAGAAAATAAAGACTTTTTTTACCATAAAATTTTATTGATATGCGAAACAAATTACAGGCGCGATCGCTCAGTACCAGACAACGCCACTCCTACTCGAGGTCTACTCCACGCCCCCTCGCGAATCACGTGACCCAAATCAACCAATCGCTAATTTTCGTTGCATCAGCGTTGCATCTGAAGATGCCTGATTTTCTGGATTAGTTGAAATCACTTTCAGTGATAAAAAAGAGGACCAGGAATATAAAATTTCTCGCGAAAGAAACGTTACACGCTCGCCGCTGTGCAAAGAATGATTTACAAGAAGACCGCGGATCGTTTGAATCAACTTACGCCGCGTTAAAGAGACAAACAGATCTCGGTGAGAGTGATTCTCTCGCCTTTTTGAAGAAATGAATTGGCAGGAGGAGTAAAACCAGCGATAAACGTCCGAAATCGGGCGAGGCTCAGAGAGAGAGAGAATACACGATACACGATGACGCTGAATGCCGCGTGCGAAGATCGATCGTGCCAGAAAGAACTTGGCCTTTCCAGTCTCTGGAGAATCGCCGCCGTGGGACTTGACGACACGTCACAACCCCTCACACATTTGCACGCGTGTATATACATGTGTGTGTGTGAGTGTGTACACACAGCAGGGTGAATTTACCAGAGAAGGGTCGAGGCTCAAGGGTTGCAAGGGTAACCTACTGTCGCGCATGGTTCACCAGGGACGCGCTCGACAAATTTCTCGTCCCACTCGAGTCTCTGATTCATCTGGATCGCGGACAATCGTGAAGATACATGTACGCACGTAGCGGCTGGCAAAGCATATTCGTACATTTACCATAGAAGACTTTTCACGCACACGTACGCGTGTTGTACGAAAGATATCGATATTTCACTGGCACTGCGACAAAGACGCAAGCGTCGCGATCGTGTTGGTAAAATTTAGTTTGCAAATGTACGCATGTATGTTTATACTACATGTTGCTGATTTATATATTTAACAAAAGATTAATATAATGTGAATATTATATACTGTTGATATAATGGATCTCTGTATCAAATATATATGTATAATATACTTGTATGTTTTGGATACATTTTCAGAGTTGTTACAAATTTTGCCAGTACAATCGTAATACAAAACTGACGAAATTCAATGTAGTACAATGTATATAATGTAGTCAAATGTTCAGTGTAGCAAAGATAATATATTTGTAGAAGAATTATCGTATTTATTCTTGTGATTAATCGTTTCGTGATGATAAATTCATTCTTTTTCTTGAAACATTAAATGCTAATTATATAAATCGGGGACTAGATAAAAATAGGGTTGATCAATTTAGCTAGTGAAAGGTTCACGTATGGCTGTTCTTCTTCTTTTTCTTTGAGATGACAAAAAAAAGGAGATGCAAATAAGATTAAAGGTTAACACACGCTCGTCTATAATTAATGAGATATTTTTAATGCGAATCGAGCGAGTGCGTATCGATCGTGCGTTAAAAAATGTCAGGTTGCGTGTTTATTTATAAATAGGCGAAAGGTTAATAATAAAATTAAAAGGCACACGGTCGGCGATAGGTCGAAGCTCAAACTCGGTGAACGTTAAGTCTTTTATTTTTTAATCGTCTGTATTTTTTAATTTTACTTATACAGTGTCACGAAATTTTCACAACTTCAGAATTACATCGCCAGTTCTATTAATAAAGCTAGAATACTAAAGACAGTAATTTCGAAGATGTTAAAAGTGAAAAATTGTAGCTGAAGTGTAACTGAGGCAGTAGAGTTCAAGGATTATCTGTACAGTTCACAAATTTCTATCGAGGCAAAAAGAAGGATATGAAATATGGTAAGTCCAAGGTTCGAAACTTGTTATTTTCGACAAGAAGACTCTGTACATTTGATTGAAGCCATCTAGTACAAAGATTAACTACAGATCAGAAATTTCCATCAGAGTATTAAAAAGTGGGGAAATACCCGATCACTATTAAATAAAACACATTAAATTAAAGTATAACTAATGAACACTTTTAGCAATAGGAAGACACTAAAAACTCACTAATAAAAGATGCGTACATATAATTGAAACTGAACTGTACGATCCACAAATCATCATTACAAAGAATCCATAAATCATAATAGAAATCCACGAAGATTAATAAAAAAAAAAAAAAAAACATGAAAGACAGGGCCCAGTCACTAGACTGCGGATTTTCACATTGTTTATAAAAATAAAAATAAAATTTAAAAGTTAGAATCCAGGTAGAGGTTTTTTTGTCTGACGTACAAAACGTTGTAACGCGCGCTGTACCTTCGACATTTTACATATTTCCGTGTACCGCGTGCGTTTTGTGTATCTTCGAATGCAGAAAAACTTGCAGTCACGCTACTGATAGAGACACCACATTTTAAAACCAAAAAGGACACCATTCGTCTCACTGAAAGGCCCAGAAGCAACTGTCCTGACTAGGAAACGAAGACGACTTTTCTGCCATAAAATTTTATTGATATGCAAACATTTGAATCGATAGAAAACGAATTACAGGCGCGATCGCTCAGTACCAGACAACGCCACTCCCACTCGAGGTCTACCCCACGCCCCCTCGCGAATCACGTGACCCAAATCAGCCAATCGCTAATTTTCGTTGCATCAGCGTTGCACCTGAAGAGGCCCGATTTTCTGGGTTACCCCCGCTAAAATCACTTTCAGTGACAAAATGCACGGAAAGAAGAAACTCGGTGGCCAATTTCCTCGGTAAAACCCCTGTCGAGAGAAGAAAGCTTCAACAGATATCAGAGTAATGGTTTCTTTCACTCGTTGAGAGAGAAAGAGAGAACTCGTTGACAGATTCAGCTGGCAGCACCGGGCATAAAACAGAATCGAAACGCGCTAATTTAGCCGACAACGTAATTTCACGTGAGGCACGTACGCGGCGGTGTAGCGGCGTGCAATAATCCGAAACCGGCTCGCGTGGAGCGCGCCGGTTCTCTCTCATTCAAGACGTGCCCGCCGCGATCGAACTAATTAATTCGTCGCACGGCACACCGGCGCGGCTCGCCTCCGTTCGCTCTCTCGCTGCCCGCAATTTTTTTTTCCTCCTTTTCTCTCCGGCCAATGATCGTGACAGATCGTTCCCCCGATACGGGACCAATCCGTTCAATGAAAAACTTTTAGTCGCGCGCGCCGTCACAGTTTCCATCGTGAATCGGAGAAAAAGAGAGAGAAGCTATCTTTGATTCTCCAAGAGTTTCCTTTGTACGAAGCATAAAGGATACAAAATAGATACACGGTTGCCATGAATTTGAACGCTACGAAGAATCTGTTGCTTTCGCGGATGAGAAGAAAGATCGGTTTCTCGATTACTTTTGATACTGATACTCTGCATTTTCACGATACGAACGCACGTAGTGCGAGCAATTATGTAAAATATTCAAAATACGACGTTGCTCGTAACTAGCACGTACAGTTTAAATTTATCAATTAACAATTTCCTACCCCTACATTATTCGATTGTTTCAATTGTTTCAAATATTCTTGATTTAATTACTTATACAGATTAATTACACTTTAATTATAAAAATATGATTTTTCATTAAAAAATTCGCAGTCATTCCATCGATCGAAAATTGTAGAAAGTCCAAGTTATTGGTTTACATATTTAGTCGATGACGCGACAGTGATACAATTTTAATATTCGACAGGCGATAAAATTTTCGTTGATATATCAACGCTTTACAGATTGTATTTTTTTTTTCTTTTTATTTTGAACGCGTGTCGTACGTCAATATTCGAGTAAAAATGGAATTTCAAGCATTTCGTATCAGAGATCAATTTGACAGACGCATGTAGGCCTGTGTCTAACGTACAGACGTGACTGCGAGGTTTCGAGCGATTAATAAGGAATAAGGATAACAGATCAGAACACACGCGACAACGTCTGATACGTGACAAGTCATTTTTCTTCGTCAGAAGTGGAATACGTCAGATGAATGAATGTAATTAGCCGGTTGAGAATACTTATGCAAATTTCGGTTTCTCGGAATCCTTTAAAGAAATAGAATCCGTGCAAAAGTTTGTCGCTATTATTTCGGGGGAAATTCACGTGACATGTAAATTATTCATTCTAATTTGTTGCAATATAAATATATAAGGTATTCATTCGCAGTTTGTTGTAACAAATAAAATTTGTTACGAGATGTTCTCTATTTGTTGAAGTAGCAGTTGCAAATGATTTTGCATGAGAATAAAAATTTTTATAAGAAGCAAAGACTCTGCAACTCGCAGTGGATACTTTGTAAATTATAGAACCCTATTCTCCATCTTCTCGAATGAATCTCCTTTTCATTTTTGATCAGCACTAGGCTCGCGTTGGAACAGTTAATATTCTCTATTTCCGAATCTGAATTTTCGAATGTTCTGAACATTTCCTTTCGAGGTATTCTCAATTTATTATTCACTCTACACATATTCTATTTAAAACTTCCCCAATCACAAATATCCTCCGTCTTCAATATTCAACGTCTTGAATCCTCCCTATGTGTTCCATCCCCCATTCTACGCACCCTAGCATCCATTAAATGCATTAACATCGCTACTCCTAGTTGCAACAGAAACAAATTCGAAACAAAGTAAAGCACGATCCTGAGAATCCTAAGAATTTATCCCAGTACACGATTATTAAAAAAATCTCTGACGCCTCGCGTCCGAGTTGTCAGATTCAGATTTCACTTTTCAACTGAATTTGGACACTAATTTCCACGACTATTCCCCGACCCACCAACGTATTTAAAATCATTTCGTTCATTTCGAATCAACTGGAGCACCTTTCTCTCTCTCTCTCTCTCTCTCTAGTCGGACGAAATTTGACGGAGCACAGAATAGGAAAACGCGAACGAGAGCCCGGGCTAGGTATCCGCGACATCGTCGTCGCGGGATTTTGCGAGGGAGCTGCGGGCGGGGTGCGGTCGTTATCAGGTCGTGAGAGTTAATAGGTTTAGTTGGCGCGGTTAATGGGCGTCCCGGCACGCCGGCAGGAATCAGCTGACCGGCCAGCTGGCCGTGGAAACGACGCGGCGTGCAGGGAACCGCCGGTTGAGAGCCGTCGCCTGCCACCGGTCTCAGATTGGGTTAGCAAAGGGCGCAGTTCACGGAGCGGAGAGGGTGGCTCTCGCCGAGGGTGAGTCTGCCATGCCACGGAGGGAGGAAGAGGGTGTTATTAGGGGTTGCTCATGGGGTGGCACTGCGATCAATGCTTGGGGAGTCATGCTAGACCCCCCTTTCGAACTCTATATATAGAAGAATAGCGCGCGCGCACACACACACGCACAAGCCTACACCAGCGCGTATGCTACGACCATCGATGGACAACCGAATATTCGTGTCTCGCGAGTTTCCGAACGATTTACTCGCCCCCACGACAGGTTACACCCGAACGTTTGAATATTATTCGAACGCGCGACGAGACAGACCGTTTTTTGACAGAGACGATGCTCTCTGAGGGGATGATGATCTTTGGAGTACGTGGTTTCCGTGGGATGACGTTCTTCTTTGCACGTACGATCGCCTTGATTGTCTTTCGATCGATTACGATTGACTTCTGGGTGTTTTGCCAATTGAACGAAAACGAAGGTCGATCTCATTTCTCAACTTTTGGAAAGTAACAGGTTATGCGTTTTCGTGGCGACCAGTTGGGGGCCTCTCGATCCCTCGGAACTGCCACCGCGTAAAATAGCTCAAAGGTTTTGGGTCGAACTCTCAGAGAGGATTTCAAGGGTTAAAAATAGGGGATTCTCCGTTGTGACACGTGTAATGCTATTTAAAAAGAGTTTCAATCCTCGAAACTCCCCTTTCACCGGGTTATTTCGACTGGTGACATTTCTAAAATAGAGTTACAACATCTGCAACAGAAACAAATAGATTCTGGAAATGGACAATGGTTGTTACGTTTAATTTTTCGGGGGTAATCCAGGTGCAACGCTGATGCAACGAAAATTAGCGATTGGTTGATTTGCGTCACGTGATTCGCGAGGGGTAGACCTCGAGTGGGAGTGGCGTTGTCTCTGGCACTGAGCGATCGCGCCTGTAATTTGTTTTCTGTCGATTCAAATGTTTGCGTATCAATAAAATTTTATGGCAAAAAAGTTTCTTAACTCTTGACAATTCCAACGTTCCCTAATACGAGATACTATCTTGAATTTCGAAATTTTTCAAACTGAGGATAAACTCTAAAGAACAATGATCAAACAATGAATTTTCCTAATTTCTTTTAAACTCTTATTGAACGATATAGTGATACAAAACATCTAATATATATATATATAGTGAAACAACTAATACAAAATTACCTTCCAATTCAAAACTGCGAAAATCGGCGACGATTTTCAAACTATATAATAACGCGACAGATTCTCTCGCAAACCGGTTGAATATTTCTAATCGCTGCACGTTCGACGAAACCGCGACGTTGGAAAAGTTATTCCAACCTACCACGGTTCATTTACGTTCTTCGTATGGAATTGGAGCGGAGAAGAGCGCAAGGTTCGTCTTATCAGCGGTATACGTTGTTACGTAACGTCTAAGCCTGATAAGGACGTAGATACAGGTATTTATCGATCGGCAGACGTGAGCCGGAGTAATCGTACCGATAATTGAAACTACAATTTCATTAAACGGGCTGAACAAAAGGAAAGGTGTGGCGCGGTACCTTCGACGGTAATTGACTTTCTCGATCCTCTCCTCTCTCTCTCTCTCTCTCTCTCTCTCCGGCCAGATATTTATCTCTTATTTTCGATCGTTTTCGATCGAACGGTCCAAAGTTTCTCAACTGCGGGAAAATACAAACGTCGATAATTCCATTAATATAGTGCGTCTTGAAATATATTCGAACGGCCTTGGAAATTCAGGTATCGGTAGGCGAGGATAGATAACCGAGCAAACGACAGAACAAATTACACAGATAAAATTTGAAACGCGTGTCTCAGTCGATAACCCGAAGATTGCTCGGCTGACCAACGCGAAGCCAGGTTTCTACGGCCGAAACAAACATCCTCTTTTTAATTTTAATAAAAAAACTAATTTTTTCACTAATCATATTAAAAGCAGCATTGAAACTTTGCTGTAAGGAGTAAGTATTCTTTACCGGAAAGAATTTAAACAATCGATGAAAAATCAAATTCGCGCGTTTGCTTGAGATGATTACAAATTGAAAACAATTTAATTGTTATTTTTACAAATACTCGATAAGAAGAATTTTATTCCCTGCAAGTACGCAAGTTCTCGTTCTCTCGAATTCTTTCATTTTCGTCATTCCGTCCGACTGAAAACACCCGGGAATCTACACGAACGATCGAATTTCTCACCTTTCCTGAAAAATTTATCGGAGTTGTGTCACACTCTAGTAGTATCTAATGGCAACATTTTTACGAGCCACTATCTCGACGAGTAAATAAAGAAGACAGGCATTCGAGCGAGGCAAATTTTACGCGGCGTACGCGTTGACGATTTTCCTGCAGGTAAGTTGAGGTTCGTTTTAGATAAATTGCCGTTCAATTTGCGATAGTTGCGCGTTTTACGCGTTCGAACCGCGCTTTTTTTTCCCCCTCCCGCAGCTGTGCGTGCGGCCTTCACCAATAAAAGCTACGAGCCAATAAATCCTGAGGTAACGATCCTTCTTCCGTTTTTATAGAGACGTTCGTTGCTCTCTTTTCGTCTCTGTCTCAAACGTCCGCTCGTTCAGGCTTGAAAGAAAAGCTCGCAAAAGTCGGAATTTTAACGCTCTTGTACCATCTTGCTCTTGTAAGTATGTAAATTTATACATTTCCGATCCATGAATGTGATTTTCTTCCGATTGTGACGCGATAGTGTATAATAATAATTCTTACTAGTGTGGGATTGACCGGAGAAGGACTCGAAACTTTTCTCCAGTGCCCAACAATCGTCGCCTGTTTGACATCTGTTTTAACGTAGCGAGAGTTGGGCCTGGGACCTGGGACTGTTTACTCTAGCTTTCCAGGTCCTAGCACTTAAAATACTTTAGGGTATGGCTGCGTTTGTGTGCGAACGACGAATGTTTCGTGTAGATGAGTAAGAGAAAAATCAGATAGAGAGTAGTGAGCCGCGAGGGCGAAAGGATACAAAGAGTAGTGAGTCGCCAGGACGAAAGATCACAGAGAGTTGTGAGTCGCGAGCCTTGAGTGAGTGAAGAGATAGCGAGTTCAACGTGTTTGGTACAAAGCATTTTAATTCTTACTCTCAATTTAATAATAAACAATATCAGTTATCTCAAACAAAAATTCCTCAAATTTCCTACAAACTGGGATCTCGTCCGGGATTCCTACAAAATTGGGGGCTCAGCCGAGATTCACATACACTGGTATTGATATGATAATTTCAAAAGTCACTCGAAATGTTCAAATGTTTGATAAAACAAAAATTTGCTTCCAGGTTTGCAGAAGAAACCCAGGATTGAGCGAAACAGTACAACCATCGACTGTTCGTGCAGATACAAACGTTCGAGGATCGATAGATTAACGTTCAATTTTTAAGAAAAGAACGACTTGTTTCGTGTCGGAAGGAAAAAAGAAGTCCTAGAGTAAATATATAAATAAAAACTTGTATCTTTCACTATGTTACAAACTTTTTCCCAAGAAGAAATTTTCATTTCTCAATTCGCGTTTTCAACATCCTAAATTTACAGAATTGATCAACTACTAACCAAAAGTTGACGATTAGACGTAAGAGAAATCAGCCTGATGACAATCGTTGTAATTTGGTGTCAAAATCAGGTGAAACGCTCGTATCCCCCGATGTAAATCTCCGTTTAAAACGATCGTGATCGATACTCTTTATGAGCAGACGAACGCTATAGATATCGAGACTCGGGGATATATCTCGCCGACGAGAACCGATGGAGCGACACGAAAAATCTTAATCTAGGCCGGCAAGTTTCCACGTGCTCGCCGCTTTTCGTTCGTCCCCCTCCCCTTTAGTCACGCTTCCCATAAGAGAGCTCATCCCCTGGGTGCACGCATTCACACCGCTCCGCCTTCAGCGATTTCAAACGCGCTTCAGACAGCTTTGATCTCCCTCTTTCTCGCGCGATGTAGTATTTCTTAAATCCTCTGAAATCAAGCGATTCTACGCTCGAGGAGGACTAATTGAAATTGAACATTCGATCGTTCAGGTAAAGCAGAGGATCGAGACTTGTCTGCAGAACGAGCAGAATTTAAAAGTATTTAAGGAAAATTTGAAGGCGTCTAAGGGAAATTTAAGAGGATTTAAGAAAATTTCCAACGAGAGAGAGTTTCTTGCTAGGAAAAATATCTGGTGGAAATTAATCGAAGTATTCAATCAGTGAGAGAAATATTTGTACAGTGGGAGACTCAAAAATGTGAAAATCCATGACACGAGAACAACTCTTCAGAATAGGATGGAATATAAAAAAACTGCACGACTTGTCTCACTGAAAGGCCCAGAAGCAACTGTTCTGACTAGAAAACGAAGACGACTTTTTTGCCATAAAATTTTATCGATATGCAAATATTTGAATCGATACGAAACAAATCACAGGCATCAGACAACGCCACTCCTACTCGAGGTCTATCCCACGCCTCCTCACGAGTCACGTGACCCAAATCAACCAATCGCTAATTTTCGTTGCATCAGCGTTGCACCGATTTTCTGGACTACTCCCGCTAAAATCACTTTCAGTGATAATACGCAATACGTATAACATTTTTACACAGGAAGGTGTTCTGCGAATTGGCATGGAAGGAATGAGTGTCAGCTACTATATATCGCTTGTTTTGCGCCGTTCATGTCTCACGTTTCACACTACGGGCCCACGGTAAATTAGAGTGGGGGAATAGTCCCAATTTCAAGAATTGGCGGGGATAGCGACGGACGCTGAAGTGGGGGCTACTGTATCTCAAACGCGCGAGCATCGGTGCCGGTAGCCTTGATCGAGGTGTACTCTGGTCTGGTTGGAAGTTCGCGTCGCCACCGCGTCGGTTGGAAGTTCAACCGTGGGAAACAGAAAGCAGCGATCCAGCTTGTTAAAGCGAATATCGGGAGAAAACCGGGATCGACGTTGGCCGATGTGTGCCAGCCATAAAAGAGCAATAATCAGCGTGCCACGCCGGCTCGCGTCGAACTCGGCCAGTGGCCATTGCCGGAGAGAAGTGAACGGTGCAACACTCGTCTCGCTCTGACGAAACACCGAACAGCCGGTGACACGTCTCTGGTTCTTCGATTATCTTCTTGCTGTCTTATTCGTCTCCGTGGATGGCTCTTCGCATCAGAGTAAATCGGTAGCAGCTTGCAAATAATGTGCAAACAATGATTTTATTTATCGAAACTGTGTTTATGGAACAGTTTAGTTATTTGTAGCGTAATCGTTGTAGTTGTTGCAACATATTCAGTGATTATAATGTAATCACGTTGTAATTAAATACTATTTCATCCATTGAATCAATTTCATTTTGTTGTTACAAAGTGTACGAGTTTCCATTTATGAAAAATGCACGCAATACAAAAACTGCACGACTTGTACCCCAGTACGATTCGTCTCACTGAAAAGCCCAGAAGCAACTGTTTCGACTAGGAAATGAAGACTTTTTTGCCATAAAATTTTATCGATATGCAAACATTTGAATCGATAGAAAACAAATGACAGGCGCGATCGCTCAGTAGCAGACAACGCCACTCCTACTCGAGGTCTACTCCACGCCCCTTCGCGAATCACGTGACCCAAATCGACCAATCGCTAATTTTCGTTGCATCAGCGTTGCACCTGAAAAGGGTTTTCTGGGTACTTTTAGTGATAAGAATACGTATAACATTCCTCGTGATATGATACCATTTTTAATTATCTTTCACGTGTCTGTCTATTTGCGAGATTTCTACGTATTCTCATTGCGATTTTATTATTAGATCGCGGATCGTTACAATCAGTTCCTTGTAACATCAAATCTTCACTTCAATTCGTGGCTCGAATTATGGCTTTGAATCTTAAATTTCAATTGTTTCAGCCGAATATCAACAGTTTCAGGATTAAAAGATAAGAGAAGATATTCTCTGCATTTTCACGTTCTTAAAATTCCGACGAGCGGCTAAAAATCGGAGATTTACCAATCAGCAGCGACCTCGTAACTTGAATACCTACACCTGTCACAACTCTAATGTCAAACAGCTCTAACACTCTTCCAATTCGAAGAAGAATCCGCGAGAAAGTTCCAGAGAGCCTGACGCCGGTCGTTTCAAAAATCGGACAAGGTCGTAATCCACGGGAAGTTCTCTCTTCTCTGGTTGGGAAAATGGAGAGAGTCGGAGGAATCCAGAACAGCATCCAGCCAGATCGATTTATTTATTCGCTAAACACGCGCCGTCCATTTTCGCGCATTCGCCACCAGCGTGTGGCGTTTCGCCGTTCTCTATGACGAAATCGGCATAGGCCAGCCCAGCCGAGCCGAGCCGAGCCGAACCGAGGCGAGGCTCGCGTCGAGGGAACAGAGAAAGAAAAGATTCTCATTTCGCCATCGAACGTACGTACGTTCGTTTGGGCCTCGTTTTGTATTAGGAAGGCCCGAGCGAGCGAGAGCTGATTGCTTTCACCCAGCTGATACGTATGCACGTACATCGTTGGAAATCGACGAACGAAACAGACCAGCGAGAATAAAGGGCGCTTGTTCGTTCGACGCTTTCTTTCGCCGTGGCGATTTGTTAGTCGACGTTTCGTCACTGTGGCGCAAGGACGACGTTCTGCGACGAAGACGAGCTGCGAGACGAATCGCTGGCTATTTATCATTCGTCGTGTTCCTGACAGTCGCTCTGAGCGAGTAGCGATCGGCTGCGAGGAACTTCAAACCACTGAGAATCTTACGACAATTGTATCGCACTCGTGTGTGTGTGTGTTTCTTTCGCAGGTTCGTTTAATTTGACAATTTATATACAATTAACAATTTCATTGAGGGACCTGTGCAATTCAAAATGCACAAAATTCAGGAAATGCTCGAAGAGTTTTGAAGTTTCGAACGCGATGTTAAAAAGTCCAAAGCTGTTAAAAAGCTTAGGTTTCGAAGATTCTGAAGTATTCTACAAACATTTTCAATATTATCCCAAACACGGCATATGACTGTGATCATCGTGCAATAAATTGAAAGTGATTTTAGCGGGCGTAACCCAGCAACGCTAATGCAACGAAAATTAGCGATTGGTTGATTTGAGTCACGTGATTCACAAGGGGGCGTGCGGTAGACCTCGAGTAGCAGTGGCGTTGTCTAGTACTGAGCGATCGCGCCTGTAATTTGTTTTCTATCGATTAAAATGTTTGCGTATCGATAAAATTTTATGGCAAAAAAGTCGTCTTCATTTCCTAATCAGAAACGAAGCTTCTAAAGCCTTTCAGTGAGACGAATCATACTGGGGTACAAGTCGTGCAGTTTTTTTCTTACTTCTTCAATTTGAACTTCCACCATTTCACACGTATCGACCAGATAGTGCTAAAGTTATCGAAACAAATGACAATCTACGGGAGGAAAAAGTTCCTGATCTGAGGCATATATATATTTCTTTGATCGCTTTGTGCATTCTTCGATTGAAACGCACGTTAACAATTGATAATTCCAATTAATTCTATTCAGGACCTGCTCCGTTTGAATCAAATTCCAATTACAAGCCGCGAAGAAGACGCGAAAGACACGAGAAGTTTATTCGCAGTGAGGTTCAAACACGGAAAAACAAACAAGCGAGATTGATCAAACAGCGAAGTATTGGCCGGTTTGACTGATTCGTTTCGGCTGATCTCTGACCCTAACGATTACGGGTATCAATTAGCGGTACGTGCCTCCTGGTAATGAGAGTCCAAAAGCCGTGCCGCAAAATTGATAATTAACACCGGACGAAACGCAAAGGTGTTTGAAATGAAAAGACGAGCCGCGAACAGAAGAAGAGGGAAGAAAAATATCGAGACGGACGAGACGACGACACACCGTCGGATTTCTCTCCTCCTCTGTGGAAATCCGATTTCGCGGGCTGCGATCTCGCCCGGAGAGAGAGACGATCGACCGACCATAGGAGAGCATGTACATTACAAAACGATGACACATCTGTTCCGGCCAAATTGCCGTGGGATTACCGGGCTTGAAGATGTTACACGAATCCGAGGGAACCGGTTTCCGGCGCGTACTCGACGCGACGACCAAGAAAAAAGAAGAGAGAGAGAAAAAGAGAGAGAAAGAAAACTCGTGGATCCAGCGTCGATCATTTACCCTCTCTCGTGACATCTACTACTCGCCGTTTCTTGATTCTTTAACGTTTCCTCCGACATCATCGAGAAGCCTCGAGTCGAGGCAAAACCAGAGATCACTCACCGCGAGACTGTTCCTCTTTTGTTTGCGAATATATTTTTTTCCATTGTTATATATTATATTTTTTTCCATTATTGGAAATTTCAATGTTCGCGCACGATGATTTTTAAGATATTTTTTATTAGACTTTCTTTTTTCTTTTGGGTGAAATTTTTCAGAAAAAATAGACCAGAGATTACGAGTGTGAAGAGGATCGATCAACCGAGCAGAATCGATCGCAGGATCGCACACCTGTCAGATTTGAAATGTTTAAAACAAAAGAAGAAGAGTTTTACGAACCTTAATTAACTACCATTCTAAAACATTTGGAACTGTTTCTTACATCTCGTTCGAAAAATACAAATAAATTTTTATGTGTACAGAATAAAACTCATTCTGATTACAGTACACTCATCGCACACTTTGATACGTCTATGGCAATTGTATCTATACGCTACGTTGAAAATTCTCGTGTCTCTCCAAGTACTCGAAATTCTGGAAGAAAGAGCCATAAATCTGTCGATCGTGGGAGCCTTGAAACGAAATATGTCAAAGTTAACAGTGACCCGTCTCAAAAGCAACAAACCCGAAACAAAACGAAATTTCCTGCCGAAAAATGCCCAACTTTCTCTCGGCTGCTCGACCGAACGACCTTGCACCGTCACTCGAAACGAAAGAAATTGGTGAAGTTCGACGTTCGCCAGGGTTCCAAGCTAAACAGCTATCTGTTGAGCGAAGAGGGATGAGTTATCTCGTCACTCGTAAGATCTTTTGTAACTGGAATGACGCCAAACTTTAATAGTTACACTCGTTCGAACAGCGTTACACGGGACACGTGGCTGTCGTTTGTTTTTACCACCCCGGGCGAAAGACTCGGTTTTCGCTCGTCGTTATCCATCTCCGGCTCCCACGCACGCTCGCCAACTTTTCGACGAGGAAAACTCACCACCACCCACCGATTCTCGATCGGGAAGAAGAAGGAGCAACTGCCGATTCGTCGAAAGCTGCCAGTTACAAATTTATAGCGATTCGATGATTCGGTGCAGGGAAGATCGATCGAGGAAAAAGAAACGTAGTAGGCAATAATTGTAGAGGGATTCACTCCGCCAATTGGACGAGAAGATGTCTCTCCACGACGTTACACCGACTGGGACTATTTACACGGAAATGACGGCACGATAAATCCGTAATGTCACGGTCCATCGTTGCCCACGGAACTGGAACGCTTATATCGGTTTACGAACCGCGTCTGAAAGCTGCAACTCCCGTACCCTCCTGCGATCAGGTTTATCCGACGTTTCTCGGCGATTTAGGGAGACCCAATTCGATCGACCCAATTCGCGAAAATTGTCCTTGCTCCTGTTTCTACCGATCTCTGTTTCTCTCGCGACGATCAAAGAATCGACCGCCGAGGCTCGAACAGGATCTTGCAAATAAATAAAATTGAGAGTCTGTCAAAGATCTATTTTGAATCGACAGTGTTTCGTTGCCATTGTTGCAGAAAAGTCAGTGACGCCAAAGATATTATTCCTCTTTGATTTTCATTTTTCTTATTCCATGTGTGTGTGTGTTTCAATTTTATAAAATTTATACGTACATTTTATTTCATTATTGATCATCGATAATCAACTAGCTCGTGGATCCACTGATGAAAGAAAAGTAAAATTTTTATGTTTTTATTTTACGAAATATCATTGAAATTATTCTCGATGTATGCATTGAAATATGTAAATGTAAATGTTGTCGAATAATATCATGCCCAAGAATATCATGTCGTCTAAACTACTCTCTGCGCACCGTCTAAGCGAAGAAGATGCGTCAACGAGGAAACTTAACCGTGAAATCCGTGACTTTTCCACGGATTAAAATCTAAGACGCGATGCAAAAACGTAGCCAGACCGAGACGTGAGGCGCGTTGTTCGTAAGCCGCGTGGGAGGTCGCTAATTTATTGCGCATTAACGTCACTTGTATCTGGCCACGCACAAGACAGTCCGTTGCGATTCCAGCTCATATTGTTGCATCGTTCAACTTTCCATCTCGCCGCGAGACAGTGCCTAATTCGAACCTAAACCCGCGTTGCATTTCGGAAAAAGCGCCGCCTTGAATTCGGGGAATTTGTTTCTGAGAACGACGTTTTCAAACAGCGAAGATTCCCAATTTACAATTGGAAGAATCGATGAAATATCTGCGTGAAAGCAGATATTTCTCAATTTTAATGATTCAAGGGAAACTTCGGTTCTAGAAGAATTAATATCTGTATAAGTCATCATACGTGACTGAACGAGAGGAATCCAAATATTTACGAACAGAAATCTCTACTCGAAACTCTGGAACCGAAAGGAGCACATTGCGGAGGACGCAGATTAAAATCTTCCAACCCACATCTAAGATGAAACAGTTGAGAGCAACAGTTCGTGAAGAATCTTGGAAAGAAAGAAAAAAGACAGTAATGTAACTTACTAAAATTTAGGACGCAAAATAGGTTTCTCAATCTCAAAAAAACTTGTAACAAACAAAAACACACACACACACATACACGGAGATTGATTTATCATTTAAAAAGACAGAGAAAAGAAAAAAACCAAGCCAAGTGCCAAACACGGCCAACGCGTGGAAGGTCGATTTTCGAGCGAAGCGAAGAATTCTAACGAGGAGCGATCGAGGAGGAAATTCGTCCGGTTTCTTGAATGGAATCGAGTGACGCGCGCGCGCGAAAAGCCGCGGCTCGCAGCTTTGCATTTCAGCAGCGTAGACAAGGCCTTGCCCTCTTTAAGGCAATTAATGACTCAATCGGGATCAGGCTGATTGAGCCTTTATAAGGGCCTGGGGTACGCGTGGCCGGACTTCGCAATGCGCAGAATGCACTTGCCTGGCCGCATTTATTAACACGGTGGCACGAACCCAATTAAGGACGAACGAGCGAGGAAGCCGAGGATTCCTCGTCGCGTGTTGCACGCTCTTCCGATGATACGCGATTCTGCCCAACTCGCCGCGAAAGACTTTCGTCGAAACGCTTCGCGCCTCCGCGATCTTGCCGTTCCTGCTTCCGAAAAGACTCGCCAATTCTTTTAACGAAAAGAAAAAGATTCGACTCGATCTGGATGGGTCTGCTTCTAACGTAGAATCGTTGAAATTTATTTAAAAAAGTGCGTTTAAACTCGAAAGTTTCGACCTCGAAACGAACGCCTCGCGCGATTTTCTGGGAGGAACGTAGCTTTGATATTTGAACAGGGTTAATTGGAACCTCAGTATGGTAAAAGGATGATACTGATTTGAAGTACTGAAGAAGTCATTTGCTCGTTTTAAGATCCAAGATTTTCGATTCGCGAGGAAGCGCGAATTTCACTATTTCAACTTTCCATATTTATCAGTATTTGATATAAATTCATAATAAAAAAGAAGAATCTTTCGTCTCAAATGTATATTAAATTTTCTTTGTAGATATTCGAAATCTGCTTGCTGGTTAAAATAAAAAGACTCGAGGGTCGAATAACCCGATTCTGTATTTCTTCCTATTCCAATCGATTTTTCTCTTCGACCAAACGCGAGTGCTCAAATGCTTGAAGGCGTTAGAGAAAATTAGGATCCTCGCGAATTGAACAAAAGTTCCTAATCTAGGAAATTGTATAAAAATTGATGGAAGGAAAATTTGTTGTACAGACGACACTCTGGAACAGTTGCGTTTCGTGGAAAGCTATCCTCGCCATCGGGTGCGAGTATCACGGTATCGATTGACTCAACTAATTCTAATTGATTCGAACGTGAAGTGGAGGCTTCAATGTCCTCTCAGCTTCAACGCGCACCTGGGGCAGGTATTTTCCGCCGAGGGGCGAGTAATGACACGAAGACAAGGAATGTCGTTTGCGAAACGAACGCGGGAGAAGCCACGAGCCGGGAAAGGCCGCTTACTCTTGTCTCTCGTGCATTATGAGCAAGGATGCATTTCCTTCCACTTTCGCCATTCCATTTTTACAAGACGCGTCTGAGATATTCCAACCATACTACCTTCCGCTTTTCCCTCCATGCATCGCCATTTAAGAACCTCTTTCCGAAACGCTAGAAGCGAATCATCCTGAACTTCGGAAGTGAAATAACCCTTTGGTCAAGTTATAAATTATAATATTGTTGAATTTTGCATCTTGATTTTGAACTTTAATTTTGCATCGTGACACTTTAATTACGAAACAATGTTCCAGAATTACACCCAGAACCTTCGATGTTGCATACACATCTGGAACGTTCATGTAAATTCGTATTCTTGCGAGGAGAAGTATAGAAAAGTTGGCACGACGCGAGAATCGGAGAGATGTACACGTTTGATTGTACATTAAAAATACGAAGGTGCAATGCAATTGAATATACAGTCTGAACGAAAGATCCTTTCAAAATGAAATCGTCGCGAGAGATTGGAACGCAACAGAATGAAACAATCTAAAAAATCTCCCTCCCTCTGTCTCTGACTCTCAGTGAAAAGAGAATCCTCAAAAGCAGAGAGGTGAAAGCCGGATCCTCTTCAATTTCGACCGAAGAATCTGCATTGCTAGCCACATGTTATAAATAAGTGAAGGAAATAAAGCAAAATCCACCGGTAGATCGCACGAATTCGACGTGACAGAACACACACGAGGTGTGTATGGTCCTCTTAACTGGCAGGATCGCGAGACTCTCGATCGAGTCTCGAGAGGAGGACACGGTGCATCGAATAGTCGACTCTTTCGCATGAGGAACGATGATTCGAGGACGAAAGGATGTCGTTACGCGAGCACACCGACAATGCAACACACACCGAGAGGCAGCAGGCTTCGTTTCATGCATTATGAGAAAGGAAGCACTTCCCTCTACCAGCATCCCCTATTCTTGGAGCAGAACGCGGCCCCAGGCGCTTCCATAACTTCGTCCTTGCCTTCCTCCCCCCTCCCATCTCTCCCTCTCTCTCTCTTTCTCTTTCTTCGTCTCCCCCTTCGACTTCTAACCCTGTATGTTTCTTCGTTGCGCGCCCAGTTTCCCTCTTTTCCCCCGTCTTCTCGCTGTTCCCGTTGTTTTTCCTCACCCTTAGGTCCCACGGCGCCTACGCCGCTGATCAAAACTTTCGGTACATCTACAACTACCGCGAGGACCGCGTATTTCGACACGTGCCAACACGGTGCTGAACGTGTTTCGGATTTGGTTTATTAACTATCTGGTTTTGCGGCTTTTTTTCGAGCGGTCGACCGAGGGAGGACGAAATCTTTAATTGAGATTTTCGCGCTGTCGGAGATTCCAGCGGTTTCTGATTTTAAAACGAACGATTTTAATTCTTTTTTTTTTTTTTAACTGAAATAAAGTGCATGTGAAATTAGATCTTTTTCTATTATTTAGATCTTTTGGTAATTTAGTTTTGAATTTTATCAAAGTGATTTTAGCGGAGGTAACCCAGAAAACTGGGCCTCTTCAGGTGCAACGCTGATGCAACGAAAATTAGCGATTGGTTGATTTGAGTCACGTGATTCGCGAGAGGGCGTGGGGTAGACCTCGAGTAGGAGTGGCGTTGTCTGCTACTGAGCGATCGCGCCAAATGTTTGCATATCAATAAAATTTTATGGCAAAAAAGTCGTCAGAACAGTTGCTTCTAGCCCTTAACCGTACTGGGGTACAAGTCGTGCATTTTTTAATTAATCCGAACTGAAAATTAAAACATCTCGAGATTTTTTGACTGATGTCGGAATATTAACAAATTACCCGAACATCGTTAAAGATATTCTTCACTTCTTTGGAATACAAAGTTCGACACCGCCAAAATATAGAGATATTTCTAAAATTCTAAAATATAGAAATTGGCAAGAAGAAAAGAAATCCAGTCCAAAGTGAAGGCACATTGTGTGCAATGTCTTTGAAATTCCTCTCTCGCCAAGGCAAATGATCAAGTTCGAATCTCTCGAGAGCGTAATATATATTTTAGAATCTACGCTTCATCAGAGGGTGCAGAGTTCAAGTTTCGGGAGGTTGGTTATACAACGTCGTTTCTTCCTGTTGCTTTTACCCCTTCTCGACAGCCTGTTCCTCTTCCCTTCGTCCCCTTTTTTGGCACCGTATGCCCGTTTTTACGGGCTACCTTCAAAGTCTTGCCCCCTCGTCGCGTTCAATGAAACTCGTGAGTCGTTTTTTGGACGGGGGGGCCCGGTACGTTGCCGTTCGATTTCCAGCAACGTTTTACGGCACTTTTTCCCCCGACCGTAAAAAAAAAGAAAAGAAAAAAGAAAAAGAAGAAGAACAGAGAAAAATCACATCTTACGCAAATATCGCGTTCGCATCCTATCTCGCGCTGAACTTGGACACATTTGATCGCTCGTCACGAAGTTGTCGTCGCTATTTAACCTCGTTTGTGTCTCAAGGGAATGTGTTGCACCGAAAAATCCAAAAGTCAGTAAAGTTCTGAAACTTCTTTCCGCGGATAGTAACAACAGAGAAAGTCTAGACTTTTTCCTTAAGACGTCGTTAATGTAACTTTTGACTTTATCAGGTCGAAATGGTCGAATCGATTCTACGAAGAAAGACTTTCTGTAAAGTGCTTCATTTTATATCGCAATATATTACGTGTGAATTACAATTGCGATACATTTGATGAAGCTATATTTCTTTTACGAGAGAAGTGGAAAATTGTCCGGAACATCGCCATTCCTTTCGACCGCTGCAATTTCGTCGGATATTTAAATTTTAATGCACCATTTTCGTACGACGTTCACGTTTCAAGAGTGTTAAAAAAGAATTCTATTTAAAAATTGAATTCCGTAAAAAAAACATTCTGTTTGGAAATTAAATTCTGTATCAGAGAATTTTTGAAGGGTAATTGTAATATTCCTCTCGTACATTTTTGTTTCATCGAAAGAAATCCTCGTTTTAACACATTGCTGCACTTGCGCAGTAAATTTCTCTCGATTCATTTACGTTTTACAGAATCTAACTTTAACTAATAAATTTTAAATTCCTTTCCGAATATGAGATTGATTGTGAGTGTCCATGTCACTGATCTACATCTTTATAATTAGAGAAAACTTTTGTATAATATTCGCGGCACATCTTCATTGTGTTCGTGAAATGTTTATGCGTAATTAACGATGCCAATACACTTCGTGTCGATCTTTTCGCGTGAAAATTCTTCGAATAATAAATTATATCTGTAACAAGATGATATTTTTCTAATTCTAGCCTTTAACGGATTAATGTCGTAATCAGATTCCTGACACTCTGAAATACCATTCGAAAGACGCAGCGCGGCGTGTGCACGCTCTAAATAAACTTCCTCGAACGTTATAAAACACAACGAGCGGACGTCCATTCGTCTCGTGCCAAGTTTTCGCTCAACAGAAAGAAACAATAGCAATGTTGAAACCTCGCTCTTCAATTTTCCCGGATCTCGCCCGAATCTCGTACCGACAGCCTAACTTCGACTATTAACCCTGATGCTAAATCGTCACGTACGATGATATTATTCATTTCTCGAGTCGTACACTCGCAAAAGTATTCGCCAGTATCGTAGAAGATAAAAACGAATAATTATTTTGAATATTAACCTCTTGCGCTGGCAACTGATTGCGGACCATAACGAGTGACCAAACCGTATACAGCAATTCGTCGCTTTCTTTTTGAACTCGTCGGTATGATATCACTGAATAGAAATTATTGAAAAGTAATCAATTTATTATTTGTTTTGCCTATCTACATTCTCGTTTAAAAGTCGCAATACTATTTCTTTCCAATTTATTTAGTTTGCGTGCAAGAGAAATATATTACGAATTAATTGCAGCCATTCACAATTTGGAACGTGGCAAGTGATAACGAGATTGTAATTATAAAATACAATAATTACGAAACCGGTTTGTTATAGATCACAAGCAAAATTTCTTTTGTTTGTAAGAGAAAAGGGCTTCTTATGAATTAATCGTAATAAAATTACAAGTTGCGAGACAACGAAATTGTAGAACCTACAACTTAAAATTACAATTTTAACACACTTCCAAATTCCTTCTTCCACTAGATGCGACATCCTCCAAGATGACAAAACTGCGAGACAAATTTTGACGACAGACAAACGACGAGCGAGGAAATTTTCCAAACCTCGCAGAAGAAAAGTGGGGAAAAGTGTTGGTCTGGCGGACAAATAGGTGGAACCCGAAGGTTTCGACATCCGGGCAACCGGATACGCGTTCAAGGCACAATGCCTCGTGAATTTTTGGATCGCACGCGCGTCTCATCGAAGACAAGCCACGAGGTTGCGTAAGCACGAGAGAACACCGCCGCTGGCGTTTACACGCACGTGCGACGACGGAATTAGCTAAGGCCTCGTTGTCTCTCCCGACACGCAGAAGGTTCTCGCTCGTCCGTTGTCCTCCTGTACCAAACCGAGCCGCCTTTTCCTCCGCTCGATCCCTCCAGATCCGCTTTTCTCGCCTCGTCTCCTCTTTCTCTATCTCTGGAAATATGCCACGTTGCCCCGGCCAATTTTAGAACCCGCGCGTTCGCCGGTGGTGGTACCACCATCGACGACCGCTGCTGTCTATCGATCCGTCGTTTCGAAATCCTTTCTTCTTTTCCACGATGATATTTCAATTGTAAATATTTACGAAATTGATCGTGGCGATGTACGAGATCCAAAGCCACATCTACCGAGGACAATTGTTGGATGTATATCGTTACATCCGAGAACAGAATGTTGAGAAAATAATTTCTGGTACAGAGTTTGTCGATCACCGTGCGTTTACAGCGACTTGCGAAAATATTCGAAGAAGCGGCGCACTCTGACGGAAGACTATTCTGTCATAATTATGACAATATGAGAATGCGTATACAAAAATGAACGTGAAGATTCGTTTTAAATATAGAGTTAGTAGGATATTGAAATTTATTTGTATAATGTTAAAAATAAATAAAAAATTGACTAGTAATTAATTAATCAATAAATACATGGAACCACTGATGAATCTGGTTGAGATCTTCCTTAAATGTTCGATTATTTTCGTAAGAAGCTAATCAACACCCAAGTATTCATTTCTACGTTTCTTCCACACACGCCAATGTTCATTCATTCATTTATTTTTAACGTTCGGAGTAAAGAACTCGTAATACTCCGGAGACGAAACAAATTCCCAAGTAAATTTTTAAAACGCGAATTTATCATGACAAAGAGCACGGTCGAAGAATGGACACATCCACATCCGCTAAACGGAAATGAAGCTTATTAGCTTTACTAACCAACACTAGAACTATTAAAATATAAAATATAAAGTTTGTAGCGGTGAAATTAAAACAAGCAAGGAACGGAAAAGAAATTTGTGACACAAGCTTCTATTTACATATTTCGCTAAAAAGTCACTAAAAATATATCGCGTTCGGACACGTGAAATTATATACACTGTGGTAAAAAAAAAAGGAAGAAAAATTAAAAAATAAAGAAAATTGAGGAATGAAGAAAACGAAAAAGTTGCAAACGTTGCTCCAGTGTTAAAGACTCTCGTTAAAAATCGTTGTCGTTATCGAGCATTCCGGATATCGGAGAGCGCGATTGAAATAAATCTGGCTTCAGAGCGGACAAAGGGGGTTGTCAGGAAGACGTGCGACCAGGCGTCGACGCGCACCTGCTACACGTGTTCACGGAAGGCACGTGCCTCTCGCGGGCCCCATGTCTTCGCGTCGTGGCGTTCCTCGTCCGTCGTCTCATGTTCCACTGCCGGTGTTCCACCGACACTCAACGGTTCTCCGTTTCGCCTTATCGTCACCGGATCACGCTTGAATTAATTGCGAGATGTATCTTAATTGTCGCGAGCCTGTGCCTGCGCGACGCACCGCCGTCGAGAGCGGTGGCTTTTCACCCGGAATCTTAATCAAGCGCAACGAGAGCATTCAATCCGATTCGAACCGAGTCAAACATGCGGGCGAACTTGCGATGCAACAATTCACGGCGATTCTACAATTTAATTTTTGTGGATATAGAAAAGAAATATTTCGTCCAGCTTTTAGTTAGAGACTTTGTCTGAAAACTTTTATCTAGCGATTTTATTATGTAGAAACACGTTGCGTTTAGTCCATTTCGAAGACACGATGCATCACCTTACCAATATTTTAACGAAGAGGTCTTTTTAGAATCTCTCGATGACACGAAATTTGTATAGAGTTTAGTTAGCAATTTTATATTTTTATGGACATTCGTTATATTTACTTCATTTTGGAGACATTATATGTTACCTACGATGTTTTAATGAAAAAGTATTATCATTTCTACGTGTACATGTTTGCTGGATTTTCAGAATTTCTCGACGAAACGAGATCTGAATGGAAATTTGGTCCGGTTAATAAGTATTTCAGCGACCGCTCCATTTTATATATTTCTAAACATCACGCGCATTCGTGAATTTCCAAATACCCGGCGAAATTCTGACTCTTCAATTCGCGAAATTAATCGACATGATTCACCCGTCTAATCCACTTATAATTCACTTACGTGGTTTTTCTTTGAAAAAAAAAAACCGCCCACTGTTACAATTTCAATTTAATTTTTAATATATTTTATATATTTACTGTCAATTCCCAATAATCGATCACTGCCAATCTCCGTCAAACACCGTTTCAAACGTAAGTTTTCTCCGTTAATCGTTTCAGCGGCGACGACGAAAGTCGCATTACTTCAAGATCAGGCCACCATCGTCCGCGAATATCTCGACGCTCGTAACACGTGTAATTTTCTGCGCGTTTGATTTCACGACCCCGGCTCTTGATATCCGGATATCTGCTCGAGAAGAGCAGACAGTTCTCAGCGACGTCGCGGCGCGCGTGTACGTCGATCCGATCGAATCGATCGCCCCCGGAGCGCGACAGAGGGAAATCCAGCCGCGTGTCTGAAAAACGTGAGATCATCCGTGAGAGGCCTGCTTTACATTATCCGCGGGTAAGCGCGTCGCGGAGGCATGACAAGCGTGAAGAAGCGCGATCCGTTAAGGTGAGACGAGGTGTCGTCTCGCTCGGCAAGCCGAGACCAACTTCGTCGCCGGCGTTACAATATCGCGTGGCGCGTGGCCCGATCCGCCAACAGCCACGTGCTCCATTCCACCTCGCTCCACCTCCTATCACTTTTCACGTGCGACACAGGAAACTTACTTCTTTCTTCCTTTCTTTCTTTCTTTCTTTCTTTTTTTTCTTGTGAAATTTTCATTGCAAAGAATCTTGTCTCTCGATTTTTTACTCACTTTTGGAATTTCGTTTCGTCGCGACACGCGACAGAGGAGACTCTACTTCCTGTCATTTCTATACACGACAGAGGAAAGTTCTTTCTCCTTTTTTGCTTTCTTGTAGAATTTTGATTGGCGTTGGAACGAATCTCGTTTTTCGGTAGAAAGAGTATTTTCATTTGAATGGGATTTTATCGCGTTGTTACGCGATAGAGGAGAGTCCACTTACTTCGCTACTATCACTTTTATACCGAGGGAAGTTATTCCTTTTTTTTTCTTTTTTTCTAGTAGAATTTTGATAGACGTTGCAACGAATTTCGTTTTTCAGCAGAAATAAGAGTATTTTTTTGTTTGAACGGGACTTTATTGTGCCGTTACGCGATAAAGGAGAATCCACTTGCTTCGCTGACTATCACTTTTATATACGACAGAGGGAAGTTACTTTTTTTCTGTTTTCTTGTAGAGTTTTGACAGACACTGCAATGAATCTCTTGTTTCTCAATTGAAGTGGAGATACATTTTATTCGAACGGAATTTTGTTACACTACTTGCAGAGTATTAATCGAAATTTTGGAAAGAATCGCAATGAATTTTGCTTGTCGATTGGAATTGTAGAAAAGATAGCGATTGTACTTGATTTTTGTAGACGCGAAGGTCTTCTCCCTTGTAGATTTTACTTCTTGGTTGAAATAATGATTGGAGAACTTTGAAAAAGTTGATGATAGTATTTTACAAAGGCGAGTTTTTTCCTTTTTTCTTGTCGATGAAAATTGCAAGGAATTGCGCTTCTCGATTGAAGTACTTTTTTATGGAACTTCAGAAGTGATAACAATATACTTTATCTTCCTGCGCGACGCAGAGGACGGTCTTCTTTCTTACAGAAGATCGCAGGATATCGATGACGATTGTAACAAATTTCGTTACTCAATTGCGAAAATCGGAGTATTCCTCGCGGAATTCTGGAACAAACAGCAGTGGATTTCCCTGTACGATGGAGGAAACTGCTTCTCGTCGCAGAGGACTGATAGAAATTGCAGCAAATTGTATTCCTCAATTATGAGAAGAAGAAAAGATCAAAGAATTTCACAAAGAATTTCATAAAGAGCAACAGATCTTACTCTTTGATTGCAACAACAAAATACTTGGAAAATAAGGGAGAGAGGTGAGATTTCGCTAAAATTGAAATTCTAACAAATCTCCCTCTCTCTCTCTCACACACACACACACACACATAGGATTCTAATTGCAATAAATTTAATTTAATCTCCTAAATTGTAACAACGAACCGTTTAAAAGGATCCAAGAGAATTTCACCGAAATGGATAAAATCGTTCGTGAAAATAGAAATCCATCCAAACTGATCACGAACGTACGTGTTCGTTCAATTCCTGAGAAATTAATAGGATTAGCAAACATTCACGAACGTTACGCGTAAATGTAACAACCGAGACAAATTTCAGTTTGACGAACGACGGACGTAAAAATTTGAGCGACGATGTAAAAAAATAAATTTCTCAGGAGGACAACAGAAGGAGCAAGACGCTCGTCTCGGCGGTAAAGGGCAGTGGCCTTTGATTAATTTATTTCGACCACAGCGGAGACGGCTCGAGGGAGGAAAGTTATGATTTACCGAAGAATAATCGGCCGACCGGCCGGTCGAGCCGATCTAAAAATAATCCGCACGCGGTTTTCATCGACTCGGGGCGGCGCGAGCGCGATGCCAAGATAGGATATAGTTGCACGCGTTGCTCCGCGGTTACTCGCAGAGCTGCCCGGATCTTCGCTCTCTGACGAATGTCTAGAACGCGAGTCTCCGCTCTTTTGGATCTCTTCTGGGCCTCATTGGCCGGCAAAAATTTGTTCAGCAAACAAACGTGATTTACGTACTCTTTCATTCGTTCAACGTAACCCATTTACGACGATGTTAAAGCAATATATAAAATTTATATTACTATAAAAATATATTTGTATTTTTAGTAATAATATATAAAATTTATATTATTATTAAAAATATATTTATATTAATTGAAAAAGTATGAAAATATAATATTTATTATATTTTTAATAATAATAATTCTAATAATAATATAATATTTTTAATAATAATATATAAAATTTATATTTATCTATATTTTTAATAACAATATATAAAATTTATATTATTATTGAAAAAGTATGAAAATTTTTAATGAGACACTGATCTTGTTTCTTAAATATCGGTTCATCTGAAATATCTGATAGGTTTGATACAGGTTTGAGTAAGTAAGATGCTCGGCCAAAATTTTTACTAAAAAAAATCTGTTCTCAAATATAAGTATATTCTCCCTCCTCGAAAGGGACATCAGGAATACGTTCATGGTTGAGATTGTTCGAATGATAAAATTCTTGTTCAATTGTTCCAACTTTGGTTGGCACGCGTCTAAGAAATTTTGCCGACTGTGTCGCGCAACATCCTCTCGTTTCTCCTTTACTCTACTTTCACGTTCCTCTGGAAAGTGACCTCCAGGTTTTCGACCGCGTTTCTTCGAGAAGCTTCGCGAGTTCTCCAGCGAAGTTGCTCCCCTTTCTACGAATCTGTCCGCGACTGATGCACCGAGAACGCGTGAAATCCACACACGCGCGATATTCTGGCACAAGTACCGTGGAAAGAGCGGTGGATTGTTCGCGTGGAGATTCATCGAAATTTCTGGTCTATGAACCGTGGCCTTGTTGGACGAAGAGCGAAACGCTCAAGCGGGTCCATTAATCTCTACGTGACTACACGTGTGATCGGTGGTCTCCCAGGTGCGCCGTTCCTCGTCGAGGAAGAAACTCGATTTAGATTTCGTATGGGGTTTCGAAACAATTGAAATGGAACGAGGGAAAGTTACAAAACACAAAAAGCGCAATTATCTTCCGACCAACCTGATGGAATGCTAAAATACCCTTGTTCTTCTTCGACAGACGATAGATACACGTTTTATTCCAGAGCAAAGTTCTGCGACTGACAATGCGTGCAAACACGAATACGAGGAATCTTACGCGCGTAAGAAACCGCGGTGGCAAATGTTATCGCGCACCTGCGCGCGAGCGTTCGAGCATCTTTGGATCTATCTGGCGCGGTTCGCGACCTCTGAGCTTGGTATCAATCGCGGAATCGCGATTTCCCATCGGCGGTCGGTTGTGTCAGCGGTCTGTGTTGGAGACCAGTCAATAAAATAACGTAGCTATATTTCACAGTCAGTTAACGGGGGCTGCTGCCGCCGTTGCTGCTGCTTCTGACAGCCTATTGAAAGGATTGAATTTCTTAGGCGAAACCACGTGGGAGGTCTTATTAAGTTACTGCGTACTTGTTTCGAACGCGACCACACCGTCGTAAATCGTGGTCGATGATTTTGTAGTAATTACGACGACAGCTCGATCCGACAGAGACAGGCGTAAATGAAAATTATAGAGGGACGTTCTGTTGCGTATTCCGCACGTACCGGGTGATCGAGTTCTCGGTGATAGAACTTGACTAATGTCGATGTAATTGGTGACACGACTACGCTCGGGGAAATAATCAGGTTCTACGGACGCGAGGATTGTAATTAAACCGCCTCTTATTATTCGCGGATGAATATTTATAAATATCGCTCGTTCGATTGTCGAGTTTCCCGCACGTCTTCGGGCGGTGAACTTGAATTTTCGCTCGACGGAAGTAATACAATTATTAGAGCGTAATGTAGATTGCAAATGTAAATGAAAATTTTAATTAAACAACCTTTCGCGTCGCACGACGATCGAACGTATAAATATCGCGCTCGATTATCCAGTTTCATGTGACTGAATCGTAATGGTAATGACGCGAAGATCGTCCAGGCAATCACTTTTCTTTTCGGCACGCGCAATAAAATTTTGGAAGGTTCAACTCCTGTATAGGTAACAGCGATAACAGTTCTGAAATTTCAACCAAACATACTGACGTTTCATCAAAGGTATTTACGCAGAGCACTGTTCCACGAAAAAGTTCTTCGGAACGTATTCGAATCAATTTTCAGTCAGACAACTGGACTCGACCAAAAGCAAAAAACTGCACGACTTGTACCCCAAATTTTATTGATACGCAAACATTTGATGAATCGATAGAAAACAAATTACAGGCGCGATCGCTCAGTACCAGACAACGCCACTCCTACCGCACGCCCCTTTACCAATCACGTGACCCAAATCGACCAATCGCTAATTTTCGTTGCATCAGCGTTGCACCTGAAGAGGCCCGATTTTCTGGGTTACCCCCGCTGAAATCACTTTCAGTGATAAAATGACAAACTTCGGTTCCTAACAAATTCACCGACGAAAAGAATCGAAGAACGGAAGGAAGGAAGAATATCGCAACTCGCAAGCAGTGTAATACATGTGCACGTACGTGTACACTGGCTGACACAATACACACGTAACGAGTTAGCAGTTTGCAAGATAACGCGCGACGTTACAAACGCCGTGGTCGGTCTCTGTCGTTCGCGCAATCCGCGCCCCCCTCGTGTGTGTGTGTGTGTGTGTGTGTGTTTCCAGCTGATCCACGCGATGGATGAATTTATGCGTGGAGCGACGCTGGTGCCGCATCCACGCGTCTCGTCTCGTCTCGTCTCGTCTCGTCTCGCGCGGCCATGGCAAGCAGAAATTTCGGCAACGTACGAGACGCATAAATTGAGCGGTCCCTCTAATTTCCCTCATGAATATTCCTTCGTTATATCAATTAAAATCGCCGCGACGCCTGAATATTTATCACGGCCACATAAATTTATTAGAAACTGCATAATGAAGTTGGGCAGGACGATCGGTTCGCCCACAGCCAGCAACTTCACTGTCTCTCTCTCTCTCTCTCTCTCTGTGTCTTCTCTATTTTCGGGCTGGAAAATACATTTACGCCCCGTTTGTTCTTTCTTGTACTGAAATTCTGCCTTCGCTCCGATATTTTAAAACGTCCATTTCTTCTTTTTTTCTTTTTTCTGTCGCCGCTTATCGCGTGACGCGTACAGTCCTCATTTTTCATGTTTTATGCCATTTTTTTTTTCAGACGTGACCTCGCCGCTCGCGGATTAGATACCGAGAGGCTCGACTGACTTTGTCCAACCTACCGAGCGTTCGGTAAATACCCGGCTCTTCGAATTAATCCTCCCGCCCTTCGTTGTTGCGCGCGCGAGTGGGTGTGTTGTACTTTGACCTTTCAACTGGGTCACCTACGAACCAGGAATTCGTACCACGCGCGTGGAATTAGGGGCTGATAAAGAAGCGTCATTTTCAGTTGGATTTCGCGAGCTAAACAGAGTCGGAAGGAGTTAGAAATCCGAATACGACTGGTTACCATTTTTAATTGCGCGCGTATTGAGTATTTTTAATTATAAACGTTTCTCTCGTTAACGCTGACAAGTTGATAAACGATAATTCTTGATAAAGCCAGTCCTCAATTTTTAGCGCGTTTACGTTTAAGGTAATTGGGAGAATTACCAGTTTATCAGTGGCGACGTGGATGGAACAAGGAAATTTTTTCGTAGTTTTCTAAATTAAACACGAGTATCATTTCTTAACTAAATTAGCTGCGACGATATGTTATTATCCAATTAAACGTACGCGGAAAAATGTACGCGTGTCTCTGATAAAAAAACGAACGTGCCCTAAATTTTAGCTCTGTTGTACATTCTTTACGAAAAGGAAAGAAGGTGGTATTTCTTATCGGCGACGAAATTTCTTAGCTGCCAAGTTATTACCGAACAGACCAACCTGTCGTTAAATATTAATAACCAAGACAACAAATGTACGATCTTTTCAATAAAATTTCGACACGTCGCGATATTCTTCGAAAGGGAATTCTTATCTAATAATAAACTTAGCGAGATAATAGACCCTTCAATCTGAAATTAAAAAAAAAAGAAAAGAAAGGAATACGAGAAACTATGCGCGTAATTGAAATACAGGTTTCTGGTAAGTATACACCAGAAAGGAAGATAGAGTCTGAACAAAGTAAGTAGGCACCCAGAATCTCGGCGGACACATTGAACCGTGACGCGTTGAAAAATCCTGATCACGCGTTACGTGAGAACGCCATAAATCAAGCGGTAAAACGTTCAAGCAGGATCTCTCGATACAAATCGTTCCAGCCTTCAGGAGCACGCCATCACTCCGTTGAGCGATGCGCCAGCGCCTCTGAATCCATTTTTCGAAAGAAATTCCGCCGCGGAAGAATCTCGGTCTCTTACTTTGAAGACTAATCTCTGCCTTCGTTTCGGCTCGAAAATCTTAGAACGGTGGTTCCAAAACCGAGAAAATTAAACAGCACTCTATGTAAGAATCTGCAAGGCGTTGATGTATTGGCAATTGTATTATTGAATTATTAATAATTATTAAAAACACAAGTATGTGGTATCAAAAATAAAAATTGTATTACTACGTGCAGTAATTTAAGAATTTCGTTATTTATAATAACAGGTGTTTCTTGTAGTAAATATAACGCTTGCTGTAACATTTTGCAGAGAAATTCCATTTCTTTCAAAAATGTGAATTCATATGATTCATTTTGATTCTTTCCTCTCAGACGACTACAAGAATATAAATCGTGGCTGTTGTTAAAAAGTGACGAACTGCCAATTGTCCAATTTCATTCGCGAAAGTACATCGGTCCTTGGAAAATAAATCTACGTACTCGTTTATTGCAAGAGGATGATAGTAAATTCCAAAGAGAATTTGAAAACTGGTGTTTAATTTGTGACGTCTACCAAACGTAGAGCAATTTCATCGTACCAATAATTAAAGAAAAAAGAAAATTGAACAAAACTCTCGATCCACCAATAAATCGGCTAAGAGTCCAAGCGGGAATACACCTTCGAAGGTGTTACAAATATTAAATATCCAGAATAAAGAAGACCTTTAAGCAGAAACGTAGCGCGTCTGCCGCGAGAGACGTAACTCGCGTAGATATTTTCCCCACCAATCAAGCAACACCTAACTCAACCTCGGCTAATTACGCAACTGTTCACTTGCACTACCTGTCACGACCAATTCTCTCTCTCTCTCACTCTCTTTCTTTCTCCGTTTCTCTCTGCTCCACGTATCCAGACAGAAATCATTTTCTTATCTTCGTCGAAAGAACGCTGCTCCGCGATATTCAATGAGTGAACTTTCGACTGACAGCGATGGCTCGCAATATCGTTTTAACCTGTTCTACTTCGGGCAAAATTGCTAAACAGCCGCCCGCGTCTAATTCGGGATGGTGCTCGTGCCTACTCTGCGAGAGATCCCGTCACACGGTATAACACGGTTTGCGCGGATGTTTGCGCGCCTGTCGCCGAACTCAAGGTGCAAAAACGAAAAGAGAGAAAATTGCACGTAACGCGTGTAATCTACAGGATGCTCCGAGTTTCCTGGGATATAAACGAGAGAGGGAGCTTTGCTGGAAAAATTAGGAACAAGCGAGACGAGGATAGCTCGTTATGTAAGTTGTACATAACGAGTTAATAAAAATGTCTAAAATGTACCTAGAGAGGAGTCGTATTGTTTAATCGATGAATTGAACTTCGTAATCCACGTTATCCGTCAATTACATTACAAATTGTCTCGTAAATTGTATTGATAAAAGTACAAAATTCTAGAAATTTTTTTTTTTTGGTTTATTTCGCGTGTGTTTCAAATGTAAAACTGGACTTTTCATATTTTTCGTCTCTTTCTAGTAAAATTTCGAAACTCGAAATTATTTCCATTTTTAACAAACACCAGCAGTGATAACTGCTACTAATTACAATCCACAGGATATCCAAATTCCGCTTCTCCAATTGGGCCAAAAGTTTCTCCTCTATCTCTCTTTTTTTCACCAAGATGGATAAGAAAAGTTTTATCAATTTTAAATTAAATACAAGTTCAAACACGATCGTTATTTCTCTCAAATATTGACCGCCAGATGTAACAAAAAAAAAAATCTGCTTTCAAGAAGATTTCCGACTCTTGACCCACCCTACATTTCCATCGAAACCGAACGAAAGAAACGGGTGGAAAAAATTGGCGCGAGAGACACCAACGATCCAAAACTGAAGCCCCCTCCAGATTTCGCGAAACGCGCAGGCACCCTTGATTTCGCGCAGGATGCATCAGCCGTAAAGCGGATGCCGGACTCTGGTTTCTGAAACGCGGGTCCGGGGAGCGGAGATTTCGAACGAGGATCGTTCAAAGGAAGTGGCCGTTCGACCGATTAAACGCGAATTCCGCGAGCGTGGAATCGCACGGCCAGCTTGGTGACTCAAAGCTCACGTTTCTATGACGAAAAGAGAGAAAAAGAGAGAGAGAGAGAGAGAGAAAAAAACCATCTCCGCTTCGTCCCCGACGTCATTATCGCGCTGTTGTCGCCAGAGTCTTTGTCATCGTTATCATTGCGCAACGAAGACCACCGAGGACGAGCACGCGCATAATCTCGCGTGTCACACATTGAAGAACGTCCACTCGTGGCTTCGAATCTCCCGTCTCTCTTTATCTATCGTTTTATCTCTCTGTCCGCATTACCTGTTGGTGCGATTTGAGACACTTCGAGACACGCTGCTCGCACGTACGTTAGAACACACACGGCCCTGTTAATTATATAAATTTTACTACGCTGTTGCAATTCGAAACGATCGAGACTTTTTTATAATCAAGGAACTTTTCTTAATTGCACGTTCCTGCTCGTCGATTTTTGCATTTTACTTTCGCGGTGTTTTATCTATTTTAATTCGGCGGAGCGTTCAGCTTCGACTCATTTAAGGTTCAGAGTTCATCGAGAGCAACGTAGATTTCGAAACGATCGAGAGTTTTTTATAATCAAGGGACTTTTCTTAATTACACGTTCCTGTTCGTCGATTTCTGCATTTTACTTTCGCGGTGTTTCATCTATTTTAATTCGGCGAAGTGTTCAGCTTCGACTCATTTAAGGTTCAGAGTTCATCGAGAGCAACGTAGATTTCGAAGCGATCGAGAGTTTTTTATAATCAAGGGACTTTTCTTAATTGCACGTTCCTGCTCGTCGATTTTTGCATTTTACTTTCGCGGTGTTTTATTTATTTTAATTCGGCGGAGCGTTCAACTTCGACTCATTTAAGGTTCAGAGTTCATCGAGAGCAACGTAGATTTCGAAACGATCGAGAGTTTTTTATAATCAAGGGACTTTTCTTAATTGCACGTTCCTGTTCGTCGATTTTTGCATTTTACTTTCGCGGTGTTTTATCTATTTTAATTCGGCGGAGCGTTCAGCTTCGACTCATTTAAGGTTCAGAGTTCATCGAGAGCAACGTAGATTTCGAGACGATCGAGAGTTTTTTATAATCAAGGGACTTTTCTTAATTGCACGTTCCTGTTCGTCGATTTTTGCATTTTACTTTCGCGGTGTTTTATCTATTTTAATTCGGCGGAGCGTTCAGCTTCGACTCATTTAAGGTTCAGAGTTCATCGAGAGCAACGTAGATTTCGAGACGATCGAGAGTTTTTTATAATTAAGGGACTTTTCTTAATTGCACGTTCCTGTTCGTCGATTTTTGCATTTTACTTTCGCGGTGTTTCATCTATTTTAATTCGGCGGAGCGTTCAGCTTCGACTCATTTAAGGTTCAGAGTTCATCGAGAGCTACGTAGATTTCGAAACGATCGAGAGTTTTTTATAATCAAGGGACTTTTCTTAATTGCACGTTCCTGTTCGTCGATTTTTGCATTTTACTTTCGCGGTGTTTTATCTATTTTAATTCGGCGGAGCGTTCAGCTTCGACTCATTTAAGGTTCAGAGTTCATCGAGAGCAACGTAGATTTCGAAACGATCGAGAGTTTTTTATAATCAAGGGACTTTTCTTAATTGCACGTTCCTGTTCGTCGATTTCTGCATTTTACTTTCGCGGTGTTTTATCTATTTTAATTTGGCGGAGTGTTCAGCTTCGACTCATTTAAGGTTCAGAGTTCATCGAGAGCAACGTAGATTTCGAAACGATCGAGAGTTTTTTATAATCAAGGGACTTTTCTTAATTGCACGTTCCTGCTCGTCGATTTTTGCATTTTACTTTCGCGGTGTTTCATCTATTTTAATTCGGCGGAGCGTTCAGCTTCGACTCATTTAAGGTTCAGAGTTCATCGAGAGCAACGTAGATTTCGAGACGATCGAGAGTTTTTTATAATTAAGGGACTTTTCTTAATTGCACGTTCTTGTCCGATTTCTGCATTTTATTTATTTTAATTCGGCGGAGTGTTCAGCTTCGACTCATTTAAGGTTCAGAGTTCATCGAGAGCAACGTAGATTTCGAAGCGGTTCGAAGTGTCTCAGGTCCCGTGTCATCCACCTGTCGTAGAAACACGCGTGATTTTCAACTGGATCGGGACCGACCACGAGAGAATGACCACGAAACGAAAAAAAAATATACATATATATATGTGTGTATTTTAATATATATATATGTATATATGTGGAGGGCGGGGGATGAAGAGGGTGAAACGGTGTGGTCGAGCTGGTCGTTGACGTTGACGAAGCGACGCTGTTTGACGCGAACACGCTTTGACAACGATTTTGACGGCGACACGACGGTGTCTTACCGGCCGACACGTGCTAGTTTAACAAACCGTTTATCGCTCGTCGTGTTCAACACTTTGCCTGTTACGACGCCGATCAATAAATTCGTACGTTTCATCGACGAGACGTTATCTAGAGATTTCTCTTTCCACCTCTCCTCCTCGAGGGAGTGGGAAGGGAGGAAAAAATACGAGCACTCTCGATAACAGATACGGACAATTTTATACATCGCGATCTTTGCTCGAGTAATTTCCAATTACCGCGTTCGCAGGGTTTCTCGAGCTGGCAAAAATTTGACTCGTTTTTTTATTGGACAAGGTATTAAACTGTTAAATTTTTATTCGCGTATGAGTGTTGGCAAATGATGGCAAAATTTAATATAATTTCGTAGTACGAAAATGCTAGATTACATTTTATAGCAACGATAAAGTGCGACGATAAAGCGGAACTTTGTGTCGTCGAGATTTTTATCTCCGATCGATCCTAAAAATTATAGTTTCAGGGGCTCTCTCGTTTAAAAAAGTCTCGTTTATATAATACTTCTTTCTTAACATTTCATTATCTCAGTTATACGAAGGTACTACCAAATGACACGTAAATTTGATACAAACAAATATTTTTCATAGCGACTACGAATCGATTGATCCTGAATGCCAGGAAGTACAATTTAGAAACTTTTATCGTCTAATCATCTCACAATGCTTCTGCAATTACTTTGTCACTACAATTACCACGGCGTGAAATTCCTCCGATTCAACGAAACGAAATTTAACACATACTGCGACTAACGTCACAATCGTTGTACTATCAAGTCAATCGAAATGTTAATAAAATTCAAGTTACACGTCGATTCTCAATCATTTAGGATTTTCTTAATCACTCAGGATATTCGTCCGACCGATACATCCCACCGCGTGTGACCGAGATTTAAACGTGGCATTAATTTCCAAGATAGCGATAATAAAACAGGCACCGAGTGACATTGAGTTATCAGGAAATGAAGCGTTTCGATGTTCGAGTGTTACATCAGAGCTTGGTCTTAATTGATAACGGACGTTTGAGGAAACGGGGAATAAAGGCAGTCATTGTTTCCACACACACGTACGCGCGTGTGCGCGCGCGGTGAAAAGAAAGAAAGAAAAAAAAAATCATTCGCCGTCCCACTTCCACTGGAAAACACCAGGGAGACAACGTAATCGTGGCGACGATAATCGTCGGTTTTCTACAAAGAGTCGAAGCTACGCTTTGGAGAACCGCGTCCCACCGCGATTTCCGATAAGATTCCACTCACCGTACGAAGATACGCGTCACTCGCGTTACATAACAATTATTACAAAAATTCAACTCGTCCGTTCGCTTGTTTTTCTAGAAAATTTATACCGTGGAAGAGATGCAGCCGACATTAACAAAAATGTGACCTTTCGATTTTCAAAGCTTCCGAACTTTTGACTCAAAAATTTAAAAAATTTTCACGCCATCCAAGACGAAATCTTCGGTCGATTTTGTCCTCAAGCGGAACCTTCGGAAAGGTTAAAATTTAGCTCTGGGGGAAAAGCGTTTCTCTCGGAGCGTCGACGATAATCCGCGGAAGGTCGGAAAATAGAATCTCGATAGAAAATTGCTTTACCTATCAAAAACGTTCTAGAAAGCGGCGTATACTTTGGACGTTTTGTCTATTCTTGCACGTTCTACTTTCCACTCTGAAATTTCCAGAAAATCTGCAGCCGATATAGAATAAATCGAGAAACGATTAGCTAGTACTGAGAATTGGAAAAAAGAAAGAAGAACGCGATTGATTGACCCGTTAATGCGGCGTGATCGATTCAATTGTAGGAGATGGGTGTTGAACGCCGCTCCCTTAAACCTCGACCCGACATTTCGCGTCTTTTGTCGCGGAGACACCGATTTGTATCCGGAATTTACGAGCTCCGCGAGCCCGAGCCAAGATGACTCGGGCCGTTTCGTGTATAAATTCGAACGAAGGGAAAAAGACCAGGGGGAAGTCTGACTCATGGGAGGCTCGGGGCCTGCGTGTACAGCCTAAAACTAACGCGTCGATCGTTTCGAATTCCTGCGTGTTTAGATCGTCTCGACCGAAGACGAAGACGTTTCTGCTGCAACTCGAACGTTGCAATTGTAGAAAATGCAGAGAGAGCGAAATTCCAAACTAACTTGGCAGTTTTTCTAATTTTTCGTGTGGAAATTTATAAACACGTGTAAAACGTTTACGGACCACTATACGTGCTCTTGGAGAGGTACGCGAAAATCGTATCAATGATTAAAATAAAGTAAAAACACAGAAACAAAGTTACAGAGTTTCGATTTACAGAAGGAGATTTGTGCTCGAGTGAAAAGCTTGATCAAGGGGTACGAGAGAGAAGAAAGGCTGAGAACCGCCATTGTGTGTGTATTTGATTCAAAATGAAATTTTTAATTTTAATCGCAATCTCGTGAATATCGAAGTTTCTTCAAATCTCGGGATCTGAGTGAAAGGAACGGCGACAGAGAAAATATTATTGGAAACCCCTCTTGCGACAGAATACAGCAACGATGGTGTAGATTTAACGCTAGAGCCACCAGAAAGCTCAAAATGATTCGTCATTTTCACGAAAGACTGTAATTTTTCTTAAAATACACAAATAGAATTCTCCTTGCGCTACAGTTGTCCACTCTTCCAGTTCTGGTTCTATAACCAGAGGAGGGGGCAGGGCACGAAAAATTGAATCAACGCAGTCTCTCTATCTCTGATTTTCTCTTCGCGAAAAAGGAATCTGAAATAATAATAACAAGTTTGGACAGAGGGACAGAATCGGTCGATTCGCGTGGCGGATTCGCGGCGGCTCGGCGGGCAAGCAAGAGGGACGTCGTCGGCGTTGGTATAAGTTTAAATCGGGAATGGCGGGCCAGGAGGCCGTCATGCGGGAGGCGCGATGGTATTTTTATCGGGCTAAATATAGGTAAACCTCCTATACGGAACGCCATAGCGAGCCGTGGAGGAACCACAGAGGGTCGGGCCGGTAACTACACGTTAACTACGTACCCCGGGGTGTCCCGCGACCGCAAAAGAGCTTCCGCGAAAAAAAAGGACCGACCGCTGCCGGCGCTTGATTAATTTTTAATCGAGGGACACGCGCCCGGTGTCGTGAATCTCGCCCGCTCTCCTTTCACTCGGTCGCCGCCTAGCCGTTTACTCGATTTAAGAGTAAAAAAAAAGAAGAGAGAGAGAGAGAGAGAGAGAGAGAGAGAGAGAGAGAGAGAGGAAGAAAAAGGAATACCAACCCTCTCTCTGTCGGACACCTTACTCGATCACGGTGAATTTGGGCGAGAGATAAGCTGGCGAGAGACGTTTAAAAACGATCGAAAATCTAAACGTTCAGTACTGAGTAAAATTTGATATAGTATAATATAGTATAGTTTATTCTTATAGCATATTATCCTCTTTGGATCTCCGACTATTTTATCGTTGGTTTTAAGATTATCTGCGTAATGATCCAGAACGATGAACTTTTATGTATTTACGAGGAATTTAGAAATGTAAAGGTGTATAGAACGCGTAGAGATACACTTGTGTTCAAAAGTTCGGAGCACCCGTTAACTTCATATTCGAAAGATAAATGTACAATCATTTTACATTTTACATTTTACATTTTCGGGATTATTAGATAATCATCTGCACGTCATTTCATACGTTTTAATCGTAAATATGAGTTAAACAATACAGTAACGATTTATAAGTATCAATATCTTTAATGATAGGTATCAATATCTAAAATGGTAGGTAAAAGGTAAAAAGAATTGACTCCATACTCCAAACGTTTTTGACGATGGTGTATGTAAAAATACCTGGGATGTTTAAAGTAAAATACTTTTTAGACAAAACTAATATGAACGTGACATTAATGGGAATTTTCTCTGTTTGTTTAAGGACCATAGGAAAACGTAAAGGCTACTAGGTATTAATTTCAATCTAGGTAAAATTCTTTCATTTTCAACAACAAAATTATAAATTCGAGATCTACACGCTTCTATTCTCTTAATGATCAAATGCTTTCGAGCGAAATTAACCTAACCTAACCTAATCTGAGGTAAACCTAACCTAAACCCAACCTAAACCTAACCTAAACCTAACCTGTTAAAAGCACGATTATCGCACTGATAGATAGGAACCCTCAACAATAACAAAATGCCTAAAATATATTGCATTCCGCACTCTACATAATTAAACATAAACTGGTTCAAAAATCGGTGAAAATACCTCCTTCGCGAAATATCCAAAATACAGCGCTCTGATATCCGCTAAATCTAACCTCGCGTGAAAATTCTTAACCGACACACTAGCGTTGCAGAAGATGCCTTCGAAGAAGGTCAAAACGCTAAAAGCGCGACTATTAAACAAAGAAACGCCGAACGATTAATAAAACGGAAACCCTTGTGGAGCAGGGGGAGGGGGTGAGCAAGTCATTTGCAGCGCATTACCCATCCCCCCCTGGTAAAACCGTGATGGTGACGGTGGCGGTGGTGGTGGGGTCTCGTTCTTGTCGTTGACGCTTGGTGCCCGCGGTCGCGATTTTTGGAAACGAGATAGAGGCGACCGTAAACGGGCCATGCTGTGTAATCGCAGTACAATAGGGTGGTGTCCCGCGACCGCAGAAGAGCCTCTACAAAGGGTGGACATGTAATTCGAGCGTCGTGCAGAGCCACGTGGCGCCACGCAACCATTGAAACTGTAATTTTTTTCCTCCCCCTCTCCCTCGCGCCTTTCTCGTTTTCTTTCTTTTTCGTTTTTCTCCTTTTGTTTCTCTTTTTGTTTATTTCCACCATGTGTATTTTGCACTTTGTTTTCTCTTTTAATCTTTTTCCTAGGTGTGTTCGCACGCGTGTGCGTTTGTTTTTGTTTCTTGTTTTTTGTTTTTTTGTTTTTTGTTTTTTTTAATACTTCTCATTCTCGTTTCCGTAGACATTTTATTTTTCAACTGGTTCGCAGAGATATTGACACGAGTGTCCCACGATAAAAATTGATCGACACCGCGTCCACTTCCGCCGATGATTGATAGCAAGGTGTTCGACGCCAGCGCGAATTTTTTTTTCTTCCCTTTTTTTTTTTTTTTTTTTTTAATCATTTCATATTTCCCTTCGTCTCGTTTTTTTTTTTTTTTCAACTTGACTCGTTGACTCGTTCAGGTAAAATAATGTGTTTCATTAACTCGAGTCGGATGGAGAAGGAGTGAATTTGAAAGAACGTTCATGGTGTGTTCATTGAGCAGAATTCAATTCTTTGAGGATGAAATGTTTATCGTCGAGAAATATATCAGAGTATTTATGTCAGTAAAACACCATGTGCAAGAATGAATTCTTGCACTGGAAAAATAAAAAAATCGACCGTTTGCGAGAAGATCTAAATCAATTGAACGAAACTTTATGGGGAGACGAGCAGTTAATATTACAACTTGAATTGAAGGAAAAATTTTATAACGAACTGAAAAGATCATTTCAAAAAATCCACCGTTCGAGTCTGACCGCTACTATGAGAATTTTAATGTTAAAATGAGAAACAAACCCTCTACACGAATCACTCGAAACGTAAAATATCCACGAAAACAAGAATGAATAAAGGAAGAAAAGAAGAAACACGCACAAGGAATAAAAAAACTGCACGACTTGTATCCCAGTACGATTCGTCTCACTGAAAAGCCCAGAAGCAACTGTTTTGACTAGGAAATGAAGACGACTTTCTTGCCACAAAATTTTATTGATATGCAAAACAAATTACAGGCGCGATCGCTCAGTACCAGACAACGCCACGCCCCCTCGCGAATCACGTGACCCAAACCAACCAATCGCTAATTTTCGTTGCATCAGCGTTGCACCTGAAGAGGCCCGATTTTCCTAAAATCACTTTCAGCGATAAAAAGAAAAAAAAAAACGGAAACTATCGTTCAAATCCATCGTCGTAAATCCTCAATACACAAGGATACACAAAAACTTTTATAAAATTGCGAATCGTTCGTGTCCGCCATTCCCCTGCTTCTAGCGCAAAATCTCCAAGCCACTTTACCGATGCACGTAAAAATAGACTTCCTATAAAGATAAACCGCGTGCAGAGATAATGAAAAAAAAAAAAAAGAGAAAGAAATGTTGCGTCGTCGCTCGAATGTGCGCGAAATTAGTATTAAGCAATCTTTTAATTACCACCGTAGTTTATATGTATCGCGTAGGCGCGCGCTTTCAGCGAAGAAAGAAGCACTTTCTCCTGTCATAGATTGGACGGCCAGATGGCTTGTCGCGTAGTGACAACGCTATCGTGTCGCGGCTCGCCAGGTTAATCGGTTGACAAAAGGTTATGTCACTGCCTGTTCGCGCGCGCACACGCAGGTAACACGCGTGACTTCCTGGTTACACGGTTACCTGCGCGCTTTCGCTCGACTTTGCGTTGCACGATCGACTTCTCGATCGTGCGACTCTACGATCACCCGTGAAATCTCCATTCAAACGGGGACACACACGCATGATACATATATATATATATACGCTGGCTCGCGAAAGTACTCAAACATTAGCATTTTACCAGATTTCTGGTATTGGTTATGTAAAACGTTTTTGACACCTCATTGGCGCGGATGTCCGCGTAACTCCAACATTTTTATCGCACGTAACGTAACTGTCGAGAGGACTTTGAAAGGTTTAATCGCAAGGAAAATTGGAAATTCATTTCATTCGCTCCGTACTTGCGTTATTAGAACCTGAAATTTGAAATAAAATGTGATGGATCTATCGAATGTTATATTTTTGATATCTCTATGTATAGCGTGTGTCTTGTAGAAGTACACATGCATAATGTAACGAGGTTCATCCGTAAATATCGGACAAATTTGAAACCAATTTCGGAATCTATGTGAAAGTATCGCGAGATGTCCATTAGAGACACATCGGATTGTGGAATTTTGTATAATAGAAATAGAATTTAAATACAGATTCGTTGCGTTGAGTATCCAGCATTGAAATAACTAATTGAAATTTGTCAATCTCGTTTACACTTTTAAACATTTAAATCAATATTCTAGTTACACGTTACATTAACAAGCGAGCCTCAGTGGTAATAATATTTTTACGCAAATTCACACTTTTGCGAGTACGGTTGAAAAATATCAGGCCCAGATGGACAAATCATTTCATTCGCTGCAAACAACAAATCGCAACAAATGCCACGTACTTTGGATGTTTATTTGAAACGTGCGAAATGATGTTGTTTGCTCGCGCAAATGCACGAGAGGAGAAAAATTCGCAAAGTCGGCGAAGATGTCGGAATGCTTTCGCGATGGTTGGCTGGAACTTGGGATCGTCGGGATTCCACGAAATCGTACGGACAACGGAACAAAATGGTGGGAATCCGAGCGCGGTGTGCCCCGAATGGAAATTCCATATTCGGAAATTGCGATATCGGTGGAAAGTTCACGCACAAGCGACTCGATCCACAGGCTGCCAGTTCAGACTCCTTTAGCGGTTTAATCCGCAGCCCTGTGTGCAAGTTGCCGCGAAACTACGCGTAACTTTTGTCCAACTACTATGTTCCGAGGCGAACCTCTCGAATTAAGGGCGTAGACGACGCAACCGAGAAACTTTCACCCGAACGGGCCACGCGACACTCCGGACGTTCGACGTTCCACAATTTTACCAAAGAACTGTGGTTTCGCGCCAAGCGGAGAGAGAGATAAGACGATCTTGGGATACACGTTTCGCAAAGATTCGGAATTTTTTGTAGTTTCGTCAAGCGAGAATTTTGAACCTGAATTCTATATTTATTGAAGACTCGACTATAAAATATATATAAGTGATAAATGGACAAGAGGTAAAGTAAAATAATATTTAATAGGTAAGAGAAGACTTGGCGAAGATTATTTAAATTTTATCAGAGGCTCGATTATGATTTCGCGCTAAATAAAATATAATTTTATTTTCTTTATCAAAGAATCGACGATAGTTTCACGCGTGAAGTGATCTTAATATTGAACGAATTCTAGAAGTTTGTCCGTCACGTGACTAAAAAGTGAAGGAACGATGATCTGGCGTTGAAAGTATCTGACTTTCGATCGCGTTGACGAGGCACGGAGGTACTTTCAAAAGTAAAAGTCCGCGTGTTTCTACTCGAATTTCTACTCTCGAACGAATTTACCTCGAATTTGCTATCGGTATCGGCGCATTTTTAAGAAATTTCAGTATTCGCGAATTGCAATATTCACTGAACGAAAATAAATCTCTTCTAACGCTATATTTGCCAAACTATTTACAATACGAGTAGAAAGAGAAAAGAATTTCTGACTAAACGAAATTGCTGAAAAATTTACTACCGTCCACGAGAAACTTTCGAACAAATATATCGAGATATATAGAAACACATTTGCGTTTGCCTTCTGAGAGATGGAATTTATCAGATCCAACAAAAGTTCACCGCGAGATGACAAAAATTCAATTCAATTTATCCCGATAGAAATTCGTTTGTTCCAACTGCAGAGCGAAATTCTGTTCCAACAAATAAATATTCTCCGTCCAGTTACTTGCGATTACCCGTAAACTGTAGACACGTGCGTGTTTGCCATCACGTGATAATTTATACCAGGCTTTGTATTCGATTCTGAATCAGAGGATCTCTCGATTATAGCACGTATATTTCAAGCGTTGAAACGTTCGACAGAAAATCTGCGCGGTGTAGAAAACTTGCCGTTCGGTTGGGAACAGATTTCTCCCAGCCGGCCGGCGTCGCGCGATTAACGAGGACGAGGGTTGCTCGATCCTCGAGGAAAAGTGGAGCGAATCGGCGCTGCTCAATGCGCTATCAACGCCCACGCGCCGCTCCTATGTCGGATTTTATTGTATTTCATATTCAATCCGACGAAACGGACAGCGGCGAGTAATTGGAGTGGCGGAGAAGAGGACTTCGGGAGGAGAGAGCCCAAGGGAACCAAGAATGGCGAGACCAACTCGGCTTAACCCAGTTCCCTATTTGGTATTCGCGATCAGGCCACCGTTTCCTCCGCGTTTTACAACGAAAAAAAAAAAAAGCCACCGGTTAACCTGTTCAACCTGACAGCGATTGAGTTCTCAATCGTCGACCAAGCGTTCCCTGTCGACGATCTGTCGGATTGTGGAAATTTTTACACACTTTCGTTCAGAGGTCGTAGAAATTGCTCGTTTCAAATTGTTGCTTTGATTGTAAATTCGAGATTGTGAATTCCGTCCTGATCTGATCATTTCGTAATAATTTTGTCGTTTGATCGGACGCTTTTCCGGCGGGATGTTTGAAATATTTGACACGCTGCGCGTAGGAAATATTTGTTTCGTTACAACTATCGTAGTTTTGCAAGTAATTGTACTGTTTTAATTTAACGATCGTAATTTTGTTGATGTAACACTATGTACTATAACGTCGATAGGACTGATTTCGGCTTTTATTTTAAATTTTATTTTAAGTTTTTATTTTTAAAAAGATAATTAATGTTAATTTCTGTTTGGGCAGAAACATATTGTATAAATTTATTTATTCTCTATTTTAAATCATTTAAATTCTAGAATGTTTTTGTACAGTTGTTCTTCTGTTGATAGATATTTCCATTTGCTTATTTGTACCAGTATTTTTGGGCAAGTATGTGCATATACAACGCCTCCCTACTCCCTACTTTCAGGAAGGTTAATTTCATAGTAGACGATTCATAGAGTACTAATCAATTGCACTAATCAATTAAAGAGCAGAGAAAAATTATATTATAAACGCGTTGTTTCCCGGAATTCACCCCATCTATAACTATCCTCGTGTGTCATTTTGAAGTTAAATACTAATCACACTTATTTCCAAGCATTCACTCTAGAATCCACCCACACGAGCCCAGTTTATTTCGAAACTGGCATAAGTCACTGTATTTAAAATCGAAATTTGTCTCAAACGCTTATACCTCTCTCGGTGTAAATAATTTTGCTCCACGTCAACGAATCGGAGTCATCTCTCACCACTTTCAAAGTAAGCAAATTCGGACCTTGTCGAAGCAAAGATTCGCACAGAAGCGGGCAGCAGTTCATCCTCCGAACGAAAACTGAGAGAAACACGACGCAAAAGTCGGAGCTGACCGATCCGCCTCCGAAAGATTCGTACGTGTAACGCGAGACGCAAATGTTCGGAGAGCAAGTGGCAAGCTACGTTCACGTTTGTTTGTCTCTCGCATCGATCCCGAAGGCACGACCCGGTTGCGACCCGAACGAGCGAACCGAGCCGGCTCCGAGGCGCGCAGCAAGCAATCCTAGCACGAGCCAGCGCGCTCCTTTTCTTCCTCTCGTGGCGTAAAAACGCGGCCTTGCCCGGCACGCGGGTACACGCGAACTCGCCCATCCGAGCTCCGGTTGATTCATTCCAAGACGTCATGGAGCAGCCTCGCCGCGACAAAGGCCGCGGCGACGAGAGAGAGAGAGAGAGAAAGACGAGAACAGGCGGGAAAAGAAAAAAAGAGGAAAAAAGAGGAGAGAAGAGAAGAGACGCGATCTCGTGACAAGCTGCGACAGCGGAGGGACACCGCGTGTGAGAAAAGGGGGGGGGAAAAAAGCTACGGAAAAAGCAACTGCTTTCCGCAGATTGTCGAGGTAGGAAAAAGACGACTGACGGAGAGTGGAGCTATCGATAAGTCGAACGTATCGAGCCGATCGAAATCTGACAGAACCTGAGAAAATACGAATCGGAGAATCGCTTCTGAACGAGCAACGCGCAATTTTCAACCCTTTGACTGCCCCTTCTGAGGAGACGTCGTACTTAAATCTCGGCCAACAGCTCGGACTCTTCCTCTTTTTACAATTTGCTGATAATCGCGTTACAACGTGATGTTACGTTTGTAAGGAGAACAAAGAAATTTCTGAAGGCAAAGACTTTTTGTTGGTTCTTACGAAAGTTTAGATAATGGTGGAGGATGTTGTTTCCCCAGAGATTGAAACTTATGTTACACTTGCTCTAGCAACGCGCGTTGACTGCTTTAAATTTTAACGATATCACGTGTTAGAAATAGATACAATCGAGAAAATTTCATGTCATAATACCATTCGAATGATCTTTTCCAATGCTACATCATTTTATTTGAAGCGACGTAAATAATGATGCTTCGTAAATAAATTGTTGGTAGACGATACGAAAAGAAATTCGCTTTTAAGAACACACAGTTCGAATACATGTTTAACAAAAAAAAAAAAAAAAAAACTTCAACAGTACGATTCGTCTCACTAAAAGTCAGTAGCAGACAACGCCACTCCCACTCGAGGTCTATCCCACGCCCCCTCGCGAGTCACGTGACCCAAATCAACCAATCGCTAATTTTCGTTGCATCAGCGTTGCATTTTTTACGTTAACCCCGCTAAAATTAGTTTCAGTAATGAAAAAAACTCGACATTTTCGACGCATTCTCCCGCGAGTGTGATCGTGATTATCGGGACACCGTGTACCGAGGGCGCGTCGAGAGCACCACTCTCCCAAAGGGTGAAGGTTGTGGCGCGTCGCAGAGAGGAGCGTGTCCCACGTGGGTTCGAGGGAACAGCCAAGGAGAACAGGAAGACGCGTTACTGGTACGTAGTAGCTATTGCTAGCGCACCGCAGGACGACGAACTCGTCGTCGGTGCTATGGCAATGGAAACAGTAGCGTTGCTGCCGCTTTCGTCCTTCGTCGACGAGTCGCGGCTGCGCCGTTATAACTGCGGCTTGCGGTCGGAAACACGTGGGAACCTGCGGGAGAGGAACCTCTTCCCTTCGACTGTGTATTGGCGTGTTCGCCGGCTTCCTAGTGTGAGACCCATGAACGAACCCAGCGATGCCCCCGTTTAACCGAACCGCTTTTTCCCAGCAGTTTTCATTCTTCCCTCACTTTCTTTTCTTCCTTCTTTCCAGAGAGAGAGAGAGAGAGAGGAGAGTGCCGATTTCGAGGAATCGGCAAAATTAGTAGAGGATTTCAATTAATAATCGTTTGACGAAATACAATTAATCGCACCTCGTTCGTCGAAGATTCAACACGGAATAATTTGGTAAAATGTTGAACGAGAATTACTGATAAATTAAATTTAGAAATTTAGAAGCGAATGAGTCTTTTCAACAGTTTTCGTTCCTCTTTTTTTTTCTCTCTTTAATTTTCTTTCTCTGCTTCCCTTCTTCCCTTCTTTCGAGAGTAGAAGAGTATAAATTTGGAAGAGAATTGGACCTGTCCTCGTGGGCGTGATCCTTTATTACAGATGTAAAAGAAGCTTCCACTTTTATTTTCTCAGTGGAATTTGGCGAAGGATTTTGAGAAAGAAACTCCAATTATCAGGGAGTACGTGTATTGTGTCGTTTAATAAAATAATCGCTCGTACTGAATTCATTTTTTCTTTCCTTGGTAGATTTTAATGGACGAAAGAAGTATTATTTTCTTGGTAAGAAATTTAGAATTTTTAAAAAAAAGAAAACGAGTACATATGCTACGTCATTTAATAAAATAATCACATTTGATCCTTCTTGATGGGAGAGAGGCTTCTGCTTTTCTCAGTTCGAAAGTTCGCTCGAGTGTACATACACTGCATCATTTAATAAAACTCAGGCTGGACTCGCGCTCTGGTCTACGTTTCTTGGGATTTCTAGATTTCAGTAGGCTTTGGTAGCAACGGGAACAACTTGCAGCCATCGCTGACAAGAGGCAAGAGCCGTGAGACGCTGTGCGCGCAACGTCCCGTGTGAATCCATACCCGACCACGCCAAGTGCGACACAAAGACGATCCACCCGCCTGCACGAGGCTGCCCTGTGAATCCCTTCCGTGTTTTTCCGCCCCAGACCACGGACTGTTCCCGATTCTACGAGGAATCGGAGAGATCTTAGCCTGCTACTCTCGACACATGGCGTAGACGCAACTGCAGCCATTCAGAAGGCCACTCGAGTCCTACGTTTTCCCTTTTCCTTCCACGCAGCCATCGTTTCCGAAAGTGTTCCTCCACGTTTGTACATTTCCTTGCGTGTTTGTATATCTTATAAATTGTCATAAAATTTGTGTTATTTCATACAGATTATTGACTGTGTTATTATTTCTCGATTCCTCCCACTCTTCAGTTAATAAAATGCGTTGACTCTGCTGCGGTGGTGAATATTTTTGTGAACATTTTCACAAAAATCGAAGTGAACTAGACGATATCACGCTTTCGTTGCGCTTCATTGCAAGTGAAATATTTCGAAAATTTTCACTTCGACTCTGCACTTGCAAGTTTCTATAGTTCGTGCGATTCGTCCTTCCAAAAAATCTTCTCAAATCTACCCAAAACACTTTGAATTATGACAAAATTGAACGCGAAGAAGAACGACGAATTCGTCGCTCGAGTAAATGTGAAGTCACTTTGCCGACGAGACAGAACTTGAATTTGAGATAATTTTTGCAAAATATCATCGCTCACGGGAGAAGGAGAACAGAGTTTTAGAGAGATCACGGGAGAACGGTATTTGACTTGTGAAATCGCGCAGACTTCTACCGTTACAAAGTAGTGAAAGTTCTTGTTCTTGCGATACTTTGTCCCTACATGTTGGTGTATCCAAGAATTATGAGAGCAATCCCAGAAGCTGAATAGAGCCAGATACGTCGTAATCTCCCCTCTGTCTTTGCACATTTAAATACCACGACTCTACTGAAAGAAATTCAAATTTTATCTCGTAAATATCAAATCACCGTGCGCGTAATTTTCAGATTGTCGAATATATAAATCATACACAAATCGAATCGATGCGTATCTCTGCGATAATTTCACAGCGACGACGCGAAATTGTCGTGTCGTTTTCATAGAAAAGGATCGTAGAACGCGAAAATAAGGATGACGAAGAGTGTCAACCTCGCAATATGTTGCACTTCTCTAAAATACAGCGCGGTATACACGAATTAAGAACCACATAATCGCCTCCCAATTATGGAATTACGAATGGTTAAAAAATTAGAAAGATAAATAAACAGGATTTTTCTCTCATATTTAACACTCCATTTCATCGTAAATAATTATACAGCACCAAAAGAAAAAGATTACTCTCCGATTACGAAAATTTTCACAATCGAGGAATTTCGAATATTTCCCCAAAAAAATATTGTAAACTGTATGATCTTCTTTGTAAGAATTGTAAGACACGAGCGGAATAATAATAATAATAATAATAATAATAATTATAAATTATACCACGTAGATGGATAATTTCTCTCTTCTTATTATGAAAATATGTAGTCAAATTACGAAGACGAAGGAGCAAGGCTTCCACTTCGAGATTCCATCACGACTGACAAAAATCTTGCGAGCTGCGTGTCGTTTACATCGGGAAGGATCCCGAAACGAGCTAGCAAAACAAAGATGAATGAACGAGGACGCGCCGCGTCGTGATCTCCGGCACGTTAGCGGGATTAGTCCTCGGTGGCTGATCACGGCAAGATGCGGCGGTGGTGTTGGTTCGCCTGGTGCACCGCTCTTGGAAACTGGTTCCCAAAATGGTCGAGAGGTGTTTCACGCGCGATAGCATACAGTCCGAAGACAAAACGGGCCCCACGGAAGCGCGCACTGGCTGCGAATGGTCCCGGACCTCGATTCGTTACCACGTGACTGGGTTACGGTAGCGCGTCTACGTAGCTCGCGATCATTCCGCGGATAAAAGAGACCCGGTAAATCCGGATTAAGCCCGCGAACCCTCGTGACAAGGATCCAGTCCGGCCAACGGATTCGGGAGCCTCCTCCAGCAGCACGTGGAATAATATTAACCAACTTATTTTCCTTTTTCTTTCATTTCCCCCTCCCCTTTTCTCTCTCTCTCTCTTTCTCTCGTTTTCTTCTTTTTATTTGCTCCTTTCAGCGAGCATTAACGTCCTTTCTACTACTTCGTTACAGACAATTTTATTCCCCCATTCTGAGAGGAAAGCCTTCCTTCGACGCGACGCGGGAAGCTGGAAATATGGGACTCGCGTTCCGTAATTTTCAACCGTGGAAGACGACAGTTTCCTCCTTGCTAATCTCGCACGGTGGTGTAAGAGGCAGAAGCGATCCTTTTTTCTTTTTTTAGGAAATTATGGGAATAACAAACAATTCAATTTCATTGAATTTGAAATTGAGAATTGCCTGTCAAGCGAGCTTCTGTGTTGGAAACTGTTGAAAATATCGAGCAGAAGTTTTGCCAAACATTTCCATGCTTCTGCGTTTGAGATTCTAATCTGTCGATTCATGAGCTCCATATTAGAAATACAGAAGTAAATAAACTTCTACGTTCTAACAACATCGTAGCTGCAGTTTTGGGAATTTGTATGATTTTATATACTTTAGTCTGCGACAACTGTTGCATTTCTCACGCTCCAATAAGATTTATCAGATAATGAAGCAAAGCAATAATGCTGCATGTTACGGTATCATTACTACATTAATCAAAGGCGCAGTTTCTTGCAAAAATAAATGTGGAATTTCAAGAATGAAGTAACCACGTGTTTAAAAGATGATATATATCTACTACCTAAAAATTAAACTGACCATGCAAAAGTAAAGGCGAGTTGAAAAATTTAACAGAATCAATCCGACATCGTCGATCCATGTTGATCGTTTGAATTTCCACGAACTGTTCTTGCCGGAGGACAAAGTATTTCAAAGACATCCGTGCGCGCGCGTATATTTAAAGAGAGGAAACAAAGGAAAAAAGAGACAGAGAGAAATTTCGAAAACAGCTTTCCTTGCGATGGCTTTTCAAAGTTTCCTGCGGCACGAAGGGTTTATTCGAGAACTGCTTGACGACGAGCCACGCGACGTACCTTTCAAGGTGAGCGGGATTCGTCTTTCGAAAAAAAAACCCCGGCGAATAAAGTGGAGGCGCTCTTTCTGCTCCTCCTCCTCTTCTTCTTCTTCTCTCTTTCCCACTCTTCCTCGTGCATATTCCGAGGGCAGTTGGCGCGCACGTAAGTACGCATCGTGCCGATACGCGGGAAATTCTCGACGAAACTGAGAACTTGCGATCCTCCGACACGATCCTGTTCGCCGAAATTAATTTCGATCCGTGGCACACGATCGAACGCGAGAAACGAAATTAAAAATTACGACACTCCGACTTACACGTCGGGATGATAATAATTTTAAAAGCGTGCCGCGATAAAATTTTACGCGAGAAATTTACAGACGAACTTACGATAATCCTCTGGGATGATCTTCGTTCGTCGAGATTAATTTTAATTTATTTAACACACATATAAAATTCTGTGAGACAAATACGAAGACGAATGTTGGAATGTTACGACACTCGAGGAATTACGAATTTTATTTAAGCTCGAAGAGATAATTTTGCTAGAAAATTCTGTACAAAGACGAACCGAGAACCTAGTTCGTCAGAATTAATTTCAGTCTATGGTACACAATCTGATACGAGAAATACAGATTATTAATTAAAAGTTACGTTAACCGAGTCGTGTTTGTCGAGAGTAATTTCAAAATATTATGCCACAAAATTCTAGGTAAAAAGTTTAAAAATGAACTACGACACATTTTGACATGATCCTATTGCAATCTACGAGAGAGAGAGAGATACAACGAATTGAAAAATTACGACACTGCGATCGAATCTTATCTCGTCAAAAACGATTTCGAGCTGTGCCACTGCGGGCGAAAAATACAAAGGCAAACCGGAAGCTTACAATACCCCGGCTTAACGTTATTTGCGAAAATTAATTTCGAACCAATTCGCGAAATACAAAGACAGGCTGAAAAGTTATGCCGCCCCAATTGAATTTCATTCATCGAATTTAATTTCCATCCATTTCGCGAAATTCTATATTATGTTCAAAATAATAATTTAGAGGCAAGACTCGCAACGCTCCAATTCGATCCTACTCGCGAAAGATCAACTTCGATCGTACGAGTGGATACAATTCCGCGTTCAAAGTACAAAGACGAACCTCTTTAAGTCTCGTTTTTGCCGAAATTAATTTCGAGCTACGATGCGAAATTTGACATTCGAAATGTAAGAACGAATGAGAGATTGTGTTATTCGTACAGATGAGAAAATGATGGTTAGCAGAGCAACAATAGCTGTGTTTCATTGTTCTTGAAAAATAGGATTAATTCATTTTGAAAATAAAAGAACTCACTTTTTCGAAATTAAAGCTAAAAGCTAGTTAGTCGCGTTATAAATAAAAAAATTAGGAAATAATGAAACACTTGAAAACACGACACGATGCTGATCATTTAAAAATTTTCTGACGAGACATTTCGATCTATAGTATTCACCATCGATCGATTCCATAAATTTTCTTCATTAAAGACACGTTTCAATTGATTTCTTTGTTAAAAACATGCGTGCGAATTGTAGACTGGCACTGAATTAACAGTTCATTCGTCGAATCCTTCGCAGTTTAGTCTCCAAGATGTTCATTCGGAGAGTAAGAAATATGATTGCGATTGATAGTGATAACAGCGTTGATCACGGAGAGACACGTGAAAGGATCGATGTAAAACATACGATGAACTTCCAAAGTGCAAAATTCCAACAGCTAGAGAAAATTTTGCTCCAAAACTATTTCGCAGACTATTCAGATAATTGCAGAGGCACGCAGTTATCTCGTGATACATCTACATCCACTTTTACATCCTTCGTGACTGACTCGTCTCGATACATAAATACAATCAACTTTGAAAGTTGCAATCATTCCCTTGAAATTAGTTGCAAAATATTTCGATATTTTTTTGGAAACGGACTGTGATATATCAATTGTAATTTACTTTACTTTCGATACGCCTCGAGTCGTCTTGCTTCCAAACGACTCTGCTATTACAATAATTATAATAATTGAATTCGACACGCGCGCGAGACAAGACACAAATCCCCGTGCAGAAACATACCAATCAGGCCTCCCCGCACATTCGTCGAACTTTCGCCAAGATTAGCCAAAACCACTCTGCCATCGCGAACTTGCAACTTAAGTGTCTCGAAATATCCCTTCGAGCCTCGACACCCGTTCTCATTAGTCAAGTCGCCGGGAACTTCAACTCCCTTAAATTCAGCCGAACTCGCCCGACCGAGTAAACGAGGCCTTCGTTTATTCATCGGGTCACACCTCCGACACCGCGTCTCCGAACGCGTCGGCGAAGAAGTCAGCGTGGCTAGCGCGACCATAACCTTCCCTCATGTCGGGGACGGTGATCGCGGTGGAAGAAACGTCAAGCGCGGCTGACCGTGGTCTGAATGCCGCCGTGGGGCAAAAGGGAAAAATGGAAAAGAAAGAAAAAGAAAAAGAAGAAGAAGAAGAAGAAGAAGAAGAGGAGGGAGGACGTCGTTGGAAGTTGGCCGAAGGGACTGGAAACCGGACCTAGAAGCGTTAGGTAGCCGTTCGTTCGTTCGTTCGTTCACCAGGCAAAAGCGACGAAACGAACTGGTCGAACGACATTTTCCGCGTCTCGCAAGGTGCCGGCAATTTCTCCAGGATTCCCCCGGCTTTCCTCGACTGGCCGCTCTGTGGTTTTCTCTCGTTCGAGTTCCACTCACGGATCGAGACTCACGACTCACTTGCAACACTGACTGCGAGTTCGAAAGTTAACATTCCCCTTTCCCTCCCGACCCGAGAGGACGAGGATGCGCGAGGCTCGCGAAGATGATGTACAGTGCCGTTCATAAATATTTGGGCGGTTGAACGACTCTGGTTTGTTCCTTGCGACGAATTCAACTGTCGATCGGTATCACCCTCGCGTGGTTGTTTTAACTAGAAAATTATTTGTTCAAAATTTTTTACATTATTTAGTTAATAGTAGAATACCAGATGATCGTTTAACACTGTTGTAATAACAGGAACATTGGTCGACGAATAAATTGATGGGAAATTAGAGTGCAAAGAATGCAAGCTTTGTGAAAATTTCTATGAGAAACTATTGATCGGTGCTGCTTTTGGTAGTTCCAGCGTTCGTTTTGGAGTATTTTTACATTTTATCACTGAAAGAAAATCGGGCATCTTCAGGTGCAACGCTGATGCAACGAAAATTAGCGATTGGTCGATTTGGGTCACGTGACTCGCGAGGGGGCGTGGGCTAGACCTCGAGTAGGAGTGGCGTTGTCTGGCGCCTGTAATTTGTTTTCTATCGATTCAAATGCACATCGACAAAATTTTATTTCATTTCCTAGTCGGAACAGTTGCGAAGAACTAGACGAATCATATACGTAAAATGTGACAATCCGAAATTGAATTAATTAAAGGCACTTAATGAGATATTAACCGAAGACACACAGGTCGCGAGCGACATTTTCGAAATATCCAGCGAGCAAGAGGAGCTTGCATTCGCAAAAAAAAAAAAAAAGAAAAAGAATTTTCTTCGACCGATCGTCAGCTGAGAAATTCGAGGTCTGCTCGGCAACTCGGTGGGAACACTCGGCGAATTTCCACTCGCGTATCGAACGAGCGCGATATATTTTGCGAGTTTACAACAATTCGGAGGTGTCGAAACGCTTATGAACGGGAGTGTAGAGCATGGAGGAAGGTGAGGGGCGAGGGGGCCTCGCAGAGAAAGAGAAAGAGAGAGAGAGGGAGAGAGAGAGAGAGGCGAAGAAGAGAGGAAGGAGAGTCAGTCTTGAGGTAAGATGTCGTGGCTGCTCGAGGGGGTGAAGAGACGAGCGTGCTGAGGAAAGGAGGCAGCGAGAGTTGGAGGCGGTGGGGGAGGCAGAAGAGGCAGAGTAGCGGAGGCAGGGAGCAGAAGGAAGAAGAAAGAGCAGAGAGAGAGAGAGAGAGAGAGGTTTCGAGGAGGCGGCCTTGAGAACGCGGAGAGAGCAGAGCGTGAGTCTCGGAAGAAGAAGAAGAAGAAGAAGAAGAAGAAGTGGAAGAAGAAGAAGAAGAGAACGACGATGATGACGACAACGACGACGACGACGACGACGACGACGAACGACGAATAAAAAGAAAAGAGAGAGAGAGAGAGAGGGAGAGAGAGGAGAGACCAGCCGAGCCAACTCCAACGCCAACGAACTGCTTCACTGGCAAATCACTCGCGGTTCTCATTCCAACGTTCGATTCTTCATCCGTGAATTAATGAACCGAGGAAACGTAGGAGCGCCGGCCTCTGCAGGCGCGGCGCGTTAACTCTCCTCTCGGTCTCCGAACGTAGCTCCAAAGCTCAGTCTAAGGACACCGAGAGAAGGCATATCTCGAAGCGAAATCGATCCTACGAATTGATCGATCGCAGTTGTAAAGATGGATCGTGGGGAGCGTGGAATTTCGAAGATCCGTCGCTGGATTGATGCACGGGCGCACGTAGATTTGACGCGTGCGTGGCGCAGCACGCGTCCCGAGATGCGAGATTACGCAACCTAACCGTGACGTAAGAATCGCGACGCAAATGTGAACAAGAGACTCGCGCTCGTTTTCCTCTGCAACCGCGTTCGTCCGATAAATATCAACCCTTCGGAGAATCGCGTCGTTCGATCGATGGATGGCGAAGATGATTTATTACGAAATTACACACATGGTGCTTGATGTTTCAAGAGCGTTTTACTCGGACCTATTTATTCCCGACAGCGAGTGCACGTATATACAAGTGTTCGTTTATTAATTTGATTTCGTTTCGTTTCAAGAATGAAACATTCGATCGAGTGGACGATTTCCAAAGTTACGTAATGTGATTCTGAATCGCCCACGGTCCTCCCAATGGGCCAACGACTGGGTCCAGTCAAGAGGAAACAACCCGAGAGTCGGAGTGGGACGCTGACGTTGACTACTTTTCCTTCAAAATGTAGCAGTCGCTAATGAAACGAAGGAGGGAATAATTTTACGCCGAAGGCGAGCGGATCGTATTTGGAATGCGCGACCTTGGTCGCCGTTCGGATCGAGATCCGAAAACCCACCGAGATTTCCGGAATAATCTGGCAACAATTGCACGCGTGCAAAGAAACAGAGATCCAAATTTGGATCCCCTGGCAGACCTAGAGCGTTCTCTCACGGTCGCGACTAGAACGTTCGCGAGACCGCTGGAGGGAAAATGGTACGTACGTACGTCGGCCGTGCAAATTCTACAAGCGTTGCTCCGTTTTCCTTCTTTTTTCTTCTCTACGAGCGATTACGTCGAAAAGCCAAGCACGACGACGGAGAAACGACACGGTATTGACGACGGCTGGCGCGATCATCGCATGACTGAGATCAGCGGAACACCATTTTATGTAACGAATAGGAAATATTTCGAAGAATACATTTCCTCCAATTACGTGACGTCTCGACGCACCATTATTTCCAGTAATTCCTCGTCCAACGAGACTGTTAATCCATCGAAATTATAAACCGAGATGGCTGATACGAGTTTCTCGAGGGACTTGAAAGTTGCTTTAAAGGAACAAGTCGAAAGCACGACTTGAAATCAATATATATATATATATGTGTGTGTGTGAGAGTTATCTCATAAATAATGTACAATTGCATGAATATTATCTACAGTCTGCGAATATTTTGTATTCGTATTGCTACGATATTCTTTTTATTAATTTTTTTAGCAATTTTACGGAACGTGTGATAGGCATGATTCTTAAAAATGAAAAATACTTGAGAAAATAGAATGAGAAAGACTCGAAGATTATAACAGGATCGAACCTATTGATTTAAACTGACGGAAAAAATAATCTTCGACGAAAAATATCAAATCGAACTCGATTATTACCAATATTTTGATAAAATTTTAAATTATTCCAAGAATTAAATACCAATATTTTGAGAAAACTGAAAAAGCGGAATGGTGAAGAATAAAGAACAATTCCAAGTTGCACAGCATTCAACAAGCGAAGACTCGTAATCCTAAGTCTAAAATATGTGATTTTCTTTTTAATTAATGCCAAATTTATGAAAAAAATTTATATACCCAGTAATACAATAACAGAAACGATTACTAAGTTTCTCAACTCGAAATGATCGTTTCTTTTTGAAGAAGGAATTGAAAAATTACTTGACAGATGAAATAAATATATATAAAACAACAAAGATCATTCTCCAGACTATATTTAGAATGTACTATATTTCATTCCTCTCTAACTGAATATCAAATTTATGATATATAGAAACTCGAAACACACGTCTTCTTATTGAGAGGCGATTCCAAAAAATTAGATAGACACGAAATAAATATATACAAACTTTCCAGACTACTCCAATTAAACGTCAAACTTATGAAAACCAAGAAAGCCACGAATTGACATACACGGGACAATTGCTGAATCTTTTCAACTCAAAATCTATTTTTTTTCTTTTCGAGAATCGAAAATTACCCATACCGACGAAACAAACGTGTACAAACTTTAAACTTTTTAAATTTTATTATACCTTGTATACAGTATTAAAATTTTATTATACTTTGCTCCATTGTAATTGAACGACAAACTTAACATTCACGAAAGTATCGTTCAGTTGTTCAACGTTCAGAAAAATACAAATCATCGAACGAAACGAACGAAAGGAGCGCGACGCGGCGCGACAATTGAGAACCACTGGCAGGCGCGAGTGTTGCGCCGCGCAGGTAGAGATCGGTTGAACCCACGGCTCTCTACGGAATACACAGACACTTGGCAAGATTCGCGAGGTCACGTGCCGCATTTGGACAGGCAGCGCTAATTTCATTATTTATAGCCGAAGCTTTCGATTTGCCGATCGGCCATTATTTCCCTCCCCGCGCGCGCCGGTAGCTGGTTTTCGTTTCGGAACGGAACGAACGAGAAGATTCATCACACGGTTGCTTCTTCTCTTCCTCCTGAGCCACCCTCCTCGGACATAGGTTAGAAACGAATTCGAAACGCATCGGCTGAAATAGACGGGCCGCGATAAAAATAAAATCGCCGAGGAGCCCACCGCCGCTCGCGTCGAACTAATCGTAAACTTTCGATTCCATTCGGCCAGTCCCGAAACACGGGATTCGACAACCTTCGGGAACTCGAAGACAACCTCGGTGGTTGGTGTTTTGAAATTTCGAAGCTTGGCGGGCTCAAACGTGGATTTCTGCAGCTGGAAGTTCGAACATCACAGCGTAGGGTAATTACTAGGTTCCTCGGTTCTCTTGAAAATTTTCAAAACAACGCGTCACCACCCTACGTAACATATCTTTTATCTTTCAATTTCGCGCAACTCTGCCAGTTTATCGGCTACTCGCACCCTTCAGCGTAAGATTAGACTTGTGCCCCAGTACGATTCGTCTCACTGAGACCCAGAAGCTAGGAAATGAAAATAACATTTTTCCAATAAAATTTTGGATCGATACAAAACAAATTACAGGTGCGATTGTTCAGTACCAGTCAACGCCACTTCTACTCGAGATCTACCCCACGCCCCCTCGCGAATCACGTGATCATCCAAATCGACCAATCGCTAATTTTCGTTGCATCAAGCGTTGCACCTGAAGATGCCCGATTTTCTGGGTTACCCCCGTTAAAGTCACTTTCGGTGACAAAAAGAACACAGGTTCGCAGTTAAAGCGTACAAGTTGCGCACGTAGAACCATCGACACATCGATTACAAGTTTCGTTCGAGTCGCGAATCGCGCGACTACACTCGTGCCGAGATTTAAGGAAAAGGGATCCGTCGATAAACGGAAAGACGTCGGTGGGAAAGCTCGCGCGGCAGTTGCAAAGAACTCTAAATTGGCCGCGGTAGAGGTGATATTTCATGCGAGAATCGGGCAAGTTTCTTCTTATCGTTGTTTTCAAGAGCGGCAGGTGTGCTCCGCAGCGAAACGTTAGTCCGCGTTACGTTTCCCCCCTCGCCCTCCAGTTTTTCCTAGCCTAGGAACACCCCTTCCCCCGCAGGTGGTCGCTGAATTATCACTGGCGACTCACTCGATCGATCGATCGATCGTTCGAGATTCCCGATTCTCGGCTCGAGCTCTCGCTGGTTAGATATACCGCGCGAACGGCAAAAGCCGAACGGACTACTTCGTCCATTTATCAGACCGCGAAGATCCTTATCGGGCAAGCTGGCTGTTAACACCTCCACAACAGCACGCCGCAGTGTCTGCAACTTTTCGAGTGGGTACCTACACAACACACACCGCCGGTGAAATCTACTTTCAATTAAGAACGTCGGATTTCCGCCGGATCGGTAATCCGGTAACCGACACCTCTCCGCGAACGAACGCAAAGCACGAACGAGGAATCGGGGCGGGGGGCCAGGAACAAAAGAGAGAATCGGGCCAATTATCTTCGAATCTCCGCCAGTTTCGCCCGTCGAGTCCCGCTGCGATAAACGGTGTGTCCGTTTATCGCAGCTATGAAATTGTTATCGCGGACGACGATCGATTCCAGGCCTGTCATTCAGCTACTTACAGCCGATACACTTTTACGTACCTAACATCGGTGTTCAAACATCGCGCAAAACGTTCTGAAATTACACTCGCTCGCTGTAACTCGGCTATCGTGATTGCGTTCGTAAAATTTGGAAGCAATCTGAACACGGTACACGGCCACGCGGGGTTCTGGACGTGTGTTGCGTAAAATTATACTTGATATTCGATTATATTCGTAAAATTTAGAACCAATCCGAATCACGCGTACACCGTGAAGTTCCGAACGTATGCTCGAAGCGAAACATTCGCGTAAAGCAACAGAAAATCGATGCACAGCGTGAATTATGTAACAAGTATTGATATTAATAGAATAGGATGATCGAGCGTTTAGATACTTTTGCGTTTGAATGAAATTTTGAAGATATTACGTTATTTCGCACGATTCAAAACGTCCTACGTGACGATATATTTATAAAAGATTGTCGCAAATATCACGTAAATTAAATAAATTTATATATATATATATATTTGTCGATTTGTCTCAAATTGACCAGCGCAGTCACAATAATTAAGTCTCGCTGCGACGTTTCGAAATGTCTCGTACAGCGCAAAGACGATACATTCGCGAATGGCTGTATTCGAACGATTGTATATATGCAGGTTACGTTCTCTCCTTGGAATACGTCTTCTCTACTAACACCGGACGAGAGAGAACATTGTTCTTTCGTCGGTCGTGTTTTACAGGGAAGGGGGGGATCGATCGAAGCGAGAATGATACATCGTCGATCGTCCGAGTGAATGGTTTTCCGATACCATCGACGCGGCTGAGCGTTCGATTTCTTTTGTCTCGCGCGACGTGATAGAATTTGTTGTTGCTCGCGGGGAATACATTTCGCGAAACAAGACGCGGATATTTATGCGGGTTTATTACCAATCTTGTTACCGAAATACATTTTATCAAACCACCAAAGTGGTAATCGGCTGGCCATCGGCGTCTCCGCTCGCCAGTTTCACAATAAATTCCATCGGCGCGAATTGACCGTCTTTTTTTATCCTCGGTGCTGCTGCCCTTTGTCACCGCGCGACTGTATAAATAAACGACGTTCGTTCAAAATCCATCCGATAAATGTAACGAGCCAGTGGTCCAAGAGCTCGTGGCCCGTCTCCAAGAACACGCAGAAATATAGAAACGCGTGCGCGAAATATCCGAATTGCGCGAGTTGCGAACTGCTCCTGGTGGGCGAGTGGACCGGGCAAGTTTTCAATAACACTCAACTTTTGACTTTCGCTGTTAAAAGTTACAAGCGACGATACCGTCGATTTCTACTCTCTTATCCATCTCTAAAAATACGAGCCTTGAAGCGGAGAAACCTTCACCTCCGAAGAGGTGAGGAGAACGTTCAAACGCACCTTCTGTCCAAAACACTTCTTTGGCCAAAAATACGACAATCCACACTGGGACAATCCGCCACTGCTAACGATTGGCGCCTCCTCGCCAAGGAAGAGACAAGGCACAGACTTTTGGAGACGAGGTTCTACGGAATCGCGATTAGGACGACGACTCGAGAGTGCCTCTTAATCCGTCCACTTGCAAAATTGCACCTGTCCGATGAGACACCTGTATCGATGGTTTCTAGGTAAACCGTGACTCAGGGAAGGCCTTTCCTCGCGCTCATTGTCACCTTGTCAAGTTCCTTACATCCTCCTCCTCCGTGCGTGTGCGTGTGTGTGTGCGTTCACCTTGTTCCACGCTCGTTTTCGTACGCCTCTGTCCATTCTCTTTGCCACGTTTCTCCAGTGACTGTAAGCGACGCGTCTCTCCAAAGCTGAATCGCAGGAGAGAGGAGACAAAGAGACGGAGAGAGAGAGAGAGAGGAGAAAGCCTCGGACACGTATACCTGAACCGGGATTAGGTTTATCTTGCTTCCTGGGCCGGCTCCTCGGCTTTGAAAGTAATTGGAAGGGACGGAAGACGCTACCGCGTGAATGATTGAGCGCGGCGGGGTTAATCGAGTGCGTGGAAAAGCTTGATGCATTTGATAGCCGAGCTGCCACGTCCGTAGCGGAGAGGCGAGCGCCCGAGAATTAGATTGGATCTGAGCCTTCGCGGTCTGATAAACTTTGCACGTTTTGGGGCAGCTGATCTGATTTAATAACTCTTCGGGGATTATACGAACGCCGCTCTCTCTCTCTCTCTCTCTCGTTGTTCCGAACAGAGCATCGTCGCTTTTCGCTCTTTCCTTTTCTTTTTGTCAAGTTCAAAGGCCTCCACCACGACTGAAATTTCTTCCACTCTTGACGTCCGAGCAATATTCAATATCTCATCGAATTTTGAGATAAAAGCAAGGAATTCAATTTCCCCGATGCTCGTTTAGAGACGTTATTAAAAGTCATCGAAATCAATTTTTTTGACACAGCTGGAAAAATTGACGAAAATCGCGTCCTCGAGCTTTATCGCAACGCGAAAGAGATATCTCGACCCGCAGTGGCGTTTCGCCTCCACGCACGTGCATTCCACTTTTGCCAAGCGCTCGCCTTGAACCTGCTCGGTTGCAGGAACAGTTTCACGTGAAACTGGAACCGATCGACGATACGGCTTGATACGCTACCTGCACTCGGAGCCCGGTATCTCCTCGCGTGCCTCGCCTCACGGTGAAACGAGCCTTTCCCTCTTTCCACGCGGCTCTTCCTCCCCCACTTCCGTCGTCCGTCGATTCGCACACCAGAACCGCGATGCCGCCACCCGCGAACCGCCGAAACCCCGACGATCCATTCGCAACGACTGTTTTTCTAGCGTTGCTTTTCTAGATTTCGTTTTTCTTTTTTCTATTTTTTTCTCTCGAGAATTTTGACTTTTAGCGTCGCGAAATAATTCGAAGAAAAATCGCACGTTTGAATCGATATTAATGGATAATCTGGATTAACAGGTGAGTTGGAGAATAAATTTAGAGACTTCTCGGATGGATTATCAAGACTAAATTTAAAGTCAACGAACGTGAGATGATATTTCGGGTTTGCGGAAGATTAAATTATTCCAAATTTCCGGAAAATTTTCAAACGATGAATTCCAAGTAAATGGACATCTTGTAGATTTCTGGAATTTTTGTAATTAGAAAATGACAAAAACGGATCGCGGAAAGGAGCATCTTCCACTCGAGCAAGACTCTAATAAAGACTAGCTCAAAGGAGGAGAAGAACGGATTTCCTCCCGAAATAAACGCGACGTTAAAAAGCTATATCCAAAGTAATTTATTTGATTCAACGTGTTTTTTCTTCCTTTTTTTTTCACGGACCATTTTTCCTCAAAAAAGTTTCTCGATTGCTCCGCGACTGAGCGCGAGCGCGGCAATTTTTCCATGAATGAGAAATACGTTTGTTTCTCGTTTTTCCCTTTTTTTCCTTTTTCAGTAACAAAAAGAGCAAAGTTTTTTTTTTTTTTTTTTTTTTCTAAAAAAGCGTGGAAAACGTGTGCGCGTTTGCGAAATTTTGCAAAGCTGCCAGAGTACTCGCGACGAAGCTAAGGTGCCGATTCGGTTTGTCGCGAAGCGATCAAGGTCCTTCTTATCCTACCGAGAGCCCGCGATAAGATAACTCCACTGACGACGTTCGACTTCCGATCGTTGCTCGAAACTTCGTTCGTCGCCTCCTTCTCGACGTTTATTCTTCCTACTTTCCTCGTTCGCCCTCCCTCTCCCCTCGCAATTTATTTCAAAAGGGAAACAGAAACTCCCGTAATTTCTCCGACGACGTCATAAATATACCTAGACTCGCGGCACATGGCATCAAATTGACGAAAAAGATTTTATATTAATTCTAGCGCGTGTAATTCTAATTTTTTCACAATATGCGTATAAATCTGACTGTTGAGTTTCACTGAGATCACGCGAGGGTAAGAATTTTATATTTTAACGTGTAACGAAAACACGCGTACAGAATAAAAATTGCCAACTTGAACACGTCTTTTTCTAAAATGTAAAAAGAGCAGATGTGAAATACAACGAACGTTCGAACTGAAAGAGGTAACAATTTATGCGCGTAAAAGTTCACCAATCCTCTTCACTAATCGTTCCTACAAGAATCCACGTTCAGATAAATCAGTGAATAATCGTCCCTTTAATCTGACGCTAACTAAAGTTCCATCTCAATAAATCAGGTTCAGGCAAGACGAATTTCCACTGGAAGAGGTCGACCAAGACACGGGAAATGGTGTCGCGACACTGTTCGACGATATTCGCGATATTGTAACGAGAGTTGCCCGATTTCAAGCCTCGTCACTGCCTACTCCAACACCAAGAACCCGCTTTGTTGTCTTTCAGACAACTCGACAAACAAGTGTCGTCGAGTCCCTCCGATCGGTCTAAATCTAAATTTTCAATAAATCAAGTTCAGACCGTCGAGGCACACTGACGTCGAAGAAAGAAACGAAAATGAAACGAAGCGAAATCGGTGTATACCGTGTTGTTCTCTGCACTGCTCACTCTTTTGCAACAAGAACTCGCGTTCAAACAACTCGAGAGAGAGAGAGAGAGAAGAGAGAAGGTTACTTCCTTCTCCGATCTGACGAAAAGGCAAACTTGTTCGGAAAAAATGGCTATCAGATCTCGTGGACGCGCAATATATATATATATATATCGATTCCAGAAACGAAGGGAAGAAGAAAGAACGGTCGCGGTTGTTGAACGAAGTGGTTCGGCGATTCGTGCGAATGTAGCAGCGTGGAACGCTTATGATAATGAGGCCTGGGCGATTACCAGACGGGGCCAGCGAGCAGGGAGAGATGATGTCGAGCCGATAGAGACGCTCAGACCGGATACAAAGAAGGTCGAAGGAGAAGAACCGGATAATCGTCACCGCGGTGCGGCGAGCTACGCACTGGCCTACGTATCGCGGTTCTGTCCGGCCCTCGGCCGGGCTGCTCTCTGCCTCTCCGCTCTGACCTTCTCTCCGCCAAGACGAAGAAGGAAGTCGCGTTTTGCACGCGGTACACCTGCGCAAACGGGCGCCCGGCCTCCTCCCACCTGCGAGCCACCTGAACCTACCTACCCGAGGAGCAGCCGATAGAAACCGTGTCCTGGACAGTTCCAGGGCACCTGACTCGCGAACATGCTCGCTTGTCCACGATAATTGCCTCGATGCAGCCATCCCCCGTCCCATCCCTCTCTTCTCTTCTCTTTACGGTTACGCACGTCCCAATTCATCGCTGCCTCGGCGAACGTTCGCGCGATTGTCGTCGCTGAGCAGGATTTTGGAACTCGCGAATTTTACGAATCGGATGATCCAGATTTTTCAAGAATCCTAGCTTCCTACTAGACGATGGGTGATTTTGAAATTTATTGCTACGAGGGGAAAAAAATTTTCCAACTATCCGAGTATTATTTAGGCACGATACTTCTGACGAACTATCTTTCTTGTCAAGTGCTAATCGGCTGGGAATTTTGGAACTCTCGAGTCACGAATTTTACGAATCGACGGATCGGATCGGATGATCCAGATTTTTCAAGAATCCTAACTTCCTACTAGACGATGGGTGATTTTGAAATTTATTGCTACGAGAAGACAAAAATTTTTCAACTATCCGAGTATTATTTATTACTAGGCACGATACTTTTGATGAACTAATTTTCTTGTCAAGTACTAATCGGCTGAGGAATTTTGGAACTCTCAAGTCACGAATTTTACAAATCGACGGATCGGATCGATGATCCAGATTTTTCAGAAAGATTTTTCCTAGCTTCCTACTAGACGATGGGTGATTTTGAAATTTATTGCTACGAGGAGAAAAAAATTTTCCAACTATCCGAGTATTATTTAGGCACGATACTTCTGATGAACTATCTTTCTTATTAAGTGCTACTCCGCTGAGGAATTTTGGAATTCTCAAGTCACGAATTTTATGAATCGACGGATCAGATCGGATGATCCAGATTTTTCAGAAAGATTTTTCCTAGCTTCTTACTAGACGATGGGTGATTTTGAAATTTATTGCTACGAGAAGACAAAAATTTTCCAACTATTCGAGTATTATTTATTATTAGGCACGATACTTTTGATGAACTAATTTTCTTGTCAAGTGCTAATCGGCTGGGAATTTTGGAACTCTCGAGTCACGAATTTTACAAATCGACGGATCGGATCGATGATCCAGATTTTTCAGAAAGATTTTTCCTAGCTTCCTACTAGACGATGGATGATTTTGAAATTTATTGCTACGAGGATAAATTTATATTCAAACGATCCGGGTATTATTTAGGCACGATACTTCTGATGAACTAACTTTCTTGTCAAGTGCTAATCGGCTAGTAGTACGAAATGACGGACACGGTTATTTTGAAACTCGTCGACGATTATTCCGGTGAAAGTTTGCGCGATCGTTACGGGGCAAGGCACGCTCGAACGAACGTGTTAGAAAGAAGTTGAAACTCGGAGAAGTTGAAAACAGCAAGAATGATCGCGAATAATCGAATTGATAACAAATGTTTCGGTAACAAACTCTCCGCGCGAGCCTTCTGTTGTAACCAGTGGCTACGTTTCGAGACACGTTCGACCGGCGCAACGGTCACCAGGAAGATCCTGGCCGAGCTATGATAACGGATTCTCCAGGTATACTGTTACTACGCCCGAGAGAGCGTACTAGTGAGAGACTGCCAAACGATCGGCACGGAACGAAGAATCGAGCCGTAAAGGAACAGTCTAAATGTACGTTGCTCCGCCAGCTACGAAACGCTTCCAATTAAACATTTTCTATTAGCAACAAGTGTCGAATATTTTACTTTGCAGCGAACGGCCGACTGATAACTAGACTGCGAACGTTATTTCTGCAGATTCGCGTCCTTACACGTGCATAGCTAAAGATACCAAGTCCAAGCGCGAAAATTTCTGCCGTCTCTTTAATGTTAATGATCAATTCTACACTTGGGACAATTTGCATGCTTCCTCGCGTTCGTGATTGTCCGCAATCTACCGATCAACCAAACTAAACTGTAGATTATTACATTTTTGTTTCCGAAAAAGGACAACAGATTTGACACATCTTTCAATCCCCCCGTAAATGTTACGCGTAATACGTAAAACGTTGGTTCGTCGGAAGAAGCTGCAACGAAAAGTTTCCAACAATTCCAACATTCTGTTCCCTGCGCTCTTGCGCTTTTACGGCGCGGAAGGGGAACCTCGTGGTGCTTCGAACGCGCAGATCGCAGCCACGGAGAGACAACCTGGCGTTTTCGCGTGGAAACTTTCTCCGACCACGCTATACACCCTCCTTCCCCCCCTGCCGCCCCGCCGGAGAGTTCGCGTGATCGTTTTCTCAAAAGAAAGCAGCCGATATACACTCCAGGTGGAAACCTGTTCGAGCCGTCGTCTCGCGTGACGAAAAATCGTCGGCAACAGCCGATGCAACGACGGATTATTTATTTATATCTCTAATCGCGGCGCAAGATTGATCATACTGCGCCGTGCTCGCGCAACGGAGCGCAAAGGTGAGGCGAGCCCGTGTCGCGGCCGTGTGTCCGATGGAAATTCATCGCCGGTCGCGGCCTTCGCCTTACCTCGCGGCAAACTTTATGAAAAAGTCAGGAAAAAAAAAAAAGAGCCCATCAGGGACAACTCTCTGCGGCGATTTTTTTGCCGAGCACGTTTAATATAGAAAACAAAAAACTTTGTATCGATTGCGAGAGGATATCTCGATTCGTACTCTTTTTTTTCCCGCCCTCCCCGGCCCGTTACGCTAAACGATCTAAGTTTGTTTCATGTCAGTTTCCTTCATACACACACACAAAATTACTGCAGAAGAATCAATGTTAACGCTAGAACACGCATCGAAATATTCTACGTGCAAATCACTCGGTGATTTAAACGACAATAATGATTAACAAATAAATAGGTTTATATACGGATGTTTGGTCGTCATAATCCAAGTTCGTGTCTAAAAATAATTTTAGAAATGATCGGTCGTAAACAAAGTAGTAAACGCGTGCTGAATAATCCAACTTATCATCTTACATTACGATAGGTTTACTTGGCTCGAAAGCTACCTTGGTAGCTTGCGAGCCGATCGTAAATAACGTCCAGTAAATAAAGAATATATTGTAGAAATAGGAAGTGGAATTCCCCCCGATTCGAGCAAACGTTCAAAGTTCGAATCAGTGCATCGAGGTGCAACATGTAAAGCGAGAAATGTTAATTCGTTGGAAATCTGCATTTCACCCGTCCCGATCGGTGGGACCAGCGCTACACAAATACTTCAACTTCCTGAAACTTTATGAAACAACGGAGTATCTCCCTTTCGTGGCCACGGTGTTAAGAAAAAAAATAGAATTCGCGTCAAGGTGACGCGGACCTCGTGGAGCGATACAGGCGTGGCCTTAACATTTGGCAGACACTCGATCTTTACAAACGCAAACTACGACGTCTCGTTTTTAATTCTTCAACCAGAGACGACGAGCTGATTCGTTGTTGCGCAACGTGACGAGTTGAGACTCTGCAGAAAGAACTTTCAAGATTTTTCCAATTTCGAGATTGGAGGAATATTTCCCAACTTTTCAGCTCGCCATCTCCGGTCCAAAGGTAAAATCAATTATTCGCTGCTACGCGTTTATTTATCCAAAACTCTGATATTCGTGTAGTCATTTCTCAAGAATGAAATCTAAGCTAACTCTGCCAACGACGTTCCCCACCGTATAAATAAATCAACATTTGGCATCAATTAGAACTTTGCGTGAAAAACTCGCGTAATTTCGCCCAATAGTCAGTCGATCGATGGTATATATCGAAAATCGAAAGGAAGAATTTACCTGAAGTAGTGCGATCCGAAAGGCGAGCAGTAAAAGGGATCGTTGTGCATGTGAGGTTGACCGGGTACTCCGGGTCCCTGGGGATGAGCGTGCGGCCCCATTGGACCGGTGGGTCCGGGGCCGCACATGCCAGGCGCGCCTTGCGGCTGCATACCGGCTCCGATCATGCTGGCTGCGGGCCCCATCGGATGGGGACCGGGATGATGCGGCGAGCCGACCATGTGGGGCCCGGGATGGTGCGGATGAGGCGAGGGACCGCCGCCACCCATGTGCGGGTGGGGCGCGTGAGGCGAGCCGCTCATCATACCGTGGGGTGGCATCGGGTGAGGACTCGGGGACGCTCCGTTCAGATGGGGTCCGCCGGTGACGCCGGCGTGCGGCGTCGGCGGGCCGCCGTGTGTCGGCGTGGTGGCCGGCTGCGGAGGCGGTAAACTAGGCGGCCCGGTGGGTCCGGTGGCCGCTAGCGGCGGCAGCGGGCCATTCGCCATGTTGTTCAGCTGGGTTAGCGAGGCCGCCGCCGACGCCATCGCCTGCAAGGGATTCGTGGCGCCGCTCGTCGTGCCGACGCCTCCACCTAGGCCGGTGCCGGCGATACTACTACCCTGACCGACGTTGTTCGCAGTGCCGACTATGCTGCTGTTGGCGTTGCTGTTGTTGTTGATGTTGTTGCCGGTGCTGTTCTGATGGCCGATGGGGTTACCGTTGCTGGAGCCGTTGCTGGCGGGACCGGTGGTGTTGCTGTTGGCGTTGTTGCTCACACCGCCGCCGAGCGCTTGCAGAGAGGGCGGCAGCGGTGGCGAGCCGGCGGGGGGCGCTGCCGGGCCCCCGAGGCACCGGCCCGACGGACCGGAGGCGGTTACGCTGCTGGGCGCTACCGGCACGCCGGCGTGCAGTGGTATTCCACCTGGGGGGCGCTGTGCCACCCTCACCGGCATCACTCCCCCCTCCACGACGCCCTTCACCCTCTCCTCGACGACCCTCTCCCGTCGGCCTGATGACTGGGGTACGACGACGAGCGCGGGAATCTCACGATATCTGTCGCCTCCTACGTCCAAGACGTTCCACTTTGCTGCAACTCGCCGAGCTGTGTTTGCTCTTGTCGCGCCAATGCGATTGATTCGTATCCCGAGTCCTGAATCCTCGGTCCCTCGTCCAAGTCCCACTTGTCTAGTACTACGTTTCACTACGTTTCAAAAGCTGCGCGTGATCCGACAATGACGACGATTGACGACGATCGACGACGATTTCGAACGTCGAGAACACGGAATGGATTCCCACTTTGGAAGCTCACCAAAAAGATCCACGGCGGCGTGCTATAATCACTGCGAACTTATCCGCATCCGCACACCGGATAGACGAACGGTTAACGAATCACAACACACTTCGCGGGTACGTTTCGAGGAAGCAGAGAAGCCTCGGACTAGGACGGAAGGGACGACGGCGGCACCACCACCACCACCACCACCTCGTGGTATCAAGCACGATCTCCAGTTTCTCGATACTCCGGTTTCGCGCGGCACTGCGAGGTACACAACGGTGTCGCGTGACACAACGCCAAGTTCGTCAACGCCAGTTGTTTCCTCTTTCTCGCTCCTTTCACCGGCTTTTCGAGAGATTCGCCTTCTTCTTCTTCGAGAGAGAGAAGAGTCGGACGAGAGGAACGCGCGCGTGCCACCTGTTCGCGTGTCTGTCGCCAACGACCTCAAAAGTCATCCGACGATCTTTCGCGTTCCGCGAACTGATCTTCCTCTTCTTCGGCCACGCCGCCGACGACTACGACGACGACGACGACGCGGGGACCCGAACCGACACAACCGAAGAAAACCAAGAAAAACGAGATGATCTCGATACGAGAGAATACGTAGAATACGTACGCGGTAGAAACGAAAATATACACTATCTATACTCCAACTATCGAGGCGATCACCACAAGGAAACAAACACACTTCGGCTACGAAAACTTTTCTCGTTTCTACGAAAAACGCGGTTTCACCTTTTTCGCTCGTACGCGACTACCACCGGTGCTTGTTGTCCGCACAACAAAGTACGACGTTCGTTCGTGGTACACGGAGACGAAGAGAGAACACAGCGAACAGCGATTCAGTGGCGACGAGTCGCGCAGAGGCATCCGCGTAGGGGGCACGTGGCCGTCACGTCGTCGGCGTCGCGGTGCGCACCTACGTCGCGGACCAGCACACCTCGTCTCCCGCCCATCCTGCCGGCCTTCTTCTTCTTCTTCTTCTTCTCTCCTCCTCCTCCTCCTTCAGCCAACACTCGTTGTTCTCGCCGCCGACTCCCGCGGGAACTTTTAGCATCCCGAACTCAGTCGCCGTTGGGCGACCCGAACATGAGGCCCGCGCGATCACCACCACGCTGCTTCTCTGCTACTACTCCCGGCTGGCCGCGTCTCGGCATAGTCTGTGACGCTTCTCGCGACCCCTCGGCTCTATGGTCCTTCCTTTCTACCACTGGATAGAAACACCGGCTGCTCTCTCTCTCTCTCTGTCTCTCTCTGTCTCTCTCTGTCTCTCTCTGTCTCTTCGAATCGACTCCGAAAACCAACTCCGACGTACTCTCTCTCTCTCTCTCTGTCTTTCACGCGCGCGCGCGCACGCGATACAAAGAACGAGGACGAGAGAAAGAGACAGACAGACAGACAGACAGACAGACAGACAGACAGACAGACTTGTGCGTACGAGAAACGAACAGCACGGATCGGAACAACACGAACAGCACGGAATGCGTGGTATATCGCGGTACGATCACTGATGGAGAAAACACACTCGTCGCGATCGACACCAAATGCAACAGACGAGGAAGGAGACGCAGACGGGTGGAGATGGGGGAAGAAGATCAAGACGAAGAGAGGCAGAACACGAACAACGCGGGACACAACGCGCGCGCGTTGCGTGTCACGGAACAACGGAGCGGCACTCTCCGCGAAAGAGTCGTATTCTCGACGAGAGCAATCGCATTACTGCGGAGCGGCAGGCGTGGCGGCGCTGCCGTCGTGCCCGAGCTTTCGAGGACAGAGCAGCACACGCTCTGGAGGGGAATAGCCACGCGAGGACACAGAGTGGGGGTAACGCTGTGCTGCCGAAGCCACGGCGAAAGGAGCGTCGTCGTCGTCGTCGGTCGGGAGCAGGCTCACGCATCGAGGGAAAAGTGGGGAGCCACGTGAGCGCCCGATGCCCCGGTGTCCACGCAACCGACGCGACGCGACGCGACGCGACGCTACACGACGCGACTCGACGCGACGTGGGACTTGCCTTACCTTGCGCGTTACCGCGCGCCATGCCATCCTACCTTTCCTTCTTCCTTTCTTGCCCGACGCTTCGTGGCCACCCTTCGCCCACCCGAACAACGCTCTGATTTTTCGTTCCTCGTTGGTGTGTTCACCTTGCGAACGCGCTATCGCGCCAGTCGTTGACTCATTAATGCCATTCGAAACGCGTCGACGGGGGGAGGGAGAGGGGTACTCGTCGATAAACGCGTCGATACGACATCTTTTTTTCTTTTCTTCTACATATATATATATATATATATATATATATTTTTAGTAGACGATCTATTTTTAGTTCCAGATATAGATACAGGTACTTGATCTAATCTTAAACTTCCTCGGTGTTCTTCGAGTTACTCCCGACTCCGAGTCGTATTTTCTTTCCTTCTTTTTTTTCCTTTTTGCAATAATTCGAGGATTATTTCTTGCTCTATTTTCAGTTCCGTATCTACGGAGAGTTAAAAAAGAAAGAAATCGCGTATTTGAGGATTAAGTTGGGGGAGGGGGGGAAATGTGGAAAAATTGTTATCGGCGCCTGGGTCGGTTTGCTGTTTCGTTCGTACGTTACAAATTGAACGGACCGTTGCGATACGAAGGCAGTTCTATTTTCCGGTAATCAATCAAAATTGAAACACTCGTTTCAACGTTGTATTGCGAATTCACTAATATTCCGTGCAATAAACTTTCCAACTTTCGAGCCAACGAAAGCCCCGTTGCAAACGGCGAGGAATTTTAGAAGAGATTCGAAATTAAAACAATTCGCAAATAAAAATGCGTACGTGCGTTATACATCCATCTTATATCCATCTACAAAGACAGACGTTAAAATTAATCGTTGCTCCATAGCGTGAAAATGGAGCGAAGCGACTGAATTTGTTTGGGAAACGATTGTTCGGGAGATCGTATCTTTATCGAGGATTATTGGAAAACAGTTTCACTTTCGCGTGATCCAAGGGAAGAGAAACTGGCGTAGGATTCATTCGACTAAGATCGCAGCGGAAGCCCAGAAATTCGATTTATCGGGCTCGGGGTCAAGTTGAACGCATTTGTACGGCGTGATGAAGAAGAATGGTCTACCACTTTGACACGCGGCGCGTGCGAAAACCGCTATCGCGCCGCTTTCTTCTTTCTTCTCTTCGAAATTTCCCCCGAGGAGCGATTTTTATTCCTTGTGAAAAAAAAATCTTCCGACCGAAGACTGCGAGAATTTTCAGCTGGCGCCAAAATGATTTCTAATAAAATCGCGAAAAAGCTGAAAATTACCGCAAAACTAGAATCGACCTCGCAAATCGACCTCCGAGAAACCGAACGAAGCTTCTTCCGTATCGCTTCCGCGAGAATTCGTCAAATTCGATCAGAGTTGTAGATGAAATTGGCCGACGAAAGAGGAAACAGAACGAGAAAATTGACGTCGTCCGTGCTTCCGGTTGATGCGCAAGACGTCCGGCTGAATTCTCGATAACGAGGGAAAGAGAGAGAGAGAGAGAGAGAGGGAGAGGGAAGGACAAGGGATTAGAGGAAGAAAGGGAAAGCAAGGGAAACTTTGTTATTTTCCGTTAAACGATAGAGGATACCTGGAATTTCCAGCGCTTTGTAAACGGTTCGTCTCGGGCCTCTTGCCACTCGGACAATGATACCTCTTGTCTCAAGCTCTACCTGCGTGGCAAGTACCGAGTTACCTGAGTCTCTCCTACTCCTTAGGTCGCGGTTACGGCTCCGTCGCCTAGCTCGGTACCGTTCCTCGTCTATTCTACGTGCTTGCGATTATCTGCCGTAGACTCTTCTTCGACTCGATCGAAAGAACATTCCACGACTGTTTCAGTCGCGAGTGCCAAAAGAGGTCGAATTACGAGAGAATAAAATACGCGGACCTTACGTCTATCCTGCTAAACGTGTCAAAGTCAGTATATATTCTTTCTAGCTAGCAAACGTTTTTATTTAAAGATACATAAATCTTTTCAACGAAAAGTGCACGTTTGACGGATTTCCCGTAAGGAAAACGATAATTACAACAGTTTGCGCAAACTATTAAGAAAATGGTAAATCATTTTATCTGTTCTGTTGGTTCTGACATTGAAACGGTACGCGCGAGTCGAGCGTCGCTGGAATAAAACAACCACAACCACCGAGTTCAAAGTTGGAGCGACTCGTTCGAGTTCTCGACTGCATTCTTCGAGAGTTCCAACGGGAGTTCCAATGAAATTTTCTATCGTGTGGGTGGTTTCTGGTTTACGCGGCGTGCCCCGATCTTCTGCCATTGGGCGTCCACGGAGAACGAGAGTCCAGCTCTTGGATAGACTACCGAGAATTCTCGGGGACCATTAATCTGCCCTCTGCGACACCCTCAGCCTTTTTCCAGCCCCCGGCCCGACCAGGTAAACACGCCCGGACCCAAACCATTGTCCAAAGACATTTCGTGAAACGAGCCAGCCTGTTTCCACTCAAGAAACCACCACGGCCGGAAATAAACGCGACCTTCGGTTATTAAAAGTAGTCGATGTATAATTTATTTTATTCGAAGGCCGCCTTCGATATGCAAAATTCAACGATAAAAAGTTCTTTCCAGCAATTTTTGTCACGCGGAAAAATTTTCTTTCTTTTTTTTTTTTTTTTATTAAGTGGAAGTGACGCCATCTCGAAGCAAAAAAAAAAAGAAAAATTAAATTAAAGTAAAAATTTGGCGAGTCTGAAACACGAAAATTTCCAGTAAAAAAGAAAGTAAGAGAAACGTAGAACGTTGAAAATGTAGCAAAAAGGCGAATAATCTTTTGCTGTCCTTCTAAAATGAAAGGGAAAGTAACTCGTAAAATAAATGTGTTTGGGATTACCCGGGAGACTAATTTAGGTTTATTGCCTATACCTGGAGGCTCGAGTCGTCGCCGTTCTTAATACCTGCACGAAACGAGCCAATATTTGTTCGAAATCAAACAGTATCTTTTTGAAGTCAACACCTAGGCAACTCTGAGATAGCCAAAATATAGAATACGCGACTTGCAACGAAAACGATCGTCGTTTCGTCCGTTTCATCGCGTCACGTACACACTCTGTGCAATTTGCCCAAAGTTTCTGCCAAACGAGTTTCCCAAATCTATCGCGTCATTCCGCGTGTAATTTCTCTCGAACTCGCCCACTTTCGCCCACCGATCTCAACGATCGGCCGGAAAACTAGCGGAGAGAATCGCGGATCTAGTCACCCAGTACCCTAGAAAAATTCCTCCGGTTCACGGTGAAGGCGAGCCTTCGCAAACCGCTGACGAGGAACGTGAGTTTTCATGCGGCAGGTAGCAGTGCCTACGTGTATACTCTCGCGAGCAACAGCAGCAGCAGCAGCAGCAGCAGCAGCAGCAGGTCCTCTTCGCGGGCGAAGGAATCCTCAGGTGACTCGTCGAATGTTGAACGTCGAAGCCGGGGGCCAGGGTCTCGGAAGGCAGGGAGGCGGGCGCAGCCGAAGGCAGGCGAGCAGACGGACGGGCGTCGCGCAAGAAGGAACAATTAGAGGCCAAATAAAGACGAAGAAGCGAGTCACAGTCGAGCGGGTTCGCAACGAGCGTGTGTGTGATTTCGGTCACGCCGCGCGCCTGTACGTTGACCTCTGGAGAAAGAGAGGTAGGAGGTGGAGGAGGAGGAGGAGGAGGAGGAGGAGGAGGAGGAGGAGAGCGAGAACGGGAGAGAGAGAGAGAGAAAAAAAAAGAAAGAAACGAAGAAACACAGGGGCAGACAGCTGAAAAAGGGAGGGAAAAAGACTGAACACGTAGCGGAGGGGAACGAGGAGAGAGGTGAATGGGGGAGGGGGAGCGAACGAGGAGAGCATTTGCTCACCGTTCGTTCGTTCGTTCGTTCGTTCTTTCTTCCTCTGGAACGAGGAGAGGGTTCTTCCTCGACTCGCCTCCTCGGTTCGAACTCGGTACTCGTTGCCACCACGAAGAGAAGGGGGAAGAGAGAAAGAGAGAGAGTTGAACGAGGTATGACCAGCGTGCAAGCAACAGAGACGTCGGTCGCGGAGGAGCGATAGGAAGACAGAGGTAGCCGGAGGAACGTTCAGGAGGCTGAGAACTCACTCGGAGAGAGCGAGCAACCGGCGTATACACAGGTTCACCGCGAGTTAATCGTGGATCGCCACCGTTCGATCACAGATTGCTAAAAACAGCTCTCTCCGATCTCCATCTTGCAAAATGCGAATTTTTGACGTTCCGAGGCCGCGGTCGAGAGAAGAAGACTAGAGAGAAGTCCAAGTTTTGGAAGTGTTTCGGAAGAAAAAGGGGACTTTTCTTCTCCCTCCCTTCAGATGGAATTGCAGAGGGATGTCTACATCTTCTCTCTAGTTTCATCACCTTTGTCGCAAGCGTGCCCCGCAAACAGGACTGAGAATCGTATCAGTAGTTGATTCCTTTCAACTTACATAGATTTAGAAATAAAATATGGAATGCCGTAAATTTGCAAAAATTTGCATCGGTCCACTGGACAACAGCGACAAGTTGAAGTTGACTTCCTGTATCAGTACGTTGGGAGTTTCTAAGGGGACGCGTTACAAACTTGCGACCACCGGCGTGACGTGATCCGATCTGAAGGAGAGCTCGGTACTTAGCCACCCGCAACTAAAACCAAGCCGGTATATCGACGAGTACGAAAAATTCCAAAACTACAAAAAAATACGTAGAATGTAGAAAGAAAACGACGATTATTTATAGAACCGGGTGTCTTACCGTACGAAAAGGAAAGGTGGAGTCGACGGAGGAGCGCGAGTCTGAAAGAAGCTTGGCCTGATAATCATGGACCGATACGTACATACGTCGTTGAACGTATATATCGAAAGTAGCAAAGGGGGAGGGCGGGGGGAGGAGAAGTGACTTCTTTAAAGTAGAGTATCCTGTCGCGGCCGATAAGTAATCTTGTACCGGAACACTGGAGGCGTGGATACGAGCCCTTTAAGAGCGGCTCATGTGTATTCGACATGCGTATTACGCGTGCTCCCCGGGATTTGTCACGCGTCGACTAAAGCCGCTTTCACAATACGACGGCGCGCAAGATTCCAGTTCACGAAAACCAGTCCTCCGGGCTCCTGGCTAAGCGACGAGACCAGTTTAAGGGTCAAGGGAAACGAAGTAACGCCCCGATGACAATTCGCTGTTAAATGGGCCACGAATGGATACGTTCCTCGTACGTGGCAACGTGTCGCACGTGAAACGAAATGAGACAGCTGACCGGCGATTTAATCCACCAGCCAACTTGGAATCATTTTGTCTCGAAAAGCCACTTCTCATGTCGCTTCTTAGTTTTTAACTGCCACTACTGCCGCAATACCTGGTATTGTCAGTCTTCGAATATTTCGACAAAGAGCGAGAATCAAAAAGCGTGTGTCTGATCTGTTGACTGATTCGATCGAGTCAGCCACGTCGAAACTTCACCCCACAGTCTCGGTCTTTTCATTGACAGACTTTGTCGAGACACGACGATTATCGAGGTTCCGCCGTTTCAATTACCCGCGACAAATTTGCCTGTTGCCGGAAGACAGGCTGGGAACAAGCCGAAAAATCGAATTAGAGGGGAGGGAGCAGCTAGGTGAGTAATGAATCCAGTCACCTGTAGATCCGTAAACGCCTTAGTAGCCCAACGTCATTGAGCAAACAAGCATCGGCACCCTTGTGCGAAGGCTCGTGGAAGTACTCTAAGCTCGATATACTTAGCGGTTACCCAATCAACCTCAATCTAACCCGTAGCTATCTACTAACTCCTTGCCGTGACATCGGTGCGCGGATCTCGTTGAATTTGACCCAACTTCGCATCCCCCCACCCCCCGAGAAATACGGATCTCATTACGGATTCCCGATTTGCTTCTTTGCGTACACGTTCTCGGCTCCACCACCGTTATCTAGCTGCTAGTGTTCGATTAAATAAAATCATAATTGGTTCTCTCTGAACGTGAAGGCTACAGTGTGACGTGCAAATTGCGTTTCAGCGAATAGTTGACCGAGAGAACGCGATACTTGGTTACATGGTGAACCGTAAGTTATCATTTCGATACACGAAATTCACAATTGGACAAGAGTTTAGTTTATTTACCGAATTGAAAATTTCAACAGTGTGTCGCGAGTGAAAGAAAATTATCAAAGAAAATTCAAATCGAATCCACGTGAAACAAAGATCGTATCCTTGCGAGTATGCGAAATAAAACCTGCAAGGGGTGTCTCGGTCCGATATCGCGGGTCAGAGAGCAAGGTAATCGCGGCGGAAGAAAAAGAAAAGTAGGAAGAAAGAGTAAGAACAATGTAATAGAAGGTTGTTTACGGGCGAGTATCGAGGGGGAGAACGGTTCGTCGCGGAGGATTAAGGGGCAATCTTTAGGGGTCATCTAATTATGCGGTAAAACAGCGTTAATTCGCGGTTAATTTCTTAACGAGATAACTTGCTGGCAAGGCAAAGGGTGGCGCGCGGTCGCGTTGCAGCCTCTAATGGCTCCGCGTGGCTACGTCCGGCTAAATAAAAAACGACTAGAGCATCAGGGGGAGAGGGAGAGAGAGAGAGAAGAAAGAGAAAGAGAAAGTGGGGAAGGAAAGACCAGGTGGATAGAGGGGGTGGATGAAAAAAGAAACGGCTGGAGCGGTGTGTTAATTAATTGGCGCGTAATTAAAAGCCGCAGCGACACACCGTAGTTGGACTGTCTCTCTCTCTCTCCCTTCCTTTCTCTCTCTCTCTCTCTCTCTCTTCTCCTCCCTTCTCTTCTCTCTATCGATACACTTCAAAGAATCGGTAAAGCTGAAAGATATCGGTTTAGCCAGGGCGCTACCCCGCGACAAGTAGGCACTTCGTGACACAGAACGCGAAACCGACCGCGTGAAAAAAAACCCGAGTAATTAGAAGAGGAGCGCCCCGAGAGGGATGATCCGAGAGAGCGAGCGGATCAAAAGGTGGAGCGCCGATAATCGAAAGATTCGGGCGCTGACGAGAGACACTCGACACTTTTTGAAAAGTGGTCGAGTGCTCCCTCTTTCGCGGACAGTTCTCCCCTTTCTGGCGTCGTCTTTCCCGCCGAGACTTGGGACAAGAGGAATCGGAAATCGGAAATCGGTCAGCTGTATTTCCGCCCTGTCCTCTACCTCTTCCCAGTGAGAGGAAAATTCTCAATCTGGCTCACTTTCTTTTTTTATCACTGAAAGTGACTTTAACGGGGGTAACCCAGAAAATGCAACGCTCGTGCAACGAAAATTAGCGATTGATCGATTTGGGTCACGTGATTCGCGAGGGGGCGTGGCGTAGACCTCGAGTGGGAGTGGCGTTGTCTGGTAGATCTACCGAACGATCGCGACTGTAATTTGTTTTCTATCGATTCAAAGTTTTATGGCAAAAAAGTCGTCTTCATTTCCTAGTCGGAACAGTTGCTCCTGGGCCGAAGCGTACTGGGGTACGAGTCGTGCAGTTTTTTCTTTAGTACAGAACGTGTGTTGATAAACGTGTGTTATTCACGTCTTTAGTACCAAGACTAGTGTGTCTTTGTGTGTTCTTTTATGGATTCTTAATCGAAGATTCTGATCGATCTGACAAAGCTCGAGTAAGATACAACTTTGATCGCTCTGTCCAAAGTTGAAAACATCGAATAATCTCATCTCGCGCCCGTTTTTCTCCGTTCGTAGCCATTTGTCGATCGAAACCCGAGTCCTTCGCGTGATCAGAAATTTCAATAGTACAATTGGAAACCCACTGAAGACGAATTGATTAAAATTAATTTAATCTTACAAAGTCGCGAGACTCGAACTTAAAAATAAAACCTGTTACTTTCTATCGTTCTCTGACTTCGATCGCTCGCCACTAGCACGAAGAATCCAAGCTTCTTCTTTTTTCATCGAACTCACGCGACTCTCGAGCAACGTTCGTCGAAAGAAGAATGAATAATCGATGCGATCCGCGCGTCGTAGTCGCGAACGCGACAAAGCGGGGGACCGCGTCGAATGTACAAAATCAAAATAATTAAATGTCGCGATGACATTATAGCACGTCGTTGCACCGGGTCCTCGAGACGATACTCCGAAGCGCGCGCTCTCCTCTCGCGGATCATTAAAAGAACGGGGCTCCCGCGAAGACCACTCAACACCGGGGCACAGGTGAGGAATTTTTTTCTTTTTCCTTTTTTTTTATCGCAAATACAGCAGAGAAACCTCTCAATCTCTCTCGTGTCACACTGTCGTTCGTTTGTTGTCATTTTTACGCGGGTATTTCTTCACTTTTATACAGGAAACTTTGCGTAGGGAATTTAAAGATGCAAAAATGCACGGAATGCTCTGAAATGTTCAAAGTAGAACACGTGTGTTATAACTTTTAGCAAATAACAATTTTAAATAATGATTTTTAGTGCTCCCACCTGTGCTTGAATATACAATCTAATGACGATGTTATTGTTGAACATTATTGTTGAATCGTTCACTTCACAAAATTTATATGAAAATTAACATACGTATCATTGATCCAGAATTAACGTAAAATAAATTAATGTGTAATACACTAGGTATTACAATTCAAAATATGGCACCGAGAAAAATACCAGAGAAAGACGAGTCGAACGAACTTGTCTTTCGAGGCAACGCTCGCAACGTTGAACAACAATTTCGAAAATCGCGAAGGAGAACGCGACGCGATAACGGTGGGAAATTCGTCGGCAACCAGAGCGAGGAAGAAGTCGAAAAATTGCGAGTTCTAGTTCGCCGGACTTATCTCCGTGCATAATTGGTCGTTCAACGTTTGCCTTGATGATAAGAGGATTGCAAACGCCGGCGAACAAAAATTACCCAGCAAAACGCGAAATTCAAAATTGATCGTATTTCGTTTTTATCGCCGGCCGTTGCTTATTCCTTTTGTCTCTCCCTCCCGCCGGCTCGGCCGGACGGTTCCGTTTTAACGATACTCGGACGCTCGTTCCTTCGCAACACAGAAAATGAAAATAAATTTCGCAGATGGTATCTTGAATTATTCCGCGGCACGAGAGGGAGAGGGAGAGAGAGCACGAGACCCGCTGTTCACATTGTTGCTCGATCATCGTGCATAAATCTCTGATATTATTAGCATTAGCGACTCGTTTTTTTTTTCACAACGACAAAGATCAAGAAGTCGTAATTCTGATTATAAAAATTTTATAACAATACTTTTTTAAAAGTTGCAGAATATTGAAAGAATACTATTACACTATTTATATTAATATAAACATTATATTATACTAAAGTCATAATTTTTTATTATAAAAATTTTATAAGAATATTTTTTTAAAAATTGCAGAATATTGAAAGTGTGCAATTATACCATTTATATTAATATAAATATTGTATACTAAAGTCATAATTTTGATTATAAAAATTTTATAAGAATACTTTTTTAAAAATTGCAGAATATTGAAAGTGTGCAATTATACCATTTATATTAATATAAATATTGTATACTAAAGTCATAATTTTGATTATAAAAATTTTATAAGAATACTTTTTTAAAAATTGCAGAATATTGAAAGTATACTATTATACTAGTTATATTAATATAAATATTGTATACTAAAGTGTATTTTGATTATACAAATTTTATAAGAATGTGTTTTTAAAGTTGCAGAATATTGAAAGTATACTATTACACTATTTATATTAATATAAACAATATATTACACTAAAGTCATAATTTTGAGTATAAAAATTTCAGAATATTTTTTTTTTAAATTGCAGAATATTGAAAGTATACTATTATACTAGTTATATTAATATAAATATTATATTACACTAAAGTCATAATTTTGAGTATAAAAATTTTATAAGAATATTTTTTTAAAAGTTGCAGAATATTGAAAGTGTACTATAATATTTCTCCAAGGTTCCATTTTTCCCTTCTCTCTTTTTTTTCGCTGTCACTCGAAAGTTTGCAGCACCCTCTTTTCCTATACGAAGCAAATTTCTTTTCATTAATTTTCGTTAATTTCTGGATAATGCAAGTACGATCGTTTACGTTTGCTCAAAGAATCGATTGTCCCTTTCGAAGACTCAACACTTTAGTACGTACTCTGAGAGACGTGAATTTATATAAAAATTCGCGACGGCAACTGGCTTCGCAAACGTTTCACGGTACAACTGAACTGCGTTTCGTCGTCGGTTGATCAACGACTAACTAGTTAAATGTAATTAAATGCGGTGCAATTAGAAAACATCGCGGCGAGGACGGCGGAAGGGGTAAAATGTCAGATGACGCAGCGGCTCGTAAAAACTTCCAGCCACTTTCGAAGTCGGCCGGGAATAATCTTGCGACCATAAGTGGAACGCAAAAGCAAAGGAGAAACTTTTCCTAGGCGAATCATCGATCCCTCGTATTTTTCATTCTCACGTTTGTTTATATATCTCTTTCCTCCCTGCCGAGACTTTTCCCTCCCTTAAAGAGCAAGTGTAACGAATCTCTTTCGGAATTTGTGCACCAAAGCGAGTGACAATGACAGAAGAGCCTAGAATAATTAAACCCAATAAAACAATAACCAAACGTAATTTCAAATATTCCATCTAGAGTCCTATTCCACCTAAAGAATTTTCATTGCCAAGTCCCGAGAGTCCAAACTGACGACGGAATAATTTTAAATTGAAATAAATTACAATTCCAAGAAAACAAAACGCGCAAAAATCTCCTCGATATCTCGGAAGTTTCTGATCGGTGATTACCAGTTACAGATCCGTCGCAAGAACATTTTCTATCCACCCTCTGCGTGTATTCCTTACTTGGAGACAGTGGTAAATCAAGGGTGGAAAAATCGAGGGGAAGCGATCAATTAGCAAAACTTTGTGGAACTTCCGCGTAAACGCATGCGGAGGATGCAGGAGGATCGTTCGCGCGATATTCGCGTCTGGGACCGGGGGGCCCCCGTTTTCGAAATTCTGCACCTTCGTTTGATCGGTACGCGTGCACCGCTTTGGCCGACGGAACTGTTAGCAGGCCAGGACTCCGAAGCCCCCGAGTTGTATCAAAACGCACATGTATTTTTTCTCCCGCCGGTTCGAAACAAATCCTGCCAGTGCGTGTTTTAAACACTTCTATGGGATCGTTCGATCGATACGGCGTGACGAGGGCGTCTGAACGAGCGAACGTACGAAACGTATTAATAAATTGCACGTCGTTTGATATCTCTCGCGTTCGGTGGCCAAAGACGCGAACGTCCGTGTCGTTAACACCTCGCCGCGCTCGCGATACGAATTACGATCCCGATTTGGAAACGAAAGGCAAGTTACGAGTCCTGCGAAAGAGCCTGCAAAAACATGGATCGGCGAAGTTGAAGTATTTACGTTTCACGAGAAATCGTTTAAATATATAAAACCATACCCGTTGCGAAATCGCAAAATTACCAATTGGCCGTGTTTCGTTTTACTTTTAAATTTCGATTCTCTGAACTGAAGATTAACAAAAGTAAAGTTTAACAAATGCAAAGCGCGTCCTGCGATTACGGTGAAAAATGAATAAATAATTAAATATGAATGACTGCGCTATCAATCCTTTAACGAAACGCGCGTTGAAACATCATCTTATTTAGACGTGAATTTAATTCCTGTTTAATTCCACCGTGGAATGGAGCAACGTCCATCAGGGACAGAGTCTTTCCAAAATCCACCGGTCCCGAAACGTGTTAATACAGCCGGCTATGAATCAAAGTCCCGTGTCCCTCCTATATTTACAAAATATAGGGGCTAACTTTTATTAAAAAAGAAGTCCATTAATCCACGTAATCTCTGTGTGTGTATGTGTGTGTGTGTGTGGAACGGCCGCGTCTTTGCGCGCGACACGACCCTTCTTCTCGTTGGAATATCGATAGAACGATTCGTTTTTCCCCGATGTGTGAGAACCTCTTACGCGTTTCGAATGCTGCATTGAGAACCACTGGCTACGCTCGGTCGAGTGTAGCGAGGGGATGAGGAAGGAAGGAAGGTGTGGGTAAGGGAGGGTAGAGAGACCAAGAGAGCAAGAGAAAGAGAAAAGGGGAAGATAGAGAGAGAGAGAATGATAGAGAACGAGACACACACACACACACACACACATACACACACACACACATAGAGAGAGAGAGAGAGAGAGAGAGAGAGAGAGAAGGGTGCTGCAGGGGGGTCGGATGGAGTAAGAGGGGTGCAGAGGTTGGTGCCAGGGTAGGTTTTGATCAATATCTCGCCCCCACCCCACACCACCACCCTTCGTGACGGTACACCATGCCCCCACCAGAACCCCATCACCCGACCACCATGAATAACTAAGACCATATAGCGGCCTGCAGATTAAATACATCGTGGTACCATACGATCAAACCACCCTCAACCAAACCCACCCTCTCCCCCCACGAGCCCACACCGCCTTCACCGCCGCTGCTACGACGACCACCGCCACCCTTCTTCTTCCTCCCCCTCCCCCTCCTCCTCCTCCTCCTCGTCCTCCTCCACCTCCTCCTCCTCCTCGCCCTTTTCACTCAAACCACCATTCTCTCTCTCTCTCCTCCCTCTACAAAACCAGCCTCCCCTCGCCCCGCGTCCCAGCCCTGCGACCCTGCTCTTTAACAGCTACCACCGCTTTCAACGTCGTCGACCATCGTGTTCCCGTAAGAACGACTGATTTGCCGCGCCACCGAACCGAAAGGGGTGGCCGTGTGGACGTGGAGAGAGGAGCAGCAGCAGCAGCAGCAGCAGCAGCAGCAGCAGCAGGAGGTGGAGGAGGAGGAGGAGGAGGAGGAGGAGGAGAAGAGGACGACGCGGAGAGAGCACACACCAGGGTGTGGTGGGTGCACCAGCGGAGCGGCAGGTCGGTGTGCGCTGCCGCTATACGGAAACCCCTTTTCCTCCGCATTCCGATCTCTCGCGTTTTCCCACGGGACTTTGCCCCCGTGCAAACGTACGCGCAAGGACAACGTCCCCCCGGGGACCGTTTTGTGACACCAGCGATCGCCGATGCTACGCGCTGCTCCACCGGAAAGAAAGAAAGAAAAAAAAAAAAGAAAAGAAAAAGAAAGATACCGGAACGATCAGTCGGTTCTCTGTCTTTGCGTGCGCCGCGTGTCTTGGATTCAACGTCTTGGCCTGTCCCTCGAAGTTTAGGAGGGAAAGATGGACGAGGGTTCGCGAGTGAAGTCCACTGATTCGTGGAACTTGCGAGGAACTTACGGTTCACGAGTGAAGGTTTCTATCTTGTCGCGTCTGTCGAGTTAATCTTTATCACTGATCGATAATTGATGCCCGTCTTTCGCCTCTTTTTCGAATCGAGATTCTTTTCAATTCTCTGCAGGTTCCAAATCTGCAAAGCCGTATCTCGGAGGCAATATTGACGATCAAAGAATAATTGTACAGCACGCTCGAATGATCAAGGTGGCGCACAGAGAGGTCCGAGATCCCGGTGGTTTGCTATTAGGCGCTAATTTAGTTGTAAGCTATAGGGTTGTCAGGAATGAAAGGGATCCTCGGGGACGATGTTCACCCTGATGAAGGAACACCGCTCCTCCAGTTTCTTTAAGAAAGGTATTAAAAGAGGGATGAAACGGTCGAGGAGGTACTTCCTGAAATTTGATCTCCGACGTCTCCATTGATGGCGAGCCCTTTTGTTCAAAAGTCACCGCCGAAAGAAATTTAAAAAAGAAAAAAGAAAATTTTCTTCCCGCTCCCTGATGCAATAAAATAACTTTTTTAACCTTCTAACCTTGTACGAAACGTCGATATGGATCGTGCATCACTCTCGTGCTTCCAATAAAACTATTTTCTCTCGCTATGACTTGATTCTGAGATACAACCATGTCTCGTTACGTCTCCCTCAATTAATTTATACCTTCCCAAGTACGTGGCAAAATGAAGAAACGTCAGTAAATTACCAAACATTTTATTGCAACCTGTTCTTGCATTCGATCTCGATCCCATGTCAAGAGATTAACAAGACCAACCAAGACGTGTTTCTTTGCGAGACATTTGGAAACCAATCTAATATACGTTACCGGAATCAAAACCAGTTGTACGTATCGGTATAAATGCTGGCGTATAAATCGCGTATAAACAATCGCGCGCAATGAAATATTTGCATTTCAATAAGCGGCGCGAGCTGCCGGTAACATTAATTACCCGGTGAACGATATGCTTTTTACTATAACGATACGCTTTATGCTACCGAGTCACGTCGTTTCTCGTATGTTCCCGTGTGACGTCGAGTGTCGCCGCTCGTGATACGCGGGGCACTTCTTCGTTATCCGGCACCGCCACTGCGTTAAGTGATAACACCGTTTATTATCATCTTCGTAACTAATGCTCTCGCAGTTAACCATCTAATCAGGGGCCGTCGAGTATCGCACCGTTAGAGGACATTTTGCGACCCAAGCGCCATCTGTCACACGTCTTTTCGGCGCCATAACCTTATCGGTGAATCGTACTCAGTCGTCCCACTATTTTCACACATATTTGACCATTCGGTGGGATTTGTAATTTGTTCACATCAAACATGATTTTCATCATCGATTACGATATTTATACAAGTGTACTATTTATATTTATACAGTATTTTAGTGAGAAATAAATTGTACGTTGTTACCTCAGTTGACGTCTGAACAACTAGCGCCGCCTTAGCCGTGACAACTAGCGCCACTTTGACCCTAACAACTGTACGCGTATTTAAGTATTTAAGTAACACGAGCTGCAAATCATTTTGATCGTGCAACTAATATATATATATATAAAAAATTCAATAAAAAAAGAATCACAGGTAATTCAATTCTGACCATAAAAGATTCAGAGTTATAAATCTTTCCAAGTGATTCAGCAGAACAGCCAAAATCGAACTGCTACTAGCGACGTATCCGATCTAATCTAACTCGGCGAGTTACCGCGAATGCGCAGCAAATTCATTCGCAAACGACAGATAAAATGTTAACCTTATCTTTCTCCCTTTCAAATATACGAAATACGAAATTCTAATTATAACTTCGTCATTTTCTTTCTTTCTTTTTTTCTCGTCCATGTTACGTAGATTCTAATATGATCATATGGCGGCAGCGTCACGCTTTACACGCAGAATTCTGATGGGACCCCGAAAGTTGCTACTAATTTCTGATGGAAACTCACGGTGTCGAAACTTAACCAATTACGTATTAATCGGATCAGCGGACTTTATCGCGCGTAAAACTTTTCCTCGCCGCGGGTGGGGGGTAATCAACAATTTCGTCGAGTGGGACGATTAGGCGTGGATAGTTCTAGGGACTTTGATACAACAGCAGATCTGTGTAAAAAAAGAAAGCGAACGAGCGCGCTAACTCGCGATTTTATCGTTCGATGAAGAAGCCTCTTGATTCTGAATCGACTGAGACAGAGTGAGAGAGAAACGACCGTTCAAGTACGACGAAAAGAAAATATGAAATTAGCGATTGTAATACACATGGGATCTAGGACATTAGCACGCGCACTTTGCCGGTGTTTGCAGAAAATTCATAAATGCTTCGTTAGAAAACCATAACGAAAATATTTCTCTTATATATACATATAGAAACATGGAAATTTCTCTGTATAAAATTTCTAAATTAATCATTCGAACCACTTTGATACTTGACGTGACCGCGTGACCGCGTTTGAATATATGCGTGTTCGTTTATATATTTATATATTAATTTACTACATTTAGTACTTCTGCATATCTAATTTTCATCTATAGACTTGCATCTACATAATACCGTCGGAAAATAATACCGTCAAAAATTACTTCCCGAAGGCTTAATGTCTCGCAGTCTGCCGATTCTTCAGAATAAACGAAAAAAAAAAAAAAAAAAAAAAATGGGGGGAAAAAAGGAAACGAAAAAGGAAAAGAAAGGCAGAATGATAGACGACAACGCGTGAAACGCCGATTCGCAGCGGCGCTGCCGATTCTCGGACGGTGTTCCGAATTCGCAGCCACATCGGTTTCCAGGCGTCGATCGCTCGGATTTCTAAGCATCTGGCCGCAGATTAGACTGTACACTCCTGTTATTGAAATACTTGCTGCGTACTTACTCGCGGAAGTATTCGCGAGCCAACGAGGGGAGGGGGGGAGGGGTTTGCGAGGAAGAGAGGGGAGAGGAAGAGAGGCCAGCAGATAGAACGAATAATTCGACTATGGATAAATGTTGCCAGCCAGCCTAGGTAGCCCTACGCGAGAGAACTATCGAAAAATCGATGAAGCAGCAGCAGCAACATGGTCTCTCGATCTCGCGGAACTCAACTACCGCGCCATGGAACGAAACTTCAAAAGCGATCGTTTGTTGTTAGTTGCAGATTAGCAAACAGGTTTCTCCCTTGCGGACCATCCTCCTGGCCGGATCTCCGTTTTATTCCCGAGTAAGAAACAGCCGCGCAAGAAACGAATTGCCCGATTCCCGATAGCACTTGCTACCTTTTCATCGATTAATCGAAGGCGGACTTGGCCTTTGGAGAATGTCTTCGCGTCCGAGTGTCGGACGCTCCTCGCGCGCTCCTTCCCGGTTTCTCCGTTCGAGCTCCGATCGCCGCTACGACACGGCGTCGTCTCACCGGTCGTGTTCAGGAAGCAGTCATTTGTATAAACAGCTACGTCATCGCGGTACCGGGTTCAGCCAGTGTCGACGCTTCGAAAATATCGCCACGGACGCTCACCAGCGCCTCACCAAGTTTCCATCCTTTCGTCTCTCGAACGACTTCGAAAGAGCGAGGCTGCTCTTGCTCCGCGGGGGAAGAAGAACGGGGCAGAGAAGGAGGATTCGATTCTATAACACGTCGGCCGGCGTTCCTACGCCAATTGCGCGCAACGAAAAATCCCTAGGCGATTCACTAGCCTAGCGAGACGTCTTTGGATATACGCGTGTATTCAGACAAAGTTACACCATCGTTTGAAACTTTAGTACAGAGTATAGCGACTGGAGTAAGTTTGTGGCGCGAACAATTATCTTATTTCTACGTCTTTAAAATTAAAATACGTCCAAGGGGGTATTTGGGCCCCATTTATATTTCTCCTAAAGTGAAAGAATTGCACAAAGTGTAAATGAAAAATGAAGAAACGTGTGATTTTTTTGAGTTTTACGTTCAACCTCTTCTTTTTGCTTGCCAAACTGAATATAAGACTGAAATATAAAAATGGGGATCTTAGAATGTTTAATTTACCGTGCCCGATACTATTTTGCAGTAACGAAATTGTAATTAATTGCAGCGATAATAGGAGAAGAATTCATCCACCAATTAATTAGGTCCAAGCACGTTAAATTTCATACTATGTAACAGCAAACGTCACGTGTTCAATTAATTTCTCAGATAATGTACCTAATCTACGAGCCAGACTCGGTTTCGTCATCGAACGAAACATCAATCGGCGTATCAATCGCGAGACGAGTCGAATCTATCGGTGGAAACAGAGGTTAACTTCGCCGAGGTTATTTCGTTCGTGCTCCGGTGAAAACGGAGTTTAGAGTGCGTTCTCCGGGTAGCGTTTGGTACCGATTGAGACAGGTCCGGCGGTGACGGTCGACCAGTGACCAAAAGTGATCCATCGCTTTAAGGTTGAGCCCAGGTTCGTTGGTTCGCGGCTACGCCGTTGCTACTCAGGATTCCAGTTCTCCTCCGGCCTCCCCTCGAACCCCCCCTGTTCGTTCCAGCTCGGATCCCCGCACCCTCCGGCAACCTAGCCCAACGCGCCAGGAACCTGTTCCGCCCTTCCTCTCTCTTGTCGTTGTCTTGCTCCGTCCTTCTCTTTCTCCCTCTTCTCTTTCCTTCTCCGCAACGTTGCCCTCTCTTCGTCTAACCTCTCCCCCCCTGTATCACACACACACACACACACACACACATACACATACATACTCTCTCTCTCTCTGTCTTTCTATTTCTCGTCGTTCTATCTTTCTCGTTGTTCTCTGTCAGTCGTGCACGCTCTAGCGTCGGGCTGCTGCACGTCTACAACCGTAGATATTACTGTTGCTTGTGGAACGAGGAGAACACGAGAGGAGAACGGGGCAGAGGGGACGGAGAGAGAGAGAGAGAGAGAGAAGGACACGAAATTATAGTGGGAGAGGGAGAGCGGCAAGATGAAGAGAGGCGAGGCACCGTGCACGTGGATGAGCGAGAGAGATGGAACAACCACGGACTACGGAGGAAGCAAGATGGTTGACTAGAAGCGGACAGAAGAGAAAGAAACTCTGTGCACGCGCTGCCATTGTTTGCAGCGTGTGTCTCTCCTAGCTCTCTCTCTTTATCTCTCTCCGCCCTCCGCCGCCGCACTCTGCGTTTGCTTCGCTCGTTCTTTCTGCTTTTCTCTCTCTCTCTCTCTCTCTCTCTTCCCCGTCCCCGTTTCCCCGTTCTTTTCTTCCCTTTTCTTTTCCCTCCTTTTTTTCTGTTCTTTTTTTCTCTCCTTTTTCTCTACCGGTTCACTCTTGCTCTTGTTCTCCTCTCCTCTCTACGGCTGCTGCACACACACGTATACACACATGCAAGTCCTCTTCCTCCTCCTCCTCCTCTTCTTCTTCTTTTTTTTTTTTCTTTCCTTCTCTTCCTTTTTTCAGGTTTGCTACAATTTTTACCTATCGGGGCAGAGCGCGCGCGATTCGCGGACGATCTCGCGGGCGGCGAGAACAACGATGAAAAGGACGAACGAAGGTGGTGGAAAAGTCCGACAGGAGGATGCAAGGTTACTCTGGAAGAAGGACGTAACTGGGCCGATGATCCTGCCGCGGAGAGAGGGAGAGACAACTCTCCTCGACCTTTCTTTTCAGACGCTGCGCGCTTTTTGTCTCGGACGAACGCGTCTCTCCTCTCCCGTGCCTCTCCGCCGCCGTTCTTCCTTCGCTCTCTCTCTCTCTCTCTCTCTCTCTCTCTCTCTCTCCTCTCACTCTCTCTCTCTCTCTCTCTTCTCTCTCTCTCTCTCTCTCTCTCTCTCTCTCTCTCTCTCTCTCTCTCTCTCTCTCTCTGCACGCTTCTCTTCCTAGCGTCACGGGAGATCGGGGAGACACGTTACCAGGACGATGATCTCCGCGAGAACGCGCTTCCCGCGCAATCGACCGCCGCGCGCTTTCGGCGGGAAATTCGAAACGTCGGTCAGGCTTGCTTGGTTCTACTTGGAAACTCAACTTGCTTGTCGACGGAAACGTGCGTAGTTTCGAACTGTGTATCGTTGTTGAGGAATCAAAGATCCACAGATGATCTAGACAGATTTAGAGGATCGATTTGATTCGTCCGTTCCTCATTTTTCCAGTCGAATTTAATAATACCTCGAAATAAGGTAAAAAAGGGTTAGTACATCGAATTTGCAAACTTGCTTTTACAAACGAAATTTCTGTTCAACCACAGACTCACGAGAGATCTTGCTCTCGCGTATGCACAGGTGTTCGATTTCATGTCGCGTTATCACGTTATCTTCTCTAGTTTCGTTTCGATCGTCACGATCATTCATTTTGCATTTCCACTTGTTACAGCTACGTACGGATTGTGTCATCGCTTGACGAAGCATGCCCGTCGTATCGGTATAAACGCGTTCAATGTTTACAGGAAATCCCGGGTTAATCGAGATCGAGGTTCTTTTTTTTTTTTTTATATCTGGTAGTTGTCGAGAGGAGAGTTCACGTTTGACAGCTACACGCATAAATACATACGTGTATTTGAATGCACGTGAACGCTGGTGTAACCTATATCGTTAAAGATAATGTCAATTCGAGAAAAAAAGGACAGAACTAAGCCTCGCGTAGACACGATAGAACGCGCGGCTTAAATACTCGACAAAACGAATTCCCCGCTTCCTCGATCGAGCCGTACACGCAGGAGAGAAACGCGATTCTTTCGAGCGTACGACTTCTAAACCAGTTTCCACGTCGTTCCGTTGCCCCGCGCGCCGGTAGAAACGCTTCTTCTTTTCTAAGGCAAGACCTTTTTGCGCGTGCAGCAGAACGAAAAAGAATACCGCGAATAACGCAAGAAGAAGAGGAAGCAGAATAGAAGTGGAAAAATAAGAAAAAGAGGATAAAGCGATGGAAAGAGGGGAAAGAAGAGGGAGGGAGAAGAATAGACGCGGCCGGAGACACTCGGACACTCGTTTTTTATGTCGCCTTTCAAACAGGTTTTACATTCGGCCAATATTGTCGTAGTAAAGTGTTCTTGTTTACCGTGTCGATAAGCTTGTCGCGTATCTTTTAAGCGGGTGCGCTTGTTGGGCGCCAATGGCAGGCGAACTCGGCTCCCTCTCTCGTCCGTCTCGTTTCCTCTTTCGGCCGCAAGTTTGAGTGGTGGCGCGCGCGAGACACCGAGTCGAACGTCGCTAGTGAGCCGCGGGGTTGGGATCTTGGTTCCTCCGGATGAGAAAAGAAATGCACAAAGAAGAAGAAGAAGAAGAAGAAGAGGTGGAGAAAACGATAAAGAAGAAGCAGGAGTAGATTGGATGGATCCTGCAATCCTCTTTCTCTCACTCCTTCCATTATATTTATCATGTTATATATTAGATTACATTTACTACATTTAGTTAGCATTTCAATCCTCTACACTTTCTACAACGAAGAAGAAGAGGAAGAGTGGCAGGTTTACTTTTCCGATATTCCCTCAGAATTTCTCAAATGTTCTTCTTCTATATTTATCTTCTTTTTTTCCTCCCACATCTTCTCCGATTCATTCGTTTCTTTCTTCTTTCTCTACATTTGTACACCTTTCACATTCTCGAGTTACTTCCTCTGCTTTCTTTCTCAATTTGTTCCGTCTTCTTTTTTCTCTTTTGTTTTTAAATTACACGGCTCTACTTCGTTTCGCCGTGGCATTTTTCTCGCGCGAATCCTCGTCATCCTTCTCCCTTGTCGTCCAATCCGAGGAACGTTGCGTCACTCGTCGAGAGTGCCCGTTAACGGAACGAGTCAACACTTGTTAGTGTAACAACACGATTAATATGTAAACTCGCGCACGCGAAATTGCCCGCCTATAGCGGCTAGAATGAAACTGGGGTAGAAGTAGTCGACGAAAGTTTTTCCACTATTGTAAATTACACTGACACTCGAGTTGTCGATCTAAGCGGGCGATACGTTTGGGCAGTGATCGTCGCGCCATTAACGACGGAATAAATCGTCGTTTGCAACGAAAATTGTTCGCAATGAAACTTTGTGGAATTTTGAAAACTTACAAACCAAATTACAGTATGTCTCTATTGGAACATTAAATCATTTAGGAGTACTTTCGCGTAACTGCAAAAATTTCGTATCGCTACGGGAACAAGCGTTCTTTTCCGATCGCTGTGCTAGATTTTCCAAACGGCACTCCACGTTTGGATCCTTTTCGAGCAGAATGCGCAGACAATTTCTTTCGATCGGTTCGCACGAACTTCACCGATGGACAGAAAATATGTATCGCAGAGGGCGGCAGCAGCGAACAGCGAGAGAGAACAGTCGCATCTCGCGAAACGCAAATAGATCGATGGATCGATGCAACGGGTGCGTAAACACGCGCGCGGGCATAAGTTTAGCCGCAACGGTGGTGAACAGAGATCGCTTTCTGCGCCGAATTCCCCGTAAAGCTCGACCGCAGATATCGGAGGAATTGGAAACTCGTCAATGGCGTTCCAGCCGGGAATGCTACTTTCGTCAAAAAGTGGAAGAATACAACCGACCTCGGCCAGCATGGCGGGAGGGTGGCAGTGCATTCTAAAGCTCCTTTGCCGGGGGGTGAGAATCACAGTTGAAGCGCCCTATTACCAGAAACTAATAACCAACCTCGGAGAGCTACTTTTAGAGACGGACGAAACGGATATCGAGACGATAGTCGTGACTCTCGCATCTCTGTGTCGCGCGATTCTCCGATTTGTTTGCCACTTCCAAGTACTCGCTCGAAAGTTCTTCCAAAAACATATAACAAGTATAATTTACTTGACAGAGACTCTAATAATCGACGTGTTCCTGAAAACCAAGAACCAATGAACATTTCTTCCTACGATACTTGTCAATATCAAACTAGTCAAACTTGTCAATCAAAGTTGAAAAGTGAAAAAGCGAATCTTTAATTTTTTCTGTAGAGTACAGTCTGTTACGAGCAGATGACGGAACCACAGACAGTCCAGTCGTAATCTTCTCTGTTAAATATTACATTTCTGTACAATTTCGCGTACTTGTTGTTAATCCAAATTACATTTACAAGGATAGGATCGTTAATTATTTTCGGGCGATGTGAAATCTGAATGGGTTTTAGAAATGTACGGAGCAAGGTTGCGACAAACGCGAACTCACTGAGCATTATTGAAGCGATGGCGTAATCAAAGCAATCCTGGCGAGGGTGCACGAAGGGAAAAAAGGCTCGTGAATCTGCGACGAGATGCCCCGAGACTAGCGACGAACACCGAGAAATATTGTGAAACAAGGGTAAGGAGGAGGAAAGAGGAATTGATAGAGAGGAGAAACTCGCGATGGTAATATATGGTTTTTTCGAAGGAGAAGGGTCGGGGGAAGAGGGAAGAGGGAAGGTGAGACCGAAACAACGAGCGGAACGATGTCAGCGGGGCAAGCACGTGAATTAAGCGACGTTGGAAATTAACCCCCTTAAGCCACCCTCTAGATTTACCCCAGGTGCTCGTCAGTGTCCGACCCTAAAACCGTGAGCGTCGTAAACTCGCTCGCTCGTTCGTTTTACTGTCGTAAGAGGACTGGCCCTCTGGAATCCCACGCGGCATTCGAACAGCAAGAATCGTGATTAAACATTAACAGACGCCTTCTTAGGATTCCGCGGTCGATTCGAGATCTTTGTATATCTCTGATTCTTAGCGACCTACCTCCGGAGGATTCTTTTTCTACTTGAATCGATCTTTATGGAAATTTATATTTTTGAAATCCAATCAGGTAGAATGTATTTGGACGTATTTCGCATATTTTTGGAATAATTTCATTCAGATGAATTTCGTCGATTGGAATATTTTTAACAACGGGAGTGACTTGGACACTCGCGTGATTATTAATTTAACGTATCGAGGAAGATTTTTAGTTTTTTGTTAAACAAAATATCGACACTGTGTGACTGTGTTACTGTTGAGAGTGATACATTACTACAGGTCTACCCACCCTCACTATAGAAGTGGTTGACCAGTACAAAAGGTCCTATGAAATAAGTATTAAAATACGTTAATTATTTAATCAGACGACCTCAACTTTTGCGACTATTATGGATAATTTTTTGGATTAAAAATCAAATATTCAAAACTACGCGATCAATCATCCCTCAACATTGTCAAACAATGTACAATTTTAACAATATAATTGTTCGCAATGATCTATATTATTCCTCATCGTAGCAAGCAAGAATGGACTACTCTAGATCGTTTCGCTGTTCGTAAGAAATCGTAGAACGACGATCGAAGAAACGGGGGCGGGAGAGGGGAAGGTAGCGGTGGCGCGCGATTCGAAAGATGGGATCAGCAAAGATTGTCGAAACGTGCCAAAAAACAGCGACTCCGCAGATCTCGGTGCAAACAATCGGCGTTACCAGCTTGCAACTCTCTCACGGCATAAAATTAGCCGAAAGAGACTTTGGCAAACAATCGCCGCGTTGCTTTGGAGAACGTACGAAGGCACGAAGAGGGCAAAAGAATGAAACCAGTGTTTGTCGACCAAGTTTACCATGCTTTTTATCTCCGTATTTGTTTCCCCCCGCGTTGGTACAGTTATTGCGAATGAAAAACCAAACTGCTCTAACCGGACTCGGTTTTTACTCCTTACTGTCGTTACCTGTTGCCAAAAAAAAAAAAAGAAAAGAAAACGACACGCGATCCTTCCTCGTCAATTGCTCGTTTTTCCAACTTAATCTGCCTCTCGTCTCTTCGAATTGAAATAAATCAACGACGTCGTGTGATTAATGATCGCCGTAAAATGAATGACAACGTGCGTCTCGTACGTGCTCAGTTGCTCGTATAATTTATTCTTAAATTAAGAATCGAATGACACTTTATTAACATAACATCACGCAGGATTGTAAGTACTTGACAAATGCAAGTACGGTCATTTCGTGGACATCACACGCGATGAAAATGTTAGTTTTTCAACGTGAAATATCGAGTTGGACTTTGGAATTCTTCGATTTCACTGAATTTCATCATCGATCTCTATTGCAAAATAAAAATCAATTATTACACTTGAATGATTCAACATTTTCGAGCAATTGCTGGTGTCGTCTATAATTCAACGACGCTGTTCGAGAGTTAAAAACGTTGATGTTCCGTTACGACGTTTCATTTGCAATTCTTTTCGATCGATTTATACCACCGTATCATATACCACGTTCATGTATTCTTTAATACTCCAGTATTAAAGTATTCTTTTGAATATTCGAAGAAATTGGAAGCTAAATACGAAATCAACATTATAACGAACGATTACTCGATCTACGACCCACGACTCGTGTTTATTAATTTCTCAATTATCGCGGAAGCCACGAATCCTGAAAGAGGGAAAGATCCACTCTCGCGGGGATCCTGGATCGCCGATGACCTCGACTCGAAACCATCGCTGGTCGGGTGAAAGCGCGAGGCTCGGAAAGATATTCGAGGGGGGCTGGTTTTGGTTCGGTGGTGTCAGGAGGCACGTGCGGAAGCCGAGAGAACTGCAACCAGAGGCCGAGAGCAGGACTAGACTGAACGAAAGAGAGAGAGAGAGAAAGGGGGAGGGGGCAGCTTTGAAAAAAGAAGAGGAAGAAGGAGAAGGAGAAGGAGAAGGAGGCAAAAGCGGTTCTCGTGAAAATTACCGGGCCGACTACTACCGTACTATACGGCCCTGAAGAGCGCGTCATCCCCTTTAACCGGGGGATTGAATTTTTCCCCGACGTGGAGCTCCTGGCACAGGGTGCGCACGACTCCGACGGCCTGAACCCACCCTAACTCGCCCACCACTCATACCACCCCTCGCGTTTCCTAACAGAGAAAGAGAAAAAGGGGTGGCAGTGGGAGAAAGAGAGGCAGGCCCATCCCCTTTTCACGGACAATAATTCTCCAGTGGTCGCGGAGGGTTGCCCGTGGCAACTCTTCAGCACGCCGGAGACGAGCTGACGAGACGAGCGCGATGAAATTGTCTCCTGCCTCTCGCCCACACCCCCTTTCCTACACTCTCTCTCTCTCTCTTTCTCTTTCGCTCTCTGTCAGTGTGCTGCTGCTGCTGCTGCTGCTGCTGCTGCTGCTGGTTGTACGTGGTTGTAGGAGGCAAAAAATGCAAGAGCAAGGAGAGGCGGCGAGGGGGCAGGCGGGTGAAAAAAATAGAGAGACGGCGGAGGAGGAGAGGGGCGAGGGCACGGGGGCGCAAAGTAACGGCCGGTGGGGTGGGTTCGTTGGGAATTTCGCGTATCTTCGACACCGGGGGTGGCCGCGTTTAATCCTCCCGGCTGTATGCGAGAAGAAAGAGCCCTGCAGGGGTTGCGATTAAGAATCGGCACACTACTTTGGCCAATGTTTTCTTTTTTTTCCTCCTCTTCTTCTTCTTCTTCTTCTTCTTCTCTTTTCTTTCTTTCAGTGCCGTCTTCAAAGCCGAAATATGGTATCGGGGAACGGGGAAGCGAACTGGGGAAGAGAGAGTGATCTCGCCGAGTTATTTGGACTTGTTTGTAGTCGGACGTGATACGCGCTCGGAAGGGTGATTAGACGATGCGAACGATAATCTGGTTGGTAAGATTTATGAGAGTGGGTCAATTGATCGTGGCTTGTAGGACAGTTAAGTAGTACGAGTGGGGATATCTCAGACGCTCAGAATTTACACTGGTTGTGTAAGTTTCGTAGGTAGTTAATTTAGCTTGTAACGCGGAATGAGATGTGCTGACAATACTCTACTGACGTTACAAGTATGATATTGATGTTGCAAGATCCATATCTATAGTTTACGGTGTACGTTAAAATGTACCAAATGTTCTTTCCCCTCTTCTTCCGAAGCAGAAACGCAACAGTTGCGTCAGAAGCAATTTAACCTCGTAAAAAAGTAATCGTAAGTTTCAACAAAAATCGAGAAAAATCCCACCGAGTCAAAAACAGATAAATTTAACAAATAATACAAGAACGATGTTGGTAACATTGGAAACAAAGAAATATATACGCGAACGTGACGAGTCGATCGACTAATCGCAAGACCGAATTGCAATCGATCCTCCATCCCCTCGCCTTCAAGGAACTTCAAACGAGATAAAACACTCGTTTACACTCGTTTGACGGATATTCTTGCCGACGCGCAACCTCGCAGAAAGGAACCGGCGGCCATCGAACGGGGGAGGTTGGATTTCCGAAAAGAAGCGAGGACACGGAGAGAAGGGAAGAAAAAAAAAAAAAAAAAAGAAAAAAACGCGAGGAAGGAGGCAGATAAAAGGGGAGGATCTTGAAAAGGTAGCCAACGTGTTCGCTTTGACGGATCCCCGTGTCGCCTCAACGACCAAGCGGATTAGCGGCGGATCGTGTGCGTCCGGCCGTAACGAAGCGCTCCTCGCGAACGCGGGCGCCGCCGGTAGCCAGAAAGAAGCTGCGATACCCCGTGGCTGAAACAGCGGCCCGAGTAAGACGGGAATCGTGTATCCAACGTGTATAATTCGATCGGCGCCCAAGCCTAATCCAATGGAATATTTTGACAGTGGCGGCGCTCACGGCCGAACAACGCCGGCGTGTGCCAGAAGATAGATGAAAGGGATGCGAGCACGCACCGCGGTGCGGTACACGTCCATCGACCGGCTCTCGCCCAAGTCCCTGATTGCGTAGGCCCCTTAATTGGCGACGCGGGAATCGAATTAACTTCGCGGGAAAAGTCCTCGGGAGCGGGAACGATGGAATTACACACACATGTATATATATATATATATACAGAAATTGAGACGATATATAGCGGCGATAGTTGGACGAAAGAGAGTGAAACGCGTGTGAAATTGATCGACCAACGACCAAACTAGAAAAACGTAACAGTTGGAAATTCCGCGCTATACTCCCAGATATGTCGCAGACACACGGATATACGCGAAACGAACGAAGGATATACGCGTATCCCGTATTCGGTGGAAAAGGTTAACAACCGGGAGCAACACGTAGCGAATGTAAACGCGGCTAGAAACCGATTAACCAACCGGGCGGGGAGGGGAGAACCCGCGGCGAAGCTCCTTAATTTACCCACAAATGATCATACAGAGGCGAATCGGCATTGCGGGCTTCTTCCATATCCATTTCGCGTAAAGAGCTTAACGAGGGGATTACAGGCGGTACTATCGGATCGCGACAAAAGGGAGACGCGTCGCCGATTTGATATGGAACGCCCAGAGGAAGCGCGCACAGCCCAGAGGATTCACCGGCACGCCAGACTAGAGCACGTGTGCTGCCCGATTGCTCCGCACTGCGTGTGCGCCATCATCGCGTACCGTTTAACGCACAGAGCTTGCGCTATCGGCCGACCGTTCGAAACCGGGACCCAGAGTCCGTCATCAGCACATGTCTCTGCCAGCGCGCACCACTTTTTGACAACCGCCGAACATCGTACCACCGTCTCCCGAACGGTTCGAGCTTGAACATCTGCCGAAACTCTTCGCGAGTAGGTGAGGTGATTACACACCGTCTTGCTCGAACACTCATTCGCCAAATTTTGACAAATTTCGCACGTTGTACGAGATATTGATGGTTAACGTCAGGTATAGTGTCGAATAACTGGGATTGGAATTTGATTTTTGCCTGTGTTTCACGTGCACTTATTCCAAACGCGACGAAGAAAAGAAAAATAGCACGATAATACCAAGCGGAATATTTGTTTGGACGAAAGATTTCGAAATTTATCAAACGACGTCAGATCGCCAATCGTGCGTTTTCATCCGCTTTTTGTTAATTTCCAGAATTGAACTACAAAGTCATCAACATCAATAATTAACATTGAACATCGTTTCTAATATACTTGATTTGCAATTAATATTATAGTGTGAGTGGACCGAATTCATAAATGAATTCTTACATCATCAAAGATCCAAGTTATCGTACTACTCGCCGTATTTAACGATTCCACGAGTTTCGAATCGTATTCATATATTAAAAATAAAGTCCACAAACTACTCGCGATCACGATTGATCGATCAAGTTTGAAATAAATGTAACAGAGTGTGCTCGTTGTACGACATACACGTGTGATCCAATTTTGTCAAATTGCTTTTCTAAAAAAATACGAACGTCACGCGCAACATGGTCACATTGTCCAAGACTGAAACAAATCCAACAGCGCGTAAACGTGAACGTGAACGATGATGTTCGTGATTTTTCAAATCGTAGATATACCCAAAGCACAGAGGATCGTCGTTCGGACGAAGAATCCAAGAATTGTCGAAAGAGCGATGTTTCTGTGAATTCTTATCACCGAACGTTCCAGTTTTGTTAACGATTGAACGCGATAGTTCCATGGCGTCATCTCTTCCTTTTCTCTTCTCTCATCCCCCTCCCGCCTGCATCCACCGAGTCGCGTCTGCGGACGAGGTGGAATCATGGGGTGGTTCAGACCTCGTGGCGAGAGAGGAAGAGAGAGAGAGAGAGAGAGCAAGTTCCGAGGGAGGCATAGGACAATACTATCTCCGCTGACTCAGTTTATGGCTGATCATTCGACCCTGGCTCTCTCTCTCTCTCTCTCGTTTTGTCCAAGTGTTTCCGTCCTTCTGTCTCCTTTTCTCTCCCCCTCTCCCCCTCTATGCTCCTTCTCCCATATCCTCTCTCTCTCTCTCTCTCTCTCTTTCTCTCTCTTGGTATATAGATATGTACACACGTATAATATACAGCGGCGCACACACGTCGGACCACGCGTGTGTGCAGAAATATGTAGACACCCCCTGCGCACATAGCGCGCATGTAAGATCGTCTACAGGGTGAGGCGTTCGAAAGCTAGCCGGACGCGTGTTCCTTGTGATCGTGAATTTTCGAATTTTAATTCAATTCGGCTCGTTGCACGAAAGCTGTCTCCGATGCCTAATTTATTTCAAACCCACGCTTGACACAATTTTTTCTTCTTCTCCTGTTTTTTTAGAAGAGAGGAACGCAACTATATAATAAAATGTTGGATGTTTTGTACATTTGTACATTCTAATGACAATCCCGACATTGATGACGATTCCTTTGGTCGTTGCAGCGAAAAATTAAATTAAGCGTGAAACACTCAAGCGAAGCGATTTTTGCAACTTTACACTTCCCAAAAAATGCACCATCTTCCGATAATGTTTAAACACGAACAATGGTACGACTCGCAGAGATCTTTTATGAATCTGCAAGACACTCTGCAAAATCATCCGGTGTATTTCTATTCTTTCTCTCGTAGATCTTCTCTTTTTTCTTCCTCTTGCGAGAGTAGTTCGCAATTCACAATCAATGTAACAGGAAAGAAGGAATCGGAAGAGGGCGGACGGGCAGCGTTAATTTGTTTAATTTCGCCGTGTCAACGACAGGTGTCAATCGTACGAGTTGTCGGTACACGATGCCAAACACTCGTATTTAAACCGGTTGTGCATAATTCATGATCAGCAGCGCAAATATCGCGGGAGCTTCAGCCTTTAAGATCGTCCGAACGTGGATAGAAAATCGTGACAGGCAGACAGACGCTCATGAATTATTGCTGCACTCTGTGCGCACGACCTATCTAAATTTAACGATAATAAGGCGCACTCGCATCGACGCATAGCAATGCCGTCGAAGGTTTAACAAACAAAAAACCAGCCGAGATTCTTCTAACTTTCCTCCGTCCAAGTCCTTTGCGTTTCGCGTCGTATCTTCTGTTATATATACGTAGACTCTATCGCGTAGACTCTATTCGTATTAATACAGGTAAAATAAAGTGTCTTTATTTTTTGAGCAATAATTTCTTCTTCCTTTTTTTTTTCTTCTTCTTGTTTCAAGACATCATTAAAACACAACCATCCGAAGACAGCGTGTTTTCTTTTTATCAACTGTCTCTGTTATGCGCGGCAATTCCTGTTTTAAAACATTACACTGGAACGTAACTATCTGTCCTTGAAGTTTTATTTTTTTCTTTGTCAAGCGTTTTTTGCCGCGAATAATAATCCGTGTTTCAAGACACTATTAAAATACAATTATCTATCCTTGAGTCGCGCTCGTTTCGCAAACAGTATCACGCGCTACGTGCTATAAATAGTGATAATCTATTAAATATATTATATCCCGTGTATCATATTCCGATAACTTTACGTTTATTTAATTCTACACCGACAATAAGATCCTCGTGCCTCGCGATATTTCATAGCTCCACTCATCCTTTCACAGCTCGCAGCTTAACCACGTTCGGGAAAATTCAAAGTTGCGTGAACGTCTGCAATCCGGTTGTTGCTCTTGTCGAATATAGTTCCTAATTTCCTAATTTGTCTTTTTAAAAATACGCTCAGTGCAACGTGACTTGACAGATTAATATTCCCCATCTCGATTACCATACATATTTTACAAATGTGTTCTAAAAATGGTTACTTATTACTAAACTGTCGCGAAGATGATGCACGACGAAAACGAATCTTTCGTCACGTTCGTATATTTATATATATCGAGAAAAAAGTACACTTGTCTCTGAAATCCTTCACAGGAGAAGAGAGAAAACAAAAACTGCACGACTTGTACCCCAAATTTTATTGGTACGCAAACATTTGAGTCGATAGAAAACAAATTACAGGCGCGATCGCTCAGTAGATCTACCAGACAACGCCACTCCTACTCGAGGTCTACCCCACGCCCCCTCGCGAGTCACGTGACCCAAATCAGCCAATCGCTAATTTTCGTTGCATCAGCGTTGCACCCAAAAAGGCCCGATTTTCTGGCTTACCCCTGCTAAAATCACTTTCAGTGATAAAAATAGAAAAGCTGAAAAATTCGAAAGGTGGGAAATTTAAAATTCTGCCAGTTCTAAAGTTGAGAAGTTCGGGATTTCGGGGGAATAAGATTTGCAAATTTGCAAACTCGAAATTTAAAATTCATCGGATTTTCTGTATTTCAGCGATAAAAAAAAGAGAGATTAACCACTCTTAGAGGATGAGACGATATCAGGAAGCCGTATTACAAGCGGCCGAAGACGGCCGACACCTTTGGGAAAAAGTTCAGCGCCGTGGACATTTCGACGACGGCGACACGCAGGCACGGCGGAACGTGTGGACGCGGCTTAAATCGATCAGGCGGCCTAAGAAACACGCGGGCTGGTGCATAGCCCGAGGGACGACGGCGAGCAGCGGCATGCAACAGGCCACTAGCTTCGTAGAAAAGTCTGTTTGGATCAAAGCACTTACGACCGGGTATTTATGCTCAGGCTCCTTGCACACAGTCCGTTTCGTCCGCAGGATAAAAACGCGCGCCCATTCATCGGGCAAAGTATCGCGGAAGTTAATTATCGCGGCTCGTTTCCCAATTAAAATTGGTCTCGCTACGAAGTGTAACGATAAGTGAGAAACTTTTTCAACGCGAGGTCGTTCGCGTTCCACCGCCAACTTTTTTTTTTATTATTATTATTCTCGCCTTCCACGTCCTTTCTTTCGATCAACTTTCGCCGACTTTCGCGCGCTTTCGCAATTTCGAAAATATTTGGAGCGTTTCAAAATTTTTTAAGAGAATTAAAATTTTTTATACTGCCAATTAATTACGCACATATTACATTACATGATTCGTACCGAGGCGCAATCAAATTATGGACATTGAAACATCTTGCCTATTTAATACGCGCTTGTGTCTGAAATTCTTGCACTTTCGCACCTTACACTACAGTACCAATAAAATTTCAAAATATTTCGCGTATAACTCCTGTCGATTGAACGTTCGAACACTTCGATCGAAGAAAACGTGAAAAATATTTCTTCAATCAGCAGGAAACCACTCTCGAGAGTCACTCCGCTTGATTTTCCAAAGCGACCAATCATCCAAGAGAACAGCGAACCCGCCGCGAACACAAAAGTTGGAACAACCCGTTGTCCAGAGCGCCGGTTCTATTAAACATTCCTCGAGTAATGAAATCTCAGAATTGAATTTCTTTCGACGGAACCGTGCAAGGCTGCAAAGGAACCGTGCAAGTTTATCATAATTTCCCCGGGAGTAATTTTCTTCGCCGGGGCACTTCGGGCAAAGAACAGACCTAACCCAATAACCGTGGAATACATGCCCGTAAAGAGAAAGAGGAGCGACACCGCGGCCAGCGTGTCCTTTTCACCCCGAGTTGCGCGTAATTGCCCAGGGCTAACGAAGTTAGTGGTCTGCGGTCACGATAATGTCAACTTGACAACCTTCGATAGAGGACCGATCGAGGCCTCGGTTGTATCTGTGTCGCGATGTCCGCGGCGATCTTTTCAAAGAGAGAGAGACAGAGAGAGAGAGAGAGAAAGAGAGAGAGGAAAGGGACAACAAAGGGACAACCGTTTCCCTCTTTAATTCCTCATTAGCAATTCATCAAATCGTTAACTCGAAATTCTAGGGACGCTTCCCTCCCCCTGGCCAACTACCCTCCACCCCCTGCGCAACTTCGAAAGCGAAAGTTAGCCAGACTATCGAGTTGCTCGGAAAGTTGCCCTTTTTTTCACTCCCCTGGCCAAGGGGAGGCCAAAGAAAATTTCAATTTTGTTTCGTGCGACTTTGTGGAATTAATTGTTGGTTATTTTGTTAATGCATCTTGTTGATATTCCTATGCATATATTCTACGATATGTTATATTTATATTATATTATTTCTATTATATATACATTCATATATAATATATATAATATAAATTATATAATATATATATTTATATTATATTATATTAATTTCTGTATTGTATTTATCGAAGAAACTCGCTGTAACTTTTCGAAAAATATTTTTTGCTACTTGTCATTAATTACATTCGTTCGCTAGCTTACTAATTTCGAATCATTTTTTCTTCTTTTTCTTCGAGTAATTCTAGCACTGATTGAAAATTTCGTGTCTGAATATTTAGCGAAATATCAAAATTAATAACAGGATTCTTACCTTTCAAACTTTCAAACATTCCCCTCCGATTATTATATTTAACAGCCCAGAACCTGGCGTCTAAATTACCTAGAAATTCTATCAGTCCATCCCAATCCGAACAGCCCAATATTTCACCGTACATTCCCTACCATAAACCTACACGAATCTATTAAGAAGAAAAAAAGATATTCTCAAACTTGGAGATCACGAGAAGAAGAAGAAGAAGAAGAAGAAGAGGAAGAAGAAGAAGAAATAAAGAAATCGAGCAGCGAGGCTAACGCAGCCAGCGAGAGCAGCCAGTTCGAAAAAGACAATCCCCAAAGGTCCCGGACGGAGGATCGCGCAATAATTTATCGAATCCGTCATAACCGCGCGATAATTTATCGCGAAATTATGCAAACCGCGTGGGTGTGGCGTTCGATCAGGCAACAGGCCGGGGGAGGGAAGAAGGAAAGAAGGAGAGAGGGGAAAAAAGACGAGAGGAAGAGAGAAACGACGACTAGGAAACCGCGTGTGTGTTCGACTGGTCTCGGCTGGCATCTCGAGACGAGCTGAGGCATAACCGGCTTTACGAACCCGGCTGTATTTATGTGGTTTTATAACTTGTTAGGTTACACCCACCTCTTGGTCGATAGATTTTCCCACTGACTCTATATACGCGTACGCGCACTCATACTAGCGATACATAAATTCGAGAATCTCGGGAAAATAAAAAAAGGGGGGAAATGAGGGGAGAAGAAGAGAGGCTGATTTGGGGGTGGAAGACAAAACGGAGAGATTGTTCGTCAATCGAACGAGAAAGATAGAATAATTCAATCAGGAAAAAATTCTCGAAACGGTGTTTCGTTATTTTTGTACGCGAAATGGACGAAATTTAAATAAATGTTATCGATTCGAAATTCGAGGTCTTCGAGCCCCTCTATAAAAATCAACGCCTAGTTGACGTATCAGTCGTTTGATGAAAATTAAATATTCACCCGTTACGCGATCAAAGATTGACAATGATCCAAAACGTGTCTCGAAAAATCTGTCCTCGAACAATTCGTTTAATTACAATTTCTTAATTATCCGGCGATTTACGAACGAGAATGGTAAGCAAGTACACACTTGGAAGTCGATCGAAGCCGATCGACGCGCGGTCGTCGAGATAAACGATAAACCAAAGTCACCCAGATATTTTATGCGGTGATATTGACCCAAACGAATGCTCCGACGCTGTCAAAGCACGGATCCAGCAAAGAGGGTGGCGAAATATTTTTTCGGGCTCGTTGCCAATTGCTGACGTGACCATCCACTGTGTCAGCAGTGCACGTCAGCGGCTACGTTGCACGAACAGGAAAGGAGAACAAGAAATTTTCGTCGGTGACGAGAGAACCGCGGATCTTTCTCCCCTTTCGTTTCCCTTTTTTCTTTTTTTTTTTTTTTTTTCATTTTCAGTCGATTTCGCTCAAAATACGAACATCGACAGCTCTGTAATCTAGTATCTTCGAATCTTCGAGTCTCGTCGAGTTTTTTTCGCGTTTCTGAATTATCGTCCTACACAGGTCCACATTCTTCGACACAAACTGTTCAAGCTCGTTATTTCTAACTTCAAAATTCGTTGGAACAGAATAGAAATCTCAAAGGAACAGGATGCAACCGGGTATTAATTTTTCGCACGATCTCCCTCTGTGCAACAAACTCGTCGCGTACACTTCGAAATTTCGACATTTGTTTTCAATTTTACATTTACCGTGAACTAATAGATGAACGCAACGAAATTAAGCAACAAAATCACGCAGGGAAAATTGCATCGATATTTTGCAATAATAATCAATTTGAGCAAGTGTCCAGTGATTTATGGACGAGAGCGTAACTAATTCGCGGTGTGATAGTAACGAGAGCGGAAACTCTCGCAAGAATAAAATATCGGAGGGAAACGAAATAAGAGGTGCGCAGGATGGAGGAGAAGTCTCTCGGAATAAAAGGACGGAAAATCCGAGGGAGAGAAATCGAAGGAAGACGCACAAGAGGTACAATGAAAATGAAGAACAAAAAAAAAAAAAAAGAAAAAGAAAAAAGAATCATAGAAAAGGAGTAGAAGGGAAGTTCTCTCTGGATTGAAAAAGGAAGGAACAATAAATAGAGAGAGAGGGAGAGAGAGAGAAAATGAATGAAAGAGGGAAAAATGCGAGAAGCAGAGAAAGAGTTCGAGAATAAAGAGACGGGGGGAAAAAATGAAAGAAATCGAAGGAGAGGAGTGACAAGTAGACAAGAAGTGAATACAAATGTGTGTATTCATTATGTGTACGAAATGAACACTTCTTATTATCACTGAAAGTGATTTTAGCGGGGGTAACCCAGAAAATGCAACGCTAATGCAACGAAAATTAGCGATTGGTTGATTTGGGTCACGTGATTCGCGAGGGGGCGTGGCGTAGACCTCGAGTAGGAGTGGCGTTGTCTGCTACCGAGCGATCGCGCTTGTAATTTGTTTTCTATCGATTCAAATGTTTGCGTATCAATAAAATTTTATGGCAAAAAAGTCGTCAGAACAGTTGCTTCTGGTTTTTTTTGATTATACGACAACTTCGTTCAAACTTTATTTACTCGTACCAAGTTTTTGTCAGTACCCGATTAAACGAATCCTTGCTGAAGTTAGTACTTGAATTCCTATTGTACGAGCTAAAAATTACTATCAATCGTTTGTATCTTTTTCCTCGCGATATCGTAAAACGCGCGCGTCCTTCACTTCTCGTCTACTCCTTCATATTTCCGGTAATTTCAAGCGCTCGAAACGAACGAACCCGGTTTAGTGGCCAGGTTCGATTCACCAGGCAGGAATCATTGATAATCTAACGCGCGCACCTGGAAACGTCTAACGAGGCCCGTGGCACGGGGCGCTAATGACATTAGCAAAACTGTCAGCGGTGAGATAGAGGCTGTAACCGTGGCCTCCCTCCACCCATCCCACCCCACCCCCCTCGCTCATCGCCGGTGTAAATATTTATTCACGTTGATGCCGCATAAAATTGAAAATCTTCATAATGCGGGGCCACCGCGGCGCATACTAAGTCTCGTATTAGCATACATCGCTTAAATCTTGATTCGTGTTTACGGTGGCCTCGCGCTACGAAAACACACACACACCGCCTTTCAGCTATTATTAGTATGAGAAACGGAGAAGTAACGTGCAGGGATTTTATTTAATGAAAACCTCCATTGTCTGGCCGCCGTGTCTGATCCAATTAGGAAATTATTAGCGAAACAAATTGAATTGAATCGTGTCAAATCTGATAATGCAGAAATGCACCGTAGGTATATAGCGACTCGGTTTCGACAAGGTGTTAAGAAATCGATGAAAATCGCCATCAGGATATTTCCAGTCGTTCAAACGAAATATTCGTCGTGTCGTGATATGCGTAATTACAGATGCGCCTGTCGCGTCTATAATTACACGTAATTAAGTCATAAAAATTGCGAGTTGTGTAATGATTTGTAACGATGTGTAATGATTTGTAATACTCGTGTTTTCCCGTTTTTGTATCAGCAATCGTTCCAACTCGGTGTAGAAGGTCGTCGAGTCGTTCTTATTGTTGATACAACAAAGAGCATAAAAGAATCCTCCCCAAATTGAATTCAAGACACGATTTCCGATAATTTAATTTAACGACGAATAACGTTCTGTATCGTAAGGATATAAAACATTCACGCGCGGCCTAATTACGAGCAATATACCGTAAAGATTCGACGCCCGAACGATTCGTATCCGTCAGCTCTACGAGTTCTATCGGAACGCATTCGATAACATTGGCGACGAACGTTCCCTCGTAAATCACGCGACGCAGTGTCCGCCGATAAACATATCGTATAAGCAAGTGCGGCAATTTGCAAACAGTAATTGCGCGTACGTACGCGTACCAGGTCCAAAGACGAAAGAACAAACAAAATCGATTCGAGAAATAATTGCGAGCAATAATCTCGTCGATCGACATCGAAGTAAGTAAAGACGAAATTTTCTTCTGTTCGAAATATCGTTCAAATTACGGACTAACCGTAACGACAAAATGACAACTGAGGCGAGTGAGAACCACTGGCGGTGGTACTGCACGACAAGTGCATCGCTGGCCGTGTGTAAGTGCCACGTTTACACATGCACACATTCCTCGCGATGTTCCGTGTACGTGCACGAAACGGGCCGGTGCGCGTAGCGTGCACAGTGTCGATGTGAACGTAGAGTCACCGACACTCCTGCTCGTCCTTCTATGTTACACAGGGTGTTTCAAAAACAGGCGATCGAAATTCAACACGACCTCCCCGATGTTCGTGCGGACGAAACGTAGAACGCTCCGAAGAATCGGTGTAATAATGACTTATGATTTATGTGCGTTTGATTTGAATTTGAATTTGTGCTTCTTGCGTTTGAATACATTCTTCCATCTTTGCGTGGTTCGTGTTTTTATTTCAGAAAACAGGCGACCCAAATTCAACACGATTGTCTTCGATTCGTGTTAATTTGTTAATATTAATTTCAAGAAGAACCGAGAGCAAATTTTTGGCAAATGCAACCAACCACCGCGCTAAAGTCAGGCCACAGTTTCAGAAACACCCGGTATATCCAGGTACAGCCATGTATAATAGTAACTTGCAGACGGTATATAAACATATTATATAGAAAGGCGGAGGGGGGTGGGGGTAAATACAAACAGGGTGCCCTAAAAAGAAAATAAAAGACTCGGGGGGAGGGGAGGGGAAGAAAAAGATAAAATTCGTCGAGAGTAGGTTCCTCTTTCTCTTCCTTCTCTTCACTGGCTCTCTCTTGATATCCAACCAAGTAACACGCCTACACGCTTGGCAAAAGAGTTACCTCCAGAGTAAAGACAGAGAGAGAGAGAGAGAGAGAGAGGATATAATTGCGCGATCGATAAATTCTCCGAACGTGCATCAACAACTCCATTTTGCACAAATAATGTATATTTCCGCTAATGAAGTGCCTTCGCTGCCACTGGCCTACCTCGTTTCCCTGTAAAACATTAATGCACACTGTCGTAAAACGTTGCCCTCGTCGCGAAAGGTGGAGCACGGGGGTTGCATTGCACGGAGCGCACCGAGGACGAAAAAAAAAAAAAAATAAAAGGACGGAAGAAAGAAAGAAGAAAAAATAAGAAGCACGAGGGGAGGAAGGAAAAAGAGAGGAAAAAGAGAGAAAAAAGAAAAGCACGCGCGCGTACTAGGAGTAAATACCGTGTTTTTCGAAACGCAAATTGTACAGGTCGACCGGTACTCCGAGCGAGCAATTAAATTCCATCAAAAACGAAAGACTCCTCCGGCGTGGTGCACGGGGGTGAGATAGACGTTGCCTTGCAGTCCGTCCACCTTCTTCAACGCGCAGAAACGTTACGTGGGGTTTGTCGCGCGATGTCTTTCACGCTGTGCGAATCTTTTTTACGTGATCCCTTTTAATAAGAATTATCTCTTTAACGGGGTAAATTTTCCTTTCTTGGGTACATGTACGTACGTGGAACCGTCACGAACTGCCTCTTGACCTCTTTTCAAGATCACGATTTCGGGGTGACACGTTCTTGTTCGAAGATGTTGTCATTTATCGAATGAAAGAAATTGCACAGAATTCTTAATTGTACGTAGTGTAAGATTATTCGTGTTACTCGTGTTTCTTCAATTCTGGAGATGCAGAGTGTGCATAAGTAACTGTGATAGGTAAAATCATTTATGAGAATGGGAAGAATCATCTGTACTTTGATATGTTTATTATTTGTTTGTATTGTGAAGCTTCACATGCACATGGATTTGCAGGTATTTCAAAAAAAAGAACCTGAGTCTGACTGTATATCTGTTTTAAGCGTTGAAAACTATGAGCCAACGTACCTTCTACGTAGTACAAGCTATATATATCAAAATTTTATCTACTCGTGAAGGTCTAAGGTCTCTTCTCTAAAAATGGAAACATAACCCTCCAGAAGATATTTGAACACAACCGCGCTAATTTCCCAGAAGAATCACTAATAAAATCCTGTTGTAATCTCATAAAATCGCATAAAATGGAAGATTTTAATTCTTATCTGACCCTCCCTTTGAAAAATAAAACATCTAAAAAATCGCGACACCAACTTAAATATTCCGTAATAATTCGTATATCTAATCTTCCCCTCTGAAAAGAATCTCCGCTTTCTACGTCTCAAAAAAAAAAAAAAAAAAAAGAAAAAGAAAAAGGGGGAAAAAATCAGCAAAATTCCAGAGTGTGCGCAAGTTTTCGCGCAAGAAAGAGCAAAGATTGACAGGTTACAAAATATATTTCAGGTTCCACTATTCGGTGACTCACCCTGTATATGTACCAGGAATAACGCATGTATACATAAAGCCATAGATACGTGGACCAACACGCGGCCGTACATAATGTGATATAACACACGTAGCCGGGCTCGGTACATACGCGCGCGTGTGTGCGTGTAGGTGAGGGAAGAGAGAAAGGGCAGCGGGGACAGGGGGAGGGCAGAAAGAGGTGGGAAACGAAGAAGGTGGAGGATGAACGAGAGGGGGGGCGAACGGAGGGGAAGGAGGAGGAGGAGGAGGAGGTGGTGCACGGCGAAAAGCCGCGGCGAAACTATTGTCCGGCGATGTATTAACGAGCAGCGATGCTATTGACGTGGAATCGGTCCGAGCGACGGAAAAAACCAGACAAAAAGACCAAGCTGGATCCTCCTCAGCCGCGTGGAAAAAACGCACCGACGAGTGTGCACACGATTTGTTCGCTCGAATCACTCACTCTCTCTCTCTCTCTCTTTTCTTTCTTTTTATCTCTTGAAGAGAACGTCAAGGATCGAGGGATCCAAGGAAGATCCGATCATTCCAGGAACACGTAGCGGTCTAATTGTAAGTTAATTCATCTTCCCGTGTCGAACTCGAGATCATTTTTTTAGGTGAAATTACATACAATCATCGGCTCGCGTTGGTTGGTGGATGTATTTGGCAACACTTCGAGTTGATTCGACGGTTTAAATCAGTAGTAGTCTTGAATTAATCGTGAGAGCCGCGACAACTCGTCAAACATTGCTCTGAATTAGGCACTCTTCCGAATTCGATATCCCAACGACCGAAAATACGATCCGTCGAGAATTTCTCTGTACTCGACTGTAAAATTCGCGGCCTTCTCTCCGTCGAGCGAGAAGCACGTTGAAAGATCGAAACTTTTGCAATAACAAACGCTAGTAGATAGTGTTTTACGAGGAGCGCAAACAATCCCCGACTCGTCAAACACACGCGTACCCTACCCTACCTACGTACATGTACACACCTCAAACAGAGGTATCGATCATCTGAAAATACTCGGGGGGCAGGAGGGGGCGGGAAAGGCTTAAAGTTTAATATTCGCAAGATTGTAAAAATGCTTTTTGTTAATCAAAGTCGGGGCTGGGAACGCAATCTTCCATCGAGCTGCCCTTTCGAGAGAATAAAATATTGCAACGAGCAGCGAGCGCACGAACGACAGAAAAACCGGAAAGAGGGACAATAGTTGTCCCGGGCAGAACGGGTCGAGGTCCCCGGGAATGCGGACGAATTCATCGCTGCCTTCGGCTTGGGAACTTCACCGTGTTCCGTGTTCCTTCTAACGATTTTCCATATTTTCCGCCGCGACACCGAACGGCCAGAACTGTCTCGAATTCTGTATATATCACGCTTTTACCCAGTGTTTCGAAATTTTTCTCCGCGACTCGTCGATCCACGCGGCGCGATCTGAAGGTTCGCGGAACAGAAGGTTTGAGGTTCTTCCCAATTAAACGTACGATGATGCATAGCCTAACCTAACCTAACCCAAACGTAACCTAGCGTACGATGATGCATCACCAGCATTCGTTCTTTTGATTCTTTCAAGATTGACCCAATGATTTAATATAATGTTATGAATTTTTTTTTTTTTTGCTGTTTTTAAATTTCGAACAACCGTAGTCGGAATATTAAAACAAGAGAAGAAGAAGAAAAACTGCACGACTTGTACGATTTGTCTCACTGAAAGGCCCAGAAGCAACTGTTCCGACTAGGAAATGAAGACGACTCTTTTATTGATACGCAAACATTTGAATCGACAGAAAACAAATTACAACACCACTCCTACTCGAGGTGTACCCACGCCCCCTGGCGAATCACGTGACTCAAATCAACCAATCGCTAATTTTCGTTGCATCAGCGTTGCACCTGAAGAGGCCCGATTTTCTAGATTACACCCGCTCAAATATACTCTCAGTGATAAAAATAGAATTGAATACGTAATGTTTAGAAAAAATCCTATACACTGCTTTGAAAACCTTGTTCTACATTAGAACCTAACAACTGAGTAATAACGTTGATCTCGATTTTCTTTTAACCTTCTCATCAGACAGACATTAATTATTGTAATTAGCAACATCGTGTCAGTTGTAAATTATCAGGATGTACGTGCATTGATTCATTTAAATTTAAAATCAAAAGATTATATATCACAATGGTGGTTGCTAACTATTTACTCCGACACAAAATGTTGCCAGAGTACTTTTGCAACGTATCGATAAAGTGCAATGTTCAAAGTAAATTTTCCAAAATACGAATATACGTGAATACGCGTATGTAGTTACACGGGATTAATTTTGATCCACTCTCTCTCTCTCCGACCGAAAAGAGACTCGACGATACTCGGCAAAATTTTAATATCCTTCCCTGAAAAAAATTGCCCGATTTCTTCCCCTGAAGCGTCACGTTCCTCCAGATTAAATTCACCTTCTGCTCCGTTTCGTTTCCACGAAATTGTTTATGAAATTGAAGTTCGAATTCTTATTGGAGACTCTCTCCTCTGTTGATCTTAGCGAACGGAATCCAATTGTTGCAGGAAGGTACCCGTGGCGCAACTGCTCGCTCGTGATCGATATTTCGCGCGCGATATATATATATATATATATATGCGTGGCATCGAATGTGAAAAATTTCGCTTAAAAATACAACGAGTTCGTGCAACGCGACAGATACGTGTACATAAGCGTCCGCGAGTAGTCTCGCGTTTCACGAATATCGTCGTGCCTTCTGCCTCGCAAGGCCGACCTCGCGCGGAATATTTCCTCGCTCGGACATTAGAATGGCAAAGCAGTTCTACAAAAATCAAACGACTCGTCGTACTGGCGTTATCGCAGATCGTAGGATCGTATCGTCGGACCAGATTCTCGCGAAAATTCTATTCCTCCGTGGGGGCAAGAGCAAGAGGACCTGCTCGAGGAAAGTTCGGCTCGAGGTCACGGAGTACCAAAACGGTACCAAACGGCAGAACTTCGCTGTAGACCGAGCCGAAGAAGTCTCCACCAGTTTCCGCCGCTATTTAGTACTTTTTCCCTCGTGTAATGGGAATTCGCGTTTAAATAAGTAGATTCGGTCGATGGAAGTTCATTTAAGTTATCGAGGGGCAATACTGCGATTCGAAAGTTTTTCCCTTTTCGATCAATTTACATCGCTCGAGTCCGTCCTCCATTAAGGATTAACGTAACACTTTATTTGCGATTCCTCCTCTCGATCAAATTTTTATTGTTTCAGCGTCGTTAAGATTGCGAAAAGAAATTCTATTTGTTCGAATTGCGATGAATTATTAATTAACTTGGTTCTTGAGTGATTAATACATTTGCTGCGTTGTTGTATTCTTCTCATTTAGTTTTAGGATCAGATGCGTGTTCTTGTCGGCGTTTAGAACGTTGAGTATCATTCATTTTACAAACAAATCAGTCATTTGTGATACTATACGATAATGTAACTTTCTTCGACCATTTCAAGTAAATCTGAGACACAAATAAATAAATAATTAAGATATTTCGTATCTTTGTATCTTTCCACCCACAAAGTGACGGGTAAAATTTCAAAAGTCCCAAGTATTGTACCAGAACGCTCCAAAAGACTCAAACGCGGCTAGAAACGCTTGCCAAAAAAAAAGACAATCATATTCTAACCAAGTACGTTATTTTTATTGAATCGATTAAGCTTCTATCGACCCAACGAATCCTCTGAATCGCCCAAAACCCACGTAAACTCCCCCTCCCCCCACAAAAACCCGAAAGAATCCTCCTTCGTGCCGCGCGATCTCCGTAGATACACGCGTATACGTGGATACGTGGATACGCGGTTAGGTTCGGCATCGTGCGGATCAATCGAAAAATAGTGAGAAACACACGACGTAACGGCGTTACGTCTTTCTCGCGAAGGTCGGAATTCGTTAAAGCGCGTGGAAACAAACAAGCGTGAGCAGACGCCGCAGGAGGATGCCAGCAACGCGGAGCAACAGAGAGAGAGAGAGAGAGAGAGAGAAATGAGGGAATAAAGGAGGTGGAGGCCGTGGATACACGGAGGCAGAGAGAGGAGGAGAGACACAGGACGTGGGGGCAGAAAGTACGCGAGGTGGAGGCAGCAGCCACGACGCCAGTAACCAGCAGCAGTAGCAAGAGGGAAAAGAAGGAGACAGGGAGAAGCAACGGCGCAACAAAGGACAATTGTTGTCCCGCCGGGAGCGACGTGAACTTTTGCGCCACGGGACAATGCTATTGCCGCCAGCTTTCGTGCGGACTAAACTTTTACCGGGTTTTACATCGGGATCGGGCTCTCGGGCTCTCGGGCTCTCGGGCTCGTCCTCCGCGGCCTCCCTGTCTTTCTCTCCTCTCTGCCCTCCTCTCTCCTCACCGAACCTGGCCACTGGCCCTATCTTTCTCTCTCTCTCTCTCTCCCTCCCTCTTTCCTCACTCTTTCACTCACTCACTCACTCACTCTCTTTCTCTCTCTTTCTCTCTCCCTCTTCTGCCGTCTCTCCTCTTCGTTCACCTGGTCGTACGGGCAAGGCCCAACCCGCTTCCGAGAACGCATCTACATCTCGAGAAACCGGCCGAATTTTTATACTTCTAGACGGCGCGGGCCTGAAAACAAAACGACCTCTTTTCTGCCAATTACGGGCCGCTCTGCGGGGGAAAGGGGGCAAGGCAGAGGGTTGAGCCGCGCTAACTGGACGACAGAATGCAAGGGAATAAGAACGTTTTTCCCCCGCGAAGACCGTTCCTGGGAAGCGGCCGGAGACTCGTTGCTGGGTGTTCTGCGGGTCCTGCAGAAATTACAATTGATCGACTTCATTTTTTATCTTGGAGAAGGAGGGAATTTCTCTAGGATCGCGACATCAATCGCGATCCATTTGTTTTTGATTTGTAGGTCGACAATTATATATAAGTCTGCCTGTAAGTCTGTAAGTTTGGAGCTTCTTGTCAATTTTGTATCAAAATCATGGTTATTTTTATATTGTTAAAGATGCTGATATTAAATAATAGACTGTGTAATTATTTAAGTTATACTTGTAATTAAAACGACACGAAATCGATGTGTTAAATATGAAATAAATTATACATGTATGATAATTTACGTCTCGTATGTTCAAACGACTTTCACTAATCTGAACATGAACTCCTATCGAACGAAGAATAATAGGTAACTATGATTAAACTTTTATTGTTTTATTTATACTGTTTATCGTTATATATTTTTTAATCCCTCAAATAGTACCGTGGTAATGTAAATTAGTAATTTACGCTAGGTTGGTGACAATATTATATCAATACGTGTACCTTGATTGACAATATAAATTTCCTTAAATATCCCTGGTCCAATCATGTCTCGTTCATTGACGAAATTAACACATTAACACATTTTAACGAATGCAAAAATTTTTCCACGTTACCTCACACTCTACTCTGTACAGTTACCTACACGATACTACAAAACGGTTTGTCGATGGATCCTCGATCCTAGAGAAATTCGGAAGCGATATCTAAACGGGTCAGGAGGTTTCACTCCGTTTGTTACAATAAGGAAAACGGTGATTACAGCTTTTCAGCCGAAACTCGCTGTGTCTGCGTGGTAATTCCGCTGCCGGAAGCAACAGCAGCAGCAGCAGCACCGATTGAAATCATGCTCTCGAGCATCGACGAAATTCGAGATGCTTTCATCCGCGAGACGGTGATCGAAGTCTCCGTACACCGTGGAGAATTTAATCAGCATATCTTTGAGCTGTCTATTCATGCGCGGGCTTCTTATTCCGCCTCTTCTTACGTCCTCGACAACGAGCAACCTCTTCTTGCAATACGCACCGACCTAACAATGGCCCGCAGGATACATCTCGGTTAGGATTCGGAATTTCTGATTATTAGTTCTCCAGATCTCGAGGATCCACGGATCTGTAACGCTGTTACGCGATAGGATACACGGAACGAGAAGAATATAAAAAACTGCACGACTTGTACCCCAGCACGATTCGTCTCACTGAAAGGCCCAGAAGCAACTGTTCCGACTAGGAAATGAAGACGACTTTTTTGCCGTAAAATTTTATTGATATGCAAAACAAATTACAGGCGTGATCGCTCAGTAGCAGACAACGCCACGCCCCCTCACGAATCACGTGACCCAAATCAACCAATCACTAATTTTCGTTGCACCTGAAGAGGCCTGATTTTCAGTGATAACAAATAACCTGCTAACTTTTCCATGTACGATCAATTACGGAAGTTTACACTTTGAGCGCTCAATTTGTAAGTACTGTACTATCAGAGATTCAGGAAAGATATATCGATGACTATATTCTAAATTTGTCGCACACTCCTCCTTCGGTATTATAAACTTGTACAGCATAACTTTAACAGGGGGACTCCAAGGATTGAAAGAAGGCAAGGATTTCATAAGAGCGAAAGGCTTTCAACTTCAATGAAAAAACAATCTCCATACATTGTACTCGTGTCTACGGATTCCTCTTCATTTCACACTGATCTAAGCACGAAGGCATCTCAGTAAGTTTCTTCTTGATACAACTCAAATCTACGCGACATGTAAAATATAAACTGTCCTATCGATTCTAAGAAAATTGTATACAGTTTTATATAAATTTTCCCCGTTTAATGAAGAAAGAAGAAAATGCCCTTCTGGGGGCTCAACTAATCGTAAGAAACAAAGCAATCCTAGCAAGTTGCTGCGCGGGTACTCTCCAACATCTCACCTCTAAACGTGTATCTGAAACCTGCAGCTGTAGACGTGTGGTAACGGGTCGCGAGAGGAGGAGCAGGAGGAAGTGAAGGAAAAAAAAGAAAAAAAGAAAAAGAAGAAAAAGAGGTGACCTGAAAAGTTGAAAAAGCGCGATCGAGCGCCGCGCACGAGAGTCGATCTAAAAACGGACTGTGCACGCGCAAGGACAAGGGATTATTCCGTGAGAGTGCCGGCGGGCTTCCAAGGACGTCGAACATCTCGTCTTTTGTCGAAGCAGCGAAAAGAAGGAGATGATAAAAAGAAGAAGAGAGTGAAAGACAGAGGGGGGGGGGGGAGAGGATTGAAAGAAAAAAAAGGAGGGGAAAAAAAAATATATATATATATATATATGTATATATACGAAGGAAACGAGATGCAAATATATTCCGCTGGACTGGGATGAAGTCAACGGGCGAAAGTGCGCAGAAGGTCAGTCTCCATCAACGACAGGTGATTACATATACGCACGAGACGCCAGAATTCAAGGTGGAGGTGAATTACCTGGCCAGGGGATTTGAGGTTAGGTCGCCACCTCCTCGGGTTTGACCCTGACTCGACGCGGTATCCTTCGCGCATATCCTTCTTCTTTCGGTCTGTATCCTTGATCGATGATGCGTGTGCACTCGCTGCGACTAGCGGTCAGGCCGATATCGAATCAATATCGTCATTATCGATATCAGCTCGTGAATGACGACGCTATTCTATGAAAGTACGCTATTCTATGATACCCGATTTGACATATATATATATATAGAAGTCAAACTGATCGCAAAGTCTTCAAGAAGCATGATCAATACTCAATGTCTTAAGAAACAAGCTTATTTTATTTCCGAAAATAATGTTTGCAACTATCCTGTTTCATTTCGTATTTTTTTTAATTCACGGTGGCATCGAAAATTGGTACCAGAATTTCCAACGCGTGTCCATACTTTCTCGTACGTTCTCGAGGGTTCTCGTATCAAGATGATTGAACGCGAATCGTATCGGTACCGATGCTACTCGCAACATTCAATCAACAGTCAATACGTACGGAAATTTTAAATATTTGGTGTCAATTTTCAACTTTAACACGTCTTGAATCGGTATCAAATCGGTATCGAAAAGTACATCGAATGAGTTTGACAGAGTTTATGAAAATACCTGCCGATGTATACTTTAACAGGCACTCTTTTTAATTATATCCATGACTCCTCCTCCTCTCACAGACACTGATCTCGTACTTTACCGAAATACACTCAAATTTAGTTTGAAATTTTGAAAGTTCAATACCGATAAAAGGAATTACATTTGATCGATTGAAAAGAGACGATTGTGATATCTTCGCGTACATACACAGATGTCAATAGACACAGTACAGCGGAATTCACAATTTGTACGAATTTGAAAGACGAACGATTGGAGCCCGCTAATCAACGATTTTTCATTCACGCAACGAGACTTTAATCGCGAATCGGTGAATGCAACCGGCAAGAATTCATTTAACCGGACATTGGCCAAAATTTCGTTCAAATAAATGGAGAGTTTGTGTGTAAACTGCGTATCGGTTAGACATCGATCTCATCAGCTGGGTATCGTCAATGGCATCGTTATCGATCCGATCACTAGCCACGACGCATGCGCAGCTACGCAGATCTATCTCTCGCGCGCGTCTCGTCTCGTCTCGTGGAAATATCGATCGCCCTCGACTTGCATCGACAGTTAACCAAGTTTTTCAACACGGCGACCATTGACAAACGATGGTTGGCTCTCCAACGATTAACGCGCACCCCCTACAACGTTTTGGAGCAGCTACAGGCAGTTCGATGGTAAACGCTCGGTTGTGTACCTGTTCGCCGCAAATCCTCTCTTGACCTCCTCCACCTCCTCGACAGAGAGGCAAAGGAATGCGTGGTTGCAACAATGTTTAGAGAGGAACGTCGACAGAGTCTTCCGACAGATACAGAGAAGAAAAAGACAGACGGTCTATTACAACCTTCGCATTTCAATCAGCGACTTTGTTGTAAAAGGCTAAATAAGCCGTGGTCACTTTGTTGCTGGCGATCGATCTTCGATTCGCCGACGTGGTAATTATCCAATGTTGTATTACACGTTCAATTAAACATGTACCACGGGTTAAAAATTAAATTACACGTTGTGAAAATATACATATGTATGAAATCTGAATATACACGTAATGCATGTAAACGTAACGTGTAATAACACGTATGATAATAAGATTCAAATCGCTGAAACTACTGCCGCGATGAAAAATAAATTGCTTCCATGAATTCGTTTATTAGAAAAAAAAAAAAAAAAAGAGAAGATGATGTCGGTGATAGCAATTTAAAAAATAGCATCCGCAACCATCGTCCCTTTTTAATTTGTGGAATTAACCGACGTAGCTCCTGAACAGAGGTTCGCTCCGAATTAAAGAGGTCTCTCTGGATGAGAGGATTTGCGATCGTAAAGCGAAATGATAGATGGAGTCAGAGAAGAAGATCCAGCTCTGATTTTTTTTAACGTCAATTACGTTTGAATCGATAATTACCTCGTAAAACTTGCAAATTTATTCGAATTCTTCTCTCGATCATTTTGCCAAATTTATTCGCATGACTTTCCTACTTTTAGTTACGCTCAAACTGATCATTCTGCTGGAAAAGTTTCACATGTATTCCATTTATTCTGAGTCAATCACCATTACACGCGAGATTCTCTAAATAAGCTCGATTGACAACATTCTCCCATTTATCGCGATAATTTAAAAATAGCGGAATCTCGATCTCGATCACAGGCGATCGAGACACGACGCGTACGCGGCTCGAAGCGGCTGCTCGAACCGTGTTGTTCGCGCGTGGCCAATCTCCGTGGATCGCGGGGGCCACGTGTTCGCGAAGTTAACTTAATTACGGCCAATTAAGCGTCAATTAACCGAGTAGCACACGGCTCGTGCAGCAGCGCACGTAGAACGGCGAGCATCTACCGCGCTCGTTCGTCAAAGTAATGACGTACGAACACGTCCGCCTATCTCCAGACAGAAACGAGAGAAAACCGCGACGTGAGCCACCCTCTCGCTCGAAAGGCAAAAAATAATTAACAAATATTGCGCGCACAATTCCACGTCGTCTAATTTTAATAAAATCTCGCAGTGCCTGCGCGTGATGGGGGAGCTTCGCTGCTGATGGGCTTTGAATTGAACGTGCCTTCCAGCTGGACACTCGCGACATTTCCAGCGCGCATAAATTAATCGCCATTCAGGAGGCGGAAAGACGGATTTTTATCGGGCAGCCAAACGTGGGAAACGAAACGACCGAGTCAAATTTAATCGCGAGATCAATCGTGAGCCTGAGCGTTACGGGATACGAAAACCAGTATGTTTTCAAAAAATCGGTACATTTTTTTTTTTTCTTTTCTCTCTCTCTTTCTCTCTCTTGTTTCGTTTCTAGGTTTTATGCGGATAGAATATTGCGGTAGGAGGATTTGTTTTGCTTCGGATAAACGTGGAATTTTAAACGCGTATCCCTCGAAACAATGGTTTTTGATCCAGAAGCCGGCAGCAGATCATCCGATCATCTCGCAAATTTTCACCTCTTCGCACCTTTTAATAACTCAATTGATCGCGCCGAATTGGATTTTGTCGAATTGGGAAAGGCTTTTTCTTCAAACGACCGCCGTTTATTTTCATTTCATTTTATTTTATTTTGAAATTCCTAGAAAATCCTACGCTACGTTCTTTTTACGTGTGATCAATCCTCACCGTTAATTCAAAGTCTCGAGCTTTGTAAAGAATCCGCGGTCGTGAAGAATCTTATCGTAATGAAACAAATATTATTTAACATCGTACGCGGCACACGTAAGTTTCAATGTCTATGATCGACTATTTTTTGCCAAATCGGTCAACTCCGCGAAATGTGTAGAGAAAAATGTACATCGTCCATTAAAGGAAATTTGTTTCAAATAAATCGGATTTGGCCTGTGGCTCGAATTTGTCAGGGAACAAATCTAGAAAAAATAAAGGTCCGTAACTTCCCGATCGGTGAGGAAATGAAGTCGTCGCCGGTCGCAAGGATCGTCGGGTTCTCGCGCGGCCGGCTTCCTTTTTACGTCGAACCGGGGCGAGATCGCTGACACTCGCGGGGATGAGAGGTCGCCGCAATAATTAATCATTCGTCTCCGAAGCAACGGCGAAAAAACCGACAGCCGGCGTGACGTGGACGGCCTACGAATACCAACAGCCAACGGGCAGACGCACCGCGTCGTCGACGAAAACATTGACACGCGGTGAGAACCGTAACGCGCTTCCTAAGAATAGTCGCTCGTATTCCAGATACGCGGAGCGGGTGCGCCACCGCGAAAGGAAAAGGGACCGTAAGGGCGAGAAGAAGAAAAAAAAAGAAAAAGAAAAATACAGCGAGTGGTGTGCACGTGTGAAGGAAAAAAAAGAAAAAGGAAGAACACCGAACGATGACGCCGGCAATACGGCCCCTCCCCTTGCTTTTTCTTCGCTCGTGTTCGATGGATCAGCAACGCAAAAAGACCCGAGAACAACTATGTACTTTTTCCCGTGGAACAAGTTTTTTCTCTCCTCGTCATTTCCGTCTCGCGAGCGAGGACTCGTCTCTCTCGCACTGACGTGATTTTCGTCACGTCTCGTTGACCCTTGTCGATAAGAAGGCGCCGTGTGTCTTTTACAGCGAAATCTACGCAGGGGACGGAGATTTATATCGTACAATGGTAAGAGATTCCTCTGGTGTAAATATAATCTGATTAAGTAAGCGATTGAAAGAAATCGGAATAATTAATTTCACATTTATCACGCATTTTGTCACTGAAAGTGACTTTAACGGGAGTAATCCAGAAAATCGGGCCTCTTCAGGTGCAACGCTGATGCAACGAAAATTAGCGATTGGTTGATTTGGGTCAGGTGATTCGCGAGGGGGCGTGGAGTAAATCTCGAGTAGGAGTGGCGTTGTCTGGTATTCGGATACAAGTCGTGCAGTTTTTTTCTACGCACGTTCTCTATCTTTGAAATGAACGGAATTGAAGCGAGTTTCGCGAATTGAGATTTTAAATACATTCTTCTAAATGTAAGGAATATTTGCTACTCGCGGAAAGAGTTTTTGAAAAAGAACAAGATATCGGTCAACTCACGAGAGACTAACGTTTTGTTAATTTCTGTTGGATTTAAGTGAAAGCGACCCAGCTCCGTTTTATTTCTCCGCGATGGCAGAACGTGTTTTCAATCACTCCTTAATATAGATTACGTACAACCTGTAACTAGTTTCGAGCGCGACTTTCACTCGTGGTATTAATAATATATAATTTCTCTCTTGTAACTTCTCGTTGCGTAAGTGTCCTCGGATATTTACGCCAGAATTTCTTTATGTTCGTTCGCAAAATTAACTTCACTTCCCTATATTGATACATTCCCTGAAATAATTTAAGAAATTAAAAAAAACCCACGAAAAACGCAAAGCCCGCTTGCTGTCGCTTATCGAAAAAAACAGAGGAATCCGAAGGAAATAATTTTCGAAACAGAGAAAGACTGGAGCACGCGGGTAGCGATCTAACAATAAATCGTAAGAAATGGAACCGAAATAACTCGAAGACGGACGAAATGGGTTAACAGCGGCGAACAGCGAGTTGATCGAGTGGCTCTTTATCCAAACAAAGCACAACGCCGGGACAAAGATTCCCACGGAAATCAATTAACCGTAGCCTATGATACGAATCCTGCCACTCTCTCTCTCTCTCTCTCTCTCTCTCTCTATTTCCTTTTACTCTCGAGGAGCCAACTTCCCGATTCCATTTCCACCACGTGCTGGTTAATGAAGCGGCACCGAAAGGAACCGGAAAGAATCCCAGGTGGAGAGGCTCCAGGCGGAGAAGAGGATGCAAACAGCGCGTGTGCACTGGGAGGATGTTGAACAGAGAAAGGCAGAATAAGAGAGAGAGAGAGAGAGAGAGAGAAAGAGAGAGGAACAGAGTGTGCCTGGGAAGAGGTTAAAGCCAATGGGGCGACAAAAGTCAGCGCGGCTAAAAGCGCCACGGACTACCAGAGTAGGTGCATGAATAATAATCTGTGATTAATAGAGCGCTAAGCTGCCGGTGACTCGCGGCATGAATGGCCGTAGTACTATTAAGCGGCCTCTATATCACACCTAAGGCGATACGATATAGTTTCGTGTTATTACATCACCGGGACCCCTTGCTTCGCCCCATCGTTACATCGTGTTACATTCACAATCGGCAGACACCGTGTCTGATGACTGTCTGCATCTTGTTCCTTGGGATTATTTTTATTACCTCGCCTTGATTGCGGGGCTACGAATTTAAGCTACGAATTGATATACGATCGTTTGGCCGAGGTTTAATGTATTCTCGCCTTATCGCGCGAGACGTCGTTCTGACTCTCTGTTTGGATCTCCTGTTTCACGAATATTTATCTCGTCTCAGCGTAAAATTGTGAACGAAGTATAGTGAAAGTTTAGCGTTGGTAATTATTTTTTGTATTTATACCTCACGTTTTAAGAATCTTTATCTATCTTGATCGTGAAATTACGGATCGAATGTATCGTACACTCTGAGACGGAAAGAGAGCGCATTTTGAAAATTATGAAATTTCTTCTCTATTAAACGAATGATGACACGTGCATTCGTCCGTAATGTTTTTATCAACGTGTAAGCAACTTAAATTAATAAATAAACCTAAACCTAACCTACACTCCGAGACGGAAAGATAGCGCATTTTGAAAATTATCAAATTTCTTCTCTATTAAACGAATGATCTCACGTGCATTCGTCCGTAATGTTTTTATCAACATGAAAGCAACATAAATTAATAAATAAACCTAAATTTAACCTAAACCTAATCTACACCTAACCTAAACCTAACCTAAACTTTTTGCTTTATATTTTGTATCGTTGGCAGGACATTTCGCAAAGAACAATGAACAGAGACAAAAGAAACAAACTCCACGGCAAAGCTTCGGCGCAAAAGAAATTTGACAACGAGTAAGGAGAGAATTTTCAGTCGAGATTCATCAAAAAAAAAAAAAAAAAAAAATTCGACGGCAGAGTTGACACAGGAGAATTCTACGAAAATAATATAAAATACAATTGGAAAAAATAATCCTTATTGGCTACGGCTGACTCGCGCGTGCTAAATCCCCTGGACACCGGTTGCAGCGCGGGTCCTTACGGCAACGTAACGTGCGTCTGTATCGCGTTATCGTGATTTATCAAGCGGATCGCCCGCTGCGCCGGCTCCCATGATTTTTCACGAATGTCTAATTGCCCGATAGCGTGCTGAACCGCTAATGGGACAACGCGCGGTCAATTAAGAAATTGAGATTAACGAGCCCTTACGGGGTTATAGATCGCAAGGAAGCCTTTGTGCCGGACGTGTATCGAGACGCGAGATCAGCTTGTCACCGATAAGAACAAACAATTTCGCCGCAAGAAAATGAAATACGGTGGATTGCGTCCGCGGGAGGAACGGCAGAGGTACCAATTACGTGGCGCCTAAACGATGACGTGGAATGACTGATGATGCGATTAACCGCGGGGGTTAATGTTCGCGCTGTTTTTCTTGCTGAATAACATCGCGATTGAATGCACCTTTTTCCTCTGCCTCTCTCGCTCGCTCGCTCTCCTCTTTTCCACTTTAGCGGCCGTGCAGCAGTTCGCTAGGAAACTGTTTAGGCCCTTTTGCTCCCTTCTCTATTCTTGATGATGATTGCGCGGTGACGTAAAGTGATTTCGCTTGAAGACTGAAAGGGGTTTTTACGGGAGCGTGATCAATGGGAGGGGGGGGAGGAAGGATAATAAAAGGGAGCTGGAAGGAGCATCTTGACTTCTCGCACACGGGGAAAAAGCTGGATTGTTCTTTTCTGGAGAAACCTCGACGCTCGTCCGAACGATGTAAAAAGATCGTTCCAAACGAGAAAACTGTATTTATCTTTTCTTGAAACGACCTAGAAAATTTCTGTACGCCGACCGACTCTACGTGAGCAGATTTTCCTTCGAGCTTGCTCTCTCGACACTTCTTACGCTAACGAGTTTCTTTCCATCGAATGTAGTACAGGCGAAGGAAAGGCTCGTGGCAATTCCTCGATTAAAAGTCTCGTCTACTTTTGACGATTTGTGTCACTCGCTGACACAATTGTAAATTACTGAAATACAGTCGAATTATCTAACAAATTCGGAGGTGTTTGTATAATCCTAAAAATAGGTGTCGTACAAGTGTCTACGCTCGACAACTTATTCTTTAATTCATTTGTATATACTTTTCAAACACTTCTTTGAACAGTGATTTTTCCAATTGTAAAATTCACGAATTGACAATCGAATGTTGAGAAGCAATTAAAAACTAAATATCAAGCTCCAACTAAAATTGCGGAATATTGTTGAACACATTTTCAGTGGGAAAAAAGAATAATAGGTTACGCACGCGAAGAGCACAGCGAGGAAAAAGATGATAAACTGTTCTTTTCTGAAAAAATCTCGACATTCGCGTTTGGATGTAAAAAGATAATTCACGCGAGGAAACGGCATTTATCTTTTTCTTTTTTTTTTTTTTTTTTTTTTTTTCAAACGATCTAGAAATCTCTCATACGCGCGCGTCTATGGAGGAATCATGGAGCCGCAAATTACATTATCATGCATTATTTTGACAAACATTTGTCGCGTGTGCCGCATCGTCCAATAAAACGGAACAATTTACCGCGGCATTTAGACATAATTATAACTTAATGCGCGCTCCGTCTGTTTGCCAGTGTAATTGCGCTGGTAACAACATTTAGGTCCATTCACAATGCCGTCGAATTATTCGACGCGCGTCCTATTTTATAACGCGAATCACTCTCATTGATCGAAATTTCTTTGATCCTGAAATTAATCGCGGAATCGATTTATAATATTACGAACGCCGCGACGGCAACAATCGCGCGCAGATAGCACTGCTGTCTGAAATAACGACGTCAAAAAATGGGAAAAGAGAGACGGACTTTGAATTTTCAATAAATCCGATTTTCATGCACATGTAGAAATGATTTGATCGCGACGAGAGCAGCGATCACGGCAGTGCCAAAATCGAAATTTATTCCCCGTAAAACAATTAAAACATGAGCAACTATAGATTTTTTTATTATTCGATTCGAACATTGTCCAACGTTCGCCGATAGGAAGAATCTTACATCGTCGAAAAATTCAATTCCTACAAAATTCTCCTAGGTGCGGAATAACTGGAGAAACCGAACAAAATTTCGATGTCTCCATCACTGAATGGACGATCACCGCTTGGTGATCAGTTGGTTCGAAATCAAAATGAAAACGCGCGCGACGTGAGACGTCGGAGGGGGGGAGGGCAGCAGATTTCTGAGCGGTAGTCCGCGGGGAAGCTGGAGCAGAGCGTAATTTCGGTTCTAACCGTGACCACGGTCATCGGCTGGCGGTTCGCCTACGTAATACGTAGTAGTACATATAAGTGGTAGGTAGGTATGCGCAAACAGCAAACAAGAAGTAGCTACCGGCTGCTTCCACAGGTGGTCGGGTCACGAACTGACCCCACTCCAACCCTCTTATTTCCCTCTCGCGCGCGCGCTCGCACTCGATCCGCTTCGTTTCCTCTCTTGCTCTCGCTTGCTCGCCGCTCTCCGGAGTCCTGCTTGACCCGTTGCACGTCAGGTTAGGTGTGTAGGTCGCCTAGTAGGTCGGTCAAAGAGGTGGAAACGAGAGAGAGAGAGAGAAGGAGAGCCCGCGAAGGGGCCGCGTCGATTCGTAACGCAGACACGCCGTAAACCCCGGCGTTTTAGCCACTTCCCGGCGCGTCGGGATGGTACTACTACTACTACTACTACTGCTACTACTACTATTCCTCGTCGTCTCCGTAGACCGGAGATCTCTTTTGGTTCCATTCGAATTATCAACGATACGATCGAAGGAAGGCGATCGATCTCGACAGGCAGAAACAGTTCGGAAAGGGGGATTTTGGATGAAATTACAGCCCTCAATTGGAGCCCTGGGATGGGAGTTTGTTTTTAGGTTGGAGACAATTTTGGTTAGGTCTCTTTAGAATTTTTGAAAATTGGCATGGAGTAGAAATTTGGATAGAGTCAACGTTGAGATAGAAATTTGGGAGATTATTTTTACATGAGATTTATTGGGAATGAGACGATAAAAGTTTGACGCAAGATAAGATTTGGATGATGCAACATAAATGAAGAGAAAATTAATATTGGAACAGAGAAGATTTCCAATCGAAATTAAGAATATAACTCTAATGACCAGACATATCTTAGAAAAGGTGGTACATCGAACGCATAATTGTGTGTAATTATATAATTTCTAATACTGTCTTCACCTCTGGCTTACCAAACTTACATTTTATTATCAAAAATGAAAGGTAAATTTGCTACTTTTCATTTAATTCAAATAAAAGATTATCTGCAAATGATCTGTTTTTAATAACATTAATAACACGACACAAACAAAATCAGTAAATCAGTAGAGATGACCCAATTTTTTCTCGTTTCAAATAAAATATTCTCACTGTCGACTGATAATTATACCCTTGACGTTTTGAAAAGAATTATCAGAAAAGATCTGCCAATCCAATTTTCCTCTCATCTTCAAAAAGAAGAGAAGACCGAGGTGAAAGAGCTTTTTATTCGGCGCCGGTGTCGTTAAGTTACGACGTCGACCATAAGTAATTCGCAATTCCTTTGGCGGTAATGATTTGCGTCGGGGCAATTTGGTCATCTGTCGGAGGAAATTGACCGCAGCTGCCCTCGTATCGCGCAACGTCACTCCAACATTTGCACACCTCGTCTGGATAGAATTTACGATCATGGCGTGGCCGTAAGACTCCCTTGACGGCTGCGTTGCGTAACCGCGAAATAAGCTCTCCTGAACTTTAACTGGGAGTCAAGGTCATGGCGGATGAAGAACTTTACCAACTGAAAATATAACCTACCTCCTCCCATCTTTCGTTAAAAAAAGAAAAAAAGGAAATCGTTTTTTCTCCTACGTAAAGAGAGGGAGGGAGAGAGAGAGAGAGATGATGGTCGTTCTACGTCATTTTAGGAGTTGATCTAATAGTGTTCCTCGTTGGGAGGATTATCCTAATCAGTTGAAATTAGAATGACACAATTCGAAATGGACGTTGGCAACAAGTGTAATTGGAGACCTCGTGATGCATATTCTGACGAAGTTATGTGAATTATTGAGTTGGATAAGTGAAATAAGGACTGCGGTCTCCATCAGAGTCCTTTCGTGCAACAAAAGTTATTACTCTTGATAATTTGTTGAAATAAACTGGAGACTGTAGATCTCTATTGCACAAATTCAGTTATTTTACGATCAACGAGACAATCAGGTGTCTTAAACTTGTTATTTGCATCATCATTTATTGATTCGTGATGAAGAATGCTTATTGAAGAATAACAAATTCTCAATTATACATTTCCATTCCTATCTCTATCTACAATTTTACTATTTCACAATGGAATCAATGAACTTGTAATTTGCAAAACTGACATACGCAGGGCTACGTGGTCGATCGGTAACTCGTTAAATTTTGTCAATTCCTGAATTACATATCTCACGATCACTAAACACAAAGACTGTTGTAATAAATGAAGAACACGCTCCTATAAAGGCTGTTGGTGATTTCGCTCCAATATCTTCTTACAAAGTTAAACAAAAATTACATTTCCCTCGACTCGCGCCTTTATCACGCGATATTCTGCAATCGACTTACATTTTCATCGTATCTACATAATGAGACACCTAGTTTTCATTTACTTTCGACATTCGACTAAAAATTCGTGAATTTTCCCGTTGGGAAGTCTTTATTTTTTCGAGAAATACACACAGATAAAACGCAAGAAAATTGAATTGACTTCCTTTTAGCCAGCCAAGTGACATGAAAATCGGGAAATCGATAAAGATGGACCGGTCAGGTTAAATACCTCGTCTCTACGATCGAAAATATCTTCGATACAAGTTGCAACGAATATCTGTTCATCTGTTTCTTCAATTTTCCATTCGACAATACGAAATTTCCCATTGTCTCGGTGTTGGAAGCAACTTTGCTAAATATCCGATGAAAGGTCTCTCTCGTTCGAAAGCAAAAACTGTGTTTCTACAGTGAGAACATCGATCGATCAACTGGCTGTCAATTTTTTAACATATGTGCAAGTGCTGCAATTTGTAGCTATTAATTACACTCCGTGTCCACATAATTATACAATGAATATCTATATATCCGCAGAGTGTGGCACGAAAGTAAAAAAGAAAAGACAAAAAATGAAGAAAACCATCGAAAGCTAGACCACCTAGAGTCGACGGAGTATTGTTCCGTCGATAATCATCGATTATCACGTTGATGGATTGGTAATCCACGCTCGGTTTGCCGGATCCAGCGTCGAAACGTTCCGCTGAAACACAAATGGTCCGGGGAAACGTTCGCAACTAGCGCCGAAGTACGAACCAAGGGAAGAGAGAACCGGGTTGCATCGCACGGTTGCCCGGTTGCTTTCAGTCGTAGGATGCTGAAGGCACTGCGGTTGCCATGGCGACCCACCACCACCGCAGCTCGATGTAATTATTTGAAAAACGCCCGCCGCAGCCCCATCCTCCGCCTACCACCCCCGGGGGTTGCCGGCTACAGGGCGATGCAAAAGTAGCCGCCAGTCTTTTGCATCGCGGCCAATCGAAGATATCGTTCCATCGTTCGACCTCGTTCCGTCGGTCGTTCGTTCACCTTTCGTTTCGCAGTTTCGTCGCTGCCGTCGAATGATCGCCGATTCAAGAGCACGACACGACGTTACGGACGTTGCACGACGTTGAAGAAAGAAAGGAGAGATCGAGCCTCGAATTCCTTTGACGGTTTTATTAGCCGTAGTCTGAATGAAAGTATCGTGGTATTTCGAGCAATGAAATCGCGTCGAATTTCTTCATTGAAATTCGAAGAGTTGAAAAGTTTAAATTTGCTAATCGAGCTCCAAACGGTGAACAGTTCCGAATTATAATCAATTGTAATTATTGATAATTTATTTTAGGATCGGCATAGCGGTGGATCGACGAGATTTGAATTGATTTGAATTATGTCAAGTGGCATTAGATGTTTCTTTTATTGAATAATTTATTTTAGACTCTTCTTTATCGAATATAAATTCAAATTTTCGTGAATGCAACGAGATTCGTTTCATTCTAAATGCTAAACAGATCATGAGTGATAATCATTACGATATTTTGTACATTTTTGAATATTTTTGCATCTTTAATAAATACGTTGTAATAACATTAACTGTCGATTATTATTATAATAATTACTATTAATTATTATTACTATTAATTATACATAAATATTAAATATCCTATAATAATACAATAATATTAATGTTACAATATTACAATAATATTAACAGTATTAAAAAGGAAGTTTGGAATCGTATACAGAGCCGTATAATTTATACAGTTGAAACAAGATGATTAAATGGTTTCTAATTGGGAAAATTTCACTTGCTTCGTTACCGAAAAGAATTGTTATATACTTGAAATATCGCTTGAATTGCGCGAAAGGGGGAGAGATTTTCTCTCGAACAATCTCGTTATTGTCAAATTTATAAATTTATAAGAAAACACACACGACGCGACGCGACCTGTATAAATATTCGCGAATCTTGAGAAACACGTGGGTGGTTTTTACGTCGGCGAATATTTCTCGAGGGAAAATTCGCGGGGTGAGTCGGAGCAGGCACGCGAAGGGCGATTACGTCAACTGGTAAATGCCAGTTGCGAGCAACAATGTGCACAATGTTGCCGCAAAATTCTTTCAACAAATTACCCGGACGAATAATTGCCAGAGCTCACGAATGGAACGTGGAACTTTTTCTAAGCGCGTTGCATCTTAGGATTTTGTAATTCGAGCAACGATGTCATTACGAGTCTCCACGGGCATTGATGAATTATTATCGTCCGCAAGATCTGGTGTTCTATCTGTGAGTGTGTTGGCTTTAGGTGTGTGACATGTACGTGTGTGTCGTGTTTGGTGTGTTGCGTTTTCTGGTGTGTTGCGTTTTCTGGAGGGTGCCGGGGGAGTTTCATTCGTCGAGAAGGAATCATGATGCGAGGATCTGAGAAAAGAGAATAGCGAGTTCGGACTAGTGGAGAGAGTGTGAGGAATCTAAAGCTTTACTCTTTTGTATCCAATTGTGTTTGTTCAATACATATTCTTTTAACATTACGTCGTCCCTCGTTCCATTCACGCTATCAATCGTTTCGACGAAATACGCGCGAAACTCTGGAATGTAATTTACGAGTGCGAGTCAAGCGTGCTTTCGTCGTTCGCCGCTGGTGAACCATTTAGGCGAGCGCGTTTAGGAAAATTGGCAAAATTGGCAGTATTTTTCAAGACTTCTTGAGCGCGCGAGGGTGGAGGGATGCAACTCTGCGAATGCCAATCACGCGGCAATTTGTTCCGCAATAACGGAATGACGTGCAGCGATTAAAACGCCGGCAATTAAAGAACGGTCGAGGGAAAGGGAAAGAGATTTTAAGTGGCCTCTGTCGCGGTATTCGTAGACGCGGTATCGGTCGCCCGATGAAACTGGTAGATGCGAGATAATAACGCATGCGGGGCCCGCGGAGTATCTCCGGAATATATCTCGATGCCGAGTTAATGAATTCGTAACGCGTGCCACCGAGATTGCCGCGCCGCTAATAAACGTATACAACGTCTTATCGATAAAGATCAACGGTTATCGATATAGATCAATTAAACAGCGAGCGAACCGAGGGCCTTCGACGTGTCCGCGGCCTTTCCTGTCCTCTCGAAGCGCTCGGAGGAAAGACTCGTCGAAGCTCTTATGACGCCATTAGTCAAATGAAATTGCTACGTATGCAACAAAGTAAAGATATCTGTAGGGAAATGGAATATCCTTCTCTGTGACGAGGCAGATCTTGACAGAACTGAGCTAAAATTCGAGCTGATTCGATGAACGTATAGTAGGTCGTGTATTGCACGTGGTTCGACTGTGGTGTTTAAAGACGAGCAAATTTCAATTGCGAACGGAACCGGGAGAGAAAATATTGTTGTACCCGTTAAGTATTGCAATAAATTATACGACTACCGCAATGAGCATATTTTATATATACTTTGCGTTCATTGCAAAACTTTCTATCGAGTCTTTTAATTTTAATAAAAAAAAAAAAGAAAAGAAAAAATACTTCCAACAAATAAAAAGCAACAGTTTCGTCGATGATACCGATGATACCGCGTGATAAACGATAAACGAAATTGAAAAGACTCGTCGCAGAGATCGTTAAATCGAGAGAAGCATCGACGCGAGAGACGAAAGCGTGAAAAGCGCGAAACCGCTCTCGATGGAGAGCGTGCATGTGCACCCGGCTTGCGGTTGCGCCCCTTTTCCAACCCTTCGTGTCTGCCTTGAATGCTCAAGGACGTACGTAATACGACTTTGTCGAAGTCAAAAATTGCCAAACGAGCGAACCGGGGAGAGGGGGGGGGGGAGGTCTCTCCTCGGAGACTCTCCGTGAAATCGAAATTACAAAAAGGTTGCATAATTAGAGCGGAGAGTTTCCTGTTTTCTTCTTTTTTCTTCCTTTTTCATCGTCCGTGGAAAACCGAACGCGTTCGTACGTCCGTGAGGGGAACGGAACGGATGTAACGCGCGCAGTGTAACAATTCTAATTAAAATTCTAAGTTCTCGTCGAAAAGCGAAGCGCGCGAGGAGAAAACGAGAGAAATTACACGCGCGGGGCATAATTTTACAGTTTGATTACTGCGACAAAAGAATGAAAATATAACGAGGCAAACTTATCAATTTAATTGCTTCATTGATTCTCGCGCGAGGCACCGGCCGCCGGGCGCAACATCATTATTTTTATTGCAGCCGCGTCTAGTGGTCATAAATAATGAGGGCTGGCTGTTTGCTTAAAATTGTGTTTCGCCGGGATTATTCGTTCGTTCGTTCGTTCGTTTGTTCGGGAATAAACGCGTAAAAAGTGGATTTTGTCCGCGGCGCGACGCCGCGCCGCGGTAAATCGAGATCCGACCCGGGGAATTTATCAGTCTTTGGAGGAATCGCGTTAATAAACATCCAATTATGAACATTTTAGTGGCACGCGGGACGCGATATTAACCGATTCCTGATTCTACTTCATTTTTCTTTTTTTTCCTTTTTTTAACCTTTGGCTTTACCCTAACGTGATCCTGCGTCGTCTCATCGTTTCTCCGGTTGTTCACGCTCTTGATCTTCCCACGAAAGATTCTGTTCATTAATTTTTAACGTCTTACCGCAAGAACTGACCAAGTCCAAATATTGGAAACATTTTTTTCAAAAGTGAGAGAGAAGTGTGCCATTTTTTTTATTCCTTGTCACATTAACGTCTTCAGTGTTGAAAGAAGTCGCCTGTGATTCAGTTTTCTTTCTACAACTTTCAGAATCTGGATTTTGCGCCAAGGTCTTCGATCATTGTGTAAAACTAATTTGTAAAATTCTCATAATTTATCACCTTTTAATGCTTCCAATAATTTTTTCGTCAATTTGCACTCGTAACGTTTAATTTCTTTTTTTGGAATTTTAGACTGCAAGTGGTTCCAAATTTTTTACATTTACTAAAATCCTGCAGCCTTCTATCACGATTGATTCTTGACAATTGTATCGCGACCAAGAATTAGCGTAAATCACGCGTGCAGTACTAACAAAAATAAAGAGGAAGAGAGAGGGTGAGAATTTAACAAAGTCGATGCGAGGAAATACCGATCGAAAATGAATCTACACGAGGTGACTGATCGATGGACACGGCAGAAGGTAAAAAGGTTGAAACTCTAGTTATAACGGGTCAGCGAATATTTTTAAAAGTCTGGCAGAAGACCAGATTCCAGTCTGCGTTCACGTGACTCGCAATTACAACGGTACATCCAATTACGGGACGTGTTAATGAGTCCCAAGTGAAATCAGCACCGGTAGGACAGGTAGAATCAGTTTCCTCGATCGACGATCGAAGGAGGATCTTTTTACCGAGTCTAACGTGCCGCAATTAGCGAAAGTTCCCAGGTATAGTACAGTCTCTACCAATCGAACGCTCCGTGCGTCGCAAGTCTGACAAACGTGTGCGACTTCCTAAGCTTTTTTTTCAATCTTTGAGGATTTTTGGAAATTTATTAATTGAATTTTGGGAATTCGAATGAGAGATTAACTCGTCAAGTGGATCCTTCGGATTTTATAAAATTTGAAAATTTTTGGTTGGAAGAAATGGTGTCTTGAGATCTTTAAAATCCTTTAAATTTATTCGTAATGGTAAAAAAAGAAAAAAAAAAAGAGTTCAATGATCTATAAAAAATCGAGGCTGAAGCATACAAAGACACTTCCAAAAAAAAAAAAAAGAATTCGAGTCTCAGAAACTATCAGATTGCCAATCGAGGACCAAGAGAGAATAATTTATTCCCATTCCAACATCAATATTAATAAAATGATGATACTGCGATACAAATCACTGCAATTTCTCTCCGAGTTTCATAGAACCGAAAGACGGGATCTAGACAAAAGACGCAACGACGAGAAAAAGGTATTCAGAACTTAATAACGCAAGTCGATCAAACAGAATTACGGAGGAAACGTTGCGTCAACGCTACTACGATGACTCTCGACAATCTAACTCGATAAAACCTCCTGAATCATGGTACGAAGATGTTTCACTCTTGCAATAACCAACATCCATCAGAGTCTTACCTACGATTAAATTCGCTGGAAAAGTTGCAGGACGGAGGATCCGAATGGCCATCGCCAATCGTGTCACGAGGAACGTGACGAAGGTTCTACGACGGGGGGGCAAAGACGCGGACGAGAAGGTGGGTCTGAATAGAAGACGAAGAAAGGAACACGGGGAGAGAGAGAGAGAGATCAAGAGAGCGAGAGGTCCGTGACGATGCTCACTTGTTGCTCGCTCGACTAATTGCCAAGTAATTGGCCCCGTACCCCCGCTCGTATAAAGTTTGCTTCATTGTCTTTAATAACGCCGTGACCTGCGCTAATGACTCACGTCGCATTCGTCGGTTAGAAAAGCGGCGGGGTAGACGGAGTTTGCTGGCTTTCGATGAGAAGGATCGAGTAGCTCGCGGACGCGGAGAAAGAACCGGAAATTGCCGAAGAAATGGAAAACGCCGGGGAAACGCGCAAAGCCGGACGAAATAATGATTTCCCGAGGAACTCGATCCCCCGCGCGTTTGCGGAAGGAACCCGCCGATTCCCCCTTTCTTTCTTCTTCTCCTCCTCCTCCCCCTCTCTCTCTCTCTCTCTTGCTCTCTTCGAGCTATTAATTGTTTCATTGCGCTCTCTCCTCGAGCCAGTTCGATTCACTTCGCGTCTCTGTGATATCCTTGAAAGCACGAGCGACTTTGATTGAAATGTAATAGAATAAATATAATGGATAATAGGATAAATTAGGATACAGGATAATAGAGAGAGGAGACGTGTCCGATGTGATCTTTGTTGATTTTAAATTTTCGCGTTGATAAACGTCATTTTGATGATAGATGGATAGCAGATTGAGTGTATACATTGGTAGGTACAAAGGGAAAATTTTTTGACAATCGTATCATCGAAGAAATATTTCCGAATGTTATACATGTGTGTATTGATAAACGTAATTTTGATAATAGATGGATAGCAGATTGAGTGTATACATTGGTAGGTACAGAGGGAAAATTTTAATTTCGCAAACATATAATAATCGTATCATCGAAGAAATATTTCCGATGTATGTATTATATTGTTTAATATATCTTTGAATATATTTTTCAGTGCACCGTATTTAGAATGACACTATCGTAAAAAAAAAATTTAATTGACGACTGTATTTCAATAAGTACATTCATGACAATATGATTTCAACCGCGCACCGAAGCATCAATTTTGCGAATGATCGTCTTGTCTCCGCAAGACACTAAACGAGAATTTTCCGGGTGATTTCGGCAGTAAAAAAAAAAAAAAGAAAAAAAAATCCGTTTGTGGGTCGGCTCTAACCTCGGGACATTATGATAATTTGGGACTCGATTGGGAGAGAGACTTTTTTGCCAGTGGCATTCGTTACGAAGTTGACGCGTTTACCATTACCATTTACCCCAGCTGCGGCAGCTTTCCCCCATGGGTCATCCGCTGGGCAACCCTTCCCGTGCAATTAGCACAAATGCGACCTCAGCCCGAGAGGTATCTCGCGTCGAAGGAATTTTCTCTTCTCCGGGGCGAAGGTAACGGTTGCAGACAAAGATATTCGAGTCCGTTAACTTCTTGACGAAGTTTCGATTCTTTTAATCGGTTCTGTCGATCGAAGTTGCTTAATAGAAAGTCCAGAGCAACTTCCATTTATCTTTTCAATGCCCGAGTGTTCTCTATCATCTGCTCCGCTTATCGCTCTGATACTTCCAACGAATCAATTACTATCTCGCTTTTGTAGCGCGTATATCGAATGGATCAAACTGGAACCGTGTGTTTTCAAATTTTTGGAAGACTCCGTGTGATTCATTTTTTTTTTTTTTTGTATAATCGAGACACAAAATTAACAAAACTGAAGCTTGAACGAAGGCAAGTTGTCAGTAATAAATTGTACCTCATTTTCAAAAATTATACTTGATCTAGTTTGAAGAATTTATATTATACAATTTGAAGCTTCGTGTTATAATCTATATATACTAATCCAAAAATTGACATCATATAGGCCACACTATACGTAGTCTACGTATTACTAAAACATACTGTTCACAAAATAACGAACAATTCGACTTTTGATTTTCGACCCCCATTTTCGCACAGAAACGAAAATAGCCGGTACTAATTGTTGATAGTTCTAGCGTCGAATAATTACTCGAAACGAATCGGACGAAACACGTGTGGTTCGTATTTTTCATCCCTTGTAGGCCGGCATGTTCGAGTCGGAAGTAGCAGTCTGGCTACAGCATTCGTGAGCCCCAGGAACGAGGACAATCCGTCTATGACCAGATGTGCGATTGTGCCAAGAATTGAGAGTGACTCATTCCATGGTGGCACGTAAGGGGCATGAACGTTCGAACACCGATGCAGATGCTACATCCCAACTTATTGTTTCTGCGTAATTCCTGCCAGAAATCATTTCAATTCCGCCTTGATCCTCAGTTTTGATACAGTTACTGATTAACCCTCTTTTAATTACAGCTCCAGTATTTCTAATAATCTTGATCCTGAATTTTGATAGTTGTAGTTAGACTGCTTAATTAACCCTTTGAGCATTTAGTCTGTATTAGAGTATAGCGAAGAGAACTAAAATAATTCGTTCACTTACATGTTACTATATTAAAACATACTGAATAAATATACCAAAAGATAATCTACTACACGCTCCTCGTTGTTACAATTTTTATGAACACTCGAAAGTTTGACAAAATAGAACCCGAACGTAGAGAGATACTACATTTTGAATACTTCATCCGCATATTGTCATACGCGTGTTACATCCATTCTGATTTTCTCTCCGCACATTTTACAAAAAAAAAAAAAAAAGAAAAAAGAGAGAGAGAGAAAAGTCGTTGAAATTCCCAAAACGTGTGGACACGTGTCGTAAATCCGAAATATACCTACGACAAATGAGCAATCGATCACTTGGACCGCTCTAACGATTTCAAACTACGTTTTATTGCTTGTTCCGTTGGTTGCTGTGAATAGTCCAGGGGCAAAGGTACACGACCATCGTCAAAGGGACGTCTTAAGTTGTAGTTCTCGTCACGGTGCATTACCTAAACGAAGGTCAGAATATATTGAGTGTCGTAAACTGTTTCACCCCGAGGGTTGTGCACGGGCGCCTTAACGAGTTTTAATCCGGATAAGAAACGATTGGCACTCCGCAGACCGTGTGTAACGGTACACCGGCGTTAAATGTTGGGTATGGTCAGCGACCTAACCGAGCAATCTACCTGCTCATGCTGCTCGTTACATTAGAATGCGTTCTGGCTGCGATTCTTTATTCATCGACCATGTAGCGAAACGACGATGAAACGTTTCTTCGTTTTATTCGAACGTACGCACATCGAGCAAGTTTTCTTTTTAATTATCCTGTACTCACTTTTGATCACGCTTTTCTACCCTTACGAAATTTGTTAGTAAAAACATGTGTCTGTAGTAATTTATTACGACAAAGTTTTGGATATTCAATCTTTCTTCGTAATGCGACGAAATTAAATTCCAAAATTAATCGTTATTATGTTCCTCGAACAGAATTCTCCATATTAGATTTCTTCCTTTTGTCGTATACTAATTTCTAATAATTTACAAATATTATTATTGTCACTCTTTCCTTGGACTTTCCTCTTATTAAATATTTCGACTTCTTAATTTGTTCCAATAATCGAAGAGAAAAATATATTTACGAATATTGTTAGTTTTCTACCCTTACGAAACTTGTTAGTCCCCAAACACGTGTCTGTAGTAATTTGAATTATTGCAACAAAGTTTTGGATATTCAATCTTTCTTCGTACTCCGACAAAATTCCAAAATTAATCTTTAAATTATTAACTCGCAATAATTTCTTCTAGTATTTAATAATAATTTACAAATATTATTATTGTCACTCTTTCATTGGACTTTCCTCTTATTAAATATTTCGACTTCTTAATTTGTTCCAATAATCGAAGAGAAAAATATATTTACGAATATTGTTAGTACACTTATCGTACAACCATTCTCCGAGTTGTTTCTGTCCTTGGCAAATTTTTCAACTTTGTGCCAGAAATCTACACAAAATATCGAAAATATCTTCCCTTTCGGGGCTTAAATTTTTCAAACGTTCCAGACACGTAAGTACGAACGAGAGACAGTGGTTTTTAATTACCTTCGCAATCAGTGTACGCGATCGAACGCGAATGGCGATATTCGCGATTTCGATCGGGCTCTAACGTGATTATCAGTTCCGCCGGCTCGATTCAGGGTAGTCAGCAAGTAGCCCTTCCATCGAGGACCTATGGAAATCGAGTGGCCGGTGATGCGTGAATAATATATTGAGATTCGTGTCTCGTTGTATTAACCTGTAATTTTAAAGCAGCGTCGCCGTATGAATATTTAACGCGGCCGTTTATTTTCCCGGACGCCCACGACGATCCTAAGCGACGCCTTTTTCATCCTGGCCCCGTCGATTAAATTTATCGATGTCCATCCGCGGTGCGTCTCGCGATCTTGTCCGCTCCAGCGAACTTCCGCGTGATCGCTCTCAACGGCGGAACTGACAACAGTCGGAGCAACCGATTTTCGTATTTTACAGATTTGCGCAGCAATATCCTTGGCAATTTGATAAAACACGCGAATCAAAGTCTCTATCTGTGCCTTTCGAATTTTAAGTCAAGCCTGTTAGTTTTAATATTAAAAGAACTATTAAAAGCTACCGCAGTAGGAATCATTCACCGCGCAAACTGAATTTTGCTTCGATCCTCGATTAGTATCATTGTGTTATGATTCTCCACTTTGCACGTATTTTACATATATTCCTTGCGGTCTAAAATAAAATAAAACTCTCGATTAAAGTCTCTTGTCCCTGTCCGTGACAAAATAATTGAAGAACCCAACTCGCCGTTCGAGTCTTGAACGATCCCTAAACAAAAACAGATCGTTTGCGAGCAAAAATCGAAGCGATTCACGCGCTACGTGGTCATCGTGGACATCGTCGTCCCGAAGGGACACGAAGCAGAGAGAGGGATCGAACTGGGAGAGGAAAGAAAGCGAAGAGACTGGAGAGAGAGAGAGAGAGAGAAAATCTCAGCGACGACGCGCCGGCTAGACGGCATCGTAAACTTCGTCGAGGAACTTTTGAATTTTAGTAAGAGCCGTTCTCTTTCTCTATCTCCGTTTCTATCTCCACCCGCGACTCGTCTCGGCCTTATAAATTAGAGGTTCTCATTTTCAGAGTTGCTGACTTTGAGAATCTTCTTCTGCTTCTTCCTCCTCGTGCCGATCACGGGTACGTGTATCCTCGACGAAGACGGGAAAGCTACCGTACCCGAAGATCGCGTCGCTACGTGCGACTGCGGCTTAAGCCGAACAGAGGTCGCCAGGAGTAGCGAAAAAAGGACAAGGTTCGCTTCCTCACTGAGAACACGACAGGGGCAAGAATACGAATAGTCGATAATGTTCTCTCTCTCTCTCTCTCTCTCTCTCTCGTCAAGTCGGCGAAACTTGGCCAACCTTGGCTGTTGTATAGGTAAAGCATATCCACTTTCGATGGCGTGTTCTCTCCTCTGGATTTCAAATTGTTGCTTGGGTCACTTCCCGAGTGATCCCGAGGATCGCTCACGACTGTGCGCACCCCTGTCCGAACGTCTCGGGACACGTGTTATATTTTTCGTATTACTTTCGACACGGTGGATTTCACGTGATTCTGTATCACTGATCTGACTGATTTGATACAGTTATATATTTTATGCTATGATTTATAATACCGAAAAGTAGAATGATTGAATCTTTCTGTGGAAGTAACATCCATATATCTATATATATATTTTGAATTCGTGAAGATAAATGAGAAAAATATCTATGACAACCGCGTCGATTCACTTTCTTAGTTTTGGAGGGAATGAATTACGGGGAATGAAATATACATTATACAGCGTCGCGTAAATTGATCTTCTTGAGAACACAATTAAACAGCAATACTGTACTTATTTGTATGATCTATTTATTTAACAATGTACGCGTCATTCCGTTCCATCATCCTTCGAATTCTATTAATTTTGTTCTTCTATCAAAAAATTCCGATATAACCGATATTTTTATACACCCTTCGAAAATGTAATATCAGGAATCGAACGAGCTTATTACGCAACCTAATAATAATACATATCGATCCTGAAAATCGTTGTACAAAATTACGCGTACAATCTGCAACTGAAACTGCGTTTCGTTCCAAAATATAATCTACGCGTTTGTGGAAATGTTATTACCGCGTGTGTGTGCCGCGAGTTTGACGCAGCAAAAATCTGCATTGTAAAGTAAAGCTAAAAGACAGACGAAACGCGCTTGAAATTGAATTAACCGATTAAATGAGACATTCGATCAGTTAAGTTACAACAACGTCGATCATTGTCGACCAATCAGAAAAAAGAAAAAAAAAGAAGAACATGCGTGAACACTAGTCTATTCTAATTAGGACCGCCAAACTCTCGCTCCACCCTCCGCCAGTTTTTGACCCGTTGTCAACTGGTTGTAGGATTATTTAATCGAACGAGGGGGGCGGGTTCGGTTATCGAGCAGAGGTTCTTCTTTCTTCTTCTTCTTCTTTTCTTTTTTTGTCTATCGCGTTGCTGAACGCGCACTTAGCATAGAAACGTTCGTTCTTCTGGGTCATAGGTATTCAGATTTTCTGTTTCCCCGGCACCTAGTTTCCTTCAGGATGCGAAGGGTGCCGCAGCCTGCGAAGAGGCCCCGAGGGGGGACGAGAGGGAAGCAGCTAGATGAAAGGAGGGGCAGCGAGAGGGGTGCCGAGACGAAAAGGGGAGGATCGAGGAAGCAAAAGGAAGCAGACGGCTGTAAGGAGAGAAAGAGCTGGCAAAAGAAAGAAAAAGAGACACAGAGAGAAAGAGAGAAAGAGAGAGAGAGGGGATAATTCCACGGCTAAATATCGGTAAAAATCAATACTATCTCTTTCCTCGGTGCACCGCCATCGCAGCTAATAATGCACGAAAAGAATATGGATCTTCGCGAAGACCGACGTGTCCACAGAGTTCGAAACGACTCTTCGACGCTTGTTTTTACGAATAATCACGCGTGTACGATGTACAAGCGCGGGGCACTCTGAAATTTTATTAACATTCGTCACGCGACTATGTCAAACGTTATTAAAATGCAAACGTGGGAAATTGGAAGACGCGGAAATTTACAGACCGTAATATCCAAAATAGTATTTAAACTCGTATTTAATACAAAATACAGTAAAAATTCAGTAAAAACTAAATCGTTCACCCAGTGTTATTTACGTTGGTATTTATAAAAATACAAATTTCCACAAATCGTACCAAACTATCTTTTCACCCAAGAACAAAAAAGACGACTGCGTTTCAAATACGAGCAAAACGATCAATCAATTTTACTCTGACACACTCTCTAACAAATGTAGTTTTGTAATTATTCGTTCATATTAATTACATCCTCCTTTTCCTCGAGGAAACAAGTGTCGCGCAACAGTTACGTCACTAAATTAATTAATTAACAATTAATTAACAATAACATTTTCCCGAGCAACGAACGAGAGAATTTGACGCGGGGCATGAAACTTTGCGCGACTAAAAATATGATTCGCTGTTCGCGCGTTCGAACGCTAATTGAATCGCTTTTTATTCGTTTCGATGTCTTCGCCACCTATAATTCCTTTTCTCGTTACAATTACCGACTATCTTTCTCCGTGATTCGCGCCAACGTTCTCGATATTTTCGATATTTTTGAGCGAAAAGTTAGAAACAGAACACGTACGTGCATCGTTAATTAAATGGACCTCTTTCAAAGATCACGCGAAAAGGTAAATCTGCGTATATCAAGTTACAGATTTTCGTGTCATTTGATGATTAAAAGAGGGTGTTTCAACGTGGCTCGACGAAACAAAGAAATTAACTGACACACGAGAATGTAATACACTTCAAAAATGGCCAGCTTTGTACAAAATCCACGTACTTAATCTCCAAACGAAATAATAAAGAAGCGGTTTAGATGAAATTATACGGTTATGAATTAACAACTAAATTATACAATTACAAGTTAACGGTATACCAAACTATACTCCAAAACTTGCGCGAAAAAAAATTTTTTCAACAAACACGAACAAACACTGTCGCCCTGATCTAACACAGTAGTAGAACTCTGCTCGTACGAATTCCATTTATCCGGATTTAAGTCAATGTCCGATCAAACGAACTTGAATTCACTTATCCAAATGCGAACTCTCTGACGGAACGAAATGAAAAATCTCTATCAGCGTTGCAGAATCGGTGAATCTCAATTACAGAAATTCCGCGTTCGCAGCGGCGAAAATCATAATTTCCCAAGGAACTCTTAATCGAACTTTCCCAACCCCCCCCCAGCGAAAGTTACCCCCCTCCCCGTAGGCGAAAGTATCCGATCGTTATAACGTTATTAGAAGAAGACCGAGGCTCGGCGCTCGTCGCGGTCAAGATGCAAAAGTACAGGAGGTATGCAGACCGGAAACGCGGACGGGGAGGGGGTTTCTATGGGATACCGATCAATTATGTGCCCGGTGGCAAGAACGCGGTATAAACAAACCCTCGTTGCGGCCGAGCGGCCCGCTATAAAGCGATACGAATTTCTCGTGCTCGTTTTCTCAAATGCTGCGGGAGTAACAGCGTGGAACCGCGGCTCGACCACGACCTGAGACAAACGGTTAACGAAACGCAACGGGCAGCGAGATCCCCGACGGTTTCAAGATTCCTTTACACGCGAAAGTGTAAACGGTGGTGCGGCGCGGACGCACGAGCGAAGCTGCCGGGGCCCCAGACCGACGGATCGCCACCCCATCCCTCGGCTTTTCTACCTACACCTATAGCCCCCTATCCCTCTCTCTCTCTCTCTCTCTCTCTCTCTCTCACCACCACCCTACCCTCGGTTACTCTTTCTCTCTGTCTCTCTCTCTCTCTCTTTCTCTCTCTGCGCCCCTGGCCGCCCTCCTCTACATCCCTCGGCCCCATCCCTCTTTGCTCTGCCAACCCAAACCCGAGGAGCAACGAAGAGGAGGAAGGGGCGCAGGCAGCTCTCGAGTGGTTCTCAACAAACTTTTTGATACCGCGATAAAAATGTCAGCCGCTGTCGTTAATTAATTTCCCTCCCGTGCTTCTTGGAGAATTTTTGGGGATTTCGAGGGGATTTCGGTGACGACTCGGGGCTTCGCTTTGCATGAGATTTTATAAAGGGTTTTGTAAACATCGGTGATCCGTAATTTTGGGAACAAAGAAACGAGTTTGGAATTTCTTGCAAAAATCGTGTCGTTGGATTCTGGACAAAATTGGACTAGATATCGACAAAATTTGCATCTTTTAGAAATTCGATTCTTCCTGCTTTTGGAGCGTCAGTAATTCCAATGTTCGAATTTCGGAGCGCGTTTGGAAACTCGAAACTTAAAAATTGCATCTATAGAATCTCTCGAAACTCGAAACTTAAAAATTTCGGGGCCCACCAACAAATTACATCTACGGAATCTCTCGAATCTCGTCGAATTTTGAAGCACGAAGAGTTTGCGTCTTTAGAAATTCGATTCTTCCTGTTTTTGCGAAAGTCGCATCTTTGGGAATTCCAATGTTTGAATTTTGGCGCGCGTTTGGAAACTCGAAACTTAAAAATTGCACCTACAGAACCTCGTCGAATTTTGAATTTTCAAGTACGAAGAATTTGCGTCTTTAGAAATTCGATTCTTCGACCCTCCAAACATTCGATACTCAAATCTTCCGATCACCTGAAAACTCGAACAAACGAGCCTGTCCTAACCTCAAATACATATGCGCGTGCATCGAGGGTCAGAATTCTAAATCAAAGATTCACGACGAAAGCAACGATCGTCGACGTCACACGATATCGCGATTTTCAGACGCATCCTTGACACGTTCTATCGATCCAACGGACGTATCGAGCGAATCGTACCCTCTACTCTTTTAACGCGACTTAACGCAATGCTACGCGATAATCGTCGAGGAGCAAACGCGTTGCACGAAACAAATGGGAAAGAAATGGAAAGAGGTAAATAATTTGTAGACAGTCGGATTGGCAGGGAGATACGGTGAAAAATTAAAATACAGGAAATATGAGAACCTTCGTACCACCCTGATGCCTCCCCACACTACTACCTCCACTCGTTGGTTCACCCGCCCTCCGTAACACGGGGTGGCTAGGAGGGTTTAGGGAGAACAGGGGAGGTGGGTCGCGTACTACCTCCTACAAAAGTATGGCGTCACCTCCCGCGGTACAATCCCTGCCAAGAATGTAACACCGTTATTTTATTCTACCTCGAACAATACCTATTCCTAGTTGCTGCACCCGTGAGAACAAGAGATGAAAAAAAGGGAAAGAAAAATGGGGGGAGGAGGTTCGTTTGACTCTCTCAAGACCAATCCATTTAGAGTTTTAATGCGGTGCACTTCGACTTTGAATAATTTTGGAATTCTGAATTTGTCGAGATTGATTCATTAGGGTGATGTAACGTGAGATTGGATTTCGTAGAGCTGCGGAATACGAAGCGAATTTTTGAAATTCTCTTTCGGCGTTTGAAGAAAATAGAATTCAATAACGTTTGCTGATCGACTTCTTGCTTTGTGATATTTTTTTCAATCTTCTTACGAATATGCAGCAATTAACTCTGGTAATGTATTGCAACTTTAGTACTGAAAGAATTTAAATTTAGTCCCCAGATATTACCATCGGGCTACTATAGAAATTTATTTAATTTATTACGAGTATTCGGCATCTTATACTCTTCCTGAGTGTAGGTAGTAAGATGATAAAATTAAATTACAAGACAAAGGGGAGTTTTCATAATATGAATAATATCAACTTGATACAATATTATTTGTTTTAAAACATTCCGCTTCAAAATTTACATCTTTCACATAGCTCTATGATAATTTCGAATAACTTCGACAATTCTTTCTCTCTCGAAATGCAAAATTGAAACAAAATCGGAACTGTCTTCGATTCTTTCGAACGTAGATCGCGTTGTCCGCGAAACAGGGGGTTGAAAGTGGGAAAGAGAAGCGCGAACTAAGTTGCGACAATTATTCAATGTCGAGAAAATTATAGGGCTAGGCGGGGGTTAATTAAAGCTTGACAGAAATTAAAATTCATATTAGGTGACCTGGGTATGCCACGATCTTATCATTGTCGTTTTATAAATCCTTGTTAAGCGAGGCGGGTTGTTTATGTGGTTCACGTGCTCTAAATGAAACCCGAACGGAGCTCTGTCTCTCGTGATTATAGACGGCAATAAATTTTATACGATATCAATTAACCGACTGGTTCGCCGAGTTTGTAAGTGCCACTGATTTTCTTGTCAATCGGGAAATCACTCCGACGACTAGGTGCTTCTATCGATCAAATTATCAACTTATTATAATCGTTCCCACTGATCTTGAATAATATTCGAAACTCTGAACACTAAAACCAAATATTCAAAGACTATGTAATAATATCCATTGAGTTGTAATATCGATTTTAGATCGTACTAATTTTAAAAATATTCTATTAACAGATGAAATAATAAATATTTTATTCCAATATTCTAAATATTATATTATATAATTTTAATAACATTAAAAACGCGAATTTTAAAAACATTCTATTAATAAATATTCTATAACAGATGAAACGAATAATAAATATTTTACTTACAGTATTCTAAATATTTCAAAGCCAATTTTATGAATTCTAAATATTCTACTCTGACATCCCTAATTTTAAAAATGTCCCAAATTCTAAACATCTGCCCTGGTATTCTAAATGTATCGAACCTAATTTTTAAAGACACTCTGAAATCCCAAATACTCGATCGAGGATCCTCCGAGTCCATCATTTCCAATTCGCTAGCTTTCTCTCGACGTTCGCACGATCTGTTCGCACAGTTTCACAAAGATTTAAGACACACTTGTACACTCGAACACACGCGCGAGGAATTCACGCTTGCCCACGCAGCTACATAAGCACAAAGACACGGTCGATGATCTGGCGCGTAACGCGCGGTTAAAAATCTCCTCCGGGCGACTCCTATGTCACCTGGATTTTGTCGCGAAGCTCATTACTCCACTCGTGAGTTCTTTTTTTTTTTTTATTTTTCTTTCTTCCTTCTTTTTTTTCCCTAATTCGACAACTTTGGTTTCGAAGTTATCGCGCATGCGAGAACATTCGAACAACGCGCGCCGGATTTAGCGACCGATCACGCCTTCAGAGACGTCTGTTACGAAAACTATTCGAGAAAACTGGTTTACGTAGTTCTCTACGCGTGGTCCGGTTCACCCTTGTATAAATTATAGGTACGCAGTAGGTACACTGCCGCTCAAAAGTCTCAAACGCACTTTTTGCTCTTGATACTCGAGCCGTTCCGTTTGCCAAGTCGATCAACGAAGAGTAAAAAAAAATTGACAGCACGCAGTTTTATAAAATCTTCGATGAAGCGACGTACTCTTTTCAAATTTAAACTCGAAGGAATCTATCAAGTGTCGATGTATAGCTATTTGGATTTATTTTCACAGTACCGTGTTTGCTTTTTTCGCAGACGGTTGTGACTTACGTCACTTTGAAGTAATTTTGCAGACTGGAAGAAAACTTTCTTCGCAACGAAATGCGTCATAGTCTGGAAGACTAAAGTCTCCGGTTATTTTTCCACCTTTGAAACGGGCATAGCAGACTTTTGAGCGGGGGTGTATTACACGCGGCGACAACTCCAACGCACGATATCGAACCTCTCGCGTAACGTCGATTCTTTCGAGTGGCTCGATAACGCGTGACTTTTTCACTGTATCAATAATTTAGATCGCAGATAGTGAATCACTAACACGGCTGCCAAGTTTAGCACCAAGTGACTCGCCGGTTGGCGCCGTTCATTACAGGTTTCGTCTGCACACGCGATATCCAGCCACGTTCGGAAAAAGAGTACTTAACAAACAATATGTTTTCACGCTGTCTGGCAACGATCGAGCGAAAAAATTTGGCAACTAGGAATACGGGGGGCAGGGGGGGACAGGGCGGCTTATCTTCGATCTCAATTCGATGGAATCGCGTTTTAAGAATATCAGCGCTTCTCCTTTCGATTTATTTTGTCAATTTGACTTTTATATTATGACCGTATATTCTTTTTTTTTTTTTTATAATTCGTACTGATCAACTTCATAAATTTAAAAAACTACAGAAATGCAATTTTTTTAATTTATCTTAAAATTTACCGTTCCCTATCTGTGTCATCATTTTACGATGAACGAGTTTATGGGAATAATTTTTATAAATCAGGAAACTTATGAAAAATGAAGTTGACGTTCTGTTTGTCAATAGCTTTCAGATATACTTTAAACATTTTTTAAAATTTTTAGAATAAAATAATTCGTCCTCTCATCTTTTAACCAAACCGACTCGTCTTTGCCAGAGTCTACCCTAACGATTCAGATCAAATTAACTCGTCTTTGATGTGAAGTTTCTTTTTTTGAGTCGAGAAATAACTTACAATTACAGTCAAAGCCAATTTTCATCGCAATATTTTCTTTCTCGACCCATACCAGCAACTCCTCGATCATTTTCAATCAATCGAGAGAGAAACTAATTGCAAGATCTGTCTGCAAGAAACTTCATCATTATCTACCTACGCCATCGGAATTATCCAAAAATAGTTCGGCCGCTTTTGTTCCCGTTTATAACTTTCGTGACAACGGACGATCCCTATTATGCTTTTATCGCATCGAGGCATTGAAACAAGCTCGCTCGCAGCGTGTAACTGATTTCGAGAACGAGTTGCCGGACCGCAGAAGCATTGACGTCGATACGAACGATCGAGACCACGTCCAAAGGACAAGAACGCAGCCCTACCGATGCAGGATTATCGGCAAGAATGCGGACTAACCAGGAGACGAATGATAAATAACGGTGGCTACCTGTGGACTGTGTTATCTAGGAATGTTAGCGGCCCGACAACGTCAGACACGTGATGCTCTTATGTTTTACACGGTAACAGCGGCGACGTTTCTATATACCGCACGATATTCTAAGCCCGACGAAAGCCCATCGATGCTATCGCGCTCGAGTAAAGGGAGAATATGAATCAATTCGACTGTATTCGGATTTAATACGCGCGGATATCGCTGCTGAATCGCAACGTTCTCTCCTACATAGGAGACTGCTGGTGTGTTCATCTTCGGATTTATCGAGGATGCGTTATTAAATACGCTACGGAGTATATACTACAAGCTCTAAGACTACTTGAATTCGATCGACGTGCTGCTTATCAAATATATTTAATTAACTTTTCACGTTGAATTCACGTAGAACGAAGTAACTGGAGTTTAACAAGTTGATTTTGTAGACATATCGCAATTATAGCGCAATATTAATCGTACAATTTTTAAACGAATTTAATAAATTATTAATTTTTTCTTTGCGTCTTCGAAAAATCATTTAAATTAGTAGATTTAAACTTAGATTGATAACTCATAAAAAAAAAATAGAAATTTCACCGAGTAATAAAAATAAATTTATAAAAGAAATATAATACGTTTTAAATAAAATTCGCTTTAAATAAGATTCTGGAAGGATTAACTCACTATTAATCCAAGTATTATTAGTGTTACAAATCAATCCCTTACTAATGTCCCAACTAAACAAATGACATCATTACATATAAATACTCAAAATCAATGTCATTTCTGATAAGCAACACGTCTGATAACCAGAAAACTGTGAAATCAAAACTCACCCTTGCTCTATCCTGTCGACCGGTCCACCAGGTCCCATCATCGCTGGATGTCCAGGTCCGATAGGTCCTGTCATCGGATGACCAGGTCCAAATGGGCTTCCAGGTGGCATACCGTATTGCGGTCCGCCAAACGGTTGACCGTGCGAAGGGAAGTGAGGATTTCCAGCACCCGGAGGTACGAACGGCGGTCCCGAGGAACCAGGTCGACCGACGAACTGCGGTGGCCCGCCAGATGGCGAGCCAAACGGACTCGGACCGGGCCCATTGTACGGTGGCCCGGAATTATTCGGCGGCGGAGGGAATCCCGACGAATTCGGCGGTGGTCCAGGACCGGGTGTCGAGGAACCACTAGGCGCCGGCGAGGCAGTATATTGAGGAGTCGCGGAACCAGGAGGTGGACCTTGATAGGGTGGTGCCCCCGCTGGACTACCAGCGCCACCGGGGAAAGGGCTCGGTCCTTGGAAGGCCGCATTGCTCGGTGGACCACCTGTACTGTTGTAAGGACCAGAGCCAGGGCCACCACCCTGGCCAACGGAGTTTGGTGTAAAGGGCGATGCCTCCGAGCCGGGCGGCGGGCCCTTCCAAGAGGCTGGTGTTCCCGGATCCTCCAGCGTGGTAGTGGCTGCCAATGGCGTGTTTAGGCGGCTACAGCCTGGAAATTGAAACGATACTTTCTGTCATATGCGTGCTTTGGAGTAATTGATCGTATACTCTGAAAGTAGGAGAATTAACGTGAGTTTTTACACTGTAGTGCGTGTACTGTAAGAATAGAAACAGGAGATATCTAAAAGATAAAGATATTCTACTAAAGATGTTTCTCTAAAAGATAATGATATTCTATTTTGGAATACATGTTGAAAGTATTACTTTGAAAGTAATATAAGAAAAATTAATACAAGTTCTAACCTGGTACGTATACTAGGAAACGTATAACAATAAATTCTAGAAAATAAACGTATCTCTGCTCTATTTTGGAGTAATTGGTCTCATCTTAGAAAAGTAGAGGAATTAATAAGTGTCCTAATGTGGTATATATACTACAAAGTACACATTTTTGAAAGATAAAAGTATTGTTCTATGTTGGAGTATTTGTTTCTCTGTTCTATTTTGGTAATTTTAATTCTATATTATAAAAATAGAGGAATTAATAAGAGTTCTAACATGGTATATGTACTAGAAAATATACAGCTTTAAAAGATAAGTACTGTTTCTCTGTTCTATTTTGAAGTAATTAGTTTTATATCATAAAGATAGAGGAATCAAGTACAAGCATGTGTACTAGAAAGTACATGAGTTCTAAAAGATAAAAGTGTTATTTCTCTATTATACTTTGAGAGATAATTAGTATTACAAAAATACAAAAATGAAACATGTTCCAATACTCGTATTAATAAATACACAAGTTCCATAAGAGAAAAAAATTGATATTAAAAGAATATTATAATGATATACAAGTATTTATAATGGCTCTGTCACTCAATCTAATTTACTACTCATTATCTTCGACAAATTCCTTATAACGTGTAAAAAATTCAATATACAAACATTTCTCAGATAATACGTAAAGAATATAATGACCAATTTAGCTTCTAAGCTTATTTACATGCAATACAAGTAAATAACCTTGCTAATGCATTCATATTCTATCTACATTTGATACAACAATTCTTTTGTACTAAGTTTTAGAAGCTATAGTCATAAAAATAACATGCCAACGCGATGTAAACAACTCTAACCGAGTGAAGCTTATATCAAAGACAGATTATATAAAGTAACGTGTAACATAACACTCGAGAGAGTTGTGAATGAACAAAAAAACAAAGGAAAATCACCATTGTTTGTCCCATTGGCCTTCATTGTCCTATGATCAACCAGCTCATTCCATTGTACCGATCACCCACTTTGTAGGAATCAGCACTCAGCGAGAAAAAAAAAAAAACGTCAATTCACCGGATACACTTTAATCCTAATCGAGCAACAATGTCACGTTTCAATTCCTGCGTGTAACAGTAACTCAAGTTTTCCTTAGAGTCGCGTTAAGGTTATGTGCCGGTAACCTAACCTATACCGTGGTTAGAACGCGTTCCGCGAGTTCCACAGCCAACGAGGGCACTTGAAGCACATGAAACACGATTCCCGATACTTTTCAAGAATCCGAATTCGCAGTCTGTCCACGCACCGTCTCATCGAAAACCGTGAAAACTGCGTACAACAATGGGCACCTGTACGGTCGCGTTGCCGGCATTTTCACGCTCATTTTCAACCTGTTTCAAGACGTTCCACCAGGTTTCGAGTCGAGATCCAGGCGCGCACCCACTGTTAGGCGCGTGCACAGGTCCGACATCACGCTAGTCTTCATTCATTTTCTCGTCACATTGCAAAAAAATTCGCGATCGTCCAAACACAAATGACTCGGTGCAAGAGAGAAAGAGAGAAGAGGCAAGCGCGAATAAACACCACCAGAGTCAACAGACGACCCTTGCCAGGGACGTAGCGTGCAGGTGGCGCCACAGCATTCGTGCGCGTATTTACCGAAGATTTTTACCCGTTCGTTAATTCGAATCGAACGAACGGTAATAATTTCTCGTGGCCGTAAGAACGATCGATTTTTCGTCTGTCACACGCGTATTCCATTGATTTGATCAACCTTAACCTCCGGATACCATAGTAAACACTGGACGAACGCGATGGTGTCGACACGGACGCTCCGAAACGTCAAGTTTCAACTGTCAAGACAGGTTTCGCGAATGAAAATACAGGAAGCCTGCGAGGAACGCGTGACGGTACGAAAAAAAGTCACTAGTCTCCAAGCACTTTCACTTGCGATTTTTCACTCACACGTGCACCGTTCGCGACGACTCGCGGAAATACACGTACGCACGTGCGCCAGGGGTGTAGCTAGTCGACACACGCACCTAGTAGTAAACTAGACTAGCTGCTCCCTCAACGGACCACGTGTTCGGTTACTCACTTGTCCCTCCTAGCTGCCCGCGCCCGGATGTCAACTGGATTTCTTCCTTGGTCGCAGCCAATAATTGTTACTCGAGACGTAAAAATCGGACGACGCTGCCATTTTTAACAGACCGGCTGCATGAGCCGACGCGGCAGCAACGACTGCCTCACACCCCGCCCAAACACACTGAAAACACACCCCATCGAGGCATACGAAGCAACTCTCGCTGGTGCAGCTTCTGTTTTTCTCTGCGTTCAGGCTTGCCCCTGCGTACCTTTCCTCTGTACGCCAATCGCGAAAAATCGCTCGAGCCACTTGACACGCGGTGTTCGTTTCTTTCTCTCGTGCCTTCGGGGTTAAACTGTCGCCTAAGGCCTAAGTAATCCAGTCGTATCGATTCTAAGCCGCGCCGCTACCTTCGCGTAATTATACAGCTGATATTCCTTGCGCGTGCACCCAAAACTTTTCACCGATTTTTCTCTAGACGCGACCCTCCTTGCCGACCCTCTACGCCAATGCGTCGCGCTCTTCTACGCTTTGTTCCTTCCTTCGCTGGTTTCCTCTGGATGTCCCTGCCGGCGACTACCGGCAACAATCGGTGCGATTAATTCGAATCCTTGAGAGGTATCGCACTCGGACCGACTGTAATTTCCAATCGATTAATCAAGAGGAAACTTTGGCAACGCGGTGTCGCCTGTTGCATGCGAGTAACACCGTGTGTACACGACGTGCAGCAACGTAATCGCGTTGATTTGTAAACAACGTGAGACGCCGGCCCCGGGTTCGTAAAGAGCGATGCACCAAAGCGGACAGGCCAAGTGAGAAAACAATCGCACGGCAGCAACGGCACTACGACAGACGAACACGCGTCGTCACCACCGTCTCTCTCTCTCTCCCTCTCTCTCTCTCTCCCGCTAGCAGTTATTTCTCACACTTGCTCCCTTCGATTTTCCATCGAACGTTTCTCTCCCCTCCGCTGCGGCAAATTAGAAACCGACGCGACGCGTGGAGAAACACCACGTACACGCACACACGCACGCACACACACACGCAAAGGCGCGCACACACGCAAGGTGCGTTTCTTCAAATCCTCCTCCTTCTCCTCCACCTTCTCCTCCTCAGTTGGCACACCGTTTTCGCGAGCACTCGAAAGTTAACTCTCGTAACTTTCTGCGTGCGGCACAGCCAGAAAGCGTGGCGCACAAAGAACACACGTCACCAAGCAAGGATACCCGAGGAGCGATCGAGCACGAAAAACGATTACGGAAAACACACGCGTCACTCGCTGCTCATTCATGGACGACTCACGACGTGGTGGTGGCGTGGCTTCGCCGAACGGTTACAAAGAATAGGAGGGGAAAAAAAAAAGGAGGAAGGACATAGACCAGAAACGTGAACTACTGATTCAAATAGGTGCCAAGGAAAAAAATGTAGCATGTAGAGCCGAAAATAAGATTTGTTCCCCGTCGATATCGTGAATATCGTTTCGCGACGACTGTAACCACGATCCGAATGGCCGAGACGTTGTATAAAACATGCAAGACGACGCGATAAGGCAGCTGTTCCACGTGGAGCTTCGCCCACGGATGCGTACGGCCCTGCGCCGAGAGCTGAACCCCCGACCGCAACGGGACTGCGCCTCGCCACAGTTACTCTTTTCTGTCACCGCCACCGCTGCCGCCGCCGACGCCGCACTCGCCACTTTTACACGACGAAAAAATGTTTCATATTTCTAGCGGACATCGGCGAGTATCGGACGGTTTTCTGATCCGCTCTTGACCACGTACGAAACGCTGACCGATCGCACGATCATGAAAGAAGAGGGAAAATCGAGGGAAGAAGAAAACCGTGGAGAAGGGATGTTTTTCGCGCGTGGAATGGCGCAGCGGCCGCCACATTTTTTCTCACTCCTTGTCGTTTCAAAGTCCCTCCCGTCGCGGGGGACTCAACACTCGCCGGTTGACAGTGTCACCCTAAAAATCAATAAGGGGTTCACCCTCGACCCTGCCCACCCTCTTCCTCCTACTGCACCTTTCTCTACCTCCTCCACCTTCTCCTCCTCCTTCTCCACCTCTTTCTCTACTTCTCCTCCGCCTCTTACTCTCTGCGTTTATCCCAGGAACGTATAGCGGGGGTCGATGGGTCGGCGAGGTTATGCTGGTCAGACGACCAGTCATTTTATTAGGCGGTGATGCGACGCCAGGAGGCCTGCTAACCTTCAAACGCCGCGTTTAAGCGGCTCGCATTTAAGATGGCTTTCCTTTCCCATTACTTTTCACAAATTTTCTCTCTTCGCTTACACTGATTTTCGAAAGTATCTCTACATGTGACGTGAAACGTTACAAAATTTCATTAACGTCGTAACGAGACAGAACTGTCGTGATTATATCGAGCAAATGTACATTACAAGACATTTAACATAGTTGAAAGTTTTCAAGTTTCCATTACAAACCTTCTCTTTTTCAAAATATATATATATATATACTTCCTTTTAAGTTCTTCAAAGCCAACATTCTTTCAACCAGTCCAATACTCCTCCAATAGAGAGTTACAAATTTCATTCGTAGTAGCATAAACTTTTCCTCTGTAATTGTAAGCAGAATTTTTAGTAGAGGAGAATTGTTTCGTGTTTCGCATCGAGAATATCGAGAACTGCCGGGTGCATCCAGGCAGAACTTAATTGCATTTACGTTTCTAAGCAACGCGCGTTCATTTTATCATCCTTTTCGTACTGCGACCACGTCTGGCGTCGCGACACCCGACCACGTTATGCTTTCTTGTTCCCTGACGAGTCTTTCGAATAGAAAGGCGGCATCAGCGGGAAACTATGCCGACCTACCTCACGGTGAACTGCCAGAAAACGATGAAGATTAGTCTACGAAGCCGGAAGTTACGCGGACCGCGAGCACTTTCTAAAATATTTTACGAGACTGAATCGTTGGCTTTGACCATTTATTTCTATCATCAGTGACTGACACCTGCGACGTAAAATAGACCAAACACTTACATAAGTTTGGGGAAAGCAGAAAGTTTGAGTTTCGCTACTCGACTACGATTCGATTTACTCTTTGATATTCGCATTATCTTTTCTTAATGCCATAGACTATTCGTTTAATAAAATTATCAAGCGATGCTAGACGATAACTTGAAATTATTGTAATCACGTGTTCAAAGTCATTCAAATTAATGTACAAAGAGTAGGAGAAAGTTTACAATTATGAATTAGTCATTTTGATTACTTTGGTAGTTTTATCGTTGAATATGGAGCGTTGTGTCGCTATATTTGAAACATTTGAGATTTGACTCGAAACGTACCTGACAGGTATATACTGCTCAATTCCATTCTCTCCGTGTTCCATCATCGTCCGTTATTTTCACTTGTCCCTCGATTTGTCGATTTATTCAAAGACGAAATCACCACGTAGCCGAGAACTAGAGCGTTCGATTTTTTAGCTGGAGGCAGGAGCCGAGGCGAAATTCCGAAGAAAGTTTCCGACCGATAAACGTTCGAAGGTCACAACTGTCAGACGAGCGAACCACGGGCGTGAGAGTACGCTTGGTTCGCTGTCACGCGAACAACGCTCTCTGACTGTATGTCAGTACGCATCTCGATGCCTATCTTGTCGGTGAAGGCACGATTCGATAACCCGCGATTCGGGGTCAGTATGGCCGTCTTTTATATCCCGGAGACGGTGAAAAGTCGCCTTCAGTGACAGTTGATGTGTCGTCGAACGAATAACACGCTCCGGAAGAGGACTTTGCTTACGATCGTGCTTCGTTAACGAGGCCAGCTTTTCACGCGCGAAAGCTCAATGTGCTCAATGTACACAGTGATGTACAAGTGTAACGAGAGTCTTGAATGACCGCGAATAGAACCAGATATATAATCGAACAAGTGCTTGTATCTCTTTTTCTTCTTCTCCTGTTTCCATTAAATGCACAGCTTGTGAAGGTAAACGTTGAGCTCCGTCCTTTCGCCACGAAATAGCGTAAAAGTGGACTTGAGTTTATTACTGTGAGTTTATCAAATGCGTGGGATAGAATGCATGGAAATTTTGAATACAAACTGCAAATGATACGCCGGTAAAGTTTGAACGCAGTATAAGGTATACATTTTTTTAGCGTTCTTTGAAGCTTTCCAACTATTTTCCAATTGAAGACTGTAGGATATATTTTACTAAGAAGCAATGATTAATCAATCTTATAATATTATTATCAATATCATCTATTTGGCTTTGCCTTCGTCTTTCTCAAAATTTTCAAATACTGCTTATCATAATTAGAATATTGAATCATCATAAGATACCATTGAGTTTAACAAGATATTTTCGACTTTGTCAATTAAAATTACGTCGTATGAAAATCTTCTATTCTCTGTTCAATCCTAAAATAATATTGAAAATTATAATAATCGTAAAATTGAAATAATGTAAAATGACATAAATGAAATGATATTTGGCTCTATGAATCAGACTGTACAAATGCAATTCTCCATGTTGTAACTGATAGTGGTCGGGAAGCGTTCCTTTTTTTTCCAATATTCTCATTCTCTCTGTGTGTAACCAATGAAAGAGGAATCTCAGGCCGCGAAAATTCATCCGTTGTGGCACTTCGATTTTTCCCCCGTTTCCCGTGATAACTTTTTCCCGCAAACCATACGGAAATATCCGCTACGAACGCGTGGCGAGCCACGAGGTGAATGACAGTTGCGGACAGTTCGTACACAAGCACGTTCCACTGACCCTGGGTCGAAACGATTCGGACGAGCTCTGAAACAACCAACCTCTTTGCCTTGCACGTGCTCTCACTCCCGTGGACTTTCTGTACTTTTGGTTGATGCTGGTTCCCCAACTAGAACTGTCCGAAGAAAGCCGCACACCGTTCACGGAGATATTAGGATAAGTTTCATTCATACAAACTTTGGAACAAATCTCGACCTTCGGAAACCGTGACGGCGCGAGGTCTACGAGCGGCGTTCGACATGGAGCAAATTGAATTTAACGTCCATTATATTCGCAAGAGTCTGGAATAACTTTTACTATGGACTATTACCTGTCACGTGAATTTCTTCTAATTTTCTTAAATACTCTATGGAATATTGTTCGTTCGATACTAAGTCGCAAACTTGTAATCTTTCATTTGCTTTGTCGTGTTTTATGACGTCCAAGATCTAACCTATAACGTGGTCAATGAAAACAAAATTAAGTTGATGAAATGTGACAATTTTGATCTTTAAATTTCTGTGTTATTTGTCATTTGTGATTGATTGTTAAATTTCTAGATTATTTACCATATCCTTCCTTTTGATGTTTGTATATAACTACAATTGTATAACTATAACTGTGAGAAGAAATAAAAATTTTGTATAGAATTCAATTATTCGTTACATACTCCCTCTATCTATTGTCTTCGTACTTCGTGCGACATGGATACAATTGAACCCAAGAACAAGATCGTGGATAGGATAACATAAAGACAATAATACCGACAGTGTCCGAAGGTGAACGGGAACTTGTAAAAATATCGGCAAGAAAGTTGACAAAATATCGCTCCTCGTGGATTGTTCGCAGCTGTTCCTAAGTGGACTCGGAAGCTTCGGAGTTCATGGCACACAGAAACAAGTTGGATCTGCGGAAAGGCACGAAGGGAAGGCCAGAAGAGCAAGTTCGTGGTTGGCTGGAGCGGGGTGGCACGAGGAGGTAGATGAGAACGAGGCACGGAGGGAGAAGCCGCGCGTACGCGAGAGAGAAAGAGAGAGAATAGGTCGATACGGTAAACTATTGTCTGGTGGGTGAAGTGTTCACGAGAACTGGGCGGAAGACAGCTTTGCGCCGCGGTTACGTGCATTCTCTGCTTCGCACGAAACGCGAAGATATGACATGCTCGTCACCGCAACGATGTTCAAGCGCGTCCAAGAAACCCCGCACCTCTATCTACGGCCGCGTAACCTTTTGCGCCTGTTCCCTCGATCGATACTAGCGCACGAATCGAATCACCGTTCGCGTTATTACCGACCGAGAATGCGCTGCAATTACACGTTGCCCGTGATTTAATTCATTTTGTCTTTCTACCGTATTTGCTTTGAGGGACTGTCCTTCGCTGGTTCAATTATTCCGTTAATTCTCAGCAGTATTCCACGCGTTTTTGTAAAAATTGACAGTGCCTTGCGAAAACATTAGTTTCTAAAATAAATATAGTTTATATATAACACAAGACGCAACATTTTCGTATCGTATTGTTAGAGATAAAAATTCAACGAAAATTTGGTATTTATCTGAATAATAACTAACATGGAAGACATTTTTATTCCCGAATTAAATTACCATTACCGAATCGTTACAATTTATTCTTCTTACATATTAACGGAATCCCTTCACATTCAATTCAGAATCTTTTAAACAATATACTGCGCCGTGTACATACGTAGATATTGCCATAGATATTTAAAAATTTGACATTTCACATTGAAATTTCCCAATAAGGGAGCAATTAGCCCCTACTTAATTTGTGAACGTTCGATAGCGCGTTCGCAACAACGCCCTCTACAATCGAATCGTTTGGCGGGAGTATCGAAGAAATTTCGATAATCGCAGGACGAAATTCGTTACGTAGCTAACGAAGTCGAAGTAGAGCTAAGTCGTACATTTTCGCGGAGGTTGGACACAAATTTTCGAGGATTTCGCCTCTGAATGCAGATTTGTGCCAGTACGCTACGTACACAAAGGCAGTTTGGCATGCGGCGGTGAGCGACAATCCTACATCGAAGTGTGTTTGCCGATTGTCATCGGTGGGATGGAGAGGTAAACACAATTCCACCCTACCACCTTGTTCTATTCGCTACGTGTACAATCTACATGCATCCGTGTGTTCGTTTAGATACGTCCGTTGCCAGCAACGTTGCAGCGAGTTTCGATCATGAAACTAACCTTTATGCCGACCATCGATACTTAACGTTCAGATTAAACGAGGAAGATATTAACCAATAAATTCATGCTGTACAAAATAAGAAGAATACGTTACGACCGAATGCTCCGCTGAACATGGTAATGTAAATCGTCATTTTAATTTCTTGCGTAAATTTCGATCTGTTAACGAAACGATACGATGATGATTTTTAGAAACGAACATGTATGTAATTAAAGAACGATATGTATTATATTCTTTTCTGTGGAATTATCGTGCAAGATACACGATGAAACAAGATGAAATAAGATTATGTCGAGTAAAAATAATCAGTAGGAGAAACGGAGTAGAAATGATTTTGCGAGGCAGGACGTTCGTTCCGCGTCTACCATTACCGAACTGGTTAAACAGGTTATCAGTTTATAGCCACCGTAAAGGGATTTTAAATTTCGCGGCACATGCTCATGCATTCCGCGCCATTATCTTTTTTCTCTTGTTTCAAGTCATTTCACCGAGTTCATAGCACTGCGAACAGAAGATGTGTTCGAGCTATACTATAAATCAAAAGTATTCTTATTGCTTCTTCATTCAAATATATTTCTCCCGATGTTTTTATATTTCACGGAAGTAAATTTCATTTGAAATAAATTATTTGGAGATCGTAAAGTTATTATTGATACTCACAATGCTTGAACCGTCGTCGTGAGTTTTAATTTCTGTTATTAAAATAGCAGAAAAATGTTTTTTTTTTTTTTGTACATCAAATTGAAAGCGGGTATGTTTCAATAGGAATCAAGTTTCAAGTATTTTTTATTTTAAATTTCAAATAAAAATCTGGATGTGTTTAAATGAAAAAAAATATCAGATATTGTTATTATTAACTTCTAAAGGGAGAACAACGCTCACTTGCCTGAATTCTATCAATAACGAAATCGTTCGTAGTAGATATTTTATTTCCAATTTAGGAACTGAAATGCCCATATAATAAAAAATATTTGTATCGTAATAATAATTATTATTAAAGTGGGAAACGAGGGTTACGCTAAAAAATCACTGCTAAGTATACAAAATGAACAAAAAACTCGCAAAAGAAAAACAAAAAAACGAACATAGACTTTCTTTTTTTCCATTTTTTTTTTCTTGAATATTAATCATTCTCTAATTTTCTCTCTGCAATCGCATTCATACATTCGTGTATCATCGCGTGCGGCTTTGATGTCTCTCTCTTTCTCTCTCATTCTTTTATTTCTTTTTTTTTTTTCTTATTTCTCGCATACATACACACATTCTTCCAAGTTCTCTTCTCTCTTTTACGGCTCACGCACTATAATTCGAGATTAAAACAACCACGGTAACAAAACAAAAAGAAATTACATAAAATTTTTCATTTGTGGAATTTTGCACTTCCATTTTTTTTTTTCATTTAAACTTTCTTCTACATTCTTATAGTCTCTCTAATTGATAAAGGGCTTTAAAAGCACATACAAACGACTGTCGTTATCGTTCGATTTTGAAACTCACTATCTAAGCAGTTTTATGGCACGTATTCTCGTACAAGCCCTTCCTCTTACTTTTTCTTTTTTTTTTTTCTTTTTTTAAATCTTTGTCCCGAGAAAAAGGAAACTTTTCTCCTTTCTTCGTACCGCTTCTTTCACTTTTCTCTCTCGCTTCTTTTTTTCTTCATATTTTACTCGTCGTTAAATGAATTTCGCGGAATTATACTCGCAATCGCAACAAGAACGGATCTGTCTCTGAATACACACACACACACGCACACACAGACACACACACACACACACACACGTTGAAATCAAGAAGTCTTTTTTTTCTACCATCGAAATACAGTTTTGGAATTCAGACTTGGACGTGAAGAAGGTCTGTCTGAGATCGTATTTCTTTCGCGATACGTTAACGATCTCTTCCTCGGTTTCGTTCCGACGGTTTCCTCTTCGTGCAAAACTCAAAAAGAAAGGAAAAAAAACAAAAAAACTCTTTCGCGGAAATACTTTGCAACATAGCACCATTGGAGCAAGACAAGCATCTCCAGACGTGTATATAACAAAAAGAACATTTGTCGTCCAAGAAAACAATTGATTCGAGTTCTTTTTGCGCTTTTGACGATAAGGAAAATATTCAATTGAAATAAAAATTAAGAAAAAGAAAAAAAATAAGAAGGGAAAAGAAAAATGATTTCTGATTTTTCAGTGCGTCGGGTGTGGTTCGAAGACCTTTCCGAAAAAACCGCGATCGTAAGTTTGCAACAACGCTCGTCGTTTCACCCTTTGTATTTGTAAAAGAACTTCCAAACATGAACAACTTATCGTTGAAAGACATCGATATAGAAATCTGATTTTGCTAGAACAGATCCGACGACGGATCATTTTACATTCTTGTACGTTTTAGGGTTACGAATGTTTTTCTTTTTTTTTTTTTTTTCAACATTATCTGATACTTTATTTTTGTTTTTTTTTTTTTAATCCTTTATCAGAGTATCCTAAAACGAACAAATTCTATTTAATATTTTCTACATTTAACATGGATATACCATCGGTACTTATTTTTTTTCTTTTTATCATTTCTTCAGAACGTTGGTGGCCCGCGATGTTCGATCACTTCCGGCAGCGATCACGCGTATTTTAATTCAGTCGGTTATGCGATGGTGCTCCTTAATAGAAATTCAAAATGAAAGATTCGCATACTCTGTTTTCTTTTTCTTTCTCTCTTTTTGCTCTCTCTTGCTTGTTACTTTTCGCGAGCATTTCTCTCTCTCTCTCTCTCCCTTTCGTTCTCTCTTTCGCTCTCTCTCTCTCTCTCTCTCTTTCTCTCTATCGATGAAAAATGAAAACATTACTTTCTTTCTCTCTCTCGCTCTCTCGCTCGCTCTCTCTCATCCGCGCTTTCGTCTCACATATAGTTCAATGTACAAGAGATTTTCTAGAATTATTCTGCAAAATATTGCGTTGCACCCTAATAAGAATATATTTATATATATAATATGTAGCGATACGACTATCGTTGGCCACACAAATAAGACAGCCTGTACATTTACTAAATCTTAACGGTTTTATGTAATGTTGAAAGATATAATGCAGGGAATTTATCTAGCTTAACGAATACGTGATTATATACATTATGTACATATCGTTGCTATAACATCGCTTGCGTGCACTTACTTGTTAGAGCTGACTACAGATCAGTGTGTATGGTGATTCGTGTGTACGTGTCAATACAATGAAAATTGTCTAAACTTACACGGTAGAGTAGGGTTCTCGCGATCGTTAACTACGTAAGATTTATTGTTGTTACAATAAACAATTATACATTCTGGCGATCCGTCGGTTAAAGATCTCGCATATACACATACATAGATATATATATTTACGATATACATATGTATATGTATATTATTTATATATATTTCTTTATTTATTTATATATTTATTTAGTTATCACATCGCACGTTCGAAATGAAGGAATTCGGACTCATGACGGTGAATGAAATTAATCTCTTGTTAAAAAAAAAAAAAAAAAAGAAAGAAAGACTCGTTCTCGCGGAAACGAAAAGAAACTTAAAGAACCAAAAAGAAAGAAAACGTAAAATAGTCGTTGAATTTCTCGATTGATCATTCCTTGTTCATTTCACCGTTAGACGTTTAAAGTACGAAGAACGAACGTACAGAAAAATCGTACGTTTCTCTAATATTTGAGTTCGGTATTTTTCTTTCCTCTTATTTTCTTTTCTCCTCTTTTCTCTTTTCTCTTTTTTTTTTTGCTTTTTTCTCTTTTTCTTTAATTGTTATCACAGTGTTTTAGTACGTTTTCCTTAATTAATATCGAATATCCTCTCGAATATAATATAATATAAAAATTAAAATAAAACCGAAACGTCGTTTCATCGATTTCCATTTATCATGAAGTTATCTCGTTATTATTATTAGATATAAAAAATTATTAGCTAATTTATTGCATGATATATGCATGTACACACCTATTTCACTGCATCCGTATATTTCTTCATTCGTGGTTCGAACTTGTTAGTTTTAGTCTCTTCTCCTCTCTTTGTCATTCTTTTTTTTCTCCATTTTCTCTTTTCTTTCCCCATGAATGCTTAGATTCGAACGGTACTGTATCATTATATTTCCTATATCGTTACAATCGAATATTTAGAATGTTTATTCAGAAAAAGACAGTGTATCCTTTAAACGATCATCGAAAAGATCCTTAGAACGTAATAACGCAAATACACAATCCTCTCTATCCGTGATTTAGATTTATCCGCTGTGAATGTCTTTAGCTATTTTATTGACACATAACGAGGAAAGTTCCTCCATCGAGTAATTTTTTTTTTTTTTTTTTTTCAATTGAAAATAGAATTCGAAGCGAGGAGCCCGACGGATCTTTGTCTTTAGAAATTCTTGAAACCGACGTTCGCTACACACACATCGGAAACCCTAGATTGAGATCCCATTTTGTCTACTTAGACGTTGGGGCAGCTGGCTGATGCTGCCCCGTCATCCCCAGTCTTGGTTGCGAGGAAGCAAGTAATTCTTTGTAATACGCGCTAAATTCCGGCGGTAAAAACGACGTGGCAGCCGTGGGCGGAATCGGCGGGGGGAATAAACCATTGTAGAACGCGGAATAGTACATAGGGTCTATCATCGGTAGGAACTTGCCGGGCGTGTTTGGCAGTTGTGGAAGGAAAGCTGGATTGTTTTGCGGTACCGTAGGTATATAACCGGAAGGTATACTCGGAACACTGTGTCGTCTTCCAGCTTCGGTTTGCCTCGGTTCCTGTTGCTGTTGCTGTTGCTGATGTTGTTGTTGTTGTTGCTGCTGCTGCTGCTGCTGTTGCTGTTGTTGTTGTTGAGCGATCAACGATTTATCACCCTCGCTGATTCGACGCTGTTGCTGTTGTTGATGTTGCTGTTGATGTATATGTTGATGCTGTTGATGATGATGGTGATGTTGATGCGGAGGATGATGCTGATGCGGATGTTGCTCCTTACCACCGCTCATGTCCATGTTTTTTCTCCTGTCGATGGTGTTTTGTTGTTGAATCGTTGCCATTCTAGGATAATTTCCACTATTCAGGTGATTCAGATTAGGTACGTTCGGTATGACAGGATGACTCGGCTTCCTAGGTGTGTACGGTGACACTGGTTCGCTCCTCGTCGTATACTTGCCGTTCAGCTGTTGCCTTCTTTGAACCGGTATCGCGCTATTCCTCGGCGGGCTCGGTGCGCGAACGTGCGCCGACGTGCTCAGGTGATTATTCTTTTGCTTAGCGTTTACGATCGTGATCTCTAGGTTGTTCGAAGCCATTGTTCGACTGTCGAGCACGTTCTGGTAACCAGGGAAGGTACTTCGTTTCGAACAATCCTGTGGCTTCTCTTTGATCGTGGACGAGTTCCTCATCTCCAGGTTCAGTGGATTAGGCCTCGGCACTACAGGTACTTTCACTATTTCCAAGCTCGGCCTCGGGAACGCTGGCTTGCTTGATTTTTGCGTCAAGTCGAGGACCCCGCCGTACACGGGATCGTTGTTACTGTGTATCTGATGCGGCTGCAAACGGTGCAGCGTGGGACGATACTTTGGAGGGACAGGAATCTCTTTCGGATCGCCGTAAACCGTTTTTTCGTTGTGTGCGAATATCGACCTCGACTGTGTCACCTTGGGCGGAAATATCCTACCGTTAGGAACAGTTGGCGGTACGAAACGATGATTTGCTTGATGATGTAGCCCGGACGAGGCCGGTGGCGGGACATTGGCGTTCGCGTACAATTGTAACAACGCGGCGTTGTTTGAAGTACCGAGATTTATTACGCGGCTGTTCACCATGTTGTTGTTATTCATCGTGATATTGTTATTGTTGTTATGATGAGCCGGATGTTGCTTGGTCGGCGTTTGCAACCGTGCTTGATGCTGATGATGCTGATGATGATGATGAAGATGGTGATGGTGCTGATGATGATGCTGATGCTCTTGAGGAGACGATAACATGTGGCCGATGTCCGGCGTTACGGTAACGGAAATTAACTTAGGAATGGAATTAGGTGTGACTGGAAGAGGGTACGATATTGGCGGTTTCTCCTCGGATTTCATAGTAGCTGGCGCAGGAGGATTACTCTGAATTACACTTGGTCGCGTGTCCAGGTCAACGGCAGTGACTTCGAGACCTCCCTCGCGAAGTATTTCGAGCTTGCGCTTCTTGAAACTGGGAATGATTATCTTATCCCTACTGGTGTCGCTCTCTGTTTCAAGGTCGATCACCTCTGGCGACCTAGGAGGCACTATCGCCTTCTCCGCGAAGATCGACTTCTCACCGAACAACGGTATGTTCTCTTTACCCTGTGCCAGCAGGGTGGTTTGTTTAGGATCTAGTTTGATTTCTTTCATATCCTTCTCCGGCGGTGGCGTTAACGTCACCACCGTAGAAGCGTTCGTTACCACGGTAGTTACCGGAAGACCCGGCGGTGAACACGACGGTGGAACTTGTTGCGATATCAGGGGACTGTTCAGCTGCCTCTCCAACACGCTTTGACTTCCAGTACCGCTCGTCGGTGTGGTAGAGGGTGTACTACTTGGCGTTGATATTGACGTGTTAGAAGAAGGTGGTGGACTGGGTAGTTGGCTGGTTTGCTGGCTGGGCGATGACGTACTATTGGCGATCATGGTGTTCAACGACTTCAGGCGTTCTTGTTTCACTCTTACGCTACGCAGAGATGACGTCTTGCCGCCGGTCTCCGATTTCGGTTTTTCGCTCGAGAGGAACGGCTGTAAAAAGTAAATTCAATTATCACATTGGTGATGATGGTGTTATTCGACGAATGATCATCCTACAAATACTCGACTCGACGATGCTTACTGCTGTCGATACAATTGATTGAAGAGGAGGAGTTGTAGTGGTAAGACTTGTTTCTATAGGGGGAGGCGTTTCCGATGGATACGAGTCGTTTGTTTCTTGCTTAATATCCTCGGACTCTTCGGACACGCTGCTACTCTTGCTTCGTCTTCCATGTGTCAGTCTAACTTTTGCTTCCTCTCCTCTTTGATACCTCTCGTACGGCAACAGCAATCTATTTGTAGCATCCGTTTTATAGATTATCGTTATTGACACTTTCGATCGCTATTAGAAAACAAAAAAAAAAAAAAGAATCTTTCATGCAAATACTTTACCTCTCGTAATGTCGTCGAGTGATGGTCGCAGCGCTGGTAGATCCCGTGTTACCACCTATGTCGTCGTAAATATTCTTCCAAAGTCGACCAGCGCTGACGGAGTCGTAGCCACCGAGCATTTGCACTTTCGTATAGAACAGGAAGAGATCGACTGTAAGGGAAACGGCTTTGTTAGAACCGACGTTTTCGGCTATATCTCGATAACATTCATTTGGTATTCAAACATATAGTGAGTTTGTCAAAAGGAAACACTGCTGTAGATCAGCTTCGAACAGTACCAATTTCAAATTCAAATTACGACGGACGGATATGTATTTCTATTATACAGTATACAGGAGAAGATATACGAGATCTTAAAAGGTGACTAACAGTAAGTAAAATTTTCTTTCTCCAATTTAAAAAAAAAAAAACCTCACACAGATACTGACTCTGCCTGTAGCCCAGCAGTGGCATCTTTCCGACAGGCGTACCCCGCGAGTTCATGAAATTCTGCACATCCGTCAGGAATTTCTTTTCCTCGGCGCTGGTCTTCCGCTCGCTTCGCCGTACGACCGACGACGGGGGCCTCCCGACGCTCGGTACCACCACGTTCGAACTCGCCGGAGCACTCTTCGAGGTGGACGCGACGGAGGCTTCGCTCTCGTTGCTCGACTCGCCAGGCGACGCGCTGCGCTTTTTACGCTTCCTCCGCGGCCTTCCTTTCAATTTTGGCGCTGAAAAAAATATTCCGAGTTACCTAAAGAATTTTAAGGAAAACTACGTTACAACAAGTAATACAATCTTTAACTTGAACGCAACGAGGAATGCATACACATTTCTTTATATTGTTTTTCAATATTTCTCACATCTCATGCGTCACGTGTATTAATAATTGCGTAAATGCGAATAATGCATAAAGGTAATGCAAGTGAAGATGTATTGCGCCATGACAAATGCATATAACAGTAGCGAAGAACGCTATTAAATATTAATCATTCAGAACATCGTGATACTTTTTTTTCTGACGGTTATAAAAGTTTCATTGTTGTTTGCACGCGACACACACAAAGGCCAGCGATTATCATCGGGATTTTAAATAACAGTACAATTCATGTTTCGCACGATTTCCGTTCCAAGTTAAAAGACTGCTATTACGATTGCGTGATATTCCTTAATTTTCCGTAATGAGCCGACGCGTAAAGAAGTGAATATAAAATAACCCCCCTAGTCGTTACATTTGCTTAATTTTGAACGCTGATGCAATTTTGAACGGTGACGTAATGCTTCGAAGGAACAATCCTAAAAAAAAAAAAAAAAGAACTTTATTTTTCGCATAACCGTTTTTCTTTTGGGCAAGTTCGTCACGTACAAAACGAACAAATCGATATTTGCATTGCATCAGCTGCAATTAGTAACATAATAACACGGTGCACGCAATATTTTGCGTAATTACGGAACAACGGTTAATTTTAACGTGTAATGACAGTTTGTGAACTGTAATTTATATTTCTAACCAATTTGCATTGTCATTGTCAAATCTGGCCGTGTAATTGCCGATATCAGTAACACGTGGTTAATTTTAACGAAATCAAGGAACAAAAATCTTTAAACAACTTTGGTCATCGGTTGTTGCTTATTGAAATTTCACGTTAGTTAGTTTTTAAATGTAATTTGGCACTATGTACTTGCAACGAACGAGTAACACAATATTCGGCATCCATCTCTGTACGTATCATATTTCAACACAAATCACGTACAAAAAGATAATCGTTTTACGATTCTCTTCACCTTTTGCGCGAATTTCAACAATTTTACTATACACAGAACTCACCAACAATCTTATAATACACAATCTCATTTTCTTTGATCTTTATCACAATAGCCATTGCTCGTTTGCTTGGACGTGAGAGACGAATAAACGAAAATATCTACGCGTGAAATGTCCACGTCAGACGATCGCTTCCACTGCTAAAATTTCTATATTAAACCCGAGCGGAACGATTCAATAGAAATTCAGAGACGAAAAATCCGGGTTAAAATAGTCACCGCGACAGTTACAAAGTATCTTCCAGGCAAAGCAACACGTGCGCATGATGAAACCTCATAATAACGTTCTTCCCGCTAGCCTCACTCGATACGTTCTGTTGATTTTTTAATGCTCTCCGGCCTACGCATCGTTCGCTGCGGCCAGCCTCGGTCGGTAAATGGTACACTAAATTGTCGAAATTAATATCTAATTACGCAACGAGTGTTAACACGTCGCATAAAACTATCAAGACATCTGGTATTTAATAAACGATTCGACTCAAATTAACAAAGATGTTCTCGCTTTTTCATCGTGTTCGTAACTCTCCGATATAGAGAACGCAGACAGCAAAATTTATTTATTTTCATTTATTCGTAATTCGTTTTATTTTTCGTTGACGACATAAATAAAATACGTACATAAATCAAAGAGCTAAAAAAAATAAACGAATAAAACGGGCGATAGTATCACATTATCGATGAATTTTATATTGTATCAATAAAATTAAAAATTAAAAATTAAAAGCGTCAAGTCAGATCAACGTTTAAAGCTTTCCAAAAGGTACGTTCAACGCTACCGTTTCAAAAACAATTGGCAAAATCAATCGTGTTACATTTTATTAACTTTAAGTTTCAATAACGATACGAGCAAGATAGACTGACGATTGTACCTACCTAGGTGATTGCAGAGGAGCTCGTGAGTTTCAAGATCCGGGTAGTCGAAGGTGTCTCTGCAAAAGAGTATCCTGGTACCCGGTGTGGCGGTGAATCCGCCCAGTGCGGCTGCTATGGACGAGCAAAGCCAGGACGGTTCGGCGCCTTCGAGCCTACGCAATAGAGCCCGGTATCGACAGTACCTGGGGTACGAGAGCACCACCACCCTCGTTTGGGAAATACAGTCCGTCTTCCTCGTGTTGTGATTGCTTTCGTACTCCTTCTGCTGCTTGTCGACGTCGGAGAAATCGATGCCGGGATCGGTGAGCACCTGGGGCTGAGGTATCTCGTACCTCAACGGGCTGCTCTCCGGAGACGACGACGGCGTCGGTGGATAAGATACCTCGCGACCCCATGACCATTCCAATGTTGGCGACAACCACGTGACGAGATCGTGAACGCGCACCACCACCTTCTCCGATATCGTCAGCACCTCGTCCTGCAATCAGACAAGTATTTCAGTTCATTACTTTTTATAGTAACATTTTCCTGGTAATTTGATCGTTTAGTAACGTAGTAAATTAATAGAAAAAATAATATGACAGAATCGTCGGATCTTTATCAAGTACGAGTCATTCACGCGACCTTTTCCTCCGCTGTTAAATCTTCCCCTCAAACTTGCTTTTACAGACTGCTATAAATATACATGTACGTCTTCGAAACTTTTCTATATTACTGCATCTTCCGAAAGTAGGGCAAAAAGTTCTCCAACGTGCAACTTTTCTTTGACGACGAAACTTTGAAACGGTTACGTTGAGACGGCGTTCCTACGTTAAATTAAATTAGTCGTTGAATTAAAAAGGATGACCCTTCGTGAGAGAGGGGAGATACAAACAAGATGACAATAGAGTTAAACAATTTCGATGGAAACTTTCGAGATTTTTACCGTCCGAGCAACGATAAGTGCAGAAACCTCCTTTGCCAGTATCACTCGTCTGATACTTTACCACCGACGTTCCATCGACAGGTGGAGGCACGGTCAAGTCTCCGCGTTACTTAAACTTCCCGGTAATCCGACCCGCTCTATATAGATCTACCTGTCGCGTGTACAGCTAAAACACCTATGTGCCTGTTATGTATACACATAATCCAGCCAACGTAACTCGTGGTTTATGTTGTACCTCGAGTGCATCGTTACCTACTCTGCCTCGGCGATAATTTAATTGTCCGTTGATGCCAGCGGCGACGTTATTTTCACAAAGTTTCAGCTAACTCTTGGACCTGCTGATTTGTGGGATTTAATTCAACTGTCGGATATTGCTTTCCATTAAAGCTCCAAGTAAGTATAAACGCGGAAACGTTTGGAAGATATCGCGAGGCGCAATAACGAGAAATTGGAGGTTGCACGGAGATATAAAGAAAAAAAAAAAAAAAAGACAAATGAAACGTAAATAATGTTCCTTTTAAGAAAAACAAATTACCATTTTAAAGATGGCTGGAAATTGCACGATAAGATATAATAGATGATGAATGCAACTCGCGCGCTCCTCGCGCTTATCTCGTCGATCGAACAATGCTTAGTAATGACTCATAAACTAAACGTTAGTATGAAATTTATTACCGAGACGTTGGATGTCTATAAATCAACCGCGAGGAGTAAACGTTGCGACTAAGAGTGAAGACTTAAAATATTCGCACACTTTCCTCGTCTTAAACGTATTAAGACTCAAAGGTTTAGGTTAGGTTAGGTTATTTGAGGTAAACAGAAAAACGTGTCTGATTGTTTAACTCGAGTTAAACAATTCTCACTGTGGCAACGAGAAACTGATATATACAAACTCATAATTGATCAACTTCTGTCGTTCTTATCTACCGTCTCCAAAAGCAAACAAAAGCGAAATACAGCGAAAGCTAGCTTCTATTACCCGAACCTTATTCCCCGGCGCGTTCGGATAAACGAGGTTTTACTGTATTTATTCAAACAACACGAAGCACGCTGGCTATATTTAATTAAACATCGCCCGGTTGTCTACGACGTTCCTCCGCAATTTAGCTTATATAACTGGAAGATTCGTTAGCGGCAAATCGAATCGCCCGGAAAGAATTGAGATTCAACGAGGGGCAATTGCGAGATACACTCGAAGCGGTGGCTCCTCGCCGAGTAAATCCGTTAACCCACAGCGAAAAGAGCCTTGAGCCAAGTAAAATGCCCGGGTTTTAACCCCTTGCGCTTCAGACTGCCAGCCAGAGTTAGTTACAGGATACTGAACGTTTCAATAGGACCACTGCTAAATTTAATAATGTCCTTTCACATAACCAAATATACACAGACACGTGAAAATATTCGAGCGCTGTGTGCACATAGACATCTCTTATGAATTGTATAATTATATTAGTTATTATTATATTAGTTTTCATTATGAAATATTATTATGAATTATTATTATATTATATTATAATTATTTTAGTTATATTAATTAGAAATATTGTTATGAATTATTATTATATTAGTTATTAGTTATTATTATTATGTTAGTTATTATTATGAATTATATTAGACTATGGGTTTTCGTGCAATTTTATATTTGGGCTAATTTTTACTACTCGTGCTGAATGAGAAACGAATAGAAAACGTAAAATATGTTCGAGAAGTTTAAAAGAAGGCTTATCAAAAATAAAATAATTATGAAATTTAATGAATGAACTGATTATGATATTAATGAATACGTAAAAATATAACTCGTGTGTTACAAGAAATTATAAGAATATTTAAAACGGTTAATCATACGTTATACCAACAAACCTCAATATTCAGTACAACTATATTTAACAATTACATTATGTAATAATTGCATTGAAATAATTGTTCGTGTTTGTTCTCAGATTGATTCCGAAAATCAATACAATTATTCCCAACATAGAAATACATGAAATGCATATAACAGAAATGTTTCAAGTAGAGATCTAGTTATAATTTTTAACAAGTAAAAAGAATCTCTTCAAGTTTGATTTCGTTAGTCTCCGTAAAAAGACATTCACAGTCTACTCGTTGCGGTGCTAATAAAATCTCGAAATGTTCCACGTAACATATAAAAAAGATTTCTGTAACAAACGTGTTCAACTGCTTTCGCTAGTGACAGTGTGTGTGTTTCTCACTCTGTCGCTATTTATTCGTACAAATTCCCTTTCACGTCTCTTTCACATAATTAAAAGAGGAATTTTGTAATTGAAGACGGAATTTAAACGTACACTTGTTAATGCACGTCGCAATGTAACATTCTATTTAATTTGGGGAAGTCACTGTAGCCCGATGTTATACTTTCATCTTTTAGCTCCGTGCTCATCCGTGCCCCGCTTCAACCCCCCGCCACTTCACTTCTCTCTCCCTTTATTCGTCGTTTTTCCCCTCCTGTCTATTGCTCCTCTTTCTCTCGTCTCTCGTTTAAATCCCGTTTCTCCACCTTTTCTCCTCCCGTCTCTTCTACCACTCTTCTTCTTTCAGCTTCCAACGTTGCCCGTTCCCTTTCCTTTCTTTTTTCACTCTCGCTCCCTTGGTCACTTATTTGCCCTCCTGTTTGTACAATCTTCCCTTTGCTGCTTTACCTGTTCCGCTCGCTTTCTCTCCCCGCTCGCTCCGATAAACTGTCATCGGATTAATTTGACGATTGAAACTTAAGTAGCGGGTGCTAATACTCGATGCACATTGACATGTTTTTGCGTTGAAGAAACGAGCATTCTATTCTCGATATTTTATATTTCGTTATTTTTTAAATTTTCCACAAATGTTTAAAAGTTGTCTGCAGTTTAACATTTACAGATTAAGAAACGATCCATTTAGTCTTTACGAAAATCTGTAGTCCATCGATAAAAAAAAAGAAAATGAACTATTTCTGCAATAATTACGAGAGACTAATTCTGCAAAGCTGTATCATGCGCTTGGTCGTAGATTCCTCGAGCTCTTTCAGTCACGTATCTACCTCTTACTGTCAATCTTCGAAGAAGAAACTCCCGCTATTTTCTCTTCGCCACGCTGTTTCATTTTCCAATCTCCCCCGAACTCCCGACACCAATGGTCGGGATTCTCCACCCTTTGAATCACTTGTCTGAAAACAAACCTTTCCGTCTTAATCGCAGGGACACGCGGAAAAACGACAGAGCAGAACGGCGTGTAACCGAGAACGGCGTCACAAAAGGAAAATCTTCCAACGCGAACGCCTTCTTTTTCTTCGTTTGTGTTCTTACACTCTATTTATTGTCATGATTTCCTAAGAGGGTTCCTCCCTCACGTTCTATTGACTCTTCTCTCCTTCTACTTTCCTTCTCGCCCTTTTGCCTCCCCTTGCTTCCCTCTCATCCTTGAAATCGATTTCGTTGACACGAAGATATCGCGGTCCAATTAAAAAGTCCTAGTCGCTAGTTTTTGTCACTGAAAGTTAACGGAGCTAACCCAGAAAATCAGACCTCTTCAGGTGCAACGCTGATGCAACGAAAATTAGCGATTGGTCGATTTGGGTCGCGTGATTCGTGAGGGGGCGTGGCGTAGACCTCGAGTAGGAGTGGCGTTGTCTGGCACTGAGCGATCGCGCCCTGTAATTTGTTTTCTATCGATTCAAATGTTTGCATATCGATGAAATTTTATGGCAAAAAAAAGTCGTCTTCATTTCCTAGTCAGAACAGTTGCCTTTCAGTGAGACGAATCGTACCGGAATACAAGTCGTGCAGTTTTTATTGTACGCGTGTCTCGTTGTCGCGCCGAGAAACTCGTTTGTTATCAGACGAAAGCGAAATCGCGTCTGATTATTCGTGTATTACGTTCGATGCCGTTGTTACCTCGGGAGCGCGGGAGTAAACCTGATGGCAACTTGGTAATCACGTTAAAGCCGGTAGTGAAACTGATGGCGGGTGTTCAACTCGCAACTCGATTCTATTTAAATATTTAAATGTAGTTTTAAACTTCCCTCGACTAGCCGGAACGAAGTTTCTCCAAATCTCTTACTTTTCAATCGTCTAGACCGAACACTTACGGCAAATGCAATTAGCCGACTGTAAATTTTGAATGGCGCCGGAGCATCGATCAAAGAGCGTCGTGTACGTGGGTGAGTTTTTCAATAAAGGTGTTCGCATAATACAGCTAAGCGACCCGAATTCACATAACTAATAACGCACAGTGTATATATTTAGACTTCAAACATTCAGAGTTAGTGAATTTTAGTGTTCGTTTTATTGTTATTATTTATATTTTATAGCGCATTTGTGAATGCGAGTAATTGAATTAACTTTAAGTTTCCTTAAAATTTAATCGATCGAGAATTAATTGAAGATGATTTAAGCTGGCTCTAGTAGTATTAAATTTTAAAACTTAACCAGTAGCAGGTAGTAGGTGTACGCTATAAAAATCTATAATTTAATTATTTAGTACTCCAATCTTTCCAAACTATTAAATTCAATTTTATTATAAATTAAATTCAAAGCTATTAAATTTTCTTACATTTTCGTCGGAAAAATAATGTTTTATTAATGTCGAATATAATAACAGTCGATAACTTGAAAATTCTACGTACTGATACAAAGATTAAGCTCGAGACGTAAGTTTGAGCCAGCATTGGAAATATTAAATCTTCAGAAATTCTTATTAACTTGAATTTTCTTTCCTTTTTATTAACTTACGTTATTTCAAAAATAAAACAAAATCGCGCATTAATGACAACGTGTACCTGCTCTGCGCGTAACGCGATTATAACGCGGTTCTACTGTTATGTTTGCACGATTTTCTCGCATCGAAGTTCTCTCTACTCCGTAATCGATAATTGCGCCGAATCGAGCCGAGTTGTTGTTCCTAAATGTTAAGACAACGTGTGATTTAGAGGCAAGTATAATAGCTTCGGATACGTGCCTCGATATATCGCATAACGAGTTACCGTGCACGGATCTTCTCGTATCATCGACATTCTGTTTGACTGATCATCAATAATTGCTTCGAATTAACCCGAACAACCTGCTTTATGCGAAGATAAACGATTCAGAGATTCAAGCTTCTCGTACAGTCAGGCGAATTTTCTGGTCTGTTGAAATTTTTGAAACTATCGTAGTCAAAGTTATACAGCCTAATAGAATGGATATTTCGATAAATCTCGAAACGCGGCGTTACGCGTTGAGAGAAACGTACATTTCAAACAGCCCCCCGGCAAAGTATAACACTCGCGTAAAATTCAATTTAACAGAGCTGCGAACTTACTGTTTGAGGCGTAAACTTTTCGCAAAGAGAGAGACTTACCAGAGGAAATTACATCTTAGGGTTTATAGTATCTTGAAATATTAAAATATCCGGTGAGAAACGGCCGTCCGTGACTCTCCTTCCGCCGCTCTTTATTGCACCTTCGTGTTTACTCGTGGAAACAAAATCACCCGCAACGAAAACTAGGAAAACACTCGCCGTTGTCTCGACGATCATCACGCGATCGACGGAGGGAAGTTAAACGTAAGTTACGAGAGAAGAAAATTAAAAAAAAAACTGCACGACTTGTACGATTCGTCTCACTGAAAGGCCCAGAAGCAACTGTTTTAACTAGAAAATAAAGATGACTTTTTTGCCACAAAATTCTGAATCGATAGAAAACAAATTACAGGCGCGATCGCTCAGTAGCAGACAACGCCACTCCTACTCGAGGCCTACGCCCTCTCGCGAATCACGTGGCCCAAATCAACCAATCGCTAATTTTCGTTGCATCAGCGTTACATTTGAAGAAGAAGCCCGATTTTCTGAGTTACCCCCGCTAAAATCACTTTCAGAGATAAAAAGCAGAATAAAGAAGCGATGCTTCGTTATCGAGAGAATTATCGAGTTTGAAAATTTATTTCGAAGCCTCGGATCGAAACGCGATTAAAGAATAATAGATCTCTGCCTCTTTCTAGAGGCTGTAGTTTCTTCCTTTCGTGTGTGTTAATTTTATGTCAGTGTCGCGCTTTTTTTTTTATTTATCTTCACGCAAATTCATATGTTTCTGGAAGTAGAATATTTTTCTGGCTAAATAGAATTTAAGCAGAGATTTGGATTTTTGTATATCGCATGTACACTGTGCTTCCTTGCACTGTTAAATTTTAGACAAACGCCTTTCGAATAATAAACAAATTGAAATCGAAGTTTAGGAAACGTCAGTATTTATTTAGACTAATTTTACATTATTGTTATTATTAATAATAATTAGATACGAATTGGACACGAATTGAGGAAATTCACCTCCTCTTGTAAATTTATAATTTATTTCTCGTATTTATTCAATGAAATGAAGTTAATAGAAAGCAGAGTCGATGATCAGCGTACTTGAATGAATTGAAACGAAAATCTGCGAAAGGTCCATTTTCCACGAGAAAGTAGAACGATTGCTACGAAACAAGAACGGCATCGAGTCATTTTACACGTCTAAAATTTGGCTAACTTCCGTCGTCTGTGCATTTAGAAGATGAGACAAACCCTCTCTCTCTCTCTATATATATATATACAGTATACAGGCGAGCATTCCCCTTGACTGCACATATCCGAGATGTGTATCTAGAAGAGGGAGAGAGCCACGTGAGAGATGTAGGGGGTGAGAGAGTTGGGGAGAGACAAGGCGATAGAGGGATTAAAGGGGTCAACGGTGAGAAAGAGAGGAGGCGAGGGAAGCGGACGGGTGGGCGGCAGAGGGGAAACCAGTGCAGATGTGTAAGAGCAACAATGTGCCAGAAGGTAGTGCAATGTTGGCACAGATACAGACGCAGATTTAACCCCAAACTCATGACATGGACAGTATGCACGGAATCACGTGGAAATGTATTCCGACGTTGCTATGGGGATTCGCTGCCACCCTAAACACACCGATAATCTATCAATTCTCGAGGACCGAACGATCTTGCAAAGTACAGTAGCTTCTGCCTAACAGAAAAATTATTTCGAGATCATCCAGTTACCGTTCCACAGCGTGACAAATTTTTTAATATTAGATCACTATGTTTAGGCTGCTACGGGTACAATTTTATCACAGAGGAATTTAATAACGTTTATAAATTTATTAGCTTTGGCACTTTACTGCTGGAATAATTTTTCTAGCTTTCGTTATCGAATATGACAGAAATTTCATTTCATTTGTTCCATTTTGTCACATTTTAGTTTCAATTTCAACGCTGTTTTGGTGAGATTTTACTCGAATTTTAAAAATACATTAAATTACTTATATTCGGAGCGCGTCAAAATGTCAAAAATAACTCGAGAGATTGCAATTGTGTAGAGAAATTAAAATCACTCGGCGAATTCCAAGGATCGCAGAGCCGAGCCGAGAATTTCAATAAAGTCAAATGTTCGTGCGTTTGTGAAAAATTTAATTGCGTTTAAAATGCATAAATTGAGAAATATTTTAAATGCCCAAAGCGTAGTAGAAGCTCCTCGAATTATTTAGCAACTGAAATAAATCTCCGTCCAGATTCTGATTAATACTGTTTCAAATATGAATTCCTTTCAAACATCTAATAATAGTCTGCTAATAATCTAACTGATAATTAAAGTGACAATTAAGAGAGAGGAAGTGGAGCATCTGGCGGCACTTTATCGCAAATTTTTCCTCTGCAATTTGCAATGGCAGTTGCACCGCGTGAATAATAGCCGGGCATCACAGCTCGAATAGCGCGTTTACACACGAGTAATTGTTACAAGCGTGTACTCGATTAAGATTTTATCAAGTTCGCACAATTCTATCGCGCGTTATCTTCCATCCGAGCTCCATATGAAACGGCAAGGAGGACAAGAACGAAATTGGCTCGACGAGAAGCTCGCTCGTATCGGTGGGAATTCAAACGTCACGAAATTCGAAAATTTTTGTTCACGGCCGGAGATCCGTCGCCGGAGAGGTCTCGAAAATCATGATTTTCTCTTTGCAACGAGCCCTCGAAACTTGCTGCGCGAGTTGAACGAGGATCAAACGAGAGAAATTCAAGAAAATCCAAAGATTCCTCGTTTTGTGCCCTAAGGTTCAAAGTTTATATATAAAATGGCAAAAACAAAAACGAAATCGTACAGCAAGCTTCAAGAGAAAATTTCAACTCACGGTGGACTCACTCACTAGAGAAAAGAACAATTTTTCAATGCTCTTGCAGACGTTTCTGAATTTTTACAATTTTCGAGGACGACTGTATCCTTACTTTCCTGTAACGTAAAAATGATATTTTTGGTTTTGGAAATTTAGGACTGTCAGAGTAGAGTCTTTGCGCTTTAAAGTGAGACCGAGTGAATTGTTATCGACGATTTTTCATCGTTATTGGCTCGACGATTAAAAATCACGCTCTTCACGCTGTGTATAGAGAGATATACACATATTTGTTTGTCAAACGGAAGAGAGCCGGTGTTGTCCCGCGTTTTCATGTCTCCGGCCATTAGAGAGTGGCATGAATGGATTAAGTCAGTTCTTGGCCAGGGTTAACAACCAATATCGAGGGGCGGGATGAAAAGGGTTCGCAGTTAACAGCTAAATCAGCGAGAAGATGGGCTAAGACGACGCGACGAATGGTTTATGGCAATGGTCCAGAGTGACGTTTGTGGCTCGGCAAAGAATACTAAGAATCGTTAACGAACTCCTCTGCCGGGTATATCAAGAAAATTTTCACTTTTCTCGCAGATCACAAATTGCTCTCAAAGGTCTTGAGAACGATCATTCAGATTCGAAACTGTTTCCTCGATGATCAAGTCAATTGGAAGAATTATTGCTTCAATTTACAACTTTCTCGAGTCACAATTTAATTTTTTAATTTTCGATAAAATCGATCTTCGTCAAAAACAACGATCCCGGTAGAATCAGAAATTAATAATAAATCAGTAAAGAATGATTTGTATCTTGATTTATATTAGTTGAATGAAAATCGTTCTCGCAAAAGGTTCGAAATTTGGTATTCAATCGAACAATTCTTCTTTGATACTTCGATTTACATTTTCTTTAAAGTGATTGAAATTAGAGATGCTGGAATATTTATTTATTTAGTTTCCTTTTCTCTCTCAAAGAACGACGAACAGACAGGCAGGAACTCTTCGATCTTCGATTTTTAAATTCGTTTTGTACCTTCGTCGTGCAGAGAACAATGGCCGAATCGTTCGAACGCGAGCTTGTTCAAAGTCTAAAATTTTTTACGAAAAAATCTATGCCATTTAACAACGGTCGCGGACAGGCGAGCATTAAATTATTTTTATTATTGCTCCATCATCCGATTATTGCGCGGACTCTCGACATAAATTTCGCATTACCGTTCATAAATTATTTGCAACTCTGAATTCAATTAAATTTTACAGGGAAGGTTATGCCCGCGCGCTTGTCCCAACGCTTTTTGATTAATTTGCCCGACGAAGAGCAAAAAAGAAAAAAAAAAAATCATAAATAATTCTCGAAATTGTTCCACCGCGCGTATTAATTCTAGCAGGACCACGGCTCTCCGGATCAATAATGTATGCGGTGTTCGATTTGTTTATTTCCAGAGCATCAGAATGTCCGCGCGCGTTTGGTTTTAACCCTGAACGGCTTATAAGTGGACCGCGGATTTATTATACGCACTCGTGGATAATTCAAAGGTACAAAACACAAAGGTACAAATTGCGGTACAATCTGCTTCACAGAGATACGAATTTGCGCAAAAATTCACGCGTGAATTATTATTAATTCGCGTTGAATTGCTAAAATTTAGGGTACTTGCATTTTACACCGAGATCGAGACTGCTGATAAAATTGAAACGAACGAAATGAAAAATTTCAAAATTAAGTTCAGTTAAATTACAATTGTAAATGATAACCGTTCGATGATACCAATTAAGGGTTAACAAGAAACAAGGGGGCCTCGATACTTTTTCCATTGTAACAAGAACGCACGGGAGAGCTCGTCCGTTCAGCCAACGAAATTTATCGCATTAAACATAATAAACGACCTGTATATACCACTCCGCAGCATGCTAGCGATATTATTATCGTAGCTGCGAAACTTTCTATCTATCTGGGTAATCTCATCTTGCGCCCGCCACCTCCTTTATCTCTCGTCTTTCACTCAACTTCTTAAGTAGTCTTTTGTAACTTAAATTAAAATAGACGTCCGGAAAGACACCCGCGGAAACCACCCCCCGCCAAACACGGAAAAATGAAATCGCAATGATGCGTCGTCGCAGTGATCGCCAAAAGAGAGTACGAGTGTAGTAATTGGGTAATTATTTGGAATAATCAAGATTCCGAGTCTTGTCGCTGTCGCTTTCAATCTTCGACGTGCAGAAGAATTTCTGCTTTATATTCAGTGGCGTGCTCCATTTCGACGGAGATTAAATTGGATGTGGATATCTTTCTCAATGACCGAATTTCATTTCTCGTTAATTATATCATTCTGTATTCATTCTGTCGTTTCATATATTTCGTATTCTATATTTGTATTATTAAATCCTTCTGACAATGTAAATGTACAGTCGTAACGATTACAATTGCAATTGTCGTTCGGGTTCAACCGAGGTATGACTGTCTCGTCTAAACAAAGTTTCACGATCCATCGAGCTCGCAGAAAAATCAAAGTCGAGCGGGCATACAGGTGCATCCACGAATCGATTAGCCCAGGGGCGGATGAAAACCCGGCGTTGAATCGTGCCGCGCCGATAATCATCGATGAGGCGAGCGTGTTAAAGACGAAAAGCCGGAAGCGAGGGGAGGGGGTGGGGGGGGGGGTGGAAAAGGAAAAAGGAGGGAGGGGGTGGAAAAAATGCGGGAGCCACCGTATAAATACGCAATGCTGCAGTTGACATATTCGCCGAGCGTACATAATACATTCATGGACGGCGGTGGGGGGAGAGAGTACAATCGTAGAGTGGAATATGTAGCGTGTTGGTTTTAGCGACGCTCAATCTTTGCTTGTAAACCGCACCGGGAGCCCATTACCTTGGAAGTCACGTCGTTACCCGACCACGAATCTCGCCCGTGAAAAGTTTAGATCTCGAGCGTGGCTTCCCAAATCAAATTCCATCCCCCATGGCGCTCTACGCGCAATTGTTTCCTCGCTCCTTTTTTTCCTCTCGCCGCGAACCGAGAACTCCGCCGAGCCTAACACAAAGAGACGTACGTTCGTTCGTTCGTTTTGTAGGTATGGAAGATTTACATCGTCGTGAAGTCTCAAAAGAGGGGAAAAGAAAGAAAAAAGAAAAAGAGGAAGGAAAGAAAATGTGGTGTTAATTGAAAAGGGAGAAAGAGAATGGGGGGGAAACACACGTACGCAAGACACGTCGGACGAGGAAAGTACGAAGAGGATTAATTTCCAACGCTTGTGACAGGTTTAAATCAATAAGTATGAGAGCCACTGCGAAGCATAAATCATTGTTAGATTAAACCCTGGAGCACGCGGTAGTAGTAGATGGGGCAATGGCGCGCTTTCAGGAAATATAGGGTGACCCAAAAGTTCCGATCTATATTTCATCGGGTCGTGTACAGATCGACGCGAACAAACGCTGCTAACCAACGAAACTGGGCTAATTGATCGAGCCCGTCGCGCGGTCGTCCGTGTGTCCTTTGGCAATTTTTTTTCTCTCCAACTCCCCCGCCAACTATCCACCCCCCTTTTTGAATTCCTCTTTGCAAGATTAAACGCCGAGGAGGAATTCTGTTCTACCGTCAAAAGAAATTTTATTTCAAAGAAATATCGCGGGGCGGCCTCTCTCGCGCGACGGTTTCAAAAATTCCTGAAATATTTACCGGCTGAGGAATTCTTTTTCGGCCGGTGCAATAACCTAACCTAACCGCTAAGCCATCTTACTCGCTCCATCCCCACCCGCGGTACTCCGGCGATAAAATGGCCCTCGAAATCGTCGAATAAACGGGGAAACGGGGGCTTCTCGCGCGGATCGTTGAAGGGCGTGCGTGTGCCACGGTGAATCAAAAATTACGTAGTACGTAGTAAACAGCGGTAATTAACGAGGCTGGCAATTAGCGCGCGTAACGTTGAAGGCCACTTGGCCGGCGAAAGTCAATCCCCACCGAGACGCAGGGAAAATACGTTTTTTCTCCCGCGATTCAGACTTGAATGAAAACAGTACCACTTTGAGACTGGTATGCGAGGATTGAAGCTAAAAGGAATTTGATTATGCTTGGTAATTTACACACGGTGTTTCTGGATCGATCGAGCCACCCGCTGTCTCTCCCTACCTTACCCACTGTGTCTTTCTCTCTCTCTCTCTCTCTGTTATCCCTCTTCTAGTTCCCCTCTCTCTTCTTCCTCTTCCCTTTCGCTCTCTATCCGTCTAACGTACTCCGTCTCGATCTCTCATTCGCTGTTCCTGTTTCTATATTCTACATCTTCCATCGGGGGTCATGTGCGCGAGGAATGGGAATTACTTTTTCGAAAAAGGAACAAAAAACGCCACCGCGTTCTCCATTTGATTGTGTCTGATTGCGTTTGTTCAACACGCGCAGCCTTCGTTTTAACAATCATTCTCGTCGTTTGTTTTCACGGTCGAGCTGCGAATACTTTGTAGTTATTGACGCAACGCGGTTCAATTCTTGATTAAAATTAGTTTCGCGAATCTTTTCTTAAAAAAAAGAAAAAAAAAAGTTGAAAATGAAGTTGTTGGTCTGTTTTACGAATAGCTGTTACGTTTCTTGATACAAGTTTTGCAAAGGCCACGATAAATAATAATGCGATACTCTGCTATATTCACTGAACGAAACAGATAGAGTTGAATATTTCAACCAAGACTCAAAATTTCTTGCTTGCCGCCCATGAATACGCAAAGTTCAACGTTATCTCGCTGGAAAATGGAAACCTGTTTTATTAACAGATTTTGAATGTTTCTCTCTTCAACATCCGCCATCTTGCTATTCGATAGAGGTCGTTAATAAAAACACCGCGAACTTTTTAAACCTCTCGTCTCTCAACTCCTGAAACGTTGAAAATTCTTTCGATTTCTTGAAACGAGAGCAAATTCAGAGTACAACGTTTCGAGAGTCGTAAAAGAATTAAACTAGAATCTTACGTTGAGTATTGAAAGTTCTTTGCGTTATCGTTTCCTTGAGAACTTTCTTGAGATGTTCTTCAACAAGTTTATCGAGAAATTTTATTTGAAATAAAATTGTTGTGTATTGTTACTGTAAGCTTCGAAACATTGAAAGTTCTTTGCGTTTATTAAAACGACACTGGGATACAAAAAACTAACCTAACCTAAAAATCTCCATAGAAAACATTTTCTTGAAACATTGAAAATCCTTGCGTGTTTGTTAAAACGCGAGGGTGAAATATAAAAGTTCGAGGGTCGTTGAAACGACCAAAAAAAAAAAAAAAAAACAGAAAACGAGCGCGAAAAGTTTTTTTTCGAGTAGCCAGATTCTCCGCCGTCCAAAAGAACTCGGAACGTTCGAATCCGGAAGGCTTGGCTCCGAGCAGCCAGCTTGCGTTCCAATATTTCAGTTTTTACAGTAGCCGGGGAAATCTTTGAACAGTTTTATGAAACTTAAACATCGTACTTAAAACTTATAATTCCATGCAAAGAAAAAGTTTCGCGGAGGGGGTGAGGGGGGCCGACTCTTAGTGCCGGCCGCCGTTTTATGTTTCATTTCTATTCATTATTCCAATGCTTCTTCAACGCGCCGATGCAAATTTTATCTTTTAACGCGGGCAAACCCCCCTCCCCTCCCCTCCGTTCTCCTGCTACGACGCGATGCTTCTAAGCAGTTTCAGCGATAAAGGATTTGCGTTAACGAAGCAGTTGCCAACGTATTTCGTTAAGTCCTCGGGAACTGTTCGCCGATTAAGTATTGCTTAAACGGTGGCCTATCGGCTCGCGCTTAATCCACCGAGATCTCGTCGATTAATTTTAATTTACCGGCTTCCTCCGAGATCAACCCGCGGCCCAAAGACCAGGGACGTTACAAGGATCTGTCCGACCGTGAAATTTCAGCCATTAAGGCTTCTGGCCTTCAGATTTTATAGGAAACGATAAACGCGACGTGCAAACGTATGACAAAATACGCGAACTGTATGGATTTATATATTGTGGTAGTTATATATAGGGACGAAATAGATTTCCACTTGGATCCCATTTGATTAATTAGACTTTTTTTTCATCATTATTAATTGTCATTAATTTTCACTAATTACACCAAACGTAGACGAAATTTCTCTGAAATTTCTTTAAAAAAGCTACTCGTCTTGCCTATTTTTCCTAAGGTACGAGTTTCGTTCCTTAATCGCTGGCAGTTCCAGCGCTAAAATTTAATCTTGAACTTTGCACGGAATAATCAAACTTGCGTATTACGAGCAAAGCACCCCAGATGTAGTACACCCCAATTCAAAAGTCTCGGGCGCAGCTGCTATATTTCAAAATTGGCGAAATTAGACAATACTCTGCGCGGCAAAGAGTAACAAGAAACAGTGTTAATACCGCGCGATTACCGTCGTTGCTCTTTGCTGCTTGAAACGCGAATTTACAAATATTTATAATTTATAAATCGCGTTGCTTGAAATTTATTGCTTGAAACGCGAATTTACAAATATTTATAATTTATAAATCGCGTAGTACGCGAAATATCTGTACTAAAATTCCGCTTGTCTAATTAAAATTTCAATCGTATTGTTGTATATTCAATTAAATTTCGGTTATTCGCTCGGTGTTAGCGGAATGTTGTCGCGCGCTAAAACTGATAAGAACGGGGGAAACGAATATTTTCAAATCAACGGGATTCGATTCGATTATTGTCGAAATCGCGGAAATAATTTCGACCACTGACCGTGGCACGTCCGTCGGTTTTCATACACAGGTACATAGGAAATCCCTAAAAGGGGATTTCGCCGATGCTTTTAACCCGTCGGCGGAGGCATTCCGTGAAAATGAACTCCCCAGGTTCGCGATTTATTTATACAGCGCAGTGACGTATTTTGTTTATCCAATAAATTTATCGTTGCGCGAGATTCGTTCCGAGAGTTTCAAATTTGAAATACAAAGAGCGCTGAATTCCATGGAAATGCGTTTGATCGATAAACTCCGCTCTTTCTCTCTATTTCTTCTATTCTCGCCTCTCTCTCTCTTTTTTTTTGTTTTCATACGTTGCCTCTTTCGTAACAGAGAAACAGGGCCAATAGCAGATACTGTTGTATCTTCGCGATATAAAAGTTTTTCCTTGCCATTTCTTTGCTTTTTTAAACTCAAACTCTGTTTAAATCAATCAACGACCTAATCAACAATTTAAATACCTCTTCGAGTTTCGTAAAATTAAGCCCCAATGTTAAAAGAGTAGAATTTGACGATTCGATTCGATCGGAAAAGCTTGCAAATATTTTCCGAAGTAGTTTTTTTTCTTTCTCTCTTTTTCTCTCTCTTTTTTTTTTTTGAAATTGTGGTACAATCGAAGGGGTGTTTTTCAGTGGAAAAAGCGAAAAATTGTTTCGCTCCGAAACTGCGTTCCGTTTCCACATCGAGCCACGCTTCGTCGTGCTAGTTTCACATTTTTTCCGGTCGCGTGATTCAAACCTCTGACTCAAGACAATCCTACCCTGCTTCATACTCGTAAACGTTAACGTAAAAAAAAAAAAAGAAAAGAGCTTTAACAATGCTCGAGAAAAAACATCGGCTGGACAAGGAAGAGGCCAGTTAATTCTCACTTAACTCACCGTTGATCGTCTAATTTACTTAATTCCTTGACAAAGCCCGGGCCGAACGTATGCGCGCGCGCGGGCAACGCAAATTTCTAATTAAAGTGTCGGCGAATAATTTTATTTCGGACAGTTTCGACCGAAACTCGAACAGTTTCTCTGCACAATTCAATGAAACAGCGGCGGCGCGGCGAAGGCAGCGGGGAGAGCGGGGATCGAAACGAACCGACTTACCGAAAAGTTTCACCCTCCGATTCACCCGCCAAAATGCCCCTTCCTCTGCGGCCGCCACTGCATTATACAATGCACGCGCATAACAACGTACATACGTTCCCGGCAACAGCGACATAATGATAATAAAGTGACGTTTACATTTTGCAGGAACGGGACGAGAGAAAGGGGTGGGATTAAAGTTGCTTGGTCGCGTTACGGATAAAACTCTCAGGGAGCAACGTCGGATCTGTTATTTCCGAGTACGTGAGTACATGTAGTAGTAACAAAGTTTTTATGAATTCTTCTTTCTTTTTTTTTTAATCTTTTGTCCACTTGACCGTTACTTTTTGACATCCTGAATGAAATCCTTGGAAGAGCGCGCAGCGTAAAAGCGAGGGCATTATTTGAAAATAAATATCTGTTCGAGGTGATGGCTCTCCGGCGAGCGAGAGGGAATTTCGCTGAAAAGTATCTGCGATGGATATTAGATTTTGAGTCTCGGATATTAGGTTTCGGTTTGTGAGATCGACGTCGATCGTACTCGAGTAAAACTCATTGTACGAATGTACAACAACGCAAGTACGAACAATTACTCGTTCCGTTAAACGCTCAATTATAAATCGACTTGACGTTTTAAAGGAAATTAATCGCGAGAGCGAAAATGTGACGGATAAAGTCCCGATAAATCAAATCAGTTTTAATCTGAATTCTATCCGGAGAGAAATTTCGGTCCCGGTGAAACTCTTAATCGCGAATCTTAATTTAATTGATATAAATTCGAATGGGATTTCGTCTAAATAAATTTGTATCCGGGTAAACTCTTATGATTTATCATTCGAAATAAATCGTCCCCCCCCTTCGATACTGGGTATCTGTCGGCGAATAAAATGTCACTCTTTATTTTTCACTCGTCGTTCATTGTTCGAACGGAATTTCACTGCCGACCGCGGTGAGAACGAATAGCGTCGGAGTAGTAGTAAAGAATAATAACGCGGCGGCGGTGGCGGCGGCTTCATCATCAGCCGCGTTCAAAAATATTTAACGAACCGCAACTAAATGTTGTAATAATATTCCCGGGGAACCAAACACGAGAGTCTACGTGTAAATTGGAGTTCGTTGTCGAGTTTACAAAAGGGGATGCGTTTTGATGTAACTCCGTTATTCTATATTATTTTAGAACGCGGACGCGACGCGAGACCGACGGCGAAACAAATAGCGCGAGAAGCCCTGTAATATATTCGTTATTCGATTAAAACGTTCGGGTTCGGGCACACCCGATCAATAATATATAATACCGTTAATTAACGAGCCGGCGGAATCATAAAAGCGCGTCCCACTATTCCGAGAAAGATAATATCAAAGTGAATTTAATATGGCGGAGTGCGTTTTGTAAAAGCGTACTATTAAAAGCGGGCCCCGCGCGTATTAAAAATAAATTGCGCGAGGAAATTGAACACTGAAGCAAAGCATACTCGAATCGTAAACGTTGAATAATATACATGTATATATCCTCGCGTTCTTCTTGAAAAGCCAACACGACTCAGTCTCGTTATTTTTTAACAGTCCTCTCGATGTTGTTACAAATTATTTTAACCCTCGAGTGGATTATACATAGCTATAATTTGTGGCAAAATAACGACGGTAAATGACTAAAATAATTTTATGTTAGATTTATATTAGATTTATAATATATTTTATTATAAATCTAATATATTTGTATAATATATTTTATTATAAATCTAACATAACTTTAAGTCTTCTCGATGTTGTTACAAATTATTTTAACCCTCGAGTGGATTATACATAGCTATAATTTGTGGCAAAATAACGACGGTAAATGACTAAAATAATTTTATGTTAGATTTATATTAGATTTATATTAGATTTATAATATATTTTATTATAAATTTAATATATTTGTATAATATATTTTATTATAAATCTAACATATTTATATATTATGTTAGATTTATATCAGATTTATAATATATTTTATGTCAGATTTATAATATAATATAATTTCAATGCGTCGTGCCCTTTTGGAAATTGGAAATATATCTATGACCGTGTTATCGCAAATTATTTATTTCAAATCAAAGTGTCATTAGATGATACTAGATCACGGATCGCTATAGCGATTTACATCAAATTTATCCAATTATACGATTTCAACCGATCTCAAATTTACACCAATGAAATTTTCATGTTTCACACAACAGAAAGAATAATAAGAAAGTTCTCTGTGGTAAAAGGGGTTCGAGTACTTTCCTGATCCAGTATACGTGACCTTTTTTTCTGAAACAGCTATTCTTGCGCAAGTGCACACCGTCCCGTTGACCTTTCGTTTAATGGCCCTTTTAATGACCTTGACTACCAACAATCCCACTTCAACGACCTTAAATATCAGCAAATAACATAACCTCGACATAGCCTGCCATTAAAATAACCGTGATTTTCAATTACAACGAGCTGATAATCTCTTTTAATCCAACCAATAATGGAATTAAAATAAAAATGCGATACATACTTGAAACAGCCGTTTTCGATTAAAAGATCGACGACGTGTTTTGATATTTACTCATCTCAGTCTTGATCTTCCTAGTTACAAATTTTAGTTAAATAACAATTACATACTTTGTAAAAATCGGAATTGAAATTTTAATGCACGTAAGACAGAAACAGCTTCGTCTTTAATCGAAGAACTTCGGTGGTATCGACGACCTCGGTCTTCAATGACATTTGATAATCACCCGATGATTTTAAATCCAACTTTAAACACACTGCATATTTCAGAAATAACGAAATTAAAATTTATAGAAAGATACGCAACAAAGTAGCTTTATTTTCGATCGGAGAATTTTATTTCGATAAGATACACGCGTGCATGACGATAGCAGCTTCATTTTCCTCAAAGTCGAAAAAAATCGGCGATATTTGCAAAGAAACTGCTTGATCTTCAATTGGAATAAAGTTGATAATCTCTTTTAACCATGCAGTAACTTCGAACGCAACGCTGCGTGTTCCATAAACATTGGAATTAAAATCAAAGTATTCGCAAAGTAGAGGTGGAAGTTTCGCGCTTTCGATGGAGGAAAAAAAGAAGGAGGATTTCAGTGGCATTTTGCCGCGAAACTATTACAAGGCGCGGCAGCGTATCCGTTAATAAATAATCGACTTATTAAATGGTTCCGCATTGTCCGAGTTATTCGAGGAACCGGTCTTGGGAAACCGGGAGAGCCGTCCGGGACACTGGCTGTTCCTTCTGCGTTTTAGCAAGTATCCCGTGTACACGATCGTTCCCCGGTAATCACCGCTCTCCGCATCATTCGATCATTGCTCAATTGCCGCGGAACATTATTATCGCGATTCTCGAGAGTGGAACGATAAATGCGGGGTCCTTGTACACAATATGCCCCGGCTAAAAGGAGAGAATTGTGCTCGCAGCTAGCCCATGTACTCAAAGCACTTCGAATCACTTAAATCGTTCCGTAACCCGCTCCTTTCGAAAATAATAGCGACGCGAGTTTCGTTCTGAATCGAGAAGGAAAATGTTGCAACCGTGTAAATCGTAGAATTTAGTATTCCCCGGCTCGAGGGATTCCAGAGGGATTAGGCGAGCATCTGAAAAGTTCGATGGATCAACTCTGCTTTCTTCGAATATATTGATTTATTGATTTCGTTATATATATATATATATATATATATAAAAGTAGAAGATTAATTTTGAATTTTAAATGAAATGTCCCTTTATCGCAAGCACGATGATGAAGATATTGATAGATTTTAAAATGAATTTAAAAAGAGACTGTATTTAATTCGGAGTTGCAAAATTACATTGATTGTAATGTGCAATGTATTGTACGTAATATGCAAATATATATATAAAATATTATAACAATATTTAATATTTAACAATATTATTTGATAACAATATTTAATATTAACAATATTATTTAATAACAATATTTAACATTTAATGTTAACAATATTATTTAATAACAATATTTTGATAACAATATTAATATTAACAATATTATTTAATAATGTTTAATATTTAATATTAACAATATTATTTAATAATGTTTAATATTTAATGTTAACAATATTATTTGATAACAATATTTAATATTAACAATATTATTTAATAATGTTTAATATTTAATATTAACAATATTATTTAATAACAATATTTAACATTTAATGTTAACAATATTATTTAATAACAATATTTCATAGTAGTATATAACAATAATAGTTTCAGTATTATTACAATATTTAACAGTATTCCATTCGAGTTTCATCAATTATATTGATAAAAATATAAATTAACAATATTATCATTGAAAAAAAAATGAATGATTTACTTCCATATATCCATTGATTATAAATACTTGAAAATATTAAAATCAATTGATATAATCGTGTCGTTTAACGATTGTGTTTTTATACACACAACAACACCATCACTTTTTCCGTACTTTTTCAATTTATGGAGTTGATCAATAAAACTTCCAAAAGGCTCAAACAGTAATTTGAAAGGTTCCTGAAAAAGGGACCCATAAAACGAAATGGCGAATCGGGCAAATTGCTTTGAGAATCCCGGTTCTACTTTTTTTAATTGCTGCCGCGTTTGAATTGACAGTTTCAACCTCTTTTTCCATTTTATTTGGAAATTTGGATCGATCGTTTAATACTAGTTTCTATTCAATTGAATTTTCCCAGTGACTTTGTCTTTCCAACGAAACGTTTCGTGATATTACAAATTTTACTATCGTCAAATGTGACACAAAATTTAGTGTATACACCTGCAACAGGCTCGTTAACTTTTATTGTAATATATGATTCAGAAATTTTTATAATTATGTAAAAGTACCACTTGATAAAAATGTTGTTAAAAGGTTTGATACACGTGTAGTGATAATTTTATAATTGTGCAAAAGTACTGCTAAATAACGTACGACCAATAAACGAATAAATCCCTATCACAGACAAATGATAATATACAAGGAAATTTATAACTTCGTCCATGCAACATATTTACTTGACATTTTCTACTCATGAAACATAAAATTAGTATCACCGGTACTGATTAATTAGTCGCTCGAACAGTGTGATAAATAGGTGCCTCCTTTCGAAACGTTGCCCGATTCGCAAGTACTCGGCAGTGAATCGATATTTCAATAATATAATAAGGGAGGTGGCGTAAAAATAAAGTTCGCGAGGCGTCGTTTAAAATGGCGCGGAGCGCGCGTCGTTCGAAAAGATGTCATCGATAAAAGAGAGACGATCATTGACCGCGAGGATGGCTGCAAACGCTCGCTGCTCAACATTATTCCAATATCGTTCACCTGGCAAAGCGTTGCGCGCTCACCGGTGCAAACAAAACGAGAATGCAAAAGAACGAGATTCTCTGCCTCATCGTGGAGACAAAACGAGCGGTGGAGGGACAGAGAGAGAGAGAAAGGACGAATGTATATATATATAAAGTAAGTAAAGTATTCTGCGACGAAAACTACAACGCGATAAACCTTCTAACGCGTGCACGTTAAAACCGGTATTACATACACGCTGCCCGGTACATGTGCGTAATAACACGCGTACAGTTGCTCATGAAAGTAATCGAACACCAACGAGAAGTTTACGAATATATCATTGCGCAAAGCGTTTCGAATTTTCAACACCGTGGCGAGAGCTGTGACCGTCATAATTATATCGATCGAAGTTCGAGGGGAATCGAGAGATGCGTACAAGAATTATAAAATATTATATTGGTCAAGTTTGAAATGAGAAATGCGTGTAAAAATTCGTGAAAGATATGAAAGTATATACACGTATGAGGTTTAAGTTAGGTTTAGGTTAGGTTTAGGTTAGGTTAGGTTGAATTATATATGAAAATATATACACATATAAGGTTTTAGGTTAGGTTTTAAGTTAGGTTTAGGTTAGGTTAGGTTGAATTATATATGAAAGTATATACACAAACGTATGAAAGTATATACATATATAAGGTTTTAGGTTAGGTTTTAAGTTAGGTTTAGGTTAGGTTAGGTTGAATTATATATGAAAGTTTATACACAAACGTATGAAAGTATATACACATATAAGGTTTTAGGTTAGGTTTTAAGTTAGGTTTAGGTTGGGTTTAGGTTAGGTTAGGTTGAAAGTATATGAAAGTACATACACGTATAAGGTTGTTCGCGAAAATATTTGAACTTTTATGAATACATTACGGACGGTTATGTAAAGTATTTTCAGTAACACTGTATTATATATTTGGTCAAGTTTGAAAAATTGCACGTGGAAATTATGAAACGTTTAATACGAGTACGTGTATAGTTGGTCACGAAGGTATTCGAATTTATTTATGGAAACCTTTCGCGAGTAAAAATGAATATATTTCGATAATATAAATAAATTACGCGATTACTACGGTTGGTGAATTTATAAAATTGGAAACCACGCAGAAACTGCAAGATTACGTTCCCAATGAACATCTCGATGAATAACTCTAAAAACCAAAAGTACAAACTTTCAGATTTGGTTTCAAATCGTATTTGGATCAACGCACGTGTATTAAGTAAATTTCAGAATATTTTCCACGATGCGCGAAACTGCTGTGACGGGCAGTTCAGATACTTTCGTGAGCCACTGTACGTAAATATACATACATACGTATACACAAGGGGAGAAAAGTCGATGGGGTTTCGTCGAGCGTGGAATTCATCTTGCTCTACGATCCCCCTACATTGTGTGAGGCCATCGACGAGAAGAACTGGTTTTCATCGGGTCCCCGCGAGTAGCTGTTTCATTTTTTACCGAGGGAAACCAAGAGAGAAAAAGAGAGAGAAAGAGAGAGAGAGAGAGAGAACATTTTAATAGACGATGCAATGCCAGTCAGCCTAAAGCGTTACTCAAAGCTAACCGAACCGGTGGCAAAACGATTGACGAATCACCGAGCGTGCATCGTTCTATTAGCCGTGGCACATGGCTCAAAATTGATAACCTTCCGCCTCTCTTGCCACCTATTTGTCGCACGATTGCCCATCGATGAACCCGTTAAACACGTTATTTTGCCAGACGACGCTATGATATCTCGAAAAATACGCGATAACGCGAGAGCACGCGGTGGATTCGTTTTGAAGGCCCCTAAACGCGTTGAAACATGCTACAGTGCGCCCATAAATTTTGTTATTATTAAATTGACGGTAAATCGAATTTATTTTTTTGCCAAAAGAAAAATATAGTTTCAACTCGACACCGTGGAAAAAAAAACCACTTTAGGTATAATTCCTAGAATCCAAGTATCGATGGTGGGTTTGTCCATCTCCGTTCTCTCGACTTTCCTTCTTTATTCCATAATATTCGACCATCCGCCGCGAATAGCTTTCCGATAACTTTGTGTCTTTGTACAAGCAAGCCAGCGGCGAAACTTTGAAATTCTATAGGACAGAGAGCCGATACACGTAAGAAAAGAAAACGCGCAGAGAATGATGGAACTCCGTCAGCGGCAGCGAGATAAATGACGACAGTGATAAAATGTGTATTCCCGGTTGAAGTGCTACGTGCCACGCGAAAATCGTTTCGTCGTAAGCCGTTGAAATGAATTTGAATTTATACGTGTAATTTTACCGCCGACTATTATATCGGCAAATACCACCGTAAATTTTCACCAGGCCCGCCAGAACGAATATCGGCAAATAAATTTTAATTGATTCAGCTCGCCGGCACATTTCGTTCGTACAGGTTCTTCTTTACTTTCTTTTCTTTTCTTTTCTTTTCTTTTTTTTTTTTAATTTTATTCGTCTCTAATATGGAGGGTTTGAATTTGAGGGTTTGAACTTACATTCTTAACTAACAGATCTGAATTTTGAAATTATTTCTGTCACGAAAAAAATATAAAATTAAGCAAAGTAAAACTTTCAGTAATTTAACATAAATTACCACAATGCATCTATGACCGAATGATATTGTATCTAGAATAGAACTACAAATTTAGTTTGTCGATATTAACATTACAAATATGTAATAGCAATTAAAAAAATATAATATTCGGTAATTACTTTAGATAAATATTGATTCGAAATCACTCGAGTAATGTCCAATTCATACCGAATTTGCGCAGTACCGTGGGAAAAGCTTATTAAATACCTTTCGAGCGTGCGCACGAGAGAATTTGAATAATTCCAATAAAATTTATTATTTCAATATTCCAACTGTCTGGACATTTCTAATAATTTATCTATGACAATTGAATTATTGATATGAGGACTCCAAATGTCTATTATTCGACATGTACTACTTCCAATTCTAAATACCTGTCGCTTAAAATATTTTTCAGAATTATTTGCAAGATTTGAATCACTGATACGTCGAATACGCTTCGAACAGTTGAATGATTTTATTTATCTTCAATATTCTCAATTCAGCAGTTTAACAATTGATTTATAATAATTTATGCAACACCTGAATATTGCTGATTCATTTTAATTAGAATAACTATAGCATTTGGTATTTAGTTTTTTAGGTGGAGTTGAAATCTAGAAATAAACGTCCGAAAATTACAAAATTATCGATTGTTCTAAACTTATAATGGAAAAATGATTTCTCGAGATACGAACCGCAGGAAAGTTCACTCCGCCCCAAAGTTGACCTCGATCGATATCGACACAGAAGCTCATTACTAATAAAACGTTCGTCGCGTAAACTCAACGTTAATGAAATTTCTGAATGTTCTAAACGTTTAAACATCATCTAATATTTCTACATAACACGCTTTTAAACTATTAAATTACATTCGCTTTTTAAATACCATTTAAATATTTCAATAAATTATTTACGACATTTGGATCATTAATACGTTTCCGCGATGCTTTTAAACATTACTCGACAATTTATTTGCAGCAATTAAGCTCTTAATTCACTTCCACTACATTTTTAAAATTTTTAATAATTTATTTATGACATTGATACACTCCCACTCGCTTATTTTGCATGCGTAATAGTTTCTTTTCTGGCCACTCGTGGCCTATAATCGTGTCATGCACGATTGTTGCAAACAATTGACACGATTTGGATTGAAATTATGAAAAGTTGATTTTTCAGTTTGGGTTAATGGTTACGAATTTTGTCGTTCTTAAAATTTCGACAATTTCTTACAGAATATTATTAGAATTTTTTAAGTTTTTTTTTACGTTGCTTGAAATTGATTAAATTCTTTCGAAAATAGTTTTCCCCATTTGCATTCGTATCGAATTCGTTTTCAAAATTAGCGTTGCGATATTTCCCCATTACGATTGTTATAATTTCCGTTCTCAATTAGCGTTGCGTTGATTAATGATCGCGTTTGTTTAAGTACAGCTGCGTTTATAAATTACCCCAACTAAGACCGTGGAAGCACACACCATCCCCTCATCATGTGGAAAGGAGTTGTTTCAGAGAAAATAATTCTTCTGTTTTCCCTTTGTATTTTATTACTGTCGCATCGTGTCATGTTGCGTAATTAGACTGCGTTTATACGGAATTTAGGGTTGCATAAAATAAATCTTTTATATTCAGAAATTATATGGAAATTATGTAGAAAATATATATAATATATAATATAATTAATAATATAATATAATATAAAATACAAGTGAAAATATATAAAATATACTCGATGCTTAACACATGGAAATGAACATTTGGCTAACACTCTATTTTTTTTAAATACACATATACACCCGCAGTCTAGTTATAATTGTTTTCAATTTCAATCTCAATTTCAATTTGTACGTATTTCAACATCACGGTTTAGTTTACCGCGTCGGTTTCCTTTAAAACTTCCTTTGCTGTTCGTTTGCACGATGATAAAGACATTTTGCAAACGCGCGTCAAAGGGAGAGCAGTTCTTTTCCAAGAAGTGAAATAAATAAATTTCAAAAATTGAATGAACTTCTGCGCGTGAAGGGAGGGTGGTTGCAACGAGGATAGGATGTTTCTCTACGCGGAGATCCGGGCAATCATTATACAATTACTAATTGCATCGCTATGTGATACTGTTATGAATTATATAACAAATAATACGAACCAATTGGCGTTCGCGATTTAGTTCTTTGGAATTAAAATATTTGTCGAATCTTTCGCGAGTACTCATTACGTACATGTAATAAAAGTAATTAAATACTCGTTTGTGTCGCGAAGTGATAGTCGACATTACACATGTTGAAGCAGTTACAAATGACGATGAACTTTATTATAATAAAAATTATTTATAATAAACTTTATAAACTGTATTATAATAAACTTTATAAACTTAATTATAATAAAAATTATAACCTTTATTATAATAAATTTTTGGAAACTTAATTATAATAAAAATTATAAACTTTATTATAATAAACTTTATAAACTGTATTATAATAAAAATTATAAACTTTATTATAATAAACTTTATAAACTGTATTATAATAAAAATTATAAATTTTATTATAATAAACTTTATAAACTGTATTGTAATAAATTTTGGAACCTTTATTATAATAAAAATTATAAATTCTATTATAATAAATTTTGGAAACTTTATTATAATAAAAATTATAAACTCTATTATAATAAATTTTGGAAACTTTATTATAATAAAAATTATAAACTCTATTATAATAAATTTTGGAAACTTTATTATAATAAAAATTATAAACTCTATTATAATAAACTTTATTAACTTTATTATAATAAAAATTATAAACTCTATTATAACAAACTTTATAATTTTTATTATAATAAAGTTTCCAAAATTTATTATAATAAACTTTATAAACTCTATTATAATAAAAATTACAAATTTTATTATAACAAACTTTATAAACTTTATTACAATAAAAATTATTAATAATTATTTATTATAATAAAAAAGAATTAAAATCGCGTTTGCGATTGTCCATTCCCTTGTACACTCACTTACGTTAGCACGAGCAACGGGGAGGATGATGTGTGTAATCGCCGTGTCTTGTCTTCATCTTCGATGTAATTAAAAAAACCGGAATTCCGTGGACATAAGCTGACGCGAGTGCGAAAATTGTTCCGGCCGATGCTTGGGAATATTATAACCGGATTGCGAATATTTATGCAAATGGGCAGAGAGACTTTCATAAACGTGGCTGAAGATTTTCTTTCACTTACTAAACATTATAACGACTGCCGGAGGATACTTTATGCGCATTATTTTTTTGAACGTAATTAAAGGAAACGTAATACAGGCAGAAAATTGTTTCACGTTCCGCCGAGTATCTTTTTAACGAACGTTACGTTTCGGATGCTTTACACATTTTTGCACGTTACGCCCGTTCACATTTTCCGTAAACGCGCGCGGAACATCCGCGGTCTAATTATTACGTATTATCCAAATTGAACGTTATTGCCGGATCGTTGAAATTTATTCACATTTAGCGAGGTTAGTTGTAAACAGATTAATTCAGCAGTAGATGTATCGCGGCTGAAACGAGTTAAATAATTATGTCGGGAAAAACGAATCAAAATTACTCGAATTAACCGAATTTCGTTTGGAAAGCTCCAGTAATTCGCGTTCCAATGAATCGGAGATCAGGAAGCAATTAAATTTAGGAATAACGAACGTTTAATTCGATCGATGTTGAGCGTCTGCGTCGAAGGGGGAAATTTTACGACGGCGAACTGCGCAGCTGTGACAGAACCTTTACGTTCCTCAAACTGAAAGCTATTCTATAAGTCGCAAATATAATAGACCACATACATAACAGAGTCATGCAACTTTAGCGTAGAAGCTATTCCCGCGGTATGACTTGCTCGCAGTGGTTCTCAAACATTGTCGTATTACTTCGTTACTTCAAACTAAACTGTTGTTACACCTTTATCAATTACAAATATAACGTAACGTATCGTAATAAAACGTTGTCTGTGGAAATAACCTAATTTGACGGTGACACGGCAGTATTGGCTTCCGAGACCCGAATCGATTTTAACAAATAAAACTCCATACGAACGCTCGCTTGGCGTTTCAAACGAAAGAAAACGACTGGAAATTGGTTTAGAGAGCGTGAGATCGATGTACGTGTGCCATGATACACCGATCATCAGGTGGGTATCGTCGGTGTTTCGTATTATGTAAAACACGGCTGATTGTCAAGTCTATCCTCCTATGAAAGAGCCTGTATTCTTCGGTGAAAGGGCCTGCCGGTAAAACAGATATCTGTCAGGCTCTCGTCATTTTTCAAACGCTTTCAGGATTTATTCTTCACCGACGTTGATTGATGACAGAAATGCAGATGCACAAAAGCATTGACGAGGCTCTCCACCGGTAATGAAAAGAAGGGTCTGAAGACTCTCTTCGACGCGAGTTGCCAATGTTTTATTGCCGTAAACACGCTCGTAAAAAAGGGGGGCTGCAGGAGGATTAAAACGAGCGCGACGCGAAGAAAATGGCGAATGAAAAGGTCAGGCCGTAATTCGGTCGTCTAACTATCCAGATAGAAATTTCATCCAGGCATTTGCGCGAGTTATACCTACGAAGTGGCTCGCATTCTCACAGGAAACAATGAAACGAAATTATTTCCGCGCCGAGTGCTACTCGTTAAAGTTCGAGTGGAATAATTTCAACTCTTTCATACACCGACGATAAAAAATAAAATTTCTCTCTCTCTCTCTCTCTCGTGTTACTTTCCCTCTGGTGACGTAGCCGTAAGTATTCAACAGAGATCGTGATTTTCGTCGTGTATTAAAATATTCAAACGTGCATTCAGAAATTGAGGATGACGTGTCCTTAATACGGTGTATACGCACGGCACATAAACCGTGTAAACAATTAAAGATCCGTGAACACGTAGCCGAGACGTTTCCTAGTTTATGTCGCTATAAAGGCGGGATTATATGACTTTAAAGCCGGGATTTCCTTTCCATAAATGTCAGCGTCGAAAATTTTTGTTTCCGCTTTTCAACGCGCGATCTTTAAATGTTGCATTCGCGTCAAACGAGCCCATTGTGCTGATCCAAATATACGCAGTGCACACATGGGCGTATATTTGAAATGCTTACAAGAAATCGTACCTTGATCGAGATTCAGAGTTTTTTATTCTTTTAATAAATTGTCAGAAAGAGAAATTTCACGTTTGACGGTTGTTATATTTATATATATATTTATTTATATATAATTTACTATATAACAAATAATTATATATTAATAATGATAATAATTTATATATAATTTACTATATAATAAATAATTATATATTAATAATGATCCTAATTTTTATAATTTACTATATATCCTAATTATACATTCCTAATGATAATAATTTCTATATCCTTTATTATATAATAAATAATTAAATATTAATAATAATTTATATATAATTTACTATGTAATAAATAATTATATATAAATTATTATTAATATATAATTTACTATGTAATAAATAATTATATATAAATTATTATTAATATATAATTTACTATGTAATAAATAATTCTACATTAATAATAATTTATATATAATTTATTATATAATAAATAAACGTGAACACGCATAGTAGAAATATAGAAAGATACCGGAAAACTACGCGAATAGCAATGTACTAAAAATTGAAATGAATTCTTTCTACCGCGCGTATACTTTTATAGGAGTTTCTGGAATATTGAAAGGGAAACCGTACGCGAACGTAAACGAACGATATCGCATATTAGAATATTGTCTCCCCGAGCGTAAGTAATCGCACGTCATAATCGTAGGTCTCGTTAATGCGTAACGATTATACGATGGCACTAATGGCACGCGGATAATTACATAGAGATACTCAAGTACAATAAATTTCCTCCCTATACATGTCTCGGCAACGGCTCGCCGGGCAATTGATTAACGATCAAAGTAGTTGAACAATGAATTTCCTTCGAGTGTCGAGTCTGCTATATTTTATGCGAATGAATGTCGTCGAGTTCAATGAGTCGTCAAGGTGCGACACGGCGTTACCAGACACTCTCGCCATTTCAAATACGATAAATTACTTTTCGTAGTACCAACACGTCCGAAGCGTTGAAAAAAATCTGATTCCTGCATCGTACGAAACGTTATGAAATTTTGTTAATTTAATATTTAGTATCGTCACGACTGAACTGTGAAAGTGGAACCAACAGGTAAGTTTTTCCTGCATTAATTTCTGTACGTTTAAATTTCCCATTTATGCTACCTACGAAATACCACACTTTTATTAAATATCGCGTATTTTCCGTGTATTTTCAAATTTATTATATTCATTCAGTCGAGTCTCGCGCGGCACTGTTGGTAAAATCCCAAAATGTTTCGCAAAATTCGGATAATACATTGAAAAAAAAAAAAAAAGGAAAAAGTATCTACGAGTGTTCCCACATTTTCGCGAGCCTGTGTATGTAGGTCATATCCTCCACTCCAACAAATTTTCTGCTGCCACGTCATTCTCTGTAATAGTTTTCTTTTCTTCTTTTTCTTTTTGGAAAATTAAAATTTTCGAAATGAAGCGATCATCCTCAGGATTTAAAGGTGAACCCTTCAACCCCTAATCTCGACAAAGTCTGATAATAAGTATTGGGTTGTCCGGGGAGTTCGTGCCGATTTTTGGCAGGTGGCGTATATGATTTGACAAATGTATACTAAAATTTAAATCTTCTGCGTTTCAATTTTCCTTCAAAAGCCGATTTTTAAAGGATAATTAAATCGCAGAAGATTTAAATTTTAGTATACATTTGTTAAATCATATACGCCACCTACCAAAAATCGGCACGAACGTTTCAATTTTCCTTCAAAAGCCGATTTTTAAAGGAGAATTATACGCCACCTACCAAAAATCGGCACGAAAATTTCAATTTTCCTTCAAAAGCCGATTTTTAAAGGAGAATTATACGCCAGCTGCCAAAAATCGGCACGGACTTTCCGGACAACCCAATATTACTGCGATTCCTGTAATGATTAAACGACCGATCTAAAGAGCAATAAACGACGGACCATTAATTCCCCGTGAAAGAGAAAGAGACGCTCGTTCGATACCGCGATAAATTTCTTAACGTTATTCCAGCGTTGTGGAACGTACCGGAACTTCAATAACACCGCAACTAGCGAAGAATATAGTACGTTAACTCTCCATGGAAATCACGAACAAAATGTACTCGTACGTGGGTACACATGCAACGCGAGCGCGCGCGGCGAAAAGTATATACAAGGGAACACATTCATTACGGTAGCGGTACGTGATTTCAGCGATCGGGGGGCACCGGGCATGCCGCTCGCCCTCTATAAAACTTGTTTGATTCGTCGGTTAACATGGCGGAACAAGCTTTGTCACCTGACATGTCCCTTTATTTAATTACGTCTCTCGAAATTTAACGACAGAAATATGACCGGCAGCGTTACACACGCGAAACTTACTCGTGATAGGGCACGTTGAATTCCACGGAGCTGACGTTGGGAGGAATCCTTTCGGGAGGACGGCCGAGTCGCCGCGTAATTACATCGTTTGATTAATTCAGTTCTCTGGTCTATTTCTTTCGAGATGCTACCTTGCAACTCCCAAAGGCATGCGTAACTCGCGTCTGTTACAGAAAACATCTTCGCGAAACCGATCTGCACGAGATGTTCCTTTTAGTTAAAAGATCGGTGAACACGATCGGCGAAGCTTGTTTGATTTAAATCTGCGAAATGTGTAATTGTAATTTCCGTATACATTTTCTGAGCTGCTTCACGCTCGATCGATGCAACGATGATACTCGAGCCTCGCTGCGGTGTTAATGAAATTTCAAAATGTTTCGCGCAACACGCGAAATACACGAGCAAACGCTCGAACGTTTGTGGCTCACGTATACGCAAGTATATGCAAATATACGCGTACACTTTCCCTGGCCACATTGTGTATATTTCGCGATTTTAAAACAGAACTAAAACCGCGTAAAATGGAAATGTCTTGTTTGCCATATTATCTGATATTAATATTTCAAACATTATATTAACGCGATCGATACAGCTGGTGTGCGCGTTATATTTACTCACACACGCGTGCATGATACGTAACTCGAACTCGAACTCGAACGTAACAAATAAAATCGATCGAGCAACGCGACAAAAAAACACAATTTTTTTTCTTTTTTTTTTCTTTCTTAAGTCAGAAAATCTGTCTCGACGAAGAGTCGGTAATGAAGAAATCTTCTTTACAATCTTGCCTCGAATCGAACCGGAACTCGGTTAGTTCTTGATTAAACGAACGAACGAAGGGATTTCGACGGGAACGTTATATTCGTTCTCGCAAATTACACAAATTACGTTGTTACAACATTAATTCTGCAAAGGGATAATTATATTGGCGATCGTTATTATTATTATTATTATTAACTAATTGTTTTCGGCGCCTCCGCCCGATCCACATCGGGGCGTATCTTGTTTGCTAATGGCGGCGGCCGCGCATTCATTATGTGTCCATTATAATCTGGTAATCAGTTCAACTTTAATTAGACGAAAAATGCCACAAGCACGCTACAAATATCCACTTCGCTGCGCTCGCAGAGGAACGCCCGTTCCCCCTCGTGGCTTAATAAACGTCCAATAATATCGTTTCTATTCCTCCTGTATATATATTTCCCGTCCCCGTGAATCACTAAATTAACTAGAATATCAAATAACTTTGACAAACGTTATTTTTCGGAAAAGACTCAACGTTTCGAAATTACGACTATGTCAGAAGGAGGGGAAAGAACTGATTTTGAGTATTTTCAATTTCCCACGAATCGCAACCAAAGGACTGAAAAAAGACACGTGACAAAACAATCGAGATCGGGAAGAAACAGTCTTGGCTGATGGGAGTCGAAGGATTCGAATGCGCGAGTGAAATGAATCCACGCAAATGTTCCGGCTGACGCCGTGTTGTCTCCCGAGTTCAGCTACTCTCGATGTTTCTTTTTTCTCTCTTTTTGTGTGTGTGTGTGTTTTTGCACACAATCGAGACACCACTGTCTGCCGTGATGGCCTGTTAACAAGTATTGTTCCTCATTGTGGCCCGGCGCATGTTGACGGATGGATAGACACACGCTGGAAAACGTTAATATCGGCCGCACGTGAAATTGAAACTGTCTGATTTCATCAGGCCGTTTCTTTCTCCTGATCCTTGGGCAATATATCGCTGGCTCGCAGATAATTGCCGTGTGGTAATTTACGTCGATATTTTGACCGTTCGACGCTTGACTCGGATTGGTATCGCAATTAAATTAAATTCAGATCGGTGGTAAAATCGACAAAGCCAGAAAAATTTCAAAATATTCCAAAGAAACAAAAAGTTACGAAAATTAAATAATGTAAAAAACTAGATTCCAACGACATCCACTGAGAGTTAATTTCTTCGTCGTTTCTTTTAGAAATTCGATACACTCTGTAATACGATCTACACGTATCGTTTTTAACAGCATCGTTATCGAGGAAACTCTTATCCCCGTTGACGTACATAAATCCACTATCGAGCGTTGCAGAAACGCGTAAGTATTAATTAGAGATTACGTAGCTGCTGATTGGATGTAAGAGTCTGCCGGTTTGCGAGCTTTCTGATCGATAGCCGTTAACATTAGCATGATGCGACGAGATGAACCGTGTTGCCTGCTAGATAGCTCATGATTTATGATCGCCATTGAGACCCGGGATCTTTGAATAAAACGCCAACACGCAAAAACCAGCTCTCGGTCGGCTTAATTGGTAAATTGCTCTTTAATCGCGATAGTTGTCATCCCTAATTGTCGGGGAAAAATAGTGGCATTGTCTTTCTTATACCGTAAAGAATACGACTCTGGTATCATTTTGATTATTATCTAAAATAATAATTGTACCAACTAATCGTTATCTATCAACTCACGGCTCGGAGTAAATAATTTAATAATATTAATTATAAAGATAATATAATTTGCAGACGCTACTACTGAATATACCGATCAACAGATTTTCGTAACAACTACGAAATAAATTTATATTTTTCAGAACACGACTCGAAAAGACAGATATTAATTCTCTCGCGTTTTATACACGTTCTACGCGATTCTCTATAAACGGATGAAAACGAGCAGCCTGCCAATTAATTGAATCCGAGTATATATTAAATTTCGTATTATTCAACGTAGAACTTGATGAAAAACCGCTTCGTTAAAAACTAAAGATACACACGCTAATACGTTTCGCAGTCATTGTATTACCTCAGCGAGTGTAGAAAAGAGTTAAAAGTTGTTTTCCCGCTACGAAAACACGTCCCGAGAAAACGAACAAATTAACGAAATTAAAGGAAACTGCATTACCATTGTTCCAGCCTCCCCCCGTTCCTCCCCAACCTTCGGTTTAATTATGCCGCGTACAAAACACCAACAGCGGCAGAATTTTTATTAATGCGAAAACGTTGAGTTAATTTCATTTTGTTTAATGAAAATATCGACCCGGAACGAGAAGAAAGCTGCCGCGAAAGGGGGGGGGAAAGGGCGCGATATCATTGGACAAAAATCCGTCTCGGCCACGGGCTTTTTCTTCGACGTGTAATATATTTTTAAACGCGGTTCGTACGCTCGTAAAAGCGCAATAAAGTACAGCGAGATTCAAAAACGAAATCGCGCCGCGCCGTCCCTGTTCAACGTCCTTTCATTATTATTACGTGAAACGAAATCTCGAAATAGTTTTAATATTACGTAAAGTAACGAGAGAGAGAGAGAGAGAAAGAGAGAGAGAGAGAGTTGAGGGGAAACTGCATCGATCCAGTTGGCGAACCGCGAGAAACTTTTCTCATTGAGTGTACTACTCTCCTCCATGCTTGCCAACTTGTCGCACGGCCTGTACCTTGAAATAGAAATGATTAAACTTTTAATAACTGATACGTCAGTTCATCGGGGCAACGCCGTGTTTTATTATACCAATAAAATAACCATAATCAATCGAGTTGTTCAATTTGAAACAAGAGAAAAAAAAAACACACACACACACGAGAGAGAATGTAAAAGGACTAAATTGATAAATTTTTCTATTATTGTTACTCGCTTTAGCGTGGTAATTATTATCGTCCGTTTTTTCGCTGTTTTTCGCGATAAAAACTAGATATTTTTAACCGCGGACTGGAAAAATTCGACGGTCCGTGTTTTATTCCCTTCGTGCAATTGTTTTCGTTTATCGAGAGAATAATCGTGATAAATTTTTATTCAACTTTCAGCGATTCGACGTTTTTCTTTTTTTTTTTTTTTATTATTAAAGATAACGAGGAATTATTAAAATAGCCAGACGAATAAAATACAATTTCTTGTATTTCAATTACGCCCCGGGAACGAGTTTTTCCATCCTTTCTTTCTTTCTCTTTCCCTCTTTTTTCTGCTCTTTTCTTTCCCTTTTCTTCTTCTTTTTTCCCCTTCCGTAGAAATCTTTCGTGAATATCGTGTTTTATATATGGCTGTTATCGTGAAGTGTACCTCCTTTATCGATATAGAAGCCGCACTTTAATGCTTAATAATACCGCAGGAAAACTTCTCTCGAAAAATCAAGAACTCGTAATTCGTGCGGCGGGGAAAAAGAACCGACACGATTATAAGTAATACCTTTTCAGTCGACGCGAAAATATTTCTAGTGATATTTCGTGGATTATATTGAATTTCCTCTAGAAATACGTCCATAGAAAAATCCGGGACGCACGAGAAACTTTAATAAAACTTTGAAATATAAAATAACATTCCCCTTTTATCTTCGAAAATAAAGAGAAAGAGAGAAAGAAAATACAAAAACGACAAACAACATAAATTTCATCTCTTCGTATAATTATTTCCAGTTTACAACCAAAAAAAAAGAGAGAAAGAAAAGAACGACGAGCGTTTTATCATTGTTTTATCACTTTCTTCCTCGAGCGGAGATTACGACTTGTAAAAAATGTAACATTATCTCGAAATCGTATGGAACGATTGCTCGCTATTATTGGGACGATGAATCATTCGAGTTTATACGCAATATTCTTTCTCGAGGCTCGCGGTATACCATTTAAATCGCAGCCCCCATTATTCTTTTGTACGGCAAACTAAATTGAATTAATTTTCCTAGTATCCTTGAACGAGACAAGTTCCACGATAAAAGTGCCCTCGATAAATATGGATGCGTTGGCCGAATGATAAATTCAAATTCCGTCCCGCTGTTAAATCATTTTTCAGCCGCTGCTCCCCCTTATTTGGACTCAATTAGCTTAAACAATTATTATCGTTTCGTCCGAGAGCATGGCGAAAAATACAAATTTTCATTCACGTTCCGTAAAGCTAAATTTATTAAAAGTCATTATCTGTGCCGTTCCCCCTCTACGCGCGCTGTCGCCCCCACCACTGCCGCTCGCTCGCTCGCCAGTTCGCCCCACCACCGCTTTCTCATCACATGATTTCCATGCAACGTACGATATAAATATGTACATCGTGTGTATAATAATAATTTGGTATTTTCATTCCAACTTTTATATCTGTTTAACGCACGCGTCCCTCGAATCGTTGAGAAGAAAAAAAAAACAACGTTCGACGAGAAGGTGAGGTTAACGTGAAATCTCGAGATTGTGCAATTACCGTGAAATCTACTTGAAAAAGGAGATATAAAGTAAATGGGAGCAATAACACTTTGAAATTCAATTTGCTCGATAGGAAATTTTCAATGGTGTATAAAATAAACACAGATTCGTTCCGATTCACTGCTACATATATATATATGTGTGTATGGATAATGTTCCAACGATTCTAGAGCTTTCGAAAATTCAGATTTCGAGGGTTCTGTGTTTGAACACCACTTATGCAACCGTAGTTACGGTAAAACGATTAAAATAAAAGTTGTTTAAACTCGCGCGAGATATAACATAACGGCAGTGATCTTTTGACCCCGAGGCACCGGCGCGTGGGTGTGGCCTCGGGAAATTGTGGTGTCCTTCGATCTTAATTATAAAATATTATCTGTTTCATAAATGCAATTTCATAAATGCACCGTCTCTTCTCCCTCCTCGGATCAATAACTTGCTCTATCTCTCTCTCTCCCTCCCTCTCTCTCTCTCTCTCTCTCTCTCTCTCCGTTCTCCTCTTTATAATTATCTCTAAATCCAATATTTCCTCCCGACTTCATTGAAATTTCATTTAAATAATCGCAAAACTTATTCAAAGCTTGTTAAAATTCAACGGAACGAAATAGGGCCTTTAATTTGGCGCACATAAGGAAAGTTCGCTGCGCGTCGCGGCGCCATTTGCTAGAAAGTAATTTAATAATTTATTCTCTAATGAAATTTCTCCTTTATAAAAATATCGGGTAATTTAATAAATTATACACACATATATATATATATATATATATATATACACCAGCGCAACGTTAATTAAATTGTCGATATATTACGAAACGGTGAGTTGTGTTTCTACGCGGGCAATGATTAGAATACTTTAGTAAAAACACTGGGTAACGCAAACTTTACCTTTATGTAACAATTTAATATCGCTTCGCTAAATTATTTGAAACTTAATAATCTCCCCGGCTACGGCTGAAACTTATTTCATTTATGCAACCAATTTCGTGAAAATAACCCGAACCCGATGGAATTTTCGCAATTTTGTTATAATTGACGGTTCGCTTTTCTGTCTTTAGTTATCTCTTCATTTATCGATTAAGAAAAAAATTTCATCAATTTACATAAAGGTTAAGCGGGGACGAAACTTTAAATTTGTTTCGAGGGGAGGGGGGGAGAAAAAAAAAGAAAGAAAGAAATAAAGAAGTAAATTACGAGGGAGCGGTGAGTCATAAACAACGTCGTACGTGAAACTTTTTTATAGTCTACGTAAAATAGTCGGTTAGTCGAGGAAACAAATATTGAAAAAGAAAAAAAAATCTTTTTTACGAGGTAAATTGCCAGAGGCGAAATTGCCAAGAATATATGATTCTAATTATTATTATTCCACCGTGAGAGTCCCGCTCACCCGTCGAGTAAACCACAAAATACAACCGGTGACACACGAAGGGTTACGAAGCGTCACGAAGTGACCCGAATAAGGTTCTCCGGGACGTTAGTACGACCTCGTTCGAACTCTTACAAACCACAGTATGTACACGGACGACTCTCCATACCTGCCTAATGTCCGGCTATAAATATTATCCCCCGGTAGAAGAATTCTTCGTTCCTTCGATAGCGCCATCAAAGACGAACAGCCATTCTCATTAGATTTTTCCTTCCTTCTCTCTTTTCTTTCGTCGCTATAAAAATCCATGCTACATGTCTTTCAATAATTTATTCAGCTTTCTATCGTTCGAAGTTTCGCAGTCTCTATACGGCAAATGAAATTGAACGACCGACAAACGAAATTTGTTTCCCTTCTTTGTTTCGTGTATTACGTGGAATAATTTTATAATTTCAAAAACAGATGTATGGAAAATATTTTTCTGATCGCTATTTTAACGATCGCTTTATCCGTTCGTACACGTGTAGAGGAATTAGGTGTGAGGTAATTTCACAATTCATTCTGAACGAGAGAGTACAAAGTATTATCTCGTAAGTAATTGCTCGTTTCGTATGTTCATATGTGTAGAGAGGTTAGGTTAGGTTGGCACGAAGTGAGTAAATTATCGGTGTGTATTGATTTCCTTGATTAAATGACACTGCTATCGTAGTGTGTATCTGTCAAACGCTTTCAACAACAAATTTACGTAATTCTTGACAAGTTGATGCGTGCAATCCGGTAATAATGTACGCTACGTGTTTACGAAAGCGTTCGATAATCTTGAGGTACGATATTAGCACGAAAATGCTTATTCTAACTGTGTATGTATCTACACGGAAATTATCATCGGAAGTTTTGTTGCGAAATACGATGCATGACTTTACCATAATTTATCATAATTAAATACGCGCTAGACACGTACATATGTTATGTACGCACGAATATATGTACAATGTACGTAGATAAGAAATAAGTTTTCTTTCAGAATATTATGTATATTGCAGATACCGTTTGTAACGATAAGGGTTAATTAAGAAAGTGACTCGTAAATGGTTGGTTTCCAACAGAGAGAACAAACAGCCAACCGGGGTTCTCTTCGCTCGAACGAAAGAACAAAAGAAACATAAGCAAGATTTACCAGTGAGTCTCAGCTCCTTAATTCTATAGATACACTTCTCTCCACTCCTTTTCTCTCTCTCTCTCTCGCTCTCTCATTTCTTTTTCCTTTTTTTTCCTTTTTCTTTACGTAAAATCAACTCCAATACCGAGTTAATGCTGTTTAACAACGAGAGCCTCAGAAACTTGGCACGAACTTTAAATTACTTTAAGAATGTAATCTTACGTGCATTCAGCTGGCTCCATTCAAACAAAGTGAATCGGAACTTTTGAAAAATTGAACGTTCTCTCCCGTGGAGTACCAGCTCGAATTCCGTTTGATATTCTCTCGTGCGCTTTTCTCTTTGTTCTTTTTTTCTTTCTTCTTTTTTGTTAAAAAATATCGAAAAAAAGAAAAAAGAAAGAGTTCCACCAACGTGGTGATATTTTACAAATATTTGTCACGCGAAAGATAAAACGTTCAAAGCAAAACAAACGCGATCTAATATCGCCTCCCAAAAAATTACTTTACTCGAAAGGGGAAATGTAATTGAATGTTTCGCGTCGGTGATATCCAGCCAGCCGACTACTCTCTCGTTTCCCGTATTTACACGTATTTTATTCATCGGGCAATTTCGATATTATTAAAAATTATCCCGCCAACTGCTGGGAACAAAGTTCAGAACGCAAAAGCAGTTTTAATTAAAAACATTCACTTCCTGCGCCCCTGGTATGCGTGTCGTGTTTTCCTTCCTTTCTCTCTCTCTCTCTCTCTCTTTTTTTCTTTTTTGTTTTTCCGTCATTTCCGACAAACGATGTCATTACAAAATACTTATTAACGCGGTTCGTTAACGAGCGGAATTGAAACGAATATATTTCGTTGGATTTACAATTAGCAATAATGCTCGATGTACGAAAGGGTTAATTAATTAAGTACGTATCGATTGGCCGGAAGATAGTCTGCGTCGTGTAACATGAGCTTCGCTCCAACATGAAATCAGAAGGGGAAAGAGGAGTAGCGGTGGGCGGGGGGGCAGTCAACCTGCTCGCGATCAGTGGTTCTCATTTCGTTTCGACGCTTTCGATCCAATTGTTTTTAAGGTTATGTAATCGCGGTTCCTGAAATATCGCGCGTCCGCGTACGGTTATTCTTACCATCGAGATGCCGCGTATCCGCACGTTTGTTAATTAAGATGAACATTTTGTCTTTGATTAAATTTGAGATTGAAACGTGTCCGACCGCGGCTTCCACGTTTGATCACCACTCGGGCTCGAACCCTTTAGAGATCACGATAAGATAACAAGTGTAGAGGAATACGACTCCATCCTTTTCCATCGTTCTCATGAGTACCGTCGTAAATTCCAAATAATAATGCATTGTACGAGTTGGCGTGTTTTGTTTCTGAATAAGCACACTCTTGCGCGTTTGCATAATTCGATACGCGTCGGGGTTTACATTGTATTTTAATTATCTTCATTACGTTACAATTTGTACAAAGTATTTCCTCGTTGAAATTGCAACGCAAATAAACGTTGAAATAGTCAACCGCGGATAGGAAAAAATTATGAGTTTATCACTTGTTAATATCATTGTTATTATTTTTTCTTTCTTTTCCTCTTGTCAAATTCCTCCATATCTATTTCTAGATGTGCACACTGTCTCTAATTTATTTATTATCCCAATGAGTACACCCTCGGTGGAGGTTCAATTTTGAAATGGACTCGAATTCGAGGAGATTTAATTCCGGACATTTTAATTTCCACTGGCATTCGATTCGAATGTTGAATTTCCATTTCTGACAAAAAAAATGTCTCGCCGCGTATTTTCCCCCTCCGTGTTAATAATTTTTTTACACGACGCACGGCCCTATCAACGCCGAGTTCCATTAAGCAATGCATTCAAACTTTTATGAAAATCAATACGCGACGCGAGGAGGGGGGAGGGAGCCGATTTATGTAAATAATACCTGCGATATTCCATACACCGGATTAAATTTTAGAACATTATACCTATCTGCGAGCCAACAGAAAAGTTCAATTAGCACCGATAACGAATACCGATAAAATTTAATTAACAACGAGGATTGATAAATCCTCGCCTCCGCTATCTTGTTTTCATTCGGACGACACTCGGTGCGTGCGCGCGTGTATACATAAATTGTCAACTATTATTTCGAGCGACTCCATTTAGAACTCAACTTGCAAATTCGTTGAAATATGTTTCCTCGTTAAACAACGACCCACGACGTTAACACGAATGTAAATTCTCAATGTAAGAAGAATGTGGCAACCGAACGGTGAAAGCGAGCCAACAAACAAGTCGATGATCAAATACATATAAATTTAACATCTCGGCTGAGATATACGTCGAAAGAAAATATCTATAGTCGATTCTAATATATGTAACTCGTTGTTGGATTGCAAATTCATGCTATATATCTATATTATTATATTTTTAATAATAAAATCAAAATAAGAGAATTGTAGAAAAAAGTAGAAAAATTAACCTAACCTAACCTAAACCTCCACAGAAAATTGTTTCACACAGTGAATACAAAAAATATTATATTCTGGATATTTTATATATATATTGAAATTAAAATTAAAGTTAACCTCCACAGAAAATTGTTTTATATAGTGAATACAAAAAATATACTCTGGATATTTTATATATATATTAAAATTAAAATTATAGTTAACCTCCACAGAAAGTTGTTTTACATAGTAAATACAAAAAATATTATACTCTGGATATTTTATATATATATTAAAATTAAAATTAAAGTTAACCTCCAAAGAAAATTGTTTTACATAGTGAATACAAAAGATATTATACTCTGGATATTTTATATATATATATATTTTTTTTTTCTTTTCATGAACGTATAAAAACCCGCAATCAATTCATTATTATTTATTATTCGGTTACGGCAATCAATTTGAACGTAATAAATTTCCAGCCGAAATGTTTATGAATATTTCTCTCGCGTGTCGCGTGTCGAAATCGGGAACGATAATGATTTAAATGAAATTAGCTTTGAATTACGAAACGTCGTTGTCCACGTTTATCGCCGAGTGATTAATTAAAGACGTCTTCGAGAAGAAGACATTAATAAAACGTGCTGAATAATGGTAAAACTTGGCTACGATTATTTATAGGTCGCCCACTCAACCCTCCAACGATTAAGCGTTGCTTTAAGCCCCTGAAAAATATTCGACGCTCGCTTTAATTTATCAAGGCAACGTGATTCACGTAACAGATTTAAAATTATTATATTTCCGTCGTGAGCGTCATAGAGAAATATTTATCGGGAGGGAAACAAAATTTCATCGCATTTCGCGCGCGCGCGCGCGCTCGTTCGAACAACACAATTTAAAAATGATATAAAACACGATAAACGTGCGCTAGAGGGCTTCGCTTCGCTCACTTTCTATTCAAAATGATTCCCGCTGTATGCAGAAATGGAAGCAACGACGCCGAGTAAATGAAAATCCACCACTCTCGGTTATTGCTACGTTTCAGCAACGAGGGACCGAGTGAATACGTCTGGCGATCATGAAATCATTCCCCTCTTTGCAATCGTTAGAGGTAATGATGATTTTCATATAATTCCCGGTAACTTTGCTATCCGCGCGTATCGAGTATATTTTATACCGCGAGAGACAGAAATAATACAACGTCCCGGTTTCCACTGCAACGAATTAAATTAACGCTAATTAAATTATTGTGAAATTCTCGGCGCTCGCCGAATAGTTTCGTTTGATTAATTTCAAGAATATACATTTCGAGGAAAGAACATTTCGGCCAGTAAATGAAGAGTAAAACGCGGACGAGAGTTTCGAGTCTACTTTATCGACGGTCAATGCGCGCGGGTTGTTATCGATGCAGAGCCGCGCACAACACTGTGCAAATACACTCCGCGCAGAACCTGTCCGAATATAAACGTCGAGTGTATGTTATCATAGATCGTACGGCGTATCGATATTTGCTCCTCTCTCTCTCTCTCTCTCTCTGCGACTGTGATTTCACATTAGAGCCACGTTAACGTGTTCATATGTGACGATAATGACGACAATACCGATGATCGCATTCCAGCCCGGCAACGATGATGAATCGTATCTTGCGATGCGTATTAGCTTTGCGATTCACGAAAATGCAATACCGTCGAATTGCTGCCCGCGCGTAATCTGCCCTATACTTCCCACTTACTTCTACAACTCGCAATTAGCCGGGAGCCCACTTTGTCCGGTTTTCCACGTAATTTAGATAATAAACGAAATACAGCCGTAGGCGTCGTAAAACTCGTATTTACGTTTCCGTACCTTTTGCCATCACTTGGCAATATCGCATTTCCGTAAATTTCATTGTGTTATTTACGGCGGGCAAAGTCACAGAATTTACAGAATTCGCGGAATTTAATAAAACGTCGTCGATTTCTCTTTTAGCATATTTTAGAGAATTACGCATTATTGCGTTGTTTGTGATAATAAAAGTATCGCGGAATTTCTAGAATTTAATAAAACATTTTATATTCTTTTAGAGTTGTATTTTATCGAAACATTGCTTCCCTTTTTTTCTTTTTTTCTTTTTTTTTTGTAATGATCGTGACACGTGTCTACAACGAGAAGAAAATCACTACCATTTTCTTATTTCAATGGATCAAAGTGTTCGTTTTCTTCTTTCTTCCCCGCGAATGAATATCAAACCGGGGAACAACAAAATCCACCGATTCAAAATTCAAATCGAAATTCCATTTGGTGCGTCGAAAATATTTCGCTATTTTTTTCGAAAGTTCTTTAAAAACATGTTTCAAAGTTCCGCGGATGGAAGGAAAAAAACCATTACACGCTCGCGCGTTCACGCGCACGACGAATGTTTGGGAAATTTTAAAACGCGCCGCCTTTATCGTTTCCATTCGAGCGGTATCGATCTCTCTCTCTCTCTCTCTCACTCGGCTCGAATGATATTGTTTGCTATTTTAAATTCAAATAATAACCCGCCGTGTAATTAATTATTCGCCCGCTAGTAGAAAGAATTTTCAAACGACGGAATTATCCGGATAGTCACGTATCACGGTACACTCCGTTATCGAATATCGATAATGAAAATTTAAAGGGCCTTCGACGCTTTCATTTTCCTCTTCACATTCTGCTTTGTGATAATCCGAGATCGTTCCGTAGAGAAGAAGATTATCGTTAACTCTTCGTCCGTGTGCCGTAAACTCGTGTGTCGCGGTGTACGCGCGTATGAAAATTAATATTAAAGTCTCGAGAGAGAGGGAGGACGAATAAAGAAAGGGGATCGTGTTTCGATCGTGTTTCAAAACTAATCCAACGTGAATCGCGTTGCACGTAGGAATCGAACAGACACGCCGAGTTTATCGCTGAAAATAATTGTTTACGCGTTTGCGCGCGTCTCATTGTGTTTCATCAAATATTCCCCTGTCACTCCGCGTTCCTCCTCTCTCGAGCTCGTTCCACTCGCAACGCCGACATATCGCGCATCTTGCATCTAATTACAATTTCGTTTGTCTACTCCGTAGTCTATTGTTACCGCGACCGTATAACAGACCATTCGATTTTACTACATTCCCCTTGCCAGTTCCTCTGCCTGCTCGCGAACGCCACCAGCCATTTATTTATTCGTCCCCGCCACTTAACCTTACGGATATATTCGTGATTCACCAGTAACAGATCATTTCCTCGTCCGTGATCCGAACCGATAGTATTGCGCGTGTTCAATGGCAGCCGATAACTAACGATCGACGTTCGTGGCTTCATGCACTTGCACATTATTGATTTTGGTACGAACGAAAATTTTCTTTTCATTACTCCGTTTATGCTCGATCTTTTCTCGCAAGTGTGAAACTCAGCGACGTTCTTAAAAATCCGACTTGGGAAATGAAACTTAAAGAAACTTAAAGAAAAAGATCCCAAGTTGAAAAGAAGAGTAGAAATTTCTTTTTTTTTTTTGTGAAATATGTTTTCATTAAATAGACTTGTTCTGTTTATTGTGTCTTCTCTTTTTCATAAAGAGAATAAATAGAATAAAAAAGAAATGTGCAGATACTATATTCTCTTACCATTGGCACATACGCGTCGATAGGGACGCACGACCATAAATATTAACGACGCCGTCCGCGATGATTACTTGGCGAAGCTATTACGACTGACATTACTGTCGACCTTATTGCTAAGTACTAGTTTGTACTCGTTAACGAGCCAGCTTGTCAGATTAATAGGGGTGTGCGGGTACCCGAAAATTCGGGTCGTGTCGGGACCCGAAAGTGAACTCGAGTCGGGTCGGATCTCGAAAAATTGAAATATTTATATCTGAATTTAACAAAGACGGCTTGGACATCATCGTACAGACTTTTCAACGACAACAAATGTAACGACCCGACCCGACTTCACTTTCAGGTACCCGAACTTTGCGAACTGTCGGGTCCCAACCCGATCCGACTAAATCATTACCCGACCCGACTCAACTTCACTTTCGGGTACCCGCACACCCCTACAAATTAACTACCTGGTAAACTGTCCCAACTCTCTCTCGTGCGCGTGTTTGTCGCTAAAAAAATACTAGACAAATGACTAGTCTGAAACGAAAAATAACTGATCGTCGGATGAACGTGGAAAATCAACTTGCTCTCTCTCTCTCTCAAAAAATCAGAACACGTACAAAGCATCATTTACCGCTTAATGAACACAATCTCCAGTACTGTTGAAGCATCATCGATATTCAAATCAATAATTCCCAAATATATACACATACACGTGTGTACATAATGGTCGTTGGAAAACCACTTCCATCGTTCGTACAACTAAACTGCGACAAACTGCGTTACAAACGCAAAAACATTCCACTCGATCGACGAATGAAAAAAAAAAAAAACAAAAAAAGAAAAAGAAAAAATACATTCGGGGGAAAAAAAAAGACCAATAAAACGAGAATGAAACGAAGAAAAAAAAAGGGGGAAGGGGGGGGGGGGCAGAAAAATCGAATGAAGGGGGGCGCAGCGTGTAAAACGAGAATCGTTCGACGAAAGAGGCTGTAGATTGGAGTAAATTCACTTTATTACTTCATGAGTAAGCAAGAGACAAGGGAAGCGAGTAGTTTATTGAGAATTACTGTGATAAATAAGGCGGGAGCAAGCAGTGGAAGAGGTTACACCGAAGAGCGGGGAATGGCAACGCGAGGAGAACGATCTCCACTCCATGGATACTCCTCGTAATATGCACCGTATGCACATCCACGTCTACTTACACGCACACGCCCAACATCCCCCGCCGCATACGTTCACGCGTGTTTCACGTAAATGTACCCCTTCTTCCCTCGCCCCCTCTTCTCGTCATCTCTCTTATTCTCGCTGTCTACACACGCACGCGTGTATTTATACGACTATTCAAGTGCGCGTGCGGGGAATTCAGTTTCGCGTGCGCGCACGGACGATACGTGCGTGGTTAGACGGTGTTTCACCAACAGTGGCACACTCGAGCAGCGTCAAACAGACTCTTGCGTTCGCGAGACACAAAGACAACTGGTTATTAACAATCGCCGAGTTATTCTCCAATGAAAACGCATCGACGATTTTTCGCGTTACGAAAGCGCGAGAAGTGTATTCTTCCTTCGAGATGGGACACGCTATAGACGCGCGGGGAACAAATTTTCGAGCGGGACAGAGACGGAAGTGGAGTGGAGCGGGGCGGGGGGTGTGTGTACACACAAATCCACAGAGAGACCGAAACGGTCAGTGCTTGCTGCACTGTCACACAAATATGACACCCAGGATCGAACGGAATTCAATACTGGTTTGAAATTTGTAATCAGATTGACGGCGAATTTCCGATGAATCGTGACAACATCATCTACATATATGGAGAGGACGGAGATATTCGGATGACAGATGCAAATGTAATCCGACTTGCATTCCATATATTATTTCACTTTGCCCGGGCCCGTGTATCAGCACCCCCCTACCAACCCCCGCCCCCCACCTCTACCTCTCGCCGTATTTGTGTGTACTTTGTGATACGGACAGACATTGTTGCACCGTGATTTTGCTACAATGTACTTTTCAGCGTTTCCATAACAGGCGCGCGTATCGGAAACCGATAAGATTGAAATTACGGCTTGTAATATTAACCTCGTCGGCTAATATCACCGCGATCCTACTTACACTCTTTTTTTTCTTTTTTCTTTTTTTTTTGCGAAAAAGTACGCGCACGAATGTAAACATTTTCACTAATTCGCGCGTATTACGTAACAAACGCGCGGCGCAACAAAAGCAGGGTTTTTGTTCGAGAGAGGGAATTCAACGACTCTTAAAATGCACGCGATGCCTCCCAATGGCGAAACTCGCAAATTAAATTTCCATTTTTACCAAGTCCAATATTTCCAAGATGGAAATATATTGATATATATATATATCTTTATCGCTTTATTCCAGCGGGGACTGCGAACTTTGTAAAATTGCATCCATCGTTTTTTCTTTTCTTTTCTTTTCTTTCTTTTTTTTTTATCGTAATTATCGACACAAGTGTGCACGTTTTATCGAACAGTTTCGAAAGTTACGTGGATTTTCGCCGCGCGCCCCCCGGTTCCCACTTAGGAATCGTTCGCGTGCCCCGTCCATTTATAAGGCAGCCGAGCAGTTTTTATTTTCCGCAGCGAAAAATCTCGCATGCCGGATTCTCCGTACGCTTCGTTCAACGTTGTACGACATTCTCCTCGCTATCATTCCGAAAGCAACACGCGGCTAAGTGAATAGAACGATATATATCGTGGCGATAAACCGTCTGCGTTTCATACACCGCAATATTTCCTCGGTGTGTCGTGTCAAGCGTACTTTTCTCCTCGGGGGAGACAATTTCTTCCTTCGAACCGAGAGCACCAGGGAGAAAGAGCCTTTAATTGTTTAACAGCGACAATCTTCGAAACGAATCAGTTCGACGTCATTTTCTACTCACTCGATCGTTCTTCCATCGTTTTTCGTTCCACGTGTACGTCGATTTTTAAGCCTCGTGTAAGCACGTAACTTGAAAGTTGCGTGCATTGCATATATATATTTATATTACTCTCTTGCAATTACTTCCGTTAAATTGAAATTATTAAATTCATCGCTTCTGACTGAATTACTAATTTCCATATTTTCATTGTTCCTCCGCCTTTCGCCGCTGCAAGCAAACGAAACTCCGGAAGGAGGATGAAATAATCGAAAACAATGGATTCCCGCGCGCACGGGTATTAATTTGGAAAAAAAATTTACGAGCGCGTTCGCCGGACGAATTATGCGAAACGCGATAACGATCATTAATGTAACATTAATAATTTTATGTAGCGCTCGAGCGGGCATCGTAAATTATTGCCGATGACAATAATGCTTCTCAATGCATTTATTCATCGTTCGCGTAACAGAGAAATAATAAAACCGGCGGGCAAACGAAACGAAATAATACGAAATGCGAAACAACGGCAGCGAGAGACAAGATTGAAGACCCCCCGCCCCCCCTCCGCCACCCGTGCTTGTTTTTCTGCAATTGCAGTAATAAACACGCGAAACGATTCATCTTTGTCAGGAGATTTGTTTGCCGGCGAATACGATGAAAATTCAAAAAAACAAAAAAAAAACAAAAAAAAGAAAAAAGGGAGGGGGGAGGAATTTCTGAATACGCGAGAGAGTCACTAGAACGGAAACAGAATTAGATAAAAATGATACGATCGGTACGGAAACGGCATTTGCTTGCGAAGCAAAGCAAGTACGTAGAGATTCTTGTTCCTCGACGATTTTAAATTGACTGATTTATATTTTCGAATATACCTAAATATTTGGAAGATCTAGATTTGTTTTTACCGACTGGGATAAGTTTCATTGGATAGAAGGGAAAACAAAATGGAACAGCAAAATAACACGTCGATGACGCGTGTACGTATGCGGGCTTTTTTTTTTCTCTCTCTTTATCCTGTTCGTACGTTTCGTATTTCCGCGGTGTCAAATCTGTCCAGTCGTATAATTCAATGTGAAAGTATAACAAACAGCGACGTGGCCGCGTAATTTAACGTATTTGAAATTAATATCAATCGTTACTTAATATATTATATATTTTGTTGTATATTCAACGTTCACGAAAAAAGAGCGACGATGAAAATGCAATCGCGCGATTCGATACGCTTCGAATCGATATTAATGATCACTCGATACCCGATATTAACGCAACAACAAAGTTCTGAAAAAATTCGGAGAAGCGCCGAGTTAATTTCGAATTTTGCTTTCCTCGAACGAAGGAGCAACTTTAGTTCCAAAGGGACGAACGAAATAATAAGGCGAGGTTGGGGGGGGGGCAAATATTTATCCGCTTGGGCGAGAAATAATTAAAACGCGGAGACAGAGATTTGTGCGCGGTACATATTGCGGTATCTCGCGGCTCGTTTAGCGACTGTCAGAAACGTGACTCATTCGAAAAGCCGAGCGAGGAACTCGTCTCGTTTCGCGTTAATTATCGTCCGAGAAATCTGCGGCCAGGTATTCGTAGAGAAGGACCGAGTATCGGTGTTTCGGGCGAAGGAGACAAGGAGCGCAGGAACGAGGGGGGGCGATAGGCGAAAGAAATGCATTCGAGGCATGTAATCCGTTTATATTCCCCGTGACTGACCGTTCCCTCATCAGTCCCTGTTACACGAGAGCGTAACTCTTCCCGTTGAAAATGTTTTTCTCGTCTCTCTCGGCGTGCCATTCTCCCGTTCAATTAGGCCTTCTTTATTCGTGCCAGCCAATAAATATCATCGGCCTGTCCTTTTCTCGTTTCGAGTTCGGTAGACTGCACAACCACAGGCTGTCGGGAATGACTTTACCGACGGTTTGATCGTGACAAGCCGCCATCTTTTTTTTCATTACACAATTACATTTCTTTTTAATTCTTTTCAATCGCAAGTTTGAGATAAAAGAAGTCGATAAAGTAGTTTTAAATAAAAAAAAAGAGAGAGAAATTACAATATATATATATATATATATATATATATCTTTAGCAAACATCTATTGAAAACTCTCGGCGGAAATCATGACACGTATGATGACGAATAGCTTTTATTTTCAGCGGGAGCCGGGAGAGTATCGGAAAGGGGAGCGGCGCTGGAATAGATGGAATCTGGAACTTGCAGCGTGCTCGCCCGTCAAAAGTAAATAAAAGTTGTGTCTCACAGCCGTGATATTCAAAAGTTCTGACAGGCTAAAGAATACTATAAAACCCTCAACGATGAACTTCTTTCCCAACTACATACATAATATTTCGCGAAAGTTATCGGGGCTCTTCTAGTTCAATTAGCCGGCTCTGTTCGACGCTTCTCCTCGCGAATTTCCTACAACTTTTAACGCGTATAGTATGTCGTATAGTATATTCTAGTGATATTCTAGTGATATTCTAGTAATTTTTTTTCTCTTTAACAAACGGACACAACTTCGTGGAAATTCTCGGTTCTTTTTTGTAGCAGAAGAAATGACGATCCGTCGCGTTTGCAACCGTGTGGCCGTCAACGACTCGATCTCGCGACACGAACTCGAACGGCGGCACACCGTCGAACGTATTTTTTACACGATCCCCCGGACTCGCCGCGGCAAAGTAAATTCTTTCGCCTCGTGTGACGAGGAACTCCAACGGCGCGATTTCATATTCCAACGAAGGAAAGTATTTTGCATAATTTATTTCGCTGCAACTTCTTTCCACCTTGCGTCTCCTTCCTCCGCGCCTCTTTCTCTACCTCCCCCCCCCCACCAAACGATCGCTCTTCCCACTCCTCGCCACGAACCACGCCTGCTTCTTTCGGAATTCGTCCTTTATTTTTTCCCTTTTCTTTCTCTTTCCTCTCTGTCAACGTCGTTGAAAGAAACTGTCCATCGAAATTCGAGATCGATGACACACTCTGCCGATCCGCGTCTCCTTGGAATCTCTGCTGTCCCGAGGTCGTTTTACCGAAATATCGCGGGATTCGGTCGGCAATCGAGAGCGAGAGAGAGAGAGCGAAAGAGAGGGGAAGAGGCGAAGAATTTCGGAAATTAATGATCCGCGTGCTTTCGTATGAACTCGGAACGAAGCAGCTATATCTCAGCGACGAGGGAGTAATTACGTAAAATTACGCAACACCGGCAGCGACGTTTATGTCACAGGGTATCAAATTTGTCACCGGGGCAAGTTAAAGGACAGTTTTCGATCGTTTGCCGGGCTGCCAATTAATTCTAGATTAAGCGAAATATTATTACGCGGTCGTAACGGTAGTCGGTGTTTGCGAAACACTTTAGAAACATTTCCCGAATATATTATCGCCGTGTTACGTGCGCGAAATGTATTTTAAAATTTCATTAGCGCCGTTAATGAGAATCGATTATCGCCGTCGTGCCGGTCAAGTTCGAAACGCGTCTGGCAATGTACGCGCAAGTTATTCGCGGTAACGATAAAAAGAAACGTTCGGATCGTCAATTGTTCGTTGATAGAAGGCGAACGTTTATGAAAATAAATGCCCGTACGTGTATACAGCCGTGCGAAGAATCTACTACGAAACAGAATCTACGTTGCGAACGCTACGCGAGGAATATTTCATACGTTTTTGTCTATGTTTTCCGCGGTGGGTTTGTACGTTGCCGTAACGTAGCTTTATTACATTAATAAATCACGATGTTTACTAGAATCAAATTTAGCACTAATTACGCGTTTCACGTATACTAATTTCTTACTGAATAAATGTTTGCGCTGGTTCCAAATTTGACCAATATAATCGCGATACGGTCGTGTTTCGTGCGTTAGACCGCGGATTCTTGCGAGCGTAATTAGAAAAATGAGTTCCAGATGGAACGTTCGACTAACTTTGTTTTATTTATTTATTTTTGTTGATTTGTTAAATAAATTAAGCAAATTTTCATAAATAATCTCATTGCAACTGTAACCGCGGCTCGCACCTGTTATACGCGACTTTATATCTTTACAGAGAGAATTTAGATTATTTTATTCATTTCTGTATACCTCCTAAATTTTTCATAAATGTACAAAAGTCTACCCATTACAGTTCTAATGTATACAGTTCGCTGTTCAATAATTTAGCAAACTGCCGCGCACGAGATCGGGAGAATATGAGCAGAGAATATAATTCAAGATAATTCCAGCATATCTGTTCTAATTAACCGTGCAATTCCTCTGCAAAGCTGCGAATAACACGAATACAAGCGTGTTCGGGCAAACTCGATCAAACATGCAAAAACTGAACGAATCGCTTCTAAGTGACTCGCAGATTTTCGCACGAATCAAAGAAGATTAATGCACGACGGCAATTTTTATGATCGCAATGGGATATAAAATGTAAAGGAAAAAACGGAAACCCAGAGATAAGCGCGTTAACGATCTAATTGAGTGCGAGTCCGAGAGCATTATCGCACGCGATATCGCGCCGCTGCTTTCAATATTCGAATAAATTCCGAAACATTCTGATACGCGAAGAATTCGGGAAATAAATAAAACCGCTTTCGGCATTTCGTACGATAGGGTACAAATTGAAATTTCATATATTTGTCAGTGAGAGAGATGAATTTAACAAAATGAATTTGCCAATTAAACATGTCGTTTTGATACTTCGTAAGAAGGCAGTAAAAGCAATAATATATTTTTTTTATAACATCTAATAAAATCAAAGTTACGGTCGCAACACGTTCTCGTTTCGCTCAAAAAGAAAATCACGCTAGGAACTAAACTGGAATTAAACGCGACTGATTGAAATTAGAATGTCAAGAAGCAATACGAGTTAATTAAAGCAACTAAAAATAGCAACTTGCTAGAGACGCTACGTGTCCACGGTAATTACAAAAAGTAGAAATAGAATTCTAGTTACTTTTCACTGGTTTCAATAATTCTCGCGTTACGAAAATAAATAATCCAAATCGAAGAGTGAAATTTTTTATCACGTTTGCCTGCTCATTTATTCCAGTCGCGAGTGATTTAATTAACCGATTTCGAGCGGCATTGGTGACAAGGTCGCAAGGCCAAAAGGAGACTAGTGGGGACTTTCTTTTTCCCCCAAACGGGTGGCACGCGTCGCGAGGCGTAAATTTATCCATTCGGATATCTTCTCTCGAACGAGCAATTCGCAAGAAAAACAACAAACTTTTGCGGCGGTGGCACGTGGGTACGCGCCTGTTGTAGACTTCGCACCGCATAAAAGCATGCAAATTGCAGTTTGCGTGTACGTGCCTCGCGTAAAGCTTCCAGAGAGCACTTTATTTTCGCGTTTAACCAACTTCATTCTTGTCTGATCGCGCGGCTACGCCGGCGTTCGAATCGTTCTGCCAGCGAAACGCGCGGATACAGAGAACCTTTGTTTTTTATCGTTGCACCCTCGTTTGAAAGTCTTGGGATAAGCACTGTACTCGTTTCGAAATTGTTTCTTTATAAGAGGAAGAATTTGTAAAATTTAAATAAGGAGACTTTCGTTAAAATTGAAATAAAATTGTAAATTGGATCAACAAAATTAACAATTTCTATATATATAAAAGAATTTAGTCTCCACATTTTCTCGTATTTCATCCATTATGAGATTAGTAACGGGAACAGTATAGATTCTAGCTCGCAAACTCAATGACAAAACGCATAAAGCGTGATTAAATCGACACTCGACTGACCCTGTCCGATTTACGTCCGATTCTGGTTGGCATCGTATTGCGGTTTATTACAACAATTCGAATAACCATTTGCCAATTTGGCAGTGCCCGTGTCAAGTATCGTTGATCCTTTTGGCAATCTTGCGCGACCGATTTAAAGCGCTTCACAACATTTATCTCTGTATAAAAGTGTCGTCCCTCACCGAAACGAGTCCTCCTCAACGTAATTCCCGAACGAGGCAGAAAATAAAGAAAATAAAGAGCTGTACCTGAAACAGAAAAAGAAAAGAGCAACGTTAATTCGATCGACTCTACGATCTTTGTGCTAAAATTTTATATCTAGCATCTATGTAACATTATTTTACATTAATGCTTAATAAGAACATTGAACATTGAAACTTTACATCTGAATGGAGGCTGAATGGAAATTTATTTCATCCATTAAATATCATAAATAAATACATCTCTGCTTATTTTATCACTTCAACTCTGCAAAATTCTTTCACTCTAAATTTCGCTCTTGCAACTTCGCTGTTGCTAAGAACGAGATTATCGATAATTCGTTTTTAAAATAAATCTCGTCGTTCCTTTTTACCCGTTTTCTGTTTGCTGTTACTCTCGTCGAACAAGTTCGAGGACTGTGAGAGAAAGGAACCAATTTGGGCCGATGTTTCGCCACGAAGGACCCGGAAAGAGCGGAAAAGATCCGAAAGTGATTGCAAAAGAAGCTGCGATTGCGGAAGGTGGAGCGATTCTCGGGAAAAGGGGCTGGTAAAGTGGTGTATCCACGCTATTTTAGTACAGCGCGGTGCGTGTTCTCGTTTGAGGTCACGTTTGATATTCTAATTGACTCGTTTTACATATTAAAGAGCATTCTGAGCTTCACGGCGGAGGAAAGAAAGAAGGGGCTTTAATTACGTTGCCAGTTCTCTCATTGCGCATCCAACTCCTTATCAAGATGAAATCGACTTTTCTCCTCCTTCTTCTTTTCTTCAATTAATAAAATTTAGGCCATTCGAGAACCCATCGAGAGAGCCACCAAACGCCATTAGCCGCTTAATTGCCGCGTTTCTTCCGACATTTTTCATCCAGTCGTAAGCTTTTGCCGTTGAAATTATTTCTCGTAATTGCGAATGTATATAGAACGTGTATAGTGTAATAACCAGAACGTAAATTTTAGATTTACTTTCGTGCAAAATCTCCGATCATCTCGTTCAACGCGATATTGTTAAATTATAAAAGAGTAATTATAATCTCGTACAGTCGAACTGACATTAATAATCTACAAGTACATTAAACATCGTCGTAAAAGACCAACTGCAAGACGAAAATGAAATTTTACAAGGTTACGAATTATTTAATACTAGTAATGTATGAATTTTACATTTTTCTGCAAAACATTATACAATTGCAGTGAAAGACCATCATGAATTATTAGAACATCTATGACTTACTGGTAATGTATGAATTGTAATATATAAATACTGGTAATGCATGAATTGTAATGTATAAATACTGGTAATGTATGAATTGTAATGTATAAATACTGGTAATGTATGAATTGTAATGTATAAATACTGGTAATGTATGAATTGTAATGTATAAATACTGGTAATGTATGAATTGTAATGTATAAACACTGGTAATGTATGAATTTTACATTTTTCTGCAAAACATTATGCAATTTGTAATGAAAGACTATCATGAATTATTAGAACATCTATGACTTACTGGTAATGTGTGAATTGTAATGTATAAATACTGGTAATGTATGAATTGTAATGTATAAATACTGGTAATGTATGAATTGTAATGTATAAATACTGGTAATGTATGAATTGTAATGTATAAATATTGGTAATGTATGAATTGTAATGTATAAATACTGGTAATGTATGAATTTTACATTTTTCTACAAAACATTATACAATGAAAGACTATCATGAATTATTAGAACATCTATGACTCACTGGTAATGTATGAATTGTAATGTATAAATACTGGTAATGTATGAATTGTAATGTATAAATATTGGTAATGTATGAATTGTAATGTATAAATACTGGTAATGTATGAATTTTACATTTTTCTGCAAAACATTATACAATTTGCAATGAAAGACTATCATGAATTATTAGAACATCTATGACTCACTGGTACATGTATGAATTGTAATGGTAATGTATGAATTTTATATTTTTCTACAAAACATTATACAACTTGCAATGAAAGATTATCATGAATTATTAGAATATCTATGATTTACTGGTAATGTATGAATACTGTTAATGTATAAATTTTACATTTTTCTGCAAAACATTGTACAATTTGCAGTGGAAGACGAATTATTAGAACATCTGTAATTTATCAAATTTGCTTTTTCAAATTTTCTTTCAGCGAGAGAAACATTCGCGAACAAATGACGAATAAAATTTTCCAACGACGAGTCGCATCGGAATAAAAGTCTTCCCCTTCAACCGAATTTTCTTCTTCGCTTCGGTTCTCTCGCTCCTCTCGCGCCTCTGTTGCGCGTGGCTCGTTGCTCGCGGTCTATTTCGAGAATTTCGCGTCTTGACACAGCCGTTGAAGAGGCGGAATGAGCAATAGCGAAATGGAAGACTCTCGCTCATCTCGATTTTCGTGACACGACGAGTTCACGGTGAGAATAACCAACCGTCCACGGATCCGCCAACATTTTTCTCCTCTCGTTTCTCTCCTCCTAATGTGTCGCGACGTTTACAGAGTTCTCGATGATGTTTGCGCTGGTGTTTGTCACGCAAATACGTACAATAAAGACGATAATCGAGCGACTCTAGAGAACGCTACGAATAGGTCTAGTTTAGGTCACGTTTTTCGCATTCCGCGAATTTTTTCCCGAGTAGCCGACTTCAATTTCCAACTTCATTAATTAACCGAAATTTCTAACTTTTCAATCTTTTTTTTCTCTTCCTTTTTGCATTTTAATTTAATTTAATTCTTACGAACGTAAGTGAAAAAATGAAAAACTAGAAACTGGTTTTATCCAATTGGTTCAAATGACGATGTTTATTCGAAGAAGAGTGTTTGCCCTTCCTCGAGTATTTCATCGCAGTATTTTTCTATAACCTGTGCAGTTTCTTATAAACGCACGAACATCCACAGTCCCGCTAATTGCACTAAAAGTTAGATCTTCGAATTTTTCAACGAACGATGGAAACATCACGAGAGAGCACTGAGAATGCTTGAGATTCTTTCAAGTTGGCCTCAGTGCTACAGCCGTGGCGTGTTGCAATCGTATTCTTGTTTCAACGAGCAAGAGATTTTTAACCTATTAACCGAGTCATCTTTCAACGAGAAGTTTCTTCTACGGAGGATTGAGAAATTCGTGGAATTAAAAAGCAGATCAATTTCAATTTTAATTGTGTTTATAATTAAAATAAACATAAACAATATATCGCATCGTTTCGATAGAAAATAAAGTATATAGTATATAATTAAATTTACGAAGACTAAAGTCAAGCCAGAATTAATTATTAATTCTAGTTAATAGAATTATAGTCGATATTATTGTTACGTTTAAAAAAGAAATTGAAACATAAATATGGTTGAATTTCATCGCTGAAAATCGAAGACAAGATGAAAAGTTTGTTTAAAACAAAACCATCAACCAAGAATACCTATCTCTTAATAATACCTCGATATCCAATATTGGAAAAAATAAATGGATAATAAAAACCAGAAAGAGGGAGGGGGACAAAGAATATAATTAGCTGTTTAGGTATATTTAGATGACGTGCATTAAGTGCGCGAAGTAATTACGAGAGCGTAATTCTAAACAGAATAGCCAATTACAGGTAGAACCAATTCTATGGCATGGCACAGTGCATATATTAAATATAGCTGTTTGATGTATTAATTCAGAGCAATTATAAGGGTTATGTTGCCCTACTGAGCGCAGACTTGCTAACTGCCGAGCACAGTTATTTTGAGATAATTGCATTTTAAAGTTTAATCGTGCTTCTGCCGCTTATGTATGCGGTCCGAGTATCCATGAGACTGTTACGCGTCGTTATTAGTTGTATCCGCGTACAATTTCTTCTAATAATAACCACGGTTTATTTCCCAGTTACGGTGCACGTGTGTACGGTGGCGCACTCTTTTCCAGGTAAAATGCAGTCGTCGAGTAGCATCGAGATATTCAAAAACGGTAAACCCGCGAGAATTGTTCGTAAATTGTACGTTTAGTCCATTCCCCTTTGCTTGAAATTATTTTACTTTGACTTCCCTCTCCCCTTCGCTGCGATATCGATTTTCTTGGCTTTAATCGGAAGTTAACCGTTGTCCAAACTTCTCCGAAGTCGAAAACTTTCGTCTTTGCTGTTTGGAAAATGGCCCCCTCCCCGTCCTCCTCCCCGTCCCCCTGCCGGTTCGCCGAATGCCAAAACTCCTGGTAACGCTTTAAATGACAACGCAACACTCGGCTGATCGATTTTGTGGCGAGTTTCCAAGAAAGATAATCAAACTTTCGTCTCTTAATACCGGGCGAGTGCAAATAAACCGTGCGTGTGCCGGCGAGTGGTGTGCATGCGAAAACGGTTTGGCGATCGAACGGCACCGTTCGGAGTGTCAGGAACAAAATTAAACCGAGTAATTACAACTAGATGAACGCGTTCCCGCTTTACAGACCTGTGAAAGGGGAACAACTTTTTACCGACCGTCGGTACATGGCGCTCTCTCTCGCCCGCGATCAGAACACATTGACGGCAGTCAGCGTGTGTATGCCTTGCGCTCGAACGCCGCAAAACAACCAGAAAGGGTAATAAGAAGCAAGGAGGGAAGGAAACGAGATACCAGAGACGTGAAAAGTGTAAAGCAAAATGGGCAAACAAATGGAAGAGACAAGCAGGACGAGTATGTACCTGGACAAAATTGAATCTTGAAATGTATTCCATAAATAAATAAAAAGCTTTCGAGCGGCAACGGAAATGGTGAGGAGATGGCAATGGTCGGCGAGGAGTGGGGGAAATCGAAGCGCGGCGGTGGGGATTCGGGCAGGGTAGGGGAGGTTACACGGTCGTTACACATCGTGGGTGTATGCGCACGTGTTCGTAAACGCGCACGCGTATTTATATCTCTTTGCCCTGTATGAATGAGCAGCGTAAATGTGCGAAAGCTCGTACGTACACGCGAATGGCATGAATAACCGGCGCATAAAGTCCCGTTTACACGTCGAAGAAAAGCCGCTCTCTTCTGTTTCGCGTTCAGTAAAAAAGAAACAATGCGTTTGGCACGTGCCTGCCTGGGAAAGGTCCGCCGACGAAAAAAAAAAAAAAGAAAGAAGAACTCTCCGCTTCTTTCGCTCGTAGACTTTTCGACGCTCGAAACTCGAAATTTATTCGACGAACGTTACGCCAAGCGATTCTCAATTTCGAACTTTAATTGCAAATTTGAATTTCGCACATTTGAGCCATGCCAAATGTCGGACGCGTTGAGTTTACATTTGAACACGGTGTTTCTTCGAGTTTTGCAATATATGTATTTATATCGGAGGAGAAGTTCCCGTTTGCTCGAATGGCTAAAGTATATTCATAGCCACTTCGGGATTCTTCCAAGAGCTCGTTCAACGTTTTAAAGATCGCGATATTAAATTATACATTGTTGGAGATTACAAACGTTGAACTTCCTGAATTTTCTCCCAGCTTCTTCCTCGATGTATAATCTTGAACTGAATCGTTGAACGAGAGAGACGTCCAGAGGATGTTCTCCTTTCTCTCTGGTAAGAGTTGCAACGAAATGTTTATCTTTGTTCGAAACTTTCATAACGGACGAGTCGTTCTTCTCTTTGGTTGTAAAGTAAACCAAAAAAACATATTTGTACACGGATTATACGAAACAGCAGCGAATCACGTTTACAAGAGTGTGGCTGTCTCTCTGTCAAACGTTCGAATGAAATAATCTCGGGCGTAGTTGCGCGTATGTACAGTGGAAGGTTTTTGCCGTTTCCGAAATAAATTATTCATGCGCCATTCCCCTTTTACCTTCGCCCATTAAATTACCGCGAATACTAAATTAAACGAACGTCCATCAGGGAACGACTTAATTGTATCAAATCACCGGCATAAGGTATAAATAAGTACAAAGAGAAACCAGAGATCTTCCTCTGTGTAACAATAAGGGACGTTCAGTTGAAAAAAACGCGTCGTCCACCTCTTTTTGCTACGCCTTCTTCTTTTTGCTCGCCGCGTTTACCTACTTTTCAAGTCTTTAAATATTGATCAGCCCTACATCATGTACACAAAAGAACGTGTTTTATTCTATTTTAATCTGTTTTGTGTAAGAAGAAAAAGAAAGGAGAGGAAAAAAGAAAAAAACAAGAGTGTTCGCATTTTACGAGCACCTTTTATATAACCTCGCTCGCTCTCTCGCATCGCTCTCGCTTTTGCTATTTCAATTGCCAACTTTTTCTTACTGCATCAAATGAAATAATATACTGCGTGCATGGCGTCATACAAGCTAATTACATTACATTTTATTCTCTCACGAGAAAATAACATCGCGCATTTTATCGCGAAGGTGAATTAAACTCCGGCTTTGAGAAAAATATAAAAATACTTTTTATACTTTTTATACTCCAAGTCGAGTTTCCAACTGCTCTAAAAATCCACCGAGAACATTGATCGCGATATAAATTTCGAATACTTTCGTGCTTGCCCGATGCTTCTTTACCCGAAAACTTTTGCTACCGACTGTACGTTCATAACCTAACTCTTGCCACGGTACCACGTTTCACAATTTCAAATAATAACACGAGCAAACTTTTTATACTTAATAACACGAAAGGAGTACGTACGAAATCAAAGGCTGCGAACGCGGATGAAAAATCCTCGTGATCAATATTTCCGAGTCTAACCTGCGTTCTAAATTCCGTTGAAATGAAACGGGAAAAATTTGCTTGCACGTCGGCGTACAAAAGAGAACCAATTGGCACGGCGATTTTTCATCTCAATTTCTCGGTGTAACGTTGCCCCGACGTTCCTTTTGTAAATGGAGTTAAAGCAGAGTAAACATAATTTCTAGAAGACCAAACATTTTGCTTCGTGAATCTTCATTCACGAGCCCATTGAGACAAAATGAATATAAATTTAATGTACAGAATCCGGCCGATCGACGCGACAATTCCAATTTCTCGAGACAATGTCGAGACAATTCGCAAATCGAATTAGAACGGTAGAGGAAAAGCAAAATAAACATATTTCCCAGGAAACCGGGCATTTTCAAGCGTATCAGGTGTTCGTCAACAAAGTTTCGTTTGCGTCCTTTATTAATTCGATTAAACGTAGGATCAATTGACCAAAACTTTGCGCCAGAGCTTCAGCTCTCCTACCTAACCTCCTTCCGTATTCTCTTCCTTCCGACTGCGCGCGCACGCCGCCACTCTCCCCACCCCCTTTCACTTCGAATCTGTTTTCTCCCCCACTATTACTATTAACCCTTACCGTGTATTTCCCTTTTACTTTGTTTGCCCCCTTGATCTTTCATTCCGCGTGACGTCTAAGCTGAAATCTCGTAAATACGGGCAAACTTAAGACGAGTTCAAAAGGGCCTTTCATACTCGAATGTTGCTCCGTTTTCGAGAAAAAAAAAAAAAAAATTTCACGAGCGTCCCTATACAACGTTTATTGACGCTCTGATTGTGAGCACCTCTTTTGAGACACGGATACTACTACGCGTTCTGTAAATCTCTCTGCTCTTTTTCTTTTTTTGCTTTGTTTTTTTCTTCTCTCTTTTCTCTTTTTCACGTTCTCTTCTTCGCTAAAGGGAACATATTTATTCTCTTCATCTTTTGCTCTTCTTCCTTTTCGTACCGATTTTTCGACGTTTCTGTTTCCCACGCAACATTTTATTTCCGGGCAAACTCGGAACGAAATTACTCGTTCAAGTACTCGTGTACGCAATTGTGTCGAGCCGGTCAATCGAAACAAAATCTAGAACCGCGTTTTGTGAATAATAATAATAATAATAATCATGATGACGATATTCTCTCGTTTAATTCATACGCAAGTTACGACGGTCTTTCCAATTTAATTTAAAGAACAGTTACATCTCAAATATTTCAATTGCGCCCGATATAACCGTGCAATATCAATTTCATAAATTGCAGTAATAAATGTTACACTGACGTGGTAGTTGTCCGTAGTTGCCTACAGACTACAGGCAAATATCAGTTAATTACAATTTGCATAATACACTCGAAACTGTTCGATTCTAATTCAGGCATCGCTATATGGGCATCAGGTGCATTACTCCCATATCTGTTATTATATCGTAATTTTATTAGACCTATATTAAAATCAATACCTTTCCGCCGCGATGAATATTAAATTTTATATGTGCCACTCTCTCTCTCTCTCTTTCTGTTTTTATCCGCTGCCAAATAAATCGAATTGAAAAAGCTTTCCAATCTTTCGATCAATCAGGAAAATTAATTAAATAGCAGCGGACAAAAAAAAAAAAAGGAAGAAATAAATTTCGTAAAACCATTGGTGACTGAATAGAGCGGGGGGGAGGGAGAGAAAAAATCGACAACGAACGAAAAGTAAGACGTCGCCGCCATTAATCGACCGGTAATCACCCTGTGGAAAATCAAATTTATTACTAGCCGACACTGACGTACAAAAAACGAAAAAAGAAGGAAAGAACGAAGAAGTGAAGAACGACGAAAGAGAGAGAGAGAGAGGAAGAAGAAAGTTCTTTTCGTCGGGGGCGCACAATAGCAAATCTGATTGCAAGAGGATTAGCAGAACGTCCCTCGTTACGAGGCTGCACACTCCGATTTAATTTGATTCAAGCTGTATAAAGTAACGTTGAACAGAGCCAGAGGGCATTGCGGTCGCGCCGAATGCGTCTCCCCGGTGTTCCATAAGATACCGAAATGCACTCGCTGCCATCTGAATGGAGAGAGGAGGCACACGGAGACTCGGGGAATAGCCGAATGAACAAACGTATTTTAACCACCTCTCAACGCTTTCCATCGATCGATGGAAATGCTGTTTCTCTTTTCCCCTCCCCCCCCCCCGAGCCTCCCCCCGCCTTCATTTCAATTGCCTGTTATTATGTCCTTCGTTTCAACTATTCGACAAAATTGTGGGAATTGCACGCTATTCGTCCATGTAACTGCCACTCCTATGATTCATGGGATTTTATACGATTCCAACGGACGTATGTACGTATACGTATATACGTCCATACGCTACACGTATAGAAAGTATACATATACGGTTGGCACAAAGTGTTCCAATACTTATCAGAGGAAATTTTTACGACGTGATATATTTTCGAATATTCTTGGTCACTGTAATCGAACGAGATTGTCGTGATTATATTGGTTAACCGATGTACGCACAATGTACAGCTCCGCTCAAAAGCATTGGACTACTTATACGTACGTCACGTATATTTGTTTCAAAACTGGAAAAATTAAATATTTTATACGATGTGGAAATACATTTAACAGTTGTGTCATAAAAGGTGCATACGACTGAACAATTTTGTTACTTTGTAATTCTATGTCATAAAAATCTAAAAATATAAAAATATAAAACATCTTTGTCTGTTTAATAATTAATAAATTGTTTAATTAATAATTCTGTTTAATAATTTTATTACTGTTTGATAATAATTTTATTATTTGTAATTGTACATTTTGCAATCATGTATCTTTGTAATTATTCTGTCTGAAATTTCGTTGCCATCAAATTCTATTCTAAAATTAAACATATTGTTGCGTCGTTTCATTTCGAGTATCGCTATATTTTTCCCATCTCCTAACAAAATTCCACGGAAACGTTGATTTCTCGTCAACCGATATTGGAGAACCCGGAACCGTCGATTCAATTCGTTGCAGCTGCATTCAAACATTTCGCGCGAACGTTCTACACCACCGTAAGAATGGAAAAATATTTTTCAAAACATTTCTGTAACGCAGTTTTCGCCCGGAGGGGGGGGAAAAAAAAAACACGTCAGAAATCACTTTTCACGTTGTTCCGCGTATAAACGCCGAGTATTAACAACGCGCGACAATTCGTCCTTTTATTTCGAGTGTAATTCGATATATGTGTATCGAATTATCGGGACAATTTATCGAGTGTAACTTTTTTTTTTTTTAAGGAATTCTTCTCGAGCCTCGAGGCTTGTATCCCCGCATTCGTACACGCGTCGCCGAGTAAAAAGTACGATTCTGCTTATTGCATAAACATGCGCGCGGCCCGATTTATCAAGGGTAAAAACAGGATTGGCGGGTACACGCACGCTCGTGCTCGAGGGTAAAAGGGAGTGTGTACTCACTTTTGATGAGAGTAACTCGCGTCCCTTCGCACATCAATCCCTGTGATACAGAGTACAGAGATAATCAAAGGTGTGTTTGTTCGATTAACGCTGCGTCTAACGCTCTGTCGCTAGATTTTCAATAACAATAATTACCGGGTGCAACCGTCGAATCTTTGTTTTCGCGCACTTTAACAAAAGCGCGAGTGAAATAATTCCCTCCGTCACGGGGATGAATATAACAATTACAAATATATGTGATAAACGCGTTTGCACGTTTCTGCGATTAAAAGGACGAATTTATAGATAAAAATTTCCACGTACGACAGTGTTTCGAACGGGCACGCAAAGTTGGAGTCGATCCTATATTTAACGTAAAGAGTTTTATATTAAACCGCGGTAGGGCGAGGAAGTGCAACGGGGCACGTGCTCCGGGCGACGTGAAATTTTCAATGCGATAACCGTCACAGTAATTTCACCGAACACGCGATCACCGAGCACGGATTTCATAAGCATGCCTTCCTTTCTTCCGTAAACACCCATGTACCAGGCCAATTTTCGTCCCCGTGTATATTTCCCGCTAATTGTTTAACTTGGTTAATTGTTAAAAGAAGTCATTTTCGTGCTTGTGTTAAAAGTTAAATTACACACTTGGGAACTGATACGTTAAGAGAATTTAGATATTTTTATACTTATATCACAAGTGTACTTTGCACGCTTGCAAATATAATTTATAATCATTCTAACAACTAAATTATCATTGTTCGTTTCTTACAAAATTCGCCAGGTATTTTCAAAAAGCTCATTTCGTTCTTTGACGATGCTTCGTCAACATCGACAAATCGTGCATATATTTTTCCCGATCTTCAAATGTACCTACTTGATACATTATAATATATGTGCCGGTGAATTTCGTTAAATTCGCGAGTTTCGCAACGTCTGATATAATTCATTAACATTTACCGTAACGTTTATTAAATGTCGGTTCGTCGCAATTTTAATTAAGATAATTAATCCTCTTGCTGGCGCGCTTATGTTCGCGCGACAGCGTGAACGAACATCTGAAAATGTAATTATCAATCCGATGAGGTATATTTAATTACGCGAGTGAAAAGATTTTCGCCGCCAAAGTCGAACGATCATTAAAAATTCAAACATCGCGGTGTCAATTTAAAAAAAATTTCCATCGAAAAGGAAGCGTTTTACGTTGGCCAAAAAAAGAAAAAAAGATCGCGTATCCCTCTGATCCCCTCTTTCTATATACATTTTTTTTTTTGTTTTTTTTTTTCATAAAAAACTGCTTTTATTTCGTTGGCTTCGCAGCCACCATCGAATTCAGGCATTCTTTCGCGCCGTGTGTATTTTCGAAATTATTTCGTGCCCCCCTCGAAACGGGACGAATCACGCGCGCCGATTCAAAAAGCACGCCGTTAAAGTGAAAATAAATCTGACTAAATTAAATGGCATACGGCAACGGATAGTAATTTGCATTAATTGCATTTCCAGCCCCAAGTTTGTTTTACGCGTTCCATTTTCCGCGTTACGAAACGCTTCGGCCCGATTAAAATTCGCGAAAATTCGCAATCATCCGTCACGCGCGTGACAAAAAAAAAAAAAAAGGAAAAACGAAACAGAGAGATCGATCGGGAATTTCTGTCAAGGAATGAGATCTGTCTGGAATAATATTCATAAATCGAGTCCGTCCCGAACTTTATTTCTCGTCTCCTAAGCGCGGATAAATAATTCAAAAAACCCGCCCCGGAAATCCATTTAAATTCGTTCCTTTCGAAAAGCCCCGATTTATTTCGTTATCGTGACGAATTTTATTTCCATCGATCGCCGACGACTTTCGAACAGGTTATATCCCGCGTATACCCGCGGCCAGACGATTGCACGGTATTGAATAACTTTCTAAAAGACGATACAAATTCAAACGTCGATTCAAACGTCACTCTCGATTTAGCTGCAGGAACTAATAAAACGATTTGAGACACGATTTCTTTTTTTCTGCCTTTCCACGGAGAAAGAAGAGCAACGATATTTTAGCTTGGTATTTTTCCCGATTCTTCGACGTCGTCAAACGTATCCCGGGGAAGCTTTCAATTTCCAATATCTCAAGGCATCGTATAGAATTCGTATTTCGACGTACGTACGTGTATAGAGACGGGTCTATCGTTGATTCGACTCCCCCTTGCGGAGGGAACCGAAAGCTAAAACCGTGACCCCGTTTGTTCGTTGGTCAAAATATTCATCCATGGGTAAAGTAGAGAGAACGACAGAAAAATTTTGTACTCGCGGCATGTAATATAAAAATTTTGCGGCAAAACCAGCGAGTCGGAGCTAGGAGATAAGGGGACGGAGAGAGAAAGAGAGAGAGAAAGAGAGAGAGAAAGAGAGAGAGAAAGAGAGAGAGAACGCGGACAAATCGTTGCATAATGGTCAAAAGAAATCGCGAAGGGATATAGGTTTGTAGATGAAAAGAGAAGTACACGGGCTTTCGAGAACTTGGAAGTCGCGAGCGGTTACTATAGCAACGCGGAAGCCGGTAAAATATTGTCTGGGGACTGCGACGAAGAGATGGGAGAAGCAAAGGTGGAAGAGAAGAAAGAAGGGATAAAGCAAAACAGAAAAACAGAATGAAGGGGCCAGGCGGTGGGAGGGGGAGGGGAGACGCAGGAGCTGGAGCAGAAGTGGAAACAGAGAGAGGATGAGAAAGACCGAAAGCGAAAGAGAATGCGCGAGGGCTGAGAGAAGAAGAGGAAGGAAAAAAAGAAAATATAAAAAGAGAGGCAGAGCGGAGAGTTTCATAGAAGAAGGAAGACGTCAGGTGAAGTACATATTTACGCGGCTATATAGGATACGCCTCGTCTAAATACACGAGTGGTGTAATACGAAATTTACGATACAAGGTTAATTTTTGCGCAAATAAATTAATTTCGTTTTTTTTCGTTTTTTTGTTTGGCTTTTTAATATTCATCGATAATATCAATCGATAAATCAACGTTTTATACACGTCGATGATATTCCGACAGACGATACGTTGTATACAGCCGGCGGCGCCTTTTGATGGAAATTTAATGTCTATTCGAGCGGTATAGAAGTATAACAATGTGCTCTAATAATATTTCGTGAATTCATTTCTTGGCCGGAATGCGCACGTTCCACGGTCGACGGACAATAGTTAAACCGTTTCGTTAAACTAAGGTATTTAAGTGGAAACCTCGGGTCACAGGGAAAATAGTGAAATTACTCGCGAGGCAACGTTACACGAGGCATCCTGAAAACGGAAATTAAGCCTTACAACGGCATTAGACTTGCCAAGTTATTTTACGTCGGGCCGTTTTGTATGTTTATCACGAGCCACGACGCTGAAACGACAAGTAAATCTTCCACTTAATGAAGATCGCTGGGTTATTTCGTTTTGCGAAAATAAATCGATTCCCAGATAATTACAGGTTATGAAATGCAACATGGCGCTATCTCCGGTTCTACGACGTGGCGTCATAAAAAGAAATTACGTCCTGCGTCAGTTTTATCAGATAACGCAGTTTATTAAGAGACACAATCGTGATAAATAATTCATTAGCCGATTCTACGTAAATAATGCGGCAAGTTGGTGTCTTTTAAAATATTTAAACGTCGCGATGCAAATTGCGAATTCTATATTTCAATTATTTTGTTATACTTTGTTAATGCGATTTTCATAACGCTCATAACTCGCCGTATCAGAGATGAAATTTTAACGCTTCGTTTAAAAACGTTCCCTCCATCATCCGGTACATAGAAGCTAAATCGATACGCATTGTACGTACGCGTAAGCCGCGAGAAAAAAAAAAATAGACAAAGTCGCGAATCGATAGTGTTTATATTTTTTAAACGCGAAATTAATTTCAATAACGAGCAACTTGAAATGAAAGAAAAAGAAAAAGAAAAAGAAAAAAGAAACGAAACTGGAAAATATTCCAGCTACGTACCTCGGTATATATCGCGGTACGGATCCGCATCGTGTAATATTGCCTTTTTTCATACATTTAATATCTGTTTCATTATCTCATAAACCTAAGCGGCCATTTTGCTATACATGAGCACGCATCTAGAAATTGATGGGACAAGAATTTTTCGTTCGAACAAACAGCAGGATATTCCAGTCACGTTCGGTGACAAATCTTTTCCTTCCTATTTGAAACGATCTTGATTTTAAGAGGTACAAGTCGTGTGAAATGTGTATTTTCAGTTTCTTTTCTCTCTCTCTCTCTCTCTCTCTCTCTCTCTGGTAAAGGAAGTATATGACTGGTATGTACAGCGCCAGCATATTCTCGCTACTTACCGACCGGTGAAATATTAAACGCGACATGACATTAAAATGGAATAATTTTCGTTTCTTTTCTTAACTCTCGCGTCCATCGTAATATCGCATCTTTATGCAAAACGTGATCGTTAATGTTTTAAAGTAATTTTCCAGGCGAAGCGAAACCAAATGAAAAACAAAGAGAAAAAAAAAGAAAGAAAGAAACGAGGTCACTGTATTGAATTTATTATTAATCCATTACGTTACATTAATTAATTTACTTCTTCGATATTATGAAATTCGATTTACCAGCAACCGATTAACATTCAAGTAAAATTACAGAGGCGAATACGCAGCTATAATAATGATACAATTAATAATCAATTAATTAATAATGCGCCGACCAACCAATATGCGCATAGGATATGAACAGATAATAATGTAATATATATGTAAACAGAATAGGCACAAATGTACATGCTGTGCCAATACGCGCATTCCCTTCCCGCCAATAGCCGCCATGCACGTACGTGAAACGCTTCGAAAATAAATACCGACGGAGAAGAAAAGAAAAAAAAAAAAAAAAGGGAAAAGTTCGAAATTTTCGACGAACGATGAATTCTCGATTTCGGCCGGGGTTAATCTCGACGGTTGGCGGAAAAAACGAATTTTGCGAAACACGCGCGCAGGTCCGCGCGCGCGCGCGCGTAACGCTTAACATCAATTAACCCCCATGACAAATGCGAACAGAACTGAAAAGCAGGTTTTACGACTAGTGGCTTTCCGTGTGAATGCATCCTAACACGTGGGTATGGCGAGTGGGGAGAGACAAAACAAGTGAACGAGCTCTAGACGTGGCAACGACCGGATACGCTCGCTCGACCGTTCTCCGTCTTTTTCTCCCCATCGTTGTCCATCTCTCTCGCGCCATCGCGTTTCACCTATCGCTTTATCTCTCGTCCGCGCATCATCGTCCCTCCTCCCACCACTGAATTCGATCGTTCCCTCTCGCTCGAGCATTCATAGTCCTAAGTATGCGCAAACGAAGAGGGGCACAGCAGCAGCGTGCACGAAAAAAAAAAACACTCGAGGCAGTTATTATTTAGGGCCAGTTGTCACACCGACGGAGACAATAAATTGACAAAAATAACTAGTTGCAAAGGGAGGGAGAACTCGCAACGAGTCTCCAGATACTTAGTCAGTCACGTGTGACTTGATAAAATACCGAGTCGAACGTGTTTGCGCACGATCGCACGTTTTCTGCGTGGCACAGATATCGAATTCGCGAGTTTTAATACGTATCTCCCATCATTCTTTCGTTTTTATTTCTTTTTTCTCTCCTTTTTTTTTCTATCACTGAAAGTGACTTTAGCGGGGAAATATATAACCCAGAAAATCGGGCCTCTTCAGGTGCAACGCTGAATGCAACGAAAATTAGCGATTGGTCGATTTGGGTCACGTGATTCGCGAGGGGGCGTGAGGTAGACCTCGAGTAGGAGTGGCGTTGTCTGCTACTGAGCGATCGCTGTTTTTGTAATTTGTTTTCTATCGATTCAAAATTTTATGGCAAAAAAGTCATCTTCATTTCCTAGTCAAAACAGTTGCTTCTGGGCCTTTCAGCGAGACGAATCGTACTGGGGTACAGGTCGTGCAGTTTTTAGTTATTTCGCAGTTTCCACGCGATATTACTTATTTCTGAGAAGCTTTCGCGAACTTTTTCCTCTTTTTACGAGAAGCTATATATTCATGATAACGCTAAGAATAATGGAGGAGCAAAGTTAAGCAATAACAGAATTCAGTTTCGACGGAAATTACGAGGAAATAAATTGCACGCGAGAGTGAATTAGTTTCAGGCATATAGAATTTATGGAATAATATATCGAGCTCCGAGGATCGTACGTCGAAGTGTTATACATTATACCTGCGAACGAAAGTTTATTTGTACGACGGTCGATACCGCTCGATGGACGCTTTATATGCAAAAAGGAATGTCCGCCATTATTTAAAAGTACCAGCTCTTTCCCCATTGTAAATCCCATTGCAACGAACGATACGCGAAATTTTTCCCTCTCTGAATTGGAGTTAGGTTGTTTCGCTACTCATCGATTTTATGCAAAGTTATTTGCTTGGCCTATTTCTCAAAGAGGAGCAGCTAAAGAGCGCGCATTGAAATAGCGAAGCTTTTCCCATACACGACCGAAAGGGAAGCGTAAAATTATTAAATTAAAAGTTTCGGAGAAAAGGGAGAAGAAAAGTTAAGAAAAAGAAAGAAAGAGAGAAAAAATAGGTAGTCGAATAAAAACTTTAATTTCCAAAGTATCAAGAAAGTATATCTAATAACTGTTTCGTTTCCTTCCATTCCGCTGGAAACCCCTGCTGGAAGGTCTCTTGCGACAACGAAAGTAATTAAAGTAAGTTTTAAATAAATTTTCATTCGTCGGACTCGGCGACTAAATTGTTTTAAAAAAAACGCGAGCAACGACGCAGCAGCATGATTATTTCTCCTCCCGCCTCCCCCCCTCCTCCCCCCCTCCTCCCCCCCTTTCTATCAGTTTCTCACTTTTCATGCCGGCTGAGCGCTCTTTAAATTCATCACTCATTCATTCCCATTTTATTCGATGGAACGAATACAGAACTCGGCAGCTGGCGCGACTCCAATTCACTCTTATCTATCAGTGGCAGAATAATATTGGGAGGCATCGCGGACGCGGAATTAATTTCGTTGAAAATAAATGCCACGACCCGCAACAATGTTCCACTGCCGGTGGAGAAGATGGTTAGAACGATTGCCAGAACTTTTCTTTTTCTTTCTCCTTCTCTTTTTTTTTTTTTTTTTTTTCTACAACCTATATCACTGTACCGTTATAATTAGGAGCTGCATGCATATACATGCATACGCGCATATCAACTCGCGAAGCTATTCGAACGCTTGAATATATTATGCGCATTACGGAGAACATTTGGAAAATTAGCACCGCGATGAAATATGAATGTATCGTTGAACTCGCGGAATATTTAGCATCGTAAGAGTATTTAAAACAATCAATTGACGATTAAAATTACATTAATTTTTCATTTTAATAATATTATTATTAAAAGCGTAATTACTAATCTGTATATGTAGTATACTATAAAATTAAATTAAATACACATAATTAAATAAAAGTATATTACTACAATAGTATATAATAGTGTAATATAGTTGTGTTTCATTACAGTACTGATAAAATTTCAAAATGCTCTCCGGAATGAGAGTACAAATATTCCATATATTTTTTTTTTTTCTTTTTAGTACTCTGCTTATCTCGCGTTTCGACGAGAATAGCGATGATTCGTGACAATTGCGACAATTTTTCTACAACTTGTACCCCCGACACAGTCACGCGATACAGGTTGGGTAAAGGTTAGGTAATACATTCGATATGACTGCACGATTCGTTTCTATCTACGTTAAGATTTAACGTAATATGTTTCTAGTTTAGCGAAGGCCGGCCTTGTTCGGAGCTGCTACCTCCAACCAGGCCACGTTTCACTGAATAAACAATGCCGCCTCGTTGCGTAATCAAGTTCAATTAGCGGGCGAAACAATTTTATTTTTTGATAAGGGCCAATGGATTTTAATGTACAATTAAAATTCAAGTCGGCGCCCTGGCCGAGTCTGTAAATTTGTAATAAAGCTGCATAATTGAGAACAGAGAGTTGCATAATGAAGTTGCAGCGTATTTCGGATGCGCCGCTACATTAAAACCGGGATATTGCGTTGAATACACAAATTTTCCATTAGCTTCCCCGAGGATTTCGGATAAAAATCGCCGCCGCGAAACGCGCGCGCGAAATAATATTTCTGTAATTAATTTCCCGAAATTAAAATCCATCCGCTTGGAGTTATGCGATTTTTCGTTTCACCTTTCGTTCATTTTTTTTTTTTTTTTTTCTTTTCTTTCTTCGCTCGACTCGCGTGTAAACATCCCCCCCCCTCGCCGAGAGAGGCGAGAATCATTTTTTCGCGAGTTTCATTATCCGCGGCGGTCGCGTTCGCGGGCATTTTTAACATATTTAATTAAGGCTTTAATTAAATGGATGGCGATTCAACCGCCATTTCGCCGGTTATTTTTACGAATTTTAATTAAACTCCGCGCGATTCGACTCTCGCGTCACAGTTGCATACACGGTGGCTCTAATTCAAACGCGTAAACGTCGTAAACTGAAGTGCCGAAAGATTTCGAAAGAAATCGAAGAAAATCTTCGGGGGGAGGGTGAGGGCGAAAGAAAACAAAATTGTATTGCCTGTACAGCGAGCTGAAACGAGATGAAATTTTTAAACGCGACTGCCAGCGACTCCTCGCGGAGAGCGTTTTGTGTAAATTGGCAACGTTCGAGTTTCAGGTACAAATATTTAAATGAAACACGTGTTCAAATTCACGCTGCACATACAAAACAGATGCCCCGCGTCGTCTCTCTCTCTTTCTCTCTCTCTCTCGCGCTCTCGCGCTCTTACCAGCGACCGTGAGCAGCGGTGGGAGAGAACGCGAATGCATTATGCATGCGTATATAGTTGTACATCCGATGGATAGACTCGTTCTCTCTTTCTGTTGCGAGTTTTCAGAGCAATTTAGCCATGCAAAGACCGAATCAGTTCGTATATTATTCGAATTGAAAAATATTGTAATACGGCGCTCCACCTTCGCAAATAAACCCGTCCTGATATTCGCGGGCGAGCCTCGGCGCATCGGCGTGGGACGTGACAAATGGGATTTTTATCAACGCGACATTTGCAGAAATAAAACAGAGGCGAACGATAATCATCGTCGTAGAAATAATATATTAATAACGGGCGTGTGTACATAATTTTCCCCGCGCGAGTAAATTTTCTTTTCTTTTCTTTTCTTTTCTTTTTTTTTTTTCTTCTTCTTCTCAAGAGTTTCGGCTCGCGCGGTCGCGATAAAATGCAAATCACGTTCCGTGATTTAATGGCATATTTCAATTTAGAACGGTTATTTATAATTAGCGCGCCGGTGGATTAAAGTTAGCAGAAGGATTACTAGTATTAACTGTGTAATTTCATCTTCGAGTGAGTAATAATAACATTTCAGCCAGGAGATTTATTTTACGACCCGCTTCTCTCTCTGTAGAGCACCGTAATGCAGATATTGATCTGCCCGGCGTTTAATGTCATTCACAATGTTATTCCGACTAAAACATATAGCGGCGGAATTTCAATATTTAACGCGCACACCTCCGACTATTTTTAAATAGACCGACAAATCCAATAAAATCCCGCCGATAATCCAACTCAATGGAGGAGAGGGAAAGAAGGGAATGTTGGGGAATTATGAGCGTGTCGTGAAATCGCTCTCTCCTTCGGAAATTCAATCGGATCGAATGATCGATGGCGACGATAAATCGACGAGATGTGTATTGTCGATTGGGATTTGAGAAATTCGAAAAACGTTCGAATTAAGATTTACGCCTGTGGGAATGATATTTTAGGTTAGCCTTTGCGAGAAACCGTAAATGCAGGCACGCCGAATTAAAGCAACGTGGCTTTTAATTAGAAGCTTGAGACTCGTGCGTTAAGATCGTGTGGCTTCTCCGTGAATTTACAAGATGCAAACTTTGTACAGTCCTCCTCGACTTTGGTGACAATAGAATTCAAAAGAAATGACAAACGAAAATGAATTGTTTAATTTCGATCAACGGAATCCGTTATACGTGAATTTCATCTCTTCCAGTGTAATGAATGTATCGACGTCGTTTTGAATAAAACGTCAGATCGAATGTACTGCGTGTCGACGTGCAGAATGAAAAATTGATTTTCCTAGGCACACAGTTATTACATTTTCAACGACGAAAATTACACGTTTCCCATCTACAGTCGGTATGAAAGTAAATCAGATATGCTAGTTACCGACAGAGCGTCGTAAACAGAAGAAACGCAATCGCTCCTAGACTCCTATTTTTCGACGACACGACCAGTCTTCGAATATCAGAATCATGCGTCACGCGGACATAAATCACCAACTTTATACCCTAAGAGTTGCACTGCACAAAATAAATACATCGCGTTTTGCTCTACACATTTGAAAACACGACAATTTCCATTATATTTTATGCCAAGATAAAACTCGGTGGAACTCTGAATGGGATTGAAATAACGTGGAATATTTATTGAAGTTAATCAACCTATTGAATTTATAAAACGTACGAAACGCGTTCGCGAAACGAATGAAAAATTACTTTTCAATTCCATGCAATTTACTGTTACGCTGATAGAAGTCGTAACACCGATACGAACGATTTAAGAAAATAACGATTGATCGTGTGAATCGAAAGTTTCACTCCAGGCCTCGTTAATTCTGCTCGAAAAAGAACGTTCCATTTATCGACGATCTATCGGTATATTCCCCGAATATATAATAAAGCGATCTACTACTCCTTTCTCCAGTAACACGAGGGTGTGCCGTGTAAGTTATCGTCGCGATAAATCAACAATCGTCAATCGGGCTTGTACCACGGTGGCTCGTAATTTATTGAACGCCGCATCTTCGATCCTCGATATTCAAATTACGTCGCTTCCAACGACCTAAAAGTCTTTCAAATACTTTACTCGCCTTCTTTCTCCGTACCTTTCAAGCCTCACATTGGATTATGATAATGTTACTGATATTTCCGACGTTGCTCTCTATTTCGCGAAATACTTAACGTCCATTCTACAACGTGATATATAAACGTTTCATTGAAATTCTTTATGTATTAAATTGAAAATTGATTTCCCTCATTTGCGTCATCTGTTACTATTTGTAATAATTCTAACTTTGACGATCCAACTCGAGTAATTTTAATAAAAATAAGTGGTAAGTTTTAATAATAAGTAGCAAATAACAGCCAAGATTAATTTAAACACGACTTGTACCCCAGTACGATTCGTCTCACTGAAAGGCCCAGAAGCAACTGTTCTGATTCGGAAACGAAGACGACCTTTGCCATAAAATTTTGTTGATACGCAACATTTCCATCGATACGAAACAAATTACAGGCGCGATCGCTCGGTACCAGACAACGCCACGCCTCCTCGCGAATCACGTGACCCATTCAACCAATCGCTAATTTTCGCTGCATCAGCGTTGCACCTGAAGAGGCCCTCGCTAAAATCACTTTCAGTGATAAAAGAAAAATTCCAATTTTAACAAATCAAAAGCTGAAGGACGAACAGTGTGGGAAATTTATCGGCGAAACCAATTATCGTGTAAATAGAATAATAAAATCCATAAAATCCATAGTTCTGTAATTTAAGTGGGGGAGAGTATCAACAGAAATCCCAAAGTAATTTTCTCTAGCGAATTCACCGGCCCCTCCGCCACCCGTTCCGTCACCACCTTAAAGGAGATGCCGTCGACAACGAAAGATTCCAATATTCCTGCGCACGCAACGCCGTTTACACAGCTTTTTCTGCTACTCTCTTCGCCAAGTGTGCAAGTACTGCACACTATGTTCTATCCTCGTGTCAGCGAGCTCTGTTGTTGCCAGTGTGTTGCACACACCAGGCACGCATGCTGTCCTAACCGAGAGCGAAAAACCAAACCGACCCATCGACGTTAAACAGAGGAGAAGAGAAAATAACTGAGCAGATAGAGATAGATGGATAGAGAGAGGTAACGTGCTAGGGGATAAATTAAAGAGCAAAGGAAACGGATAGACCGAAAGAGCGAGATAGATACGGACGATGAAGTGAGAAAGTACTACGGATTAAAAGGGAGACGACGAATGTGAGCGAGTGGAGGGCCGATGGGAGAGAAAAAAGAGAAAAAAAAAGAAGAAACGAGAGGGACAAAGGTAGGAAAGGCAGCGAGGGCAAATAGAGAGGAGCAGATAGGAAAATAACAGGTAAAGGGAGATAAAGGAACAGATGGAGCGAATGACGGAACGAAAGAGAGAAGGCAAGTGATAGCCTGAAGAATGGATCAAAAGACTGAAAAAAAGAAAAAAAAAAAGAAGACGAATAAATCTGAACAAAGACGGGCTGGAGTCAACTATAGCCGAAGACAACTATAGGACAAGAAAACGAAAGTAGAGAAAAAAAGAGGAGTGGAGGAAGGAAAGGGGCAGAACGATGGAGAGAGATGGGATCAGATCGGAAGCAACGCGTGCGCGCATGTGCTACGAGGCACTAAACTCGTTTAACTGTGCGAACGATAATTGGCACATGAATCATGCATTTGGTTGGTAGCGTGTCACTCGGTGTACGTTCCACTCAGGCAACTTTTCGAGCGTACGCATGCACGCACTGTCGTTATTATGCATACAACGCAAAATAATCGTAAACGCGGATCAAGCCGCGCCCCATTTGCATTTTCCATGGGCTAATGCCGAACTTTGGCAACTCTGTTCCGATTCGTTTAAAAATTTTCAGCCGGCTCTACCTTATCGACGGAACCTAAACCTTCGAAATTTTTCTTAACGATTAATGAAAGACTGAGAATTGTTAACTTAATTTTTAACGCGAGTGAAAATAAATTCTCAGAGTTTTCACTTTCAGAGTTTGATCAGCCTAAAATTATGTTCGTAACGACGGCCATCTTTTATTATCATCACAGTTTGAAGAGAGTTTGGTTTATCGACCTCGCATCACTGGAGGGGAAAGGGGAGTATCGGCGCGGCTAACCTGAAAATAACACGTAAGTAGATCGGCACCGACAGATTAAAAGCAACGGTTGCTCGTACGGCGGGTAATTTGATCGAGGAAGAAGACCATTCCGTGATTCATTTCAGATAAGATAATATCCCGGAGAGGAAAAATTTTCGCGCAACGACGCGTCGTTAATGTATCTGATTGAATAAGATTCGCCGATCGAATTCGGGCCGTGTAGTAGACGAAGAGCAAGGGGATACGTGTATGGTGAGTAACAATGAGATATAGATTTCAATGGTGCCTTAACGATCTGCATCGTCGTGCGCAAACCTGTTTATCGAGTTCACCGTAGGCATTGGGAATATCGACGATGTTATCGCTGCTCCCGCGGACATCCACCGAGCAGATTTCCAATTGTCGTTAAAACATTTTCCTGCCTCCCCTATATTAAACCTACATCTGCGCGTGTATTTCTACGTCGATTCAAACGTTTCAACCGATAATTTACATTAATTTATTTTTCAATCATCTTCTGAAATAGAGATGTACATTTGCCTTTCGATACTCCAAACAGGAGCGATAAAAGCAAATACAATTTTCAATAAAATAAAATTACTATCGTTTATTCTGCTACTGTCGTGATTAAATTACTGTACCTTTCGAGCGTTAATTAAACATCAAACAATCGCTATACGCGATGATCTATGAGCGTCATCTTTTGAAAGAGAAATGTACATTTGCCTTCGTATTCTTTCGACACTCCAAACAGGAGCATACGTAGCGATACAAGCAAATACAATTTTCAATAAAATAAAATTACTTATTAATCATTTATTCTGCTACTGTCGTGATTAAGTCACTGTACCTTCCGAGCGTTGATTAAACATCAAACAATCGCTATACACGATGATCTATGAGCGTCATCTTTTGAAAGAGAAATGTACATTTGCCTTCGTATTCTTTCTTTACTCCAAACAGGAGCATACGTAGCGATACAAGCAAATACAATTTTCAATAAAATAAAATTACTCATTAATCATTTATTCTGCTACTGTCGTGATTAAGTCACTGTACCTTCCGAGCGTTGATTAAACATCAAACAATCGCTATACACGATGATCTATGAGCGTCATCTTCTGAAAGAGAGACGTACATTTGCCTTCGTATTCTTTCGACACTCCAAACAGGAGCATACGTAGCGATACAAGCAAATACAATTTTCAATAAAATAAAATTACTCATTAATTCTGCTACTGTCGTAATTAAATTACTGCACCTTTCGAGCGTTAATTAAACATCAAACAATCGCTATACGCGATGATCTATGAGCGTCATCTTCTGAAAGAGAGACGTACATTCACCTTCGTATTCTTTCGACACTCCAAACAGGAGCGATAAAAAAAAAGCAAATACAATTTTCAATAAAGTAAAATTACTATCGTTTATTCTGCTACTGTCGTAATTAAGTCGCTGCATCTTTCGAGCGTTAATTAAACATCAAACAATCGCTATACGCGATGATCTATGAGCGTCATCTTCTGAAAGAGAGACGTACATTTGCCTTCGTATTCTTTCGACACTCCAAACAGGAGCATACGTAGCGATACAAGCAAATACAATTTTCAATAAAATAAAATTACTCATTAATCATTTATTCTGCTACTGTCGTAATTAAGTCGCTGCGCCTTTCGAGCGTTGATTAAACATCAAACAATCGCTGTACGCGATAATGTAGTAGCGTCGTGTTAAAATTCTGATTAAATCATCGTTCTCGCAAGGCAAATTTCTATGCGCCTAATTCCATTGTCCCGATCAAGTTATATTACGCGCGATTGTAAGGCCAGACGTACCGCGTGTGTATCCCGTACGCGCTCCCGTACGTGAGTTTCGAAAACACGGGCAGAAAATCGAATGGAAACCGGGACACGGGATGCGAGAGGATTCCAACGACAGGATAGAATACACACGGTGAATGGATGATTTAACGATAATTATGTATTCACCGTCCGGGGAAACGATAACACCAAAGTGCACTCAGGGAGTCCGCAGGACGGCGGACACAGAGACGGGACTGTATAAGTCGAAAACGCGATTTAAATGTCGCGTAAATGAATGGTAATTGTCCCAATGATGGGACACTATCCCGGAGCGTGTTCGTGATCGGGCAAGTATCGCGCGTACAGGACGGATTATTATTTGTTTTATCGGCTGTCCGAACGAATTTGTATTGTAGTGACCCCGTACGAGGAGTTTGCACGTGTGCAATTCTCTGGCGAGCGCCTGTGTGCGTGCGTGTGTGCGTGTGCGTGTGTGTGCGTGTAACCGGTGGCCGATGACACGCATCTATGCATGTGTCAAGTGCAGACCTATGGAAAAATCGGCGGATCGCTTTTACGAGCCGGTGCCCCCGTCTTTTCCTTTTGAAAATTTCCAATCCGGCGCAGATAGATTTTTATCTCTCAATTAAAATGTGTCGTTTGTCGGACGAAGCGCTCGAGTCGAGTATTACAGTTTTAGACTTACACGTTTAGAGCTATTGCGATATTTCTATCGACGAAATTGAGATCATTCAATTTTCCTTTCTTTCTTTCAATCAATTTAATAAAAAAAAAAGTATCCACACTCCTATCTTTTCCTACTTCTGCGTTCCTGATCAAATTTGTTTGGCAAATACAGTTCACAAATGGTCCGCACAGGCAATTTTCTATCCCACAAAGGATGAATTTTATCATTTTCATTTCGTTCGCGAAAATCTGTCAGAAAAATTCCCACTAGGAGGTAATTTGTGGGAACGATAAGACAGAAATTCGTCCCTTTTAATTTACTGCGAGACGATAATAATACGAGAAGTAAGAAAGAGGAAGCTCGTCGAGCTTGAGATCTCCAATGTTATAAAAACGTCTGGGAGGGATTTATGCGGCATTAACGACGCTTTCACGAGCGTGTTCTCTTCCGCGGCTTGTCGCTGCAAGCACCGATACGTTGATACTACCGAATTACCAACGCTACAACCACGAATTACCAACACTGGCTACGCGAATTACCCACACCGACCGGCCATTATTCCGATAACCAATCAATAGGGTGCGCGTACAGAAGCCGCGGGCTTCTAACGAATCGTTAAAACTAATTTCGTTGATGTGCCGCCTGTAGATGGCTGTTTATACGCGCGCTTTACGGCGGTTGAACAGAGGGAGCCTAGTTCAGTTTACACGAAATTAGGAGAATAGGCATATATATGTGTGTGTGTGTATGGGCATGTATGATTAACGCGTTCGTGGAAGTGGATGACTCCGGATGACAGAGGATCAATGTATCTGGTTACAATGTCATCATCTTAACAGTACCTATTCCAAATTGTAATTCATAGAAATTACTTGGCCGGTGACGTTGCAGTTAGAACCGTGTTCGCGTGAACTTATTGCGTGTATATATATATACTTATTTGTACTGGCTAAATTGCTGGCTGAATCTACTTATTTGAGCGTGAAAGAAACACCATTGGTAGAGTAATCAGTAAACTCTTATTATACGAACTATTTTATACTAACTAGTTTATACGTCTAAGCTGAGTTCTATTGTATTGGGCCATTTTTTATCTTGGATGACACTTTGAAAAAATGCAAATTTTGTGATTAATGAGATTAATGAGTCTAGTACTGTGTTGGAAGATATCTTCACATCTTGAACATTAGAGTAATATCTAAATTATCTAATAATAATAAAATACTAATATAATAATGTAATGAAATACTAATATAACAAAATACTAACATACTAATATAATAATATAACAAAATACTAATATACTAATATAATAATATAATAAAATACTAATATACTAATACAATAAAATACTAATATACTAATATAATAATGTAATGAAATACTAATATAACAAAATACTAACATACTAATATAATAATATAACAAAATACTAATATACTAATATAATAATATAATAAAATACTAATATAATAAAATACTAATATACTAATATAATAATGTAATGAAATACTAATATACTAATATAATAATATAATAAAATACTAATATACTAACATAATAATGTAATGAAATACTAATATAACAAAATACTAATATACCAATATAATAATATAACAAAATACTAATATACTAATATAATAATGTAATGAAATACTAATATAACAAAATACTAACATACTAAAAATAATAATAATAAAATACTAATATACCGATATAATAATATAATAAAATACTAATATACCGATATAATAATATAACAAAATACTAATATACCAATAAAATACTAATATACTAAAATAATAATAATAAAATACTAATAATAACAAAATAACGAAATTGTACAATATAGGAAAATATCTAACAAACAATAAAGATATCCAAAGCATCTAACAAAAATAAAGTCTGTTTTAAAATTTATCGAGCGAAAGTATCGTAGTAGCATCTACGTATTTAAATTACATATATTCACAATCTAAGCACTTGGGATGTTTTTCCTTTGCTTGAAATAATAACAAAACGCCTAAGCTAGTGCCTAACACTTTCTTTTGCGAAAAGCAAAATTTTCTAAATAAAACGATCGATGGTGGAAGATCAATTTCTACTCGCCGTTCTTATATAATTCACAGAAACGTGTCACGAAGTGTTATAAATCGTGGCAGCGGCTTATTGAACAACCCAACACAACGTGTCTTCCCCCCCCCCCCTCTGTGAAATGTTCCTAATTAACGTTTGATAAAAACTTTTAATCCAACGGTTTGCCGGGAAGTTGTTGCCGCAATTACGTTTAAACACAAAGCGGAAGCGGCTAAAAGGTTTTACAAGCGCTCAAAATTATCCGGTTTACGAGTTTCTATTTAAACGCGATAATAAAGTAACCTCACCCGATCGAGCAGACGCGAACCAGCGAACAGCAGAATGGAAATAAACAGCTCTCTTACCTGAAACACACGAACAGAAATAATAATTAAATCTAATGCCACAGTTGAAGGCGAGGCAATTGATTTTCAACGGAGGCGCGTTTATACTCAGCCAGCGCGGCGAAGAAACATTTTGATCGCACAAATTCGTGCCCGGGGGTATTGCAGAATTCTTAACTCGATTTAATTTAATTCGCTCGATTCAATTTGATCGAGAATCGAGCAAACGTTTTAACACGAATGATTTTGAAAATATCCAAATCGAACTGTCCGTAGTAATCGCTAATAGGAAATTAATTTCAATCGGCGCGCGCGACAAATTAGATCCAGCTAGATCTCATTTTCTTAATTAAATTCGCAGAGCTGTCCAATTGCCATGAACGTTCGCGATCTAATACCTTCGTTCAGAGGATGAGAAGAGAAAGAAAGAAGCGAAGAATACCCATAATATCGAAGAATAAGCGATTCTCGCTCGACGAGTCCGAGTATATACCCAACGACTGGAAATATGGCGGCCGTCATTAATCAAACCTAACCTAATTTCGCCCCAGTCGCTGGAATTATTTTCGGCTAATTAAAAGATCCCGAAGCGCGTTGAATCGCCGATAAATCCGCTCCCTACCAACGTGAAACACGAGCAAAGCTCGTTGGGGGGTGGGAGAGGAATCCTCGGCGATTTTAATGACTCCCTCCCCCTCCCCCTTTTTCAGCTTGCTGCTGTTGCGCCACGGTGTGCATTCGTTGCTCGTCGTATTCTCGTCTACTAGTCGGTCTACTAAAATCCGATCTCGCCGCGGCTGTGTAAACGAAAAAGATTTGACAAGTCGTGACAAATTGAAGGGGCACGAGAGGGGGGACGAGAGTTTCGGCGAACGAGGAACCGAGAGCGGTCGTACAGGTAGCAAAGGGCCTCGTCACCGGCAAACAATTGACCGAACCCCTGGCCCCTGGTCAATGCGAAACGATCGAAACACACGCTCCGTGCATGAATATATGCATACATTGTCGCAGTGAACTGAAATTAAGCCGGTTCAGCGCGGTGTCAGTTTGACAAAAATATAGGGGGAGGGTTGCGAGGGCGGGAGCGTTGTTACGGGACTTTTATGGGTTGGTCATTATCGCACTTTTCTCTGTGACATACTTGGGTGATTGAAAGAGCGTGGAACGCGTCGTGGGGCAAAAATCACTAAATAATAATTATCGCGATATTATAAATTCTATTAAAATCCCTTTGAATTTCGCAGAGTCATAGGATTTACGCGGATGGTATAATGACGCAGATAAAGTGCGAAGTATTTATTGTGACTATTTATGGCTCCAATAAGGTGAAAAGTATAAACGTTGAAACTGACGGATCTCAAGTAGCTTTGGGTAAACAGCCGATAAAAATATTAAATTTGCACAGAGATCCTTCGCGTTCTATTATTCCACGCTATGTATAAATAATGACGATAAAGTTGGTTATTATAATTCCGCAATATTCAGCATTGCGAAATTATAATCCCATATTAATTTATTAATAAGATACTAGTCATTAATGTACCGCAGCATATGCGGTATGTACAATCATAATAATTATTCGATATAATTCCACGTTAATTCAGAATCGCAATAACATTAGTTGTTATAATTCTGCAACGCGTGCGATGTAGCAATTTCTCGAGAAAGATTGAAAATTTTGATAAAAATATTATGCTGATATTGTACTAAATATATTTAATATTTTAGTAAAATATTAAATATATTAGTAAAATATAAAATATAAAATATATTAAATATATTACTAATATATTAGTAAAATATATTAAATTAATTTAAAAGTAAAGTATTAGGTAAATATTAAATATATTAGTAAAATATAATAAGTAAAATATAAAATATATTAAAATATAAAATATAAAATATATTAAATATATTACTAATATATTAGTAAAATATATTTAAAAGTAAAATATTAAATAAATAATAAGTATGTTAAAACGCAACGATAAATTCAGTAACGAAAGAGTTAAACGCCCGGTTCGCCATTATTCAAAGAAAGCACGCTACGTATTCATACACAGTTTTCGAAAGCCGAAAAATGTCCACCAGCGTAATACTTTCTATCTCGAATGGGATCCGCTTGATAGCTAAGTAATTGAGCGCTTGCCTTTACAATTTAGGCGGTCAATCTTTCTCCTTTTTTTTTTTTCATTTAACATCCACCAGTTTTTGCAACCAGTGTTTTTCCGCGATGGACGGTCCACGACACACGTAAAGATTAGCGTGCAGACATAAAAGGGCCAGACGAACGTGAATGCGTACGTAATATGGTGTATATGTATATATATATATATATATACACGTGCGTATTGTTGCACCACGGGCAAAATAAAACGAGGAGAAAAAAGAAAAAAAGAAAGAAAAACGAAAGAGAGAAAGAGAGAGAGAGAGAGAGAGAAGGGGAAGGAAGCAAAATGAAAAAGCAACGATGGCGCGAGAGCAAGACGGAAACACGACGAGGGAAAAAGACACCATCTGTTACGGGCAATGAAATATATCTGTGTCAAAAAAAGATGGGGGAAAAAAAAAGAAACAGGAGCGAAATGCCCCGAGAATGGTATAGAAGCGTGTATGTGTGTAACTAAAATGAGAAAAAAAAAACAGAAAGAAAGAGAGGGAAACTGGTCAATAAAAAAGAACAAGGGAGAGAGAGAGAGAAAAAAGCAGAGTGTAACTTGCAGAGATTAGCGAGGCTCAAACAGCCAGAGGAATTAATCCATTAAGAAAAGGAGGGTAATTGAAAAATATACGCTTTCAGGCAAATTGTCCTACTCGCGCTGCACACGCGCGGAACCATATATATATGTATATATATATACAACGTTATCGCTAATATTTTTGTTAACTCTTCCGTCTAACCGGTTTAATAAACCATCGGCCAAATTGCGCGGAATTTTTATCGCTCGAGCAAAACGAGTGATGGATGAATTTAATAAGACAAACTCCTCGAAATACAGTTCTACGTACTGTAGTTGTAATCTTTAGCAACTTTTCTTAGTTTATTGCTATATTTGTATCGCTGCTTGTTTGCACTGAATTATTAAAAAAAGTGTGAAAAACACTGCACAATTTTTGGTGAAAAACATTTTCTCGTATGACAAACGTTATTTAGTAGAAGGACATTGTATATTGATATAACATCGTGCGTCGGTAATAAATTGATTCTAATTGCTCGCGCAGAAAAACAAATTGAAAAACAAATACATAATACGTAATATGTGACAGAGCGTTAGTTACGATATATGGATACGTAACAAAAAAAAATAAATCTTCCAAACTAACTCGATCGATTCTAATTCATGGAATTATAAATTTGCACAAATATTCGCGATTTATTGAATATACGTCACCGCCATATTCAGTAATATACATATATAAATGAAACAAATCACCCTAGGTCCAGCTCCCTTGACCAAATTTCCATGAATATCAACTGTACGTTAATATCATAATATATTACATTAATTCCAATTATTTGTAAGCATTTTGATTGGTCGGGTTTCGAAATCAATACAGATAACATGACGCGCACACACATGCACACGTGTACGTACACATACGTACGTACTAACACCAATCGATCAACAACGTTTTGGTATTTGTTAATGGGCCGTGTCCGTGAATAACCTTACTTTTTATTCAACGTGGTTGTTAACGCGCGAGATGCACGCCACCCGATTAACCGTAATTCGATGTAATTTTCGAGTAACAGTTTTGCGTACGAGTGTTCCCCCCTAAGACTGATTTCCTGTTCTCAAGGAAAGCGCCCAATAAACTCACGAGTTCTGCGTTTCTCCTTTCATTTTCGATTGTTTGGTTTATAGCAAGGAAAATATTATACTGACAATAATAAATGTTACATTATTATATTATATATTATATTATTATATTATTACATTATTACATTATTATATTATTATAAGTTATAAATTACAAATTATAGTATAGTAAATATTAATAAAAAGGAACACATTTCCCTGTTTAGGTTAGGTTTAGGTTAGGTTTAGGTTAGGTTTAGGTTAGGTTTAAGTTAGGTTTAGGTTAGGTTTAGGTTAGGTTTAGGTTAGGTTTTAGGTTAATGGAAAGATATTTTACAGAAGTTTACTATTAACAGGAGATTTTTCATTTAATACTGAAAATTTCTTATTTAATTGTTTCAAGTTATTAATCGTGGAGTAGCACAGCTCCTCATATTTATACTGTAACATCATTCAAGAATTTTGTTATTTATTAACGTCCCAGATCTGATCATTTAATCTGACCATTCCTAAAATATTCAATAATCCAGAATACATTTGAAATTCTAATATTTCCTGAACATTCTGATATTACGAATCCGATAATTAGGAACGTTAATAGCAGTGTAACGATACACAAAAGTATAATTTCTAAATGTGTAATTTTCTCTGGAATTACACACCGAGAACTTGAAATTATAGCGTTATTATACAGCCAGACTAAGCTGAAAAAGAGAGTCCAGTATGAAATTTAAAATTTAATACAATCTAACGTAAAAGCAAAAGAGAAATCTAATACAAAAATTTGCCCCAGGCCACGCAGAAAGAGAAAAATATACTATTAAGTCAAATCTGACCCGGCCATCACCGTACCAGTATAAAATTATTCGCTCCCCGAAGGTTAAGCCAATTAGAAAGATATGTACAAAGACTCGTGATTCGTCCGTTTCTAGATCGAGATTTATCCACGTTAAAAGCCAAGTTACAAAAATAAAAAAAGGAAAAAAGATTACAAAATATGTAACCAGATTTCGAATCAAAATCCAAAAGCATTAATTAATACAATAATCAATTATTATAATTAAAAATTCATACATATTATATTATAAATTAATATATATAATAAATATTATATTATAAAAATTATAATAATAAATTTTATATTATAAAAGTCAATTGATAGGAATTTATAAGTTTATTAACTGATATAATTCATAATTTCTCCAATTACGACGATTCAAAAGGTCAATCGAATCTGCTTGTAATTTTTTCCCGTTGCAATAATAAAATAATCCATGAAATAATGATTTCGTTTTCCGTTTTTAATCGCGAGGCTACGAAAATTCGAATAAGGCAGAACGTTGTTTTGAACGTTTGTACAGTCGTTTCATGGTGGCCAGAGAGCAGAAAGCAAGGGAACACACGCAATACCCGTTATTATTTGCCGTGAATGTTCTTTCTTCAATTACGTGAACGCCGGCGATGCTAGAATAGCGGGAATAGTTCGGTTTGGATGCTCGGTTATTTCGAATAGCTAGATTATAGTTATCGAGCAACTTTATTGGCCGGACGCACGGATTCGTGGCCGTGGCCACTATTAATCACCCTGTCGTACGTGTGTTTGTGTATAATTGCGTGTATTGTTGCGATGCATTTAAAAGCAACATTTAAAACACGTCTTTCTCAACACACGATATCGATCCGTTTTGTACCATTTATATGTATATCTATATATATATATATGTGTGTGTGTGTATGTACGTTTATAACTGACTGAAATTTTTCTCATAACCCAATTATACAAATGCAAACGCCGCAATCGTACTGTTAGACGCAACGAGAAAGGGTTTCAGTGAGGAACATTGGTTACACATTTAAAAGTAAAACAGTTTCACTCAAGTTATTGCAGAACTCGTCGAAACATTAAAAAAATTTATAATGTAAGTCGTATTAAACTGCATGAAATTTTTGTAATGTCAGAAATGTTAATGTTTATCCTTAATAGACTCGTTAATTCAATCTAAGTTACGTGTAATAATAGAGAAGAATATCGATCTACTTTGAGGCGTCAAGGTGTTAATTGGTCGTTCGATTTTTAAGGACGATAAAAGTAAAACAGCGACGTTTATTCCACGTGATCTTAATGACAGGAACGAAAATGAATGTACCCAATTGCGGTTGATTGAAAAATATTACGCTTTTTCCTCCGCTGACAATCATTTCTCAAACGTCAGACTTCCTCCGGTGTTATTCGAGTTGTTGCAACCGAGCAATTCACTGCGTCGCGTCACGACGAAACAATATACCTTACGTCTACGTTACCTTTGAAAACCTAAAAGTACTCCAAAATTTCAGAATTTTCAAATTCGCGCGTTTGGAGCTTTGAAATTTTGAAAAGTTGAAACAAACTTGGACAATTAGAAACGGGAGAGTGTAGAAATTAAAATAACCGAGATCTTGGGGATTCGAGATTTCGGCAACCGTGAAATCTGACTGATTCGAAAATTAAAGAGAATACACAACACTGCACGGCTTGCACCCCAGTACGATTCGTCTCGCTGAAAGGCCCAGAAGCAACTGTTCTGACGACTTTTTTACCATAAAATTTTATCGATGTGCAAACATTTGAATCGACAGAAAACAAATTACAGGCGCAATCGCTCGGTAGCAGACAACGCCACTCCTACTCGAGGTCTACGCCACGCCCCCTCGCGAATCACGTGACCCAAATCGACCAATCGCTAATTTTCGTTGCATCAGCGTTGCATTTTCTGGGTTACCCCCGCTAAAATCACTTTCAGTGATAAAATAGAAAAGCTGAAAAATTCGAAAGGTAGAAAATTTAAAACTCTGCCAGTTCTAAAGTTGAGAAATTCGGGATTTCGGAAAAATACGATTTACAAATTATTTGCAAACCCAAAATTCACAAGTTCGATCAAAAACTTCAAAAACTCGACTAAATATAAAAAAATTCGCGAATGAAAGAATCTCGTCTTTCGTAGATAAATATTTCCAAGAATCCAATCCTTACTTATTAATTTCTATCGATGAACTCTCATTCTCTGTAAATAGAATCTCGCGAGAAACATTTGCAGTCCTTTGTCATCCACGAGATTCAACGATTCAAAACAAAAAGGAGAGAGAGAGAGAGAGAGAGAGAGAAGAACCCTTTTATTTTTTAACGCGATAAAAACGACAGACCACCGTCGCGGATTAACGCAACGCGGAATTTCGCAGTACCGGTTAATTGCTTCTTTCTTTTCCTTTTTTCTTTCCTTCTTTCCTTTTTTTTTTTTTTGTTTCAATTGGTCCGGCCGCTGGCAAAAGGATTTATTCACCCTTTACCCATCGTCCATCGGGGAACAATGAAATTCGACGAGTTTACTGGCCGACGTTCTTATCGCGACGCGCGAATTTTATCACTGAAACACAGTCTGCCACCATTAAATTGATCGTGAATCGTGACATCGGGATTCGATTTGCTTTCATCGCTACTACGGAATATCTCATCGTTTCGTTTCTGTGATAATTAAACACGTTATCCCATACTTTATTCTTTTTTCTTTTTTTATCCACTCGCGCAATACGTTCGTTGTCAAAAATACGAATATCATTCGAAATACGAAGGAAAACACGTTGAGCAAATTTTTGGTAATTTTCGATCGAGTTTCCAATTTTAATCGTTCTGAATAAATGAGAGGATTTTAATATCGTACAACTAAAGACGTCTATCAAGATTAAATGTGTTTCAAATTAGATCGGCTAATTAAATTAAATTAATGAATATTTAATTAACACTCTCTTAATGGATATCTGGTGATATTTGACACGAATTGAATGTGTCTGATTTTTTTAATTGGCTCATCGAAAGTTTGTCATTTTATTTAGATGTTTGAAATCTGTGATGAGTAAATTTTGTCAGATTCTTAGAAAATTCTTTCAAATGTAACAATGTAACAACTAGGTGCCCTGATACTTTTAATGATTTTACAAAAATATACTTTGCAACGCGAAAATCAGATTTTTTTCGACAAATACAACAACTGTTTTAACATATACTTACGGCCTTTTAAAGTATAATTTACGTACAGAACTAAAACTAATGTGTGTGTTCGTCAAAGTTTCCTTCGAAAGTCAAAGATGTAGTATGTAGTTAATGATTAGAACAATATTTTCACGTTATTATCATCTTACGTTTCACGTTATTATTATTTTGAAAACGGTCGTAAGATGATAATCAAATAAAGAAAAAAGGAAAAAAAGATACTTTTTCTTTAAGATACTAGATCTTGAAACGAAATTCACCGGGCAGAAATAAAACAAGCGCGGCTTATCTGCCGCTGTTCCCTCATAATTTTCGTATTATTCTCCGCTCCGTCCCACGAGCTTCTCAGATAAATAATATACATCCAAGATATATAATAAATGTTCCCTTGTCATCGACTCTGCTTCATTGTTACCGGCTCTGAAGATGTTCGAGAGAGGCCGGCTTCGGAGGAATCCAGAAATTCTCGTCGCGAAGAACGTGTCGCAATTGTAGTTTACCTCGTCGGACTCCGATTGACACACTAATGCGGTGTCAACCAAGAATTCTCCCCTCCCCCCCTCCAAGCTATTTCACATACTCGAAAACAGCGATTTATTTCACACAATGCAAAGTTTACGCGCGATCAATTAAATTTGAAATGTTCGAAATAGAAAAAAAAAAAAAAAGGAAAGAAACTATTGAACAATTGTAAGATAATTATAATTATATTGTCGATACAACGCGTTGATACTTTTATCAATCACTTGTATCAACTTGGATCGTCGATAGATCGTGCGTCTTGATTCACTCACGAAAGATTTCAGAGTTCGGTCTCGTATTGTGAGATAATATCCAATTAATTTTAATTGGAGCGTCTGTCAAGTTTCCGATATTTCGAACAGGAATGGAAGAGTTCTACACTGTGGAATAGTAAGAATTTTCAAATTATCGACGATGGTTGGTGGACAGTGATTTCGTGAAATTTTCTCTCTTTAGATCTCGCATGTACAATCTTTGATCATTTTCTTTTGCAGAAATTCGATAAATTCCAAACGAAAACTAAAAGCAGAACTCTCGATCGCACAAAGCTCCTGAGAGTCAAATCAAATTTTTCATTCGTTGAACGTCGTTTACTTTCGTTTCGGCGAAGATACGTTCTTCTGATTCTTTTCTCCTGAGGATTCAAATCACCGGCCAGTATATTGAGAAAAATCTGAATCTGCATGAATATCCGCCGGTATCTGCTTACAAGATACGTTCAAAGAACGTGGCAAAGTGAGTCTTGCTTAACGAGACATCGTTCCCCCCGATATCTTTTCGCAGAGTGAAATTCTAGCGAGGCGCGTTCCAGAGAAAAACGATGTGTATTTCAAAGTCCAAAGACGAGCGTTCGTATGAAATAACAATCACACAGCGAGAGAGAAAAGTAGATCGAACGTGCTCGCTAACTGATATTGCTGTACGTTTAACTTTTGACGCAAACAAATCTGCCCAGATTGCGGATCAATTTGCCAATATAACGACGAGACAGTTGACGACTATCGAGAACCTCGCTGCATCTAGAGACTGTCCAACAAAGAAGAAACGCGATAAGAACATCTGCAATAATTTCGATCCATCCTCGATTTCTCGGTTTCTGTATTTAGCTCTTGGATGAGTGTCGTTATTTATTTATTATTAGTGATTTGTTATTTGTTATTTATTTATTATCAGTGGTTTATTATTTGTTATTTATTTACTATTAGTGATTTATTATTTGTTATTTATTTATTAGTGATTTATTATTTGTTATTTATTTATTATTTATTTATTATTTGTTATTTATTTACTATTAGTGATTTATTATTTGTTATTTATTTACTATTAGTGATTTATTATTTGTGATTTATTTATCATTTATTTATTATTAGTGATTTATTATTGGTTATTTATTTATTATCAGTGATGTCATTTGTGCATTCAGTCTTGCGTAGTGGAAAAATCATTCTATCATACAAATTCTGATATATATCATATATATAGTATATCTCTCACACTTGCCAATTTCAAATATCATCTTCGATTAAAGAAAGTCTCGCAATAAATAAAACGTAGCACAATTTTGAAGTATCAATTAAGAAACATTGATTTTGTTTTCGTAATTATTAGAACAATATACGTTCACGATTCAAAAGTTCGAAGATTCGCTGTGTTTTTCGAATTCAATTGTTGAATTCGAAAGTGACGGAGAAAAAGGGATCCTGGCGCGTGAAAAATCCGTCGGAAGTGATTATTCGCTGTGAAAAAGAATTTTTTTTTTTTGTCCAAGTGTTATATGTATGTATATCTCGCGCGTGTCAATTTTTTATACGATTTCGCAGCGCAATCTGAAAGTGAGTTATTAAAAAGATTCTGGATCTGAAGGATGTTAATTTTTAACTCTGGCTCGAAAAATGACGAAAAATTCGTTTGAACACAGTTCCCATAATTTTGTGAATTTTGTCTCGCCGAAACTTAGCAATTCTTTTACATTATGTAAAATTGTTAAAGTTACACGTTCATTCTAGACTACATGTATTCACTATACACTATACTGTCTACAACCATGTTCATCACTAAGTGAAACGTAATAAAACAAAAACATGTAACAAAACAACATATATTACAAAAAGAAAGTTCCTGTCTTTCTTCAAATTGGTTCTACCGAATTTCAAATCTTTTGGGAGTTCTGCATAACTTGACGAACAATTTATCATCCGATTACGTTGCAGAGTGCAACGTGGGGACAAGGATGTCACGAAGAAATGAAACGACAATAAACCGATGATGTCAAAGATCCCGATACACAGGAATGTTCATTATGCCCGCATCCTCTCGCGCAATTTTCCTTTCTTTCTCCCGCCTCTTTTTCCCCCCTTTGCTCGGTCGGTAATCGCGCTGGTTTCTTTGCACCTTGCAGCTCCTTTCGCGAGATTTCTTCCGTTTTTCTTCCCTCTTCTTCGTAGCCATTAAACGTCAGGTTAAACATTTTATCACCGAAAGTGATTTTAGCGGGGGTGAACCCAGAAAATCGGGCCTCTTCAGGTGCAACGCTGATGCAACGAAAATTAGCGATTGGTTGATTTGGGTCAGGTGATTCGCGAGGGGGCGTGGCGTAGACCTCGAGTGGGAGTGGCGTTGTCTGCTACTGAGCGATCGCGCCTGTAATTTGTTTTCTATCGATTCGAATGTTTGCGTATCGATAAAATTTTATGGTAAAAAAGTCGTCAGAACAGTTGCTTCTGGACCTTTCAGCGAGAGGAAAATCGTACTGGGGTACCAGTCGTGCAGTTTTTTCGAGCATTCCTCTTATCCCCGGTTCAACCCCGATACGATTTCGTCGAAACAACGCTGTCGTTGTAACTCTCCGGTATAATTAGCCGTCCACGGTGCACTAGCGGGGAACCAGGTATCTTGCAAATACAGTGGAACTCGTCTTCACGGCTCGTTTCAGAACTCGTTCGTGCGAAATGAACACGGGCGACGTTACGTTGCGACGACGCGATTCCACGAGTGTGTAATATCGCCACATGTTATATTTACCGGTGAAACATTTGTACATTCGAACTTTTTACGAATACATTATACGCGCGCGATCAGTAAGATGTATTTTCAAATTTCACCGACACTGTAACGAGACTGGATTGCACTAAATATGAGTTACATATATTGCAAGTTTTGCAAAATACTCAATACTTTAAACAGTTGCTTAAATTTGTTAAATTTATATATTCAGTAGGACCATTTTAACTCGCTTGACATACACACGAGTGTAATCTCTTTTGAGATTGGCTTCGAAATTTATCGAAGTACTCACGACGGTGTTAATGAAGTTTCACAATGTTTCGCACAGACGACATATTCGTAACAGGTTCCCTTTTTTACCACGAAACATGTGATTAATATTAAGAGCGGCAATAAATTATGTATCTCGCAAGGCCTGTATGCAGTTTTAAATTTACTTAAACGCACTTGATAATATAACGAGCACAAAGATATTTATGATTGAATTTACTTTCAAATTTTATCAATGCAATCGCCACGACAGGGATTCAGTTTCCCACAACACGTTTAATTTATTCATAAACGGCGTCTGCAAATGGACACTTTCGCGAACCACTCGGTCGGTTCGTACGGCGATAATCAAGTAAATAAAGACGCGATAAATCATCGTTCATTCGCCCGTTCAAGATTCTTTTCCCACCCGTACTCCCCTCCCCCCCAACGCGAATCACACACGTTTCCCAGGTGCGTAAGCAACCAAGCAACCAAGCAACCAAGCAACCAAGCAACCTCCGACTGGCCGTCTGTTATTTTGATCGTTGTAATAAATATTTGATTATCTAATCAACGCTATTATTGCCGTCCACCCTGTCCACCCTGTCCACTCGTATCTCTCTGTTTGCAACTGCCCGCCGGACTCTGTTTTCACGGATCGCGACAAATGGACAATCGCTTCCGCTATTTTGCACGCGAAAAATCCACGCAAAAACAATTTAGCTACCATCACCAATTTGTTACCGCCGTGCGAGCGAGCCCGGCTCGATCGATGGAAATAAAATAAAAACAAAAAGCTGTCGCCGTGGAGATCGATGAAACATGCACGCACGTACGTATGGGATTTTCGCAGCGAGGTTGAAATTCGTTTGAATAACTCCGCGCTGCGGGTGTTTATGGAGAGACTCGCGTTCTAAAAACATTTTAGACGGGGAAATAAAATCCGCGATTGGCCATCTCATTTTTTCAGATTTGTTTCACCTGCCGGACGAAAGGAAGTTTGAAAGGTAAACGCGATAAAAGGGAACTGTGTCACATTTCCACTGTAATATTTCATAAATTTCAGTATTCCGACTGAAGTGTATTTTCTCTCGTCCGTTTTGCTACTGTACTTTTAAATTTGTAAATTCTTTTGCGATCAAACGGGAATACAAACGATACAATTTAACATAGAAATATTCAAATCGGGAAATCAACGTGAAATAGCCGCGGATTAAAAATTGGAGATGAAAATTACAATTGGTAATTTTTATCTCCAAATTGGCGACGTTTTGTTAAAAAGTGCAATAATACTTTTAATATTGTAATACTGTAATTACTATAATAATACTATATGTACTATATAATAATACTATATGTAATTACTATAATAATACTGTGATTGGCGATGTTTTGTTAAAAAGTACAATAATACTTTTAATATTGTGATACTGTAATTACTATATAATAATAGTACTGTATTAATAGTATTATTAATAATATAATAATACTATTATAATATAATAATACTATATGTACTATATAATAATAGTACTATAATAATAATATTATATAATAATACTATATGTAATTATTATAATAATACTGTAATTGGCGATGTTTTGTTAAAAAGTACAATAATGCTTTTAATATTGTGATACTGTAATTACTATAATAATACTATATAATGATAATACTGTATTAATAGTATTATTAATAATATAATAATACTATATGTACTATATAATAATAGTACTATAATAATACTATATGTAATTACTATAATAATACTGTAATTGGCGATGTTTTGTTAAAAAGTACAATAATACTTTTAATATTGTAATGCTGTAATTACTATAATAATACTATATAATAATAATACTGTATTAATAGTATTATTAATAATATAATAATACTATTATAATGTAATAATACTATATGTACTATATAATAATAGTACTATAATAATAATACTATATGTAATTACTATAATAATACTGTAATTGGGGATGTTTTGTTAAAAAGTACAATGATACTTTCAATATTGAAATATTGTTTGAAATAGCTGAATGTTCTTCAAAAAGTTAAAACGCACATAAATAAAATAAAATAAAATAAAAAGTAAAAATGCTTTAGAAAGTTAAAATAAAGGAAATAAAGTAAAAGTGAAAATGCTTTAGAAAGTTACTAGAAGAATTTATTATTAATTTTCTAACGTTACAATTCCACAATTATATAACTTCAGTTAGCTATCAATCTTGCGATAATAATTATGAAATGAGGAACAATTTCAAAGAGGCGAGCAACGTGTCATCTTCCCCCCTCTTTTGCAAACGAAAATAGCGGCCGCTAAAATAAGCTCGCGCCCAATAAAAATTCGATTCTTAGAGACACCAAGTTTTCAGATTCCAACTATTTTTGCATTTTGCAAGCGACAAACGCGCCGCGTAAAAATAACACCGGGGGGGGGGGGGGGGGGGGGGGCTGGTAACTAAAGGAAGAATTACGGCGGTAAACGGCTTGTGAAACGAGGCACGACGCGACAGAAACGTTGATTGTTTCTATAATTATTCATAACCAATTAAATTCTAAAAATGCAATTCAATCGACTGTATAAATTATACCGTGCGCAACTATACCCCCCCCTCCCCCCCCCTCTCTCCCTCGTGACAGTTAATTTCCTGTTTTATTGCCGTATCGATCGGTAATTAAATTGGAGCCAACAACAACAACAACAGCCCCAAACACTTTTATGCGAGAGAAGCTTCGCTTGTGGCGCTTTCGCAAAATTCGTCCCATTTTATTACCACGCATTCGTTAATCCCTTGTTTAATAACGCCGGGTGCCGAGCGCGCCAACGCAGGTTTTATTCCAATTTCTGCTCCGTGTGCAAATAAAATTTTCCCCGAGTCCCTATCGGCCGTGATACGTCATGATTCAATGAAGATAACACGGCCAATTCACTGTCACAGCCGGGTTTTCAGTTGGCTCGATAATGCCTCCTTTTTCTTTTTCATTTTTATTCGCAAACGGAGCAATGAAATGTTTCGTTTTCAGGGGGGGAGGGGGGGGGGGGGAGGGGGGAAATTACGCGTTTATTAATTCTTAAAAACTGTCGCGATCGAAAGTACAATTAATTCCGCTCGTAATAATTGTTCTCGTTCCTTATTATTAATTCTGCCGTTCTCTTCTTTTATAATAATTTAATAACACGGTAGCGTTACATGACAATATCTTGCGATAAAATTATACACCGAACATTAAACTACACACACGCGTGTATTTTATCGAATGTAATAGCATTCGTTGAATCAGGATATCCATTTAGGACAATACAGACGGATAATAATTTACTTGGTTCGGAAAGATTATTTACGGTAACATTGCGAATAATATCGCGGGAGGAAAATTAACAAAATTAAACAGGCGGGATTAAATGTTTTGTAATTATTCAATATTAAATGCAAATGTAGAAAAATTGTTGTTTATTCATTTTCCGTCGCGTTATTTATGCCGCGCCGTGTATTATGTTATAATGTATTATTTATCGCCGTAGTGCAAGAACAACAACGCTGCGTTTAATTATTATCAATTTATTCTAACAAAATTCGCAGGATATGAAATTTCACTCCGCGATGGACTCGAACGTAGGGCGGAATTAAAAAATTTGGCAAAAATGTGTTGTTCCGCTGAAATCGTATCGCATTCCTGCGAAATATAATATACAAATAAATAAACGATTGTACGGCAAGTATCGGCAACTCGAATAAAATGCGAATAAATTGGCAATTAATTAAACAAGAGGACGAGCAATTTATTTGTACGGAACAGAGGAGAGACGCGGCTTGTCTTTAAAATTAATGTTACGCATTTCCATAATATTCTTATCGATCAACAGCCTTTGCAAAGGATAATCATAGCCGAATAAAAGAGGAGTCGCGCAGCTAGAACGATTTTTTTATTTTTAAATAAAGTCATCCGCGACGCGCGTAAGAAGAAAAATAAAAGGGAGAAGTTTATATTCCCTTTTTACACGCACCAACGTCCACGTATGTATGCGTGTGTGTGTGTGTGTGTGTGTGTGTGTGTGACGAGAAAAACCATTCTTCGACTCACACAGGCAAGGTAATTTGAATATAAAAGGGTTAAGTGTCCCATTGAACGTGCAGCGAATAACAAGTCTACTCCACCACGACCCGAATATCTCCGCGGAAGAAGATTACTCTTTGAAATGTCGAAACGGTAAAAGATTTCGCCGGGGAGCGAACGTCGAAATTATCCAAAGCTGCGGAAGGAATTTTCGCAGATAAGAGACGTATCGGGAAATTGCCGGATAAAGGAGAAACACGACGCGCGAGGGATTACAATTTTGAACGATAACTGTTTGATCATGGGCTGCCTCGATCATCGAGAGATGACAAAATTGTTTGAGAAAGTGGAATGAATTTTTCTAGGTACACGTACCGAGGAGATTTTTGCCAGAGAGAGGATCGTGAATTTTTGAAAGAATTATTGGTGCTGGTTTGACCTTAGCGCTCTTGATAAAACGCTTTACGCGACAAAAGATGAGAATTTCCAAAAGGAAGTACCTGCCGCGGTAATTCGAGTTTAATACACTAGCGAAACGGACGAAATGGACGAAAAATTATCAGAAAGAATATTTTCAGAGATAGCTGAAAAATGCAAGAACGGAAGGGAGAAAATTCGCTGAAAAACCGAATTTCTAGAATAGCAGACGGAACGTTGTAACGGAGCGAACACAATGGATATCGGGCGGTGTTAATCCGATTTTAATACTCTTGAAAGGTTAAACTTCGAAATCGCTGCCCATTTTTTCTCCCCCCGCCGATTCGATGTATCCACAGCTCAATGACAATTTAATAAATCCTTTATGCGGCGTTACGAGCTGCGGGCAAGCGCGCCACCAATCCAGGAGAAAGTCACAAAGCGTAATCGAATCAGAATTTTATGACTCATCGCTTGTTCAATTGTATTATTCCGTAGAACGTTGAGTAATGAACACGGGGAACAAATTGGTTGTTATTGTCTGGCCGACCGGTTTGGCAAAATCAACCCGGCAAACCTTACAAAACGAGCTCGTTTGCGCCGATCTCAAATCGTGCTAATACATAATTAGAGGTGTCTGTTTCGCTGTGTGTTCCCAAACAAATCCAAATCTCAACTCGCGCAATTACTAATGTAATGTTCCATTTCTATTTCGCGAGTATATCTTTAATATACAACTCGTGTATTCGAATATACAGTATGTTTCACAAGAGCGTGGACGCGATATTTCTTTAAAGATTAACTTTTTTTGTAAAAAATTGTTTATAATCCGAAAGTAAGTTCAAAACACTAATGCGCGCTCAATTAATCGATTATAGCTCGACACCGTCTAGGCATACTTTCAACTAGTTTTTCTGCACACGTGACAGGTACATATGCTGTACATTCAAAATCGCAGCGCGACAACAGACAAATACAACAATTTAATTAATAGATGGTCCGACGCGTACAGTTACATTCCCCTTTCCTCTGATTTCATATTTCTTGGAGGAGAAGATTTTACGGGAACTCTCGAGGAACAAAAAGGGAAGTCTTCAAGTCCTTCAGCTTTGGTTTTGTTTCTTTTTCAGCAAAGTTGGACTTGAATCGCGAAAGTGTTTTATTAAGGCAGATTTATTATTATTCCAGAACACGTCCTTATTTCCACCATGGATTCTATATCTGTTTCTCCGAGTTCGCTAAAATTTCCTCTTTCTTTCTCTCTCTTTCTTTTCTCTAACGTGGCAAGAAGTTGGATTTCGAGACTTACCAAGTTTGTGCAAACTCTCTCTCGAGTCTATTTTAAAAAGCGTCGAAGCAGATGATACACGAAAACGTGCAATTTTTACGTTTCATTAGAATTTAGATCGGGGAACTTTGTAATTGAATGCGCGCGCGAAAGACGGGGATTATAATCCTTGAAACGAACTTTTAAATTTGATCGCAATTAAAGGCCACCACGGTCGCGCGTACTTCTTTGCTACTGAATTTGACAAAAGATTCAACGTGTTTTTCAATAAAACTAAATTATTTTTCCATTTGCCTCCGAGATCAAATAAATATATTTTTGTAATCCTCTTGAATGTTTAAACGATTCGCTGGCGCATGTTGAATAAGTGATCAACAACACGTAAAAATATATCAAATATTCAAAGCGGAATGCTTATTATAATATTTAGCTACCGTGACGTGTCCTCTATTTTGATTGAAAACCTACCAATTACATTATTAATTATATTAGCCGTACAGATTAACATCGATCGGATTGAGCTACCATATTAACTAAATGAATATTACACATTACTGTTTGTCTCTTGCAAATCGTTTGTACGTACCAACAAAATATAAAAAAAGTGTATTTTTGTATCTCTCGGCGAGACTCTGCAACAAACGCGTAACAATTGCGTATAAATACATTTCGCAGATACACGCGCGTAACGTAAATATCGACGCGATGAAAATAATCCAAAGACAATGGGAACAAAAATAAAATGGGCATGATTAACGTAATTTATTACCAGAGAGAGGTAATAAGGCCAGAAAAAGGCAAGGTAAATAGAACGAAAAAAAAAAAGTCGTCGTATCGTCAGAGCGTATTTTCATCGGCAAGAGGATTCAGATTTCTTTATGAAGGTTGTTCGTTCTTTTCCCCCCTTCGCGATTCCTGTTTGGCTACATTAAGGGACGGGGAGGGGAGGGGGGGGAGGGGAGGGAGCAAATATATTTTATTGCGGAGATGGGCTGCCGTGATAAAAACGGAGAAAAAAAAGGGGGTGGAGAGGGGTTGTATCGATCTCTCTCTCTCTCTCTCTCTCCGGGAACTGGCTTTCGCTTCAAGGTGACTCATTACAAAGTCCGGATTTAATTTTCCGAATATCACCTTACTGTAAGCTTTAATGTTAAATAGTCTCTGGTTATTTTCTTGCTCTCCCCCCTCCCCCGCCCCCTTCCTCCCAGGGAACGTAATACCTATCCCCCCTCCCCCCTCCTCGCCCCCCAGCCCAGCGCTAGACTGATCGATCGATCCGCACCAAGGGTTTAATAACTCTTCCCTACCGCTTGTATTTTTAGCACAACGAGATTGTAATTTGCAAAACGACCGGGCAAACGTTGCCGGCAGAGTCCGGCGTTCGATCAACGTGACTAAACATTTGCATATTTTTGTTACCTCGTCGTCTAACGTATTTTTCTCCTTGCCCCTGCCACCCCGCCTCTCATTACGAGAAACAAGATTAGCGGACAAGCTCGTTAAGGAAACGTGCTGACCGAGATAGAAAAGAACTCCGTCTTAAAGCCTGGTCGAACAATTCAAATTGTTGCGCTCTGCTGCGACGCACCGCGACGAATTTGCTAGACACTTTCTTAAATAGGTTAGGTCGTTTTTGCCAGATATTTTGGCAGATGTTTCATTTGATAGGTTAGGTTTAAGTTTAGGTTAGGTTTAGGTTAGGTTTCTTTTCAGGGCTTGCCACGCAAGACTCTTTTGCTGAATGTTTTATTAAATAGGTTAGATTACACGTTAGTTTGGTACGTTCGAGTGTAAGTTATTTATGGAGAATTCAAAGGTACGGGAATATTTAGAATGCACGAAATGTACGAAAATGTGTAAAATCTCGCGTATCATTTTTTTTTTTTGTACTATATTTTTCCACATTAATCTCGTATATTATTTTTTGTGCATTACATCGTAAATAATTTTCAATCGATAACAACATTCGACGAATATATTTAACAAATCGTACTTGTAACGAGCTCGTTTGGAACAAAAATACGAATTTACACAAACGTCTGTAACTTGGTCGTTACTTGCGATTTATTTTCGAGAGAGATGTTCGCCACTCCCCCCCCGAGAATCGATCGGCCTCCTGTTTGCCTGATTTTCTAAATGGCAGATGACGAAATGAAATTACGACATTTAATAAAGCAGTTTGCTTGGAAACTTTGCAGACGTTTATTCTTTCATCGATCAGTTCTGTGTTCTGGTCGAGGGGCAACTACAAAGATAAAGAGAACGCAGCGATTTAATAAAGCTTACAGGTGGACGGGCAAATAAAGGTGCACGGATGTAAAACTACTTTGTAAAATCTAATTTCACCCGGCAATTCGATTAACCTTTGATCTTATTCGCAATGGAACATTCGCGTGATGTTTAAAGTGGGTCCACAATAACCATCGAACCACGACGAACGAAAATCCCCCCTCTACCACCCTCCCCCGCGCTATTCTTTTTTCCTACCATAATTAATATCAAGTATATTTGTATAATACCGAAACTACCGAAAGACAGTTTTTCATCGACGTTAATTAAATTTGCGATTAATTAAATTTGCAAATTTAATTAAAATTCAACAGAAACTGGAACGGAACTTGAAACTAAAATTCGTAATTAAATTGGCAAATGTCATCGTTTCTCGAATTAATAATTCCAATTAAATTTAATAATTTGAAAATTGAAACTAACTCGAGAAGAAGAAAAAAAAAAAGAAATTATTAAACTCGGCAACTTTTCGCGGGAACGTGTAAACGAAAGGGTGATACACCTGGCTTTCTGACGCGAGCGGTCGTCGTCGGTAGTTCCAGTTGTTGATACATTCTGCGCAAAACGCGCAAAGAAACGAACGAAACACGGTGGAAATTTATTTTTCATTTATCCGTCGTATTTATGCATTCCTCGTTGCGCGAGGATGAAAATATTAAATTTCCCGGCGTCCTTGCAAATTTATAATACATTCTGCCCCGCCGTAAATTTCGCGATAGCTGGGGAATATATCGCAAAAATGGGAGGGAATATTTTTAAATAAACGATAAAACGTTTCCATATTTTCACCGGGACGTTATTTTCGTTCCGCCGAACCCGCGTGTCCGCACGCGCGCACAAAACGTTAATGTATATCGCGCCGCGCCATAACGTTCCATTATACAGGGATTAAGATAATAATATGAACATCAAACTGTCTAGTTATATCGATCTCTGGCTCTATCTCCGTCGCCCTCTCGCGCTCGCCCACTCCCCTTTCTAAATCGAGTTCGTTCCCAAAGAATGTTATATTACACGCGCGTGTCGAAAGCCGCTCGATCTTTCTCCTCCGTGGAGAGAAAGAGAGAGACGCAGGGAGTACAACTTTATAAGTTCCATAAATATTTAACGGAACGAAAACGTAACGCGGGGAATCGTGGAATTTTAAGTACGGTTTATCAGATAAAGCTGGAGGAGGGAACGTGTACATATTTTTCTCTCCCCACTTTCTGCCCCCCCTCCTCCTCCATCCCTCCCTTCCTTCCTCCCTTTTTTGGGGGGTGAGGGGAGGGGATAGGATTAAACGGATTATCGATTTGACCCGACTGTCCTTTAACCTCGTTGCAAGGTGCAACGGGTCATTCATATATATATATATATATATATGTGTGTATATTATATATAATATATATATATATATATATGTATTCGTGTATCGTAATAGAAATTGACCATCGATTCGACATTTGGTTCGTTGGCATTGCTCTCAGCAACGCGCAATCAATGCGACGATCAACCGAATGCGAGACACAATGATAAGCCGTCTCTATTTTCGCAAATTGGTCTTTCGCGTTCGTAGTTACGATATACTAACTGGGAAGAAACGAAGGCTGGAAATATGTTCGAAACGCAGCCGTTGAGCCATAATGTTATTAAAGTAACGAAACGTCATGTATATCGCCAACCTAACCTAATGCTCGTATTATAATCTGCTTAACCGTTAGATGTTGAAAAACGAAAAGATACACTGTGTACATGTACGAGTGATAATGAAATATTGCGAGTCTGTCTGAAATAATAACGACGATAAAACGCTTGCACGTTCGCTGAGATCGTGCTTTTGCGTGGTGACGAAAAATCTTGATACACGAAAAACAGTCAACCAACGTAGAAGGGAGATCGTTTTCTTTCAATTAAGAGTAGAAAACTCGGTCAATTAAAATTTTCATTTTCAATTCAGTTTTTACTCGATTCATTGGACTTTTAATTCTGAACTTGAAAGAAAAGCGCGCGCAACCTTTTTACGAATCGTTTGTTCCTCCATTTCGAAAACATTGACAGTGAAGCTCTTCGTACACAGGCTACCAGTTCTGACTCACACGAGTACACGTCGATCAGAAAATTTCCTCGTCGGGCACCTCCGGAGAGAGGACGCGCGTTCGCAGATACATTTGGTACACGCTCTCATTTGCATTCGGCGTACGATACGAAACGCGATTACGTCGAAGAAAAACACGATGTAACGCAACTAAGATTACGTCCCATTAGTGCAATTAGTAGACACGAAATAACAACGCTCGAATGCGGTAATAAAATGATGAATACGCCGAGGTTAACGACAGAGTGTCGTGGAGAGAGAAAGAGAGAGAGAGAAGAAGGAAGGGAGAATTCGTAACGTCAATAATAACAGTGGCCGCGTAACGAGGCCAAGAAGGGAAGACGAGAAGATTGTCCGGCAAACTGATCGTACAACTTTTGTACCGCACTGTACTCGCCGAGTGGTAGCTATCATACACACGATTCCATCATATACAATTCGCGTCTGAACCTCGACCACGACCAACCGCGCATTATAAATAACTTTCAATATCGTGATGTGTATCCACTTGAAACTGCACACAACGTAGTCCATGTACTCTAAGCTCCAACAAATTGCAAATCCTCCGCGAAATTATTTGCATGTATATATATATATATATATTTTCATATATATAAACAAGCATTTCCTACATCTACGGTGGATCGCGAAAGCGATTTGAACAATTATCACAGAAAATTATTATCTGCATCATTGCGTACGTTATGCAAGATATTTTCATTTTCATAATTTCATTAGCACTATAACGAGATCCCATTATCGTATCTACACGAGAATTAGTAGATATTTAACAAAAACATTACGCGCCACAGAATATGAACAGTCGCGTTAAATAAATTATAATTAATAATAATAAGCGTTAAAGTCTTGATTGATGATTAACTAGTGTAATTTTATATACAATAGTTCGTGACTCATAATAGTTAGCATAATGCGAAGATAATCGAACCTCGTTCCCAGTGAAAGATTTCGAATGTTATATTCGAGAATATACATGTACAATTATTGCGAAATACTTTCACGTACGCGTTTAATATGATTTGATGGGCCGTTAATGGAATCACCAGAGAGAAAGAACAGAAATTCTATACAGAGATCTATACAGAGATCTAAGATTTCTACGTATACTAAAAGTTTCCCAAGACAAACTATACACGCGTGATCAACCGTGTAATCAAATTGTGTCTAAATGACCATTAGCTATCCGTCAACTCGATCGAAAAATTCAGCATCGATACGACGCTAGATAGACGCTAGATAAGAGTATCGCACACATACCCGCGTGTCGTGTGTCTCTCGCGAGTACTTGCCCCGAGAAATCTTTTATCTCGCGGCATTTATTTATGCGCGGACATAGTACGCGTCACAGTCGAGTATTATATACATAATATACACGCACAGCTGTACACCGCGAGGAAATTATGCGACTGCGTTACAGCGAATCGAATCACTCGCGTAATTTCAAATGATAATAATGTTCGCGAGAAATTCCGATCCCACGGCATTTCCTCCCTCCCCGCTTCCCCCCGCTCCCCGTTCGGCTATCAACGTCCCCGTCTTTTCACTCCGTCCGTTTTCTCTTTCGCCCGATGTTTTCGTCCGGACAAGACCACGTATATCACGTGACACCGCGTGTAAGCGATACAACGTATATAAGCAGGCAAAGTGACAGCGCAAACTGAATGGAATTCTGGTAATTAAACGGATCTTTGAATGAACGATGATAGGCTATTCGACTGACCCGAGATAACCTCGCTGAGATAATGAAATTCTTCGATCCGACGAGTTTCTATTTGCTCCTCTCTTTGCTCGGTTGGGTTATTAATGCGTTCGTAGAGTTTTACACGCACCGAACCCTCCATGTGTTGAATTCAATACGCTCACCGGTCGTTCTTGCTTGTTAATCTTTTCCGCTTTAAGGAACAGCAGTGCGCGTATGGTACAGTGTAATATCTAGTACGTACAGCGGAGTCACGTGTGTCTGTGTGCGCGCGCACGTATTCGACTCGAAGAAGCTCTGCCGGTAGTACAGTATCGTCAAAAAGTTGACGAAATTCTCTCACTGCCTCAGTGTGTGGAATGTTTCACGATACTTGTAATACCACGTTATCGCGTCTATAAATTGCGAGGAGTGCAAACAAAGAAAAAGCAAAGGATAGAAATTCAATATGGTTATCGATGATAAAAAGAACGTACGACACAAAGTACACTTTCGTTGAACGTTTTCGTTTTATTGCTCTTTACGGTGGACTTTTTGTCACGCGTTCGATTATCCAATGTATATGGAACGACGTTTTATCACGCGCGAACGCCATGCACCGTAATTAATTATAACTCTGTGCGTCATATCATTCGAAATAACGCGAGATTACTCGAAACCTACCGCTCTGAATTTCAGACGAGCGCCCGTAGGAATATTGTTTTAGAGGAAATTAGAGTTTCGGTGTAACTCGAGATGTACGTAACTTGTTTAATATTTGATCGGTGTACGCTTGCCTGGTATTAAATATAAAACGTTTTAAACATTTGGAAAATTTCAATGTTCAATTCAGCGAGTTTTTACACTCGCGGAATTTCGAAATTTTCAAATTTTTATATATCGAAATCCTTCAGTCTCGATCAGTTGGAAAAAATTTCGGAAATTTTGACACGCTGAAAAAAATTCTTGATTTAGCGCACGTGAGTCGATATAATTTTCAAAACGATCGGCCAGATATTCGTGGAATGCTCGGCGGAGCGCTCGAGGGCAACGAAACGTGCAACTACAGCTAAAAGCAAAATTAAGAGGGAAATTCTTTCCAGATTGATACCGAACAATAACCATTTGCCTCCAGTCCTCTTTTTTTCTTCCTATCTTTAATACGGCTGATGTTTTCCTTCGCTTTCAGCTACGTAGCAGCTGAGTCAGCCGAAGAATGATTGCACCAGCTGTACAACCGGCACGAAAGCGCATCGCTAATTAATTATTTTCCTGCGGATGATAAAGGGCTACTGGCCTGTTTCTTTGTAAATTAAGAGTCACCCCCCCCCCATTCTCCCCGTAGAGTACAATGCGTTGTACATTGAAATAAATTTCAACAGCCTTCCATAAAATTCTGATTAATTCGCGCCCAATTGAAAATATAATAAAGATTAATTAACCATAATATTCGCAAAGTTTATTTATTACTTTCTCCAAACACGTTTGTTCGTGCATTCGTGTTTTCTTTATCTCAAAACACGTCCGGATATCAAACGCGGTACATTACGCGCCACATAGTGCGTACACACGCTACATAAATACATGCGCGTGTACATAGCTTGCGAGAACGCGTCTCACTCACTGTCGTTTCGTCACAGTCGCGTGTAATTACGTGCGCGTGTTGGTGAGCAACTGAGCCGGTAAGGAAGACCGCGACACCTGTACACATCGCTGAATAGCGACGGATATAAAAAGATTCAAGGCGTTCCGAACGCGTATCGAAGATTATGAGGAACAGTGTTGGTTCAACAGTTTGATAACGCCGGGAGATTGATTTAATGCCGGGAGAAAACGACCGACTGTAATTATTTCAAGTTGCTCGCTCGCTCGCTCGCTCGCTCGCTCGCCCGGGTAGGACCCGATACAGGACCCTCCGGATTTATTGATATATTTTACATTCCGGCTTATTTTAACGAGCAATTATATTAATAGACGCGACGTTAATAATAGCGCCGCGAGTAACACGTTACGTATACGCGCGGCAGAACGAAAGAATTTGAACACGTATTAACCATAAATAAGACGAAACATCTCGCGGCGAAATTATTTATTATCGTTCAAGTATCGTACAACCGGCATACATTCCTATTCCCACGCAGAACGTACGTACTTTAGAAGTTGAATCTTGCGTTCCTCTTTTTCTTACCGCTACTACACCATCCCGCCGGAATATTGAATTTTTTTTATAGCCAAGCACGTTATGACTCAGTGATGGGAATACAGCGACTCGAGTAGTCTAAAATATACAATGGAATATTCCGCGTGTATCCGAATAAAGTCTGCCGAAGGTTCGAAAATTGTCAAAGGACCTTGAAACCCTCTCCGCTTTTCGTTCGGCATAGGAGGGTCGTAATTTAAACTAACCGTTATTTCAAATCTCTCTTCTTCCCCGCTTCTTTTTTTTCTTTTTTTTTGTGCTCAAAGTAACGCACATCCGTTTCATCCAGTTTTAATGACGAAATAAATCCATTAAAATAAGACGAAATTATCGTCGCGTTTGCGAAACGATATATTGTTATTTTACTCTGTCGGTAAACAAGGGAACGGAAAAAGCAAATGAAACGAGCACCAAAAAAAAAAGGAGAAAAAAAGAAAAAAAAAATAGTGGAACAAACATTTGCGAACGTCAGTTACATCTGCAAACAACGCGTGAACACTTCACAGCTGTCAGTTATAAACCGGTGTGTCCACCTCTAAACGCTTTTGCCCCTCCCCTCTTTTGATAAATATTTTCATACAAATGTTAAAAATTTATCGATTGGGTGTGCCAACTGCATCGAGATGTAATAGACACCTGTCTCGGACCGGCAACGAAACGCCCATACATTTCTCTTTTTCAAACGTGTTACGTTATTATTATCAAGTTTAACGAGGTGAAATTTTTTTTTCTTTTTTCTCGACGTTTTGCCATATTTTTCAAACGGCGAAGCAAAAATATCTCCGCTTCGTTATTCTTCTCGTGAGAGAACTAACCTCACGCGACAGAGATCGGATCGAGAGAGAGAGAGAGAGAGAGAGAGAGAGAGAGAAAAAGGAGAAACTAGCGAGAGGCTGTCAATACTATGCAAGAGCATAATTTTAGATTAACGATAATTGTAAACGATTATTGTAGCTTAATCATGCTATACCTTACATCCTATTATCGCGTATGACTTGTAGGTTCATAAATATTTACAGCGAGCTTGGAGTTTAAATTTATAACGTTCGAGTAAACACGAACGCACGTTGGAAGAAGAGACGCGAGCGCGCGAGCGCGCGCGCGCGTGTGTGTGTGTATAGCGCGTGCGCGCGCGCGCAAGCGTGAGCGCGACCACCCATGTGACGAGATCGTTGGAAGGTCGAAAGCGTTCCGACGTTTTTCTCCATTGCTCGTAAACTGTAATACGTCCGGCTAAATTAACTAATTTCCAAAGCGCGATATCCGTTTCGATCGTCCGTTATTCCGTCAGTTTATTAATATCCCGATACTTGGAATCTACAGTACGATCGATCGAAATATTCGCGAGAAAGTGCGAGTCGAATTGGGCGGGCCGAACCAAGATGCTCGGAGGCGTCTAAACATTCATTAAGCGAGGAATAAGTTGGTTCGTTCGTGCTACGAATCCCCGGTGTATTTCTAATTTTGATTTAACGAGTTTATTCGTGTCCAACTGCTCTTAAATACATAGACAAACACGGATAAACAAATATAACCTCGCGTAATAGATTGCTCAATTTTATTATATTTCATTCGATTTAATTAAACTCACGCAATTTGATCAAATTCTTCTTCCACGAAGAGAGAGAGAGAGAGATTTCATACAGGGCTGAAATATTTTTCAATTTTTTTTTCTTTTTTTTTTTTTTCACCGTGACTACCGGTTTTATTATTACATTTTATTAAAAATATTTCTCGCAATGAGAACACAATCACGCAGTTGATTGACGCGTTGTCGAAGTAATTGCGATAGTTATTCCCGGGCGCGACTATCTCGATATGTATAAATTGTCGAGGACGGGGGGGGGGGGGGGGAGAAAAAAAGTTCATCTCTTTGAAATCGCATGAAATAATAACGTTATCAAAATACAAGCCGTTATTAAATTATAGTGAGAAATAACCGCTTTGGGCCTGAATAGCGAGGGTCACCTTTTTTCCTATTATTGTGAAACCCTCTCTGAGCACGCCGGGGAAATATTGTCCGTGGAGGGAAGCGCGAGACCAAGCGCCCGGCGACAATAGTTTCGCCGCGTGGTAAACTGCCAAGGACGGTACATAGGCGGCTGCATCGGTGGCTGCATTCTCCGCGCCTTTCTCTGTTTTCGCCCCGTATCGCACGAGAAAAGCAACAGATTTGCAAATGAATAGGTCGAAAGACGAGAAAAAAAAAGTAACGCTGCCTGATTTTAAAATTTCGTTCCTCTCGCCGCGGTGGTCCCTCCCTCCTCCTTTTCAAATTTCTCCGCCGCTCGAGAAATTTCCAAAGGGGATACACGTTTCATTCGGACAATATTTTTTCTCCTCTCGATCCCTCTCGTGTGACGTAACTGAATCGAATGGAAGAACAGGAAAAATCACAAAATCGAAATAAAGAGACCGTAATGTCCTCTCGATTTATTAGTCGCGCGATACGAGGTACAACGACGTACAATATTTTCATCTTATTTTTCCCATTGAGAGGCGAATAAACGACGCGAATAAAGTTTCGCCAAAAACGAATTTAATTCCAACGATAAATTCGCCGCGTTCTTAAATAAATAAGAGTCCCGACGTGCTTATTAAACGATGTTTTCTAACAATCGTAATCCCCTCCGGGAATAATTATTATTCAGGCGAAACTATTCTCGGTTTCCATTTAGATCCCCGGGCTTTTGTACTCTCGTTAAATTTCAAACAACGAGCAAAATCGAGGAATTAATTATAAGAGCGCGAAACGTGTATGACCGAACAAAAGGTTTACGTAATGAAAATGATATCCGCCGTGGCAAATGAGAGAAAGAGGGAGAGCGAGAGAGCGAGAGAGAGAGAGAGAGAGAGAGAGAGAAAAAAGAACAAAGATATTTTCGCGTAGGTCGGTCGCCAGAAGCGATTTGTCATCTCGTAAATCATAAATCGTACCTCGGCCACGATTTTACGATTTACATCATCGTAGGCACCGAAAGCGGAGCGTCGAAAACTACGGCTCACTACGCCAATGGGTTTAAACAGACTGCAGGCTTGCCTGTATCACCATTGGCGTATAACGTCCCACTAATCGCCGCTCTGTTTGTCAACGTAATACGTTATCTGGCTGATCGAATGATTTTCGAAGGAAATAAATTAACAACGTAATTAAAGAGCAACCGTGTATCGCGATTGTATAACCGTTCCACGCTTTTGTCCGTACGAAAATTTTTCTCTCTTTTAATGTTGGTTGGTAATTGAAACACGCCTGTCGCGAATCGATATCGAATTTGAATGAGAAGCTGTTTCTATTTTACTCGTCGACTGCTTTAATATCGTTGAATTTATGCACGCCCTTACGAGCGAAGAAACACACAGTTTAAAATATATCGTCGAAAATTGAATTTTAAATACTTCAAATCGAAGTGCGACGACTTGGAAAATTGGAATTAAATTGCCAAATGATCGAACAAAGAAATTCAAGTGGATTAATTTAAAAAGAAATTTGAGAAATTTAAGAAGGAGAAAAAGAAAAAACGTAAAAGTTCCGAAATTTCTTTTCACGAATTTCTATAGTCCGGATACTTTTTCGCGCTGAAAAATCGTCAAGTTCACGACTATGCAGAACTCATAAAGAGAAATGCACGGTACGTATGTGTGTTGTGTATATTACGTGAATACTAAAGCCTTGTACACTCGACGTTGCCTGTTTTAATTCAACGCGGTCCCGGTGATAAAGTTATTCAGGTAAGTTTTACAAAAATGTATAAACATTTGCTCGAAACGAAAGTACCTGGCGAACTGTATTTCATTAAAATATATCCTTCGAACAAATGAACCGGGGCCAAACTGGACGTTTTATTTTCCCCCCAAAGATAAACGGACGAATTAATTAAAATTTTTCCTTAAATTCAGCCGTTTCGCATTATCATTCAGTCGCGCCGGTTATTATTTTGCGAATTATTTTCAACGAGCCGGCAGCTTTCATTATATTCGTAAAATTCTCGTCCGCTATGGAATTCAATCTCGTTTACAAAGAAAGGAAGATCATCAAGCTCTCGGGAACTCCTGAAGAGAAATTTATTTGAAAGGAGATATTATTCGTTTCTTCTTATTTTTCTCTCATTTCTTCTCGCTCCACTTTTTCCTCGCCTCCACCTTTCCTCTTCTCCGCCTCTCCCTCTCTTTTTCTCCGTTTTTCTTCTTCGGCCTAACATGTTGTGCCGATAATCGTGATTTCTTTTTTGCCGTCTGAGAAACGTTTATCAACATCTAATTTTCATCGTCGTTGAAAATTTTTCTCGCTTCCGATTCAATTCCTTTCGGCGGATGGAAGGACTCGAGAATTTCACGATCGCGATAAGAGATTCTCTCAAGTGTGTGACACGTTCCTCTCCTCTCGCGATTAATTACTCGCCGCCACAAATTCGTTTTAACAACAGCGTAACAACGATCAATAACGAAACGACTTGGAAAAGGAAAAAAAAATATGCATGCTCGCAACAGAGTGATTGACATTAAAACGAATTCGTATAAAAACTTTTACTTCGTCGTATTATAATCGCATTCGAATTTCTCTGATACAAATTTCATACTTCATTCGTCGGCAGTTCTAGCGTCAACATGGCCATTTATGATCCTAATAATTCATCGACAGTTGAATAAATTAGCCGGCCCCTCGCTGGAGTTGGCAACTTCCATTCAAGGCCATTTACAGCTCTCTAAAAGGTCAACAAACTTCATTTTCTCCTCTCTGGCGAAAAACAAAAGGAGAAAAGGAAATAGGAACGCATCGGGCCCCAATGACTGAAACAACGTTTCACGGGTTCATCGCGCGCGAGAAACAATCTTTGAAGTCCGTCGCTAAGTGCGAGTAATTAGGCGGAGCTAGTTCGCACCGGGACATAATCGTCCCAGGACAAATAATCTTTCGCGAGTCCGAATGGCGCGTTAACAACTAGCCCGAGCTTCGCGTGCAATTAGCTATGATTTTCAAAGTATCGCGTTACGAGAAACAAGAGATTCGTATCTGAAGAGCGACGCCGCTATAACTATCCTCCGAGCGCGATTTAAAGAACGCCTTTCAATCCTCCCAGTCGAGATTTATTCCGGTTCTTTCCCAACTGCCAACTGTCATACTATGTCCTAGTTTTTCGAAATCTATCCCTAGAGATGGGCTCGAATACCTCACAAGTAGGTTCGAACGTTTTTAAAGCGCGTGCGTCAGAAATTTTTCATTGCTTTTTAAATATTGGGATTTTCAAACGTTGCGTACGCGTCAAGAGTCGCCATTGTCGGTATGCGCATGCGCCTGATGCGCATGTGGCTAACGCGCATGCGTCTGACTAATATGAGACATGCAGTACAGATTCAATTTGACAATTGATGGAAAAAACAATAATGAAAAAGGATTAATGATATATTTTCTAGTACAGATGTTATATTTTTAATGTTAGATTTAATACCATCCCTATCCATCGCCAAACCGAGACCAAGTTTTCTCCTACTAATTAACGCGGCATTTTTATATCATTATTTCGACACCTAACCTAACTATTTTCCCGCTAAAATGTCGTCTCTCCTACTTTTATTTAAATTTACGAAACAGTCCGTGTTCTTTCTCGTGTTTTTCTATCCTTTTGTGGACACACGTTCTTTTAACTCTGGCAACGTAAGATTTTTTTTTCTCTCAAGGTTAGTTGATTCGAGTAATTATCTAATTTCCTTTTAGACAGTGAGAAAAATTTTTCGCGAACGCAGCGCATTCTCCAATTACGCTGAGATATCTTTACTTCTTCTTTTTCTTTTTCTAGCTTTGAAGTTAAATTTTTGAACGACTGACATTAAGGAAATTAAACGAACGTTTTCCTGAGGCTGAGGTATTTTTCAACGAAATCTTGATCGTAATTCGCTCGTTTATCGAAGAGGAAAAAAAATACTGCAAGTTCTTCCGAAGGCAGAGGAAGAACAAAGACACTCGAACGTCCACTTTCGAGTTCTCTTTCTCTTCGGAACGAAAGAGAGTTTTTGTCGACAAACGAAATTTTATCGGTGAAAAAAGACCGGTTTCTTTTTTTGGAACGATAAACGCGCAGATTATGTTTACCAATGAGGGGAAAAAGTGTTCCCTGTAAAAGTTCTTGATTTCGAAGCGAGTTCCGTTCTCGATTATTGCTTCTTTTGAAACGATAAAAAACACATTAAGTCATTAACTTTTTAGAGCATTTAATAGAATTTCATGACTATCAAAGAGTCGCGGTTATTAAACGTAAAAATATAACTCGTTGCCGGCGAATCGCTTTGATCTTTTTCCTTTCAAAGCTCCGAAAACGATTTAATTAAAAAATATTTCATTTGTTTCCCTTTCTCTCTCTCTCTCTCTTTTTTCTTTTTTTTTTTTTTTATTAAATATATATATACACTGCTTTGGCTACAACGCGAATTTTCCCAGCAGAGAAACAAAAATAGAAATAAACCGTTTCGTAAAAAGAAATAAACTCCGAGTGTTCTTTGTTTGTTAAAAAATTGATATCATAGCGTTCGAGATCCTTGGAAATTTCACAAGTACGAAGGCCATCGAGAAAAAAGAGAGAGAGAGAGAGAGAGAGAAAAAAGAAGCACAAACTTTCTAATTTTTATTAAAACAGCGCGCGACGCAATGCTATTACTCCAACGGAGATAAAACGAAAAACTTGGTAACATTGTATTATAAAGAGCGGTGCATGAATTGCAAATTTTCACGTATACGCCAAGAACTTTAATAATAAACTCTCCGTGTCCGTGTGTGATTAATAATTATCATTCGGAGTATTTCTCCACGCGTTTCCAGCGATTTCGACTGAAATACAAATATTTAACGGAAACGTTGTGCCACCATTAAATCGAATTTCAACGAACGGCGAATTAATTGAAACGGACGAACACAATTAAACGTGAGAACGACGAGGAGGCTATATTCCTTTCGACTAGATAGCTGAAAAAAAAAAAAATAAAATAAAATCCAAGTAATTTCGTTTTAATTGGCAACTTAGCATTCATTAAATCGCATGAGAGTCCGAGAATGAGAGACATGCACGCTCGGCTTGCCGTTATAACCAAAGCGTTCTATCTGCGATTAATTAATGTTTCTAATATCCTTGCTTCTTTTTTTTAATATCTCGAATTTTACTTACATCGAATATGTTACCATCTGTAAATATTCATAAGAACGTAATATCGGTATTTATAAGAATAAATATTCAGTATTTGAATATATTATTGAATATAATTTCACAATGAATGTAATGATGATCATGATCTTGCAGAGTCAACGAATAATGTGAAATTCAAAGTCAGAAAAGGCAGAAGATGTTATCTGATCTGCATTTTAGAAAACAACATCGAAATCGAAAATAAATATTAATAAATATTTTGACGAAAATAAATGGAAAACTATATTAATTTCTCGAAGTCTCTTTAATCAAATAAATATTTTGACGAAAATAAATCGAAAACTATATTAATTTCTCGAACTCTCTCGTTAATCTCCCGTCTCGGTGATAAAAATTTACAAAAACAATTAAACAATTTACAAAAAAAAAAAAAAAGAAAAAGAGAAGGAAGAAGCTGGAATCGAACAGTCAAACGCGTGAATTAAATTACGTTTCATCGAGGAAATAATTGTGCCACGTGTTTCGATCAATTTCCCAACGCCGTTCGTCATTGATTCACGGTACTCAGATACGGCTGGTAGATCGATACGGACGTCGAAAGTGTTCCGGTGCTACTAAAAGGTACTGGCGTAGCAAAAGAAAGGTTGGCGTTATACTTTCGCTGGATGTACGGTTGCGCGAGATTATTATCGATCGAGGCCCCGGAGCTGAATTCCCAAATAACGCCGCCTTTGTTTTCCCTCGGCGACAAGGGCCCCGTATTAACTCGAATTTCCATCCTTCTTCTTCTCCTTCCCCCCCTTCCCCTGTCGCCACCTTTTCTCACTCTGTGCTTCGAGCTTTTTCGAAGCGACGTACGTGTACATCGGGCCAAAAAGAATCGCGCAAACTGATTTAATTAGTTAATCTTTTAACGCTTTTTCTTACAATTTCTAACCACCTCTCAGGCTAACCCGAAACAAAACTCCGCCGCCTCGATTACGCTCGCGAATCAATCGTACCGTTAAGTCAATACTCGAGACAAGTTTTCAAGACGCATTGATAATTAACACTATTAACGAAACGTTCTTTAAAGGAGGATATTTTAAAACCGAGAGAGTAACAACGTCTTTTCAGAAGATGATCCAATTGATCAATGAATTTTTCGAATGGAACAAAATATTTTCAAAAAGTGGATGATGTATCTTCTACGAAGGATATTTATATAAGAAATATAATGAATGACGCGAGTATTAAACTACGAAAGAATTTGAAAATTAAATATTTTTTTAAACCCGAACTTTGCCCAGATATTCAGTAACGAGCTATGCAAGCATTGGCATAAACAAGATAAACGATGCGAGATAAAATAAAATAAATTAACAATAAAACAAGTACCAGCGTTCTAATCAGTTAGACAAAGCAAAATATAATCTTGCTGGATGTTGGCAAAGTCGCCGTCATTTTATTTAATGCCGAATTACCACGATAAATTTGTAGCTTGCTAATGCGAGCGTCGCGCGAGCGCCGATAAGGACAATACAAAGATAACGTCCGGCACTTGTCGTTCCCAATTTGAAAGTGTCGTATTAAATCGCGCCTCCGAAGTGCAACTGCGACCGCATCGATCTTGCAGAGATGCTTTTTGCTGCGAGCCAGTGACACCAAGTCCGAACGATCGAGCACGCGTCTCCCTCCTCCTCCTTGATCTAACAATTTACAACGCCGATTGATCATCCGACGAATCTTGAATCTTGAAGATTAACATTGTTTCTTGCCTTTGTGCGCTCGAACGAGTTAAATCGTCGGAACGAATTACGAATTACGCCTGTCTGAGAAATTTCGGCCTACGAATTTTCTCCGGTTGTGGAGGAAGAAAGAAAGAAACGCGAGAGAGAGGAAGAATGAAAGAGAGGAGGAAAGTGTAGCGAGTAACCGAAGGAAAAGGAACTGGGTTTTAAGAGCTTTTGCCATTGGATGGGTCGGATCCAGCTTGTTTTCAAAAGACACACTCGCTACGGGTAACCCCTCTGAATACCAATTAACGTGAATTACGTGGGTACATGGAATTCGAGACCGTACTTTGTCTCCGTCTCTCCGTCACCCTTCTCACTCTCTCTCGCTCTGTCTTTTCCCTACGCGGAGGCCCAGCATCTCCGTCTTTGTCCTTCTCTCTTGATACTTTCTCGCGCGACTCGTAATTAATTTGTGGTGGTCCAGACGTGGCGAGGACGCACATACACCCTTCTTCTCTTTTCTTCTTTCCCCCTGCTTCGTTCCCTCTTTTTCTTCGAATGCGATTTCTAGTCTTATTTAAATTAAACTGAAGTTTCGGCGTGACCTCTGAGTTTCTCGTCTCAATTTTTGCGACAGTCAAACAACACTATTTCTGGATCATTTGGATAATTCCGATAATTTATATCAGATTGTATTTGTTTTTTTAAATATTATTTTTAATTATTATTTATCACATTTGGTCAGACAATTTACGTTTTAATTATGCTTTGTACACTTCGAGATTTTATTAACAATAAAATTCTAAACGCAATTTTAATTTTTTAACAACGATCCATTACCGAACGAAATTACGTTTCTGTGTTACAATTGAATTTCTCTTCCTTAAAACGCGGTTTTCCCGGTCTTATTTAAAAGATTTCCTTCCTTTCCTCGTTTATCTTTCCTCCTTCTTTCAAGTTGCTGAGATTTTACTTGGCTCGGACGATCGAAAATTACGCAGCTTTTCTACAATTAACTGGAAAGGTTAATAAATATCCGCGGTGTTTCACTCTCGTTTCGCCCCCCTTTTTCTTCCTTCTTCCGTCGCAGTGACGGCGTGCACTTGACAGCCGCGATAAAAATCATACGCGCACCGATGTAAAACAGTGGTAGTTTAATTGGCGTTGTGTTGCGGCACGCTATGATGAATTAGAACGATTTTAAATACGCTGACGTTCTATTACGTCTCGAAATGTATCTCATTCTACACACAGTCGGCCGCAAAAATACACAAGTACGTTCGTTGAATTGAAAACATCGTAGCGAAGATATCCGATTGTTTATTAAAAAAAAAAAATTGAAACCTGAAGATTTATTTTAAAATAACGACACTTTTCTAAACTCTCAATTTCTCTCTTAAGATTGCGAAGCAATTAAATCAACTGATTTGTAGGCTAAGTTATCAAAATTCCTGAAATTTCATCTACTATTATTATTATCAAGTTTAAAAATTTTTTTAATAAATTAACAATGATAACGTCAGTTATTACATAGCCTAAGAAAATTAATAGCCACTTTGCTCCTTTTTATCTTTCCGCGAATACCGATCGACAAATGTATCGATAGTTTCGCGACCGAAACTGTGACATCGCGCCGTGTTTTAATTAAACACCGAGTATTTTCGCGCGTAACAACGATCGAAGTGTCGGCGATTCCTCCTCCAATCCACGTTTCACAAAGCAAGCCGTAGAAATTGAAAAGTTACGACGAGATTGAGATAAAAACCGCGCGGGTATTCCTTCCGAGATCATCGCCGGCGAAATTTTTTAAGAGCGAGGAACTTATTCCCTCTCTCGTAAATTTCATCTCCACGCAAGTTGGTGGAAAATTTTTAATACGAAAGTGGAGGGGAGGGTGGGTGGTATGAGAGTCGGACTGTTCCTTCGTTCATCGATTTCATGCAAAGTTATTCTGTTTGCCTGACTTCCTCCCGAAAGAGAAACTCGCTGCACAAATTACAACATTCATTCAATTAAACTTTAGTTATACCGTGCAGTATTAAAACGCAATTTCAACATTCGCGTTATTCAAACACGGGTCGATCTTCCCTCGGCGAAATCTAAAATTTACGCTCTTAAAAGCAAAACAAAAGGGCGGGGAAAAGAGGAACGGGCGAGTCCCTCTAGCGGCAACGTTGCTGATGAATTAATTCGCTCTAATGTTTTTACATTCACGAGTATATTTCTCAAAGAATTTCGCTGAAATCTAATAAAATGGCGTCTACATTCTGTGTGAATTTTCTGCAAGAGAGAGAGAGAGAGAGAGAGAAAGAGTCGAATATTCGCGAATATTTACGAAATTCTTTTTTTTTTTTACGTAACATTTCCGGCAAAAATATTTGACATAACGATATTTGACGAACTGGTGATCGAATTCACCGAAATCTATCCGACGAACCGAACGAACTTGGAAAGTCTCCCGGACTGGCGTGACACCACGATTTATGACTCATCGACGACAGGAAATTACCGCGCGAACGGATTAATCACGTTGCCATAATTGTTTCCAATTTATTCGATTCTCTTACCTAGGTCAGATTGATAACACCGTCACGAATGCGCGTATTTCATTTATTTCGCCTCGATACAAAATATCACGCGCTGTTCTTTCGATTTTAATACTCGTGCCGCCATGTGTCTTGTAAATTCGTATGCGTCGCCATACGTTCGAAAAAAAAAGAGAGAAAAAAAAAAGAATGGGATTTCACCGTAATAAAATTTCGTTGGGACACAAATTAATACCAGGCTAGTAGAGTGCAATCACGTCGTTTGCCATCTGGTGGGAAAAATCTCGAGTTGCTTAAACGCGTTTCACGAACGCTTAAACAGCTACTAAGAATTCACTTTGAACACCCTCTCTCGGTGACCGTGGAAAAAAAAGAAAAAAGAAAAAAGAAAAAAGAGAAAAGAGAAAAGGAAGAAAAAAAGGGAGCGGATCGTACAGTCCGTTATAAATCGTGAGAGAAAATCCGGTTTTCTGTTTATTATGTAGGAGTATAAAACCTATTCTGATGTAATCACAAGCGTAGATCAAATCGTCTTATTAATACACCCTTGACGTAGGTGCTCCCCTCCCACCCTCTAGTCCCAAAAGATCATCCCTGAAGTCATTATCGTCCCTCGGAAAAAGCAAAAAAGGATACGTATATATGTGCCGGTAATGGGAATTCACCCCTGTGAAAAAAGTTGGTTTCATGGTCGGGAGTCGGGGTCTCGAGTATTGACAATGAATAGTTTTCTTCCGTGGCAAAAGACTGGCTGCGTGGTGGGGCGACTACGGGCGAGAGAGAGCACGCGTACTCGAGTCGGAACGAGAGAGAAAAGGAAAGAGAGAGAAGCATGTGCTTGGTCACGAGTGAGACGGAAACGTCGTCAGTGAAGGGGAAGGGAAAACAGAAATATAGAGAGATAAAGACACATGGAGAGACAGACCGTGGAGTGGATGGGTAGGGGAGATGGTAGACGAAAGAGAAACACAGAGAGAAGAGTGAGAGAACAAGGAAGAAAGCGATGGAGTTACAGAGCAAGAAGGCAACGAGGAGTAGGAGAGAGAAAGATGGAGCGATTCGGGATGGAGGGGAGAAAAGAGCGGGCGAGGGTGGGGGAAAATTTGATAGGAGGGATGAGTTACCATGGAAACGCGTCGTACTCCCAACCAGCTCAGATAGGATATACAGGTATATATGTGTTTACATACCTACATTAGATACATACATTATAGTATTATACGGCACATATACAAGATACTCGTACGAGAAGAGCCGTAATTTGTAAGTCGATTTCCTCTTTTTTCTCTCTCCCTCTCTTTCTCGTTCTACACGTCGCAGTGCAGCGTAGAACGAGAACCAGAAAACTGAATTTGTATAACTTTCAAAATTAATATTCGATGGCTATATCTCTCCTTTCTTCTCCAAGAATGGAAGAGCTCTCTCGGGAGTATATTCCGACGATTGATACCGGGTACGCTGTTAAAAATAAAGGTTCTTTTTTGTACCACGTTCGATTTTCTCTCTCTCTCTTTCCTTTCCTTTTCTTTTTTTTTTTTTTTTTTATTTTATATTATTTCATTTCTTTCCTTTTTACATTTTATTTCTCGCGAAATAACTTTAGCAATACGCCCGCCGGCTTGGTAAAGTTTATTGGCATTCGCGTTATACGAACAAAAGTACTCTCGTTTTTAATTAATTTCAATTTTGTAATGTTTCGAAATGAAATTCGCGAGAATGTGGATGAACAAATTTTAGTTAACGGTGAAATTAAATCTATTGAAAATAACGGTGGCAACGATTTGAAAATTAAAAATAATGTTTATTAAAAAAAAAAAAAAAAAAAAGAGAGAAAAAAAGGAGAGAAAAAGTAAAAACAGGAGGAAAACGGAATAATTCAACAAAAGAGAAATATACAATCTTCTATAAAATTTCATTTTTGAAATTATTTTCGAGTGAAATATGCGGAGGGAAACGGGTCGAGCGAAAATTCCAAAAATCCATTTTTAATTCTGTGTACGTTCAATAAACATGACAGATGATGTAACGCTTTCAAAACTATTATTTCACCGTGCATGTTTATATAATATATAAATTGTACGCGTACGTTATTGCACATACGCGCACATCATTACACGCAACGATGATTGCGTGTCCGTGCGATACGCGTGTAGATAAAATACGTGCACATACACACAAATAAAAATAATTGATCGCGTTGGAATACGGTCGCGCATAAATTTAGATCAATCCGATTGACTCCTTATTTGCACTGTCAAAGGCGAAAATCAGGAACAAGGTATGCAAAGATGAACGATTCATGGGTCAATGAGGCCTTAGAGATACTTTAGAAATACTGTGTTCCCCCCACCACCGGCGAGCCGGAGTCCGGGAGGGCACATTGGCGTAGAGCAGTGCCAACAGAAATAGAATTCCAATAAAGCAGGTTTTCTAGTGATCACGTGTAAAACTCGCTCGCCGTCTTCACACAAAACGCGTACACACACACACACACACACGGGCTTGAATGATAATCGCGTTACGTAATTCCAGTAGATTATGAAACAGTTTTATCTCTTCCGTTAATTATCTATCTTAATGCAAACAACCATGCTAACTGTCTATTATCTATTACGCGTTGACGTTTACGCGTCAAGTTTCAAATTTGACGAAAAATAAAAAAAGGACACGGTAAAAACGAACAAATGTTAGAATTCGCAGAAATCGGATAATTAAAAACATCCGTGAAAACTAATCACCGGAAGCTGGAACGAATTGTAACACGACTATGCGAGCAAAACCGTACCTTTTTACTTTTATTGCGAAAGCCCCGTTTATATTCATAACGAAAACATGTCAAGCTGTCGCGCACAAAACAGAAGCCGAGATTTCACGAGAAACTTCATGGTAATGTACAAAGTGTCTCGTGTACTTTCTTTTCCTTTTTCCTTCTTTTTTTTTTCAAACGTGCTTGAACATAAGAATCAACAATGTAGTTTTCTTCTTTTCCGACTTGATTGGAAATAATTTCCAAATCTTTCCGATCGATAATTATTAATTATTCGACGGTAGTATCGCTGATCGATAACGTTAACTGAATTTAACTCGATACCCAGCCGCAAATATTTACCTGTACCCTCCCTCTCCTCCTCGTTACCATTCCTCAGCCAAACGCTAATATATCGTAAATGTTTCGATAATATTCGAATCCGTTGAATGCACGGGGCTGTGTATATACTATATATCGATCCCGCGCAGCTCGACGAGGAAGAAAACAAGCAATATAACCGAAGAATGCTCTATTGAAAACTCGTCAGACAGAGGTTAGGATCCCCGATTCGCAGCAGCGCCGACATATCTCGAGAGTTTTATTACGATTTCGAGTCGAGGATTCTCTTTCTTTTTCTTTCTTCTTCTATTTGACGTTTCGAGTTTGCTGGACATCGCACGTACACGTGACGCGATTATCGTCACCCGATAATTTCGCGGACGACACACACCGCGTCGTTATCGCGTTCATTGTTACGCGACAGGTTAATTTTATTAGTTCCCTCCCTCTATCCGCCCAACCACCCTTTAGCGAAGCTCTTTTTTTTTTCTCCCTTTCATTCGTTAACGATCTATTTTTCTTGGCATGCGGAGCTTCCCCCGGAGCGTGAACTGGTTTCGAACGAGTGCCATGCCTTTTACGTTTTCTGGTTTTTGTGCTCCTCACGGAGGGAGACAAGGGCCGACGACTTTTAATGGACGACAGGGCGAGCCCCATAGGCGTAAACCGCGATTGTACTCTCCCGTTCAGGATCTAATATTCCATCTACTCCTACTACCATCGGAAGTCCGTAAGAAAAACCGTTCTCTCCCTTTCTTTTTTTTACTTTGTCTCTTTTTCTTGAGAGTATAAAATGTCGCTATTTATAGAGAAAATAATCCATCACAAAAAAAGAAAAAGAAAGAAAGAAAAAAAGAGTAAAGAATAGAAAATAAAATTTCTCCTCCATCGTTTTCGACAAGATTTTAAAAATTTTATCAAATATTTTAGTACTAAAATATACAAGTAACATACGATAAAATTAATAAACACAGATCTAATAATAATAATTGTAAACACACGCAACAATTCTCGAATTAAAATTACAGTTTGCAAAAAAGATGCACTCTCCCGAAGCATCGTTAATAACGAGAAGAAAAAGAAAAAAAGAAGAAAAAAAGAGAAAGAACGTGACAGGGACGTTAGTCCTCAGATTGTACACTGAGTTATCGATCCCCGGTGCTCAAGCCATGCGTAATTGTACAACATGACACACTGTCTCGAACGTTACAATGTAACGTGATATTTCAATAATTATCCGCGTCCGGCTGATATTTAAAGATCAACAAACGGCGAACGCGCGCGCTTTCGTTTCTTTCTCTCCCTTTTTCTATCTCGCTCGATTCTTTTCTCGTCTCGGATGCTCGATCAATCTTGCTCGTGTAACGCAACATCGAGAGTCCCGTGAATTGTGACACGGGAGAATTCCGCCTCCACCCTTCCGAACATCCTTCCATTCCGCGCGTAAACGATAAAAATATGAGCCGGAGGAGGCGGGCGTTTGTTACTTTCAGCCGGTTATCGATCTTCCCCCCCCCCGGAGTCGAACTCTCTCTCGTGTAATTGAATAATGCAACATGGCATTATTACACGAACTCCGTTACCGTATTTCCTGTATTGCCTCGCGTTTCAAAATAGTGTTGTGCCGTATGAACAGCAATATTATTAGTCACGGGAGTAGGGGGGGGGTGGGGCGGCGGCGTGGTGGGGGGCGAGGCCGGGGTGCAGGAGGCGTTCTGTTACTGACATTTAGCGGTTTATTAATCGATACATTCTCTCTACTGCGTTTTAACGTTTGACATGAATATTATTCATGTTATTTCATTTGTCACTCGCATTATTCTATTCAACGGCGTGCGGAGCTTTTTTTCCGTTTTACTCTTTTCTCCTTTTCTTTCTTTTCGGCGGAACGGAGAAAGAGAGATGGACAGATTTTTAACAATATTTCAACGATTCTCGTTGATTTTGCGTGGAAAGTGTATGCAAAGCGACTGTTGATTATTGCATTCGGTGGCGTAGAATTTTTCGACAAAAATATATAAATCCTTTTTTTTTTTGAATTCTTTTTCAAGTCGATAGGAACGAGACGATGAATTGCAGAGTAATTTTTTAATAAGCTCGATCTATTCGTGTCAACTAAACGTAAGTAATTAAAAAAGAAATAATTTGTATAATGTATAATTTTAAATAATCGTACTTCGGGGTACGATTTAATCGATAACGCCGAACAATCGATTTACGTTTGTAATTTTGCTGCATTTGCTGGATTTCTCATTAGCGAACAATACGATATAAATGAATGGCAGATAGGTATACATCGAACGTGCTTTTCATTCGTTCGGCGATTATCGAAAACACAATTTTGAAACACGTTTGGTACGGCTCGAACGTTTTCAATAGGAAAACAAGGTCGGAATAAGCGAAATGAATTTAACATCAATTCGATCGCGTTATTTTGCTAGAATATCAAATTCCCCCCCGACACTCTCGCGTTTTCAAGTTAGATCACATTCCCAGCAAAATATATCTACGCGCCTCTAATTTCTTTCTCTCTGATCGTCGTACTCGTCGGTTCCATAAATTTCTTTCCCTTTTTTTTTTCCTCAACCTCCAACCATTCCAATTCCAATTTCGAAATTTAAATCAAGTTTATCAACTTGTTAATTCAACGACGAACGTCTCGTTAACTTTTGTTCGTTTGATTTCGCGAGATCTCCGAACGCTCTTCTATATAAGGCTGACGGGTACGCCTGTATTATCTCTGACACGGCGAAGTACGTATATGCAGTTATGAAGTGGAAATACAACCGGCCGCGTCTATCACACGGCGGAATGGTTAAAGTCCATAAGCGAGTAAGGTAGGAGATAACGCGTTGAGTAAATTCGTCTTGATGCCGAAGAAAGGTGAGACAACGCGCGGATCTCGGAATAGAAAACCGATCGCGGTTTGTTATCGCCACCGCCCGTGCGACCGATCGTTTCGTCATAAAGAGGTATCGCGGTATTTTTATAGATGCGAGAATATCGGGCAAAAACAAGGGCGCCCCCATGTACTCGTGGACGCGCGAAAAACGAAACGAGCAAAAACGCCGCGCCACCGGGTATATTACTTTACTAACCGCGTTGCGCTATTAAATTTAACATTTTCAAGTTGGCAACAAGCTGAACCCGCAGACAAAAATATTTCCATCGCTAGGTGTTAGGTTTCGATCTTTTTTTCTTCCCCCGCGAGATTTCAAAATGTTTAGAAAATTGTTTGCGGTTTATTCTTAAAAGTAGCGGCTACTGCCACTGTTTTTTCCTCTCGATGTTGCGCGCATCTTCCTTTCTTTCTTTTTCGAACGCTGAAGTTTCGTGAAACGTTAAAAACGGTAAAAAATACACGTGTCTTTAACGATCGTGATGTTTTTAATTAAAAGGGAATTCGCGAACACGTGCGAATGATTTGCAGCTATTTTTCGAAACCCGTCCCGGACGGAGAAGCACTGTCACGCAATTCGAAAAATGATGTTTTTCGGGAAATTGAAATCTCGGCCTCGGCGAACGGGGCGAAAATACAAATGTAAATAAAATCGAGTTCTCGCCCTGCTAAAATCTATTTCGAATGGGATCGGCCCGATATCCATTCGTAACTTAAATAAACTAAAAGCCGTATATATATGTATATATATATATACTAAATAAATATTATTCAGAAATTCGTCTAAAAATTTCATTCGTCCATTCTGCCCCGGAGAGTTTCCCATTCGACGAAATAAAACTCCATGATCGAACCTAACCTCTTCAACTCGAAATCTGTAGTAAAATTACGCGATGTTTAATTGCACGTTGACCGTAAACAACTGATTAAAACAAAAATAAAAGCACTACGCAGCTGAACGTGCGATAAGTATTTTTAAATGACGACCAATAATCTCCAACATAATTATACACGGCGATAGCCTAGCCGGCAGGCATAAACGTCGAAAAGGAAGAAGAAAAAAGCTCGCTATTCCCCTGACGAGAATTGAATGCGTTTTCCGAGACGAGTGTCAGTGAAACAATTTCTAAAGGCTCGACAAGTCGGTGGTGCTCAAACGAAACGAAACGAAGCGGCGTGCAACGAGGGGGAGAGGTTCATTTCTCTCTCTTCTTTTTTTTTCTCTCGGTCTCGTCGCGAGCGACGAAAAGGCCACGACTTTCGCGTCAAGATTGACGATTTAATTTAAGAATCCTCCATTCACCAACGTCTGCCCACTGTTCGCCCAGAAATACGCGTGCGCTCTCTTCCCACCTCGGCGCAAAAAGCGACGCTGAAAAATGCTAAAGTCCCCCAGCTCGAGAACCACTGCTCCAGACTACCTATACAGATCCAGAGTGCATCTTAAATCGAAGTTTACACTGAAAACATTTATCGCTAACCTTTCTCCAGGTTTCAAAAAAAAAAAAAAAAAATTGTCAAGGTATTTTAAACTAGGAATATATCTCTGTATCTCTTGTACTTTTATCAATCTGTTTATCTTTCAACGTTATCGGATTCTTCTTTACTTTTTCTTTTTTTGGAAATATTTTTATATTTCATTTTTCTTACCATGCAATTTGTAATTTTTAATTTATATAATTTATAATTTTAGAAAAAAGAATTGAAAGTATTTACAGGCACGAACAATAATTTATAATTTTATTGGAAAAAGGGATTCGAAAGTATTTGTAGGTACGAACAACTTCTTGATCCTTCGCGAGTTAAAAACAATCGGGCAAGAGTTTTTCGAAACATTCGAGACGGCGGTGTGATTAAATTACTCGAAAACTTCTCCAGGGAACGAGAGGAGAGAGAGTTAGAGAGATAGATAGAGAGATGAGGATCAATTGCGAGGGGGGACGGACAAGGATGCCACGTTTCACGAAGTGAGAGTCAAAGAGAGAGAGAGAGAGAGAGAGAGAGTGTACGAGCGAGTGGAAAATAGCGAAATAGAAATTGAACGACGAGAAAGGAGTTAAATAGTGAAATAATGGAGAAACAGAGAAAAAGGATGAGCGAGCGAGAGGGAGGAGGGGGAAAAAGGGAGATATTAAAGGGAGGGAGGGAGAGAGCAACGGAGTGGAGCTTCGAGATTGAAAGGGAGAGGCGGAGCAGAGGATGAAAGAGAGAGACGGACAGAGGGAGAACGACGGAAGCAGAGCAGGAGAGAGAAAGGAGAATCCCTTCCATTCTCGGTTAGGGAGAGTCCATAGACAGTTGCGGGGAGTTGGTCAAAGGTTACTATACAGGCAACGTGTGCAACTGTGTTTAGAATTATCCAATCCCACCCAGGCTATACAAGCTAAACACGTAATGTACAGTAGCGCGCAAAATTACTTTCCTCGTTAAAACTCTCCCCCCTCCCCTCCTTCCCTCCGTATCGTTCATTCGCGCGTTCGTAACACAACTGATTAAAATTCAGATAAAAATTTCGCCCCCCCGAGAAGGCGAGCAGCTACGATAATAACAAAGTGGCAGTAGCTGGGCTATTTCGCGAAAGTTCGGAAGAACAAGGAGTAACGCAATTTTTACAGCATCTCCCATTTCCTCCTCTGTTCTTTCTCCTCTTCTTTTTTATTTGATCGTTGCGCGTGTACACGTTTGCCGAAATTATTTTTTCAGTCGCTCTTGGAGTTCCAGTTTCGTTGCTCGAATCGAAAATGACGAAACACTTGTGATTTCGAAATAACAAAGTGTTTCGTAGTTTCGAATAAAAAATAAAATAACAATTGTAATTTAAACTGACGTAATCTCAGCGTAAATCTATTTTCAAGAGGTTTGTATATCTAACCTATCTGACCTAACCTTTTTTTACCTAGTCCAATTTATACTTGTTTTCACTCTTAAAATATAATTTTTTCGTCGAATAAAAAAGTGTTTCGTAGTTTCGAATAAAAAGTAAAATAACAATTGAATTTTAAACTGACGTAATCTCAGCATAAATCTATTTTCAAGAGGTTTGTATATCTAACCTATCTGACCTAACCTTTTTTTACCTAGTCCAATTTATACTTGTTTTCACTCTTAAAATATAATTTTTTCGTCAAAATAAAAAAGTGTTTCGTAGTTTCGAGTAAAAAATAAAATAACAATTGTAATTTAAACTGACGTAATCTCAGCATAAATCTATTTTCAAGAGGTTTGTATATCTAACCTATCTGACCTAACCTTTTTTTACCTAGTCTAATTTATATTTGTTTTCACTCTTAAAATATTATTTTTTCGTCAAAAAATTGAAACGTTCGAGTCAAAGAAAAGTCGTATCTTCCCTCTGTGATTTTCTTACACGTATTTCACGTTTCTTCGAACAGGCATTAAACGCGCACGAATTTGAGATTTTGCCCCGCGCCACGATGGAAGTAATTTAATGCTGCATCGATCGGCCGGCTGCCGGCTGGACTATAAATTGGAATTTTAAACAAGCAGCGGGTGCTAATGAAATTAGTATAATAATTATTGGCGCACGCAATAGAGAAAGGGTTTTGTTTGCCGGTATCGTAGGATCGAACGCGTCTCTGTATTCGTCTCGCTGACCAGAACACATCTCTCTTAACACCGATTCCATCGTGTCAGATACTTTTCCTCCTCGTCAAATATTCAATTACCGCGCGGCAGCGACGTAAAAGCAACGCGAATGAACGTGGACGAGGCCATAAAGGAAGAGGACCTTGGAGAAAGATGGCTGTAACTACTCGGCATTGGCCAACGAGCTGAATAGGCGACTTGACATAATATAAAATCGTTTTACCAAAGGGAAATATTTCAAGAAGAATTATCTGTGTATTCCATTCCGGGGGGGAAGTCGACGTTTTACGCCGTTCTCTCCTGACTTTCGTTTAAGCTCCATCTTTATCGCCCCTTCGCCCTCTTATCGACCGAATTTTATTGGCGTCATTTTTCCACAGTTCTGTGGATGTAATTAATCATTCTCAAATTTTATTTTCCAGGTGTTTTAGTTGGAAAAAATTTTAGGGGAAAAAGAGGCGAATCTGGGGAGACAGGTGTTTAATCGGTCGATGAAGAGAACTGAAACGCGAGAAACGTGATTTTATTTAATAGAATTTAATAGAATATAATAGTTTAATATAATATTCTATGATAATTTATTCTATACTGAACTAAAAATTGAACGACCAAATCGAAAAGTTTTCAATCGGAAATTTGACGAAAGATTTTAGAATCAAGTTAAACTAACACGATTATATTGCTCGTTTTTCGTAAAGCATCAAGCGTCTTCTCCCCTCGACTGCATATTTCACGTTAAAACATTAGCCGGGAAATGAAAAATAGATTCATCACACGTCTCTCGTGCCCGACCTTCGCGTATTAATTGATCGATAACAAGAGGGTGACACGAATCGCGGAAATTGCACGCGACGAGCGAGGAAAAACGATTCGGGGCTTGAATGGAAAGAAAAGGAATTAAAAAGGAAAAGGGAAAAGAAGAAACTCGACCAAAGTAACCCCCTTTTACTTTGGTTGGTATTGTAGCGTTCACAAGAGCACTCTGTATTCGCCTAAGTAAACCAAGAACGAAAGCGTCGCCGCCACTGTCCAACCCACAAATCCCACACGAACGTGTCTGTCGTGCGACGGTGATGGTGAGCAGGTAAATACGCACACAACCGCGTCGCGCGCCGTGTGAACGCGCCTTAAGCATCTGCTATGGACTATCGGGGGAGGGGGGGCTGGACACATACCGTTGGCCCACGAAAATGCACGAGCGCAAATACAAACGGATTTGAACCTGTCGAGTTCATTCGAGCAGCCTATACATACACACCCACTACGCTACTACCTGTAGCAATTTAAAGGTTAATGTCGCTCTGAGGACCGGTACCTTTCCCGTCACCGTCATCATCATCGTCGTCGATACTATTGCCGATCCCTCTGGCTAACCTCCACCTCGAACACACCACCTCGTTCCTTCTCTCTTTTCAATTTTTTTTTTTTTTGCTTTTCGTTTCCCTTTCGTTGGACTGTCCTTTTTAATCACTGTTTCGCTTCGTTTGTTTTACAATTTTTGGAAAGAGATCAAAAACGAAGGAATTATCATTACTGTTTGAATTGTTGAACTTAAAAAATGAAACAATTATTGTGAATTATTATTGTAAAGTTATTACGATAATTGTTGTAAATTAATTATCGCAATTTACGACGAATGTAATTGATAAGGGTATTAAAAATATATATATAATAAATTTATATAATGTATAATATATTATATTAATATAATATAATATACAATAAATATATATAATATAATTATTGAGAATAAAGAATTAAGATTTTTGAACAGCATTATAGATATATATAATATTATATACAATAAATATATATAATATAATTATTGAGAATAAAGAATTAAGATTTTTGAGCAGTATTATACAGATATTATACATAATATTATATACAATAAATATATATAATATAATTGTTGAGAAGAAAAGAATTAAGATTTTTAAGCAGTATTATACAGATACTATATATAATATTATATAATATTATATACAATAAATATATATAATGTAATTAAATAATAAAAGAATGAAGATTTTCGAGCAGTATTATACAGATATTATATATAATATTATATACAATAAATATATATAATATAATTAAATAATAAAAGAATTAAAATTTTTGAGCAGTATTATACAGATATTATACAATACATATAATTATTGAGAATAAAATCTTATGATTTTGGAGCAGTATAGGTCATTCTCTACTTTGCTACGAATCTACAATAAATACCAAAGATAGAAAGATATCCTAGAATTTCTGACTGCGAATACCAAAAATATAAGATTCTTGAGAAGAATTGCTTTAGAACTTTTCAAAATTTCGCTAAAATTATCGAAACTTTCGCTCTCGTTAGACACGAGTCGGTTTTTTGGTGGCGCTTATGCACATCATGCGAGCCGACTAATTTCATTTAAAAGCGCTGGGAGTTGCAGCTGCTCGCTTATCGGCGAAATTGGCTTTTCAGGATCTCGAGTAGGGTGGCACGACTCGAAAGAAAAAAGACGAAACAACGTGCACGATAAGCGATACCTCGGCGAGGCAACTAGTTTCCTTTCTCTTTTTTTTTTTTTTATGACGACTCTTAAAGAAGAACTCTTGCTCCTTTTTCCCACAAGTCCATACGTCCGAATAAGAGTCTCTCTGACTGTGTTCATAAATCTTGAAGTTTCGCTTCTACGAACCCCTCGAATCGTTCCCTTTGATTGCCCATCAAAATTCATTTTATATCACCGAGTGGATTTCTCGGCGACCTGACAATAAAACGATATGTAAGACGGGGGAATCGATGGTCATCGTGATCGATTACCTGTTCGTCAATTTTTCTATCTCCTCCGTGTCGTGAAACAGGGAAGAATATAAAGCAGAGAAAGAGGATTTAACAACTGTTGAGATTCTCCAAAAATACTAAAAATACCAATCTCTTTCAGAGGTTATAAATAACCATGATTGATGGAGTCGTTAATAATCTACCTAACCTAAAAGTTGAAACTTCAATCAACAAACTACAATAAGCTAATATATATGGGACTTTAAACTTCAATTAAGAGATAAGATTCAGCAAAATTAACGTTCAAGATGGAAACATGGAAATATATTAAATATTTAAACGTAGTGTTCGTTACAATATTTAATGGTTTAGGTTAGGTTACATTCCCCACTTAGATTACGTTTCTTTAATCCTGCAGCTACTCGAAATATAAATTGACACGAACACGTTTAACGCATTAGCGGAGCAAATAATCAAAAAAGAAAACTTCCTGCGGAATGAATGTACGAAGAACAATCTTTTCCCCAATAACATCCACATTGGAAAACCCGAATTTAATATACAACGAACATCCGCAGTCTATTAAATTATCACCGATAATCAACTCGATTGATATCGAATGAATCAGGCTGACGAGCAAACTGAAATCGAATTTCTGATTTTTCAAGTCGATAACTCTGATCGAGTTGAAAAAAAAAAATATATATATATATATATACACGTATACAAATTAATCGATTAATACGCAAGAGCAGAGTGAGGCCATTAAATTACCAACTCCTGTCATAATCTATCTCACCTCTGGCCAGTTAAACTTGGCTAATAATTCGCCAGATTGGCGCCGGCAGTAGGCATGCGCAACAAAAACCAATAACACTGGCTCTCTCCACTTACCCATACAGAGTAGCTCTATACCTTGCTATAGCTTCCATTTGGCACCCCCCTCGGTCCACCCCCGTCGTTCCCGATTCCTCCCTAACCCCGGAGATCCCCGGCAACCATGCGAACCATGCTGCACCAACAACGTACCAACATCGTACTACGTGCTAGAGATGGGAATAAACCCGGCTCGAACCCGGCGTCCATACGTGTTACGTCGAAAATGTTACTTCTCGCCTTCTCGTCAGCGGGAAATCAAGACGGCTCGAGGTAGTTTTATTCGCGACCAGAGTCGGAGAGAGACTCGCGACGAATAGACAGTTTGGATTGTCGGATTTCATCGGATTCGATCGGAGCACGCCGCTTTCGAGAAAGACGAGTTTTGATTGAATTGGAAATTACGAACGAATATTATTTTGGCGGAGGAATTACGATAGGATCCGAGAGGATTCGATCGGCCCGAGACGCTCGAGGAGGATATTTCGATTGAATTACGAGCCAGGAATGGATAATTGCTGAAGAAATGACGACGCTCGAGGATCGAATAGAACCTCTTCTTCGGGATTCTTCGGGGAAACTTTGCGCTTGATTAACTATAAATTACGAATGAACGTTATTTTTCAATGAGTCGAAGATTGTAAACTATGAACGATTATTGAAGAAATTAACAGATTAAACAGAGTCGACCGAATAAATATATTTGAACCGAACGATAAACTACGAACGAATATTATCCCCTAAATAAATGATGGTCCGATCGAACGAAATGAAATGGCCGAAAAGAAATATCGTTGGTAAATTATAAATGTTATTTTTCCTAAATAAATGAAGGTCCGATCGGATCAAATTTAATCGAAACGTCGGAAACATACCGGCGATGAATTATAAATTGCCAATAAATTCCTCCCCACCGAAAAAAAATTATACTTGGATCGAATGGAACGAGACGGAGGTAACTTGAAAATAATTCGAACGACGCGTCGATGAATTAAAGATTGCAAATAAAATAAAAATGGTCTTTCGAAAGAAACGAACCATCTGAAATTCTTCTAAAATATGGTACGTACTTTCGATGAAATGAAACGATGAATCAAATTAAACTATTTTCCCCGAAGGAAGTAAATTGTGATTGAATTCGCTGGTAGAAAATATCGAGGGTAGAGCGAAAGAGCTGTATTTTTTGGCCGAAAATACAGGCAACTGATGTGATCAATCAGGGAATTACACTCGTCCCACTTCCTGTCCGCGTCCGCCAGCCAGCATCGAAATCAAGCTTTCGTGTCAGTTGCAGTTCACAAACAGTTGCCGACTCGATTCCATTTCTACGTGATAGTGTTCTAATATATCCACGGTTCGGCGCATGCCGAACTAAATTCACATAAATCTAGCGGAACGTGTAACGCTCGTAGCGGATGCCGATCAAGAGCTGGCCAGAATTTACGTTTTATTTGGACAATCTGACGAATTTACTTGGCACGGCGCGCTCTCAGTCATTACACGCGCAGCAACATCTAATTAATTAACTGCATGCAGAATATACCAGGGGCAAACGATGCCCGTCATAACAACGTTGTCACCCTGTACATAGAAATTTTGGATCGTCGTCGCGCGTGATGGGCGAACCGACCACGTCAAAACTCGAGATCGATACCTGGCCTATTGATTGATGATACCGACACCGCCGTTCTATCGTTCTTGCATTAAAGTGGGATCACAGTTTGAAATCGAGTCAATTCCGAGTGCTAATGGATTTACATCGATATCGTGTCCGCTGGGAGAAACAATCGTCTTGCGGATGATTGAAGCGAAAAGACAGAACGTGGCTATTTCCTCTGGGCAAAATTCACGAGATTTGAAAACGGGGAATTTTCTGCGTGAAAAATTCACGAGATAAGAGCTTTTGGGGGACTTGTGTGTAAATTATGCAACGTGGCAGTTTTAGTTCTAGCTTTTTAATGTTAGGTATGTTTAAAGCTATAATTTGTATATTTGACTAGAAAGTATCACGAATTTTATTGTTTTTTAACTTTTAAAATTTTGAACGAATTGTTTAAATCAAATTGTTCTTTAATTTCACTAACTTTGATTTATGGTAGTTTTACCATCATTTAACGCTAGACCTTTAAAAAAGTCTTTCAAATCTACTTTAACGTTGAAATTCTTTGTAGTACAAAATTTCTCAATTTTTTAGGTAACTCTTAGTTTTCCTAAATATATATTTTCCTAATATATTCCATCGCGGTTAATAATAATTTATTTATTATACCTCTTTATATCTGCGAACTACAAAGTAAATCTCATAATATTCCTTGTTAGTTAAGCAATTAACGGTAAATACACGTGTCAAACAGGGAAAAACAACTTTATTTTCTTGACTCGCGCGAAAGAACGTTTATACGCAGATGAATTTAATACCAGCCGACTGTGAACATTCATTTTACGAAACGTGTGATTGCGATATGTTTGTTCGCCGTGAAATCGAGTTGGAAATTTTACGGAAAATCGGCTGTTGATTGAGTAGCGAAAGAGAAAGAGAAAGAGAGGAAAAGAGAACGAGAGAGAGAGAGAGAGAGAGAAAAGTGGAAACTTCTATTCTTGAAATACCGGATTCGGTAAACCGGCACACGCGGAATAATAAGTAGAGATGGGATCGAGTACCTCACAAGTAGGTTCGAACCTTTAATAGTTGGATTCGATCCCTTTGTAAGTATTTTCAATGTTACTTCCAAGTACGCTCGAGTCTAAACGGGATAGTTTCGAATGTTTCACGAGTACTTACGAAAATGGAGACAATATTTTCAAGTAGACTCGAAAACTGGTGGATAGAAATGGGATCGAGTGCATGTGTCAGAGATTTTTTAATTGAACGAGGCATATTTCTGTCTTCTTTTTACATGTTAGATTCAAATGGGCCCATTGTGTGACTGCGCATGCGTCTAATGCGCAACGCGATGCGTCTAACGTTATGCGCATGCGTCTGACTAATATGAGATGTACATTACAACTTAACCTAACAATTAACGAAAAGATACATTATTGATGAATAATTAATAATGTACCTTTTGATTATTAATCCCCGAATGTCACAGGTGAACGATTTATTAGCGTAACAGGAATTTTGCGGATTGGATGAAGTATTTTCTTGTTCATACGCCAGTTTACATACACTATGTTCGCGCCAGACAAGTCCATTGTATCGATATAAATACATCTAATGCGCATGCGTCTAATACGAAACATGCACTACAATGAACACATTTTTTAGTTCAGAAGGTTTAACGTAATAAAAATTTTGACTACTGGACCACACTGGACCAACTTCCTTGTATAAAATTATTAATTGCAAGTGTACTCTTTGAAACATTTTTACTTTCCTCTATATGTACCATTCGAAAGCCACGAAACAAAATTTAAATATCAAAAAGTTGACTCGAATTCTACACATTGGACTTGGTCACGTCGATAATCTTGTTCTTTTTTCCGTCCGTTCTACTCTGCTATCGATTACGTCATAGTTTACAAGACAGCGCGCACCCGGTAGATAGCCCGGGTATATCATGTTGTAACAACGGACGAGCGAAATCAAATTTAATTAATACACACGGTTCATGCGTTACAGTTTGCAAATAAAACGCGATACGTCCGTTTAATCGATTCCCCCCGTTTAATGGCCAGGCTAACAATTTAATTAAATATTTTGCTAATTATTTCAATTTACGATTCAATCACGTATATATTGTACAATTTGGCATTATGCGAATCGAATGATAATTAAATTCAGCATGAATAACGATTTAGCTGTTTTTTTTTATCTTCTTTTTTTTAAGTGCTGGCACAATATTTGTATCGTATGAATATGTATACACATCTGCGATACATGTATACATGTTGATAACAATGTACATCCACGTTATTTTCCAATGAATAATTTTGCTTTTCTATTCTGTCCTACATTTTATTTCTATAGTAAAATTTAATATATTTGAACAATTAGAACAATCGCGAATTTCTGCGAAACGGAATGAAATAGAAGTTTCTTTCGTCTACTGCGTACAATACATATTGCGATAAATATTCTATTTTGGACGTACATTTCATATGCATTGAAGTTCATCTAGAAACAAATCGATTTTGCCAGTTTGTACGGGTTTTATGAGTTATAGATATACGTACGAAGCATTGCCACCGCGCGAATGTATTATGTAAGTCACGCGTCTGAATAAGAGCCTTTACAAACACTGCATTGATTTTTGTGCGTACGCGCGTGTACACATGCAATCTCCGACTTCGGACACAAAGTGATATTAGATACCAGCCATGTTGCACGCCTCGTGTATATCAATTTCCCGTTGCTTTTCGCGAATAATTTATCGCCGATACGCGTCACGTATGAAAATAAATCAATCTGTATTTAAATGCAACGAATAATTATATTCGTGTATTTGCTTCGGCGTATCGAAAACTTTGGAAATAATTTACGACCATTTTTTGGTTTTTCCAATATTTTAATAAAAAAGAAACGATTTTCCGTTTTTTTTTTTTTGTTCTCTTTCTCTTTCTCTCTCTCTTTATAATATTTTACGTTGCAGAACAGACTCGCGTGTGTGTTGTGTGTACGCCGTATAAAATATTTTCAAATTTCATTAACGCGGACGTATTGAGACGAGATTATATATAGAGAGAGAGAGAAACAGCGATATTTACTGGATAAAATAATTTGAATAAAATATTGAATAAAATTCATATTTATATAGAGAAATTGCAGAATATTTATATTTACATATTGAGTGCAAAATTAATGTGTAACATGACGTAACAGGAAACATTTTAAGCGAGTAACAAAGCAATATTGCAAACATCATTGTCCAAGTTATATTATAAACATTACTATTATATACATTTTATAACCGTGGTGAAATTAGCAAAAGACACGTGCATATGCAAAAATAAATTGAAGCGAAGGAATAAAATTTTTTCATTAAAAGTTCACGTAAAAACGAAATGAACGGAAATAAAAAAATGTAAAAATAAAAATTCAAATTAAAACTTTTGAAACGATATAAATTTGAATTCTTTCGAAAATTCACGTTGAAATATTTTCGCGATCTCCGGTGAAATGATAATCCTATATTGAATAATTTCTATACATATTTTCAAGCGTTGCCGATTACGATCATGATAGTATCAATGAAATTTCAATTATAAAACTTTTTAAAGTTGTTTAAACTATTTTATAAAATTTTTTATAATTCTATATATATTGTATGTATATTTTATAAAATTTTTTACAACTGTATTCTATTATATTATACAATGAAATTCCTTCAAAAAATATTTTTCAAGAATATACCGGACGTTTTATGTGCCACGGTTGCAGCACTACTTAGATGAAATTTTCCTTCGCCGTTCTTATTTTCTTTTTCACTACGCGGTAAACGTTAATTCCATGCATTTTCATCTTGAAAGTTTCTCCGCAAAGCGATATTTTTATTCAAAATGTAGCTAAATGAATTACTAAAAGCACCCCGCATCGCGTGTCAGGCTTGGACAGACATTCATACTTTGAATGAAATCCAAAATAACGAACCCATTCAACTCTTATTATCGTCAACAACATAGAAAACGGAACTTTGTTTAAACAAATAATTCGACCGTTCCATCATTCAATTGTATCATGTTATTTTATTTTATAATAACTACTATATTGCTCAATTTATTGTTACACATATCGCTCAATTCGTATCGTCATTTTTGAAACGTTTTATTCGAGAAATATCCAAGCCCGACACACGTGTACCGGTGCTCTCTCTGTTTCTCCATGTTAAATTCAAGAGAAATTCGATTTTCATCTCGTTCGGTTCTCTTTTTGCAACGGAACAAGATACTACGTCGGACTACGTTCTTTAAATCGATCACGCCGCCGTCAGAACGAGCGCGCACACGCTCCTCTTCACTCTCCATTTCTCAGCAGAATTATATCGTTGCCGGTGTTCGCGAAATTTTTCTCAAAGTTCCAGCGATTCAGCTTCCGTCGCTTTCGAGGCATTCCGGCTCGAAATTCGATAACAGTCCCGAAGGGAGGCACTCGAAGTGTATCAGGAACAATTTGTCACGTTGCGTGGAGTTAGCCGACGAGTGTTAGACGCGATTTATTCTCAAAATGTTTCTCCAAAGTGGCGCTGTGGTCTCCTAATCGATTCGTCGTTGTAAACTGACTGGCTCTCCAAAGCTTCCAATTAAACTTGAATCCTCTCGAAAAGCTACTTGATATATTTCTTTCCACGTCGAGAGAGAAATCGATAGATCGAGCAGTGAACGCGGTGTTTCGACTTGTAACTGATCGTCGTAAAAATTTCTGTTTCACATTTTCGAACCGCGAGATTTTAACGTTGCAATATCAAACTCGAATCCTTCTCAAAAGATTTGGAAATATTTCGATTGATGTTTGAATAATTGTCAATAATCGCGAGAGAGAGAGGGATAAATGAAAATAGAAAAGAGGCAACGTTTTTAATTTAAAAATTAACAATTTCGAAATGATTGATCTCTTTCGGAAATCTATGTAGATAATACTTCTTTCATAATGTCGAGCGAAAATCAATTGATTGAAAGAGTCGTGCATAAAAAATAAATAAAAGCAAAAAAAAAAAAAATTTCAACGCTGTAATTAAATTTGCACTTTTCCAAAAAAATTCATATAATGTTTCTTTCATAATTTCAGGCGAAAATCAATGGATCGCACGATGGCAAAGAAACAAATGAAAAAAATAAAAATAAAGCGAAACTAATATTTCAATGTTGTAATTAAATTTAAATCCTTTCGAAAATTTATACAATAAATTTCTCTCGAGCAGAAATCGATCGACTAAATTAAATTTCGCAGGAAAAAAATAATGAAAATGAAAAAATAACCTCGAAAAATTGCAATTAAACCTCGACCCAAAAATTGACAATGTGCAGCAATAGTTTCGAAGTTTCGAGATCTATCTATCAAACGAGCAGAGACTCGAAGGATTCGAATTTATTATAAATCGTAAAGCAATAAAAAAAGTAATGTAAAATCTTCTATTTTGATTCTAATTTTCTAATTAATTAAGAAGGGAAATAAATCCACATGATAACACGTGATAACACACTTATACAGGGTGCGCCAAAAGTGTTTCTTCCCACTTTTATTTCTTTTAAATAAAACATCAAAATACAAAAGAAAAAACTAATTTTATTAATTTGTTAAAATTACGGATTTACTTTAGTAGCAAGTAATCTTTCTTCCTGTGCTTCCTCCAAAATTTCCTCGAAAGCAAACGTTCGCACACGCGGAAAAAAGTACTGATAATTTCATGTGAAATCTTGTATTTTGATTCTAATTTTCTACTTAATTGAGAAGGGAAATAAATCCACATGATAACACACTTATACAGGGTGCGCCAAAAGTGTTTCTTCCCACTTTTATTTCTTTTAAATAAAACATCAAAATACAAAAGAAAAAACTAATTTTATTAATTTGTTAAAATTACGGATTTACTTTAGTAGCAAGTAATCTTTCTTCCTGTGCTTCCTCCAAAATTTCCTCGAAAGCAAACGTTCGCACACGCGGAAAGGGGAAAGAGACGAAGCGGGAAGAGAAACGAGAAGGCAACGCGAGAAACAACGTTTGAACGGCGAGCGATAAAAAACAATTTGTCCGATTTAGTATCGGCCTAAATGGAAGAAAACGATGCAGACGGGTTAATCGCGTTGTATGTGCAGGGCTTAAGGGTACGTTCACCCGATCGCGGATTCCCCATCGTCCTCAACACTGGCCTAACAACAACCGTGCGCACGCGAATTCCACGAGTTTTATTTAGAACATTGAATTATTCTAACGTGGGGACCGCGTGCGTGCGTGCGTGCATGCGTGCGCGTGAAGATATCTGTGAAGAAGAAGAAGAAGAAGAAGAAGAAAAAGGAGGAGGAGGGAGCGAGGCGGACGAAGAAAGAGAGAGGAGACGAGGAAACCTCGATGGCAATTTTGTAATAAATTATGCAGGCCAACGCCAACTTCCCGCAAGTATCAAACCAAGTATGCATCGCGTTAGTTCGTGGATGTTCGATGGAACTGTGTGGTAATGGCAGACACTGCAATAACGCACAAATAACACGAACACGTGATAATCGTATACGTGAGAGATCTGCTCAACCTCTTAACCCATTAAGGACCAAGCACGCTTCATTCATTGCGCGTATTAACATTCGGAAATTTTATAAAATCGTGCTACGTAGAACTAAATACGTAGATGGAAGATATCACGATGGAAAAATGAATTAATAAAGGAACTCTCGGAAGTTTCTTTCATTGAGAATCACCTATTAAAATCAATGATTATCATCGTCAATTATTATAAATTAATATAAATTATGAACGATTACGACGATCGATCGTTGCATTATGACGTATTAAAAATATATAATGTATGATTATCGATCGACGTTCGACGATGCATCATCAGAATTTATAAATATGATGATCGTATCATTAGCTCTCGAGCAATAATTCATCGTAGCGATATCAATACTTCGATTTTTTGAAAATTTTATAAAATCACGGAACGCGGAAGGTGTAATAACGAAAAAGTACCAGGCGAATCATTCGGAGTACACGCGACGCGCACGCACAAAAGAAACGAGACGAAGCCTAGAAAGGAAAAGAAAAAAATTGAAAAGGAGGAAAGTAGGGAGAGAGAAAAAAGATGGAAATATTAAACCACGAAGAAACGAGTGCAAATAAATTCCATCGCTCTCCGAGCAAACTTTTTCTCGCGGTGGAGGGGGCCAGGAGAGGCGAGGAAATAAACGAGCGTAAAGTATTTTCTGACAGAGAGTGCAATGAAATATTCGCCGCGTGTATGTTCGATCGCGACGGAATGCATGCAAAACAACACTTTGTTCGCTCTTGTTACTCCCCTTTGCCGTCTCTATATTTATGCCATGTTCAACAATACCGACTCCTATCCTTCTATTTTCTCCCCTCTTCCTTTATTTTTCATAACCTCGCCTCCGAAAAATTATACGTATTATATATTACACGCGACAACGTGTAAAATATTCAAACAACAATTCCCCCATCGTCGTGCAGATAAAACACGAAATTTTTTATTACCGCTGAAAGTGATTTTAGCGGGGGTAACCCTCTTCAGGTGCAACGCTGATGCAACGAAAATTAGCGATTGGTCGATTTGGGTCACGTGACTCGCGAGGGGGCGTGGCGTAGACCTCGAGTAGGAGTGGCGTTGTCTGCTACTGAGCGATCGCTGTTTTTGTAATTTGTTTTCTATCGATTCAAACGTTTGCGTATCGATAAAATTTTGTGGCAAAAAAGTCGTCTTTCTGGGCCTTTCAGTAAGACGAATCGTACTGGGCTACGAGTCGTGCAGTTTTTTTAATTTTATGTTTTGTATCATCGTTTCCTCACCTGTTTTAGAGAGTTTTAAGCTTCCCGCGAAACTATAGCTTCTATTCTACTCGTCGAGGCCCTCCTTCTCACTCGAACGCGGTGTTATTTTTCTGTTGAAACTTCGATCGAGGTTATTCTAGCAAATTATTCCTATCCGCGGTTCGTTTCGAATACCATCGTCCCCGGCTATGTGTATTAATTTGCATCGTGAAAATTTGGGTATTACACACGAACGCGAGGGGCTTGTTGCAACGAAAACTGATAACACAAAAGCTACATTTATTAATTAGGGTTCGGAACTATCTCCGGAATCGAAGCTGCGCGCCGGAGTTTCATATTCGCGAAATAATATTTACATTTTATTCGTGACCGCCCACCCCCCACTCTGCTCCTTTTATATCGTCGGCCACCAACATCGAACGTAATTAAACAAAATGGAGACAAAGCGGAATAAAATCTCGCGAAAAAAAAAAGGAATAGAAATTTAACAACGCCGCTGGAAAATTAATGCGCGTATTTATCTTGAATTACACCGGGAGGAACTTGGTGAAAAGTTGTACGGTCGTACGAACGAACAGGAAAGAAAAGGAGGAAAAAAAATTGGAAGCAACCTTTTTGAAATGGAGGTAGAAAAGTTCATATCCTCTTAAATTACTCGCATAAAAAGAGAGAGAGAGAGAGAGAGAGAGAGAACGAAAAAGGGAAAAAGGACGAAAAGAAAATGGCAAAAAGATTTTCCTCTTTTTTTTGAAAACGTCTCGAAGTTTTGATAAAAATACCGCGTGCATTAATGAATAAAATCATCTTCAAGCGTATCGAACGTGTGAGAAAAAGTGGACAAAAAGAAAAAAACTTGGAAATTATATATTCATACCTTGAAAATATTTATTGGCTCGTTAGTTGTAGTTTAACAACAGGCCATTATAAGAATAAGTCGATCCGATTAATTATTTACGATGATTACTATTTCAGGGACCTTCGTTTTAAGATTCTGGATTTTAATTTAATATCTGAAAATATCTTTGTTTTTTCGCAACATTTCATTTTGCTGCTGTTTCGAATTAATTCGCGTTGTCGAGTTTTATTTCTTAAATGTTGGAATTACGAAATATTCATTATTATGTTTTCCAGATTTTGCAATTTTATAAAATTTTCAGAAATTGAAGTATTCTATGTTGCTTGGTCGTTAGTAAGAGAATTTACATCAAATTGATAAACAATGATTAATTTTTCTTCGTAACGTCAGAAACACAACCGATTGAAATAATTATATATAAGAATTGTTATTAATTATATATAAATGTATATAAGAAAAATAAAGGATTGTTGAAACAATCACACGAAATGTATGATAGAATTATTAATTTTTATAATATCTGTAAATTCTCCTAAATTTTTAATTGGAATAAATATCGACGATTATTTTCAATTTTATCTTCGACAACGTCGACGCGAGTCGAGATATTATCGATAATCGACGCTCTTCGCTCAGAGAGAATCGAAACGAAATCAAAGTCGGTATGGATGAAATCTGCAAGGAGATGGGAAGAAGTAGATGAAAGGTTGCGAAATCTCGCCAAATCTCTTCGGTGACGCGTTTTCTGGTCGTTTATGGTGACACATCGTTTTCTACACTCCACGCGGGCTCTCTTCCTCTTCCGTTTTTCCACTTTCTTTCTTTTTTCTCGTTTTTCAAGGATCATCGAGAATTTCGAACGAATGAAAAGCAAAAATGAACGCTTTTATCTCTGGTTTGCAAAAATAATTATTGAGATTCTTTTTCTGCCGACTAATTAATTTATGTATTTCTGCTCGCAAGTCCGGAGCATTAATTTTTTTTCTGACAACCTATTTACCATATTTCAATTAGAAATCCCATTTTCTCAATGCAATCGACTTTTTTAAATCGACTGACTTTTATTAACATCGCAAATAAATTGATTCGTAAATTATGAATATCCTGCAGTGTATAAATAATCATGAATCTATTGTGAAATATACAACGTTGAGATTGTAACGATTAGACTGCAGATTTTTATGTAAATTCGTATTTTTGTAAAGCTAATTGAACAGCTAAAAACTAAGTAAGAAAATATTATAACGAACGTGTACTATATTTTATTATTATATATATATATTTGTAAATTGCTCTTTCTTGCCTTTAAATTTTATTCATAACTTTATTTGATTCATTCAACGTTATTAGAAAATATTATAACGAATGTGTACTATATTTTATTTTTTTATGTATATTTGTACATTGCTCTTTCTTGCGATTTTTAATTTGTTACGAACACGTAAGGAAATATTAACGAAGATCAAAACCAATTTAGAAACGCACATGCAAGTTGCAAGATGTTTATTCAGAGACAACAGCTGCGTCTGAATAATCAATTATTCATTGCTAAACGACGCATACATATGTAAATTCATATTTTTATGAATGCTCCCGAAGAACTTTGTAGATTCTTTAAGCAGAAATTTATATTATATATTCATGAAAGCTATAATTTTACATATTTTATACGTTTCAACGTGTTTTGTGCGTTTCTATTCATGAAAATTTATGAATCTAATGAATTAAAATTTATTTAAAGCTACCGCACCGTATCATCACGTCCGATGAAATTTATTTCGACGCGATATCGAGTTCACCACGTTGCGTCGCATTGAAACACTATATTTAACATCAATTACCCGTTTCGTAATTTTTTAAGAGGAAAAACAGTTCAATTAATTCGAATAATTGCGATTCTTTGCCGAACGCGCGGTCTTTGTAATTCCACGAATTTTTTCACCGATGAAACGAAATCGCGACAAATCGTGATTACTCGCGTCGCATAGCGCTAACAACATTTCGCAAATATCCTACAACAAAACGAAATACTTTCGTTTGTACGTGAAAGTTGCAGCTAATCGAACAGTCGAGTCGCAGCAGGAAGCCGGAAAAGCGTGAAAATATTATGCCAGCGACTTATCGCGAATCGACTGTGTGTCACGTATAATTGACGTGATTGATGAACACGAGCGAATGAAAATGGTCCGATTCATCTTGACTATCGGAGAGCAGAATGTTTATCCGACAGCTGCAGGGCGTTCCTGCTTTTAATTTATTCCAAAGGCCAGATAAAATCGCGGGGACACGATTGCTCCTCTCGCCAGTTCTCCGAATTGTCCTTCGAAATATAACGCGAGCTTTGGAGAAATTGCTTCGTCGACGCGTCAAGTCGAGGGTTGAATCGAAATTTGTACGCGTGTTTGTCGAGAAAAGAGTTAACAGAGTTGAAGATTAAATTTTATATTTATATAATTATCATATAAATTTTATATTTAATCTTCAACTATTTTATAATCTTATATTTAAATGAAAATTAAATTTTACATTTTTATTGAAAATGATTCCTTTTATTTATCAAATTTCACTTTGAAAATTGTCTTTATAAATACTTGATACGTGATATTAAATCTAATACTTTTATTTAGCTGTTAGGTCCTGTAGAGTATTTTAATTGATTTGTCAAATAATTTATTAATCAATTAAACGTACAATTTAATTGCGAAATTATATACACTATACTGTCACAGTTTACACTCTATTGATTGTGAATATTCTAAAATTACCAATTGGAATGTTCGACTTGCCCGAAATAGGAACAGAAAAGAAATTGATAAACTCTTTCAAACTCTTTCAAACAACTTTTCAACGATGTAGAAAGAAAATCTAAAACACGCTGTAATTCCTGCAACGCTCGTTAAATTAAAATCTGTGCTGGAGTTTTCCCTCCTCCGCTGCGAATCGTAATCATAAAAATCCTCAGCTCGACAGCGTTACGTAACACAGTTTGTTAAGCCGACGTGATTTATTTTCGAATCTTGCAAGTTTTTAATTACGTGGAAACAATTGCGTCAAGTTTGTCAATGGCTCGAGAGTAATCGACTCGAGGCTTGGAGAGCCTCGCGGCACAACAGCGGAGAAGCCGAGAGTTTAAATCAAAAGATTTATCGATCTTTCGCGGCACTCGATTCTAATTGAGAAGCAATGTAATAAACCCGATCAAACAAAGCTAATAGAAACGGAAGAGGAAAGAGGGAAAACGATAATTTGCAAAAAGCAAAAGCCTGAATACTTACGACAGAATCTTGCGATCTTTTGAATTAATTCTTGTTTTTCTTTTCTCTCTCTCTCTCTCCCTTTCTCTCGATTTTTCCTCCTTTCCTTTTAATCGATCGATTAAACTCACAGTTATCGTGGAAATATATATATTAAACGCCATTGGCGATGAATTAACGCTCGTTTGCACGTGGCCTGAGCGTGTGTGCTGCGTTTCATAAAACTAACATTTAAAACCGGGGAATGCATTATTCATTACGTCATTTCTGCAGACAGTATTAGAACGTAACCTTGCGTCGAGCTCCGCTGATGCTTATTTCCACACAAACACACGCGCGCGCGTACATACATACCCACACATGCAACATGAGAGCGTGCAGTCCGCTTGGAAAAACTTTAAATAATGAAAAACTATTTTCGAGCATTTGTTAATCGTTTCGTTCAACAGTTGATTATTTTCTACTTTGTACAGCGCGATTTATACACATATTTCCTGTTTCTTAATTATTCGTCTTTTTAATTATTTTACGTCTTTTTAACCAGTTAAATGAATTGGAATACAATAGGAATTAAAACTGATTTTTTCCCCCTCTTTTTTTTTTAAGAAAAGAGAAGTTTCAAGTTTTCTTATATTCATGCGTTTGTTACGTTGTATAAAATTGCACGTATTGTAACAAATTGTTGATAAATAATTAACGCGATAAATGTAACAAACGTTCAATAATATTTGATAATATTTATTAAATATTTTATTACTTGCTTTTATATGAATTTTATGTGAATTTTAATATGAGTTTTACAAAAATATTATATTTAGTGATAAATATTATATTTAGCAACGTTCATTATACATCACGACAAATATCTTCAACTATGTTTCCGCTCTGATGATCTTTACACGACTCTTATATCTTATTTGTCTTCAATTGCCTCGCGATTTTATTTCTCAACGAGCAAACTACGACTCGAAGCTGGTTTTTTTCTCAAAGAAAAAAAAGTTTCGAATTTTTCGCGATGCTTTCTTATATATATATATATATTTGCAACGTTTGGAAAAGCTCTAAATAACAAAGAACAATTTTCAACCATTTTTTCTTGCACGATTCAAATTTGTTTCCCCATTTCGATTACACTTCAATTTTACCCCTCTTTCCAGATAGCCAACAAATAAACTGTAAATCAAAAACTGGTTCTTTTTTCTTTTTTTTTCCTTTTTTCTCGAAAGAAGAAAAGTTTCCAAATTTTTTCGACGATGGTCCCTTCTCTGAAGGGAATTTTTCCTTTTTCCTTTTTTTTTTTTTTTACAAGCGCAAAATGCAATTTTTCCTCGCCACAGTAATTTTTTGCTCTTCGACGAAAAAAAAAGAAAAAAAAAAAAAAGAAAGGGAGCAACAAAAAGAAGGAAACATAACCGCTTTTTACTCCGGTTTTGCTTCTCTATTTTAGTTTTAACAATCGCTGGATTACTCTTTCACGTAATCCGCGTAGATAAAACATTGTTTCCTCTGGTAAATTCCTTTTTTAAATCGGGGAATCAAATTGATTCTCTTACGTATATTGAATTAAAGTTAACAACTGCAATAAAATAAAAGAATGCCGTTTTACTTGTAGCATATATATATATCTCCTGTTGTGTAATTATCCGGTTTCAATTTGAATTTTTAAAAAATAATAAATAAAGAAATCTAAATTCAAAATCAAAAGAATGAATACATTAAATTAAATTAAATTAAAACAATTTAAAATATATTCATTTTTGAAACTTGAATTTATTAACTACCATGTTAAAGGAAAAAAGAATTTGTTGTAAATGACGTACAATACATTCAACGTTAAAAGGATTTCTAATAAAATATGTGAATTTATATTTTGAAATATTTCTGGAAATATTCATTTGGCACTATCCTCCCATCCATCCAGACAATTTTTGAGACCATAATAACCTAACCTAAACCTAACCTAAACATAACCTAAACCTAACCAAAAACATGACAATTTTATTCTAAAAATTCCTAAATTTTAAACTTTGAATTATTTTAGTAGTTATATTATTAATTCCGATCTATTCGTACGAGTAAATTGAATTTGAATTCGTCAGTTGGAAAAGTGTGTCGGATCGTATAAAAATAATTACTTGGATCGAACTACCACACGATATATTTCGAAGAAGACGGAAAACGATACCTCGGCTTAATAAAACAATTTGAAACAATTTGAAACGTACATTTGAAAATGATATTTTCCAAAACGACAATTTCGAGCAATTTTCCGCTTTTTCGCGCAAAAATACCATCCGGATGAAAAACAACAACCGTGCCCCACCGCTAAATTCTTTTTCCAGCGGCGAATCGAATTGATCTTCGACATGATCGACGCAGCTTGAATTAGAGTTAATAATCGCGCAATAAAAGAATGCCATTTTACTCGAAGCGTGTATATCTATATCTACGTTGTGTCAGCTATCCGGTTTCAAAAGTCATTTAAAATAATATTTCCAAGGCTGCATCCAATTTGTTGTTCTTACCCGGTGCCCGTGTGTGCAATAATACGGCCGTGATTGTGAGCACGGTGATTCGATTTAACAGTGGCTCTCTCGCGTGGCACAGACGTTTATCGATTTAAAATAATAACGAACGCTATGTGTTTTTCCATTTACCAAAGTGCCCATTATATCATCCCCCTCCATTATCGTGTACATAGTATATATATATATATATATATATATTATATATATATATTATATATATAAGTACACACGTACACGAACGACATTTTCCGATCTGACAACGCGATTTCTATACATTTCCAATAAATATGATCGACCGTAAAATATTTCGAGTAAAATTCGAAACTCTCCGCTTTTATAAAATTTAAACGGGAGAATATCAAAGTTGAGATTAACAGTAAAAAGAATTATATATATATATATATATATACACATACACGCGTATGTTATTTGTAATTTTATATTAAATTTTCCTCTCTTCAAATTAAAAAGAATTAAATACGTTCCTTTCAAAGATTTTCAGCGATTGCGATTAAATACGATTAAAATAATAAGAAAGAAAGAAATATCTCGATGTTGTAATAAAAGTTGAATCCTTTTTAAAAAGCTACCGTGCTATTTCTTTCAAGATTACGAGCAAAAATCGTACGATTAAACATTCACAATGGAACACGCTCATTTGTAAAACGAAAGAGAAAAGGAGAAGAAAAAAAAGGAGCAGAGAGAGAGAGAGAGAGAGAGAGAGAGAGAGAGGAAAGGAAGGAGCACTATTTCAGCTTTATAATTTAACTTGAACCTTCTGAAAACTTGCGTAATATTTCGTTTAAAATCAAAACTAGAAATTAAACTGGAAATTAAGAGAAAATCTAGAATTAAAGTCAGACTTAAAATTAAGACGGGAATTAAAATGAAAATTGAAGCGAAATTTAAAATTGAAATTGAAATTGAAATTACAGCTGAAAATAAAGTAAAAATATATATGTATATACTAAAAACTGGAAGATGAAAATAAAAATAGAGATAAAGTGAAAATTAAATATTAAAGCGAAATAATATAAAATAAACATTGAGAGCAAAGTAAAATGACACAAAATAAATGTGTAAAGATTGGGTGAAAAAAAAAGAGTTAAAATTAAAGTAAGGATTGCAATCAAAATAAAGATAAAAGGTAAAGAGACGAGAATATAAAGTAGGTTTATTAAAGAATAATGCTGATAAGGAAAAACTGTATAAAAGATTGCGGCGGAGAGTACACACACAGACGTGCACATATACACGGTACATGTATTATTGAAATAGCAATTACACGTGCAAGCAGGTTATTTAAATAATTCATAACGCTCATTTATAGAATGATGTTTGCGAAATTATATCCTTTTTTTCTCTCTTTTATCGCGAATTCCACGTTGGCAAATATATGATACGAGAAAATTATTTATTCGCTGGAGAAGAAGTTACATTCGCTCGCACAACTTTCCCGGACGCGCTGCATATTTAATTAGCTCAGCAATTCGACTAACTAAATACAGTTTTGACTGTTCGTGGCTTTTCCAATTAGTAAATGAGAGTGGAATCTGTTGTTAGTGCAAAAACGAATAATATTAGTTTTCCTTTCTCTCTCTCTCTTTCTCTCTCTCCATACATATATATATATATTTCGTTGCTATTAATATACACACGTACGTATCAATTTTATCGTAAATCGATAAATATATTTTTCAAAGATTCCTCGACGAGCTAAATTTAGACCTTCCGAGCTCGAGAAACATTTTAATGTCTTTTTCAATCAGCTCGTTAATTAAAAATTAGAAAGTTTCACGATTATTTTTGTCGATTTATCGACAAACATCTTTTGCTGCGCGTATATCGACCTGTTAATATCGCTATTCCAATCAGTATCAGCAGTACTATTTCATATTTGAAAAAAGCAATATTCTCGAATAATTCCCCGATTTTTAAAAATTCGCTAGAAAATTGATGAACTCTTTCACAGAACCTAAAATACCTAAATTCCACTGATTTTCTAAAATTTCTTTTGACGTGCGAATTCCAGATAAAATTCGAGTACGAATCCATCGCGCGAGGGGAAGAGATTCCAATAATTTTTTGCAAGCTCGTAGCTGTATAACAAGTAGAAAAAAAATCGCGTCGATCAAAGAATCGTTAAATAAAGCTGACGACTGAAAAGAAAATGTGTGCGAAAATTTTTGAATTTTTGAAATCGAATTTCCGAATCCGCCACGAGGAGAAACAAAATCCACTTCTTCTTCTTGCTCGGTAGTGCGCGACGTTTTCGAGCTAACCAGCTTGTAAACAGTGAAAATGACGAGCGAAGGGGTGCGCTTAATTGACAATGTCTCGATAGTAGAACAGGCCAACCCCAAAATCCACCCTAACATCCAACGAGGGATTTCGCTCGTGTCCTGCAGACCCCTCCTCGGAGAGCATTTTTACATCTGCCACTCTGCTACTTTAGAAGCTCCTGCCTCTATTAACCTCTCTTCTCTCTATCCTTTAAACCTAGCCCCATTTTGCATATCTCTTTTCTAACATTTTCGCAAACTGCGCGAACACAGACGCGCGAAGCAGCATGCATTTAACCTCTTGCGCTGGAACGACGTGCCACGCACGTCGAGAATTTTTTGTCCCAAAATTGCAATATTTTCTCAGCTTCAAGTATATTTAAGCATGACCCAGGCAAAACAAATAATAAATTTATTACCTTTCAATAATTTCTGTCCAGTGATATCATACCGACGAATTAAAAAAGAAAGCGACGAATTATTGTATACGGTTTAGTCGCTCGTTATGGTCCGCAATCAGTTGCCAGCGCAAGTGGTTAAGCAACAGAGCGTTGAAACGAAATGTCATTCAAATTATCTCGAAATAATTACTTTTAAAAATCCGTAATTTGGAATTTGATCCCGGGAAGCGCAAGATAATGGCAGAAATCATTAATAAAACGTTAATCTTTTTAAATCTTCGCTTTCGTAATATATATTTTGATATTTAAATCGTCGTTTATCAGGAGAGATAATGGCAAAATACCATTAGCAAAATACAATTATCGACACAAATATTAATCCTCGAATCCTCTTGAATGCCATGTAAATGTAAATTTTCACTCGAACCGTAATTAATCGCGAGAAACAATTGTAAAATAAACAATTGTAAAAAAAAGGAATACCAATTTGATTAGCAAAATACCAATCTTTGAATAATTTTCAAATTCTCCCGAATCTATAAATTCCTCATATTCTTGCGCAAATTTCTATGATTTATCTTGACAAGTGAAATTCATCGATAAAGTCACAACGTAATATCGGGTACGTATCAAATTAACGCGTTAGTTGCATTATATTATATTACTCGCGCTTTTATAAACGGAAGCAAAGGAACGAGTATGATGCTTGGAGAAGACGGGAAATGAATTATAAGTATGGAACTCGGCGGAATTTCAGAGGAACTCAAACGAAAGAGAGAGAGAGAGAGAGAGAGAGAGAGAGAGAGAGAGAGAGATGAGCAAAAAAATAATGAGAATGCAAATATGTTTTTGAATAAAATCCGGCAAGTATGAAAGCCACGGGAACAACATACAGATCTGCATCTACTGCCTTCTATCTTTTTTTCCCCTCTCCCCACCCCTGCCCACCGCCCTTCTTCTTTTGCCAGCAAAATTGCGTTAAGCGTTCGTTGTGTAAACGATGTAAGCGTAATACTTCTATAATCGCAAAAAATTCCACGCTACGATATTTTTATAACGCGAGCTCGTAAATCTTTTTTTATCTCCCTATTTCTATCTCTGTCTCCCGCGACGACCATTTATTTATCCTTCCTTTTTCCTTTTTTTTTTCTTTCTAATTATCTCGCCGCACACTATTATCAATCGTGTGTTTTCACTTCGCATTTTCTCAAATAAACACGAAAGCACCATCTTACAACGCAATTTTATCGCGAGTCATTTTTCGATTAATTTGACTATCTTGTCAAGAAGATTTCTTTTTTATTAGAAGAATAATATTTCACAAACAAACAATGTTGGTCGAGCTGAAATAGTTATTTAATTTATCATATTTATATTTATTATTTTTATTTTCACGTTATTTCAGTCTACAGGTATATTCAATGTGTGCAATAGGATATTTAATGAAATTTTAATTTAACCATATCGAACAGGTACGACAGTGCACGCACGAATGCAAATATTCTGTTCTAAAAATATAAATGTTCAATTGCGCTGTATAATGACAATAAGATAATAAAATTCCTAAACAATGTCTCTCTTTATATTCTTAATACACGTACGTTTCAATCTCGTCGCGTATAGAAAATATTCTCAAGCGAAAATTTACATACGCGAAAACGCGACGTGACGCGCGAATTCAAAAGAATACAGTATCGGGAGTGCTCTGTGCTCGTTCAAGAAAATTATCGTGTCTCAATTAAATTATCGAGTGCGCATTGCGTTCCACGGCGCAACAAAAATTCGATAACACCGATTACTCGGTTTTTTTTCCCCTCCCTCCCGCGCGTTCCTCTATTAGCAGGGGAAAATAAATCTATATTTTGTTTCGCGAACGTGCCTCGAAAATTCCATAAATTTTTCGAGTCCACGTCATTCATTTTTCGTTTCATGTTCTCTCGTTCTCTCTTCTCTCTCCTCTTTTTCCCAATTTTTGTTTCATTCTCGACCGAATTAATCGGGGCTAAAATATTATCTCGAATAGCGAATAACCCGCTTTTTATTTTAAATTACGCGCGTTACTTCAAAAATTGAAATATTTCATATTCGTTTCTGAGTTTTTAAAATAGCGCTCCGCTCGAAGGCTGAAAATATCCGAGATTCCATCTTGAAATATTTATCGCGTGTTTATTTTAAATCTATCTCAAATATTATTAAGAAGAGGAAGAAGAAGATACAAGTGCGAACATTTTGTTGATTTTACATCTTTCACTTCGTCTATTTTTATAAATAAAAAACTCACTTCATACTCAAAATAAAATACAAGATAAATATTATATTGTTCTAGCGAAAATTCCATCTGCTGTTTAAACCACTATTTTATTGAGAGCACAAAACATTTGAAAGATACTTCAAACAACGTTCATTTAAAGTTAAATAACTTTTATCTCTCTCAGCTCTTTTATCCTTGTCTCTCCGTAACTATGAATCATTTTACACAAAACTATACACGTGCGTGCATTTGCATTGCAATCGATCACTTTCCTGAATATTTACAGACCCGCTTCATAATGCAATTTAGTTAGAAACAAAAGCTAGAAAGTTTGTCCAAAGCTGATTGTAGAGTTCACAGACTCGTCTTTCTTTCTCGTTCCTTTTTTTTCTGTCTTCGTTTCAGTTCGAAACGCCGTGGATGGCTGGCGGATACGATATTTCGTAATTAATATGGCCAGATGGGAAGCCGCGGTGGATGAGGAGGACTCGAGGAATCAAAAGCGAGCTCACAAAAGGAAACGGTCGTTAAAGAAGGGGCCTATTAGCATGTCGTTAGCATAATACAAGGTGAATTTGATTCCGAGTACACGAATGTGCCCCGAACGCTATCACGGCCGTGGTAATCGCGTTATTATAAGACAGATTAATTTTAGTTAAATTGTAGCTTTTGATCGTTGTCGTTGGAAATAATCGCTCGGATTCCGATGCGATACGCGAGACTAACTCCGAGAATAATTTTCGTCGTCATTGTCGCGTAATGCGTTATTCCTATTATTTGCATTGCACGTTAAATTAATTAAAGTTGAAAATAAAAAAAACAAAATATCCCAGAGAAGTTTTAATTATGGACGCGCAAATGGAGTTGAAACGATACGCGAAACCGGCCCAAAGATAATATATCATTTGTACATTACATTAAATTAACTTTGTTAAAACGAAAAACAAGAGAAAGTACTTGCAGCGTAATAAAATTTAAATAATAGACCGAGCCTAGGATAATACACCATTTGTACACCGCATATAAATTAATTTCGTTAAAATAAACACGCAGAGGGCAACAATTTTGCAAACTGCCTTGAGGAATTCAAATAAGAATTTGTGTTATCGTTGTTATCAAAAATCCCGGTGGCATTTGTTAAAATAAAGTTTTACATAGTAATAAAAACTACGAGACGAGATCGCAAATTGGTGAAGCAAGATAAATCAACGAAGCGATAAATTACGAAATAACTGTAATAAAAATTACGCTAAATTATACTGAAGAACATCGACTAAATTCAAACTTCGAAAGAACGAAATATCGCGCGAAGGACAACTCATCGTCGTCGCTTTTGTGCGAAAAATTACGAGGCTGTGTTATTTCGTAGCTCTCCTTAAAAGTCACCTCGCCCTGATTATGTGTTCAATTAATGCCGTGCTTTATATATTTTAAACTTAGAAGGCAAAAGATTGCTTATTATCTTATCTGGGGCAATTAACTCGAATAAAAGATTACGCTCGAGTAATTCGCGCTCTCGGCTTCTATCGCGAAACGAGATTAACTTTTCTACGTACTTCTTCTTCTCTCTGCCGTGAGATTTTCTATTTTACCATTTTACTTTTGAATCGCGCTTACGTATCTCTTTGCAGCCTCTCTGTGTTTCACACACATACACACACATGCGCGTGTCTGACTGGTTGCTTTCGCAATATAAAGTCACAGTGTAACAAACGCGGTTGATTTATCGGCTTAAAATATTACTTTCTATTTTCACAGCGCGTACAACTATTCACGCTGCCCCCCTCCCGCCGATATCGCCCGTGAATCGAGATTGCTTCCCTCTAATTTATGTTACATTTCCATTAAATGACGAGAGCGACCGAATAAGCAATCCGTCTGATTCACTGTGTACGCGCGCGCGTGTGTGTGTGTGTGTGTGTGTGTGTACTCGAAAACGTTACTTTCTATCTTCCGTGATTGCGAGTACACATGTAGTGCAAGTGCTTATCTACTTCCGACACACCGTGCGTCTACGACTCGAAGATCACAGGGGAAAGGTATGACGAGATACAGTTTTTGTTCGTTCTCCCGCTTTTATCTCAATCGACGGATAATGCATTGTCGCGATTAAATATTCACGGGACTAATCAGTCCGACGAACACACGGACAGCTAGAATGAAAATCTGTCTTGCCTTGAATATACATACATCGTATATCGATCTATTGCATCGCTGTGTGTTACATTCCTCTCAACATTTTTAATTCTAAACGATTGATAAAATCCATATTAAACTGACGTAACTAGTAAATTTGTTTTATTTCGATCAATTTTATTTTTCAATATGACAAATGAGAATATTAATTTATTATCCTACTTGAAAGATTATTCTTTTCTTTCCTAACTATTTCAATTCTTACTTATGTGTATTTTTCTCGCGTGGTCTTTGCGCAAAAGGAGGAACGAAAAATGTATCTTATCGTGTCTTTCTCTCTAAAAAAAATACTCTCGAGATATGAGCCATTCAAAAGTCGCACTGATCCACTCCGTAAATTAAAAAGTAAGTAAATGTCAATGCTGTAAACTTTTTTTAAATTTACCTTCCAACTTGCCATTATCGTTCCTACGACGAACGACTTTATAAAAGGAAGTCATTAAAAAATCGAATATCAAACGTGCACTTATATAATCCAACTAAGAAATTAATAACTCATTCGCTCCTCTTACGTGTGATGTAAAACTTTGAAAAAATCAAACATTGGAGTTGGAATTATTAATTGGAACAAATCATTCGTTTCTCAAGAATGGAAATCATGTAATCTCTATTTAAAAGATCATAACTTGCTGAATATTAACAATCTTCTAGAAACAGACTAAGATGGGATCAAAGTTACGGAAGTAAATCATCTCTGTCTTAAAAATTGAATATTAATAGTCTACTTATACATATATATAGTAAAACTTGAATTTATAGAGAGACTCAAAGACCTGAACGTTGATCATCCACTTCTACAACAAGACTGTAATAAGGAAAATCAGAAAAGACTGGAAGTCCTGAACCAATAGAACTGAATACAGCAGAACTGATTGTCTACTTATATAATAAATGCAAGAAATCGCTAAAAAGTTGCAAAAAAGTCCAACGCGACTCTTGAGAACGACTTGCGTAACGAGATTATCTACTCTTGTAATAAAATCAAAAAAAAAAAGAAAAAAAAAAAATCATGACTTGAATTCACAATATACGCCAAGAGATCTGAGTCACAAATTGATTATGATCTACCACTCTGATAAAGTTACGCAATTACTAAAAACTGAGGTCAGACTTCTAGAAACGTCTGAAACAAAAACTCTAAAACAAAAAAAAAAAAACAGGAAACCGAAATAAAATCAGTCGCTAAATACCGAAGAGAAGTCGATCAATCTAACTTGCAAAAGGCTCATCGTACAGAGTATTGCGCAATTGTAATTCGCGAGAGAGGAAAACGAGCAGGCACTCACCTCTCCGTGTGTGTCCCTTCGTCCATCCGGGGTGTTCTCCGGCAAGAAGTACAGCCGCAGAGAGGCCAGGGGCTGGTTCGGGCCCCGGCTGTCCATCCACAGCAGCTGAAGCTCGCCGATGCTGACGAGGTCGGCATCGCTCCACAGTTTCGTGAGGAAGAAGCTCCCAAGACGAAGTACACGACCGTTTCCTATTCGAACTGCTTTGTAGAACGTGTACGGACCGTGGCTGAAGCAAGCACCGCCCAATAACTGCAACAGAAATTCGCCGCTTCGCGTTAAGAAGCCGAATCTTCTCCGCCGCCTGGTGAATCACGCCGATGGATTGTTGACGAATCTCTCTTTGTCTCCTTCGCGAACGTACGAGGTCGAAAGGTACCGCGCGCGGCACGAACGACTGACTGAAATTTTCTTTCAGAACGCGCAGTTTCGGTGACCTCTCCGCTTCCGGGAACTCACGAGCTCGAATGTGTTTACGAAGTGATTACGTCTGACGGCAAGCGTTAGAAAAACTTTCGAGAGGAGATTTGGGAGAGAGGCGGGGAAAGTTTTGGTGTTTGAATGAGAGGCGACTGGTAAATAGTGTTTTTGCGGATTTCCGACGAAGAAGAACGTACAGGGTATTGGGCAAGTACAATACTCGTTATAAATAAACGGCACAGATGAGAATTGACAAAACGACGCGTACAATACTCGTATATATCGATATATATCGATATAAATTAATTAAATATCTATTGTAACACTCGATGTATAATAAACTAATATGTTTCGCTCGATATAATGTAAACCAAATATAATTGTATTCGTGCTTGTTTTCTAAATTTTATTCCGCTTATTAAATTGTACTCGGAAGAATAAAAATATATTATATATTATATATGATATTTACCACATCACGCGTGGTCGTGTGTGTCAAACCATTTTTCATGGGCCAGTGTCTGTGTCAGTCTGACACTCAAATTAAATAGAAGAAGTTATTTTCGAAATTTAATTGAATCTGGTTTTAATCTTCTGCGAAGTCTAATAAGCAAGAATACGGCTGGCAGTGAAACGAAACATTGGAGTGGTTTTAAGGCTGTGGTGTCGAGTATGCTTATTTGTAAGCCGTCAGTTCAGTTTTATGGATGTTCGTCAAGTGAAACAAGTCGTTAGATGACTCATATCCCACGCCAGCGGCCCTCATTTGTAACAATGTGCTCCTTTAAAAAAGCACATGCTTTAGAAAAGCATCTTTCTCGGTATACGTGAATACCACTGTTTTATTCTCTCCAGGAAGTTGAAAATCATTCTCAGTTCTTTTGATACAGCGAAACGACCAAATCCTAGTTTTAAATACACCATGTAATTTTCGATGGAAATTTCATAAATTACTTAAGTTGCTTTTCTTTTTCATCGAAATTTTATAAATCTAAAATTGAAGAGAATTTTCTTTACAAAAATTTTATTTTACGGACTTACACTTGCAAGTTAATTTTTCACAATCGAATGGATTTTGGAATAATTTAGAACAACTCGAATGATTTTGAAATTTCAAAGATTCTACGAATTTGCATCGTCAGAGATTCAAATCACCCTTTGTAAAATAAACTCTTGTATTCTTTATTTATCTTTGTATAAATGTTATAAACTTTGTATATATATATATATAATATAATATATTAGTTATTTATACTAACATATATAGTATCATATATTAGTAGTTTTATATATATATATATATAAAATAATCTTTGTACATAAACGTTATAAACCTCTCGCCTTCAATTTCTCCGACTTACAGTTTTCAAATTACTTTCCGCCATTGGTCTTTCGACGTTGAAGATCCCTTTCAAATAAATTCACAACACTTCAATTACCGTGGCTAATTACGAAATTTTAACTTTAATCGGTTGACGTTCATTAATAAACCCTGAGCTCATTTACGAGACTGAATAGAAAACGATATAGCGTGTTTAAACTCGGATAACGTGGAAACTAATGAAGGTAAAGTAATAAATTTTCCAAGGAAGATTCAAAATGGCTTCTCGTACAGTCCGTGACACGAATATCGCTGCTCTCTGTGTCGGAGAAGCACGCGGAAGCACTTCTCGGTTCGCTCGGTTTGAAAATGAAATCTTCTCCGAAACGAATACACCTCGAAAATACAATGCTTACTTTTCGAACGAATATAGATGAAAACCTTGAAAATAAAAATCCTTTCTAAAACAATATAGGGTATGCGCTTCGAAAATACATCGACTGCGAGCCTTTATATAAATTTTATGTCGCTTTTGGAAGAGTATGGATTATCAATACGATCTCTCCTCTCTCCTCTCTCTCTCTCTCTCTCTCTCTCTTTTGCTCTCTCGTCTGTCGTATCGGTTATTTATACATGTGACATTTAAAAATGAGCTTCTAAAAAAGAAAAGTCATACTCCGATAAGAACTGATTACTTTATCGAACAAATCGCAAACACACGTCGACTGAAATGTTACGAACGATTTCAATGACTGTATCACTTACGTACCAAGTTATCTCTTATTAAACGTTAAATTTCATGATAATGTTAGTAGGTATATTTGTCATCTGATAAAATTTTAATTTCGTTCGATAAAAAAGAAAAACAACTGTCTATCAAAAAATATAAATATCGTCTTTATCGAAACTACCTTTTCTTAACATTTAAGGTTTTTTCTTAAAAAAAAAAAAAAAATCGTTTGAATTTTTAACGATTTAAAATATTCGACGAATTAAACGTTTTATTCTTTGTAGTATTTTACGACGATCGAAATAAATCGCGTCGAGTGGGTGACGTAATAGTTTCAATTATATCTCCCCGTTTTATCTAATCTCGCTGACACGATGAATTTCCATTTGATTCATTAGTATTTATTATTTTCTGTATTTATCTTTCCATAATCGAAATTTCATGTACTTGCGAGGTGGAAGGATTATTAATTACAACTGCGGATCGTTCAATATTCCGTATTGACTTTCGATTAATTAATTTAATATCGCACTGATGAAATAACGAAACAATAGTGGGCAAATAAAATGAACTTATCAAAATGTGAACGCATTGTGTGAATATGTAACGTTCCTAAATTACACGACGAATACAGAATAAAGGTTGTTACCGTCGATATTAAAATTATATCACCGAATGAAATCGCAAATACAAAAATGTAGTGCAGGAAAAATCGACAGCGATCCAAGATTTTGGTCTGCGCAATTTCCAACTCTTCCAAACAAACGACAAAGCGCGAAGAAAAATTTGAAATCGAAATTTTCATCCTTTGAAAAAAAAAAAAAAAACAAATCGTCGCTGTTATCAGGCGACGAGGGAAAAGAGAGTTTTATTATTTTAAGGGAAAGGCGGAGGTGGGAGGGAAAAAGAGAAGAACGAAGAAATTCGATAAACGAAGAATGCACGATGCATGTACAGTCCTGTGCATAACTCTCGATGAGCTTCCTGCGCGAGCAGCAAAGCGAGCAACGACTTCGCATTCGTGTCTTTTATGCCTCCTCCCTCCCCCACCTTCCCATCTCTCTCTCTCTCTCTCTCTCTCTCTCCCTTTCTCTCTGTTTCTCTCCCACTCGCTCGCTCGCTCGCGAGCGCGAGTTCAGTTCTTTCCTTCGTCCTCTCCCCCGCCCCTTTTTCTTTTTACCAAGATTCAACCGTCAACGTGCGTGATTAACGAAGCACGCGAGGGCAGCGATGCGGCTCCGTGCAATCCCGAATGCAGGAGTGGACGGCGCGCACCGCGCGCATCAATTACGCGGGATCGGCGCCGAAAAGTGAATTTTTCGCGCTACCTGTACCTCGCGCGAGCACTGCCCCCAAGGTGATTAAACGAAATTAACCGTTAATTGCTAATTACACGTGTATCAGGTAATTTCGAAGATATCCGACACACAGACTTACTACTCGCGGACAGCAAGCACGTTACGTACGTACGTACGTATCAAGCTGGTGCACGTGAAACGAAGTACGTAGGTTTGAAACTCTCGGCGAGGCACGAATATCATTTGTGAATTTTGAAAAATCACGGGTTCGCGGGTTGAGAAAATTTGTCAATGAAGGCGAGAATTCACTGCCGTGAAAATTGCCGAATGTATAAATTTATTTTTTCAAAGAGACGTGTAATGGTTTTTGAATTTTGGAGTTGATAGTTCTTGATGAAACAGTGAAATAACATATAATAATGAAATAGGTCGTCACAGAAATTAATGAAATTACGTCGTCCATCATCTGAAAATACGTTTCATATGCAGCAACCCAATAGTTGAATGCTAGTCGAGAACCTTTATATACGTTTCTTAAGCTTCGAACTAAAACAAATTCAAATCAAATTCCTCATCTTGATTAAATGCAATATTAAATGCAGAAGTTAATTCGACGTAACTTTTGCGTTAAATTTGAAAGTTCAAAGTTCAAAGTACTTGAATAATTATTAAATGATTAAAAACAACTAATAAATAAATGGCAAATTTATTTTTAAAAAAGGCGCCGAATCAATTTACTGTTAATTTAAGTAACTCTATCCTGCACAATAATTCATACCTCCTGTGTCAAAATTTCTCCATATATATATATATATATATACATCTTCGTAGCTCCTTTATGGCGCACGTTAGACGATAAAAAATTTCATCCATCCCCCGTCACCGATCTGTCTTTCGCTAAAAGTGAACTGAAAAGCTTTTACGGGAATGACCTTTTTTGAAAAACCGGGGAGGGAGGGGGAGAGGGTTTTCTATATCTCTCGGGCGGAAGTTTTCCTAAATTTGATATTTCATTTGGCTAAGTACGTTTCCTTGCTCGTAACGCGCCACTTCAATTATACCGTAGTATCGTTTAATTAAATTATACAAGAAATTTGAGCATTCCGTTCACGTATGACGTAGGAACAAGACGGTGGAGGGGGAAGGAAAATACAGCGAAGCGAGGGAAACCTGGTTAAAAAGTCCTGGGTCCGTAAGGCGCATTTCTGAAATACGTCTCACGGTGGAAAATTAAATTGCGCTCGGCAATGGATAAGATTAGATGTACGTTTAATTTATATTGGTCGTGCATGCATGCATGTATGTGTACACGTAACTTGTACATACAACGCGCGTATGATATGTGCTTTTTCACGAAGTGGTTTTCAGCCACGTGCGCACAAAGCTACAAAGCATCCTTTTGCGTTTAACGGCATTTGCATTCCGGGATTCCGTGTGCATATCTCTTTGATTGATATCGCGATAATACGAAAATCATTTCAGCTGGCGAAGAAACGAATGAATCTCGTTGCCCCGAGTCGCATTTTTCATCGGGGGGCCTTTTCGTGTGTTTGCTCGCCGCGCGCTTTTTCACGCGCTAACGGGAATCCTTGAATCCTTGTATGTTATTACAATTATCTAACAGTGTCTCGGTCACGATAGATGGAACGTTGGAGTTGCATATCGACGTTTATTTTGATGCGAAAGCGTCGTAAACAGTATCGTTGAGTCATAAATAACTAGTAACTTATGTCGGATCATTAAAATTCTGGTTACGTAATTTGACTTTGTATTTTATATTTCCTGCGACTGGAGATTAGTAATAAAATCCAATTGAACAGGAAATCCCAAACCAAAAAATCTTTAACACGTGGTTAAGAATTAATTGAACGTATAATTATAATTTTCTTTAAATATCTAAATAAAATAACGTTGGTAATTTAATTTTTTAATACCTCAAAGCAAAATATCTTTCTTCCTAAATAAAATAATATTAATGATCCAAAAAGATGTTAATAATTTAATTAATAATATTTAATTTCTTTGACTTACATAACTAAAATAACATTAACAATCCACACTTTACAACTAATTTCTTTCAATACCTGAAGGAAATATCTTTCGAAATATCTTCCAAATACAATCGCTATAATTTTCTTTTCAACGATTTAAATACCCAAAGCAAAATACCTTTCGCTCGTCGAAAGTGGAGGGTGGAGCGAATTCGACAACAATTCCACAACGGAATTTCGTTCTCAATTTTTATAACGCGAAGCGAAATATTCACTAGTTGCAGTATGCAGCCGTTAGTTAATACGAATTGAAGCATCTTCGCGTATCGAATTGCAAATGCAATGTCCCGGGCTTTCACGGCAATGAAAAAGATTGCCATCGTAATTCAGAATATCCAATAGCAGCCGAGTGAAAAAGAAAAATGCGGCGCCCCCCTTCTCCTCGAACTTGGACTCGATAGACGCGTCGACTTTCCAGCCAGATCTTGCCCGCTGCTTCCTATGCTTTATTTACACGCTCGATTTCAAATCGAACGGATTTTCGGTGTCAAACCGACATAGGGGGATCATACGACTTATATCTCTCTATCTTTTCGACCATTTTTATCACTGAAAGTGATTTTAGCAGGAGTAATCCAGAAAATCGGGCCTCTTCAGGTGCAACGCTGATGCAACGAAAATTAGCGATTGGTTGATTTGGGTCACGTGATTCACGAAGGGGCGTGAGGTAGACCTCGAGTAGGAGTGGCGTTGTCTCTCTACTGAGCGATTGCGCCTGTAATTTGTTTTGTATCGATTCCAATGTTTGCGTATCAATAAAATTTTATGGCAAAAAAGTCGTCTTCATTTCTGGACTTTTCAGTGAGATGAATCATACTAGGGTACAAGTCGTGCCCCAATTTATCGTTTTAATAGAAAAAAAAACTCATTTATCAGCAAACTACAGATATTTAGGGAAATTGATTGACTTTTATAAATATAATGTAAGAAGTAATTTAAATATTACACAACGTGTTATAAATTGTTATACATCAAATAATTTATTACTGTTAAATTAACATGCTCATTTGTGCTTGATCAATTTTATATTCCCAATAAATATCTCGCAATTTTCACGTGTCTCTTTTAAATTGGTTTTAAATTTCATCAACGTAATCGTGACAATCGTGTTACATCTGAAAATGATTTGTAAAACATAAATGTTTCTCTTTCTACTAAATGATCAAAGTTCACAACTGTACAGCTATGTACTCCGTTCAAAACGTAGAATAGAAGAGAATAGTATTTAATTGCGATTCACAATGCGTGTATACACACAGTAATGTTAGAAGCGGCTGTGTAAAAATACACAATTACTTCGTTAACTCTCTCTAATGCTTCAATAGCACGGCTATTTTCTGCGATTGCATCGAGTTAATTAACATGCTCATTTGTGCTTGATCAATTTTATATTCCCAATAAATATCTCGCAATTTTCACGTGTCTCTTTTAAATTGGTTTTAAATTTCATCAACGTAATCGTGACAATCGTGTTACATCTGAAAATGATTTGTAAAACATAAATGTTTCTCTTTCTACTAAATGATCAAAGTTCACAACTGTACAGCTATGTACTCCGTTCAAAACGTAGAATAGAAGAGAATAGTATTTAATTGCGATTCACAATGCGTGTATACACACAGTAATAAGTTGTATTGAATATTAGCTTCAAACATTACGTTCTTGCAATTCCGAGTGATTCTCAATAATCTTTCACGCAAGATACAGTAATTAAATATCTAAATCATTAGGTTAAGCATCAATCAAATTATTCTCTTGTTAATAATGAAATCATTAGATTAACAAATTTCAATAAATATTTTTACCTTTCTACAGAGCGTGTCCATCGTGAATTGAATTCAAAAAATTATTTTACAGACGCATTGATTCTAGTATTCGCTAAAAACATCAATAGAATCCTGAAAATAATACATTTCGAACACAATATGCGTATAACCAAATACAAGGATAGAACAAACCGACATTTATTAAACAATTTCCCATTTATTTCATTCGTCCAAATACCAGCCTGAAAATCATTCGAGCCCCAAGTTAGCAACGACTATAAAAAAATAAAAAAAAAAAAAAAAAAAAAAACGAACCTATGGAGCGAAGAAGAGGGGGGGAAAAATGCATTAGAACCAATCAATTACAGGGAATAAAAAACGATCAGGCACGATACGAGGGGCATATTCTCGCTGTCAATCGAGCAGTCAGTTACATAATTGAATCAATAAACGCGGAACGATAGCCATTGGATGAGCGCCACTGCCATAACTATTTCCAATGTTTTAAGGGTACAGTCGCCGGCAAGAGTTTCTCGTCGATCAAGACACAGGCCTCCGGCTCCGGCCACCAATGGTATTTATAGCGTTAATCTCGTTTCTCCGCTACAGCTGCATCGGCCTCTGCGAACCCCCAACGCCATTGATATCGCAATTGCATCTACCGGCCCTCCTTTTTTTCCCTCCTTTCCCTCTTTTTTTTCTCTCTCTCTCTCTCTCTCACTCTCTCACTTCTCCTCTTCTCCTCCATCCCTCCCACTCCATCGTCGTCGACTCTTCTCCCTCTTACCTTTTCCGCCACCCCTAGCCCGCCAGTTTAAAAACGTTCTATACGTGTCCCGCGTAGTCACTTGGTTGCCTGTGCATGGATTTTCGTGGCGCGTTTCTGCCTTCATTATTTACCCGCACACACACTCCAATTACCATCGCCGCGCGTACCGGCCCTGCCAAATATTTTCTCCACCGGCATCGAGAACGACAGGCGCATGTATTATTCAGCGTCCGTTGTCGATGCCTCGTTCGAGCACATTTTATCCGTGTACACACACGGAACGTTACGATCGGTTTATTATTTATGCTCGTTGTCAGTCATGACCAGTGGCGCTCAACGTGTTAATTCACTCTACGATTTTAGCGAGGAGAAAAAATAGGAGATACACAAGGTGGGTTGTTCCTTGTTTTTGGCGCGCAATTTTGGGTCGCTCCTTTTTTTTTTTTTTTTTTTTTTTTTGTGAAAACGACAAACACGATAGTTCTTTTTTAGTAGCAGTGGCTGATGATTCACTTTACTGGTTCCAGTTCGTAATTGAAAGTATAACTAGTTTGTGAATAGATTGTGGACATTTACATACATACGTGGATTTTTATGAATATGTTTTTGGTCTAAAAAATGAAACGCGGATTGGAAATTGTTTCGCCTATCAAATATCAAATATGCAGCGCGCGCTACATTTCCGACATTTTATATATTTTCGTATCCTCTGTCTCCCCATAAATGTACATAAAACCCACAGTCAATTCATAAGTTATGCGTGCGTTAAATTTATGTACGTTTTATACTTTATTTGAGCATAGAGGCTAGCTCGCGAAGGTATTTGAAAACCTTTCAAGGTTTTAAAGTTGTATTAGCGTTATAACGAGCGTACTGCGGATTTTTATGCATTTAAGGGAAACTGGATCGTACAAAAATACGCCCGGTGCATGCAATATGCAAAAATACATAAAATATTCAAGGCAGTGTATTATAATCTACACCAGATAAAATAAATTTTCATATGAGTTTCCATTTATATTGTCATGTATATTTCATGTATACGTGTGTTTATCGTGTGCTCGTACGTTTCGTGTATATTTATCTCTATAACAATGCGCGATTATATCGATAAAATTTCAAATCGAAAAGATCGAGTCTTCGGGGAAGCACTCTTGAAAAGAGAAAATCAGCGGTGATTATTTCAACGTTACGAACGCGCTATGATAATTAATATAACGAATTAGCCTTAATTAATTTAATATCAAACATAACGTCAGATATAATGATCACGGGTATCCTGTTGCACGAGCTTCGTGAAAAAAAAAAAAAATACAATAATCGTTATGAATAATATTTGCTGCGGAGCGGATATTTGATGGATTTCACAAAAGAATTTCAATCTCGAATAATACAATGGCACACATGCGCCATGTATGTATATGTATGCAATGCAGCATAATGGAAGCAAAGCTGAAAGCGGCTAAATAACAAATACCGCGTAACTTGCCGGGCCATCTAATATTTCAGTTTCGCGTATGTTCAAACTTCGTCCTTTTTTTTTTTTTTTTTTCTTCTCTACTTGTATCGTAAATGCATAAAATTACCAGAATTGCGGCGGCTCTCTGCATTCGCGAACAATTACATCCACGCTGTTACCAACCTTGTGAAATGCAAATCGAAATTTCTTTTATTCATTTTACACGGGAATATAATGCATATACACGCACGGACTTTCGGCGAAATAATAATTTCGTTCGAGCCCTCTTTCGTTCGCTCACCATGAATTAATTCGCGCGGCTTTTAGAGAATATTAATTAGATCCAATATAAACTGACGTCGCGTTAATAAATTATTAATCGATACGTCGTAATACCGTTCATTGCGAATTCGCTTCCGCGCTTCATAAGATGAAATTCCATGGAAATACGGGGTGTCCCAGTTCTCGTGGGAAAAACGGGCGATTTCTACGTACGAAAATAATTCGAAAGGAAGGAATAATATTTTTTCATTTAATACCTTTTTTTTTTCTTCTTTGTTTTTGAGAAAATCGAGTTTGAACGTTCTCAAACATACTTAAACTTGGTGAACTTTCTAATTCAAATACACGATTGCACATGAACTTATTCGTTCACGATGATTCAACGCGGAAAAATAGAATCGACTATTACGTTCCGTCCTCTTTACAAATTTACATATACGCGCAATAATATTTAAATACATATAATAAATTAAAATTATAAAATTATATATAATATATAATTATAAATTAATAATATAATATATTATAAATAATAATTATAATTAAATGATTTATCTAATTATATTAAATTTAATAAATTAAATTTGTAATTTTATATTTATTTATATAATTATATTAAATACAATAAATTAGATTTGTAATTTTATGTTTGTGCTATTTTGTTCTTATTCGTACCATTGTTAAATAATTATGTATTCACGTTATCCTGTGATAAAGAAAGTTTCAGAAATGACGGAATCAGTTTGCTACGGAACGTCCCACTCGGGACGTAATTTTCAAACTGGATTTTCTTGAAATCCAAGAAATTTTATTCCATAATTCGCACTTTCTTCGCCTCTTTCCTTACTCGCGCCCGTGCGAAAAACTAGAACACTCTGTATAAAGCAGGCGCTATTTTCCCTTTTCCTACTCTCTTCTTTTTTCAACAAATTCCATTTTGCACAACATCGCGGGGAGATTGGTAAATTGGTAAAACGAGGGCTTAATTGATTAAAAATCGATTCGTTGTCTTGCGCGCGGCGCGGCGGCTTCAAAATAGGTCAAGCAAATGACTTTATGAACTTAATGAGCAGACGAACGATCTACTCTCGGTGCAAAAACTTGAACGTAGCTTTTTCGAAAAACGGAACGAAACATATACTCTGGATACCTTGGTTTTGTCATTATTATTACCACTTCTCTCGTCCCTTTTCTGCCTTGAGAACCGCTTCCCTCTCGCTAGCTGCGAAATCTTCACAGAAGTCGTACACAACTGGCGCAAAGAAACGAAGAAGCGGGAGAAAAGCAACGACGAGGAAGACAAAATGATTATTCCGTGTAGAAGTACTAACTACAAATGGAATATCGTCTCATTTCTGTAATTGCTCTTAAGGGGGGAACTGGTTTCCGAGAGAGGCCAGCATCACGCTAATCGCATGAAGAAGTGAACGCGTCCCGTGAATAGCCGCTACTTCAGGCCCACAGTTGGCGCACACCGTTGAAAAAGTGTTAAATCCTTTAACTGTGAATAATTACGCTCGGGACGAGAGTCGGCGATACGACGGGATTTCTCTATCGCTAAACATCGCTTCGGTAATATTCTTCGCTCGCCATCGTTTGCGAGCTGATTTCGAGAGAGAGTTGTATGGCGCATACGTATGTATGTATTCCTGTGATTGACATTGCTTTTCCTTGATTTATCAGAGAATTTATTAAGCGAGATATTATCAATTCATTTTCGTTCGTTACTTTCATTCATCGTTGGAACCATCGTTCTACGTAATTGAGGAGCCTCTCTCGAAAAAGGTGAATTAACTAAATTGCACTGGACCGTTTCGGTTCTTTAACGTCGAAGAAGTCCGGCCCTTCTATCATTTGCAAACTCGAGTAGAAATTTAACATCGACCGATGACTATTTGATTAGAAAATACGGCGAGGTAGCACTTGCTTTCAAGTTTAAACAGTTCTACTTTAACCTTTCGGCATTTCGAGTGTTTGAGATATTCACGATGCTGCATTTTTTAGGAGTTTGAGTAATCTCTTTTGTGAATATATATGTTTGTAGACTGTATAACGTTGAAATAACAGTGATATTTAAGAGTTTTGAACATTTTCAGAAATTTGAACGAGCAATTTTTTGTAAAACACGCTTCGTTTTATTATTATTATTATCATCTTCTCTAGAGATTTCTCTGATTCGAGAAAACTCCCACGATTATTTCCTTACGTTTTTCACAATTTTAGTTTGCTACGATTTTTTCAGTACGTCGTTTCTACCTCTTTTTCTCCGCGTTTATTTTTCTCCCGAGCAAATATCGTAATATTCAGTTTGTTCTTCGGATTTTACGTAATAGCCGTTGCCTGATTTGCCTCTGGCAACCGGAGGCAACGCTGGATGAGACAAGGAACGAAAAAGAGGAATGCGAGGAGGAAAGGGTCCTGCGCGCAACGTTTTGAGGCCACGTACGTAAGGATATGATGTGGAGCACGTTTTCACGATTCGCGAGATTACGGGATGTATACTTCGTTCCCCCGGCGTTGAACAATTACGGATTTATCAGTTCTTACGTTGATACTCTGTGTGAATGGGAAAGGATGAGAACGACCTTTTCAAACAGTCTTATGTTAATTAATTCCTCTCACTTTGAATAAATATTGCTACAGCAGAGGAACAAGATAACTCTATCATCTTAGAACTTGGTGAAATATAAAACGAAAGGTGTTGAACGATAAAGACAAAATTTAACAAAATGATACGAAATTTGAAAATAATCAAAGGTTTATTCGCGAGATTTTCAAACGAGATATCGTTATATAGTATTAATATAATATCGATTTAATTTTATATTAATAACATGATATTATTATTTCCTATAACTGCATTACATTATCGTAACGTTATATTAATTTTATATTAATAATGCATTCACATTAAATGCTATCAATCTATAACATATTATACTGTACACATATTATTATTATTATTGTCGTTGTTGTTGTTATTATTGTTATTACTATTGTTGTTGTTGTTGGTATTATTATTATTGTTGTTATTATTATTATTGTTGCTGTTGTTGTTGATATTATTATTGTTGCTGTTGTTGTTGTTGTTGCTGTTCTTCTTGTTGTTGTTGTTATTATTATTGTTGTTATTGTTGTTGTTGTTGTTGTTACTGTTGTCGTTGTTGTTGTCGTTATTATTGTTGCTGTTGTTGTTGTTGTTATTATTATTGTTATTATCATTATTGTTGCTGTTGTTGTCGATATTATTATTGTTGTTGTTGTTATTGTTGCTGTTCTTCTTCTTATTGTTATTATTGCTGTTGTTATTGTTGTTATTGTTATTACTGTTGTTGTTGTTACTATTCTTCTTATTGTTATTATTGTTGTTGTTATTGTTGTTATTGTTATTACTGTTGTTGTTGTTACTATTCTTCTTATTGTTATTATTATTGTTGTTATTGTTCTTCTTCTTTTTATTGTTATTATTATTGTTGTTGTTCTTCTTCTTCTTTTTATTGTTATTATTATTGTTATTTCGAAATTGTATTTAATTCAATTATGACAATTTCAAAAATAAGGACGACAGAATGAAAGTTTCTCGATAATTCTCCCTGTTTGAATACCACGCGAAACCGAATTGTATTCGTTACGTGGTAATTCGGAGAAATCGAAACATCGCGGGATGAAGTTAGAACAGATCGGGCCGGATGTTGAGTCAGAGCTTAAACGAAACAAGCCGGCAAAAGTATCGTTGCAACTTAATATTCGACTGCACGTTCATTATCATTCGGTTGTTTTCTGGCCGACCGCAGAAACGAAGATATCGATTTGTCTGGCCGCTCTCTGCGCGGGCCACTCTCTCGACCTGTATTTGTGTACATCGTACATTTTATTTCGTGATTAACCGCAGTGCACGTTACAGGTAAGATTAACGTTCAAACTGACACGACGGAACGCGTACGGCGGCGAAAAAGCGAGAGAAAAACTGTTTAATAGTCATGAGACAAGAGCGCGAGTCCGGCTGGTATATTTTTAATCGGACTTGGAAATTAATGCAATTAACAGATTGTCTGCCTGCCGATCGATTCTAGCACGAAAAAAAAAAAAGAAAAAAAAAAAGAAAAAAATTCCTTTCAGCAGTATGAAAATCACAATTACACTGCAATTCCAGCTGCAAGTCGCATAAATTCACAGGGGGGAGGGGGGAGAGAGAGGGACAAGAGAATTATAAATTGAAATTTGTTTCGATACGAAGGCCCCGGGGTAAACCACGCACTGTAAATCCATAAATAAAAGTGGCTGTAAATCGAAATTATTTTTGATACGGAGGGCTGCGAAAAGAAATTTACGTAATTAAAATCATACGCCGCGGTATAATTACTCGGCTCGTAATGTGAAATTACACCGATAATAATACCGGGGAGTTTCTTTGAAACATTTCGAATATCATTATAATTTTATGTTTTCCTAGCCGTAAAAATACTGCTTTAATACGCAATTAAAAATCGCGTGTAACGTGCGTATTTATATATTTATACATATATATATATATATATGTATATAAAACGTGGGTGTGCGGTTTCATCGTGAAACGGAGAATATACCCACACGTCGGAAACGTAACGATCGAAAAAAAAAATTGCGAGGATATTTTTTGCGCAAAGTGCGGGCGATCGCAATGAGCAGAAGAACGTGGATTCTAAACGCAGGAAGTTTTCATCCACTCATACATATTAAACAAGGGCAGTGTATTAATATAAATAACGCATAGGAGGTAGAACCTAGCTTCAACAAACGTAATTTCAAAATTACCACGAGCGTTAAAGAAATCCTACACCTTCTCCTCCCCCTCGATCGTCCGATCGAAGGGAGCACAATGAGATGCATTGCACAATTGGCCGATAAAAACGACGAATTACTTTATTCGTCCCGTGTAATCGCAGGGAAGAGATATAAAAAAAGGAACGCGTCGTCGAGTAATTTCCACGCTTATTCAACGCTTCGATTACGCAAGAAAGCGAGATGTTAATATTTTCCATTTTTACAACTGCGCGACAGGCGCGGGGGAGGGAGTGGGAGAAGAAAAAACAGCGAACTGCAGGTAACACTTAATTGCAACAATCGATCTGTTACATAATTAATGAACTTGTTTGTTCTTTATCAACCGGTAAGAACCGGCGAATTGAAAATAGAGAGAGAGAGAGGGGGGAAAAAGGAGAGACAAATCGCTAGGTAGACTTTGCTTTATGTCTATGCCGAGAGCTCGGAGAAAGTGTGCTCTATCAATTAATTGTAAGAAGCGGGGAGTCTCGATTTCCTGCAAGTCTTTATCCCGCGCTAGGAGAAAAAAGAGAACTGAAATTATTATTCCGTCGTAATATATCCGCCCGTCCGTTTGAATTTCCATAGTGCAACGTTGAATGAGTCACTCGGAAACCACGTTCTGATCAATATTGACCGGGCAGATTGGAAATAAAGGGAAACAACGACGTTACGAGTATTACTTATCTGAAAACGTATAAACTGAGAAATACGAGAAAACGAAAAGGGAGTCGACGACAGTATAAATATCTCGTTTCTTGAAATTTATCTCGGGATTCGCTGTTGAAAAATACAACGAAAATTACCTTTCCTTTTCATGTTGCAATAATTCAGTTCAATTTTTACATCAATTTATAGCGAACGAACGTGTGAACGTATAAAGTAAGTTATTCGTTCTTTGCAGGATTCAATACTCGACGCGCTCAAATTTAAAAAAAAAAACAAAAAAACTGGTTCATTGATATTCCTAAAAGTTCCAACGTGATCTCTAAAACTTTAACAAAAACGTCGACGTTATTTCTAGGAATGGATGATATTTGTAAGCAATTACGATCGAACGACATTCGAATAGAGTGTTTGTCTGATTCTCGGAAAAGGGAGGAACGACAAAAAAATACAGAGGAATGATTCCCTTTAGCCGCATTGGATATCCTCGCCACGTGTAATCGTATATACACGTGTACACATATGCAAAGTTGTCGAAAAGCTCTGCCACAGCCTCTCGTGTCGTCTCTCTCCTCCAGTTGATTTCTCACTCACCCTCTCTCTTGTTACTCTCTGCACGTGTCCGTGGCTCATGCTTATCCGCGTCTCTCTTTCCCGATGACACTTCTCACGAAAAGAAGCTACAGCTTCTCCGTCTGCCTCGCGCGTACCGCGTCCACCCAGCGTCTCTGTCTCTCTCTCCGGAGTGAGTTTTACTAAGCGCTTTAAGCCGCCGTCACAATCAGTGACTCACCTCAAGACATTAAGGGACGATTCACAAACGAATACGCGCAAGCGGAGAATGAATAAACTGGCTGGGAACTTTCTATTCGTCGCGCTCGAATATACGTATATATACGTGTGTATTTCCTTCGAAAGTTATTCGCTACGTTTATTTTTTAGCCGAATCGGCGTTATGAAACTGACGTTCAGGCAAATAGAAAGGGGTTCTGCGCGTTTTAACTTGCAAAACATCGATACGCGATGATTAACCCTTTACTTGTAAACAGAGCAAACAGATGCATTATAAATGCAGTTTTTCCTGCGTGTTTCGCGGTTTTTGTAAGCGAAACACATTCCGAGAAAAGGAGAGCTACGACGAGGAGATATAAATGTAAATTTCAGGGAACGGTTTCCCGGCGAATTAGAACGACGAATTCTGTTTGAATAATTCGATCGGAGCTGCACGCAGATGAAATTCGGTCGGATCCAGCAGCGTTTAAAAACTATTTGCCCTGTGTACTTGGGTGCTCGCGTTGAAGTTTAAACATTAGGTTCGTTCGGCGTGGTGTACAATCTGTTGGAGGAAGTTCTTGATGAGTTTATTACATAGGCAGACATAGTTTCCCCGGGCAAATGTTCCGCTACTCGAATGATTTATTCAGCTTCGTCAATCGATACCCAGCCTTAAAGCGCATCTGGAACGAGCTTTCGCTGATTGCCAATTGTTGCAAATCAAACGCTCTCGGCAAAAACTGTTTAACCTTTTCAAACGCTTCGTCGAATCATTTTAACAAATTCGAGGAATACTCGGTATCCGCGGTATTGTACGGCTCGAGAACGTAAACGTATCCATTTAAAACGATAAATATATATATATATATATTGTATACACGGGGTATTTCTTTCGAATTAAAAACGCTCGAAGATATCAGAGGAAATAACGTTCGCTTTTATGTCCTCTGTATTCGCCGTACAGTCTGCCTCAAAATTTATTCCCACCGTTCCCGCATATTACGTTCGAAATCGATACACAACGTTCACACACGTGTTCCTATTTTCACTTGAATTTAGATTCCCATTGCACGGCGAGCGCTGTTTGTGCGGCAGCCTTTAGTCGACAGCGATGGGCACACGTTTTCCCGATTATTAATGTTTGTCAGACCTGTCTTCTGTCGGCTGAAAATTGCAGTCATTTACTTTCGTTCAAAGCTACTTTGCACGTACATTTCATTGAAGATTGTTAAAGATTGTTTAAGACAGTAATTAAAATTTTTCAAACCACGATAAGCCGACTTAAAAATTTTGGTAAAATTCATTAACAGCGTGGCTGTGTTATTAATCACGACAAAGTATGACGAATTTGAGTAGTAAAATACGAATTTGAAAAGTAACATTGTCGGTTAAGAGGGAAAATATTTGATCTGATCGGGGGCAGCTCGATGCTGTCGCTACTAATGGACTCACGTATGCCACAGTAAAGTAACGCCTGTGTACAAGAGTGAATCGGCACAGGGGAACACACACGCGCGCGCGCGCGCACACGAGCAGGGACACATGTACGCACACTCGATTCACGATATACGAGGAATTTGACTCAGGTATATACGTTGCACGCACACGCCTTCCTCTGTAATACGAATCAACGAATAGGCACACTTGACTCGTCAGCGCATCACCTCACGCAACATTTGCAGAGGCATTTAACCCTTCGCGGTCGCAAGTATTTTTTCCTATTTCGAACAATTTGCATCCGATTCCTCGGTGTGGGAATATATTTCTGTCGAGAGTCGTGCCAGTAATTTCACTTTGGAAACAGAGCGTTATTAATGGTCTCCTCGGAAATTCATTCATAAAAGCAAATATTTTCAAAGGAGAATTATTACAATTTATGGAAGTTTGTAGGTTACGCATTTACGGGGAATTTAAATGTCTAAAAACGCACGGTAATGCGCGTAATATGCAAAAATATACAAAGCTGTACGCGGCGAAACGCTATAACGGAGAGTAGGTAGAAAAAAAAAAAAAAGAAATACAAGTTCACTTTAGTTGAATTTCTAATTTTCCTACCGGTGTGTTTCCTTTTAATATTATAAATAAAGAGCGGTTGTTTGTGCGTCTATTTAAACAGAAATTCAAACAGAAGTCAGCAGGCAGTATGAAAAATACGTAACGCTCATTTTTATTTAAATTTCATTTTTCTTTTCAATCATTTTAACAGAAATATAAATCCACGTGTACGTACCTATATTATACTGATTGACATTCAATAACGTACGAATATACATATTTAAAAGCGTTTCTAGAGAAACGAGCGCGTGCTCATTTATGAAAAATGTACGAATAAAAGCGTCCCGTATTTTTTTTAATTTTATTTCATTTTGTTACAAACTTTTACTTCGCTTGCCTTTATAATTCCGATGACAATACCGCGGACCGAATAAAACGACAATTTCAAAAACACGTTATAACGATGAAAATCTCCATTTAAAAACCTCCTGTCTCTTCAATTATTCTTACAAAAATGTACATACAAATTTACGCGATGCGTATCGTTCGCGACTTGGTGATTAAAAAAAAAAAAAAAAAAAGAAAGAACGAGAATAAACAAAAATAGCAGCGAACGAGCGTTTTCGTCGTTTCTGCCGGTGTAAAATTGTTTGGACAACGGTCATTTATTTTTAAACGGGAATATCGTTCGACGGATTGAGTGTAATCAGTTCTCGCTATTCTCGATCGAATCACTCCGTTAATTGTACGCATTATTTACCGAGCTTTCTCGTCGCATCGGGCTCGAAATTTTTCTCGAGGGTCATCCGTTTCAATTAAAACGAGTGGAAACGAATTTCGCTACAACTCACCCGCGAGATCCACGCAGTTCGGAAAGTAATTCGTACGCAGGTTACGCGGCAGAGTGTACGCATAATACGCAGAAACATTTTTACCGAGCGGGAGAAGGCAATTACGCGTTCCGAACGAGCGTTACTTTTAATAACATTTTATCGTGATAACGAGAGTTTCGACTCCAGGCCGGGCTTTTGCGAAAATTTATTAACCGTTGATTCGCACGACGCATCGTGAAGAATCTATTTCTGCAAGATTTAAAATATCTACAAAAATCTTAGTAACAGGTTTCATTTTTTTTTTTTTTTTATATGTACACAAATGAAGATACAGATAATCTGTAGCGAATCTACATTTAAATATCTACGATCATTTTTTTAAAAAGAATTTAATTAGAATTTAATTAACCTGTATCCAATCTACATTTAAAAATCTACGGTCATTTTCTTAAAAAGAATTTAATTAGTGTCAATCTTAGAGTTACTGTTAATCTCGTGAGAAAGTAAGATTATTTTAATAAACTATTAATATTTTTTAACTATTAAACTATCAATATTTAATAAACTATTATATTACTATTTTATACTATTTTATACTATTTTATACTATTCGTCCTCTTCAATGATTTCGTCGAGTAATTTTCCAATTTTATACCATCTGTTCTCAGCGTTTCAAATAATTTATTCATATTTATGATTTTTGTCTGACATTCTGACTTCAAACGGTCTTCGATATCCTGTTTTACAGTATATTTCAATTTATTCGTGTTTTTGATTTCTTTTCCTTTCACGAATCGTTCTATATCATTTCATACACACATACACACACACACACACATATGTATGTGTACCACGTCTATTTTATTAAACATAGAATTTTCTTTATGATTTCTAAAAAATTAATTAACGAGAAGAATATACGTGCAAATGTCTTTTAAAAAAATATATATATTTTATTGTACTATAACTGATTGTATCATATCATATTGTTTGATCGCCACTACGAAATTACTGTTACTGGATGATCCCCGAGATCTGCACAGAATATCGTGGAATTACGTTCGACTGAATGTTTATACACGCTATTAAACGTTGAACGGTAGTTTAAACCACCGGTCAATTTAAAATCTAACTAAAAAAAAACAAACGAGAGGAACGTAACCGGGCTGCAGGTACACGATTCTCTGCGGTCAAAGATATCGTTTCAACGTTTTGTCCTCCGTGGAATCGATCGCATCCAGGCAAAAGTGACATCCTCCTCCCTCTCCCGCTCTCCTTTTCGCCTCTTCTTTTCTTTATTCGCATTCTCGCGTATCACCCTCCCTTTCTCTTTCTCGCCTCTACGAGATCTTTTTTTGCTCCCCCTCATCGTCATTATTACACTCGGACACAAACGAACGAAATTAAGATTACTTTGGTCGTTTCAGAGGCTTTCACGCTTTCGAAATGTTTCTCAAATGTTCGAAGCTTTCGGATCTAGGGGAGGAATCTTTTTTCGAAGAAGTAGTTGATAAATATCGGTAATACCGTTCGGAAGCAAGCGAGGTTGAAGGCGTTAATTGCAACAGAATCGTTTAAAATTTATCTGTTTTCATCTCGTTACACACTGACGGTGGGTCTTATTCTCTTGTCCGAAAGAATTTTGAAAGATAATATCAACGCCGATACGTAATAAATTCCAATAAGGACGAATAAATTTTAACCGATCTCGTCGACAACTCGCGACGTCAGATTGCGGATTTTTTTACTGGCGAATTTTTTTCGCTGGGAGGAAATTCTTCCTGAGACGGTGTTTTTCAAGTTCGAACTTGGAAACGGGGCAACTTTGCGAGCAATAGAGGATGTATATTCGCGATTCCGTGGCGAGCTGTCGACAAAACTCGAGTCTAAGGGCCTACGCACGCCGGATCAGAAGTCACCTTGGAGATCGCTCCGAAAATGGAACCGGTTTCCCAGAGCTCATATAATTGGGTCCCGGCTTTGACTCGGGCCCTCTTTGAGAATAATCAACGTTTATTTCGCCGTTTAGCGCGAGCTGAGTGTCAGCCCATTCAAGTCGATCTTTTGTTCCCCTTTACGGGGGGGAGATCGCTACTCCGTTTTTCGGGGTACGAAAACAATCATTTTCGTTCTATCCTTCGGGTGGATAGAGCTCGGTGTGCAATTTTAGTTCAATGTGATAAAAAGTGTAATCCAAACTACAATTTAAATTACATTATTTTACTAATTAATTGTCAGTGATATATAATAAATGATATTGTAACCACAAGTCACAACTACTGTAGTTATACGTGTATAGCTAATTTAGAATTCAAGGACTTTAATTTTTGGACACTCCAGTAGCAGTGAAACCTCCATTTTCAGAAAGACCATATTATTCATTGGATGATCCAATATTTGTATATAACACAGTCGGTTTATAATTACGATAATTATAAATCAATTGCTATAATTATTAATCAAATATCCAGTGCAACGATACCTATCAAAGATGTCACTATTATATTTCATTTTCCGTTTCATCGAAGCATACGCGAGCATCCCAATATTTATACAATATATCGCTATTATTAATTAACACATTGTATAAATATAATTATACACGATAATTGAAATTACTAATTTATACTATAATATATTCATATTTGTATGTTGTACACACGCGGAGGGGAAATATTTTTCAAAAAATATCGCGTATGCTTCGATGAAATCACATCAGTTTGGCAAGCGAGAGAATAATTTCTCTCGCGAGTCAAAATTTTCGAAAATATTTCACCCAACATTTTTCTCGCCGCGGAATATTTAATTATCTTTTTACCACGACGAATACCGAGTGTTCCATTTCGTTTCAGCTTCGCTAATTATATTTTTTACACGTTACAAATGTACAATTTTTGTGCACTATATTAACTTTTACATCGGTTCTACGTTTTTATATATCAATTTTTTTTACTTTACCTTCGTGTTAGTTTTAGATTTTTATTTTATTACACACGTACGTATACATATATATTTTCTTTAACGAATCGTTTGATCAGTTGGTTCAGCTCGAATCCGAAGAATCGAAGTCCATTCAAAGAAGGAGCGAGATTCCCTTGTACAATTGCTAAGAAACGGAAACGAAATCCCTCGATTTTCGCGAAAAGGAGAAACGTTCCTCGAGGAAGAGAGCCAACTTGACGAGCAATTTCGTGTGAAACTGACTGAGATAGAGGTCGACGCCGACGAGGTATATATCGCGACTGAATTTTGTCTTTTAAAGCAAATTCGTTCTGAATATAAAACCGTGCTGGTGAATTTTCCAAAGTTTTTCACACTCTGAACCATGGAAAAATAAGTGACGTTCGCAAATTTTCTTTTTCCATGCACAACTATCAAATAAAAGATCACGATTTTTCTGAAGTATGTAAACTTTCAACTCTGTGTCTCAATCTTTTTGAAATCAAAATGTTGCAAGATGGCAAAGTCACTCGTTATTATCACTGAAAGTGGTTTTAGCGGGGGTAACCCAGAAAATCGGGGTAATCCTCTTCAGGTGCAACGCTGATGCAACGAAAATTAGCGATTGGTTGGTTTGGGTCACGTGATTCGCGAGGAGGCGTGGCGTAGACCTCGAGTGGGAGTGGCGTTGTCTGGTACTGAGCGATCGCGCCTGTAATTTGTGTCGTGCAGTTTGTTCGAAAACTTTGTTTCTGTGAAAAAAAATTCTAAAACGTTCCTACTGACCTACAAGTGGAAATTAGATTTTCAAAAACCGTAGCGTGTGATTTTACTTTTATCTAATTGCGCAAACAACGTTCAGAATTCGCGGAACTTGGCCTATTTTTGATCCACCCGCTGATCACGAAAGAAAAAACAAACTTCTCGAATTTCGCGTCTCATTGGCGAAGGGTGAAGGTACGCATTTCAGACACGAGAAAGTTGTTAATTCTGAAGCAAGTTACGACACTCGTTTCGCTAGATTTCGAGAATATAACGAAGAAGCTTGTTCACAATAACCGAGGCGAGCTGGCAGATCGTAAGTTGTTATCTTTATGAAAGTTTATCGTGCGGCATCTCGCGCCGCCGTAGCCAACGGAATTGATTACGTTTCGAAACTAATTTCGAATAATTTACGCGTGCCTCGTTAAAAGATGCAACCGTCCGTTTTCTCCCTTTCTCTCATTATTTCCTGTTCCTCCTTTCTTTCTCTCTATTTTCTCTCCTCTTCCTCCCTTTTTATTGCGTCTGGTTAATTACTCGCGCGAACCAAAACTTGCTAGTCGAATTATTTCTATCGAATAACCAAGAGCGTGTTGTCTCTCTGTTTTTTTTTCTCTCTCTCTCTCGCTCTCGCTCTCGCTCTCTCCCTCTTTCGCTGCGCGAACCTGTAAAACGTGAAATTGCCAGTCGGATTGAAACGTCTCTTTAATAAGTCTTTTTGATGTCGTCGCTCGCGGAGAGACTGTCTGTCGTAATTTCTATTAATGTTATAAACTGCGAGAAACTGCCGAGAGTTCTATGTTTTAATTAGAGACTGCTCGTGCCTCGTATTTTTTCATTTAGAAGCTGAAGGCGCGCGTTGCGCGGCGCTTTTTTAAACATCCAAATTTCATCGTTCCGCGGAACCCAATTTTCTCTTTCCCTTTCCTCGGCTTCGCTCCAGATTGGAAAGAGCAACGGAAACTGCGAGATATCGAAATTTATTAACCGTTCATTAATTACGCCGGGACGTTTAATTTTCAGTTCTCGCGCACGTAAACTTGTTCCTCGACTAATGTGATTAGGGAGATTTTCACGAGACACAGGTTATTAATTACTGGCATTATTAATAAATAACGGGATTGCGTAATAACAGCGACAAGTTTGGTAATAAGTCGGATGAAATATCAAATTTAAATTTAATTAATACACAGCGTGTGTGTTTTAATTATCGTGCTTGTGATAAAAAGCTGCGAAGGAGAAGCTGATAACCTACAACTTGCAGCTTATCTCAACTTATTAACGCTACGTCATTGCAGAGGTAATATTGCTATTTATTACGGTTATTATAGGAAACTGACAGGAAATTAATTAATAAAAAGTTTGGGATTTCACTTCTTTCGATCGATTATCGGTGATAATGTGACAAAAAATTGTAAACTCTTGTAGAATATCAATTATAAATTATTACTCAAGAAAAATAGAAGAAAATTGAAAAGAGAGAATTTGAAATTCGATTTCAAATCGGAACGTAATACGCGTATCGTATATTGTAGCGCAACTAAAATAAAAACGATAAGAAGAAGAGAGAACGAAATAAAATCGACGAGAAAGAATTTTAAATTTCCTATCGTTCGATCGATTACGTCCGTGATAGACGTGATAAAGTTGCGGGAATCGGAATGGCAATTGGAAAAATGACGAACGGACTTGGACCGGGCAAAAACGATCGGGCAATAAAAGCGCGGAAAATTCGGTGAATTTGGAAAACGCGCGGGACAACGCGCGTAAAAAACAAGGGCCGCGATATTCGATAAACATAGAGCTGGGAAACGAACGTAAGTAAGTGGCAAACGAACAAATGAAAAATGGCATTTCGATTACAGGCGACATAAAATTGAAGATTCGTTTAATCGAAAACTTCTGCTGCTTCGATTTGTTTTTCTATCCGAACCTAATTTATCAAAATACTTGGCGATAAGAGGGAACGTAATTTAAATGATACTTGGAGTGGATATGAAAATATCCAGTGGAATAACGCAGTTATTGCCTTTTGATTATTAATTCATTATGTGTGTTACATAAAACTGTTTAAAAATTCAAACATGCGAAATACAACTAACACGATTGTCACCGGGCAAGTTTAAGATATCATTTACATATTTTTATTATAATATACATAGTTAATATATAAAATATGTAATATATATAATAATAATATAGTTTGGTTTTATATTTAGTTGGAATACAAATTTAGTTTTTATTCAATGTCTCATAATTTCTACATATGGACGTACATTCTTGGATTAGTTCCAAGTATAATTCGTCCTACTCGGCTCTCATTGCAATGTTAATAAGGAAATATTTTATATAACATAAATAATAATTTTATGAGTCACTGTATGTACGTACGTACATACCATTATCATCGGCGAAGAAAATCTGTTTTACTTCTGAAAGCGAGCGAATCGATAACATTCCAACACCACTAGCCTGGTAAAAGAATTATATATCGGTCGAACGAGATCGTATCGGCCAGATTAGAAACACTGTGCGAAACGCTGTATTTTGCAATTAATCGTTGTTACAAGCAGCCGAAAATGAATTATTCAGATGAAACGAACGAAAGAGCCACAATACCACTCGAATCGCCCGGAGAGTCGATAGAGAAGAATGTCGAGAACGAGTTCCACTTTTTTTTTTTCCTCTCTTCTAAATGAAAGTTTCCACCGGCGAACCCGGCTAAATAGTATCTTAATGATGCAATTGTATGAGTAATAATGCGCCGTGGAAACACTCATGCTGTGCAACGTAATCCATTACAAATACATGAAACAATAATTACGTTTAACCATTGTATGGATATATGGTAATAACAGACTTCGCCACAATATATTCCTCGATAAAACTATTGAGTCGCGGATGAAAGAAACGATAAGCGTTTCTGAGAATTCGATTCGAAACTGAAACAATTTGCGTGGGGGATTTAAAATTATTCATTCACTATTACTGTCTTTTATTAATATGTGTTTAACATTATTATTATATTTTAATTATAATTGATTATTATTATTATAGATATCATCTAATATTGTATTTAATGACACTGTCTAATATTTATTATATTATATTTATTTAAAATTATTTAAAATTATTAATCAATATTAAAATGACTCTTTGAATTTTTCTAAATTTGCAATAGACTTCTTTAATAAACTTGATACCACCAAGTGACAAAAATTTTTTTTTTTCTTTTTGCCATAAAGTAAATAAATAATTTATCTCGAAAGCTAATACGATCGTTTTAAAAAATATATTACAATACATAGGTAGATAAAAGCTACGCAATAATTTTATTTTATATTCTGTACTTCAGTCTCTTCTAATCCGCATTGCGTTCTGTTTTATCGATTTCCCTACTTTTTAATTGTCTTTTTTCTTTTTATGATCGATCAACTCTTGTGTCCGAGGCATCTCGAAAATTGTTTCTGTGTACTTTCAATTTCGCATAGATAACGCAACACGCAAGTTTCTGTTTCCCAATCGCGCGCAATCAGTGGTTTTGCTGCGGAGTGGAGGAGGGGAGGGAGCGAGCAAAGCAACGGCGCATGCGCACACAGCACACCGACAGGCAGTGTGTATTCACGTTTATAGATCCGATATCATATTATTATTAAATCCTGGCGCAAGAAATATATTGCTGAACGCTCGAAAGAGTCCAGGTTTATTTCGTAAAACGAACGATTTTAATTCATTCACTTTGCTTATCAGCGATATATTTCCGTTTTCCCGTCTTTTTCCCTCCTTTCGTTAACGATCGTTCTTCTAATTATTGCGCTTACGATTAGAACTAAGCAACAACGAGATAGAGGAACGCTCGAGATCATGCTCCGCGCCGCTTAATTATTCCGATACGTGATATTGCAAATGCTCGTCGGTAATTTTCTTCGTACCTTTTTTATCGATTCATAAACAAAGTTATCTTGTTTATTCGTAAACAAAGTTATCTTGTTTCGGTAGTAAATGAAACTCTCGTGAGCGACGAGCGCGCCTGTCTCTCGTTGCGTTTGATCGGCGATCAACCATCGAAACGAACCGATCGTAATTCGAAATTGCCCCCTTCGCGTTTTATATTCGCGCGCCGTTTCTTCTAAAATTGAAACCGTGAGCTCTGCAACAACACGGAGGCTCGCCAATTAGCGCGAGTAATACGCACTGAACGCAGTAAACTGAAGAAGACAGTTATAGTGCCAATATTGCTCGAACAGCATGAAAAATCTAGTCTTGTGCCTACGGTTTTAAAACTCATAACTCCAATATTCTCTCTCTCTCTCTCTTTTGTCTTTATTTTTACGATCGATCTCGTATAAAGAGACAAACTGAAACAAGCAAAAGCGGAAAGTTCATTTAGAGACTGCGATCAAGCAAAGAACTCGAGTCATTAAACTCGTTTAATTACTTGCACTGTGTAGACTTAATTATCGGAATTCTTTACTCGCCTACGTTCCCGCGTTGCGACGTTCACGTGTTCCATCTTCGAAAATATCACGAGGGAAAAAAAAAAGAGAGAAAGAGAGAGAAAAAAAGAGAGAAATGGCATGCAAATAATAAACGAGAAATTATACAAGGTCGAGTATAATTCTGCAAGGAATAAATGCCTGTGCATGTGGTACAATGTAACAAGCATTCTGCAATAAAACGTTGTGTCGCGACATTACGCGCAATTCTCGATCTTTTTTCTCTCGCGTTGCGACATTGTCGCATATTTCCTGGTTTTTAATAATGTTGTCGACTCCCCGTAGGCCAGAATTTCAACTGGTAAATTGAAATTCTGATCGTCTCTTTCTCTCTATTTCTATTTAATTGTTATTAAATCACGAACGAAAGAAATACAGAGAGAGTGAAGCGAGTGAATGCACGAAAGAATCTAGGTTATTCCGTGGCGTGCAGCTTTAATGCCGCCTCGTTTATTTATTGTTCGCGTATTTTCGGCATTTTTGCCGATTTTTCGGCCCTGCGGCGCGTGATCAAACGTCCGATTATGTATTTTATTTCCTTTCGCCGCGCTGAAAACAGCAACCACCGCGACTCGAAACTCGTTTGCAACGTTGTTTTTCTCTTTCAAAGTAATTAGAATTAATAGGAAAGGCACTTAACTGTTCGTTTTATTAGTTGGCCGATTAATAATATATGTACATATTTGAATATTTAACGTGGAAATTGTTCATGAACTGTGTAGGCACGTGTATTGCACGGAACTCTTTGAAACGCAATTAGCATTATAAAGCAGTCAAGTGGTCTGGTGCTGGGTAAAAAACAGTAAAATAGTTGGGATAAAAGATAAAAGATTGTAATTGTAAAAGATAAAATTCAGAATATAGTAGATAAAAAACTTGTATCCCAGTACGATTCGTCTCACTGAAAGGCCCAGAAGCAACTGTTTTGACTTAAAATTTTATCGATATGCAAACATTTGAATCGATAGAAAACAAATTACAGGCGCGATCGCTCAGTACCAGACAACGCCACTTCTACTCGAGGTCTAGCCCACGCCTTCTCGCGAATCACGTGACTCAAATCAACCAATCGCTAATTTTCGTTGCATCAGCGTTGCACCTGAAAAGGTCCTAAAATCACTTTCAGTGATAATAAGGTAGGAATATTGTTAGAACATAACCCGTGAATACATGAATATATGAATATATGAATGTACGAATATATAAATATAAAATTTATATTGTTATATCGTCATATATTATACGCGTAGTATATTGTTATCATAGACATTTATGTCAAGCTATGAATATAAATATAACGTATAATACGTGAGTGTAACGAATGACTGTAGATGAATATAATAATACAGGAATATTATTGGAACACGGAATAATTTATAAATGCAATCGGACATTGATCGCGGGATTGCGTGCTAGCCCGACTCAATTTTCTATCGACTGATTATGCAGAAATTTACAATAATATTATTTCGATGATTAATTCCCCCGGGGCGAATCGAACGTGCGCGTTTGTAACTGCTGAAAATGAAAAGGATCGTCGTACAATTCAGACTTTGAAAAGTCGCGCACAGCCATGTCATCGAGACGCATACGTACATATATATCTTCTTTTCGTTTCGAAGGAAGTTCCGTCGAGTTTCTGGCGTGCTCATCTCTCATACGCGAATCAGAGCAATTTATTAAATACCTCGAAACGACAGAGTCACGGATTTACCGATTATCATCAGTGCGCGTTATTCACGGCACATAGTACTTACTTTGTATTCGAATTACACCGAGAACTGTCCCGCGAGATTGTTCGAATCGCATGAATTCAGCTTCCCGCGGGCAAAACCGCTCGCCTATTATTTCACAATCGACGATGATTTCATTCGGCTATTTCAATCCCTTCGTCCATTGTCGAGTTTAATTTATATAATCACTCGTTATTTTTCTTTTTTTTTTTTCTTCCTTCTATTTCTCCTTTTTCTCCTCTCGACGCGCAGATTAATCTCGTCTCTCCAATTCCTGCCATCTTTTTCTTCCCGCCTCTTTCATCCACCCACGTATCGCGCATCCAATTCGTTTCCCTTTCGAAACTCTGTCCCGTCATTATTTTCTACAGCGTGCTTTCTAAACAGGTGTGCTTCGTTTGTCGAATATATTACGCTTCATGTAACGCGCGTAATATATTCATAAATGGCTCGCACGAGCATTCGATTACTTTTGCGAGCGATGCATCGCGCATCCCGTGCAATTTGTATAAAGCATTTCTAGATTTAATCGATACGATTACGATAATCGGATCGGATTGCAATGTTAATGAAACGTCGAAATATTTCATACAACGAGAAACGCAATCGTAAAAGATTCTTGCAAATGTTACTGAATGTTACTTTCGCAAGCGTTAATTAATTTGAAAAAAAAAAGTAACCGGTTTTTTTTTTTTGGAAAAAGAAGAGAGATAATCTATGCCTAGTAACTGTGTAATATTTTTATTACGGTCGTGTAAAATTTCTCGTCGTGTATCCTATCTATCGTTCTGTTTGGTTACGAGCGTCGCGTTAAAAATAGGATTCGAACTGTTGCGCCGTTGTCTCTAACAACTTTAATCCGAAAATATTCAGCGAGTAAAAAAAACATATATGTACGGATTTTATAAATAACAAATAGCGACCTCACGCATCTCTATCGAAGGGTTAAGGAGACCAGATATAGCTCTATACAGCGTTCTGGTTTTAGAACTTTTTTTCCTGATGACAGGGGATATTTCAGGGTATCGTGAATCTTGAAAATATTTCTCTTTAAGGTTCGCGAATGGTATCCTAATCGTATTCTCGCGAATAACGCGAATAATTGGATTTTTCGAGTCTCTCACAATATATGCGATGCATGTACAATGCATGTAAGTTTTGATGAATTAAGAATTGCCAAGAGTGGATTTAAAATTTAAATTTGAAGAAGAGAATCTACACAATCTTTATAACGTGCAAGAGTACATAAAATACCTATTGCAATATTTAACGGATGAAACAAGTTTGTATAGTTAAGTTTCATACTCTGGTCAAGTTCCTAAGAGCATGAAAATCCATAAAAATCCGCCGGCTATTTATTGCAGTTAAAATCGCTTTCGAACTCGAGCACGTCAACTATTAACAACTAACACAGAGAGAAGAAGAAAACAATTTTCCTCGCAGACTGGGAAAAAAGTTCGATCCTGAAAGGATTTAATGAGAAAAAAAGGAAAGGGAAGAAAGAGAAAAAAGGGGAAAGGCAGAACGAACTTCCATTAAAAGATACTTATTATTCGAACAATATTATCTTCATTATCGTCACACCAATTTCCACGGTATTTTTATAGAGACCATATCCATTCAATTTTCATTCGAGTTTCATACGAACTCGCACAATGTACACGTTTCTACCGCCCTGTTCTTTTTGCCCGGACGAATCGTCGAACCGTAATGGCAAAGTAATTTTCCCACACACGCGATCCTCGCTCAGAATTACATTTATACTTCGTTACTCGGCTGAAATCGCGCTTCAGGCTAACGAAACAATTATATTCACTTCTTTGTACACTTAAATAAACGAGCATCCGATTATTAATCGGGCCGTGTTTTGTGCTTCCCTCACAGCCTTACGTTCGACGAATTAAACCTTTCAATCGAATAATTCGTCCGATTTATCGCGAATTATCCCAATTTTCCCCGACCAGATCGGAGAATCGTTTTGATTAACTTTGGTTTTTGAATTTTCTTTTTTTTTTTTTAATTAATTTAAATGCCAAAGGACAAATTCTTGATTCGACGCTCGACTTTTTGCATCCGAGATAATCTTTTTAAGTAATTTGAACGTGGATAATGAATAATTCATCTCGGACGTGACTGCTTCAAGGCAGTGCATTATTTCGTGCATTTTGCACGTTGTTCGATAAACAATATAAATACATTGCACGGTGTTTATTCGAGTTTAAATTCGAAAGGGAATTTTTAAATAGTAAAATTTTTCGCGTATTGTTTTATCAATTCTTTCGCTGTTTGCTTTCGCGGAATTAATCCCTTTGGCAAACGAATCAGCTCACTATCCACTTTTCGATTTGTTTTCGAAACGCAAGCTGATCCACGGTCGTGAAGCATATTTGAGAGACTGCTTTGTACGAGTGAAAGTACGTAACTGGACTTTCCTCGCATGCACGGGATCGATCGGATTTTTTTCACGTTCGGCTATCTTTAAGACCGAGTACGCTACTGGTCTTCCTTTTGGATAAAACTTCGTATCATCGACGATTTACATACCATTTAAATTACACTGAAAACCCCGCCTCGTAAAATCGATAACACGGAGAGATTTAATTTAATAAAAGTGAAAATCGAAGAGCTGAAAAGTTAACTTACGCTCGTTTGTTTTTAATAGGCACACCGACAATTCATAATTAATAAAAGTCGACATTCTTACGAGTTATTGTAATTACACATAATTTTCATACGACTGTGAGTTAATTGAAGGAATTTTTTCTCGAATTATAATCAATATTACATACAATTACACGTAATCATGCAATTATACGTTGAAATTGTTATCCAAGAAGGAAGGAAGGAAACATCTGTTACTTATTACTGCAATGCACTCTTCGAAATGCAATCGAATTACGAGTATTCAGCGAGGCTCACAGTCGAACAGTTCAAATACAAGTGTACACAATATATACGTATGTATATGTAAGGCAGAGCATCGGGCAAAGATTTTTCCAACAGCTCCGAAAACATCAAAAGCAAGCTATCTCGGGAACAAGAAAACAGTGGATGAAAAAGGAAGAAAAAAAATAAAAGGTAGGGTGAAAAGTGAGGGTGTGTGTCTGTGTGTGTCGAGCGGCAATGGATGAAACAGAGACACACAGAGAGACAAAAAGGGGCTGTGTGTGCACGCGTGCGTGTGTACACACTTGGGACGGCCTGTTAAATAAGCTGACACTCAAAAAGTGGGCGGCTGACAGTTCGAAGGGAGTCGCGTGAAATCCCTCCGAGCGCTTTTGTAATAACTTTAGACCCGCGGTTTCAAGAAATTAATCGCGACTCTACGTCCACGTACTAGAGATCGCAATTTCGAACGCGCATATTGGAGCGCGCGTGAAACCTGCATCACGTCCTTTTATATATTATTCTCATCTTTCGATATTGTCTTTTTGCCACAGGGAATCGTTAAATGTACGATTTTCAGCGATTTATACGCAGATTTCGTCGATTTGAAAATTCCCGCGTCAGCCAAAATTGACATTGTCGAAAACGATCAACGATGCATCTTTTCGTTCGATTTGGATTTTTTCGAGAAGAAATACTCGCAGAAAGCTAGAAATGTATAATTTCTCTTCTGAAGTGCACGTGCGTGTAAACTAAAGATCGCACAATCGCCTATCGAAAAATTTCACAAACCGATCGAGACGAAATCAACGTTTCCCTCTTTCATTTTTTTCCCGAAAATTCTCCCGTTTCATTGGCGTTCTCTCGTTTCTATTTTTGTTTCCTCTCTTTTTTTTTTTTTTTTTTTGATTTCTCGTAGTTTGTGTTTCACTTTTCGAGCAATTTTTATAAACTGGTAGCCAGATGTTTTAGATGTTTTCTCCGTGGCATGTCTAACGGCTGATACTTTATTAATACTTTATCCGCGTTACGCACAGCCGTTGTTTATGCGTTCGCGTGCTCGTCAGAAAAGTTATCTGTAATTTGACGTCCGCGAAATTTATGCGGATCAAGTTCTCGCACAACGGGAGGAAACATTCGAACGGAAGTAAAAGCTAAATTATGGCTTGTCGACGACATCGATTCCCAGCTACCCTTCTCGCTTCTCTTTCAATTCTACGGCGCAAGGAGTTGGACGAATTCGCGGGGAAAAAATTGTTTTCCAATTAACCCCGTCGTAAATTACGCCTCGCGGAGGAAAAGCCAATTTACGAATATATTTAAATAAATATAAACAACTCTCGGTGTTTCTGCTTTTGCGAAGGGAAGGAAGAAAGAAAAAAGGGACTGTCGCGTGTAGATTTATCACTTATCAGTAAGAAAAGTTTCGTAAAATCGAGAGCCAAAAAAAGAAAAAAAATGGCAATTTCGGTAAGAAGCGAAGAGGAACGTAAAACGAAAACGAAGCATCGTATAAATAATATAATAGAGCGCTCGGTAGATAGTCCTGACAGCAAACTATAAAGCCAACAAATAGCCGGTATCTTTCATAAAGCATTATTAATTCCTCCGATAACGCGATATCTTTTATTCATGGAGGCGAGAGTGTCGATAAAGCGCAGAGTCGCCGCGCGTTCCACACCTAATTTTCCCCAGAATCGAAGAAACAACGTGATCAATGTTCGTTCGTCATCTCTGTCCTCTTTTTTTCTCTCTTTTTTTTGCCGATTTTTTTATTTTTAAAATAAACGAAGCAAAAAAAAATTCTTGGATTTAGTGACCTGTGCTTTTCGTATTCAATCGCGTTGACACATTGCCAAAAAGCTAATCAAAAAATTGAAAAGACACAATTTAAGAATTAATTTTAAAAGAGATTTTAAATCGAAGAGAGGAAAGAATAACAAATAAATTTGTTAGCTATAATAGATAAATTTCGATTTTTCTGTTTTCAAATTAACTTCTATCCACGGCGAAATTTTAATCTGACCCACACGACGATATTTGTTGCGTCGACACGTTTCTTTCTCTCAAAGCTAAAAAAAGTGGAAAAAGAAATTGACTAGAAATGACATAGTTACCTTCATTTTGTCGGAAACCCTTCAGTATTACTCTTTTACCTAGAATTAATTACTCTCGTTAATTCGAATATTGGTTGAACGGCGTTGAAAAATCGGGACCGCGCGTAGCGAATCGACGAACAATGGTCGAAAGGCAATCGTCGGGATGTAACTCGGTTCCGATAATCTCGCTCGTCTTCGATTTACCGGCGCTCGTCAAATGGACGTACTGCGTATTGAGAAACGGGTAAAGTAACGATTAGGTAAGTGCGTTTGTAAATGCACTCGCCTATACACCGGTCGATGCATTATATTTCTCGCTCGCGCAGCGCGAGCTGCATAATCGGTGGAACGCGCCGGGCAGAGACGAGAGATCGCGTCCCGCGTGTTTTCCTTTTCCTCGCCTTCCTCCTTACTTCGACCGGTCAATATAAATTTCGATATTTCACCGGTCGGAAAAAGGCAATTACTTTTAATACGTGTCAGCGTGGACATGCACGAAGGTAATCACATCTGTCATAAGCATATGGCGAAGATAAGTTATCGCTGGTAACTCGATTCACTCGTACACCTACACACGCGCAAACGAATTCCATCTTTAACGATGATTACGGCCAGAAATTATGATTCTCTCTCTCTCTCTATCTCTTATTATTCGTTCCTTTCCCGATATTTTTCTCACAGTCGATCATTTTCAATTCGACGAATAGTTGATGGATAATTCAGCGTTTAACGAATACGCGAGTATGAATTTCATTTTTTTTTTTTTTCTTTTGGCTCATTATACGACGTGTTTTAATCGGAGCATTTGAAGTTGATGAGAAACGAGAGTGACGCCAGAGTGTTTAGACAGTTTGACAATTTAGATAAAAGTGCAAATACGTAAAGTTCATCGCGAATACGATTCTCATTTTCCGCGTGCTGATAAATAATTTTCACACGATACGCGCAAAATGACAAACCATCTTTTATTGATTTTGCAATTTCCTCGAGTTTCAAAGACCGAACTGCTTCTACGAAAATTTATTTATTCCAAGAAGATGATTGCAACAGTAAATTTGCTTCGACTTTCTAGAATTTGTCGTATAAAAGACTCGTTGCATTCTCACAGAGTAAGTTTTTTTTTCACAAAATTGGAACTGAATCATCAACTTTCGGGAAAAGAAAAGTTTCCGTAAGCAAAAGACAAGAATTTGTCACCGATACGATCGAACTCGTTCCTCTTTCCTTCATCTTGAAAAAAAAAAAGAAAAAAAACAAAATTGAAAGAGTCACAGCCGAAATGAATCGCCCTGTACAAGCGCGAGCGCGCGTAACCTAAAAGACTGGAATCCGCGTGGTACGTGGCGAACGTGTTAAACTTGATCTCGCCGCGATGAATAATCTTTGCAACGCCGGAGACAATACGCCCGAACAGAGAGCTAAACTTTCTCTCCTATGCCAGCTAGATTCTATCAAAGTATACAATTTATGCTAACTTGGCTAACGTAACGAACAGGATTGTCCCTAATAACTCGTGTCAGCAGTTGATCCGGCGCGCAAAGTAAATAATGAAAATTGAAACGAGGGTGCTGAGAGAGAGAGAAAAAGAGAGAGAGAGAGTAACATTTCGTGTGTCGAGCCCTCTACATATATATATATATATGTACATTCGAATGACCGTGCGAACTGAAAAGTCGTGGGCGTGCAACGCGATAGTCGTCGTGCATGATTGTTTCGAGCAGGCTCTCGTCCCCCTGCCGCGACGCGGTAATTAATTCGACGGCCCCGCGGAATGTAAATCATCGTTATCGTTCGAAATGAATGCCAATGAAGCGTTTTTGGCCGGAATGAAAAACCGCGCGCCGGGCGGATTGATCGAAGATACACGAAAACCTGCCAAGCAGACTCAACGTGTTTTGCTTCACGCGCGAGCGACTCGGCCGAGCCGAGTCGAAACTCGTTCGAAATTGGAGCGATATATCGATTCCTGCGAATAGAACTGGTCGCGCAGCGATCATTAGTTAATAAAAAGAAGAAAACATCGTATTTACGAGGAGCTGGCTAGTTTAGAAGTCCGTAAAGGGACGCGTAAACACTTTTGGTACGTTTTTATTACACTCGTGACGGAGTATTTTCTCGACTTAACGAAGCGTTGAGCGAATTCAACATCCTATGCGCACACATATTAACAAACGAACACGTGTCAACGAACGTTAAAACGATTGACAATGTATTTTTTAGATCGAAGAATCTCTAAATATCACGGGTGGATGATTTTCATCGCGAAAGGAGTTTTATCCATCCAGGTACGGGAACGTGGTTCTTCGCACGTGACGATACGAAAAGACATGTCTTCGCCCCTAAGTTTTTCAACAGAAAAAAAAAATTGTTCCCTCTTTTTGAGAATCTCGCCAATTGCCAAACTTCCCGTCCGAGATTGCACGATAGTTTTTAGGACGAGGTTTCAGCAATTCAAAAATAAGTTGCGGGCAACGTTATCGATCCGGGTGTACAATTATACTCGCACAACTTATTGGATTTAGCGGAGCTCCCGGAAGCTAGAAGTTACAGCTCAAGACAAATTATCGATGGCCTGTAAAATGTAATTAAAAGTTCGACGCGAGTAATATTTGGGCCTGCTCGTTTTCATTTTGTTTGAAACTTTCAAGAATACTACACGGCCAGACACCGTTGACCTAAATCTAAAAGTTATAGGTTATTTCGTAGTACGCTAAAAATTTCAGCGAACTAAAGTGAACTCCGCCGCGGCCCGCGGAAACAGAATTTACGGGGCAAATAAAATTACGTTCTTAAATAATAGCGCGACTTTTGTTTCGCCGGAAGAGATCCGCGGAAATTAACAAACTTTTAAGCCAAATGAATCGAAATACGCCGCGCGTCGGCTTATCCGCGCTCGGGGGAGTGAAAATAATTGTGACATTATAGAACGAGAATGGCGGGCAAAACAACGTCGAAATGCGGTGTTATAATAGATATAAAATCTTCTATTAATTTAAAAATTAAATCAAATAATATTAAAACTAATATTTCTATTCAACATATATATAGATTCAACGGGCACGAAATTTGCGCAATGCCAAACTAATCTTCAGTTTTCTTTCTCATTAACAATTTAAACACCACCGTTTCTCAAAGTTAACAACCTAATGACACAGGCAAAAGAATTCTGTTACTTTTCCACGTTTTGACGATCGAGATAAAATTTTGATTAAAAATTCAAACTCCCCAAATTCTCGAGCTTTCAAACTTCGCGCGCTCGAGTTATTTTTGAACTTCAGACACTCGAGCCCTCGAACAAATTTCCAAATATCGCCGATTGTCGCAAATTTTCCATTTTCGTCGAACGTTCAATTTGCGCGATCGCAAATTATCTCGTTCGATTACGTTTCTCCCTCCCGAGTGTATGGACTTTGTTAATAACAAACGTTCGCCTGCGCAAATAATCCCGCGGCAGGCGATTTAACGAGATTGGTCGGCCACGAGTTTTCTTCGCGTTAGATCATCGATTATTAGGACCGACGGAGAACGATCCACCTGCTCGGCTTGCCAACCACAGCAATCGCGATCGACTACAGGGAAGAGAGCATTATTTAAAGAGCCTGTATATGTATATATGTATATATATATATATATATACATCTGGATAGAGCGGGTGTCTCGACCTCTAGCATAATCGCGAGACACCTGGGGATCGTCGGTGTGCGCTAGGGCCGTGGAGAAACCGGTTTCCAGCACTGAGGCTACGAATCGAAAAGAAAATTTCAATAATAGTTATTACGCGTCTGTTCGGACGTTTTCTTCGGGAAGTCTTGTTTGTCCGATTAATTAGAAATTCCCCGGGCCGTTCGACGATGAAAATGAACGCTCCAGCGATCGACATAGCGACCGGAGCACACGCTGTGCGTTTCTTTGTCATTTCCTTTCATTTCCAGTTACCCGTTAGATATTTCTAACGATCGGACGACGTGTTTCCCAGATTACAGAGCTTGTAAATTTCTGTAAACTTGTTTTCAATTAGCTAAGTGACGTTAAGTTCCTCGTATTTCTATTCCGTGCGTGTTGGTTTTTAATATGTTAAATGTGTATACGTATCAAGTATACACAGTTCTTTCTTTTCTTTCTTTTCTTTTTTGTTAGTATTAAATATAATACTTTTTTTTTCACGTTAATAAACCCTTCTATGAATTTCCAATTAGACGAAAGAGACACGTCGAGCTTGATTAATTAATTTCTATTTTTAAGAGCGTTCGATTAATTTAACGGCAATGCGTCGGAATATCGAAATTTCACACGCATATGTTATTGTATCACGCATTAGAATATCAATTTAATTAAGTTTAATTCGTATGGAAATGGGGAACGCGTTACGCGCGGTGTTCAGTTTGCCCTGACAAATAGCCGCGCGTAATTACGAAAGCTTGGAAACTAATACGCCGGGGGAAACAACGCGAAAAAAATATTCAAAAGCAAGGAGTCACAATTGCACAGAACGCGAGTTAATTAAGAACTTTCTCGTCGCTGAAGAAATTGTTGCTCGCAATAGTCAGGTCCGATAGAAAGCAAGCACGTTACAAGCGAACGGGCAAAGGAAAAAAGGAAAGAAGAAGGAGGAGGAAAAAAAGGGAAAGAACCTCAGTAGGCAGTAGGCAACAATGATCATTAACGACTCGTTAATATTAATTCCCGGCAGCGAGATTTTCATCGATTTCTGCGGGGACGTCCGTTCAATTTACCGATGATTCACTTTATACGGCTCCCGGAACGGACGAGAGGAAACAATTATAATTGCTCTTTCAAAGGACATGAAACGCGACTCGCGGAATAAATAGAAAATTAACGGGGAAACACGATAATTAGACTGCGGACGATTCGTGAAAATTCAGAAAAACAGAAACAGCGCGAGTAACACTTCACTCTGATTCTTTTCATTCAACTTAACATTCAATAAACGAGGAAGCTAATTTCCAATTGTAATCGCAAAAATGAGAATTTACATCAACGCATAAAACGACGTTAAATGTAAGACAATTAGCAATGATTAATCATCGAAAGACACTTTACATTCGCGAAGATGAATTTGTTTTTCCTTGCGGCCCAATAATAACGTACAATTATAACGAGCAAATAGGTCTACAGCAATTTTTTTGTTCTCATCTTGAAGTTGATTTCAATAAATTATGAATATCCCCCCTCGAATCGAGGATCTTGAATGTTTAATGAAAAAACAGGCTGTCCTTCGCAACGCACGATCCCCGTATAGATGGAAAATTTATATTTCCTCGATTGAAGTTGGTTGATGTTCGAAACGCGGCAAGCCAGCAACGTAAAAAGAATATTGCACGCTGTTACATACAGGCGCACGCTACGTCTACTAGGCAACTGTTCCCCTTTTGCAGGAAGTTGCCACAATAATAGAATGCATTTTCCATTTGTCCAATTCCCAGCAGTAATTACGTCGGACCTCTCTATCGGGTTTGAAATCCCCACCACTCCATCCACTTTCCCCCACCACCGCGAATGTTTGCGAATCCGGCGCTCCCCACCCAGCCGCCCGCCCACGCGCTACGTTCGAGCAAAAATTACCACTGCACACACTTTTTGTACAAATTTGTCCACGTAACCTGCCACTTCTCTCTGCAGATAAGGCCGAGAATAATTTCAACCGTGTTTTCAACGTTGCAAAATACGCTATCTGGAGTTTACCTATTTTTACAATTCCGCATCCGATTGTTGTTAGCGGATTGCGGAGTGTTTAGCAATTGTATCTTTTGTGAATATCGATGCTCCGTACACATTTTCGATAAATTTGTTCACGTGACCTGCGCGCGTTGTTTCGCAGCTAAGATTAGGAATGACTTCGACTATCCTCGAAAATATGCTTGTACTTGAAAGTACGTCCACTTTTAAATTACATAAGTTTGAATAAGAAGATAGAATCTACTTGACTCTAAGAATTTTTTTCTCGGTCTTTCGGATTAATCGAGTGATTAATCGTCAAAAAATAAAAATAGACAAAAATAGAAACAACATCGACTGATATCCGTTTCTAAACCTTGATTCGGAAAATTGACAAAAACATGCGACAAAATTCAAAAATGCCCGACTAAAGGAGAGAAAAAGAATCTAACAACGTGTCGGAATGGAAACGTCTCGTCATTCTGAGAAGTGCACGTGCAACGATCATTACAAATGCATCCAGATTTCGAGGAATAATAGCAGAGCATTAAATTGATTCGTGTAGATGAGTACACGTTGGATTTGATCCGGAGGGAATCGAGACCCGTGATAAAAAAGGATCCACTACCACTCATAGTTGTAAACCCTTCGTTGGGGGGATCGATAATGGGCTCCAGGGGCCGACCGTGATGAAAAAAAGAAGAAAAAAGAGAGAGAGAGAGAGAGGAGAAAAACCGTTCGATTCACTCGAACGGGGCCGTAATCTTTCGTTCTGCACGGTTGCCGATTTGTCGCGTGCCCGATTGACACCTCGCGTTCTGTGTTTAGTCAATTTTTAACCTCGTGCGAGATCCGCGGAGAGAGGAACAATTTCGGAATTTCCATCGATCAACTTCGAACAGGAGGAACGATAAATAACTTGAACTCCGATAATCGTCCGTTCGGCCGTAACATAAATTCTTACAATCCGCTGACAATTAAGAACGATATGATAAAATATACGGTCACGTGAGAGGAGGAAGAAACGTGGTTGAAAAAAAAATGGAGAAAAAGAGAGAACGTCGATGTCAAACGGGAACAAAACGTCGCGTGTTTTAATTTAAATTTATGATGTTTTAGCTCATGCACGGAATTATGATCGTCCGGAACGATTTCCCGCGCAACAGCTGTCGCTGCGACAGAATTACAATACAAATTGGTTTTTCAATTGCGATTTCCAGTTGTATTTCCAGCGAGGTGAAATTATTGAATCGACCCAATCGTGGCTTAAAATTATTCCATATATTTGAGAAAAGAAAAAAAAAAAAAAAAGATAAGAGAGAGAGAGAGGGCGGGCACTGAATATACACAAGAAGTTATTAGAAACGTTCGTGTAGCTGAATAAAGTATAAAGAAAATGATTTTATTTTTACGAGAGTTCAAGCAGCTCGATTCACGGGCTGCACGAAACGCGATAAAAAAAAACGAGGTCAAACACTAACTCTTAGATATCTCATACATGACAGAACATTAAATTTAAATTCTACGGTGGACATTTGATGGCCGACGGCACAACAAGAATAACAAGGCTAGCTTTTAGCTTTTCGAGTCTTCGTTTCAAATCAAATTTCCCGAAAAATTCAGCCGCTCTTAATTGATTTACAACGCAGTGGCCGATCGTTATCCTCTCTCGTCTTTCCTCTGATTTACGATACGCCAGGGAAAGGCGACATAAAGATTCTTTTGTGAACGTGACGTACAAAGACAACTGTCTGTTTAAGCGGAAAGCAAAATTCCCAACCAAACGTGACACCGCGTTATAAATTCATATTTCACTTTTATTTAATCAGCGGAGAAAGCAAGGAAACGTGAGCGCGTTTGACTTGAATATGAAATATCCGCCACGACGCAACGTAATCCGACAATTAACGAAGGAAAAGTGAAAGAGTGGAAGAGTGAATTAGCGAAAAACGATTGATGATGCATCATTTATTTGATCGGGAAAGAGATTTCTCACGTTAGATTCATGTATCGGTACACTGATGAGCATCTTCGAGATTTCTGACAACGATCAAGGGACTGTACACTTTCGTTCAAAAATCGGGGCAATAAAATTTTTTATTATCATACCCACGCTTTACAAATTCTTTCTTGTTTAAAGTATCGTTGAAACAAACACAACCAGTAGGGTCCAAGATTTTCGAATGGGAGTATATATACTTAAATACACGTGAATATATATATTATTGAGATTGAAATCAATTTTACGATATATATATCGTAAAAAAGAAAAAAAAAAATATATATATATATATATATCGTAAAATTGATTTCAATCTCAATAATTTTAAAATTATTTTATCTCGATCTGCCTAAAAATGCAGATGCCAAACACGTTGAGGGAACCTCTGAGAATTCGCACCAATTAAGAAAGGGGGGAATAAAACGTTCAACACGCCGAAAGTTTTCAATTTCGCGCGGCTATCTCCGTTCCTCATATTGTTTACCCCGCATTTTCGGAAAATTAAAGGCACAGCGGCGAAATTCGCGGAACGCGAACTTTTTCCCCGCCGAAAAAGTTGCGAGAAAACTTTCGCGAAAAAAGTTGCCGCTGAAAACGGCGAGCGAGATATCCTCGGCGCAAAGAATAGTTAAAATCCTCGCACGCATCTGGCTCGGCCGTTTCCGATGAATTTACACGCCGCGATGAACACGAGCGTTTATTTATTTATCAGCGGGCGCGACCAGTTAAAATATAAACGCGAAGTTTGTTTAATTCCCGGCGTTTCGAGTTAAAAGTTGCCGGGGGAATGGGGAAAAAGGAAGAAAACCGGTTGGAAAGTAACGAGCTTTGGCATCGGAGTCGCGTCTTTCTTTCTTTCTAACAAACCGCTGCTGCGAATCCCACGGAACAGGATTTCGAATATTATGTTATACTCCCGTTCGGGAAGTATTCGAGTTTTATTTGAAGTATCGGCAAATCGTCGGGCAAAAAACTATCGCAGCTAATTCAATTCGCTGAATCGTATCGTATGGCATTTCCATGCAAACTGATATTTCCTCCTATCGCGATTAGAAAAAGGAAAACGCGGAGGGAAGTTTATTTCACGAAGGACGCCGCGCTTCATTCTCGCGCGGGAAACGCACGAGGAAACATTGTAGCTAATTTAGTCGCTAAAATATTTGCCAACATTGCTGAACGTTTCGCGTACGTGGAACCTTCTATTTACGTAATTAGGAAAAAAAAAGGAAACGCGGAGGGAAATATTTGTTTCATAAAAGGATACTGCACTCCGTTTCCACGCGGAGAAAACCTCCGAAGAGATATTGTGACTTGTTTAATCGCCAAAGTATTAACTAGCTGCGGATATTTATGCAAATTTTACCCGAGTAATATTCCGTGTATATTAATTAGAAAAACGAAACGCGAGGCGTAAAAGCACACTTCATTTTCGTGCCTTATCTTGAAAAATTGCTCGCATTTCAATTAACGAATCCCTTTGGCTAGTTTTTGATTTCTCGTAAATAATCGTACATTCCAAGAGAAATATAATTGATGTAATATTCAATATGAAATATATTTAAAAATTTATAAATACTTGCTAAAATAACTTTTCGCTCCTTTCGTCCAATTTTTTCTGACTTTCGTTCAGTTCCGAAGAAACGCGAAACGCGAAACAGTTCTGTGAAACGGTAAGCACGACGAGATAATTGCAATTATAATTTTCAATGACAATTAAAAATAATGATTCCGTAGTTAGTTCCTCCTGACAAATAATTGGACATTCAAATTCATTTGCTCATTTCTGAAAATGACCGTTGTGCGTTAACAGCTCGAGACAACGATATATCACAATGATATATCGATGAATAACGTACAACGTACCGCGAAGTAATCTCTTCATGGAAATTGAAATTGCCCCGATAAAACGAAATAAAGTAGAACGAGGGTATAAAAATTGAAACGAGCGTACGTAGAGGTCTTACGACTTTGTTTATCAGATGAAAGATAGTCACGGCTGCAAGAAGATACTTATCCAATTATATCTAATTAATTACGATCGTTTCAATTCGCTCTCGTTTCAGCGATAATAAATCAAACACGGAGAAAAACGTGCAGAGTCTGCGAACGTAACAACTCGCGAGCTGGCTCTGGGCATTATTTGAAAAATGATTGTTTAAGTAACGCACGATCCTCCTCGACTCGAAACGACCTCCCATTGCACACGCAAGTGTCAATTTTTCCTTGAAATTATCTCACTCTTTAATTTAATTCATTCGAGTCGAACGTGATATTTTTCATTTCACTTTGCTCGTACAAATAGTTTCCGTTTCCCGCAACAGGATCGTTCCGATTATTGTCACTTTTGATTTTGATGTAAAATCAAACGAAATTTGCCCGAAATCCCGGACTGGATCAGCCTGTTCGAAATGATCGTTGCGCGCGTTTGTCCAATGAACGGGTAAAGCGTAATTCCAAGTTGCTTTCTAACCGGGTCAAGCAGAAAATAAGTGACTGACAATAAGTTTCGTTCAATAAGCAGACAACAGAGAGAGAGAGAGAGAGATTCAGTCTGTCTCTTCTCTCGAAAAACTTCCTGGATCATCGAGCAAACCTCCACACGCGACCGCTATCCAACTGCTTTCTCAGCTCGATAAATTTGCCAACTCGCGCCGAGATTCGCTGTCGTTCAACGAAATATATCGCGGAAATTCGATTATCCCGGTGTCTCTCCCGACTCTAGACGTACGTACATTGTTTCGTCTCGGGTTTGCTGAATGAAAATAGCAAGAGCAAGCGTGCACGCGTGTGTTGCCTCAGCTCCGCCAGAGGCTCCCATTGTTTTCTCGATTAAGTTTTCTCGTGTCACGTGCTTTTACTTTTCTCTCTAGGCTGTCCGGTCCTTTCGCGTTAATCTCGCGCAACTCGAGAGCCATTAATCGAAATTTCTTCTTCTTCCGTTTCTTCCGCACGGCCGTTTGTCAGCGATGCTTTCATCAGCCGTTGGAAATTTAAGATTGGAAAAAAAATGTGCGAAATGCATTTCGCCCGGCGTGGAAAAGTTCATAACACGTTCGAATGGTAATTTCACGATCGTTATTGGCAGAAAGCAATTTCGAATTCGCTCTCGCTCGGTGTACTTCTAAGTAAGAGGGAAGCGTAATTCCGGAGGGAAATGTAATTTAGCTCGAAAAATGTCTTGAAAACGAAATTACGCGAGAAACGGCGAAACCTTTGATTTTTATCGGCGATGAAAAGGACCGTGCGGTAATAAAATTAACTTCAAACTTGAAGCGACGGAAAGAAAGGAAACTCGAACGCGTGAAATTCTCACTTCGACTTCTCGTCGATCTTCGCGCTAGACATCCGATTGCAACGTATTAAGACGTATCGTCGAACCATAGCCGGTATACGTACAGTATGTTTTACAAGAGCATGGTCGCGATATCATTGAAACTTGGTATCGAACGAGCGGGAGATCTTGGTATTATTATAAAAATATGAATCAGTCTGTAACGCGCATTAGCTTTCAGGACCTTGGTATCCTCAGTTCTGTCGAGCAACGTGGTCCTCCTTGTGACAAGTGCAAAATACGCTAAACGCTTCTAAGCGGTGTTCTTGTGCCATCATCCGAAAGGTCCTAAAATGACTGTAAGAACTGCAACAAAATATTTGCATAAGTCCCCTCAATTCGTTGACAAGTGGGTGCAACGTCACAAAGAGACAAAATGTGTGGATGAACTTCCCGATTGAGATTCGAAGAAGGAGTTACGACGAAAGGTGACGACAGAGCGATTATGCGGCTTTATTCAAGAAATCTAAACCTCTCCTTGCGTAAAGGGCAAGCTCCTTTGGCAAAAAGGGGAATAGGCTCTTGCGAAACATACTGTATATTCGACGCATTTCTTTCACTTTCACGCTCGACAAAAGAGATCGATATTTACACGTATCAATTTATCATCGTACCCCTGTAGAACAGAATAAAAAAGACAAACATTTACTCTCGAGGGGGTATCCTGACTTCGCGTTCGTACTCCACGTGCGCCCGGCTATCTTATCTTCCCTCATCCGTAACCAAACATTCAAACATTCGGATCTAACTGTTGTCTCCGCGATGCAACGCACTCTGTCGATTTCCGTTTTAATGGAAAGGATAAAAATTCTAATAACCCGCGATCACCGGAACAGGCCGATGATACAGTGGCAATAAAGAGCAATCGACAGTGGCACCGCTTTCCCATCGATTGCTTATGTAATCGAGACCGTCCCGACACAACGAAAAACAGCGTACAACCCGCTTTTTCCAACTCCAATCACGTCTATTACACGTTCGAATACGTTATTCGACCCGTGTCCACTCGCGTTCCCGCCCCAACTTCTTCTTCGCGCAATCAATTTCGATCGATCAACCGATCTGCGGACCGATTTAAGAAATGAGACTTGCGTTTCTCCTTCGTCATGTCGATGATTCATTCCTTTTCTTGTTGGTTAAATACCAATACGTTTGCTTGTTTAAGACATTTCCATTGAACGTGCGAAGAATTTTTCTTCTTCTTCTATCTTTATGCAGAAAAGGAAAAGTAAGGAGGAGCTCGTATCGCGCGAAGGTAACAAAGGACGAGCAAATGCGACTCGATCTGTTAAAATCTCTCGAAAATTTTGATTAGTTCCCCGAGTTCACTTGGAAGTATTGATTAATTTTGAATGTCGAAAGTCTTGGAAATCTTGGAAGTTACGAAAGTGTCGAAGGTCTTGATAGATGTTGGATATTGAAAACTTGATAAATAGTTCTCGATATTTTACGAGCATTTTCGTTCTTATCTCGACCACGGTATCGTTGATGTAACGTCGAAGAAAATCTACAAAGTTCGAGCTACGAGGTACGCACGATTCATTTTTACTAATTAAATATGCTAATTGACATTATGTATCTGCAAACGCTCGTTTCAGTATTTCATAGAGTACAATTGAAAAAAATTAGAGTTCTAGGTGTTTATTTAATTACTAGCATGTTATTATATTACCGATTAATTATTATATCACCGTACTTATTTTGGACATTTATTTTCTACTAGATTCAATCTATTGGTACATCCCTAAAAATATTCTACAAATATTGCATCGAACGCTACAGTGATCGTCCAATTAAGCTTGTACAACATATAACATCTAATTAAAACTCATTACTTTCAATTACATCCAATTACACAATTTTTTTTCTTAATTTCTCAATTACTTTCCTGATTCGATTGGAGCTCATTATCGACGAGCGATGATTTTCTCTCAATTAAAAAACCGACGTTGTCGACGTTTATATTTAACATGCTGGTCAATCGTTCGCGTCATCGACTCGGGGCTCATTTGTATCTTTTTGTATCTTTTATTTGTATTCACGTGAAAACTATCGCAAACACCGCGCGCGTTATCAGATTCTTTTCAAGTCTCGCCCGGTACGATCTTGATACCCGGCACAGTTATAATATTTCTTTGATAACTCGTCTCTCTGACATGCATATTCCGCAGATTAAAACTCGTCCGGCTCCTCCGCGTGTCCATTTGACACATTTTTTCAATACGATATCAAGTACGAAAAAAAAAAAATATAAAACATACGAAGTGATTTGCAACAACACAATTGTGATAATACGTAAGACAATTTCCTACTGAATTTTAATTACGCACGCTCCAAGAATATTTATATAAAAAATCCACCGTTTGTATTTGATCGTGACATCTGAAAATTCTAATTTGAAAATACGCGCGCGCACGTTATACGTATATTGTTCAAATTATAGTCGATGTTACAATCGCGACGGTCGTACCTCGTTGGTCGGTGCCAAATTTCAAAATGTTCGCGCGACAATGTACCGTGTACGCACGGTCGTTCGAATATTTTCGCGAGTTCACTGAATGTTTCATCCACCATTGATCGAGCCGTAAAGTTTGAGCGAGGTCCAGGTCGTGGCCTTCTTTCGCCGGATGAATGAAAGAACCCAACGAACGAACGAACCGAACAGAACGATCACGGGGATCTTAATTGCAAACATTCGAACGCTTTCACAACTCACTCTACATTCGGGCCGCTAGAAGGTATTCAGTATCTTGGCACATTACCAATGGGGGAATCGTGGAATCTTCGCGTATTAACATATCATGTTATATCGATGAATCGTAATCGATGCTGATGGATTTATCGCTCGCGTTACCGATTCACGATATACTCGCGTGCGTTAACTCTCGTTAAACCTACCGCTCTCCGTGGCCTCTCTGCGTGTAACTTACGTAACGCGTCCCCGGGTTATTTCGAAAATATCAGCAGAATTTGGTCGAACTAGTCGATAGTTTTAACGAGCGTACAAAGCAAGATCATTCAGGGACTTTGATACGATCTTCCTATAAACTACAAACTTAATACGCGTACTCGATATATTTATATTCATACGTAATTTATATTTATATTTTATATTTATATTTATATTAATTTATATTCATGCGTCACGTAAATTCATCTTTTGGAATTTTTCAAATTTCGCGCGAGATCTGATGACTCGAGATCTGACAAACAGTACCGTTGAGAGATAACGCGGTAAGTAGTATATTAATTGTACAATTAAAATTTTCTTTCCATCTCTCACAAATAAAGAAGGCATTGAACTAGAATCCTTGATATTCTCTCGTGTCAGAGAAATCCTAACCTCAAATCGTACAGTGTAAATTGAAGGAAATGAGATAAGGAAGACTGCACCATATCAAACAACACGCGATGAAAACGAAAAGCCAATCTGAAATGTGAACAAAGATAATACGCGTATATGCAAACGCGGCCGATGTTGTTTTAACGTTAAAATTGGTCCTTAATGGATTAATATCGCAGCCAACTCTGGATACACGCTGGAGAAACGCAAGGTTTCAATTAAACTAAGAAAATGGATTGAATTTCACGATCGTCTACAAATTGCGTTCGACTGTTTGCGCATGCGCGCACGCGCGCGATCCACCATCCGCGGAAATTTCTATTTATTTATTTAAGCCACGCGTAAATTCCCATCGATCCGAAACTTTGGTGCCATTATTCATCGGCGATGGATTCGTTTCGCGAATACACACACACGCACACGTACGTAAATACATACATACATGCATTATTCCGTGAGAACAAAACTCGTAATTTAACAAATCTCGCCTGTCGATTATTCATCGACGCAACAAAATGCGCCATTGTTATTAATGGACTGTTCACCCGTATAATTACCATTTGTATCATTTATTAAATCTCAATGCCATTTGTGCTCCGTCCTATCCTCTCTCTCTCTCTATATATATATTTCTTTCTTTCTTTTTTCTTCTTTGTTTTTTAATCGTGATACCGGCTGTTTTTTACAACAAACCAAAAGATTTGCAACGATAGAGAACGAAGGAGGCAATTAAGGTTTTCTGGTCGTTATTTCGTAGCGTACGTTTGATTACGCTTCGGCAATTCGTGTCAAGGATGGATAAACTTTGGTCGCAAGTGCACTCGACGCTGAGGACGAATTACACGAAATAATGAAAGATCTGTGAGCGGAATATTTATAAGGGATGGGCGGGTAATCGTCCGATCGTTTCGAACGATCCTCAGGTGCAAGCCTGAATACTTCCTTTCATCGCGGGCGAACAATTCGTGTCAGGGATTGCGGCGGGGTTTCGTGAATTTGAAAATAAAAGCGCGCCGCGATTTCGAAAAATTTCAATCGGCTCACTGATTGAATAGGAGAACTAAAGGAGGATTTGCCTGTCTGTCGCAGAGAAAGATGCACGTATCTGTACCGGTTCAAGAAAGTACAGTAAAATCTCCGTTTGTAGAAACTCGTTGGAGGAGATAATAGAAATAATTTATGTAAATTGGAGTCCACTGATTTGCTCGTGCTCAAATAAATTGAATTCGATAAACGAGAGATCATTTGATCAAGTACCGATTAAAATTTAGTCCAAATAAGTAGAATTCTGTTAAACGCGAGTTCCTTTATGATCCCTTTTTATTTTCTATTCCATTTATTAACAACTTTCTGTTTTGCCAGACACAGGAGTGATACGTACCTACGTGAAAAGAAAGAGAGAAAACATTACGTAAAGTGAAGGGAATATTACATTCACACGGTAAAACGAAAACAAGAAAGTACTGTTAATAAGAAGAATTAGCGCCGAGCTATTGACAGTCGCTGTGTCTCTATAATAATTATTAATTAATTCTTATCGTTATTTGAAAAATCCTTCGTTTTTTTCATTATATTTCAAGTTTGTTTCTATTTGTGAAATCAATGCAAATTAAACATAAACTTCAATCATTAAATTGAAAAAGTTCACAGTTAAACGATAATATCTTTAGAACAATTTTTAAGAATGAGTTTTCACGTATAATCATGAATGGAATGAAACAATTAATTAATAAACAATTAACCTTATCTTATGTAACGTTCCGTTGCGTTTTTCTACGAATTAAAGTAGAGTATTTTATGCGCAGTATAAGGCGAACATTATATTTTTTATAATTAGATTAATTAAAAGAACGACAAAAGTAACGAATGCGTTGCAGAATTAGAAGGAATGATTAATTACTGCGAGTCGAGTTTTCATCCGACCTTAACACAAAAAAAAAAAGAAAGAGAGAAAGAAAGAAAGAAAGATGAGAAACTATATTTTTAAAATCGTGATTTAGAGTTTCGCTTCGAATGCTGTGCATTCATGCAGCTTGATAACTTGCCAACAAAGTTGTTTAAATTACACAATTATGTATGAAGTAAATTTATCGCCGGGAGAACGAGTTTGCGTGTTGTTTTTAGCGCGTGATTAATATAATAGCGCTCGCGATTGTTATTATCAATTTATCATCATGGAAACGTATTACTATTTTCACTGTGCAAATATTGTTACATTGTTATTCTATATATTCGAACAAATATATTCCAAATTAGAACCTCCAAATATCATGAATATTTCAGCGAAATCAATTTATGCAGCTCGCCTTTGCTCGACATGGAAATAATTAAAATAAATATTCGCGTAAATTGCAAATATGTCCCAAATTGGAATCTCTGAATATTTCAATAAAATCGATCTATATATATATATATATATATAAATTTTTTTATTTAAAATTAAAATAATTAGACCTTCCAAACTATCGACAGATATTTCAACAAATTGATATAAAATTATCTCGCAAATATATTAATTAAAAAAATTATACGTGTACAACGTATAAATAAAAATATATTTAAAATTAAAATAAATTAAAATCACGATCAAATTAAAATTAATTAAACGTAATTTCAACAGAATTCCCCCTTTCAATAAAAAAGACACGCACACGTACACGCAGAAATTCATGTATATCGTCCTTCTTCCACGTATATTATTATTCATTTCCCGGCAGCAGCATTTTCCGCGAACAAGTTTTCCTAGAGATTAAAATCAGAGACGCAAATATACACGTACGCACGCACACACACACACACACACACACATACACACACACACACGAGCGAGTTAGATTCCGCAGAGTTATTTGTTGTTCACTCAATAATGTATTTAAAAAGAGTCACGGATAAACGGATGCTCGGTTACAACTCACACAGATAAAGCGAAATCAAGTTAAAAGTTGCTTGCTTTTCTTTTAGGCGCGTATATCGCGCATACACGCGCACGTATATAGATACAGATCGCGCATAGATACAGATATACATCTGGTTCTCTCTCCGCGGCGAGACTTTCGTTTTTCAACTTTTTCGTTTTCAGCCAGCAAATGAAAGAAGCAATGTACTTAATCGCGTGAACGCGTCTACGTGTGTGTACGTGTGTGTACGTGTGTGTGTGTGTGTGTTGTGTACAGTCAGCGCGGGAAGTGAGCGCCGAATCGCATTTAAATTGCGGGATTCGATTAAGTTGCCGCTGACTTAACGAGCATTCGTTATAACAAAACACGAGTCACACACCGACGCGTCGATTCCGCGTTATACACGCGTGTGTGTGTGTGTGTGTGTGTGTGTGTGTGTGTGTGTGTGCGTCAACTCATTGCCACATTTTAACCTCCCAAGTTTCGATTAAATGGAACGAGAACGAGTTTGATGACGAGTCGCAAAGATGAACGGAACGTCTATCGATGTTCGAAGACTGTGAATTGCTGTACAATTGAATAATATGCGTCATGTTATGTTAGCGGTGACTCATGGAAGTGCTCGAATGTTTGTAGAAAATTTTCACGAATACATGGAACGCGAATATAATTCGTCGTTTAACATAAGCGTGAGCACTCGCGAAAACACTGAGATAATTTGCATAAATATCGAGGCAAATACATTTCAAATATTGGACTCTTCAAACGCGTATCGCGAATATTTATATCGTTGTTTGAATTTCATTTGAAAGAACTGTTTCTCTAATCGCGGTTGGAGAAACGGAGTTTTGGAAATTTGGACAGAGACCGTTTCAATTTTCAAATTGAATTTTTCCACTTTTGAACAGTTCGTTATAAATAAATTAACGTTACGAACTCGGGTGTGTTATACAAAACATTTTTATGTTAATAACAATGCGATAACATTTGAAAGTGAATAACAATTTAATAATAATAAACATAGAAATTACGAGTCGTTTAGCGCGGCTATCTGTTAGTAAAAAAATCAATGCGTTTGCTAATTATATGCTAAAAAATCTTTCCAAGTATTATTAATACAAAATATAGTGAAAAATTGTATTCGAACATGAATCGTGTTAATCGATGAAAAATTACATTGATAACGCACAACTTAAACACTCAAATATGCAGATTCGCAAATTTTATCAGTAAAATTATCTCGTCACGGCTTGATGAAGTTTCAAAATGTTTCGTGCAAACGTTTCTATAAATATTCAAATTGTCCATCGTATCGTATCGTTGGATCGGTATGAAATTTTATCAAATACGTTTCGAATATATATTTCGTACCGCGCTATAGCGCTAATAAAGTTTCAAAATGTTTTGCACAAATGTTCCTACAATATCCAAATACTTTCGTAAGCCGCTCGTATTTACATCGAGTTTCCAGAATTCTGCTGACCCGGGCTGTGTGTGTCCGCGGTACTGTATCGAGCACGTGATCGTATTACTGTATGTTGTGCTTTGCCACTATGTTCTCTATTTTTAATTACGGACTATTTAATATTAATGTTTGTCGAATGCACGGATAAATTATTCATTCGACGCATCGATGAATATTCGATACATGGGCAATGCAAACGCGATGTGTTCGCGAAATAAATGACTGTCTAACGTTATCGTTGACATACACTGTATGTGGCGAACGAATCGGCGCTACGTGGTAAAAAGAGGGAGCAGAACGTTGAAATGGAAACGCAAAAGGATTTAACAAGATGTTACAACTTGAGAGCGTTGCGACTGCGAGCACCAAGTATTAAAGTTTCATACGAAAACCGAGGGTTTTACGCTGATTATTTGACGATCCTCGTTTTCTTTATGCGTAATTCGATCCGAGAGAAAATGCAAAAGATATCAAAATAAGTGACGTAAGTACATCGAAATCAAAGCGTTACGAAGTCAAAACATTATCAATCCATCGCACTTGGAGATAGATTGATTTTAGACAGAGTAAATTTTCTTGATAAATCGTTAGTCGAGCTGGAACAAAGTTATCTACTCGCTTCATTGTCGTAATACTATTACAGGGAAATTCGTAATGCTCTCTGTTACGCTCCTAACCGTAGCTGTGATAACTGCTCTCACAAATGTTGGCATTACGTACTACATCCGCCATGCTAAATGCACGTCGAAAGTCCATTAAAATACACACACACACGCGCGCGCACGGGAGAAAATAAAAGATAGACGACTGGTGGAAAAACTAATAAGCGATATCAAAGTGGGGCGAATATTCTTCTTCAAACTTTCGTTGATGAAAAGCAATGTGGAAAATGGAGGGTCATTTCAAAAGAATGTTATTCCACTCGGATCTTAATTTAATTTATATTCGAAAATATGTATGCGCGCGCGTTCCGGGAAAGAATACATATATACGTATGTATGTATATATATATATATATATATATATATACTCAGATAAATATTTTATCGGTGTATCCCTATATCGCTCTTCTATTTACTTTTGCGTATCCTTCAAAATCAATATCACGACCCCAATTGAATGAGGCAACTTTTAAACGAGGTCAAATATTCCAACAATTTCTTTTTTTTTTTTTTTCTTTCCTCTTTATTTCGTCGCGATAATTGCAAACTCTCCTCGTCTCACTTTGGTTGAAAAATAAGTTTCGTATGGGAAATAATAAAAATAAAGGTGAGGTTGTACAATTAGAAAAATACAAATCGAGCGACTATGTTCGAAGATAAAAACTCGTCGTGAGTAAATATTAAAAGGATTTTCTTTTCCATTTCTTTTATTTTCGAGATAAAATAAACGGCAACTACATACGTCTATTACTTATGCACGATAACGGAACATTAGTGTTATATTGATAACGGTTTATCGTGCACGATTGTCCCAACATTTACAGCCGAGCAAACATATATCATACATTGTCAGCATGTACTTGGTTTTTAACTGAAAGGCTTTAATCCGAGAGAAGACTTATTGCCTCTTTAAAACGTAGCATACGATTACCATTACTAATTACGTAAACGTAATTACGTGTTCGTATTGTGTTGATTAACACGGGGGAGAACGAGGTCGTTTGATTTGATTCGACTCCCCTCCTATTTACGACAGCTCGAAACTTCCATAATATTAATTATCGATCTTCCTCCGTGACGACCTACGGAATTACTCTAGAGAACTTGATCAAAGAAGTTGTGATCAAAACGTGAAAAGAGTGAAAAAAGAGGCAGATGTCTCTCGTTGAGACATTTGCGTGTGTGTAACTAGCGCGAACGACGAAATTAGGAAGAAAAAAAAATTGAGAAAAAAAAAGAAGAAGAAAGAAAGAAAGAAAGAAACACAAGAGAAATAACACAGAGCCAACAATATACATACTACACAGAGTTCAATCCAACATTGAATTGATTTCATAACTTTTCTACTTGGAAACGCGGTCAGCCAGACTTTCTGGCGCGACTGTACCCCCTCCCGACTAATTTTGCCGATTAGAATTTTAGCATGATGTACACTCCGTGGTAAAAACTTCGCCGCTTTTCCCCTCGCGCGCATTCTTTCGCCTGACAATCCGGGCGCGCGGCGACTTTATTTTGTAATTATTACCAGTTCAAGCAGCGCGCTTAACGCGTAAACGAAGCATCGAAAACGACTTTCTCCCGAAGTATGAAATTTACACGGCGAGGCGAGCGTGTAAACAACGAAAACGGACAAACTTCGTTTCGACTACGACGACTTTCCACGATAGATAAGAATATTTTTTTATTATCGCTGGTGGCATTTTTCTAAATAAACGAACACGCTTTATCGTTGCATTCGACGATTCTTCACGCGTTATCTCGACAAGAGTCTTTTATCGGATCTCATTTCGGTGAGTACGCGATCGTTGCACGCGATCAAACAAACTTAAACGAGCCAGCCAATTTTACAATTTACTTTTACCGTAATGGGGAAAAAAAAAAAAAAAAAAAAAATTGAACGATCAGTTTCTGAAAAGTTGAGAGAATTTTTCGAACAATTTCGCGTCTTTCAAGTTTGAGTAGACTTCCACTAGGATTTGCTTTTTTTCCAAAAACGTAAATATATATATATATATACATGTGTATGTATACGTTCAATTTGCTTCCAACGAAATAACGTTGAAAAATTGTTCTATTGTTCGTGCGAAATCGAGACACTTGTTTTTCGAGATCCGCCCTCGCGGTGCAATTTACTCTGTAAAATATGGTGAGCTCTGCGAAGCTACAAAAGTAAATTCCATTAAAGCAGCAACGGGGTACTTTTCTTTAATGTCGTTAGCAGGAAAGAGCGGGAACGAGCGATGGTGGGGAAGATTCTGAAGGGCCGTACGAGGGTAGGAGCAGAAACGAATCGCACTGAATCAACGAACAACGCTTACGACGAATATTTTCGTACGTCTTCCCTCTCGAAGATAAAAATATCTCCCATTAAAGAAAAAAAAAAGAAAAAAAAGAAGTATTAACCTTGGAAAGAACTTTAATCTATCTGAAGAAAGATAAGCTCGAATGATTGATGAATTCGCTGATTAATAACGCTCCTATTACATCGTATTAAGTCAAAATTATACGATCCCTAACCTATATTCATTTTTCACGGATTATGAATATTTGGTTCGGTTAAACGCGCCGGGGATCGATACACGCACGCGGCACGCGCGCGTGCGAGCACGAATAAATATGCCCGGTCGCGTGTACGCAAATTTTAATCGCGAATCGCCAATTGAATTCTAGGGAGAACAAGAATTGTGCGTTCTCTGATCGGCGGGCTCGCGCACCAACGCCGATGAATTATCGGCTAATTTCATTTGCCGTTGAAAGATCATAAAATTTATCTGGCGTCTGGTTTTTGCGGGTATGCGTTGCGCGCGGTAGCTTTACGGGATAACTGAAAGTGCGCTTAGCGTCGCGATCATTATTTGAAGTACATTTTCAAAGGCGTGCACCACTATTGTTAGTGAAGCACCTGTCCCGCTCGGTTCGTTGAATTTGGCTCGTGCGCGTACGTGTGTACGTGCGCGCGCATCGTGTCACGCGTACCAATACGATCCCGCACGAAGATACACGAATCACATGGAGGAGAAAGAGAATCGTGTAAACAGCGCGAGTATGCGACCACATGTATGCACGATTACGAAGTGAATTAATGAAAGGAAAAGATCTCTATAAAATCATAATACGTACGTGGGAATAATAAGATAAGAAATGATACGTGCCCGGAATTCGAGAATAGTTCCCTCGATATTGTTGCATATCAGATCCCGAGTTTACGTGTGCGAGTTCAACCGCGAAACAAATTATAATTACAAATGTAAAACACGGAATTCAATTCCGTGCGAGATAAAATTATAGAACGAACTACGAAGAACGCAACGCGCATGATGAATTCCCTCGTGTAAAGAAGAGGAATAGAAATGAATGAGAGAGAGAGAGAGGGATGCAAAAAAATAAAATGGCTTCGTAACCGACTATAAAATTTATTACACGATCTGTAACGAAGGAAAAGAAAAGAAGAAGAGAGAATAACAGAATCGGTGAATCACGAGATAATTATTTTACAAGCACGGCCAGTATTTTTATCGCTGCTATATTTGCGATAGACTCGTAACACGTTCACGAATAGAGAATCAAGAACAACGAGAAACGAATATTATATTACATAAATCCCGAGAGAAAATGATTGCCGTGAGAAATTTGTTGCTTTTGCAACAGGCCTGTACAAAAGTTGTTCAGTTATCGACGACATGAATTATGGCCGCCGCGCTAAATTCCGAATTTAATCTTTTTTTGGAAATGTCGTATATACGTGTAATATTGAAATCCTTAAACGTAAATAGTGCAACGTCAGGCGGTGACGCAATTTTCGCGTTGCAAAAATAGACCATTCCGTTCGGAAAAATTTTAATACAACACTGGGAAAAACTCACATACATACATACGTGATTGTGCTTGCCGAGCGAAAAATTGTAGAAAGATAACGTGTTTATATTTGATGCCTGAATTGAGCGACGTTCGATATAAAACGTATCTCGTAGAAATTACAGCCAACGTTAAAATAAATGTTTTGTTATTTTTTTACGACTGTTGAATTGCGCGCAGAAAAACCGGGGATACACGTACGCGTACGTGTATTTGTTTGCCGCAAGGACGGAGCATTATTTTAATCGCGATTCACGTATTATTTAAACCAACGCGCTGAATTAATAAATAGAACCGGCAATACGTTTGTTTATAAAGCTTGCTTTTAACAGTTATTAAATTCAACTTAAAATTTGTATATGCTTTCTATTAAATTTAATTGAATTATTAAATTGTTTTCCATCGATTGTTTATTTAAAATGAATTACCAAATTTGAATATTTAATTATCCGTTACGCTATTTAAACACGATTTATAGACGGGATTAAACGAGCACCGAGATTCAAATGAAAAAAGAAATTTATTATTAATATTGCTGCATTAATATTCACTTATTTATATAAGCTCTGTGAAATATTAACATTATCTCAAAACATTACTTAGTTGATACGATAAGTATTCAATGTTGCATAATAACATCATTTCACCGTGCCTCACTTATCATACTCCAAATAGCTTCGCGTCGTATAAATATATAATTTTATTACGTCATAGACGCTCGAGTATAGGTCGCAGGGGGATGGGAATTTTCGTCGACGCACTGATTATTATTATGTCTGCCAGTGACATTTTTTACAATTTATATTTCTCATTTCAGCAACAACGAGACGAAAAAAAAGAGAGAAGAAGAAAGAAACAGAAATTTCTATGGACGTTAAATAGCTCGCCAGGAAAACCCACTTTATTCGAAAGGCCAGAGAGAATATTTTAAGTCGTTATACGGTGAACAAAGGCGACGAAAAACTGCAAAAGTTTGTTGTCTCCTTATTGCGAGAAAAAGACAATAGAGACCGCTTTACGTGTATTATGTACTCAGTTGAGTTACGATAACAAAAACGCTCATCGCTCGTGAGCCCTGATATAATAATTACCAACCGTGACTCGCGACCCCACATTATCGATTTAATTCTCAAATATATACTTTCAATTCGTCCACTAGCAATAAAGACAGCGAGAACAACCGAACGAGTCAGTCAGTGTATGGGAGGGAGGGGAGAACACGAGAATGAAAGGTGGGGGGTGACAAAAAAAAAGAAAACTGAAAAAAAGATAACGCGAGATACGTTAAAAATAACAAAATCTATTGCCAACAAATCAATAATAACGGATCAATCGTTGCTATATTTCAAGTGATGAATAAAATCAATTTAATCATTTTCATTATTTTAAGTGAAATATAGAACGAGAGAAAAGGAAAGAGAGAAATAGAAATAGAAAGAGAAAGAGAAAGAGAAAGAGAGAGAGAGAGGGAGAGAGGGAGAGAGAGAGAGAGAGAGAGAGAGAGAGAAAAGAAATTTGTCGATAATAAAAATTGTAGAACTTCTTATTGGACTGTACATCCTTTCCACGAAACATTTCTAAATATATTTTTCTCACGGCAGCCAAACATACGATCTTAAAATTTCCTTTAAACACACGACGCTCTATTTATCTATACGGTTATACCATAATATTTCATCCTAATAATAACGGACGTACTTATCGATTCGACTGTCGGATGTGTGCACGAATAATGTTGTTGTCTTTTCTCTTACGATTCTTTTCTTTCAGGCGTTTTCATTTAATTTAGAAAATGTTTTTTTCGAAAAGAAAGAAAAATAAAAAGAAACGAAAGAAAGCGACGAAAAAAAGACGAGAGCTAAACAATTCGGAGAAAAATGTAATTTCTCATTAAATCGTTGTTAGGACAATGCGAGTCGAGGTGGCTGTGTTAAATCGGGTTAAGGCACATCTATAAATACCTCACTAACTGTGAGTGAGAAACATGAAAACGAGAGCGAGAGAGAAAGAAGCACAGAGTGTATTGGTAGAAGCGTGAGAAAGAGAGAAAGAAAGAACACAAGGGACAAAGAGGGATAAAGGGGGAGCGAGTGAGATATGTAAACGGGAAGAACAGAGAGAAATAGTAAGCAAGCGTACGAATAAGCGAGAGGAAGAACAAGGAGAGTGGGGGTGGAATAAGGGTGGAGGAGGGATAGAAAGGTAGGAGAAGGAAGAAGAGGGAGGCTAAGAAACGTGCGAGAGAGATGAAAGCAGAATCACAAAGTTGACACAGAGAAATGAAAATGAAACAGAGAAAGACGCCGCGGTGATAACGGCGGAGGAGGGAGAGAGTTAATCAGTCCTTTTAATAGTGTGGCACATTGAAGATACACACAATTGCATTCGTTGCCAGATGTCTAAGTACACGATCATCTCCCCTCCATTGAACTACCCCTACCCCCACTCATCACCACGCTGTCACTTCTGCATTACGGACGAGCGAGAGCACATCGAGTGAATTCGACACGGAGGGACTCGCAGGCGCGCGGAATCCGTACTAGCCAGGGAAGACCAATCTTTTTTTTTTTTTTTTTTTAATTATAAATTTTTCTCAAGTTATTACTGCTCACCTCTATCTTTTCCATTTCTTTGTTGCACGACTGTCACTTACTATTCCCACAGTCATCTAGGTTCCCTTGGCACACACACACTGACGGCACATAGTGCGATATATCACGAGCTACACAAACGCGATGTGCGTGTATCGAAACGATATAAGTTTGACGCGCGCGGACCAGCGACTCACGGTGCGGCGCACGCCGCTGTCCCATCAAGACTACTTTGTATTTACTCTAATTATGTGACGTCACGGATACACTGCTCGCCCCACCACTCGCCGCCGGAGGCGCCCGAGCTATGACGAGCGTGCTCGAGCGACGCCGAGGTCGAGCGAGCAACGCGCATGGCGCAGCCACCAGTCACCTGTCGTCTCTTCTCCTTCTTGTAGATCGCTTAGTGCAGTACATCGTGAAACGTTAGCAATTTTATACGCCGTGTGCCTCTTTCGCAGCTCGAGCTCCAGAACTCGTTGCCACGTATTTTTCTATCATCGCGATTTTATTCTACCGGATATCATCGTTCTTTAACAGACGCAAACGATGTGCGGATAAAGCTACACAGTCGATTTTTGTGCTCTAACCTTAACTCGACGTTATTTGTGCTCCTGGTGATACTTTACACCATCGTGTTCAAGTTCTCAAACTCAAAGAAACTTTTGTGTTTGTGTACCTACGTTAAACGTTAATATCCTGCAAATTCGGTTTCAAAATGAGAAACTTTTCCTAGGAATAATTGAATGTTCAACGTTTATCTTGTAATATATGTACATTTACGGACTTTATTGTGGAATAGCCAATAGTGTAAGAGTGTCATTTGTTAAAAAATGCAACTTGCATAATTATTTAATCATTGTAATAAAATAACGTAAAAGATCGAACACGATTTCGATTATTAAAGTATTAATAAACATCGATTGTGATTTATAAATTCTTTTAATCATATCTAACGTAAGTGCGGTTACGTTTAATTGTTTTTTGTAAGAAGCAAGTGTTCGAATTAAAAGAATTATAAAAATTGACGTTAAAAAAAGATTGAAAGCATTTTAGGAAAAAACCATAAAAGTGTGAAAAAAGAATGAAACAATTTAAAAATAAACTTTAACGATATTGGAGAGATTAAAACCGGACAACAAATAAAGTATTGTAAGAATTTACTGTCCCGTAAGTTGGTATATGTCAAATAGCTATCAACTCCGAATTTAACGAACACGGTCGATATAGACGGACAAATGTGTCGATAAAAGTGCATAATAAATTACACCACCGTTGATAAATCATATTTATTTGTTCTATTTATTACCCAAAGCTCATTTCCAACGTCCAGTTCTCATAAAATATCTCAAGCGTTGAAAATACTTGCCTTTATCGAACACACGAATTACAAAAATCAATGTCTACCTTTATAGTAGACGTGTTACATTTCCCAATCACTGCGCTTTATAGGTTAACTTCGCTTTTTTCGTTCCGTACAATGAATAGACTTCCGATAATTTTGCATTCGCGATATAATTCTTTTTTTTTATTTATTCAACAGTTTTTTTATAACTTTCATATGTTATATGACAGAGATTTAAGTAGTTGCTCCAGATAAAGATTTTGTTGTAGCGGAAGGCAACGTGCACGAGGAAGTATACATAGGAATGTATACACACATACACACACACACACACACATACATATATACATACATGTGTATATATGTATATATCATGTGTATTCCTATATATAATATAATATTTACAATAAGTGTAGAAGAAAGTTGTTTAGATGTCGAAAGACGGATTTTAGGCCTATTTCGCGACACATTGATTTGCACAGTGCTACGGTTAGCAAACTATAGATACAGGCTCGTATAAATTTAATTACGGTGATTATTTCGTTGTTCTTTTTTTTTTTAATTTTTCCACTCGGATATCCTTCATGTCCTTCCGTTGCAATAATTTTATAAAAGCAAAATATTACTTAAAAACAAAACGAGTGAATAAAAATTATTTCTGTAAATATCACAGCAAAAAAGATAATCGGAAAAAACTTTGTTCGAAACTGAGGCGCTATTAAAAAAGTTACGAGATTAAATTTCTCGATTAGACAAAGAAAGATGACAAATTTAAATACAAATGCACCTTTTATTATTTTTAAAAATTGATTTCCAAAATTTATTTGTCGTCATCTCTTCTTATTTCTTTTAACAAGAATTTGAAATGTTTAAATTTGAATTTGATTGGTTGGAACTTATGCAACGGAAAAACATGGCGTACGGCCATTACGAGAAATCAGTTTGTGCGAATTTTTTACACGTCACTAATCGCTGAAAATGTTTTAGCGCCAGAACGATCGACTATCAAAACTATATTACGAATGTAGATTTAAGTTTTACCTTAATTTGTAAAGAGTTGATATGGCTGAACAAACGGTAATACGATGAAGCTAAGAAATAGGTCCACTAATGTAAAGTTAACTCTTCGATTTCACGTCGGCGTCTGTAAAAATTTTATGATTATACGTCAATATTCAATATTTATACATTACCTCGATTCTTTAATATGTAAATTTGAACAAGAACAGAATCTTACCGATGTTCTAGCACTAATTGGTGATTATATGACGGAAAAAATAACATTTTTATCACACTCGGAATTGTAATTGACACGGCGCGAATCGAACCGAAAATTGCACTGCGCAGTTCAACTTAAAATTGGAGGGAAATTCGTTCCGATGACAGCGCCACCAGTCACCTCCGCTATCTAGCACTAGATATAGGAACTACAATGATTTCTTTTTCTTGTGCCCAGAATCACATACATATGTAGTTATTCGAAATCTAGATTTACTTCGGATTAATCGAGATCTTTAAGATTCAGTGCCCTTTTCGTTCCGTGTTGTCTGATTCGAAAGTTCATATCTCTCGTAATAACCGTTCTTTAATCGTATCGACGAATTTTAATCGAGCTTGTTGTGCATGCTATTATATAAGAAAGTACACGAAATTACCGATTGTGACTTAGGTTATGGCTATTGTTGTAACTGAGTGTGACAAAACGAACTTGACAGACTGTTTTTCAAGCATCACGGGAAGGTACGTAGAGTTTTTTCAGACACTGAACATATAAATACTGTGTCGCGTACGTTTAAACGACTAATTTCATCTTTCAATTTTGCATTCAATTTTAAACTCGCAATTATCTAAACTGTAATCGGGATACAATTTGTATATTTCGAGTGATATTATTTCTTTTTCAACGCGGTCGAAGTGCAACGTACGTGACATATTTTTATTATAAAGTGTTCTACACTCAGAGGACACTAACTTTTCCATCACGTTATAATAATTTTTCTTCGATGAATTTAAAGTAACTATATATGTAATTTTCAACGTTACGTTTTGTATCGCGTCATTGCTGCCAATATACTAGTTTCGTTGGTCCTCCAAGAGTCAATAATTGAAACAATGCGAAATAACAAATTTATTCGCTATTTTAAGCACGTCGGTGACAAAATATCAATGGAATTGAAGGAGTTCCAGCATGTTCCATTAGCAACGATCAATTGTCTAAATCTAAATTTGTCGGTACTGTAACCAGAGCGTAACTGGAGTGAGGAAAATATCACAGCTGGCCCCCGGAAACGTCGAAAATCCAAATTAAGGGAGGGACATTGAGGGCTTTTGAGGAACTGCCCGGTCGTCCCAGCACCGACTTTCTTAAAATCTGTACCTTTTTTTTTTCTCTCGGAAACGTGTTTGCTACGTCGAATATTGTTTAATAGAACGTACTTGTAAAATATAGAAAAAATGATACAAATAGTGACCATCTAGACTCTCGAAAAAGAATTTTCTCAGTAAGCGAGTCCGGGCTGATCGGGCTTCCTTTTTTGCGCGTATATTTATATTATACATGTATATTTTGTAAACTAATAGTAATATTAATTGTATGATCGCTATTAACTATTTATTATTATTATTATTATTAATATTAATATTATTATTATTATTATTATCATTGGCTCGCACGCTAGACCGATCGCTGTGCCGGCACGTTACGTTCATGATTTACATCGACCACTTTTGTATTGATAGAATTTATTTTGTCCCGAACAAACAAACATCAGAATACAATAGTTTCTCGAGACCGTAAAGCAGAGCTGCTAGGTTAGATGGATTAATTAAATACAGTTTCGAAATGGGGCCATAGTGTCGCATGCACGGTGCATTTAGAAGCTTGTATTGTAGATAAATTTTCGAACAAAATTTCTTTCAATACCTTGTTTCAATCTTGTCGAGCCAAAGTTGTTACTCCGTAATTCAATGTGCTTGAAATTTACTACGGTCGAGCGCACCGGCACAGTAATTGGCTTCTACTTGTATCAAGAAAAGCGTGTCGAGGTCGCACGAGGCTTCTGAATTTTTGTTCGAAACGCTACTTTATATAGGGAAATTATAATCACAGATTGATTCAGCGCGTAAATTTCTAAGCGGTCGCGCGTTTTACGATTCATCACTCTGTTTCTTTGTCTTTTTTTTTTTTTTTTTTTTCATTTATAGGATTCATCGTTTAGACACGTGGGCTTTGTAATTCAAAGTCTATCATGGTTTTTGGTCGCTAAAAGGATATTAGGTACTTCGTGTTTTTTTTGCTCGTCAGTCGCTTTCAACTTTGTACTCGTCAAATATTTAATTCGACAAGCAATCATCGAACTTGCACGCTACCCGATAAGGACACGTAAGTACTATTCCGTCAAGGATACAAATATGTATTATCGACTACAACGATCAGTCTGAAAACACGATCAAACGAGAGATTAATTTTTTCAGGTTATCTTCCAAATATATATTTCACGTAGATATACGATCCTTACAAATTTAACGTTAATCATTGGAAACAACGAACCCACCAAATACAACAGGTACAGATAGACTTTGAAAGAATCTAAACTTGGCGATTCAAAGAATACATCTAACTGTTTCCTGAGATCTTCACGACATACTTCAAGCAGTCTGATATGAGGAACCCGTACGTAGATCTTGCATCTACGTACTTTCGTACGCGAATTGAAGCCTCGCACGAACGCGGTGCCGTAAAATTTGTTAAATTTCTTAAAATAATTTCTTCTCTCTTTTTTTCTAGTGTCGTTCGCGTCGCTCGAGAGCTCTCCCTCACAAAGGACTACCATTTTAGGATATATCATCAACGAATAATCTAAAATCATACCTATCGCAACTAATACTTTCAGTTGTTGTCGCATTGATTCAGTCTGTTTGCAAAAGCTTTGAGAAATTTTTTAAAAAACCGTGGCTTATTTATGGTGCGTTTCAAGTCAGCTTTTTGTAAGTATAGAGTGAAATTTTCAGCTGGCAACATTTGCTAATTTCCCTATAATCAATCAATCTCCATCTTCTCCTGTTAACCTTGAAAGGAAGAGCGTATCCTCGAGTGAACAAGTCGACGTAAATCATGGACCTTTTATCGAATAATCGAACATGTAAGTTCTTAATTATTCCGCGTAATCAGCGTCTGTTCCCCCGTCATCTTGATTGCTATCGTTCGCCGTTTCTTCAGGATTATCGGCAGATTGTTCTTCGATATTTTCTTCGTTTCGAAGTTCGGTCATTTCTATTCTTTCCTCAATCTGTTCCTCCGAAGGATTTTCATCCTCTTCGGATCGTTCCTTAGGTTCATCAGTAATGGTGATCGCCTCCTCGTTTCTGAATGCGTCCACGATCTTTTGCTCGATGGTTAGCTGTCTAACAGCGTTCTCCAAGTTCTCTCGTAAAACTTGGCTCATCTTTGTTTCATCGTCTTGCCACGTTGACGGCATGAATGTCATTCGCACGGTTTGGTACAGCTTCCTGAAGCCCAACTTTTTGTATAAACTCTGGCTGGCTTCATTTTCGGGACGTATGACGACGAAAGGTTGATACCCTCTTTCGGCGACTTTCTTCGTCAAATACCTACGATTTTGCTATTATGAATGGAAAAGTATCGTTGGTAAAAGACTTCTTCGAAACTATCTATTTTACGTTCGCTGCTACTAAATCTGATTATCCATATCTTTCAACTTGCATTCTTCTTTTTCTATCAAAAATATCATTAAATATGTTTTAATCGCAACAATAATATTTTACCTAAATACGTGTTAGTAGCAGAGAAAGTGTTAAACTGTTATCAGGCAGTCCAACTAAATATAACATAATCTCGATAGAAAATGAAATTCCTCTACCTTGCCAATTTTGTACCGTAGCCCTTTCTTCTGTATTCTGGTTTCGTCTGCATGGAGAACATCGCCCCGTAATAAGACTGAACCATCCACGCTGCCAGGCTTTCCTTCGCGAACACTCCTGCCGCTGGGAGGGTACTGATCAGCCGCAAAAAGACCTCGTGACACTCCATGTCGTTAGCAGGGTACAATTCATAAATTCCTTCGGCGTGTTCTGCTTTCAATGGCCGAACTTGTATATCAGGGTCTTCGTCCAGTCCCTCGACACTGTCAGCATTTTGAGGATTCTCGCACATGAAGACATCTCCGACTACCCTCTCTATAGTCCCAGTTCCTTCGTAAAGGCGCGTTAACTCTTCCGCAATGTCGTAATGTATGAAGTTGATGTACAGTGGTTTCGACCAGTCGATCAAAATGTCCTCGTTCCTCAATAACATGAGCAGCTCCAGCCGATCGTTAGGACAAAAGACGCCCACACTCTCGAACATCAAACCATGTGGCTGAAAGTCGATGAAGTGATTACGTTAAAGAAAAGATTGGTCTTCCGCCGGCGCTAAAACTGCGAGAGAAGTTGTGAAAGGCTCTGTCCTCAGGCGCATGAATTATTTATCGCGCAGGTTTTTGTCGCCCGACGTTCAGATTTACTCTGCCCTGACTTTGGACAACGCGAAATTCCATTTGAAATTTCCAATTCCACTCGGAGATTTTTTTTTAAACTTTGTTGCCCCTCGGAGGAAGTTAGACGCCGTTTCAACACGAATAAGCGAACAAACACGACGAGAAATGTCAAGGATCGCGCGTTTTTGATTTACGAAGGTTGGCAAATTTCGGAGAGGATGAGAGAGATTTAGTGGTAACGCGTTATCGAACGGACAAGATTGCGGACACGTTAATTAAGTAAAGAGCACCGAGCGAAATAAGAGGTAGATTAGAAGAGTGAGGTCAGGAAATGAACTGGCAAGGCTGAAACAAAAGATTGGCCGAAAGCCAAGCAAGGATCTGGGCCAACTCCTTTCTCCACCTCGATACATTTGGAAACAAGATGAATTTGCCGAAGATACGTTCCTTTTTTCAATTATATATATATATATATATTTTTTTTTTTTATTGGAAATTCAGTTAGACCGTCAAATAATCTCATTACAGAAATGATTCATATATTGTCAAGCAAAAATAGGAGATAAAGTGATGTTCGTGACAGAGTGATAAATTGTATCTCAAATATATATATATACATATTTTTTCGCATTTATTTGACGGAAATAAATTATACATGTTTACACTGCTGTTCAAAAGTATGTGCATAGTCATCATTCTTGCAGACTCTGAATATATAAATTATATTCTGAATTTTTTCCCGTATAAAAATACACATATGTTCTACTAATATTAAATTGAACAATTTAATTGTTTAAATCTCTTCAAACAAAAAATTAAATGACACGGTGGATACTGTTAGATATAAAGATCGTTGTGTCATGTTACGCGGGTGTTCTGATAAGAATATTACATATAGATAAGAAGACGATATAGCTATTATTTATTATTATTACTAAGATATTTAATGAATTATTAATAAAATATTTTCTTTAATATGGAACAAATTAAAATACACACGAAGGTCTTATATTTTCTCGTATGGGTACAAAAAAGAAAGAAACTGTCCACATACTTTTAGATTTATTCAGATGTATTTTATACTCACAGATAACGTCATTCCGGGAAAGTGTAAGCAGATCGCGTCGTCGGGCCAGTTATTAGCTACGTAGAAATTAAAGTCCCATACTCTGTCTTGTATGTAGGTTAACAAAGTTTGATGGAACTGTAAAACAGAGACAACGATCATGTTAAAAGCTGAAAACAATCGGCGAAGGATTTATATTTTCTTCCATTGCCAGCAGTTCCCCAACTGAATAACTACCGTGCCAAGTAAAGGAATAAAATGACGAGTAATCTTTTTGTGCAGTAGCCAGTTACAAAACTACGGGTCCGCGAAGAAACAGTTGGAAATCTTTTCATCTCGCGGAAGAATTAGGAGAGTACAAGCTCTTGGGGTAGTTAAAGGGAGGGTTTTCTTTCTCGCGGTGCGCATTGACTAAAGGCAACATCTGAGATGAAAAGGTGGATGTATTTACGAGGAAGCTGCAGGATAAAGAGTAATCTAGCCAAGGGCGACGCTCCAGACGTTGCCTTTTAAAATGAACTACCACGTGCGATCTTTGATACTTTCTTTAAAGCATTCTCTACTCTCTTCGCCAAATATTACAATAATTTCCAGTGGCAAAGGAGTCCTCCATGAGTTCCATTTGTTCGATCACTTCTGCCATCACCGATACATACATCAAAACCAAAAGGATACTGCTATGGACGATTACAATTACCAACAAACGCAGCAGACGATCGCTTAAAATTCTGGAAGAATTTTACCGATTGGAAAATATACGTATGTTAAATGCAGTTTACGTGGTACATGATGCGAGCGAGATTAACTCGGTAAGAACTTCTTGGTTGAAAGTAAGTAAATAATCGACATTGCAGAATGTTATAGTTTGTCCTAGATTTTACCATTGCGTGAGATAAAATGAACAAATATCATATACTACAGTGAACAAAACATTCTAGCGATTTCACACGTCGATTCTATTCTGAATTTTAATGCAACCAGGCAGCAGCACATAGTACAACGCGTGTTTTATTTGTCACGCATGTTTTACCCGTCGTTATCAATATCCATTGTGTCACATTACAATTTACACTTTTCGTCAAGGGAATTCGCACGCATTGAATTTTAACGTTCTCAATCGGATAAAATGGGCAAGCAAATTTCCCGCATTTTCTTTTCTCTAAAAAAAAAGAATGAAACGCGCTTCGCTTGTACGAAATATAGTTTCGCGGGCACGGATGTCGCGTAATGAAATGTTTCACATGCGCCACACGTGATGTATAACCAGCGTAAATTTACATATCACTGGTTCGAATCTCGTAAAGAGCCGGGAGAGATGATGCAAATGAGAAAGTTGTAGGAATTGTCTCGATTCGTTTGGTGTCATTCAAGTGAAAACGCTTCGCTCGATGTATCGCATCGTGTAAAAAATTAATTCTAACGAGGAAGTTGAATTGCATTTATTTTCATATTCAGTAGAATGTGAAAACACAAATTTGTACCATTCACATTTAATTTTATCTAATCAAGTCTGAAAAACTATTTCACTGACGAAGCCTCCTTGTCATTCCCTTTCTAAACTTCCCTTTCGTTTTCTCCTTTTATTGCATGCTGGCAAAAGTAAAACGAAAGAACTTTGTTCAGCTTGTCAAGACTTTGAAAAGTCCAGTTTAATGATACCGGAGCAGGTTTGAAATTACTCGCGAGTTAAAAGTCATGCAACCTAATTTACTCGCTTTGGGGGTTAATAATAGAACAGCACGATAAGCCTGACAGCGGATAAGCAGGAGCCGCTGGCTTTATTATTTTCGACACATAACTATATTTTACCTTAATGAATAAACTTACAACCATCGCTTCGCATCGCACATTTTGCTTTAATAGAAAGCAGAATGTAATCTCGAACAGAAATTCTTCGTTACTCTGTGCAACCAGTTGTACTTGTTTTTCAGCGGGATACCTGCATTTACGCGAGAGAAAAGAAAAGGAATGGCTATGTACAAATTAAGTGTAGTTATCTTATCGCATCGCTACTTGCCACCGTTGCAAATGATCTTCTTTAAACCGAACTGAGTGCGTGTAAAGGAGAGAAGATGAAGTATGTCGGACCTGGAGTTTCTCTCGTTTCATCCGCTTGTCACAGAGACAAAAGAAGAAAGACAGGATTTGAAAAGTAGTCCGTCAAAGCTTCTCGTTATCGAGCCACTTCGAGACAGGGCTGTCGTTACTCACTGAGAATCATCGTGACGTGTCGCAAGCGTGCAAGAAGCATCGATTCAAATGCGGATTCGAAAAAGTCATACGGCATCGCGTGTTCACGCTCGGACACGGCCTTGACCTTGCCTTTTCGTTGGTTGGCACAGCTTTATTCGAGGATAAATGACGCGACTAGTATGCGCCATCGTTTCATGCTGGCCAAGCATTATAGTGCACAACGCGCGTGCATCAATAGGCATCGTTACTCTTCCGAATTGCGCAAATTGCTAATGCGAAACGGGATGATAATTTAGAAGAACTATTCTTTAGGGATTTTAGACTAAACTTTAATGATTAAAGGAGCTAATAATGGATTAGAAAATACTAATAGCAAGCTAGATGTGATCAAATTTTTATTTACTGTAGTAATTTATATTAGATCACAATTTAAGACGTTTGATCTTATTTTATGTTTTACATTCTCTGTAATAGATTTTAAATCTATGTAATTTAACTTTAAATTACAGTTCCCAATCAGTTAAGAGTTAAACAGATGATGGCCATCCGTTGGAAAAAAAAAATGTTATAAAAATTGTGGGAGATAAAATTGCCTTCCAATCGCCTTGTTTGGGATAAACAATCAAGAAAAATCGCTGTTCATACTGACGAGTGTGTAATGCACATTGAAAATTCACGAACGTTATGTCAGACGAGAGAGTTCGCGATCGCAGATAAGAAATCGACGATTCTCCCGATAACGTTGAACGCTTACAACATCGAAATTCCAACGGAATGTCGCAAGAACGAATCTCTTTGTCGATATCGCGATAAGATTACAAGATCGACACACCGTGCGTTGATCATGGGAACTCAACCTTGGCCTTGACTCCGCTACACCTTGCACATCGGTACCGGAATTGAGGTGGCGTGGCCAGTAGTCGTAACACCGGCAGTCTCGCCAGCCGTCGACGAGCAACAAACAAAGCTCTTTTTAGATCGATAACTCGCTGGCTCGAGAGTGAAAGGCGAAAGAGAAAAAGATGAATCGACGCAACGCCAACAGAGTTCCTTTGCAATTCACCATTTTCTGCTCACCTTCAAATATTTAGAGATTGTCTGCCGACGAAAAGGGTACACGTCTAACATGTAATTCCAACTTGATTACTTTTCCTATTGATCTAGTATTCAAATGTAAATGATAAAAAAAGGAGATTGTCATTTACTTCTGCTATTGGTATCCACTGTTTTGAATGTGTATTTCAATGTGTGTGAAGAAAGTACTGAAACCGCAACGTGGATACATATGAATATATTTATTATACAATGATATCATCCGATATGTGAAGCTTCAGTAATGAGAAATCGTGATTTATGTATTATCTTTTAGAAAAAAATTCGAAATGGGAACATTACAAAAAGGAAGAAGAGAAAGAATTATTTGTTGTACATCAAAACGATATTGATGAGTAAAAGGTATGTGAAGTTTTATTACATTTAAATGAATCACAATGAAATTATTTCTCTCGATTGTATTTCTATCAATTGTCACACTCTAAGTATCGTGTACATTTTTCGTTAATCATTTTTATATACATATGTCAAAAAGAAATAATAAAAATGCACGTAATCCAGCGTTGAAGGATTTCGTGAATAGAAAGGAGAGTGATTAAACTAGGTTCCCTCGAGAAATAGTAGTCAGCACTTGAAACGAAACATGTGAACACGCCAGAATGAAAGATGGAAATGAAAAAATATGATCAGGCACGATGAAACCGAACTGTACATATATATATACAGTAATACTAACAATAAGAAACAAAATGTGGAATGCAACGAGAATGAACGAAAAGGAAACGCTAAAATTAGGAGGATTAACTGAGATGCCGATTACACTTGAACGATAAGACTGATAATACAGATGATACTGATATCACTGAAGCTGGTCTCTCCGATTCGTTGTGTATATCGATCGCTACTGCGACGTCACACCGACGTCAGCCGAATGAATTCGGTAGAGATCGGCTTCAAGACTTCCGATGCCCTGAGGCTCGGCGCATAACTTGCCGATTTCGTAGATCGCTACAGTGCAGCAAGTGTTACGTTGTCGCGACAACGTACATAGTAAGCAATTCACAAGCGGAGATAGTATCGTAAATAACTGATAACGGTAATTAATATTGTCCTTAAAAACACTTTAATTGTAAAAAATAATATTTATACTATTTATTCTTTTTATTATCGATAACATAGGTATTATTAAATTCCTTGACTTGTTTCAAGAAATTATTCACGAAATGCTGATATACAGAAACAGTCTATTTCATAAAGGCTTTAATAATGCTTTATGTTAAATAAATAATAATTATTATGAATATCAATTAATGTCAATCAACAATACAAAATATCATCTTATTGGCATGTAACGATTGTTGTTACCTACACTATCTGTGAAAAAATCTTAGAAAAATTACGTAAAGAAATGATATTTCTTCTTTTTATATTATACTATTAATATAATACTAACGATTTTATTAAATCGACAACTATAATTCGAAATTCATAATTTGCAGCAAGTTCTATCTCTTGAAATTTCTTGGAACGGCGTAAAAACAAACTGTAATAGATCTTTTGACGATGGAACAATAATAAAAGCGTTAAAAAATATCAGTTTCATACATGACTAAACACGGTGAGTATATATGTACAGACATACATATATAGTAAGAAACACGATGACACATTTTACAATTCCGTAATCAGTTTACACAGAGTCGGTCTATCGAAACGTGTCGACAATGAGAGATTGTAGCCTTGATGCTGTTATTATATTATATTAATACGTGTCTAGAACCTTCTATACATCATTTAGATACAAAAACACGTCGCCTTGTTTGCGCCGTTTTACGACGCCGCATACAAATATCCCAGCGAGAATATCGCCGCTGCACAAAACGACCTGTACCAGTTACGACCTTGACACTAACCTAGCGCAACGGCCGACCATTTATACCAGGTTACGGCGGAAATACTATGCAAGGATCTCTTCCTCTTTGCGCCAGTAATCTTATCCTGTCGATCCGCGCCACCTCTTTCCTCAGGAATCCTGCGGATATCCTCCCCCTATCGTTCGTCAAATTTTCTCAGTTTTCTATACGTATATCTCTATGGCTTCTTCTTTCTATATATTCACCTGAAATATTTTTATTGTCTATTTCATTTTTTCTTTGATTGTCTCTTAAGTTTGTCTTGAGTTTCTTTTCTTTTCTTTTTTTAAGCAAATTTTTGTTTTTCACAAAGAACTTAGACATCTCTCTTAGAAATAGATACTTGAAAATGCAAATTATTTCATTCGAGAGCCTGAGGAGGAAATGTTAAATATTTTACTTGGTTGTATAACACAGCAAAGACTCGTACAAATATTATAATTTTTTACGAACTTTTCAGGAACCTAAAGACGTTTTGTATGAGTATAAAGAACCCAGTTGATAGAAGATACAGAAATACGTGTACTCACAAAGAATTAAATCAACGTGAATTGATTTACTGAAACTGATCGTGTTCCAAGCTTAGAAAGCTAACGTGGACATTTTCCAAGGTCTTTAGGTTGCAAAACGATAATTTAAAGGTGGCAAATGCGTACAGGTACTGGCCTTCGTTCATACCAAGTTCCTTTTGGGTTGTTTTATCGCGTCGCAGTGAATTCCAAGGACCTTAACCTTGCGATATTAATCGTGGCGTGCATTCTCCGCGCGTAGATTTACGTGTCGCTTTTCTTACTGCAGCGTGGATTTACGTGTTCACCCAACCTGCCATTTCAAACCAAGTCCAAGGTCTCGCCTGATCTCACCGCGTGATTTAGAACCGCGTTTTTCGAGCGGAAGACACCGCGAACCCACTTAATTAAATTTTTCGTTCGTAAAAATCACCCTGCCTCGTAAATTAACCACCTTTTCACGTATTCGTATTAAAGACCGCAAAGGATGCGGTAATTTGCAGACAACCGCCGTAATTATGCGAACGCCGGAATAAATTATTCAAAACCGGTTATTTTGTTTTTCAAAACGTAAACCGCGCTCGATACCGATCGCTGGAATTATTATTAGTTGAAAACATTGGCATTGGAGGGAAACGGAGAAATATTTTGCAAGCTGGGGGGAAAACTAATTTGCTCATGTAACGTAACAAATGAAGTTTTTCCGCGTGGGACAGCGTCATTTCTCATTCATTGAATTTTGCGCAAAAAGTATATCGTTAATTGCGACGAAATTTAATTAATTATACATATAGCTTTTAACTGTTTACTTTATTCTGCTTTAAATTAAACGAAAGAAAAATACCACAAAAATAGAAAAATAGTTAAATAACATTTTAGTTAAGGACAGCAGTCATTTAAAATTTATAATACAAGCTCGAAAAGCAAAATAAATTACACTCTTGTGGTTTTCCAGGATTTCCTGAAGTTTTTTGTGTAAACATAAGCCGAGCAAATTTAAAAGGAAATTGCACGCACCTTTAAGGATTCGGGCAAGTAGCCAGTAAGGAAGTCCAAGAGTTGGAACAGCTCTTTCTCAGCGAGCAGACGAAAGTTCCGGCCTCGTTCCGTCGCTTCAGGGCACTCCATGCTGAAACTAATTACCAAGAGATGATTGTGTAAGTGGCACGAACTTTCGAACCCTAGTCGGTCTTCACCGCCCATAAAACATCAGGCTCTATGTGCCTACTCATAACATGTTCAATGATAATATTCGCATAACCTCGAACGACTTTCGAGCTTTGTACAACGATCTCTAAAATATCGAATGATGTTTGTTTAAAAAATCGCGAGATTTTGTGACATTGTCTTTAATGCAAAATGAGTCATAACAGCAAAAGAGGAAGTTAAACATTATCAATTGAAGAACTATTCCTAATAAATCACACTAATTAACTAACGCAATTACACGTAATTTTATAATTGAGCAAATATTATAGTTTTCCACGAATAATAATTGATACATTGTACAAACGAATAAGAGACAAATGGTTCTATAATTAAAGAGGTTGTCTCTTGTTTCTATGTTCATTTACATATGTTTATCGACAGATCCTTCTACGCAATAACAATTATGTAACTACTTTTGAATTTTAAAACGTTGAAAAACCAAAGCATGAGTGCATAATCAATGTCTGACTTTTAATTTATCATGACAAACAAAATTGGATGCTTGTCATCATGTTAATTGTCATAATCATTCGTGCTCATTACAAAATCATATAGGGATATTGATTAAGTCTTACTAAGAGCATAGAATTTGCTGAAGTTTAAAAATAGTAGAAACTTTTGAGTTTAATGAATATTTAAACTTATTCAAACATTCTGAACATTGAGTTTCAAAAACAAATTCTTGTAAGAGGAGAATTTCAGAAGAATTCAAGGACGAACAAAATTCTCATAAGAGAATATTTAAGGAGAATTTAATTTAACTTCTAAAGAAAGAATTCAAAAAGAATTTAATATTTTTCCAGCTGGGGACTAAAGTTTAAAATATTCAACACTCGAGATCTTGAAATTATACAGAATATACAGATAATGAATCACGCAGAATATAGAACATACGATAACTTAAGTCTTTGTCCATATCCACAGTGATTGGATTAGTCTAAATCTTATTATCTTTTCAAGTGTCGATAGCGTGCACCTTTGCTTATACCTGTATTGTCAACAAAGTCGACGTAAATATAATGTCTATATTTCTCATTTTTTTTTATTAGCCGAGAATAGTGACCTTCGACTTAGCGTGATACATCACAGCGGACGGTATTGCGATAAATAACGTGACAACAAAATGATGATGCTTGAAATTAAGATAAGTTATCTGTCTCCTTAAATTTCTTTTTCTCTAGCGAGCGATTTATTTTATCGATGAAAAATTACCGAGCTCGTTAAATTTTACCATTAATCGAATGAACGTTTAATTTTTTAGCTTCCGTCAACGGGTGCTGATAAATTCATCGTACCGTGAAAGTACTTCACGCGGAATGCGAAGGCATATTGAATTTGTGAAAAACGAACTATTAAAATTGCCGACCGCGTGGCCAAGCCTTTATCGCGGAGAAGATTAATTGCTGTAATCGATGAACCGAAAACACATATGGACAATATCGATTAGCCACATGTATAAACATAGGGCACTATATCGGGAAATTGAACGAAAACGTTGAATTTTTTATTGAGCTTTATATCTTACACAAACAAACTCGTTGTTATCGATCAATTTTTTTCCTCGGCGTAAAATTCGATTTACTCGATCTCTTGTCCCTTCGCAAATCGATAGAAATTTATGAATATCAAGTTCCGCGGCGTTGTGTCAAACGTATTTTTCCTAGCGTGAAATTTAACGACTCTCGTAACGAAACGCTTGAAAAACACGCTCTCGCTGAAGAAAGTAGTAATATTTGCCACGTAATTAAACCGTGCTGATAATGAAACGTTTTGAAAGATGATCTCGCCAAAGAGAGTTAAATAAAGTATAGGCAAAGGAAAATCCAATGAGATCTAATAGGATCATCTCTCGTAACCCATAAAATCCCGGGAGAGTAACTCTTTTGAGCTCTTCGCATTTTATTTCTCATCTCCTTCAAAAAGAGAATATCTTTGCTCTTGCTAATTTATCACCGTATTTATATTGACTCTATACTCTTCGCCGCATGCCTGTGACGATATAATCGGCCCCCAATTGTTTTTCTAGTGAAATTAAACGTGTATCGTTCAGTAATATCGTTTTCTGACATCAGTCACAGAAATTTGATAAACCTTTGATGAAGAACGAGGCATTATAGACATATCTTTGAGACATGGCACGTTCGTGGCATTCCAGGCTGCGTCGAGGAATTTTTATTTTATTGACAAGTAACTAACTGCATACCTACTACTTATAGGTATTTCCTGCGGATAATCTCACCAATGTCATCACGGCGATGTCACAACGGAAAGCACTGTACGATCGGGATCGCCGAACGCGCAACAAATAAGCTGCCAAAAACACGCTACCGCCAAAAGATCGCTTCTAGATGATTCGTCATTGGTAATAATACCGGTTTATCGTGGCTGTGTAATGAAGCACTTATTGTTACATTACGTGCACGGTTTACCTGATATAATAAGCCGCGTGATCCTTGTTCCAGGATACCGAGGAAGAATCACCCGCGATTGACGGACGTTCGATTGTCGAATAGAATGGAAAATTACACGACGTAAGATCGGCCGGAGGTGAGAATGGCTGCGGGCTGTTGTCAAGGGGTAGTTCCAACGGAGGCACCCGCCCTCGCCGCCCCCTGAACCCGCACTGCCGCCCCTGGGTCACCGTTACCCTCCTTGCACCGAACGTCGTCATGCTGCTGCCTGCGCAGGCGCCCTTTTCGTTCAATGACGTATCGTTCTCTGCTAGTACCCCCGCACTGCGTAATCTTTGATTCAGCCCAGCTTAAGAATCCTTGATCAAATCCACGTAAAATAGTCTAATTTGAAAAAATCCCCTTGACCTAATAATCGCGATTACAACAGTAGATACAAAAGAGGTATTTCATGTAAAAGTACTTCGTATTGAATGACAAGTATAGAATTATTTATCGAACATAGACGATAGCTGTTATTATTCAGATTGAATATTATTTGCTAGTATAATTGTCGCAATGCTTGGAGTGAACGATTTAAAAAAAAACGTGAGCTATTGCGCAATTTGAAACACGTGGAAATCGATATTTCTGCAGTTGTAGCTATGTTTGTTAAGTTATTTCTTGTCGTTGGAGAAATGTATCGTCTTTCTTTTATTTGTTCGATTCATCCCTTTTACATAAAGCTCGTAACCTTTCGAACGCTGTATTTTAGTCGAAGTTACTGATGCAATGTGCTTACCGCTCTGATAATGCTCTTTAGGCACGTAATCGCCCTGTATTACACGATGTTATGAATTGGGAAACCATTCGTGAAACAAACAATTATTTAAGGTCAATTGTATTCATGTTGACTTTTTTATTTACAGTTAATTAATTTTTATAACAAAAACATGTGCATATATTTATTTTTGAAACTCACGCGTGATTCGCCCTGTTACAATGTAATTTACATACGATGACGAATGTAAATGAAAAAATTACGGAGCAACGTTCGTTTTAAAAAAAATGTCACAACATTATTGCGCTTATTCGAACCTTCGTTGTCATACGGTACTGCGTCGAACGTTGTGGCGCAGAAAAGCACAGCTTCCACCGCCTCTTCATTTTCGCAGATCGATCCAACCCACTGACAAGCGTAATCGAAAATCTCGAGGTTAAAGTTACCTACGCTGGTGATGCGTGTGAAATATTAGAGAGAAATCTGAACGTGAACATATTTCAGTTCTTCGTGCGACAAATTCTTCATCGAGTGTGTATTTCCCACTAGAAGACAGTAAATTGTTTCGCAAGAATCTAGCCGCTGTAACATGTGAGACCAAAGATCAGGCAATAATGGTCATATACAATTTCATCTACTCGTTTGCATAATTATTAGATCTTAGATAATTGCCCAAGCATTTTGAGAGACTATAGAACCTCTTGAATTTTGTATCAATAGAAAGAGTAACACGAATTTTGGGGAAATTAGTTCGTTTCATTTTATATCGAGGAATATGTCGTTGAAAAAATCCATTAAAGTGAACTTGAAACATGATATTTTTGTCCAGAGGATCGTACAACCTTATCTTTATCGATAGCAAAGCGGATGAAGGAAAAAGAATTGGATATTTTTAACACGAATATAAGTGTGTAATTGTTGATTGATATGTGGACAAGCTGGTTTGGCGCAGGTACTTCCTATTTTCTAATAACAATATCTCTTTGGTTTTTTAATACTAGAGTATTATTATAAATTGCTTGAACTGTTGAATATGTTTTTTCGTTAATACACGACGATAGATAAATCGGGTATTTAAATATTCCCTCGAAATCTGGCTATCCCTTCTTCTAACAAACGCGCATGCGTCTTTAACATGACGCGCATTATCAAATATTAACCTACAAGTCTTTCTGTAACAAATATAACGAACGAAAATTAAATTATTTCCTACATTATTTTTGATGACATTAGTCAATTAAAAGTTAAGTATCGCAAATTATTGATAAACTACACAAATATACTACTCCATGTTAAACTGGTATTGCATTTGATAGTATATGAGTATTTAGTACTGATTACTATAATAGTATATTTATTAATTTGTTAATTTAGTTTACTAATATCTGTTACTAATATATTTATTAGATTACTAATATACACTGATAATCGGGATATAACCTACTTTTTTAAATTAAATTTATTTCATTTACATAGAAAATGAAAATTAGGATATTATGAAAATGTGTAATTAAAAGAGAGTTTACACCTAAAATGTAATGTATTTTGTCCATTTTTAAAGATTACATTCACAAAGTGAGTATGTCCAGAAGGAAACCTGGTGGTGACAGACAATTCAACAACGTGGATTATACACAGCTTACAGAAACTGATAATGGCTTTGTTGATTCTCAGGTTAGATATGCTTTACATATATTACACTTACATATAACACTTCATAGCATGAATGTATTTTGTCAAAGTCAAATCAAAATGTTATGCAATTAAGTTGAAAATAGACAAACATTGATAATAAAATATATTTATCTTTAACAGTTCGTGAATCCACCTGTAAAAATACCATGGAAAGCCATTACATTAGCTGCTCTTCTTTTTGTTGGAGGTACTATTATGCTCATCACGGGTAGTCTAATTGTGAGTGGACATATCGATTCAAAGGTAAGATATTTTAAAAACATCTTTATTAGATTATTATTATATTTACATTTTATCAGGTATTTAAGAATTAAGAAAAAGATCATTTCTATTTTACTTTCTAAATGCATTATTTGTAATAATAATTTTATAATAATTTAACATACTATGAATTTAACAATTACTTCATCTTTTACAGTATTCAGATCGTATGTGGCCAGTTATTGTTTTAGGAATTCTAATGTTTATACCAGGAGCTTATCATATGAGAGTAGCTATTTTAGCCTATCAAAAGGTGCCAGGCTATTCATTTGATGATATACCAGAATTTGATTAATGAAATAGGACTTTTTTATTAAATAGTTGATTCTACATTATTATTGATATATTAGGTACTTAATATATATAAATTGTACATATTTTTTTCTTTAAGCATGTAAGTATTTATAATTCATATGAATTTGGCATTGTACTTACATGTTAATTTTATACAAGTATTGGATTTAATATTGTGCAAAGCATATAATTATTATTGAAAATATCAAAAGTTTAGTTAATAACATTATAACTACAATACATGTTATTTTTGTATTATCAAAAGCGGAAACATAAATTTGCATGTGTACATATTTTATTTTTGCACAATTATTAAAGATCTAATGCGTAATCTCTGAAAATGTAGTCAACTTAAAAATATTAAAGCTATTTTAAAATTTGTAATAAATTATTCATGAAACAATTGTCATGAAAATTAGAAATACATAACATATATTATATAAAATAATTAACCTCTATATCGAATCAGCTTAAAAAAAAATCTAAACGATATTAATCTAAAATTATCCAACATATTATTTTCATTGTTTTTGATTAAATTAAATATAGCTTTGGTAAAACGTTTCATGTAAACAAAAATGTAGAATCAAATTATGTACACTGTTTAGCCTTATGCTTCAAGTAATTTAAGACACTTAAAGTATTTAACTTACATATTTTATCTGTCTTTTTTTTTGTCATTAAAATTGCCGGACTAAATTGTTTTTTCAATATATTTTTCATTAAAATTTTACTTTTGGCAATCTTATGTTGATACAGTCTCTTATTGTCAGTATATTTTTTATGTAAAGGAACATTCTATAAAGAATTGAAGTTTATTTATAAAATTACTGAATTTACATAATGAACTTTGTATTAAGTATAACTTACCTCAAAATTAAGATAAATAGAAAAATCTTTTTGTTTAATATGATCAATTCCATATCCAATGTGTAATGAAAGTTGTTCTATTGAATCCAGTACTGCAAGGTACATTTCTTCTTTTGTCCAATCAGTATTTACAATGAGATGTATTATTGGACACAACTGATCTCAAAGAATGATAAATATATGTATTGATACAAATATTATGAATAAAGAATTATAATTTTATTTTTTTTAATATAAAAATGTCTGTATTTGTTGGTACCTTTATTCTAGAATATATTCCTAATCCAATTGCAATTTGGTATAAGCGTTTTGCTAAAGTCATATCAATATGAATTAGTGTAGCAATCAATGCACGATATATAATAGTATTTGGTATAAAATCATAATTAATAATTAATTTTGCAATGTGTATAATTAAGAAATAATTTTTTTCTGACAGAAGCATTGGCACTGCTTTATTTACAAAATTCGTAATGTCTAAAAAGGATAGTATAAATTTAAAAAATTTTATTTGTTTCTTAGTTATAATTAATGTTCATCTTACCTATTGGATAAAAATTGCTATATTGATCTACAACTAAAAATTGAAAAAGATAGAAAGCATATTCTAGACATGTTTCACAAAGTGCATTTAATAAAATGGTTATTATTTGTGCTCTAATAGATATATCTTTTGCAGTGTAATGTACCTTCCATTTATGAGGATCAGTATAAATAATATTAGTTTCTGAAAAGAATAAGTTACATGAAAATAGTTATAATTATTTGTATATATTTAGTTTGTATATTATGTCGTACATATTAGAAAATACATCGATAAAATTTAATTTTTAACTTACGTTTAAGTAAGAAAAAAGCTTTTACAGCTAGATGATTTGCTAAATATATCTCAGCAATGAGCATAATGGTCGCAGCATCAATCTTATCGAAATACATTTGTGTGATATTAACATCTTCCAATAATATATTTGCTAATACCCACAAATTTTTCTCAGCTAAAGTAACCAAAGCATATTTGACAATATCAAATAATATTTGATAACACACAGTAGTAACTCCACTTTTGACTATAATATTTAAAAAAAGATAAAATACATTTAGAAGTATTTTCAAGTAAATATTAACATTTGATCGTACTTCGTTTTATTTATTTAAATATTTATATACAAATAATTTTCTAAAGTAATATTTATAATATTATAACTTAAAATACAATTAATTAATTATTATAGTGATCTATAGTGAGGATAAAAACATCACGTAATGATTTTTAGTTCATTTAAATAATAGATAATACATAATTATTTGACTTGAAATAATATAAAACATTTACATAAAATATAATATCCATATGTTCATTAGAATTCTATTATGCCAAACATATGCTCGTTAAAATATAAAACAAATTATTCATAAAATAATACCTGAATGTAAAATGAGCTTCTTCAAATGACAGTGAGAATATATTATTTCATTGCACAAAATTTGGTAACATGCCCGAGTAAAGAATGTTTGTTGTTCTTCCTTCACTGAATTAAGAATATTCATAATATAATCGTAATCATTATGTTTAAGTCCTTCATGAAGCTTGTGAACATCTATATAGAATTCTCTAAATGTTATTCTGGTAGATTGCGGTAAGTTATCTAAAAATTACGTGGGATATAAACATATATGCTACAAAAAAACTATACTAATTTTACAATAATAGCGATAATAGCGATTTCGCAAAAAGAAATGTCATTTTTTATTTACCTATTAGATGTAATTTAAAAGAAGAATTCTCATTTATTCTCTCAACTGTTTCTGTTGTACTAAGTATATTCATATGTTCATCTGCCTCTAATTCATTTATCGCGCAACATGAATCTGGTGAAAAAATACCATTATCTTTCACTTGTTTATTTTTATCTACCGTTTGAGTTTTTTCTTTACTTTTGATCAAGTTTTTAAAGGACAACAGTACATCGTTATTTATTTTACAACGAATTTGAGGGGATAGTTTACGCATAATATTGAAATTTACTTCTTCAATATGTGTACGGGTAATTATACATTCTTGTAAAATAGTTTCCACAATTTTTGGATCCAAATTTTCTATTCGAAGCAACAAATCTTTCAATGTACTCCAATATTCACCATATATAATATGCTCTTTTAAACACAATTGTTTTAAAACACAATTTACGAACTCAAAATCGCTATTGTTTACAATGATTGATATTTCATGAGTAATTATTTTGATAGAATATCTTTGTTTTAAACAATCAATAGTATGGAAAACTGTATCACCGTTAACAACTTTCAACTCATATAATTTTTTCAGTATTTTTAATGTACACTGGATATCATATTGAGAATAAACACGTAGTACTTGTAAATAGAAGTTTCGTAGAAAATCTATAAAATTATTAAATACTAATTCGTCTAGTATTTTAAACAAATATTCTTCATTATGACTATACCAATTAATCATAATTGGTATAAACTGCAAAATGAAAATAAGTATGACATACAAATACATTGACACTTAGAAAGAAAGTATAAAAAAACTAAAGGATCGTAATTATATACATACGTCATGTCTAAAACGACAATCGTTTTTAAGACATTTGTTATACATCATTGTGTGATAACAAAAGCCGTGAAAAATAGATTTAAATACATTGATATTCCACGATGTAGAAATTTGTGGATTTTGTAAAGATTTTTGGAGTACAGTATTATCTTTTTGATCTGAAGCAATTTGTTCTAATCTTGATCTTGCAACTTCTTTTGAAACATTATTTTCGTTGTTATTATCGTCGTTATAAAATGTATTAAAATCAGATGTAGTATTTTTGTAATAATTTTCGATTACATTATCAGTCATTTGAAATGATTTTTCACTATTATCATCTAGGTATGTATTGTACCTGGAAAAAAGATCATGTTAAAAAATGAAGTAATTAGTAACATAAATAAGTGATATTTTTCAAATTAATTATTATTATTATTATTATTTCCAAAGTCATTACTCTTGCATCAGGGTTGAATCTGCAAACAAAGATAAACAATCACTATCTTCTGCTTCTTCATTATTCAAATTTTCTTTATCTGCAAAAAATTGATTTTCCATTGATGATCTATTCATTTCTGACACAGTTGATTCACATAATTTTACATTCTGGGGAGAATCACAAATTTTTTCATTAATGATTCTACAAGTTTTAATTTCATGTTTTTCTTCTTTTAGATATTTTGAAGTGTTTTCCTGATGATTTTCATCGTGCGATCTACTTCTAAAATTTCTATTTAATTTTTTTCTTTTCAGGTTATCATTACTATCATCATTCTCATCAGTAACTGTACATTTTTTATTTGTTAAATCTGTATTTTTATATGAATTTTTCTCTGCAGTATGTGTTATATCATCTTTTTCTTCTACGATCTTTGGCGAAGCTACAATAATATGTGAAAACACAATGTTTTCATTTTCACTGTATTCAGTGAGAAATAGATTATCTTTGCTTACATGTATAGTTTCTAAGTCAACTACTTCTGTTATTCTGTCATAATTAATACCTTTATTAGAATTTTTATCTTTTTTTTGCAAATCCATTTTATTTGCATATATTTTATCAATTTCTTTTAATAAATTCTCAGAGTTCAAATTCTCTTTCTGAGAATTTAACAGATTATTTGTAAAGTCATAACTGTTAGATATATTATTTTGTATTGGTTGTTGTTCTAATATAAAATTTTGTTTCTCGTTGGCCAAAAGAATTTGATTTGAACCTTTATCACTGACCTTTTCTAAACAAATTTTGAATCTATCATTCTGCACTGCTTTAATTATTTTACCTACTGACGTTTGAAACATAAATCAAATTTTTAGAAAATTGAACAAAAAAAAAAAAAATGTAATATAAAAAGCAATTATAATACTTACTACATTCTTTTTCCCAAGAGTTAAAAATATTCTCATTTGCAATTTTCGTGACACTTTTCTTTTCAAGAAAGCTATTGTTTGTATTTTCTTTTAAATTTTCCGATACTTTCAAATTTTTATTCACCTTTTGTATATCATTTTCATTTACTGTAGACATTTGAAATTTTTTGTTGAATGATTTAATTTGGCTTCTTGTAATATATTTTGGTTTTTCCACCGTGGACTCTCCAGCCAAATGTGAATACTCAAGTAAACGACGTTTGGAATATTTTCTAAATATACCCTTCTTATTACTTGTGTTTTTCAATTTCTTATTTACCAGTCTAAATTGCAATGGAATATTATGCATCATTGATACATCATTCAATATATTTTCAAGTCTTAAACAATCCTGCAGAACAACACATGCTTCCTTTAAATCTACGACTTTTTTATATTTATTTTCCTTATTCATTTTCTTCAATGTACTTATATTATTCTTATTGTCAACTTTTGTATAAGATCTTTCTCTGGTACTTCGTTTTGGATAAAGAATATCCATTTTTTTTTCTTATTTTGCTTTGCGTTATATATTTACTTAATTTATTGCGCCTATATCAAAACTAGCTCGAATTCGAAATTGAAAAAATGACATGAAAAATATTTTAGCAACGTAAAAATGTATTTACAAAAACGTATCTACAAAATGTTGCACAAGTTTACGAAAATATAGAGTATAAGTGTGTGTGATATTTATTTACTATTATTATTCTTTCTTGTTGAAGAGAACAATTGGCTAAACTCGATTCATCTCTGTAATCAACTGGACCTTCCACTGCAATTAAATTTACTTGCACGTGTGCTTTCTTGAAATTTCACTTGTCTCCATCATCGCTTTTCAAACACGATGACTAAACAACGAGAATCACAAGAAGTGTTCGATTCATCGATAATATCAATTTCCCGCCAAATTTTAAAATTTCAAACAGACAAAGAATGAATTTCTTTTTATGGCTCTCGTTTACTTCTTTCGGAATTTTCTGCAAAAAATTATTATTCCTTCATTCGACAAATTTGTCTAAATAAATATCTAAATCGAAGTTGGAAATCAATAACATGCGTTGGAATAAATTTATTCATTCATTATCCTCATACCGATGAAAAAAACGTGTTATCATGAATTCAATTGGAAATAAAGGAATAAAGAAATATTCAAATTATTAATTTCAACAAGAGCTATTTATATTAAAAGTTATACCGCAAATAATTAATACATGGATTTTAAGAGACTTCCTTTATCTTTTTTTATGAATTGAAAACTCGAAGTGCAAGTACAGAGCGTTTCTGTTATTAAACAGAAAATACTCATTACAAAAAATTAATAACATAAATAAGTTGAAGATAACTTATGCAAAATATGAGGCAATTAAATCAAAATGCAAATTAAATTAAAAAGAAAATTAAAAAAAAAAGTTTTTTAATTACATAAAAATATATGTTGTTTTTAGCAATTAGTATTTCAAAAACTTAAAAGAATAACGCATATTTCATACTACTTATACATAATTTTAACACATGTACTACAAATGAAATCTTTAAAATTTATACGATATTTCATATATATCTATACATAAAATTTTCAAATAAAGTCCTGACAAAATTACGTAAACAAAACATTATGTCACCGATTAAAAAGTTGCATCCCACTAAAAAAGCAAACGCAATATGTCTAATACGTGTGACCAATCTCAATAAGAGATATTTTTCTTACTTTTCCTAAAAAGCAAGGACATCACCTCTTTAAAATAAAAGTTAGGAGTTTGGAAACACAATGCATTGAACCGTTTCAATAGCGCGTCTGGAAAGAATCAATAGAGTGTTGTAGTCATAAAAAACTCATTTGTGAAACACGTGCGAAGTATGTTCCACAGACGGTCTGCGACGAAATATAATTTTATGACCAGCATTTATTTAACATAAAAAGTTAATTTCAACCGTTAACTTTGGCTTTTTAGCAACAGATTTTTGTCCGCAACATCTGTGTTTACCTTATTTGTGTATAATTTTAAAGCACAAAGAAAGGGAAGAAATTGACGAAAAACCAGTAACAGATTTACAAAAAAATATTTAAAAAAAAAAAAAGTTATCAAATATCAAAGGAATATTTTTTATGAAAAAGAAAAAGAAAACCCAATAATGGATCTCACGTACGTTATTATTGCAAAAATAATATACGATGAATACAGTCTTCCCATGGAAAAACGCCATCGATTTTATACGTTAAACTTATGAAATGATTTGCTAAAGTCAATTCTATGATAGAGGTTTGTAAACGGTATTGTCCAAATTATTAAAAACCATTTGTTCGTCGATCCAATCACGTGCTATAGCAACATTAGCATAAACACCTGGATTACCACTTTCCGCGCAACCGATTCCCCACGCTACGATACCTGCTTGCAAGTATGTGGTAGGATTATTTCTAAGTGGACACACAAGAGGACTTCCTCCGTCACCCTAGAAAAATCAAATCATTCATTTCGATATACACAATGGATATTTAAATATTTTCACAAAATCTATACAAACGTATAATGTATGAAAAAAGCTTATGATTAATTTAATAATAGATCATAGATGATTAATTCACCTTGCAAGTATCTTTGCCAGCCTCTCCACCAGCGCATATAAAACTTTCGTGAAGAACAAAATATTTTCCTAGTCTAGTCTTTCGAAGCTGTTCTTGACATGTATTACGTGGCATTATTGGCAATTCTACCTTCTTCAAGATTACCTGGTAGTGTCCCTCCTTACCTATAAGTTAAGTTACCGTTTTAAATAGGAACTCAAGAGGAATTATTACAATCTAAATAGTGAAGATTCTTACCAAAGATATCCTTTCCCCAGCCACTAGCAAAACATCGACTGTTATCAAATATATCGTTCCGTTCTGGCAGGCAAACGAGATCAACGTTGTCTGTCAAATTCACCGGCTCCGACAAGATTAAAATGGCGAAGTCGTTAAAAAGAGCGCCGGCATGATACTTTTCATGAATGATCACTTTCTGCACGGTGCGATCTTGATGAGGATAAATCTCATTATTAGTTTGCGTGTCCCATTCTCCAGCGCGAATTCTCAATTCGGATGGTTGCTTTCTATGCGAAAAGCACGTGTATTTAATTAGAAATTGTTGGATAAATCAATAATATCGATGATATTCAGAAAGATATTAGACTATTTACCCTTGCACGCAATGAGCAGCAGTTAAAACAGCCAGCTTGTGAATCAAGGAACCACCGCATTGATAAACGTTCAATTTCTGATTGTTTTCGCCGATCGGTTCTTCCTTCAATATAGCCACCATCCACGGGAATTCGCCGAATTCTGCTTCACTGTTACTGTTGCCAGTAATTCTGAAGCCAACACCATTCGGATGCCTTTGTCCACAGCCTCTTCTCTCAATTGGCGAAGGTGTAATTATTTCTCCAGAATTCGTCCTGTCCGGTATCTTGCAGCAGACAGCCAGGTAATTCTCGCACGGACCCGAAAGAGCTCTGTACCATAAATATTTATCATTAAATAATATTTCCTTAAAACAGTATTTTTCACTTTATATTCCAAATGCGCTATCTTGAAAAATGTTAACTAATATTGTATAATTATATGAACCAGAGTGCAAATTTCTATGCATTTGTAGAAAATGTTAAAGCTCAAAAAATTGCAAATAGTATGAAAGAATATATATAGCATCCACAACATAATGCTTACTACAAAAAGATCCTATTTTTTTATTATATTCTCAAAAAATATGAATTTACATAGAAATCTGCAGTTCACATATATTTACACATATACACGCCACAGTTGCATTCTTGATCGACATTAGTTGAAGCTACTTTGGAATATAATTATCGTATTTAGAATATAAAGTGAAAAATCTATCTGGAGTAAATCCAAAGATAGTCTCATGCGGCGTGCACATTTAACAAACGATAATTAAACCTGATATCCACATATTCGTATCGTTGCCATTGTAAATACAGAATGAATTTTGTTCTGTGCTTATTCGAGGATGACGAATGTTACTGATACGTATTTGGTATCGATAGAATCAACCCAACATTACCTCATAATCGTGCACCATCTCCGTAAAACACAGTGCTAAATCTTTGCCATTTTGAGACCGATCTTTAGAATTCACTCTCTCTGTTCCATATTCATAGTGTCATCTGTATCAACCAGACCTGATATCGATCAGTGTCTCTCCATTTTCTGAAATGGTACCGTTTCGACATTGATAATACGGCACGCATTCGCAGTCTCCCGGTGGTTGTTTCGTATTATTCGTTCCCAAAATAGTATTTGGTGCAGTGGTGGTTTTTTTATTAAATACGTCCGAAATTAAATGATCTAAAGCAGAGCCAGTAACGGGGGACGCAGTTTGCGAATTTGTTTCAAACGCGCTCGTTATCAAAGCATCCAATCCACCGTCAGATTGGGGAGCTGGTGCAACCCAAGGAAAGTTGATCACCGTCAATGCCAATAGCACGCACCACATTGCCATGTTGGAGATCCTGAAACAAATTCATTCGTTACGTTAGAATCTTTATACTAATCTCAAGAGGTCGAAATGCAAGAGCTCTTGTATAAATGGAAATCATCGGCCAAATGGTATTAGCCAGATGTTTTTTAAGTTTCAAAATGGAGACCTCTGGCGTTATTTGTTAGTCTTGAGATCTTAAGTACTTTAATTGATCAATAAATATTTTTGGAGTGAAAAATTGTGACAAAGAGTTTTAGTTCATTGATTTGAAACTAATCTAATCAATCTAATCTAACCGTTTGCATTATTTATACGAGCATAAAGAAATACGTTTAAAAATGTGCTTCATATAAAAGAATATACTCGAGTTTTAATAGAATGTTTAATATATTAGATTTAACAAGTAGAAAACCTTGATAAAGATTTCTTTTAAAGTCTAGCTATGTGATTTAGAAATTATGATCGGTTCAAGCGGTTAAAATTCAGAAAAAGATATAAGTAGTTCAACTGTTAAACGAAAGTCCAAAAAAATATCGTTGAGCAAATAGATTTCAACGCAGATTTTATTGTCGATATTATAAACTTGTTCTTAAGGCAACAGAATATTTTTATAAACAAAACTGGTTAATCTAGTTAAAGAAAGAAGATGAACAATTGCAAAAAAGTAATGAAATGTTCAGATGAACGTTGCAATCTACGAAGATATCATAAGAGATTATTAATCGGCTAGTGTTGTTTTCCTTCTCCTTTTTTTTGCATATAAATAAGTATGACTTCATGTTTTCGAAGATGGAACCGGTACAACGAGGCGAGAAGCAGTGAGTCCACTCCCTCCCTTCGTTCAGTAAGCGGAATACGAGGGACGTTTCGTAAAAATTTACAAGTGAGCTGGAGGCGTTCGATTCGCTAACGTGATCCATTGTTTATTCCTTTCATACTAATTTCGTCTAATGCTTTCAAGAGATATAGCTACGATGATCGTTCAGTTAACGTTATTGTAAACAGGATAAGTTGTCTTACTTGAATCAATCAACGAGAAAGATGATCAATTATATTGACAAACATAATTACCTTGATAAAATGTATATTTAATATCTGATGTTGAATGAATATTTCAAGAGATTGTCGAAGTCTCAAAAAGTTCATAAATAAATAATTCGTTGATTTCACGATGTAACCATGACTATTAAAATAGAAACAAATGTTTCGAGATTTCCTGAAAGAACATAATAAATATTACATTTTGAAGCGTAAATCAACGATACATCTCTGACCCTCGTCATGGGTGGCTGATCAAGATTACTAATTATACGAATAATTGCGCGACGTTCATGAATGATAAATCATGAATAATAAAAAGCAAAATTTTCCAACTTGGAATTCCCAAGATTTATCGCAATCGTTTAAAAGAAATATAAAGAAAGATTATCAAGGCAAATTGAAAAAAAAGGACAATCAGAGTGATAATACCAAAGACTATCTAAAATTCCATGAAGCACATAAATTATATAAGCATTCATCCCTGTGTGTGTGTGTGTGCCATTCTTGACATTGATCTTTTTCAGGGTTTGGTTAGTACAATTATGGTATGTCAACACGTTAAATATTTTCTTATTCTTTTACATCAGATTTGTTAAACGAATCTAAAAATAAATCGAACATAAATATTAATTGAATGTCAATTGAATATCATTAATAAAATTAACTATCAAAAACGATGTTGAATCGCAATAGACATTTATTACACGTTTAAGAAAAAAATGTTAGTATTGCTTGTCAAGGACTTCCAGGAAAGCTTCTCACTCTCAGCCAACATCTTTATCTTTTCTTATAAACAGTCTAACACAAATCATAGCTGAAACCTCACTACAGTTCCATAAGATTTTTTTTTTTTTTACAAATGATTCATAGTTGATTTCTTTAGAAAAATAATCTTAAAATTCATATTCATGTTTATCGAACAACTCGAAAATTTACGTTATGTATTACTGTCACTTCAATGCACCATTCAGTCACGCATCATTCAATGTGAAACAATAAAACACTTACTGTAAATTGATCTTTGATCTGAACCGATGAGTTTCCTCTTGAGAGAGTAACGAACGATTGCGATGCGTCGAACGTCGGACCCGCGACTTCGTTTACAATTGTATATACAGCAGCCAAGTATTTATGAGAATGATCCCCACCAATCCTCGATTTCTTGGTTCTCCATCCCAGCGTACGCGTATGTGTTGTCTATTAACCTTAACCCATTGAACATCGAAGCAATCTTATTCATTTGAGTCAGGTGGTATTCCCCATACGCACTTATAGAACTGAAGCAGGAAAATTTCCTAGAACCTTTTCCACACAAGCAGGATTCCCTTTTTTAACGATATCCCTAACTTCGAGTTTTTATTCATAAATTTCACGTCTACTTGTTAAAATACTTGTATGTTGATTGATACCTTTTTTCCAAGAAATCTATAATAATAAGTGAATTTTTCTCACCTCCTTTGAAATTTTTCTGAAAAATTCTCTTGTGTTTTTCGTCAAAACATTCATCATGAATCGAAACGATGATTTCGACATTGGAATTTCTAAAAATAAAAATGAAGTCGTAATAGGTCACTTACTTTGTATATATTCATGAAGTAATAACCTCTCTTGTAAGATATAAACTTATCCCCGTTCAATTTCAACACGACTATTGCTTCTAAACGTGTTGTTGCATTTAATATATCTTTGGAATTCATTGTTTTCTTATGCCAAGAAAAAATATGTTCCTTGATTATTGAATTGTACTTTAAAATTCGAAGGCAAATATTTTTTTATTGTTGTTGTTTCGAATTTTCTATTCGTGAAAAAGATCGGGCATATTAATTCATTTACTTTGCACCAGATGTCACGACAGTGTTACGACAGAAAGATAGACGATATCGACGTAATCATTTAGACGCGCTTTAGGAAAAGTAGGTCGCAACAATACTCGCTTAATTGTTATTACCAACTCGTGAGATTTTGCGATAACTGATATAAGCTGATAATATTCACATTATTGTACTCAACGATGCACATCGTAGATAATCGATGGGAAAATATAGCATGGAAGAATATTATAACACTGTCCATCATTCACCTCCTCGTGACTCAAAACTGTAATCAATATTTTTCTAACTTATGCAATGACATACTTTTATGCGATATTCAAAGGAAATGGCTGCAATTCGTAGGTTATGTATCGCTTCGAGTAAAAATCGGTATGTATTTTTTTAATCGAACGTAAAATATGGAACAAATATCATTGAGAAAAATTGATATAAGATAAAGATACTACGATGTATGTGTAAATGCTTATTGTTACAGGAAATAATTAGAATTGTTACATTCGTTGGATTTACAAACACGGTTATCTTCTGGCATTATTTTATTTAGTTATATTATAACTTGATAAAAAAGACTAGATAATGAATCTTTAAGATACATTATTTTTTTAGTACGCCCCGTAAGTTGCCAATTGTTGACTAATCCATTCCGTATATTTCGCTACATTCGTGTAAACGGCAGGAACATTCGACGATCCGCAACCGATTCCCCAAGATACTATACCAGCCTAGAAAAAAGGAATATGTCATTCTTTTTTTAATTCTTTTTCTCCTTATTTACTGGCATCTCTGGAATGTAATGCTTGAAGTAACGTGATACCTGAAAGTATTGTCCTGTAGCTGTGGGGCACACAAGAGGCCCACCACCGTCTCCACGGCATGTATCCTTGTTTACCTCTCCCCCTGCACAAATAAAAGAGCTGTGCAACTGAAAATACGCTCCTAATCTTGTCGTACGAAGTCGATTTTGACAATCAGACCTGTCCACTAAAGGCAGTTCCACTTTCCTTAATTCAGTTTGATACGTTCCACCTATATCAAACATGTTTAATCAAAAGTTTTAATAAGTGATGTTTGCAAGGACATATAAAAAAAAAAAAGATACAATAGTATAACAATCATACCGAATGAATTCTTTCCCCAACCTGTGCCAATACACTTAGTACCCGGAGGAAAAAGTAGTCCCTGCTGTGGTATACAAATAGGGGCAATATTCACATTCAATTTCACTGGTTCGTTTAAAATAATCACTGCTATATCGTTGAACAGAGCGGCATTATAAAACTGAGGATGGGCCACTATGGCTTTTATGCTCGCATCTAGAAAAGGAAGTGGTTGGTCGCCAGGTTGATATTTCAGATCCCATTGTCCAAAACGTGCTATCGGTCTGTTGTTTCCTAAACTAACAGTCTTTTTTTCCTCATATTTTTCTTCCAAATTTCAACTATAGACTGTTTTTAATAATCCAATTTTTAATTACAGAATCTACATAATCTTACTTGGTAACACAATGCGCAGCCGTGAGAACAGCCTTGTTGGTAATCATGGATCCCCCGCACTGGAATAGATATTTACCATCTGGTTGTACCGTTAACAAAGCCACCATCCATGGAAATTCTGCAAAATACGTTTTCCCAGTGTCCACAGGATAAGGTTGGGCTGTAAAAATAAAAAAGTAAAACATCCACCAGTTCCATTAATTCAATACAACAATCATTTATTAACCATTTACAGTCATCTCCTTACCTGTCGCATAAGTTTTATTCTGAATACCACATCCAGGTTGCAAAAACGACACTTCGCCATTCACTACGTTCTCGTCTAATTTGTCTAAATCGTCGTTTCTTGCTATATTGATCGTAGGAGAGGCTCGACAACAAACTTCATCCGCGCTTCCACACACAGAAAATCTTGGATCGATGGCGCCAACTCCATTTATGCTAACAGAATTTCCTGGTACGCATAACCAACTTTTCATACAATAACAAGCCTGAGAGGTCCCGGGATTTCTGACAGGTCCGATCACCACTGGAATTCCGTTTCCATAGCCTGTATTTATTGCTTTACAGCAGGAGGTAGGTACAGGACACGTCTGTTGACTGTAAGTTACCACAGGATTTATGACACCAACATTCACAGGAATTACAACCCCGTTATTGCACTGGATCGCATTTCCACATAATACACAAATTTGCGGAGAAACGACAACTGGAGGATTAGTTACTACAGGATACTGGATCACGCTGGTTGGTCTGCAACATACCATGTTACTTGGACACTGTATATATTGCGCACGAGGATTTATCACGCCTTCCCCGGAATTGCCGACGATTCCGTTTGGATCGCATTGAGTAGCTAGTACACAGATACAAATTGAGATAGGCTGAGTTTCTGTAGTTGGAAAGATCACTGGTGGAAACGTCGAGGTGGTCGTAGTTGCCTTTGTAGTAGTAGTTGTCTTCATAGTCGTAGTAGTAGTGGTCTTCATAGTCGTAGTAGTAGTAGGTTTCATAGTGGTCGTCGTTGTGTTCCGTGGACGACAGCAGACTTCCAAATCTCCAGTGCATCTTCGATATCTGTTTCGAAATGTGAACCAACAGTCAACTCAACGAACTAATATTCCTGCGAGTGTTGTAGAAAAACTCACCGAATATCGATCACCCCAATGCCATCCGCAATTATAGTGCGATTAGCGTCACATAAATAATAAGGGACGCAAATACAATCAGCAGTCGGTGGCGTGGTTGGCACATTTTCTATCTTTTGTATTTTCTTTTTCAGTTTGAGAAGATGAAAGAAGAACAGAGGTGACGAGACTCTGTGAAACGATCTATCCACTCTTCTTACTTCCTCGTCCGATTTGTCTGAAGATATCACTTTCGAAATCATCAGGAAGATTGTGATAGAGTATACCAGCGCAAGGAACCGCAGCATGCTTTCTATTTGCCGGCACGTTCTCTATTGAGCAACTTTTAACGCGACGCGTCGTTTATGTATACAGGATGCGTCGGTTTCCTGGCACCGGGAATATCCAGAGCCAATGCCACAAGGTTAATGTGTGGTTTTGTTATACATCAAGTCCTCAATTTTTTGAACAATGCAGACACCTACGTCATGGTTCAGAGCACCAAGACGAGATCAGATAAACGTTAATATTCTTGCACAAGTCGTCGGCTATCATAACAAACTTTCAAGTTCTTCTAGTATACTTTGATGTGGCTTGTTTTATATTTCAATCAAGAGCTTTTTTGTTACGCTAGGCTTCTTTATGATAAATTCACCGACAATATCCATTTAATAAACTTTACATCAAAAAAATGTAAATAAACATTGGAAACCAAAACAAACAATCTAATGTTTGCAAACAAAGCGAAATTTCAAAGTTTTGGAAATTCCGATTGCAAATTTTCAAAAATTTTTCAAAGTGTGCTTACATTAAAAAAATGTAAATGAACATTGGAAACCAAAACAAACAATCCAATGTTTACAACATTGTTTTGAATAATTTTTGAAAATTTTCAATCGAAATTTCGAAAACTTTGTTTTGGTTTCCAATATTTATTTCTATTTTTTTATGTAAACTAGGGATGTGCGGGTAATGATCGGGTCAGGTCGGATCTCGAAAAATTGTAATATTTATCGATTAAAAAATTGTAATATTTATATTTTAAAAATTGTAAAATTGTAATATTTATTAAAATGTGAATGTTAGTCTATTTTCAAATTGCAATGTAGAGAACACAGTTCTTCCACTTTTTTTGTTAATAATTTGACTGTCTTTGCAAATTTTCGGGTCCTGACCCGACCTGACCCGTGGCTCGGGTACTCGCACACCATTTATATTAGAGCAGCTCATCGCAACGAATACAATGAGTGACCCACTTACCTTGTAAACCATCGACGACCAAAAAAAAAAAAGTATCAGGATAAAATATTACAAGCTGTCACGAATTAATGTCCGCGTAAGGTAAATAGATTGCATTTTAAACAGCGTCGAAAACAAATTACTCGCATGCTCGCGATGTCTGTACTCGAGACTAAACTTGAATATAGCGAGAGAATATCGGATTAAAAAAATAGATACTTTGTTTTAGCCACGATGCAAAAAACTTTACAAAAACCCTTACGGTTAATCATCGAAACGCAGCGACGTGAATTGCTTCTACCGGTTGGAGGCGTGCGAAACGATTTGTGCTCGACCACGTGTGTGTCGTACAGAACGCGGACAACAGTTTCCATGAAATCCATCGTCACGCAAGGGGTTTTACTTGTAAAATGTGTCATTTTTTATTTGCTTCCTTTTTTCTTTTATATACATGATCTTCTGATAGAGAACAATTAAATATCGATTACTTCTGCTGGTGTGGGTTATATAATTTAAAATAGACACAAGTATAAGTTGCAATATTCTTTTATAAACATCGATAATCACGATACAAATTATTAGACTACATACATTTAAATAATGACACGCCAATAACATAATAATATTAATATAATGAAACAAGTAACATTAATGATGAGAAAAATGATGTGACACATATATATATATATATTATGACGGTAATATGCAAAACGTAATGTAAAATTGCAATATAGAAATAGCGAGCGCATCATTGTAAAAAAGATCGAAATCAAATTAAAATATAAATGACATTTTTCCTTTCATTCGTACAAGTTCAAAATAAATAATAAGCATCTATCGTATTATCGATCATACATCATTTATCATCAAACTACAAAAATTAGCTTTCTTATTATTTGTTTTCGAAGAATTTGCCAACATTCGATCGCTCGCCATTGTAATATGTTCAATAAAGAAGTGAACATTCAATCGAAGAATAATCGCGTGGAAATTAATATTTGTACAATTCTCATTGGATTACTGGAAATTGTGTTTAGGGTACATCAGAAATGAACGGAATGTGGAACGAATAAGGAATAGTACAGTGTAATAACCGTCGGAATTAGCTACCTCTTCTACACTGTTCGAGCTCTCTAGCTGCTATTACTACGTTATCACCTGCTGCTCATAATCGTAAACCACACTGGCGTCAGATTACGGTAACGTCATCTCGCGTTTTATTGTGAATCATCTACTACCATACGTATGTATGACGGTAGCAACAGCGCACGCGGAGAATGCATATGGCTTTCTTCGTAATTATTTCTGTTTTCACGTATACGAAAAGAAAATCACAGAAAATCGCAGTTGTTAGAGTTTACGACTGTTTTCAACAGAGTGAAATATTTCGTTTGATCGTTCCTTACGTTTATTTTATCCCTTTGGATTGCTACACATCACTATCAATAGATAATACATATTTAATTACAACTAGCAGGTATGGTATATAAATATTAGAAATATAACACTCTTTATAAACAATTCATATTTGGTTACTACATTGTAGAAACAGCTGTCTACGGGATTGACGATTTCTTCACGGCACTAATCCTACTTTAACATCAATAAACTCAACGTAGAAAAAAAATTCAAAAAGTATACAAACGTAACGAAAAGTACTCGGTATATAAGCTCTCTAAGTTTGGAATCTCTAGTTTACTGTCTAAAAAGAAAAAAATAAAGACGAAGGTAAAATGTACGAACCACTTGTTCTAATCCTGTTCTTGGAAGAACTTGTGAAGTCTTTTCCCTCTGGAATACAATTAATAATCTATCGTACAAAAGTATTTGAGCGATATATTCGACAGTCATAATACGTCTTCAAGAGTAATAATACTATCATCTTTATTCGATAAGTAATAATATCCTAACACGTAAGTGCTAATATTATAATTATTATATCGTAGGAACATAGCTACAAAAGAATCAGCAATACAAATTAATCAATTTACACATTTTTACGAGCCCGTTTTATCCTCCCGAGATTTCAATTGGAAGTTGCGATATAAAATTTAGTCTCGGGACAAATACTTGAACAATATCGCACTGCAAGGAGCATAGGAGCAGTTGTTCTTCCTCTCCTATCTCGTTACGTGTGCAAACAAGCCTCGGAAGCACACGAAAATTAAATTACACGAAAAAAATATTAATACGATTTCAAGACCAAAAGGTCGCCCAAGAGATTACATCTCCTCAGGTGTAATCCAAAATATGACGGATGAATATCTTTACAAACAATTGTGCAATTATTTAATTACCAATTGTAAAAACCGGCCGGTAAAGTTTAAATCTTGGGAAAACAATTTCTCAACTGTCCTTAAATATTTTCGATAAATACTACAAGCTAAATTATTAATAATTTCTATTCAAAACTCCTTTGTGAAAATTAACGTTAAACCTACTACTCATTGCTACTAGCTATGAAAAAATATACATACAACGCAAAAAAAAGAAGTTCCCGACTACTCGAAATTGACCTACCAAACGGAGTACAAAGAATATACTAAATGCTCGATGATACTATCGCCTAATTCAACCCGAAATTTCAAAAGCGAACTCGCCGCAGAGAAACCAATGCGTTCACTCGCTCGTTCATCCGTGATTGAATATGACAAAACGACATGTGCTTTGTTCGATTCGACTTGGCAAGCTCGTCGAGCGTGCAATGGGTGTCCAGAACAAAACACACGTCTTCTGAGGAAGATCGGTGAAACCGACAAACAAAAAAAGCCACTGCCTGGAAAGAGCTACAAATCTAGCCATCAGTCATGGAAGTACCGAACAAAAGAAGGTAAACATTACGAGTGATCTCTGTTTCGGAGACTTCCAACGAAACTCACAGCTAGATATACAGGAACGAGAGAACTTTGCAAGTCTGCCAGTTTCACCAATATAAGCTTAAATCATCAATACTTGATTTCACTTTTCAATTATTTCGATCATTACTCGAAAACGATGTCTAATAAGTTAAAAGTATCATAAACGAGCTGCAAACTTTTGTGTATGTTCTACATGTACTTAATTGCTATTGAATGATCAAGTATACTTTAAGTATGCTTTAAAAAGAACTTCCCTCATTGGTCCCTCTTGTCGATCGTTTTAAGAGAAGTTAACCTTAAAAAGAAAAAAGAAAATACTCTTCTTTTATGACTTTGGATAAACGTTAATAAAGTACAAACGCAGTCTCTATGTTACACTTGGTATAGATAAGTAAAACTGCGTAAGTCAGAATTATGGTCTAATGTAAGAATTGCATCGTTTCATTTCAACTCAATTAAGTATACAGTACACTCTGTCAATTGACGTGTCTCGATAAAAAAATCCTCACTCGAAAAACTTTTAAGATTGGAAAACGTGATTTGCGTTTTGTTAAACGATTTATAGACGATCGATGTGTGGTCTACAATTCTGAACGATAAGTTTAGATTTTTGTCATACTTATTGGCTGTTGCGTAAAATCTCAAAGAACTTCTCCTTATTGACATTATCACAGTATTTTCAGAACCAATCACGTTCAACTCGTTTTCACATCGGCGTAAAAATTGTTGAAATATAATCTTAAGACGTTATTGTCAATGCGTGTAAACTTACATGAATAAAAAGAAGAAAAGAGGAAAAAGAAAAGAAATTCTCGTATCAAGTGCTGGCTCGAGAAAGCCGGTAAAACTATATCCACTTACGAATAAATATTTCTTCGTAATATCGCATGGAAGAAATTTGTTGCAGGAAAACAAGTTTGGCGAGAATATATGGCACGTTTCATATATAAATAATTTCTACAACTATAAGAGCCTGTAATTCCTACAGCAATAAGTTCTTTGGATCCCAGCCTCTCGATTCATGTTACAAGTTGAACGATTCTCACACTTTCTCTAATTTCCTTTCCAAGATATATTGCACGAGATGAGAAGAAATAAATACGATGTGAGAAAGAGGAAATCAAAGATAGTCGAGTGAAAAAAAGAATTGCAGCGCGGTTGCTCAACGTAATGGCAATCTCGTTGCACAAATCGTTGTCAAATAGTTGAAACTTACATTCCTGTAAGGCACTTCATTCGTTTTTAATACTTGGAAAGGTGCGACGGTAAGATTGTCAGCAGATGAGTACCGAAATGCTCGAATCGCTGAACTTTTGAAGTACCACTTCGAAGTTCTCAAAGAATACAGCAGATACTTGTAATGTTTTATGACACAACGATGGTGACACGTGGTTCGAGCGCCATGTGCGTTTTACTTGACGCGTCGTTTGCCCATTGAGTTTCTCAACAGCTTGAACGCGTTCACCGTCGTCAACGGTCCAGGATTCTTTGGGCTCTTCGGGCAATATTTAACTGTGTGTGCCACGTCTCCGCATGCGCCGCAAATTGGACACGTGTAGGCCCTAATGGTACATAGAAAAAATTGTGTGAATACAGATTTGCGACTTTTAACACTCGTTTCGACAAGTTTCTTTTTAACCATTTGCGAATTTCTACGGTACTCGGTATTCTACTTCATTCTTTTTTCCTGGACAATAATTGCACAATTAATTCCCTGGACAATAATTTGCCAATTAATAAACATTAATGAATTTTAAGTTTATATACAGTTTATACATTTTCAAATAGAATAATTAGGCAACTTATTTGAAAAATTTTATTATCAAACTTGTTTTTTTATCTATAGTAAGATTCTGGAATTGTAAACATGAAACATGTAAATTCATCCAAATTGTGACTGACCTTGAAAGTAATTTATTGAACATAAACAAACTAAAATGAAACACCGAATGTTGTTTCAACCGCAAAGAGTTAAAAAGGAAATATATGAAGATATAGAAGTTTGATTTACCTCAAAACTGGACAGCAGACACGGCCATCAGCGTCTTTCAGCAAATGTTTCCGGTAATAAGCTTCCTCCTCGCCATTGTTTCTACAGAAAACGCATTCTGTAGGCAAAGGTTTCTTGTTCTTCTTACGACGTGGTGTCATTTCTGGTATTATATCATTGTCCAGATCTGGACAGTATTCAAAATCACGCCCATTATGACGGAATTCCTCCATTACGTCCTCGACTAAATTAGTCAAACAACGTTACATGCGTTTTGTCAATGTACATAAAAAAAAAGAGAAAAGAAAAACAGATAAAGATAATTGAAGTTATACAAAGTGCGAAGAATATGTAAAATCGAAGATAGTACATGATCAATTTATCAACAAAAAAAAAAGAAAAAAAAAACATTCTGAGATCGTTCTCAGTCATCGAAGCTTTTCGAAGATAATCGAACAATTAAAAAGGAACACGAGACTCGTGATAATATAGTTTATTTTCGTCAAAGTTTTTTCCACACCTAATGCGATAAAGAGTAAGTCCAGAAAATAACGGACACGTAGACACGTATAGTCTCGGGTTTCATAGTTTGTAAACAGACTCGTCCTAATTTTTCGAGCGACGAAAAACCGATGTCATTGGTTTAATAGTATCATTTCTAATAATTATTATCGTTGCCAAGAACTGAAAGCCATCAAAAAATTATAGAAATAATATTTATAACATTGAACAACATACATTTCCTAACAATGAAGTTTCTATATTCTCATTGCAGATCGATGGGTCGAGAAACTATCAGTATCATCACTATCATCATCGTCATCATCATCTCTTCCTAATGTAAATTAAGCAAATCGAGCAAATCAAGTAAAAAAATGCGCGACTTTCTGTTTACATTTACGTGATCTCGAACATCTGTATCGCGACAAGAACGATCACTTGTACTTTTTCTTCCCTTTCCTTTGTTTTTCTCCTTGAAGAAACAAATGGTCGACAAACTATACATTACGCGTTCGTACAGCACTAGTAAAGCACAAATTAACAAATAGACGATTTAATAATTTGACTAATTTGGTTTTATTTTTTCCACCTTTGCTCGATGAAGAGTTAGCTTCGATTGAGAATGAAAGACTGTGAACGACAAGCTATTCCATGGAACGTTTTAGAACTCGGAATTCCTCTTATCGATTTGTTTGTTTACAAACTATGGAACCTGCCTACTAATCGGAACGCGATCTTATCGCGCAGCAAGATCCATACACGCGATTTCAAATTGGAATCATAAACGCGATATTGAAATCTCAAATTAATCGGTGTGATCACTAATTAACTTGTCAAATATTAATCATTAAATGATTGATTTACCAAGAAGAGAGACGCAACATAAATGAGAAACGTGTTTTCCTGTGGTTTGATGCCACACAATTTCTCGTTTTTAACGAAACAAATCGTCGTAAATGACAGTTTAAGCAAGTCGCAGAGAAGTCATAACGAGAAAACGATTGTTATGATAAACCTGAAGGTTATTTGTGCTAGTAAATACGATTTAATAAAGGAAGGAAATATTTACGAAAATATTTTGACACGAGAATTAGAATTTGTCGTGAAGTGCACCGTGTTATTACATTGTGTGACTTTTCCTTTAAAAAATGAAAGCGAGGAAAGAATAAAATTTCTATTCGACGAAAGCCACGAGAGTGATCGCGACGCAAAAAGGTTACGTTGTATTACACAATGCGACACAACATTACGTTACACCATCTACGTACGTAATTTGGAAATTGAACGTAAAATAAAATGAAATACCGACCGAAAGAATCAATATACTCTTCTACTAATCAATATACAAAGTCAGTAAAGCGTTTTCTCGCTTCGATCGGACCTCCATCGACGATATTATTTAAAGATATTCTTCCAATAGACTTTACATTTTTGAAATTGCGCGAAACTGTAAAAATATCTTTGAAATCAATCAATGCTAAAGCGACTTACCATGCGGAGGAGGTGTGTTTTGAGTTTCGATCGTGAAATTGGCGAACAATCTCTTGATCTCCTCCTCGAGGCTAGTATTGAACGGGTAAAAGAAGTTCGACACCTGCGGCATCGGAAGTTCCTGCATGAGCGAGACATGCATGGTGAAGGCAAACGACGTGAAAATGAAAATAAGAGAGAGTTTTTGCAAAAAGACGCCGACGAAGAGACAGAGATCACGAAGAACAGCGAACAAGACGCCCCGATCCAGCACAGTCGAGTTTCGAAATTCAACTGCCGAGTTAGAATGTCACCAGCACCGATCACCGTAACCAACGATTGCGGCCAAAGGGTCCAATAGTGGGGATAGTGTCTCTACACTTGGGCCAGTATTCGTAAACAAACGTAACACCATTCCCATAAAAAGACGGTGATCGATTTTAATCGCTTTCAACTTGAAATATTCAAATAGACAGTGGAATCTCACGTAAGTACGTGTATAGCGTTATGACCTTAATGCTAAATTTAACCAAAATTGAAAGAGACCTTCGTGTGAATTTGCGCATACATTTTCTCTTGGTGCTAAATGAATTGAGATGTCGGTTTCTTGGGTTTTTGAAATAGTTTTATTAAGCTTTTATTAAATATTGGCAACGAAAGTTTTCGAATGTAACTTTCAGACAAAAGAGCGATGCAATATGAAACAAACGCCGCGCCGTATCGGAGATATGTGTGTATCACCTGATGGTCGAGAATCGCTTTGATTTCGCCGCGACAGTGACGTTAGGTTATAATTTAAAACCCGCAAGACGTTATATTCCAGGCTACGAATGAAGACACAGTTTTTCACTCATTTATATTTAATGTCAAGATGCATATCAGTTATATAAAAATACTATTAGAAAACGATCGTTCGCATTGCGGTAGTTTTCAACGATCGGCTCGTATAGCTTGGCGGATCGCTTTTGCGGCAATTTGCAATTTCCCGATCGATTCAGACCAAAATCGTATCGTTCTTCTTGGTGAAAAAAGAGACAAAAGAATATTCGCTAATCTTCATCTTTATTGTTACTGTGTAAATATGTAGGCACTGAACAAATAATGTTTCATAATTTGTTTACAAACATTTACATTTACTGATCTTCTTTTTTTTTTTCTTTTTCTTTTTGTTCAATCATTGAATATTCTCTGCGAGCAGCTTGGCCAACATTAGCCAAGACCGCTTTTAATCCATCTGCTCGACCTTTTTAACATCCTTACGCGTAAATACCATTATCATCTTTCAGCATTGTATGCGCTCAACCCAATTTCTAATTACGATCTCAATATTTTTTATCAATATATATATATAATATATATATTTATATATATATATATATTTACTTTATTTTGTTATGTATACTTTAATCTCTATCCGCTAATATAATGTTTTTCTAGTCTAAAAATTACCACGATTATTAAAGATAATATATACTCCTTGGAAATTATAATTAAAATAATAGCAAATATAATAATATGTCAAACATATATGTCCTGTGTCCATGTGTATGAATGTAAAAAAGAGAAAAGGAGATAGAATGCTAAAGGAACAGGAGGAGACAGGAGGGAGGGGAGAAAGAGGGAGGAGGAGGAGGAGGAGAGGCAGAAAAAGAAAAAGGGAGAGACAAATGGAATAGAATAAGAATAAAATAAAAAAATTGTAGTTAGCACGAGGAAATTATTATCGATAATAAACGCAAATTCTAGGCTTTGGCTAATGAGAAACGATATTTCGCGATAATCAGAACGCGATGTAGCTCCATCGATCGATCGGTGGTACTTGTTGCCACGTTCTTGGATGATTTTCAAAATATCTCTGTGTATATTAAGTAAATTAAACAAAATTAATGTAAACTTCGAAAAAAGGGGTAAGGAGAAAGTAATAGAAAGATAGAAAAAGAGAGAGAGAGAGAGAGAGAGAGAGAGAGAGAGAAAAAGAGGACGAATGAGTAGTGGAAGAGGAAGTACTGTACGAAACGGATGCGATACGAATGCGCATGCGCATAACGCGCACGTATATATTCACGGGATGGTCGTGCATATGACGATAATTCGCCATCGGTAAAAGAAAGAAAAAAAAAAAAAAGAAAAAAAAAAGAAAAAATTATCTAATTTTTGTTTCGTTTTGTATTGTTTTTACTTTTCGATTCTTACGGACAGCGGAAAGAGAGAAAGAACGAGAACGCAAAACAGAAGGGTTTTCGAACTGTTTTTATCGTCTAACCGTTTCAGCCTTTTCTTCGTGTCTCAGGTATAAAACTAAACGGGCGATAAAGCCTTCGTGTAAAACTATACTCATATACTTTGTCTTCTCTATTGTGCTCAAGTGTAACAACCTTTTCTGCTATACATGCGTGTTTTATTACATTTTGCTTCTTTTTTTCTTCTTCTTTGTTTACTTCTTCATTGTTTTCCTTGTATACACGTATACAACTCCGGAAATCTCACGTGTATTTTGTAAAATTGACAGAGACTCGATTACGTTGTTATACATGAGACACTAATAACGGCGATGCTGTTCTCTTAACAACGAAATGTAACGCTGGTTAATTTTTTAATCGACGACTGTGTTATTTTTAATACGCATTTAAATATCGTCGATTAAGAGAGGAGTTACCTCATATACATTTTCCTCCGGATTTCTTTCTTTCTTTTTTTTTTTTTCTTTTTTTTTTTCTTCATTTATTTTCCTTTCTATCTCGTTTGTATTCGTATCTTTTTTTTTTCTTTTATTTTTTTAAATGATCTTCGTACGTCGATGTCGCGGTGGTCCGTTTTGGAATAGCTATATAATTATTATAAATATATTCATATGTATATTGTGTCTCTGCGTGCGCGTCCGTGCATACGCACGCGTACACGCTCTCTCTCTCTCTGCGTGCGAATGCACACGCGCGTACACGTATACAATAGGTCCATGCGTTATTTTTTTTTTTTTTCTTTTGTTGATGCGCGTGTAATGCAAATGTGTGTGACAGTGACATAGTGTATACTAGGAATGTACATAGTGTACGTAGATATAATTAGGTTGTGTATAAAACGATGATACATACTATATTCATTACTCGTTTATATCAAACGACACATAATTATGATATCAATTTTTTTAGTCTCATTGTACGATGCACACGGCGATCGGGCATCGTTCGCCAATAATAGGCTAGTCTTGTCCTGTCTTCTCATACAATGTCGATGTACTCCGGCGATCTTGTCGACGGTTTTACAAGGTCGCGCAGCGTGAGATTACCATTACAAGAACCTCCAAATGAATGGCCATCAGTCTTTGAGACGTACGGTTTGGCATACGCGCGATGTCTTCGTTAAACGAACAAAAAAAAAAAAAAAAGAATAATAATAATAAAGAAAAAAAAAAATATATATATATATATATTTATTAAACGAATCGATGATATCGTCTAATAATAATCGTACAAAGATAATCGTTAACCGTCTTGGTGCCCAGAAACGAAGAGGAGGAGAAAGTGACGCAATGCAAACGAACGCAGGACAAAAGACGCGAAACGTTCCCTTTTTTCTTTTCGAAAAAGTATCCATGGCACCAACAGGGTTAACAAAAGTCCCATTGTTATTTGTACTCTCGCGAAAAAGATTCGTTTAAAAAAAAAGAAAAAAAAAAAAAAAGTAGATGATCTCGATTAAAAAAAAAAGGGAGGAGAAAAGAGACGTGGCGAAAAAGAAAAAGAAAAGGGGAGAAAAAAAAAACAGACTAACATTAAACTTGGTGTCCGTGTGGACGGTAAAAAAAAAAAAAAAGTAGGAAATTTTTCCAAGGATCAATGGCCGACAGAAAACAAAAATGAAAACGAAACAAAAAAAAAAAAAATCGATAAATTTGTTGAGAAAATCAAAAAAAAAAAAAAAAAAAAAAAGAAAAAGAAGAAACCATCAAACTCCTCTCTCTGATCAGTTCTTTTCTTTCTTTCGTCCTCTTTTTTTTTTTTTTTTTTTTTTTTTTAAATTCGTTTGTTTCCTTTTGTTCAAAATGGCTCGACGTTGATCCTCAAAAACATGACCATCCATTCTGGACAATCCGCGTTGATTATTAATATTAAATATTAATACTTCTAGTCGTATACTCTTGCTAGAGTAAAAGTGGTCTTGTGCGCCCCAGCTATGATTTCACCGGGACATGCATAGGCAATACAGAGTGCTTCAGGCGCATGTATTCTTGCGTTCTTGATATGCGATATTAGTACTAACCTAACAAAACTTGTCCTTACATTTCTCATTTGGTATGTCTTAGTCTTACTTTACTTAAAAAAGGAAATAATAACAATAATAATTAATTAATTCATTCATTAATAATTAATTCATTCATTAATCAATCAATCAATAATAATGATGATGAACGACCGAGTGAGAGAGGGGGATGAGAAAGATAGAGAAGACATAGAGAGATACAATGAAATTCGGAGAAGTTAAATTAATGAGTGATAGAATGAACAGATCTATATATCAATCGACGGTGTTCCATAGTTTACGAATAAAAATATCGAACGGTGCAAAGTTATCGTATAAAATTGGATACTTATACGTGGTAAAATGGTCGGTCCAGAGCACTCGTAAAGTAATCAAAAAGATTATCCTCCGTTTTTTTTGGTTCCGACAAAGTTAAACGATACAATGTGTACACACATATATATATATACATATATTTACCAAAAAAACAAAAAAAAAAAAAAAAAAAAACAAAAAAGAAAAAAAAAATAGAGAGAAAAAAAGAAGAAACGTAAAACATGCTTAATCGTATCTCGGAAAATACTAGTGTTCCTCGTCGAACAGTATAACGCTATTTCTTCCATTGCTCATGCAACAGTTTATCGTTTAGACATTATTTTTATCATTAATAGTCAGTCGATTTTAGAATTTCGTCTAGAGAAAAAAGATACATATATATATATGTATATGTATATATATATCTATTTATAATATTCTCGACGTGCTCACATTTCCACGCATTTGATCGCTCTATTTTAACCTACGCTTCTGTTATATGTACACACTTCACAGTACCACCTGTCTCTTTCTTTTTTCGATTAAATCGATCTCCCCCCTCGACGCTAAATCCTTCTCTACGACACTGCGTGTTCTTTCTGTGCGTCCGGTTTATTCTATTTTTCTTTTCACAAATCGCACCATCATTTTCTTTTTTTTTTTTTTGCTCTCTCCTCTGGATTACTTTACAAGTACCCTCTCTCTTGCATGAGTCCTCTCAACGCAACTAAGTCTTATATCTTCGAAAAATATCATATCGAGAATACCTCTACTATACTAGTACTTCTTACTTAGTGTTTTTTTTGTTTGTTTGTTTGTTTTGCTTTGTTTTTTTTTTTTTTTATTACCTTCAGCAAACAGGAATACTCGTATTTTGTTTCTTTTTCTTTCTTTCCAGTCGAAGTGTCTCGTACGAAGTATGGTTTTCAAACGACGCGCACATGCAACTTCGTGTCTCGTTTTCTGTTTTCTTCGCGCGGACGCGACGCGAGAGTGCGCTCGTCGAACAATTCTTTTTATCTTTACAAGAGTAAAACTTAAAACGCAAGTTTTCCGCGAGTCGGTACGCACCGAATCAACGCATCGACATATACCTCTTTTGCTTTTTCTTTTTTCTTTTTTTTTTCTTTTTCATTTTTCTCCGTTATTACTTCCGTTCATTTCTTCACGCACGTGCGTTTACAAAGCGACGTCCGGTCGGTCTGAACGTGATTGCACGACACCGAAAACAACAAGCATGTCCCTCCTTCGTTTCCCCATTTCTTACCATTTTGCCTTTTGCTTTTCCCCTTTAAAATAGCAGATTAAACGCATGCTTTGCGACAAATAAGATTAATTTTAGGTCTTACTATTGCACCGATATTTACAATGGACGTTATGCGTGTATCTCCTTCATTTCTTTTTTTCATTTCATTTTTAAGTGATCTTTGATATCGATCGGCAATCATCGCTTACATAAAAGTTACTTAAAACGACAACAACTTAATATGTATGTATTTACATAAAAAAAAAGGGAAATAAAAAAATTTTAAAAAAGAAGAAACAAGAATATGAGGAAAGAAAGCTCGCGCATGTGTGTATATATATATATATATATATATATTATACTTAAACAACGTTTCTAAAAAAATATCATCTATACGTGCGATAAGTTCTATATACTGTCGTAAAAAAAAAAAAAAAAAAAAAAAAAAAAAAAAAAAAAAAAGGAAAACTAGAATGAGAAAAGGAGACGGAGTGATAGAGAAAGATAGAGAACAGAAAGTGAGAAAGAAACAAAGAAGTTAGAATTGTACCGTTTCTCCTTGTTTGCGCGTCAAATGGCTTACTCTTTGAGAGTTCTACATCGTTTAAAAGCGACCGTCAAGGATTCCATTTAACGAGAAAAATCGTTTCCGCGAGATTTCTGCAAAATCACACCGTTCGAAATGAAAACAAAAAAAAAAGAAGAAAAAGAAAAGAAACAAATCCAAAGTTCGTCGTCGGCTGACGTGCCTCGAAAAGAAAGACAGATATACATATGTGTATATATGTATAGTATAAATGAATCTCGTGTCGGCGAATCGCATATTGTAAAGTATCTCTAACGCGCGATTTAAGGCTCCCGTTGCAAAAGTGTATTTTCAATATTACCGCTGAAATATACGCTCGTGCAATGTTTGTTTAAAACGACGATCGCACGAGAAACATCTATCCCTCAAAGAACTGTCACTCTGGGATCGCTATATCGATCGGGTCTACGGGTGAATAATATTGTCGCTCTTTACGTGCTACCATACAGACACATGCGGCAGAAAATAGTCTAGGCATTCTTTTCGCGATACACCCTACATCGTTATTCAAAAGGAACTTCGATTGAACTTTATTACACGTTTCTTTCTTTCTTTCTTTCTTTCTTTCTTTCTTTCTTTCATTCGTTCGTTTCTTTTCTTCATTTCTTTCTTTCTTTTTGTCTTTCTCTGTATGCGTATATGCGCGTGTACGTGTGTGTATATATGTATGTATGCGTGTGATTGTGTCGTTCTTTTCCCTTTTTTTTTTTTTTTTTTCGTCTTTCATCTCGTTTGTTCTTTGCCGCTTGAAGGCCAAACGCACAATGATCTCGACAATGGCTATACCGACTTTGGATTTTCAAAGCGAATCAATTTTGAAGTAACGAAGAACCGTATATCGCTAGGTACTAATTCTTTTTTTTTCTTTTTTTTTTTTTTAAAGAAGGAATCGTTCTCTAGTTTCGACGCACTCTGTTCGTTTTTTTTCTTCCTCTTTCTTTTTTTTTTTTTTTTTATCTGGAAAATATACGCGCGGCAGGCGGGTTGCTTCCGTGCAACGGAAGGGATAGAATCGAGCCGGGATCCGGAGGCAGGACCACCGGAACGCAACAAGTCCTCGCGCTTCGCGAGCTCCTCTCTCCCGTCGAAGGATAAAGCCGGCTACGCTCTTAAATGCTATCATCCCTCGCTAGAACCCTCGCTCTGGAACGTCTTTTTCTCTCATTTTCCTGGTTTACTCGCGGCAGTTTCGCCTGTGGTTGTCGACGCGACTTTCCAACCTATGCCACGATGACGACGACGACCGTCGTACACGCGAGATTGTCTAAAGCTACGTTTTTTTTTTTTTTCGTTTTTTTTTTTCTTTTCCCTGGCGTGGGCTGGCGTGCCTGGAGAGTCAACGAACGGGCCAAGGCTGCGACGACGACGTCACGACGACGAATAATTATCAACGCCTCCCCACCTTCCTTTCGTTTTCCTTCTTCTTCTTTTTCTTCTTCTTCTTCTTCTTCTTCTACTTTAAATGAAAATTCGTGAGGAAACGAGTAAACACGTTCGAATAGAATCTGCGAGGGCACAGCTCGGATCTGTAGTTAGCGCTTGGTGCACGGGGATTCGCCGGTTGCAGATAAGGCCTGAATAGTTAGGGTTTGCTGTTGTCGTTGTTCAACGACAACGGATCGGTGATCTTCTGCTGTTGTTGTTGTTGCTGCTGCTGCTGCTGCTGCTGCTGCTGCTGCGTCACCTCGCTCACTGCACCGCCGCTCATCAACTTCGCGTTGTTGTTCTCCGTGTTCGATACTTTCGCGTATTCCCGTTTGCGTGGCATGTTCTCTGTCTTCACGATCGTGATGTCCGGGTTGTTCTCCAACACGGAGGTGGCTGGTTTCGGGACGGGCGTGGGCACCTCGATGTAACCGCCGCCTTCTCTTTTGATGGGCGTCGAGGTGGTCGGTGTCGCCGTGGTGGCCGCGTTCGCGTTGATTTTCTGCAGTATGTCGTTCACCGACTCGTTGTTCTCCGGTGTCTCGTTGTTACCATCGATGGCACCGGACGCCACGCTCAGGTCGCCGGCCAGCGAAATTCTGTCCGGGCCCTGCAGCGTCGACAGATAGGTGGCCAACGTGTGGACGGTCACGTTCAGGAACTCAGCTGCACGGAACAACGTGATTTCTTTTCTTCGTAGCTTGGCCAACACCTCCGCCGGCCCTGGCTCTGACCAAAAATCCCTTACTCTGTAAGACAGATTTGAAATTTTAAAATTCTCTACGTAGATTGTAGATTGACTGATTGAGAGAAAAAGATACTCCTCGAATAGAAAATAGAATAGAAAATTTAATTGGAAAAATATATCTATATAGAACTACTTGTGTACTCTTAATTTGTACGAATTTGACAAATACATAACGAGTTTTTATAAATTTCACAAATCTTTGCAGCCGAAATATGACAAATGAAAGTGAATTCCTTGGATTTTTACATCTTTCTGGGGATAAAATACTCGAAAAGAAAAGGGGAGAGGAAGAAAAAGCATAGTTGAAACACGACAACGTAAAAACGAAGCCGAACGAAAGCGGGTCGAATATACGATTTTAGTTGGCATCGCGTATTTCTCGAATTTATTCCCAAGAAAAATTTCTAATTAACTGTCAATTATACACCGCTAGATCGTGGCGTGATATTTGAAGCGAGTGAAAATATGGAAAACAGGAAAAAAAGAAAAAAGCAAATGCAACGCTTGAAGATGGGATTTCCTATAATCATCGAGCGCCTGCGCTTCCGACGCATGCGTACTAAACGTATTTACACTTAGTGGAAAAGGCCCGCCTAATATAAATGCAACTCGACTTGAAAATCGCGTGTGAAAAAGAAAACAAATAATGCTTCATCCAGGAAAAAAATCTCACGTTAAGATATTGATGCTTATAAGAAATCTTGCCTTTGGAGCCACACGAAGCGATAGTAAATCTCTCGACTATATAAGATGAGCATGGATCTATATAAGGTGAGCAAGGATTCCTAATCCTTTGAGTGTTTAATCTAAAAATAGATTAAAGATGATACTAGAGTATCGTACAGATAATGAAATAATTCAAGATGCTTAAAAAGAATAAGATGCAACAATACATTAAACGTATGTAATATATATTTTAAAGATGAGTATATATCGTTACACGTTCCTCGTTTTTAGACTTTTAGTATAACTTTGATAGACGCACCTTTGCGCGCGTTTTGTTATCTTCACTTAACACATCTTGCGTACACGTTTAAAATTGCGAATCTCTAGTCTAAACGTGATACACAGCACGACACGGTCGTAAAACAGAGGAGAAGGCAATAAGTAGTAACCAGTCGCGACAAAGGCAATCAAAAAGCGACCAACCGCCGTGTCGTCGGTTGCAAATCTAGTTTCTATTACCTATACGGATGTTTAAGGCAACCATAACTGTCGCGATATCTGCCATAGAGTGTTCCGTAAGACACGCCAAGTATCTCAGCGGCGGTCTTCATTTCCAGTTCTTTGCTCTTAATGGCGTCCATAACGCGTCGCGTGAACGGCTCCTCCCAGAACTCTTGGCGGCGTCCCGTCGTCAGGTAATCGTTCATCTTCACGACGTCTCGGAATTGTTCAGGGATCGATGGATTCGTGGCGTTGGAATTCGAGGGTGTGGTAGGCGCTGCAGCAAAATCAAATCACACTTAGATTCCTCGTGCCTGGCGAAACAATAGGTCGCACAGTGTAAATAATCAATCCACAATTGGACAAAATTCGCGATGGGTGACCTTGTTGCATTTGTCAATCGACATACACACACAGTGTCAAATAAGACGATGTATTGTATCAAATTGAACAATCACTTGTCAAATGTAACTTAAAGAAGAGACCCTTTTCAGCAACTCGCGACAAGAGTTTAGAAATCTCACAACAGTCACCAAACAATATTTTGCCCAGCTAAATTTCAATGAATTTACATTTACGTAAATGTACAATACATATTTGTACACACGTATCATAGAGAATGAACCGCGAGTACGTTCGTTATCGTCCAGAGTAGCTACACGCCTAATAGACGACTAGATTTTGTTCGATCGACCAAGTCACGTACCTTTCTTTTCCTGGTCGGATGCGCTGTCATCCTTCGACATGTACGATAGCTGCAAAGTACGACGATACACAGTGCTTGTTAAAATATCATCGTAGGGCGTTTTAACCGAAGCGATCGTAGACGGAAGCAAAGCGGAAAGAAGCTGTTTCTTACCATCGGCAGTGGAGTTTCGTTATTTTCGTTCATCATCATCTCGTCGTCCCAACTCTCGTGGTCACCGCCCTCGCTCATCATTTCCTCCTGGGAAATCGAGAATATTTGAGATACACGCGTCAAACAGTGGAAACCTACGCCTTGTGCAACTGTCGATTGCGATCGATGGGACGGAGAGATTAATCCAGGCACGACTCGATCTTTTTGCAATGTATTGGTTTCACTTGAAGTATGCGTTGAACATGTTAATTGAATTATGATATTATTGTTGATTCTCAACTGCTGAGACGAGTATATTTTCTTTTATGTATTTAATATTTTTCTCATCTTGACAAACGAATCAAAATTAAATATATACATGTATATTTTTATGTTTAATAAATTTTAATTTTACCACTTTCTATATATATATATATATATATATATATATATAGAAAAAGGAAAGATGTATATATTTATAAAAAGAGAAAGATATCTAAAGAGCGAGAAGGACAAGTTGACGTACATTTCCGGTAATACATGTAATCTTGGGTGTGAAAACGTCGTGTGCCGAGGGTGGATCGTCCAGAGGCGGACGCCCTCTGCGTCTTTGCTTCGGCGGTGGCGGCTCGTCGGCATCGCCTTCCCTGAGGACCGTCTCGACACCTGGAGTCGCCGCACCGGGACTGTGACCGCTGTTTCCTAGATCATTTTGCGTGGAATCGCTACGCCAGCTCACCTCGGCCAGCCCCTTGATATGCAAATCCTCCGCGGTTTTCAACAGGGACGACAATCTCGTCTGAAACATCCACGCATCACGATTTTTAATCAACCTGGAAAACAGAAACGAACCTTTCAAAAGACACGCTGCTCGTATATTTTCTTCTCTTTGACGGAGAGCGCACTAAGCTGCTCTTTGTCGTTTAACCCTTTCAGACGTTGCCAGCGTCGGAGGTTTCTCGTCTTTGATTTCGAATTCGAGCTCCAATTCGTGGAATCTCCAATCAACACCTTAACTGTCGAATAAAATTGAACAGATTGTCCCTAAAGTAGCACTTTGTTTTTTCTTTCTATCACTGAAAGTGAGATTTTAGCGGGGGTAACCCAGAAAATGCAACGCTGATGCAACGAAAATTAGCGATTGGTTGATTTGGGTCACGTGATTCGCGAGGAGGCGTGGGGTAGACCTCGAGTGGGAGTGGCGTTGTCTGGTACTGAGCGATCGCGCCTGTAATGTGGTACAAGTCGTGCAGTTTCTTTTTTTTTAACAAGTTGATCGAATAATTGTAAACAGTGAGAAACAGGATTGTATTTCCTATCGTTGACGTACAGCGTGAAACACATTTTGTATCCCACACTTCAAACACTTTCTGAATTTTCCTATTGACCACTCGTCTTCTCCATCGGATCGAGAACTTCAGAAATTTCAAGGCTCGAGATTAATCAAGACTTTCGAGACTCGGGATCAACGGAAAACTTTCGAGTACTTAAACGATCTCTCTCGGTAAACTCTCGGAAGATATTCAAGACCCCCTTCTTCCCCTTTTCGCTCGTTCTCCTAAAATCTGGCACTTTCTGAAACGCCCTTGTACATAAATATGGGCGAAATAAAGAGAATCGAAATTCGCGTAGAAGAAGAACGGTAGACGTACATAGGTAGATACCCCCCGACTAATCAAGGTAAGTAGAGTTGCCTCTCGTTTCGGTCGACATTAAGCCCGAGTGGTTTAACCATTCCTGGCAAGAGTTACGGGCCAAGCCGGCGAGCAATATTTTTAACCGATCCGCTTTCAATATTTCCACCGTGCTGCCAGGCAACGAGCATAAATGGTATAATATACGAAACACGTCGTTTCGGCGTTTTTTGGCACGAGTTCCCCCCACCCTCGTGTTCTCGTCTTCTCGTACATCCAGCGACAGAGGTCCACACACGCGGGGGGGAAAATCGAACGCGAGTAAGAAACTCGCGAAGCTAAGCAAATCTAATTACCTCTGTTCCGTTCGTTTTGGAAAGAGTTCTGGCAAGGGAAGGGAGAGCGATCGCGAGGGAAAAATTAGTAATTCCATTAATTCCGGGGGCCGGTTTTAATTTCCCCGGCTGGGGAGCACGAATCTGTTCGATCAAAAACTGGGATTCGAGGCAGCGAATAATGAATCGGATTGTCGGCGGCTACGCGCGACGGAGGGGAGGGAAAAATCCGATATTCGATCTTGGCTTGCTCGATTCAGATTCGAATTCTTGGATACCGCTCGTTCGGTGTAGATCTGAATATTCGAACGTATCCGAATGTGCGCGAGTCAAGGGTGAAACGCAGAAATGCGCGCGGCGAGAAAATATACAGCGCGGAATAATAATTGAAACGCTGAGCGTAATTTTATCGAAAGGTTAATATCTTTATTTCCACGACGGACCAACTCTTTTCCCGCTGCCCCTAATTTTCCGCATTTTGTTACGACCGTTCATTCGAGAACAAAATTTCTAACGAATGATAATCGACACTTTGTGAAATTCGCGCGAATGCGATTAAAAACACGCGCTTCGATCCCTATCGATATCTCAACGTACTTAAACCGACGTGGCCTGTGGAAAATGAAATTAATTCTCAGCCACCTTCGATCATTGCCGTTTTATTTCTGCTGATTGACATTAGCCAGCCTATTTACTCTGCGCGTTATAATTAAATTAAATTAAAAAGATCCCTTTGAATCGTGTTTTACACACTCGCGATAATTTGCGCGTTAAGAGCCGTTTAACGCAAGAGCGAATGTAGATGAAAAAAAGGAGAAGAAAGGGAGAAATAATAACGAGGGATGAAGTGAAAAATTTCGTAAAATATGATAATATTTACAAAGAAGCTACGTGCCCTTTTGCACGAACCCATTGCAAAGCTACGCGCTCACGCGGTTTACGCTTCTGCGCGAAACGGAACGGAGATTAAATTTTCAAAGTGTGGCGTTGCGCTAAACAAATTGCAAAAAAATCGACTTGCACACCACCGCCGCGTTAAAACGGCTCATGAAACGCGTTCGTTCAAAGTATTTTCCAGCAACGTTTCCAGCAGTAATTTCTATTTTCTAAATTGCGTTTCGAGAATTGTTTGAAATTCGCGCGAAAGTTTCTCCCTTTCGTCCGGCTCGAGTCCACGACCGTACAGTACCGTCGTCGTCTATCGGCTAAGAAAAGAGACGTTATTCGGATCCGTATCGTCGCGCCGGTGCCAGAGATAAAAACGCGCCAGAGTGTCGCTCGGACGAGAATCGGATTCAGGTTGAGGAAAGAGGATATACCCGAGAGCGTTAGAACGGCAGCCCCCGCTTGGATTCCCGCGTTCTTCCGTGTTTCTACTTCGTGACCAGGCACAGCCGCGAGAGTGCTTTCTCCATCGTCGCCGCGCGTTCGTTTCCCGCCTGCGAAAAATCCGGCTCCGGTGAAAATCTGCGCGCCGACGTCTCGAGCCGCGGCCGGCATCGATTCGCGGCCGGACTCGCGCGCTCGGTGTAAAAAGAGCTTTCGAGCGCTCGATCGGATTCGAGGCGGAGGACGGAGGGGAGGGGACGCGTACACGTGGTTTTTCAGCGGCACGCGAGCCGAAACGAAAGCGGGGAAAACGCAGGCCGCCTATGGTGGGTGACGGTCGTTTCTGAAATACACATTATTCGCTGCCCCGGAGACGCTGACCCACATAGGCATTTTTCCAATTCCGTTCGCGGCTGATAGAAAGCCACGCGGAGAGCCGTTTGTGTAGAAAGTTCTCACATTATTTAGCGTTCCCTCGTTCGAATTCTCTCGGCTCGGCTCCACTTTTCTTGGCTGCTCTCTTTGAAATTTTGGCCGAGTTTTTCGCTTAAGTTTTTTTATTTTAAGTTTTTTTAAATCGTCTCCTTTTGTTAAATCTTTTTGTTAATACGTTCACCGTGTCATCGTGTTCCATTTCAGAAAACGATTAGAAGAAACAATTAGATAATTAATTCGCGAGGAGAGAAAGAAGGAAGGAGAAAAGAAGGCGCTGCTCCACTATGAAAATTAGATGCTCCCTGCCTATGGGCGAATCGCGTTGAAACGAACGAGCACCGAAGCTCGATAATTTGCGTCACGGCTCTATAAGCCGGCCAGCTCGTAGATAATTAAAACAACGCGACGCAACGTATGCGGCGTGCCAAAGTGGAAGCGAGTATGTCAATGCACACACACACCACACACGCGCGCGCGCGCGCTTATTGGCTCTACACCATGGCCAGTTATATCGTCTTCTTTTCTTTTCTTTTCTTTTCTTTTTTCCCAGGGAGGAAATAAACGATTGTCAACCAATGCCGTTTTCCTGTTTCTTGTGGAGCGCGGTACGCCACCGCGCGGAACGTTAAGACAGAATCGAAAACCATCGGGAGGCAAAAACTCGCTCGGTGGTTAATTAGGCGCAGCGTCGTAACGAGACTATCGATTCGATTTTCATCGCCGACGGTTTTCATCGCCGGCGACGACAAAGCGGAAGGGCGCCTCCTCGCTTTTGTTCGATTAGCCCCGCGAACGGGTGAAGAAGACGAGAGAAAGAGGAACGATCGACCGTGGCTGCAAAACAAATTGCATCGTCGCCATCGAGGCGATTTTTGCTGCTGAGATTAATGGGAAGTTCGGGCTGCTTTGAAGCGGCGGCACGCTTCCGAACCTCCAACGGCAAAGAGTCTTCAATTATTAATAAATTGAGGCCAGCAGCCGCGTTCTTTGCCCCCTCCACCCCCCCCCCCCCTCCTCCGCCACGCAAGTGCCCCTCGTAAATGTCCACGATGTAAATAAGTCGCTGTAAAAGAGACCGTGGGTTTCCTTGTTTCTTCAATCAGTTTTCGTTTCTTCGGAAACGTTCTGTCTCACAGTTGAGATCGGTCGAGTTGTAAATTTAAAGATATACGGTCGTGTACATTCACAGCTACGAAATTCGGTCTGTGGGCTCGTTTTCATTTGGCGGGGGAAAAAATTTCGAGAAAACGGCTCACAAATTGGCTTAACTTTAACAGATGGGTTACTTTCTCTGTTTCTTTTCTACGTTCCAATTGGAGGGAATTAACGGAGAACGTCGGACGGGAGAGGTTGTTAAATTACTCACGTGATCAATGTTGATCTCTCCCTTGTACATAAACTCGACCAGTACTTTGATGTCCGAGAACTTGACGTCCCGCATTATGACGATCGGGTCTTTCTCCTCGTACTGGGACAGGATCGTGTCGAAGTACGTGCTGCATGCCGATAGAACCACCTGCGAGAAACAAAAAGCGAGAGGGCGCGTTAATGAAGGGATCCGTCGAGAGTTTCGACGCTTGCAAATCAACCATTAAGCCGGGCGAAACCGGTTACGCGCGGGGGAACGTGACCGACAAACGCGTCCTTGACAAATATTCGAGTTCAATGGACAGGAGGATATCAAGAATATCGAGGAAATTAAGGCCCGCAACGGAAAGTTAATTCGCAGGTCCGGGGCGAGGGGCACGCGACGCCACGTCGCTCTTTATTAATTACCCCGAAAAAACTGCCTCTGTTATTCGAACCGAATCCGCAGATGCACACGCTCGCAGGGACGTGTTCGGGCGTACACGCGTAGCGTACTTAGAGATAAGTGGACTTTGCATTTCTGTCTATTTAGATATAGGTGAAAGTTATATATTTTATCTTTTAACAACGAGACTACGAGAAGAGGACTCTGCAGTAGTTTCGAACGAGTTAAATTAATCAAAGTTGTAACGATTGTTCAAAGATTTTTATGCCCAATTATATTTATCCCCGATTGTATAAATTTATTATTACAACTCTCGCGAGTGTGACAAATGTACGTATAAATTTCCTTAATGCTCCAAAGATTAGAGTAATCGTCACGTTTCGCTCGAAAGCAGCGGGCTATCTTAATGCTTGCTTAAACACTACGGACGACTGCTACTTAAACTCGAATTCGCGCAATGTTACAACAAGATGTTATTCGTGTAACTTGTTGGAAAATCATCTTGTTGTCATATATATAGCGAAGTCTCGCCTGTGCACTCACCTATTTATAGCTGGACAAGTTGCACTAACAGGTTATAAAAGCACGTTGCCACGGCTCGAGATACGCGGACACGCGCCCGGCGCGAACGCGCGACGACAGCGACGAACAGATCGCGGCGATGATCAAATTCTTTACGCGGCACTTCCGAACATTGTCGATAAAATATGTATTTCCGCTTCGACGCCCGAGAGAGGCCAGCTACCCGCGCGCAGATCTGTCATGAAAGTCAATGAAGCACTCGAACGAACGAGGCTGTCTCTCTCTCTCTCTCTCTCTCTCTCTCTCTCTCTCTCTCTCGTTCCCCGACCGCTGTGATTCTTTTCTCTTATCGCGGAAAGCTTGTTACGCACACTCGTCGAATTTGTAGATTAAAAAAAAAAAAAAGAGAAAAAAAAGAAAAAAAAAAGGTCTCTGTTCGACCCAACTTGAAATTAAAATCAGAGTCAGAGACCGAACTCGATCGAACGCCGATTTCCCCGCCGATCGAGGTGAAAACAGCGGCAGGCGAGTCGTGGCGGCTGTGGCGAACTGGAGCGATCTTAATAGACGAAACCGAGTCGAAAGGGAGCCGCGTTAAATTGAATCGAATCGATACGAGGAAAGCGCTCGAGAAACCTGAAACACCGATGGATTTAGGTCAAACGCAGATCGGTTTAGACACGGAACTAACCTGCCCAATTCGGTTCAAGATCGATTCCCCGCCGGGGGCCCGGTGTGGAACCGGCTTAAAGGACGAGCACCGAGCTAAAGAACGGCCTCGCGCGCGCCTACGTATTTAACACCGTCCAACAACCGGTATTTCCGTCAATCGTGATTTTATTTTGCTGACACGTCGTTTATAAATAACGCGTCCGCCGATCCTCCCGTCGGTTATCCTGTTTACTTGCTCGATCGTAATATCCCTCCCCCCTCCCGCTCGGCCCCTCCTCCGCGACTCCCCGCCCCGACGCTGCTCCTTTGCTACTTTTTACGTTGATCTGGTTATCGCGAAATAGAGAAGATATAATCTCGCAAGCGACACGCACCGCTTGGAAAATTTATTTGCCAGTTTCAATTTAAAAGATCCCCGAGCCGTCCGCGTTTTTCGTTCGAACGGGCAACGTAACGAATGGGGCCGCTTAGTTCCGAAAGATATCGATATATAGACGCACGCGTATATGTGTGTATATGTATGTATATGTATATATATATATATATATGTTATGTATCTCGGCCATTATGTTGAATATAAATTGTTTTCAATCTGCGGGAAATTTATTGCCCTCGCTGCCGTTCATTAGCTTGTTTGTTGTCCGAGATTAAACCGAGTATAAGTGTGTCTGTGTGTGTGTGTGTGTGTATCGTTTTCCATTCTGTGACGATGTAAACCGGAGCCGGGGTTAGGTTAGGTTAGCTTGTCAGCTATCGTTCGACACTTCCGCAGCTATCGCGCCCCCCTCCTCCTTCGCCAGCGAGTTTTCCCGCGGATGTTAAGGAATCGATGCTCCTTCGATTTTTAGGGTTCCAAAGGGACGTACGCGTATTACACTCGGATGCAACAAGTCACGGATACGTTATCTCTGCAACTTCTTCCAAACGCTTTCGTTCGAAATTTGACTCGACACTCTGATCACCTTGGGTGAATCAAAACCCGATGAAATTTACCCTGGGTTCCTAAAATTTCAATTAGATCGTTGATTAATCTCGCCAGGAGATTTACAAAAATTAAAATTAAAATATTAATACTTAGTTTGCACGTTACACGTCTCTACGGCGGAGAGACTCGATACGAATGGAATTGACGATCCAACTCCCAAACTGTTCTCAATGATCCACCGTCGTTCAATTCGTTTCGATCAACGAGTGCAACGACGAAACGTTAAGTTTCGTAAAATTTACGTTTGATTTTCCGCCCGAGGGAGAAAGAAACGCGCAGAACTCGCGACGGAGGGGCTGAAACGAATAATTTCCAACGAAAGCGAGGAATTACTCCGAATCTGTTCTTTACTCGATCGCACGTTCTAATTGTCTACCCGTACGGGACACACGAGCGTACGCGATTTTTCCTCCGTCGAATTTGCATTTTATTTCGCGAAAACGTAAACCCACCCGTAAATCGTGTCACCCCGTGCCCCCTCCTCTCCCCTCTCTCTTTTTCTCACTGTCTTTCCCCGCTCGTTTCTCTCTCTTTGTCGCTCGAACCTGGTTTCTATCGACTCTCTCGCTCCCTCCCTCTCTCCTTCACTCGTACAGCAGAGCGTTCGCGTAATTCCTTGAAAATTATTCCGCGGAACAACAATAGAATTTTACATGCAAATAAAAAGAGGCAACTGAATACGTATTAATTCGTACCACGGTATTGTTGGGTCGCGAACAGCCCCCCTCTCCCTTCATTTTCCTTGCGAATTATTTATCCCTTAACCCTTTAAACGGGGGCTACAGCAGCGAAAGAAAGAAAAAGTTGCCACGAATTCTTTCCCTCGCTTTTTCGCCATTTTTTTCTCCCTCCTCCTGCCCCCCCCCCCCCCTCCCCCTTCCTCCGTTTGTTTGCTTTTTCTTTTTCTGTTTTTATTTTTTGTTTGTTTTCTTCTTTTCTTCTTTTTTTCTTTTTTTTTTTTTCTCTGTTCGCGAAAACAAACGCTCGCCAGCTACGGGTCGCATTATCGTTAGAGGCGGCCGTGTATTATCGAAAACGTTGGCCCACCCTGACAATCCCCCCCCCACCGGTGTATCAAATCGTCCGATTTTTCACAAACGCGGCCCCGAAACAATTCAACCAATTGCAAACGTCGAATTTGATTGCCGGTTACAGAAAGAACGTCGGATATTGCGCTTTTCCCTGGAAATAATTGCTCAGTTAAAGCGTTAATCGTTTCATACATCAAACAATTTTCCGTCAAAAGGAACCTCGGAATATATCCTGGCCGGGCTCTTTGAAAATTGTCATTGCAACATTGATCACTCCACACGCGCGCAAATCGTTTTTAATCATAACGAGCATCAAATATCCTATTATTCTCGGGACTCGGGGCGGGGGGCGGGGGGAGAGAGGGAGAGAGAGGGGGAGCAAGAGGAGGAGGAGGAGGGGGAAAAAATATCATTTTGTTCCGGTTATAACGAGAAACGAAAAGCGTATAAACCAAAAATATTTCGTCCTGCGGTGCACGCATGCGTTCCCGGACAATTAATTATTTCGTGCCGAAGGATATGGAAATTCGTTTCTTCCCGGTGTGATCGTTACACCGTGCACCGATACGTCGCGATCGTTGCAACTTTATCTGGAAGACTTGCTTTGTGGAAATTTACTGAAATCGCTAATGCACGACTTTGCGTTAGGTAGATTAGGGAGCACTGAGTAATAGCAACGGTGGACGAGATAAGAGCAGACGGATATTAGCGAATCGATAAGTTACGATTCTTTTGTAATTTTGTGTCGAGTAAGATGATCGGACAAGCCGAAGATTACCGAGGGAAGAACACGATAAGCCGCATCTTCCACGTTTCACCGTTTGAAAGTGCAGTGCAGCCATCACTGTTATCACATCCTCTCTGTTCTCCTCCGGCTTCTCGAAAGTAAACTCTTGATCTTGACTTTTAGTTATTATTATTTCACGTTCAAGTGTCCCTTTTCTCAGGCGTGACGACGAAGAATTGAATCACGTTGCGCGATTTCCAAAACTTGTTACTCCCGCTCAAAATGATCTGTCGATATTGGTAGTTTGAAATTTTGCTGATCAATCGCATTAATTTACCATTTACGTTGTAATTTGCTTCAACTGCTGGATATATTATGGACGACCGTGATAATTTTCATTACGTTGTCAAAATTGTTATTCGGATCAACGCGTAGCGTAGGCAGAGGTTCTAGGAATTGAACGTGTTTGCATTGGCTGGTCCGTTTTATTTTTCAAGAACACGTAGCACACTTTTGCTCTGATTTAACGGCGTCGACGCAGTCCTCAAATCTCAAATTACCAAAATTCGGGATATTTAATTTTACTTCGTACCGCTGGTATTCTCCGTGGCCGAGTTTACCGTGGACGAGATCGAGTTAAATTGAACGCGTATTCCAAAACTTGATCGTTTAAACTCCTAAATTGTTCCCGCCTCTAATTAAGAATTTAATTTACTGTCACTAATTGGCCGGGCGATACTGCCAACAAACAGGAAGTCGAAAGTACTTGAACATCGTAGAAAGGGAATAATACGCGAGTCGAGTGATATTAACTACCCGACTCTTTTTAAGAACACGTTGAAACAGGGACCAGATTCCTTCTGGACTTGCATCCAGAAAAAGAAGAAGAAGAAGCGGTTCTCGCGGCGAGAAGCTGGTAGCACTACAAAAGAATGTTGCAGAGTCTCGAGAAGAAGAGGAGAAGAGGACGCGAAACATCTGGAAGCAGTCGGTCGGTCGGTCGGTCGGTCCCGTGGACGGAGCGCGCCGCGCCGCGAGAGCGTATCGCGATCGCGGAAGAATGGTTTCCCATGGAGGAGAGAAGGTACTCTCTCACAGGTACGAAAGAGTGTCTGACTCTCTACCGGCCCCGCCCAGTCAATAGCCTGAATATTTAATGTTAGAAGTTCCGTATTGATTTTCGCGATTTTTACGTCTCCGCAAATAAGGCCGTAAAAGACCTTGCGCCGCCCCGTGTCTGTTTCTTACTCTGCGTGTACCTGTACACACACACACGCACACGCGCACACACGCGTGTGTACAAACCGTCAAACCTACACGCTCGCAAACGTTCGCACAATGTACGCGTACGTATATTTTATACTTACGTATAAACGCATCTGCACGAGCACACGAAGCAGATCAAGTGGGGGGAGAGAAAAAGAGAGAGGAAGAGAGAGAGAAAGACGCGCGTTACTTTTCAGTGCCAGCTATATAACGCTTTTTATTATGCCGGGCCGCTTTTATGGGGAAATACTGCGATGAAAAAAGAGGAAGACGTCGAGACGCGCGGGGGAGGAAGGAAAGGGCAGAAGAAGAAAGAAATTGCACTGCCCGGGTTTCATATCGAGTCATTACGATCCCCGGGCACTTTCAACCCCCTTCCCTCCTCTCCCGCAGCGTCCCGACGTCGAACCCGCGCCTACCCACCCCACACACCCACCCATCCCCCGGTTGCAGACCCCTCCTTACCCACCCCTCCTTTCCACCTCGTCCCTCTTCTCGCCCCCTCCCTCTCACCTCACTTCCGCCACCCACGACGTCTTCTCTGACATTAAACTTTTTATCGTGCATAACGGGGTGCTTCGTCTTTCGCCCGGGAATATAAAAAAAAAAAAAAAAAAAAAGAAAAGGAAAAAGAAGAAGGAAGAAAAAGAAAAAAGGGGGAAAAAATAGCAATAAAAAATAGAGGAAAGAAAGAGAAAAGGAGAGAGAGAGAGAGAGAGTGGGAGGGTGGGAGGTTGGGAGGGAGGAGGACGAGTGGGTTGCGAGGAGAAAAGGAGGAGGAGGAGGAGGAGGAGGAGGAAGAGATGGAGGTGGAGAAGGGTGGTGGTATGAAAGAGGAGGACGAAAGGAGGATATAAATGGACGGGGCCGATGGTGAGCGACCCCTTCCTCGGAGACGGGGGTGCGCCGCGTCGAATTTGTCGATTCGCCGGTTTTCTCTCCCCCGGCGTAAAAGCTTGGCAGACGCAATCGATTGTACCTACGTGTGCACACCCCCTGTTCGGGCGGGGGGATGGGGGTGGAGGTGGGTGGACGAGGGAGGTTGACGCGGACCCGACCGAGGGGGTGGTGGTGGTGGCAAAGAAGCACGGAGTGATAGGCGACGTATCGTTGTTGTTGTTAACGCTGCCTTACGGTTATTTATTGATATGCGCGGCCTCGTTTGCCCTGCTGCAATAACGCCACGTCGGCACGAGCCACGGCCCGCCCGTCCGCCCGTGCGCTCGTCGTCTCTCCTCGCGATCGTTGCCGGATTTTTGACCCCTTTAGTTCGTTTTGCCTTTAGCCGGCTCGGCCGCGAGGAGCCGTTCGTTCCGCGAGGGAACGTCGGCGTGTGTAGGTTCTTGTTCTCGACTTGGACAGGTGGAGAGACAGAGGGTTTTCGACTCGATGGGATGCAGTTCGGCTTTTGTTTCTCTCTTTTTGGGAGCGGCGGCGGTGCTTCGGAGACTTTAACGCCTCGTTTGAAACGAAGGGGGAGATGGCCCTGTTTTGCGAAAAATAAACAACAGGGCGGACGACTCTCGTCTCCCGTAATTTGAACTCCGAACCGTTGACCTGTCTGATCTTCGATTTGAGCCTGGAGACGCACGAAGGCCAGAGTGGTTGAAACGATCTTGAGAAAATTTTGGAAGCAACTTTGAACAGGGATGATTTTTCGAAAGAGTACACGGTGGAGTCTGAACTCTTGTCTGAACTCTTATCTTTCGACTGTCCTACACTCTAACGCTTGATATTTTATCAAGAGTTAACGAAGCGTAACAAAACGACGAATTTGTAGAAAGTAAAAAGATAGACGCACCAAATATGTAAATAAATTTCGGTTCATTGACTCCTTATCTCGCTTACGAACGAGCAACTGTAAAAATAACATTTGACCGTCGTTCCCGCGCATCTTTCCACTTTTTCCAACAAACTAACGAACAAAGTAGAAACCGGGCTTTTTGAAACACACGCGTTTATCGTGTTCCTTGATTGGCAGTTGAAACTAAAGTAATATCGAGAAAGCGAAGGTCCCCATCTGCGGCTCGTTCATTGTCATTACCAACGACGGGAAAAAAAGAAAGAAAAAGAAAAAAATACTAAACTACGAACGCTGTTTCACCGTGTAATCCGTATTATTTCCGTTTAACGTCTGAGAAAGCGTAACCAGGAACGTTTTCTACTTTTGACGTGCGCGTTGCAAGCACGTGGCGAACGAGTCGACCGATTCTTCGACGAGCGCCACTCCGATCGACCTCGTCGAACTTCGGCGCTGCGATCTCGCATCGGTGACCGCTGCACGATTCGTCGCGTTTATACTTTTAATTGTACAATTAAAGCATAATCGCGACGATCGCACGTCATCGTTATTTCCCACGCAAGATGAACTTTCGTTTATGTGCAATAAACGCGCAGGGAATACCTACGTGTACACGTGCATGTCCGTTTCGCGTTCGTAACGCGACTGTTCGTTTATCGATCCGTTTGCGAATGTAATTCCCTCGGACTTTGTCTCTGTTTCTCTTACGTCTTTCAAGGATAGAAACTAGTTCAATTCGGCCGTACATTGCAATTGAGGCAATGCAGAATTCATTCCTTACTATTTGTTTAATCTATTTATTCGTGTAATCCAGCTCGCCGATTTTTTGCACATCTTGTAACAAAATGTTTCGTCTGTGTTCTCCGCGATTGTGCGTTGTACGTCCTCGCGTGAAGGTACGTAAATAAAATTGATTTAATTAAGTCAAACAATATGTCGGAATTGATCGAAACAACCGCGCTGCGTCACGCAACGACGAAAATCTCCCGTCTGTCTGTGCGTCGAGCACAAACGTTCTACCAAACATCGTCCAACCCTCGAATACCGCGGAACGACGAACAACGAGAACCGAAGAAGGAACCCTCCGGTCGCTCGGAGAAGACGCAGTTTTTTGATCGAGCGACGAAACGTGGCGCACGGACGTAAGGGGGCCCTCGCTACGAAGTTCATTAGAAAAACGAGATTACCGGCCTCTGCCTGTAGTTACGTAATTCGATCGATAGTTCAGGCGTTTCCCATTTCTGGCGACCGACGACGAACAGAAGCAAAAAGGGGGAGGGACAGCGCCGGAGAAAAAGCAGAGACAGAAGGGTCAAAAAAGAAGAAGAAGAGGAAAAAAAAAGAAAATTTATGGCGGTGACGTAGGGTGGCCTTGAAAAAGGGATTCGCGGCCGAAAAAGAATCGAATCGCGCGAGACCACGCGACGACTTTCGTTTTTTAAGGTCTTTAATACGTGTTGAAGCGACGATGCATGCATCCACCCTTGAATTGGGGTTAGGGAAAGAGAAAGAGGGAGAGGAAAAAACTGTACAAACTGCCTTTGAAAATCAAATTATTCGGATTATCACCAATGACTTTCGAAACTAATCTTGCGTCTCGTTAACCGAGTCTGTAACCGAGCGCGTCCCGAAGTTGGCAGGATTTTTACAAAACGAGGCGAACGATCTAAGCAAGTTGCCCGAGTTGCTGTCGAACTTTTTGGAGGGAGAAATAATAAGGGGGCAGGGGGAGGAGGAAACATGGACTGTGGACTACTTCTGCGAGAGTCGAAATTCATAACGAGATGTACACGAGACTTGTGATATTTCATTCTCAAGTATTACAGAGAGAGAGAGAGAGATATCGAAACTTACGCAACTGTTACGGAAGAAGGCCTTACGATATTTGTATTATTACGTAGGTACGTACGAGTAAATGGCTAAATTCGATTATTCTTGCTGTTGATAATGCAACGGTACAGAATTTTAAGTGAAATTGTGCAAATATATCGGAAAATATATATGAAATATCGCGATGAAAATTTTAAAGATTTAAATATTAGAGGCAAGTTGAACTAAAAATTGAAAGACAAATTCAAGCGTGTTCCATGAATATCTTAAGAGGAAAATAAATATGTAGAAATTTGCGTCCTCGTCGAGGATTAAACGAACGAAGGAGATGTTAAATTTATACGAACAAAGATGTTAATTCCAAAGAAGAAAGAATGAGGATGAACTCGGACGTGAGCTCGACTGATTACAGAGTCGGATAATGGACAGATTTGTTCACATTAAGCCTTTCGCTATGAAGAACGTACGTATGTATCAAATAATCGTTTGCCACGCATTATTGATAATCGTAATTTTTAATTTACCCCAATCTAACCTGCTTCGACTTGAACCGCCAAAAGCGATTTCTCGAGGTTATCAAACTCTTTTTTACGAGATCTAATTTTTTTTCAATCCCTCTTAGGAAACACGTGACAAATAACTCGAAATCATTGCTTAATATCGTCGATATTATAAATAACAAGCAACAGAATCCGTTGTCGTTCAACAAAAGCTTTCAGCCAAAACGTAGTTAGCTAGTAACCCAAAAATAGACGTAGACAGAAAAGAGAGAGAAAATTGGAAAAGAGCGAGGAAATCTTGAATCAAATTCAAGCTCGTTCAAGACGCTGAAAGCGATCGCGGAGTAAGGTCGATGACACTGGAGAGCCAACCGACTGTCGTTTACATTAACGCAAGGCAGATTCTGCTGGCAAAATAAAAAGAAGGAATCTCCTTGCGTAACATTTCACAAATAACGCGCCGCAAATGAAATTTCCATTTCAGCGGCCGATTACAGGCATATATCTCCAGAGTTCATCGTACCCCACTGATGAATGGAGAGCCGAAATTAACGAGGACCGCGAGAATTTCTGCTACTTTTTCGACTTTTCGCGGCCGTTGCGCAACAACCGGCGGATTCGGTATCAACCGAAAGGGTCGAGTTTTTCTTATCGAATCGAATGCAGCTACACGCGCGCACACATTCGGCGATCGTTAACAAACTGGCCGCCGATTGCGCGTGGAATTACGCAACCGTTTCTCCATCTCGACAAAAATCGAAACGAGACACGCGAACGCGCGTAAAAACTGGCCCCAGTGAACAGTTTCAGCGAGATGTTAACGAGATATCGGGCGATTGTCCGGAAAGTTCGTGCCGAACTTTTGAAGGAAAATTGAAACGCAGAAGATTCAAATTTTAGCATATTAGATTTAATTTATGTTAAATTGGCGCAAACTTTCCGGATAACCTCAATATCTCTATAACCTAACCTAAACCTAACCTAAACCTAACCTAAACCTAACCTAAACCTAACCTAAACCTAACCTAAACCTAACCTAAACCTAACCTAAACCTAACCTGAACCTAACCTAAACCCAATATTTCCAACTGGCGGCTACATTCTGAAAGAGCCGGCGGTGGTGCTCTTTCGATTGTCAGATCCGCGCGCGGCTGCGTTACAAATCCGCCCGTGGTAATCCACAGCTGTAACGCGAGGACCAACTGTTGGCATGAAAGCGTGGTACGACAGTGTTCTAGGTCGCGAAAGAGAGAGAGAGAGAAGGATCGCGATAGCAACCGGGCGAACAAATTCTGAGAAAGCGGCCAACCGTGAAGGCCAGGGCCGTGACAGACGCGAGCGGGTAAAATTTTCGAATTTTCACCGTTACGGCTCCTCCGGCGCGAAAGTGCGCGAACGCGCGGCGAGTCTCTCTGTGACGAAGGAAAGGGAAAGGCCACGAGGCTGAGAGAAGGGAGAAATAAAGCGCGAGAGGGAGAGAGAGAGAGAGAGAGAGAGAGTGAGGATGGCGGAGGGTCACGACGACAAAAGGGACAATACGGCGAATAGAGAGAGAGAGAGAGAGAGAGGGAAGAAAGACACAGTGTAGCGGAGGCGAATAAAAGCAAAGTGAAAAAGAGATAATGAGAAACAGCGTGCTTAGAACGAAAGGTGGAAGCGGAGGAAGCAGGGGAGGAGGAGGGGGAGGGGAGGGTGGAAATAGAGCCGCAGCGAGGGGGAGAGAAAAAGAGAAAAAGAGGGAGAGGCAAAGTCAAAGAGGAACGTGGGAAGGGTAGGAAGAGGGAAGAAAAAGGGGGAAAAAAATAGAAAAATTAGGAGGGCAGAAAGGAGAGGGCGAAGGAAGATTGAAGCGGAAAGAGGGGGGGGGCAGGCAGGGGAGCGGAGAATTGACGACGAGGGAGAGAAAGAAAAAAGAAATGAAAAAATAAAAAAGGAGACACACAGAGTGCGGGTAGATAGGGTGCGAGCGGGAAAGGAAGAACGGAGGGAGTCGAAAGGGAAGAAGAAGAGGGAACCGGAATCGAGAAGGAGAGAAGACAAACGAAATTGTCCGAGGTGAGCGTGTGCACGCTACAAGCGTACACCCCCGTTCAGAAGTTTTAGTGCCGGAGGTTAAGTAAACCCGAAACATCGTTTGAAAATTGCGAACGACAGTCGACGAACTTTCGTTGGATTAAAAATTGACGCTCGATAGAGACGATAAAAAGATTAAATTATTACTATAGTATATTTAATACGATTTGTTTTACGTTTTACTGCATTACCATTGTTTGTAAAGAAGACACAAATTATTCACAAGCCTACGTTCCTAATTAACGTGAATTCCACGAATAAGAGTCCTAGAAATTGACAGAGATGATGTAAAGACAATTCGTTATATTTGAATTATCATCACAATATTTTTAATATTTGATTTATTTTACGTTTTACTGTATTACCATTGTTTATAAAGACACGAATTATTCATAAGTTTCCTACGTTTCCTAATGAACGAGTTGTACGTGAATTCCACGAATAAGAATTCTAGAAATTGACAGAGATGATATAAAGACAATCAGATAATTATTAGCACAATATTTTTAAAATTTAATTTATTTTACGTTTTACTGTATTACCATTGTTTATAAAGACACGAATTATTCATAAATTTCCTACGTTCCTAATTAACGTGAATTCCACGAATAAGAGTCCTAGAAATTGACAGAGATGATGTAAAGACAATTCGTTATATTTAAATTATCACCATAGTATTTTTAATGTGATTTATTTTACTGTTTTACTGTTTTACTGTATTACTTGTTTATAAAGACTCTATATTCCTAACGAACAAAACACACAAACTCCACGAATAAGAATTCCCATAATTTTCTAACAATTTCTCGAGACCGCACAACCTCTCGACCAGCCCAGCCAATTGCGAACGAGAGTGTACGTACGTAAGCGTCACCACTTGCTCGCTGCTCGTGTGTATCACATTATGGGGCTTGCGTGTCACCATGATCGCAGTGGCGTAAGGAACGTAGCCGGCCAACAAAGTAGAACGTAGTCACGCGCTGATTTTCTAATAACACCGGCGAGATTTTCATTGATTTGTAATCGTCACGCTCGAACGGCTTAACAACCGAGGAAACGTAAGCCCCTGCTTGTTCGCGGGGATCGCTCGAGGAACAAATCGCACACGTGCGCGAACAACGTGCGCCGCGGCTCGCGTTCTCGTACGATTTCGAAAGTTTTTTGGAAAATTCGAGCAATGCGAAGGCCGATCTCGCCTGGTTCCCCGCGTTGACCTCTCTCTCTCTCTCTCTCTCTCTCTCTTCCTCTCTCCTCCGGAGGAAAAACCAACGCGAGATCCGATCCTACCGAGCGCCTTTCCAATGTTCCCGCGTAGCGCGGTACTACGCGTTTCGCTGCTCGAGTTTAATAGCCAATCGCGCGAAAGATAACGCGAAACCACGCCCCCGCGGACGAAATATTCCCGAGATGTATGATTAAACGTCAATGTATAAAGAACGCTCGCGTTTAATATAAAACCACCGCGATTGACTTCTTGAACTTTCGTTATTTGACTCGAAACCAACCCCTGCGCGCCGACGAGATCGAAGATAAATTACGATTACGACGGTTAACTCGCGGATGATGCGATCGTTGGATCACGCCAAACACGATTATTTCATTGCATTTTATATTTTATATTTTATACTTTCCGTGATGGAAGTTGCTTTTAAAATTAAATAAAAAAAGAGAAAAAATATCCGAAGTAAGACGACAGCAAGTAACTCAACTTGACAAATTCGCATCATCTTCGACGAGATGCCAGTTGCGAGTTGGAACACCTGGAAACAAGGTCTCTCTGTTTATCGGTTTGTCACGCCGCTTTGCAAATCGAGTTACAGCACGCGTAACTCGAGATTACCACCGCGCGACGTGGACGTCAAGTTCACCCCCAGAAAATTTCCCCAGCCGTGCGTATGCGCGTGTGTGCGTTAATTGTATCTCAAGTTTTCTTCCAATTGAATCTTCGTTCTCTTCAGTTTTCCAGTGTATTAAACGCAGCGCGGCGCTTTCTACTATCGCTATTCAAATGAATTCTGCTAATACCTCGGATTCCCACACCAATGCGCGGTAATTTTCGTATGGAAGTGGCACGCACGGAAATAACTGAATATTACTCCGCGAACGCGGAGAGAAACGCACCGAGGAATATTCCATGAAATATTAATCACGCGCTCGTGATATAATAATACGCGATGTGTAAACGCGGTGTATAATAAAGTAGAAAATAACTTGGTAGGAAAAAAAGAGCCAAGAGTCGATCGGTCCGCGACTCCAGCGAGAGAGACTCGCCAAACGGCTTCGAGTCGTGAGTCTGGGGCGTTCGACGAGCAACGCCGATCGGTCCCCGGATATTTGCGCGATACGAACAACCGGGTGGGACGGGAATTTTCGCGAAACGCAGTTGTGTCCGTGGGAACGGTGTGATTCGGATCGCGTGCGGGGCAAAAATTACAAGTTTCGTCGTTGCAGCGCATCGCGGAGAAAGCACGGTGGGGAGGGGGAGGGGAGGTCCCGAAGGGCCTACGAATAGGTGACGCGCCGATTGTTCGTCATCGCGAAAGTTTCATTTGCGAAATTTCCGCGTCGGAGCGTGGCTCGCGAGACGTCGAGACGGCTCGCAACAATGTAAGCGTACGCGAATGGGGGCCGAGGGAGACGAACGAGGCGAGACCTGATGAAAAATATTAAACTCCGAGACACGAGTAAAACAAATTAATCTTCTACGCCACTGTTGATGGTGGTGGAGTGAGAGAGAATTGGTCTGTCTGTGTGTGTCTCTCTGTGTGTGTATGTGTTTCGAGGGAAGAGAAGCGTGACTCAGTGTGAACGCAGACGACAAACGAGAGAGAGAGAGAGAAGATAGGGGGGGAAAAGTACTTACGCCCGTACGAAAATATCGATTATATTTTTTTTACGAGTTCACTCGCTTCAGCGGGTGTCAATTTCGTGAAACGGCCTTTTCCTTCGCCACGCGTCGCTCGTAAAATCCCATTAACACGTGCGAGAGCACTCGTCTTTCCTCTCTCTCACTCTCTCTTTCCTGCTCGTGCTTCTGCCCATCCTCTTTCTTCGTTCGCTCGGTTGTCCCGGCGCGTACCGGGAGAAAATTCGAGCGCGCGTTTTCCACCCCGAGCTTTTGAAGAATCACCCACGCGCCGATTTTGCCCGGGTGTCGGAGAGACTGGTTGCGTTTTCACTCTTTCTTTTTTTCCTCTCCCTCCCTCTCGTTATTCTTTTTTTCTTTTTCTTTCTTTTTGTTTTCTCACGCCGGTGTCACCGAATTTCGACCTCCTTTTTCTCTTCGTTTTTATTACAGGCAACGCCGCCGTTTAATGAACGCTTTGTTTACCTGCTCGTCGGTGTTAATCGAGTCTTTGTGCGCCGCGTGCTCCAAGAACGAATCTCTCGTCGAAAAAAAATCTTTCCTATTTATCCGCGCACACGCAGTGGCCGGGCTGCACGTTTCCAAACGGGAAATCACGATTTTCAATCACGATCGCGCGAATTGAAACGCGCGCTAAATTTGGATTAAAAGGATCGGCGACCTTCTCCACTACAACGGTGGATTCTGAATGTGCGAAATTTAAATTTGTATCGTTTACCGTTACCGCTGTTTTTCGTCGGATCGAAACGACAGTGTCGCTACGGCGTTACGATCGCACGTTTACGCGTGTGACGATATTTCGTATTTACGTACGTACGTGCACGTTGATGATTTTTCGGACGAGCGTCGCCGCCACGCTAGACTGTTGGAGCTCGCGGAATAAAGGCGTACCATTATTTATACAGTTAGGAAGCGGCGCGTCGTGTTTTTTAGAACACAGGATGTCCGGGTTTAACGACCCTGGCACCTGGCAACCCTTCTGCCACGGCATATAATTACCCGCGGGGCACACGGTGTGTTGTTGTAATGGTGCATCTCCTGTTTGGCGGCGGAGAACCTGAGAACCACGCGTGGAGATATCGTCGTCACGGTCGCGGACCGCGAGGAATCTCACTGTCGTTTTCTTCGCGTTTCCGCGCCGTCTTGATCGATAGACTGACCCTGATTGTCGGTCGGTTCGCGTAGTGGCCGCACGATCGAAAAAAAGAAACAGAAAAAGAAAAAGAAAGAAAAAGAAAATAAACGCAACGATCGCGATCCAGTTGCGACTGGATTCCCACACGCGACTCCCGTTGGTTGGACAGACCGCGTCGTACACACACGTTCGATCCTTTACCTTTTCCCGTCGGATCTCTCTTTGGACGATGACTTTTCACGCCGCTCCCGCTGCATTATTCGTTTCACGAGACTCGCCACGGGTCCCGAGCGTCGGAACGTCAACGAAAGCGAGCGTTATCGATCGAAGGAGCTCGAGTTAAAATACGCTTAGGTTAGGACGTTGGCCCGATTGATGGTACGCGACAGATCGCGGGATAGGTTGGGTTTCGTGACGAGTCGGGAAAATTCAGTGAACGGTAAATTTCGCATAAATGAAAAATGAATTTAACCTAGAAACTATTCGGTATCTAGCGCGAAGTATACATAGAATACGGTCTATAGATGAAAACTGCTTTTGCGAAAAAATAGGTCGCGATGCGGTTGGTTGACACGCGGTCATCCTTGAGTGTATCGCTGTTAGGCGATTGTAGCACGCGAAAGTTATCGCGGGATGTAGAATCGCGGTAATATTTCAGTTTCGTTTTGTGTCGATAGACTTTGTAGAACGACGAGTTCTCTTTTTTTAAGAGTATAAAAGAATTCGAGATTAACGGAATGATAGTCGTTGGAAAAAAGAAAACACCGGTGGTATAGTACGACTGTTCAACTATGTTTCTGTTCCATATGGTCTCAGATTGGGAAGTTATACGCGATTCACAGCAATCCACGTTAACCCCTTGCGCTGGCAACTGGTTCGCGGACCGTAACGAGTGACCGTTCTTTTGAACTCGTCGTACGATATCACTGGATAGAAATTATTAAGAAGTAATAAACTTATCATTTGTTTTGCCCGAGTTACATTTAAATATACTCAAAGCTGAGAAAATGTTGCAATTTGGGGGAAAAAATTCTCGATTGAGTGTTGGTAATAAAATTAAACAAAAAATTTCAAAATGTCGAGAATTAATTAGACGATTAAAAACACGAGCCTGATGACACCTGCCCAACATTTTGATAATTTTCTAATGCAACAAACACTTTCCAAGTATCTTGATCTACCGATCGAAGGAAATACTTATCTGATACGATCGATTGTCGACGAGAGGCAAAACGACAGACTGTTGTACGAATTTTCGTTTTTCTTTCCAGTTGCACGTGTTTGTTTGGCAGAGGGATCGATATTTTTAATTTTCTGACAGCCACTGTCCCGACAATTCAAACTTGATTAAGTCCCTATGTCAGTTTCGAAACGAACCTTATCTCGGACAATCTCTCTAACGAGTTTAACGACATGCCGCTGGGCCGGGGCATGTCGTATCGGATGGAAATTGTCCTCGGCTTTAAAATATTCACAAAACGCGGACGTCCATTCATTTAATAACAATAGTCGGAAATCAAGCTGTCTGCATCAGGGATCGGCGTCAGGTACCACGGCACTCGAAATCGGTTTATTTTACGAAAAAGACGACCACAGCTGCCACGAGCAAAGCCAAAAGCGTTACATCGAACAGCAATCGATATTTAACCTCCCACCGGCGGCGATCGCGAAAACGAACAACAAGGAAAGAAACGCAACACCGTCATAAAACAAACCACAACATTGTAGCGCGACTGACGTTACATTTTGATCCCTACCACCGCCGCCGTCTGTCGTTTATATTTCAATCCGGACGAGGTATTTCCACCTACGCTGTCATTCACGTACATCTTGCTGCCCGTATTTTTTCGTGGCCTTTCTCGCAGGGGGAAAAAAAGAACGAGAGAGAGAGAGTGTGACAAGTCTCTCGCCAAAGTACCTCGTCCCTTTGACTGGCTATCGACAAACAAACACGCGTTGCTTTTTTTTTTTTTTAGTTATTTATTGAAAATACTTTCTGCGAATTTTTCCTGTAGGAATGGTGAAAGTGGGTACTTTTTTTTCTTTTTTTTTTTTTTAATTTTAACTACGCGTCCCCGTGTTATTTTTCAACAAAGATTAAAAACGATCCAATTAATTTGTTTACGACGAAACATTTCTTAAGCGTGTTAATGAGTCTTGCTTCTTCACGTGCGCTTGCAAGAACATCTGTGTGAGTTCCGCTGCGTCAGCTTTCACCGACTGGCAAACTGGCAGCAAAAATGAAAACGGGAAACAAAAGGGAACAATTTCTATTTTTCCCCCGTTTGTGGCGTGATCGCATCTACGATCATCGAGCACACCTGGATACAGGTGGCAAAGACTAGGGGAGCAGCTGGCTGTAATTCCTGGCCTTACGAGCTGTGATGGGATCTGGACAGTTCAACAAACCACTCTATAGTTGTTGCGTGACAAACCTTTCGCGAGTACTTGCAAACACCCTTATTCGAGATCGCGAGTTGCATTTTAAATCGGAGAGTAAATTAACTCTTTGCGCATAACGTATCTCGTACATACATTGAAAGTTACACATTTTATTTTCACAGTTTTATCACCTTGTATTTCATCGATCAATACCAGTAAAGTTACAAGCAAACGAAATCTGATTACGGAGGGTTAAACGAAGACACTGATTAATCCAGATGTAAATGCGAGTTCCAAAGTGGAAACATTTCTGCATCAACCCTCCAACTCTATAATAATTACTATCTCGTAAGAATGGATCTACAGTTCTGATTTGTACGAATATAATTTCATTATCCGTAAAATATTCTACGAAATTGAACACAGAATGCCAAAAAATACGGAACAAAGATTCATCAAAACACCCCAAGAAACTATCGTAGCTCGCAAAAATCTGATCGCGCGAAAACAAAGAAACAAAGAAACAAAAGAAAATCCACGTTTCCATCAAACCAAACAACGAGACAGCATCATCACTGCGAAAATTACAAAAAGCGGCAGAGCCAAAGTCACGTTCTTTTCTCGAATCTCTCCGAACCCACAGACAACAGAAAAATTTCACCCTTCCAGCCTGGCTCAGAGACTCGAATTACGCCAGCGCCGGACAGTATTTATCGCGCGAAGGTGGTACGCGGCAAAGGAGAGAGAGAGAGAGAGAGGGAGGGCGAGAGCGAGTCATGGGTGGACCCCCTGGTTACACGTTGGTGTCGTTTTTGATCCCGAGGGGTGTCTCGAAGAGTGCGCGGCGCACTCGTCCGCGCGCGTTGGCTTTTGTTTTCCGGCGCGATGACGCGGCGGCGTCCGCGCGAGATCACCCTCTCTCCGCCTCTCCTTCTCTCCGCTTGCGCCCTGCTCCGTGTGTACGTGTGTGCGGTGTGCTGCGTGTGTTGCCGGTTTTCCCGCGTGCGGGAAGAGCGGGAGCGCGGCGGCGGCATCGGCGCGACGGGCGCGCGCGAGACCAAGCCTCCCGGTTTTGCACGAGGCCGAAAAGGAACGAGGAAAAAGGCCGAGCGCGCGTCGGCGTCGCTCGGTGGCGGCATTCTAAATTTAGGAGGAAGTATTGATTTTACAATTTGGACCCCTCCCAAAGTAAAAAATAAACCAAGCCAAACGTACTCTACTTTGATAGAGTGCCTCTCCTCTGCGCGGCTCGTTTCGACGCACAGCCGAGACGGAGATACAAAAAGGGAAACATGGAAGGGGTGGCGCGGCCGAGCCGTCGGGGCTCCAGAAGGGAGGGGTTGAAACCAGCACCCCCCCTTCGCGAGCGCCGCGGCAGGGAAGAAAAGAAGAAGATAGGCGATTGCCAAGGGAAAGTGAGAGAGAGAGAGAGAGCGAGCGAGCGAACGAGAAAAAGAGAGAGAGAGAGAGGAGGCTAAAAGGGGGCGAAACCGAGCACAGAGCGGCGCGGCGGGCGAAACTAGAGGGAAAGGAGGAAAAGAAAGAAGACAGAAAGGAAAAAAAGAAAGGAAAGGGTGGAAGAGAAGCGAGAGAGGAGGAGGAGGAGGAGGAGGAGGAGGGGGAGAAGGAGGGAGGGTGGTTGAACGGGAGTCGAGCCGGGGCCGAAGGAGAACCACCGCTCTCTCTTCGAAACCAGAGGGGGTGGGTGGGGAACAGAGAGTGGCGAAATACCGTAGTTCTAGCCTGGTAAGAAACAAAGAACAGAAAATTGATCGTTTGTTAAGTTTTATGTTCCCCGGGGCAGGCGAGGGTGGTCTGCTGTGCCCCCCCCCTCCCCCCTCCCCCCGACCTTCTCTTCCTCTGACTTTTCCTCTCTCGCTCTATCGTTCTCGCAGCACCCGCTTCGACGAGCCGGGATATCGTCTCGTCCCGTTTCTCTTTTCTCCTCTGCCTCGCGACGCGCAATAAGACGAATCGAGGAAATTCTCCGCCCGGCACTGCGCCGCCAAGGAAGAGGTGGGCACGCAGAAAAACCTACCGAGAGACAGAGAGAGAGAGAGAGAGAGGGGGGAACAAGACTGGACGGAGGACCGATAGAGAGACACGTGTACTAGGAAAAACGCCAGGGGATGAAACGGATGAACGGGTATCGTCCAAGTCGATGGAAGCTGGACGAGATTGCCTTCGTGCTACCGTTGTCGTCTGCTCGCTCTTGCTTTTATCATCTTCTTGGACGATGAAGTTTAATTACGGAGAGGACGCGTTTATCCTTGTTTTTGGTTTTTTGGAAGAGGGGGAAAAAAAGAAAAGTTTCGTTTCGACCTCCTTGAGGCATGAATTTTCACATTTTACAAAAAAAGAAAAAAAAAAATCTCAAGTTCGCGGGAATTAATAATCATTGGACCGTTTTTCGGAATTTTTAATTTAATTGAATTTTATTATTAATTTCCGTCGCTTCCAGGGGAACGTGAAATGCAAAATAAAACGAAATACCTTAAACTTTTGCAATACATCGTGAATTACCCGATAGGATTATTTCAGTTGTTAAACGCGTAAAACGATATAGAATGATTAAAATTACGAAAGAACGGAATGATCGATAAATGACTGAGAAACATCTGTCATGTCAGACTGTTGACAAGCTGCGACATTTTTTCAAGTTCAAAACTACAGTTCAAAGAACTAACCCCCCCCCTTAGAGCGCGTATCTTGGAATCTTTTGAAAATTTTATTTCGTACACTTGGAAAAATACCAAAAGTAACTTATTTGTGACAATCATCGCTTCCCACAGACGTGACATATCCGTTCTCTATCCCTGAATTTACAACAGCTTCTCGATCTTCTCCCAGCGACTTCGATCGCGTCCGCACGATTTTTCGAACGTGATAACCGATTCCGCGAGCAGCTCCATCGCGCTCTCTTTTTTCTGTTTTTTTTTTTTTCTTTTTTTGCCCCGTAGTTTAAGGGAACGAAAAAAGGAAAAGGAAAACGCGGCGCGCGGAGTATGTGCGGCAATTTAGGCGAACAAAAGGGCGGAGAACTGTGTATCCAATTTACGGAAAGTGAAAATGGAGTACTATGCGTTTCGACGATGATACAATGCGGCTGTAACGCGTTAAACGACGCAGAGCGAACGAGCGGCTGCCTCTAAAACATTTCAAAGCGTAAAATAGCTGAAACCGAACGTACGCGCGGAAAAAGGATTTTAAAGGGAATGGAAGGTTATCGAGTTCGACCGACAGAGCAAAGTTGTCACTGTTAAAGGGCCCCTGGATCACCTGTAACGATTACTCTTTCCTCTTTTTTTTTTTTTTTCCTTTTTTTCGGATTTAACATTCCATTCGATATTCCGACGAATTTTTCCACGGTGTTTTTAAAACACACGACGTTCTCTGTGCAACGTGGCCGTATGCACACCCGGCGATTTTCATTTCTCACCACTCGTTCAACTCACTGAGTTTGAGGACAAGGGACGTGTCAAATATTTTTACATTATGCGATTTTTCTCTTTTTTTGGAATCAAGTGACACGTGTCAGTCAGTTCGAAAATTGAAAGATCCGATGAATTCGATAATGTGACATTTATTGTAATTGTACGAAAGCAAAATGGAGCGACGAGCGATACTAGAACTATCAAAATGATCAAAATGACGAATTCGTAACATTTTCTTTGACTTTTGTAAAATTTATTCTGGGAATTTTTCACTCGATTTCTGTGAAACATACGAATAAAATACGTGGTATTCTTTGTGAGCACGATCTAATGCATTATTGTATCGAGATACTACTGTATTATCTAATGTTTTCCTATTCCTCGTATTTTAATTTTTCTGACACAGGCTTTACGTTTAGTTATCGATAGTTCTAATATTAACTCTCGGACAGTGGAAGCTGAGTCAATTCTCTGACACACGTAGATGTTTTATTCGCGAGTAGACTGTGAATGTTTATGCATTTCTTAGCAAATTTGAATGAGTCTGACAATCGAGAATGTGCAGAATATTCAAAGCGGAGTTTTAATATTTGGTAAATGAACCTCTATTTGGGCTCCAATTCTTCAGTCACGTTTGCAAAAATACTAATTAATATTAGGGACGATTTATAATTAATATAATCAGTGTAATAAATTCTCCAAAGTCTTTTTTGAATTTCACAAAATTATAAAATTCAGAGTTTACGCCGATATTGAAAAAGAAAATCCAATAACACGCGTCAATTACTTATTTTCGAGACATTGGGAATCTCTATGAATTAAGAATTTCATCCATTTCGTCTGTAACAATCTGATACATAAAAATACACAAACACTCACGGTCTCGTTAAAATTCCAATTTTTGAACGAATTTCACCCACAACGAAAAGTTCTTTCATTCTTTGCTTCGTCGTCGTAAAGAAGAGAAAGGCAAAATAAATAAAAATAAAATCGCGAAATCCTAGAATTCTGAAATTCAATTCAAAATTTAGTCGTGAAAATTTCCTGTCGTTCACCACGTGGTCAAAAAGGCAACTCCAAGAGAGAGAGAAAGAGAAAGAGAGTCTGTGTTTACCTTGTGCGCTCTGAGAGTCTTGCCCTCGCAGGCCAGAGTGACGTCGCAATAAGCTTGCCGCTCGAGCAGCTGTGAGAACATGGTCTGTAAGTTGCTGTGATGGTATTTCCATCGTAGGCAATATTGTTGGGGGAACATGTTGGTGGATGACGTCGCGGGTGGTGTCGTTACTGAACCGCCTCGTTGCTGAAGCATGCGCGGATCTGGTACCGCCGCCAACCTCTTCCAAGCCAAGGAGGATCCCCGTTCCTGTGGTTCACCGTAATCCCACCGCCTTTTGCCTTCCACTCCACTCTGCAACATTAGTTTCTCCGCTCAGAAAGATCGCCAATCTTCGACGATTCGACGCCTACGCCTGGCCTAGCTAAACCAGTAAAGAAGAAACCTTTAAACTTCAAATCATCGATTATCGTTATTTCATTGACGAGGTTCCGGCCGACTCGGGCGTACGATGATTAACTATTTAGCTCATGGACATATTGTCGCGATTATAGTCAAGTCGTCGAACATATCCAAACGAAATATTTAATTGTCGTCAAATATTATAAAAGCATACATTACACTTTGCAATATTTTTTTTCCCTTTCTTTGTATTTATATTTTTATACAAGTACTATATATTATTATTAAAATATATTTATATTATATATTATATACTTTATACTTGCATAAAATTATATACTATATAATATTTATATTTTTATACAAATGCTATATATTTACTTTATATTATATCGTACAAGAACGAAAATCTGCAGCAACAATTATAATTATATATAGATAATTTGCATTCTATTTTAGAAAAATTTACACGTTTGATCTAAAATTGCGTTCGAAAGCTGCTGCTCAACAATTAAATTCAATGCCACTCTCCAATTGATACGTTTCCGGAACGCCTTCTGACAAGCGCGCAGTAGAGCTGCTGCATTTACAACTTCTTGCTCCTTCCGGTTCTCGACGTTACCGTTCGATGTACAACGCGTACAAACGGAGCCGCGAGGAGGATGCTAATGCACGGGAAACTCTCGCACAGGGCTTGGGAAAAAAAAAAGGTTCTTACGGGTATCGGTGGATGCGCAGTCAGCGAGCGGAGCACGTTCTCCAAGTCAAACCGACCCGGACCTCTGTCAACCGGATGAACGCTTCCAAGACGGTGGCCTTCGAAGCATTTACACGCGAGTCCGTTCGAACGTGCAGCTCGATCACGATTGCCCCTGACGACGATGCCGAGTCTCACGTGTTCTCTCTGTAACACACAGACAGGGGGGATTGACCGTCAGACTGAATCGATTCGAAGTGTAACACACACACACACATATAACTGGTAGATAAAACTTCAGGTTCGCTTCCTTCTTATTCAGAGTCGGTTTTTGAGAAGGGGTTGATTCTAGTTCAAATTTGTTACATGCTAATTTGATTAACGTCGTAACGTCTGGTTACTCGTGGAAGTAAAAAACTTCACCAAATGTTAATAAAGCTTGTTAAAAAATTTATAAATTAATAATTCTAGCTTCTTTTCTCATTTAAATTCGATTTTTGACGTTTGAGTTAGTTCAAGTCCAAGCTGGATTTTTAGGATTCGTTGCGTACTAATTTGATTCACGTTGTAACGTCTGGTTACTTTCGTACGAGCAAATTTCACTAGAGGCTAGTAAGTTTTGTCGAGAACCATCAATCAAAAATTCGGTTCTTCAGCGTTCAAATTTGATTTCTGACGATGTCGGTTCAAATTCAAGTTTTACGAGATTCGTTAGATACTAATGTGATTAATATCGTCTGGTTGCTTTTTCACTAGAAGCTAGTGAAGTTTCACTAGAGGCTACTAAAGTTTCACTAGAGGCTAGTGAAGTTTCACTAGAGGCTAGTGGAATTTCGTCAAGAATCTATAAATCAAAATCGCTCCTTTTTCATTTAAATTCCATTTCGACTCGAGTACAATTAATTTAATTAATATTATAACAACTGGCTACTTTTGGCAGTAACTTTTACCAGAGTCTAGTAAACTTTACGGAGTTAATGATTGTCCACCACCATCGACGTACACAACAAAGGTGCTCATTTAAAAATAAAGTTAATATCGCAGCAGCACTGATATATTTTCACTCGAGAATATCCTATTTGTCTTGAAAATTGATAATACAATATTTACGCTGGAAATTGATTCCTTTCTGTCAACTTTTAATTCCATAATTACAGATTCAAATTCTCATCGATACAATTAGGCTCGAGATCGGATTCCCACATGCGCGTATCTCGTATTTGTTTCTCTTGTTTATCGTCTCTTTGCTAACGTCGATTTCACTCGTCTCGATCAGATTCAGTTCGAATCAGTCGATGACTGATAGGAACATCAGACGTGGCAACATGCTTAATTTACAACTTCACCGAGGGACACGACCGGCTGCGTTTATGAAGCAATTTACTGCTCGCTCGCTTATGACTTTGCCGGGCAGTTAAGTATAGCAGAGAGGAAAAGAAACCAAGAAATTCCGATCTCGGAGAGAATTATTAAGTTGTTTCTTACGGTGTCAACGATCGTTTATCTCGCCGCGACGATGTTAATTAATTGAAAGGCTTTTCCCGGAAAAATGATCAAAGCAAATTTAAATCTACCTAGATCTAAATAGAGCGTCGCACAATTTTCAAACGTTTATTATCCCGTTTCTTTTTTGCGTAAAATTCGCGAGTGCCAGTGTTTCGTCCTACGTCTCGGATCTACGTCTTTGATTCCCCCCGTCGTGCAATTATTGTTTGGACGAAACGAAATCTTCGTTTAATTTATACGAAGGATAAATTGGAACTGAAACTTTCAGAGCAATTTGCTTGATTCACCGTCGTATCTCACGGGCTCCTCCTCCCGATAAAACTGCTCAATTATTATCGGACCGAACGCAATCTGCAATTCGTTCACGTATTTACGAGAGACTCAAAAATGCATGGAACGTGCTTAATATGCTAATAGAAAGTTACTAGAAATACTTGAGGTTCCATTTTTCACGAGGTAACGTAGGTATCTCTTACAGACTTTATCCCCTCATATAGATTTATAATTTCTCGGCAGATTCGTTCGGTCCGGAGCCAAGGAAGTGAGATGTTCGTTTGAGAAAGGGAGGGAGAAAATTGAAAGGTTCGAATTGAATGTTCTTACGTAACACAACGTGTTTTTCATTGGATAACAACCGTAATGAGTTCTACGTGCGTGATTCGACATTATAAAGCAGCCTTTGCAACCAGAATTTTGTTTGCTCTCGAGAGAAAAAGATTACTGGTCATTTGCCCCGATCTATTTAAAACCTGCCAACTAATAATTCTCATGAATAATTCATTCTCGGTAGATATTTTCGCGTCGATGAAACATTTTGCAACGGCGAAACGATCGGTGTACAATTTCACCAGCGACCATACGACGAATTCCAATCGAAATAGATCGCGGAACAATTTAACCTTAGATTGGATTACCGCGGTATTTCTTCCGCGGAATTTTTTCCGAGAGCAACCGAGGAAGATCGGAGGGAGCCTCGCGGAACCGGAAGATTCCTGCGGCGAGGGAAGAAAGTTACGGGTGCAAACTCCGTGGAAAAAGAAGTTTTCATTGCATTATCTGGAAACGATTAACGCGAGCCGCTTGTATCTATTAGCATAATTATCGAGAGTGACTTTGTAAAATCGTGAAAGTCGAATATCGACATTTAACTTTCATCGGGTTCTCCCCCGGGCCGGGCTGATGAAGTTCCATTAGAAACGAATCGGAAAACTGATTTGGCGAATCTCTGATTAAAACCGGTGACATCCGGTTACATCTCGTTATCCTCTAATAAAAATCTGACACGCCGCCGCGTTGTCGCGTGCAACGTTGTTTATCCCGTCCGCTAAACTCGCCGTTGAACGCTCAATTACGCCAATTTTGAATTTTTAAGGGGATTTGGACGAGAACTCCCGCTCTGCGCTTCCCAAGAATTCCCTGTTCCCAACGAAGATCTCTCGGTTTGAATTTTCTTTCCGGGACCGTTTCTGAATTTGTTCGAAGATTAATTCGTATTTTTAAGTATTTATGAGGTGTAAAATTGTACAGACTGATCTACAAATAAAAAGGAAAAAGAGAGAATCGTTTATATCGAAATAACGTGATTGCTCTTTCGTCGATTTAGTTTAGCTATCCCCAAATAGCGTCGTTGGTTTTACAAATGATTATAGTAATCTATATTGGATTACTGGAAATTTGATTTTCGCATTCTTTTCTGTTTAACGGAGATTAGGAATACGATTGAATTAAAGACTGAGCAACTTGGCTTTAAATTGCTGTAATTTCCAGTACCATTTAATGGAGATCAGAAAGTATATTTTCAGCATCTGACGCTTCATCGTTTTAGGCCATTGCCTTGTGACTTTATTCAAAATTGTGGAAAAGGATGTTCTCGTGCCGAAATATCATAACTCAAATGGCACAAGTTTATAAATATATCACTATGTGTCACTATCCGTAATATCCAAAATTAACAAAACTCATCCACACTTTAGAGCCAAGACCCAAAAAAGAAAAAAGCGTGCGCCGAAATAAAGTTGCAGACTGTAATTTCTCTCTCTCTCTCACACACACACACACACATACACATACACATACATTTGGATAAAAGCGAAGAATAATTGGTAACGGAACGCGAATTATTTTCCGGGCTTCCAGTTCGTAAACTAGTCAACGCAGTCTTATCGAGGACGTAGGGTAATATCTAAGGCAGAGTTTAGGCTGCACGCTCGGCTGCGGTTTTAAAATTCCCCCCGGGCGAGCAAGCCTCCGTGGAACTCGCCGGTGGATCGTGGGAATCAATAAATTCCCCGTATCGGAAAACGCTGAGGGTACAATACGCGGAAAAATCGACAAGGCGCGAATTTACGCGAAATTACGATCGGTTCTATCTTTCAACGTCTTCCAAATTTCATACGCCCCCAATCGCTACTACATACATTTCTCTCTTTTTTGTCTTTCACTCTCATTTGTTAATTTCCTAATTTGACTTCCCCCCCCCCTTTTTGTTCGTCCTTTTGTTTCCACCCTAATTCCCTAACTGCTAATTATTTGCTTCTTCTCCCAAATTTAAACTTCGCAGCACGTTTCCATCTCTGTCTTTCTACACTTCTCCCTTTCGCTCCATTATTAACATCCCAATTACTCCATTATTTATCCCAATTTTCAATTCAATATTCCCTTCGATATTCTATATATATTCCATCAGTCTCTTACTAATTCATAATTCGCTTTCTTACTAATTTCTCTCTTCGTCCTCTTTTTGATCCTCAGCTCGTAAATTATTTACTCCGTTCTTTGTCCTAATCGTTCTATCCAATTATCACATTATTGCCCCGATTATTCCGTCATTTTCTTACCAATTTCCTCATCTCGCACTTGAACCTATTCCATTATCTTCCCAAATTTCTCATCCCCCTTTTTAATTTTCGCTTTCGTCTTACCTCGTGCAAAATTTGCCTCCTTTCCCCTGACCGAGAGGGGAGAAAAGAAAAAGCAGAAAAAGAAAGAAAATGTCGATGGCGCGTCAAAAGACCGTTCTCCGCGAGGTAACCGGATGTCAAACATTTTTGTCGGGGCTGGAGGGCAGCTCGGTATTCAGGTCTCGCTACGTACACCGGGATAACACGCTCTCGCGCATACACACACACACACGTACACGTAGAACGCACACGTACGTAGGGTACATGGAGTAGGAAGCACAAGCGCGCGAAACGATGCCTCGTTCGGTAGCCTAGATTCCCTGAGATACTTTCTATTGTGTTTACGGATCGGATTAGAGTACCTTTCGCCGTTGAGAAAATGCCCCGACTACTTCGGGACGCGGAAGAGCGGGCGACAAGCGCCGGTGACCTTTCGAAATCCGGATCAAATTGGGAAATCGGGTTAACCCTTCGCCGATGGGACCAGCCGACGCTTCACGATCCGAGATAACAGCCGACGACGAGCCACGAGAATCGTGACTGTCGTTTGCTAATTAACCCGCACACGTGCATACCATTCGAATTGGATCGGGCAAGTGTCGAAACTGTTGACGCCGTTTTTTCCTCGTTGTCAATCGAGGAGAGAGGCGGCCGAACTGTTGAACGTTTGCTCGCCGTTTTCCATCTTTGTACAGCGTCGAAACAGGGGATCGAAACGGGTTGATCGAGTTTTCGGAATTGTTTTTTGGGTTCTAGGAAACGTAGGAGAATCGTTGAGAGATCGTACGATTGAAATTTAAGATTTTTTTGAATTTAGAGGAGATTTGGAGAAATTCGAGGTTTCATTTCGAGGCGAAAGAACGCGTGGCACGCGCGGATACATCGAAACGAGAAAAGCAGGGAATTTGTTTTAATATTTAGCAGGGGGAAAGAAATTTCATTTCTTTGGTTATATTGCTGGAAATATAAGCTCGCGTTAAACTCGTAAATTACGAGTTATCAACACTAATAAATTCTACTACTAGCATTGTAGTAAAAAAAAAAGTTTGCTAACCATGCAAATGAACCTCTACTAGGAAACTTTACGAATGAAGATATTTCTTTTCCCCGCGGTCTTTGAATTATAAATCAGTTGATCGTAATTCTATCCAAACAGAAATTGTAAAATATTAAAAGGGAGAAGTTTATAACTTGGTATTCTACTCGAAATAAAACTGCAAAATGTTAAGAAAGAAAAGCATCACAACCTTCGTCTTTTTTTAACGTATTAATTTGCCAATATTGTCGATTGCTAAATCTATCGTTCAAGATGATCGACGATCGCTTAACATCACCGAGGCAAAGTGGAAAACCCTGGCGTTCGTCGAACAAACTAAACCTTTGGAATTTAGAACAAAACGGTACATCCGATATGTCTGAAACATTCATACCTCGCGAACGTAACGAGCCAGTCCACCGTGAGTTCAAGGTATAATTTCAGGAGATTTTTATTCGCGAAATACCGGGAATTCTCAATTTCGAAATTACCGGCCGTTTCCAAGGAAGTAATTAAAACTGAAAACCCGAAATTAAAAGAAGAGAACGCGGGAACGTAGCGGCGGCAAGGAGGGATGAGAAGCCCGATTTTAATTATAGTCCCTCTAAAACCACTCGGTTTTTGAATTAATAAAGAAAGGATTGAAACCGAAGAGAGTAAAGCGCCGAGCCTCTTCTCTCTTTTTCAATTCCTTCCTAGAACGCGTTAAAATCAACGGCGCATTAATTCCCCCAAGTTCTCGTTAAGCCGATACCAAAAGCTAATACACCGAAGAGAATCGTCGTGGAGTTTCTTTCCCCGAGCATCGAGTCTGCTGACCATTTTCTCTTTCTTCTCTCTCTCTCTCTCTCTCTCTCTCTCTGAAGAATCGTCGCCTAGTTTGATTTTTAACTATTTTATACTCGCAGTTTTAACCTCTTGCGCTGGAATGAACGTGCCAAAATTGCAATATTTTCTCAGTTTTTTAGATATATTTATGTAACGTAACACAGGCAAAACAGACGATAAGTTTGTTACTTTTTAATAATTTCATCAATTAAAGTGATATCATACCGACGAGTTCGAAAGAGAAAGAAAGCGACGAATTATTGTATACGGTTCGGTCACTCGTTATGGTCCGCAATCCGTTGCCAGTGCAAGTGGTTAAATAGACTTTGATATCGGTGGAGAGAATCGAGTATCTCACAAGTAATAATTCGAGTTTTTAAAGGCATTTCTTGTAAGCGACAGTGTATGATTAGTCGGTGTATGCGTTAGAGATTTTTTGACTAAGTGTGTTCTTGCTTTCGTAGACACGATTTTCAAACGTGTTCGCGTCAGGCGGGCCCATTTTATCGGCATAAACGCGTCTAATGCGCATGCGTGTAATGCGCAATCGTCTGACGCGCATATCTTTAATGCGTCTGACGCTTATAGGGAATCTACTGATGAATTTTCCAAGATGTCACTTTTTGCCACCTTTTATTTTACTAAAATCACTTTAAACACGCACGATAATTAACAAAGTAGACGATACTTCAAAAAAACGATTGACGGTACATCTTTTAGTTCAGAAAGTTCCCAAATATTACAAATAGACAACTTTTACCGTAACAGAGATTAAGAATGCAGTTTCCAAACCAGTTTGTACGTAAATGAATGTATTCGTCTGTATTTTTATACATGTGCATACATTTTATACACATTGAAATATTTTTATTTTCTACGAACGCTATAAAACGAAACTTGGACATCGAACTTGACTCGGATTGTACTCGATCCCATCCCTAGTCGCGACGACGGCGACGCAGTGTTATCTCGTTCACAGATAGCGACCCCTGCAAATTAACCAGAAGATTAATTCGCGATCGTTTCTCGAACTTGGAAACGGTGGATGAGCCCACTCGTCGGTTCATCGAGCTTCTTCCTAGTTTCTCCCTTCTTTTTTTGTTTCTTCTTTCGATTATTCCCATCGACCGAAGCTGTTTATTACACTGCGTGGCGAACGAGCCACAGCAAGTGGCCTCGTCGAGAGGCCAGAATACTGTTATAATTCACGTAATCGAACCGTTTACGCCACCGACCACCGGAAAATCGTAAAAATAGCCGAACCGTGCGCGCACTTGGTTATTCATTCACCTGCCACGCCATGCGTTTTCCCCGAAATTCGCCGATACACCTCGCTAACCAGATCCGATCCATCGCGATCGATTTCGATGTAACCGATGTAGACCACCGCCGTCCGTCTCGTTACGACAAAACACCACTCGAAAACTTTCAATTTTCATTCCGTTGCGTTTATATACGTATGCATGCATGTATAACACCTTTATGGAAAGTTCATTTTTCGTCGATTTTATGACTTTTGTCGTTTTTTTCGTCGCTCGATGGGTACAACTTTTTTGGACGTTGGCGATATGAACTCTCGGACTCGTTTAAGCATTAAAGCACAATTGCCAAGTAATGTATTATTAACATCAATATTTGCGAACATATTTTTCCCCCGTCAATTACAGCTGGACTGCAAATTTTTGACGCACTTGCGACAAATTTAATTAATTCCCGTGCAAAATGTACGAAATATTCAAAAAAACACAAGAAAGGTGAAAAATAGAAAATGAAAAGTTACAATTTTTAGTTCGATGGAACGAATTTCCACGCAGCTACTGTTTCTTTAGATGTGTTTATGAAATTGCATGAAAATTCGCACTCTGGCAAATAAAAGTCCGACTGTAAAAAAAAAGAAGAGAAAGAATAGTAAATAAAAGTGAAACAATAGAACGTAAAAAACGATAGTGAAAGAAAAGTCGGATAAAAATATTCGTTTCTGTAGAAAGAGAAACATATTATTGGGTCAAATCTGTCCTAGTCACCCCCGAGCGTGCGAATGTAAAACAATTCCCTCTGTCCGAGAGAGTTCACGTGATATAGTAGTTAAAGAGGGAATAACCTGATCGATTTGAAGGTATTTTGCCAAAAAAAAAAAAAAAACCAATAACATTTGTCTAGTGTTATTAATATTTCCTCGATGTTGAATTTAATTCTAAAATGAAACGTATACTCATTTTCACTTGAATTTAACACTAGGTTTACGGGCGTTTCTTATATACCTATCTCTACGAGCACCCGTCAAATTGACGGGTATGTGAAAATACGTATTTACTTTAAAAAATCAATTTATTCAAACTAAGTCTGAGTTGAACAATATAAGGTTTCACGTAAAAATAAAATATAAATAAGTCAAAATTTTTTTTTTAAGATATCACGGAAATAATAACAATAATATTAACACTACACGGTAATCATTTTTATTGAGCACATTTTTTACATATGATTTGAATTTCTTTTGTGCATTTTCCGCATACGATCTTCTTGCAATACATACAGCAATTACTGCTTTTATTTTTATTACAGTAGCCCACTTGGCAACTTTTTCGGACTCCTGATGTTGACGGTGACAGAACTGAAACGTCTGAACTTTGACGATGGTTCTCCTTGTTTTCTCCAGCTAATTCCTCGGCTAAGCAAAATATGAACTTTTTTCTCGATATTTTCGATCCGGTACATTCTTTATACAATATCCATGCGTTTATCACTGCCAAATCTAAAATATTATAAAAAACTTGAAGGGGCCATCGGAAACACCCCGCTTTCACGCTATATTTGCGTGCCATCTGGTCTGCGACGTCGACACCAAACTTTGTTTTATTATAAAAAGTAATAGTTTCTGGAACACATTTTCCATGTTCCATGTTTCAGATATCAATGCAAATTTATCGGTTTGTAACCTTTCGGATCGTTCGCTTCTTTTGTCAAAACGTATAAACCTCAGAATTTCTATAAACCTATCTCTGGGCATTGTCTCGGAAAAAAGAAGGTCCCCATTTTTTTGACCATAGGTAAGATACTTTCAATGCTCTTGTTCCGTACGCTCCCCGGGCAAATAGTACTGCCAGAAAACTACGTAATTCGGAGACTGTGATTGTCCAGTCGTTTTTCAAAACTCGACGTGCCTCGGTTTCGGTGCATTCTTTTATATGTTTCATAATGTGAGTGTCAATTATCAATTCAAAAGCACTAGTTACACAACCCGACATAATATTTCTTTTTGCGTAACCAGTAGGCCCTGCGATATCCTTGAATATCATATGAACAGGCGGCCTACCCGCAGATTTTCCTGCTTGCAGTTTCACCCACTGTGTCCCGTCAGCTGCAATTTCAATATCTTCCATTACATCTCGGGATGTATTTGGAATACTCGTCCTTTCATCCTCGGTGTTAGAACTAGAAATAATTCGCGCCCTTTTCTTCTTACGACGCATATTGACGAAGTTTTCCTCTTCACTATCCGAAGATCCTTCCATTTCTCCAGTTTCAGTGGATTCAGAATATTCACTAGAATCTTCACTTTCACCTAATTCATATTGATCTTCTTCGGAGCTACCCTCAGAACAATCCTCATTGATGTTGGTAATTTTGGTCAATTTCTTATTATATCTCCTGTTTCTACTCATGATTGCTAGAAAAGGGTGATCGGCGAAAGTAAAAAATACTGTGTCCAAATTCAATTACCCTATTGTAAATACTTACGATAAGCGGAGACTACAATAACCGGAACTTTTGCACACTATCTTCGAAAAATGTTCTTACCACTGTCACTGCAACAACTATACTGCAGACCAGCTCGTGCCTTCGAGATATCTTTGTATATCGTTGAAAACCAATACTCACAGCATACGAAACTCAAACCATATCGCAGCCTAACGTCGGCTATCGCCGGCTTTGAAAATTGCTTGTGTGTTGTTATATTGAACCAAACATGAACCGAATATCTTTTCAGCACGACATTTGGTCTGCCACTTGCTTTGAGTTTCGAATGACGCGGGGATCTCTCTGGTAAGCGATTTCGTTGAAGGGCACCATTTCAAACATTTTACTTTATGTCATATTATCGAGCCGCTATTGAGATACAATGAGTTTGAGGCATCTCAGACTTTTCGTTCACTCTTATATTTACTATTGGAGGTATAATGTTACAAATGAAGCAAATATATAAGCATTGTTTACGTAATCTGCTAGCCCGTCAATTTGACGGGTTTCGTAGAGATAGGTATACCACATAAAAATTTCAAAATTTAGAAAGCTTAAGAAAATAATAATTGTGTATATAACTTCTTTTAATGAAATTATAAATTTACGATACAAATTAGTTAAGATTAATGCTATGGTTTTTTTGCGTGTTTCATTTCAAAGTTCGAAACCCGTCAAATTGACGGGTCCCGTAAACCTAGTGTTAATAGTTTCGAAAACGTCAAAATTGAAAAACGTAATGAATTTAAAAATGGCTCTTCCAGAGAAAAAGGAGGCGAGAAAAGTGACATCATGTTTTCTCCATGTGGTCTCTCATAACGTTGACTGAATGAAGAACGAAACATGCTACGTTTAAAATCATACTCAGAAAAATTTATTCTTGTTTTATAACTACGAACGAATTTAATATTTTATTACATAAAAATTGTATCAAATTCGGTGTATGATGAAACAAAATTGGAACAATAATTTCTGCAATTTTTATTATTTAATTTCGTTGCTAGCAAGAATTGGAAATTTCGTCAAAGTCGCGCGACTGCTGTCGTGAAGTTTCATTATTAATTAAGGGGAGATTTGATCGATTGGTAAAAATGCTACAAAATCATTGGAATATTCAGTGAAATATCATATTCATCGTTGGACAGAAATAATATTGTTGACTCGGTATACGAGATCAGCAACGATGGTAAGATCTCAACGTTCCACTCAGAAGTTCAGAGTTCAATTCTCAGTAATCCCAAGGAAAAACTCGGTTTTTCTCGCTCTCGAATTTAAATTACTTCTGTAATTATAAAATAACTAAAGAAGAGTGCATGTATGGTGTGTGTTATTTACGTTTTTAAACATTTCGAATCGTAGAAAAATTCTCTGTTACTTCAAATTTTCTCGAATTCAACATAAATTATTTCTCTTTAGCGGGCAAAACAGCAGTTTCGGTTAATTGCCACGAGCGGCGACATTTCAATAGCGTCATTCACGGGACAAAAAAACAAGAAATTACGAAGTAAAAATATTCCCAGACCCGTTAGATAGATAACTCTCGAAATAATAACTATTTGAAGTCTTTCGATAAAAAAAAGAACGGTTGGAAAAATAAAAAGACACGGAGGCGGCGATTGCGTCAAAGCGAAGAAAGAAGAGAAAAAAAAAGTAATCTCACATGATAAACGAGATACAAAAGTTCCTGGAACAAAGTGAGAGAGAAAAAGAGAGACACTTTTCTCAAGAAGAGAAATTTTTCGATTCGTCTGGGAAGAACCTCAGCGAGAAAACCTTTGAGAAGTTTGAAAACAATAAATCAACGTGGAAGAAGCAGAGGTTTAATTAACCTTAAATATCGGACAAAGGTATGGCGGATTTGAATTTGGAGCGAAAAGAGAGAGAGAGAGAGAGAGAGAGAGAGAGAGAGAGAGAGAGAGGGGGAGAAAAAAATTAAAGTCTTGCGGAAACTTTGCAGGCAACAATTGAAAGTAACTCTCCGGGATACTTTTGAATAGCTGCAGGCCAACGACAATCGTCGAAAGTTGAAACTTTGGCAGGCGGGAAGCCATGAAACTTCCAAGACTGCAATTAACCGTGGAACAACTAAAAGATAATTCGCGGGGCAAGCTGGCGAGGAGTTACGTTCTCTTTTTTTCCCGTTTCGATAAAAAAAAAAAAAAAAAAAAAAAGGAAAATTTAGCTGCCAGAAACGAGAAACTGTTCGAGGTAGCTATCACACGTGCCAGCAGCGAGATAATCTGCGACGATAAAAATCTGTTGTTGTTTCGAAAGATCAAAGAAGAGAAGAACGCTGTGCTGACGCGATTGGTCTGTTATCTCGTCGCAGACATTATCACGTGGGTTTTTCTTTCCGTCTCGCGGCGAAACGCGAAAAAAATAAAAATTTTGCAAACGAAGAAATTTGCAAATGGCGCCGGCGGCGTCTTGAGAGCGTCGTGACAAGTTCGACGCCCTTTTTATCGACTGCTCTCGCGCACCGTCTTTCGCTTCCACGTAGCTTTTTCTATCGCGAGAAGACCGTGCTGCCCTGCCTCTTCTTCCCCCGCGCGACAACGCTACGGAGATCCTCCTGCACACACGCTCTTGCAACGATAGTTGGGCATAACGGTTCCGCGGTCGCTAGTTACCGCGCGAGAAGACAACACGAGCGAAACAAGAACGTTTCTCTGCCTCCCACTCCGTCGTCCGTCGCTCCGCTTATTTTCTCGAGAACAGGTTTACTCAGCTTTTGGTTATCGCTGTCGCGCGCTATAAATTGATATTTCAAATTATTATTCCGTTCACCGTGAGTTACGTTTCGGGAACGCGCTTTCGAACGAGAATTCGAGAATTTCCTGGCGAAACAGATTGCGCGAGATCGAGTGCAACCGGAGAGAGAGAGAGAGAGAGAGAGGGGGGGGGGGGAGAGAGAGATCGAAATGAACTGGAACGCAGCCGCGATCGTACGCGATTGTTCTTGCAAACGAAATTTTCCCACCGTGGCGCGAATTTTTGGAATTTTCTTCCTTCTTTTCTGCGGCAAGAGACGCAGGGCGGCGTAACGAGAGTCCACGATAGTGGCTTTATCGCTCGCACTTCGAGATAAACCACGCCGCGCGCGCTCTCTGTCGCGCACTATCTCGCCGATTCTCTCTCGAGCGCACGAGGGGGCGTGTACACACGCTGCTCTTGTGCTTTTCCTCGTGCACGCACGTGCCACATTGCACACAACCTTGTCTCGTTTCGTGGAAAAGACGGAGATAAAACGAGAGAGAGAGAGAGAGAGAGATAATTGGACGAATGCAGAGTCACTGGTCGCTCTCTGCAAGGAGATCGCCGTTCGTTTCACAGACTCTATTGATTTCCATCCGGGGAACATCAACGTCCCGGCACAACAAGTGGTGACGAAACGTCGAACACCCGGTGACGAAAACAAACGCGCGCGAACGCGTGGAAATTGAAAATCACCGTTCCCCGGTTTCACGCGTTTCCCGGGACGGTGTACCGAGCTAGTCGAGGTGTCGACAATATTTGCAGCTTGCATCTATCTACGTGTATGGAATTTTTTTCTCCCCCTCCCCCAAACGCCGCCTGGATGTTTGGAAACGAGCATTTCCATCGGCTATTTCAATCGCCAAGTCGATTCCGGGCCGAGCGTCAACGCTAAAAAATATTTGCCGCTCGCTTGGCAAACATTCGGAAATCATCGAGTCCGCGGAACAGTCAAGGAAGAGAGAGGTCTCCCACGCTCTGAAAAGTTTCTCCGAGACGGTGCCGGATTTAAAAATTACAGCTTGAAAGAGAGAGAGAGAGAGAGAGAGAAACTGCACGACTTGTACCTCAGTACGATTCGTCTCACCGAAAGGCCCAGAAAGACAAGACTTTTTTGCCAATTTATTGAAAATTTTATTGATACGCAAACGTTTGAATCGATAGAAGACAAATTACAGGCGCGATCGCTCAGTAGCAGACGACGCCACTCCCACTCGAGGTCTACGCCACGCCCTCTCGCGAATCACGTGACCCAAATCGACCAACCGCTAATTTTCGTTGCATCAGCGTTGCATTTTCTGCGTTACCCCCGCTAAAATCACCTTCAGTGATAGAAAAAGACAACAAGAGCACGCGGCCCATCGGGGAAGGTAAATTCTCGAAATTACCTGTTACATAAAAACGAAATTTCCGCGGGACGGTCGTAAACTTCTCGAGGAGAGAAAGAAAAATAGAGAGAGGGCGAGATAAATTCGTAAAATGGCGAGCTTTTTGGTTTACTACGCGATATTTCCTCGCAGCTGAAAGAGAGAGAGAGAGAGAGAAAAGAAAAGTCGACTCTCCAAAAGCGTAAACTCCGGCGTAAACACGTTTCATCGGCGCAACACCCGTGACTTGGTCTTTTCGAAAAACGGGCGTCTCTCCTTTGGCGTCTGTCCTCCCTCTCGCGAAACACCCATCCTTTCCCTCTCTATTTCCCCTCCTCCCCCCCTTTTCTCGTTTTATCTCTATTGTGTTGCCGACTGGCGCTCACCGAATGCGTACATCAAAGGGAAGTATAATTACGCGCGCAGAGTCGTTTCCGCGCTCGCCATAACGTCCGGATCACCTCACGCGGTCTGTGATCGCGTCACTGCCATCAAAAATAGATTCGGACAAGAGGAATTTGACCAAAATTTGTCTCCTTCGGAGAAACGCTAGACACTTTATATTTAAACGGGCGATATCGGAGCACTAAAGCTATATTCGCATTTCTCAAAAAAGAAAAAAAAAAGAAAATTAAGGATCGTTACTCTCTGTTTCGAGTTTGTTTTCAAGCGCGAGTGTACTCAGGCGCTTGACGATCGTATCGTATCGAGAGGAATTTCCCTTTGAAACGTCGAGCCTCGGTGGCCGAAACACTCGAGAGTGGTAGCGACAGGTTACCGGTGCAACGATGACGTATGAAGTGATTAGTGCAATTAGGCGGCACTTGGCGACACGCAGGTGAAAGGAGCGACGCGCGTTAATCATGCGAGTCACAGCACGTTCGAGCACAAACTCGAACGCGACGAAGTTAAACGCCGCGGCGGCGATCGGCGAGCCCGTGGAAAACAACGCGGAGTGTTGTTTCACGCGATGGGAAGAGCGAGGTCGTCGGTCGTTCGCGGCGTCTTCGCGAGGGAAGAATTTCGACGAGGCGGAGAAGAAAAGGGGAGACCCCCGTGTAGTCACGTAGCCGAACAGGTCGTGTTACCTGCGAGTACGCCGCAACTTCCTCCTGGCTTTCATCTCGGTGGAACAGCCGGCGACGAGTAAACGACACCGAAGTAAAAGCGAAAGGGAACGGCGAGAGCATTTTGGTCACGTTCGGGATGCGCCCGAGCAGCCGGAAGAACCGCGACTAAAGTCGCGCGAGACACGCGAAGATTCGGAATTTTGCCTGCGCGAATAATAACAACGACAGGTTACCGGTTCTCGAGTGTGAACAAATGTAACTCCAACTCCAATTACAGAAGAAGACACGCGTCGTAGGAAACGCGAGAAGGAAATTAAGGAAGAGTTTATAATTCATTTACCTACGCGTCGATAACGACAATTGCTCTCTCGAGTGTGACAGACGTAACAAACGGCAGGCACTCGGTCCGTGTCCAATGAAACACGTCTGACGATCGAACGCGCGCCGCGAGAGAGCGAAGAATAATTGCCACCTGTTCGCCAGACGCGCGGCAAAAATGCAGTGACATTCAAGTTTGGAAAAATGACGGTTCTTTCGCTCGGTGCGTCGTTTAGCCGGAGCACCGTGACACGGTCGAGAAGCGTGGCACGTAACACGTTCAAGGGAACGACGAGAGCCCGAGTTCAACGAGGATCCCGGCCGCGTACACGATGATGCCCCTGCACCCATGCACACACGCATACACGTACACACGCAGACTGCACAAACAAACACACGTGACACGCACGCACAAAGGTACGTAGGCTGCGCGCGCGTAATCGCGGAAAAAGGTACGGCGCGACAAAAACAACGGGCAACAGACGCACCAGGTACACTATGTGCAATTACCGAGTCTCGTTTCCACGCGTCGACCACGCGCGCTCTCCGCGCTCTTTGTCCCGTCTCGTTCGCGATCGAGTCAGAAACTGTGGAAAACGAAGGAGGCTCGAGCAAAAAAGCCTCGCGGGTCCATTAAGGGTACCAGCCGCGTCCTCGTAAACGCTTCATCGCCGCTTAAGGAGGCTCGCATCCGTAACGACGAGCGAACACACAACAACCGCGACGACAACGTGCCACACCGCGGATGAAGAAGACCACGGGACTACGACAATAGAACGACAACGACGACGACGACGACGACGACGACGACGACGACGACGACGGCGACAAGAAGCGAAATGATTACAAAGACGATTTTCGCGAACACGGACGCCAGTCGCGGAAATTAAGGAGTCACGTTATAAAACGCAACGACCTACAATGCTACAAATGCCACGGAACCGTCCTGTGTCTCTTCTGGCCTCCCCCGTCTCGCCTACCCCCTGCTGCTCGACCAGCCGCCATCGCCGCCGCCACTGCCTCCTTTTCCTCCGTTCGTTCGATGTGTATCCCTCCTCCTTTTAGCTTTTTCCTCCCCTTGACAGCCCCTTCTTAGGCCGACACGGTCCCCTTCCCTCCTTCCCTCCTTCCCTCCCCTCGCCACACTCCTCGCCCAACCACCACCACCTCCCACCACCTACGTTTCTTTCTACGATACGACGCGATACGATACGCGATACGATACGAGACCAGACGATACGATACGATATGCCGCGATAGAGGATATGGGATGCGCGACGCGATTCGCGAGGCGATGGGCACTGCACCGCGACAAACTATACGCCACTGTGCACCATCAGACCGAGAATGTGCACCGCCGCTAGAGCCCCCCCTCCTCTCTTTATTTTCCCTTTATTTTTCGACGTTACGCGGTAGGAACTGCGTTCATCTGAAACTCGTCGCGGGACAAGCATATAGTTCGTACTATACATAATATAATTGCAGTTTGCTCGCTCTTCTCTCTACTCTTTTCTTTCTTTTTTTTTACTATTCGCTTTTTACTTTTGCTCGTACAAGTAACGGGAGTTCACGTTTCAGACAAATGGACCCAGCTGGCAAAAGTTTGATTAACCCATCAAGGGGCAGGTAATAGTTTGACGCAATGTCGAAAGTGTTTATAAATTTCTTTCGCTCGTACGCTGGAAGGTCTTAATTTTATTTATTTGTACCGGGATGTAAAACCGCGAGCAAAATTAACAAAAGCTGGCAAATGTGAGAAATAAAGAGAAAGAGATTAATTCACTCACTTTCTGCGTCTCTTTATTTCTTACGACGCCCCGCAGCTGGTTAAGATTTTCTGGAATTTAGCTGGGGTTTGTTTCGCGGGTGCGCTGCAGATGCAATGCAACTGCGTCACCGAGCTTCCGACGATAAAAGCGAATCAGAAGAAGAGAAAAAGAAAGAACGGAGGCTCGTGCGAGTCATTGGCTGATAAAAGACCGAATATGGACAATGCAACGGAGAATCTTCGTTGATTATTCTTTTTTTTAACTTCGTCTCGTGCAGAAGTTAACGGGATTTTTAACGCTACGACGACCACAGTGGAGCGACACTAGCGCCACACGAGCGTTAACTAGGATACAACTGTCGCACCAAATATTTTTGTCCTTTCATTTTCCAAAGCTTCCGAGTTAGCGACGAAAATTCTCGACTCGACGTCTTGTCAACAAAATTCCCAGCAACAGTCTCGATTCTTTTTCCCAAACTTCGCGCGTTGCCCGTCACACGAAAAAACGCAAGCGAAAAGAGAAAAAGAAACACGGGGAGCATAGAACGTACGAGGCCGGGAAAGTGAAAACTCCGAGAGAGCAAAAACGCGCGCGATGTATTTTCGAAAGGATTGGAATTTTACAAGCGAGGCCTTATCGTGCGGCTCTCCACCGCTTCGAAAGAAACGCGTAATCGCGTCGATAACCTCTCGCGGGGAACTTCGGCCGAGTCGTTCCCCGAGACGACACAGTTTTTCAGAAAAACTTGCGTCCGCGCGTCCTTGGAAATGTCTCGACCACGCGGAAACAACGAAAGCGAGGAGGAGAGCCAAGATTCGCGCTCGTCGGGGGGAGGGAAAGGAGAAGCAAGCGAGAAAGAAAGAAAGAAAGAAAGAAAGAAAGAAAGAAAGAAGAAGGAGGAAACGCTTGATAAGAGTGAGAGCAATTTGTCAGACAGATAAGAGAAAAGAGACACGCGTGCACGGGAGGGGAAGAGAAAATAAGCGGACGAAGGAGAGACGCCTCGCGTGCGAAACGATCGAGAAAAGAACAATCCAGAAGAGCTCGTGCAATGACTTCTCCGGTCGGACTTCTTCCGTTCTAGGCCAACTTCGATTCTCTGTCGGTCGCACAATGCACTCCTCCTCGATAGCGAGCCATTACGAATATCAATATTTCTCTCGCCGACGATACCGCTTATCGTACGTATGGTTTTTAAACGGTTACATCTCCTCGCTGGAGCGTCCGAGTTCGAAGATACGAGTGTAACGCGCGTTCGAAGCTACAAGTGGTTCTGCCTCTCTGGTATTATCATGGTTTTCACAGACGGGGGGATGATTTTTCTGGAAATTTCAAGATTTTGGAAACGCGCGTTGGGAAATTTATTTAACTGGCACTGCTGGATTTCTGGATCGTCACGGGCAATTTCACTCTTCTCACTATTTAATTTTAGAATTTTTAATTCCGTTTCGTTAATACCGCCAATAATTTTTATTATAATTATTATTATTATCGGATATAAATAAATAAATTTCTATCTATATATTTCTAGATTTTAGGTTTAAACTTCACCGATATAATCACGATAATAAAGTCTGTAATAGTTGAACATGTTAAACGTAATGTAAATTTGCAAAAACGGGTTTTTTGCAAACTTTTGCGAGTGATTGTACGTATCAAATTAAAAAAAAAGGAAAAAAGAAAGGGGAATGTAACTCGAATGTAACTTGTCGCGTTCTTCTGTTGCAATCTTTCGGCCTCTGTTTCGTCCCTGCCTAAAAATCAATATCTCGACGAAAACACGTTTTTAATTCGTTCGTTGCCTGTGGTAAGTATATCGCAAGTTCCCATGGGAACGGGATTATTTCCGCTTATTTTTCAATGCGTTCCGGGCAGCTCGCAATTACATCAGACATCGTTATCGCTTTACCGAACACGAAGACAAAATATTACACGAATAAGAGTTGCACGTTATCCAACGCGTGCCGGCTGATAATCGATGAGATACGATGACGTTAATCGCGAACGCGGAAAGACGAGAGATGCTTCTTGACTCTCTTTCGCTCGACGATAAGCGGAGCAAAGACATACCTCCGCCGTTCTTTTACCTCCGAGCCGTTGCCACACCGTTTCCGGTTGTTGGACGGTGACCAACTGTTCGACACGAGTATCACCAAGTCACTGCCAAATTGATTCTTTTTCCCCGAACTGTGGTAGTAACTTTCCCCGTGTAGGGCGGCCACGTATACGCGCGGTCGTTTCGTTCGACATTTCTCTTTTGTATCTTCTCGGATCTCCCCTTCCTCTGGGATATTTTATTCGTAAATGGATAGTGAAAAAACTGCACGACTCGTATCCCAGTACGATTCGTCTCGCTGAAAGGCCTAGAAACAACTGTTCCGACTAGAAAATCAAGACGACTTTTTTGCCATTAAATTTTATCGATATGCAAAACAAATTACAGACGCAATCGCTCAGTAGAGAGACAACGCCACTCCTACTCGAGGTCTCCACGCTCCCTCGCGAATCACGTGACCCAAATCAACCAATCGCTAATTTTCGTTGCATCAGCGTTGCACCTGAAGAGGCTCGATTTTCTGGGTTACCCCCGCTAAAGTCACTTTCAGTGAAAGATTACTGCGTGTGACCTCGCGAGCGTACATATCATTCAGAATATAAATGGGCCACTGTATTATTTGTAAAGTTCCCAATTTCCTTGTACGAATAACGATTAACATTCAGCATCTCAATAAACAGAGAGAACTTTGTTACAACGAGATGGTTGATAATACCGTGATAAATAATTTGGAAGATTTCTAAAATAAATAATAATTTTCGTTGATTAAACAATTTTGATGACACTTTGGTGAATTAGGAGGAGAGTCAATAAACACAATTACGAAGAAATTTTTGTCGGCGAGAAAGCCTGGCAAAAAAGCACGCCGTCTTCGCGATCCCCGCGCGAGTACGTGGAATTTTCAACGAGTTACGAGTATGCAAAGCGAGAAAAAATATTGTATTAGGTTACGCTTCATCGAGTCACACGGACGTGCGGTGTGTACACGCGGCTCGCATACCAACGTACACGCCTTCCGCGAGAGATCCACTAAAGCGAGCGTTAGTCAAGTGCACTCGACGATTGCTAGGCGACATACTCCACTGATCTTCATAGCAGTCTTTCTACGAGTCAAAGACTCGCCGGCGAACGATGCCGAAAAACTTTGTTCCATCCACGGTGCCGTGGACAACCGATCGAGAGGATGATTCTAAATGTGAAGACGAATCGTGCCAATAACGGAGTAATTCTCTTTCCCTACTGAAATAACCCTTTAAAGTAATCTTGACTGTTCTCGTAATCGTGTTATCGCGAATATAAAATGACGACGAAGAGGACAATACTGAAAAATATACGAGTCTTTTACAATTCGAATCTGTTACAGATGAACGATTTTTGTTGTGACAGCTATTCTATCGATATGACGAAGCTTCTTCTTCGACATAAAACAAAAAAGAATTCAAAGTTGTATTATGTGTATATATTTTAAAAATTTTCAAAACGAACGCAGAAGCTGTGAGAAGCAACACATTTTTTTAAAGGTAACTCTTTCTATGCCTTGTACAGTTTCTTAAATATTTACGACAATAAAAAGTCGAAAGTTTCTTTGGAAGACTGTTCTCTCACCCCTAGCGTCATCATTTTTCTGTATCACGTGACGTCATAAACGATCCGATTGAAAATAAATTGATCTTTCCTTACTTTTTCTTTTTTCCACTCAATTTTAAATAGAGCAGAATCATCCCCCGGCCGATTGACCACGATCTGGTCTTTGCTTTGCCCATTGTGCAAAACCCGGTCCAATTCGTCCTGGATTTCTAAAAAGAACAGACGTGTATTTCGGGTCAGGTTCGATCGTCTTTGCCATTCGATTTCGCGACGGCTGGCCAACAACGACGAAAATAAGCGGCCGAGGCTAAAATCGAATGATTCCATATTGATCAATTAAAGTGAATAAATTCCAAAGGGTACGAAGGTCGGCCGATATCGTTCATCCGGAGCAACGTTGTTCGGTCTGGCCATTCGTCTGTTCGTCGGATTCTCGCCTTTTCTCTCTCTCTCTCTCTCTCTTTCTTTCTATTCTTTTGCTACACGCGCAGCGAGAGGATGCAGCAAACTTTTTAAAAACAAAACACCGCTACCTTCGAAATGGGCAATTTTACCGTGAGAAGAGAAAAAAAAGAATTTTTTCGACCCGACCGCTTTCGGACCCTGTATTTCTATTTTTTTTTTTTTTTTTTTAAACCGAAACACAAATGGGACCTTGTTGAAATGCAAAAAAAACAACGAGACAGGAAATGAGAAAATAGAAACTTACACTCGGCTAACTGGAATAACGTTTAAAATTCTTTCGCACGAGATTTCGCTCCTTGAAGGTAGCCGAAGAATAGAGATCCAAAGGAATTCGGGGATTTCTTCTCGCCCGCAATCAGTTTAGAAGGACGGCGAGAGAGATGGAAAATGAAAAGATACCAGAGCATAGAAACTTTTCAAATTTCTACTTGAACCGCCGCTAAAAAAGTTTTAATACGAAAGGAAGTCTCGATGTTGAAAAGTTTTGATGCTCGAGTATCGAAACCACTGCTCGGGGTAAAACTAATTCGAAGCTGTACAATTAAAAATTTCGTGTATCAAAACGTCTAAAGGACGGTGCTGATTCGAGGCTGACTCGTAACATTTTCGCAAGAGAGGAAATGGATTCGCGAGAGGGACGAGAGGACGCCCGTTTCAATCATTTTTTTCACAAAGGAGTTCTCCAAGTTAAAAGGTAAGTTACGATAACGAGGGAGAAGCGATTGAAATCGATTTCGGCCACGGAACAATTACGAAAATAAAGGACGCAACGGCACCAAACCGCAAAACTGGGGCTGCTGCTCGCGTCGATGAAATCTCGCCCAAGTTCTCGTCTTTGCCATTCGCAGGCCCGTGACGCGAGGCCTACGCTACTGAAAAGAGACTTCTGGATTCTCAGAGCGTGCCTAGTAAATAATAATACGTCGTTGCTAATGGAAACCTACTTCGCGTTGGCTTCTCCAGAGTAGGTTTCACGAAAGGGAGAGAAGTGTGTCATGCACAAAAGCCTTTTCCAAATCGTCTTAAATCATCTTTGTCACTATCACCATAATAATGTCAGATGTCTTTTTTTCCTTTTTCATTTGAACTATGAAAGGGAACAGGGAACGTTCCATTTTAGAGGTCGTGAGTCATCGTCGTGCCTCCACCATGAAGAGAATGGTGCAACGATTACGTGCACGTGTATGTGTATGAGCAAAGCGCAAGTTTAACCCTTCTTCGCGTTCTTTGGATGGAAACTTACTGATGAGATTGGATTTTAGCGCGGGTGGTATAGTTTCTTAACTCTGGAGATATTCCAGGTTTGCTTTATAAATCTTCTTGATCTTCTGTTTGGATTTTTCGAAACGTAGAAAGAACACGTGGAAGACAATTACACTGAATATTTGAAAATTACCTATACCTTAATATATATCTATTGACCTAGTTTTGGTTATGGTCTTGAGTACATTGATAAGTTTATATTGATGATAAGTTTGTTACTTCTTAATAATTTCTATCCAGTGATATCGTACCGACGAGTTCAAAAGAAGAAGAAAGCGACGAATTATTGCATACGGTTCGGTCACTCGTTATGGTCCGCGAATCCAGTTGCCAGCGGGCAAGTTAACATATTAGCTATTTTCATTGGCTGATCAACTCGATAAGTGGAAAAGTTACGTATCCTATTTCTTAAAACCGTCGCTGATATCATTTTCCCGCGACAAATAAACTTTTAGAAGCAAACGATCAATTACATCATCTACAAATCGACGATGTAAAGTCGACTTTGACTTTCAAGTTGCTCGTCAAAAAAAAAAAAAAAAAGAACCATCTTGAATCTCGTACGGGAGAAAGCGAACAGGTTCAATGTCAAAAAAAAGAAAAAGTCGAAACGTCCCTTTATATTGATCGAGACAAAAGAAATTCGCTGATCGCGACGACGTATATCCAACAGAAAATACGACGAGGCAATAATTACGAAACGCCAGCGCTGGCGGTCGGAATAAAAGAAAGTTCGGCTCGCAGAAAAAGCTGGAAAGTTCATCAAGAAAGTCGGTAAAAATCTCAGTAATTATTGGTTTTCCGGCGCAGACGTCGTCGGGCATTTTAGGGCGAAAGTTTTCGAGAAGAGCCGGGGAATTGGATTTTCGGGGGGGGGAGGTTGGCGTGCCGCGCTCGCACAGACACAATGGGATCAGTTGGTTCAATTAAGAAAGAAGGATACTCTCTCTCTCTCTCTCTTTCTTGCGCGCGCGCGCGCGCGTTGAACAGGGCTACGTAGCAGAGTCTACACGAGCCTGAAGCTGCGAAGAGAAGACCATTCCCCTCCGACGCCACCTCCTCGGCTAGTCGGGTCCCGGAGTCGGCGTAGACACAACCGGTTTCCGCGGTGTTCACCCGCTTTTTGAGAAAAAATTGAACCAGTTTGTAAAACGAAAAAAGCTCTCCCCACCAGAGGCGGCCGCGTAGACGCCTCTCTCTCTCCCCCCTATCACTCTCTCTCTCTCTCTCTCTCGTTCTCTCTCTCTGTATCCCTTTACTCGGATTGCCGCGGAGACTCATGGGAACCGAAGCGATTCCAAGCGTCCCGGAATCCGATGCGCATCAAATGAAAAAGCCTCCAACGTTGCCAAGATTTTGACTCTCTGTCTCTCCGTCCTCTCGTTCGCTCTTTCGCGCGCGAGAGAAATCAACAATCTTCGCCAGAGCAGATAGCAGTTTTCCCTCCAATTTTTGTTTGTACACACGCCAGAGAGAAAAAAGTCACGAGCGAGCGCACGAAAAAGGCGCGAAGGCGTTGCTCTCACTTTGACGCGACGGTACCAAAATGTCGGAGCGACGCGAGGAATAAACACGAGCGAAGGCTCGCGACATACGAAGGTCGTAAAGAGAATGTTTTCTGTGTATTTAGATTGTTACGAGATTTCACGTTACGTGGAATTTATACAGTTTACGTGCAACTTGTGTTATGGTGAACGAACGAACGAACGAATGCTCGTTCAACCAACCCCATTTTGAACAAACTCGTGCCTGCAGTCTCGTCTTTTATTTATCTAACGAGTGTCAGTGCGACGAATGAATAGTGCTTCGACAAGATCTTTGTCATGGACAGATTAACACTGTCGATCACTCTTTGGTATTAATCAAGTCAGGTTTATGTTTAAAAGTATTTTCAAAATAGGAGGACGAAAACGTTTCGTTACAATCAGATCAAACTGTAACGTTTGGAGATTAAACCAAAAGATGATACTGCCCATTATACTTGCAGTATCTCCACTACTAATTACAAGGGGTCGAATTTCAGTAAAATGGAACTCGCAATATTTCGTTACACTGTCATAAGTGTATATCTTTTTTATTAATTATCAAGCCAAGATGAAGACGTTCAAAGCATATTGTTTCTACCAAAACAAGTAGACAGAAGAGAGAAGAAAGCTCGTAGTATCTAGTTGCAATAATCAGAGTTACAATAAGTTAGGTTAGGTTAGGTTAGGTTAGGTTAGGCAACGCAGAAAGTCGAAAAATCAGCGACGCGTGCATCGAGACGCTTGCCAATAGGAAATCCCGCCTTAAAACTTGAAACACGCGGCGCGGTCCTGAATACATTCTGGGGAAGAGAGAGGAGCGGTAGTTGCAACGTAGGCCGCCTCGAGGCTTCCTGGCAGGGACTATTGATTTTCGAATTGGTTCAAAATTTCCATAATACCACGACGGCTGAGAGGGTACGCCGAAGCGCGGTTTCGGGGGTTGGGAGGGTGGTTGGGTGGCTGGGTGGCGCGAGAAGGAGGAACAGAGACAGTCGGCGGGCAAGAGAAACAGACCGCGGGGATCGGAGGAGAGAAAACAGGAGAAAGAGAAGAGGAGACGTATACGCCGCGAGTACAGTCGTACACCGTCGTGCGGATAAGAGAGAGAGACAGAGAGAGAGAGAGAGAGAGAGAGAGAGAGCGAGAGAGGGAGAGGCAGATGCGGCGCAAATTGCAAGAGAAAGGGAGAAAGACAGAGAGTGAGAGAGAAAAGGGGAGGAAGAAGAAGGGTGGAAGCCGAATGCACGTCAGAGGGTGAGTCGCCACGGCCTCGGACGGTTTCGAACTTGGCAAAGTTCAGCGGCTCAAAAGAGACACCCCGCACCCACTCCACCCTTTCGAGAGCACCCCACCATGATTCACCCTTCCTCCTTCTTTCCCCTGCGCGCCGTTTCTCGCTTCTCCTAGGCTTCTCTCGCCCGTCGGCCAACTTCATTCCTTCCCCCCAGGCTCTCCCCGCCCCTCCTCCTACCACCACAAACGCGCGCACGTGTACTCGTACTCGCACACGCGTACGTAATATACAATATACACGCGCGGCAACGTATGTGTGTGTGTGTGTACACACCACCGTCACGCACACGAACGCATCCCCCTACCCATCCGCACCCTGCTGCTGGTGCTCCGTGCATTTACCGAGCACCACCGCACACAACACGCGCCGCGTTCTCCTCCTCGCGTGTGTACATGTAACAACGATACCGACGACGTGAACGACCGCTCGTTCCTCGTTGCGTTACACCGTGCTAACGATACCACCGGCAAGGGTATTACCCTCCTTGTTCCGTTCGGCATCGCTTTCCAGAAGAAACGGTGTTTAATGCGTTATCCGAACATCTCGCGCCCCGAGACACCAACCCCTCTCTCTTCTCTCTCTTTCTCTCTCTCTCTTTCTTTCTTTGCCCTCTTGTTCCTCTTCCTCTCGAGCTTTTTTCCTTTTTACTCGTCACCGAGCTTCTTCTTTACCGCGTTGCACGCACGATACTCATCGTATGTACTAAGAATTCGAGATTACACCGACCGAGGGGGATGGCAATAATACAAGCCAATTACAGGATCGAACTACGCTTTCACTTACACGACGTGCAATTATGTATCTCGTGCGTCGGGGCACGCGATGCGTTTCGACGAAGGTACCGGGAATCGGTATATATACCTTTAACCCTGCTTTGCGATTCTTTCCTTTTCTTTTTTAATCTTCTTAGACGGTGAGACTTTAACCCCCCGCGCTTTTTGAATTGTTACTATCGTCGATTTCGAAAATCGCGCATCGATGAAAAAAATGTAGCGTCCAATTCGAAGAAGATTGAGAGACTCGACGCTGCGAGACGGCGAAGAACAAAAGTGGAAGGAACAGAGTTCCGACCGTTTTCCACCCCATTGGCGTTGATCGAGCTGGAATCGAGCTGGGATCGGTATTTCTAAAAATTCCCCCCGCCCCGGATTCCCGTAATTTGCGCGCGCCAGGATCAAAAGAGCGCCTCGGCGAAATTCTTCGAGGCCACGAGGCACCGCGGCGAAGAAGAGAAGGGAGCATTGTTGGCCACCGCGCCGCGGACAGAATGACGTACGAGCAGACGTTGCATTCCTCTCTTTTTACGAATTCCTCCCCCCCCCCCCTCCACCGCTCCGGGGATCCCGACTGCTGCCTACCTACTCCAAGATTCAAAAAGAAGAAAAAAAACCAAGAAGAAGAAGAGGAAGAAGAAGAAACCAAAAATCGAAAAAATATGACGAAGAAATAAAATAAAAGAAGGGTGCAGACGAAAAAAGTCGAGCGAGAGATGAAAAGAAGAAAGAGAGAGAGAGAGAGAGAGAGAGAGAGAGAGAAATAGATGAAAGGGAGAGTTTCGGTTTTGTCCACACTCTCTCTCTCTCACTCTCTCTCGAGTCTTCTCGAGATAGGGCTACTACACATTGGCGAGCCACTCGTTCAACAGCCACGGGATCCACTTGAAAAGTGCGCGGTAACTCCGCCAAAAGGGGCATGAATCCTCGAGCGTGCCGGCCGTGACATGACCTGTCCTAACTGGACGGATCTGGTACCGTGCACGGGCTACCGGTGGTGTGCTCGCCTCTGCACGATCACACTTCGCTACGGGTTGCCTCCTCTCCGTTTCGGCGTGCTTCTCCCACCGAGGAGGCTCTCACTCACCTTCGGCTTCCCTTCTTAAACGACGCGCGTTTCGCCGACCGGGCCCGGCTTTTACGCTCAAAACCGTATCTCTCGCCTTCCTTTTTATCCCTACTACGCCGCCGAGAGAAGCTGAGCGCGTTTCGTGGCGTTGTAAACAGTCTGGACGCGAGTGACCCCGATGCGACGCCGCTCGCGATCTTAAGAATGGGGATCGGTCTGATTCTTGACGAACCAGTTGTGTAATTGACAAAAAGTGTAAAACCTGCACGAGGAGTTTACACGATACGAATTTTTCAAAATATACGTTTTCAAGTATAGGAATTGTTTTGACCACCTCGGTCAGTTTCTAGCGTCAAGGTTTAGGTTAGGTTAGGTTAGGTTTAGGTTAGGTTAGGTTAGGTTAGGTTAGGTTAGGTATAGGTTAGGTTAGGTTTAGGTTCTTAAGGAAGTTCCATACTGAAAAATTTATGGATTTTTAGGAACTTTCGCTTGAGCGAGTGTTACAACATATAGTCGTACAGTAACTAAAAAATTTTCGAAAGTTGGCGTTGCAGTTTTGTCTCCGTGGTACGAATTCTTCCAAATTCATCTTTGAATAATCTTAAAAGCACGTTGATTTAAAAGCTCATCGATCATTTTCAAAAAAATCTGGTGTATCTGGCTTTGCAATTTGTGACGTAAAATTTCAAAAGATTCTTGCAACTTTAAGCACGTGTATTGAATACGTAAGAAATGTATCGAGTACCAGATAAAAAGGCAAGAGACGAATAAAAACTGTACGACCGTCCAAGATCAATACCTGATCCTTCTTTAACTATAAAATTAACTAAATAACTAAAATAATTAACTATAACATTAACTAATCAACCAAATAACTAAATTTTCGAGTATTTAGTTCGTGCCGAGTCGCAGCTGGAACAAGAGATTCTATAATACGCGAGGATCGTTGAAAAATGTTTACAAATAAATATTCTGCACTGATGACAATACGAAATTCATCGTGTCTCGATTATTCAGAACCTTGCATCTCGTCACTTGAATGATTAATTCCTCGCGTGTATTTATCTCTGCACTGTGTGCACCTTTTATTTTAGAGTTCTCCGTAAATAGAAACCAAGGGGTGCAAGGTGATCAAACTTCGTATCGATTCGAGCTACGTTTAATATTTACCTAGAACTTCGCAACAAAGCGTTTGCAAACGAACTTCGTGCAACGTTTGCCTCTTGCTTTCGCTCGTGCATCGTGCAATTTCGTCGGAAAAAAAAAAAAAAAAAAACTGGAGACACCCTGTATATACCGAGCAGATGCGAAACAATACGCTCAAACGCGAGCAAACTGCGTTTGTTAATTTATAAATTTGCACTCATCGGTATCAAACTTACTTTTGGTAATTTCGCGCGCTCGAAACACGTTAGAGTGTACGTCAAGCCCGTAATTGCGCGACGGCCACCGAAAAATTTGCAACGCTTCGGAACAGAAACTTTTCAAAACGTTTTTTCTCACGATTTCCCGGACCGAAGTTTGCCACGCGCGGCATTAAACATAGCGAAAAAGTAGTTCAAACACAAACGACCTTAATACGCGGTTCTAACTTTAGGATTCCCGCTAGAGCATTTTTATCGATCACCCTCGAGACTTTCTTTCTTGCAATCGCGACGTCGCTGTTCCTTGGCTCTCGCCTTTTGTTTATCGCCGCGCCGGCGGAGGAGCAGGCGATCCTCTCCCGAACGATTTATTTATTTTCGAAATTTTATTACGACGATAACGCGATCACTGCCTGCTGCGAGAGCCCGCCCGTAACGCGTCGTCGTCTTGGCGCGCGTTAACGATCGGACGAGTTCGCAAATTTGCTCGACAGCGACAACGCGTTAACGAGAGGGTCGCTGCTAGGCGCGTAAATACTTTTCAAGCTCATTAAGTGCACACCGAAGAGAGGCAGAGAGGGAGAATGACAATTTTCGCGTTGTTTCTCCACCGGCTATCGCCCGTGCAAAAACACGCTTACGTTTCCAGCGTTGCGCCGAGGGTGAGGAGGCTCTCGCCGAGAGCGCCGGCTGAATTTTAAATTAGATAAAAAGCGTAATCCAAAAGAGCGTTTATAACTATCCGGTGCGTGATGCGCTGTGAGGCGCGACCAAAAATAGCGGCTCGCTTTCTTTTTGTATCGTTATCTCCGAGTTGCTACGTTGCGACGCTTGCTTTCTTATCGCCGAGGTTGGAAATAAAACTCACCCCTCGCGCGCCGAGGTGTGAGTTGCGGAAACTCGGTCGTCTTTCGATGCAACGAAATTACATTGAAAGGTAACGAGATGATGCATATGAATCGTTCATGAATTGAAACGTAAAGAAGCTGCGATGATGATCCAACGTTTGTCTTGGTACCGGTGTCTTTTTACGATCGAGCCATACGAGAATAAGCCGTTGTTTCATGGATTATTGAGTAATGAAATAAGTAGGAACTTTGTCAGAAGTGAAGTTGATCGGTTCGAATAATGCATCAGAATTATTCGACTTGTTAAAATTCAACGTAATGGATCTAGCAAAGACACGGTGAAACTGACGTTTGAATGAAATTTGTATCAAAGAAATAAAGATAGATCTGGAAAATTTCATCCGCCGCGCGACGAGAAAAACGAAAAAAGGGAAAAAATAATTACGCTCGTTAATGAAAATAACTTCCTTGAACGAGGAGCACTACGGGCGCCCGTCTGAAAATTTGTATTTATTAATAAAAAAATAAATTCACGAAATCTCCGCGAGAAATTGCCTCGCTCGCTCTGATAATTCTAGAGTCGACGTCAAAGCTGAATAATTACACTAATTAGCGCGAGTAACAACTTTTTTCGAAACAGCCAGCGAACAATCAAAGAAACAAACAAAAAGGGTGCAAAATCTCTCTAAAAAAAAAAAAAAAACAAATTAATTAATTCTAGAGTCAGAATCAGAGCTAAACAATTACGCTAATTAACGGCTTACGAAAATAACAGCTCGGCAAATTGAAAAATCCTGAAATTCGCACACACAGATTCCACTGAAAAATGATTTCGCAATTCTAGAGTTGAAGCCAACTGGCTGCGTCAATTAGCGGGAATAACAATTTTTTTTTTTAAATTAAAACAGCACTGATATAGAATGACGAATGACTGAAGCATATAAGCTTGTACCTCAGTAGGATTCGTCTCACTGAAAGGCCCAGAAGCAACTGTTCTGACTAGGAAATGAAGAAATTTTATTGATAAGCAACCATTTGAATCGATAGAAAACAAATTACAGGCGCGATCGCTCAGTAGCAGACAACGCCACTCCTACTCGAGGTCTACTCCACGCCCCCTCGCGAATCACGTGACCCAAATCGACCAATCGCTAATTTTCGTTGCATCAGCGTTGCATTTTCTGGGTTACCCCCGCTAAAATCACTTTCAGTGATGATGATAATAATAACAACAACAATGTACGTGTGACATAAAATTGTAAACTGTACAAAAATAAATTCTGATAATTGTAAAAACGTCCGTTAGCGAAAATGATTGAACCATCTTCGAAGAAGAGAGAGAGAAAACACGCGTATCACTGACAACGAAAGGAAAATACGAATCGATTCGTTAACGAGCCCTCGCCCGAATATTACGGGACGTGCGAATTAGCCGCATCGACGTTAATCACAGGACACCGCGCGCCGTCGATTATACTTACCGATCGTAATTATAACACGCAGAGAGAGAGAGAGAGAGAGAGAGAGAGCAGACTGAAGTTTGCTCAACGGTCTAGCCTGCCGGCCGACAGTAAATCCAACGACAAGTTAACGTTTCATCGTGCAGCGCAAAAACTGGACGGCATGTAAACGGCCGAATCGATAAATCTGTTGCGATAAGAGGCGTTACAACTTCACCGTTACTCATACGCGCGTGTAACAACGACAAGAGTATGAAAAACTTCCGTTAGCTTCCTTAAACGGGCAGGTAAAAGAAACTATAGCGCCTCGGTGGCGCAAACCTGGCTTTTTAATTTCCCATTTTCCCGCGCTCGGTTACGTCTAGGTCTCTTTTTCTTGCTCTCTCTCTCTCTCTCTCTTTCTTTGCATTTTTTTTAACATTCCCCCCCTCGCGAACCACCGTGCGAAATTTTGCGATCTCGGCGATCTCGCTGGGAACGAAATCAAATCGCGATTCCGATCGGGACTCTTGCTACAGCAAATAATAATTTGCCGTCCGGATGGCTGCGCGATTTTTCTTCCTTTGTTTCCTCGCCGTGTTTTCTTGTATGTGTGTGTGTGTGTGTGTTTTTTCGTTACTTTGTTTTAATTGACTAATTAACGGAGTTGACGCTGATTAAAGTCCAGGCGGTAATTCGCATCGTACGATAGTAATTTGTTACGTTAGTTGCGTTTCTTGAAATTTCGCGAGACTGTAGAATCTAGGTGAAAGACTCGGTTTCGATGGAATATCGAAATGCGATTTTTGTGAGAATCACGCTTGAAATAATAGAGTGTTGCGAAAACTGCAGTGGAAAGCTTAAAGATGTAAAAGTTTAACGCTGTTTAAATGTTAATTTCGTTCCATATTTGGCACGACTTTCTGAGAATTGTGTTGTAAAATAATAGAAACTGTTGCCGTGGGAGCTAAGGACAGCATCGATCATACCATTCAGAGATCAATGTGTATCGAGTAAAGCGACGCGGTAAAGTAATAAAAATCATTATCAAAGAAATTTTGGTAAAACGAGATTGCCCTGGAAACTGACGAAAAAAAAATATTCAAAAAATTTCCAACTTCCAAGATCACTATAGGAGACGCTGGACATTAAAGCCGTCGTTCTGGTCGAGCAATTTCACTTTTGTCGGTAGCCGAATTACTCTATCCCCTTAAACGCGGCGCGACGAGAAAAGCTTCGAAAGTCGAAAGTCGGTCGCAGTCGCGAGCTTGAAAAGGGATAGGGACACAGCCGCCTTTCTGCGGCTCGGCGACGCCACTGGAAATCCAGTTTCCCTCCGCGACACAGAGCAAGAGCAAGAGGGAGATAAAGAAAGGAGGTGAGAAACGGTGAAAATTTTCTCAAGCTCCAAGAGAAAAGGCTATCCTGTTTTTTATTCGACGGAGTCTCTCTCTCTCTCTCTTTCTTAGACTGACGAGGCATCGTTTGACCATAGTGGATTTACTCGGTGGTGACTGAAACAGCGAGGGATATCAAAAATAAAAGGACGAGGTAGACGCATTGGAATCGGGAGGATTGTCGACTCGACTGAAATCGGGAGAAACGCACGCGGACCGGGTTAAACCAGCCGTGGGATTCGAGACGCTTTCAAATCGCTTCGAGTCTGTGTGCAGTGAAACTTCTCTCTCTCGTGCGAACCTGTCGGGGACAAATAGTTTATGCGACTAATTAGAGTTTCGATAATGAGAGTCCGCCGAGAGACTCTCCCCTTCACTCGCAATTTTTCGTTCGTACGTTCATACTTGGGGAAAAAATAATTGCGTTTCTCTCTCAGACGGACATGTACGTAATTAACTTCGTTTTAAGCCATTAATTTATCGCGCATGTAGTCTGATACCCGATTGTTCCAGCTGGACGATCCGGTCAACGATTGTTTGTTTGGCGTCGATTTCGAAATGGAGGGTCAAAATATTTTACAAGGTACGATATACGCAGACTATAGAAAAAACTGCACGATTTGTACCCCCAGTACGATTCGTCTCACTGAAAGGCCCAGAAGCGACTGTTCTGACTAGGAAATGAAGACTTTTTTGTCATAAAATTTTATAGAGTATCAGACAACGCCACTCCTACTCGAGGTCTACACCACGCCCCCTCGAGAATCACGTGACCCAAATCAACCAATCGCTAATTTTCGTTGCATCAGCGTTGCACCCGATTTTCTGGGTTACCCCCGGTAAAATCACTTTCACAGTGATAATATAATTGAAAGCGAAATGCTCGTTGTAACGATGGACCAAGGATGCCATTTTTTCGGTTACGTTGATTAAAAATCAGCAGAGGATTCCGAGGATTCCAAGAATTCCAAGAACGGTTTCGGCTTCGAATCGCGTTCGAATTTGTCGTCAAGTATACGCAACACTGACTCGAGGCGATTCGAAGTGTCTCAAATCCCATTACTAACGACCCACTGCCACCCTGCGCGCCCAGACAGTTCGAGAATCGAAAGAAAGAAAGAGAAGAAAAAAAAGAGAAGAGAAAGATATCAAGAAGTAGCGAGGGGCTCCTCCCACTCTCGAGATCCCGGCTTAGCGACGAGAAAATAAGAACGAAAAGGGGCGAGAGGAATTAAAAAACCATGAAAGTACCGTCTATGCCAATACGATCGAATCGCCCCTTGTACTTGTTTCGTTTCCTCCGAGGAGGAACGGACAGGAGAACGGAATTTCAATCTAGAGGCATATCTTTCCTTTTTTCCTTTGCAAATCACAATTTGCAAGTTCGATCGTCTTCCCTCGTCGGCGGAGGAGGGAGATTATCCTCTCGGCGAGATAGGAAAGATAATTTCGTTTTCGCGATTAAAACTGAAAACGGCGGCCCCGGGAAGACGAAGTCGCGCGCGACGTCACGGCGCGAAAAATTCGATATTTAACGTGGGGGGCTATAGCTAGGGCGCGCAGGGTATTAACGGTTTTTCAATAAGTGGACAAAAATATCCGAGAAAGTATCGGACCGGAGAGAAACTATGTGTGTATATTTACTGCCTGGCTCTCTCGGCCGGCCGGCGAACGGTGTATTAAAACGATCGGTGTTTTCAATTAACACAAATTTCACACGAGAGCGTCTCTCCTCGACGCTCGACCATAGCGCGGCGGCTTTTCTCTCGCCAGCCGCCGCCGCCGCCGCTGGCCAATGTCTGTGTGTGTGTCTGTGTGTGTGTGTGTGTGTGTGTATCAAGATTCACCGGGCAATTTATTTCGCTGCTACGCGAATGCGAATGACCGGCAGAAGCTCGTGAACACGAGCACCATCAATGTTAAGAGCGTCTTAACACGGACCGATGACGAGAATACGTGGCCCGTTGCATGTAGCTGTCGCTCGTGCTCCTAGTTCCCTCCTAGTGTACCGTATCCGTATCGTCGGGGCCAGTTACGGTCTCTGCGAATGCCTGGCCGTTTCATTATGCGTGAGACACAGAGCGGATACGATTCGTACCAGGCAGATAACTGGCGTTTAACTAGCAGGGCCATTTTGAATATTGGTTGCCAAGTATCTCTCTCTCTCGACGAGAGTCGACTCGCGATTTATACGTACGAGAACGAAAGTCGAAAGGGGGGCAGAGAGGTGTGTATGTGTGTGTGTGTGTGTGTGTGTGTGGAAGCGAAACAGGAACAAGCGGCAACGGCACGAAGTCGCCCGTTTCGCGATCGCGCGGATAGAAACGACAAAAACAATTTATACGCGAAACGCGAATGTACGAAGAACGTTGCTCCCCCCTTGGGGCGCGTGCATTTGCAATTATCGTGGCGATCGCCGGCGAGATTCCAGCACGTTTCGGTGGGCGATCGATCGGAGCGCGGCCGAGCAGCTCCGAGCGAGCTCTAGTTACTTCGAACGAGCGTAACGAGAGAAGAAGAAGAAGAAGAAGACGACGACGAAGAAGAAGAAGAAGAAGAAGAAACGGGCTGGCTAGAGGAGCGCGGTCAAGGAAACGGCGGAGAAAGAGTTGGAAAGGGAGCGAGAAACAAAGAGAGCGGCGAGCAACGACCAGCAACGACGAGAAATGGACGTACGAAGGGAATTAGAGGAGGAGGAGGAGGAGGAGAAGGAATGAAACGGACGAGCTAGGGAGCGGTGGTTGAGTCGTGACGAGTCGAGGAGGAAACAACAGTCGAGGGCTACGAGCCGGGAGAGAGAAGAAGTTCGAGAGACGCCGGCTCTCTGTGTTCGCGCGTATGCAATCCGTCGACAGACACGGCGGTTTGATCGCGATGTACGCGGATCGCGGTCGGAAGAGGAGAAGGAGGAAGCCCGTGTGCGCACACAAATTCCGGGGGGGAGAGGGGGGCTTGTCGGTAGTAGTCCGACTAGTGGTAGTCTCCGGCTGCACGTTTTTCGAAATATAGGAAAGTTATGAAATATCGCGAGCGCCGCGAAACTTTTTAATGCGAGGTCCGGTGGCTGCCCCTCCCCCCTACGCCCCCTTCTTCGCCCGTTCTCGCTCTCTCGTCGACCGCCTCCCTGTATATATATATATATAGAATACACCTGGCCGTGTATAAGCAAGGCCCCTGCTACCCTCTGCTCCGTGGCGGCGGCGGCGGCGGCGGCATGGGGTGGCGCGGGTAACTTTTTTATTAAAAAAGTTTTTCGAAATAAAAATCAGACGCCACCCCTGGCGGGGATAGACACGCGACCCTCCTCCGCGCCACCTCCTCGTACACCCGAGCTACTACGTTTGCTCAAGAATATAGGCAGCGGGATATAGGCAGGGAAGGTTGGCGCTCCGACTCGCGCGAGTTGTTTCCGCTCCCGTGCGCTGACTCTGGCGTATTAGGAACGTGCCTTACGTGCACGCGCCGCGCTCGCAAAGGCAGGATTTTCCACGAGCGTTTACAGTGAAACTCCTCGTTTCTATAAAACCGGTTGCGGGACAAATAGCGCGATTTGCGACTGGCTTCGAGTCGAGTCAAAGACTTTTAACCCGCACGTTGACACTTGTGGAGTGATTTCCACGCAACGCCAGACAAAAGTCCATACACTCGATACTTTCCTTCTTGCTGCGTTCGCTGCAGCGGTAGTTTCAGTTTTTCAGGTATCGATGAAACGTTACAGCAGCTTCGTGCTACTTCTGTTGAAACACATTTGTTTAAAGTTGCGAGAGACTTTTGGAGACAGAGGCGATCGAGAAAGGCCAACGTTTCTCTCTTACGGAAATAGATCTGGCCTTTATCGGGCTAGCGCTTGGCATTTATCCTCGGCGAGTGGTAACGCGAAAGTAGAGAGATCGGGCCGCGTCTTCGAGACCGCCCCGTGTTAACGTTTCGCTCACTCACTCTCTCTCTCTCTCTTTCCCTGGTCGATGCAAATAACATCTTGCCTGGGCCGATACAGTCGACGTCCGAAACAAACAATCCACTCGAACGAGTCCGGCCGGCGAAACCGTCGTCGTCCGGAGGCACCTCCTCCCTTTTTTGATATGGGTCAACCGAAACCGCGGCACCGCCAGCTCCCGCGAAGGTCCGCGGTCTCATCCCCCGACGTGGTGTGTGTCGGCCGTTCGCCCACGAGCACGCCGGTGTGTTTCCCTCGCACGCGCGCGTTTCTGTGTACAAACGATACCAACTGCGAGCGCGTGCACGTGCAAATACACACACACACACACACACACACGTACGGCGAAAGAATGCGCGCGCGAGGGGGAGACAGGGAGACAGGGAGACAGGGAGGGAGGGAGGGAGGGATGCAGAGGGGGAGCAAACGGAGAGGAGGCGAGAAGCGTGCGTACAATCGGAGAAACTGCGAAAGCGACGGCGTCGTACGGCGGAGGGTATATCCCAGCCAGCCAGGAGGAAGCCGAGGAGCAAGAGGCGGAGGCGGAGAAGGAGGATGAAGAGAACGGAACAGGAGACGGAGGAGAAAGAGGCGGAGGAGGCACAGAAAAGCGGAGGTGGCTCGTTCGGGGGATCTTTATCAAAGTCAACGCACGCCGGTCACCATGGCAACGAAATTGGATTTTTTTTTCGAAGTTTTTTCGGCCCTTCTCGCCGGCGCCCATTCCCGAAGGGGGCGAGAGAGGAGATGGAGGCTCGACGGAGGAGATGGCGGTGGCAGCGGCGGCGGCGGCGGCAGCGGCGGCGGCGGCAGCGGCGGCGGCGGCGGCGGCAGCGGCAGCGGCGGTGGCGGCGGTGGCGGCGGCGGCGGCGGCGGCGGCGGCACTGGCGGCAGTGGCGGAGCAGGCAGAGGGAAAGTGGTAGGAGAGATCGGAGGAAAAGAGAAAAAGAGAGAGAAAAGGGGGAAGAGAGGTAGATAGAGAGAGAGTATCGAGAAGGTCGGGGAGGCTCTGACGAACGGCGACCGGGGAAGCCAATAATTCGAATTGAGAACAGCCAATGGCCGTGCATCTGATTTTTTGTCGTATCATCGTCGAGGTCGTCCGCCCTCTCCCTAGCCCCCGCATTGCTCACCCGCCCCCGCCGCCCGTCGTGGCCCCGCGACGAAAGGGGCCGCTCTGCCTCGCTTTTTGTAAAATCTCCCATCTTCCACCATTGCCTCTCTCCACCACACACACACACACGCACACACACACAAGCGCGCGCGCACGCACACACTGCTACCATCACCTCTGTCCTCCGTCTTCTCCTCCACCTCCGCCTAGCTCCTCCGCCTCCACCTCCACCGCGTCGTTCTAACTCTTCGTTGTCCTGGACTCTCCTCCTATGGTGTTTTGTTGGGTATACACACCGCAGGATATACGTGCGCGCATAGGCCGGAGGTGCATCGTTCGCTGGCTCGGAGAACGATACGCTGACTCAGATGAGAAAACGTACTAATCGTTCGCGAAATCTCCAAGGATTTCGACGATCGTTGCTTCGACTTTTATTTCCTCGAATGACCCTTCCGTTTGTATCGCAGAAAATTATGCCTATTGAAATTTCACTCGTGAGAGAGAGAGAGAGAGAGCGATTTCTCGGTATCGAGCTCTGCTGGAAAATTGAGGAAAAAGCGCGGGAGCTGCTGGATCCCTCGGACAGCAGAGGCAACACACTCGAGTAACCCAGAGCGTGCGAGGGAAGGATTCTAACCTTCACGCGTATGTATGCAACCGCATCGCGTTGTACGGAGGAGCATCCTCGGCAAAGAATCGTCTGCAAATAGACGAGGAGACCACTCGGAAACAGCGGTCCGCATTTAACCGCGTGAACTTTCATTATGATTTCAATGACGTCCAAGGTAACGCTGCGCGAACTGGGCCAAATATAAATGGCCCGCGATATTACAAAAATATGCGGATCCGCGAGGGATTGGCCCGCTTCCGTGTGTTCAAAGATACGGAGGACTAGGCCACGTCCTTCGGACCTCCAGACCCGAGGTTAAATCCGGTCTCCTCTCCCAACCCAAAGGCAACCAGTCGAACAGACGACCGCAGCACCCACCCAAGAGCGGGCTCTCGTCCCTTTTCGGAATCTCGCGAAATATCGCGTGTACCCGAAGCCAGTCGCACACACACACACACACATGCGCACAGAAAAACACACAAACAGACACAGAGAGAGAGAGAGAGAGAGAGAGATACCCATGCCGACATTCGCCCGCCTGTTCCTCCGCTTCCTCCTCTCGCCGTCCCCTTCCTGAGGCCAACGGTTGTAGCGGCGCGAGTTCAAAGCTCGAGAGCGGGAAAGAGTGCGGGAACTTCCGGTGCAACGATCCAACGAGTCGGGCATTCCGCGGCGGCGAAGTTCGGGCCCGAGGCTCGGCTCTTAATGACGCCAGAATCAACGGCGGAAGTGTGCTTTAGAGTTCTCGAGCACGACTCGAAGCGATCGAGCCGAACCCAGAGGGAGAGAGAGAGAGAGAGAGAGAGAGAGGAGAGATCGCGTTGTTTGCCTCGTGAAGCCGTTTCGTAAACAGCTGCCCGATACTGGTTTCGCGATGTTCCGCGTTCTCTCGAGAGCTCGAGCGTCTTCTCTTTGGCGGCGAGTAAATTTCAAGAGAGAGAGAGAGAGAATCGAATCGGGGTTTTAACGCGCTCGAGAGAGCTGAAGAGAAGAAGGGAATTTCTTTTTTCTTTTTTGGAAAATATTTCTCCAGTCGTGAAATTTTGCACTTTTACGCTTTGCAAACAAAAATGTTTCCACGCCTGTGTAGGAGGGTCGTGAATGAATAAGAACTGAAGTTGCGCGAAAGTTACGACGAACGATACGCATTTCGAAATAATTTTTGCTAGAAAAATGTCGTGACTCACACCGTTACCTCTGCGTCATCTCTCGCCTATAGAATTATTTTTTCTATAGAACAACCGGCTCGCACATTATTGCTCCATTATTCAAACATCCTAATATCCGAACGTTACATTACCAGTGGAGAACCAGTAGAGAATGTAAGTGGAAAATCGCATGTTACTGGCAGATATCCTGTCCCGGTGATACAACGTTGGGACATTAAGATATCCGGATATTATATTCCAATGGCAAAGTATTTTCACGTGACGTTAACACCAACCGTGACTACCAAAATAATCATAACGATCGTTTCAATAGTCTCGTTGGACACTTTATTTAAACATGTAAAGATATATATTTTTTGGAGGCTTGAACGATCCTTTTCTCCGTATTGTCGTATATTTCTTTCATTTTATCGTCTCTAACAGAGATTTTACGCTTTGGTCGTCGGTGGTTTCACGTCTTTTCCCATTGTGACTCGAGAACCGAATTGATCTCAGCCAGCGATCGATTACAACTATTAGAACTATATATCTTACACGTGACGATATATATTCTGCAATTTAAACGACTGTATAATTGAAGTAATTGAATTAGACGCACGTACGATTCTACGTGATTATCCGTCCACTCGAACGCAGAGAATCGATACTGCGCTAAACCGCGAGAAAAGAGAATCCGAGAGAGTCCATAGAGTTGTTGAATAAAAGAAAGGAAAAACAGGAAACGGAAAATTATGGCCGAAAGAGCTACGCGCGTACGTACGTGGCAAGAAGAGAAGATTTTGAAAGGTGAAAAAAGCGAGGCGAACAACGGCGGCCGGAGTTATCGCGAGAGTAAGATATAACGCTATTGATCGGTGTTAACAACCGGAAGTAACACGATACGCTATTGACACGAGATATAAATAAGAAGGGGGCACAAGGTGGTAGCCGCGCGTGGTTCGCGAGAAGCCTTTGCATCGGAGCCAGGACGACGCGATTACGCGCTGCCGGGCAATCTCGGCCGTTTTTTAAATTACGCCGTAAATTACACGGCATCGCGTGAGTATCCCAAAGTATTTAATAAGCATGCATACGCGTTTGTTTATGCGCCGAGGAGCTTCCCACTACCGCCATCCCCTCCACACCTCTTTTCACTCTCTTTCTCTTTCTCTTTCTCTTTCTCTTTCTCTCTCTCTGTTTCGCCGCAGCGCTATCGATCCAGAAAAATCCTGTGAACCGAAACGCGGAAACGCGCGCGCGCGTATGTGTGTGTATGTGCGTGTATGCGTGTGTGCGTGTGTGTGCAACGAGCGATGATCGCGCGCCACAAAAACATCGCGGCCCGCCGAGAGGATTCCGCTCGATATTTTATGAATCATGGAACGCCGCGCGGACATTGCACGGCATCCTCGACGCGCATTATTCGTGTCAACCATCTCTACCCAAACGGGCACGTACAGAGCGAATCTAGTCTAGTTGCTATTTCACAGTGGTCATCGTCATCGTCGTAATCGTATTCCGCGTGTTCTATATACCGTGACAATCGATCGGCGTTTTTGTTTCCGCTACCACTCGCTCGTGGTCTTTCGCGCCGAGTGTAATTACGATCGAATGACGCGTTTTGAAGAGAGAAAAAAAGAAAGAAAAAAAAAGAAAAAGAGATTAAAACGAAACGAGAGAGCACGCGAATGAAATTTATAAATAAATCCTAGACAGGTATGGCATAATATGCTCGTTCGCATACCGATCGGACCGAGCGACAGAGAGAGTTGATGATTATTAATGGAAATCGTTGTATAATCGCGGCGACGCTTGACGTCAGTGTAATCTCAACGGCATAGACAACAGAGTTTTCCCCGGGAGGGATGATTGGCTGGTTTCGAGGATTTTTCGAAGAATCGGCCGCGTCGTTAAAATGCAACAGGTTTTCGAGACCGGCCGGATGGATATTCGAGTTCTCAATCCGACGAGAGCATTCCTCCAAAGAGTAAAGCCTCTCTCTCTCTCTCTCTCTCTGTCTATCTTTCTCTATATTTCTCCTTCTCTCTCTTCGTTTGCGCCACGCCAGCCCCCGGATGACCCGTGCCTTTTACAATTTTACTTCGAGTTCGCCACGCTTAATGAGAATAACAACGATGGCCGTCAAACGCCACCGAGAATAGAAGCGTTCTAATTTAGCACCGCAACCTTTCCCACTGTCCTAGAAATTCGCAAGTACTTGCGTTCCTCGTGCTTTCCTCTCCTCCAGCGTTACGTAACGTTTTCGCAATTCCCACGCGCGACACACGCGCTTTTGAAATTTTTTTTCTCTTTTTTTTTTTTCTCTCGCGTCGATTTTTCT